>CM022302.1:530860160-533484602 GCA_011799875.1 Thinopyrum elongatum
TCGGATGCAAGACCATTATTTCTTGCAAGTTGATCGAGTCGTAACTTGATTATTGTTTTTGATAAAAACTAATGGACCCATCCACCACCGTGAAACTTCAGCAAGTTAAACGATTATTCAAGCACCTAAGTGATAGATAAGATTAGCACATTCCTTTGTTGATCACAACCTTAATGAAGTCGACAGTGTTGTCGCCAAGATTCCGCTGCTCCCTGGGTACTACATGGTGGATGTCTAGGTTTGGTTAATCTCTCACCGACCTTTCCCCTCATGTGCCATGCATGGATCCAATTTCCCAGCTCTCCAATAGTCCCACTGTCTAGATGACAACAGCTACTTCCTCCTTCACCAATCAACCTATGTAGGAGTAAGAATACCTGTATGTTACTTCACACATAAAAACCAAGCGCTTGCTGAGTGCATAGTGACTGCCAGTTTCTTCAATATACTGTGTAGATTGTCAGCCTTACTTTATCATAAGTATCATGTATGCAGTCATATGCCAAAAGTTATCTTGATCCCTCACATGCACCTCGTCTCTATGTGTGTTGGGTTTTACCATCAAGGATTTGGATTTCGTGTTGAAAATTTTACCGCCCTCAACGAAATGGGCGAAGTTCATATTTTTTCAGAAAATCTCGGACGAAAGGACAATCCAAAAATTGAAATTTTGAACGAAAATTGGGCGAAATTTGGACGAAAAGTGAACGAAATTCAAAAGTCCTTCAGCAAAAGAAATAATGAAGAATCAAACAGGAATAGCCACGATCCATTAATCAGCTATACATCCACGAGTCCAATAGTTCAGCTAGCGGGATCCGACACTCCTGGCTAGTCATCATACGCGAGCTAGTAAATCAATTGGGATGCCCATGCACGAGCACCTGAATGTGCATCTAATATCTATATGTTTTGCATCTTACCAAAATCCTATGAACATTAGTCATCTTTTTTCTCAAATGGATAATCTAAGAGCCCACGTTCAACTTTAGAGGATGGATTCTGTGGAACATTCAGAGCCATACAGAAATTATACTGCTACCCATTGTTGTCCCACACTCCTGCCTATTATTTTTTAGCATCTCGACAATATGTCTCATAAAGAGCAGATGAGCAACCTTGCTTTTCTTTAATTTTTGTAAAATGATCTCATTTTGTCAAATTCTTATTTCTTAAGTTATAGGATATGGCGAGCAGATCATTTCAGTTCATCTGCTACATAGAAAATGAGAACTACATTTGATTGCAAAGCAAGTAAAATTTACTATGGGCAAGAATACTCAGATGTTTACGGCAGTCTATTATTTTGTACTACAATGTCCGAATCAACATGCATGTCCAAAACCTGTAGATCAATAACACATTCAAATCTGAAAACTACAAATACCATGAACTATGAGAAAATTAAATCATGTGAACATGGTATCTGCATAGTTAAGACCATTGTCTCTGACTCATGTAATAAAAAAAGAAAAAATATGTTCTCTTAATTGGTGAAGGGTGAGGTCAACTACTGAAATCAAATCCATTAAATTAAAAAGCTCACATTGGCTGGAGATGTTTAGCAAACAAAGTTACTTTTACTTTTGCTTCTTCACAGAAGGTATCAATTTTCACGACACAGTGACCTGCCAGCTTCAGCTAGAGATTTAATAACAAAAAGAGAAGATGCTGGAGCATTGACAGTAAAACAAAAAAGCGTGCAATACCAAAGTCTCCTTCTATGCTCAACACTTCTTTGTGACATTCCCAGATTGGTCTGGCCTGTATCTACAGGAAACCCAACTCGACTTGGGGATTAAAAAAGGGCTAACCTGCATTGAACTATCCTCCATTGAGGGCTAAAGAGAGAAGTGGTAGAACCAATGGCCAACGTATAGCAAGCAGGCGAAATCAGGTCTTCCTTCTCATGCCTAATATATCGAGCTCTCTCACTAATCTTGATGGGTGCGATGGAGAGCAGGATGGCTGGTACTGCAATGCACATGTGGCGAAATTTAATGGAGGTCGAACACCTGGTGGTGCGCTTGGCGAGGGATGAGAGAACAACGGCCGTTGAATATGCCATGGAGTAGATTAGCAGGGAATCGAGAAGAGCTTGATGATTTATTGAGATGAGTTGTCACCTAGAGGCTTGGCGAGAGAAGGGGAGCAGTGCGGGCTGTTAGACATGCCATGAATCGGAGCTGCAGAGAAGGGATTTAGGAAGGTGGATGAGTTGCCGCATGTATAGGGCTTTACATGGATTGTTCGGGCGCTTGAACCAATCTCAGCTATCGATATTATATATTTTTTCATTATAAAGATCTGATGGCTCTCAGTAATCTCCTTCTAGGATTAACGTGGTGGCTACTCATTTTTTTGACATCAAAGTGGTGGCTACTCTATGGTATGGTTGGCGGTTTCTTTTTATATATCGGTGGAGTTTCATGGGTGGAGACTTCTTGTTTATTTTTTCACTAACGGTGGACCTGTCAGATGTTTCTTTATGTTAAGGGGTCATCTCTATCACGTAACCTATACTGTCTTTTATCATCGGTGGAGTTTCATGGGTGGAGACTTACTTTTTTTTTTTCTTTCGCTAAGTGTGAACGTGGCAGATGCTTTTTTTGTGTCAATAAGGGGCCATCTCTGTTACGTAATTTTTTTCTTTTATCCTAACCGTAAATTGTACGATCCAACGGTATAATATAATTTAATGATGTGGATTAATGTAATGGCCTGAAAGGTGCCTCCAATTAGTAAATATAAATATAAGATGCCCTTCCAATCTATCTTATAATGGACAAACCACTTTCTCTATGTATATGTATACATTTTAGTTACAACCTTCATATTCCCTTAGGTACCTACGAACGTGATTCTGACAATGTACAACCTTTATATCCGTTAGGTAGACGAACATGATTTCTAACCATATGCTCAGAAAAGCTCCAATACACAAAAACGATCATTCAACTGTATTTCCTATTGATTATTTTTTTTCGAGCAATGCTACACCCACGTACAGTTCCGTGAGGTTTTTACGTAACGGCTGATTTGGTTCAGGGTTAGTGGCTGGGCCTACTCCGGTTAAAATCTGGGGGGATATCTTATATCTTATATTTACTAATCGGAAGAACTAATCGAGGCTCCACGATAATCGTGGTAATTAACTATTTTGTCCGTCCGATTTCCCTAACATCAATGTTTAACCGTAGGATGAGTTAGGAGGATTCGCATGAGCTATCTAGAACGTATGAGCATGGGACTCTCCTTCCTTTCTCCCCATGGGACTCCTCCCCAATTTACCTCAAACGAAAAAAAATCTCAAACGATCTTTAACCGTTGGACGAGGTAGAGAATTTGCACGAGCTATCAAGAACGTATGAGCATGGGACTCTGCTCCTTCTTTCTCCCCACAGGAATTCTCCCCCAATTTACCTCAAATGAAAAAAACAAATCCCAAACGACAATCTCCTGATTTGTTTTGCAGGGCGTCTCGGCTCCATGCATGGCATGTCCGATTGTGCCAAGGAAAGGTTGATCAGCTCCAGACCACCACGCCGGTGTTGCCGCCTTCCAAACCCTCATATTCTGACGCTACCCACTCGGACACCACAACAACCTCAGCAGGTGCCCGTGTAGCACGCAAGGGCTCGATGGCTGCGGCGATTGCACAGGCGTAGCTGCCTGCAACTCCTCGATCTATATCCTCCAATTAAGGCTGGTGCATCCCCTTCTCCTTCCCTTCAATAGTTTGTGGACGTAACTACATGCATCACTGGATTGAATAATTAAGAACACCTCGTCCCCTGCAATTTAGTTGACTCTGTTTCCTCTATTTTCGTTGTTGTTCCCTCCCTCGACACTGCCCTGTCCACTAGGATTTTGGAGCACTGAAGATGTGTTTGTGTTGGACAGGAAATTACAATGCATACTCTTAACACTCAAGGTTCTGCTACTGATATTAAGCACCACACTCTAATCCTTACTCTCTACTAGCATCTGAACCTTCTCAACTAGAAACTACACCCCAATCCAGCATTTATCTTTCAGGCTAACAAGGTAATGATATTAAGTAGATTGGAGGTAGAGGAAGTGATAAGAATGAGCGATAAAAGGGGTTCTGGATTCAGTCGAAGTAGAAATAACAAATTTTTTAAATCAACATAATATTGTATTCATGTAAACCTTAGTTATTATTTTTGTTCCTGGTTACTATCGGTCCAAGTAGAGCACTACAAACACGGGCACCGCTTTGTTTGATGTCAGCTTCATGCCTAACTCAGTAGCACGTAAACGTATCTCCAAATTTTATGTTCTATGCTCTAACCTCAAATCGAGGATACGAACCACTATTGATTGATCCTGATTACCTTATAGGATACTGCGTGCATCGTACATATACTGTTCCCTATATTTTATATCAATGTACGTCGTTAATCTGTGATTACACGTTATTTCCTGAGTGTCTCCCCTCAAAGTATTTCATCTCTAGTTAATTAAGTGTTATTCTATGAATGATTATTTTAATAATAATAGATAAGACATGTTTGGCCTCAACATTAATACTCTCCCTTATATTGGTACTATACAACCATATTTGTGCTCTTGAATTATATCAAGCCTATGTCGATCTCATATTGTATATTGCACATATCGGTGTTATTAATTTGGTTGTATCAACCATTGTCTGTAGTTCAGATCCGTATAACTAATTGTATGTTCCTCATCTATGCCTACAACTACATGGTTACCACTTTCATGCTGAACCTAATTCAAATCTTTGAACATACGATTTGAGTATATAGGCACAGTTACATTCATGCCATTCTTTCTCCACTCCATTACGTATCTACTCTTACCTACTTGAATTTTCTATTCCGAGTTAATCTGATTTTTTTTATTTGTGGAAATTTCCTAATAAATAAACTTTGTTTTTCTGTTAACAAGCACTATGATGTGTTTTCATTTGTAACCAAGGCCATGTGAAGAAGCCCTTATATAATAGTTGTTGGGAATACACAGGTCACATCGACAGTTTTTTTAAGAAAACCACAGCAGCATGATTAAGTATTCCTACATGTGCAAAGTAATAGTTATTGGGAATACATATGTCACACACAGCTGCCCATCACAAAATGTAATATGTTTATGATCCTTATCAATTTAATATTGTGTTCATATAGCCCTCTGCTAATTGTTTGCCAACAAGATTGTGACCTGGTGCTATGATGGTTATGTTCTAATGAACAACATTTTATCAGTCCGTACCAAATGATATTTTCTGGGTGGATGAACAGAAAGTATTAGTGATGAACAATAGGTTTTGCCCCAGCAGCTTCACTGGGAATGTAATGTTTCTACACATTAGTAAATCGATTTTCAACATGTATCTTAGGACTTTATATGATTTTTTTTATACTCCATGGAGTTCAGCTAGATTTCGGATTTTGAATATTATAAAGAGTGAGGTTGAATATTTATCCCATTCTTCTATACATGCATGGAAAACTACAGAAGAAACTGAACGACCACTTAATTAATTCAGCCAAACAATAAGAACTAGCACCTCCAATTGTAAACATTTATTTTTAGAATGCATACAGAATGCACAGAGTGAGTGAAGTCCAACTTTTTTTATCTTTGACTACTATTGTGTACAAATTATTTTGATTGCAAAAGAAAAATGGTATTATTACATTTTTATGAAAAAAATTGAGATATAAAATTTCATAGTGCATGGAAGGAGTATATATTAATTATATATATACATCAACTCAGGTAAGTACTGACCCCATGCGAGCAATAACATCATAATGCTATATATGCTCATTTCAGATGACGTGCAGTTTGGTCCCTCGAACAGTGAAAATTTATGAACATACAACTTTGGTGTCAGAAGCCTAAAATTTTAGCTAGTAAAAGATCTCACTAATATGTGGGTATCTTATTTTAATTTTAATGTTTGCATTTAAAACCGTTCACTACATTACTTTTAAGCAAAAGGGCAATAGATTATTTCAAGGATTGTACTAACTATTTTTTCGAATACCGCTAGCCGGTGCAGGTGCATGGGTTGACGACTAGTTTATGGAAGGGTAAGTAAGATTACGTAGGTTCTTTTAGTAGGTGTGGAATTATCGATTGTTTCCGGTGGCCTGCCCGTTTGGCGGGCACGCCCCCCCCCCCCCCCCCCCCCCCCCCCCCCCCCCCCCCCCCCCCCCCCCCCCAAATCTAGTTAGCAGCCTATGGAGCCAATTATTTGAGTGCATGCACAAGTAGACTTCGGCAGACAAGAAAAAACATCTCCAAACATTTCTCCCCTCTCTTCTTCTCACGGTCCTAATTCTCCTCTCTTTCTTCTCTCTCTCCCTGTCTCTTCTCTCTCCTATCACATTTCGGCCTGCATGTGCTACATGTTCATCAGTGCAAGTTCATGAGAGGCAGAGTGAACAGTGTCATGTACTACGGTGCAAAGCTACTGCATGCGATTGCTGCATGGGAGCATGTGAATTCTTTTTTTGAAAGAGAGCATGTGAATTGAACAGGCTTGTGCAAAGCTGCTTCATACCTGCATTGGTTTTAGTCACTTTGCATATTTGTCCTAACTGAGTCTGGTTAAACATATGAAGGCAAAAAATCAACATCCGCATGTTGAGTGGTTGCCTGCATGTCCTCTAGGCTGCATGTGCCACAACCAAAGGCCTGTTGTTTGGTTGCGGCCCTGTTTGAGGGGAAACACAAGTCCGATTGTTTGGTTACATCGAGGACAGTTGTGTGGTAACCTCCTCCTCGATGTGGCGAGGTTACCAAAGGCACACATGAACAAGTAAGAACTAAACTATAGCATAAGAACAAACTTAGGCACAAACACAAGTCTTAACCACACATCACAAGTTTTAAGCCAACATAGTACGATAAAGTTATAAACGAACCACAAGTCTTAAACCAGCAACCAACAAGAGCTCAGGCGGTCGCGGCGAAGGAGTTGTCGTGCATCTTGCACTTGGTGACCACCTCCACGCCCTCGTCGTTGAAGACGATCACCTTCATAGTGTCGGGGGTCAGCAGCTTGAAAATCAGCATGTACCTGATCATGATCTGGTGAACGGCGGTGAAGGTGGCCCAACCTTGATCAAGGGTGACCCTGTCGTCGATCACCCTCACCGTCACCCTCTATGAGCAGCCGGTGTTCGTCTTCATCTTGAACTCTGTAGGGATGGCGGAGAAGTACTTTGTGAAGTCCAGAGGCAATGGCAGACTCTCCAACTTTGGAGCAAGGATAACCTTGCAGAAGTGGTTTGGTCCTGACTCCTGATGGTAGTGGCCATAGTTCCTCCGCTTGGCGCTTGGGTGATCCTGCACCGGCACTTCGACCAATGGAGGCACAACCTCCTTGCCCTTCTCCAATGGTGGCACGACCTCCTTGCCCTTGTCCATCTGCATTATGAACAACACGCAGTTCAATGGTCAACATTCATTCATATCGGCCTAACGCTCCTATATTAACCCACCCCACTAACCCAACACCGCACTCAAACCCCCTCTGTTTCATCACCTCTCCTCTTCCATCTCTCTGTTTCACCACCTTTGCCTCACCATGAACTCCAACCCCAACCCTTTCCCCTGGGGCATTGGATGGAGGGCCTTCTTCTTTGGGTGCTCGCTCGGTGACCGCCAGAAGTTCGAGCACACCATGGAAGTGTGCTCGAACTTCAACAGCATCGATGACATGCACAAGGAGGCCGATGCTGTGGTGAAGAAGGCAACGCCGGACGAGCTAAAGACACTGATTTCGGACCCAGCCAAGGTCACGATGTCAGTGGATATACTATGCTGGGCCATGAATCAGGCAAACTCCGGCGACCCTGGTGATGACCCACAAGTATAGGGGATCTATCGTAGTCCTTTCGATAAGTAAGAGAGTCGAACCCAACGAGGAGCAGAAGAAAATGACAAGCGGTTTTCAGCAAGGTATTCTCGGCAAGCACTGAAATTATCGGTAACAGATAGTTGTGTGATAAGATAATTCGTAACGGGTAACAAGTAACAAATGTAACTAAGGTGCAGCAAGGTGGCCCAATCCTTTTTGTAGCAAAGAACAAGCCTGGACGAAATCTTATATAAAGCAAAGCGCTCTCGAGGACACATGGGAATTGTTGTCAAGTTAGTTTTCATCATGCTCATATGATTCGCGTTCGTTACTTTGATAATTTGATATGTGGGTGGACCGGTGCTTGGCTGCTGCCCTTCCTTGGACAAGCCTCCCACTTATGATTAACCCCTCTCGCAAGCATCCGCAACTATGAAAGAAGAATTAAGATAAACCTAACCATAGCATGAAACATATGGATCCAAATCAGTCCCTTACGAAGCAACGCATAAACTAGGGTTTAAGCTTCGATCACTCTAGTAACCCATCATCTACTTATTACTTCCCAAAGCCTTCCCCTAGGCCCAAATCATGGTGAAGTGTCATGTAGTCGACGTTCACATAACACCACTAGAGGAAAGACAACATACATCTCATCAAAATATCGACCGAATACCAAATTCACATGATTACTTATAAAAAGACTTCTCCCATGTCCTCAGGAACAAACATAACTACTCACAAAGCATATTCATAATCATAATCAGAGGAGTATTAATTATCATTAAGGATCTGAACATATGATCTTCCACCGAATAAACCAACTAGCATCAAGTACAAGGAGTAATCAACACTACTAGCAACCCACAGGTAACAATCTAAGGTTTTGAGACAAAGATCGGATACAAGAGATGAACTAGGGTTTGAGAGGAGATGGTGCTGGTGAAGATGTTGATGGAGAATGACCCCCTCTCAATGAAAGGATCACTGGTGATGACGATGGCGATGATTTCCCCCTCCCGGAAGGATGTTTCCCCGGCAAAACAGCTCCGTCGGAGCCCTAGATTGGTTCTGCCAAGGTTCCGACTCGAGACGGCGGCGCTTCGTCCCGAAAGCTTCCTCTTATTTTTTCCAGGGCAAAAGACACCATATAGCAGAAGATGGGCATCGGGGCCCTTCCAGGTGGCCCATAAGGCAGGGGGGCGCACCCTCCACCCTTGTGGATGGCTGGTTGCGCCCCTCTGGTGCTTTCTTTGCCCAATATTTTTTATTAATTCAAAAATGACACTCCGTGAAGTTTCAGGACTTTTGGTGTTGTGCAGAATAGGTCTCTAATATTTGCTCCTTTTCCAGCCCAGAATTCCAGCTGCCGGCATTCTCCCTCTTCATGTAAACCTTGTAAAATAAGAGAGAAAGGGCATATGTATTGTGCCATAATGTGTAATAACAGCCCATAATGCAATAAATATCAACATAAAAGCATGATGCAAAATGGACGTATCAACTCCCCCAAGCTTAGACCTCGCTTGTCCGCAAGCAAAAGCCGAAATCGAAAAATATGTCCACATGTTTAGCGATAGAGGTGTCGATAAAATAAAATACGGACATGAGGGCATCATGATCATCTTTAGAGCAGCAACATATATTGTCATAAAATTTCTTTTGCCAAAGTAAAAACTCATTCACAAGGTAAAGTATGAATCAAAAACTTCATTGAAAACCAACAAACTATGATCTCAGTCATTGAAGCAATTGCAATTTATCATAACATCGGAAAGAGTCAATTTAAGAGCTTTTCAGCAAGTCCACATACTCAACTATCATCTAGTCTTTCACAACTGCTAACACTCACGCGATACTTATGGGTTCAAAGCTTCAGTCGGACAAAGAGAAAGATAGGGGCTTATAGTTTTGCCTCCCAACCTTTTACCTCAAGGGTAATGTCAACAATAATACTTTATGATGACCTACATCCGAGTGGATATATATATCTGGATCTTTCTCCAACACAAAGTGCTTGCCAAAAGGAAAAAAGTGTAAAAAGGAAAGGTGAAGATCACCATGACTCTTGTATAAGGGTAGAAGATAAAAGTAAAAGATAGGTCCTTCGCAGAGGGAAGCAAAGGTTGTCATGTGCTTTTATGGTTGGATGTACAAAATCTTAATGCAAAAGAACGTCACTTTATATTGCCGCTTGTGATAAAGAACTTTATTATGCAGTCCGTCGCTTTTATTTCTTCCATATCACAAGTTCGTATAAAAGCTTATTTTATTCACACTAATAGATCATGCATATTTAGAGAGCCATTTTTATTGCTTGCACCGATGACAACTTACTTGAAGGATCTTACTCAATCCATAGGTAGGTATGGTGGACTCTCATGGCAAAACTGGTTTAAGGGATGTTTGGAAGCACAAGTAGTATCTCTACTTGGTGCAAAGAATTTGGCTAGCATGAATGGGAAAGGCAAGCTCAACATGTTGGAGGATCCATGACAATATAACTTCTATTCGGATATAAGAAAACATAAACCATTATGTTGTCTTCCTTGTCCAACATCAACTTTTTAGCATGTCATATTTTGATGAGTGCTCACAATCACAAAAGATGTCCAAGATAGTATATTTATATGTGAAGCCTCTCTTTCTTTATTACTTCCTATTAATTGCAACAATGACCAAAACTATGTCAACTCCCAACAAATTTTATTCATCATACTCTTTATATGTGAAGTCATTACTCTCCATAAGATCAACATATGAACTTTTTATTTCTTTTTATTCCTTTCTTTATTTTATTCCCTCAAGATCATAGCAAGAAAGCAAAGCCCTCAACTCAAAACTACTCTTTATTATATATAGCTCACGGACTCGATTACATAGATAAATATCAAAACAAAACTCAAAGCTAGATCATACTAAAACTTTATTCTACTAGATCAAGATATAACCAAAAGGATAGAACTAAGAAAAAGATAGAAGTAAAGGTGTGATGGTGATACGATACCGGGGCACCTCCCCCAAGCTTGGTAGTTGCCAAGGGGAGTGCCCATACCCATGTATTTATGTCTCTTTCTTCAGAGGTGGTGATGATGGAGTTGTTGATGTAGTAGGCTTCTTCCTTAGCTTGCGCTTGAGGATATAATTTTCCTCCCTTAAGTCATCAATCTCCTGCTCAAGACTTAGTATCTTTTTACATAGTTCTTGTTTGTTTTCCTGCAAGAGACGAAAAGGGATAAACTCGATCTTAGGTGTCTTTGCTTTATTAGGGAGACTTGACTTTTTGAACTCCACGTGCATGTCCCCAAGTTGAGGTAGTGGGACTTCATCTTCATTTGAGCTTGTCTCCTCCTTTCCCTTTGGATCATAGTCTTCTTCTTCCTCCGTGGTCCTACCACAATGCTCCAAATCCCCGTAGACTTTGGGGTCTGCAATGTAATCAGCTACATTGCTCTCTCCCTCTGAATCTTGGGATGACATATTGCTCTAAATCTGCTGCAGAAACAACTCAAAACGAAAACAGGGGATTTTGACGTGGTACGGTGGTCAAAACCTTCGGGAGATTATATAATGAATTTTTACCGACCAAAAGAAGTATTGTGCAAGAAAACAGAGTCCAGAGGGCACACGAGGTGGCCACAATGTAGGGGGTGCGCCCAGGGGGGTCGAGCGCGCCCTCCACCCTTGTAGTCTCCTCGTGCAACTTTCGGACTACTTTTAATTTTCCTAATTTTTTAAATATTCCAAAACGGAGAAAAATTATCATTGGAAACGTTTTGGAGTCGGTTTACTTACCGCACCACATACCTATTGCTTTTCGGAGTCTGAAACATTCTGGAAAGTGTCCCTTATGTACTCCTCCGGTGTTACAGTGTCAATTATATTGGTCTCAACATTTATGGGATTACCTGAGATATAATGTTTGATTCTTTGACCATTTACCACCTTCGGATTTCTGCCTTCGGCGTTGTTGATTTTTATGGCACCGGAACGATAGACCTCCTCGATAATGTAAGGACCTTCCCATTTAGAGAGAAGCTTTCATGCAAAAAAAACATAAACGAGAGTTGTATAGCAAAACATGATTACCTACATTAAGCTCATGCTTTTGTATCCTCTTATCATGCCATCTTTTTACTTTTTCTTTAAACAACTTGGCATTCTCATTGGCTTGGGCTCTCCATTCATCAAGCGAGCTTATGTCAAATAACCTCTTCTCACCGGCGAGTTTGAAATCATAGCTGAGCTCTTTGATTACCCAATAAGCTTTGTGTTCTAGTTCAAGAGGTAACTGACAAGCCTTTCCATAAACCATTTTATATGGAGACATACCCATTGGGTTTTTATAAGTAGTTCTATAAGCCCATAATGCATCGTCAAGTTTCTTAGACCAATTCTTTCTAGATCTATAATAGTCTTTTGCAAAATCAATTTAATCTCTCTATTGCTCAATTCTACTTGTCCGCTAGACTGAGGATGATATGGAGATGCAATTCTATTGTTAACATCATACATAGCAAGCATTTTATGGAAAGCACCATGAATAAAATGTGAACCACCATCAGTCATCAAATATCTTGGGACTCCAAACCTCGGAAAAATAACTTCTTTAAGCATCTTAATAGAAGTGTTATGATCAGCACTACTAGTTGGAATAGCTTCTACCCACTTAGTAACGTAATCAACATCAACGAAAATATGTGTATACCCATTAGAGTAAGGAAAAGGTCCCATATAATCAAAGCCCTAAACATCAAATGGTTCAATAACAAGTGAATAATTCATAGGCATTTCCTGACGTCTACTAATATTACCAATTCTTTGACATTCATCACAAGACAAGACAAACTTACGAGCATCCTTGAAGAGAGTAGGCCAATAAAAACTGGATTGTAATACATTGTGTGCAGTTCTATCTCCAGCGTGGTGTCCTCCGTAAGACTCGGAGTGGCACTTGCGTAGGATCTGTTCCTGTTCATGCTCAGGTACACAACATCTAATAACACCATCTACTCCTTCTTTATAAAGGTGTGGGTCATCCCAAAAGTAATCTTTTAAATCATAGAAAAACTTTTTCTTTTGCTGGTATGTGAAACTTGGTGGTATAAATTTAGCAACAATGTAATTAGCATAATCAGCATACCACAGAGTATTACGAGAAGCATTTATGATAGCTAATTGTTCATCAGGAAAGCTATCATCAATAGGCAGTGGGTCATCAAGAACATTTTCTAACCTAGACAAGTTGTCTGCAACGGGGTTCTCAGCTCCCGTTCTATCAATAATATGCAAATCAAATTCTTGTAACAAGAGAACCCATCTAATAAGTATAGGCTTAGAATCTTTCTTTTCCATAAGATATTTAATAGCAGCATGATCAGTGTGAATAGTTACTTTGGAATCAACAATATAATATCTGAACTTATCACAAGCAAAGACAACTGCTAAAAATTCTTTTTCAGTAGTAGCATAATTTCTCTGGGCACTGTCTAGAGTTTTACTAGCATAATGAATAACATTCAATTTCTTATCAACACTTTGCCCTAGAACAGCACCAACAGCATAATCACTAGGATCACACATAATTTCAAAGGGTAAATTCCAATCAGGCAGTTGAACAATAGGTGCTGAAATCAAGGCTTTCTTAAGTATTTCAAATGCTTCTACACAATCATCATAAAAAACAAAAGGAACATCTTTTTGCAAGAGATTGGTGAGAGTACTAGAAATTTTAGAGAAGTCTTTAATAAACTTCCTATAGAAACCAGCATGACCAAGGAAACTTCTTATACCTTTGATATCTTTAGGACACAGCATCTTTTCAATAGCATCTACTTTAGCTTTATCAACTTCAATACCTCATTCAGATATTTTATGCCCCAATACAATACCTTCATTAACCATAAAGTGGCACTTCTCCCAATTCAAAACAAGATTAGTTTCTTCACATCTCTGCAAAACTCGATCAAGGTTGCTTAAGCAATCATCAAAAGAAGTTCCATAAATGGAGAAATCATCCATGAAAACCTCAATAATCTTTTCACAAAAATCAGAGAATATAGCAGTCATACATCTTTGAAAGGTGGCAGGTGCATTGCATAAACCAAAAGGCATACGTCTATAAGCAAAGGTACCGAAAGGGCAAGTAAAAGTAGTCTTTTCCTGATCATCTTTTAACACAGGTATTTGAGAGAAACCAGAATAACCATATGGGAAGCAAAAATGTGTATGTTTGGATAGTCTTTCTAGCATTTGATCAATAAAAAGTAGAGGGTAATGATCTTTTCTAGTAGCTTTATTTAATTTGCAAAAATCAATTCCCATTCTATAACATGTAATAATTCTTTGTGAAATCAATTCATTCTTATAATTAGGAACAACAGTAATACCTCCCTTCTTAGGGACACAATGAATAGGACTTACCCACTTACTATCAGTAATAGGATAAATTATACCTGCCTCCAGAAGATTTAGTATTTCATTTCTTACCACTTCTTTCATCTTAGGATTTAACCATCGTTGGTGATCAACAACTGGTTTAGCATCGTGCTCCAAATTAATTTTGTGCTGACATAGAGTGGGACTAATGCCCTTAAGATCATCAAGAGTATATCCAATAGCGGCACAGTGCTTCTTCAGAGTTTTCAATAATTTCTTTTCTTCATGCTCTGAAAGGTTAGCACTAATAATAATAGGATATATCTTCTGTTCATCAAGATAAGCATATTTCAAAGTATCAGGTAATTGTTTAAGCTCAAACACGGGATCTCCCTTGGGTGGAGGAGGATCCCCAAGGATTTCAACAGGCAAATTGTGTTTCAAAACAGACCCTTGATTAAATAATATTTCATCTATTTCCCTTCTTTCATTCATAAACATATCATTTTCATGGTCTAGCAAATATTGTTCTAAAGGATCAGTAGGAGGCACGGCAATAGAAGCAAGACCAATAATTTCATCCTTACTAGGCAATTCTTTATCTTGGGGTTGTCTACGAAATTTAGAGAAATTAAAATCATGAGACATATCCCCTAAACCAAGAGTAACAATATCTTTCTCACAGTCTATCTTAGCGTTAACGGTATTCAAGAAAGGTCTACCAAATATAATGGGACAAAAGTCATCTTGTGGGGAAGCAAGAACAAGAAAATCAGTAGGGTATTTCATTTTCCCACACAAGACTTCAACATCTCTAACAATCCCAATTGGTGATATAGTATCTCTATTGGCAAGCTTAATAGTAACATCAATATCCTCTATGTTTATCTTTAATATCGGTTTTAGCAATTCTAGCAGCTTCATCACAGAAATAAATAACATGCCCATCAATATTATCAACCAAGAGATCTTTAACCATAGCAATACTAGGTTCAACTTTAATTTGTTCAGGGGGTGTAGGTGTTCTAGTATAACTCTTACGAACCACAGTTGAAGCTTTAGCATGATCCTTTATTCTAATAGGAAAAGGTGGTTTCTTAATATAAGCAGTAGGAACAATTGGATCAACATTATAAGTAATAGTTTCTTCTTCAACTTTAATAGGTTCAACTACTTTAGCTTCAATGGGAGGATGATATTTAAACCACTTCTCCTTAGGGAGATCAACATGAGTAGAAAGTGATTCATAGAAAGAAGCTACTATCTCAGAGTCAAGTCCATATTTAGTGCTAAAATCACGAAAAGCATCGGTATCCATAAAAGATTTAACACAATCAAACTTAAGGTTTATACCTAACTCATTACCTTTGTCGAGTTCCCAATCTTCAGAGTTACGTTTAATTCTTTCCAATAAATCCCATTTGAATTCAATATTCTTCTTCATAAAAGAACCAGTACAAGAAGTATCGAGCATGGATCGATCATTATGAGAAAGCCGAGCATAATTTTTTTTAATAATAATTTCTCTTGAGAGCTCATGATTGGGGCATGAATATAACATTGACTTAAGCGTCCCCCAATCTTGAGCGATACTTTCTCCTTCACGAGGCCAAAAATTATGAATATAATTCCGATCACGATGAATCAGATGCATAGGATAAAACTTCTGATGAAATTCTAATTTCAATCTCTTGTAGTTCCAAGTCCCAATATCATCGCATAGCCTATACCATGTCAATGCCTTCTCCTTCAAAGATAAAGGGAAGACCTTCTTCTTGACTTCATCCCCGGGCAAACCTGCAAGCTTAAATAATCCACAAACTTCATCCACATAGATTAGATGCATATCAGGATGTAGTGTTCCATCTCCTGTATAAGGATTAGCTAGCAGTTTCTCTATCATACCCGAAGGAATTTCATAATAAATATTTTCAGTAGGTGCAGTAGGTTGAGGGACAACTCTTTGCTCTTCCGGTCGGGGTGAAGATACCCCAAACAATCCCCCCAAAGGATTATTTTCCATAGTAAAAAGTAACAGTAAATTTCAGCACACTATATGAATGTTTCCTTACCAAATTCCACTTACCAAAGGCGCTTCACTGCCCGGCAACGGCGCCAGAAAAGAGTCTTGATGGCCCACAAGTATAGGGGATCTATCATAAGTAAGAGTGTGGAATCCGACGAGGAGCAGAAGGAAATGACAGGCGGTTTTCAGCAAGGTATTCTCTGCAAGCACTGAAATTATCGGTAACAGATAGTTCTGTGATAAGATAATTCGTAACGGGTAACAAGTAACAAAAGTAAATAAGGTGCAGCAAGGTGGCCCAATCCTTTTTGTAGCAAAGGACAAGCCTGGACGAACTCTTATATAAAGCAAAGCGCTCCCGAGGACACATGGGAATTGTTGTCAAGTTAGTTTTCATCATGCTCATATGATTCGCGTTCGTTACTTTGATATGTGGGTGGACCGGTGCTTGGGTGCTGCCCTTTCTTGGACAAGCCTCCCACTTATGATTAACCCCTCTCACAAGCATCCGCAACTACGAAAGAAGAATTAAGATAAATCTAACCATAGCATGAAACATATGGATCCAAATCAGCCCCTTACGAAGTAACGCATAAACTAAGGTTTAAGCTTCTGTCACTCTAGCAACCCATCATCTGCTTATTACTTACCAATGCCTTCCCCTAGGACCAAGTCATGGTGAAGTGTCAGGTAGTCGACGTTCACATAACACCACTAGAGGAAAGACAACATACATCTCATCAAAATACCGAACGAATACCAAATTCACATGATTACTTATAATAACTACTCACAAAGCATATTCATGTTCATAATCAGAGGAGTAGTAATTATCATTAAGGATCTGAACATATGATCTTCCACCGAACAAACTAACTAGCATCAACTACAAGGATTAATCAACACTACTAGCAACCCACAGGTACCAATCTGAGGTTTTGAGACAAAGATCGGATACAAGAGATGAACTAGGGTTTGAGAGGAGATGGTGCTGGTGAAGATGTTGATGTTAATGGAGATTGACCCCCTCTCGATGAGAGGATCAATGGTGATGACGATGGAGATGATTTCCCCCTCCCGGAGGGATGTTTCCCAGGCAGAACAGCTCCGCCGGAGCCCTAGATTGGTTCTGCCCAGGTTCCGCCTCGAGACGGCGACGCTTCGTCTCGAAAGCTTTCTCTTGATTTTTTCCATGTCAAAACACACCATATAGCAGAAGATGGGCATCGGGGGCCTGCCAGGTGGCCCACAAGGCAGGGGGCGCGCCCAGGGGGTAGGGCGCGCCCTCCAGCCTTGTGGATGGCAGGTGGCCCCCCTCTGGTGCTTTCTTCGCCCAATATTTTTTATTAATTCCAAAATGACTCTCCGTGAAGTTTCAGGACTTTTGGAGTTGTGCAGAATAGGTCTCTAATATTTGCTCCTTTTCCAGCCCAGAATTCCAGCTGCCGGCAATCCCCCTCTTCATGTAAACCTTGTAAAATAAGAGAGAAAAGGCATAAGTATTGTGCCATAATGTGTAATAACATCCCATGATGCAATAAATATCAGCATAAAAGCATGATGCAAAATGGACGTATCACGCGCCCATCCGGTATTTTGAGGTTTTCACGCAGATCTGTTGTACAGTCTTCAGTGCATCGTGCCTCCTGACTCTGCATGATCTATTTGCTAGCTGCTAGTAGATTCTACTGAGATCGACATGACTCTATTTGAGCCTGATTCATTCAAGCAAACTATTTACAGACAATTGTTTCATTTATTTATTTGAAATCATTTTTTCCTTTGAGGAGAGTATACACGACCTAGCTTGTAGAGCCGATTGTGAAGTTCAGGTTTTGTATTCTTGTGTACTGTGTTTCTCTTCTCATGAATTTAATTTATATACTATCATTGAGGATCAGATTTAATTTTCTTAAAAAGAAAGCAATAAGAGGAATAAAGTTTTAACAAGGAAAATGGAAAAAAGACTCTCCAGCTCCCCCAATTTCATCTATCATGGAATTGATAAAAAAATTCCAACACCGTCAGTGTCCAGGATTAGTATGAGCCATATTGCATTCTGAAAAAATTAGAAATAACATGTCTTAACAACACTACTAGGGAAAACTTTATACACAGAAGCTTACCAGTAGCGCTGGACAAGAAGGGGCGCTACTGCTAATTAGCAGTAGCGCGGGCCATAAACAGGGGCTACTGCTACCAACTTAGTAGTAGCGCGGCACGGTAGAACCACGCTACTACTAAAATTGACCGACCGTTCCCGCCACGCTAGGTTTAGCAGTAGCGGGCCCATGTTAACCGCGCTACTGCTAATTTAATAGTAGTAGCGCGCTTTTTTTGCAGGTCGCTACTGCTAATTTTGAACCTGGCCATATGGCGGGCCATGCTTAGCAGTAGCGCCTCTGCCAGAAGCGCGCTACTGCTATCTTATTAGCAGCAGCGCGTTTTACGCCCAGTGCTACTGCTAAACCGCAGCCATACCACCTTTTTCCTCCCCCTCCCCCCTTCCCCATCCTCTCTTCCTTCACTTTCCCCTAGCTCCCACCTCCTCTCTCCCTCACTTTGCTTCTTCCTCACTACTTCTCCCCCCATTACTCTCCTTCTTCTACCTATCTTTCTCTCTCTTTATTACTCCTAGCTAACTGCACCACCTCCATTAATGCATCTCCTTTCTCTTTTTCCTTCCCCCTCCACTAGTTGAACTTGTCTCCTCCCAAATTAGCTAGCTAGGTAGATCTAGCATTTAGTGAAGTGACCTATGTACCTCCCTAACTAGATCTAGCCTTGTCAAGAAGAGCTTTGTCCACTTTTGATCATTCCATAGGTGTGTGTGGCGACACCTATCGACATCATCATCACCGTGCTCGATCTTGCGATAGGTGATTAAAAATTTATGCTTTTGCAAGAATGGAAATATGTGTATGTGTGCGATATGACATAATCGGGCGATATGATGGAAATTGTGTGTGTGGCATGAGTTGCCGCCGAATTGTGCTTGTGAGTTGCCTATGTTTTGCCGAAATGTCGATTTATTTCCGTTTCGGCGAATTCCGGGCAAACTCTATATGTCCTATTTTTAGGGAAGGTCATGCCGAATTTTTATATGACTTTGATGCATGCATGCATTTTTATAATCAGTTTCTTTATTATTACCGTGCAGGCGTTCATCATGGTCAGTGGAACGATGGTTGACAGGTGGTTGCGGTCGACGGTGCAGCACATGAGAGAAAATAACCTAACAGAGATTTTATATCCGTGTCGAAGATGCAAAGGACGAGTTTGGCTGGACCCCTATGACGATGGTCGTGTGATGGCGCACCTGCTCATGACTGGTTTCATGGATGGCTATACTCGGTGGATAATTTAAGATGAGGATGATGATGTTGAGGACATCGACGGGGCAGGCAATGACGACACGGGGCAAGACGAAGAGATGACATGGACTCCACGCCGCAGACTTCGTCGGTACTAAGTTCAATCATACGGGGCCCTCATGTTCAAGAACTGCTTCGCAAGGAGACGAGTACTGACAGAGCTGCTTCTAGAGAGGAGGCCAAGCTGCGGCAACTGGTGGTAGACTGGAACACTCCATTGTATCATGGTTGCGATCTCGAGGTGACCCGCTTGAGTTTCACGCTCGAACTCCTGAAGACGAAGGCTAAAAACAAATGGACCAACACTAGCCTCGATGAGCGTCTCAAGTACCTAAAGGATGTTCTTCCCGCGGGGAATCTATGTCCTACTAGTGTGGATGAGGCCAAGAAGATCGTGTGCCCTCTTGATCAGCCGCACGTTAGATACCATGCATGCATCAACGATTGCATAATTTATCGGAAGGAGCACCCGAAAAAAACCAGCTGTCCGGCGTGCAATGCTTCTCGATACAAGAAGGCCGGGAAGAAATCTCTCCAGAAAGTTGTATGGTTCTTACCGATTACTCCCCATCTGGAACGTTATTTTGTAGATCCCAAGGAAGCAAAGCTCATGCGTTGGCACGCGGAGAGGACAAAGCCCGACGATGGAGATGATCCGAAGCTGAGACACCTCGTGGATGGAAGCCAGTGAAGAGCGTTCAAGGGCGAATATCGGTATTTCGCATGTGATGCAAGGAACATCGTGTTCGGCGCGTGTACCGATGGCATGAATCCATTTGGCAACTAGAACACCAACCATAGCACATGGCCCGTGTTTGTATGGATGTACAACATCCCCCCTGGGTGTGCATGAAGTCGAAGTACATAAATGTGAGCATGCTGATTCAAGGGCCGAAACAACCGGGAAATAATATTAATCTGTATCTGGGGCTACTTCAAGAGGAGTTAGACACATTATGGGAAACACCGGCCAAGACATGGGACGCCAGCAAAGGCGAGTATTTCTATATGAGAGCCGCGCTGATCATAACGGTGCACGACTATCTCGGTTTTGGATATGTCGCAGGCCAGGTGTGCCATGGATATTGCGGATGCACGCGGTGCATGGATGATACGACGTCTCAGCAGCTAACGTCAAGGAAAGATGGCGGGCCTGGGAAAATCGTGTACATGGGGCATCGAAGATGGCTCGAGAAGGACGACCCGTGGAGAAACCGTGGAGATCTATTCAATGGTGAGGCTGAGCATCAAGGACCTCCACGTAAGCGAAGCGGCGCCGAAATCGATGAGCTGTTGAAAAACTGGGAACAGTGCCCCACGCCGGGAAAGACGATGAAAAAGTCGCCGGAGCCATTGCTGAAGGTATGGAAGACGAGGTCTGTTTTCTGGGAATTGGAGTACTGGCACAAACTCGACACGCCTCATTGCCTTGATCAAATGCATATCTGTAAGAATGTCCTTGAGAGCTTGCTTGCGACACTGATGAACATGCCGGATAAGACCAAGGATGGGCCGAAGGCAAGAAAAGACTTGCAAGATTTGAAAATCAGGGAAGATCTGCACATGCCACCCCGTAAAAAGTCAGAGAAGACAAAGACGGAGACAGAGGCGCGGGAGAAGAAGGGCAAAAAAGTAAAGGAAGAAGATTATTGCCCCCCTTCTTGCTTCACCTTAAGTCCAGCTGAGATTGATCAATTCTTCAAGTGCCTTACCGGAATCAAAGTTAGTTCCGGTTACTGTGGGAAGATAAGAAGATTTCTAGACACGAAGAAGAAAAGGTTCAGCGGGATAAAGTCCCATGACTGTCATGTGATGATGACGCAGATACTACCTGTTGCACTTAAAGGGATAATGGACAAGCACGTTCGTGACACGCTTATTGGTCTCTGCAACTTTTTCGACGTCATCTCTCGAAAGTCGATTAGTGTGAAGCAGCTCCGAAGGCTACAGGAAGAGATCATTGTGATACTAAATGAGCTTGAGATGTACTTCCTGCCCGCGTTCTTTGATGTCATGGTGCATCTGTGTGTCCATATTGTGGACGACATAATAGACCTGGGGCCGTCATTCCTGCACAACATGATGCCGTTTGAGAGGACGAATGGGATTATTAATGGATTCGTTCGTAACATGTCCTGTCCTGATGGAACCATCGTCCAGGGCTATCAGACACAAGAGTGCATCTCTTTCTGTGAGAATTTTCTATATGGCGCAGACCGGCCGCCTGGTGTTGGTTTGCCCGTTAAGAAGCACGTTGGGAGGCTCGAAGGAGAAGGTCACTCCAACGGTCACAGGGAACTGCATGTGGCCTACTTAGATCGACGCAACAACTTTGACAGAGCAAACTTGGTAGTGCTACAACACCTAGACCAGGTAGGTCCTTTTGTGGCACTGCACAAAGAAACTATCGCAAAGAAGTATCGTGACCGGGGGGTATGCAGGACGGACGCCGAAGTTACTAGAGAGTACAACTCCACTTTCCTGCATTGGTTCAAAGAGCATATTCTTGCTAATCCTCCGGAAGAGGGCTCTAAGGACGGATTGCTCATATACGCCTTAGCACATGGCCCCTCGCCCAACCTCGTCACCTATCAGGCATACAATATCAACGGATACATGTTCTACACGAAGGCCAAAGATATGAACAGTGATGATCAGAACTCAGGGGTGACGATGGAATGCATGACCGGCAGCGACAACAGCACAACTGAGAGATTTTACGGAAGGGTCGAGGAGATCTGGGAGCTTGACTACTCTGGACTGCACAACGCGATGATGTTTCGTGTCAAATGGGCTAAGAATGTCGAAAGAGAAAACCGGTATTTCACTACCATGACTATACCCGACGCCAAGAGCGCTACCGTTAACGCGATCGCAAAAAACGAGCCATGGGTACACGCTAAGCACGTGACACAATGCTTCTTCATAACCGACCCGAGCAATCCCAGCCGTGTTGTCGTGAGGAGAGGCAAAAGGAACATCATTGGAATGGATGGAGTCGCCAACAAGAAAGACTACGACTAGTAATGAAACCCGATGAGGGAAGATGACGATGACGATGAAGTATACGTCAAAAGAAGAATCAATACTACATTACCTAAGAAAGATCGTACTCCATGGAAAAGGAAAAGTCACAATGAGGGGCTCAATTATTCGTCAATGAACAATAAGGGAAAGATGCTCACTCAAAAATGAAAACGTCGATGCTGAGAAACTGTTATCGGTCAAATGATGTAATATATATATGTTCCTATTCTGTATGCAACTTAACCGTTATGGGTCAAATGATGTAATATATATGTTCCTATTTTGTATAGCACACTTAACCGTTATGGGTCAAATGATGCAATATATATCGCCTTAGTTATATACATTGTATCACCTTCCCTTCATTCCGGCTCTCGGGAAAAAGGGAAAAGAAAAGAAAAGGAAAAGAAGAAAAGAAAAGGAAAAGAAGAAAAGATTACCTTAAAGAAAAGAAAAGGAAAATCAAAAAAGAAAAGGAAAAGAAAAAGAAAAAAAGAAAAAGAAGAAAAAAAAGGAAAAGAATATAGAAGAAATTAACAGGAAAAGAAAAGGTAAATAAAAAATGAAAATAATAGCAGGAGCGCTGGTCGAGTAAAAGCGCTATAGCTATGTTATGTAGCAGCAGCGCTGTTCCAGAAACGCGCTATAGCTACATCATATAGCAGTAGCGCTTTTCTTGAAAACGCGCTATATCTAAGTTAGCTATAGCGCGTTTTCAAGGAAAGCGCTACTGCTGTTTTCACATACACCCCCCCCCCCCCCCCCCCCCCCCGCGGGCTTCCCTCCTCTCCATCCTCCCCCAATTCCGCCACTCTCTTCTCCCCTCGTTGCCCCTGCCCTCGCCGGAGCCCGAGCGCCGAACCCGACGTCACACGCCTCCCTCGCCCTCGCCAGAGCCCGAGCGCCGACCCCAATGCCGCGCGCCTCCTCCCTTGGCCCCGGGCCCGACCACGACGCCGCATGCCTCCGTCACCGTCGCACGGCCCCGTCCCCAACCCTGACGCGCCACGCCTCCCTCCTCTGCTTCCTCCCCTCGCATCCTCGGCCGTCGTCGGGCCTGCCTCCTCGCCCTGCACCCTCTGTAAGCCCCCCACCGCTCCTCTGTCTCTGCCATTAGAGTTCTAGCTAGGGTTCTTCGGTTAATTTACTTAGGTTTCAGTTAGGGCAGTAGGTTAATTAGGTTATCTATTTAGTTAGGGCAGTAGGTTAATTAGGTTATCTATTTAGTTAGGGCAGTAGGTAGTTATTTTTTTTGCGGTGATGAATTTAGTTAGGTATCAAACTAGTAGGTTAATTTGGCTATATTATGAACCCTAGGTGCAATTTGAACCCTAGTTAGTATGAACCCTAGTTAGGATTAACCCTAGTTAGTATGAACCCTAGGTTTCAAATTAGGACATAAATTTAGCTAGGTTTCAAATTAGGGCAGAAATTTAGGGTTAGGTGTTTTAGGTGTAGTTAAAAGAAAAATGACTTCTTGCATTTTTCTTCAAGTTCTATATTTTTCTTCCTTTTATATGCAAATTTGAAGTGGACATGTGATATGTGGACATGTGATTTGGACATGTCATATTTGGAATTTGGACATGTCATATTTGGACATGTGTTCTTTTGGACATGTCATATTTGGAAAATGATGATTATGTGCAGGGTAAATGATCCGAGTGGCCTATGTTTCGCTGGAATGTTGATTCATTTCCGTTCCGGTGAATTTCATGCCCTCGATATGTCCACTTTTTAGCAAAGGTCATGCCGAAATTTCCCGTGAATTTTGGCATGACTTGTGCTAGAAAGTAGGCATATTGAGTGCCGGGATTTGCTGGGAAACGGCATTCCGGCAAACCATAGACCTTTTTTTTATGTCATTTCTCATTTTATTATAGTTTTAGAATAAAACGAGGAGACTTAATCATAGGAAACATGTCGAACAACGAAGAAATCGGGCCTTCTAACCAAGATGCAGACGATATGGATTATGAGGGTGAACAACAGTACCTCGACTTTTTGTCTGCTAAGCACAGTCAAGGTTTGCAGGGCGGCCTCGATGATGGTACTGACGCCGACATCGACATCGACGGCACCGATGGAGGTGCCGAGACCGGCAGGGAAGGTACTGGCGGGGAAGATACCGGTGGGGAAGGTACCGGCGCCGAAGCCGCTACCGAAAATAAGAAGCAGAGGATACAAAAATCTAACAAACTCGGCATTGGACGATTGGTAATCACAAAGATGGCCCCTGGCAAGTTTGAGCCATTAGAGCCTGAAGAACCTCGCAAGTGCTATGGGAACGAAGTAGGATGCATCCTACGGGAATGCATCAACGACGATGAATTAAGGAGTAAAGAACATTTGAGGCAGTTGCTCCTGACGAAGTTGCACAAGAGATTCAAGTTCCCCAACTAGGATGATAGAATAGAACAACCGTGGGATGATCCGAATATGAAAAAGATTAACAATCACACCATGGGCATGTTCAGCAATGATTTGGCCTCCTGGAAAGGGAGGGTGAAACGAGCTATTAAGGCTGAGGAACCCCTATCCAAGATTCTGGAGGAAAATCCGACACTTACGGAAGAGGAGTTCTAAAAGTTCAAGGACACTTGCGCTACCGAGGCAGCCAAGGCCAACGCTGCGAAATTCAAGAGCCTTCAGCAAAGGAACACGGGGAAGCATCGCCTCGGAAGCCGTGGCTACCTTGGCAAAAGGCCCATAGGGTATAAGGAGGACGTGGAACGTGAAGCCGCGGGTCTCCCAGCCCCTTCGCGAAGTTCACCAACCCCTTGGAGCGTGACTTCATCAGGGCCCGCTACAAGTGGGACAAGGAAAAGAAGGTTTTTTACACGGACCCGATCATAAGGAAATTGATTAGAATACTGGTAATTATTCTTTTACCACCTTACATTTAGCTTCTGATCAAGTCGACTACACATTCGTAAATGGTTCACGTTCCTTCTGCAGGAGAAGCAACACCAGCTTGTAGCCAAAAGCCAGTCTTCGTCGATGAGGCCCAAGTGGGACACCCCTCTCAACCGGGCCTTAAACGAACTTAAGGGACTCCCTTTGGACCAGCGGCCGCAATATGGACGTGTGCACAACACCGGAGACGGCGCCATGTGGAAGGTGTTTTCCAACGAGGGACCGGAGGCCAAGAAGCAGAAAAAGAAGTTTAGTCAGGCGGACATTGACGAGAAGGCGAAGCTTGCGTTAGAGAAAAAAGCAGCTGAGGACGCGAAAAAAGCAGCCAAGGAGAAAAATGAGTTGCTACAGCAGGCAGTCGATGCAGCTGTACATGCCTGCAGAAATGATTTCGCAACTAACTTGATCCCGGCTATCATCAACTGGCCGAAGGAAAATCTAGACAAGACGGTAGATGATTTCCCCATGCCCAGTTTCGTCGGGAGCAACTCGATGAACAACACCACCGCACCATCACCTGCTCACGCAACCGCGCCTGCTCCCGCACCCGCACCCGCACCCGCTCATAGCAGCCCGTCCTCAGTCTCTGGCACGCTAGGCGGGCCTTCGTTTTTGGCTGAGCTCGACGCCCTCACGGTAATTACATGTCGCACCAACATATATCTAGAATATTCCATTTTCATTGCCTTTCGGATGTTTTACGCCGCAGACATGTGTTTGCAGGCCGACGAAACCCCGTGCACCGTACTCTACTTGATCAAAGGCTAGAAGGTGGATGTGGGAAAGGCGGTGATAACGAAGCCCTTGGAACTCACATTTCACGGCCAGCCGATGCCCAGTGGACACTTCAGGGTTACATTGTCGAGTGTGAAATCGGGGCACGAGGATTTGCCTCCTCCAGTACGGCTAGGGGGAGAGGACGACGAGACCCTACCACGGATTGAAAACTGCAAGGGTTGGGTGCTGCTATGGACGAAGAATCTTCTTCGTCTGGAGCCGGCCGAGAGCACACCAATAACTACACATCAACAAGAAGGTATGAACACCACCACCCCGCCTACGCAATTACCAGTGCCTGTAGTGGCGGGTGAGAGCGGCGGACGATGTGATGAAGGGGGTCCAATAGTGGCTGAAGTAATCGCCCCCGTAGAACAAAGTATGGATGATGAGATGGACGAGGACCCTCTTCGGTTCCTCAATACAGGTGCCTATGACGGTGACTTAGATATGATGAGTCAGCCATACGACGACTCGGGCTATCAGCATGCTGATGAGGATATGGATGAACTACCCGGGCAGCAACATCCTAGCAGGGATTGCAAGAAGTCTCTCTTCATGCAATCCTCACAGGACCCGCCTGAAGATGCCGCCTCAACACAGTCTCAACTAGCCGAGGGTCGTACAGTTCTTAGCCCGATAACACTGGGGCAGGGGTTAAGGAAGGGTCTGGAAGGTCAGCCCAAGAAAAAGGAGAGGAGGAGACCGGGGAAGATAGGCTCTGCTGCCTACAAACAAGCCAGAGCATATAGCAGCCAGACGTCGGATTTTGAAGAGTGTGTACCTGTCAAAGGTGCGGCCATGTTCCATGTCACGGGCGAGCCGATGCTACGACCGAAACCGCTGGAGGAAATATCAGGGGATCTCAGGAGACTGCATGACCGTGTGCTGTCGACCGAGAAAACCTACTTGCCTTGAAGGATCCTGGATATCTGACATACGCGGCTCATGTGCCAGAGGGGAAGTGCTACGTCGACACACGGCCTGCGGAGGTGTTCTTCATGCGGTTTGAGCATATCTTCGAGATGTTTCTGACAAGGCTGCTCGATTGTACAATCGTCCGCCTTTTTGCTCTATATATGAGCTCCGTCATGAAGAGAGAAGAAGTCTCGCAAATCTGTGTGGCGGATCCATACTACATGCACGAGTCCTTCTTGAGTCTGGGCGACTTTGCGCGTAAAACTGCTAGGGAGTACCTCGAAAACTTCATGGTACAGAATAAGGACCAGGAAATTGTCCTCCTGCCTTATCATCCAAAGTAAGTCAGTGCCGGACAACCCTTTTGTACATTTCAATCGTTCCTTCTCGCTCTTATGGAGAATAATTTGAGGTGTTTTTTTCCCGCAGCAACGGGCGCGCCATCCTTATCGTTCTTTACTCGCGAGTCTCCCACGCCGTGTATTTCGACCCTACCAGAAACTACGAGAAGAAGGACTACACCTACATAATGAATATTCTAGATGATGCTCTCCAAGGCTTCAGCTTGACGGGTAGCCACCTGCAGATCAGGAAACAAAGGCACAAGAAGACTGGTTTCTCGCATAAAACTAACTTCTGCTGTATCCATGTCCCAAAACCAAGCAAGAACGACGGATTCTACCTCCTCCATCTCATGATGGAGTTCAGAAGGGATCACCAAAAGCTTCGCATGACAAGAAGAAACGATGATCATATCCGCAAGTGGTTAGAATCTCATGGAGAAGCGGATTATAAACTTAGAGATGACTTCGTTCGCATCCAGAGGGACATTGCGACGATCATCATGAAAGAAGTCGTCAAAGAGAAGGGGATGTTCCACCACGGCCCTATATCGCGAGCTGATGTCCGAACTCGCATAGGCATGCAACGTCAGGACCTCACGCCATTCAAGAAGCTAGGGTCCATCCTCGATGATATGGAAGGATGGAACTTCTAGTGATTTACGATGCCGATGATGAAGATATGTGTCGGTTGAACTTGTATAGTTTCTGTAGTGATGAAACTTTGTGATGTCCACGGTCCCTGCCGAACTTGCGTAATGCTACTTTGTTAGTTTGGGTACGATGACCTGCGTACCTCTAGTTAATTAGTTTGCGTACGATGAAACTGCATTGATTAATTGTATGTTTACTATATGTTGCATCTAGTTGCTAACCCTTTATTTTTCGTGTTGCTCAAGTATATTTTGTTGCATATGATTGTACATTCTCTTGATGAAGATGCATCTCTAACAGGTACCTAGATTCTTGATGGCGAGAAGCAGTGCTATGTCGTGTACAAAGGGAAGGTTCTGGGAGTGTACGACGAGTGGCCTGAGTGTCAGGCGCAAGTGGAGGGGGTCTCGGGCGCCAGTCATAAAGGCTTCAAAAGCAGACAAGAAGCAGAAGCTAGTTACTTGAGGTTCACGCTAGCGCGAGAGAGGACTCATAACTGCCGCCTCATGTACTGCATAGTTCCGCTCTCACTCATAGTGATAGCTCTTCTCGCATATATCATTGTTTAGATGAATGACGATGTAGTTGCAAGTATTCGGAACTTGTATCACTATTTTCGAGATGATGATGAGAGACCACTTTGTGTTGGATGATGATTATGATGATGATATGATTTGATGAGACTATTTGTATGTATATGCTATGATTACATTTATATGTTAATGATATGTTAAAGATTATTGTATAAAGCCTATTCAAATAGAAAACAAATATGCAGAAAAAAAAAGCAGAAACTAATAAAACTAGCAGTAGCGAGGGGAATAAAGTTAGCAGCAGCACGCTCTTACCAGTAGCACGGCTTAATTAAAAGCGCTGCAGCTATTTGCAGTAGCACGTTGCTCCCAAGCACGCTACTGCTACCCATGTATAGCAGTAGCATGGGCCCACCTGCGCTACTGCTACATGTTAGCTGTAGCACCGTATCAGTAGCGCGGCACCAAATACCCGTGCTACTGCTAGGCTTTTCCCTAGTAGTGCAAGGTAGGAAAGTAGGAAAGCAGGATTATCGCAAAACAGGAAAGCCTGCTGTCCACCGGGTAAAAACATGGTGCACCACACTATCCTGGAGTATAAAACCAAGTAGCAGGAATAACAAGTAGTTTTAATAAGTGAAACTAATCATTCAACGTAGCAATGTTATCATTCAGGGCTGTGCTGCCTCATTGTCATCATACTTCTTGTGGTTAATGGGTCGGAATCTTGGGTGCATGCAGATCCGGCCGTTCAGTGTACTGTGATGGCTTGTTGGAGGCAGCAACAAACCCGATTCACCGCTGGTTACCAGCGTGACTCCTGCCCCTCCTGCTGGCTTCCTCGATGTCGTGGCCTCGTGCTGCTACGCGACTGCCGGCCCGATTCATTTGCCCCTACAAGCAGTTGCTGATGGTGGGCACAATTGGCGACCTGGCTCCTTCTTCAACTCTTAAGGTAGGCGCACAAAATCGTTCATCCTATGAAAAATGATCTATTTTAAGCAATCAAAGCATGTTTATTGCAATGTCGACTTGTTTTCATATCATTATATATTGTCGTATCTGCTCTGTTAACATAGGCCTTGAAGACATGATTTCTGTTATGGTATTAATAGGGCGACATATTCAGTTTAGAGTTTTGATCTGAAAGTAATTCATTAATCTCACTCGGTTGAGGTACCCACTACTCGGGAGTACCCTGCCACCAAAAAAATATGTGTGGTTCGGTGGTTCAACCAAAAATGCTATGCTTACACACAAGACTACCCCTCTTTCCAAAAGCTGAGTGACCAAGAGTAAGATTGTTTGTTAACTAGGCCTGCTATTACACTGCTTCTCAGTTATATATTATGTGCAAACTTTCTTTGTGTTATGTGGTTAAAGTAGCCATCATATCGATTTTCCACACAATCAAGTTAAGCCACATGAACTTTCATGCTATTTTATCTTGATCGGAATACTCCGATGCCATAATGTTGGTCTAATTGCCATTCATTAATATAATTGATGCTTACAAGTAGGCTACTGATCTTTGTTGAATTTATTATATCTCATAATTTGAAGATGATTTCCTTGTTCCCGTTACATGTCATCATGTTCAGGATGTTATGTACTAAATGCCTCCACCTAGACAAGTTGCTAAAATAAACTTTTTTTCCGCCCTTTACTCTTTTATTTATATTAGAAACTGCTGCAGATTTAGATACGTGTAGTGCTTGAAGATTTGTCCTCTTAGTCCTCTTATAATAGTTCAGCCATAGTTTGTATCTACACTTGCCCGGAGCATCCATTTTTTGCCTAGCTGCAGTTATCTAGATTTGTCCTCTAACTTTTTTTTTCCCATTGTTTGTTGCAGGTTACTGATATATTTGTTTTTTGCAAGCGATTAAACATAAATCGGAGGCTCCTTTTTAAGAACGGCTTGCAAGAAAATTCAAAGTGATGTAGTATTGGTGTTTGTAAATCCTTAATGAGCGACCTATGTAAATATGTACTGCTGGGTCATCTAAACAGTGGCATGCCTGTAACAAGCTTCCACCGCTATGTGAAAATTATATTTGATTTTTTTCTCTGATTGAATATTAAGCGTATTAATTAGATACAATAAATATCTAACTATGAATTCCACCTGATTGTCAGTAAAAAAGTAAAACACAAAAACAATTGGCCTAAATTGTAAACATTTTAATTACCTAACAGAAAAAATGAGATAATCTGGTAATTAATGTATTGTACGAATTTTTGAGCCTAAGGCTGCCACGTCAGAGCCACATAGGTGCCACGTCAGGTGGAATTATGACGGATTGTTCCGTCATATAGGTCCGGGCCTGGTATGGGCCTGTCGGGTCTGGAGGTAGATCGATGACAGAAAAAAACCGTCATGGAGAGCACCTGGACAAATTATGACGCGATATACATGACGGATTACGAGTCCATCATGATCGCACATCTATGATGGTTTTCCACTAAATTGTGACGGACCGGGACTTTCATGGATTAACAGATTTCTTGTAGTGCTCGAGATTGACAATTAGGATGCATGCTGATATCACCATCGATCTAAAGGAACAGTCGTGCAAAGTTCTACTGACGTAGACATGCTTTCACACCAGAATTCAGAAACATCGAAGTCTCGCTACATCTCAAAATCAAACCGATCTAACATGTAGGCACTGATTAACATATCCAATAATATGGTAAGACAGCTTGCAAGTGTAATTGTACTGTAGAACAGAGTTTAATCTGAGTAGTACCAGTAGATCTCTGCGTATGAGTTGACGTAGGGGATGAAATCCGAGTAGTACATCCCACCAGAGAGGGGGCCGATGGAGCGGGTGACCCTGCCATCAAAATAATGAAGGCTAGTCCGTGTGCATAAATACCAGCAGAACATGCAAAAATAGGCGCTGCTAGGAACTAAAAAATTTACCAATGGTAGTGTTGCTGTATTAGGTCCGTCCCAGGTTGTCCCTTCCCAAACGACATGATGATCTGCTGATCCATGTACTGCTCCAGCATCACTTCCGCTACCACTACTGGAAGAAGCTCAGCTCATCGATCATCTGCACGCCAACAAACCAAGAAGATAGCCTATTTAGCCTACTGATGAAATAAACCCATCCATCAAAATCTTGTTTCTGAACATCATCATCAAATCAACAACACTGAATTAAGATGCATAAAAGGAAAGAGCTAATACAGGGCAGGTATATGGGTATCAAAACAAACAAGAAAGGAACGACAATCTATTTTAAGTACTTCAGGTTTGAGCCAAAATCAATACATAATAGCCAACATTTCAATCCATGGACACCACATGACAGAAAAGGTACTAAGGCACTCCTTGCTACTTAAAACCAAAGCAAGGTACAGAGCACAGCCAGGCCAACAATAAATTGGTACCAAGTCCAGAAATCACCATCTGAAATGAAGTTAATGACACATTTTAGAATCAACTTGACAGCTGACAGTAATGTTTGCATCAGACACATCTAGAACTAAAATTATACATAAATGCCTAAATTCTGATGCTCTACCCCAGTAAGTACTATGTAGTATAGTAGCAGTAATTGATGATCTACCACATGCATAGGGTGTTTGTAATCCAAACCAATGCAGAATGAGAAAAAGGAGAATCTTTGCTGTCCGGAAAATTGGGCTGTGCTACACAAGCGCCCATGTGAATGTGATGCAATCTGCCAAAACAACTACAACCAGTCAATGCTGGCAGCAGAGAACAAGATCCATGGACAACAATGAGGCATGTGTGTACTGTGATAATAATTATGGAACACTGGAGCAAGAAAGTGTACAATCTGTCATCATCAAGCTCAAGGAATCATTCCAGCTAGTACCATAATGCCATTTGCTGATCGACAGCAACAACATGAGAGGAGAAGAAGCTCCCTAGTATGGAATAGAATAAGATCAAGAGCATATCACAAAATCATGAACTGAAATCAAACACAAGCTACTCTGAATTACTCAATTAGATTGTACACGATAATCAGACGCGGACACGAGACAACAGACACTACCAGTAGAACGCAAGGCGTTGCTTGCACACCGCCATTGTGCTAGAGGTAACATCACGCATGCAAGCTACCCAGATGCATCTAATTACGCACCAAGCTAGCACGCACGGGATCCGATCCCCAGCGATCTAAACATCAACAGGGGAGCTTCCATGTAGTCGAAAATCAATAGCAAACAGAAGCCCCCTTCGCACTTCAGTTAACTATTTTAGCCTCTCAGCCAAGCGGTTAGCATCATAAAAACTGAAGTAGCACAATCACTAAGCTGACTGGGATTAGCACAAATAAAATGATACGATGGTGACAGCCGACAACTCCGCAAGTATACTATAATTAATACTAGGATAACCCCAAACCAAGAAATAGCTGGGTGGTCAACGAATTTGCACAGACAGAACAACATCAAAACAGAGCAAAACAGGGGATTGCTTCTTATACTAACATCAATTCGTCCAACAATCACATGAAAAAGCATCACTAGACAGACCAAAAGTCAACCATCTACATCCTTTGGAGGAGGGGGGAGGGGGGTTGTCAGGCCAGGGAAATCTCTCCGGTGAGGACGATGGCCTTGACATCGTCGCGACCGAAGGCCTCGGCGTACTTCTCCTTGAGCCCCTGGATGACTGCACAGATAAGTGTATCCCTCGAGGATCTGCATCCACAAAGTAAGGGAGAGAAGGGGTCAGTTGCAGAGAGAGGGGATTCAGATAGGTAAATTGAGACAGAGATAGTGGGGGAAGAGAGAGAGGAGGCCATATCCGGCGAACGCTGGCCAGGAGCTGGAGTGAGTGGACGCCATTGATGTTGGTGGCGACCAAGACACGTCCGTCGCCTGCTCCGCCATGCCACTCACACGACCAGGATATGCAAACCCCACAACCGAACCACATCAGAACTCTAGCCGTCTCCAGAGCAAGCAGCAAACCTGGACGTCGAGATCTGCGAGGGAGACGAGAAGAGGTGAGGAAGATAGGGAGGCATGTGATGAGGAGGAGTGGAGAGACTCGCCTGAGTCACCGGAGCCATGACGGCTAGGGTTGTTGGGTGCCGCCGGAGGACGCCGGAATCGGGCGGGATCTGGCCCATCGATGGTGGGATCGGGCGCTGTTGGTGGCGGCGGCGAGAAGTGGTGCGAGGGAGAGGGAGGCACGGCGCTGGGATCGGGCGCTGTTGGTGGCGGCGGCGAGAAGTGGTGCGAAGGAGAGGGAGGCACGGCACTGGGATCGGGTGTTGTTGGTGGCGGCGGCAAGGTGAGTCGTGCGGGAGAAAGATGGGGACGAGGGAGGAGTGCGGGGCTGTGGGCCGGGCTTCGTCGGGTGAGAGGGTGGGGAGTTTTTTTTAGGCAAAGAGAGGAGGAGGGGGTGAGGGAGTAAGGGCTGCCGTCGGATCTGGGAGCATCCGACGGCCCCAGATCCGACGGCGTTTGATGCACGATCCGCGTGACATACCGATGGACCAATCAGAACCCAGTACACGTTATAACCATCTAAACTGGTCGTAATCAACTAAAAATAAGGTCTTGAATCATATAAATAGTTTTATGATATGAGAAATTAAATAAAAATAGAAAACATTCTCATTGTGTTACCAAATGTGACCTAGTTTTTAGGAAAACTAACAAACTTGGAATTGAAACAAGAAAAATATCTTTAAAAAGTGTTATGGGAAATGATTTTTTAGCAAAAAAATCATTTTCTATTATCGAAATGCCAAAAATGTTTTTTGTGAAGAATCTACCAAATATTTATTTCAAAATGGCACCACTCCATTTTCCAAAACTATAAGACAACATTTTATGTACAGTTGACCATACATGTAAAATGCTTTCGATCCACCTCTCATAAAGAAGACAAATTTCTGTTGATTCAATATAAACTCGGTCAAATTTGAACCACAGCTTCCTCGTAGTTTGCTCATTATTTTTTCCAAAAAACATTTTTAGGTACATAGGTATCTATTTCATCACAAACACACCAAGAGTTTTGCAAGGTTCCACCCCTAGCTACGAACGGTCGTGCCCGCCGTTTTGACCCCAGTTTGAAAGCATCATAAAGAATTGAAAAAAAATTAAAAAATTGGAAAACCTTCGCACTGTGTCATTAAATGTGACCAAGTTATCAGAAAAAATATAAACTTATAATACGGAAATTATTTTAAAAAAATGTTCTCAGAAATGAGCTATCATGTGTGAAGATTCATGATTTTCAAGCGAAATGATCAATCTTATGGCCACATTCATGGCATAGTTTGTTCAAATGATATTATATTGTACACAAGGGTGCATCTTGGAATGGAAAACTCTGTTGACTAAGGAACTTTTCATTTTCTTTGGACGAAAAATTCATTTTGCATTTTTCGAATGGCTAAAATGAGGATTTTTTGTGAAGTACCTACCATATATTTGTTGCAAAATTGGACCAAATCAATTTTATAAAATAATAGGCCATATTTAATATACAATTGACCAAATGGTTGGATGTCAAAAGTTTTGAGCCACCTCTCATGAAAAAGACAAATTTCCGCCGATTTAGAAGGAAGTGGGTCAAGTTTGAACTGCAGCTGCCTCATAGTTTGCTCTTTATTTTTTTCCAAAAATCATTTCTAGGTACATACGTATCTATTTAATCAGAGAAACACCAAAAGTTTTCCCAGATTCAACCAGTAGCTAGGAACAGTCATGCCCGCAATTTTGACCGCATTTTGAAACGGGCATGAAAATTCAAAAAAATCAAAAAATTGGAAAACCTTCGCATTGTGTCAATATATGTGACCAAGTTACCAGGAAAAATAATAAACTTGTAATACATCAATTCTTTAAAAAAGTGTTCTCAGAAATGAGCTATCATGTATGAAGATTCATGGCTTTCAAGACAAATGATCAATCTTATGGCCACATTCATGGTAAAGTTTGTTCAAATGATCTAATATTGTGCACAAGGGTGCATTGTGGAATGGCAAATAATGTTACCTAAGGAAGTTTTCATTTTCTTTGGACGGAAATTTCATTTTTCTATTTTTCGAGTGCCGCAAATGAGTTTTTTTGTGAAGGACCTACCATATATTTGTTGCAAAATTGTACCAAATCAATTTTCTAAAATAATAGGCCATATTTAATGCAAAATTGACCATTTGGTTGGGTGTCAAAAGCTTTGATCCATCTCTCATGAAAAAAAAATTCCATCGATTTAGTAAGAAGCGGGTCAAATTTTAACTGCAGCTACCTTATAGTTTTCTCTTTATTTTTTCTAAAAAATATTTCTAGGTACATAAGTATCTAGTTAACTAGAAATACATGGTTTGGTGGCGATACGTCGAGGTTTGGACGGTGTCCGAGGGCCCCAACTCTAGAGCGCGTAAACTCGCATGCCCGCCGAATGGTCACCGTGTGACTGTGGCGTTGCCACGCGTTTTGGGCGGCCTAGGCATGTCTAGTGGGTTGGGCACTCCCCCAGTAGGTGTTAGGAAGAAGAAGGCAATAGAAGAATCTCACAAGGAGACTGAACTAAGCTCAAAAATGAATTAGCAGCCAAGTGTTTGATTAGTGGTGGGGAAATGCACATGGCCAATGGGCCTGAGTTTTGGCCGAGGATGATCATCTACTAAGGACACTATCTTGGAAAATTTGCAGATCAAATGGAGGAGCCTAGGTCTCATTTGCTTTGCAAAGTACCACAGTGGACAGAAATATGAATGTTGAAGCTGGACTCAAATGAACAAACGGATTGATCTGAAATTTGGAGGAGGATGATAATTTGGGCACATGAAGGCACTATAAAAATTTCATACCATTTGGATAAATAAAAATGGTACTTCCTTCATAGTGTCTCCATTGAACAGAAAATTGGGGAAAATGTTGAAAGAAATAGGCTAGATTAAATGTGCTAAAATTTGGTGGAGGGAGGTTATATGGGAAGGGTCATGTCCTGGTAAATTTTCAGCAATTATAAATTAACATAAAGTATAGTTGCTTCACAAACTGAAAATATTGCCAGAAACAAAGATTGGATGGTGAGCTCACATGGATTGTTAGATGGGGCTCAAATTTTGTAGAGAGCTGTGATTCGGGAATATAGAAGATGTGGCAAAATTCAGCTCATTAGGATATGCCCAGCTAGTACTTCCTTCACAATGGTTCTAGCTGAACAGAAACTTTGGAAACTTGCCGAGGAAGATTACTAGGCAAATGGAGCTGAATTTTATCATGAGGCAATGATTTGGATAGTAAAGAATGCCCAATTTTTTTGAGAATTTTGGAAATGATAGAAATATAGGCTGCTTCACAACCTAGGGCAAAAATTGACACATAGGCAAAAATGATGAGGTGGCGCCTAGTCATAGCAATGCACCACAATTTACAAGGCTATGACCATCTATATTGGTCGTGATTAGCTAGAAATAAGGCAGCGGACCAGTGTTGTTTGCTTTATGACCATTTCGTGTAAGGAAATTACAACCTTTCTAACCAAAATGGTCGTTATGGTTTAGGGTTTGGAGCCCCCCGAACAGCTGATGACCAATTGGTCTCAAATGGTCGTATATTTACGACCAATTCTTCCCGGGTCACTGACAGAAGGTCACAAGTTGACATATTTCTTGTAGTGTGTTGTGGCAATGGTACCTATGAAAAATAACTTGATAGAACTATTTTGTCACTCTCTGATGAAAATTAAAACTCCTCATGTTGACTAACAGAAACATAATATAATTTGGCAAACGAATAACAAGAAAACATAAACTAAAATAACTAAAACAAAGAAAAAAGGTATAAAACTAGAAGAGCTAAATAGAATCTGTTTTTGATTAAAAGACTTATTTAAAATATCCTAAATTTTTCCAAATTGAACACACTGATAAAACACACTAATATTAAACAGCAGGAAAAAGAATTACTCAAAATCTATTTTTAAACTAGTTATTCACAAACTAGTGATTCACACAAATTTCAAATAATTCAAATTTAAACTACTCAAATTTGAAAACTACTGGCACTAACAGAAAGTTTATAGTTTTTGTGACCTAAAGCAAAAATGATTCACTCAAAAATCTAAATATTGCCTGTAAGTAGAAACAAAAGTAAAAAATGAAGCAAAAACAAAACAAAAAACATGAAAAACTCCTTCAGTCCTGGTTGCCACCACCAGCCGGGACTAAAGGTCCTTCTCCCGCACATAATTTGGACCGCCGAAAACAGACCTTTAGTCCCGGTGCGTGGCAGGGAACAGGACTAAAGGTTGGCCTTTTGTCCCGGCTCCGGCCACACACCAGGACTAATGGACCTTTAGTCCCGGTTCGTGGCTGGAGCCGAGACAAAAGGCCCCCTGTACATATATAATCTGGTACCGTATCATGCTATACAAACGGTTTTTAACCCCTTTCCACGACGGCATTTGGAACCGTCGCCTAGTGAGTGACTGCGATAGGGGGGTCCTTCCCACATGACCCAGAAACCGTGAGGGATAGGCGAGCGGCTAATGACGATCGCCATAGAATAAACGTATGAGAAGCCGCCCCAGTCCCACATGTTACATCTCGACATTACGTTTCTGGTCAGAGAGACATCCCAAACGATTATGCCGCTATAGTCGTGTGAAAAAGGTGGACATCAACATTTAATCTACCGATATGTTTGTGATAGGTACGTTATCGCACACGGTTCAAGAATGTAAAATGTGTGCGGTGCCTCTACTAATGCCAACGTGTCCATTTTCATAACTATGTGCGATTGGTATTCCTATCACACACGCACACAGATTTGAAAGATTTGCCGTATTACCATGAATCGCACACGCATATGAGACGAAACCGTGTGTGCGTCCATCGGGCATCACAAACGTTTACTGGTTTCGTCTCACACGGTTTAGGATGGTAAGTAATGGGAAAAGGCAACACATTACTTACCATCCTAAAGTTCACTGTTGTCTTCGACAAAGTGTAAATAAAGAGCTTAATTCCCATCACCCATTTTTTTCGCCTAACAATCTTTCTTAATTTCCTCACTTGACGCTTGTTCATGAATATCTCATTGCCCTATACGCAAAAGGGATCGAAGCGTGGATCAGTACCGCTCATATATGTACCTACAAGCAACCAGTAAATGTTAGAAGGTAAACTAAGATTGCACAAATGATGTAAAATACAACTACCTACGTTCCTAAGTACATGTATTTTTAGAGATTTCAATATGAACTACATACGAATGTATATAGAATTATAGATATAGATATAGTTTAGATTAGAATCTAGATTCACTCATTTTGGTCCTTATGTAGTCTATATTGGAATCTCTAAAAATACTTACATTTAGGAACAGATGGTGTATAAGACATGGATGCAGCTAACCTCGACCGCAAATAATAGCATCGCCCATTGTAGCCATGTTTAAGTACATGGAAAGCCAGTGTTAACTACAACAGGGTTAACATCCACCAAAAATAGAAAATGGTAATAAAACAACAGCATCTGCAGTGATATCTTCATTGCAAAAGAGTAGCACGGTAGCAAAGGGACGGATTAAAAAATGGATACAACTGTTAATTACAACAGGCTTAACAATATCCTAAGTCATGTTTTGTAAGTTTGTAGACATTGAAATAAAACTATTTAAAAATGGATACAACTGTTAATTACAACAGGCTTAATAGCCATTGAAACCGGTACTGATAAAAATGCAATTGGCAGAGTTAAACATCACAAGGCAGGTGCTGCCAGAGCAAAGAATGGCCTAGTTGTCTATAAAAAGGTAGGGAGAATAGCTAAAACATGTTAGGCATGTTTACTACAACATGCTTAATACATCGACCATACAAAACATAGCCATTAATTGCAACTGGTATTGGTAAGATTGAACTGGTGAGTTCATACTTGGTAAGTCTTGAGAGGTAGTTGCTGGGGCACTTCATCTTGGCCAGAGCCCGCCCAAAGTCAGCGGCGGCGGAGGCGAGCTCTTCCTCCGGGTCGAAGCGTGGATCAATGCCGCCGACATGTGTACCTACAAGAAACAAGTAAATGTCAGAACCCAAACTGCAATTGCACAAATGATATAAAATACTATAAGACATGGGATGCAGCTAACCTCGACGGCAAACAACAGCATCGCCCCGTTATGGCCCTGCGTAAGTACAAGGAAAGGCATGTTAAGTACAACAGGGTTAGCATCCACCAAAAATAGCAAATGGGCAGCATCTCTAGTATATCTTCATTGTGGAGAGTAGCAAAGGGACATATTAGAAAATGGATACAATTGTTAATTGCAACAGGCTTAACAGCATCCTAAGTCATGTTTTGTAAGTTTGTAGCCATTGAAATACAACTGTTTAAAAATGGATACAACTGTTAATTGCAACAGGCTTAATAGCCATTGAAACCGGTACTGATAAAAATGCAATTGGCAGAGTTAAACTTCACAAGGCAGGTGCTGCTAGAGCAGAGAATGGCCCAGTTGTCTATAAAAAGGTAGGGAAAGTAGCTAAAACGTGTTAGTCATGTTTACTACAACATGCTTAATACATCGACCGTACAAAACATAGCCATTAATTGCAACTGGTATTGGTAGGATTGAACTAGTGAGTACATACTTTGTAATTCCTGAGAGGTAGTTGTTGGGGCACTTCATCTTGGCCAGAGCCCGCCCAAAGTCAGCGGCAGCGGAGGCGAGCTGTTCCTCCGGGTCGAAGCGTGGATCAGTGCCACTGACATGTGTACCTACAGGCAACCAGTAAATGTTAGAAGTTAAACTGCAATTGCACAAATGATGTGAAATACTGTAAGACATGGGATGCAGCTAACCTCGATGGCAAACAACAGCATCGGCCGTTATGACCCTGCGTAAGTACATGGACAGGCATATTAAGTATAGCAGGGTCAGCATCCACCAAAAATATCAAATAGGCAGCATCTCTAGTGATATCCTGAGTCATGTATTGTAAGTTTATTGCTGGTATTGGTGAAATTGAGCTAGACAGTTAATACTTGAGTATCACACAGTGTGCAGTATTGAAATAAACAAGGCACGAACATGCTTAATGCATCAACTGTACAAAACATAGCCATTGCAAGTGGTATTGGTAAGATTGAGCTGGTCAGATCATACATGTTAAGTCCTGGGGGTTAGTCCTTGGGGCACTTCATCTGGGCCAGAGCCTGCACCATGTCGGCAGCGGCGGAGGCGAGGTGTTCCTCCGGGTCAACACGCACAGTGGCCATCGCGCCATGGACCGCCATCAGCTCCTCGACCTCCACGTGATATGTGGTTGGGCTTGCGCGGTGATGCTCTGGAGGTAGGGGCGGTGGGAATTTGGAGGCATGAGGATGTTTCGCAGGCGCCATTTAAGCAATCAGGCCGGGGCCATGATAGAGATCGGTGGGTTACCTGACTGGATCCGAGCAAAATGTAGATCTGGTTGAAGCTTTGGTTGCGGCGGCGGTGGTTTGAGCTGCCGGTAGGGGTAGGGGGGAGGGGGGAGATACTGAGGAAATTTGATCGGTGGGGATGTGGTTGGAGGAATAAATTCTGAAATCGCGCGCCTAATGAAAATTTCACTGCGAAACTTGAAACTTGGGCGGGGGAAACACACAACGCAGACGAAGCGCGTAAAATACTTGTGTGCGAGAAAAGAGAAAATTGGCAGATCCCGTCTCCAAAAAATGTACATGTGTGTTTGATTTTTTAGGTCAATGGTATGCCTGGTTTATTAGGAAACATCGCACAGGTAACTAACTTATGGATCGTTAACGCAAAAAAACGCACACTCACCAGACGCCGGCGTTCTCCTTCCCGGCCTTATAGACGGCAGCCCACCGTGCTTCGATCTCCGCCAAGCTCTCTTCAGCATAGTGTGCGGCCTCTTCTTTCTTGCGGCGGCGGGACTCTCTTTTTTTGACTGCTTTCTACCTTTTTCGCTCCTCCTCTATGGCTTTGGCCTCCTCTAGATCCACCGCCCATTCGGCCATGCAGCCTCAAAGTCCGCCCACGTAACTGTGTGGCCGCCGACGGCAATGAACTCGGCGCGGTGAGATGCCATCGCTTTACCATGTGTGCGGTCGCGAGCGACGAGGAACGCGGCGCAGCGGGATGCCATCGCTTCTTTACCAGTTACTGGGCGCCGTGGTGCCATGAATGATGCTTGGAGAGAGCTCTGGGATGGAGGGGCTGGGCAGCCGTACAGTGCGGTGGTTTTTAAGAGCTCAACAACAAACGACGAAGGAAATTTGGCTTCCCTTACAATTTTGCTCGTTCATTATCGCACATGGTTCATCTCCATCACCTCCAAAAATAGTGTGTGCTGAGCGTATTGTGTGTTGCGTTATGATTGGCCGGAACCCCAGCAACGCGGATCGCGCGTGTGCACCGTAGGATGCACTGTGATCGAACGGCAATCCATGTCCCTCACATCACACCCGTGCAGCTGTAGCTGGATTGGATTTATATGCGCTAAATGCCTAGAAAATGCACATAATCCCCTAAATATGGTAAATGAGCCCGAAAAAATGCCAAATTTGAACACGGCGATTTGCAGGGTGTATGTTCATCGTAGAAAGAAAACTCCAGGGCAAAGAACGAAGAAAATTTGGATTCCCCTTCAATCTAGGTGATTTCCCTCTCGAAAGCATGGAACTTCCTCGGTGATGGTTCAATTTATGAAGGGCGTGCATGACGACATAAGCCAAACCTTCTCAAATTTTTACCAGGGCATGGTGAGGCCATACCATGGCACCATGCCAGGCGTCATGTTTTTCAAGCATTTATTTCATTTTTTCTATAGTTGAAAACCCAATAAACAAACATTTGTGGTTGACTATTGCCACACATTTCATCGAAATATCCGCCCATTCCTTGTAAAAGGCATGAGAATTTACTAAATGGCATGAGCATGGTTTTCCAGGCCGTTCTTGTGCACTCTTTCATGCACCGATTGTTTGAACTTGAATTATGTGCATTAATGCCTAGAAAATGCACCTAATCCCCTGAATATGGTAAATGAACCCGAAAAAGTGCCAAATTTGAACACGGTGATTTGCAGGGTGTATGTTAATCGTAGAAAAAAACTCATGGACAAAGGACAAAGGAAATTTGGATCCCCCTTCAATCTTGGTGATTTCCCCCTTGAAACCATGAAACTTCCTCGGTGATGGTTCGATTTATGAAAGGCGTGCATGATGACATAAGGCAAACATTATCAAATTTTTACCAGGGCACGGTGAGGCCATACCACGGGACCACGCCAGGCGTCATGTTTTCCAAGCATGTATTTCATTTTTGTATAGTTGTTAACCCAGTAAACAACGCATTTGTGGTTGACTATTGCGACACATTTCCTTGGAATATCTGCCCACTCCTTGTAAAAGGCATGAGAATCTACTAAATAGCACGAGCATGGTTTTCCAGACCATTCTTGTGCACCTTTTCATGCACCGATTGTTCGAATTTGAATTATGTGCATTAATGCCTAGAAAATGCACATAATCCCCTAAATATGGTAAATGAGCCTGGAAAAATGTCAAATTTGAACACGTTGCATTGGAGGCGGTATGTTGATCATTGGAAAAAACTGAATGACAAACTAGGACGGAAATTTGGATTCCCCTTCAATCTTGGTGATTTCCCTCTCAAAAGCATGGAACTTCCTCGGTGACGGTTCGATTTATGAAGGGCGTGCATGACGACATAAATCAAACCTTCTCAGCTTTTTACCAGGGCACGGTGAGGCCATACCATGGCACCATGCCAGGCGTCATATTTTTCAAGCACGTATTTCATTTTTCTATAGTTGATAACCCAGTAAATGACGCGTTTGTGGTTGACTATTGCCACGCATTCCCTTGCAATCTTTGCCCATTCCTTGTAAAAGGCTTGAGAATTTACTAGATACCAAGAGTATGGTTTTTCCAGACCGTTCTTGTGCACATTTTCATGCACCGATTGTTCGAATTTGAATTATGTGGCTTAATGCCTAAAAAATGCACAAAATCCCCTAATATGGTAAATGAGCCCAGAAAAATACCAAATTTAAACACGTTGCATTCGAGGGGGTATGTTGATTGTAGAAAAAACTGAATGACAAGCTAGGAAGGAAATTTGGATTCCCGGCCCCTTCAATCTTGCTGATTTCCCCCTCGAAACCATGAAAATTCCTCGGTGATGGTTCGATTTATGAATGGCGTGGACGACGACATAAGCCAAACCTTCTAAAATTTGTACCAGGGCATGGTGAGGCCATACCATGGCACCATGCCAGCCGTCATGTTTTTTAAGCATGTATTTCATTTGTCTACAGTTGAAAAACCAATAAATGATGTGTTTGTGGTTGACTATTGCCACACATTTCCGTGAAATATCTGCCCATTCCTTGTAAAAGGCATGAGAATTTACTAAATAACACGATCATGGTTTTCCAGACCATTCTTGTGCACCTTTTCATGCACCGATTGTTTGAATTTGAATTATGTGCATTAATGCCTAGAAAATGCACATAATCCCCTAAATATTGTAAATGAACCCGGAAAAGTGCCAAATTTGAACACGGTGATTTGCAGGGTTTATGTTCATCGTAGAAAAAATCTCATGGACAAAGGACAAAGGAAATTTGGATTCCCCTTCAATCTCGGTGATTTACTATCGCACACGATTCATCTCCGTCGCCTCTGTGAACCGTGTGTGTTCACCCACACATGCAAAAGGAAAAAGAAAACCCTCATCCACTTCATCCCCACACACTCACCGCGGACTCTTCCACAACTTTGCACCTGATCAACTTCTATCGCGGCGGCCACCCTAAGCTCCTACCGCTCCAAACGGCACGGGATTTCGCCCCTACCGCTTTCTGTCGCCTATCTGCACCGACATTGTAGACTCTGGTCGATTGCGGTTTTCTGCGGGATTGGGCCGGGGATTTTTCTCATGGAGAAGGTAATCAACTTAGCAAAATATTCACTCATCTCTTATTGCAGTTCGTCCGTCGTTGTTAATCAACCAGAGGAAATCGCCGTGGATTCATTTTTCTTCTAGCTGATTCGAGGGTTTTCATTCATGTGTCCGTAGTGCGAGCACAAATCAGGCAAGTGTGGTCGCGGCCAGTCGGAAAAGAAGTTCTATCTCACCATTCTGGATGACTTTAGGGAGCGCTCGGTATGTTCAATCTCAACCTACCATGGTCGGCATGGCCTAAATTTGTGAACATATACCGTCTGTTGCTACATTTGGATAAAAGGTACGGTGCCATGTGCAGCCTAGATGTCGAAGCCGATTTCCCCCCCTATATTAGGCAAATATATGATGTATTGTTCATTCAGTTTCTCTCATATTTGCATCAAATCTTTGTTACATTATCTATTTTTAATTATATATTTTTGTATTTTGCTTTCATCTATATATTGATCTGTTCTATCAGTTACTCCCATATTTGCATCTTGCTCTGTTATTTCAATATATCTAATTTACGATCTTAATTTTCATTTCAAGCAGTACATCCCTTGCTTTGCAAGAACGGGAGTAGAAGGAAATCTTGGGCTTTACTTTGTTGATGACTCCATGGATGTCATATTGACAACGCAGCATGGATTTACAATGATGGTTAGCGTAAAACTTGATAAAGATGGTCACTCCTATTTTGATGTGGACCTTTGGAGAAAAATGTCTAAGTGTTATGAATTGAAAGCTGGCAATAAAATTCTAGTGCGTGCACCATAGCCTGGTCTAATTAACATGGATGTTTACTTCCCCAATGTCATCAGCCGATCAAAGTCTGATCGAGGTTAGTGTCCTTAAAACTTTCTCCATGCTGGAATATTACTTAGCAAAATCGGGGTATTTGTTCTGACTAATTGATCATTATTTAAGCAATTAATTGTGATTTCATTTTCTGACTCCGTTCCTAGGCAGTAACAAATTTTATTTACCAATTTATGCGCACTATATATTCTTCTGCCATGTTCTGAATAAATAATACCTTTCCACATTTTAAGCAGGATATGTTGGATTCATAGTGAACGATCTGTATTTACTAAGCGTACCAAATTTCACTGGAAGGACTTGAAGCATGTCATGAACTTTGTGGATAATCTGACAGAGATAGCACGGAGTATGAATGCTAGATTTTGGATGGGATTAATTATACCTATGGTGCACACATTGAACAAGACCAATTATGTGCACAAAACGCTCGTACAAAATCTTATTTTTATGTTGATGCTCATAAACTATTTATATCTTCAACGATATGTTACAATTGGTTTTTATTCTACATTTCAACAGAAATTGCCCGCTGTAGCAGTTCCTGGATCGATTTCCCGGCGTGGTCGAATTACACTTGTGCCTGCTAATAACGCCACAGTGATTGCAACGTACTGCCACTAGTGCAGAACCGGGCAGTTGTCCCGGTTTGTAAGGGCCTTTAGTGCCGGTTCTGCAACCGGCACTAAAGGGTGGGGACTAATGGTCTTCCCCCTTTAGTGCCGGTTCAACACAAACCGGCACCAAAGGCCCACCACATGGCACGACCCCGCGCCGGGGGCTGGGAGACCTTTAGTCTCGGTTGGTAACACCAACCGGGACTAAAAGGTTTAGGGGTTTATGGGTTTATGATTTATTTTTTGTTTTATTTTTGTGTTTTGCATTTAATTCTTTTTCATTTCAAACATATTTTACGCTACTACATATTGTACACGTTATGCATATATATAAATAGAATATCTCGTAGAACCGATCATATATATATCATCAAATTTCTCGCACGACCATTCACATACATATATATATATACAATTTTGTATATACAATTTCTCCTACAATTTGCAGATCATTACATGGAGGCATTAGGTCGATCTAGCTAGGTACGGTGTAATGGTATTCTCCTTTGGGATCTATGACCTGGTCGAGCAAAAATCCTGCTATTTCCTCTTGAATCGCTCGTACGCGATTCTCTGGTAGGAGCTTATCCCACAAGTCCATCATCTTTAAAGAAGGAGATCAATATGCATGTATTAGTTGTGTGTGTATATATTAGATAATGATGTAAAAATTGTGAATAGTCACTAGTAGAAAAAGGCCTATTTGTCCCGGTTCATAAGGCCCATTTGTCCCGGTTCCCAAACCGGGACTAAAGGCCCCCCCCTTTAGTCCCGGTTGTGTTACGAACCGGGACTAAAGGCCCTCCACGTGGCCGCTCTCTGGAGCTCCACCTTTAGTCCCGGTTGGTAAAGGAATTTTTTTGAAATTTTGTTTTTCTGAATTTTTTTGAAAAATAAAATTTTAATTTTTTTTTTGAATATTTTCTTATTTTCAAATTTCTGAATTATTTGACAATTCAATCTCTAATCACCCCTCATCGCTGCTCAATTATGAACCACTCATTCCAAATCGAGTAACTTCCCAGCCGGTCACCCATCCTCTCACTACTCCACCCTGAGCACGCTTAACTTCCCGGCCGGTCACCCATCCTCTTACTACTCCAGCCTGAGCACGCTTAACTTTCGAGTTCTATTCCCCCTAGTTTCCAAGTCTGCACTTGTTGTTTTCCTGACAATACTAAGCTGTCAATCCTATTAACCCTTAGGAGTTGAACTTGAGCATTAAGCACCGTTTGAGTTTGAAATTATTATTCTAAAAACAATAATTATTTATTAACACTAATATTTCTTGAATAAGTAGTTTGACCACAATTTGACCATAGTTTGACCACAGTTTGACCAGATTTGACCACAGTTTGACCAAAAGTCAAAAAACTAAAAATAATTATTTATTAACACTAATATTTCTTGAATAAGTAGTTTTACCATAGTTTGACCACAGTTTGACCAGATTTAACAAAAAATCAAAAAAACTGAAATTTGAGCATAACTTTTTTTCTTTCAGAATTTGAGGATTCTAAAAATTTGCAAACAGGCCTACGGCTGTGCCTCCCCTTTCGAACTCCTCTCTATAGCAGGCCTACTGGCCTAACTGTGTCTCTCTGCCTGTGGGCCTACTGGGCCTTCTGCGGGCCTGAATCCTGGCCCACCTGCCGGGTTGGGTTGCTAGTCGTATTCAGGCCGTGGTGGCCCAATAGGAGGCATTTTTTTATTTTTTTTTTCAGTTTTTTTGTTTTGTTTTTTGCATTATTTATTTTCTTTTGTTTTTTGCTTTATTTTTCTTTAACTCTTTTTGCTGTTGGTCACAAAAATTATAAACTTTCTGTTAGTGCCATTAGTTTTCAAATTTGAATAGTTTAAATTTGAATTCTTTGAAATTTGTGTGAATCCTATGTGAATAACTTTACTATAAAAATATTTTTGAGTGATTCTTTTTCCTGCTATTTATATACTGTGTTTTAACATTATATTCAAAAACAGATTTTGTTATTTTAGTTTCTAACAAAAAATTCTTTATGATAATTCTTTTTGCTAAAAGTTCTAACAAAAAAATTCTTTATGAAATTCATTTGCCATAATTTTGACAGAAAATACTTTTTAATAGTGCATAAATTTATAAATTTTAGTCAAAAATACAGAGGTATATAAAAGCTTTTTAGTTGATTTCCGTGGTGCGAGGAGAGGTTATAAAAGCTTTTTAGTTGATTCTTTTTGCTATTGAAGAATATTATAGTTTTGTTTTAGTTGATCGTAACAGAATATTTTAATTGATTATTTTAAGTTCATTCTTTTTGCTATTAGTTCATTCTTTTTGCGCTAAATGACCCTGAAATTGAAAAGCACTACAAATGAACTCTGAAAAGGTTGAAAGTTGGCATGGTATCATCATTTCACCCACATAGTTTGTGCTAAAAAGTTGAGAGGGTTACGGCAAAAACCGGATGCACTTCGTGTACAAAACGGGCAATCTCTTTCGAAGTATCAGGGTTTCATACGGAAACTCGTCTATTACAAAGGGATTTCATTTTTTTTAACTTATTTGAACTCCAGACTTTTTGTGTGTTCAAAATGCACCATTCAAAGCCAATAATCATCATAGTCATTACCACGAACACTATTTAATCATCATAGTCATAGTGTAGCTATCTAATCACCACCAACACTAGCTAATAATAATCATCATAGTCATTACCACCAACACTAGCTATTTAATCATCATAGTCATAGTGTAGCACATCATCATATATCTTCAAACTCATTCTAGCTAGCTAATCACTCCTGCTGCTCTCTCTCAGGTAAAATAGCATAGAACATGTGTAGCACTCCTGCTTCATCATATTGGAGCATGCAGATGAACCTGTCTCCTAATTGTGGGCTGCGCTTCTGATTGCTGCCCCCTAGTACTTCTCTGCGATCCTTCACAATTTTGCTCCAGTCTTTGACTATTAAGGCTTGCTCGCTTTTAGAAATCCTGAATGCACTCATGTGCAATGTAGGATGTCTTGGCCGTAAGCTAACCATTGCCATGCGACCTTTAGGCTCGACCCAATGAGGCACAATTATCATTGGGAGTCCCTGTTGAAGAACATCGTAGTAACATACTTAGCAATGAAGTTTAGCTTAAAAAATAATGTATGCAAAAGATGCACTAAGGACAAATAGTAAAAATCTTACCATCTTTCCTAAATAGATATGACCGTAGTTCAATACGCACGCTAGTGGTCGCACGTTTTGAGTACTAAGATTTTCAAGTCCAGGAAAATAATTTGTCTTGACAGTATCAAGATCCTCAAGCCATGAAACATAATGACTTATCTCCTCGCAGTTTAGTTCAGCCCCGGGACAGTAGTAGGTCATGTCTACCAAGCGCTGGACATGTTTGCTTGAATGGAAATAAGCTGTCAATAGAAATTAGTTGTCAACTATTTTTCAATAAACAATATCCAAGACATAAATATGGTTGAGAAACTCACATAATGGTAGAACTGGAGGCGTCTGCACATCGACCCAGATGTCGATATTACCTTCAATATCATCTTCCGGACGAATATCAAAGGTGATAAGCATATCAGGCTCAAATGCATAAGCCTTGCATAGTGATCTCCAATTTTTGCATTCAAAATAGGTGTAGGTGTCTGCATTGTATAATTTTGCGGCAAAAGTATAACCATGCTCGGTCCTCAAGTGAACTATCTTTACCTCCATAGTTTCCATAGGACTGAAACCAATCTTATCCAAGACATAAATTCTTGCATGGCAGGGGATACGCTAGTAGAATAGTAAAAAATTAAAATTATAAGTTGAAGCAAAAGAAGCAGAAGTCATGCTTAATTACGAAAAAAGACTTGTCATTGTGACTTACTGTATCCACTTCGAAGGTCTCATCCAGCTTGATGCTGAAGCGCCTACCACCAACTAAGAAATTTCTGTCGCACAGGCCGCGCTCGTCTTAGCAGTATTCGCACATACCGAAATCATTTTCGTCGTCAGACATTTCCTATGTTCATAGTTGATCAAAAATTGATTGAAGGCAACTACCAGGAAACTCAACAAAAAGATCACTATTACTCAATATGCAACGGGTTGACTTTAGGTCTGTCGAGTCTTCCTTCCTGAACTCTCATCTCATGTATATATAATAACAACAGTCGGCATTCTTCCTCTCTCAAATATATATAATAACAAACAATAATAAAATTAAGAAAATTACACAAGTATCTATCTTAATCATACAAGTAAGAACTTTTTTCTTTTACAAAGAAGATAAGACCAAGAGGTTCACCACTGTGGTGCCGGCGACGAGATCGGCGCGGGCGATCGACGGCGGTGAGGACGGGGACGGGACAGGACGGACCGCCAAACCTAGACAAATCTCGAGGAAAATGGAGCTTGGACAAGGAGCTTCGAGAGGAGAAAACTTAAGTGTGGCTCGGGCATTTCATCAAACACCTCATGTGCATACGAGGTGAGCTAGAGCACCACAAAGCTCTCCCACGGCCGACCCAAAACCAGAGCACTCCACTGCTCTGCTCGCGGGCGAGGGGGTATATATAGGCATCTCATTGGTCCCGGTTCGTGGCTGGAACCGAGACTAAAGGTCCCCCTTTGGTCCCGGTTCCAGCCACGAACCGGGACCAATGGTTGTGGGCCAGGAGCGAGGCCCATTGGTCCCGGTTCGTGGCTGGAACCGGGACCAAAGGGGCCAGACGAACCGGGACCAATGCCCCAAGAGGCCCGGCCGCCCCCCTGGCCTCACAAACCGGGACCGATGCCCCCTTTGGTCCCGGTTCGTGAGTGAACCGGGATTAATGGGCTGGCCCTGCCTGGACCAAAGCCCTGTTTTCTACTAGTGAGTGTTCTGGCAAACGTACCCATCGGTTTCTATCATCTTTGCTCCTTTCAGACGCCATCACGCGAATGTTCTCGCAAACGTAGTATGCACATAAATTATTCCCCGGCGCCTGCTTCGGGGCCTTTACGAGAATTGAATTCAATCAGATAATAATTAATCAAGCATGATAATGGTATTGAAACTAGAATTAAAGAGATGTTAGCTAGCTAGTACTACTTAATTAATTACCTTGGGTCGCACCCATTTCAGCTGTTGTTTCCATTGGCCTTTAACCTTTTTGATGAACTTTTCCCAAGCCCTGCCCGCCGGCAAAGAAAATGAATAAAGAAGTTATTAATTAGTTGATATCAGGAAATGAACTAAAGAGGCCGACATAGTGCGATAATGATTGAAATTACCTGTCGAGCATCCCCTTCACGATTGAGTATTCTTTAGGTTCTTTAAGTAGTGAGTCCAGTACTTGAACTTTTCCCTCGTTAACTTCAATGATTAACAAGATCCACTGGAAACTGCATGCGCACACGTTTGTATAATTAAGCGGGCATGTGAATAATTCATCAACTACACTTATTAACATCTAGTAAGCAAAAACTGAATTTGTAGTACAAGACAGTGTCACTCACCCGAAGTTGTAAGGAAGTAGTATTTCTGGTTGGGTATTTAGTCGCACCAAGAACTCTAGCAAGGTTCTCTCTGTGTATGATCGATCATATTCACGTGACCATGTCTCTTCATTAATGGTATTTGGGTCAATGAACCCAATGCCATAGCGTCCAGCTTTTTTCAGTTCATAGATCTTCATTCTGCATAATACCACAGAAAAGAATATAGTGAGGATAATTACATTTAATGAACAAGCACTACAGCTAGCTAGAGACTTAACTTACAGAAAGAAATCACTTACACACAATAGCTATTGACGATAGATTTGTCGAGTGCGTCTTGATTGAATAACTAAAACATTTCTTGAAACTAAACCCACAGATCTTTTTCATGGAAGTAATGCTCTGCCTTGACTTTCACCATGAGGTACTCTTTATCGGTAGTCTTTGCTTCTCTCATGTACCATTGATGCAATTCATACATTCTCGTTGATAGACGCTTGATCTCCTCAGGCTTGACCATAGTTTCGCCGCGGACATATTTCCGTTTTAGTTCCTCCTCTTTAAACGTTTCGATGGGCTCGATGCCTAGGAGTTGTTCTACAGTGACACCGGCCTCTTCAGCCTGCCCTCTATGATCGTCGGTTATTACCATCTGATCGGCGCCGGTACTCACATTTGTTGGTACAATGAGCGGGGGGATCGATTGCACCGCCAGTTCTCCCAGCTGGGGAACAGTTTTCCCACTTTTTTGGTAGCTGCTTGGCTCGAGCTCGAGCTCAACTCCTTTTTTGTTCTTGATATGACTTCTTGATTTGGCGTTCATAGTCTGAGTCAACATGCTTGGGAGCTGCTGGTTGAGCCATACGAATAAATTGGTCAATGATATGCTCAGGTACTTTCTCCTTTGGCGGCGGGGGCGGTTTCGGTCCAAAATGGGCCCTCAGTTGGGCCTGCACTTCGATCTCATTTTCCTCGTCAGTCAAGTCGTAAGGCAACCTCGGAAGAGGCTTGAGGCTTGGACCAAATATGTATTTCTTGCCTCCTGTTGTACCACTAGCCGCCTCCTGTTGTACCGTAGCTGCGGCGCCTCTCTTCCGCTGTTGCTTAGGCGGCGGAGACGGCTGACGCGGTGCCTGACTTGGAGGAGGAGTCGGCTGACGTGCTGCCGGACATGGAAGAGGAGGTGTCGGCTGACGCAGTGCCGGACTTGGAGGAGGAGGAGTGGGCTGACGTGGTGGCGGCCTTGGAGGAGCAGGAGTCTGCTGACGCGGTGGCGGACTGGGAGGAGTGGGAGTCTACTGAGGCAGCGGCGGACTTGGAGGACGAGCCGGCTGACGCGGTGTCGGTGGCCTTGGAAAGATGATGCAATCCTTTCTCCATAGAATGATACGATGTACATCCTCTCCCAATGTGCGCTCGTCGTCACCCCCAGGAATGTCAAGCTCTAGCCCCGAATATTGTGCCACCACTTCATCAACCACGACACGAGCATAGCTAGCTGGAATTGGATTGCAATGGAAGGTTGCTTCAGGAGGATTTGTATACGCAACGCCGTCCGCCACCTTCATGGATATGTTCTTCAGTTTAAAGTGTAGCTCACAAGTTGTCATATCTATGATATCATCCACAGGGTATCTATCCATCAGCGCATCATCGCCTAGGGCGGAACCCACACTGCTTCTCGGCATGGATGGGATGGTGCTATCCAATGCTTGATCCGCAAGCTGCTGCCGCTGCTGAGACCCCCTTTCCTGGCTAAGTGAGTCGATCTACTACTGCTGCCGCTGGAAAGCAAGTGCCAACTCAGCGTGCTTTGATTCTACGATGCGAAGGCGGTCTGCTTCCTGCTTCCTCTCCTCATCCTCCAGCTTCCTCTTCTGCTCCTCCTGCTACTTCTTTCTCGCACGGCTTCTGTAGTCGGCGTTCCAGTCCGCAAACCCCTCAAACCACGGAACAACGCCTTTGCCTCGTGTTCTTCCCGGGTGTTCAGGATTCTTCAGGGCGCGCATAAGCTCGTCGTTCTCTCTGTTGGGCGTGAACACCCCCATTCAAGCCTCTTCTATTGCAACAAGTAAACTGTCGGTGGCTCCTTTAAGACATGCCCGCTCCAAAACCTCGCGTGTCTTTGGGTCCAACTTCCCCCCTTGCGCATAGAACCAAGTCCTGCACCTGGGGGGCCAGTTCAATGTAACTGGAGTGACCCCTGCATCCATCATCTCTTGCTCAGCGAGATCCCACTTAGGTCGGGTTACCTCGTGGCCACCTGGCCCCAGCTTATGGTGCCACTCCTCTTTCGTGGCATTAATCTTGTTTTTTCTCGACTGTTCCTGAGCTACTTCCGATTCCTTGAATTTCACGAAAGCATCCCAGTGATCTCTTCCCTTCTCCAGTGTTCCCTTGAATGCTGGAGTCTTCTTTCCTGCATTGACGTACGCGGCCCATATACTTTTCTTGTGGTTGTTGAATGCTATCGCCATCTTCCTAAGAGCAGCGTTCTTGACTTTCTCCACATCTACATCTGTGAAATGATCTGGTAGGGTGAAATGTGACATGAGAGATTCCCAAAGCCCATCTTTTGCTCTTTGGTCGACAAAAGTAACATCTGAAAGTTCCTTTCCTGGCTTTTTCCATTCTTGCATGGAGATCGGGATTTGGTCCCTGACAATAACTCCGCATTGATGAATGAACTTGTTCGCATTCTTCTTAGGTTTGCGTGGTTCGCCATTGGGTTTGATGGAATTGATGTTGTACTTTACGCCATCCTTCAACTTTTTGGCCGGGCCTCGAACTGTCCTGCTGCTTGTAGAAGATTTGCTCGATTCAGAGGGCTAAAAGAAGAAAGATCGATTCGTTAATATATATACAAATCAATTAAAACATGTGATGATCACCAGATGCCTGCTTATATAAATATACCTCCCCGGTCTTTGTTATTTCAAGAACAACATTTCCTTCATCATCGAAGGTCTGGACTTCATCTATTAGTTCGTCTTCATCAAATATCATACCCTCACCAGTAGGGTTCAGATATTGCAAGCCGTCATCTTCTTCATTCCCATCTAGGCTCGGGGAGCGTATGATGTCGAACAGGGCCTCTTGTCCTTCTCTGCCGGTATAGTCCATAGATTTTATTTAACTAATCCAGAAGAAAGATAAAACAATTTAGTATTCAAATTAGAATGCATGCATGCAATCAATAAGGAAAAATTGAATCATAGTAGATAATATGCATCTCGAATAATCCAGATAATTGATATGCATCATCGAATATAATCTCGAATACATCGTCTCGAATATTATTGAATAATTATAATCTCTAATACATCACTAGCTAATACAGATCGAATACTATCGAATAATCTAGTTCACTCGTGGTGGACACCCAGAGAGAAGGAACCATTACAGGATCATAGCTCGGGTGAGATCCCTGAAGAACCTGCCAGGTATTGGAGAACCTGAAGTCCAACTCAACCTTGTAGCGACGGACGTGCTCGTCCTCCTCCCTAACACGGTGACGTCCCACCTCCACGGGGGACGCCAGCCTCCGCACCGAATGTGGCCCACGTGCCCGCCACCAAAGAAGCTCCGGGTCGACGATAGGACCCGGGTTCCTCACCAAGATGCGCGCCCCTGAAGGTAGCACCTCCCAGTGCCAGCCCGGCGGAGCCCACTCCCGGACATGGCGCCTCTAAAGAAGGACGTCGTCGCGAACGGGTCGACGACGAGGATGCGGGCCGGGCATCGTTGACGTCGAGAACAAATTCTATGCAAATGTAACATTTTTTAAATGTTTGGATTGTGATTACTTAATATACGAGCAAAATATCCTCTTTTCAATTATAATGTCCCATTCCTAGGTTATAACTACCCTAATAATATTCCTTTCTCAAAAAATATATATATGGTCAACTTTTTTCTATTCAACTTTTTCCTATAAGTATAAAAAACTAAAAACAGAAAATTTATGTAAATTTGACCGTTCATCTATACATATATACACATACATTGTATAAAAATAGTCATCTAAAACATCTAACATTCCTATATATACATACATATATACATTATTATACATCTATCTAACATCAAAAATTCCTATACTCATGTAACATATATAGTCAAAATTCTTCCATCTATGTCAAAATTCCTTAACTTTTTTCTATACATCAAAATTCTTGCATCTAATCATCTAATCATCTATACATCTAATCATCTAATTAATCACCTAGTGTGTGTGTGTGTGTGCATGTGGGGGCTCGGGGAGGGGCCGGCGGCTGCCATGGCGGCACAGGGGGCGAGGGAGAGGGGGAAGAGGGGGGAGCTCACAGCGGGGCGACGGTGAGGCGAGGTGAGTCAGGGGCGGCGACGCCGTCGGCGGCGCGGCGAGGAGCTCGGGGCCGACCAGAGGAGCGGGCACGGGCGGCGTCGGGCCTGGGTCGGGGAGGAGCGGGCGCGGGCGGCGTCAGGGATCGGCGCGAGGAGGCGCGGGCGGCCAGCGTCGGGGGCGGCGACGAGCTCCGACGTCGAGGAGGCGAGACGGCGACTGCGTGGCGATGTGGAAGAGGTCGAAGAAAGCAGAGGGACTAAAAAATTTTTGTAGTGCTGCTTATATAGGAGGGACCTTTAGTCCCGGTTGGAGCCACCAACCGGGACTAAAGGTCACTTTTGGCCAGCCGAAGCGGCGGGAAGCGCACCACCTTTAGTCGCAGTTGGTGGCTCCAACCGGTACTAAAGGGGGGCCTTTAGTCGCGGTTGGAGCCACCAACCGTGACTAAAGGTGGTGCGCTCCCCGCCGCGGTGCACCAAGTTTAGTCCCACCTCGCCCAGCGAAGGGCAGCCGCACTGGTTTATAAACCCAGCCGCGGCTGCTCCTTCGAGCTCCTCTCTAAAGCAGGCCTTCTGGGCCTATATCTCACCTGTGTTGCGCTGTCGGCCTACTGGGTCTCGCGGGCCTGCATCCTGGCCCAATTACAGGTTGGGTTTCTAGTCGTATGCAGGCCGTTGTGGCCCAGTAGGCGGTTTTTTCTTAATTTATTTATTTTTCATTTTTTTGTTTTCTTCTTTTTTTTTCTTTTGTTTCTGAGTTGTTTTTTGCTTTATTTAGAGTTTCTTTGTGAATCTTTTTTGATTTAGGTAAAAAATATTATAAACTTTTTGTTAGAGCCAGTAGTTTTCAAATTTGGATAGTTTAAATTTGAATTTTGTGTGAATCACTAGTTTGTGAATAACTTTACTTTAAAAATAGAATTTTCGGTGATTCTTTTTTCTTCTGTTTAATATTAGTGTGTTTTATCATTATATAGAATTTGGTAATTCTTAGGTTATTTAAAAAAATAAAATGCCTTTGTAACAGTTGAGTTTTCGTCCGAAACCCTGATACTTCGAAAGAGATTGTCCATTTTGTACACGAAGTGCATCCAGTTTTTACCGTAACCCTCTCAAATTTTTAGCACATGCTATGTGGGTGAAATGATGATAGCATGCCAACTTTCAACCTTTTCAGAGTTCATTTGTAGTTCTTTTCAATTTCAGGGTCATTTAGCTCAAAAAATCAGTAAATGCATGAAAAAAGCAAATGAAGTCGGAAAGGGTTGAAAATTGATGACGTGGCTTTGAATGGTGCATACTGAACGCACAAAAAGTCTGTAGTTGAAATAAGTTTTAAAAAATGAAATGCATTTGTATAACACATGAGTTTTCGTCCGAAACCCTGATACTTCGAAAGAGATTGTCCATTTTGTACACGAAGTGCATCCAGTTTTTGTCATAACCCTCTCAACTTTTTAGCACATGCTATGTGGGTGAAATGATGATACCATGCCAACTTTCAACCTTTTCAGAGTTCATTTGTACTGCTTTTCAATTTCAGGGTCATTTAGCTAAAAAAATCAGTAAAGGGTTGAAAATTGATGACGTTTGTCCGAAGCACACAAGTACACATAAGCACCATAACTATTACAAAGATTCCCTATGGTTTGTCCAAAGTGGGACTTTCCAGATATATATATATAAGTCCGGAAACTCACTAGAGAAGAAAATGATGACAGTGAAGCCGGTCACATCCCAGAGTGGGATCTTTGGGTGTAAAACTTTTTCTTCGCGTCTGTCCCTTTGCGCCGTAACCATGGACAATCTTCATCATTTAACTGGATGCTCGGGTCAATATTCACTTTGAAGGGAGCAATTTCATGAAACTTCTCATAATCTTCTGACATGTCTGTCTTGCCATCCACTCCCACGATGTTTCTTTTCCCTGAAAGAACTATGTGGCGCTTTGGCTCATCGTATGATGTATTCGCTTCCTTATATTTTCTTTTTCCCGGCATGGTAGACATGTCCTTCACATAGAAAACCTGCGCCACATCATTGGCCAGGACGAATGGTTCGTCTGCGTACGCAAGATTGTTGAGATCCACTGTTGTCATTCCGTACTGCGGGTCTTCCGTTACCCCGCCTCGTGTCAGATTGACCCATTTGCACCGAAACAAAGGGACCTTAAAACCACGTCCATAGTCAAGTTCCCATAACTCCTCTATGCAACCATAATATGTGTCCTTTCCCCTCTTGGTTGCTGCATCAAAACGAACACCACTGTTTTGGTTGGTGCTCTTTTTATCTTGGGCGATCGTGTAAAATGTATTCCCATTTATCTCGTACCCTTTGAAAGTCATTATATTCGAAGATGGTAACTGGGACAGCAAGTACATGTCATCTTCAACTATGTCGTCATGCATGGCACGTGTCTGCAACCAACTGGCGAAAGTCCCCATTTGTTCATGTGTAATCCAGTCGTCAAACTGCTCCGGGTGTTTGGAGCGTAGAATATTCTTGTGTTCCTCGATATATGGAGCCACCAAGGCGGAATTTTGTAGAACAGTGAGAGAATGCCCGTTCGTACATATTATTGCTTTCGGTCCTAGCATGCCATTTCCACCCAGTCTGCCCTTATGCCGCGATTCAGGAACACCAATCGGCTTAAGGTCAGGAATAAAGTCAACACAAAACTCAATGACCTCCTCATTTTCATGGCCCTTGGAGATGCTTCCTTCTGGCCTTGCACGGTTATGAACATATTTCTTTAAGACTCCCATGAACCTCTCAAATGGGAACATATTGTGTAGAAACCCAGAACGGCAATCTCTTCGCATAGGTGAACTAGGATGTGCGTCATGATATTGAAGAAGGATGGTGGGAACACCAACTCGAAACTGACAAGACATTGTACCAAATCATTCTCTAACCTTGGTATGATTTCTGGATCGATAACCTTCTAAGAGATCGCATTGAGGAATGCACATAGCTTCACAATGGCTAATCGAACGTTTTCCGGTAGAAGCCCCCTCAATGCAACTGGAAGCAGTTGTGTCATAATCAAGTGGCAGTCATGAGACTTTAGGTTCCGAAACTTTTTCTCTGCCATATTTATTATTTCCTTTATATTCGACGAGAAGCCAGACGGGACCTTCATACTAAGCAGGCATTCAAAGAAGATTTCCTTCTCTTCTTTGGTAAGAGCGTAGCTGGTATGACCCTGATGTATGCCGTCTTTTCCGTGCATACGTTGCCGGTCCTCCCGTGCCTCCGGTGTATCTTTTGTCTTCCCATACGTGCCCAAGAAGCCAAGCAGGATCACGCAAAGATTCTTTGTCACGTGCATCACGTCGATTGCAGACCGGACCTCTAGGTCTTTCAAATAGGGTAGGTCCCAAAATATAGATTTCTTCTTCCACATGGGTGCGCGTCCGTCAGTGTCATTTGGAACAGATTGTCCGTCACGACCCTTTCCAAACATTACCTTTAAATCCTTAACCATATCATGTACATCATCACCAGTACGGTGGCGAGGCTTCATCCGGTGATTTGCCTCACCTTTGAAATGCTTGCCTTTCTTTCTTACGGGATGCCTGCTCGAAAGAAATCGACGATGTCCCAGGTACACATTCTTCTTACGGGATGCCTGCTCGGAAGAAATCGATGATGCCTGCTCGGAAGAAATCGGAAGAAATGGTTCCTTGCGTCATCTGCAAAGTCTCTCCACTTCCTCTCGATTTTTCTCCACTGCGACCCGTCAGCGGGTACTCTCAACTTCCCGTCTTTCTTACGGTCTTCTTTGTGCCATCGCATCAACTTGGCATGCTCTTTTTTCTGGCACAAATGTTTCAACCGTGGTATTATAGGAGCATACCACATCACCTTGGCATGAATCTTCTTCCTGGGGCGCTCGCCATTGACATCACCAGGGTCATCGCGGCTGATCTTATAGCGCAATGCACCACATAGCGGGCATGCATTCAAATCCACGTACTCACCGCGATAGAGGATGCAGTCATTAGGGCATGCATGTATGTTCTGCACCTCTAATCCTAGAGGGCAGACATCCTTCTTTGCTTCGTACATACTGTCAGGCAATTCGTTGTCCTTTGGAAGCATCTTCTTTAACATTATCATCAACTTTCCAAATCCCTTGTCAGATACACCATTCTCTGCCTTCCATTGCAGCAATTCCAGTGTGGTGCCCAACTTTTTCTTGTCAGCTTCGCACTTTGGGTACAACGATTTCTTGTGATCCTCTAACAAGCGCTGCAACTTCAACCTCTCCTTTTCACTTGCGCAGTTTCTCTTTGCATCGGCAATGGCCCGACCAAGATCATCAGCGGGCTCATCGGATGCCTCTTCTTCAACTTCTTCCCGCATTGCCGGCTCAGCTTCTTCCCCCATTGTTGTACCATCATATTCAGGGAACCCGTCATGGCCAGGATAGTTTTCGTCGTCCTCTTCTTCTTCATTGTCTTCCATCATGACCCATCTTTCTCCGTGCTTGGTCCAAACATTATAGTGGGGCATGAAACCGGACTCAAACAGGTGGACGTGAATGGTTCTTGACTTAGAGTAATTCCAATCATTCTTACAGCCAGCACATGGACAAGACATAAAACCATCCGCCCGCTTGTTTGCCTCAGCCGCAAGAGGAAAAGTACGCACGCCATTAACGAACTAGAGAGAGCATCGATCATCATACATCCATTGCTGGCTCATCTTCATTACACAGCACTGAAAAGACCAAATTAATACAAGTTCATACACACTTATTCTCATAAAACAACATACAAACTCTCTAGCTAAAGCATTTAAATGCAACAACAAATGCGATCAAGATCGCAACTAAGGTAACAATTGATCCAACAGCATAATGATACCAAGCCTCACTATCAATGGCATATTTTCTAATCTTTCTAATCTTCAAGCGCATTTTCTCCATCTTGATCTTGTGATCATAGATGACATCGGCAACATACAACTCCAGTTTCATCTTCTCTTCTTCAATTCTTTTCAATTTTTTTTTCAAATACTCGTTTTCATTTTCAACTAAATTTAACCTCTCGACATGAATATCTATGTCATTTGGAATTTCCAGTTCACATACCTCCTTGATAAAAATGTGAATGTCAACTTTATGGGCATAATTTGTCATAAACATGAAATGCAACAAATAGTTATAAAAGAGAATATACCACATCCGAATCATAAACCGAACGAGGGCCGACGGGGACGGATATCAAAACCATGCCACTATGTATAACAAACAACGTACGGGTAAGAAAATTATTCAAGTAACTATATATCTAAATCACACAAACATGATTTTTTTTATATATAAAAGATAAGAACAAGAGGCTCACCAAGGTGGTGCCAGCGACGGGACGGTGCGGGCGATCGACGGTGGTCGTTAGGATGGGGACGGGAAGGCACTAAGTAAACCACACCTACATATGCAAACTAAGAGTTAATTTGAGCTCAAATTGCATGTAAATCAAATAAACTACCACATATAATTACTCCCAAACTAAAACCCACAAATCACAATACTTATAGAGCATTGCAAGAGCTAATCTAGCAGTGAGAGATGAAAGGAAAAAGTTGCTAACCTTTGTGATCACTTGGATGGATGGGGGGCCTTCAAATCTTGACAAATTTTGGCAAAAATGAAGGATGAGCTCAAGCAATGGGGAAGAACAGAGGAGAGGAAGGAATGAAAGGGGAAAACAGAGAGAAATGGGCTCAGGCTCGATGAAGGGTTTATATAGAGGCATCTTTAGTCCCGGCTGGTTATACAAACCGGGACTAAAGGTGCATCTCTAGTACCGGTTTGTGCCACGAACCGGGACTAAAGGTGTTGGTGGGGCCCCAGCCTGACACCAGCCTGCCACCTCCTCTTTAGTACCGGTTCATGGCACGAACCGGTACTAGAGGTCCAACACAAACCGGCACTAATGAGTGTCGCCCGCCTAGCCGTTGGAACCAGCACTAATGGTCACATTAGTGCCGGTCCATATTTGAACCGGGACTAATGAGGTGAACATTAGGTCATTTTTCTACTAGTGTGCATTTCCCGCAAAAATGGAACCATTCAAATTAACAAGTTGTCGCTTGTCGTGGCAATGCATCCATATTGGAAAATTGGAGACACTGTTCTACTCATGCTCTACCAAGGCACAGGAGGGCTCTTCTTTTTCATTGACGAGATGCCGAGTCGCCGTGATCAAGCTGCTTCCAGCGGATAGCTGTGGTTATTGGCCCTTAGCCTCTTAAAATGTGCTAGCTGTTACCATTTTAAGTATGTAGATATGGACCATATGGTTGTTGGCCCTTAGCCTCTTAAAATGTGATAGTTGTTACTATGTTAAGTATGTAGATATGGACCATATGGTTGTCAAAACCGTGTTATGAAGATCCTCCTTTTGTCGAATAGTGTAACCACTATATATATGTTACTCAAATGCTGTTAGCCAAGTTCTTAAATTTTCATGGAAAGTATTAGTATCATACACAGTTCATTGAGTTTAAGCGTGTGCCCGATGTCCAGAAGGCATTTGCATATTAACTGTCCATATTACAAATTCACACACGTGTTAACATAAGGAAACGTATGTGTAACTAACTAATCATCGCACACGAGTACTCGCAGACGCATCGTGTGTGACACTCCTAGCCACCGCGGGCAACTAGTTTAAAATTTTCAAAGTTTTTTGTACACACAGAATCGCACACGAATTAACTGTAGTAATCGTCTGTGTTGTAATTTCTCATCACAAACAGTTCATCCGAGTCAGCTGTTTGTCGCGTATCAGACACATCTTGTTTACACGACTCGTTTGTGTTCTTTTGACTCATCGCAAACAGTTCATCTATGTGAACTATATGCCGCATATCACACACATCTTGTTAAGTTGAACCATTTCTGTTATTTTCCCTAATGGAAAACAGTTCATCCGAGTGAACCGTATGCCGTATATCGCACACACCTTGATCTGGCTAACCGTTTCTGTTGCACCCCCTAATAGCAAACAGTTCATCTGAGTGAACTGTATGGCGTATATCGCACACACCTTGATATGGCTGCCCATTTCTGTTGTTCTGTCTCATCGCAAACAGTTCGGATGGATTAGCTGTGTGCCCTGCATCGCACACGCAACTAAAATCAGAACCGTATTTGATGGCTCCGCCATCGCAAACGTTTTGCATCTTTTTTGACGGTTTTTTTACATCACCATTTGCGATTAATGCATCGCACATAGTTTCGTCAAAGGGTCTCTGATCGTAGTGTCGTGTTAGCAGCATCCTGCAGTTGTGATATGTCACCCCGCTGTTAGCCACCGCCCAGGAGAAGTGAAGATCGATGCCGCCAGGCTGCCGAAACCGCTTGTCGCAGTCGCCGCTCATTGATACGTCTCCAACGTATCTATAATTTTTTATTGTTCCATGCTATTATATTATCTATTTTGGATGTTTTATATGCATTAATATACTATTTTATATTATTTTTGGGACTAACCTATTAACCTAGAGCCCAGTGCCAGTTTCTGTTTTTTTACTTGTTTTTGAATTTCGCAGAAAAGGAATACCAAACGGAATAAAACTTTCACGATGATTTTTCTTGGACCCGAAGGAAACCAGGAGACTTGGAGATGAAGTCGGAGGAGCCACGAGGCAGCCACCAGGAAGGAGAGCTCGCCCTCCCACCCCTTGTGGGCCCCTCGTGCACCTCGTGACCTAATTCTTTCGCCTATATATACTCATATATCCCCAAACCAATAGAGGCATCCACGAAAAAACTTTTCCACCACCGCAACCTTCTGTACCCGTGAGATCCCATCTAGGGACCTTTTCCGGCACCCTGCCGGAGGGGGATTCGATCACGGAGGGCTTCTACATCAACACCATTGCCCTTCCGGTGAAGCGTGAGTAGTTTACCACAGACCTACGGGTCCATAGCTAGTCGCTAGATGGCTTCTTCTCTCTCTTTGATTCTCAATACCATGTTCTCGTCGATGTTCTTTGAGATCTATTCGATGTAATACTTTTTTGCGGTGTCTTTGTTGAGATCCAATGAATTGTGGATTTATGATCAGCTTATCTATGAATATTATTTGAATCTTCTTTGAATTCTTATATGCATGATTTGATATCTTTGTAATTCTCTTCGAACTATCGGTTTGGTTTGGCCAACTAGATTGCTTTTTCTTGCAATGGGAGAAGTGCTTAGCTTTGGGTTCAATCTTGCGGTGTCCTTTCCCAGTGACAGTAGGGGCATCAAGGCACGTATTGTATTGTTGCCATCGAGGATAAAAAGATGGGGTTTTCATCATATTGCTTGACTTAATTCCTCTACATCATGTCATCTTACTTAATGCGTTACTCCGTTCTTTATGAACTTAATACTCTAGATGCATGCTGGATAGCGGTCGATGTGTGGAGTAATAGTAGTAGATGCAGAATCGTTTCGGTCTACTTGGCACGGATGTGATGCCTGTATTCATGATCATTGCCTTAGATATCCTCATAACTTTGCGCTTTTCTATCAATTGCTCGGCAGTAATTTGTTCACCCACCGTATTATTTTCTATCTTGAGAGAAGCCTCTAGTGAAACCTATGGCCCCCGGGTCTATTTTCCATCATATAATCTTCTACTTTTCATCATACAAGTTTCCGATCTACTATTTTGCAATCTTTTACTTTCCGATCTATAAAACAAAAATACCAAAAATATTTACTTTCTCGTTTATCTATCTCTATCAGATCTCACTTTTGCAAATAACAATGAAGGGATTGACAACCCCTTTATCGCGTTGGGTGCAAGTTGTTTGATTGTTTGTGTAGGTATTCGGTGATTTGTGCGTTGTCCCCTACTGGATTGATACCTTGGTTCTCAAACTAAGGGAAATACTTATCTCTACTTTGCTGCATCACCCTTTGCTCTTCAAGGGAAAAACCAACGCAAGCTCAAGAAGTAGCAGGAAGAATTTCTGGCGCCGTTGCCGGGCAGATCTACGTCAAGTCAAGACATACCAAGTACTCATCATAAACTCTCATCTCTTGCATTATATTATTCGCATTTGCCTCTCGTTTTCCTCTCCCCCACTTCTAAAATGATTTTCGAAAAGATTTGCCTTCTTTTTGTTTGCCTCTATGTCTTACTTGGCTTGTTTGCTTGTCCGCTTGATATAATTATGTGTTTATTGAAATTCAGAAACAAAAGTTTATGGATCATCATCCACTTGCTAATATTTTTAAGAGATCCAATTATGATGAACCAAGTGCTAGTGAGTTTTGTGCACTAGATTATCTTTATGAAGTTTTGCTTGAAATTCGTGAATCTGAAAATTGTGATGAAGAAATTTATGAAGTGATTCACGATAGCTCCTTGAATAGAAAGCATGATTGCAATGGTTTTACTATAAATTCTATTGATTTCAATTGTGCTAATAATGTGCAAAACCCTAAGCTTGGGGATGCTAGTTTTGCTATGTCCACTACTTATTGCAATGATCATGATTGGGGTGATTCTTCTTATGATCTTGTAAATTTATTTAAGCCTCATGATAATAGTGTTTGCAATAATATTGAAAGTGGGTTTGGGAGAGTGTCAATTCTAGGTAATAATGATCCCACTACTTTGGAGAATGATCAATCTCATGAAATTTATGATAAAAGTGGGTTTGGAGAAGTCATGACTTTATTTGATGATAATCCCACTATTTTGGAAGAGTGTCAACTTTGCATCCATGTGGATCATGAAGAGAATATTTTATGTTATTGTTATATTGTTGAATTTGAGTATGATCCCACATGTAATTATTATGAGAGAGGAAAATATTGTGGTAGAAACTTTCATGTTACTAAATTACCTCTCGTTATGTTGAGATTGCTATTGTTTCTTTCTTTTTCCTTGCATATGCTAGTTTTTGATTGTCTTGATAATTTGTTTGCTTATGAAATGCCTATGCATAGGAAGTATGTTAGACTTAAACTTGTTTTTCACATGCTACATGATGTTCTTTTCGTGTTTCAATTGCTATCTTTCATGTGAGCATCATCAAAATTATCAACGCCTAGCTAAAAGGCTTTAAAGAAAAGCGCTTGTTGGGAGACAATCCAATATTTTTATTTTCTGTTTTTGAATAAATAATTCATCTAGCCTCTGGTTAGATGTGTTTTTATGTTTTAATTAGTGTTTGTGCCAAGTAAGACCTTTGGGATGGCTTACGGTGATTGTTGTTTTGATCTTGCTGAAAAACAGAAACTTTTGCGCCCAGGAAAATAACTTTCATTTTTTACAGAGTCGTGACTTCAATCTGATTCTTTTTGAACAAGATCGGTACACAAATCTCCCAGGTTGTCCTAATTTTTTAGAATTTTTGGAGTTACAGAAGTATTCAAAGTTCTCTCATTACTACAGACAGTTCTGTTTTTGACAGATTCAGTTTTCTATGTGTTGTTTGCTTATTTTGATGAATCTATGGGTAGTATCGGGGGGTATGAACCATGGAAAAGTTGGAATACAGTAGATATTACACCAATATAAAAAAATAATGAGTTCACATCAGTACCAAAGTGGTGATTTATTTTCTTATACTAATGGAGCTTATGAGATTTTCTGTTGAGTTTTGTGTTATGAAGTTTTCAAGTTTTGGGTAAGGATTTGATGGACTATGGAATAAGGAGTGGCAAGAGTCTAAGCTTGGGGATGCCCAAGGCACCCCAAGGTAATATTCAAGGACAACCAAGAGCCTAAGCTTGGGGATGCCCCGGAAGGCATCCCCTCTTTCGTCTTCGTCTATCGGTAACTTTACTTGAGGCTATATTTTTATTCACCACATGATATGTGTTTTGCTTGGAGCGTCTTGTATAATTTGAGTCTTTTCTTTTTAGTTTGCCACAATCATCCTTGCTGTACACACCCTTTGAGAGGGACACGCATTAATCGTGATTTGTTAGAATACTCTTTGTGCTTCACTTATATCTTTTGAGCTAGGCAATTTTGCTCTAATGCTTCACTTATATCTTTTTAGAGCATGGTGGTGGCTTTATTTTGTAGAAATTATTGAACTCTCATGCTTCACTTATATTATTTTGAGAGTCTTTAAACATCATGGTAATTTTCTTTGGTTATAAATTTAGTCCTAATATGATAGGCATCCAAGAGGGATATAATAAAAACTTTCATATAAAGTGCATTGAATACTATGAGAAGTTTGATTCCTTATGATTGTTTTGAGATATAAAGATGGTGATATTAGAGTCATGCTAGTGACTAATTGTGAATTTGAGAAATACTTGTGTTAAGGTTTGTGACTCCAGTAGCATGCACGTATGGTGAACCGTTATGTAACGAAGTTTGAGCAAGAGATATTTTTTTATTGTCTTCCTTATGAGTGGCGGTCGGGGACGAGCGATGGTCTTTTCCTATTAATCTATCCCCCTAGGAGCATGCGCGTAGTACTTTGTTTTGATTACTAATAGATTTTTGCAACAAGTATGTGAGTTCTTTATGACTAATGTTGAGTATTTGGATTATACGCACTCTCACCCTTCCACCATTGCTAGCGTATCTTGTACCGCGCAACTTTCGCTGGTACCATACACCCACCATATACCTTCCTCAAAACAGCCACCATACCTACCTATTATGGCATTTTCATAGCCATTCCGAGATATATTGCCATGCAACTTTCCACCGTTCTGTTTACTATGACACGCATCATCATTGTCATATTGCTTTGCATTATCATGTAGTTGACATCGTATTTGTGGCAAAGCCACCATTCATAATTTTTTAATACATGTCACTCTTGATTCATTGCACATCCCGGTACACCGCCGGAGGCATTCATATAGAGTCATAATTTGTTCTAGTATCGAGTTGTAATTTTTTTGAGTTGTAAGTAAATAGAAGTATGATGATCTTCATTATTAGAGCATTGTCCCATGTGAGGAAATTAAAAAAAAGAGGCCAAAGAAGCCAAAGAAAAAAAAGAGAAAAAAAGAGAAGAGAAAAAAAAGAAAAAAAAGAAAAAGAAAAAAATGAGAGAAAAATAGAGAAGGGGCAATGTTACTATCCTTTTTCCATACTTGTGCTTCAAAGTAGCACAATGATCTTCATGATAGAGAGTCTCCTATGTTGTCACCTTCGTATATTAGTGGGAATTTTTCATTATAGAACTTGGCTTGTATATTCCAACGATGGGCTTCCTCAAATTGCCCTAGGTCTTCATGAGCAAGCAAGTTGGATGCACACCCACTTAGTTTTCTTTTTGAGCTTTCATACACTTATAGCTCTAGTGCATCCGTTGCATGGCAATCCCTACTCACTCACATTGATATCTATTGATGGGCATCTCCATAGCCCGTTGATACGCCTAGTTGATGTGAGACTATCTCCCTCTTTTTGTCTTCTCCACAACCACCTTCTATTCCACCTATAGTGCTATGTCCATGGCTCACGCTCATGTATTGCGTGAAAGTTGAAAAGGTTTGAGAACGTCAAAAGTATGAAACAATTGCTTGGCTTGTCATCGGGGTTGTGCATGATTTGAGTATTTTGTGTGATGAAGATGGAGCATAGCCAGACTATATGATTTTGTAGGGATAAGCTTTCTTTGGCCATGTTATTTTGAGAAGACATAATTGCCTTGTTAGTATGCTTGAAGTATTATTGTTTTTATGTCAATATTAAACTTTTGTTTTGAATCTTATGGATCTGAACATTCAAGCCACAATAAAGAAAATTACATGGATAAATATGTTAGGTAGCATTTCACATCAAAAATTCTGTTTTTATCATTTACCTACTCGAGGACGAGCAGGAATTAAGCTTGGGGATGCTTGATACGTCTCCAACGTATCTATAATTTTTGATTGTTCCATGCTATTATATTATCTGTTTTGGATGTTTTATATGCATTAATATGCTATTTTATATTATTTTTGGGACTAACCTATTAACCTAGACCCAGTGGAAATTTCTATTTTTTCCTTGTTTTTGAGCTTCGTAGAAAAGGAATACCAAACAGAGTCCAAACGGAATAAAAGTTTCGCGATGATTTTCTTGGACCAGAAGGAAACCAGGAGACTTGGAGATGAAGTCGGAGGAGCCACGAGGCGGCCACAAGGACGGAGGGCATGCCTAGGGGGGAGGGCGCGCCCCCCACCCTTGTGGGCCCCTCGTGCACCTCCTGACCTAATTCTTTCTCCTATATATACTCATATATCCCCAAACCAACAGAGGCATCCACGAAAAGAGTTTTCCACTGCCGCAACCTTTTTTACCCTTGAGATCCAATCTAGGGACCTTTTTCGGCACCCTGCCGGAGGGGGATTCGATCACGAAGGGCTTCTAAATCAACACCATTGCCCTTCCGATGAAGCGAGAGTAGTTTACCACAGACCTACGGGTCCATAGCTAGTAGCTAGATGGCTTCTTCTCTCTCTTTGATTCTCAATACCATGTTCTCGTCGATGTTCTTTGAGATCTATTCGATGTAATACTTTTTTGCGGTGTCTTTGTTGAGATCCAATGAATTGTGGATTTATGATCAGCTTATCTATGAATATTATTTGAATCTTCTCTGAATTCTTATATGCATGATTTGATATCTTTGTAATTCTCTTCGCACTATCGGTTTGGTTTGGCCAACTAGATTGGTTTTTCTTACAATGGGAGAAGTGCTTAGCTTTGGGTTCAATCTTGCGGTGTCCTTTCCCAGTGATAGTAGGGGCAGCAAGGCACGTATTGTATTGTAGCCATGGAGGATAAAAAGATGGGGTTTTCATCATATTGCTTGAGTTAATTCCTCTACATCATGTCATCTTACTTAATGCGTTACTCCGTTCTTTATGAACTTAATACTGTAGATGCATGCTAGATAGCGGTCGATGTGTGGAGTAATAGTAGTAGATGTAGAATCGTTTCGGTCTACTTGACACGGACGTGATGCCTATATTCATGATCATTGCCCAAGATATTGTCATAACATTGCGCTTTTCTATCAATTGCTCGGCAGTAATTTGTTCACCCACCGTATTATTTTCTATCTTGAGAGAAGCCTCTAGTGAAACCTATGGCCCCCGGGTCTATTTTCCATCATATAATCTTCTACTTTTCATCATACAATTTTCCGATCTACTATTTTGCGATCTTTTACTTTCCGATCTATAAAACAAAAATACCAAAAATATTTACTTTATCATTTATCTATCTCTATCAGATCTAACTTTTGAAAATAACCATGAAGGGATTGACAACCCCTTTATAGCATTGGGTGCAAGTTGTTTGATTGTTTGTGCAGGTATTCGGTGATTTGTGCGTTGTCTCCTACTGGATTGATAACTTGGTTCTCAAACTAAGGGAAATACTTATCTCTACTTTGCTGCATCACCCTTTCCTCTTCAAGGGAAAAGCCAACGCAAGCTCAAGAAGTAGCATTCGTCGTCTCCGACCTCCTCCTCCTCGCCGGTCTCCTCCGAGCCTCGCCGCCCCTCTCCCCGGTGAGCCCCCTGCTCCTCCTTCCTCGCTCCCCCGCTCCCCTGCCTGCCTACAGCCGTCGCCCACGCTCGATCGCCGATGCCGCTCCAGCCTGCTCGGGCATGCGTGCTGACGCCGCAGCTCCTCCCGGGCCAAATAATGGCCGGGGCAAAGTCCTCGTCGAGCTCATGCTCTGCCGCCTCCCGCGCTCGACAACGACACAACGCCGGCCTACTCCGGCATGCGCGCCGCAGACGCACCTCCTCCCGGGCCAAAAAGTCGGGGGGGCGCCATCCCCGTCGAGCCCATGCTCTGTCGCTGCCCTAGCCGCTCGCCGACGTGGCTACAGCCCTCTCCGGCGCCGCCACCGACGTGGCTGGCTTGGGGCCCACCCATGGGTCACTGCCAGTGGGCCCCAGGGGGCCGAGCTGACCCGTTGACCCCAGTCAACTGTGCTGACAAGGCAGCACTGTCGCTGACCGATGGGCCACCCCTTTTATTGAGAATCAACAATAATTTTAGAATATGTTTAAAACTTTGATAATTAATATTAAATAAACCGTAACTCGGATGAAAATAATTTATATATGAAAATTGCTCAGAAAAATGCAATGAATCTGAATATGCAACCCCTTCATCTGTCACACCTCTCTAGCACTACAAACATAGAACCATCCCCTCTGTTTCATCTCTCCAGAAAATGCCAAACACTGGGAAAAACCCTCTGGATGTTTTCCATCTCTATCTGCAACGTGTAGTACTACGTTAGGTAACCCCTAGCACTGCTTGTTATCGTGTCATGCTTAGTGATGCATTTGTTTGCTTTAAATTTACTGTCATGCTTAGTGATGCATCATAGGTCACCACTAGCACTGCCGGGATGACCCCTTCGAATGTTTTCCCCCTTCGCTGATATCACGAGTACTGCGATAGGTCACCACTAGCACTGCCGGGAAGACCCCTTTGTATGTTTTCCCCCTTCGCTGGTACTGTGAGTACTGCGATAGGTCACCCCTAGCACTGCTGGGAAGACCCCTTCGGATATTTTCCCCCTTCGCCGGTATCGTGTAGTACTGCGATAGGTCACCACTAGCACTGCCGGGAAGACTGATACGTCTCCAACATATCTATAATTTTTGATTGTTCCATGCTGTTATATTATCATTCTTGGATGTTTTATAATCATTTTATAGCAACTTTATATCATTTTTTGGGACTAACCTATTGACATAGTGCCCAGTGCCAGTTGCTATTTTTTGCTTGTTTTTTACTTCGCAGAATATCAGTACCAAACGGAGTCCAAACGCAGCGAAACTTTTTGGGGATTTTTTTGGACCAGAAGACACCTTGGGGGCCAAGAAAGCACCAGAGGGGATCCCCGTGGGGACCATAAGACAAATGGGCACGCCCAGGTGGGTTGTGGGCCCCATGGAGGTCTCCTGCACCACCTCTTCACCCTATAAATTTCCAAATATTCCAAAAACCCTAGGGGAGTCGACGGAACACAATTCCAGCCACCGCAAGTTACAGAACCACGAGATCCCATCTAACACCATCACGGAGGGGTTCATCATCCTCATTGGTGCCTCTCCGATGATGCGTGAGTAGTCCACCATAGACCTAAGGGTCCGTAGGCAGTAGCTAGATAGCTTCTTCTCTCCTTTTGATTCTCAATACAATGGTCTCTTCGAGATCTATTTGATGTGAACCTTTTTGGTTGTGTTTGTTGTGATCCGATGAACTTTGAGTTTATTATCAGATCTATATCCATGAATATTATTTGAGTCTTATTTGATATCTTATATGCATGATTATTTATAGCCTCGTATTTCTTGTTCGAATCTTTGGTTTAGTTAGGCCAACTAGATCGTTTTTCTTGCCAGGCGAAGAGGTGCTTTGTGATGGGTTCGATCTTGCGGTGTCCTCTCCTAGTGACAGAAGGGCCAGCATGGCACGCATGTATCGTTGCTATTAAGGATAACAAGACGGGGTCTATTCCTACATGAATAGATCTTGTCTACATCATGTCATCGTTCTTATTGCATTACTCCGTTTCTCCATGAACATAATACACTAGATGCATGTTGAATAGCGGTCGATGTGTGGACTAATAGTAGTAGATGCAGGCAGGAGTCGGTCTACTAATCTTGGACGTGATGCCTATATATTGATCATTGCCTTGGATATCATCATAATTATTCGATCTTCTATCAATTGCCCAACAGTAATTTGTTTACCCACCGTATGCCATTTTCTCGAGAGAAGCCACTAGTGAAATCTACGGCCCCCGGGTCTATCTTTTATCATATTGCTTTCAGATCTATTTTTATTTGCATTTGTTTCCAGATCTATTATTCCAAGAACCTAAAAAATACCTTGCTGCACTTTTTATTTATTTATTTTATTTCGTGTTTTATCAATATCTATTTATTAAAACTTATACAAACCGATCTATCTTTTTACCGAGGAGGGATTGACAACCCCTCTTACGCATTGGGTTGCGAGGATTTGTTATTTGTGTGCAGGTACCGTTTACATAGTGTTGCTTGGTTCTCCTACTGGATTGATACATTGGTTTCATAACTGAGGGAAATACCTACCGTAGCTGAACTACATCATCCCTTCCTCTTTGGGGAAATACTGATACGTCTCCGTCGTATCTACTTTTCCAAATGCTTTTCCTCTTGTTTTGGACTCTAATTTGCATGATTTGAATGAAACTAACCTGGATTGACGCTGTTTTCAGCAGAACTACCATGGTGTTGTTTTTGTGTAGAAATAAAAGCTCTCGGATAGGAACAAAACTTTGCGAGGAATTTTTATATAATAAAAGAGAATTACTGGAGCCAAGAACCACCGGAGGGGGGCCCCTGGGTGAGCACAACCCACCAGGGCGCCCCCTCAGGTGCGCCCAAGTGGGTTGTGCCGACTTGGTGGCCCCGCAGACTCTGACTCCAACTCCATAAATACCTATTTTTTTAGAAAAAATCAGGGAGGAAGAATTATCTCGTTTCGCGATACTGGGCTGCCGTCACCTCCTGTTCTTCATCGGAAGGCCAGTCTGGAGTCCGTTTTGGGCTTCGGAGAGAAGGATCTCCGATCTTCGTCATCACCAACCCTCCTTCATTGCCAATTCCATGATGCTCCCCACCGGGAGTGAGTAATTCCTTCGTAGGCTCGCTGATAGGTGAGGAGTTGGATGAGATTCATCATGTAATCGAGTTAGTTTTGTTAGGGCTTGATCCCTAGTATCCACTATGTTCTGAGATTGATGTTGATATGACTTTGCCATGCTTAATGCTTGTCACTTTGGGCCCGGGTGCCATGATTTCAGATCTGAACCGTTTATGTTATCACCATTATATCTATGTTCTAGATCCGATCTTGCAAGTTATATTCACCTACTACATGTTATGATCCGTAAACCCCGGAGTGACAATAGTCGGGATACTTTCCGGTGATGACCATAGTTTGAGGAGTTCATGTATTCACTATGTGTTAATGCTTTGTTCCAGTTATCTATTAAAAGGAGGCCTTAATATCCCTTAGTTTCCATATGGACCCCGCTGCCACGGTCATAACAGTAGTAACTTAGCAAGAACAATATGAGAGAAATTCGTAGGCATTGGATCGGTGAATTCGTTGGATGATATTCATCATATAACAGTCATAACCTAGGGCGATACGGCACTAGCTCCAGTTCATAAATATAATTTAGGCATGTATTCCGTAAATAGTCATATGTGCTTATGGAAAGAACTTGCATGACATCTTTTGTCCTACCCTCCCGTGGCAGCGGGGTCCTATTGTAAACTAAGGGATATTAAGGCCTCCTTTTAATAGAGGACTGGAACAAAGCATTAACACATAGTGAATACATGAACTCCTCAAACTACGGTCATCACCGGGAACTGTCCCGACTTCTGTCACTCCGGGGTTGCCGGATCATAACACGTAGTAGGTGACTATAACTTGCAAGATCGGATCAAGAACATAGATATAATGGTGATAACATAAACGGTTCAGATCTGAAATCATGGCACCCGGGCCCAAAGTGACAAGCATTAAGCATGGCAAAGTCATAGCAACATCAATATCAGAACATAATGGATACTAGGGATCAAGCCCTACCAAAACTAACTCGATTACATGATGAATCTCATCCAACTCCTCACCGACCAGCGAGCCTATGAAGGAATTACTCACTCCCGGTGGGGAGCATCATGGAATTGGCGATGGAGAAGGGTTGGTGATGACGAAGATCGAAGATCCCCCTCACCGGAGCCCCAAATGGACTCCCGATCTGTCCTCTCGATGAAGAACAGGAGGTGGCGGCGGCTCTGTCTCGTGGAACGTGATAATTCTTTCTCCCTGATTTTTTCTTTGAAAATTTGGATTTATAGTATCAGGGTTGAGGTCTGCGGGGCCACCAGGTGGGGACAACCCACCCGGGTGCGCCTGGAGGGGGGCGCCCTGGTGGGTTTTGCCCACCCTGGTGCCCCCCTCCGGTGGTTCTTGGCTCCAGAAATTATCTTTTATTGTATAAAAATTCCTCGCAAAGTTTCGTTCCAGTCCGAGAACTTTTATTTCTGCACAAAAACAACACCATGGTAGTTCTGCTGAAAACAGCGTCAGTCTGGGTTAGTTTCATTCAAATCATGCACCAGGAAAAGCATTAGGAAAGGTAGATATGACGGAGACGTATCACGCCGGTATTGTTGCATTGCAATGATTGTGTTCCCTGACGTGACTGCTATAAATTTGTTTTCATGCCAAAATATGATATTGTTGATTTACACTTGATGATCATGCATCATATTGTTGCATTGCTGTGTATTGGTTGCATCTCCAGTATTGTTCTTCTCGATACTATGATTCAGTTTTTGCTTATTGAATGCATTCTAATTGTTCTATCTTTCTTCTAGATTAGTTAAGCTATGGACGATAGCGGCAGAGATGAACATGATCAAGAGAATCTCATCTTCGACATTATACACTCCTCCCAAAACCAAGAGAATGAATGAGATGATGGCTCACAATATCTTAACGACTCCGGCGAGGGACATGAGGAAGAACCAAGAGACGAAGGGAACACAAACAATGATGGCGAAGGAAATGGTAGACAATTAACAAAGTCCGGCGAGGTATATATATATATATATATATATATATATATATATATATATATATATATATATATATATATATATATATATATATATATATATATTAACAAATCTTTCTTCATTTAGCCCTCCGAATCGAGCAAATCTTCTACAAGGGTACGAGGCCAGGCGAAAAAGTTGTCTGATGGCATAAAGTACAACATCGACGAAATCAAAGCAGATGGCTAACCGATTGCTCCTACAAACAATGCCTATACATTTATAAATCAATGCAGAGTTATTGTTAGGGACAACATCCCGATCACAGTTCAAGGATGGAATAAGCCAAAGGAAGATCGAGGAGTTACTTATGTCGACGACAGATCGAAAGATTTGCTTTGGGATACGCTAATGTCACATTTCAACCTACCAGAGGGTTTCACAGATGGCCAACGGTTGAAAGTCAAGCAGTTTGCTCTTAAGAAGAAGGCCACACAATTCAACAACTAGAAGAAAATATTATACAGGGACTACATGGCAGAAAAGAAGGCTCCAGAATTCACTAAAGCACTAAAGAAGATAAAAGATCACTAGGACTGATTTGTGCAGTCCAAGGAATCGGCTGCAGCTAAGGAACAGTCGAGAAAAAATAAGATAAATGCTGGCAAAAAAGAGTATCACCATGTTCTGGGGACAGGTGGCTACAAGAGTGGCGTGCCTAAGTGGGAAGCAGATGAGGCCAACATGATTGCTGCAGGGGTCACTCCAAAAACAGTGGGTTGGCCCGAGAGGTCCTGGAATTGGTTTTATGAGCATGGGGGAAAGTTGGACCCAGCGACAAGGGAGATTATTGAAAAGTCATCTCTTAGAAAAGCCTAAGACGCTTTACTCACTAGTAGAAAAACGACCTAATGTTCACCTCATTAGTCCCGGTTCAATTACGGACCAGCACTAATGTGACCATTAGTGCCGGTTCCAACGGCTAGGCGGGTGGCACTCATTAGTCCCGGTTCGTGTTGAACCTCTAGTACCGGTTCGTGCCACAAACCTGGACTAAAGAGGTGGTGGCAGGCTGGTGTCAGGCTGGGGCCCAACCAACCCCTTTAGTCCCGATTCGTGGCACGAACCGGGACTAGAGATGCACCTTTAGTCCCGGTTTGTATAACCAACCGGGACTAAAGATGCCTCTATATAAACCCTTCGTCGAGCCTGAACCCATTTCTCTCTGTTTTCCCCTTTCATTCTTTCCTCTCCTCTATTCTTCCCCATTGCTCGAGCTCATCCTTCATTTTTGCCAAAATTTGTCAAGATTTGAAGACCCCCCATCCATCCAAGTGATCGCAAAAGTTAGCAACTTTGTCCTTTCATTTCTCATTGCTAGATTAGCTATTGTAATGCTCTATAAGTATAGTGATTTGTGGGTTTTAGTTTGGGAGTAATTATATGTGGTAGTTTATTTGATTTACATGCAAATTGAGCTCAAATTAACTCTTAGTTTGCATATGTAGGTGTGGTTTACTTCGTGCCTTCCCGTCCCCGTCCTAACGACCACCGTCGATCGCCCGCACCGTCCCGTCGCCGGCACCACCTTGGTGAGCCTCTTGTTCTTATCTTTTTTATATAAAAAATCATGTTTGTGTGATTTAGATATATAGTTACTTGTATAATTTTCTTACCCGTACGTTGATTGTTATACATAGTGGCATGGTTTTGATATCCGTCCCCGTCGGCCCTCGTCCGGTTTATGATTCGGATGTGGTATATTCTCTTTTTTAACTATTTGTTGCATTTCGTGTTTATGACAAATTATGCCCATCAAGTTGACATACATATATTTATCTAGGAGGTATGTGAACCGGAAATTCCAACCGACCCTCTTGTCGAGAGGTTAAATTTAGTTGAAAATAAAAATGAGTATTTGAAAGAAAAATTGAAAAGAATTGAAGAAGAGAAGATGAAACTGGAGTTGTATGCTGCCGATGTCGTCGATGATCACAAGATCAAGATGGAGAAAATGCGCTTGAAGATTAGAAAGATTAGAAAATATGCCATTGATACTGAGGCTTGGTATCATTATGCTCTTGGATCAATTGTTACCATAGTTGCGATCTTGATCACATTTGTTGTTGCATTTAAATGCTTTAGCTAGAGAGTTTGTATGTTGTTTTATGAGAATAAGTGTGTATGAACTTGTATTAATTTGGTCTTTTCGGTGCTGTGTAATGAAGATGAGCCGGCAATGGATGTACGATGACCGATGCTCTCCCCAGTTCGTTAATGGTGTGCGTACTTTTCTGCTTGCGGCTGAGGCAAACAAGCGGGCGGATGGTTTTATTTCTTGTCCATGTGCTGGCTGTAAGAATGATCAGAATTACTCTAAGTCAAGAACCATTCACGTCCACCTGTTTGAGTCCGGTTTCATGCCCCACTATAATGTTTGGACCAAGCACGAAGAAAGAGGGGTTATGATGGAAGACAATGAAGAAGAAGAGGACGATGACAACTATCCTGGCCATGGGTTCCCTGAATACGATGGTACAACAATGGGGGAAGAAGCTGAGCCGGCAATGCGGGAAGAAGCTGAAGAAGAGGCATCAGATGAGCCCGCTGATGATCTTGGTCGGGCCATTGCCAATGCAAAGAGAAACTGCGCAAGTGAAAAGGAGAGGCTGAAGTTGCAACGCATGTTAGAGGATCACAAGAAATCGTTGTACCCAAATTGCGAAGCTGACAAGAATTTCTGCAATGGAAGGCAGAGAATGGTGTATCTGACAAGGGATTTGGAAAGTTGCTGATAATGTTAAATAAGATTCTTCCAAAGGACAAGGAATTGCCCGACAGTACGTACGAAGCAAAGAAGACTATCTGCCCTCTAGGATTAGAGGTGCAGAAGATACATGCATTCCCTAATGACTGCATCCTCTACCGCAGTGAGTACGTGGATTTGAATGCATGCCCGGTATGCGGTGCATTGCGCTATAAGATCAGCCGCGATGACCCTGGTGATGTCGAGGGCGAGCGCCCCAGGAAGAAGATTCCTGCCAAGGTGATGTGGTATGCTCCTGTAATACCACGGTTGAAACGTTTCTCCAAAACAAAGAGCATGCCAAGTTGATGCGATGGCACAAAGAAGACCATAAGAAAGACGGGAAGTTAAGAGTACCCGCTGACGGGTCGCAGTGGAGATAAATCAAGAGGAAGTGGATGGACTTTGCAGATGACGCAAGGAACGTATGGTTTGGTCTAAGGGCAGATGGGATTAATCCTTTTGGGGAGTAGAGCAGCAATCATAGCACCTGGTTGTGACTCTATGTACGTATAACCTTCCTCCTTGGTTGTGCATGAAGCGGAAGTACATTATGATGCCAGTGCTCATCCAAGGCCCTAAGCAACCCGGTAACGACATTGATGTGTACCTAAGGCCATTAGTTGAAGAACTCTAATAGCTGTGGAATGAAAAAGGTGTACGTGCGTGGGATGAGGACAATCAGGAAGAATTTAACCTACATGCGTTGCTGTTTGTGACCATCAATGATTGGCCTGCTCTCAGTAACCTTTCAGGACAGACAAACAAGGGATACCGCGCATGCACGCACTGTTTGGATGATACCGACAGTATATATTTGGATAATTATAAGAAGAATGTGTACCTGGGACATCATCAATTTCTTCCGAGCAGGCATCCCATAAGAAAGAATGGCAATCATTTCAAAGGTGAGGCAGATCACCGGACGAAGCCTCACCACCGTACTGGTGATGATGTACATGATATGGTCAAGGATTTAAAGGTAATCTTTCGAAAGGGTCCTGGCGGATAATCTGTTCCGAATGATGCTGACGGACGCGCACCCATGTGGAAGAAGAAATCTATATTTTGGGACCTACCCTATTGGAAAGACCTAGACGTCCGCTCTGCAATCAACGTGATGCACGTGACGAAGAATCTTTGCGTGACCCTTCTTGGCTTCTTGGGCGTGTATGGGAAGACAAAAGATACACTGGAGGCACTGGAGGACCAGCAACGTATGCACGGAAAAGACGGCATACATCAGGGTCATGCCAGCTATGCTCTTACCAAAGAAGAGAAGGAAATCTTCTTTGAATGCCTGCTCAGTATGAAGGTCCCATCTGGCTTCTCGTCGATTAAAAGGGAATAACAAATATGGCAGACAAAAAGTTCCTGAACCTAAAGTCTCATGACTGCCACGTGATTATGACGCAACTGCTTCTAGTTGCATTGAGGGGGCTTCTACCAGAAAATGTTTGATTAGCCATTGTGAAGCTATGTGCATTCCTCAATGCAATCTCTCAGAAGGTAATCGATCCAGAAATCATACCAAGGTTAGAGAATGATTTGGTGCAATGTCTTGTTAGTTTCGAGTTGGTGTTCCTACCATCCTTCTTCAATATCATGACGCACGTCCTAGTTCACCTATGCGAAAAGATTGCCGTTCTGGGTCCTGTATTTCTACACAATATGTTCCCCTTTGAGAGGTTCATGGGAGTCTTAAAGAAATATGTTCATAACCGTGCTAGCCAGAAGGAAGCATCTCCAAGGGCCATGAAAATGAGGAGGTCATTGAGTTTTGTGTTGACTTTATTCCTGACCTTAAGCCGATTGGTGTTCCTGAATCGCGGCATAAGGGCATACTGGGTGGAAATGGCACGCTAGGACCGAAAGCAATAATATGTATGGACGGGCATTCTCTCACTCAAGCACACTACACAGCTCTACAAAATTCCGCCTTGGTGGCTCCATATATCGAGGAACACAAGAATATTCTACGCTCCAAACACCCGGAGTAGTCTGACGACTGGATTACACGTGAACAAACGGGGACTTTCGCCGGTTGGTTGCAGACACGTGCCATGCATGATGACGCTGTTGAAGATGACATGTACTTGCTGTCCCAGTTACCATCTTCGAATATAATGACTTTCAAAGGGTACGAGATAAATGGGAATACATTTTACACGATTGCCCAAGATAAAAAGAGCACCAACCAAAACAGTGGTGTCTGCTTTGATGCAGCAACCAAGAGGGGAAAGGACACATATTATGGTTACATAGAGTAGATATGGGAACTTGACTATGGACGTGGTTTGAAGGTCCCTTTGTTTCGGTGCAAAATGGGTCAATCTAACACGAGGCGGGGTAATGGATGACCCGCAGTACGGAATGACAATAGTGGATCTCAACAATCTTGCGTACGCAGACGAACCATTCGTCCTAGCCAATGATGTGGCGCGGGTTTACTATGTGAAGGACATGTCTACCAAGCCGAGAAAAAGAAAAGATAAGGAAGCGAATACATCATACGATGAGCCAAAGTGCCACATAGTTCTTTCAGGGAAAAGAAACATCGTGGGAGTGGATGACAAGACAGACATGTCTGAAGATTATGAAAAATTTCATGAAATTGCTCCCTTCACAGTGAACATTGACCTGAGCATCCGGTTAAATGATGAAGATTGTCCATGGTTACGGCGCAAAGGGACACACGCAAAGAAAAAGTTTTACACCCAAAGATCCCACTCTGGGATGTGACCGGCTTCACTGTCATCACTTTCTTCTCTAGTGAGTTTCCGGACTTATATATATATCTGGAAAGTCCCACTTTGGATAAACCATAGGGAATCTTTGTAATAGTTAGGGTGCTTATGTGTTATGGCATTTGAAACATGTACTTTTGTGCTTCGGACAAACGTCATCAATTTTCAACCCTTTCTGACTTCATTTGCTATTTTTCATGCATTTACTGATTTTTTTGAGCTAAATGACCTTGAAATTCAAAAGCACAACAAATGAACTATGAAAAGGTTGAAAGTTGGCGTGGTATCATCATTTCACCCACATAGCATGTGCAAAAAAGTTGAGAGGGTTACGGCAAAAACTGGATGCACTTCGTGTACAAAATGGACAATATCTTTCGAAGTATCAGGGTTTCAGACGAAAACTCATCTGTTACAAAGGCATTTCATTTTTTAAACTTATTTCAACTCCAGACTTTTTGTGCATTCAGTATGCACCATTCAAAGCCACGTCATCAATTTTCAACCCTTTCTGACTTCATTTGCTATTTTTCATGCATTTACTGATTTTTTGAGCTAAATGACCCTGAAATTGAAAAGCACAACAAATGAACTATGAAATGATTGAAAGTTGGCATGGTATCATCATTTCACCCACATAGCATGTGCAAAAAAGTTGAGAGGGTTATGGCAAAAACTGGATGCAGTTCGTGTACAAAATGGACAATCTCTTTCGAAGTATCAGGTTTTCGGACGAAAACTTATCTGTTACAAAGGCATTTCCTTTTTTTAAACAAATTTCAACTCCAGACTTTTTGTGCGTTCAGTATGCACCATTCAAAGCTACGTCATCAATTTTGAACCCTTTCTGACTTCATTTGCTATTTTTCATGCATTTACTGATTTCTTGAGCTAAATGACCCTGAAATTGAAAAGCACAACAAATGAACTATGAAAAGGTTGAAAGTTGGCATGGTATCATCATTTCACCCACATAGCATGTGCAAAAAAGTTGAGAAGGTTACGGCAAAAACTGGATGCACTTCGTGTACAAAATGGACAATCTCTTTCGAAGTATCAGGGTTTCGGACGAAAACTCATCTGTTACATAGGCATTTCATTATGAATTAAACTTATTTCAACTCCAGACTTTTTGTACGTTCAGTATGCACCATTCAAAGCCACGTCATTAATTTTCAACCCTTTCTGACTTCATTTGCTATTTTTCATGCATTTACTGATTTTTTAAAGCTAAATGACCCTGAAATTGAAAAGCACTACAAATGAACTCTGAAAAGGTTGAAAGTTGGCAATGTATCATCATTTCACCCACATATCATGTGCAAAAAAGTTGAGAGGGTTACGAAAAAAATTGGATGCACTTTCTGTTCCAAAATGGACAATCTCTTTCGAAGTATCAGGGTTTTGGGCTAAAACTCATCTGTTCCAAAGGCATTTCATTTTTTTCAATAACCTAAGTATTACCAAATTGAATATAATGATAAAACACACTAATATTAAACAGAAGAAAAAGGAATCACTGAAAATCTATTTTTAAAGTAAAGTTATTCACAAACTAGTGATTCACACAAATTTCAAATAATTCAAATTTAAACTATTCAAAGTTGAAAACTACTGTCACTAACAGAAAGTTTATAATTTTTTTACCTAAAGCAAAAAGGTTCACAAAGAAACTCTAAAAAAAGCAAAAAACAACTTGAAATAAAAGAAAATAAATAAAGCAGAAAACAATAAAATGAAAAATAAATTAATTAAAAAAAGCCCGCCTACTAGGCCACAACGGCCTGCATACGACTTGAAACCCAACCTGTAGTTGGGCCAGGATGCAGGCCCGCAAGGCCCACTAGGCCCACAGGGCAGCGCTGCAGAGGTAGGCCCAGAAGGCCTGCATTAGAGAGGAGCTCAATGCAGTGCGCGCGCCGGGGCTTAGAAACAGGTCGAGGCGCTCCTCAACTAGCGAGGTGGGACAAAACATCCACCGCGCCCCTTGCCTGGCAGCAACCTTTATTCGCGGTTGGTGGCTCTAACCGCGACTAATGGAGGGTCTTTAGTCGCGGTTGGAGCCACTAACCGGGACTAAAGGCCTGGCTTCCCGCCGCTTGGCCTAGCTAAAATTGACCTTTAGTCCCGGTTGGTGGCTCCAACCGAGACTAAAGGCCTCCGCATATATATACACCACTTGAAAAATTTTCAGTTTCCCTCTGCTTCTTCGTCTCTTCGACCACTACGAACAGAGGAAATCGCCGCCGCACCCGACGCACCGCCTGCGCCAACGCCATCGCCGCCCACGCCGTCGCCGCCCCTGACGCGCCGCCCCCTGTCGCGCGCCACCCCCTCCTCGAGCTCACGCGCCGTCGCCGTCGCCATCGCAGTCGCCGATGACTCGCCTCGCCTCGCCGGCTGTCGCCCCGCTGTGAGCCCCTGCCGCTATGGCCGCCCTCCCATCGATCGAGCCCGCACACACACACACATGCATGAACACACACACGCACACACACACCCATTTTGTTATTTTCTGTTTTTTTAGTTTTATACTTTTAGTTATAGAAATGTTAGATGAATTAGATATATAAATGTTATATGAATGTTTTTTTAGTTTTTTATACTTTTAGTTATAGAAATGTTAGATGAATTTTAGATATATAAATGTTAATTAGATGAATTTTGACATTTTTTTCACTAGATGGTTAGATGTATATTGAAAAAAGTTTGAATGTTGCATATTTCGCGATGCAACATTTGATCCAATGTAACTACATGTAAGAATTTTGACATATGTCAAAGTTTGAATTTTGATATATGCAACATTTGATCATATGTCAAAGTTTGATCTAGTGAAATATGATCAAATATGCAACATTTGATCATATGTCAAAGTTTGAATTTTGACATAGATGCAAGAATGACATAGATGTACATTTGATAGGAAGTTTGAATTTTGACATCCAATGTAACTAGAATTTTGACATTTGATCCAATGTATAGCAATTAGTATTTGCAAAAGTTGCATATTTTAATGTTGTATTTGCAAAAGTTTGTTATGTATTTGCAATTAATTAGTATATGTATGTATAGTACAATAGATTCTCTTAGTCCTTTAATAAGGGATTTCTCAAGAATGCCCCCATTATGGATGTGCCCAAGTTGATCCATTTTTTTTTCTGATCTCATCTATATATATATTCTTCTATATGTCACGTTGTCTGTCAAAGTATTGAAGAAATCCATGGCTTCATCATTAGCCGGAAGTAACAGGCGCATGATGGTACGAAGCTCTCCAAAGTTGTTTTGGAATGGAGTTCCTGATGGGATAATTCACTTTTTGGTACGAATTTCAGCAAAGGCCTTCCAAATAGCGATATTCGGAAGGCTCTTGCTGAACTTCTTACCAAAAAGCTAATTATCCTATCCGGGACTCCGTTCCAAAAAAATTTGGAGAGCTTCGTACCATCATGTGCCTTTTACCTCCGGCTAATGATGAAGCCAAGGTTTTCTTGAATCCTTTGACACTAGACAACGTGACATATAGAAGGGTAGATGAGATCAGGAAATATATGGACCATTTTCTGCACATCCAGAATGGCGCCATTTTGTTAAATCCCTTAAAGGTTAAGAGAATCCGTTATGATTCTGAATCCTATTCCTAGCGAGGGACTAAAGGTTTTCCTCGTATATTAAGAAATCACAATCCAAACATTTAAAAAATGTTACATTTGCATATAATTTGTTCTCGATGTCAACGATGCCCGGCCCGCATCCTTGTCATCGACCCGTTCATGACGACGTCCTGCTTCAGAGGAGCCATGTCCGGGACTGGGCTCCGCCGGGCTGGCACTGGGAGCTGCTACCTTCAGGGGCTCGCATCTTGGTGAGGAACCCGGGTCCCGTCGTCGACCCGGAGCTTCTTTGGTGGCGGGCGCGTGGGCCACATTCGGTGCGGAGGCTGGCGTCCCCCGCGGAGGTGGTACGTCACCATGTCAGGGAGGAGGACGAGCACGTCCGTCGCTACATGATTGTGTTGGACGTCAGGTTCTCCAATACCTGGCAGGTTCTTCAGGGATCTCACCCGAGCTATGATCCTGTGATGGTTCCTTCTCTTTGGGTGTCCACCGTGAGTGAACTAGATTTTCGATAGTATTCGATCTGTATTAGCTAGTGATGTATTCGAGATAATATTCGAGACAATGTATTCGAGATTATAATTATTCGATAATATTCGAGACGATGTATTCGAGATTATATTCGATGATGCATATCAATTATCTGGATTATTCGAGATGCATATTATCTACTATGATTCAGTTTTTCCTTATTGATTGCATGCATGCATTCTAATTTGAATACTAAATTGTTTTATCTTTCTTCTGGATTAGTTAAATAAAAGCTATGGACAATACCGGTAGAGAAGGAGAAGAGGCCCTGTTCGACATCATATGCTCGCCGAGACTAGATGGGAATGAAGAAGATGACGGCTCGCAATATCTGGACCCTACCGGTGAGGGTATGATATTTGATGAAGACGAACGAATAGATGAAGTCCAGACCTTCGATGATGAAGGAAATGTTGTTCTCGAAATAACAAAGACCGGAGAGGTATATTTATATAAGCAGGCTTCTGGTGATCATCACATGTTTTAATTGATTTGTATATATATTAACGAATCGATCTTTCTTCTTTTAGCCCTCCGGATCGAGCAAATCTTCTACAAGCAGCATGACAGTTCGAGGCCCGCCCAAAAAGTTGAAGGATGGCGTAAAGTACAACATCGATGCCATCAAACCTAATGGCAAACAGCGCGAACCTAAGAAGAATGCAAACAAGTTCATTCGTTAATGCGGAGTTATTGTCAGGGACCAAATCCCGATCTCCATTCAAAAATGGAAAAAGCCAGCAAAGGAAGATCCAGATGTTACTTTTGTCAACCAAAGAGCAAAAGATCAGCTTTGGGAATCGCTCATGTCACATTTCACCCTACCAGATCATTTGACAGATGCAGATCTGCAGAAAGTCAAGAACTGTGCTCTTAAGAAGGTGGCGATAGCATTCAACAACCACAAGAAAACTATATGGGCCGCGTACGTGAAAGGAGGAAAGTAGACTCCAGAATTCAAGGGAACACTGGAGAAGGCAAGAGCTCACTGGGACGCTTTCGTGAAATTCAAGGAATCAGAAGTAGCTCAGGAACGGTCGAGAATAAACAAGATTAATGCCGCGAAAAAGGAGTGGCACCATAAGCTGGGGCCAGGTGGCTACGAGGTGGCCTGGCCTAAGTGGGATCTCGCTGAGCAAGAGATGATGGATGCAGGGGCCACTCCAAGTTACATTTAGCTGGCCCCCCAGGTCCAGGACTTGGTTCTATGCGCATGGGGGGACGTTGGACCCAAAGACAAGCGAGGTTTTGAAGCGGGCAAGTCTTAAAGGAGCCGATGTGCGTTTACTTGTTGCAATAGAAGAGGCTCGAACGGGGGTGTTCAAGCCCAACAGAGAGAACGACGAGCTTACCCGCGCCCTGAAGAATCCTGAACACCCGAGAAGAACACGAGGCAAAGGTGTTGTTCCGTGGTTTGAGGGGTTTGCGGACTGGAACGCCGACTACAGAAGCCGTGCGAGAAAGAAGCAGCAGGAGGAGCAGAAGAGGAAGCTGGAGGAGGAGGAGAGGAAGCAGGAAGCAGACCGCCTGCACATCGTAGAATCAAAGCACGCAGAGTTGGCACTCGCTTTCCAGCGGCAGCAGCAGCAGATCGACTCACTTAGCCAGGAAATAGGGTCTCAGCAGCAGCGGCAGCGGCGGCAGCTAGCGGAACCAGCATTGGATAGCACCATCCCATCCATGCCGAGAAGCAGTGTGGGTTCTGCTCCGGGCGATGATGCACTGCTGGATAGATACCCTGTGGATGATATCATAGATACGACAACTTGTGAGCTACACTTTAAAATGAAGAACATATCCATGAAGGTGGCGGACGGCATTGCTTATACAAATCCCCCTGAAGCAACCTTCCATTGCAATCCGATTCCAGCTGGCTATGCTCGTGTCGGGGTTGATCAAGTGGTGGCACAATATTCAAGGCTAGAGCTTGACATTCCTGGAGGTGACGATGAGCGCACACTGGGAGAGGCCGTACATCGTATCATTCTATGGAGAAAGGATTGCATCGTCTTTCCAAGGCCACCGACACCACGTCAGCCGGCTCCTCCTCCATGTCCGCCGCCGCCTCAGCAGACTCCCGCTCCTCCAAGTCCACCACGTCGTCAGTAGACTCCTCCTCCTCCATGTCCGCCACCGCGTCAGCCCACTCCTCCTCCTCCAAGTCCGGCACCGCGTCAGCCGACTCCTCTAAGTCAGGCACCACGTCAGCCGTCTTCGCCACCTCAGCGGGCTCCATCGCCAAAGCAACAGCGGAAGAAAGGCGCCGCAGCTATGGCGGCTAGCGGTACAACAGGAGGCAAGAAATACAGATTTGGTCCAAGCCTCAAGCCTCTTCCGAGGTTGCCTTGCCACCTGACTGACGAGGAAAATGAGATCGAAGTGCAAGCCCAAGTGAAGGCCCATTTTGGACCGAAACCGCCCCCGCCGCCAGAGGAGAAAGTACCTGAGCATGTCATTGACCACTTTATTCGTATGGCTCAACCACCAGCTCCCAAGCATATTGACTCAGACTATGAGCGCCAAATCAAGAAGTCATATCAAGAACAAAAAAAGGAGTCGAGCTCGAGCTCGAGCCAAGCAGCTGCCAAAAAAAGCGGGAAAACTGTTCCCCAGCTGGGAGAACAGGCGGTGCAATCGATCCCCTCGCTCATTGTACCAACACATGTGAGTACCAGCGCCGATCAGCTGGTAATAACCGACGATCATAGAAGGATGGCTGAAGAGGCCGGTGTCACTGTAGAACAACTCCTAGAGATTGAGCCCATGGAAACGTTTAAAGAGGAGTAACTAAAATGGAAATATGTCCGCGGCGATCCTCTAATCAAGCCTAAGGAGATCAAGCATCTATCAACGAGAATGTACGAATTGCATCAATGGTACAAGAGAGAAGCCAAGACTACCGATAAAGAGTCCCTCATGGTGCAAGTCAAAGAAGAGCATTACTTCCATGAAAAAGCTCTGTGGGTTGAGTTTCAAGAACTGTTTCAGTTATTCAATCAAGACGCACTCGACAAATCTATCGTAAGTTGCTATTGTCAGAAAGTGATTTCTTTCTGTAAGTTAAGTCTCTAGCTAGCTGTAGTGCTCGTTCATTAACTATAATTATCCTCACTATATTCTTTTCTGTGGTATTATGCAGAATGAAGATCTATGAAATGAAAAAAGCTGGACGCTATGGCATTGGGTTCATTGACCCAAATACCATTAATGAAGAGACATGGTCACGTGAATATGATCGACCATACACAGAGAAAACCTTGCTAGAGTTCTTGGTGTGACTAAATACCCAACCAGAAATACTACTTCCTTACAACTTAGGGTGAGTGACACTGTCTTGTACTATAAATTCTGTTTTTGCTTACTAGATGTTAATAAGTGTAGTTGATGAGTTATGCACATGCCCGCTTAATTATACAAACGTGTGCGCATGCAGTTTCCACTGGATCTTGTTAATCATTGAAGTTGACAAGGGAAAATTTCAAGTACTGGACTCACTACTTAAAGATGCTAAGGAATACTCAATCGTGAGGGGGATGGTCGACAGGTAATTTCAATCATTATCGCACTATGTCGGCCTCTTTAGTTCGTTTCCTGATATCAACTAATTAATAACTCCTTTATTCATTTTCTTTGCCGGCGGGCAGGGCTTGGGAAAAGTTCATCAAAAAGGTTAAAGGCCAAGGCAAACAACAGCTGAAATGGGTGCGACCCAAGGTAATTAATTAAGTAGTACTAGCTAGCTAACATCTCTTTAATTCTAGTTTCAATACCATTATCATGCTTGATTAATTATTATCTGATTGATTTCTATTCTCATAAAGGCCCTGAAGCAGGCGTCGGAGACTAATTTCTGTGCATACTACGTTTGCGAGAACATTCGCATGATGGCGTCCGAAAGGAGCAAAGATGATAGAAACCAATGGGTACGTTTGCCAGAACACTATTCACAATTTCTACATCATTATCTAATATATACACACACAACTAATACATGCATATTGATCTCCTTCTTTAAAGATGAGGGACATGCGGGATAAGCTCCTACTAGAGAATCACGTACGAGCGATTCAAGAGGAAATAGCGGGATTTTTGCTCGACCAGGTCATTGATCCCAAAGGAGAATACCATTACACCGTACCTAGCTGGATCGACCTAATGCCTCCATGTAATGATCTGCAAATTGTAGGAGAAAATGTATATACCAAATTATATATATATATATATGTATGTGAATGGTCGTGCGAGAAATTCCATGATATATATATGATCGGTTCTACGAGAAATTCTATTTATATATATGCATAACGTGCACAATATGTAGTAGCATAAAATCTGTTTGAAATGAAAAAGAATTAAATGCAAAACACAAAACTAAAACGAAAAATAAATCATAAAACCCATAAACCCCTAAACATTTTAGTCCCGGTTGGTGTTACCAACCGGGACTAAAGGTCTCCCAGCCCCTGGCGCGGGCTCATGCCACGTGGTGGGCCTTTGGTCCTGGTTCGTGTTGAACCGGGAGTAAAGGAGGGGACCTTTAGTCCCCACCCTTTAGTGCCGATTGTAGAACGAGGACTAAAGGTCCTTACGAACTGGGACAATAGCCCGATTCTGTACTAGTGACTTAAGGCAATAGAAGAAGATCGACAGGGGTTGTTCCACCCCGGGAGAGAGAACGACGAGCTTACACGCGCCCTCGGGAATCCTGAACATGGAGGACGAACACGAGGCAAAGGCGTTGTTTCGTGGGTTCAGGGGTTTTTGGAGTGGAAAGACACTTATCGAAGCCATTCGAGAAAAAAGAAGCAGGATGGAGACCGACTTCAGAAGGTAGAAGCAAAGAGCATGGAGATGGAAGCAAAGAACGCGGAGATGGAACGCATGTTAATGCGGCATCAGGAGCAGATCGACACAATTAGCCAGCAAAGGGCGTCTCAGCGCATGGATAGTACCGTCCCATCTTGGCGGAAAAGTAGCGTGGGTTGCACGGGGGTCGTGGCCGATGATGCACTGCTGGCTCGCTACCCCATGGATGGTATCAAAGAGAGGACAACTTATGAGCTACACATGAAAATGAAGAACATATCCATGAAGGTGGTGGACAGCTATGCTTTACCGACTTCACCTGAAGCAAACATCCACTGCAATCCGATTCCAGCTGGCTATGCTCGTGTCGGGGCGGATGAAGTTCTATCCGGATATGAATCACTAGAGCTTGACATTCCTAGAGGTGAAGGGGAGCAGACACTGGGAGAAGTCAGAGGTGGTATCATTGTATGGAGAAAGGATTGCATCATGTTTCCAAACTCGACGCCAAGGCCACCGACTCCTCCGCCTCTAAGACCGCCGCGTCAGCCGACTCCACCCCACCTCAAGACGATGCCCAGCGCGAGCCAGCCATATCGATCTCCGCCGCGTTAGCCGACTCCACCCCACCTCGAGACGGAGCCCAGCGTGAGTCCGGCATATCAATCTCTGCCGCGTCAGCCGACTCCACCCTTATGTCCCAGCAGCAGGGCCAAAAGCGGAAGAGAGCACCAAAGAAGAAACCCGAGCGTCCTGCCAAAAATAAGTTAGCTTACGAGATGACTGAGGAGGAAACCAGAGAGGTCGTGGATTCCGAAGTGAAGGCCCATTTGCACTGAAACCGCCCCCGCCGCCAAAGGAGAAAATACCTGAGAAAACCGTACAACACTTTGTGGATCTTCTAGAGCGAGCCCCGGCACGTGTGGAGAATAGGCGATCAGACTATGAACGCTCTATTAGCAAGTCATATCATGAACAAAAGCAGTAGTCGAGCCGTACAAGTAATAATAAAAGCGGGAAAACTATTCCCCAGCTCAGAGAACATGTAGTGCAATCGATCCCCCCGCTCATGGTGAGTACCGATAAGGCGGTAACTGACGCTCTTGCTAAAGAATTTGGTATCAGTGTTGAGCAACTCCTAGGCACCGAGGAATTCCCCATGGTTGAATTAGCATGGACATATGTCCCCGGGAACTCTATGGTCAGGCCTGAGCAGGTCCCGTTTCTATCAACCCAAATGCGCAGATTGCATGACTGGTACCTGAGAGAAGTAAAGAACGGGCGACAGATGCTCATGGTGAAAGTCAAGCAAGAGCATTACTTCCATGGAACCAAGATATGGATTGACTTTTCAGGAATTTTTCAGTTATTCAATCAAGACACACTCGACACATCTATCGTCAATTGCTATTGTCTGTAAGTGATTTCTTTATGTAATTTAAGTCTCTAGTTCAGCTCGTTCATTGCCTGTAATTATCCTCATTATATTCTTTTGTGCGCTATTATGCAGAATGAAGATTTTTGAATGCAAAAGAGATCGAGTCTATGGTATTGGGTTCATTGACCCATATACCGTTAATGAACTTATGTTAAAAAACCACGCCGAAGACTCAGAGAAAAACTTGCTAAGGTTTTTTAAGGAACGAAATACCAGAACAGAAATACTATTTCCTTACAACTTCAAGTGAGTGTTACTGTCTTGTACTACAAATTCTATTTTGCTTACTCGATGTTAAGTGTAGTTGATGAGTTATGCATGCCCGCTTATATAAACGTGTGCGCAGTTTTCATTGGATCCTGCTAATCATTAGAGTTGATGAGGGAACTGTTGAAACACTGGACTCACTATCTAGAGACCCTACGGAATACACCAGCCCGATTTTGATGCTTGACAGGTAATTTCAATCATTATCGCACTATGTCGGCCTCTTTCGTTCATTTCCTGACATCAAGTAATTAATAACTCATTTATTCCATTTCTTTGCCGGACAGGGTTTGGAAAAAGTTCATCAAAGATGTTGTCGGTAAATGGAAACCAAAGCTGAAATGGAGACGGTCAAAGGTAATTAAGTAGTACTAGTTACGTCCGCGCATCTCTTTAATTTTAGTTTCAATACCATTATCATGTTTGATTATTAGCTGATTAAATTCTATTCTCGTAAAGTGCACGAGGCACGAACAGGGGAATGATTTATGTGCATACTACGTTTGCGAGAACATTCGCTTTACATACGAATGCCACAGAGGCAATCATCAAACACAACTTTGGGTACGTAAACACTATTCACAATTTTTTATCATGATCTAATATATATGCACACAACGAATATATTCATATTGATCTCCTTCTTTAAAGATGCAAGAGATGCGGGATAAGCTCCTACCAAAGGACCGCATATGAGCACTTCAAAAGGAAATTGCCGGATTTTTGCTTGAGCGGGTCATATCTTCCGGCGGAGAATACCATTACACCTAATGCCTGCATGTAATGATCTGCAAAATATAGGAGAAATTGTATATTCCAAATTGTATATATATGTGTGTGTGTGTGTGTATGCATAGTCGTACGAGAAATAATATGATATATGTATGGTCGTACAAGAAATTATATTATATATGCATAACGTGTACAATATGTAGTAGTGTAAAATATTTTTGAAATGAAAAAGAATTGAATCGGAAACACAAAATGAAAAATAAAATAAACCGTAAACCCTAAAACCCTGAACCCCCTAAACCCCTGAACCCCTAGACCTTTAGTCCCGGTTGGTGTCACCAACCGGGACTAAAGGACCCCCAGCCCCCGGCGCGCGCTCGGACCACGTGGCGGGCCTTTAGTCCTGGGTTGTGGCCAACCGGGACTAAAGGATAGGGGCCTTTAGTCTCGATTTATTAGTCCCGGTTGGTGAACCGGGACTAAAGGCCGTTCCCAATCGGGACTAAAGGCCGATTCTCTACTAGTGGTTATATATGAATATCCAATTCTTACATGCATACATAGTATGTACTTCAAATGTGTTACTCCACCTTTACGTTGAGAGTCCATACTGTGCTTTGGAACTAATATTTCAAGTGATAGTTAATATTAAGGAGCGCATGTGTTTGGCGTAAATTTTGGTTGAGATATTTTCTCACAAATTATCATAATTTTCTTCCTGAAACAATGTAAAAAAAAGTTGTACGTAGATGAACTATTCTACCCCATGAAGTAGAATATATCGTTATATCTTTATTTCGGTCTAATAAACATTAAATAGAGAAATATATGTACACATTATTTTGCGAGTGAAGTAGTCTCGTAAGTGTAATTCTAATATATATATATCATGCTCAAATGCTCCTAATTTGAAAAGAAAATTCTGAGAAAATAGAAAAAAAATCAAAATATTCTGAATTTCCTACATGCAAAATTTCATTATGGAACGTTCGCTAGGGTCTAGAAAAAATTAGTGCTCCAAATCGTTACTCCATCCGTTCCAAAATAAGTGTCGTGGTTCCACCAAAAATAGACTTTTTGAAGTATTATTTTTGTGCCCAGTATATTTTGAATGTTTTTTCTTCACAAAATATCTAAAAAATATTCCACATATACCTATTATAAAAAATAAACAGAATCTATTTTAAAGGTAGGTTTATAATCAAACTTTTTTAAATGCTCTCCTATGTGTTCTTGATATCAGTAAACTGTAAGTTCAAACATTGTATTCTTTCATGGCAAAATGAAAACATATCCTACCACAGGGTATTTCATTTACGGAACTTATAGGTTATAACTGAATAAAACATGCACAGATTACTTATATTCCTTCAGATTTAGCTTCAGTGTTTCAGATTTGTTATTTGTGACCGACCTATAATATTGCTTCCTTGGTTCTCCGTAGGATTATGTGTGTTCTACAAATGCATATCTTAGCAAAGTAGCACGTTCATATTAATTACAATGAGTATACTCTGAGATCTCTTGCAAAGGCACAAGAATAATGTGTATATATCAGTGTGCCACATTTGAACATTTAAAAAATGATGATAAAAATATTGCATGTAATTTTTAAAGATGTTATTATTGTCATAACAAAACTCAATGTATCAAGTATTAAAAAAGTACTAGCCCGTGAAAATGTGCAGGAAACAATGATCTAAGGACAATTGCTACAAATATGTCATTTGGTTTCCGTAACGTTTGTTGGCAGTTGCTGAAGAACTGGCATATATTGTAGTACTTGCTATATTTGGTCGAGAATGGTGTCTCCAACAATAAAATCACTCGTAACAGAAACACTAAATAGACCAAGTCGCCACACTGGGCGATAGCGTATATACCACAGCTTTCGAAATGCCATATATGGCACATTTTATTGAGACACGTGACGATCTCTAATACTAAAATGATATACTGCATATTATTCTAACAATGTAGAAAGAAAAGGTGAACTCATCAAACCACGAGTTGGTCATTCCAGCATGACGAGTAAAGGCTCAAAAGAATACGAACCATACAAATCATAACGAAACAACGCATAAGGGAGCACACACAGATTGTAGGCTTGAGTTACTGTACTGATGAAAGACCGCCCATCTTTTCCAAAATGGTTAGATCACCAAAATATGTCATTTTTACTGAAATAATATAACAAGCAATGAGCAATGATTTCAAATGGCAAAACAAGGGAGGTAGGGCAAATTGACGAAGTAAATACCTAGGAAACTAAAGGCCATACTTCCTGCCTTTCTTGCCTCGGCTTGAGCAACATTTGGCACAGATGGTTCAGACCTACAAAATAGTGCATACGAAATAAAGAAATATGATGATGTGTGCAACAGTTTTGTAATTTGTGTAAAAGAGACGTTGAGAGGCAAAGGTACAGACATTACCTCTTTGCATTCGCCGCTCCACATCTCCAACGTCCCGCATTTAATTCGTTTCGTGGGCGTGCAGTAAAAGTGGTGATTACGACAGTTACCCTCTGCCATGTCTGCATGTGCATTGTTTTGGGCCTAGCCAAACAACGCGTTGCTCGTGTGTGTGGCCCAGGCCCGGGGGCTCCTGTTGGTGTATAAAAACATGGGTGTTTCCATACCCTGAATTATGCACAGGCAGTAGCAGCCCTCTAGATGGCAAGGGCTTGCTGGAGGATGACTCTGATCAGCGTTCAAGACTTGGTTGATGAAACCATGAAGAAGACCTCCAGGCAGGTGATTGAGAAGTATTGAAGTAGTATAGAAGACCAAGGTTCAAGTTGCCGGCAAACTACACATCGGCAAGAGAAGGCCCAGCAAGCTCCATGCCGGCAAGTTGCCTTTTCTTCTCCACCACTCCACCTCAGCGACCAGCTACTCACTTGTCAATAGGTGTCGAGCGGGCAGGCAGTTAGGTGAGGCTTGTCGGGGCACGTGTCAGCACGCCGCCTGAAGATCATCTTTAATGACACCCGTCCCGGAGGCGTGTCAAGGCAATAGAAGGTAGCTGGGTTGACGGAACAGAAGGAGGCACTTCCTTGTAGGAGTTCACCCCAGCATGACACCTAACGGCACAATAAATGCTTTTGTCCTAATCCAGCAGTGTTCGGTATGGTAGCATTGTAGCCACTATTCATCATATGTAATTACTGTTTTGCCATTGTGGTGACCCTTAGTTTGTAAAAGGAGGCCCGTGGCTACCTTTACAAGGGTCAAACATTGCTCAATTACGCGTAGTAGCTGCACTTCCCATGCACCTTGCCGGCAAACTACACTCTCTTGTATCTCGAGCATACATAAATCAATCCACCAAAGCGGGAGTAGGGTTTTACACCTCACGGTGGCCCAAATTTGGGTAAGCTCTGTGTGTCTCCGCTGAATCTGCTCACTGCTCTTTGTGCATTGTTGATCCCCACAGCCGAACCGCAAAGGGACCTTTGCCGGTCCCATAGATTGTCGTACCTTGATAGCCTATGACAGGGTGGAATGGTCCTTTTTGAGAGATATGATGATCACCTTGGGATTTCATGAACATTGTATTGAGATGATGATGCATGTGTAAGCTCAGTTAAATATAAAATTAGGTTCAACTCTCGGGATGCAGATTCCTTCATTCCCACCAGAGATATTAGATAGGGGGACCCTCTTTCCACTTATTTATTTCTGCTTTGTGCAGAAGGTCTCTCCAGTCTATTGATGTATGAAGAAGAAGTTGGTGGCATAGAGGGAATTAGAGTGTGGAGGAATGCACCTTCAGTATCACACCTCTTATTTGCTGATGATTCTCTCTCATGGAAGCAAACATTTTAAATGCAGCTTCCTTGCAGCATGTTCTGGAAACCTACAGTCAAAGCTCAGGGCAATTGGCGAGTTTATCTATGTCAAGAGTATTTTTTAGTCCTAACACCCATGTCATATCCAGGACTGAAATTTGCCAAGAATTACACATTGATACTGACACTCTATCTCATAAATATCTAGGCCTCCTGGTATTAATTGGTTGGGGCTGATAGGAGTGACTGTTTTAGACACTTTTATGAGAGAATTAAAGAAATATTAAAAGGATGGATGGAAAAGTAACTCTCAATAGGGGGGGGGGGGGAGAAATACTCCTTAAATCTTTAGCCCAAGCCATCCCAGTTTTTTGCAATGTCAGTCTTTTGCTTACCTAAAGGAGTATGCAAAGACATCAATGATTTAATTTCTCAATTTTGGTGGGGGTGATGAAGATCATAACAGGATGCATTGGTACTCTTGGTGGAAATTGTGCTACCCCAAGAATGAAGGTGGAATGGGCTTCAGAGACCTATATTCTTTCAATTTGGCAATGCTTTCAAAGCAATGTTGGCACCTTATTAGTGACCTAGATTCTTTATGTGGTCGGGTGCTGAAGGCGAAATACTTCCTCAATGGCAGTTTACTCCAAGCAACTCTGAAAAATGGTGCCTCATTCACGTGACAAAGTATCATGAAAGGCCTAGAAACGTTCAAAATGGGGTATATTTGGTGGATTGGAATAGGGGAAAACGTTAATATCTGGACAGACCCGTGGCACTAGTAGAAAAAAGGGCTTTGGTCCAGGCCTGAAAAGGGCATTAATCTCTGTTCTCCTACGAACCAGGACCAATGGGTGCATCAGTCCCGGTTCGTGAGGCCAGGGCGCCGGCCGGGCCTCTGGGGCCATTGGTCCCAGTTCGTCTGACACCTTTGGTCCCGGTTCCAGACATGAACCGGGACCAAAGGGCTTCGCTCCTGGCACTACCCTTTAGTCCCGGTTGGTGACTGGAACCGGGACTAAAGAGCAGGCTTCTGTCCCGGTTCTAGCCACCAACCGGGACTAAATAGATGCCTATATATACCTGATACGTCTCCAACGTATCTATAATTTTTTATTGTTCCATGCTATTATATTATCTGTTTTGGATGTTTTATATGCATTAATATGCTATTTTATATTATTTTTGGGACTAACCTATTAACCTAGAGCCCAGTGCCAGTTTCTGTTTTTTCCTTGTTTTTGAGTTTCGCAGAAAAGGAATACCAAACGGAGTCCAAACGGAATAAAACTTTCGCGATGATTCTTCTTGGACCAGAAGGAAACCAGGAGACTTGGAGATGAAATCGGAGGAGCCACAAGGCGGCCATAAGGACGTAGGGCGCGCCCCCACCCTTGTGGGCCCCTCGTGCACCTCCTGACCTAATTCTTTCGTCTATATATACTCATATATCCCCAAACCAACATAGGCATCAACGAAAAGACTTTTCCACCGCCGCAACCTTCTGTACCCGTGAGATCCCATCTAGGGACCTTTTCTGGCACCCTGCCGGAGGGGGATTCGATCACGGAGGGCTTCTACATCAACACCATTGCCCTTCCGATGAAGCGTGAGTAGTTTACCACAGACCTACGGGTCCATAGCTAGTAGCTAGATGGCTTCTTCTCTCTCTTTGATTCTCAATACCATGTTCTCCTCGATGTTCTTGGAGATCTATTCGATGTAATACTCTTCTACGGTGTATTTGCTGAGATCCGATGAATTGTGGATTTATGATCAGCTTATCTATGAATATTATTTGAATCTTCTCTGAATTCTTATATGCATGATTTGATATCTTTGTAATTCTCTTCGAATTATCGGTTTGGTTTGGCCAACTAGATTGGTTTTTCTTGCAATGGGAGAAGTGCTTAGCTTTGGGTTCAATCTTCCGGTGTCCTTTCCCGGTGACAGTAGGGGCAGCAAGGCACGTATTGTATTGTCGCCATCGAGGATAAAAAGATGGGGGTTTTCATCATATTGCTTGAGTTAATTCCTCTACATCATGTCATCTTACTTAATGCATTACTCCGTTCTTTATGAACTTAATACTCTAGATGCATGCTGGATAGCGGTCGATGTGTGGAGTAATAGTAGTAGATGCAGAATCGTTTTGGTCTACTTGACACGGACGTGATGCCTATATTCATGATCATTGCCTTAGATATTATCATAACTTTGCGCTTTTCTATCAATTGCTCGGCAGTAATTTGTTCACCCACCGTATTATTTTCTATCTTGAGAGAAGCCTCTAGTGAAACCTATGGTCCCCGAGTCAATTTTCCATCATATAACTTTCTACTTTTCATCATACAAGTTTTTGATCTACTATTTTGCAATCTTTTACTTTCCGATCTATAAAACAAAAATATTTACTTTATTGTTTATCTATCTCTATCAGATCTCACTTTTGGAAATAACCATGAAGGGATTGACAACCCCTTTATCGCGTTGGGTGCAAGTTGTTTGATTGTTTGTGCAGTTATTCGGTGATTTGTGCATTGTCTCCTACTGGATTGATACCTTGGTTCTCAAACTGAGGGAAATACTTATCTCTACTTTGCTGCATCACCCTTTCCTCTTCAAGGGAAAAACCAACGCAAGCTCAAGAAGTAGCACAAAGAATTTCTAGCGCCGTTGCCGGGGAGATCTACGCCAAGTCATGACATACCAAGTACCCATCATAAACTCTCATCTCTTGCATTACATTATTCTCCATTCGCCTCTCGTTTTCCTCTCCCCCACTTCTAAAACAATTTTCAAAAATGTTTTCCTTTTTCTTCGCCCCTCTCTTTGCCTTCTTTCCGTTTGATCTTTCGTTTGCTTGTGTTACCATGTGCCTTCTTTTTGCTTGCATCTTCGCTTGCTAAAAGTTTATGGATCCTCATCCACTTGCTAATCTTTTTAAGAGATCCAATTATGATGAACCAATTTCTAGTGATTTGATTGCACTTGATTTTCTTTATGAAGTTTTGCTTGAAATTCGTGAATCTGAAAATTGTGATGAAGTGTTAAAAGAAGAAATCTATGAAGTGATTCACGATAGCTCCCTAGATGAAAAGCATGATTGCAATGGTCCTACTATAAATTCTATTAATGTCAGTTGTGCTAATGATATGCAAAACCCTAAGCTTGGGGATGCTAGTTTTGCTAGGTCCACTACTTGTTGCAATGATAATTTATTGGGGTGATTTTTCTTATGATCTTGAAAATTTATTTAAGCCTCATAATGAATATGTTTTCTATAATATTGAAAGTGGGTTTGGAAGAGTGGCAACTTTAGATCCCACATATTTGGAGAATGTTTAATCTTATGAATTTTTTGATAAAAGTGGGTTTGGAGAGGTCATGACTTTAATTAATGTTGATCTAACTATTTTGGAAGAGTGTCAACTTCGCATGCATGTGGATCGTGTTGAGAATATGTTATGTGATAGCTATATTGTTGAATTTTCTTATGATCCTACACGTAATTATTATGAGAGGAAAATATGGTTGTAGAAATTTTCATGTTACTAAATTACCTCTCTTCAAGTTGAGATTGCTATCGTCTCTTTCTTCTTCGTTGCATATGCTAGTTTTTGCTTGCTGTGATAATTTGTTTGCTTATAAAAATACCTATGCATAGGAAGAATGTTAGACTTAGATGTGTTTGTCACTTGTTTTATGATGCTCTCTTTGTGCTTCAATTCTTCTCTCTTATGTGAGCGTCATTGAAATTATCAATACCTAGCTAAAAAGGCTTTAAAGAAAAGCGCTTGTTGGGAGACAACCCAATATTTTTCCTTTCTGTTTTTCAATAAATTTTTCATCTAGCCCCTGGTTAGATGTGGTTTTGTATTTTAATCAGTGTTTGTGCCAAGTAAAACCTTTGGGATGGCTTACGGTGATAGTTGATTTGATCTTGCTGAAAAACAGAAACTTTTGCTTCGAGTCTCAGAATTTTAATAATTCACTGGAGCGTCGAAAAACCATGAATTTTGTATATGAGATTGATGTACAAATTGCCTCTGTTGTCCTAATTTTACAGAATGTTCGGAGTTACATAAGTATTAGAACAATTCGGATGTTCGCAGACTGTTCTTTTTTTGATAGATTCTTTTTTTTTGTGTTGTTTGCTTATTTTGATGAATCTATGGGTAGTATCGGGGGGTATGAACCATGGAAAAGTTGGAATACAGTAGATATTACACCAATATAAATAAATAATGAGTTCCCAACAGTACCAAAGTGGTGATTTATTTTCTTATACTAACGGTGCTTACGAGATTTTTTGTTGAGTTTTGTGTTGTGAAGTTTTCAAGTTTTTGGGTAAGGAGTTGATGGACTATGGAATAAGGAGTGGCAAGAGCCTAAGCTTGGGGATGCCCAAGGCACCCCAAGGTAATATTCAAGGACAACCAAGAGCCTAAGCTTGGGGATGCCCCAGAAGGCATCCCCTCTTTCGTCTTCGTCTATCGGTAACTTTACTTGCGGCTATATTTTTATTCACCACATGATATGTGTTTTGCTTGGAGCGTCTTGTATAATTTGAGTCTTTGTTTTTTAGTTTGCCACAATCATCCTTGCTGTACACACCTTTTGAGAGGGACACGCATGAATCGTGATTTATTAGAATACTCTTTGTGCTTCACTTATATCTTTTGAGCTAGGCAATTTTGCTCTAGTGATTCACTTATATCTTTTTAGAGCACGGCGGTGGCTTTATTTTGTCAAAATTATTGAACTCTCATGCTTCACTTATATTATTTTGAGAGTCTTTAAACAGCATGGTAATTTGCTTTAGTTATAAATTTAGTCCTAATATGATAGGCATCCAAGAGGGATATAATAAAAACTTTCATATAAAGTGCATTGAATACTATGAGAAGTTTGATTCCTTATGATTGTTTTGAGATATAAAGATGGTGATATTAGAGTCATGCTAGTGAGTAATTGTGAATTTGAGAAATACTTGTGTTAAGGTTTGTGAGTCCCGTAGCATGCACGTATGGTGAACCGTTATGTAACGAAGTTGGAGCATGAGATATTTTTTGATTGTCTTCCTTATGAGTGGCGGTCGGGGACGAGCGATGGTCTTTTCCTACCAATCTATCCCCCTAGGAGCATGCGCGTAGTACTTTGTTTCAATGACTAATAGATTTTTGCAATAAGTATGTGAGTTCTTTATGACTAATGTTGAGTCCATGGATTATACGCACTCTCACCCTTCCACCATTGCTAGCCTCTCTTGTACCGCGCAACTTTCGCCGGTACCATACACCCACCATATACCCTCCTCAAAACAGCCACCATACCTAACTATTATGGCATTTTCATAGCCATTCCAAAATATATTGCCATGCAACTTTCCACCGTTCCTTTTACTATGACAAGTATCATCATTGTCATATTGCTTTGCATGATTATGTAGTTGACATCGTATTTGTGGCAAAGCCACCGTTCATAATTTTTTCATACATGTCACTCTTGATTCATTGCACATCCCGGTACACCGCCGGAGGCATTCATATAGTCATATTTTGTTCTAGTATCGAGTTGTAATTTTTTGAGTTGTAAGTAAATAGAAGTATGATGATCTTCATTATTAGAGCATTGTCCCATGTGAGGAAATAAAAAAAAAAGAGGCCAAAGAAGGCAAAGAAAAAAAAGAGAAAGAAAAAAAAGAGAAAAAAAGAAGAAGAAAAAAAAAGAAAAAAAAGGAAAGAAAAAAATGAGAGAAAAAGAGAGAAGGGGCAATGTTACTATCCTTTTTCCATACTTGTGCTTCAAAGTAGCACCATGATCTTCATGATAGAGAGTCTCCTATGTTGTCACTTTCATATACTAGTGGGAATTTTTCATTATAGAACTTGGCTTGTATATTCCAACGATGGGCTTCCTCAAATTGCCCTAGGTCTTCATGAGCAAGCTAGTTGGATGCACACCCACTTAGTTTTCTTTTTGAGCTTTCATACACTTATAGTTCTAGTGCATCCGTTGCATGGCAATCCCTACTCACTCACATTGATATCTATTGATGGGCATCTCCATAGCCCGTTGATACGCCTAGTTGATGTGAGACTATCTCCCTCTTTTTGTCTTCTCCACAACCACCTTCTATTCCACCTATAGTGCTATGTCCATGGCTCACGCTCATGTATTGCGTGAAAGTTGAAAAGGTTTGAGAACGTCAAAAGTATGAAAAAATTGCTTGGCTTGTCATCGGGGTTATGCATGATTTGAGTATTTTGTGTGATGAAGATGGAGCATAGCCAGACTATATGATTTTGTAGGGATAAGATTTCTTTGGCCATGTTATTTTGAGAAGACATAATTGCCTTGTTAGTATGCTTGAAGTATTATTGTTTTTCTGTCAATATTAAACTTTTGTTTTGAATCTTATGGATCTAAACATTCATGCCACAATAAAGAAAATTATATGGATAAATATGTTAGGTAGCATTCCACATCAAAAATTCTGTTTTTATCATTTACCTACTCGAGGACGAGCAGGAATTATGCTTGGGGATGCTTGATACGTCTCCAACGTATCTATAATTTTTTATTGTTCCATGCTATTATATTATCTGTTTTGGATGTTTTATATGCATTAATATGCTATTTTATATTATTTTTGGGACTAACCTATTAACCTAGAGCCCAGTGCCAATTTCTGTTTTTTCATTGTTTTTGAGTTTCGTCGAAAAGGAATACCAAACGGAGTCCAAACGGAATAAAAGTTTTGCGATGATTTTTCTTGGACCAAAAGGAAACCAGGAGACTTGGAGATGAAGTCGGAGGAGCCACGAGGCAGCCACAAGGACGGAGGGCGCGCCCAGGGGCTAGGGCGCGCCCCCCACCCTTGTGGCCCTCTCGTGCACCTCCTGACCTAATTCTTTCGCCTATATATACTCATATATCCCCAAACCAACAGAGGCATCCACGAAAAGACTTTTCCACCGCCGCAACCTTCTGTACCCATGAGATCCCATCTAGGGACCTTTTCCGGCACCCTGCCGGAGGGGATTCGATCACGAAGGACTTCTACATCAACACCATTGCTCTTCCGATGAAGCGTGAGTAGTTTACCACAGACCTACCGGTCCATAGTTAGTAGCTAGATGGCTTCTTCTCTCTCTTTGATTGTCAATACCATGTTCTCCTCGATGTTCTTGGAGATCTATTCGATGTAATACTTTTTTGCGCTGTGTTTGCCGAGATACGGTGAATTGTGGATTATGATCAGCTTATCTATGAATATTATTTGAATCTTCTCTGAATTCTTATATGCCTGATTAGATATCTTTGTAATTCTCTTCGAATTATCGGTTTGGTTTGGCCAACTAGATTGGTTTTTCTTGCAATGGGAGAAGTACTTAGCTTTAGGTTCAATCTTGCGGTGTCCTTTCCTAGTGACAGTAGGGGCAACAAGGCACGTATTGTATTGTTGCCATCGAGGATAAAAAGATGGGGTTTTCATCATATTGCTTGAGTTAATTCCTCTACATCATGTCATCTTACTTAATGCATTACTCCATTCTTTATGAACTTAATACTCTAGATGCATGTGATAACCCACAATTATAGGGGATCAGTTGTAGCCTTTCTCGACAAATAAGAGTGTCGAACCCAATGAGGAGCTAAAGGTAGAACAAATATTCCCTCAAGTTCTATCGACCACCGATACAACTCTACGCACACTTAACGTGCGCTTTACCTAGAACAAGTATGAAACAAGAAGTACTTTGTAGGTCTGATAGGATAGGTTTGCAAGATAATAAAGAGCACGTAAATAAAAACTAGGGGCTGTATAGATAAAGAAGCAACTAAATTAGTTTTAGTAGAGAGCTTTTTGTCACAAGAAAGTTATTTGTCCCTAGGCAATCGATAACTAGACCGGTAATCGTTATTGCAATTTTATATGAGGGAGAGGCATAATCTAACATACTTTCTCTTCTTGGATCATATGCACTTATGATTGGAACTCTAGCAAACCTTCGTAACTACTAAAGATCGTTAAGGTAAAACCCAACCAGAGCATTAAAGTATCAAGTCCTCTTTATTCCCATACGCAAATAACCTACTTACTCGGGTCTGTGCTTCTGTCACTCACGCCACCCACCATAAGCGAATCATGAACATATTGCAAACCCTACAGTGGGGATCCCTCATGCTTGCGCGACACGAAGAGAACCATAGGACATCACCAATAATAAAACATGCAACTCAAACCAATCACGATCATCAATTTACCCATAGGACAAAACGGATCTACTCAAACATCATAGGATAGCCATACATCATTGGGAAATAATATATAGCGTTGAGCACCATGTTAAGTAGAGATTACAGCGGGGAGAAGAGGTGTTACACCACTGCATAGAGGGGGAGAGAGTTGGTGATGACGGCGGCGAAGTTGTTGGTGTAGATCGCCGTCACGATGATGGCCCCGGCGGTGTTCCGGCGCCACCGGGAGAGAGGGGGAGAGAGCCCCCCTCCTTCTTCTTCTTCCTTGACCTTCCCCCTAGATGGGAGAAGGGTTTCCCCTATGGTCCATGGCCTCCATGGTGGCGAAGGGGCGAGAGCCCCTCCGAGATTGGATCTCTCTCTCTTTTTCCTTCTGTTTCTGCGCTCCCAGATTCTGGCCTTTCACCGTTTCTTAAATTCTCGGAGATCCATAACTGCGATTGGGCTGAAATTTTAACACGATTTTTATCCAGATATTAGCTTTCTTGCGTCAGAAGAAGGGCACCAACCGCCTTACGGGGTGGCCACAAGGGTCCAGGGCGCGCCCTACCCCCTGGGGCGCGCCCCCAGTCCTTGTGGCCCCCTCGGGCAACGTCACGCGTTGATTCTTTTTCCCAAAAATCACATATATTCCAAAAAAAACTCCATAAGTTTTTATCCCGTTTGGACTCCGTTTGATATGGATTTTCTGCGAAACAAAAAACATGCAACAAACAGGAACTGGCACTGGGCACTGGATCAATATGTTAGTCCCAAAAATAGTATAAAAAGTTGCCAAAAGTATGTAAAAGTTGTATAATATTGGCATGGAACAATCAAAAATTATAGATACAACGGAGATGTATCAGCATCCCCAAGCTTAATTCTTGCTCGTCCTTGAGTAGGTAAATGATAAAAAAGATAATTTTTTATGTGGAATGCTACCTAGCATAATCTTGATCATATAATCTAACCATGGCATGAATATTAAAACATGAGTGATTCAAAGCAATATTCTATCATTTGACATTAAGACAATAATACTTCAAGCATACTAATAAAGAAATCATGTCTTCTCAAAATAACATGGCCAAAGAAAGTTATCCCTACAAAATCATATAGTATGGCTATGCTCCATTTTCACCACACAAAATATTCAAATCATGCACAATCCCGATGACAAGGCAAGCAATTGTTTCATAATTTTGATGTTCTCAAACCTTTTCAACTGTCACGCAATACATGAGCATGAGCCATGGACATAGCACTATAGGTGGAATAGAATATGATGGTGGGGGTTGTGTGGAGAAGACAAAAAGGAAGAAAGTCTCACATCAACACGGCTAATCAACGGGCTATGGAGATGCCCATCAATTGATATCAATGCGAGGAGTAGGGATTTCCATGCAACGGATGCACTAGAGCTATAAGTGCATGAAAGCTTACAAATGAAACTAAGTGGGTGTGCATTCAACTTGCTTGCTCATGAAGACCTAGGGAAATTTGAGGAAGCCCATTGCTGGAATATACAAGCCAAGTTCTATAATGAAAATTCCCACTAGTATATGAAAGTGATAACTCAAGAGACTCTCTATATGAAGAACATGGTGCTACTTTGAAGCACAAGTGTGGAAAAAGGATAGTAACATTGCCCCTTCTCTCTTTTCTCTCATTTTTTTTGTTTTCTCTTTTTTTGGAGTGGCTTCTTTGGCCTCTTTTATTTTTCCTCACATGGGGTAATGCTCTAATAATGATGATCATCACACTTTTATTTACTTACAATTCAATATTACAACTCGATATCTAGAACAAAGTATGACTCTATATGAATGCCTCTGGCAGTGTACCAGGATGTGCAATGATCTAGCATAGCAAAAGATATCAAAAAATGGACAAGCCATTAAAATATCATGCTAGCTATCTTACGATCATGCAAAGCAATATGACAATGAATGCTCAAGTCATGTATATGATGATGATGGAAGTTGCATGGCAATATATCTCGGAATGGCTATGGAAATGCCATGATAGGTAGGTATGGTGGCTGTTTTGAGGAAGATATAAGGAGGCTTATGTGTGACAGAACGTATCACATTACGGGGTTTGGATGCACCGGCGAAGTTTGCACCAACTCTCGAGGTGAGAAAGGGCAATGCACGGTACCGAAGAGGCTAGCAATGATAGACAGGTGAGAGTGCATATAATCCATGGACTCAACATTAGTCATAAAGAACTCACATACTTATCGCAAAAATCTATTAGTCATTGAAATAAAGTACTATGCGCATGCTCCTAGGGGGATAGATTGGTAGGAAAAGACCATCGCTCATCCCCGACCACCACTCATAAGGAAGACAATCAATAAATACCTCATGCTCCAACTTTGTTACATAACGGTTCACCATACGATCATGCTACGGGAATCACAAACTTCAACACAAGTATTTCTACAATCCACAATTACCCACTAGCATGACTCTAATATCACCATCTTTATATCGCAAAACTATTGAAAGGAATCAAACATATCATATTCAGTGATCTACAAGTTTTATGTAGGATTTTATGACTAACCATGTGAATGACCAATTCTTGATGACTCTCTAAATAGATATAAGTGAAGCATGAGAGTTTAATTCTTTCTACAAAAGATATGCCACGCTTTAACAAATATAAGTGAATCAAAAGAGCATTCTACAAATGGTGGTTTTTTATGTGTAGAGAAACAGGCAATCCAAACTTCAAATGATATAAGTGAAACATATGAAGCATTCTATAAAGCCATAATCAAAAGATATAAGTGAAGTGCAAAGAGCATTCTATAAATCAACCAAGGACTATCTCATACCTGCATGGAAAATTTATTAAAAGAAAAATAAAAAGCACACGACGCTCCAAGATTTACGCATATCATGTGACGAAAAATAAATATAGCTCCAAGTAAAATTACCGATGATCGTTAGAAGAAAGAGGGGATGCCTTCCGGGGCATCCCCAAGCTTAGTTGCTTGGGAGTCCTTGCATATTACCTTGGGGTGCCTCAGGCATCCCCAAGCTTAGGATCTTGCCACTCCTTATTCCTTCATCCATCGTGATCTCACCCAAAACTTGAAAACTTCAATCACACAAAACTTAACAAAACCCTCGTGAGATCCATTAGTATAATAAAGCAAATTACCACTTTAAGTACTGTTGCAAACCCATTCATATTTTATTTTTGCATTGTAGATACTGTATTATAAATTTTCCATAGCTTATACCACCGATACAATCGATAGTTTCATCAAAACGAGCAAAACAATGCATCAAAAACAGAATCTGTCAAAAACTGGACAGTCTGTAGCAATCTGAACATCTACCATACTTCTGTAACTCCAAAAATTCTGAAAAACAAGGAAACAATAAAAAAATTGTATATAAGTACTGTGCAAAAAGTTTCAGAAGCGTTTGACTTTCTAGTAAAAAAATTAAAATCATGCACTACAGCCAAAGTTTCTGTTTTTGCACCGCACAAACCAAACAAGCAATCTAACCATCCTAAAGGCAAAATCTTGGCGCATTATTTTTATAATACAATGTATTTATACAAGGGGAAAATTATGTTTGTTGAAAAGTTTCTGTAATTAAGATTCACAAAGTTTCCATGGGCATGAACAAAGTTCAAGGCATGCTCCCACTTTAACAATGCTCGTCTCTCTCACTTTCACTTTTCTTTTTGAAAAAGTTTTAGGTTCCCCTCTTTATTTTTTTTGTTTTTAAACTTTATAAAAGCACTCAACAGAAAAAAATGACTCTCTAAGACTTCTGGGTTGTCTCCCTGGCAGTGCTTTATTTAAAGCCATTAAGCTAGGCATATAGTGCTCAGGTAATGGATCCACCCGGATCCCAAGGTATATCAAAGCCAATTTTAATTAACAATGATTTGTATTTTAGTAGTGAGCACAAAGCAAGATATATCATGCAACAACGAAGTCTAACTCTCTTCCTATGTATCGGCATGTCATAAAAGAACAATTCATGCACACAAAGTAAAGGCCAATGCACAGTATAAACAGTTTCTTGAAATTTTATCGTATTGGAAACATAGAGAGGCGGAGATGTAGTTCCTCTCTCATAATAATTGCAAGTAGGAGCAGCAAGCACATGCATATTATATTTATCAAATTCATCATGTGCAATAGTAGAACGCAACCCATCAATATAGTCCTTAATAAGCGCAAACTTCTCCGATATGGTATAGTTGGGAGAATTTAAAAAGATAATAGGACTATCATGCGTAGGTGCAATAGCAACAATTTCATTCTTAACATAAGGAACTATAGCAAGTTCATCTCCATAAGCATAATTCATATTGGCATCATGGCCACAAGCATAGCAAGCATCAAGTTCATCAAAAAGGGATATTTCAAACGAATCAAAGAGATCATAGCAATTATCATAGCAATCATCCTTCGGTAAGCACGAAGGAAAATTAAACAATGTATGAGTTGAAGAGTTACTCTCATTAGAAGGTGGGCACGGGTGATCAATCCGCTCTTCCTCCTTTTGTTCTTCGCTCTCCTCGTCATCTTTTTCATCTAATGAGCTCACAGTGTCATCAATTTCTTCTTCCATAGTTTCCTGCAAAATATTAGTCTCTTCTTGGACAGCGGAGACTTTCTCAATAAGTGCATCAATATCGGAATTATATTCATAATTCTCATAGCAATATTTAAGTATAGCAAAATTTTCAAGTCTATAAACATCATCATCAAAAGCTTCATACTTTTCAAACAAAGATTCAATTTCATAAGCACCCTTAAAAGCAACGAATTCTTCTATTCATTCCACATCATAGTAATCATATCTACCATTAGTTTAAGAAGCTAAGGTTTCATTCTCATTAAATTTACATGAAAAGGGAAGGTGTGGAGCCTTCATCCTAGAGCAACAAGTATAATCATATCTCAAGCATAGTTCCCGAGCATACCAATGCAACATATGAATTTGATCCCATAAAAGTTTCCCTTTTTGAGTCAAGCGATATTCTCTAAAGTATTCACGTTGATCCAACGTGTCTCCCATTATATAATTGAATGGGGTTTTCTCAGGATTATTAAAGTAGTGCATAATATCTTTCACATAATGAGCATCGAGGGTTTTAGGATGTTCCCCGTCTCCATGAGTAGCAAGTACACCTAATTTTTTTGGTATTTCATGTTCCATATCCATAACTAAAGATAGAGAACAACTTAGAACAGCAAATAAAATCTACTTAGTGATAAAGCAAACAAGCACACACGAGACTATTCACCCCACGCTATTGCTCCCCGGAAACGGCGCCAGAAAAAGGTCTTGATAACCCACAAGTATAGGGTATCAGTTGTAGCCTTTCTCGATAAATGAGAGTGTCGAACCCAACGAGGAGCTAAAGGTAGAACAAATATTCCCTCAAGTTCTATCGACCACCGATACAACTCTACGCACACTTAACGTTCGCTTTACCTAGAACAAGTATGAAACTAGAAGTACTTTGTAGGTGTGATAGGATAGGTTTGCAAGATAATTAAGAGCACGTAAAAAAAAACTAGGGGCTGTTTAGATAAAGAAGCAACTAAATTAGTTTTCGTATAGAGATTTTTGTCACAAGAAAGTTATTTGTCCCTAGGCAATCGATAACTAGACATGTAATCATTATTGCAATTTTATATGAGGAAGAGGCATAAGCTAACATACTTTCTCCTCTTGAATCATATGCACTTATGATTGGAACTCTAGCAAACATCCGTAACTACTAAAGATCATTAAGGTAAAACCCAACCATAGCATTAAAGTATCAAGTCCTCTTTATTCCCATACGCAAACAACCGACTTACTCGGGTCTGTGCTTCTGTCACTCACGCCACCCACCATAAGCGAATCATGAACATATTGCAAACCCTATAGCGGGGATCCCTCACGCTTGCGTGACACAGAGAGCATCATAGGACAGCACCAATAATAAAACTTGCAACTCAAACCAATCACGATCATCAATTAACCCATAGGACAAAACAGATCTACTCAAACATCATAGGATAGCCATACATCATTGGGAAATAATATATAGCGTTGAGCACCATCTTTAAGTAGATATTACAGCAGGATAAGAGGTGTTACACCGCTGCATAGAGGGGGAGAGAGTTGGTGATGACGGCGGCGAAGTTGTTGGTGTAGATCGCCGTCACGAAGATGGCCCCGGCGGCGTTCCGGCGCCACCGGGAGAGAGGGGGAGAGCCCCCTCCTTCTTCTTCTTCTTCCTTGACCTTCCCCCTAGATGGGAGAAGGGTTTCCCCTCTGGTCCATGGCCTCCATGGCGGCGGAGGGGCGAGATCCCCTCCGAGATTGGATCTCTCTCTCTGTTTCCTTCTGTTTCTGCGCTCCCAGATTCTGGCCTTTCACCGTTTCTTAAATTCCCGGAGATCCGTAACTCTGATTGGGCTGAAAATTTAACACGATTTTTATCTGGATATTAGCTTTCTTACGGCCGAAGAAGGGCACCAACCGCCTTATGGGGTGGCCACAAGGGTCCTGGGCGCGCCCTACCCCCTGGGGCTCGCCGCCTGTCCTTGTGGCCCCCTCGGGCAACGTCTCGCGTTGATTTCTTTTCCCAATAGTCACGTATATTCCAAAAAAAATCTTCGTAAGTTTTTATCCCGTTTGGACTCCATTTGATATAGATTTTTTACGAAACAAAAAACATGCAATAAAGAGGAACTGACACTGGGCACAGGATCAATATGTTAGTGCCAAAAATAGTATAAAAAGTTGCCAAAAGTATGTAAAAGTTGTATAATATTGGCATGGAACAATAAAAAATTATAGATACGACGGAGACGTATCAACATGCTGGATAGCGGTCGATGTGTGGAGTAATAGTAGTAGATGCAGAATCGTTTCGGTCTACTTGACACGGACGTGATGCCTATATTCATGATCATTGCCTTAGATATCGTCATAACTTTGTGCTTTTCTATCAATTGCTCGGCAGTAATTTGTTCACCCACCATTTTATTTTCTATCTTGAGAGAAGCCTCTAGTGAAACCTATGGCCCCCGGGTCAATTTTCCATCATATAACTTTCTACTTTTCATCATACAAGTTTCCGATCTACTATTTTGCAATCTTTTACTTTCCGATCTATGAAACAAAAATACCAAAAATATTTACTTTATCATTTATCTATCTCTATCAGATCTCACTTTTGCAAATAACCGTGAAGGGATTGACAACCCCTTTATCGCGTTAGGTGCAAGTTGTTTGATTGTTTGTGCAGGTATTCAGTGATTTGTGCGTTGTCCACTACTGGATTGATACCTTGGTTCTCAAACTGAGGGAAATACTTATCTCTACTTTGCTGCATCACCCTTTCCTCTTCAAGGGAAAAACCAACGCAATCTCAAGAAGTAGCAATACCCTCACCTCTCCCACCCTCTCCTCTGTTTTTTGGCCATGTGGTAGGTGTGCATGCGCTGCTCTATTCACTTCTATGCATGCACATGAGGTGTTTGATGAAATGCCCGAGCCACACTTAAGCTTTCTCCTCCCCAAGCTCGACCTCCAGGCTCCATTTTCCTCAAGATTTGTCTAGGTTTGGCAGTCCATCCCGTCCCCATCCTCACCGTCCTCGATCGCACGCGCTGATCTCGTCACCGGCACCACCGTGGTGAGCCTCTTGTTCTTATCTTCTTTTTAAAACAAAAAATTCTTACTTGTATGATTTAGATAGATATACTTGTATAAATTTCTTACTTTTATTATTGTTTGTTATTATATAGTGCCATGGTTTTGGTATCCGCCCCTGTCGGCCCTCGTCCTGTCTATGATTCCAATGTGGTATATTATCTTTTATAACTATTTGTTTCATTTAGTGTTTATGACAATTATGCCGACCAACATGACATAGATGCTTTTATCTAGGAGGTATGTGAAACGGAAATTCCAACCGACCCTGTTGTCCAGAGGTTAAATTTAGTTAAAAAAGAAAACAATTACTTGAAGAAAAAATTGAAAAGAATTGAGGAGGAGAAGAAGTAATTGGAATTGCGTGTTGCGGATGTCGTCGATGGTCACAAGATCAAGATAGATGCAATGCGCTTGAAGATTAGAAAGATTAGAAAATATGCCATTCATACTGAGGCTTGGTATCATGATGCCGTTGGATCAATTGTTACCTTAGTTGCGATTATGATCGCATTTGTTGTTGCATTGAAATGTTTTACATAGTTTCAATGTATGTTTTAATTAGATGCTCTAGAGAGCTATATGTTTTTCAATGAGAACTATGTATGAACTTTATGTATTTATTCTTTCAGTAATAATATTTGATCACTACTGTACTTTGGTTTTAATGTGATGATGAACTTGTATTAATTTGGTCAATTCTCTATTCATGATGTTCTGTAATGGTTTTTGATACAATTAATTATATAATGCACGCAGATGAACCGGCAATGGATGTACGGTGACGGACGCACCTCCGAGTACATCGAGGGCCTGCATAATTTTCTCGAAGTGGCTGAGGTAAACAAGTAGAATGGTTTTATGTATTGTCCATGCCCTATTTGTGGTAATACGAAGGATTACTCTGACTCAAAAACCCTTCACGTCCACCTGCTTGAGAAGGGTTTCATGCCACACTATAATATTTGGACCAAGCACGAAGAAAGAGGGGTTATGATGGAAGACAACAAAGAAGAAGAGGATGATGACAACTATCCGCCCCCTGAATATGGTTATACTGCAACGGGGGAAGCTGAAGATCAAGAGGAACTAGATGATATGCCCGATGATGATCTTCGCCAGGTCATTGTTGATGCAAAGAGACAATGCCAAAGTGAAAGGGAGAAGTTGAAGTTCGATCGCATGTTAGAGGATTACAAAAAAGGGTTGTACCCAAATTGTGAAGATGACAACACAAAGCTCGGTACCACACTGGAATTGCTGCAATGGAAGGCAGACAATGGTGTATCTGACAACGGATTTGGGAAGCTACTGAAAATATTGAAGAAGAAGCTTCCAAAGGATAACAAATTGACCGACAGTACGTACGAAGCAAAGAAGGTTCTATGCCCTCTAGGACTGGAGGTGCAGAAGATACATGCATGCCTTAATGACTGCATCCTCTACCGCGGTGAGTACAAGGATTTGAACGCATGCCCGGTATGCGGTGCATTGCAGTATAAGATCAGATGAGATGACCATGGTGATGTTGAGGGCGAGCGGCCCAGGAAGAGGGTTCCTGCCAAGGTGATGTGGTATGCTCCTATAATACCACGGTTGAAACATCTGATCAGAAACAAAGAGCGTGCTAAGTTGATGCGATGGCACAAAGACGACCGTAAGAAAGACGGCAAGTTGAGAGCACCCGCTGATGGGTCGCAGTGGAGAAAAATCGAGAGAAGGTGGGGGAACTTTGCAGGTGACGCAAGGAACGTATTATTTGGTTTAAGCGCAGATGGCATTAATCCTTTTGGGGAGCAGAACAGCAATCATAGCACCTGGCCCATGACTCTATGTATCTATAACCTTCGTCCTTGGTTGTGCATGAAGCGGAAGTTCATTATGATGCCAGTGCTCATCCAAGGCCCTAAGCAAGCTGGCAACGACAGTGATGTGTACCTAAGGCCATTAGTTGAAGAACTTTTACAGCTATGGAATGGAAAAGGTGTACGTGTGTGGGATGAGCACAACCAGGAGGAATTTGACCTACATGCGTTGCTGTTTGTAACCATCAATGATTGGCCTGGTCTCAGTAACCTTTCAGGACAGACAAACAAGGGATACCACGCATGCACGCACTGTTTAGGTGACACCGAAAGTATATATTTGGACAAATGCAGGAAGAATGTGTACCTGGGACATCGTCGATTTCTTTCGTCCAACCATCAATGTCGAAAGAAAGGCAAGCATTTCAAAGGTGAGGCAGATCACCGGAAGAAGCCCGCCCTCCGTACTAGTGATCACATACTTGATATGGTCAATGATTTACAAGTAATCTTTGGAAAGGGTCCTGGCAGACTATCTGTTCCGAATGATGCTGAGGGACGCGCACCCATGTGGAAGAAGAAATCTATATTTTGGGACCTACCCTAATGGAAAGACCTAGAGGTCCGCTCTGCAATCGTCGTGATGCATGTGATGAAGAATCTTTGCGTGAACCTGCTAGGCTTCTTGGGCGTGTATGGGAAGAGAAAAGATACATCGGAGGCACAGGAGGACCAGCAACATCTGCACGAAAAAGACGGCATGCATCCAAAGCAGTATCAAGGTCCTGCCAGCTATGCTCTTATCAAAGAAGAGAAGGAAATCTTCTTTGAATGCCTGCTCAGTATGAAGGTCCCATCTGGCTTCCCGTCCAATATAAAGGGAATAATAAATATCCCAGAGAAAAAGTTCCAGAACCTAAAGTCTCATGACTGCCACGTGATTATGACGCAACTGCTTCTGGTTGCATTGAGGGGGCTTCTACCGAAAAACGTTCGATTAGCCATTGTGAAGCTATGTGCATTCCTCAATGCAATCTCTCAGAAGGTAATCGATCCAGAAATCCTACCAAGGTTAAAGAATGATTTGGTGCAATGTCTTGTCAGTTTCTAGCTGGTGTTCCCACCATCCGTCTTCAATATCATGATGCACGTCCTAGTTCATCTAGTCGATGAGATTGCCATTCTGGGCCTTGTATTTCTACACAATATGTTCCCCTTTGAGTGGTTCATGGGAGTCTTAAAGAAATATGTTCGTAACCGTGCTAGGCCAGAAGGAAGCATCTCCACGGGCCATCAAACAGAGGAGGTCATTGGGTTTTGTGTTGACTTCATTCCTGACCTTAAGAAGATTGGTCTCCCTCAATCACGATATGAGGGGAGACTGACTGGAAAAGGCACGCTAGGAGCGGACTCAATAATATGTAGGGACGGGCATTCTTGGGCTCAAGCACACTACACAGTTCTACAGAATTCTACCTTGGTGACCCCATATGTCAATGAACACAAGAATATTCTGCGCTCCAAACACCTGGAGCAGTGTGACGACTGGATTACATGTGAACACATCAGGACTTTCGGCAGTTGGTTGCAAACACATCTCATGGGTGACAACATTGTTGGAGATGAGTTGTACTCATTGGCCAGGGGACCATCTTCGACTATATTTACTTACAAAGGGTACGAGATAAATGGGAATACATTTTACACGATCGCCCAAGATCAAAAGAGCACCAACCAAAACAGTTGTGTCCTCTTTGATGCAGCAACCAAGAGGGGAAAGGACACATATTATGGTTACATAGTGGACATGATTTTAAGGTCCTTTTGTTTCGGTGCAAATGGGTCAATATGTCAGGAGGCGGGGTACAGGTAGACCCATGATACGTCTCCAACGTATCTATAATTTTTTATTGTTCCATGCTATTATATTATCATTCTTGGATGTTTTACAATCATTTTATAGCAACTTTAAATCATTTTTTGGGACTAACCTATTGACATAGTGCCCAGTGCCAGTTGTTGTTTTTTGCTTGTTTTTTACTTCGCAGGAAATCAATACCAAATGGAGTCTAAACGCAGCAAAACTTTTTGGTGATTTTTTCTGGACCAGAAGACACCTTTTGGGCCAAAGAAGTACCAGAGGGGGGCTCCGAGGGGAGCACAACCCACCAGGGCGCGCTTGGGGGCCCAGGCGCGCCCAGGTGGGTTGTGCCCTCCTCGGCCGCCTCCCGCACCGCCTCTTTGCTCTATAAATACCCTGGACGTCCAAAAACCCTAGGGGATTCGACGAAAATCAATTCCAGTCGCTGCAAGTTCCAGAAACCACAGATCTAATCTAGACACCATCACGGAGGGGTTCATCATCCTCATTGGTGCCTCTCCGATGATGTGTGAGTAGTTCATTGTAGACCTACGGGTCCGTAGGCAGTAGCTAGATGGCTTCCTCTCTCTCTTTTGATTCTCAATACAATGGTCTCTCGGAGATCTATTTGATGTAACTCTTTTTTGTGGTGTGTTTGTTGGGATCCGATGAACTTTGAGTTTATGATCAGATCTATGTTTTTATGCATGAAAGTTATTTGAGTCTTTTGATCTCTTATATGCATGATTACTTATAGCCTCGTATTTCTTCTTTGAATCTTTGGTTTAGTTAGGCCAACTAGATCAATTTTTCTTGCCATGGGAAGAGGTGCTTTGTGATGGGTTCGATCTTACGGTGCTTGATCCCAGTGACAGAAGGGGAACCGACACGTATGTATTATTGCTATTAAGGATAACAAGATGGGGTCTATTTCTACATAAATAAATCTTGTCTACATCATGTCATCGTTCTTATTGCATTACTCCATTTCTCCATGAACTTAATACACTAGATGCATGCTAGATAGCGGACGATGTGTGGAGTAATAGTAGTAGATGCAGGCAGGAGTCATTCTATTAATCTTGGACGTGATGCCTATATAATGACCATTGCCTGGATATCGTCATAATTATTTGAAGTTCTAGCAATTGCCCAACAGTAATTTGTTTACACACTGTATGCTATTTCTCTTGAGAGAAGCCACTAGTGAAATCTACGGCCCCCGGGTCTATTTTCTCATCATATATTTTCAGATCTATTTTGCAATTTGCCTTTTTATTTATTTGCCACTTTTATTTTTAGATCTATATTTCCAAAAACCCAAAAATATTTTGCTTCACTTTATTTTATTCGCAATATATTTATCAATCTACTACAATTTATCTCACGTCCGTTTGCCAATTTCTGGCGGCGTTACCCAAAAGGGATTGACAACCCCTTTAACATGTCGGGTTGCAAGTATTTGTTATTTGTGTGCAGGTGTTGTTTACGTAGTGTTGCTTGGTTCTCCTACTGGTTCGATAACCTTGGTCTCATCACTAAGGGAAAATACCTACCGTTGTTGTGATGCATCATCCCTTCCTCTTTGGGGAAATACCGACGTAGTTCAAGCCAACATCAAAAGGAATTTCTGGCGCCGTTGCCGGGGAGGATCAAGTCAAGATAGTCTCCCGGCCACGTGCCAATTTCTGGCGCCGTTGCTGGGGAGACATCTGAAGGAAATATGCCCTAGAGGCAATAATAAAGTTGTTATTTATATTTCCTTATATCATGATAAATGTTTATTATTCATGCTAGAATTGTATTAACCGGAAACTTGATACATGTGTGAATACATAGACAAATAGAGTGTCCCTAGTATGCCTCTACTTGACTAGCTCGTTAATCAAAGATGGTTAAGTTTCCTAACCATAGACATGTGTTGTCATTTGATGAACGAGATCACATCATTAGGAGAATGATGTGATGGACAAGACCCATCTATTAGCTTAGCATAATGATCGTTAAGTTTTATTGCTAAAAGCTTTCTTCATGACTTATACACATTCCTCTGACTATGAGATTATGCAACTCCCGAATACCGGAGGAACACCTTGTGTGCTATCAAATGTCACAACATAACTGGGTGATTATAAAGATGCTCTACAGGTGTCTCCAAAGGTGTTTGTTGGGTTGACATAGATCGAGATTAGGTTTTGTCACTCCAAGTATCGGAGAGGTATCTCTGGGCCCTCTCGGTAATGCACATCATATGAAGCCTTGCAAGCAATGTGACTAATGAGTTAGTTACGGGATGATGCACTACGGAACGAGTAAAGAGACTTGCCGGTAACAAGATTGAACTAGGTATGATGATACCGACGATCGAATCTCGGGCAAGTAACATACCGATGACAAAGGGAATAACGTATGTTGTTATGCGGTTTGACCGATAAAGATCTTCGTAGAATATGTAGGAGCCAATATGAGCATCCAGGTTCCGCTATTGGTTATTGAACGGAGAAGTGTCTCGGTCATGTCTACATAGTTCTCGAACCCGTAGGGTCCGCACGCTTAACGTTCGACGTGTGCTGAACACGGAGGTGCCGTACGTTCGGTGCTTGGATCGGTCGGATCGTGAACACGTTCGACTACATCAACTGCATTACTAAACGCTTCCGCTTTCGGTCTACGAGGGTACGTGGACACACTCTCCCCTCTCGTTGCTATACATCTCCTAGATAGATCTTGCGTGAGCGTAGGAAATTTTTTGAAATTGCATGCTACGTTCCCCAACAACATCATCAACATCTACCAGGTTCCTAATCACAAATCTCATCTCCTTGCAATTTACATTATTTGCCATTTGCCTCTCGTTTTCCTCTCCCCCACTTCACAAAAATTTGCCGTTTTATTCGCCCTCTTTTTCGTTCGCCGTTTTCTCGTCAGATCTGTTTTTGAGTGCAATCTTGTTGTGTAGTCACGATGACTCAAGAGAACACCAAGTTGTGTGATTTCTCCAATACCAACAACAATGATTTTATTAGCACTCCGATTGCTCCTCCCACCACTAGTGCGGAGTCTTGTGATATTAATACCGCTTTGTTGAATCTTGTTATGAAAGATCAATTTTTTGATACTCCTAGTGAGGATGTCGCGTCCCATCTTGACACATTCATGGAATTATGTGAGATGCAAAAGAAAAAAGATGTGGACAATGATATTGTGAAGTTAAAATTATTCCAGTTTTCTTTGCGAGATCGTGCAAAAATTTGGTTTTCTTCCTTGCCTCGCAATAGTATCAATTCTTGGGATAAGTGCAAAGATGATTTTATTACTAAGTATTTTCCGCCCGCGGAAATTATTTCCCTTAGGACGCAAATCATGAATTTTAAGCAACTTGAGCATGAACATGTTGCGCAATCTTGGGAAAGAATGAAATTAATGCTAAGAAATTGTCCTACTCATGGTTTAAATCTTTGGAAGATCATACCAAATTTTTATGCAGGATTGAATTTTGTTTCTAGAAATCTTTTAGATTCCGCCGCGGGTGGTACTTTTATGGAAATTACTTTGGGTGAAGCTACTAAATTTCTAGACAATATTATGGCAAATTATTCACAATGGCATACCGAAAGGGCTCCTACTAGTAAAAAGGTTAATTCGGAAGAAGAAATTTCTTCTTTGAGTGAAAAAGTTTATGCTCTTATGAAATTGATTGCTAATAAAAGTGCTCCTATTGATTTTAATGATGTGCCTTTGTCCACTTTGATTGAGCAAAATAGTGATGCCGTAGACGTGAATTTTACCTCTCGAAACAATTTCAATAACAATGCTTATAGAGATAATTTTAATCCTAGGCCTTTTCCTAGTAATTCCTCTAATAATTATGGTAATTCCTATGGCAATCCTTCTTATAATAATAATAGGAACACCCCTGATTTTGAGAATAATAATAAAGAATTTATCAATGCCCAAAAGAATTTTAATGCTACGATGGAAGAAAAATTGAGTAAGATCGATGATTTGTCTAGAAGCGTTGATAGAATTTCTCATGATGTAGAAAATCTCAAGATGAAAACTTTTGTGCCTAAGGTTGAAGAATCAATTAAAGATTTATATGTTTCTTTGGATGAAAGTAAGAAAAGAACCGCTATGCTTAGAGCTAGAAGAGAATTTTTAGAAAAAGCGTTTTCCAGTGATTGCTTTCATAAAAATGATGAAGATCTTAAAGTGATTGGTGTTTCTTCTATTGATTCCTTGTTTAGTAAAATTAGAATTGATGAAAAAGGGACTAAAGAAGAGTCAACTTTAGCTAGAAGGCGTCCCGATAATTTGGAGGGTGAAAATCTTGTTGAGAAAATTGGTAAAAGTGGGTTTGGAGTGGTCAAAACTTTAACTAGTGATGTGCCCACTCTTTTGGATTACAAAGACTTTAATTATGATAATCGCTCTTTGATTGATTGTATTTCTTTGTTGCAATCCATGATAAATTCACTCCATGCCTATGAACCAAATAAAGCTTTTACTAAACATATTGCTGATGCTATGATGAAAGCTTTGGAAGAAAAGTTGGAATTAGAGATTTTAATTCCTAGAAAATTACATGATGAATGGGAACCTGCCATCAAAGTCAAGATTAAAAATTATGAGTGTTTTTCTTTATGTGATTTGGGTGCTAGTGTTTCTACAATTCCGAAATCTTTATGTGATGTGCTTAGTCTTACCGATATTGAAGAATGTTCGTTAAATTTGCACTTGGTGGATTCTACTATTAAAAAGCCTATGGGAAGAATTAATTATGTTCTTATTCTTACAAATAGGAATTATGTGCCCATAGATTTTATTGTTCTTGGTATTGATTGCAATCCGTCTTGTCCAATTATTCTTGGTAGACCGTTTTTGCGCACTATAGGTGCCGTAATTGATATGAAAGAAGGGAACATCAAATTCCAATTTCCTTTGAGAAAGGGTATGGAACACTTCCCTAGAACAAGAATTAAGCCACCTTATGAATCAATCATGAGGGCATCTTATGGATCTAGAAACAAAGATGACAATACTTAGATCTTTGCATTATGCCTAGCTAAGGGCGTAAAACGATAGCGCTTGTTGGGAGGCAACCCAATGAATAATTTTTTTTTTCTTTTTATTTATGTTTTTGAGTGATTGCATAATTATGCTACTGTTATGATTGTGTTTTTTGTGTTTTAATTAGTGTTTGTGCCAAGCAAAGCCTTTGGGATAGCTTTGGTGATAGTTGATTTGATCTTGTTGGAAATCAGAAACTTTTGCGTCCAGTAAAACTATTTTGACAATTAACAGATGCGACAAAAAATTCTGAAATTTTTACAAAAGTTTGATATACGAATTTCCTATGTTTTCCTAATTTTTATGAATTTTTTATATTAAATAAGTATGAAAACAATGCGCATCTTTACAGACTGTTCTGTTTTTGACAGATTCTGTTTTCTTTGCATTGTGTGCTTATTTTGATGAATCTATGGTTTGTATTGGAGGTTATAAGCCATGGTAAAGTTATAATACAGTAGATATAATGAAAGAACAAAATTTGAATGGGTTTTCTACAGTACTTAAAGTAAAGATTGGTTTTCTTATACTAATGGATCTCACGAAGGTTTTGTTATGTTTTGTGTGATTAAAGTTTTCAAGTTTTGGGTGAGATTACGATGGATGAAGGAATAAGGAGTAAGAAGAGCCTAAGCTTGGGGATGCCACCCCAAGCCATTATCCTAAGATAAGCAAGTAACTAAGGTTGGGGATGCCCGACTGGCATCCCCTCTTTCTTATAACGACCATCGGTATTTTACTTGGAGTTATATTTTTATTCGTCACATATCATGAGTTTTGCTTGGAGCGTCTTGTATGATATGAGTCTTTGCTTGTTTTGCTTTTTGTTTTAAGTCATGAATCCTTGCTGGAAACACCTATTTGAGGGAGCCAAAATTATGCTATGACTTGTTAGAATTGCTCTCTTTGCTTCACTTAAATCTTTATGAGTTATGGAATTGCTCTAGTGCTTCACTTATATATTTTTTAGCACGGTGTGCTTTAGTATTTTTGAAGAAATACTCTCATGCTTCACTTAGATTTATTTGAGAGTTAGTAAAATTTTTTTAGAAATTCTCTCTTGCTTCATTTAAATTATTTTCAGAGAAGAAAATTTTTATGCTCATGTTCTTCACTTAGATTTGTTTAAGCTATCAAAAGCAACACATTAAACTAGTCCCAAAGTGATAGATATTCCAGAGGGATATAATAAAAACTTTCATGAAGATCATTGGACAAAATAAACTTGATTCCTTGTAATAGTTTTGCGATATGTTGATATAATATGTGAGTCATGTTGATGAGTAATTATGCTTTAGTAAGAATATTGGTGTTAAGGTTTGTGATTCCCTATGCAAGCACGAAAGTCAATAGTTATGCAATGAAATTATATCCTACTTGTGGTGCATTATTCGGTGTTAGTTATGCTTAATGCTCGCTTATGAGATTTTTCGTTTCTTGGTTGGATGCTTCTCAATCTTTTGCTAGCCTTCATTTGCACTAATTATGATCACTACTTGTGCATCCAAAATCCTTAAACCAGTTTTGCCATATGAGTCCACTATACCTACCTATATGCTGTATTTCCATGCCGTTCTAAGCAAATTTGTATGTGCCGTCTCTAATTTCAAAATAAATTTCTCTTTTGTGTGCTCGTACCGCTCATGAAACGGTAGGGGGTGGCTGATATATTTCCATGCTAGATGTGTTATTCTCAAGATGAGTGTTTATTCATGTGTCATTGCACGAGAGTACGGCAAAGGTATTAGGGATGCCCAGTCCCGAAATGAAAAATGAATTTACTTTATGTTGTCAAATAATAAATTCCATGCAAAGTGTTGGTATGGAGGGCACCCGTGGATACGGCTAGCCATGGAAAGTGAAAGTATGGTGGAAAAAGGAATAAATTTTATTTTCTGTTTGGGAACCGCCTATGATATATCTAGCATGGAAAGTATTGGGAACTACTCGATCATTTTCGTTGACAGGAAAAGCATGCCACCCAAAATGTTTTATCTCTACTTTTTCCGCTTTGAGCTCTGGCACCTCTACAAATCCCTACTTCCCTCTGCGAAGGGCCTTTCTTTTACTTTATGCAATTTTTATTTTATTTTGAGTCTCCATCTTCACTTATAAAGCACCAACTAAGGGGCTCTATGATCGTACTTGAGCATTGGGTGTAGCTAATATGCGAGTGTGTTTCCTGAATGGATCAATGATTGAGCATAATGGGCTAGGGATAACTTGCTTTAGTGTTGATATTTTGAAAGACATGGTTGCTTGTTGATATGCTTGAGTATTGAAATCTTCATGCCAAAACTAGACTATTGCTTTGAATAATATAAAAGTCCAAATATCCATGCTACAAATAAAAGAATATGTGATGAACATGTTAGGCAGCATTCCACATCAAAAATTCTGTTTTTATCATTTACCTACTCGAGGACGAGCAGGAATTAAGCTTGGGGATGCTGATATGTCTCCAACGTATCTATAATTTTTTATTGTTCCATGCTGTTATATTATCATTCTTGGATGCTTTACAATCATTTTATAGCAACTTTATATCATTTTTTTGGACTAACCTATTGACATAGTGCCCAGTGCCAGTTGCTGTTTTTTGCTTGTTTTTTACTTCACAGGAAATCAATACCAAATGGAGTCCAAACGCAGCGAAACTTTTTGGTGATTTTTTCTGGACCAGAAGACACCTGTTGGGCCAAAGAAGTACCAGAGGGGGGCTCCGAGGGGAGCACAACCCACCAGGGCGCGCTTGGGGGCCCAGGCGCACCCAGGTGGGTTGTGCCCACCTCGGCCGCCCCCGCACTGCCTCTTTGCTCTATAAATACCCTGGACGTCCAAAAACCCTAGGGGAGTCGAAGAAAATCAATTCCAGCCGCTGCAAGTTCCAGAAACCATAGATCCAATCTAGACACCATCACAGAGGGGTTCATCATCCTCATTGGTGCCTCTCCGATGATGCGTGAGTAGTTCATTGTAGACCTACGGGTCCGTAGGCAGTAGCTAGATGGCTTCCTCTCTCTCTCTCTCTCTTTTGATTCTCAATACAATGGTCTCTTGGAGATCTATTTGATGTAAATCTTTTTTTCGGTGTGTTTGTTGGGATCCGATGAACTTTGAGTTTATGATCAGATCTATGTTTTTATCCATGAAAGTTATTTGAGTCTTTTGATCTCTTATATGCATGATTACTTATAGCCTCGTATTTCTTCTTCGAATCTTTGGTTTAGTTAGGCCAACTAGATCGATTTTTCTTGCCATGGGAAGAGGTGCTTTGTGATGGGTTCGATCTTACGGTGCTTGATCCCAGCGACAGAAGGGGAACCGACACGTATGTATCGTTGCTATTAAGGATAACAAGATGGGGTCTATTTCTACATAAATAGATCTTGTCTACATCATGTCATTGTTCTTATTGCATTAATCCGTTTCTCCATGAACTTAATACACTAGATGCATGATGGATAGCGGTCGATGTGTAGAGTAATAGTAGTAGATGAAGGTAGGAGTCGGTTTACTAATCTTGGATGTGATGCCTATATAATGATCATTCCCTGGATATCGTCATAATTATTTGAAGTTCTATCAATTGCCCAACAGTAATTTGTTTACCCACCGTATGCTATTTTTCTCGAGAGAAGCAACTAGTGAAATCTACGGACCCCGGATCTATTTTCTCATCATATATTTTCAGATCTATTTTGCTATTTGCCTTTTTATTTATTTGCCACTTTTATTTTTAGATCTATATTTCCAAAACCCAAAAATATTTTGTTTCACTTTATTTTATTCGTGATCTATTTATCAATCTACTACAATTTATCTCACGTCCGTTTGCCAATTTCTGGCGCCGTTACCCGAAAGGGATTGACAACCCCTTTAGCACGTCGGGTTGCAAGTATTTGTTCTTTGTGTGCAGGTGTTGTTTACATAGTGTTGCTTGGTTCTCCTACTGGTTCGATAACCTTGGTCTCATCACTGAGGGAAATACCTACCGTTGTTGTGCTGCATCATCCCTTCCTCTTTGGGGAAATACCGACGTAGTTCAAGCCAACATCAACCCACAGTACGGAATGACAACAGTGGATCTGAACAATCTTGGGTACATAGACGAACCATTCGTCCTATCCAATGATGTGGCACAGGTTTTCTATGTGAAGGACATGTCTACCAAACCGAGAAAATGAAAAGATAAGGAAGCGAATACAGCATACGATGAGCCAAAGCGCCACATGATACGTCTCCAACGTATCTATAATTTTTTATTGTTCCATGCTGTTATATTATCATTCTTGGATGTTTTACAATCATTTTATAGCAACTTTATATCATTTTTTGGGACTAACCTATTGACATAGTGCTGAGTGCCAGTTGCTGTTTTTCGCTTGTTTTTTACTTCATAGGAAATCAATACCAAATGGAGTCCAAATGCAGCGAAACTTTTTGGTGATTTTTTCTGGACCAGAAGACACAAGTTGGTCCAAGAAAGTACCTGAGGGGGGCTCCAAGGGGAGCACAACCCACCAGGGCGCGCCTGGGACCCCAGGCGCGCCCAGGTGGGTTGTGCCCACCTCGGCCACCTCCCGCACCGCCTCTTTGCTCTATAAATACCCCAATATTCCAGAAACCCTAGGGGAGTCAGCGAAAATCAATTCCAGCCGCCGCAAGTTCCAGAAACCACAGATCCAATCTAGACACCATCAGGGAGGGGTTCATCATCCTCATTGGTGCCTCTTCGATGATGCGTGAGTAGTTCATTGTAGACCTACGGGTCCGTAGGTAGTAGCTAGATGGCTTCCTCTCTCTCTTTAGATTCTCAATACAATGGTCTCCTGGAGATCTATTTGATGTAACTCTTTTTGCGGTGTGTTTGTTGGGATCCGATGAACTTTGAGTTTATGATCAGATCTATGTTTTTTTCCATGAAAGTTATTTGAGTCTTTTGATCTCTTATATGCATGATTACTTATAGCCTCATATTTCTTCTTCAAATCTTTGGTTTAGTTAGTCCAACTAGATCGATTTTTCTTGCCATGGGAAGAGGTGCTTTGTGATGGGTTCGATCTTACGGTGCTTGATCCCAGTGACAGAAGGGGAACCGACACGTATGTATCGTTGCTATAAGGATAACAAGATGGGGCCTATTTCTACATAAATAGATCTTGTCTACATCATGTCATCGTTCTTATTGCATTACTCCGTTTCTCCATGAACTTAATACACTAGATGCATGCTGGATAGCGGTCGATATGTGGAGTAATATTAGTAGATGCAGGCAGGAGTCGGTCTACTAATCTTGGACGTGATGCCTATATAATGATCATTGCCTGGATATTGTCATAATTATTTGAAGTTATATCAATTGCCCAACAGTAATTTGTTTACCCACCGTATGCTATTTTTCTCGAGAGAAGCCACTGGTGAAATCTACGGGCCCCGGGTCTATTTTCTCATCATATATTTTCAGATCGATTTTGCTATTTGCCTTTTTAATTATTTGCCACTTTTATTTTCATATCTATATTTCTAAAAACCCAAAAATATTTTGCTGCACTTTATTTTATTCGCGATCTATTTATCCAATCTACTACAATTTATCTCCCGTCCACTTGCCAATTTCTGTCGCCGTTACCCGAAAGGGATTGACAAGCCCTTTAACACGTCGGGTTGCAAGTATTTGTTCTTTGTGTGCAGGTGCTGTTTACGTAGTGTTGCTTGGTTCTCCTACTGGTTCGATAACCTTGGTCTCATCACTGAGGGAAATACCTACCGTTGCTATACTGCATCATCCCTTCCTCTTTGGGGAAATACCAACGTAGTTCAAGCAAACATCACCACATAGTTCTTTCAGGGAAAATAGACATCGTGGGAGTGGAGGGCGAGACAGACATGTCTGAAGATTATGAAAAGTTTCATGAAATTCTTCCCTTCAAAGTGAAGGCTGACCCAAGCACCTTGTTAAACGATGAAGATTATCCATGGTTATGGCGCAATAAGCAAGGGACACACGCGAGGAAAAAGTGAAGACTTTCTCTCCACAACTATTCCGATGATGGCTTTGATCTAGAATATCACTGCAGTTACATGTCAAGAAATGAAATGCCTTTTGTAACAGATGAGTTTTCGTCCGAAACCCTGATACTTCGAAAGAGATTGTCCATTTTGTACATGAAGTGCATCCAGTTTTTGCCGTAACCCTCTCAACTTTTTAGCACAAGCTATGTGGGTGAAATGATGATACCATGCCAACTTTCAACCTTTTCAGGATTCATTTGTAGTGCTTTTCAATTTCAGGGTCATTTAGCTAAAAAAATCAGTAAATGCATGAAAAATACCAAATGAATTCAGAAAGGGTTGAAAATTGATGATGTGGCTTTGAATGGTGCATGTTGAACGCACAAAAAGTCTGGAGTTGAAATAAGTTAAAAATATGAAATCCCTTTGTAACAGATGAGTTTTCATCCAAAATCATGATACTTCGAAAGAGATTGTCCATTTTGTACACTAAGTGCATCTAGTTTTTGCCATAATCCTCACAACTTTTTAGCACATGCTATGTGGGTGAAATGATGATACCATGTCAACTTTCAACCTTTTCAGAGTTCATTTGTAGTGCTTTATAAAAGTATTTATTTGTTAAAAATAATGAACTAAAAATAACCAAAGTATTTATTTGTTAAAAAGAATGAACTAAAAATAATCAACTAAAATATTAACTAAAAAGAATCAACTAAAAAGAATCAAAAATAATTTAAACTAAAAAGAATCAAAATAGTTTAACTAAAATTATCAAAGTATTTATTGTTAAAAGAATGAACTAAAAATAATCAACTAAAATATGACTAAAAAGATCAACTAAAACATTAACTAAAAAGAATCAAAAAGAATTTAAACTAAAAAGAATCAAAATAATATTAACTAAAATTATCTAAGTATTTATTTGTTAAAAAGAATGAACTAAAAATAATCAACTAAAATATTAACTAAAAAGAATGAACTAAAAATAATCAACTAAAATATTAACTAAAAAGAATGAACTAAAAAAAACAACTAAAACATTAACTAAATAGAATCAAATAAAAAGAATTTTCATAAAAAAATGCCGCCTACTGGGCCACCACGGCCTGTATACGACTAGACACCCATCTGTACATGGGCCAGGATGCAGGCTGGCGGGCCCAGCAGGCCCAACAGGGCATGGACAAAGTTTAGGCATGTACTGCCTGCAATAGAGAGGAGTTCGATAGCAATGTGGGAGCCGGGCTTATAAACCAGTCCACATGCCTCTCAACTAGCGAGGTGGGACTAAATATGTGGCTGCGGCAGCACCAGCCCTTTGGTCCCGGTTGGTGGCACCAACCGGGACGAAAGGCACCCTTTGGTCCCGGTTGGTGGCACCAACCGGGACTAAAGCGCTTTGCTTCCCGCCCTTTCGGATGCTGAAAAGGAGCTTTGGTCCTGGTTGGTGGCTCCAGCCGGGACGAAAGGGTGGCCTTTTGTCCCGGTTGGAGCCACCAACCGTGACTAAAGCCCTTTGTATATAAGGGAACACTTAGAAAATTTCCCCCACTCTCTCATTCTCTCACCTAGGCTGCTGCCCTCGCCCTCGATGCCGCCAGGCTGCTGCCCTCGACGCCGACGGCCTCGCTGACGCCCTCGCCATCGCCGGGCCTCCTCGCCGTCGCCGACCGCGCTCCGGCCGTTGTCGTCGCCGTCGCCGAGCTGCACCGACGCCGTCCCCGCTCTCACTGTGAGCCACGCCGCGCCGTTTCCCCTCCTTCTTCCCCCCGCGCCCCGACGCTGCCGCCCACCGCGATGCCGACGTCGCCCGCACTCCGGCCGCCCGCGCTTTTGGATCACCGGATCAGTGGCTTTTGGATGAACTATATATATTTGTGTTTTTAGTTGATTATTGGATGGAATGAACTATGTTTTTGTTTTTAGTTGATTATTGGATGGAATGAACTATGTTTTTGTTTTTAGTTGATTATTGGATGGAATGAACTATGTTTATGTTTTGTTGTTGAATTATTTATGATGGTGTTGAAATGTGGTGCATTTTGTTTGTAATGCTTGTGAAATAGTTTGGAAAAAATAATAAACGAATGTTTTGAGGGAACTACGTTTTGGGGGAAGGGCTTGGTCAAATAGTTGAATCCCTCAAAGTTTAGAGGATTAAGTTTTTCTGTAGATGATATAGAATTTTTCTGTAGATGAGATGATGATGTTGAATTTTTTTTGTTATGATGATGTAGAATTTTTCTGTAGATGATATGATGATGATTATTTTTTCTTTAGAATTTTTCTGTAGATGATATATAGATGATTTTTCTGTAGAATTTATTTAGAGTTCATTTTGATGTTTATTGTAGAATTTTTTAATTATGATGATGTATGAAAACTTGATGTTCATTTTTCTGTAGAATTTATTTAGAGTTCATTTTGAATTTATTTAGAGTTCATTTTGATGGTCATTTTGATGTTCATTGTGACTCGTCGCCGCCCCCGACGTCGTCCTTGCCGCGACGTCGAGCCCCCGACGCCGGCCGCTCGCTCCCTGTCCCGACGCCGAGCCCCCGATGCCGGCCGCCACTCCCTACCCCGACACCGAGCCCGCCGAACTTTAGCTCATGTGAACATATTCCCATTGGTTTTTTTTGTTCATAGAAATTAGTGCGAAATTTTTGTTCATACAAATTTTTTGTCATGATGATCTTGCTAAAACTCATATTAAGTTTGATATTGTTTTTCTATAGACTTGGTTAAAATTTACGAAGGTTAATTATGGAGAAAGGGAGTAAGAACTCATATATTCAGAATTTACTCCCGGTCCGCTCGCCCGACCAACTCTCGAGGCCACCCAAACTCTAGAAGAAAGAGCGTTGTCGATCTCCTTCGCCCTCCCGCCCCTACCCGTTTGTCGAAGGTGGCGGGTGGGGTCTTATATATAACGCTACAACAATAATATCGATTTATTCGGTAGGCGGCATAGGTCAATGGGATAGAATGGATAGTTCGATCTCTTGCATAGCGATTGTCGTAACTCTCTTTGGAATTCAACATATCCCCGATAACTTCGACATGAGGGGGGGGGGGTCCGCAAAGTATCCTCGACGACCACTAATCCATCTCTCATGTTTGTATATCCCCATGTTTGCCACAAATCCATCTCTCATGTTTGTATATTGCCATGTTGTAATATTTGCAAAAACTATGGATAGAGACTTAGAACAAGAAGAGTTGTTGGGGGATATAATCCGCGACGGAGGTGATCCCTTGTCGTTTCTCAACGACACCGATGGTTAGGAAGGAGAGGATGACGGCTCCGGTGATCCAACAATGGAGGAGGAAGGAGATCATGACGGCTCCGGTGACCGAATGGCGGAGGAAGGAGATCATGATCACAGCTCTGGTGACCGAACAGAGGAGGGAGCCTTAACTGTTGCAAAGTCCGGCGAGGTATATATATATATATATATATATATATATATATATATATATATATATATATATATATATATTAATTAAGCCTGTGCTGACTTGATGAATTAATTGTTTTGTATGTACATATATTAACACTTCTGTCTTCTTTTAGCCCTCCGGATCGAGCCAAACTTCCGTAAGGAGACGAGACCCGAAGAAAAGGTTGCGCCAGGATGAAAGATTCACGATCACAGAAGTCGCGAAAGATGGCCAGCCGATTACTCCCAAGCCGACCAAGGTCGCATTTGTACATAAGTGCGGAGTTGTTGTTAGGGACAGCGTCCCGATCACCATCCAACAATGGAATAAGAAGAAGGACCCTGAAGTTTCTTATGTCTAGATAGACTGAAAGATGATCTTTGGACCTCGCTGATGACAAATTTCAGCCTACCACCAGAGGAGGACCTGAATAACCCAGTTATAGAGCGAAAGGTCAAGGCGTTTGCTCTTATGAAGATGGTAGCACTATTCAACAACTGGAAGAAAGAGTTGAACAAAAAGTTTGTCGAGAAAAACAAGACTCCAGAATTCATCGGTCCATATGAGAAGATAAGAGATCACTGGCCCGCATTTGTGGCCTACAAGACATCGGAGAAGGGTAAGCTAAGGTCACTGACAAACAAGCAAAATGCTGCAAAGAAGAAGTATCACCATCACACGGGGTTAGGTGGCTACTACAAAGCCCGGCCGTTGTGGGACAAAGCTGAGCAAGACCTGCTTGCTAAAGGGGTCCAACCAGCGACATTGCACTGACCAGATTGGTCAAGGACTTGGTTCTTCGGGGTTGGGGGAACTTTGGACCCAGAAACAGGGAAGTGTGTTTGGATGAACGAGCAACTTGCAATACCCATCCGTAAGTTTGAGAAAGCAATCAAGGCAGCGCAGGAAGGGATGTTCATTCTCGACAGGGAGAAAGATGAGCTGACAGAGGCCCTCGGGAATCCTAAACACCCTGGACGAACACGAGGCACATCAGGCTCCGTTCCGTAGGTGCATGGGTTTTCCGACAGCGGTGGTTATAGAAGCCGAGAGAGAAAGAAGAAAGAGGAAGCAACCGAAATGTAGAGGCTCAGTGCAAGATTAGCCAAACTAGAAGAACTTGAGAGCCAGCGAGCTACCGTCCAACCATCTCAGTGGCATGAAGATCCTTCCTTCGACGCTGCCCCAGAAGCTACCCCACCATCTCAGCGGAGAAGCAGCGTGGCTTCCACGGAGCTCGTTCAGCCTGATTTCATGGCTCCTCGCTACCCCGTGGATAGTATCACGGAGGCTGAACATTGTGTGCTAATGAAGAAATGCCAGAACCTGACCTTGAAGGCGGCGGTCGGCTCTGTTGTACCTCCTCGAGCTGAGGGAACTTTCCATTGCCGTCCGATTCCACATGGCTATGCTATTGTGATAGTGGATGAAATAATGGATGGATTTGAGGGGCTGGAGCTTGACTTCCCTACAGGTGAAGGGGAGATTCATCTGGAAAATGCTTTAAGGAGTACCTGTCTATGGAGAAAGGAGTACATCAAGCTTCCAAACTGGACGCCTCAGCAGACTCAGCCGGTTGAGGCCCCTCAGCAGACTCAGCTGGATGAGGCCCCTCAGCAGAGTCCTCTTTCGCCTCAGCTGTCTCCGGCGCGTCAGCGGACTCCGCCTCCTCCTCCTCCGGCGTGTCAGCGCACTCCGCCTCCTCCGGCGCGTTAGCGGACTCCGTCGCCTCAGCAACGGCAGAAGAGAGACGCCGCCGCTCCAGCGGCTAGCAGTACAGGAGGCAGGAAGAAATTCAAATTTGGTCCAAGCCTCAAGCCTCTTCCAAAGTTACCATATGAGAGGACTGATAAGGAAACCGATGAAATCGGGGAAGCCGAAGTGCAGGCCCATTTTGAACGGAAACGTCCACCTCCGAAGGAAACGGTAGATCCGGTGAAAGCGAAGCGCACTCTGGATGCCCTTAAGCGACCACCACCGCCTCCGCCGCAATCCAACTATGAATGCCGTATTGAAAAGAAATATGATGAAGCGCGGCGGTCGGGAAGTACTTCCAGTGCTGCAAGAGAAGCAAAACGAAGAAGTGGGAATACAATTCCCCAGCTCGCGAATAGGAGAAGCAATCGTGCCCCCCGCTCAAGGTGTCTAGCGATATCGCTAATCATCCGGGGCTACTGCTCGGTACCACTCTTGGTGATTGCGTGGTCGATGATGTATTGTTTGAAATGGCTGAGGTAGTAGAGATCTTTAGATACGAGCACGGGAAGCCTCTCGTCAAACCTGATCATCCTCCTCTAACAACGATGATGCGAAGATTGCATGACTGGTACATGGAAACTTGCAGGAAGTTTGGGACCGACAGTATATTGCTGAGAATTAAAGATGAGCACGACCTCATTGGAGTTGAGGTGATGCCTGTTGAATTTGTGGAATTATTTCAGTTATTCAATCAAGACGCCCTCGACAAACAACTCATGACTTGCTACTGTCTGTAAGTATTACTTCTGTAATTAAGTCTCTAGCTCAGCTCGTTCATTGCATGTATATATAATTATCCTCACTACATTATGCAGATTGAAGATCGTCGAATGCAAAAAAGGACAAATCTATGACATTGGGTTCATTAGCCCAAATACCGTAAATGAATGGACGGTACAAAACAGAGTTGAAGATACTGAGGAAAACTTGCTACAATCGTTCCTTCGACATCAAAACAAAGGGAAAATACTCTTTCCTTACAACTTTAAGTGAGTGTTACTGTCTTGTGCATATTCAGTTTCGCTTACTCGAGGTTAAGTAATGTAATTGAGCACGTTATGCGTGCGCAGGTTCCACTTTATTCTGCTATCCATTAAGCTTGACGGGGGAGTAGTAACTGTCTTAGACTCGAGACGTAAAGATCCCCAGGAGTATGCGGACATGACTGCAATGCTCCAGAAGTAAGTTCAATCATTATCGCACCATATCGGCAACTTTTGTTCATTTCCTGATATCAAGTAATCATTTTCTTTGCCTAGCAGGGTTTGGAAAAAGTTCACCGGAATGGTTCCGGCTCTGCAGAAGGAGCTGCGATTTACACAACCCAAAGTAAGTAGTACTAGCTAGTTCCACACACCTCTCATTGATTCTAGTTTCATCAATACCATTTATCATGCTTGATTATCAGTTTGATTGAACTCTATTTCTCGTAAAGTGGTTGTGGCAGGAAGGCGGGAATAATTTATGTGGATACTACGTTTGTGAGTTCATACGTCACTCGATCTCTGAGCGGGGCTACTCTGACAAACAATATGAAGTACGTAAACAATATTCACAATTTTATTTTATTACCATCAATTGTGTTGAGTTTCATTCATATATATGTATTGACCCCCTTCTTTAAATTAGATGTGGCAGATGCGGGATGAACTCCTACCACATGATCGCATATGAGCAATTCAAGAGGAATTGGAGGGATTCTTTCTTGACCACGTCATACATGAAAAGGGAGAATACCATGTGGAAATTCAAATGGATTTTCGGTAGATGATGTCAGGGATCGTAAGAGATGTTATATTGTATATATGTAGTAGCGTTAGATAGATATACGAAAACTTGTTGTTCGACCAAGCACGGAGAAAGAGAGGTCACTTCTCTCTATATATGTTCATGATCATGATATTGTGTAATTAATGGTTCCTTCATTTGCTTACTAGATAGCGTCGAGTTCTCTCTATATGTAGTAGCTACCGTCGACCAAGCACGGAGAAAAAGAGGTCACTTCTCTCTATATGTAGTAGCTATAGCTAACACAATATGAAACCCCTATACCCTCCAAAACCCCTAACCCCCCCCCCCCCCCACCTTTCAAAAAAAAAACCAGCGCCTGGGAGCTGCTGACATGTGGCTGCCTTTTAGTCCCGGTCGATGTTATCAACCGGGACTAAATGTCCTCCTCCCTGGGCGCCCCACAGCGGCCACGTGGAGCTCCTTTAGTCCCGGTTCGTAAGCAAACCGGTATTAAAGGTTTTGGGCATTAGTCCCGACAGTTTTGTCCCGGTTCCAGAACCGGGACTAAAGGCCCTCTGGAACCGGGACTATTACCCTGTTTTCTACTAATGTGGGTACCAGCGAGTCCAGATAGGAAAATTTTAATCAAGGTGTGGACACATAGTCGTGACACAAGTGGTCGATCTGATAGATCCTATCATAGGTACATGGGATGAGGAGTTGATCAATTCCATCTTTAATCTAATTGATGTCAGAAGAATCCTTCAAATTTCGCTTTAATGCTCCCCACGTTGATGGGACTCTTTATTTCAATTTTTTGCTTTCTGTTGTAATGCTCCCCATCAGAATTAACCGGCTTTTGCTTTAGAAACAGGTGTGTATCCATATATATGACTGTAGATTTTAAATTTCCATCGTTAAAATTTTGAGGCAACAAAAATCGAGATTGTGGTATCATATTTGCCTCTTGGTTCATAATAATATGGCAGGTAGATAGAACCCATATGGTTTTTTTACAGGGTCCGCCAGTAAAACCGGTTACCACAAACTCTAGGAAGTCTTTGAAGTTTTTCACCTAAAAGTATTCAAAAGAATTCTGAATTAAAACTTGCAAGGTTAAAATATATATTATTAAACCAAACTTATACAGAAAATAGTTGTCCTCCCCGTGGTCAACATACTTTGAATTCCTCCTAATTAGATCTCGGGTATGAGCCCTCACTGCCGGACACATGCACAGATAATAACACTAGAATACTTTGCGTTTTTTCTCAAAAAAAAAAAGAATACTTTGCGTTCTTCCTAATTAGCACTCGCGCCACTTCAGGGCCGTATACAAATCAGAATAAAGCTGCTTCTGAGCTCATCATCTGAACAAAGCTGTTTCTCTGCTCTGGTGCCCATTCGTCTCAACAAAGCTGTTTATCTGCTTTTGTGCCCATCTATGCGAACCAAGTTGTTGTCCTCTGATTGGTCAGTTTCCTAGTCTCCATCTATATGTTCCCTTCTTTCCTTCCACATGCTGATTCATCCCTCGGTATGCATGGGGGCTAAATTTCATGTTTTGACTCTTTTCTGAAAGTTAATCGAGATCTGACCTCAGTTTATAAAAAATTCGGGATCTGATCCTTTTGCTACCGCCAGGATACATGGTGGTAGGGTGTAACATCCTACCGCCAGAGACCTTGGCGGTAGGAAAAACTCCTACTGCCAAACAGGCTGGCGGTAGGCTGAACAATCCTACCGCCAAGGTTCCCGGCGGTAGCTGCGAGCATGCACTGTATTTCATACTTAGGTAAATTTTTCAGTAGGGTGTGCAACTCTACCATCACGGATTATACCTTACCGCCGTGGACCCGGTAAGAAAAGGGTCAGATCCCGAATTTTTTACAAGATAGGGTCAGATCTCGATCGACTTTCAGAAAAGAGTCAAAAACACGAAATTTAGGAGGAGGGCACATCGGAACGGATAATGCTTTCGGGGCACGTCGTGTAGTGGCATGCAAATCCACACGCCTCATTTCCCTCGGAATCAACCCTACCATTATGACCATGTGTACAGGGGCTTCCTTTATATCTGCGCGTGTATGATTCCTTGTACTAGTCGCTTGTACTGGTACATTTCCATCGATTGCACGCCAACAAGTCCTGCACCAGTCACTTTATTCCAGCCGAGTTGTCCCAGGCACATGCTACACATTGGTAGATTTTTATTTGTCTGAGATTGATCAAGTGCCCGGCTACTTTGTACTTATGTTGGGGGAATCCTGTCGTCTTGATAAATTGATGATTAGCCCATTTTCTAGCTAATGCTTGTTTAAGCACGAGTAACGTCTACTTATACCATAGTAATCTCTAGTAAATCATCAATTAATAAGTGAATAGACAGGCGAGCTAAATATTAACTTAGCCCGTAGTTATGCATGTTCAACGTTTTATTTGGTAGGCAACAAGAATAGATAGGATTGGATTGCTATTAAGGTTGTTTTATTAAGCAGCCAACAGAAACACGTAGGATTGTGATCAAGGTTGAATTAGTGATGGACCCCATGCATCACTGAGGAACAAATCAACATAAAAGTTGGTAGCTCAGGGAACTAAAAACATGTTTAATTTGCATTATCCCGCCTGATTAAGGCTCGCTGGGAAGTATCATGATACTAATGTATAATACTACATCTGAAGTGCATAGTATCATATGTTGGTAGAGTAGATGACTTATTTATTGCCATGCATGACACATAGTAGCACATCATTTGTTACGATACAGTATCATGATATGATATATAAACCTAATTTCCTTCACTTAATTCTATGCCACATCATCAAAATTGTCTAGTTGGCATGCATGGTACTATCTGCTCCCTCCGTTTCTAAATATAAGTCTTTCTACAGATTTTAAATGGACTACCACATACGGATGTATATAGACATATTTTAGAGTGTAGATTCACTCATTTTGCTCCGTATGTTGTCACTTGTTGAAATATCTAGAAAGACAAATATTTAGACACGGAGGGAGTATGATAGTACCATTACGGACAGCCTTACCATGGGAACAAATAGTTTTACGTGGGGTCTCCAGCGCAGTTAATTCTTGATTTCGGCCTAAGCTGGTTTTAAAAAGCGCATGGTATATGGGAACCGCCATTCAAAGTCTATGCTGGCACCGCCGTAACTGCCTCGTCCAAGGTAGCGGAGGAGGCAGCCTCGCGCCTTCTTGATCGCAGGCGGCAGCTCCTCCTTGACGGCGAGGCGGTGGCAACGTGGCGGCGACGAGAGCGCGTCCGTGCGCCCATACCGGCTGCGCGCGACGGGGACGCAGGCTCGTCCTTGACCCGGCGTCCGATCTGTACGCTGTGGTGGGGCGGGGGCGACGATGGCTCGTCCTTGACGAGGCGTCCGATCTGGACGTCGCAGTAGCGCTGGGCAGGGCTGGCTCGTCCTTGACCAGCCGGAGCGGGGATGCCGGCTCACACTTCACGCGGTGGCGCAACGGGGACGTTGGCTCCTCCTTGACACGCGCCAGCGACGATGGTGATGGGCCGGAGCAAACGCTTCGCATTATCTTGGTCTGACTAACGAAAGGCCTTAGAGATGAGTCGGGGTGGCTGGGACGGCTGCCGTGACTGGGTCTGGTCATCCTCGTCACCGAAGTTGATGATGATCTCCTCCTTGGCGGAGGAAGCTGGCCGCCGTGGATTCCGAAGGACCCGGAGAGCGTGCGCGACGGTGCCAAGAACCAACAGACGAGGAGCTTCCACCGACTTCGCCTGCTGGCACGGAGCACCATGACTTGGGCATCGCCGCTGGGCTCGGAGAGGATGAGGGGCTCGGGCACGGTGATGAGGGAGGGGAGGGGCGGTGCTCGGGGAGGGGGATTGCGCCTCTGTGCATCATTGGCGCATGGCTTAAATTGTCGCGACCAGGTCAGATGAAGGGGCGGTCAGCCCGCTTCAATGGCGCAGCGGCCGGAGTTGGTTCCTCGGGACGCTGCGTCCGCATTGAAGCGGCGACGCCTGATAAGCCATGTCCGTCAGCTCCGCCCTCCCATCCGGTCAAACTGCGACATCAATGACGACCATTGCATGCTCTGGGCCGGCATGAATGCGGTGTGGCAAGTGGCGCGGGCTTTCGATGGGAAACACGGTAAGGCGGGTGAGGAGTTTTTGGTGGGCCAGGGCGGTCCGACGCGAGCTTGACAGCGGTCCGGACGTCCGCAAAGCCCCCATGTTTATCTCCGGTTTGAGGGAAAAACATGTTTGAAATGCCGAGCGAACCGATACATGACCGCATTGGATGGCTTACGCGGTCCAGACCGCAAGATACAGACGTATACGGGCAGTTCGAGGGTCAGCGTTGGAGATGCCCTACTTCGCTGTCCGTGACAACCATTGTCCCTCTCTCTTCTACACCCATGTGACTCTGGCATCACCTCTCTCTCTTATACATAAAATTCTCACAGGCAAATGAGACCTGCATGCAGTTTTCCTTTAGTCTCTCTCTCTTTCACTTTCAGATAGATTTTTCTTGTTTTCTTTAGTATTATGTGCATGCTTTCTTCCATCTTCCGACCCTCCACGCTCTCTCTCTTGCCTTTTCTTTTCTCTATTTTGATTCCCGCTCTCTCTCAAATGGAAGGATTCTCTCTTGGTAAGAAAACAGGAGAGACTATCTCCTCTCTCTCACACAGAAAAATGCCCGTTCAATCTCCACATATTTTTCCTCACTCTCCTTTTTCTCAGTCTCCCATTTCTTCTCTGCCTGTCATTTTCTATCTTTGGGTCAGCTGCAGGGAGGGTGCACTGTTCCTTCTTTATTTTTATTTTTTTGAAAGGACGCAGGAGAGCTGCGCATTTCATTTAGAAGAACGGCGAAAGAAACGCCAACTGTACAGAGCAGGGGTAGAGAACCCCCTCAAAAAAGAGAAACAGTAAAAAGGCACCAACACAAGACAGCTACTCTCGCGACATCAAATGCCGGCCTCCAGCCAGTGCCCAGGAAACCCTTTCTTCGTCCACCCGTAGGAGGACAGATGGAGGTGGGCGCTCAACGTTCCGGAAGATGCGGTCGTTGCGTTCCCGCCAAATTTCCCATAGTAGCAGCAACACCACAGAGCGCGCCCTCTTTGCCGTGGCTGGGACGGCCGAGAGCTCGTTGAGCCAATCTACCATGGTGGCGGTCCGACTCCATGATGCTGGCGAGAGAGCTGGAAGGTGGAATTTGTTAGCCGCTAAGGCGCTAAGTTCCAGAGGCTAACCGTCCACGGACACTGTAACATGAGGTGTTCCGCTGTCTCGAGGTTTCTCCGGCAGAGCGGGCAAAAAATAAGAGTTAGGCCATTGCCTAGCCAGCAGTCTGTCAGCTGTCATAATCTTATTTTGCGCAAGAAGCCAGGCGAAAAACTTGTGTTTGGCCGGCGCCCATGCTCTCCAAACCGTCGCCATCGCTCCGTAAGCCACGGAGCCCGTGAACTGCAGCTTGTACGCCGACCGCGCGGAGTAGCATCCATTAGCCGAAAAGCGCCATTCAAAGGAGTCGATCTCATTCGAGACAAGAGGCGCAGCAGCTGCAATCATGGTCCAGAGTGTAACAAACGATGGGAGGGTGTCAGCTGTGATACGCCCTTGCAAATCCCCAACCCAACGACTGTCCGCGAGGGCGGATGCCACTGTCCGGCGCTTGTTTGCCGTGATTTTGAAGATGTCGGGGGCGACGAGGCACGGGGCTTGCCCCCCTAGCCATGCATCAAGCCAAAAGCACGCCTTCCGTCCATTGCCAAGGTGGCAGCGTGTCGCCAAGGCAAAGAGCGAGCGGTCGGCCATGGAGCATGGCGTTGGGAGTCCAACCCACGGCCGCTCAGGGACAGTCCGCTCAAGCCAGAGCCAGCGTAGCCGCAACGCAGTGCCGAATTGCCGCAGGTCCACGATGCCAAGGCCCCCAAGTTGCTTAGGCCTGCAGATCCGGCTCCAGGCCACCTTGCAGTGACCACCATGACAAACCTCATTTCCACGCCAGAGCCACGCCCGACGCAGCTTATCAATTTCCTTGCGGGCCCAGGTTGGCAGCTCAAACATAACAAGCCAATATACCGTCATGGATGAGAGAACGGCGTTTATGAGCACGAGCTGTCCTGCTGCCGTTAGGAGGCGTGCTTTCCAGCAAGCCAGACGCGCTCTAATCTTGTCCAGCAATGGTTGAAAATCGATTTTGCGAAGCTTCCTGAGGGAGAGTGGCAACCCTAGGAACCGGGTTGGCATAGGCCACACGGGCACCAAAAGGGGCGACTATGTCCAGCACATCCAGCCCCTCGCACCTGATGGGGATCACCGAGCTCTTGGAGAAGTTAACCCGTAGTCCCGTGACATCACCAAAAGCAGACAGGATTGACTTAAGCGCCGCCATCTCTTCCTTCACAGGGTTGACGAAGAGGGCCACGTCGTCAGCGTACAAGGAGGCGCGCACTGGTGGAATTTTGCCTCGCAGCCGCGAGAGAATGTTGTTTTTGACCGCCTTGTCGATGAGGCGTTGCAGAGGCTCCATGGCAAGGATGAATAGGAAAGGGGAGATGGGGTCACCCTGACGTACTCCCTTGGCATGATGAATGGGATCGCCGGCGTGTCCGTTGATGATCACTCGCGAGGACGCCGAGGAAAAGATCATCGAGATCCACTCACACCAGCGCTGGCCGAAGCCCCTTGCCCTCAGCATGTTGAGAAGGTAGGGCCAAGCCGGCATGTCGAATGCCTTGGCAATATCCAGTTTCACAAAGAGCATTGGACGTTTAGTCCGGTGAAAGTGGCGAGCCATGCCTTGGACAAACAGAAAGTTGTCTTGGATGCTCCGTCCTTTGATAAACGCACTCTGACCTGGTGAGACGAGCTCCGGGAGGCGCTTGGCGAGGCGCATTGCTAGGACTTTGAGAAAGAGCTTGGCAATACTGTGTAGCAGACTGATCGGTCGGAACCAATGTTTTAAATAGCGGGCTATGGAAAATAGCGGCGAGCCTCAAAATCAGCTATAGCGGGCTATAGCGGGCAATTTGTGAAGCCGACCATTTAGCGGCACTCTCCTGAAAAGGCTATAGCGGGCTATAGCGGAGCTATAGCCGGCTATTTAAAACTATGGTCGGAAGTCTGACATTGCGTTAGCACCATCCACTTTGGGTATTAAAACGACGTGAGCCCCATTCATTCTGTCAAGGCCGCGGGGGTTCAGCTGATATAGTTGCTGAAACGCAAGTAGGAGGTCTGAGATGATAATATCTCCAGCTGCCTTGAAAAAGGAGCCTGAGAACCCGTCCGGTCCTGGTGCACGGTCGCCCGGGAGATCCTTAATTGCATTTAGAATCTCGTCTGCTGTGAATGGGGCTTCGAGCTCAGCAAGATTCAGTCGTGGCAAATCCAGGCCCGCCCAGTCAAAATCCGCCACTGCAGCCGCCGGTGTGCCAATGGTGCTGGTGAAATACTCTTTAGCCACCTGATCCTTGTGAGCCTGCTCCGTGGCGATCACCGTGGGTGTAACCAGCCGGGCTATGAAGTTTTTGCGTCGTCGGCTGTTGCATTTTAGGTGGAAGAACTTCGAATTGGCGTCGCCAAAACGTAGCCACTTCACTCTAGCACGCTGCCGCGCCTTAATGCGCTCCATCACACACAGCCCAAGGATCCGGGATTTGAGGTCGCGCCGGAGCTGCAGCTCGTCCTCCTCCAAGAGCCTGAAATCTTGCGCAGCGTCAAGAAGGAGCAGTGTATCCTGAGCCATGAGAAGTTGCAGTCTTATATGTCTCCAATGCAATTTTTTTGCCAAAGCTTGAGGGCGCGCGCCGTTTGCTTGAGCTTGAAGTCCAGCCGCCCAAGGGCGTGGAGTGGGGGGCATGGTTGGTTCCAAGCAGTGGCGATCACTTCTCTGAAACCTTCGATATGGGTCCAAAAAGCCACAAAGCGGAAGCGCGGCGATCTTCGCGGCGCATTTTCACAGGTCAAGAGCAATGTTCAGTGGTCGGACATGGCCGTTGCTAACGGTTGCAATCTTGCATTGGAAAATCTGAGGTCCCAAGCGGTGTCACAGAAGGCTCTGTCAAGGCGGACAAGCGTGGGGTCGGCCTGTTCATTTGACCAAGTGAAACGGCGCCCCGATAATTTGATTTCTTTAAGTTCGCTATTGTTCAGTGCATCACGGAATCGCCTCATCATCCGGATATTGAGATTGGAGTTATTCTTGTCCCGCGCTTCATAAATGAGGTTGAAATCTCCAATAATCACCCATGGTCCCGGAGTGACGGCACGGATGCGTGCAAGATCAGTTAAGAAGAGCAGCCTGGCCATTGAGCGTCCCCCGAGCCGCTCCCGCGAGCGTCCTCGGGGGAAACCCTAGCGCGCCGCCCCTCGTCCTCCCTCGTCGATCTCTCCCCCCGCCGCCACCGCACAGCCCCGCCGGGCAAAGTCCGGCCGGCGTTGGTGGCGGCGGGGATCTTGCCCCTCTCCTCGCGGTTGGCGTCCGGCGCGGGACGGCGCGGCGCGAGACGGCGCGGCGCGAGACGGCGCTAGGCTGGGCGGGGCCCAGCGGCGCGGCGGAGGGCGTGCTGGGTGGCGGCGCCCCTGCCTGGCGGTGGTGCAGCTGCGGCTTGGGGCCCCTCCGACGCGCGGCGGCTGCGGCTTCTCTGGCGGCGGCGCGAGTTATCACGGCGGCAGCTTGGCGGCATGGCGCGGCGGAGCTCCGGTGATGACTCGGACGGCGGGCTGGAGGGCTGGGCACCGTCCAGTGGTGCTGCCTCCGCGGCGGTCGCGGCTTGAGGCCCTTGACCCCGATCCGATCTGGATCTGGTGGTGCTTGGGTCTGGGGCCATGGCGGCTGGCGAGGCGCGGTGTTCGTCGGGGCTTGGCGGCCTCTAGGCACCATGGGGGTGCCGGTGGCGACGCGTGCCCGGCGTGGTGACGCTGGGTTACCTTGATGGAGGCATCGTCGTGTAACTACTGTTGACCCACTCGTGCTGCTCCGGGGGAAACCCCAGGATCTGGTGTTCCAGATCGGACGATGGCGGCACTGCGGTGTCGTTTCTCTCTTGGGAGCATCGTTTGCGGAGCAGCGTTGGAAGTCAGAGGCAGGAGGTGGAGCGGCTTCGTCTTGCACGGAGCTTCGGTGGTGATGTCAAGTCATGCCTGACCGACAGGTGCTACGCTTTGTCATGCCTGGTCGGCAGGTGCTACGCACGACAGATCTTCCAAGGACTTCAAGCTGTGTCGGCTGGTGATACCTGGCAGCATGGCGCTGAGGTGTATCAGTGCCGACCGCGACGTGCTCAGCTGTTTGCGCGCAGGGAGGAGGTGCCGTTTGGCGCCGTGGTGGCGTCGACGATAGCTTGACCGAGCAAGGTTGATGCATCAGTACAGTTCTGAAGATGGAGCGGTGGCAGTTGGCGGCGGCGGCCTCTGAGAGCACGCCGGACCAGTGTGTGCCCCAGACCCGGCTAGAGGCTAGGTTGGGGTCTCAGGTCTTAGATGTTAGACATGACTGCGATGTCTGTTTGGTATTAGGCCCAGGCTATCTACACCCCTTCATCAACTGGATAGGTATAGCGACAGTTTGTTGCTTAGACGGCGGCTTCAATCTTACTTTTGTATGAATTTGTAAGGTCTTGTGAGAATAATTAATAAAGTGACCGTATGCATCGCCCAGATGCAGAGGCCCGGGGTCGTCCTCCTTTTCTAAAAAAAAGAAGAGCAGCCTGGCATCATCGTCACAGGGCCCATAGACCGTGGTGATCGACCATGGGGCGTCTCCCGTGCGAGGATTAAGTGTGACGGTTATGGCGAAGGAGGAAATATCAGTGTTTGTGATCTGAAACAGGTCGGGGTCCCAGGCGAGAAGGATACCTCCTCTAGTCCCAGTCGCTGGAAGAAAGGTGTGACCGGCAAGGCGAGGCCCAACTGTTTCAGCAACTTCTAGATCACTGCCAAACAGACTCAGCGAGGATAGCGGTGCATGTGAGATGACAAAAGCGACCAGCTACTGTCTAGCATGCAGGACCAACAACTTTGAATTATTGTTTACGTAGACAGGACAACTCCCCCCTAATGACACTAGAGCTGCGCATATCACAAGGACAGCCAACCATCTAGATACAAGCTCGGCCTACGAAAGAACTTTGCGTTCTTGCAATACTTTTTTTTTACTAAAATCTGCTAATTCATTTTTTTAGAAACTAAAATCTGAAAATTATGGTATAGCACCAATGTTTGGTGATATCCGATCAAACATTAATCCAAATTGAGCGAATTCGGTTTTATGGCAAAGCTGTCAACAATCATTACAACTTTAATGTTGGTGCCATCTCAAAATTATATACGAATTAGTGCCGGTTGTAAAAGAAAAGCACTAATGTTGTTCGATGATTCTGATATCAAAAACAAATTCTGGGTATCCACTTTGATTGACAAACTAAGCTGTTTTTAACAATCCAGTCTAAGTATCTAAGAACAAGAAAATAGATTCCAAAAAAAGGAACTAGGTAACAAAAAGAGGTTATCCTTGATCTATAGAGTACGTGTTTAACTTAACAGCCTGTGGCAATTTTTTTGTTGGACGGAATTAGTGGAGGGGGCCCACACAGTTGAATTCAAGGTGGGTCGAGAGATTTGTTTAGGAAGATTACGTAAAGGAGACAGTAAGTTTACGTAGGTGTAGCATTTTTGTATTTTTATTGTGTGATCTGCGATCCAAAATTTTCTTTGTGAAACTAGTACGTTGATGGGTTTTTTACCTTATTTACAATTGTAGACAGTAATTCGTACTAATACAAACATAACTAGGAGTATTTTTATCCACATACTATATGATAGCATTGGACAGTTTTTTTTTAACGATTTGCCCCATGCCCAAATCTTGGCTCCGCCCCTTTGGATCCAGGATGACCTGACGCCTTCTCAGTATCGTGTGCCATCACCACCACATTGGGAAATTATTCGTTGTTACTACCTCCGTCCTGATTTATTGGCCCCCTTTGTAATTTGTGACAAATTTTGATCAAATATTTAACTAACAAAATGTTAATGCATGTTAACAAAAATTATATCTTTCAATTCGTATTTGAACATAGTTTTCAATGATATAATTTTTTGTGACATGCATGGACATTTTCTTAGTTAAATTTATAGTCAAAATTTGGCACAAAATACAATAGGGACCAATAAAAACCAGGACGGAGGTAGTACGTTGGTGTGCAGTTTGAGGCCGTGAACAGGTTTACCATTTCAATCAGCAAGTGCATCAAAAGTGAAGTCGCGCATCAAAAACACCACATAATCAACGTAGAACAGGGAATCCTGCCAAGTTAATTTCTGTTTCGCTCCATCTCTAACAGAGTCACAGTCCACCCACTACTCGAATCAAGCCATACTCACAACCCAAAAAATTATTATAGAAGGCCAAGTAAACGCAATTGTGTGAGTGTGTGTGTGTGTGTGTGTGTGGAGAGTAGCTGAAAAGGGTAAAAAAAACCTAAACGCTTCAAAGTGCAGCTGCACTATTCGGTTGTTCCGAGCACTCGCGCTACCCGACAAACCTGGCGCAAGTCGTAAAAAAAACCACCGCTGGCTAATCCCTTGGCTATCTCTCTAAGAACGTCAGAGCATCTCCAACCGTTGCCCCCCCAAGGGTGCCGAAATAGAGCGGCCTGGGGGCGAACTGGCGCTAGATTGGCCCCTGGGGGCGACCTAGCTCCCAGCCACGCCCCCAGGCGCCGGCCCCCAAGACGCGGCGAATTCAAACTTGGTCATTCCCGCTCCACAAAAGAACGCCACAGGTCCGGCGATCAGCGGCCCAGTTCGGCGATCGCCACAGTTCGGCGATCGGATGAAAAGTTCGGCGTACAAAAAAAAGGATGGAACGCATCAAACGGCGGGGTCGTCATCCGGCGGAGTCGGCGTGCGCGGGCTTGGCGGTGTCGGAGCTGCTTCTGTGCTGCTGCTGGGCGTCGTGGAGGCATCATCGCTCGGGCTTGGCGGCGTCGTCGGCGTGGGCGTGGGAGTTGGCGGTGACGATGACATGTACCTAGGGTAGGGTAATAGGCCTGACCTAGACACCCTTCCCCGAGGACACTGCTCTAAAGCCAAGGGCATTCAAAGGATAGCATCATCTACCGACTGAAATCACCACAGGGTGCAATCCACTCGACCAACAGTTCACTCGGATAACCCAATTCCATTCGACCGGGGTGTACTCCCTCGACCACATCAGAAACCACTCGGAAGACAGAAGGTTTAAAGTCACTCAGGATGGCAACGGTCAGGCGTTCACTCCGTAGTCTTAATGATCATTTATTTGCCTTTATTGCTGGCGTTATCAGTAACGTCATGTCTTTATGGACATTGAACCCCTTGTAACGTGGGACGGCTGGGGTCCTGGCGCACTCTATATAAGCCACCCCCCTCCACTGGCACAAGGGTTCGCACCCCCTGTAACTTCACGCATAATCCAATCGACCGAGCCTCCGGGCACCGAGACGTAGGGCTGTTACTTCCTCCGAGAAGGGCCTGAACTCGTAAATCTTGCGTGCACAACCTCATCGTAGCTAGGATCTTGCCTCCTCATACCTACCCCCTATTCTACTGTCAGACTTAGAACCACGACAGTTGGTGCCCACCGTGGGGCAGGTGTCTTAGTGACTTTTCGGTGAGGTTGCGATTTTTCCGATTCCCATCATCATGGTTTCGGGTGGAGGTTTGGCTGAGGGCCACGAGATCCGTCTCGGCGCGCTCGTCTTCATCGCCGACGACTCCGCCTGGCTCCAGGAGGCCCCCCTCGACGTCGAGACGTTCCCCGTCCGCGGGGCGACGCACTTTCGCGCGTGTGTCCGCGGCGTCCTTCTGCGGCAGCCGTCGTCCCAATACCGGTCGGTTCCTACGGCGTCTTCGTTCCCCGCTGTTCGCCGTCGCAAGCGATCCGGTCGATCGCGGCTTCAGCGGTGGGTGAAGCATGCGGTGGCACGTCAGTCGGCCACCCCTCAAGTCGCGGCGATCGAGCCCGATGAATCTCTCTACGGCATGTTCGATCTGTCGACTGGCTCCGTCGAGACTTTGTTCGAGTGCGACAGCAGCGATCCTGCGGCGGAGGTCCTGATGGTCAACACGCCGCGTAGCCCACCTGGCATGCGTCGCAACGGAGGCGGCGACGGCGATGGCGATTCGTCGCGTGTTCACGAGGAATACCACCCCGAAACCCTCTCTTCACAGCGGAGGGAGGAACTTCACCGCCGTAACGAGGAAGCACTCCACACGCCCATCGTCGGAGAGACCTCTGAGGCTCGGGCCTTGGAGGCAGCGCGCTTGGCCACTTTGGCTGAACGCACTCGACTGGAAAATCTTCAGCATGCACTCGACGAACGTGCTCGGCAGCAGATTCCTGAGTCCAGTCGACGGCGGCAATTGTTCCCTCCTGAACCTCAGGTATACCGCACTCCTATTCAGAATCTTGTAGCTGCAGCTCGTATAGCAGAGTCCATCCAGCCATCCCAGTCAGAAGCTGGACGAGGTTTGATGCAGATCCGGGTTCTGCTCCGGGCGGCAGGAGACCAAAACACTGCAGTATCTCAGTCGCGTAACAGAATCCATAGAATATCTGTGGTGGCTGGCACAGTTCAATCGGCTCATAGCCCAAGATCGCCTCCGCGGCGTGAGGGGCGGGTGCATCGCCAAGATCAGCACTTGGGTCGGAACCACGAGCAGTAAGATCATCGGCTCGGCCGTAATGATCGCCGTCGAGCGCCTACGCCCCCTCCGAGAAGAGGATCATATGTGCCCCGACACTATGATGACAGGCGCCCGTACAGCGGAGGGCGAAGGACGCCGGTCGACCCAAGAGAGCCAGGGTTTGATGCGAGGTCAATTTTGGTGCAAGGTTTGGTCGACAGGAACCGAGCACACAGAGAGGGGCAAGGCATAGATCGCCCGAGTGGAAGCAGAATACATGTTTCGGGTCCCGAGTGTTTTAGCAGAGCCATCAGAGCCGCTGAGATCCCCCCCAACTTCAGGTTGGCGACTGGGGTTAGTAAGTTCACCGGTGAGTCGAAGCCTGACACTTGGCTGGAAGATTACCGAGTGGCTGTTCAGATCGGTGGTGGAAATGATGAGGTAGCTATGAAACATCTTCCACTCATGCTGGAAGGATCGGCCAGAGCATGGCTGAATCAGTTGGCTCCAGGCAGTATATTCAGCTGGGAAGAGTTAACCCGAGTGTTTGTCAGGACATTCGAGGGCACATGCAAACGACCTGCGGGGTTGACGGAATTGCAACATTGTGTACAGAAGCCGAATGAAACTTTGAGGGATTACATCCAAAGATGGACCACTTTACACCACACAGTAGAAAATGTATCCCAACACCAAGCAGTTTGTGCCTTCAAGGAGGGCGTTCGGTATCGAGAGCTTAACCTGAAATTCGGTCGGACAGGAGATATGTCTCTGACCCGAATGATGGAAATAGCCACCCGGTACGCTAATGGTGAAGAAGAGGACCGACTCCGCAGTGGAAAGGGCAAACCAGTCACCCAAGACACCGGAGGGGGTCGAAAGCAGAAACGCAAAGCCGAGCCAGCAGGTCCAGGTGAAGCTGCAGTTGTAACTCAAGGAAAATTCAAGGGAAAGCCCAAAGGACCCTGGATCCCCAAGAAGGTGAAAGATCAGGCAGGGAACGATGTGTTGGACTTGCCATGTCACATTCACACCAAGAAGGATGAAGAGGGTAATCTGATTTATCCCAAACATACCACTCGACAATGTCGGCTCCTGATCCAGCAGTTCCGAGAGAAACAGCCCAATGAAAAGGAAAAAGAGTCTGACAAGGATGGTGACAAGGAAGAAGATGATGACGGTTTCCCTAACGTCAATTCCACTTTGATGATTTTTGCTGACACTGAAAGTAAAAGTCGACTGAAAGTCATCAACAGAGAGGTAAACATGGTTGCTCCGGCAACGACGACATATTAGAAATGGTCAAAGACTCCCATCACATTCGACCAATCTGACCACCCACCGCACGTCGCCACCCCCTGGAGCAGTGGCGAATCCAGGAAGAAAACGTAGGGTGGGCTCAAAGTTAACCGCATAAAAAATAAAACGTTCGATTGAAGAAAAACAACATCATCTCCTGGTACATTTGTCCAAATGTGCTGAAACTTTCTCAGAATACTACTGGAAACATGTAGTATTTACTGGAATTTTTCTGATTTTTTTTAAATATTAAATTTTGAACTAAATTTTGAATCTGCTTAGCTAAATAGCCATTATCTCCTAGGCCATTTGTCCAAATGTGCTCAAACTTTCCCAGAATGCTACTGGAAACATGTAGTATTTACTGGAATTTTCCTGATTTTTTTTAAATATTAAATTTTGAATCTGCTTACCTAAATAGCCATTATCTCCTAGGCCATTTGTCCAAATGTGCTCAAACTTTCCCAGAATGCTACTGGAAACATGTAGTATTTACTAGAATATTTTTGGAATTTTTCAAAAATATTGAATTTGAACTAAATATTTGGTATTGTGAATTTAAACAGAGAACATTTGCCAAACCAGTGCTCAAAACAACATGAAATTTTTCAAAAAAAATACTAGTAACATGTTTAGCCATACTAGAAAGGTTAATACAATTCACACACAAAGGCATCAAAGTACTAGAGAAGCAACAACAAAAGACAATGAGATGTTGCCTCTTACTAAGTGATATTGTAGTCACAGAACACCTCCTCACCAAAATATAGAAATGTATGCCCAAGTCACCAACCACAAGCCATCTGTCCAAATTAGCACATTTGTTAGTGGGACAACAATAAGTTATGCACAACCAGTACTAGGTATTAAATTATTAACACTGACATCTATACCTCTAAGAAATTACATTGAACTCATGAGGCAAATGTCCCTTCCGACCCCTCATTTTCTGGAATTGTATCATGATTTGGTCATCATGAATGCTTCTAAATATCTCTTTCTCACAGTAGCACACCATCAAATCATTTAGCCAATCATTTGATAGTTTGTTGCGCAAATCTGTCTTGATGATCTTCATTGCCAAAAATATTCGCTCAACTGATGAAGTGGCCACAGGAAGAATGAGTGTCAACTCAATGAGGCGATATACCATCTGGAAAGTTGTGTGTTTTGTTGTTTCAACCATCATCCGAGCAAGTGTGGAGACATCCCGACATCCATTAAATTCCTCACTTCTCCTAATGTTCATAAGGAATCTTGGGAGGTCTACTCTTAGCAACAACCGGTCAGTTTCAGTAAAGTCCTCATCATAAATTTCAGCAAGGCGAATAAGTTTGTCAATGTTAAACTTTGAGAAGTCATTTGCTGGATTAAGACAAGACATACAATCCAATAACTCGGTGGAAACTTCATTGAATCGGTGATTCATCTCAGTCATAGTTGCATCAATGGCAACATTGAATATGCTAACCTTGTAATAGTGAAGTCGAGTCACCTTATTCTTAGTGCGAACAGATTGACCCATAGTTCCAACAAGATCATCCTTGTTTGGCACATCAATATCATGTGTTTCACAAAATTTCTTGGCTTGGCAGAATAAAGACTCCCACCCATTGTCCGTCATGTCCTGTAAGCTTTCTTTCACATCCAAGATCAAACGCATGGCTTCAACAATGTTTTGATTCTTTCTTTGCAAAGCTTGGGATAGATGATTAGTGTTGCTCAACAAGTTTATTAAAAAAAACATGATGAACACAAATTCAAAGCATTCCATGTTTTTAAGCAAACCTCTAGCTGCACCTTGACATGTGTGTTCCCGAGCATCAACCACAACAATTCCTAGCACATCCACCACAGCATTCCACATTGTGAATATTCGAAGCAAGGTTTTGAGATGTGAGCCCCAATGAGTATCTCCTGGTCTTGTTATGTTAGATTCTTGATGCAACCCGGTACCGGCTGAAATCTTTCCATTCTCCAACAAATCTAACAATTCGTCTTGATGTTTGGCAAGTAATGCATCTTTCTTTTTGCAAGATGAACACACTTGAGTCACTATCAAGGGAATATAGTTGAAGAAATCAGCAATAGCAGGACTACATTGAGCAACATTGACAACAACCAACTGTAACTGATGAGCAAAGCAATGAACATAGAATGCATACGGAGCTTCATCTCTAACCAATTTTTGCAAACCATTGAATTCCCCTCTCATATTTGAAGCACCATCATAACCCTGACCACGTAGCCTAGAAATTGACAAACCATGAAATTCCAACAGATCAACCAAAGCTTCTTTAATTCCAGCAGATGTACAATCTGTGATGTGCTTAATGGCAAGGAATCTCTCTTGGAGCACCCCGTGATCATCTAGAAATCTACGTGCAGCAAGAAATCATATTAGTAAACATTAGTAGTACAATATAAAAACACTAAAAGATGGTATGTGTTACCTCACAATCACTGCCATTTGCTCCTTTATTGAGCAATCTCTAGCCTCATCAATAAGTATTGAGAATTTCTTATCTCCAATGTCATTCTTAATAACTTTGGTTACCTCCATTGCACAAGCAGCAGCAAGGTCCTTTTGGATGTCAGAACAAATCATTTGTGCATTTCCAGCCCCCTTATCAAATGCCTCCTTCACATCTTCCTTCTTGTTCTTGTACCAGTCCAACAACTCTCTAAAATTGCCCTTATTGATGGAAGTGGAGGATTCATCATGCCCACGAAAAGCTTCACCTTGTGCTATGAGATAGCTTGCACAATCCAATGATGCAGTTAGGCGGATTTTATAAGATATCTCAGACTCCTTGCTGTACACACGGAATTTGGTAGCCACACTTGCTCGTTGATTGTTGAAATCATCACAATCTCCCTTAGCAATGTTGTGGTAACTAGATTGACCACCAACATGCTTTTCAAAACTAGCTAGACCTGTTTTCCAACGAGTGTAGCCATCTTTTGTGAAAACATCGTTGCCAAATCTAATGGCCTGGGATGGTTTCTTGAAAAGAAAGCAATGAAAGCAAAACGCAGCCTCCTTATCCACACTGTATTCCAACCAATCAAACTTGTCGAGCCACGCACGTTGAAAGGATCTCCAAAATTTACCATCCTTTGTCTTCTTGAATTTATGCCCAATAGCTTTGTTTCGCTTGTTCAACAAATAAGCTCTTCTCACATCACTTCTAATTTCAGGGGCATAATCTTCTATAGGTATTCTAAGTCCTGGATCAGCAATAATTTGACTTGGATGAAATTCTAGTATAGGCGTCCTTGGTTGGTTTGTACTCTCATCAAATGTGGTATCATTTCTCTCATTGCTTGGGGTTGAGGGATCAGCCCTCCTCTCATTAGTTGAAGGGGGAATTATGGTCACTACAGTCAAGGGAAGGGGATCTGGGTTCACATTTGCTGGGATCAGTGGAGTGGCTGGGATAGGATCTGGGTCGACACGAGGAGTGCTTGAACTACTTGCAAAAAAACTGTTTATGCTCATATTTTTTCTCTTCATTTCTGCAAATCTGCAAATAATTTGCATAGGAATAGGACACTAAATTAATTAACACAACATGAACTAGCAATTACAAATGTACAAAATTTGCTGATTGAAATTACCATGGGGCAAGGGACCAGCCGTGAGCCCGTGAGCACTGCCGGCAGCCATGCCTCAGCTCCCTGGCTCAACGCCCCCTTGCGCAAGACCTCGAGCGGTCGAGCCCTTGACTCCTTCCAGCCAGCAGCAGCAGTATGCCTCCCGCCTCCGAAGCTTGGCTGGCACCTAGCAGCTGGCCGGCGGCCGACGTCCAGCTAGGGTTGGCCGTTGCCCGTTGGCGCCTTGGCTTGTCAGCGAGGCGCGCGCGCCTAGCTGCTGGCGCGGTGTCCAGCAGTCTACCACCCCCGCCGGTTGCCTGGTTCACCGCCGGTTACCTGGTCCGCCGCCGGCCGCCACAACGCTAGGTTTGGACCCTGGACGGAGCTTGAGCGATGGGTGCGGCGTGCCTGGAGGCTGGATGTGTGCGTGCTTCTTCGTTGCTTTGGGCTGGGCACTTCTACGTGTGTGGGCTGCTGCCTGTTGTTGGGCTGATGGGTTGAGCTGAGAAGAAGAGTAGTAGTAAAAAAATTCATTTTTTTGGAGGGTAGGCTAGAGGCCTATGAAGCCCACCTACTGGACTCGCCACTGCCCGGGAGGCAAGCGTTGGTGGTCGACCCAGTCGTTGGGGGCACCCGACTGACAAAAGTCTTGATGGATGGTGGCAGCAGCTTGAACATTTTGTATGCTGAGACCCTTCGTGGGATGGGCATTCCGATGTCCAAGCTCAGTGAGAGCAACATGCGGTTCCACGGTGTCATTCCAGGGAAGAAAGCTGATTCACTCGGCCAGATCACTCTTGACGTGGTTTTCGGTGACTCAAAGAATTACCGTAAGGAGAAGTTGACATTTGAAGTTGTGGATTTTCACAGTGCCTATCATGCTATTCTGGGCAGAACTGCATATGCCCGTTTCATGGCTCGACCGTGTTACGTGTTCCTCAAGCTGAAGATGCCTGGCCCCAGGGGCGTGATCACAGTCACTGGTAATCGGCAACGAGCAGAAGAGTGCCTCCAGAAGGGCTCTAAGATAGCCGATGAACAGATGGCAGCAATAGAAATGGAAGAATATAAGAAGACTGCAGATCCGAGTGATTTGTTGCGCGCTAAGAAGCCTGCTTCAGAGTCTGCATTTCAGTCATCCGGTGAAACAAAGCCTGTTCACATTCACCTGACCGATCCCAGTGCTGCTCTGACTCATATCTCAACAACACTCGACAGCAAATAGGAAGAAGCGCTCATCCAGTTCCTCCGTGAGAACTGGGACATCTTCGCATGGAAGCTGTCTGACATGCCGGGTGTACCCAGGGGACTGGCTGAGCACCGTTTGCGAGTCGATCCAAAGGAAAAACCTGTGAAAGAGCATCTCCGTCGGTCCACTGCGGAGAAGAGAAAGGCAATCGGCGAAGAGGTGGCTCGGCTTTTGGCAGCTGAGTTCATCCGCGAAATTTACCACTCCGAGTGGCTCGCCAATGTTGTCATGGTTCCCAAGAAGGACGATTCACTTCGTATGTGCATTGATTTCAAGCATATCAATCGGGCCTGCCCGAAAGATCATTTTCCTCTCCCCCGCATCGATCAGATAGTCGACTCGACTGCGGGATGTGAGCAATTGTCCTTCCTGGATGCATATTCCGGGTACCATCAGATCCGACTGTATGGACCTGATGAAATAAAAATAGCTTTTATCACCCCATTCGGGTGCTTTTGCTACATCACCATGCCCTTTGGTCTCAAGAATGCTGGTGCCACATTCATGCGCATGATACAGAAGTGCCTGCTAGCTCAAATCAGTCGGAATGTGGAAGCATACATGGATGACATCGTGGTTAAGTCGCGCAAAGGTTCCGACCTGCTGACTGACCTTGCCGAAACCTTTGCCAATTTGAGAAGATATGATATCAAGCTTAATCCGTCGAAGTGTACATTTGGAGTTCCAGGTGGAAAGTTACTCGGTTTCCTCGTTTCCGAACATGGGATCGATGCAAACCCAGAGAAAGTTGGTGCAATCCTCTGAATGAAACACCCTGTGCGTGTACACGATGTTCAGAAACTTACTGGTTGTTGGCCGCTTTGAGTCGATTCATTTCTCATCTCGGCGAAAAGAATTACCTCTTTACCGACTGATGAAGAAATCTGATATGTTCGAGTGGACTCCGAAAGCTGACGCAGCGTTTACAGAGCTCAAAGCCCTGCTTTCCACCCAGCCGGTGCTTGCTGCTCCAATCAGCAAAGAGCCTTTACTGCTTTATATAGCAGCCACTGGACAGGTTGTCAGTACAGTACTCACAGTCGAGCGGGAAGAAGAAGGTAAAACCTACAAGGTTCAACGCCCAGTGTACTATATTTCTGAAGTCTTAACCCCATCCAAGCAGAGATATCCACATTATCAGAAGCTTGTCTATGGAATTTACTTGACCGCAAAGAAGGTTGCACATTACTTCTCAGATCATTCGATTACAGTCGTCAGCGACGATCCGTTGTCAGAAATTTTGAACAACAGAGATTCAACTGGTCGAGTGGCAAAGTGGGCGATTGAACTCCTTCCGCTGGATATCAAGTTTGAGGCAAAGAAAGCGATCAAATCTCAAGCAATAGCAGATTTCCTCGTCGAGTGGATTGAACAGCAGTTACCGACCCAGATACAGTCGGAACATTGGACTATGTTCTTCGACGAGTCCAAGATGTTGAATGGTTCAGGCGCTGGAGTAGTCCTGGTATCTCCACGAGGCGACAACCTCAGATATGTTCTCCAGATTCACTTTGATTCCTCCAACAATGAAGCTGAATATGAGGCACTCCTGTACGGGTTGCGTATGGCTATTTCACTCGGCGTCCGCCGCCTAATGGTTTACGGTGACTCAGATTTAGTGGTTAATCAAGTGATGAAGGAGTGGGACGTCAGGAGCCAAGCTATGACTGGTTATTGCAATGCGGTGAGAAAGTTAGAAAAGAAGTTTGAAGGGCTAGAGCTCCACCATATACCCCGACTGAAGAATCAAGCAGCTGATGACTTGGCGAAAATAGGTTCCAAGCGGGAGCCTATTCCCAGCAATGTGTTTTTGGAGCATATTCACGCACCATCAGTTCAAGAAGATCCCTTCACTGAAGAGCCCCCACAGCCTAAAAGTTCCACTGATCCGACTGAAGTTGAAATGCCAGCTGTGGTCGACTTGATCATGGAAGTTTTGATCGTTATTCCTGATTGGACAGTGCCGTATATCGCATATATTCTCAGGAAAGAGCTTCCAGAGGATGAAGAAGAGGCTCGCCAGATTGTCCGTCGATCCAAAGCCTTCACAGTAATGGGGGGGGCAACTCTATAGAGAAAGTGTCACTCGGGTCATTCAGAAATGCATCACTCCGGAAGAAGGCCGAATGATCCTCGATGATATTCACTCAGGGACCTGTGGTCACCATGCGTCTTCTCGGGCCATCGTGGACAAAGCGTATCGAGCAGGGTTTTATTGGCCGCGGGCAAATGAGATGGCAAAGGAAATAATTGAAAAATGTGAGGGCTGTCAGTTCTACTCCAACATGTCCCACAAACCTGCTTCAGCCTTGAAGACCATTCCACTCGTCTGGCCATTCGCTGTTTGGGGTTTAGATATGGTAGGACCTCTGAAGACTGGCAGGAGTGGTTTCACCCATGTGCTTGTAGCAGTCGACAAGTTCACTAAATGGATCGAAGCTAAACCTATCAAAAACCTGGATGCAAGTACTGCTGTCAGCTTCATCAGAGGGTTAACATTTAGGTATGGAGTTCCACACAGCATCATCACGGATAATGGGTCAAACTTTGATTCTGATGAGTTCCGAGCTTTCTGTGCGTCCCAAGGTACTCGGGTCGACTATGCTTCAGTCGCCCACCCTCAGTCGAATGGACAAGCAGAAAGAGCGAACAGTTTGATTCTCAAAGGGCTGAAACCTCGATTGATGCGTGACCTCAAGCATGCAGCCGGCGCTTGGGTAGATGAGCTACCGTCAGTCCTTTGGGGATTAAGAACAACACCAAATCGGTCGACTGGTCGAACCCCCTTCTTCATGGTCTATGGGGCTGAGGCTGTGCTGCCGAGTGACTTGCTTCACAATGCACCCCGAGTAGAACTTTTTTCAGAAGCTGAAGCAGAACGAGCTCGAGAAGATGCTGTTGATCTTCTGGAAGAAGAAAGAGAGATGGCCTTGATCCGATCGACCATTTATCAGCAAGACCTTCGTCGATTATATGCCAGAAATGTGAAGGGTCGAGCATTTCAGGAAGGGTTCCTTGTGCTACGAGTGGACCAGCAACGGCCTCACAAACTTGCCCCCGCTTGGGAAGGTCCCTTCATCGTCACCAAGGTGCTCCACAATGGAGCGTATCACCTCTACAATGTGGAGCATAATAAAGATGAGCCACGCGCTTGGAATGCGGAGCTACTCCGCCGTTTTTATACTTAAGTGTTCAGACTGATGAGATGTAATAAAGAGTACATTTCAGTTCGTTTATCAAAGACATGGTTTTACAGTCTCCTAAATGATTGTTGTTACTAATACATGTGTCCAAAATCCCCCAGTGGGTGGCTTAGCCGCGAATCCGATTCGCCTAAGTTCAAAAAAAAAATCCTACCGAGTGATGAGCAACCCTCTCACTCGGGGGCTTAGCCGCGAATCCGATTCGCCTAAGTTCAAAAAATCCTACCGAGTGATGAGCAACCCTCTCACGCAGGGGCTTAGCTGCGGTCCTGTACTCGCCTAAGTTTGTAAAATCCTACCGAGTGATGAGCAACCCTCTCACTCGGGGGCTTAGCTGCAGTCCTGTACTCGCCTAGTTTTTTGTAAAATCCTACCGAGTGATGAGCAACCTCTCACTCGGGGGCTTAGCTGCAGTCCTGTACTCGCCTAAGTTTGTAAATCCTACCGTGATGAAACCCTCTCACTCGGGGCTTAGCTAGGTCCTGTACTCGCCTAAGTTTGTAAATCCTACCGAGTGATGAGCACCCCTCTCACTCGGGGGCTTAGCTGCAGTCCTGTACTCCCTAAGTTTGTAAAATCCTACCGAGTGATGAGCACACCCTCTCACTCGGGCTTAGCTGCAGTCCTGTACTCGCCTAAGTTTGAAAAATCCTACCGATGATGGCAACCCTCTCACTCGGGGGCTTAGCTGCAGTCCTGTACTCGCCTAAGTTTGTAATCCTACCGTGATGAGCAACCCTCTCACTCGGGCTTAGCTGTAGTCCTGTACTCGCCTAAAGTTTGTAAAATCCTACCGAGTGATGAGCAACCCTCTCACTCGGGGCTTAGCTGCAGTCCTGCCTCGCCTAAGTTGTAAAAATCCTACTGAGTGATGAGCAACCCTCTCACTCGGGGGCCTAGCTGCAGTCTTGTACTCGCCAAAGTTTGTAAAATCCTACCGAGTGATGAGCAACCCTCTCACTTGGGGGCTTAGCTGTAGTCCTGTACTCGCCTAAATTTGTAAAATCCTACCGAGTGATGAGCAACCCTCTCACTCGGGGGCTTAGCTGCGGTCCTATACTCACCTAAGTATAAAACACGCTCCATCCTGATCTGCAAGGATGACGAGGTGCAGGTCGTCCGCGATCCTCTCCTCAGAACTGCATCACAAGAACAAAAGTCTGTTCCGAGTGAAGATACAAGTTCCACTCGGAAATAAAAACAAGCATATTTAAGGGAAAACTAAGTTCGGACGAAGGAGTTTAAAGTACTCGGGCATCAGGCCCGAAGGAGTTTAACGGTTACAAAATCACTCGGCATACCGAGGCAAATTGAATCGGATCATAAAAGTTTTGTTCACTCCGCAGGAGGGCTGGCAGGCTCGACGAACTCGTCCAGGTCGATTCCCTCTGCAATTCGAGTAGCAGCAGCAATAAAGGTCTCCATGAAAGACTGGAAGTCAAGTTTCTTGGTATTGGCAACCTTGATTGCTGCTAGCTTCTCTTCTCTGGCTTCCTTGCAGTGAACACGAACCAGGGACAGCGCTACGTCAGCACCGCATCAAGCAGAGGACTTCTTCCATTCCTGCACTCGACCAGGAATCTCGTTGAGTCGAGTCATCAGAGACTCGAGGTCATTTTGGAGCGTTTCCCTTTGCCAGAGCGTTGTGTCGATCCGAGACACCGCAACCTTCAGTCCAGCAAGGTAATCCATGGCGCTGGCAAGGCGAGACACCAGTCGGAGCACGTTCATGGCAGCTTCATCTTTAACAGGGGAGTTGATGAGGTCCAAGCTCGTCTCGACTCGCCCAGTCTCTTCCTCAAATTCTTGACAGAATTCTGCACTCGCAGAGAAATAATGAGTCGACAGCAGTATGATGAGTCAATGAAAGCAAACCAATCGCACAGAGAAAAGTACCTTCAAGCATGAGGAATAATTTTTTGGTGAGTCCTCCCAGATAGTTCTCCAGCTCGTCCCTCCTGCGGGTGATGTCTTCCACTTTGTCGGTCAGGGTCCGTTTGTCCTTCTTCAGACGAGTCACCTCTTTGTTGGCTTCATCAAGAGCAGCCTTCAGCTTGGTATTCTCTTCCACCAACTTTCCGACTGAGGCCATCTTTTGGTCGGCAAGTGTCGTTTTGTCTTCGGCGGTTTTCTTCGCAGCCGCAAGGTCAAGGTACTTCTTCTCCAAAGCCCGTCTCATTGTTTCTAGAAAGAATAACATTCAAATCAGAAAAAGGAGGAGAAAAGATGGCAAGAGAACCAGTCGACAAGCTTTCCTTACCAGCAGCGTCATCCTTAGCCTTCTACAAGTTATTTTGAGCCAACTCCAGATCAAGATTGAGCTGGATTTGCTTCTGCTCCAAGTCAGCAAACCGGGCTCCAAGATCACAAGATTTCTGTGTTCAGAAGATAGTCAGTCGGCAGACACAAATATTGGTTGCTTCCGAGCAATAAAATAACAAGTTCAAATAGTTTTAAGACTACTGCCAAATCAAACATTCGACAATAGTCTCGGGGACTACACCCAGTGGGTGCACTCAGCGTGCCCCCACTGGTCCGACTTTTTCAATCGACTTGGTCCATCCAGTCAAAAAAAAAACTCAGACCATAGCCGACTGCCCGCAGTCGACTATGGTCTCGGGGACTACACCCAGTGGGTGCACTCAGCGTGCCCCCACTGGTAAAGGTTCCACTCGGCATGATCTGCCCAGACCGAGTGGAAAAGTTCTGTTCAAAGACTCCCGCCGAATCAAACATTCGACAGCGGTCTCGAGGACAACACCCAGTGGGTGCACTCAGTGTGCCCCCACTGGTTCAGAGATTCAATCAACACAACCTAGTCGACTCAAGTGGAAAAACTACTCAACAGAAATTAAAACACCCAGTGGGTGTACAGACTGACAATGGGTGTGCAATTAAGGTTCCAAAACGCTCATCCACGGACGTCTTGCGGATAAAGCAGCAGTTTCTAAATATCATATCCTAACAGAACAAGCATCAAGATGGAGTTCAGTCGGAAGTAAGCTAACCTGGACATTGGCCTGAAGTGCTGAGCTGGCATCATAGGCAGCTTGACTGGCCTCGCGCACCACTTTCATCTGCTCCATCATAATGCCTCCCTGGCGTATAGCTTCCTTGGCAGCACTCACTTGGTCTTCTGGGACGTGATGGGCGGTGAAAAGTGGAGTTGGTGTATCAGTTGCAGTAGCTTGAGAGCTTGAGGCATGAAGTTGCACAGATGAAGCAAGGGCCTGCACAGTCGACGTTGAAGGACGACCACTCGACAAGGGATTCAAAAAAGTAACAGAGGCACGGTTGAAGTCCCCGGATTGCTGGATTGCTGGTTCCGTCGCCGGCGTCGGCTGAGGCGTCTTGCTAGCTGGTACCTTTTTGACCGAGGTCCTGCTCCTCCTTCCCACGAGTTTCTGTGGCTCATCTTCATCATCGTCTCGAAGTTCAATAACATTTTGTGGAGCTGCAAAAGAATCGACCACAAGAGTTCAGTCGACTGTAGAATCGGCTAGCAAAGAAAAGACGAGATAACAGGGGTCATACCCGCTTTGGATGTGACCGCGTCCTCCATCTCCTCGTCACCGTCATCTTTGTAAGTAGAAGTCTCGGAGGTAGCAGCGCTGCAAATCTCAAGGTTCACTCGGTCAAGCAAGTGAATGGGTCGACAACTGATATAAGATTCTTGGAGCAAAGGGTGAAAACGAAACACTTACGCAGAGGCGACGGGAACGTCAACCTTGATCTTGGGTAAGGCCTTCCGTGGCTTTGACGGCGCGGTCTTGAGCTGCTTCGGAGCCTTCTCAGTCGGCACAGGAGAAGATGTCCGAGTGCGCTTCAAAGTCTATCCAGTCGGTGCTGCCACTTTACCCCGGATACTTGCTGGGTCGTGCTTATGCTTGGAACGCTTTTCCACGCGAGGTGGAGAATCGACCTCCTCACCACTGCTCGAGTTTTCGTGCTCTTCATCACTCTCGCCATCAGAGTTCCAGTTGCCGTTGTCGCCTCCGCTCTCTTCTCCTTCCTGGATCTGCCCCCCGTTGGGCATCGAGTACATCTCAGTATATATCTGCGAAGCAAAGAATTGAACAAGCATCAGTCGGTTCCAAAGATAGTTTACAAATTAGAGTAAAAGTCACTCGGCATCGAAGGTCAGACCTTGTCTGGTTCGTTATCAGCGTCGAGTGGTGGAATTCTCCTGGACCCCCTGGGGTTGCCTTTGTTTCCAGTGATGCCCTGCAGCCACTGCGCCACCGTCCCCTCGGCAACTTCCTCCGGGTGGATCCGAGTGGTATCATCGGCACCCGAGTACATCCACATAGGTTGATCGCGGGCCTGGAGCGGCTGGATGCGGCGAGTGAGAAACACCTCTAGCAAATCCATGCCGGTCACACCATCGCGGACAAGATGGATTACTCGTTCAACCAACATAGTCACCTCCACCTTTTGTGCTGGAGTCACTTTCAAGGAAGAGGGCTTCTCAATTCGCCCCATGGTGAAGGGGGGAAGGCCAGTCGACTGACCAGGGGTTGGTTTGTCCTTACAATAAAACCAGGTCGACTGCCACCCTCTGACCGAATCGGGAAGAGTCATAGGTGGAAAAGTGCTTTTACCTCTCATCTGGATCCCTAGACCTCCGCACATCTGCATCACGTGCGTCCTCTCATCACTCGGATTAGCCTTTTTCACAGACTGTGAGCGGCAAGTAAAGATGTGTTTGAAGAGACCCCAATGCGGTCGACAACCTAGGAAATTCTCACACATGGAGACAAACGCAGCGAGGTATGTGATGGTGTTAGGGGAAAAGTGATGAAGTTGGGCTCCAAAAAAGTTCAGAAAACCTCGGAAAAAGGATGAGGGGGCAGAGAAAAACCACAGTCGACGTGGGTCGCGAGGAGGACGCACTCACCCTCCTGCGGCTGCGGCTCGGTCTCATCACCTGGCAGCCTCCAGGATCCATGAGCAATCAAGCCCCCCTCGACCAAATCCTCCAGATCCTCTTGCTGAATCGTGGAGCGAATCCAGTCGCCCTGGATCCAGCCGGGCGGCAGCCCAGATCTCGACGACGATCCCGCCCGACTCGTCTTCTTGCCCTTCGCTGCCGCCGTCGCTTTCTTCGCACGCTCCAGGGCCGCCGTTTTCTCCTTCCCCATCGCGGCAGGCTGCGCTTGGATGGGGCGTCGGCGTCAAAGGTGGTGGTGAATGCGGTGGAGAAACAGGGGCAGAAGAAGGGGATGGAGAGCACAGTGCCAGACGCATCAGCCCGGACGCCTTATATGGGCCTGCTCCCGAGTGGCTGACTCGTGGGCCCAGGCAATCCAGTCAAATCCCGCAACAGTCGCGCGCTTGATACGTGGCAAAAAAGGTGGCGCGAGAATCGAGGCGTCCCTGCCTAATCTGCTCCGTTTACTGCGGTACTCTCCGTCCCGCGTGCTTCTCCAAATTTCGAATCCCGTGAGATCCGGGAGCGGCAGTGTGACCAATCGCGCTGAGGATTTTATACCATACCAACACTCGGAGCTTATCAGCAAAATTCACTCGACAACCTCTGAATGGACCCAGGCGACTGAAAATGAAGTTGAAGTTTTTACATAGATCACCGACCCGGTTAAAATGCCTCTGAAGCATATAAATCGGGTCGGAACCATCTTCGACCCCTTCTCCATTCGGACCCAGATCCATTCGGGGGCTAATGACGATGACATGTACCTAGGGTAGGGTAATAGGCCTGACCTAGACACCCTTCCCCGAGGACACTGCTCTAAAGCCAAGGGCATTCAAAGGATAACATCATCTACCGACTGAAATCACCACAGGGTGCAATCCACTCGACCAACAGTTCACTCGGATAACCCAATTCCATTCGACCGGGGTGTACTCACTCGACCACATCAGAAACCACTCGGAAGACAGAAGATTTAAAGTCACTCAGGATGGCAACGGTCAGGCGTTCACTCCGTAGTCTTAATGATCATTTATTTGCCTTTATTGCTGGCGTTATCAGTAACGTCCAGTCTTTATGGACATTGAACCCCTTGTAACGTAGGACGGCTGGGTCCTGGCGCACTCTATATAAGCCACCCCCCTCCACTGGCACAAGGGTTCGCACCCCCTGTAACTTCACGCATAATCCAATCGACCGAGCCTCCGGGCACCAAGACGTAGGGATGTTACTTCCTCCGAGAAGGGCCTGAACTCGTAAATCTTACGTGCACAACCTCATCGTAGCTAGGATCTTGCCTCCTCATACCTACCCCCTATTCTACTGTCAGACTTAGAACCACGACAGGCGGCGCCGTCGACGGCAGCTGGTTCAGGATGAGGCTGTGCTCCACCATGTACCACGCCTTGACCTACTCGTCGTTGCTCTGGAGCATGTCCGCCCCGCCCATGAGGAAAGCCAGGTCCGTGTTCCTCTTCTTCGCGGCGACGTTGGTCCGGAGTAGGTCGAGCTTGACGGCGCTGTTCGTCATCAGCGCCGACCACCGCGCCGCGGTCTTCTCTTCACACAGGGCGGCCCGGGCCTGTGCGTCGGCGAGGCAGTGCTTAATGGACTCTTGCACTCGCGCGGTGGCCGAGTCGGCGTGTTTCCCCTTCTTGGCCCCTTTGTTGCCTTCGGGGCGCCCGTCGCCCGCGCCCGGCGTCGGCGCGTCCGGCTTGTAGGTCTCCATGGCCTTGGCGAGGGTGCGCCGGACATCCGCCCACTTCTCGCACTTCTCGATCCGCTTGAAGACGTGGAGGTACTTGAAATCTTGGTCGCTGCTGTCCTGGCGAAACATGGCGAACATGCGCACCAGCTGCGCCGAGGAACAACCAGTCAGCGGCGCGCACCGGCGAAAGAAAAAGGGAGGCCGGCGTGCCATACCTGATCCTCGATGCCGGCGCTGCTCTCCGGGTGAGCCGCGATCTCCTCGACGATCCCATGCCATTTGTTGCACGCCGATTGGATGAGCCCCCAATGGTTCGCCATTGCCTTCGCCCCGCGCTGCATGTACACGCCTTTGAAGTAGGGGTCGACGAGCTTGCGCTCGTCGAACTCGGCCTTGATGCGATCCCAATACGTGTCGATGCTCTGGTTCGTGCTGGTGATCGGGTCGAGGCAAACGACTTTCCACGCTTCGGCGAGAACTCGTCCTCCTTGGACGCCCACTTGATGCGCGGCTCGCCGGTCCTGGCCGCCCCCTGTTCTTCTTCCGTTTCCTCGCCGGAGCAGGCGCCGGCTCGTCCTCCTCCTCCTCCTCCTCCTCTTCTGGCTCCGCCTCCTCCTCGCCGTAGCCGAGGTCGCCGTCCATGCCGGCGTTGAGGTCCATTGTGTCGTCCGGGGTAGTGAACCCGGGGGACGCGGCGGCGGCGGCCGAGCCAGCCGTGATGATGTCGTCCATGTCGGCTTCGGCCGCGTCGGTGTCGCCGAGCTGCGACGTGGGAAGGGCAGCACGCCACGGCGGAGAGGGGGCGTCAGGGAGGATGCGTAGGCCGGCGGTGAGTAGTTGTAGGGAGGATACTGCACGCCGGCGAAGGCGGGCGAGGGCGTCCGCTGGGCCGGGTGACCATGGGGGAAGGTGATGTTGGGGTTGAACCCGCCGTGCGCGTCACCGTCGGTGTAGCCCGGCGATGGCGTGCAGCCCCATGGTTGGGGCGACGACGAGAAGCCGGCCTGAGAACCGATGCTTTGCTGGCTCCAGGGCGCGTACGAGGCGTGGCCGCCGGGTGGATTCATCATCCCCGCGCGAGCCGCCTCGGCTTGTTCGGCCGAACGCTCTGCCTGCTCCGCCGCCGTCGCAGCCGCGATGTCCCGGGCCTTCTTGGTGTTGGCCCTGTTCCGCCGGTCGGTGGTGACGGCCTCCCGGCGCTGAACTTCTGCCCTCCAGTCGGCTTTCGACATGCCCGGCGGCTTGGACTTCGGCGCCCTCGGCTTCCTCTGCTTCGGCTGGGCTACGGCGGTGGTGGCACTCGTCGCGGCGCGGGGCACCACGTACTTCTTCGGCGGCATGGCGGCCAGCTGCGAGGAGGAGATTGGCGGGAGAAGGGGAGAGAATGGAGGGAGAAGCTGGGGGAAAGCGGGAAGAAACGGCGGGAAAAGGCCCTCCTCTCGCCGACGCATCGGCCACGCCCCTTTTCGCTTGTGCCGGCGACCCCAGGCGCCCCCCAGCGCGCCGGGTTCGGATCGGGTGCGCCGGCTGTTATTTCGGCCTAACCCGGCGAAAAAATGACTCCTGGGGACGTGACTGAGCCGATTTTCGCCCGCCGGCGTTAGAAATTCGCCTGGGGAGGGCCTGTTGGGGGCGCGGGTGAAGATGCCCTCATATCCGGATCCCCTTTCATCTACTCACGATGGTGGGGAGGAACGAGAACGGCGCCGGCGAATCCCTGGAGGCCGACGGGGATCCAGGCGAGCCGATCGGCCGGAGCAACAGCGTCGTCATCTCCTCCCCTCCTCCATCTTTTTATGAGCTGGAGGTACATCTGCCTGGCCGCCGCGGCCGCCGGCGCTCTGGGTCATCCACGAACCCGCCACACTGCAAAATTGAAGCTATGGAGGAGACGAGGCTATGCAGAACTGAGGCTCTGGGTCTCGTACCTGGTACTCAGGCCGGCCCACAGCGGCGCGTTCGTGTTGCCTGGGGCGCCACCACAACGCTGCTGGTACTGCCGCTGTTGGCGGAGCTGCGCAAGCAATTGGCGTGCACCAGCTGATGCTCATGGTGCTCGGCGCCGTCGGCAGGCAGCTCTCGTACAGTCGTACCTGCTGCTCACCAGGCCGCGCGGCAAGGTCGTCGGGTTCAGCACCATCAAGGACATGCAAATCGCTGGAAGCCTCGAATGTCCTACTGCCGGTGCTAGTTAATTTTACTTCATTGCAGTTCCTGCAGAACCAAGCATTTGGACTATGAGAAAATACTCTCGTACTGAATCCTATTTCTTCTCTTCACATGATGCAAATTTTGTGGTTGGTAAGGATCAACGTGTATACTGAAAATTCAGTTGAAATTTCTGAACATTTCAGTCCGTAGACTGTTGGTTGGTACTACTCTCTCCGTCCCAAAATTCTTGTCTTAGACTAGTCTAGATATGAATGTATCAATACATCCGTATTTAGACAAATCTAAGACAAGAATTTTGGGACAGAGGGAGTACTATGTAGTAGGATGTCGATGGATGGACGAGGTAGCTAGCTAACTATCTTCGGGCAGCTATGACGTTCGTTTCTATAAAGAAATATGTATGTTGCAACAACTGGGATTAGTAGTTGCTGCATGGCGGCATAAGAGCTGCTCAAAATCAATCAGAGAATTCCATGTACAACTATAGTTTTCTTTAGCTTCTGTTCTCAGTCAAGGTAGCAGATAATCGATGACTTTTTTGCTGAGATTAGTGCTGGACTAGATTCAGATATAAGTTGTGCACAGTCAACAGTCAGTACACACCAATTCTTGCTGAAATTACAGATGACCTTTTAAGATGTCTCGATAGAACGAATACAATGCCATGTTGATATCTGTTCCATCGGCCCCAAATAAAGGCTGGTAGTCTCATGGGCGTGCTGTTTGTTAGAATGTGTGCATATGTTTTGCATAACTTGGATTACTATAGTACTAGTTGCTGCATGGTGATATAAGAGTTGCTCAAAAATGAACACATAGTGCACGGAGTCGTGGATTGAGTTGTTGCTTGTAGTTTTTTACTTAATGCAAAGCTCATGCAATAATAGATATTCTACGTTATTTTTGTGTGTGGATTTTTATAAGTCTAAAAATGTCTTTCTGTGCAATCGAACAACTTTCTTCTTTTGGTTGATATTGTATTATTTCATTGGATAATTATCCCATCCATTTTTTCACCGGGACAAAGCATGGTGCGCTCAACCAGAAAAAATGCCCAGCAAGATCAAGGGCCTCAACAAGGGCAGGGTACGGCGGGACAAATGAGGGAGGAAGGAGGGTTATTGAACTCTTTTTTCCATGAAGTAGCATATATGCCGGCCAGGAGTTGCTGGTATTTTGTCCCGCCGTACCCTCGGTGCATTAGGCTGGCATCCTAAGATTTATGCTATCTAAAGCACAATACTAGCTGCAACAGTTAACACACAAGCTTCTACTCTCGATGTGGGGTTGTTTGCTGGAATGTGTGCACATTTTGCAACCCCTGGGATTAGTAGTTGCTTCACATCTGCAAAGAGTTGCTCAAAATCAATCATGGGAAATCCATGTATAAGTGTAGTTTTCTTTAGCCTCTTCTCAGTCAAGCTAGCAGATAGGTGATTTTTTTTGTGAGATGAGTGATAGACTAGATTCAAAGATAAGTTGTACACGGCAATAGTCAATACACACCAAGCCTTATAGGCATTTTGTGTGTGTACCACAGTTGCTTTGTTTTGTTGGGGCAGTTGCTCGGATTCGTTTTTGAACATTTTTTTGCATTTCTCCCTTTTGTAATGCAGTTGCTTGGTTTTCCTAGGATAGTTGCTTCTTTTTTACTAGAACATTTTTGCATTTTGTGTTTTTTAATTGAGTTGCTTGGATTTTTGCTAGGCCAGATGAGAAGTTGCATGGGGAGGGGGGTCAGATAGTTTTCCACAAAGGCTATTCAAGTTTCTCACACATTTTTTTCTGCCTAAAGCAGTAGATAATCTAAGTAGTAATGCTAGGGACAGTTACTTGCTTTTGCTAGAACAATTTCACACTTTTGTGTTCCGAGTTGCTTGAATTGTTTGCTTGTAAGTTTTTTAGATTATCATCTTAGATTTGAATATGCATACAGACTAAGAAGATACATCTAGGAAGTAGTTCCTGATGGCCTAGAACTGATGTGATGATTGATTTGCATGCTTATTTTGACTGAAGGGTGCAGAATATGAGTAAACTGACCATGATAGTTTTAGGACCAGAAAGTTGGGATACACATTGATATTAGCAAGAGTAGTAGCTTAGTTCGGTAGTGCACACTCAATTTTCAGGAAATATAGCTAGAACCAATATGGCTAACACACAAGCTTCTACTCTCGATGTGGGGTTGTTTGCTGGAATGTGTGCACATTTTGCAACCCCTAGGATTAGTAGTTGCTGCACATTTGCAAAGAGTTGCTAAAACTCGATCATGGGAAATCCATGTAGAAGTGTAGTTTTCTTTAGCCTCTCTTCTCAGTCAAGCTAACAGATAGGTATTTTTTTCTGAGATGAGTGATGGACTAAATTCAGAGATAAGTTGTACACGACAAAGTCAATGCACACCAGGCCTTATTGAAATTGGAAAGGAACTTTTTGAGATTTCTTGATGGAATAATCTCTTCTTGATTGAATAGGTTGGTTTAGACAAGTGTTCTTTTGGCCCTGCTATTCCTCGTTGCATATGTTAGTTAAGAATTTCCTTTGGATCCTGCACATAGTCACATAGGTCTTCCATTTATTTTTGCCGTCGGCTGCGTTGATGAATACGTAGAATATCGTGTGATTTCAGAAAAACTATCACACAACAAACACACACAGAAAAAGATACCATAGTTGCCCTACATAGTTTGCATCCTCTTTTCTATGCACAATACATGAAAGATAACATAGTTGCCCACAATTAACTATACAGTTGCCTAAAACTATGTATCCCATTGCCCAATCCTCATGAACAGAAACATTACCAAGACTACGATTTGGCCAACATCTAAAGGTTTTAGATACCTTTCAATTAAGTTTGTGTCATAGTGGTGTGTCAGGAATTTCTTCTCGTCGGGTGGGATCACTTGGTATGATCGTAAACACTTGGCGAATGATGATAGAGGGTGGTGGGATGAGCTGGTCATGGGGACATAACTAAAACCATGAAGTTTTTTTTATGAGATTAAGTTTATCTGTGAACCCCTAAAAAGCAAACCTGTGTATGTTCTTTATCCCTTTTTCAGGTGTCAATAGTTGCCCACAATCAACTATACAGTTGCCTAGAACCATGTATCCAGTTGCCCAATCCTCATGAACACAAACATTACCAAGACCATAATTTGGCTTATATGTAAATGTTTTAGATAACTTTCAATTAAGATTGTGTCATAGAGATGCATCAAGAATTTCATCTCCTCGGGGTTGGACCCCTTGTTATGATCATAAATACTAGGTGAATGATCATAGAGGGGAAGAGGTGTGGAGTTGGTCATGGGACATAACTAAAACCACGAAGTGTTTTTAGGGGATTAAGTTTATTTGTGACCCCCTCCAAAAATGAACATGTGTATGTTTTTATCATTTTTTTAGGTGTCATAGTTGCCTACAATCAACCATAATGTTGCCTAAACCATGTATCCAGTTGCCCACAATTAACCGTACAGTTGTCCAAAACCATGTATCCAGTTGCTTACAATCAACCATACATTTGTCTAAAACCATGTATCTAGTTGCCCAATCCTCATGAACAGAAACATTACCAATACCATAATTTGGCTAATATGCAAAGGTTTTAGATACCTTTCAAGTTTGTGTCATCGAGATGTGTCAAGAATTTATCTCCTCGGGGTTGGATCCCTTGGTATGATCGTAAATACTTGGCGAATAATCATACAGGGGGAGCAGGGTGGAGTTGGTCATGGGGACGTAACTAAAACCATGAAGTGTTTAGGGGATTAAATTTATCTGTGAACCCTCCAAAAATGAACATGTGTATGTTCTTTATCCCTTTTTCAGATGCCATAGTTGCCCACAATCAACCATACATGTGCCTAAAACCAAGTATCCAGTTGCCCACAATCAGCAAGTAGTTTGCCACAAATCATGTATCCAGTTGCCCAATGCTCATGAACAGAAACATTTACCAAGACCATTATTTGATAAATATCTAAAGGTTTTAGATACCTGTAATTAAGTTTGTGTCATAGAGGTGGAGTCAAGATTTTCTTCTCCTCAGGTGGGATCCCTTGGTGCGACCTTGGAGGGGAGCGGGTGGAACTAGTCAGGTTTTCTAGCTGGAGATATGAGGCACATGACTATGTAGGTGTGTGTGTGTGTGTGTTTTCTCCCCTGCTACTGCCTAGTTGCCCAAGAAAAACTATGGAGTTGTTCGGGCTTGGACTACACACGAGTTGCTTGGTGAACTTAGTCTTTTCTATATGTGGCCGCTTTATGTAGATACCAAGTCAGACTGGGACTACAACAAGTTGCCTGGTGAATGCATTGGAGTTGCACTAAAACACCCCAAAAGTTGTTGGCTTTTATAAGTACAACTCTAGTGCATATAAGTCACATAGTTGTTTTTCTTTTCTAACCCCAACGGGCTCTGTTGGGTGAACTTGGTCTTTTCGATATGTGGTTGTGCTTACCAATATTTGAAGTTGTTGTTGCCACCTCCTTGTTACAACAGAAATGGTTGGCGCAGTGGGGACGACGTCTCCTCCTTTACGCGACATCTAGTTTTAGATACCTTGTTTGCTCGGGAGCGGCGGAGAGGGCACCGTCAGACAGCGGTCGGAGGTTGACCATTAGGTTAGCATCTCCATTTGTAGTGCGGACTCTTTGTCCATCGCGGGGGCCTCGGCTAGGAGGGGCGGATTCTGCTCCTCTTGTCGTCTGAGGAGATGGGATCCAGCTTGATGTCGAAGAGAGCAATGGACGCTGAGGGGCCCTAAGAACGCCCTCTCGTCGTTCGGTTTGGAGGATTTCGGACGTACGGACTTGTTCAAATAAATTAGGTAACCGTCATTGGATGGTTAAAAGTGTCCAGAGAGGCCGATCCCGACATTTGGGGCGATTTGGTGATCCACGTTGGAGTTGTCCTTATGGTAGGCGACTTAGAGGTGAAGCTAGTCAATTGGTAGTCATGGTAACCAATCTAGAAGGAGTTGCTTTTCTATAGAACTAAAGTTGCCTCTATAGCACACAAAGTTGCTCGAAAAAAAAGTTCGTCGAAACCTACTCATATGGGATCTAGTTTTGAAGAACTCGTCGTGAGAAACCCAATGGTGAAAACGCATCTGAATTTTGACACTCGAATCAAAAATTACAACTTTTTAAATTTTTTGATCCCCTAATAAATACATGTGGATAGATAGCATGAGCACATGAGACATAACGCTCTCCTTTTTGATGCTATTGAAGAGGACCAGGTACTTTCATTTCTTTAAAAGGAAAGTGTCCTAAATCTGACGAACGAGCGCACGAGCGCCGGCTAGCTGGGTCCAAAAAAAATGGTGCTTTAATTACCCATCGTCCATGTTGGTTTTGAAATGTTAGATCAAAACCACCCATCAACTATACGCAAACGTGTGCAGAGCCAGCTAGACAAGCGAGCCCACATGCAGCTTGATTGATTTACTTGGCTAGCAGCAGTGGCGGAGCTTGACAAGAATCTAGGGGCGGGGGGCGAAGAGGCGAAGAGGCGAAGACGACAGTCCTAGGCGCGCCCTTGTTCCCCTCCTCTGCGCCGGGATGTTCGCAGGCTACGCGCGCGGATCAGGGCGAGCTTCTAGTCGGTGTCGACGTCAAGGGAGTGCGGCGGCAGGGCGGCTAGTTGCCTGGTTCGTGGATAGAGGCGAGCAGAAGTGCACGGGCGTGGCTGGAGAATAGGGGCGAAGCAGCAGCCGAGCCTGAATTTGTGTGCGTGCGTGATGAACTCATGATGCAAAGATGTGCTTGGCTGTGCTGCATGCATGTGGATGGCCTGATGGGTCTTTCCCAAAGCTGCACGGAGTAAACCTGCATGTGTTTTGTTTGCAGACTACTACCAGGTAAAAAATAAATCTCATATGGGCTGGGGGGGCCACAGCCCCCTCATCATTGTACATAGCTCCGCCGATGGCTAGCAGTACGCGGGTGTAGCGGGAACTCATGTACGAGCTTGGGGCTCTAGCTCTAGATCGATCCCTCTACTTCGAACAAAAACCTGATTCTCTCGGCGATACCTTTGCTTTTTACTGGTTTTTGATCTGGTGTATTACAAAGTGGGGATACATGAGTACTAGTGGCATACGCGCGCTTTGCCACGCGGTTTCTCCTTTTATCAACATGTATTATTATTTTTATTATGTTTGATATGTTATATTTATTCAGATAAATCAAATATGTCAACAACATGAAAATATACTGACGACTACGCTACCTAATGAAATCATGTTGGTTTGCTACTATATTTCTTTCCACCACAACATGACTTGTCAAACCTATTAATATCTCATTACTAACAGGTACCGAATCAATTTTATTTATCCATAGGAACAATATCCAATCAATTATGAGCCACCAAAATGGACCAAAGATTGAGATTGACTCATTTTCTTACACAGAAAGCATAGGATAAATTCTCAGCACATGATGTAACTTTACATGCGCGCACGCGCACACACACACACAAACATCTTAATCAGATTGGATTAGGCAAATAAAAATTATAAACTATGATGATATATCAGTTACATCATCTTCCACTGAGCTGAAATTGACTGATACATGTTAAATGGTTCAGTACTTACCATACAACCCTAATATAAGTTGCACTGGATATGAAACGACTCAAATGAGTCTCCAATCTAAATGCAAAATATGTATCAAACATTCATACTATAGCTCAGTGCATGATAGCCTGCAACAAATCCAGAAAGCGTCATACGGTAATGTCTTGCCAGCTCAACTTTTCTAAAAGTACATCAAAAGTTCAGAAGCAAATATTAGAAGATTTAGTATAATGAAAATAGGCTGATATTGTAGGCATGTTCTGATCATCAAAGCGATCCTGATTATTTTAAGCACAAAAAGGAAACAAATCACCATATAAGGAACATCACTGCATAATAGCCAAAAAAGCCATACATGCTTGATGCATAGTTTGTCGGGAGTGAGAAGTATTAGAAAGAGCCAAGAGAAAATCTGGAACAGATCCAAAAAATAAGAAAGGGAAAATGCGTGCCCTCAGCTATTGTACATCATTGCTCCACCATTGCTGCTCGGCGCTTGCTCCGGGTCCCGGTGGGGTACAATCTTCTTCTGTAAATCTTGACTGCCCTTTATTATCTGTTCCGACTCCCGGTCGCCGTTGCTATTATCCTCATGTTTGCGCATCGCCAGACCCTTGTTCTTGATTGTTGCTGAATCATTTATCATAGAATGCCTCAGCTCCCCCTCACGTTCTGATATTGCATTTATACATCTAACTAATTAAGGAGATGCGGTTTCAAGCAACAGAAGAAGGAAGATGGCTCAAGCTCAAGTGCTTATATTCAAAAAGTTATTTACTCGCTCCAACAGTTACCCTGGAACACATTCAAAGGCAGACGACTACTTACAGAAAACTAGTAAGCGTGTACGTGCAACACACGTATAACCATAAGAGTAAACTTCCTTGTACATCCTAGTTATGAGAAAATTTTAAACAAACATAGTTGCTGAGTGGATCATACCTTCAAGCATCTTCTTAACTATCTTTGTTGTGAAGGATATAATGAAATATGAACGATTTTTTTTTCGAAACGGTGGCAAAGATTGTCTCATCTATTAATTAAGCAGAAGAGAATTGCCCAGTTAATTACGGAAAACCGGGCGAAAACCGGAACAACAATGTCCAAGGCCACCCCAAAGACTAACACACACAGGGCAAAGCCCACCCACGAACAACATCGATGACAACCACGTCGCCCACATGACACGAGGTCCATGCCCTCGAAGCTGCAAATCTCCCGAGGCCGCCGCCTCGACATCCACTGCCCCGTTGCGCCCTGCGCACCCAACCGACACCGCCTTCCGGGGCCGCCGCCCCGACATGCCACCACTCACACTCGAGCAGCAATGCCGCACGATACAGCAGCCCGGAGCCCACACTGATCAGGACAACCGCACGCAGACCACGAACGTCACACCACATCCGGGGCCGCCGCCCCGACATGCCACCGCTCACCCTCGAGCAGCAACGCCGCACGATACGGCAGTCCGCAGCCCGCACTGCTCAGGACAACCGCACGCAGACCACGAACGCCGCACCACATCCGGGGCCACCGCCCCGACATGCCGTCCAACCGCCCCTGCTGGGACGCGTCGACCGAGCCGACAACCTTGCCGCCCACGCAGCTCAAGGTCCTCACCCAAGCCATGTCGACAAACAGCCCTACCTCCTGGGGCCACCGCCTCGGCTATCAACTGAAGATCCCGGAGCCGCCGCCCCGGCATACACCGCCCATGAAAACGGAAGAGCCCGCACAACATCCAAAGGCTGACCCTCCAAAGCGACGCCTCCAAGAAGGTTACGACGTAAAACGCCGCCGCCGCCCACTCCAGAATACTGAAGTTTAGGTTCTCACCCGGAGAGCCCAGGCACATGAAAGGAGAGGAAGAACTCTACGACGACGCCTCCAAGAAGGTCACGACACCCGCAGGCGCCGACGTCGCCAAAAGCTTTCGCCCAAGTCCCTCATCTCCGAACAATGAGCCTGTAGATCTGGGCACCCATGGATAACCAGACCACCTGAGCCAAGCCTGCTGTGAAGAGCACCTCCCGTCGTCAGCCGCCAAAGCCCTCCCGCGACGACCCGCTGCAGCACTTCATGCGACAGAGAGACGACGCGTTTGCCGCGGCCAGATCCGCGGGCATCACCCCGAATCCACCGTCCCCAACCGGCGCAGCAGCCCATGCCGATGCAGCCGTCGCTCCGGGGCCGCTACCCCGGCATCCTTGCCACGGTTCCTGACCGCTCTCACACGCGCCTGCTAGAGCCGGTAGATCAGCCACCACCACGACGCCACCTCACTGCACCGCCCTGGGCCTCCGAGCCGCGCCCCCAAGCACCAGATCCGCGCAGCTCGAAGCCCCCTCGCGCCCTCTGCACAGCCACACCTGGCCGCTCGACGTGACCACCTCGAGTGGCTGCCATGCCCCCCATCGCCGGATCCCGCGAGCACGAAGCAGCCGCGTGAATCAAGGCCGCTGGCCCGAAACCGCCAGATCTGCGGTCTCCCAGATGCAGCCGTGCAGAGTCGCCCTGCGCGCGCCACACCTGCCGAGCTCCAAGCCACCCTCGCACGCGCACGCAGCAGGCCCTGCACGGCCCAGATCGGGCCCGCAGCGCCTCTGCTCGTGCCCCGTGCCGCGCCCTGCACCGCTGTAACACCCCCGGTGATTAGCAACAGTAATCACTTTTGATAGTGACATGTCAGCATGATTAACAGTGCATAATCATCATTAGCATCATATTGCATTTCAACTCCTAAGTCAAATTCAAATTTAAATGAAAGTAAAATATAAAAGTTGTCCAACATAAAAACTAAATTGTTCGATAAATAACAAATATTGCAGAGGCTAGTCTAAAATTGAAACTAACAAATAATAAAATAATTAGGTGGCACTAACATAATTAAAACAGTGAGGATTAATGCATATTATTTATTATAAAAATTATGTGAACTCCAATTGTCTCCAAACTAATTTTTGGTAGTGCTGGATAATACCTAGTATTTGTTGGAGCAATTGTTGTGTTTTACAAAAACTATTAGGAGGCCTGACTATTTACTAAACTGAGAAAGGAGAATAAAGAAAAGGATAAAAGAAAAATGAAACAGAAAAAGAAGAAAAGGGACCCCCCCTCCCCCCGGCCCAACTGGGCCCCAGCCCAGCCGACCGGCCCAGCTCCCGGCCCACCCCGCGCCTACTTGGCCTCCCCCTGGAGACCCCCAAACCCTAACCCCCCACCCCACCGACACTTCTCCCCCCCCCCCTCGCTCCCCCCCTCTCCCGATCCCCTCCTGGTAGTGGATCGAGCCGCGCGCTCGCCTCGCCCCGGATCGCCGTCGCCCTCGCCGTTGGACGCCGCCGCCCGGAGCCCGCGCTCCCTCGCCGGCCTGCCTCCTCCTCCCCACCGGTCTGCCTCCTCCGACGCCGTCGTCCCCGACCTCCTCCCGCGCCCCACTGCCATTTCCCTACGCGCCTCTGTGAGCCCCGGCCCCTCCTCATCTCTCCACTGACCCTGCTCGCCGCGCCTGTGCTCCCGCTCGCTCTGGCCACCTTGCTGCATGCCCGCGCGCGGCCTCGCCGCTGCCAGACGCGCTCGACGCTGTTGCTGCCTCGCGCACAGCTTGCGCGCGCGCGTGTCGCCCGGTTCGTCGCACACGCCAACCGCGCCGTCCTGCACCCGTGCACCACGTCGCCGTGGCCGCAACCTGCGTTCCCCCCCCACTCTCGTCCGCTCTCGCTGCCCATCACCGGCCCCCGCGTGCATCCGCAGCCGCCTGCGCGCGCCCTCGCCTACTCTGCGCCTGCTGCCGCTCCGAGGCCGCCGCCTCCGCCTTGCAGTCGCGCGCTGCCCGCGCTACGGGCCGCACTCGCACCGCTCGCGCGCGTCCCGCGCCTCGCTCGCCCCTGCCGCGCGCGCCCCTCCCCTGCTCGCAACGGCACGCCCGCCTGCACCCAGCGCAGCTGCTGGTCGGTGCCCGGGGCCAATCGGTCGCACCCCGCCGCCGGCGTGCGTCGTACGCGCCCTGCGCCCTCTCGGGCACGCGCCCGTTGGCTACGGCCGCGCTCGCACGTCCGTGACCCGCTCGCCCGCTAGGCCCCCAGGGGCCAATGACAAATGGGGCCCACCCCCAGAACGTTTTTATAAAAATAAAAAAAAAATATATATATATAAAAATAAAAATAATTAAGATAGTTAATTAATTAATTAATTAGTTAATTAATCCTGATTAGGTTAATCTAATTAACTAATTAGTGTTAATTAAACAGTAATTAGGAATTAACTTAATTAACCTCGCTGACATCAGCATGATGTCATGCTGATGTCATCATCAGCACTGTTTCGGATAATGTTGATTTAAATAATTAAATAAATTCCAGAAATTAATAAAAACTTTAGAAAATCATATTAAATAAACCGTAACTCCGATGAAAATATTTTATACATGAAACTTGCTCAGAACGACGATACGAACCCGAATACGTCCTCCGTATTCCCGTCAGACGCCCGCAGCTATAAGAACGTTAAACTTTTAGATCGATTTCAGTAAATGAATATTGCCCAACTTTAATTAAATAAATCCAAATAAATTTCTAAATTAACTAAATCATTTAGTTAGGCAGTAGAACACCCCGGCATATCATTTATACAGGTCATACATGTTGTTTGCATTATTGCCGTGAATTTATTGTTTCTCTCCCCCTCCTTCTCTCTCTCGATAGACGCTGAGACCGACGGCGCTGCACCTGGATACGACTACTCTACCGACGAGCAGCCCGTTGACGACCTTCCCCTCTTGCCAGAGCAACCAGGCAAGCCCCCCCCCCCCTTGAGCATTCCAGATATCGCCCATTCTATTCTCCTGCTTGCATTAGATTTTGCTACTGTTAATGTATGCTCCTATTCTGATGCATAGCCTGCTGTTGTAACCTGTTCATTGCTACCTTACCTGCCTATGATAAACTGTTTAGTTTAGGTTGGAATGAACCATCAGTGACCCCACCACCTTACCTTTGTTGCCCCTGCTTGATCATCGACGACCCGATCAACGTGATCGTCGACCAGAGACCGACACCTCACTTCACACCCCCTTAGTTGTACGACTCTGCGTAGTAACTATCGAGTGCCGAGGGTGATACCTCGTAACGCACTCCTGATGAATACTCTGCAGTGTAGCTGTTCGGTCGTGGTCATCGAGGGTGATTCCTCCTTCTCCACTTCCGATACGACTCTGTCGTGCGACCCCTCAGTGTGAACCTCGAGGGTGATACCTCATATGTTCATCCTGATGATTTCGTCGAGTGGAATCCGCCGAGGGTGATTCCTCGGGTTTCCCCCTTGATGTTATGACCACACGATTACTTGACCTTTGTTACAGGCGGGTCCACCCTGGTGGGTACCCGCTGGGGATCTATGATTTTCGGGTGTGCCGAAAGGGCACTCGAGTGTGACATTGTGGCGGAGCATCAGAGACTCTGATTGCCTCCGCGTGATACTAATTGAGCCTATTGGATTTGGGTGTGTGATCTGAGTGGGTCGACGTGCCCTATACGCACTACCACCACGCGGGATAATGGTTATGGGACCCTCTGCGAAGTACGTTTCTCCCGAAAGCTCGTCTGACGTCACGATTCACCGTGCCGGCTGATTGTCGGGATTGGGCTGGATACTTCACTGACGAGTTCAGTGTCGCGCCTGCACCCCGGCCAGTCTCGCAACGCGCAGGGTGCCCAGGGCGATGGCCCGAGACCTCTGGGTGCATAGGTTAGTCCGGCGTGCGGACCTCTCTGCCGAGCCTAGGTAGAGCGCTGCTTTGTGTTGATCTTCCGAGGACGGGCATTACCCAGCAAGTGTGTCCGGCCAGAGTTGATCGAGCGTGTTGGGTAACAGTAGTGCACCCCTGCAGGGATGAATCTTCTATCGATAGCCGGTCCTACGGTAAAGGACGCTCAGTTTGTGTATCCCGATCTACTACTTAAACTGGATACTTGTTACTTAATTGAAGCTTCGGGATCGCTTTCTCGCTTGGGAGTCAAGGAAGGATCTTTAAGCTGTACTTCAACATGTTTGCTAAATAAAATGCTATTCTACTCTCTCCTACTGCTGTAAGATGATGGCCTCGAGAAGATGTTTGAAGATGCTAGTCTTCGATAGGACTAGGCCTTCTCTCTATTCTGGCATTTCTGCAGCCCAGTCCACTTATACAGCCTTTCTCCATTGATAATGTTGCATATGTAGAATAGATCCTTGCTTGCTGAGTACTTCGGATGACTACTCACGGTTGCTTTACTTTCTCTTTTCCCCATACCCCACCTTGGTGATACATCAGACGATGGAGTCCTGGAGCCAGATGCCACCACCGGAGCGTACTACCAGGAGGGTCCAGAGGGTACTTACTACTGGATCGATCCAGCCGACCAGGAGTAGGATCGGAGGCTCCCAGGCAGGAGGCCAACGCCTTTCGATCTAGTGTCGCTGTTTGTGCTAGCCTTCTTAAGGCAAAACTTGTTTAACTATGTCTGTACTCAGATAATATTTGTATGACTGACTTATGTATTCGGATCTTCGGATCCCTGGTCTGTAATATTGTGGACCTCCGTTTAAATTGTGTTAGAGTTGTGTTGTGATATCTTCCCGTGAGTCCCTGTGCTTGATCGTACACGTTTGCGTGTATGATTAGTGTACGATTGAGTCGGGGACGCCACAAGTTGGTATCAGAGCCGACTGCCTGTAGGAAGCCCCCTTCCAAATTCCTTGGCCTAAGTTGAGTCTAGACATCGAAAAACTAATTTACTAACTTGGCTGTGTGGCTTACGGGCCCACATCGCCAACTGGGTGGTATTAGGATCTTTTATTCCTCGTCTATACTCTGGGACTCTGATCTCTCTTCTACTCGGGTTAAATAAATTTTTACTAACGTCGACACTTAGGATCTCGTAAATCCTGTCTACCCGGAGAGCTGGATATCTGTGCGATTTCCCTGTCATTGATCTGATTAGTCTGATAATTATTTTCCTTTCCATTGTTTTGTTTAACCTTTCTCTCCGAGTTGTGTTAAACTTCTCATTGTCATTTGACAAATCTGAATTTCCTCTGTTTCAGATGGACCGTTTGTTTGCACCGCGTCCTACGACACAGCTCGTGCTTCGCACTTGGGCTCGTAATGCCCCTGGGTTTCCAGCTGTCCTGATCGCTCTCATGACCAGACTTGGCTACCGTTGGTATCCCGAGTACATGGTCTATGAGGTTTACCGCGAGTTCAACCAGGAACAGTACTATGTTGAAGTTCGGATTTATGATCAGCAGAACAACTCAGACACCGAGTTACACCTTTTTCACGGATTAGGCGTGACGATTGAGATGGCAGTCCATGATGCCGCCTACTCTGCTGTCGTACGTCTCCGAGGAGAGCACAATGCTAACTTGGATGATACTGTGTTCCGATACATTCCGTATGCACCTGTTGGAGATGCTACTGGGTACTACACAGCTATCTGTGCCCCGTACGAGTCTCGACGCTACGACCCACAGGTTTTGATTCAGTGCACTCAGGCTCTGGATCGCACTGTTCGGGCTCTTGCCGTTGAGCTGTTCGCCACTCGAGCACGCTACTACGAGGCTATGACACAGTTGCTACCAGCTGTTCGTGCAGGGATACATCCTGAGCACATCCTTTACCCGCGCAGGACTCAGATGTATGCTGGTATTGATTGGCCTGCTGTTGGAGGTCATACACCTGCACGTGGACCTCTTCTTACAGCTCGAGACCGGGTTCTGCATCAGAGTGCACATGGAGCACAGGATCCTTCCGCGACGAACATTCGTCGTCCGCACTTGCAGTTACCCCGTTTCAGTGGTTTTCTCCGACGCTGATGTAGCCTTTGCTATGTCTCGTTGTGTACTTCCTTACCGCGTGCCTGCGCGCTGCCTAGTATGTCTAGCTTTTGAATTTGCGCCGTTATGCTGTCCGCATGTACCCGACTCTGTGTATGGATCTGTATGTCTTAATCGACTACTATTATGTATCTGTTACACTACTTAAATTGTTGTCGAGTTACATCATGTTTGTCACTAAACGCTCTCGATTGCTTTTACTAAACTACCCCCTGTTGATACTTAGCAGGATGGTTAGACCAGGTGGTCGTGGTCGTGGTTGTGCCCCTGAACGCCCACCACCGCCAGACTATATGGCGGCTATGATGCAACAGTTTGAGCTTAACTGTCAGTTCATGGTTGGAATCATGGCTCAGTTTCCGCATCAGAACAACCAGAACCAGAACCCAGCTTCAATAACTTTGACAGAGTTTACGCGACTCAACCCAACGCAGTTCCGCAACTCTGACAAGCCCCTGGATGCCGATGACTGGCTCCGCGACATCACTCACGAGATGGAGTCAGCTAATGTCGCCCCTGCCAACTACGTCAACTTCGCGGCCTTTTTCTTAAAGGGCCCCGCAGCTCAATGGTGGGACACACACAAGCGTACTCTGCCTGTTGGAACAGTCATCACCTGGTATGAGTTCCAGGCTGCTTTCCGTACACGTTATATACCTCAATCAATTATGGAACGCATGAAGACCCAGTTCCGTAACCTCACTCAGGGCACTAAGACCGTTGAAGCTCATCAGCGGGAATTTCTAGACCTCTCCCGCTATGCTGAAGAAGACATCGCCACAGATGCTCGCAGACAAGAGAAGTTCCGTAATGGACTACACCCTGACCTCAAGCTTGCACTAGCTGCTCAAGACATCAATGACTTTTCAACTCTGACGAACAAGGCTATTCTTGTTGAGACCGCTCAGATGGAATACAAGGAATCGCAGAAGCGCTATCGTGATGCTGGCTCATCTTCGGGCTCAACATCGAAGCGTCGAGTTTGGATCCCCAACAATGCATTCCGTTCCAATACCTCTGCGCCAAAGAACAACTATGCTGCACCACGTCTGCCTCCTCCACCACCGAGGCAGCCAAAAGCTCAAGCTATTCAAAACAATGCTCCCCTTCGTCCTGAAGATGGTCTATGCTTCAAGTGCCGCAAACCAGGTCACCAGGCTAAAGACTGCCGCCAGAATCAGAATCAGTTAGCCTTTCCTCGTACTGGCCGTGGCAATGGTCGTGGCAACAACCAGACCCACAACTATAATACTGGGTCTGCTGCACATGGTCGTGGACACGCCTACAACATTGACGTTGAAGAAGTCCAGGATCAACCTGCTACTGTGATGGGTACCCTTCTTGTTAACTCAGTACCTGCTTCTGTTTTATTTGATTCAGGAGCATCACATTCATTCATCTCTGGAAAATTTGCATTGATGCATGGCATTCGATATGAGAAAATGCATACTCCGTTAGTCATTAAAACTCCCGGAGGTCACTGTCATGCTGACGTAATAGCACCTGACGTTACCGTCGAAATTAAAGGATTGGAATTCCTTGCCTCGCCCATCGTCCTGAAGTCTTCCACCATAGACCTTATACTTGGAATGGATTGGTTGAAAGCTCACATTGCTTCGATCAATTGTGCCACTAAAGCCGTCCAACTTCTTCACCCCAACGATGAGATAGTGAACTATACCGCCCGCATTACTCGGGACGCTGAATCTCAGATATATGCTCTGAATGCTTTGAACGCCTCACCTCTGGAGGGGATCGAGAACGTTCCTGTCGTTCGAGAATTTCCGGACGTCTTTCCAGAAGAACTTCCAGGAATACCCCCGGCTAGAGCTGTTGAGTTTGTCATCGACTTGAAGCCTGGCACCATCCCTATTGCCAAGCGACCTTATAAGATGACTCCGCATCACCTACTCGAGCTTAAGGAAGAAATCGACAAGTCACTTAAAAGTGGTTTCATCCGCCCCAGTTCCTCTGCTTGGGGAGCACCTTCACTCTTCGTTAAGAAGAAGGATGGAACTAACCGTTTGGTTCAGGATTATCGGCCCATTAACCAAGCCACAATCCAGAATAAATACCCACTGCCCCGGATCAATGATCTTTATGATCAACTCGCTGGATCATCGGTGTTCTCTAAACTCGACCTGAGGTTGGGTTATCACCAGATCCGTGTCCGTGAAGAGGATATTCCCAAGACTGCATTCGTCACTCGTTATGGCTCCTATGAATACACCGTCATGTCATTTGGCCTAACGAATGCTCCAGCAACTTTCTCCCATCTGATGAATTATATATTCATGGATTACCTCGACAAATTCGTCGTGGTTTACTTGGATGATATTCTGGTTTATTCTAAGAATAAAGAAGAACATGCTGAACACCTCCGTTTGGTACTAGAAAGGCTCCGAGAACACCAGTTGTATGCCAAGTATTCCAAATGTGAATTTTGGCTTTCTGAAGTAACTTACCTTGGACATGTGATTTCCAAGGATGGAATTGCTGTTAACCCCGAACGAGTTCAGGCTATTCTTGACTGGACTCCCCCGAAGAATGTTAAGCAAGTCAGAAGTTTTCTCGGACTTGCTAGTTATTGCCGTCGATTCGTTGAGAATTTTTCCAAGATTGCAAAACCATTGACAAATCTGCTTCACAAAGGTGTTAAATTTGAGTGGACAGAAAATTGTCAAGAAAGCTTTCAGACACTAAAAGATAAATTGACATCTGCCCCAGCATTAGCACCCCCGGATTCCCAAAAGGATTTCGTGATATACTGCGATGCCTCCCGTCAAGGATTAGGCTGTGTCCTAATGCAAGAACGCAAGGTGATTGCTTATGCCTCCCGACAATTGCGTCCTCACGAAGAAAATTACCCAGTGCACGATCTCGAACTTTCTGCGGTTATTTATGCCCTGAAGCTATGGCGACATTACCTTCTCGGTAACCGTTGTGAGATATATACGGATCATCAAAGTTTGAAGTATTTATATACTCAACCAGATCTGAACCTTCGTCAACCAAGATGGCTCGAAACAATTGCCGATTATGATATGAATATCTCATACACCCCTGGCAAGGCAAATGTAATGGCCGATGCTTTGAGCCGCAAGGCTTATTGCAGCAACCATATGGTTCAGGAATCACAACCTCTTCTTTATGAAGAGTTTCGTAAATTAAACCTCCATATTGTTCCACAGGGTTATCTCAATACCCTCGTTGTCGAACCAGATTTAGAACACAGCATCAAAACTATGCAACGGTATGACTCTGAAGTTGAAAGGATCAAGCGATACCTTGAAAAAGGAAAACCGTCGGAGTTCCATCTTGATAATGATGGGATCCTATTTTTTCAACACCGTCTCTTCGTACCTAAGTTCAAAGATGAGAGGGAACACGTTATGATGGAAGCTCATGACACTCCTCTGTCAATTCATCCTGGTAGCACAAAGATGTACCGTGACATTTGTCAGAGATACTGGTGGCCTAATATGAAGCGAGACATTGCTCGTTATGTTTCTGAGTGTGACGTTTGTCGCCGCGTTAAAGCTCAACATCAAAGGCCCGCAGGAACTCTGCAACCCCTTACAATTCCTGAATAGAAATGGGACAAGGTCCAAATGGATTGCATTACTGGTTTTCCCAAATCCCAGAAGGGTAATGATGCTATATTTGTCGTCATTGACCGATTCTCCAAGGTTGCTCACTTTCTACCAGTTAAGGAGACAATCACTGCTAGCCAGTTAGCAGACTTGTATGTTTCCCGAATTGTGTCACTCCACGGTGTTCCGTTGGAGATCAGTTCTGATCGTGGCAGCCTCTTCACCTCCAGATTCTGGAATAGTTTCCAAGAAGCTATGGGAACACATCTGTCGTTCAGTACCGCTTTTCACCCTCAGTCACAGAGTCAAGTTGAACGAGTTAATCAAGTGCTCGAAGATATGCTTCGAGCTTGCGTCATCTCCTTCGGTAAGAAATGGGAGGAATCTCTCCCGTATGCCGAATTCTCTTACAATAATAGCTATCAGGCTAGTCTGAAGATGGCACCGTTTGAAGTTCTTTACGGTCGTAAGTGTCGAACCCCTCTGAATTGGTCAGAAACTGGGGAACGCTCACTCGTCGGACCGGACATTATTCAGCAAGCAGAAGACCAAGTCCGCATTGTCCGTGAACATTTGAAAGCTGCTCAGTCTCGTCAGAAAAGCAAGTATGACCGAAAGCACCAGGAAATAGTCTATCAACCTGGCGAGCAAGCTTACCTCCGCGTCACTCCGTTGAAAGGCACTCATAGGTTCGGAATCAAAGGCAAGTTAGCTCCTCGCTACATTGGCCCGTTCCGTATTCTTGCCTGTCGAGGAGAAGTGGCATATCAATTGCAGTTGCCGCCTAATATTTCTCAAGTACATGATGTCTTTCATGTATCTCAACTCCGTCGCTGCTTCAAGGATCCTACTCGAGCTGTGGATCACGAAGTGCTTGAATTACGGGACGATCTGTCTTATCCAGAATATCCCATCCGTATTCTTGATGAAGCTGAACGTCGGACTCATCAAAAGTCAATCAAATTCCTCAAGGTTCAGTGGTCAAATCATTCTGAAGATGAGGCCACTTGGGAACGCGAGGATCGTCTTCGCGAAGAATACCCCTCTTTCTTTCAGTCTTCCTCTTAATTCTCGGGACGAGAATTCTTAATAGATGAGGAGAATTGTAACACCCCCGGTGATTAGCAACAGTAATCACTTTTGATAGTGACATGTCAGCATGATTAACAGTGCATAATCATCATTAGCATCATATTGCATTTCAACTCCTAAGTCAAATTCAAATTTAAATGAAAGTAAAATATAAAAGTTGTCCAACATAAAAACTAAATTGTTCGATAAATAACAAATATTGCAGAGGCTAGTCTAAAATTGAAACTAACAAATAATAAAATAATTAGGTGGCACTAACATAATTAAAATAGTGAGGATTAATGCATATTATTTATTATAAAAATTATGTGAACTCCAATTGTCTCCAAACTAATTTTTGGTAGTGCTGGATAATACCTAGTATTTGTTGGAGCAATTGTTGTGTTTTACAAAAACTATTAGGAGGCCTGACTATTTACTAAACTGAGAAAGGAGAATAAAGAAAAGGATAAAAGAAAAATGAAACAGAAAAAGAAGAAAAGGGACCCCCCCTCCCCCAACTGGGCCCCAGCCCAGCCGGCCGGCCCAGCTCCCGGCCCACCCCGCGCCTACTTGGCCTCCCCCTGGAGACCCCCAAACCCTAACCCCCCACCCCACAGACACTTCTTCCCCCCCCCCCTCGCTCCCCCCCCTCTCCCGATCCCCTCCGGTAGTGGATCGAGCCGCGCGCTCGCCTCGCCCCGGATCCCCGTCGCCCTCGCCGTTGGACGCCGCCGCCCGGAGCCCGCGCTCCCTCGCCGGCCTGCCTCCTCCTCCCCACCGGTCTGCCTCCTCCGACGCCGTCGTCCCCGACCTCCTCCCGCGCCCCACTGCCATTTCCCTACGCGCCTCTGTGAGCCCCGGCCCCTCCTCATCTCTCCACTGACCCTGCTCGCCGCGCCTGTGCTCCCGCTCGCTCTGGCCACCTTGCTGCACGCCCGCGCGCGGCCTCGCCGCTGCCAGACGCGCTCGACGCTGTTGCTGCCTCGCGGACAGCTTGCGCGCGCGCGTGTCGCCTGGTTCGTCGCACGCGCCAACCGCGCCGTCCTGCACCCGTGCACCGCATCGCCGTGGCCGCAACCTGCGTTCCCCCCCACTCTCGTCCGCTCTCGCTGCCCATCACCGGCCCCCGCGTGCATCCGCAGCCGCCTGCGCGCGCCCTCGCCTACTCTGCGCCTGCTGCCGCTCCGAGGCCGCCGCCTCCGCCTTGCAGTCGCGCGCTGCCCGCGCCTCGCTCGCCCCTGCCACGCACGCCCCTCCCCTGCTCGCAACGGCACGCCCGCCTGCGCCCAGCGCAGCTGCTGGTCGGTGCCCGGGGCCAATCGCCCGCACCCCGCCACCGGCGTGCGTCGTACGCGCCCTGCGCCCTCTCGGGCACGCGCCCGTTGGCTACGGCCGCGCCCGCACGTCCGTGACCCGCTCGCCCGCTAGGCCCCCAGGGGCCAATGACAAATGGGGCCCACCCCCAAAACGTTTTTATAAAAATAAAAATAAAAAAATATATATATAAAAATAAAAATAATTAAGATAGTTAATTAATCCTGATTAGGTTAATCTAATTAACTAATTAGTGTTAATTGAACAGTAATTAGTAATTAACTTAATTAACCTCGCTGACATCAGCATGATGTCATGCTGATGTCATCATCAGCACTGTTTCGAATAATGTTGATTTAAATAATTAAATAAATTTCAGAAATTAATAAAAACTTTAGAAAATCGTATTAAATAAACCGTAACTCCGATGAAAATATTTTATACATGAAACTTGCTCAGAACGACGATACGAACCCGAATACGTCCTTCGTATTCCCGTCAGACGCCCGCAGGTATAAGAACGTTGAACTTTTAGACCGATTTCAGTAAATGAATAGTGCCCAACTTTAATTAAATAAATCCAAATAAATTCCGAAATTAACTAAATCATTTAGTTAGGCAGTAGAACACCCCGGCATATCATTTATACAGGTCATACATGTTGTTTGCATTATTGCCGTGAATTTATTGTTTCTCTCCCCCTCCTTCTCTCTCTCGATAGACGCTGAGACCGACGGCGCTGCACCTGGATACGATTACTTCTTACCGACGAGCAGCCCGTTGACGACCTTCCCTCTTGCCAGAGCAACCAGGCAAGCCCCCCCCCCCCCTTGAGCATTCCAGATATCGCCCATTCTATTCTCTGCTTGCATTAGATTTTGCTACTGTTAATGTATGCTCCTATTCTGATGCATAGCCTGCAGTTGTAACCTGTTCATTGTACCTTACCTGCCTATGATAAACTGTTTAGTATAGGTTGGTAGTGAAAACATCAGTGACCCACCACCTTATCCTTGTTGCCCTGCTGATCATCGACGACTCGATCAACGTGATCGTCGACCAGAGACCGACACCTCACTTCACACCCCCTTAGTTGTACGACTCTGCGTAGTAACTATCGAGTGCCGAGGGTGATACCTCGTAACGCACTCCTGATGAATACTCTGCAGTGTAGCTGTTCGGTCGTGGTCATCGAGGGTGATTCCTCCTTCTCCACTTCCGATACGACTCTGTCGTGCGACCCCTCAGTGTGAACCTCGAGGGTGATACCTCATATGTTCATCCTGATGATTTCGTCGAGTGGAATCCGCCGAGGGTGATTCCTCGGGTTTCCCCCTTGATGTTATGACCACACGATTACTTGACCTTTGTTACAGGCGGGTCCACCCTGGTGGGTACCCGCTGGGGATCTATGATTTTCGGGTGTGCCGAAAGGGCACTCGAGTGTGACATTGTGGCGGAGCATCAGAGACTCTGATTGCCTCCGCGTGATACTAATTGAGCCTATTGGATTTGGGTGTGTGATCTGAGTGGGTCGACGTGCCCTATACGCACTACCACCACGCGGGATAATGGTTATGGGACCCTCTGTGAAGTACGTTTCTCCCGAAAGCTCGTCTGACGTCACGATTCACCGTGCGGGCTGATTGTCGGGATTGGGCTGGATACTTCACTGACGAGTTCAGTGTCGCGTCTGCACCCCGGCCAGTCTCGCAACGCGCAGGGTGCCCAGGGCGATGGCCCGAGACCTCTGGGTGCATAGGTTAGTCCGGCGTGCTGACCTCTCTGCCGAGCCTAGGTAGAGCGCTGCTTTGTGTTGATCTTCTGAGGACGGGCATTACCCAGCAAGTGTATCCAGCCAGAGTTGATCGAGCGTGTTGGGTAACAGTAGTGCACCCCTGCAGGGATGAATCTTCTATCGATAGCCGGTCCTACGGTAAAGGACGCTCAGTTTGTGTATCCCGATCTACTACTTAAACTGGATACTTGTTACTTAATTGAAGCTTCGGGATCGCTTTCTCGCTTGGGAGTCAAGGAAGGATCTTTAAGCTGTACTTCAACATGTTTGCTAAATAAAATGCTATTCTACTCTCTCCTACTGCTGTAAGATGATGGCCTCGAGAAGATGTTTGAAGATGCTAGTCTTCGATAGGACTAGGCCTTCTCTCTATTCTGACATTTCTGCAGCCCAGTCCACTTATACAGCCTTTCTCCATTGATAATGTTGCATATGTAGAATAGATCCTTGCTTGCTGAGTACTTCAGATGATTACTCACGGTTGCTTTACTTTCTCTTTTCCCCATACCCTACCTTGGTGATACATCAGACGATGGAGTCCTGGAGCCAGATGCCACCACCGGAGCGTACTACCAGGAGGGTCCAGAGGGTACTTACTACTGGATCGAGCCAGCCGACCAGGAGTAGGATCGGAGGCTCCCAGGCAGGAGGCCAACGCCTTTCGATCTAGTGTCGCTGTTTGTGCTAGCCTTCTTAAGGCAAAACTTGTTTAACTATGTCTGTACTCAGATAATATTTGTATGACTGACTTATGTATTCGGATCTTCGGATCCCTGGTCTGTAATATTGTGGACCTCCGTTTAAATTGTGTTAGAGTTGTGTTGTGATATCTTCCCGTGAGTCCCTGTGCTTGATCGTACACGTTTGCGTGTATGATTAGTGTACGATTGAGTCGGGGGCGCCACAACCGCTGCCACCCCCACGCAGCACCGGAGGACCACGAAGCAGGAGGCACCTCGCCACAGCCCCCCGTAGCGCCGCCCGTGACCAGCCGCCACCGCGCCACGCGGATCCAGAGCACGTTGACCACCGGGAGGGACGCTCCTCCCCGCCGCGAGAGCACGAGGACCAGGTCCCACCGCCGCCGGCGGGCTTTGCCCGGTGGCGTGCGCCGGCAGCGGCGAGGGGATGAGGAGGGTGGGAGGGGGCCGGCGTCGATGGATCTGGTTTACGCCCGAGCCGCCCCTAGGAGCGACGCGGGGGCAGGGCTATCCTCATATGAACGAATTTTTGGGACATGTGAAATAGATCTAGTGAGTGTATATCATTTTCAGTCAAAACTATATGCTCATGCTGCTATCAGGCAATATAACTTATTTGGGTTCCTCATGAACTCCATGCCATGTGTTTTGCAGATGAAAAAAGAGCATGCAAGTCCTGCATCCGTCCATTTGTTTCTTTGTTATGCTGGGGAAGAAATCCTTTGTTGGCCCTTCGAAACGAAAATGCTTGCTGATGTTATCATCTTATCCTTTAAGATAGTCCAGAACCGAGAGACGAACCACAAGAATGCTTATATTTAACAAAATGTTAAATTATAATCCACTCATGGTCAGCGATAAGCCGATAGCACAACATAAACAGAAATGACTCACAGAACAAGTGGACTTATAAAATATAGTGATGTCAAAAGTTGGAATGTGCAGCAGCAGTACAGTGGTATATATATGCACTAACAGTCGTATGTCGTACCGAAACCTCCATGCTTGATCCTTCAACAAGAAAATTGGAAATAATATATTTTACAAGTATAGTACATAGTAGCAAGTCTAGAACACCATTATAAATAAACAAAATCATCTTTCTAATTATGATATATGGATAGAAGGATGCAGCAACAATGTCCGCAAGAGAAAATCAACAATGTGTCTGCATTGGCCAGGTTGAGACAAAGCACCTTCAGGCAAGGGTAGTTACTACATCTCCACCTTCTCTATACACAAGGCATTTGTCTGCAGAAACCAAATATATATTTTGTTAGGAAAAAAAACTTTTGCAACATTGAGTTCTAACATGCAACCCTTCCTCACAAGTCTCAACCCTGAATGTCATGTGTTTTACCAGAAGAAACAAATTCAGTGAGAGATAGTGCAGATGCTATAACATGGACGCACAGCACACTATAAGATGAATACTTCCCAAGATTCACATAGAAGCAAGAAATTGTGGAAACCATAGAGCATTTTCATTTCATAACAGGGACCTTAGCTATTTTCCTGCTTGGTATCCAAACCAAACATTTTCATTTTGTCACTGTATTGTTGTGTTATTCACTCATGGGGCTGTGGAATAGATAATTTGTTTAGTACTTTATTATTTCTAGCTAGATTAACTTTAGTTCAACATCTACCTTACTCAAACCTCATATTCGACGGCAAAACTTTACATTACCAAACACAAAGAACTGTAAAGGATAATGCTGTATCAACAATTCAGAGCACCGCTTCTTTACAAATATGTTCATACTCGAAGTGGTGAGAAGGAAAAAGAAAGATTAGATCATGGAACAGAAAAGAAGACTGGGAATTAGGTGAAACATAAGAAAACAAGTTACGTGCAATCGACAGAACGCATTCTCTACATTATCTCATTTCACTCCCGAAGCTAGCTGCAGAACAAGATAAAAAAAGGAAAAGGATGATCAATGCAGTGTATATAATATAATTTTTTGTCATATATGTATGACACATATAGTATAAACCTCAGTTTTGGCTGCTCAAATATAATGAACTTTGGTTTTATCATACAAAGTAAAAAAAAATATGTCCATGGGCAGTGAAAAACTTTACAAAGTATTGTCCTCAAATAAAAAACATTGCAGATTTGATTATATGAACAAAAATCACCAAGATTTAATACTACTTTATTTACATCAGATGCATGATTTCAAAATAAAGTGCATGAGATCCCTTGTATTAATCCTGGTTGAATGTGTTAGGTATCTCTGTTGGAGTCATCACAAGTGATTACTTTCGACTCACATTCTAGATTGTTAGAACTATACAGTACAAGTTGGTAGTGGACATTAAACTGTCTTAACAACATTTTCCTGATCCAAAGTGGAGACTTTTAAGATTATCAACTTTCACTGCCTTCTGGCCTGCAACTCAAAGGAGATTCATCTTAACCCTGTAAGAGCACATGGTATCTGTTTCATCTGACGAATAAAACCGGCACACCCCAAACTCCCAAGTCCTAGACACAGATAAACAGTGCCCATAAGCTTCATGGCCCTAAATCTAAATATCTTGAACACAATAGATAATAAATAGCATAGGATACCATGAAACTGGCCTAGGAACATAAGAAAGATCAACGACCAAACATTTATTCTTCTTTCTGAAGGCCAAATACACTCCCTGAACTCAGACTTTGCATGCAGTTCCAGTGGAAGGGAAAAGCCCGAAAGCTGCCTCTAAAAGACTCCACGCTTGAAGGGTCAATAAGAAAGGATTTCCTCCTGCAGCATGACAGAGAACCTGATGGGTGGATGCAGAACCTGAATGGCTTTTTCCATCTGCACAACACACTGCAGTTTATGAGAAACCGCAAATAAATTATATCACCCAAGAGAGGCATGAGCTAGCGCACCTTTGCGACTGAAAATGGTAGATGCGCCGAACCAGATGACAAATCAAAGCACATCAACCGGCCTAAAAGAAAGAGCAAAGACTTCGCCCAACAGAGCAGCAAGGGGCGGCTGAAGACCGGCAAACTTCGATTGTCCCATATGCAAAACGAACAGCTAGAAAGAACAATCCTGTGACCAAACGCAAATAAGAATCATTAGAATGAAACCATAGAATCGGAAAAACATGTCATGATGCTAGACGATGCAATTTTTATTGATGGAAATTTAGATTTGCATCGATGAAGTTTAGCACAACATCATATCCCCTTGATTTTGTGAAGTACTGATAATAAGGAGTAGGTACCTGCACACGTCGTTGCCCCTAGCGGCGAGCCTGTGTTGCTGCTGCATCACACCCGGTGAATCTCCACCTCCGCGTACGTCGTTGCCTCGCTGGCCCGGCCGTGATGCACGCGTCGACGCGCCCAGTTGCCCGCCTGTTAGAGCCGCGCCATGCGCCGCACGAGCGCCAACGCCGTGGCCCTGCAGCCCGTCGCCGCCCGTGCCGAGCCTCGGCGAGGACGCCGTTGTGGGCTTGTTGACTTCTCAGTCCACCGCGGGAGCCGTCTCGGAGCAAGGGGATGTCCCGCAGCTCCAAGCCGTCGCTGCCCCGTAGGCTCGCGTCGGTGCCGTGCGTCGCCTCTCGCCGGAGACCGTCGCCACCGGAGGTTCACCGTCGAGGCTGCCGCGCCCCTGCCTTTCCTCCTCTCCCTTCCCTCTGTTCTTGTCTATCTCCTCCTCACCTTCGAAGCTCTTTCTCTCTGGAACCGCAACAGGCCATGGAGGAGCTCAGCCGCCGCTGCCGTCCCTCCGACTCGCCAGAGCCGCCCGTCGTCGACCCGATCCGGCTGCCATCCGCCAGATCCAAGCCAACCCTGCCCGAGCCCCCTGAATCGAGCTGCTGCCGCCGCCTCCCAGCTTTGACAGCATCGCTCGCCTGAAATCAGGTAGTATCTGTTTGCGATTGGGTTGTATTTTTTCCCTTGGATGGGGCGTGGAACGTTGGTCCGGCAGAGTTTTCGTCCGCCTTGCTAAATTGCTACACAGAGTTTTGGTTGAGGGTTAGTATAATTTTAACGGTTAGATCAACTTAAGTGGTTCTGATTGTGTGGCTCACATTGGCTCGGGTTGATGTGTGTACGTTAGGTTGGGTGTACTTAGTGATGAATATGTTTACTTGTTTAATAGTAGTAGGGAAAAGCATACTCAAAATTATAATACAAATGCTGAAACCTTCAGTGTCACATCAAGAAAAACAAAACAGCGGCCATTAGAATACTCCCATGTTATTCATTTCCTGACAATGAACAGTAACATTACATTTATAGGAGACAAAGAATACAATGAACCTCAGTGCGAGCTGTAAATATTCTCGATGGAGTGGCAGATGTATTGGGATAAAAAACATCAATGAAACCTTCAATTGAAATTCTGAACTGATGTAAATATATTTTATTTTAAACTTCAAGAAACTAACAACAATACAATAAGTAGCTTATATCGCCAAACCAAGATCAGTAAACACTTGGGCATACAGCAGGAGCATTGCTGTGATTTACAGTAGCAATAATCTCAACACTAATACAACACCGATAAATTTACTAAAATATGAGCAATTCTTAAAGAAAAATAATCATATACCTTGAGCCGAATTTGGGTAGTTACTTAAAAAAATGCATTTCCAGCATACATATTACACATCATCACTTGCAAATTGTATATAGAGATTAGCAAACAAAAACCAATACTCAGCAATCAGCACAAGAACTACAAATGGACAGTCAGGTAGAAATAAGAAGTGGCATAGGAGGTTCTGGTTCGCCCTAACATGACAGACTTCTACCTGACAATATTTACCCAATGAGCCTTCTACTGGCTCCGTCATCATGAATATTTAGTATAATTCGTTGAAAGAAGGCACCGACCTTTAACCTGCTCAATATTAACGAATTATACTAAAAGTCATCATGAATACTAAATATTGCTCAATACTTATTGGGTAAATATTGGTTCTGAAGGGCAATGTCATATAACAGAAAAAAAAAGAAATTATCCAAAAAATCATCAGCATGCTTTAAGAAACATTAGAATGAAACTGATTGCTAGGTAAGTTTTATGGGAGAATGATTTTAAGTATTGAGCAGGTTAAAAGTCATCATGAATATCAAATACTCCCTCCGTCCGAACATAATATTGCACTAGTTGTACAATTTTGTACTAATTTGTAACACCCCATGTATTAAGCTACAGTGATCACCCTTTTGATTATGTCATGTCATCATGATCAACAGTGCTTAATTATCATTAGTATCATATTTCTTTTCAAATTCAAATTCAAATGGAAATTAAACTGAAAGTGGAAAATAAAAGTTGTTCAACAAAGAAACTAAAATGTTCAATAAATAGCAAATATTCCAGAGACAATTCTAAAATTATATTCAACATATACTAAATAAATTAGGTGACTCTAACAACAAAAAAAATAGAGTTATTTAACCATTATTCTCTTATTTAAAATCCAAATAAAATCATTTGTACTCCAAACCATTTTCTAGCAATGTCTAATATTGCACTGTACATATTTGGGCAAGATTCATAAAATACAAAAGTCATTTTTAGGCCTAACTAATTACAAAACAAAAAATAATAAAAGAAAAACAAAACAAAAAATATATATATAAAGAAACCCCTCCCTGGCCAACTGGGCCTTGGCCCAGCCGAACCGGCCCACCCCACACTGGCCTACAAGGCCCCCTCCCCCCCAGCCGCACCGAAACCCTAGCACCCTCCCTCACCCCACTCCCCCCCCTCCCACTCGCTCCCTCCTCTCGATTCGATCTGGATCGGAGGGGACGAGCCCCCCCTCGACGCCGTTTGCCCCTCGCCGCCCCGGATCCCGTCGACGCCGGCTCGACCTCGACCCCATCACGCCCGTCCCTGACCGTCGCCCGACGCTACCTCGCCGGCGCCCATCCCCGACATCCCCCTCATCGGTCTCCACCGCCGGCCGACCCCGAGCCCGCTGCCTTTTCCCCACGAACGTCGGTGTGGCTCCGGCCTTCTCTCTCTCCCTCGCCCGGCGCTCGCCAGCTCCACCGCCTGCCGCCCGCGTCCGCACCACGCTCGTCGCACGTCGGACCGCGCCCCGCGCCTATTCGCGCTCATCGCGCGCACCCTTGCCTCGCGCCGCGCCTGCGTCCTCCCCTGCAGTTGCCCATCGCCGCGTGCGCGCACGCCGCCTCGCTCGGCGTCCTGCGCTGCTACCCCCGCGAGCCCCCCCCCCTTGGCTGCGCTCGCCTGCTCGTGGCCTCGGGTGCCACTGCCCTAGGTCCTCTCGCGCACTTGCCGCCGCGTCCGCCGGGCCGCACCCCTGCCCCCACCGCTCGCCGCAGCCGAGCCTCGCCCTCCTCGGTCATCGCCGTTCCCGCCGCTGCTCGTTGCCCGCGCCCGCGCGCTCGCTGTGGCCTCCTGGGCCACTGCCAGGTGGGCCCAAGCCCCTGTGCCACTGACCGAACGGGCCCACGGCCCAGAACATTTAAAAAAATAATAAAAATAAATAATAGTTAATAAAAATAAACAGAATAAATATTAATTAAATAATTAATTACTAATTAACCTAATTAACCCTGATTAATTAAGACTAATTAAGTTTAATTAAGTTAATGTTTAATTAAGCTAATTAACTACTGTTAATTAACTAACAGAGGCTGACATGTGGGCCCCACATGTCAGGTTGACCCAGTCAATGGTACTGTTCACTGCTGATGTCATGATGACGTCAGCATGCACTGTTCTGGATAATGTTGTATTAAATAATTAAATAAATTCCAGAAAATCAATAAAACTTTGAAAAATCATACTCCATCCGTTCCTTGATATAAGGTGTATAGATTTTTGAGAAAAAAAATCCGAAATATAAGGTGTATTGCGTTGCTCCACTCGTATGGATAATGTTTTTAGGGATTTGATTACATTTCCTTATATTAGGCAAGCTCCTCTATTTTCTCTTGTCAATTAGTCAGGTGTAATCTCGCCCAAAACTTGTGAAATTTTCCCTCCACATGCGTTCTTTAATTTTCGTGCCAAAAACTATACACCCTATATTAAGGAACGGAGGGAGTATAAAATAATCCGTAGCTCAGATCGAAAAACTTTGTATATGGAAGTTACTCAGAACGACGAGACGAATCCGAATACGCTGTCCGTTCGTTCGCCACACGTCCCTAGCATTGCGAACATGCAACCGTCCCCCTTCAGTCCCTCCGTCCGAAAATGCCAAACACCGGGAGTACATTCCCGGATGAATTCCCCCTTCGCCAGTATCACCCGGCACAGCGTTAGATCACCTCTGTCACCGCGTATTACCATGTTATGCTTTGTGCTACAAATGTTTGCTCTGTATTTATTGTTTCCTCCCCCTCTTCTCTCTCGGTAGACCCTGACACCGACGTCGTCCCCGAGACCGACGCAACTCAGGAGCCCGACACCACCATTGACGACCTTGCCCTTGCCGCCGAGCAACCAGGCAAGCCCCCCCTTTGATCATCCCGATATCGCCCATTCTAATTTCTCATGCTTGCATTAGAATTCCTGCTGCCACTGCTTTACCTATTCTGATGCATAGCCTGTTTATTGTAACCTGCTGTTGATAATTACCTGCATATCCTAAACTGCTTAGTATAGGCTGGGTAGAGACCTATTAGTGACCCCACTTATCCCGATTGCCCCGCTGGATTATCCGAAGACCCGATCAACGGGATTGAAGACAGGCCCCGGCACCGCACATCACCCCCCTTAGTTGTACGACACTACTGGGTTACGATCGAGTGCCGAGGGTGATACCTCGTCAGCACTTCTGATGTTAACCTTGTAGGGTAGATAATTGGTCGTGGTCCTCGAGGGTGATTCCTCCTTCTCCACTGCCGATACGACCCTGTCACGCAACACTTCAAGTGCGAACCTCGAGGGTGATTCCTCTGAGTTCACCTTGACGGATACATCGAGTAGGAATCCAATGAAGGTGATACCTCAGATTCCCCCTGATGTTATGGACACACAGATACTTGGACCTTACACTGTTACTTGGAAAGGCGGGTTGACCCTGAGGGGTACCCGCGTGCGCCTAAGTGGCGAGTGTTGTGAAGACAGGTTGACCTAGATGGTGCCCGAGTGATGAATACGAGGCGCGGCCGGGCATTCTTGGCCCTTGCCTCAAGTCCTCGAGACGGGGCGATGGGGTCACATCTTTCGTGAGTCTCTGCTCGTTACCGCAAGCCCCTAGTCCACTAACGATTTGGATATTTGATCCGAGACGGCCTCTGGCCTGATAGCACTAACCATCACGTGGGCATGGTATGGGCGTTCTGCATCGTATCATCAGCCGAAAGCTCTGTCAGACGTCCAGTTCAGCACTGCGGCCGGGCTGGGCCGGCACCATCCTGAGGGGTGGAGCCTGGTTGGCCCGGCACGCAATGACCCGGAGGGCGAGGGGCGATTGCCAAGACCCCCTTGCGCTTAGGATGTAGACCGACGGGGACCTCTCTGCTGAGCTGTAGGTAGGGTTGCGGTGTATCGTTTGGCCGAGGCCGGGCATGACCCGGAAAAGTGTGTACGGCCGGAGTTAAGCGAGCGTGGTGGGTAAGTTGGTGCACACCTGCAGGGAAGAACACATCTATCGATAGCCGGTCCTACGGTAAAGGACACTCGGAGTTGTATCCCGATCGATACAGCTAGAACTTGAGATGAGACCTGGATATGAGGCTCTGGGATTTCTTCTCACAGGGAGTCGAGAAGGGATCTTCGGACGAGGTTGATGACTATATGGCTCTGGGATTGCTTTCTCGCAGGGAGCCAAGAAAGGATCTCTGGGTGAGGTTGAGACTTAATGATACTGCTACATTATATTGTACTGTTCTACTCTCTTCTATTGCTGCAAGACCGCTGAAGATGCTAGTCTTCGATAGGACTAGGCCTCCTCTCTATTCTGGCATTTCTGCAGCCCAGTCCACATATACAGCCTTCCTTTGATAATGTTGCATATGTAGTGTAGATCCTTGCTTGCTGACTACTTCGGATGAGTACTCACGGTTGCTTTACTTTCTTTTTCCCCCATATTCATTTGATGCGACCAGATGACGGAGCCCCGGATACAGCTGCCCCCGCCGACGATCGCTACTACTACCCCGAGGGTGTATACTACTATGAGTTGACTGACGACCAGGAGTAGGATTGGAGGGTCCCAGGCAGGAGGCCTACGCCTTTCGATCGTAGTGTTTTATTTTGCCCTGCCTTCTAAGGGCCTATCTGTGTTTTCTTTTATATCTGTACTCAGATATCTGAAGCTTCCGCTGATGCTTGTATGCGAGCTTATATATTCGAGCCCTCGAGGCCCCTGGCTTGTAATATAAAGCTTGTATGACTTTATTTATGTTTTAGAGTTGTGTTGTGATATCTTCCCGTGAGTCCTTAGGCTTGATCGTGTGCATTTGCGTGTATGATTAGTGCACAATTGAGCCGGGGGCGTCACAAGTTGGTATCAGAGCCGACTGCCTGTAGGAAGCCCCCTTTCCAACTCCTTGGCAGAAGTTGAGTCTAGACATCGAAAAACTAATTTACTAACTTGGCTGTGTGGCTTACGGGCCCACGTCGCCAACTGGGTGGTATTAGGATCTTTTACTCCTCGACCTTTACTCTGGGACTCTGATCTCTCTTCTATTCGGGTTAAATTTTACTAACTCCAACATTTGGTTCTCCTAACTACTTCCTCCCGGAGAGCCCTTACTCCAGATGATTACTTGGTGCACCAGAAAATTCCGAAGATACTCTCTGATGTTCTTTCGAGAACTTGTGCTCATCGGATTTGCAATTCCCTACCCCCGAGACATCCCTATGGATAGCTACTTATACTTGCCATCCATACCTTCATTCTCGATAACTCTTGTTAGTACAAGATACCCTGAACTACTTCCCGCTACCCCGAGAATCCTTTGTGATTACTGCCTTGCAGCTTTTTTCTGCATGATTACACCTACGAAGAATTCCTCGCACTTATCGAGGATTTGTTCGCTCCTAATTGTTCTTGTGTTACACAAAATTCTTCGAAACGCTATTCGATTTTCGGAAGATCTTCAGCAGCTTATTGCTCCTAAATTCCTTGCCTTCCTGTATCATGGTTAAATCCGTATTTCTAGTAATCTCCGTTGACATCCTCTTTCACTATCATTTCGAGTCCCTTGATTCAATATGTTAAGAATGCGCAAGCTAAAGATGCTGAAATTGATCTGATGAAGAAAGATCTTCACCTTGAAAAGTACAGGGATTTCTCGCCGTCTGAAGATGGAACCTTGTATTTCAGAAACCGCATTGTCGTACCTCGCTTCGAGCTTATGACTGACAAAGTCATGAAGGAGGCCCATGATACCCCGCTGTCTATTCATCCTGGTAGCACCAAGATGTAACGTGATCTGTGTCAAAGGTACTGGTGGTCTAGAATGAAGCAAGACATTGCTCGTTATGTTGCTGAATGTGATGTTTGCCGTCGCGTTAAAGCAGAACATCAGAAGCCTGCTGGAATTTTGCAACCACTTCCTATTCCTCTATGGAAATGGGATAAGGTTCAGTTGGATTTCATTACTGGCCATCCCAGGTCACAGAAGGGTCACGATGCTATTCTTGTCGTCGTCGACTAACTCTCTAAGGTTGCACACTTTCTGCCTGTCAAAGAGACCATCACCGCTAGCCAGCTAGCAGAGTGATATATCTCCAGAATTGTTTCACTCCATGGCATTCCGAAAGAGATTAATTCGGACCGTGGCGGCCTTTTCACTTCCAAGTTCTGGGAAAGTTTCCAAGAAGCTATGGGAACTTATATTACCTGGAGTTCAGCTTATCATCCCCAATCTCAAGGCCAAGTCGAACGAGTCAATCAAGTGCTTGAAGACATGCTGCGAGCTTGTGTTATTTCTTTCGGCAAGAAGTGGGAAGAATCTCTTCCTTATGCGGAATTCTCATATAACAACAGCTATCAAGCCAGCTTGAAAATGGCTCCCTTCGATGTACTTTATGGACGTAAGTGTCGAACCCCTCTGAATTGGTCAGAAACTGGGGAACGACCACTCGTGGGTCCGGATATTATTAAACACGCCGAAGAACAAGTTCGTATTGTCCGGGAAATCTCAAGGCGGCTCAGGACAGCCAGAAGGGCAACTATGATCACAAACGATGGGGTTTGACTTATCAACCTGGTGATCAAGCTTATTTGCGAGTCACTCCTATGAAGGGCACCCACCGTTTTGGAATCAAGGGCAAACTAGCTCAGCGCTACATTGGTCCTTTCTGCATTATTGCTAAACGTGGTCAGGTGGCATATAAATTGGAGTTGCCACCGCAATTCTCTCATATCCACGACGTCTTCCATGTGTCTCAACTTCATAAATGCTTCAAGGAATCTCCGCACCGCGCAGTGGATCACGAGATGCTCGAATTGCAAGATGATCTTTCTTATAAGGAGCATCCGATCCGCATTCTCGATGAAGCTGAACGTCGGACCCATCAGAAGACGACCAAGTTCCTCAAAGTGCAGTGGTCAAATCATACTGAAGATGAAGCCACTTGGGAATGCGAGGATAACCTCTGTGCTGAATACCCCGATCTTTTCCCTTCTACCTCTTAATTCTCGGGACGAGAATTCTTGTTAGTGGAGTAGATTTGTAACACCCCATGTATTAAGCTACAGTGATCACCCTTTTGATTATGCCATGTCATCATGATCAACAGTGCTTAATCATCATTAGTATCATATCTCTTTTCAAATTCAAATTCAAATGGAAATTAAACTGAAAGTGGAAAATAAAAGTTGTTCAACATAGAAACTAAAATGTTCAATAAATAGCAAATATTCCAGAGACAATTCTAAAATTATATTCAACATATACTAAATAAATTAGGTGACTAACAACAAAAAAACAGAGTTATTTAACCCTGATTCTCTTATTTAAAATCCAAATAAAATCATTTGTACTCCAAACCATTTTCTAGCAATGTCTAATATTGCACTGTAAATATTTGGGAAAGTTTCATAAAATACAAAAGTCATTTTTAGGCCTAACTAATTACAAAACAGAAAATAATAAAAGAAAAACAAAACAAAACAAAATATATAAAAAGAAACCCCTCCCTGGCCAACTGGGCCTCGGCCCAGCCGAACCGGGCCACCCCGCACTGGCCTACAAGGCCCCCTACCCCCCAGCCGCAATGAAACCCTAGCACCCTCCCTCACCCCACTCCTCCCCCCCCTCTCGCTCCCTCCTCTCGATCCGATCTGGATCGGAGGGGACGAGCCCCCCCTCGACGCCGTTTGCCCCTCGCCGCCCCAGATCCCGTCGACGCCGCCTCGACCTCGACCCCATCGCGCCCATCCCTGACCGCCGCCCGACGCTACCTCGCCGGCGCCCGTCCCCGACATCCCCCTCACCAGTCTCCACCGCCGGTCGACCCCGAGCCCGCTGCCTTTTCCCCATGAACGCCGGTGAGGCTCTAGCCTTCTCTCTCTCCCTCGCCCCGCGCTCGCCAGCTCCACCGCCTGCCGCCCGCGTCCGCGCCACGCTCGTCGCACGCCGGACCGCGCCCCGCACCCCGCGCATGCTCGCGCTCACCGCGCGCACCCTTGCCTCGCGCCGCGCCTGCGTCCTCCCCTGCAGTTGCCCACCGCCGCGTGTGTGCACGCCGCCTCGCTCGGCGTCCTGCGCTGCTACGCCCGCGAGCCCCCCCTTGGCTGCGCTCGCCTGCTCGTGGCCTCGGGCGCCACTGCCCGCACTCCTCTCGCGCTCTTGCCGCCGCGTCCGCCGGGCCGCACCCCTGCCCCCACCGCTCGCCACAGCCGAGCCTCGCCCGTGGCCTCGCCCTCCTCGGTCAGCGCCGTGCCCGCCGCTGCCCGTTGCCCGCGCCCGCGCGCTCGCTGTGGCCTCCTGGGCCACTGCCAGGTGGGCCCAAGCCCCTGTGCCACAGACCGAACGGGCCCACGGCCTAGAACATTTAAAAATAATAATAAAAATAAATAATAGTTAATAAAAATAAACAAAATAAATATTAATTAAATAATTAATTACTAATTAACCTAATTAACCCTGATTAATTAAGACTAATTAAGTTTAATTAACTTAATGTTTAATTAAGCTAATTAACTACTGTTAATTAACTAACAGAGGCTGACATGTGGGCCCCACATGTCAGGTTGACCCAGTCAACGGTACAGTTGACTGCTGACATCATGCTGATGTCATGATGACGTCAGCATGCACTGTTCTGGATAATGTTGTATTAAATAATTAAATAAATTTCAGAAAATCAATAAAACTTTGAAAAATCATATAAAATAATCCGTAGCTCAGATCGAAAAACTTTGTACATGGAAGTTACTCAGAACGACGAGACGAATCCGAATACGCGGTTCGTTCGTCCGCCACACGTCCCTAGCATAGCGAACATGCAACCGTCCCCCTGCGGTCCCTCCGTCCGAAAATGCCAAACACCGGGAGTACATTCCCGGATGAATTCCCCCTTCGCCAGTATCACCCGGCACTGCGTTAGATCATCTCAGTCACCGCGTATTACCATGTTATGCTTTGTGCTGCACTTGTTTTCTCCGTATTTATTGTTTCCTCCCCCTCTTCTCTCTCGGTAGACCCTGACACCGACGTCATCCCCGAGACCAACGCAACTCAGGAGCCCGACGCCACCATTGACGACCTTGCCCTTACCACCGAGCAACCAGGCAAGCCCCCCCTTTGATCATCCCGATATCGCCCATTCTAATTTCTCATGCTTGCATTAGATTTGCTGCTGCCACTGCTTTACCTATTCTGATGCATAGCCTGTTTATTGTAACCTGCTGTTGATAATTACCTGCATATCCTAAACTGCTTACTATAGGCTGGGTAGAGACCTATTAGTGACCCCACTTATCCCGATTGCCCCGCTGGATTATCCGAAGACCCGATCAACGGGATTGAAGACAGGCCCCGGCACCGCACATCACACCCCTTAGTTGTACGACACTACTGGGTTACTATCGAGTGCCGAGGGTGATACCTCGTCAGCACTTCTGATGTTAACCTTGTAGGGTAGATAATTGGTCGTGGTCCTTGAGGGTGATTCCTCCTTCTCCACTGCCGATACGTCCCTGTCACGCAACACTTCAAGTGCGAACCTCGAGGGTGATTCCTCTGAGTTCACCTTGACGGATACATCGAGTGGGGATCCAATGAGGGTGATACCTCGGATTCCCCCTGATGTTATGGACACACGGATACTTGGACCTTACACTTTTACTTGGAAAGGCGGGTCGACCCTGAGGGGTACCCGCGTGCGCCTAAGTGGCGAGTGTTGTGAAGACGGGTTGACCTGGATGGTGCCCGAGTGATGAATACGAGGCGCGGCCGGGCATTCTTGGCAATTGCCGCAAGTCCTCGAGATGGGGCGATGGGTTCACATCTTTCGTGAGTCTCTGCTTGTTACCGCAAGCCCCTAGTCCACTAACGATTTGGATATTTGATCCGAGAGGGCCTCTGGCCTGATAGCACTAACCATCACGTGGGCATGGTATGGGCGTTCTGCATCGTAGCATCAGCCGAAAGCTCTGTCAGACGTCCAGTTCAGCACTGCGGCCAGGCTGGGCCGGCACCATCCTGAGGGTTGGAGCCTGGTTCGCCCGGCACGCAACAACCCGGAGGGCGAGGGGCGATTTCCAAGACCCCCTTGCACTTAGGATGTAGATCGACGGGGACCTCTCTGCTGAGCTGTAGGTAGGGTTGCGGTGTATCGTTTGGCTGAGGCCGGGCATGACCTGGAAAAGTGTGTACGGCCAGAGTTAAGCGAGCGTGGTGTGTAAGTTGGTGCACCCCTGCAGGGAAGAACACATCTATCGATAGCCGGTCCTACGGTAAAGGACACTCGGAGTTGTATCCCGATCGATACAGCTAGTACTTGAGATGCGACCTGGATATGAGGCTCTGGGATTGCTTCTCTCAGGGAGTCGAGAAGGGATCTCCGGACGAGGTTGATGACTATATGGCTCTGGGATTGCTTTCTCGTAGGGAGCCGAGAAAGGATCTCTGGGTGAGGTTGACACTTAATGATACTTCTACATTATATTGTACTGTTCTACTCTCTTCTATTGCTGCAAGACCGCTGAAGATGCTAGTCTTCGATACGACTAGGACTCCTCTCTATTCTGGCATTTCTGCAGCCCAGTCCACATATACAGCCTTCCTTTGATAATGTTGCATATGTAGTGCAGATCCTTGCTTGCTGAGTACTTCGGATGAGTACTCACGGTTGCTTTGCTTTCTTTTTCCCCCATATTCATTTGATGCGACCAGATGATGGAGCCCCGGATACAGCTGCCCCCGCCGACGATCGCTACTACTACCCCGAGGGTGGATACTACTACGAGTTGACTGACGACCAGGAGTAGGATCGGAGGGTCCCAGGCAGGAGGCCTACGCCTTTCGATCGTAGTGTTTTATTTTGCCCTGCCTTCTAAGGGCCTATCTGTGTTTTCTTTATATCTGTACTCAGATATCTGATGCTTCCGCTGACGCTTGTATGCGAGCTTATGTATTCGAGCCCTCGAGGCCCCTGGCTTGTAATATAAAGCTTGTATGACTTTATTTATGTTTTAGAGTTGTGTTGTGATATCTTCCGGTGAGTCCTTAGGCTTGATCGTGTGCATTTGCGTGTATGATTAGTGCACAATTGAGCCAGGGGCGTCACAAGTTGGTATCAGAGCCGACTGCCTGTAGGAAGCCTCCTTTCCAACTCCTTCACGGAAGTTGAGTCTAGACATCAAAAAACTAATTTACTAACTTGGCTGTGTGGCTTACGGGCCCACGTCGCCAACTGGGTGGTATTAGGATCTTTTACTCCTCGACCTTTACTCTAGGACTCTGATCTCTCTTCTATTCGGGTTAAATTTTACTAACTCCAACATTAGGTTCTCGTAACTACTTCCTCCCGGAGAGCCCTTACTCCAGATGATTACTTGGTGCAACAGAAAATTCCGAAAATAATCTCTGATGTTCTTTCAAGAACTTGTGCTCATCGGATTTGCAATTCCCTACCCCCGAGACATCCCTATGGATAGCTACTTATACTTGCCATCCATACCTTCATTCTCGATAACTCTTGCTAGTACAAGATACCCTGAACTACTTCCCGCTACCCCGAGAATGCTTTGTGATTACTGCCTTGCAGCTTTTTTCTGCACGATTACACCTACGAAGAATTCCTCACACTTATCGAGGATTTGTTCGTTCCTAATTGTTCTTGTGTTACACAAAATTCTTCGAAACGCTATTCGATTTTCGGAAGATCTTCAGCAGCTTATTGCTCCTGAATTCCTTGCCTTCCTGTATTATGGTTAAATCCATATTTCTAGTAATCTCTGTTGACATCCTCTTTCACTATCATTTCGAGTCCCTTGATTCAATATGGTAAGAATGCGCAAGCTAAAGATGCTGAAATTGATCTGATGAAGAAAGATCTTCACCTTAAAAAGTACAGGGATTTCTCGCTGTCTGAAGATGGAACCTTGTATTTCAGAAACCGCATTGTCGTACCTCGCTTCGAGCTTATGACTGACAAAGTCATGAAGGAGGCCCATGATACCCCGCTGTCTATTCATCCGGGTAGCACCAAGATGTATCATGATATGCGTCAAAGGTACTGGTGGTCTAGAATGAAGCAAGACAGTGCTCGTTATGTTGCTGAATGTGATGTTTGCCGTCGCGTTAAAGCAGAACATCAGAAGCCTGCTAGAATTTTGCAACCACTTCCTATTCCTCTATGGAAATGGGATAAGGTCCAGATGGATTTCATTACTGGCCTTCCCAGGTCACAGAAGGGTCACGATGCTATTCTTGTCATCGTCGACCAACTCTCTAAGGTTGCACACTTTCTGCCTGTCAAAGAGACCATCACCGCTAGCCAGCTAGCAGAGTGATATATCTCCAGAATTGTTTCACTCCACGGGATTCCGAAAGAGATTAGTTCGGACCGTGGCGGCCTTTTCACTTCCAAGTTCTGGGAAAGTTTCTAAGAAGCTATGGGAACTTATATTACCTGGAGTTCAGCTTATCATCCCCAATCTCAAGGCCAAGTCGAACGAGTCAATCAAGTGCTTGAAGACATGCTGCGAGCTTGTGTTATTTCTTTCAGCAAGAAGTGGGAAGAATCTCTTCCTTATGCGGAATTCTCATATAACAACAGCTATCAAGCCAGCTTGAAAGTGGCTCCCTTCGAAGTACTTTATGGACGTAAGTGTCGAACCCCTCTGAATTGGTCAGAAACTGAGGAACGACCACTCGTGGGTCAGGATATTATTCAACACGCCGAAGAACAAGTTCGTATTGTCCTGGAAAATCTCAAGGCGGCTCAGGACCGCCAGAAGAGCAACTATGATCGCAAACGATGGGGTTTGACTTATCAACCTGGTGATCAAGCTTATTTGCGAGTCACTCCTATGAAGGGCACCCACCGTTTTGGAATCAAGGGGAAACTTGCTCAGCGCTACATTGGTCCTTTCCGCATTATTGCTAAACGTGGTCAGGTGGCATATAAATTGGAGTTGCCATCGCAATTCTCTCATATCCACGACGTCTTCCATGTGTCTCAACTTCATAAATGCTTCAAGGAATCTCAGCACCAAGTTGTGGATCACGAGATGCTCGAATTGCAAGATGATCTTTCTTATAAGGAGCATCCGATCCGCATTCTCGATGAAGCTGAATGTCGGACCCGTCAGAAGACGACCAAGTTCGTCAAAGTGCAGTGGTCAAATCATACTGAAGATGAAGCCACTCGGGAACGCGAGGATAACCTCCGTGCTGAATACCCCGATCTTTTCCCTTCTACCTCTTAATTCTCGGGACGAGAATTCTTGTTAGTGGAGGAGATTTGTAACACCCCATGTATTAAGCTACAGTGAACACCCTTTTGATTATGTCATGTCATCATGATCAATAGTGCTTAATCATCATTAGTATCATATCTCTTTTCAAATTCAAATTCAAATGGAAATTAAACTGAAAGTGGAAAATAAAATTTGTTCAACATAGAAACTAAAATGTTCAATAAATAGCAAATATTCCAGAGACAATTCTAAAATTATATTCAACATATACAAAATAAATTAGGTGACTCTAACAACAAAAAAACATAGTTATTTAACAATTATTCTCTTATTTAAAATCCAAATAAAATCATTAGTACTCCAAACCATTTTCTAGCAATGTCTAATATTGCACTGTAAATATTTGGGAAAGTTTCATAAAATACAAAAGTCATTTTTAGGCCTAACTAATTACAAACCAGAAAATAATAAAAGAAAAACAAAACAAAACAAAATATATAAAAAGAAACCCCTCCCTGGCCAACTAGGCCTCGGCCCAGCCGAACCGGCCCACCCCGCACTGGCCTACAAGGCCCCCTCCCCCCCAGCCGCACTGAAACGCTAGCACCCTCCCTCACCCACTCCCCCCCCACTCGCTCCCTCCTCTCGATCCGATCTGGATCGGAGGGGACGAGCCCCCCCTCGACGCCGTTTGCCCTTCGCCGTCCCGGATCCCGTCGACGCCGGCTCGACCTCGACCCCATCGCGCACGTCCCTGACCGCCGCCCGACGCTACCTGGCCGGCGCCCGTCCCCGACATCCCCCTCACCGGTCTCCACCGCCGGTCGACCCCGAGCCCGCTGCCTTTTCCCCATGAACGCCGATGAGGCTCCGGCCTTCTCTCTCTCCCTCGCCCCGCGCTCGCCAACTCCACCGCCTGCCGCCCGCGTCCGCGCCACGCTCGTCGCAAGCCGGACCGCGCCCCACGCGCCGCGCCTGCTCGCGCTCACCGCGCGCACCCTTGCCTCGTGCCGCGCCTACGTCCTCCCCTGCAGTTGCCCATCGCCGCGTGCGTGCACGCCGCATCGCTCGGCGTCCTGCGCTGCTACGCCCACGAGCCCCCCCTTGGCTACGCTCGCCTGCTCGTGGCCTCGGGCGCCACTGCCCGCACTCCTCTCGTGCTCTTGCCGCCGCGTCTGCCGGGCCGCACCCCTGCCCCTACCGCTCGCCACAGCCGAGCCTCGCCCCTGGCCTCGCCCTCCTCGGTCAGCGTCATGCCCGCCGCTGCCCGTTGCCCGCACCCGCGCGCTCGCTGTGGCCTCCTGGGCCACTGCCAGGTGGGCCCAAGCCCCTGTGCCACTGACCGAACGGGCCCACGGCCCAGAACATTTAAAATAAAAATAAAAATAAATAATAGTTAATAAAAATAAACAAAATAAATATTAATTAAATAATAAATTACTAATTAACCTAATTAACCCTGATTAATTAAGACTAATTAAGTTTAATTAACTTAATGTTTAATTAAGCTAATTAACTACTGTTAATTAACTAATAGAGGCTGACATGTGGGCCCCACATGTCAGGTTGACCCAGTCAACAGTACAGTTGACTGCTGACGTCATGCTGATGTCATGATGACGTCAGCATGCACTGTTCTGGATAATGTTGTATTAAATAATTAAATAAATTCCAGAAAATCAATAAAACTTTGAAAAATCATATAAAATAATCCGTAGCTCAGATCGAAAAACTTTGTACATGGAAGTTACTTAGAACGACGAGACGAATCCGAATACACGGTCCGTTCGTCCGCCACACGTCCCTAGCATAGCGAACATGCAACCACCCCCCTCTGGTCCCTCCGTCCGAAAATGGCAAACACCGGGAGTACATTCCCGGATGAATTCCCCCTTCGCCAGTATCACCCGGCACTGCGTTAGATCACCTCTGTCACCGAGTATTATCATGTTATGCTCAGTGCTGCAGTTGTTTGCTCTATATTTATTGTTTCCTCCCCCTCTTCTCTCTCGGTAGACCCTGACACCGACGTCGTCCCCGAGACCGACACAGCTCAGGAACCCGACACCACCATTGACGACCTTGCCCTTGCCGCCGAGCAACCAGGCAAGCCCCTCCCTTTGATCATCCCGATATCGCCCATTCTAATTTCTCATGCTTGCATTGGAATTCCTGCTGCCACTGCTTTACCTATTCTGATGCATAGCCTGTTTATTGTAACCTGCTATTGATAATTACCTGCATATCCTAAACTGCTTAGTATAGGCTGGGTAGAGACCTATTAGTGACCCCACTTATCCCGATTGCCCCGCTGGATTATCCGAAGACCCGATAACGGGATTGAAGACAGGCCCCGGCACCGCACATCACCCCCCCTTAGTTGTACGACACTACTGGGTTACTATCGAGTGCCGAGGGTGATACCTCGTCGGCACTTCTGATGTTAACCTTGTAGGGTAGATAATTGGTCGTGGTCCTCGAGGGTGATTCCTCCTTCTCCACTGCCGATACGACCCTATCACGCAACACTTCAAGTGCGAACCTCGAGGGTGATTCCTCCGAGTTCACCTTGACGGATACATCGAGTAGGGATCCAATGAGGTTGATACCTCGGATTCCCCCTGATGTTATGGACACAAGGATACTTGGACCTTACACTGTTACTTGGAAAGGCGGGTCGACCCTGAGGGGTACCCGCGTGCGCCTAAGTGGCGAGTGTTGTGAAGACGGGTTGACCTGGATGGTGCCCGAGTGATGAATACGAGGCGCGGCCGGGCATTCTTGGCCCTTGCCGCAAGTCCTCGAGACGGGGCGATGGGGTCACATCTTTCGTGAGTCTCTGCTCGTTACCGCAAGCCCCTAGTCCACTAACGATTTGGATATTTGATCCGAGAGGGCCTCTGGCCTGATAGCACTAACCATCACGTGGGCATGGTATGGGCGTTCTGCATCGTATCATCAGCCGAAAGCTCTGTCAGACGTCCAGTTCAGCACTGCGGCCGGGCTGGGCCGGCACCATCCTGAGGGGTGGAGCCTGGTTCGCCCGGCACGCAACGACCCGGAGGGCGAGGGTCGATTGCCAAGACCCCCTTGCGCTTAGGATGTAGACCGACGGGGACCTCTCTGCGGAGCTGTAGGTAGGGTTGCAGTGTATCGTTTGGCCGAGGCCGGGCATGACCCGGAAAAGTGTGTATGGCCGGAGTTAAGCTAGCGTGGTGGCTAAGTTGGTGCACCCCTGCAGGGAAGAACACATCTATCGATAGCCGGTCCTACGGTAAAGGACACTCGGAGTTGTATCCCGATCGATACAGCTAGAACTTGAGATGAGTCCTGGATATGAGGCTCTGGGATTGCTTCTCGCAGGGAGTCGAGAAGGGATCTCCGGACGAGGTTGATGACTATATGGCTCTGGAATTCCTTTCTCGCAGGAAGCCGAGAAAGGATCTCTGGGTGAGGTTGAGACTTAATGATACTGCTACATTATATTGTACTGTTCTACTCTCTTCTATTGCTGCAAGACCGCTGAAGATGCTAGTCTTCGATAGGACTAGGCCTCCTCTCTATTCTGGCATTTCTGCAGCCCAGTCCACATATACAGCCTTCCTTTGATAATGTTGCATATGTAGTGTAGATCCTTGCTTGCTGACTACTTCGGATGAGTACTCACGGTTGCTTTACTTTCTTTTCCCCTCATATTCATTTGATGTGACCAGATGACGGAGCCCCGGATACAGCTGCCCCCGCCGACGATCGCTACTACTACCCCGAGGGTGGATACTACTACGAGTTGACTGACGACCAGGAGTAGGATCGGAGGGTCCGAGGCAGGAGGCCTACGCCTTTCGATCGTAGTGTTTTATTTTGCCCTGCCTTCTAAGGGCCTATCTGTGTTTTCTTTTATATCTGTACTCAGATATCTGATGTTTCCGCTGATGCTTATATGCGAGCTTATGTATTCGAGCCCTCGAGGCCCCTGGCTTGTAATATAAAGCTTGTATGACTTTATTTATGTTTTAGAGTTGTGTTGTGATATCTTTCCGTGAGTCCTTAGGCTTGATCGTGTGCATTTGCGTGTATGATTAGTGCACGATTGAGCCGGGAGCGTCACATAAATCAGCAACACTTATTTTGGGACGGAGGGAGTATGAAACAATATCGCTCTAGCATTCCACATCACTCAGGTCTCAAGTCCATCTTGGCTCTAGTTATAGCAAATATTTATAACTATATATCCACTATCCAATAGGTACCACAAGCAAATGTGTAGTTATGGTACTGGGCAAACAACTCAGCTTAATTCAGCAAAAAAAACTTCAATAGAACATGATTACCAAAGAACTTTTCCACATGCTTTCTCACTAAATGTCTATGTAATGTAAAATATTATTTATTACAACAATTACCTGCAGGAGAGTGAGCAGCAAACTACCTTTGATACATCAGCCTCTTCTCCAATCTATTGGGCACACAAATGAATTATGAAATGCAAGCAGTGTAACATCAGTTATTAACGGGTACCGCAACACAAATCTGATTAAAGGAGTCATCCAAGCTTAAATTGAAGAACGAACGAAAAATTCTTACCTATCAGCTACTCGGAGCAAAAGATTACCCTACTTAAGTCAGCAAAGGAATGAGTAACCGGTACTTATGAGCTAAATTGTAGCAAATAAATTCAAGGATAATTGCACTCCCAACAATTTCTGGAGAGGAGCCTTTTCTTAGCACATGCTGAATACTGAGATCATCAAATCCCAGAATCTAGAAACACATTTGATAACTTCATTAAGGAATCTTAAATATCGTACATACCAAGTCAACAAACATGGGTCTAATCTAGTAAGGAAAAAATATCTATGTGTCATGTTCTAGTTTTATTATCCCGACGCACAAATCACACGTTAACATACTCATGAAGCATTAACTCCCGTAGTTTTTGTAGACATGCACTTCCGCTTCGGTACACCCCCCTAAACACATCGAGGGCTTCGATTATCCCATACCCCTTCATAACAAAGGGCAGGATGGTCTTTTCTTAACATTTTTTTAGCGGTTGGTCTTTTGCTAAAGTACGTCTATGTCTCGCGTCGTACACATGCCGATAGCCACCTCAACAAACCACTGCTTGTGTTATGTTCTAGCGAGAAATATATAAGAAAACACAGTAGCGTACATATATATGAAATATTTTCTAAAAAATTCTGAAACTTTTATTAAAAAAATGCGAACAATTTAAAATGCCGAATAGTTTTGGAATTTGTGAACGAAATTTGAGCAATTTTATTTTGAAAGTTAACAAAATTTCAAAACACAAACAATTTCCGAACATCTTTCGAAACATGAACTATTTTTAAAATTTGTGGTTTTCTTTTTTGGGGAGTTTTGTTTGTCCCATTTTCCTTTTTATTTTTCAATTTTATTTTGATCTTAATTCTATTTAAAAAAATCATGAACTGTTTTTAAATCCTGAATCTTTTCTTAAATCCATGAACTTTTCAAATTCGGAAATATTATTTTAATATTGTGAACTTTGTTTTCAAATCTGTGAATGTTTTTACACATCCAAGAACTATTTTCAACTTTATGAATTTTTCCAATGCCTCGGATCTTTTTTCAAATTCATGAACATCTGTTTTTAAAATTCATGATTTTTTTTTTCAAAACCATGAATGCTTTGACAGGCCCAACAGGCACCCGGCAGGAGAGATGCCATTGCCTAGTTGGGCAAAAGCCTAAGATTTTTTTTCCTTTTCTATTTGTTGTTTTTTGTTTTTTTCTTAATTTGATTTTCTCCTTTTTGAAACCTATCAAAAAATTTGAAATATTTTTGTAATGCCAAAAATGTTCATATTTTCAAACATTGTTCACAATTTTTAAAAATATTTTGAAATTAAAAAGTTTGTTCATGTTTACATTTTTTGTTCACAAATCTAAGAAATGTTTGCAAATTTGTGGATAATATCAATTGTTGGGAATTTGTCCACAATTTTAGAAAAAGTGTTCAAGTTTATAATTTTTTCATATACAATTTGAAATTCCATAATTGTTCACTAATTTCAATAGATTGTTAGGATATAGGAGAATGTTCATGTTGATTGATAATACCAAAAAATGAAAATAACAGAGGCATTCTTAATTAGAAACTACATGCTCACGGATGCACCCGGTTGGCCTAGTCTAGCACACTCTTCTCAATAGGTGTTTTTTTCTATGGATGAATGACCCCAACTTCTTGCAATAGCCTGACACGGATATATGAAACATCCATGTCAGGTTTGAACAATTACCGACACTGTTTGCACGTTGTGACACGTCCGCCCATTTATCAGCCCTTTTCACGGAGAAAACTCTAGAAAATACAAAACTTGTTAAAAGTACAAACAAATTGGCACGATGCCTTGAATTTATCATAGAAGCTGGTGGAAAAAAATTGGAGCCATTCGACGGATGTCGAAAACCAACATGCTTTCAAAAGGACCTTTCTCACCCTTCATTGCACATGGTCTATTTTTGGACATCCTTAAAATTACCCCAACTTTGCGAACAGGTGGACATACCCACGATAGGCATCCATGCCTGGTTTGAATGACTTTCGACACCGTATGCAAGTTATGACACATCCAGTTATTTGCCGACCTTTTTCTATCGAGAAAACTACAGAAAATGCATAATTTGTAGAAAAACAAAACAACTTGACATGATGCCTTGAATTGGTCATACAAGGCCATGCAAAAAATTGGGGCCATTTCAAGGTTCTCGAGAAATAATGTGCTCTCAGACGGAACCTTCATACCCGGACAACCTCCGTTGAATATGGTATAGTTTTGGACATCCGAAATGACCCCTAGTTTTGCAGGCAGGTGGGCATGCCCATGGTAGGCACACATGAGCTTTGAATGATTTCTGACATCATATGCAAGTTGCGACACGTCCGGCCGTTTATCGGCCATTCTTTACGAGAGAACTCCAGAAAATGCAAAATTTGTCGAAAACCAAAACAACTTGGCATGCTACCTTTAATTGGTCATATAAGCTCACGAAAAAATGGGGTCATTTGACAGATGCTAAAAAAAGTGCTCTCAAACGGACCCTTCTGGCCTACTCGAAAACCCTCCGTTGAACATGGTCTATTTCTCTACATGCATGAAATAATCCCAACTTTTTCTAGTAGTTAGCCATGCCCTTGGTAGGCATCCATTCTAGGTTCAGACGAATTCAGACACCATATGCAAATTGCGTCAGTCCGGCCATTTATCGACCATTTTATTGAGTAAATTCCACAAAATGCAAGAATTATCGAAAACTCAAACAACTTTCATGGTGCCCTGAAATTGTCATAGAAGTTGGTGGAAAAAATTCAGAACCATTTGAAGGATGTCGATAAAATAACATGCTCTCAGAGGGAGTCTTCTGGCATAACCCGAACACACTCCATTGAACATGGTCTAGTTTTGGACATTCTTAAAATAATTTCAACTTTTTCAAGCTGGTGGACATACGCATACCCATGGTAGTCATCAATACCGGGTTTGAACGATTTGCAACACCGTATGCAAGTTGTGACACGTCCGACCATTGTGTGAGCCTTTTTTGACCGAGAATACTCCAGAAAATATAAAATTTGTCAAAACCAAAACAACTTGGCATGGTGTCATCAACTGGTCTTACAATGTCATGGAAAAAATTGGGACCATTTGAAGAATGTCGGTAAACAATGTGCTGTGAGATGGAGTCTTCTGGCCTTCCTGTTGACATGGACTATGTTTGTACATCTTTCACTGACCCCAACTTTTGCAAGAAGGTGGGCATGCTCATGATAGGCATCCATGCCAGGTTTGAATGAAAAACTATTTAAAACCAGAATTTATACACGTACTTAAAACTGTTTTTAAATTTGTTTCCCTGTTTTCGTGCGACAATGGACCGGCACAGCCAAGAGGCCTCCTGCAAAAAAGTATTTAATTCATGACCTTTTTGTCAAATTCGTGATTTTTTTTCAAATCGATGAACTTTTTTCAGTTTCGCGATCTTTTTTCTCGAATTCGTGAGCTTTTCTCAAATCGATGAACTTTTTTCAGTTTTATGAACTTTTGTTGTCCTTTGGGCTAGGTGTGTGCTTAAAAATCGACAAATCAAAGACGGAAACGATACTGAGAACGAAACAACTAGATTTTTGGTTTTTTGTGTTGGTGTTGGAAAATTTCTGCCACAAAGTCCACATGTTGAAAAAAGGTTTTTCAATTTCAGAAAAGTACACAATTTTCTTTCCTATGTACGCTCAAACAAATGTACACCGATAAATCAACACCACCCAATCACATCCATTTAATTAAATCCTTCACCTAAGATGGATCTAATCTAACGTGAATGTGTTATTAGCAAATAACCAGGAGGACGCCTAGCCCGCAGAATAAAGTTCTGCACGCCGCTCACAAGGACACTAATCACGGCCCCTAAAAAAAGGAAACTAATATCGGCGCATCCTATCCTGGTCAACGAAAAATCAGCATCCATCTCCCATGGCCACGCACGACATTGTGAAAACCGCCGGTGCGCCTCGCTGGCGCCGCTCCCGCCGTGGACGACCTCGCCGCAACCGCTCGCCCACCTCCCGCCAAGCCTGCTCCAGCGCGCCTCCCGCCGCCGGCAAACCTTCCCGCGACCGCGCGCCCATTTCGCGGCGCTCGCCCCGCTCAACTACACGCCCTCGCCGCCCGCCGCCCTCAACTCCATGCCGTCGCCGCCTGTCCCTCTCAACTCCACGCCGCCGGTGCCGCTGGTGCCGCATCAACTCCAAGCCGTCGCCGCCTGACCCCCTCAACTCCACGCCCTCACCTCCCGGCCCCGGGAACCGCCGGGTCAATAGCTCCCGTGCGACACATTTCATGTGAATTGGAAGAGTGCGACGTAGTTGCCAGATATAGCTCCTGTGGGTCGTCTTACATGGCAATAATAGCACCAATATGATTAGATGATTAAAACATGGGTCCGATCATCAACGGGACTGGGGTTAAGGTAAAAACAGGGGGTCAGACTAATCAGTGCGTCTGGTGGTGGGTCCCACTTGGCAGTGCATCGATTCACCGCCTGACTGAACGCGTGCTTCTTCCCTGCTTCTGGTTGCTGCTCTCTTCTTCGTTCTCGTAGGCGGCGGCGGCGGAGCTTTCGTACACGGCCACGGCTGTGCTTGTGGTGAGTGTATTCGGCACCATTCCCCTCCATCTTGAGTTAGATCTGACCAAGTGAGCCTCTGTTTGCCCCTGTTTTCCACGGGATCCAGATTGTGGAGGTGGGTGGGACTGGGGAGCGGCGGCGGGGTGGCGTTGGGCTGAACAAGATGGAGCCACGAGAGACAACGTCGACCAGGTACGATGTGTGCCTCGTCTGCTTTCGCTGCCTCACAGTGCCCGCCATTGATAAACGACAGGGGCAATGTTGCTCGAACCTTCGAATTCAGTGTTGAATTCTTACCATCTAAAACAAAGCTAGTTGATGGTAGCGTGCGAGACATAGAGAGAGATACAATTGTGAAATGGGAGGTTGAATTTGAAGAGATTGATCCACAGGAAATACAGAGCATGGAAGAGAGGGCCATGCGGAATGTTGTGGAGAAAATTGGGAAAAAGATTTTTTGGGGTCCAGAGCAATAGGTAACATTGTTACGGTTTGATAATTGGAAGGGTGAGTATGTGAGAATTGAGAATGGTGAAGAGATGGTTGATCAAATCGATCGGCAAGACGGCTCGGCAAGCAAACAGACTACCTTTCATGCAGAGCTCGTTGATCTGAAATCAGATTCTAAGGTTGGATACGTGCCCTCAAAGTTGGCTTCGCAGATGGTAGATGATGATTGGGCTTCACAGAGACCGATAACGCCCATGTGTACGGGTGAAGTGACAGTAATAGAGGGGCCGGATCAAGATGCAGAAGAGGGCTGTGATGGTGCTGCAAGGGTTGTTTGTGTTGATTGGAATTCAGTACAATTAGAAGACACTACTGATTTGGTCATTGCACAAATGGCTGACACTGAGATGGCCAAAAAATTTGGCATTCCAGTAGATCCAGTAGATGATCAAGATGAGGAAGAGAGGGGTGAATCGAGCTTGCCTAATGATGCTAACATAGGTGCTTGTGAAGATGTGGATGGACAGCTGATGAAAGATGCTGCGGATGATGCACATGATGATGAGCTTGTAAGTGTGTATGACGAAGAAAATCCTGTTATTGAAGTAGGCAAGTTGTTCCTAAGCATAAAGGAGTTCAGGATGTGTTTCAAGACTTATGCAGTCAAACATGAGTTTGATGTCAAGACTATGTGGACTGATAAAAAGAAATTTTATGCAAGGTGCAGAGGTTTTGATGGAAGCGTCAGGCCTGGTACATATCTGCTAGAATTCAACCTGATGGAAGTACCATCAGGGTTAATCAAATCCCAAATCCACATACTTGTATTACAAGTTCACAGAGAGTATCAACCATGACATCACAGCTTTGGATTGCAGAAAAGATCACTCCAATTTTAGCCAAGAAACCGAACACTACAACAAATAAACTTAAAGTGGACTTGGAAAAGCAGTACACCATTAAGGTGGAGTATACCACAGTGTGGAAAGCAAAACAGAGGGCAATGAAACAATTATATGGTGATTGGGCAAATACTTTTAGGATGCTTTATAACTTCAAAGCAGAGGTGGAGAAGAGGTCACCTAGCAGTGTTGTGGAGATATATACTGAGGTAACAGAGGATGGTAGAGTTCTTTTCTCCAAGTTCTTTATGGCTTTAAAGCCTTGCATAGATGACTTCAAAGCAGGGTGCCGTCCATATTTGAGCATAAACTCATCTTTTTTGACTGGCAAATGGAATGGTCAGTTGGCAGCATGCAATGCTTTAGATGGACACAACTGGATGTTCCCTGTTGCTATTGGTTTCACTACAAAAAAAAGACACATCTGTGACATTTTGGGCCCAACGATTTTTTTTCCTGTCATGCTTATGACACTTCTATGACAATAATTGTAACAAAAGCACGCATCATTATGGATGTGGTGGGCTCCTACTTCTATGACAAAAAATCATGACAGAAAATGAGCTTTTCGTCCTGGGCGGGCCGGGGACGCACCTGTATGACATTCTTTGGGCCGTCCATGATGGAAAAAATCGTGGTAGAAGCGAGGGCGAGGAAAATTTCGGGCAGTTCCCGGTTACGGTGGGTGGTCGGGGCCGAGCGATGCACGGAGGGATTGCGCGTTTCTCTTGTACACGTACGCGCTTGTGTGCGAGGCGTTGGGCTCTAACTGAACCCGAGCGAGGCGTTCGCTTACTGAACCCGAGCGATTGCACTAGCTACGTTACTGAACCCAAGCGATCATCTCTGGCTGTTAACTGAACCCGAGCGATTCCTTCGCTACTGCTGCTAACTGAAGCCGATCAAAACTGCCTCTTGATGAACAGTTCCCGGTGGGGGTTGTATGAATAGTTCCCGGTGGGGGTTGGATGAACAGGATCCCGTGGTAGTAGAGGCCGTTGCCGCTGGATTAACAGGACCCCGATCGAGCAGGTGGGGGTGGATGAACAGTAGCCGGTGGAGGGACCCCGTGAAGGGCTGGTTGAACAGGACCCAGTGGAGGGCTGGTTGAACAGGACCCCGTGGAGGGTTGGTTGAATAGTAGCCGGTGGAGGCTGGATGAACAGGACCCCGTGGATGAACATTAGCTGCTGGAGGAAGGAGGAAGTTGACGGTGGATGAACAGTAGCTGGTGGAGGCTGAAGGAAGTCAACGATGGATGAACAGTAGCCCGTGGAGTCCCGTTTTGCGGTACGCCACACGCCTCCCGATGAACAGGACCCCGTTTCGACCGTAGGAGCTCCAACACAAGTCCGTTTCCTCCGTTTTGCGGTACGCCACACCCCTCCCGATCAGCAGCACCCTGTTTCGACCGTAAGAGCTCGAACAAAAGTCCACTTCCTCCGTTTTGCGGTACGCCAGACCCCGTTTTGACTGTTTCGTCCAAGCCGGTTGGATCCTGACGAACACGACGCATTCCGACCCAGTCTGTTGCCTCCCGATGAACACTCCGTTCCGACCCTGCCGGTTGGCTGCCGATGAACAGGACGCCGTCGCTATACGCGTTTGAGACCCCGCCCGTATGTACGTATGTAGCCGTATTTACTTTCTTGCAGCGTGGCTGTATGTACGTGTACACGATATAGACGGGACGGCCTAAACAGCTACCGCTCTTTACTGGGCCACGGTTCATCATGGCAGAAAGACCGATGGACCAGTATGTATGTACACGTTTGCGACCAGAATGACAACGCTACATACGCTTCGACCAGGTGGGTCCCGGCTGTCAGGAAGGATAAGGAGGCACTTCCTTGCGTGCGAAGATATTGATGGTGGGTCCGAGCTGACAGGGGAAGGATTCTTTTTTTTGCGCGTAATAAGGAGGCACTTCCTTGCGTGCGAAGATGTAGCTGGTGGGTCCATCTCTCAGCCTCACCACGTACAGTACTCTTCCGATGGCTGTCGTTCGTTGACCACGTTGACCACGCCGAGCAGACAACACCAGGCGGTGGACGACGGTGAGGCAGAGAACGACGCGGAGCCTGGGAACACGCGGAGGGTAGTACGATGGTTGACTGGTTCGGCTGCGGTGTGAGGCTGCCGTCGCCGCAGAATAACAGGGGGTGTGGGTGAGTAGAGGGATGGCCTAACCAGCGATGGGAGTAGTAGGGGGCGGTGAGGCCTACGCAGCAGCATAGCCAGCCACGTGAGGCAGGAGCACGCGGTGGTTTGGACGGCTGGAGCAAGAAAATCAGAGGTTGAAGAAGCAGGACGAGCATTGGATGTTAACAATCCAACGGTCACTGGTGATAGAATCGTTTGTTGACTAAGTTGACAAAGCCCTGCGTACGCGTCAACTTAGTAGGGCCACAAGTCAGCCTCCATATCTGGTGGGCCCCGGCTGTCATGGGGAGCACTCATTATTTTTCGCTTAATAAGGAGGCACTTCCTTCCGTGCCAAGATATAACTGGTGGGTCCCAGCTGTCATTGGGAGGATTCATTCGTTTTGGCGTAATAAAGAGGTACTTGCTTGCGTGCGGCCATGGACCATGTGGGTCCCAACCGTTAGCCTCTCCATATACATCCCTCTTCCGATGTTGTCGTTTGTTGACAACGCTGACCACGCCGTGCCGAGAACACCAACACGATGGATGACTGCGAGACCCAGGAATGGAATTACCCGGAGGTGGCGAAGCCACAGCAGTGGAGGGATGTGGGTGAGTAGAGAGATGGCCTTGCCGGCGGTGGGAGTAGCAGGGGGCGGTGAGGCCTGCGCGGCAGCACAGCCGGCCACGGGAGGCGGGAGCAGGCGGTCCCGCCGGCGCTGGATTTGGCGGCTGGAGCAAGAAGATCAGAGATTGAAGAAGCACGACGGCCGTTGGATTGACATCCAACGGTCACGTCTGCTATAATCGTTTGTTGATGTATATAATAAGTAAAAACATCTTACATACGCGTCAACTTAATAGGCCCACAAGTCAGACCATTCCCTATTTTTTAATAATTTACAGCTCATTGCAACTTCTTATGCAATTTATTGCAGTCCTTTTTTTTGTTGGCCAGGGCCAGGGTTAAAAATTTAAACAAAATTTCGCATATTTCGGTGGGGCCCTAACTATTTTTAATACCGAAAGGTCGACCCAGATTTAAAGTACTTTGAAGATATATTTAAATTAGGTTAAAGCGCAGTGAAATTGGAATCTGAAAATGTGAGAAAATTCAGAAATTTGAAAGTAATTGCTAATTTGTCGTCTGTTTTTTATATTTAGAGCCCATTTCGTATTACTTTCAAGATTTGCAGCCGTCTTGAAAGAGTTGCCGCCCAGCAGGGCGTAGAAAAATAAGTAGGCCTGGATTGGGTATTCTTCAGAAAAAATAAACCGCGCTCATTTTCACAAAGTAAAAATAGCTGGGCTGGTCATGTGGTGAATGTAAAATAGAAGCCTGGGCTAGAGAGGCCACAACCCAACTGAAACCCTGCTCCGTCTCAACTATAACAAAAAAATACTGCTCGAGCAGCTACGTCCCAGGTGTCAGCCGATCTTGTGCTGTTCTCTTGTCTATTGACTATACGCTGACAATGTCGTGGGTCCCAGATGTCAGCAAACCACTAGGAGGAAGCATTTTCTTTTTCTATACGCTGACAATGGAGTATATAACAAAAAATGAGGAACTTGCTTGCGTACGGCCATGGACATGGTGGGCCCCTACTGTCATCCTCTCCACGTATAGTCCTCTGCCGATTCCTCTTGTTTGTTGACCATGTTGACAACGTGAGAGGGCGGCGCCGCGGCGAGCGCACTAGAGAGCGTGGAGGACGACGGCGAGGCCTCGGACATCAGCGTTAACGATTTAGAAGATGGTGGGGCGGCGATGTGTGCGTTGAGGCACAGCCAGCCGTGGGAGGCGGAAGCAGGCGGCCCCACCGGCGCTGGTTTGGTTTTGGCGGCTGGAGGAAGACAGGAGTGAAGAAACACGACAGACTGTAAAACCAGCAGTAGTACTTAACAATCTTAACTGAAACCAGCAGGGGCACTTAACAACCATAGCTGAAAGCAGTATGAGTACTTATACAGGTTCAACCGTACAAAGCACGCCTCGAATAGTGCTACTTTGCCTACAGTTAACCAAGGGTGAGGCCACCAAGCCCCAGGACAAGGCCCAGGCACCACCCCGCACATCCACAACCTTCTGAAAGCGGCTTCATCTCAAAATGTGGTCAATAAATAGGATATCCGCTTTAGAGCCATGGAAAAGCATGAGCATAACCTTCTGTCCTATTCTACAAGATGGACGAGCCTTCATTATTTGAGACCACCCATGAATAAGTATCTTTTCACCTCCAAGGGAAATGGAGTAGGTCGACATAAACATCATGTTGTGACCAAGCGGAAGTCTGACCCAACCATCACTAGTAGAAAACAGGGCTTTGGTCCAGGCCAGCCCAGCCCATTAGTCCCGGTTCAGTCAGGAACCGGGACACATGGGGGCATACGTCCCGGTTCGTGCGCCCAGGGGGCCGGCCGGGGCTCGTGGGGCATTGGTCCCGGTTCGTCTGGACCCTTTGGTCCCGGTTCCAGACACGAACCGGGACCAATGGGCCTCGCTCCTGGCCCACATCCATTGGTCCCGGTTCGTGGCTGGAACCGGGACCAAAGGCCACCCTTTGGTCCCGGTTCGTGGCTGGAACCGGGACCAAAGGCCACCCTTTGGTCCCGGTTCCAGCCACGAACCGGGACCAATGTTGTGCCTATATATACCCCTCGCCCGCGAGCAGAGCACTCCACTACTCTGTTTTTTCTGGCCGGTGAGGGGAGGTGTTTGTGGTGCTCTAGCTCACCTCCTATGCACATGAGGTGTTCGATGAAATGCCCGAGCAACACTACTTAAGCTTTCTCCTCTCCAAACTCGACCTTCAAGCTCCATTTTCCTCAAGATTTGTCTAGGTTTAGCGGTCCGTCACGTCCCGTCCCCGTCTTCACCGCCGTCGATCGCCCGCGCCGATCTCGTCGCCGGCATAACCGTGGTGAGCCTCTTGTTCTTATCTTCTTTCTAAAAGAAAAAAATTCTTACTTGTATGATTTACATAGATACTTGTATAATTTTCTTACTTTTATTATTGTTTGTTATTATATAGTGCGATGGTTTTGGTATGCGCCCCCGTCGGCCCTCGTCCTGTCTATGATTCGGATGTGGTATATATTATATTTTCTAACTATTTGGTTCATTTGTTGTTTATGACAATTATGCCGACCAACGTGACATAGATTTTTTTTATCTAGGAGGTATGTGAACCGGAAATTCCAACCGACCCTATTGTCGAGAGGTTAAATTTAGTTGAAGAAGAAAACAATTACTTGAAGGAAAAATTGAAAAAAATTGAGGAGGAGAAGATGATATTGGAGTTGCATGTTGCGGATGTCGTCGATGATCACAAGATCAAGATGGATGCAATGCGCTTCAAGATTAGAAAGTATAGAAAATATGCCATTCATACCGAGGCTTGGTATCATTATGCCGTTGGATCAATTGTTACCTTGGTTGCGATTATGATCGCATTTGTTGTTGCATTGAAATGTTTTACATAGTTTCAATAATGTATGGTTTAATTAGATGCTCTGAAGAGCTATATGTTGTTCAATGAGAACTATGTATGTACTTTGGTTTTAATGTGATGATGAACTTCTATTAATTTGGTCACTTATCTGTTCATGATGTTTTGTAATGGTTTTTGACACACTTAATTATATATAATGCACGCAGATGAACCGGCAATGGATGTACGGTGACAGATGCACCTCCGAGTATATTAAGGGCGTGCATAATTTTCTCGAAGTGGCTGAGGCAAACAAGCAGAATGGTTTTATGTGTTGTCCATGCCCTATATGTGGGAATACAAAGTCTTACTCTGACCGGAAAATCCTTCACACCCACCTGCTTTATAAGGGTTTCATGCCACACTATAATGTTTGGACCAGGCACGGAGAAATAGGGGTTATGATGGAAGACAACGAAGAAGAAGAGGACGATGACAACTATGTGCCCCCTGAATACGATGATGCTGCAACGGGGGAAGCTGAAGATCAAGAGGAACCAGACGATGTGCCCGATGATGATCTCCACCGGGTCATTGTTGATGCAAGGAGACAGTGCGAAAGTGAAAAGGAGAAGTTGAAATTCGATCGCATGGTCAGGCATCTATATAGGAACATTAGAACTGGGCAGTTTCTGTTTCAAGAAGATGACAGCTGTAAAACTGTGTATAAGCAAGAGTTTATGAACAACATATATAACAGAAAACAACTCGTACCATAAGTTTCTCTACACAGATGGACCTGTTCAACGTGTGCAGCAGTGGCACACATATCCCACGTGGCCTTCCACCATTGAAACGCCCCACAAGGACCTCAAGACGATCAATAAAGTGTGGGAACTGGTGGATGTCGTCCCAATCAACTTCAGTGCCATCAATAACAGTCGAGTTCTTATAGAAAAACAAACGAGTAGCATGCTTAACTTTGAAATAAACTACACGTGCCACCAATTATAAGAAATATTAGTTAGAAGTAGCATCTTCGTGAGAGAAGGGAATCACAAATCGTTGCTACTTCTAAAGTTAAATTGTGATTAGTTAGACAGAATAGGTGGATTAAGAAGTAATCGAGGCAACATGCAAGAACCAGATACGAAACTAACATGGATGAACTACTGGAACGACGTCGGGGTGGAAGATCACAATGAAGATGAGACCAGGTTCTGCTATTTCCATCAACATTCGTGCGCCAACTTTCAGTCCGTAACACTTGAAAAAGTTTATCCAAGTTCGGCCATTAAAAAAGCAGCGATCTTCTTGGTTCATGAACCCAACTCGGAACTTATATCCATGGCTTGTCTTCAATGTGACCATTAAACTGGTGTATTCAGTTATGGTAAGGCCGACCATCTTGAGTACATGTGTTCTGGCAGAGCAAGAAATGCACTGCAGGAAAAATAATATGAGAACACAATGTATTCGCTATCCAAATCTAGAAATAATTTCCTCCTTCACGTCAGTGTTGACCATGGTACTAGTACCTTTTATCCAAATATAGCAATCCAAATTAGTCGACAACATGTTCAAAAACCCCCACCCTCCTAGATAGAAAAGAGGATTCTAGGAACATACTGTGCGTGTTTTAAAATCCTGTGTTAGGATGAGAAGGAACAAGTGTGGCGTCTCACCGAGGGCGCAGAAACCTATAGGGTCCTCGCACTTTGGGCACTGCAAATGAAACACACTAGATTCAGTAGGAAGAAAAATGCATCAACGGCGGCGGCTGCCATCCTAGGATTACCCGCGACCAAGGGACTAGGGTTTATCGGGGATGGATGAAGAATTCGTACCTGGTTCTCCATGAGAAAACACTATGCAATCGCCGAGAGTGGGTTTTCTCTGAACAAGCAGACGAGGGAGAAGGGGATTCAGGCCCAGTGAAATATTGGTGCTGCGTCCGTCCAGCTTACTGCTAAAGCTGGAAAGGTGGGGGGTTTTGTGATTTGACGGCTCATTGGGCATTACTGCGGCGCTACGAAGGGGGTGAGCCTACCGTGCAGTTGTGCACTCTAATTTGGTGCATGGCACGTGGACCCCGTTGCCGGATGCCCCACATATCAGCGAAAGGAAGTAGAAAGGCAGGAGTAACTAGTTACACATAAATATTTTTTTGACAGAGATATACTCCCTCTATAAAGAAATATAAAAATCTTTTATATCACAACTTTATACATAAGAAAAATCAAGGGGAATATATATAACATAATATGGGGGTTCAGCAGAGAATATAATACTCAAATAGGCTCACGGTTCTGGACTTTGGGCCACAGGCCAGTGGGCCTGCATGTTTGGGGGCCCATGTGTCCTAACTCAGCGCATTTCATATTGCAAGCGATCGGTACGGCGCTAGTTTTAGATGCTATCGTGAGGCGAATAAAGAAAATTAAATAAAGCATGGCAGCTGTTAGAATGAAATCGAACGACAATTCCTAACGAGCAATCAGAGTTGCAATTCTTTCACGATATCCTACGTGATAAATAATACTGTCGTACAACTTATACACATAGGACACTTGTTTCACCATGCCATATTATTACATCAAAAGCCCTCGGAGGATAGAGCTATTCGGTAGTTGCGTGCTGCTATTGAAGAATTTCAAAGTTGATTTGGGCCAGCTCTCCTTGCCGAGAAAGTTCGATTTTGACATCATCCCCCACCGCAAGATTTGATAGTTTTGAACCTTGACCATCCTTTAGCATCAATCATCATGCGACCATCCTTTGTACTTATAGTATATTGAGCAGGTTCATTCACACCAAGGCTGCGCATGGTAAGAGAAACTTGGCCACGGTCGCCCGGATTATTGAACGACTCCATCGTTGCTCTAGGAATTTTCTGTTTACAAACAAGAAGACATACACAAAGAGTTAGATCAACACAGTGAATCATGTGAAACAACATGGAAAGAAAAAAGACGAAGCACTTGGGCGGCCAATGCTTACCAAGAAGGTGGAGATGTCGGTTTTTGTAAGGACTTTGGTATATGCAGTGCGAATTGCAGCCCAGTCTGTTGCCGGTGCAACTGCTGGTTCCGTTGCCGCTGCAGGGGCCGGAGCAGATGCAAGTGCAACTTCAAGTGTTGGTGCAGGTGCCGGAGCCGTTGCTGGTGCCCGTGCCCGTGCGACTGGTAGTGCCGCTGCTGCTGCCGGAGATGGTGCTCCTTGTGGAGCTGGTGCTAGTGTCGGAGCAGGTGCCCGTGTCAGTGCCCGATCCTCCGGTAGATCAGCCTGATCCGCTGAAGCGGTCGGTGCCCAATCCTCTGGTGGATCAAACTGAGCCGTTGCCGCTGTCAGTGCTAGAGCCAGTGCCGTCTGAGAAGGTACCGGTGCTCGATCCGATGCAGATGGTGGTACCGATGTGCGAGACAGTAGCGATCGTCTCTGGTCTGCTATGATTTCATACTTCAGCTTTCTAACTTCACTAGGTTCCTGACCTTGATCCCGTCTTTTTCTTCATTTCTTTTAAACGCCAGAAGGACTAATTGTGGCGTGTTTGTTACATCAAACTGCAGTTCATCATAGGGCTTCAGATTGTACTCAGACAACAGACTGATCCAATTGTGTCCAGTAATATAAGTGATGGACAGTGCCTTCGTTACTGACACGACATAAGAAGTGAAACCTACCAAAATAACCATCATAGAGCAAACCAAACGGTTTATTCTGTAACGAATGTCACATGGCAAAACCTGCATCTTAAAATTGCAGCAAAAGTAAGAAAACATGACAGTAAATCAATAAGATTTACTTGATGTGACACGAGTGAATCCTTACCAGGAAATCACTATGTTGAAGTTTTAAACAGAAGGTTGATCGTCCAATTACAGGTGGCATGCAGGGTCCCTACTTACTCCCACAAGCAGGACAGTCCAAAGGTCGTGACAAATCATATGGACCGAACATCCATGGGACTGGAAATCCTGGTGTGTGCGATAAACCCTGCAATGCATACAGATATTGGAGTGTAACCATAATTGATAAACCGTCCTCACAAAAAAGATTATCTGGATACTTCAAAATATATAGACTGAATTGAGTGGACAGACATTAACATAGACTATTCTCAGGACTCACCACACAACAAAAACGGCAGTACTAAACAATACAGGGTTCACACACACAAATCAAGTACTAAACAATAGTACTTACTACAGACAAGCAACGTTGCTCTAATTAAACTATGTAGACAAGGATGTACCCCACATAACTGACTCGGCCATGGACTTCGTGAGAGATGTCTACCGGCACCATCGCCAGCTCGTCAACCTTGGAGAACCTAAGAGAGTGGTCTTTCCACTCTTAAACATGATGATGAAGACAATCCGCATAAGATTTGTCGGGAAGCTTTACAAGAACCACACTGTTCGTAATCGAAGGCACGGCTAGGAAATTGTTGTGGTGAAGTACACCCTCGAGAACACGCTTGACAACAATGCTATAGGAAAACACTAGTTCATGACACGTGGCGACAAGGACACATCAGCTAGATAGTTTAGTAGTAGAACTCATCCTCATGTTTTCCAGTTCACACGGCATGACTTTGAGAACATCTCCACCGCGGACCTGGTTCTAATTCAAACAGAAACCAAATATTTTATTACTACCTCCATTCAGAAATATAAGATGATTTTTGATATTTTACTCCATATAAGACTATATATATGCACAGAAATGAGTGAACAAAGACACTAGAACATGTCTTCAAAGGCATGAGAGTAGAGGGATTACTTGCAATATCCATAACACATGTTACTGAGGTTAATATACTCTCTTCAAAGGCACGAGACACGGCAGCCACTTGAACTTACACAGTACTCCTACTACTAGGCATGTGCAGTGGTTCATACGTCAGTACTACAAAATCTTGTTGCTAGTGTAGTAAGATATGACGATAACAAATGATGTTGTGCGCATGTCAACTATGTGAACAGTAATGTAACATACCCCTTTTTTGACTGTTCGGTCGAGAATGAATGGTGAGATCAATGTTAACAGAACTAGGTCTACAGCGCACAGAGAGTACGGTGATACAGTACTCCACGGAACATGAACCATATGAATCACGAATCAGTGTTAGGCAGGGTGTATGAAGGGTGCATGGGATGGGAGCAAAAGTTCCCTTCTCGACCCACTTTTGGGTGTTTGGCAGAGTGCATGAAGGGTGCATGAGTCCACACTAGTAGGTTAACACAAATACACTAGGAGCATGCACGAAGAGGGGTGCTAAGATGAGCAAGCGTGAAGAGGGAACAACTATATTGAGATGAGAATGCAACCAAACACACCCACACGCTTTGTGCTACAGTGACTGATCTACACCTGAGTTTGATCCAACGGTCATGTTGCACCGAGATATGGAGATGCCCACGCAAATGATGCCTAAACACCACCGAAGTCCCTCTGCTTCTCGAGGCACACGACGTTGGTGATGCAGGGTGCCACCGCCCGCAGAGCCCGCTCCCGGTGGACGGGAGCCAGCTCGTCAAAGCCGGCATCCAATGGCACGAATGGATTCCGGTGACGAAGCCCTGAGAGGATTCGCGCGACAATGACGACGGTAGCCCGCAACCCCTCCTTGTCCAGATCTGCCTCCACCATCGCGCGGAGACGGCTCAGCTCCTTGGAGATATAGGTGAAGAAGGAGACTAGGTCAGGAAGCCGCAGCTCGTTGAAGTCGATGGGGTGGTCGAACGGGTTTAGCCCGACGGCCAGCATGGTTGCGATGGCACGACGGTAGGCATGACGCAGCCGCAACACGTGCGTGGCAACATGGTCCACCAAGTGGTTGAGGTGATCCTGGACCTTGTCACGATCGGCCCGCTCGCGCTCCAGCCGGCTCGCCAAACCGCCTATCGCATCTCCCGCTTTTTGCAGCAACGCCGCCGATGCCTCGAGCATCTTTGTCATGGACGCTTGCCGCTTTTGAAGCTCCATGAACTCCCGCACATAAAGGAGGAGCATGGCACTCCTCCCCTCCTTGAGCTCACGGAGCTCCATGTCCTTGACCCTGAGCTCCACATCCTTGGCACGAAGCTCCTGTGTCATGCGCCTCACCTCAGAGTCCGTCATCTAGTGCGCCTTCATGAAACCAGGTAGAAGCAATGGGGAGAGGAAGCAAAGGGGGACAAACGGCTGAAAGGCAATGCAATCTACGGGAAGGCGAAGGGAGCCAGCCGAGAAGCGGGGTGAATCTTTTGGTTTTCACCATGGGAAAACACCAGTCGATGACTTTTCACATCCGGGAGCAGTGGGTTTTACAGGCAGAGTCATTGTGACTAATTGCTGCCGTGCGTGCTCCCGTCAATCAAAAAAATAAAAATCTTGCCGTGCCTGCCGCACCCAAAGACCAGAGCAACGCCGCGGTGGATATTTAAATTTACCTACCGGCAAGGAGAGAAAAAAGGGGTGAAAAAACAAATATGGCGGCGGCCTAGCTAATCGGTTGCACTAGCCCAACTAGCTAGCCACCGTGCTTGATTGATGTACTCAGCGGGAAAGGTGAGCTTTTGTGATTTGACGACTCATTTGCTTGCTTCGGCGCTGCGACCGAGGAGGACCCAGAGAACGCGCAGTAGGGCGTCCCACGTCTCGGCAAGGAAGAAAATTTGCGTGCACCACCCGGGAGGACCCAGAAACTGTGCGGTAGAGTGTGCCACGTGTCGGCACGGAGGAAAAATGTGCGTGTAAAAATATATTGTATCAGACGTACTACCTATGGTTCGACCTCGGGACCCAGCCAGTCGGTCGAAAACACCCCACTAGGAACACAGCTTCATCATGCTAACGTGGCACGGAGGATAGGTGTGGTTAGCTCCGTCTCGACCAGCCCCAACGTCTTTTGTTCTAGGTGATTCTTCTATTTTCCAATCATTTTTTTAGTTACTAGCAATGTGCCCGTGCATTGCAACGGATCCAAAGTAGAATAGTACTTGTTCACAAACTTGAAAGAAAACACTCTTGTTTTGATATACATATATACCACTAAAAATATATTACTTTTCACTCAAAATATATTTCTCAGGCTGTTTTGATGAGCCGAGGGAGGGATGTGGTTGCTTATAAGATAATAAGGGGTTTTCTGCAAATTGGAGCAGAGAAGTGGGCTATTGTTGCAAAAATGCCACAACTTACCTCACAGCCGTTAGATGCAGATCTAATGGTCAGAAATGACGGATGGCAGACACACCATCATCACCAACTGAGTCTTTTATAGGAGTAGAGATTCACTCAAAATATATTGCTCAGGCTGTTTTGATGAGGTGAGGGAGGGATGTGGTTGCTTATAATATAATAAGGGGGTTTCTGCAAATTGGAGCAGAGAAGTGGGCTATTGTTGCAAAAATGCCACAACTTACCTCACAGTCGTTAGATGCAGATCTAATGGTCAGAAATGACGGATGGCAGACATACCATCATCACCAACTGAGTCTTTTATAGGAGTAGAGATAATAACACCACGGCAAGATTGCGCCGCTCTTCGTGTGTGCCCGTGCGTCTAAAGGTTAGACGATGGAGAGGAGAGAGAGAACGCAGACATGGGACCCACCAGTAAGTGAGTCAACGGTCATGCACATGTTGACGAGCCACTCCCTCTACTCTACTCAACGTAATACTATATAAAATCAAGTTATGCAACAAAGCCAATGACCGTTGCTGTTTCAGGCTATCGACTTACGCTTTGTAGTCCAGGTTGCCAGTTCGAATCTCGTCTTTCAGATTTGTTAGTTTTAGGTCCAAATTTGATCAATGACAAGTGGGACCCCCGTGTGTTGTTTCGATATTTCAGTGTAGGATGGTTTTTTAGCACAAGCACTTTGCGCGGTTAGACAAGTAATGGCACCAGTTACACATATTTTGCAAGTTTAGGAATAAAAATGATAGCGGCATAGAATATCACATCCACCCCGCAGCTTAGATGCTATGGTGATACGAGTTTTTACGTCGTTGGATCTGAGATCCAATGGCTTGGGAGTAGTCTTTGTAATTATGCATAATTTCCAAACTCTCCAACGTTTTTTTTGCAAATAAAACATTCAGGCCTCGTGTGTGCCGTTGCATCTTGGACCCAACGGCTCCCAGTAGCTCATATTAGGTGCTCCCAGTAGCTTAATTAGCCGCTACGGTGATACGAGCATCTAAGTCGTATGATCTGTGATAAGATGCCACATGCGTAGTACTTGTAATTTCTGCGCAATTCCCAAACTCTTTGAGGCCTATATTGGAAAAACATTCAAACCTCCTACCGTGAGCCGTTAGATCTCCCGGGAACTCGTACCACCATAGAATCTATGATGCGGGAGCACCTCATATTCTCCCATGCGAGAAAACATCAGGTGCTCTCGCAGCTCGGATGCTACGGTGATAGGTCGTTCGATGTGAGATCCAAAGGCATCTGAGCAGTCTTTGTGCTTGTAAGCAGCGGCCGAACTCTTTGGGAGCTTTTCTACAAAAAAACATTCAAACCACCAAGGAGTTGTTGGATGATCCAACAGCTTCGAAGAGCTTGTATCACCAAAGCATCTAAGGTGTGGTAGCACATGATATTCTTACATAAAGGAGAATATTAGGTCCTCCATATTAGATGGTACGGTGATACGAGGTTCGAGGTCATTGGATATGGGATCCAAGGGCATTCGCTTACTGAACCCAAGCAAGGCGTTCGCTTACTGAACCCGAGCGATTGCACTAGCGAAAGTGCAACTAAGCCCCGGGTGGTTTTAGTAATTCATAACAACATATAGCTCATTGAACTAATATCCTTTCAAGTTAAATATTTTAGAAAGTTCAATGATTGGCATGGCATAGACTAGAGATGTGGACCCCTCAAAATGCTAAGGACAAAGATCGGCAAAAGCTCAAGACTCTTCATTTCTATTTTAGTGATCCAAGATCACATTGAGTCCATAGGAAAAGCCAATACTATTAAAAGGGGATGAGGTGTTGCATAATGGCCTACTTGCTCAAAATGCTTAGTGATATGCTCCAAAGCACTCAACCACTTTCTCATTTCCAAATATGTCCAAACCTAAAGTTAAACTCGGCCCCACCGATTTGATCTATCCGGCGCCACCGAGCTTCTTTGACATAGCCACTGCCAGAAACCCTAATCAATTCGGTCTCACCGATCGGGATTTTGGTCTCACTAAGATGGCAATGCAAACTCTCTATTTCCCTTCGTAATGTTTCGGTCTTACCGAAATGAGCGATCGGTCCCACCGAGTTCGCAATGCAAACTCTCTGTTTCCCTTTGTAACGTTTCGGTCTTACCGAAGTGAGTGATTGGTCCCACCGAGTTTGCCTGACCAACTCTCTGTTTAACTCATTGCTGAAATCGGTCCCACTGAGTTCATGCAATCGGTCACACCAAGATGAGGTCTTGCCCTAACCCTAGCACATCGGTCCCACCGAGTTGAGTATATCGGTCCCACCGAGATTCCTAACGTTCACATTTTGAATTGAATCGGTCTCACTGGGTTCTTCTATTCGGTCTGACCGAGTTGAGTCAAATGTGTGTAACGGTTGGATTTTGTGTGGAGACTATATAAACCCCTCCACCCCCCTTCTCTATTCAAGAGAGAGCCATTAGAACGGGCCTACACTTCCACTACTCATTTTCTGAGAGAGAACCACCTACTCAAGTGTTGAGATCAAGACATTCCAATCCTACCACAAGAATCTTGATCTCTAGCCTTCTACAAGTTGCTGTCCACTCAAACCATCTTTCCACCATAGCCAAATCTGTGAGAGAGAGTTGAGTGTTGGGGAGACTATCATTAGAAGCACAAGAGCAAGGAGTTCATCATCAACACACCATTTATTACCTTTTGGAGAGTGGTGTCCCCTAGATTGGTTAGGTGTCACTTGGGAGCCTCTAACAAGATTGTGGAGTTGAACCTAGGAGTTTGTAAGGACAAGGAGATCGCCTACTTCGTGAAGATCTACCCGAGTGAGGCAAGTCTTTCGTGGGCGATGGCCATGGTGGGATAGACAAGGTTGCTTCTTCGTGGACCCTTCGTGGGTGGAGCCCTTCGTGGACTCGCGTAGCCATTACCCTTCGTGGGTTGAAGTCTCCATCAACGTGGACGTACGATAGCACCACCTATCGGAACCACACCAAAAATCTCCGTATCTACATTGCGTTTGCCTTCTCCAAACCCTTCCCTTTACCTTCATATGCAATGTTTTACTTTCCGCTACTACACTCTTAGACTTGCATGTGTAGGTTGATTGCTTGACTTGTGCTAACTTGCTAAAATCTGCCAAGACATAAAATTGGGAAAAGGCTAGATTTTTATTTGGTCAAGTAGTGTAATCACCCCCCTCTAGACCTACTTTCGATCCTACAAGTGGTATCAGAGCTTTGGTCTCCTTTTGGCTTGATTTCCATAGCTTTGGTGATCATAGCCTTGGTTTCACAACCTAGGAGAGTATGGCATCTAGCGAGGAAAATTACCACCGTAGAGGTCCTTACTTTGATGGTACTAATTTTGCTAGTTGGAAGCATAAGATGAAAATGCATATTCTTGGACATAACCCCTCCGTTTGGGCTATTGTGTGTGTTGGTTTGCAAGGTGAATTCTTCGAAGATGGAAGAGAACCGAATCGTGAAGCAACCGAAGAAGAATTGAAGATGTTGCAATACAATGCTCAAGCTTGCGATATCCTCTTCAATGGATTGTGCCTCGAAGAATTCAACAAAATCAGCCGCCTTGAGAATGCAAAGGAAATTTGGGATACTTTGGTTGATATGCATGAAGGTACCGAGTCCGTCAAGGAATCCAAATTGGATGTGCTTCAAAGTCAACTTGACAAGTTCAAAATGATTGATGGTGAAGGAGTCGCTGAAATGTATTCTAGGCTTGCTCTCATCACAAATGAGATTGCCGGCTTAGGAAGTGAAGAGATGACTGACAGATTCATCATCAAGAAGATTCTAAGAGCTTTGGATGGAAAATATGATACCGTCTGCACCTTGATCCAAATGATGCCCAATTACAAGGATCTCAAGCCAACGGAAGTCATTGGTAGAATTGTTGATCATGAGATGTCACTTAAGAATAAGGAAGAGCTTCACAACAAGTCTAGTGGTGCTTACAAAGCTTCATGTGATGCCCCTACAACATCAAGTGAGAAACAAGTCTTCAATGAAGAATTGAGCCTAATGGTGAAGAACTTCAACAAGTTCTACAAGAGTAGAAGCAAAGAGAGAAGTTCCAAGTCAGGGTCCTACTATGACAAGAGATCTTCTAGTCATGAACGAAATTGCTACAATTGTGGAAGACCCAGACACTACTCTAATGAGTGTACGGCTCCCTACAAAAGAAGAGAAGACTCACCTAAAAGGGGAAGTAAAAGAGATGTATCACCTCCAAGAGAGAGAAGGAGTAGAGATGATCGTTATGAATGAAGACCTTCTCGTATAAGCAAGGATTCGGAAAGGAAGGACAAGTCATCAAAGAGCTACACAAGACGAATACATCAAGCTCATGTTGGTGAATGGGTATCCGGTTCCGACTCCGACCACTACTCCGAGAGAAGTTATCACTCCGACTCCGAACATACTCAAGATGAAGGTGTTGCCGGTCTTGCACTTGTGTCATCCAACTCCTACGACATATTCAACTCAGCAAATGAAGGGATTGGAAGATGCTTCATGGCTAAAGGCCCCAAGGTATCACACCCCGAGTATGTTGATTTCAATAGTGATGAAGATGGTTTGCTAGGTGATGATGATTTACTTGTTGACAACACTAGTGATGAAAACTATGATGAAATTGCTATTAATCATGCTAATCAAGATGAAATTAATGACAATGATAAGAAGGAGATTGAGCGTCTAACTAAAGAACTAAACACTCTTAAGTTAGCTCATGAAACTACCTTAGAGGATCATCGAGAGCTTTTAAAGACTAATGAGAAGCTACGCTTTGAAAAGCTCAATCTGGAGCAAGAGCATGGGTTCTTAAAAGCAATCAATGATGATCTTCGTAAGAAAAGTTCTTACATTGCCAAGCGTTTACTCTTGTCTACTTACATGCCACAAGTAAATCTAGCAACAAGAGCAAGAAAGATTCTTCTTCTAGTAGTAACAATAATCATGTTAAATCCAATATTGTTGCTTCTAGTAGTTCTCTTGATTCCACTAATGATTCTCTTAGCCAAGTTACACTTGAGCAAGAAAATAGCTTATTGAAGGGAATTATAGAGAAAGGTGTTTACAAGAGCCTTGCCGGAAGTAAGCAATTTGAGGAAATTGTACGCAAGCAAGGAAGGCACCGGAAGAATCAAGGTGTTGGTTTTGAATGCAAGTTCAATGCCAATGGAGTTGAGTGGGAAGAAGATCAATACCCCAAGACGAAGTATGTTCCTCAACAAGAGAAGTATGATCCCACTTCTTTTGAGGGAACACAAGCTCAAGATGATCTTCCACCACAAGACCACAAGCTAAAAGGCAAGGACAAGCTTCAAGAAGAGATTTATTCATTTGAAGAAGATCCAAAGGCCTTGGTCAAGTGGGTTCCCAAGACTACATCAAGTTCTACTTCATCAAGTACGACTACAACTCCAAGGATTCCCATCAAGTTGATGTGGGTCCCAAAGAAGAAGAACTAAAGAGTTCTTGAGGGTGACTCCGCCAACATACTTCACTCATCTTCATTTTGGCAAGGACAAGTGCAATCAACTTTCATGTCTTGCACTAGTTCAAGGAGTCACAAACCCTCTTGTTGGTAAGACAAGGGACAAGGTAACCTAATGCTTTCATGGACAACATCATATGTGTATTTCACTCTATGTCTATGGATATCCGTGTATGTTCCTTGTGGGACTAACCCATGTAGGTATTGAAAGTGCAACTCACTCAAATGGATTGCTCCAAATGATCTACATCAACATTGAGCATCTACATCTTCAACACCTACATGAAGTCATCATCGACAAAACCCAAGGTTAGTTCATCCCTCTTAGGGGGGATATCACATCTAGGGGGAGCTTTGCTCTAAGGATTGAGCTAAAGCAACTCTAATGGTGTGAACACATCAATGCTTTATGTAAAAGTGGTAACCCCACTTGTGCTTAAACGATGAGTATGACCTATGATCAAATGTTCTCATTTGACACCTAAGTCAACATACTCATATATAGATGACCTAGTCATCGCCAATTGCTTGATAGATGCTAGAGTGTTTGTGCATGCTTTGCCACATATTTCATTTGCTATTTTATTGTGTGAGCATGCTGGTTGCATATTTTCTCCATTCAAGGACATCCATTTGTTGCTTTGATTGTTTGATTTCTTTTCTTTTTGCCAAATGGATGGACAAGAATGCCTAAGAACTCCCTCTAGCTATCTATGCTTTTCTCATCTCAAACTCTATTCATGATACATCACAAAGTTTGAACAAGTTGAATTCGGACCCTTCGGGTGAGGAGCACTCGGAGCCACCGATCTGTCAAGGGCTTAAACTTCCAAAACCTCTTAATGGCTTTCGGTCTGACCGATTCATTCCTCCCGGTCTCACCGAAATCATTGAGTTGATCTAGGTTTTCACCTCGGTGCAACCGATTAGAACCGTTCGGTCTCACCGAGTTACCTTAATTGCTTGCGATCCTGCATCTCGGTGCCACCGAGTCATTCCATTCGGTCACACCGACAGTGACTGGGTATATATATACCGCGAGTTGAAATTTGGAAATTACTCCAAACCGCTCGACCGCGCCTGCCCAGCTCCGCCGCCCCCTTGGTCTCCGGATCGTCTTCGTTGTCGCCAGCGTCCTCCTGCTGCTGGTCTCCGCCGCCGTCAACGGGAATCTCCACTGCCGTTGTCGCCGTAGCGAGTTCTTCACCAAGTTAGGGTACGAAATCGATCTCTTTGTGCTTTCTTTAACTCCGACTCTTGCACAAAGACCAATGCCAAGTTTCTTGCCATGATTGAGATAAATCTATCCACCAAAAACTTCCACTAGAATAGATTTGATGCAAAAACTTAGGCTTAGGTTTCCACCGAACTCATCTCGGACCAACCGATCTGAAAATTTTGGTCTCACCAATTTGGCCCATGCCATTGCACATGTACTACTCGGTCTGACCGAAGTGTACGAATCGGTGTGACCGAGTTCACTTTCTCTGTGAAACCCTAGCATCTCAGAGTCACCGAACTACATTTCGGTCTGACCGAAATTGTATGTTTAGACTCTGAGTGTGCTTCGGTGTCACCGAGTTTGTCATATCGGTAGCTCAGAAATGCTTTCTGCAGAAAACTAAAGTTAAGTTTTTGTCTCCATGCTTTTGCAAAAATAGCTGTGTTTTGTGATGCTCATCTACTCTACCTATACCTATCTATTCACAGGGTCAGTGTCAGAGATGTCAGACAACAGTGATAGTCAGAACAGGTCAGAGGAGCAGGTAAATCTCTGTGAGGGCACTAGTCCCTCCAACAGCAGCTATGATGAAGGTAGCAGAAGTACACCTAGCAATTTGCCTAAGGCTGCTACTAGGCAAAGGAAGAAGAGAACCTCAGATTCAGAAGATCAGGATTTTGTTGTTGAGGAGGAAGTGTCCTCAAAGAAGAAGGTGCTCAGGAAAGAGTATGCAGCTGCTGCTGCAACCAAGCCTGAAATGAAGGTGAAAGTTCCTGCTAAGAGAGTGCCCATGTCAAAAGCCAGAGCCTCCACTCAAGGAACCATGGAGTTCACTGTTAAACCAAAAGAGGATGAGGCTGCAGGAAAGAAAAGGAAAGAGAGAGTCAAGAAGACTATTGCCAAGGTCATTGGCAAACCATCTATGATGAGAGAGTTAGATGATGATGAGGAGGAAGAGCCAGCTGCACCACCTCCAAAATCTCAGAAGCTCAAGGGAGATGCTATCAAGTTTGGGGCTTCTCCATCTAAACCCAAGACAGCTCCTAAACCATCTGTACCCAAGAGATCCACCAAAAACATCCCAGCTACAGAGAAGAATAAGGCCCCAGTGCTTGAAGCTCAAGAAGATGAAGAACAGCAAGTGCTTAGAAAGCTAAAACCCAAGATTCCAGATCATGATGATAATCATCCAGTTGCTGAGAATATGAAGTTAAGAAAGGATGCAGGTCTCAGATTATGGAGACAGACTGATCCATATGCTGTAAGGAGAAGAACTGCTATTAATTATCGCTTTCACACCAAGGAACAGCAAGACTTCTATGAGACAGTCTTGTTGGACAAGAAGCCAATTGTCAGTGACATGAGATGGGTTGATTGGAAATTCATTGATGACAATGAGGATTACTTCCCAGGAGTTCATGAGAGTTTCAGAATGAATGGAGTTGACAAGTTTGTTGGTCAAAAGTTGACCAAGTGGAATGATGAAATGGTTATGCAATTCTATTCAACTGCTCATTTCTATCCAGATGGCAAGATTATCTAGATGACTGAAGGCACAAGATATCAATCGTCAATTACAGAATGGGCCAAGTTGATCAATGCCCCTGAAGAAGCTGAAGATGACACAGATGTGTATGCCGAGCAAAGAAAGGATCACAATTCCATGGCTCACATGTACAAGCCAATTCCAGATGCTGCTTTGACAACTCACAGATTTGGATCCATCTATTATCTGCTGTCAGGTCTTACCACGATAAACACTATATTGAGGCACACTCTGTTGCCTAAGTCAGGAGATCATAGGATGATCCATGGTCACTCTATCAACCTGCTTCATATGTTTGATGTGCCAGAGAAGTTCAAGGTGATGAGTTTAATTGTTGAAACTGTGAAGAGAACTGCTGCAGATCAGAAAAGATCATGTGGATATGCCCCTCACATTCAGATGCTAATCAATTCCAAGATGGGGACAGGGACATATCTTCTTGACAAAGGGCATCTTCCCCTGAGGCCAGACTTTGAGGACAATGAGGTTGTCATGGATGCAACACATCCTACTTCAGTAGAGGCTCTGGAGAAGCAAGAGAAAGCAAAGGCTGCAAAGACTTCAACAATGCCAGCTGCTTCAGGTGTCAATCTCAAGACCAAGCAAGATCAACTCAGTTATCTACTTGAGGCAAGAGTGAGAATAGAGAAAGGACTGGCCACCCTGACTCAAAATCAAGAGTGCCTTGAAAGGATGTTTGAGACCAAACTTCATGATTTAGATGTGAAGGTCACTGAGATTCAAACCACAGTTGAGAAGCTCCAGGAAGAGGTTCAAGACAGGAATGACATACCTACCATCGACACTTTTCAGCGTGTGCCAAGGCACTACAAGTATACCCCCTATAAAGCAACGCAAATTCTACAACATTTTAACTATATGTTGTAAGATTCACAATAGATACGTATATAAGTGTTGAAGGATATGCGTTACAGATTTACATTTTTAATACTCATGACTCCACACATGAAAAAAAAGAGGAGAGAGATGCGCTAAAAACAGAGCTCACGTTCTAAAAAAAAGGAACAGAGCCCCCGATTCCCCTCATCTCTCCCAAACCGCCGCCACCCACCACCTCGTCCCCCTCCTCGGACCCACCTCGCCGCCAGCCCTCCCCCTCGCCTCCTTCCACCTCGCAGCATCGGAGGCCGCCGGATCCGCCGCATCCTCCACGCACCCATCCTCTCGCGTCCCATCCCACTCTCCTCCCGCGGCTCCTCGTTGCGCCTCTTGCGGTGGCTCATTCAGGCGACGTCCGGCGAATTCCACGACTGCGAAGCACAGGTCGAGGTCCCCTTGCACCGCGGCGCTTTCCCATCTGGCTAGATCCGGCGCTCGCAGCCACCAAAGCCCACCCGCGACCCTCCCTCCATGACTAGGGTTTCGGGCGTCGGCTCCGGCGCCGGGTGCCATGTCGTCCTCAACTTGTCCGGTAGTGCGTCCCCTCCCTGTGCTTCATCCTTTCTCTCCCCCCTTTCTCTAACCTCTGCTCTTCTCTTCTCCTATAGACGTATAGGGAGGAATCGCTAGTGGATAGCCTTGCTGCTGCTCGGGACAAAGCAGCCATGGAGCTTCCTCCTCCTCGTCCTCCTGTGGCTTCATGTGAGTTGGTCCACTCCTCTCTTCTCTGGTCTGCGGCACATGAGGAACCATTGTTTTTATGGTGGTGTTAGGATATGCCACTGTTTGGGCTTAAGTGCCTGCTGCTTGAGGTCAATTTGATGTTGCTGTTAGGAACAAATATTGGAAGACTCAAACTTTTCAATCTTCTCTTATTCCAATCCACCATATCTCTCCCTAGGCTGCTTAAAGCATTAATGCCATGGTGGTTGTTGCAGCAGAATTGGAAATCCAGTGACAAAAGCTTAAAGCAGATGGGGAGCAACGAGGCTACCGCGCAGCTATACGGTGGCCTGGTAGGGAGGCGGTTAAACAACCCCCAACTTTGTTCCAGATCATTGGCCGTTACTCCTTCCCTGACCCTGGTGAGTAAGCCTTTATCACAAGATTTCATGATGTGTTCTGTAGCTAGCTCGTTGAATTCTTCGTGAAAGCCCAATGAATTTTCTTGATATAGATTAGCTGATTAAGTAATCGGTTAGGTATATGTGTTTCTATGAGCACCGTTGTTGACCCCATTATGCCCTGTATGGAGTGGAGAAGAGTCATGAGGGAGTGGTCTTCATGGCTCCCAGTGGCAATACGGAATCTTGCTTTCAGGTTGTATTTGCTACGTCAATAACTGAAACACCAGCCACCAAGTTGACTATTGATATTAATAGCTCAATTTATAGCTGATTTTCGATCTCATCCCATGCTTGCCAAAGTAATTAATTAGTTGATTTTTGCATATACAGGATTTGCGAACTTTACGTCATTTCGTATGTATACCCACCTGAACTCCAGTTACCCCTAAAAAAAAACTCCAGTTACCTTCCTGGTATATTTTATACATCTTCTGAGTTTCAGCATTAACATAAGCTATTATGCTGAGACATTGCATAATTTTATATAATGTAATGTTTAGCATATCAGGTTCCCAGCTTTCTTGAAATAATGTGTAAAGCTGTACATAACTTTTACTTGGTTTATTTGGTAGTTAGACTACAATCCTACTGAGGATGCAAAAGTTATGCTAATAGCGAGGAGTACTTGATTTGTACAGGTTCATGTTTACATCATAGATTGATTGATGAGGTTTCAATATAAAACGAAACATTCTTATACAATCATTATTATGGGAGCAATATTCTAAACATTTGTTTCAAACAACATGTATATCGTTCCTCTGCAGTTTCATTATTTGGATTTCAGAGCAGCCACTTGCAGGAAACATAATAAGGTAATTAAGCTACTTTCCAGAATATGCTGGATATAAATCCTGAGTAATGATGTGGTTTCGATGCAGTCCTTAATTTTGTGCAAAATTGGCGTTTTTCCACCCTTTTCATGTTCTGAAACAATACAAGATGCATGCACAAGCCTTTTTGAATTACGTTAGCTGTATGTCTTATGCAAATTGTACACACTACAATTAAAGAGTTGTTGTGAACTTGTGATTAGTCATGGTCAGTGCGTATGTACCGTGCTTTGTGAAAAGTCTGTAGCTTCAGAGAAACTGTAAGCATGTCTCTTCATCATTTCTTAATATTTTCATATTTAGGTCCTTCTGGCTGTCTATATATATTGTATAAGAAGTGATTTTGTCTGGACTAATTTATTTTTACCCAAACACGAATTACCATGGTAACCCGCTTGATTTGTTGAATAACTTAATTAGCCCCTTTACCACAACTGATGTGTAACTAATGTTTAAATTATGTTTTCAAGCACAAACTAAAGGTCTATTTGTACTCTGTTATATTTTACCCATGCTTGGACCAGGATCTCATGAGGAAGTGGGAGAAGGAACGACAACAATTGGTGCAGGTTCGTGTTGCTCCAACAGATTTCACACCGCATGCCGTACAAAATGTGTATCTTTGTCCCATTTGATATGTTCAACATTGGAAGCAATCAGAGCAAATGTTAACACTTATGCAATGATTTCTGCCATACACAAAGACGCCCATATTAGCCTCATATAGTTTAAGTATGTAACCTGAACCCCTCAACACTTGAGGTAAGTTTTGAATGCATTTCCATCTATATATGCTAGTACTCGCTCCTTCCCAAAATAAGTGACTCAACTTTATACTAACTTTGTACTAAAGTTAGTACAAAGTTGAGTCACTTAATTTGGGACGGAGGGAGTAATTTGTTATGTATAAGAAAGATTGCATGGCCTTCCACATTTATACGTGACTAATAACCTGCCTCTATCACTACTTGCATCATGTCAATTGATTATGTTAACAGTTCATTTTGTTATTTTCTTTGTAGATTCAGAAGATATGGATGATTATATGTGTGTGTGACAAGTATACTGCAATGATGTTGATGTTCCGGTTCATGATGATCAAGATTGATGCTTTCAGTTTTAGTTAAGTTGTAGGGATGTTGTCCCTGTTGGATGATGTTCCTTAGTTAAGTTTTACTTAAGTTGTAGGGACGTCAAGAAAATATTTAGATTATGCATCACATTCGGATGATGTTACTCCTGTAATATCTACTATTGTAATCCAATATTTTTATCCAATACATGATTTCTTCCTCTTGTGAATATATTTTATTATTTTTTGTTCACTGTGTGGAGCATATTCAGTACATAATTATCACCATTATGTGGAGCATTGGTTTAATTGATGGCAATATATAAAATAATATTCACATTATATATGTACCAACACCTCAAGCGTTGCAAATTCTTTGTCGCCAAACAATGAAATTTGGGTTCTTGTATATTAAGCACCAACGTATAGAAGTGTTGTAAATGTCGGTTTTATCTATTGTACTCTTGCAACGGTTTTTTTACCAACGGCAGTATAAGCGTTGCGTTATGCGTTAGCAACACTGGATAAGGCAACGCATCCCAAATCGTTGGTAAATACACTAGCAACACATATATGGACTTTTAGATACGGAAAATTGCGTTGCTATAGGGGGGGTTCCTGTTGTAGTGAGGGCACAGAGGTCTTCAGCAGTGCCAGTAGTCTGTGATACGAGGACTACACTTTCAGCACATGCTACAACTGCCACTGTTGTACCTCCAATCTCAACTCCTCCAGCTGCAGAAGCTTTTGCAGACGGACTCCTCTCCACGCCATCTACGCACACCGGAGCAACCATCCAGAAGACCACTTTAGGGGCTCCCGAAGATCGTGCCTAGAGTGCCGCATAGGACTATGCATTTTCAAACTTTTTGGTAACTTGTTGCCAAAGGGGGAGAAAGTGTATAGATCATTAGGCTTCGAGAGAGAGAGAGAGAGAGAGAGCATTTTGCCTTTTGTTGCCTCTTTTGCTGCTTACTACTTGATTGTTTGCTGCTACTATTTGTGTTTATGTGTGAGATACTCTTATGATCATGTGTTTGATCATATTATGCTCTATTGTGTGCTTGAATGATGATATCGGAATACTTGTGTATGATCAATCATGTTTCTCTTGGTGGTGAGTGCATGTTGTTTAATTCTATCATTTTGAGCGCTCCACCTAGATGTATGTGACATGGAAGAGTGACCCATCATCCTAATCGATTGTGCATTTGCATTCAAAAGCAAATTTTAAATAATGCACAAATTTAGGAGGAGCTCTTACATATCACATACTTCTCAAAGTGATGATGTATTTCCTTTATATTATCTTTTGTCGAAGCTTTGATCTATATGTTGTCACCAATTACCAAAAAGGGGGAGATTGACAGTGCAACTAATCCCCGGGTGGTTTTGGTAATTCATAACAACATATAGCTCATTGAACTAATATCCTTTCAAGTTAAATATTTCAGAAAGTTCAATAATTGGCATGGCATGGACTAGAGATGTGGACCCCTCAAAATGCTATGGACAAAGATCGGCAAAAGCTCAAGACTCTTCATTTCTATTTTAGTGATCCAAGATCACATTGAGTCCATAGGAAAAGCCAATACTATTAAAAGGGGATGAGGTGTTGCATAATGGTCTACTTGCTCAAAATGCTTAGTGATATGCTCCAAAGCCCTCAACCACTTTCTCATTTCCAAATATGTCCAAACCTAAAGTCAAACTCGGCCCCACCGATTTGATCTATCCGGTGCCACCGAGTTTCTTTGACGTAGCCACTGCCAGAAACCCTAATCAATTCGGTCTCACCGAGATGGAAATGCAAACTCTCTGTTTCCCTTTGTAACGTTTCAGTCTTACCGAAATGAGCGATCTGTCCCACCGAGTTCGCATTGCAAACTCTCCGTTTCCCTTCATAACGTTTCGGTCTTACCGAAGTGAGCGATCGGTCCCACCAAGTTTGTCTGACCAACTCTCTGTTTAACTCATTGCTGAAATTGGTCCCACCGAGTTCATGCAATCGGTCACACTGAGATGTGGTCTTGCCCTAACCCTAGCACATCGGTCCCACCGAGTTGAGTATATCGGTCCCACCGAGATTCCTAACGTTCACATTTTGAATTGAATTGGTCTCACCGAGTTCTTCTATTCGGTCTGACCGAGTTTAGTCAAATGTGTGTAACAGTTGGATTTTGTTTGGAGGCTATATATACCCCTCCACCCCCTTCTCTATTCAAGAGAGAGCCATCAGAACGAGCCTACACTTCCACTACTCATTTTCTGAGAGAGAACCACCTAATCATGTGTTGAGATCAAGACATTCCAATCCTACCACAAGAATCTTGATCTCTAGCCTTCCCCAAGTTGGTTTCCACTCAAACCATCTTTCCACCATAGCCAAATCTGTGAGAGAGAGTTGAGTGTTGGGGAGACTATCATTAGAAGCACAAGAGCAAGGAGTACATCATCAACACACAATTTATTACCTTTTGGAGAATGGTGTCTCCTAGATTGGTTAGGTGTCACTTGGGAGCCTCTGACAAGATTGTGGAGTTGAACCAAGGAGTTTGTAAGGGCAAGGAGATCGCCTACTTCGTGAAGATCTACCCGAGTGAGGCAAGTCTTTCATGGGCGATGGCCATGGTGGGATAGACAAGGTTGCTTCTTCGTGCACCCTTCATGGGTGGATCCCTTCGTGGACTCGCGCAGCCATTACCCTTCGTGGGTTGAAGTCTCCATCAACGTGGGCGTACGATAGCACCACCTATCGGAACCATGCCAAAAATATCCGTGTCTACATTGCGTTTGCCTTCTCCAAACCCTTCCCTTTACCTTCATATGCAATGTTTTACTTTCCGCTGTTACACTCTTAGACTTGCATGTGTAGGTTGATTGCTTGACTTGTGCTAAGTTGCTAAAATCTGCCAAGACATAAACTTGGGAAAAGGCTAGATTTTTATTTGGTCAAGTAGTCTAATCACCCCCCTCTAGACCTACTTTCCATCCTTCAACTAGCTACATTACTAAACCCGAGCGATTGATCCCTAGTTGTTAACTGAACCCGAGCGATTCCTTTGCTACTGCTGTTAACTGAAGCCGATCGAAGCTGCCTCTTGATGAACAGTTCCTGGTGGGGGTTGGATGAACAGTTCCCAGTGGGGGTTGGATGAACAGGATCCAGTGGTAGTGGAGGCCATTGCTGCTGGATGCATAGGACCCCGATCGAGGAGATGGGGGTGGATGAACAGTAGCCGGTGGAGGGACCCCGTGGAGGGCTGGTTGAATAGGACCCCGTGGAGGGCTGGTTGAACAGGACCCCATGGAGGGCTGGTTGAACAGTAGCCGGTGGAGGCTGGATTAACAGGATCCCATGGATGGTCAGTAGCTGGTGGAGGCAGGAGGAAGTCAACGGTGGATGAACAGTAGCAGGTGGAGGCTGGAGGAAGTCGACGGTGGATGAACAGTAGCCCGTGGAGTCCTGTTTTGTGGTACGCCTCACCCCTCCCGATGAACAGGACCCTGTTTCGACCGTAGGCGCTCCAACACAAGTCCGTTTCCTCCGTTTTGCGGTATGCCAGATCCCGTTTTGGCTGTTCCGTCCAAGTCAGTTGGCTCCCGATGAACACGACGCATTTTGACCCAGTCTGTTGCCTCCCGATGAACACGCCGCTGTTTCTCTGTTTTGATCCAGTCGGTTGGCTGCCGATGAACAGGACGCCATCGCTCTACGCGTTCGAGACCCCGCCCGTATGTACGTACATAGCCGTATTTACTTTCTTGCAGCGTGGCTGTACGTACGTGTACACGATATAGACGGGAGTGCCTGAACAGCTACCGCTCCTTACTGGGCCACTGTTCATCGTGGCAAAAAGACCGGTGGACCAGTATGTATGTACACATTTGCGATCAGAATGACAACGCTATGTACGCTTCGAACAGGTGGGTCCCGGCTGTCAGGGAGGATAAGGAGGCACTTCCTTGCATGCAAAGATATTGATGGTCGGTCCGAGCTGAGAGGGGGAGGATTCTTTTTTTTGCGCGTAATAAGGAGGCACTTCCTTGCGTGCGAAGATGTAGCTGGTGGGTCCATCTGTCAGCCTCATCGCGTACAGTCCTCTTCCGATGGCGGTCGTTCATTGACCACGTTAACCACACCGCACAGACAGCACCAGGCGGTGGACGACGGTGAGGCAGGGAACAACGCGGAGCCTGGGAACACGCGGAGGGTAGTATGAGGGTTGACTGGTTTAGCTGCAGTGTGAGGCTCCCATCGCCGCAGAATAACAGGGGGCATGGGTGAGTAGAGGGATGGCCTGGCCAGCGGTGGGAGTAGTAGGGGCCGGTGAGGCCTGCGCGGCAGCACAGCCAGCCATGTGAGGCAGGAGCACGCGGTGGTTTGGACGGCTGGAGAAAGAAAATCAGAGGTTGAAGAAGCAGGACGAGCATTGGATGTTAACAATCCAACGGTCACTGGTGATAGAATCGTTTGTTGCCTAAGTTGACAAAGCCCTGCGTACACGTCAACTTAGTAGGGCCACAAGTCAGCCTCCATATCTGGTGGGCCCCAGCTGTCATGGGGAGCACTCGTTATTTTTCGTTTAATAAGGAGGCACTTCCTTCCGTCCAAGATATAGCTGGAGGGTCCCAGCTGTCACTGGGAGGATTCATTCGTTTTGGCGTAATAAAGAGGTACTTGCTTGCGTGCGGCCATGGACCATGTGGGTCCCAACTGTCAGCCTCTCCATGTACATCCCTCTTCCGATGTTGTCGTTTGTTGACAACGTTGACCCCGACGTCCGAGAATACCAACGCGATGGACGACTGCGAGACCCAGGAAGGGAATGACCCGGAGGTGGCGAAGCCACAGCAGTGGAGGGATATGGGTGAGTAGAGGGATGGCCTGGCCAGCGGTGGGAGTAGTAGGGGCGGTGAGGCCTGCGCGGCAGCATAGCCGGCCACGGGAGGCAGGAGCAGGCAATCCCACCGCCGCTGGATTTGGCGGCTGGAGCAAGAAGATTAGAGATTGAAGAAGCACGACGGCAATTGGATTAACATCCAACGGTCACGTCTGCTAGAATCGTTTGTTGATGTATATAAAAAGTAAAAAAATCTTGCATACGCGTCAACTTAATAGGCCCACAAGTCAGACCATTCCATATTTTTTTAATAATTTACAGCTCATTGCAACTTCTTATGCAATTTATTGCAGTCCGTTTTTTTTGTTGGCCAGGGCTAGGGTTAAAAATTTAAACGAAATTTCGCATATTTCGGTGGGGTCCAAACTATTTTTAATACCGAAATGTGGAGCAAGATTTAAAGTACTTTGAAGATATATTTAAATTAGGTTAAAGCCTAGTGAAATTGGAATCTGAAAATGTGAGAAAATTCAGAAATTTGAAAGTAATTGCTAATTTATCGTCTGTTTTTTATATTTACAGGCCATTTCATATTACTTTCAAGATTTGCAGCCGTCTTGAAAGAGTTGCAGCCCAGCAGGGCGTAGAAAAATAAGTAGGCCTGGATTGGGTATTCTTCAGAAAAAATAAATTGGGCTCATTTTCAAAAGAAAAAATAGCTGGGGTGGTCATGTGGTGAACATAAAATAGAAGCCTGGGCTAGACGGGCCACAACCCAGTTGAAACCCTGCTCCGTCTCAGCAATAACAAAAAAATACTGCTCGAGCAGCTACGTCCCAGGTGTCAGCCGATCTTATGTTGTTCTCTTGTCTATTGACTTTACGCTGACAATGTCGCAGGAGTACTTAACAAACTTAACTGAAACCAGCAGGGTCACTTAACAACCATAGCTGAAAGCAGTATGAGTACTTATACCGGTTCAACCGTATAAAGCACGCCTCGAACAGTGCTACTTTGCGTACAGTTAACCAAGGGTGAGGCCACCAAGCCCTAGGACAAGGCCCAGGCGCCACCCCGCACATCCACAACCTTCTAAAAGCAGCTTCATCTCGCAATGTGGTCAATAAACAGGATGTTCGCTTTAGAGCCATGGAAAAGCATGAGCATAACCTTCTGTCCTATTCTCCAAGATGGACGGGCCTTCATTATTTGAGACCACCCATGAATAAGTATCTTTTCACCTCCAAGGGAAATGGAGTAGGTCGACATAAACATCATGTTGCGACCAAGCTCAAGTCTGACCTGACCATGGTCAGGCATCTGTATAGGAACATTAGAACTGGGCAGTTTTCGGTTTCAAGAATATCACGGCTGTAAAACTGTGTATAAGCAAGAGTTTATGAACAACATATATAACAGAAAACAGCTCGTACCATAAGTTTCTCTACACAGTTGGACGTGTTGAATGTGTGCAGCAGTGGCACACATATCCCACATGGCCTTCCACCATTGAAACGCCCCACAAGGACCTCAAGACGATCAATAAAGTGTAGGAACTGGTGGATGTCGTCCCAGTCAACTTCAGTGCCATAAGTAACAGTCGAGTTCTTATAGAATAACAAACGAGTAGTGTGCTTAAATTTGAAATAACCCACATGTGCCACCAATTATAAGAAATATTAGTTAGAAGTAGCATCTTCGTGAGAGAAAGGAATCACAAATCATTGCTACTTCTCAAGTTAAATTAATGATTAGTTAGACAGAATAGGTGGATTAAGAAGTAATCGAGGCAACATGCAAGAACCAGATACAAAACTAACATGGATGAACTACTGGAACGACGTCGGGGTGGAAGATCACTGTGAAGATGAGACCAGGTTCTGCTATTTCCATCAACAATCGTGCGCCAACTTTCAGTCCGTAACACTTGAGAAAGTTTATCCAAATTCGGTCATAAAAAAAGCAGCGATCTTCTTGGTTCATGAACCCAACTCGAAACTTATATCCATGGCTTGTCTTCGCTGTGACCATTAAACTGGTATATTCAGTTATGTCAAGGCCGACCATCTTGAGTACATGTGTTCTGGTAGAGCAAGGAATGCACTGCAGGAAAAATAATATGAGAACACAATGTATTCGCAATCCAAATCTAGAAATAATTTTGTCCTTCATGTCAGTGTTGACCATGGTACTAGTAACTTTTATCCAAATATAGCAATCCAAATTAGTCGTCAGCATTTCAAAAAACCCCACCCTCCCGGATAGAAAAGAGGATTCTAGGAATATACTGTGCGCGTTTTAAAATCCCGTGTAAGGATGAGAAGGAACAAGTGTGGCGTCTCGCCGAGGGCGCAGAAACCTATAGGGTCCTCGCACTTTGGGCACTGCAAATGAAACACACTAGACTCAGTAGGAAAAAAAATGCATCAGTGGTGGCGGCTGCCATCCTAGGATTACCCACGACTAAGGGACTAGGATTTATCTGGGATGGATGAAAAACTCGTACCTGGTTCTCCATGAGAAAACCCTATGCAATCGCCGAGAGGGGGTTTTCTCTGAACAAGCAGACAAGGGAGAAGGGGATTCAGGCCCAGTGAAATATTGCTGCTTCGTCCGTCCAGCTTACTGCTAAAGCTGGAAATGTGGGTGTTTTCGTGATTTGATGGCTCATTGAGCATTACTGCGGCGTACGACCGGGGTGAGCCTACCGTGCAGTTGTGCACTCTAATTTGGTGCATGGCACGTAGATCCCGTTGCCGGATGCCCCACATATCAGCGAATGGAAGTAGAAAGGCAGGAGTAACTAGTTACACATAAATATATTTTTGACAGAGAGATACTCCCTCTGTAAAGAAATATAAAAATCTTTTATATCACAACTTTATACATAAGAAAAATCAAGGGAGTATATTTAACATAATATGGGGGCTCAGCTGAGAATATAATACTCAGAAAGACTCACGGTTCTGGACTTTGGGCCACAGGCCGGTGGGCCTGCATGTTTGGGGGACCATGTGTTCTAACTCAGCGCATTTCATATTGCAAGCGATCGGTACGGCGCTGGTTTTAGATGCTGTCGCAAGGCGAATACAGAAAATTAAATAAAGCATGGCAGCTATTAGAATGGAATCGAACGACAGTTCCTAACCAGCAATCAGAGTTGCAATTCTTTCATGATATCCTACGTGATAAATAATACTGTCGTACAACTTATACACACAGGACACTTGTTTCACCATGCCGTATTATTACATCAAAAGCTCTCGGAGGATAGATCTGTTCCGCAGTTGTGTGCTACTACTGAAGAATTTCAAAGTTGATTTGGACCAGCTCTCCTTGCTGAGAAAGTTTGATTTTGACATCATCCCCTACAGCAAGATTTGATAGTTTTGAACCTTGACCATGCTTTAGCATCAATCATCATGCGACCATCCTTTGTACCTATGGTATATTGAGAAGGTTCATTCACACCAAGACTGCGCATGGTAAGAGAAACTTGGCCACAGTCGCCCGGTTTATTGAACGACTCCCTCATTGCTCTAGGAATTCTCTGTTTGCAAACAAGAAGACATACACAAACAGTTAGATCAACACAGTGAATCATGTGAAACAACATGGAAAGAAAAAAGAACGACGCACTTGGGCGGCCAATGCTTACCAAGAAGGTGGAGATGTCAGTTTTTGTAAGTACTTTGGTATATGCTGTGCGAACTGCAGCCCAGTCTGTTGCCGGAGCAACTTCTGGTTCCGTTGCCGCTGCACGGGCCGGAGCAGATGCAAGTGCAACTTCAAGTGTTGGTCCAGGTGCCGGAGCCGTTGCTGGTGCCCGTGCCGGTGCGAATGGTAGTGCTGCTCCTGTTGCCGGAGATGGTGCTCCTTGTGGAGCTGGTGCCGGTGTCGGAGCAGGTGGCCGTGTCGGTGCCCGATCCTCCGGTAGATCAGCCTGATCCGCTGAAGCGGTCGGTGCCCAATCCTCTGGTGGATCAGACTGAGCTGCTGCCACTGTCAGTGCTAGAGCCAGTGCCATCTGAGAAGGTGTCGATGCTTGATCCGATGCTGAAGGTGGTATCGATGTGCGAGACAGCAGCGATCGTCTCTGGTCTGCTATGATTACATACTTCAGCTTTCTAACTTCACTAGGATCCGTGACCTTGATCCAGTCTTTTACTTCACTTCTTTTAAATGCCAGAAGGACTAATTGTGGCATGTTTGTTAAACCAAACTGCAGTTCATCATAGGGGTTCAGATTGTACTTAGACAACAGACTGATCCAATTGTGTCCAGTAATATAAGTGATGGACTGTGCCTTCGTTACTGACACGATATAAGAAGTGAAACCTGAAAAAATAACCATCATAGAGCAAACCAAATGGTTTATTCTGTAACGAATGTCACATGGCAAAACCTGCATTGTAAAATTGCAGCAAAAGTAAGAAAACATGACAGTAAATCAATAAGATTACTTGATGTGACACGAGTGAATCATTACCAGGAAATCACTATGTTCAAGTTCTAAAAAGAAGGTCGATCATCCAATTACGGGTGGCATGCAGGGTCCCCGCTTACTCCCACAAGCAGGACAGTCCAAAGGTCGTGATAAATCGTATGGACTGAACATCCATGGGACTGGAAATCTTGGTGGGTGCGATAAACCCTGCAATGCATACAAGTAATGGAGTGTAACTATAATTGATAAACCGTCCTCACAAAAAAGATGATCTGGATACTTCAAAATATACAGACTAAATTGAGTGGATAGACATTAACATAGACTGTTCTCAGGACTCACCACACAACAAAAGCGGCAGTACTAAACAATACAGGGTTCACACACACAAATCAAGTACTGAACAATAGTACTTACTACAGACAAGCAAAGTTGCACTAATTAAACTCTACAAACTATTTCTTGCCACCGACCTACGGGATGTACCCCACATAACTGACTAGGCCATGGACTTCATGAGAGATGTCTACCGGCACCATCGCCAGCTTGTCAACCTTGGAGAACCTAACATAGTGGTCTTTCCACTCATAAACATGATGATGATGACAATCCGCATCAGATTTGTTGGGAAGCCTTACAAGAACCACACCCTTCGTAATAGAAGGCATGACTAGGATATTGTTGTGGTGAAGTACACCCTCAAGAACATGCCTGACAACAATGCTACAGGAAAACACTAGTTCATGACATGTGGCGGTAAGGACACAGTAGCTGAATAGTTTAGTAGTAGAACTCATCCTCAGGTCTTCCAGTTCACACGGCATGACTTTAAGAACTTCATCTCCACCGCGGACCTGGTTCTAATTCAAACAGAAACCAAATATTTTATTACTACCTCCTTTCAGAAATATAAGATGATTTTTGATATTTTACTCCATATAAGACTACATATACGCACATAAATGAGTGAACAAAGACACTAGAACATGTCTTCACAGGCATGAGAGCAGAGGGATTACTTGCAATATCCATAGCACATATTACTGAGGCTAATATACTCTCTTCAAAGGCATGAGAGTTAAAATCTTGCATTTCCTACAGCTAGCATTGATGTTCATAAAGTAGTTGAAAGTAATCTATAAGAAATCAGTGTTTTGTGCAATAATCATATGTATGTCAACCTCTCGCATGTTTTGGTCAAAAGAGCAATTTTGAACCATCATTTGGCACACAAAAATCTCATGCAAGATCTCCCAGAAAGTTGTACTACTAGTACTAGTACTGCGTGTCAGATGAAAAAACACGATCAAGATCGCCAAAAAGATCGTCAAGAAGAGATATTACCTAGACTTGCTTAATGAGGGATCCCGGAGAGGGGGGCTTGGATAGGGCGATGGCCTTGAGCTTGTCTGCGGTAGTCTCGGCGGGGTGCTTGCGCTTCTTCGTACCCTGAGCCTCGATGGTTTTCGCCAGAGCCATAGACATCACTTCGGCCAGTGCTCCAGGGTCCATCAAGAAACTGTCAAATAGAAATAAAAGAAAAGAAACCATAATCACAAACCCAAAAGAAGAACAGAGAGGGAGTTATAGGATTAGTCTCGGGGTTGCAAGACCGAGCCTTGGCCAGAATCAACACCATTGATGCACTCACCTTTCCTTCTTTGGGAGAGAAGAACAATGGCAGAAGCGCGTTGGGGTTTTCTTGAAGAAATGAGGAACAAGATGAGGGAGAAGCGAGTTGGGGTTTTCTTCAAGAGAGGAAGCTAAGGGATAAGAGTGAAATGATGGTTGTTTCGTCCATCCAACTTACTGCTGGAAAGGTGGGGGCTTTGTGATTTGACGGCTCATTGGGCATTACTACGGCGCTTCGACTGGGGTAGTCTACCATGCAGTTGTGCACACTAGTACAGAGTAATTTCATGTAAGGCAAGTGGACCCCGATGCTGGCTGTCCCACACGTCGTCGAAAGTGAGTAGCAAGGTTCCCGACGACTGTTGAGGAGGATCCGCACGGTAGAGCGTGTCCATTGTTTCTGAAAAAAATGATTACAGCAAGCGTTTCCACTCTTACGATGGAGGAGTGCAAAATACGGTAGCCACTTGAACTTACACAGTACTCCTACTACTTGGCATGTGTAGTGGTTCATACGTAAGTACTACATAATATTGTTGCTAGTGTAGTAAGATCTGACGATAACAAATGATGTTGTGCGCATGTGAAATATATGAACAGTAATGTAACATACCCCTCTTTTGACTGTCCGGTCGAGAATGAACGGTGAGATCAATGTTAACAGAACTAGGTCTACAGCGCACGGAGAGTACGGTGCTACAGTACTCCACGGAACATTAACCATATGAAGCACGAATCAGTGTTAGGCAGGGTGTATGAAGGGTGCATGGGATGGGAGCAAAAGTTCCCTTCTCGACCCACTTTTGGGTGTTTGGCAGAGTGCATGAAGGGTGCATGAGTCCACACTAGTAGGTTAACACAAATACACTAGGAGCATGCATGAAGAGGGGTGCTGAGATGAGCATGCACGAAGATGGAACAACTATATTGAGATGAGAATGCAACCAAACACACCCACATGCTTTGTGCTACAGTGACTGATCTTCAACGTCTGAGTTTGATCCAACGGTCATGTTGCACCGAGACATGGACATGCCGATGCAGATGATGACTAAACACCACCGAAGTCCCTCTGCTTCTCGAGGTGCACGATGTTGGTGATGCAGGGTGCCATCGTCCTTAGAGCCCGCTCCCGATCGACGGGAGCCAGCTCGTCAAAGACGACGTCCAATGGCACGAATGGATTCCGGTGACGAAGCCCTGAGAGGATTCGCGTGGAAATGGCAGCCCGCAACCCCTCCTTGTCCAGCTCCACCCCCACCATCGCGCGGAGATGGCTCAGCTCCTCAGAGATATAGGTGAAGAAGGAGACCAGGTCAGGAAGCCGCAACTCGTTGAAGTTGATGGGGTGGTCGAACGGGTTTAGCCCGACGGCCGGCATGGTTTCGCTGGCATGACGGTAGGCATCGCACAGCCGCAACACGTGCGTGGCAACATGGTCCACCAAGTGGTTGAGGCGATCCTGGACCTCGTCACGATCGGCCCGCTCGCGCTCCAGCCGGCTTGCCTGACCGCCTATCGTATCTCCCGCTTTCTGCAGCAACGCCGCCGATGCCTTGAGCATCTTTGTGGTGGACGCCTGCCGCTTTTGAAGCTCCGTGAACTCCTGCACATAAAGGAGGAGCATGGCACTCCTCTCCTACTTGAGCTCATAGAGCTCCACGTCCTTCGCCCTGAACTTCGCATCCTTGGCTTGAAGCTCCTGTGTCAGGCAACTCACCTCAGAGTTCGTCATATGGTGCGCCTTCATGGAACCAGGTATAAGCAATGGGGAGGGAAAGCGAATCTTTTGGTTTTCACCATGGGAAAACACCAGTCGACGACTTTTCACATCCGGGAGCAGTGGGTTTTACAGGCGGAGTCATCATGATTAATTGCTGCCGCGCGTGCTCCCATCAATAAAAATAAATAAAAATCCTGCCATGCCTGCCGCACCCAAAGACCAGAGCAACGCCGCGGTAGATATTTAAATTTACCTGTCGGCAAGGAGAGAAAAAAGGGGTGAAAAAACAAATGTGGCGGCGGCCTAGCTAATTGGTCGGACTAACCCAACTAGCTAGCCACCGTGCTTCACAGATGTACTTTGCGGGAAAGGTGAGTTTTGTGATTTGACGACTCATTTACTTGCTTCGGCGGTACGACCGAGGAGGACCCAGAAAACGCGCGGTAGGGCGTCCCACGCCTAGGCAAGGAAGAAAATATGCGTGCACCACCCGGGAGGAACCAGAAACTGCGCGGTAGGGTGTGCCACGTGTCGGCACGGAGGAAAAATGTGCGTGTAAAAATATACTGTATCAGACGTACTACCTATGGTTCGACCTCGGGACCCAGCCAGTCGGTCAAAAACACCCCACTAGTGACACAACTTCATCATGCTAACGTGGCACGGAGGATAGGCGTGGTTAGATCCGTCTCGACCAGCCACAACGTCTGTTGTCCTAGGTGATTCTTCCATTTTCCAAGCATTTTTTTAGTTACTAGCAATGTGCCCATGCATTGCAACGGATCCAAAGCAAAATAGTACTTATTCACAAACTTGAAAGAAAACACTCTTGTTTTGATATACATATATACCACTAAAAATATATTACTTTTCACTCAAAATATATTTCTCAGGCTGTTTTGATGAGGTGAGGGAGGGATGTGGTTGCTTATAAGATAATAAGGGGTTTTCTGCAAATTGGAGCAGAGAAGTGGGCTATTGTTGCAAAAATGCCACAACTTACCTCACAGCCATTAGATGCAGATCCAATGGTCATAAATGATGGCTGGCAGACACACCATCATCACCAACTAAGCCTTTTATAGGAGTAGAGATAATAACACCACGGCAAGCTCACGCCGCTCTTCGTGTGTGCCCGTGCGTCTAAAGGTTAGACGATGGAGAGGAGAGAGAGATCACAGACATGGGACCCACCAGTAAGTATGTCAACGGTCATGCATGTGTTGACGAGCCACTCCCTCTACTCTACTCAACGTAATACTGTATAAAATCAAGTTATGCAACAAAGCCAACAACCGTTGCTATTTCAGGCTATCGACTTACGCTTTGTAGTCCAGGTTGCCAGTTCGAATCTCGTCTTTTAGATTTGTTAGTTTTAGGTCCAAATTTGATCAATGACAAGTGGGACCCCCATGTGTTGTTCCGATATTTCAGTGTAGTATTGTTTTTTTGCACAAACACTTTGCGCGGTTAGATAAGTAATGGCACTAGTTACATGTATTTTGCAAGTTTAGGAACAAAAATGACAGCGGCATAGAATATCACATCCACCCCGCAGCTTAGATGCTATGGTGATACGAGTTTTTACGTCGTTGGATCTGAGATCCAATGGCTTGGGAGTAGTCTTTGTAATTGTGCGCAATTTCCAATCTCTCCAAGGATTTTTTTGCAAATAAAACATTTAGGCCTCGTGTGTGCCGCTGCATCTTGGATCCAACGGCTCCCAGTAGCTCATATTAGGTGCTCCCAGTAGCGTAATTAGCCGCTACTGTGATGCAAGCATCTAGGTCGTATGATCTGTGATCAGATGCCACATGCGTAGTACTTGTACTTTCTGCGCAATTCCCAAACTCTTTGAGGCCTATATTGCAAAAACATTCAAACCTCCTACTATGAGCCATAAAATCTCCCGGGAACTCGTATCACCATAGAATCTATGGTGCGGGAGCACCTCATATTCTCCCATGCGAGAAAACATCAGGTGCTCTCACAGCTTGGATGCTACGGTGATACAAGCTTCGAGGTCGTTCAATGTGAGATCCAATGGCATCTGAGCAGTCTTTGTGCTTGTAAGCAGTGGCCGAACTCTTTGGGGGCTTTTCTACAAAAAAACATTCAAACCACCATGGAGTTGTTGGATCACAGATCCAACAGCTCCGAAGAGCTTGTATCACCAAAGCATCTAAGGTGTGGTAGCACATGATATTCTTACATATAGGAGAATATTAGGTCCTCCATCTTATTTGGTACGGTGATACGAGCTTCGAGGTTGTTGGATATGGGATCCAAGGGCATTCGCTTACTGAACCCGAGCGAGGCGTTCGCTTACTGAACCCGAGCGATTGCACTAGCTACGTTACTGAACCCGAGCGATCGATCCCTGGCTGTTAACTGAACCCGAGCGATTCCTTCGCTACTGCTGCTAACTGATGCCGATCGAAGCTGCCTCTTGTTGAATAGTTCCTGATGGGGGTTGGATGAACAGTTCCCGGTGGGGGTTGGATGAACAGGATCCCGTGGTAGTAGAGGCCGTTGCCGCTGGATGAACAGGACCCCGATCGAGGAGGTGGGGGTGGATGAACAGTAGCCGGTGGAGGGACCCCGTTGAGGGCTGGTTGAACAGGACCCCGTGGAGGGCTGGTTGAACAGGACCCCGTGGAGGGCTGGTTGAACAGTAGCCGGTGGAGGCTGGTTGAACAGGACCCCCGTGCATGAACAATAGCTGGTGGAGGCAAGAGGAACTCGACGGTGGATGAACTGTAGCATGTGGAGGCTGGAGGAAGTCGACGGTGGATGAACAGTTGCCCGTGGAGTCCTGTTTTGCAGTACGCCACACCCCTCCCGATGAACAGGACCCCGTTTCGACCGTAGGTGCTCCAACACAAGTCCGTTTCCTCCGTTTTCGGTACGCCACACCCCTCCCGATCAACATCACCCCGTTTCGACCGTAGGAGCTCGAACACAAGTCTGTTTCCTCCGTTTTGCGGTATGCCAGACCCCATTTCGGCTGTTCTGTCCAAGCCGGTTGGCTCCCGATGAACACGACGCATTCCGACCCAGTCTGTTGCCTCATGATGAACACGACGCTGTTTCTCCATTCTGACCCAGTCGGTTGGCTGCCGATGAACAGGACGCCGTCGTTGTACGCGTTCGAGACCCCGCCCATACGTATGTTTGTAGCCGTATTTACTTTCTTGCAGCGTGGCTATACGTACGTGTATACGATATTGATGGGACTGCCTGAATAGCTACCGCTCCTTACTGGGCCATGGTTCATCGTGGCAGAAAGACCGATGGACCAGTATGTATGTACATGTTTGCGACCAGAATGACAACTCTACATATGCTCCAACCAGGTGGGTCCCGGCTGTTAGGGAGGATAAGGAGGCACTTCCTTGCGTGCGAAGATATTGATGGTGGGTCCGAGCTGACAGGGGGAGGATTCTTTTTTTTGCGCGTAATAAGGAGGCACTTCCTTGCGTGCGAAGCTGTAGCTGGTGGGTCCATCTGTCAGCCTCACCGCATACAGTCCTCTTCCGATGGCTGTTGTTCGTTGATCACATTGACCACGCAGCGCAGACAGCACCAGGCGGTGGATGACAGTGAGGCAGGGAACGATGCGGAGCCTGGGATCATGCGAGGGTAGTACAAGGGTTGACTGGTTCGGCTGCGGTGTGAGGCTGCCGTCGCCACAGAATATTAGGGGTGTGGGTGAGTAGAGGGATGGCCTGGCCAGCGGTGGGAGTAGTAGGGGTCGGTGAGGCCTACGCGGCAGCACAGCCGGCCACGGGAGGCAGGAGCACGTGGTTGTTTGGACGGCTGGAGCAAGAAAATCAGAGGTTGAAGAAGCAGGACGAGCATTGGATTTTAACAATCCAACGGTCACTGATGATAGAATCGTTTGTCGACTAAGTTGACAAAGCCCTGCGTACGCGTCAACTTAGTAGGGCCACAAGTCAGCGTCCATATTAGGTGGGCCCCGGCTGTCATGGGGAGCACTTGTTATTTTTCGCTTAATAAGGAGGCACTTCCTTCCGTGCCTAGATATAGCTGGTGGGTCCCAGCTGTCATTTGGAGGATTCATTCGTTTTGGCATAATAAGGAGGTACTTGCTTGCGTGCGGCCATGGACCATGTGGGTCCCAACTGTCAGCCTCTCCATGTACATCCCTCTTACGATGTTGTCATTTGTTGACAACGTTGACCACGCCGTGCCGAGGACACCAACGCGATGGACGACGGCGAGACCCAGGAAGGGAATGACCCGGAGGTGGCGAAGCCACAGCAGTGGAGGGATGTGGGTGAGTAGAGGGATGGCCTGGCCAGCGGTGGGAGTAGTAGGGGCCGGTGAGGCCTGCGCGGCAGCACAGCCGGCCACAGGAGGTGGGAGCCGGCGATCCTGCAGGCGCTGGATTTGGCGGCTGGAGCAAGAAGATCAGAGACTGAAGAAGCACGACGGCCATTGGATTGACATCCAACGGTCATGTCTGCTAGAATTGTTTGTTGACGTATATAATAAGTAAAAAATTCTTGCATACGCATCAACTTAACAGGCCCACAAGTCAGACCATTCCCTATTTTTTTAATAATTTACAGCTCATTGCAACTTCCTATGCAATTTATTGCAGTCCATTTTTTTTGTTGGCCAGGGCCAGGGTTAAAAATTTAAATGAAATTTCGCATATTTCGGTGGGGTCCAAACTATTTTTAATACCGAAATGTCAATCCAGATTTAAAGTACTTTGAAGATATATTTAAATTAGGTTAAAGCCTAGTGAAATTGGAATGTGAAAATCTGAGAAAATTCAGAAATTTGGAAGTAATTGCCAATTTGTCGTCTGTTTTTTATATTTACAGCCCATTACATATTACTTTCAAGATTTGCAGCCGTCTTGCAAGAGTTGTAGCCTAGCTGGGCGTAGAAAAATAAGTTGGCCTGGATTGGGTATTCTTCAGAAAAAATAAATTGGGCTCATTTTCACAAAGAAAAAATAGCTGGGCTGGTCATGTGGTGAACGTAAAATAGAAGCCTGGGCTAGACGGGCCACAACCCGGTTGAAACCCTGCTCCGTCTCAACAATAACAAAAAAAAATAAAAAATACTGCTCGAGCAGCTACGTCCCAGGTGTTAGCCGATCTTGTGTTGTTCTCTTGTCTATTGACTATAAGCTGACAATGTCGTGGGTCCCAGATGTCAGGAAACCACTAGGAGGAAGCATTTTCTTTTTCTATACGCTGACAATGGAGTATATAACAAAAAATGAGGAACTTGCTTGCGTACGGCCATGGACATGTGATGACCCACAAGTATAGGGGATCAATTGTAGTCCTTTCAATAAGTAAGAGTGTCGAACCCAACGAGGAGCAGAAGGAAATGACAAGCGGTTTTCAGCAAGGTAATGTCTGCAAGCACTGAAATTATAAGTAACGAGTAGTTTGGTAGCAAGATAATTTGTAATGAGCGAGTAACGGTAATGGTAATAAATGTGCAGCAAGGTAGCCCAATCCTTTTGAGGCAAAGGACCGGCCAAAATGATATCTTATGATAAGCAAAGCATTCTTGAGGGTACACGGGAATTTTGTCTAGTCACTTTCATCATGTTGGTTTGATTTGTGTTCGCTACTTTGATAATTTGTTATGTGGGTGGACCGGTGCTTAGGTGCTGTTCTTACTTGAACAAACCTCCTACTTATGATTAACCCCCTCACAAGCATCAACAACTACGAGAAAAGTATTAAGAATAAATCTAACCATAGCATTAAACTTTTGGATCCAAATCAGTCCCTTACAGAATAGCGCATAAACTAGGGTTTAAGCTTCTGTCACTCTCACAACCCATCATCTAATAACAACCCCACAATGCATTCCCTTAGGCCCAAATATGGTGAAGTGTCATGTAGTCGACGTTCACATGATACCACTAAGGGAATCACAACATACATATCATCAAAATATTGAACACATATCAAGTTCACATGATTACTTTCAACAAGATTTCTCCCGTGACCTCAAGAACAAAAGTAACTACTCACTAATGATAATCATGGCCAAGATCAGAGGGGTATTAAATAGTAAAATGAATCTGAACATATAATCTTCCACCAAATAAACCATATAGTAATCAACTACAAGATGTAATCAACACTACTAGTCACCCACAAGTACCAACCTATAGTTCCGGTACAAAGATTGAACACAAGAGATGAACTAGGGTTTGAGAGGAGATGGTGCTGTTGAAGATGTTGATGGAGATTGCCCTCCCCAAGATGGGAGAGTTGTTGGTGATGATGATTTCGCCCTCCGGGAGGGAAGTTCCCCCGGCGGAATCGCTTCGCCGGAGGGCAAAAGTGCTCGTGCCCAAGTTCCGCGTTTAGACGGCGGCGCTTCATCCCGAAAGTCCTCTCCTTATTTTTTCTAGGTCAAAATGACTTATATACCAGAAGAGGGGCACCGGAGGTGGGCCGAGGAGGGCACAACCCACGAGGGCGCGCCTGGGCTCCCTGGCGTGCCCAGGTGGGTTGTGCCCACCTGGTGGGGCCCCTCTAATAGTTATTTGCTCCAATAATTCTTATTTATTCCATAAAAATTCCTCGTGAAATTTCAGCTCATTTGGAGTTTTGCAGAATAGGTAGCCTGACGTAGCTTTTTCAGGTCCAGATTTCCAGCTGCCAGAATTCTCCCTCTTTGTGTGAACCTTGCATATTATGAGAGAAAAGGCATTAGAATTACTCCAAAAAGCATTGTTATGCATAAAAACATCAAAAATAACAATAGGAAAACATGATGCAAAATGGATGTATCAGCTCCCCCAAGCTAGGACCTCGCTTGTCCTCAAGCGAAAACCGAAATCGAAAAACATGTCCACATGCTTAGAGAGAGAGGTGTCGATAAAAACAAAATACGGACATAGAAGCATCATGTATATTATTATAACAGCAACCAACTTTAATATAAAACTTTATCACATAACTTTTATCGTAAACTTCTTATGAATAAGTAACAATTCATCACAACATTGAAGTATAAAGCATAAACTCTATTGAAAACCAACAAACTATGTTCTCAGTCAATTTTGCAACTACAATTCATCATCTTTTCAGAAAGGGTCATGTATCGGAGCCTTTTTGCCAAGTCCACATACTCAACCATCATATAGTCTTCTATGATTGCTAACACTCACCGCATACACATCAGCAAAATGTTTCAACCAGACACATAGAAAGATAGGGTGTCAGGGCCGGATTTCTGGGACACAATATATCCCAGAAATTAACCCCTTGTGTCATCACTAGCCCAGGATTACTGTTACTGGTGGACACGTCCTTGTTACAGATTACCAAGCTATTACAAGAATTGGATACAGGACCATAAAGGTCTAATGATACAACAGTGACTCTGGTGGTGGATGACGGAAATGACTCGTGGTTCTCCAACGTCGATGGGGCTCCATTCCCACAGGAACAGCTGACCCGGATAATTCCTATCCGCGTGGCTGCTATCCTAGGCTCCGCACGGACGTCGCTGAGGTAGTCCTTGCTGAACTCCTGACCTGGCCAAGTTAATAGCCAAGGACAAGCCAGTGAGTACGTTTGAATGTACTCGCAAACATCATGAACAAAAGATATACTGAATGCAGCAGGTATTATGTGCTCATGATGAAATAAATTATATGCGTATGCTCATGCTGGACTATATTGAATGCATGCCGACAGGAATTAAATCATGGCATGATAACATATTAGCAAGTACAAAAAAATGAGTATATATATAAAAAAATGTTAATGATAAACAAGGAAAGTTAAAGGAAAATAAAATAAAAGAAATGCCGGTCGGATGTCAAGTGACACCACAGTAGGTCTTGAAGAGAAATGCCAATCGGGTGTCCACAGGAGTAGTGGCAGGACCGCCTGTAAACTCGAGGTACGCCACGAAGAGGTCTTGAAAAGAAATGCCAGTCGGGTGTCAAGTTACGCCACGGTCGGACTTGAAGAGAGATGCCAATCGGGTATCCACAAGAGTAGTGGCGTGATAAACCACCTGTGAACTCGAGGGACGCCACAAAAGGTCTTGAAAAAAAATAAAACCGAATGCCCGGGGTAGTCTAGCCAGCCCCTGAGACACTCAGGAAAATAAAATAAGGGAAACGGGTTAGTCCGCAATAATATGCATAACCACAGTAATATTCACAACAATAGTATTCAAAAATAACCATGACAATGTTAGAGATGATAACAACATCCTGCAAAATAGTTCATGCTCAAGTTAATTATTTTCCTCCGGAGACCGACTCTAAGACCGACACTTGACCAACCCAGACTGTAATCCTTGACCGCGGACACGGCTATTCGAATAGGTTTAAACTCTGCAGAGGGTGTGCTCTTTACCCACAAGTAAAGTATTTCTTTAGTCAACACCGAGACGCTGACTAATTCCCATTATGGTCTTTGGGTTGAAAACACACCTAACCAGCACACACCAGATTAACCGTCTGGATACCAGGAATCACCCAAAGCATCGTTTCAGAAAAACTCTAAGTCGGGGAGACAACAATCTCGAGTAGCATGGGATCACTATTAATATGCGCGGATTCCAAGGGGTGCCCCCCTCTCGGCTACACTAGCCGGATACACCCATGCCCCCTGACCCGATGACAGGATTTAGTCCATGGCCATGGAAACCCTCATTGTGGCCCTCTGTATGGTGTGTGCATGGAAAGGGGTTAACAACTTACTAAACCATACCCCACCTGTGGCAGGGACAAGTGGCAGCACGAATCAAGAATGGGGGTTACCGGAACAAGACTCGACCTACGATCGACTCAGGAGGCTCAAGTTTCCTACAACGGTTAGCACAACAAGTATTCCTTCAACAGCAATACCAAACAGGGCCACAACCCTTGCATGCTCCAACATGCATAACAAACAGGGCATGATCACGCTCCAATGTGATCACCCTTTTGCCGGTAACGGTGTTTCTCTTATGCCTGCTCCTGCAGCTTACTCATGACGAGTACACGATGCACGATACGATGAAACATGCCAACACTACATGCAAATTTTACCCAAATTCAAACCATGCAAGCACTACTAGCAATATGCCAAGTTAATTTGAATTCAACATAGTCATGTTCAAATTATTTTAGCAAATAATCTACCATGCATTCACCATATCAAGTGTTCAAGATGCTTGCCTTGAGCATGCAGAAGTATTGGGTGCACTCCAAAAGTTTGAAATCTTAACTCCCCTCCATTTCCTATTTTCTAAAATATTTAAATTACCATATAAAACAAAAATAGTGCAAAAAAAGTGTTTCAAATATTTTTGAAATAATTACTAAAATAAACTTGATGAAAAATTAAAAATAACAGAAAAATAATCAATTTATTTGGAGTTATAATGAATTACCTATGGAATTACTAAGTTGGAATAAATGATTCAAAGTACTATTTAATTGATCCAGTAGATACTAAACCTTAGGAATAATGTTCACCCTAGCCATATTAATAGAGCATAATTTTATTAGTATTTAAAAATTTGAATCATCTCATTTGAACTCAGAATGAACTCTATGGAAATTATTAAGTCACTGGTTAAAAAGGAAAAAACAAAGCATCCTGTCGAGCTAAGGCGCGCACCGGGTGAGGCCCAGTTAAACGGCACCACTGGGCCGAGCCCAGAGACGCAGCCACATGAGGCGAAGCTGCGAGTCACCGACAGGTGGGACCCACCTGTCGGGTTTGCCCTCCCCCTCGCGCGCGCCTGAACAGAAACAGAGGCGAGCCCCGGTGATGCTCGCCGACGATTGGAGGCAAGGCTCCGGGAGAGGATCACACCGCCGTGCGCAGGAGCTTCTGACGATCCCGTCGAGGTGCGGCACGGTCGCCAGAGGGCCCTATCTTGCCGGCGGCGAGGACTCCCGAGAAGCTCCGGCGGAAATTGAAAGGGGCTTTTGCCCGTGGTCGATCTCAACTGAAATTGAGAGGGGGAATGGATGTGCGGGTGTGAGTGGAGGCTTGTGGTGAGGAGATTGGAGCGGGGATGCTGTGGTGGCGTCGGAACCATCGAGGAGGCGAAGGCGGCAGAAGTTGCCGGAGACGAGGAAGACGACCATCTCTGGTCGTTTGAGTGCTCAGGGAGGCTTGGAGGGGAGTGAGGGAAGGTTCTGATGACAGGAGAGGGTTCGAGGAGGGAATTTATAGGCGGGGCGAGGCGGTTCCAGGGCTTCCAGGGAAGCCACGGTGGCGGGCGGCCATTGATGGCGAATGGAGGTCGGTGGCGAGGCCGTTGGGGGTCGGTAGGGACGGTGGCGACCCGGAGTTAAGGCGGGGACGCTCTGGCGGCTGCGGGTTGGGCCACGCGTCATGGGCGGCGCCATGACAGTGACTGACAGAGTCGGTGGTGGCGCTGATCGACGGAGGGCGGTGCCAGGGGGTGGATTCCGGTTCGGGGAGGCTGAACTTGGTCCAGGCAGTGCTTGGGCGCGCAGGGGTGTCAGGGGAGGCGGTGCTGGAGGCGTGCGGCCGTGGTGGCATGACAGGTAAGGCGGCGTCGGGCGGGGGTGATAGCGATGGCTGGCCGGCGCTAGAGGCCAAGCCAGCGTGTCGGCAAGGCGTACTGCTTCCTGGCGAAGCTATCTGGGGTGGTGCACGTGCTGGGGCGACAGCGGGGGCACGACTCGTGGGCGATGCCGAAGCCTGCAATACTGGCGTCCTGGCCGTGCTCAGTGCATGCCCACAAAGTGCTCGACACAATGCCAGGGTGCCCTAGATTGGCTTGATACACTTGAGTCTTGGCAGAGTGGTGCTCCTGTCAATTCTAGAGATGGTGGACAAACTTGTTTTGCTAGGGGATCAGGTGCCACATGAGGTTTTGGAAAGTTGAAACTTTTGTTCATGCACTCAAGGTGTTCTACAGAATGCTAAGGGTATTTAGGTGGTTCTGGTAGTCATGGAAACTGGCAGGTGGAGGTCTCTTTGGATGGTAAAGATAGTGGTGAAGTTGTTTTGTGAGAATAGAAAACTTGTCTGTGCAAGTTTTATAGAAATTCATTTCTGGACAGGAAATTCAGAGGAATATTTGGTGACCTAAAATGATTCCAATGGAGCTAAAATTTTGCAATTAAGGGTTTGGTTGGAAGGAATATAAGTGGGAAAAATTTCAGGATTTTTGGAGCAAGGAAAAATGAGGTTGTAGTTAAAACCTAGAAAATGGACAGAAGTGAAAAGAGATTGTTTCACTCAAAATTTTCAAAACACCAAGCTGGGATTTTGCATAAAAGTGGTCTATAGGCATCACATGACCTCCCATATTTTTTTTAGAATTTTAAAACAATTATTTAAAATGGTTGCAGTGCAACACAGGCATTTAAAGTGTTGAAAATGCTATTAAAAGAATTGTTTTGGCAGAATTTTCTTATGAAAATAATTCTTACTATTATTAAAATGTAATTGAAATGATTTGAGAAAACTACCAAAGCCACAATATTATTTCTATATGGAGGGAAGAATTTTTGAAAGGCAGGGGCGGAAAATACATCCAAAAATAATAAATAACTTAATATAAATCAAAATTTTATTTCTAGACAAATTTTATTTAATAAAATCATGGGTGAATTTTTGGGGTGTTACATAGGGGCTTATAGATTTGCCTCCCAACATACTCACCTCGAGGGTGATGTCAACAATAATAACTCATGCTACTCATATCCAACTGGATATATCTGCCTAGATCTTTCCTCACCACATGATGCTTGCCAAAAGATAAAATAAAAAGGAATAGAGAGAAGAACTTTGACTCTTGCATAAAAGTAAATACATAAAAGTAAAAGATAGGACCTTCGCAGAGGGAAGCAGAGGTTGCCATGTGCTTATTTGTTTGTATGCTCAATCTCTTAGTGCAAAAGAACGTCACGTTATATTGCCCATTGTGATAGCAACCTTTATTATGTAGTCTGTCGCTTTTATTCTTTGCCATCACAAGTTCGTACAACGCTCAATTTTCTCTTACACTAAATGATCCAACACTTTTAGAAGCAATTTTTATTTCCCTATTTGCACTGATGACAACTTACTTGAAGGATCTTACTCAATCCATAGGTAGGTAAGGTGGACTCTCAAAATAAGATTTGGGTTTAAAGGTTTTTGGATGCACAAGTAGTATCTCTACTTAGTGCGGAATTTTTGGCTAGCAAAGATGGGGGAAACCAACACTTGTTAAAGGATCTATGAGAATATAACTTCTATGTGAATATGAACAAACATAAATCATTACGTTGTCTTCCTTGTCCAACGTCAACAATTTTGTCATATAATATTTTGATGGGGGCTCACAATCACAAAAGATGTCCAGGATAGTGTATTTGCATGTGAATCTTCTCTTCCCTTATTAATTCTTTCATGAATTGTATCATTGGCCAATGCTATGTTTGTCAATCTCCAATAAAATTTCCTACTAATACTCTTCCTTATGTGATGTCATTACTTACCATAAAGTTAGCATATGATCTTTTTCATTTATTTCCTTTCTTTTTATTGAACATGAAAGTAAAGAAAACAAAAATCAAACTAAACTTTATTATATATATCTTGCACACGATTACAAAGATAGATCACTAAGCAAACACTCGAAAAGAAAGGATCGAACTAAACTTTTATTCTTCTAAAGCAAAAGATAACTATGGATCAAACTAAGATAAGTAAAGGCAAAAGATAGTGGAGGTGATACGATACCGGGGCACCTCCCCCAAGCTTGGCAAATGCCAAAGGGAGTGCCCATACCCGATACTCAATTCTCCTTTGGTGATGAAGAAGGAGGTGGTGGTGGTGAAGTAGTGGCAATCTTATCCTCGGTTTTCCATGGCAAGGGCTCACCATCATAAGAGGAGGAGTGAGTCTCACGGGTCCTACAACTGGCAGCCAAACTCATACCTTTAAACCTCACCTCATATTCAAAGACTTGGTTTTGGAGATCATAAATCTGGTTTTGGAGGAAGTTGATTTGCTCGTTGAAGGTGAAGATGATGTCCTTCATGGACTTGCCATCCACCTTGAGATCACGGGTGTAGTCCGCGATCATGGGGTGATTGGCATTGAGTCCACGTTCTACCATCCCCTTGCACCGGAAGACTTCCTGCTTCATAGCTTCAAGCCTAGCCTCCACGGATCCAGTCCCCTTGGGGCCTTGCACATCACGGAAATGCAGCACCCCCTCATGCATCTGGATAGCCTGAGGGTGCTGCATCACCTCCCGCAAATATGGGTTGATGACGTTCTCAAAGAACTTGTCCTTGCAGGAGCTTGAAGCGGCCATGGTGGATTGGATCTATTAGAAAACAGCAAGGAAAAGAAAACAGAAGATTTCTCCGTGATACGGTGGTCAATAGGTTCGGGGGGTATATAAAGATTTTTTATCTCGGGAAAGAAGTAAACGGAAGAAAAACGGAGTCCGGAAGGTACCCGAGGTGGGCACAACCCACCTGGGCGTGCGTGGCAAGCCTGGCGCGCCTTGGTGCCTTGTGCCCACCAGGGGTGCCTTCCTGGTTGTTTCTTATTTTCCTAATTTTTGTTATATTTCAAAACTGACAAAAAATATTTTTGTGGATTTTTCGGAGTCTGTTTACTTACCGTATCACGTACCTCCTCTTTTTCAGTTATTCTGGAGTGTTCCGGAAGGTTTCCTTTTTGTGTTCTTCTGGTGTCATAGTTTGGATAATATTGCTTTCAACATTAATGGGCGTACCTGAGATATAATGTTTTATTCGTTGCCCATTAACAACCTTCGGGTTAGTACCTTCAGCATTATTTATCTTGATGGCTCCAGATCGATAAACCTCCTCGATAACATAAGGTCCTTCCCATTTGGAGAGGAGTTTCCCTGCAAAGAATCTGAAACGAGAGTTGTACAAAAGAACATATTCTCCAACTTTGAACTCACGCTTTTGGATTCTTTTGTCATGCCATCTTTTAACTTTTTCTTTAAATAACATGGCATTTTCATAGGCTTGGGTTCTCCATTCATCTAGTGAGCTAATATCAAATAACCTCTTTTCACCAGCAAGTTTGAAATCATAGTTGAGTTCTTTAATTACCCAATATGCTTTATGTTCTAACTCAAGAGGTAAATGACAAGCTTTTCCATAAACCATTTTATAAGGAGACATACCCATAGGATTTTTATATGCTGTTCTATAAGCCCAAAGTGCATCATCTAACTTCTTAGACCAATTCTTTCGGGACCTATTGACAGTTTTTTGTAATATTAATTTTATTTCTCTATTGCTAAGTTCAACTTGACCACTAGACTGAGGATGATAAGGTGATGCAATTCTATGGTTAACATCATATTTAGCAAGCATTTTACGGAAAGCACCATGAATAAAATGTGAACCACTATCAGTCATTAAGTATCTAGGGACTCCAAACCTTGGGAAAATGACTTCCTTAAGCATTTTAATAGAAGTGTTGTGATCAACACTACTAGTTGGAATAGCTTCTACCCACTTAGTAACATAATCAACAGCAACCAAAATATGTGTATACCCATTAGAGGAAGGAAAAGGTCCCATGTAATCAAATCCCCAAACATCAACTGGTTCAACAGAAAGAGAATAATTCATAGGCATTTCCTGACGCTTACCAATATTACCAATTCTTTGACATTCATCACAAGATAAAACAAACTTACGGGCATCCTTGAAGAGAGTAGGCCAATAAAAACCAGATTGCAATACCTTGTGAGCAGTTCTATCTCCCGCATGATGTCCTCCATAAGCTTCAGAGTGACATTTTCGTAGGATTTGTCCCTGTTCATGCTCAGGTACACAGCGTCTAATAATACCATCTACTCCTTTATAAAGATGTGGGTCATCCCAAAAGTAATGTCTTGAATCATAGAAGAATTTTTTCTTTTGTTGGTATGTGAAGCTAGGTGGTATATATTTAGCAACAATATAATTGGCATAGTCAGCATACCAAGGAGTGTTATGAGAAACATTTATTGCAGCTAATTGTTCATCAGGAAAACTATCATTAATAGGTTGTGGGTCATCAAGACTATTTTCTAACCTAGACAAGTTATCAACCACGGGGTTCTCCGCTCCCTTTCTATCAGTGATATGTAAATCAAATCCTTGTAGCAAAAGAACCCACCTAATGAGTCTAGGTTTAGCATCCTTCTTTCCCATAAGATATTTTATAGCAGCATGATCGGTATGAACGGTCACTTTAGAATCAACAATGTAAGATCGAAATTTATCACAAGCAAACACAACTGCTAAAAATTCTTTTTCAGTAGTAGCATAATTTCGTTGACCACTGTCCAGAGTTTTACTAGCATAATGAATAACATTTAATTTCTTATCGACTCTTTGTCCTAGAACAGCACCAACAGCATAATCACTAGCATCACACATAATTTCAAAAGGCAAGTTCAAATCAGGTGGTTGAACAATAGGTGCAGAAATCAAGGCTTTCTTAAGTGTTTCAAAGGCTTCTACACAGTCATCATAAAAAACAAATGGAACATACTTTTGTAAAAGATTTGTAAGAGGCCTAGAAATTTTAGAGAAGTCTTTAATAAACCTCCTATAGAAACTAGCATGACCGAGGAAACTACGAATACCTTTGATATCTTTAGGGATGGCATTTTCTCAATTGCATCAACTTTAGCTTTATCCACCTCATACCTCGTTCAGAAATTTTATGTCCCAAGACAATACCTTCATTAACCATAAAGTGGCACTTCTCCCAATTCAAGACGAGATTAGTTTGCTCACATCTCTGCAAAACTTGATCAAGGTTGCTCAAGCAATCATCAAAAGAAGTTCCGTAAACGGAAAAATCATCCATGAAAACCTCAACAATCTTTTCACAAAAGTTAGAGAATATAGCAGTCATACATCTTTGAAAGGTAGCAGGTGCATTGCATAAACTAAAAGGCATACGTCTATAATCATAAGTTCCAAAAGGGCAAGTAAAGGTGGTTTTCTCTTGATCAGGTTGTGAGACAGGTATTTGAGAAAAACCAGAATATCCATCAAAAAGCAAAAATGTGTGTGCTTTGATAGTCTTTCTAATATTTGATCAATAAAAGGCAGAGGGTAATGATCTTTTCTAGTAGCTTTATTTAGTTTTCTAAAATCAATTACCATTCTGTAGCCAGTGACAATTCTTTATCGAATAAGTTCATTCTTATCATTAGGAACAATGGTAATACCTCCTTTTTTAGGGACACAATGAACGGGACTTACCCATCTACTATCAGCTATGGGATAGATTATACCTGCTTCTAGAAGCTTCAGTATTTCTATTCTTACCACTTCTTTCATTTTAGGATTTAAACGTCATTGGTGATCAACAACGGGTTTAGCATCAGGCTCCATATTAATTTTATGCTGATAGAGAGTGGGACTATTGCGCTTTAAATCATCAAGAGTATATCCAATGGCAGCTCGATGCTTCATCAGAACCTTCAATAATCTTTCTTCTTCATGTTCTGAAAGGTTAGCACTAATAATAATAGGATAAATCTTTTTCTCATCAGGATAAGCATATTTCAAAGTTCTGGCAATTGTTTTAATTCAAACACAGGATCACCTTTAGGTGGAGGAGGAACTCCTAGAGTTTCAATAGGAAAATTGTGTTTAAGCAGAGGACGTTGTTCAAAGAAAATCTTATCTATTTCATTTCTTTCAGGCAGATGGATATCATTTTCGTGGTCTAGCAAATATTGTTCTAGTGGATCGGTAGGAGGCACAGCAATAGAAGCAAGACCAATTATTTCATCCTTACTAGACAACTCTTTATTATGATGTTTTCTACTAAACTTGAAAAAATTGAACTGATGAGACTCATCACCAAAACTAACACCGACAGTTTGCTTCTCGCAATCTATTTTAGCATTAACGGTGTTCAAGAAAGGTCTAACAAAGGTAATGGGACAAAAGTCATCTTGTGGGGAACCAAGAACAAGAAAATTAGTAGGGTATTTTATTTTCCCACACAAGACTTCAACATCTCTAACAATCCCAAGTGGTGTGATGGTGTCCCTATTAGCAAGTTTAATAGTAACATCTATGTCTTCCATTTCAGCGGGTGCTATATCATTCATAATTTCTTGATATAATGTAAAAGGAGTGGCACTCACACTAGCACCTATGTCGCATAAACCATGATAACAGTGATCTCCTATTTTAACTAAGACAACAGGCATGCCAACAACAGGTCTATGTTTATCTTTTTCATCGGGTTTGACAATTCTAGCAGCTTCATCATAGAAGTAAATAACATGCCCATCTATGTTTTCAACCAAGAGATCTTTAACCATAGCAACACTAGGTTCTACGTTGATTTGTTCATCAGGTTTGGAAGTTCTAATATAACTTTTGTTGACCATAGTTGAGACTTTAGCATGTTCCTTTATCCTAAGAGGGAAAGGTGGTTTTTCAATATAAGCAGTAGGCACAACTGGATCAACATTGTAAATAATAGTTTCATCTTTAGCTATTACTGGTTCTTTAATTTCTTATTTGATAGGTGGGTGATATTTAAACCACTTCTCCTTAGGGAGGTCAACATGAGTAGCAAATGATTCACAGAAGGAGGCTACTATCTCAGAGTCAAGTCCATATTTAGTGCTAAACTTTTGAAAAGCATCGGTATTCATAAAAGATTTAACACAATCATACTTGAGCTTAATACCTGACTCTTTACCTTCGTCGAGTTCCCAATCTTCAGAGTTGTGTTTAATTCTTTCTAAAAGATCCCACTGGAAGTGAATAGTCTTCTTCATAAAAGAACCAGTACAAGAAGTATCAAGCATGGATCGATCATCATGAGAAAGCCGAGCATAAAAATTCTGAATAATAATTTCTCTTGAGAGCTCATGATTGGGGCATGAATATAACATTGACTTAAGCCTCCCCCAAGCTAGAGCGATACTTTCTCCTTCACGAGGCCAACAATTATATATATAATTCTGATCACGATGAACTAGATGCATAGGATAATTTTTTTGGTGAAATTCCAATTTCAAACGATTCCAATTCCAAGATACAATATCATCGCATAGCCTATACCATGCCAATGCTTTTCCCTTCAAATATAAAGAGAAAAACTTCTTCTTAGCTTCATCTCCGGGTAAACCTCCAAGATTAAATAATCCAGAAATTTCATCCACATATATCAAGTGCATATCAGGATGTTCGGTTCCATCTCCTGCATAAGGATTAGCTAGCAGTTGTTCTATCATACCCGAAGGAATTTCATAACCAATATTTTCAGCAAGTGCAGTAGGTTGAGGGGTAACTAATTGTGGTTCCGGTCAAGGTGAAGATACCCCGAACAAACCCCTCAAAGGATTGTTCTCCATAGTAACAAGTGATAATAAATTTCAGCACGTAGTAATAATTTTTCCTTACCGATTTCCACTTACCAAGAGCGCTTCACTCCCCGACAATGGCGCCAGAAAAGAGCCTTGATGACCCACAAGTATAGGGGATCAATCGTAGTCCTGCCTATAAGTAAGAGTGTCGAACCCAACGAGGAGCAGAAGGAAATGACAAGCGGTTTTCAGCAAGGTAATGTCTACAAGCACTGAAATTATAAGTAACGAGTAGTTTGGTAGCAAGATAATTTGTAATGAGCAAGTAACGTTAATAGTAATAAAAGTGAAGCAAGGTAGCCCAATCCTTTTGAGGCAAAGGACAGGCCAAAATGATCTCTTATGATAAGCAAAGCATTCTTGAGGGTACACGGGAATTTCATCTAGTCACTTTAATCATGTTGGTTTAATTTGTGTTCGCTACTTTGATAATTTGGTCTATGGGTGGACCGGTGCTTAGGTGATGTTCTTAATTGAACAAACCTCCTACTTATGATTAACCCCCTCGCAAGCATCCGCAACTACGAGAAAAGTATTAAGAATAAATCTAACCATAGCATTAAACTTTTGGATCCAAATCAGTCCCTTACGGAATAGCGCATAAACTAGGGTTTAAGCTTCTGTCACTCTCGCAACCCATCATCTAATAACTACTCCACAATGCATTCCCTTAGGCCCAAATATGGTGAAGTGTCATTTAGTCGATGTTCACATGACACCACTAAGGGAATCACAACATACATATCATCAAAATATTGAACACATATCAAGTTCACATGATTACTTTCAACAAGATTTCTCCCATGACCTCAAGAACAGAAGTAACTACTCACTAATGATAATCATGCTGAAGATTAGAGAGGTATTAAATAGCATAATGGATCTGAACATATAATCTTCCACCAAATAAACCATATAGTAATCAACTACAAGATGTAATCAACACTACTAGTCACCCACAAATACCAATCTATAGTTTCGGTTCGAAGATTGAACACAAGAGATGAACAAGGGTTTGAGAAGAGATGGTGCTGTTGAAGATGTTGATGGAGATTGCCCTCCCCAAGATGGGAGAGTTGTTGGTGATGATGATGACGATGATTTCCCCCTCTGGGAGGGAAGTTCCCCCGGCGGAATCGCTCCGCCGGAAGGCAAAAGTGCTCCTGCCCAAGTTCCGCCTCGAGACGGCGGCGCTTTGTCCCGAAAGTCCTCTCCTTATTTTTTCTAGGTCAAAATGAATTATGTACCAGAAGAGGGGCACCGGAGGTGGGCCGAGGAGGGCACAACCCACCAGGGCGCACCTGGGCTCCCTGGCACGCCCAGGTGGGTTGTGCCCACCTGGTGGGCCCCCTCTGGTAGTTATTTGCTCCAATAATTCTTATTTATTCCATAAAAATTCCTCGTGAAATTTCAGCTCATTTGGAGTTGTGCAGAATAGGTAGCCTGACGTAGCTTTTTCAGGTCCAGATTTCTAGCTGCCGGAATTCTCCCTCTTTGTGTGAACCTTGCATATTATGAGAGAAAAGGCATTAGAATTACTCCAAAAAGCATTATTATGCATAAAAATATCATAAATAACAGTAGGAAAACATGATGCAAAATGGACGTATCAACATGGTGGGCCCCTACTGTCATCCTCTGCATGTACAGTCCTCTCCCGATTCCTCTTGTTTGTTGACCATGTTAACAACGCGAGAGGGCGGCGCCACGGCGAGCGCACCAAAGCGCGCGAAGGACGACGACGAGGCCTCGGACATCAGCGTTAACGATTTAGGATATGGTGGGGCGGCGATGCATGTGCTAAGGCGCAACCAGCCGTGGGAGGCGGAAGCAGGCGGCCCAGCCGGCGCTGGTTTTGTTTTGGTGGCTGGAGGAAGACAGGACTGAAGAAACACGACAGACTATAAAACCAGCAGGAGTACTTAACAACCTTAACTGAAACTAGGAGGGGCACTTAACAACCATAGCTGAAAGCAGTATGACTACTTATACAGGTTCAACCGTACAAAGCACGCCTCGAACCGTGCTACTTTGCCTACAGTTAACCAAGGGTGAGGCCACCAAGCCCCAGGACAAGGCCCAGGTGCCACCCCGCGCATCCACAACCTTCTGAAAGCGGCTTCATTTCGCAATGTGGTCAATAAACAGGATATTCGCTTTAGAGCCATGGAAAAGCATGAGCATAACCTTTTGTCCTATTCTCCAAGATGGAAGGGCCTTCATTATTTGAGACCACCCATGAATAAGTATCTTTTCACCTCCAAGGGAAATGGAGTAGGTCGACATAAACATCATGTTGAGACCAAGCGCAAGTCTGACCCGACCATGGTCAGGCATCTGTATAGGAACAATAGAACTGAGCAGTTTCTGTTTCAAGAAGATCACAACTGTAAAATTGTGTATAAGCAAGAGTTTATGAACAACATATATAACAGAAAACAGCTCGTACCATAAGTTCCTCTACACAGTTTGACCTGTTCAACGTGTGCAGAAGTGGCACACATATCCCACATGGCCTTCCACCATTGAAACGCCCCAGAAGGACCTCAAGACGATCAATAAAGTGTAGGAACTGGTGGATACCGTCCCAGTCAACTTCAGTGCCATCAGTAACAGTCGAGTTCTTATAGAATAACAAACGAGTAGTGTGCTTAACTTTGAAATAACCTACACGTGCCACCAATTATAAGAAATATTAGTTAGAAGTAGCATCTTGATGAGAGAAGGGAATCACAAGTCATTGCTACTTCTAAAGTTAAATTGTGATTAGTTAGACATAATAGGTGGATTAAGAAGTAATCGAGGCAACATGCAAGAACCAGATACAAAACTAACATGGATGAACTACTGGAACGACGTCGGTGTGGAAGATCACAGTGAAGATGAGACCAGGTTCTGCTATTTCCATCAACATTCGTGCGCCAACTTTCAGTCCGTAACACTTGAGAATGTTTATCCAAGTTCGGCCATAAAAAAAGCAACGATCTTCTTGGTTCATGAACCCAACTTGGAACTTATATCCATGGCTTGTCTTCAATGTGACCATTAAACTGGTGTATTCAGTTATGGCAAGGCCGACCATCTTGAGTACATGTGTTCTGGCAGAGCAAGGAATGAACTGCAAGAAAAATAATATGAGAACACAATGTATTCGCTATCCAAATATAGAAATAATTTCCTCCTTCACGTCAGTGTTGACCATGGTAGTAGTACCTTTTATCCAAATATAGCAATCCAAATTAGTCGATAGCATGTTCAAAAAACCCCACCCTCCCGGATAGAAAAGAGGATTCTAGGAACATATTGTGCGCGTTTTAAAATCCTGTGTTAGGATGAGAAGGAACAAGTGTGGCGTCTCGCTGAGGGCGCAGAAACCTGTTGGTTCCTCGCACTTTGGGCACTGCAAATGAAACACACTAGATTCAGTAGGAAGAAAAATGCATCAACGGCGGCGGCTGCCATCCTAGGATTACCCGCGACCAAGGGACTAGGATTTATCGGGGATGGATGAAGAATTTTTACCTGGTTCTCCATGAGAAAACCCAACGCAATCGTCGAGAGGTGGTCTTCTCTGAACAAGCAGACGAGGGAGAAGGGGATTCAGGCCCAGTGAAATATTGCTGCTTCGTCCGTCCAGCTTACTGCTAAATCTGGAAAGGTGGGGGTTTTCGTGATTTGACGGCTCATTGGGCATTACTGCGGCGCTACGACCGGGGTGAGCCTACCATGCAGTTGTGCACTCTAATTTGGTGCATGGCACGTGGACCCCGTTGCCGGATGCCCCACATATCAGTGAAAGGAAGTAGAAAGGCAGGAGTAACTAGTTACACATAAATACATTTTTGACAGACAGATACTCCCTCTGTAAAGAAATATAAAAATCTTTTATATCACAACTTTATACATAAGAAAAATCAAGGGGAATATATATAACATAATATGGGGGTTCAGCTGAGAATATAATACTCAGACAGGCTCATGGTTCTGGACTTTGGGCCACAGGCCTGTGGGCCTGCATGTTTGGGGGCCCATGTGTTCTAACTCAGCGCATTTCATATTGCAAGCGATCGGTATGGCGCTGGTTTTAGATGCTGTCGCAAGGCGAATACATAAAATTAAATAAAGCATGGCAGTTGTTAGAATGAAGTCGAACGACAGTTCCTAACCTGCAATCTGAGTTGCAATTCTTTCATGATATCCTACGTGATAAATAATACTGTCGTACAACTTATACACACAGTACACTTGTTTCACCTTGCCATATTATTACATCAAAAGATCGTGGAGGATAGATCTGTTCGGCAGTTGCGTGCTGCTACTGAAGAATTTCAAAGTTGATTTGGACCAGCTCTCCTTGCTGAGAAAGTTTGATTTTGACATCATCCCCTACCGCAAGATTTGATAGTTTTGAACCTTGACCATCCTTTAGCATCAATCATCATGGGACCATCCTTTGTACTTACAATATATTGAGCAGGTTCATTCACAACAAGGCTATGCATGGTAAGAGAAACTTGGCCACGGTCGCCCGGATTATTGAACGACTCCCTCGTTGCTCTAGGAATTCTCTCTTTGCAAAGAAGAAGACATACACAAACAGTTAGATCAACACAGTGAATCATGTGAAACAACATGGAAAGAAAAAAGAACGAAGCACTTGGGCGGCCAATGCTTACCAAGAAGGTGGAGATGTCGGTTTTTGTAAGGACTTTGGTATATGCAGTGCGAACTGCAGCCCAGTCTGTTGCCGGTGCAACTGCTGGTTCCGTTGCCGCTCCACGGGCCGGAGCAGATGCAAGTCAACTTCAAGTGTTGGTGCAGGTGCCGGAGCCGTTGCTGGTGCCCGTGCCGGTGCGACTGGTAGTGCCGCTGCTGCTGCCGGAGATGGTGCTCCTTGTGGAGCTGGTGCCAGTGTCGGAGCAGGTCCCGTGTCGGTGCCCGATCCTCCGGTAGATCTGCCTGATCCGCTGAAGCGGTCGGTGCCCAATCCTCTGGTAGATCAGACTAAGCCGTTGCCGCTGTCAGTGCTAGAGCCAGTGCCGTCTGAGAAGGTGCCGGTGCTTGATCCGATGCTGAAGGTGGTACCGATGTGCGAGACAGCAGCGATCGTCTCTAGTCTGCTATGATTTCATACTTCAGCTTTCTAACTTCACTAGGATCCGTGACCTTGATCCAGTCTTTTTCTTCACTTCTTTTAAACGCCAGAAGGACTAATTGTGGCGTGTTTGTTAAACCAAACTGCAGTTCATCATAGGGCTTCAGATTGTACTCAGACGATAGACTGATCCAATTGTGTCCAGTAATATAAGTGATGGACAGTGCCTTCGTTACTGACACGATATAAGAAGTGAAACCTGCAAAAATAACCATCATAGAGCAAACCAAAAGGTTTATTCTGTAACGAATGTCACATGGCAAAACCTGCATCGTAAAATTGTAGCAAAAGTAAGAAAACATGACAGTAAATCAATAAGATTTACTTGATGTGACACGAGTGAATCCTTACCAGGAAATAACTATGTTCAAGTTCTAAACAGAAGGTTGATCATCCAATTACGGGTGGCATGCAGGGTCCCTGCTTACTCCCACAAGCAGGACAGTCCAAAGGTCATGACAAATCATATGGACCAAACATCCATGGGACTGGAAATCCTGGTGGGTGTGATAAACCCTGCAATGCATACAGATATTGGAGTGTAACCATAATTGATAAACCGTCCTCACAAAAAAGATGATCTCGATACTTCAAAATATACAGACTGAATTGAGTGGACAGACATTAACATAGGCTGTTCTCAGGACTCACCACACAACAAAAGCGGCAGTACTAAACAATACAAGGTTCACACACACAAATCAAGTACTGAATAATAGTACTTACTACAGACAAGCAAAGTTGCACTAATTAAACTCTGCAGACTATTTCTTGCCACCGACCTACGAGATGTACCCCACTAACTGACTAGGCCATGGACTTCGTGAGAGATGTCTACCGGCACCATCGCCAGCTCGTCAACCTTGGAGAACCTAACAGAGTGGTCTTTCCACTCATAAACATGATGATGAAGACAATCCGCATCAGATTTGTCGAGAAGCTTTACAAGAGCCACACCCTTCATAATCGAAGGCACGGCTAGGAAATTGTTGTGGTGAAGTACACCCTCGAGAACACGCTTGACAACAATGCTACAGGAAAACACTAGTTCATGACACATGGCGACAAGGACACAGCAGCTGGATAGTTTAGTAGTAGAACTCATCCTCAGGTCTTCCAGTTCACACGGCATGACTTTGAGAACTTCATCTCCACCGCAGACTTGGTTCTAATTCAAACAGAAACCAAATATTTTATTACTACCTCCGTTCAGAAATATAAGATAATTTTCGATATTTTACTCCATATAAGACTACATATACACACAGAAATGAGTGAACAAAGACACTAGAACATATCTTCAAAGGCATGAGAGCAGAGGGATTACTTGCAATATCCATAACACATGTTACTGAGGCTAATATACTCTCTTCAAAGGCACGAGAGCTAAAATCTTGCATTTCCTACAGCTAGCATTGATGATCATAAAGTAGTTGAAAGTAATCTATAAGAAATTAGTGTTATGTGCAATAATCATATGTATGTCAACCTCTCGCATGTTTTGGTCAAAAGTGCAATTTAGAACCGTCATTTGGCACACAAAAATCACATGCAAGATCACCCAGAAAGTTGTACTACTAGTTCTAGTACTGCGTGTTAGATGAAAATACACGATCAAGATCGCCAAAAAGATCGTCAAGAAGAGATATTACCTGGACTTGCTTAATGAGGGATCCTGGAGAGGGGAGCTTGGACCGGGCGATGGCCTTGAGCTTGTCTTTGGTAGTCTCGGCAGGGTGCTTGCGCTTCTTCGTACACTGAGCCTCGACAGTTTTGGCCTGAGCCATAGACATCACTTCGACTGGTGCTCCAGGGTCCATCAAGAAACTGTCAAATAGAAATAAAAGGAAAGAAACCATAATCACAAACCCAAAAGAAGAACAGAGAGGGAGTTATAGGATCAGTCTCGGGGTTGCAAGACCGAGCCTTGGCCAGAATCAACACCATTGATGCGCTCACCTTTCCTTCTTTGGGAGAGAAGAACAATGGCAGAAGCGCGTTGGGGTTTTCTTGAAGAAATGAGGAACAAGATGAGGGAGAAGCGAGTTGGGGTTTTCTTCAAGAGAGGAAGCTGAGGGAGAAGAGTGAAATGATTGTTGCTTCGTCCGTCCAACTTACTGCTGTAAAGGTGGGGGTTTTGTGATTTGACGGCTCATTGGGCATTACTGCGGTCCTTCGACCGGGGTAGTCTATCATGCAGTTGTGAACGCTAGTATAGAGTAATTTCGTGCATGGCAAGTGGACCCCGATGCTGGCTGTCCCACACATCGGCGAAAGTGAGTAGCAAGGTTCCCGACGACCGTTGAGGAGGATCCGCACGGTAGAGCATGTCCACTGTTTCTGAAGAAAAAATGATTATAGCAAGCGTTTCCACTCTTACGACGGAGGAGTGCGAAACACGGCAGCCACTTGAACTTACACAGTACTCCTACTACTAGGCATGTGCAGTGGTTCATACGTCAGTACTACATAATCTTGTTGCTAGTGTAGTAAGATATGACGATAACAAATGATGTTGTGCGAATGTCAACTATATGAACAGTAATGTAACATACCCCTTTTTTTACTGTCCGGTCGAGAATGAACGGTGAGATCAATGTTAACAGAACTAGGTCTACAGCACACGGAGAGTATGGTGCTACAGTATTCCACGGAACATGAACCATATGAAGCATGAATCAGTGTTAGGCAGGGTGTATGAAGGGTGCATGGGATGGGAGCAAAAGTTCCCTTCTCGACCCACTTTTGTGTGTTTGGCAGAGTGCATGAAGGGTGCATGAGTCCGCACTAGTAGGTTAACACAAATACACTAGGAGCATGCATGAAAAGGGGTGCTGAGATAAGCATGCACGAAGAGGGAACAATATATTGAGATGAGAATGCAACCAAACACACCCACACGATTTGTGCTACAGTGACTGATCTGCACCGTCTGATTTTGATCCAACGGTCATGTTGCACCAAGACATGGCCATGCCCATGCAGATGATGCCTAGACACCACCGAAGTCCCTGTGCTTCTCGAGGTGCACGACGTTGGTGATACAGGGTGCCACCACCCGCAGAGCCCGCTCTCGGTCGATGGGAGCGAGCTCATCGAAGACGGCGTCCAATGGTACAAATGGATTCCCGTGACGAAGCCCTGAGAGGATTCGCGCAGCAACGGCGACGGTAGCCTGCAACCCCTCCTTGTCCAGCTCCGCCCCCACCATCGCGCGGAGATGGCTCAGCTCCTCGGAGATATAGGTGAAGAAGGAGACCAGGTAAGGAAGCCGCAGCTCATTGAAGTCGACGGGGTGGTCGAACGTGTTTAGCCCAACGGCCGGCATGGTCGCGCTGGCACGACGGTAGGCATCGCGCAGCCGCAACACGTGCGTGGCAACATGGTCCACCAACTGGTTGAGGCGATCCTAGACCTCGTCACGATCGGCCCGTTCGTGCTCCAGCCGGCTCGCTTGACCGCCTATCGTATCTCCCGCTTTCTGCAGCAACGCCACCGACGCCTCGAGCATCTTAGTCATGGACGCCTGCCGATTTTGAAGCTCCGTGAACTCCCGCACATAAAGGAGGAGCATGGCACTCCTCTCCTCCTTGAGCTCACGGAGCTCCACTTTCATGGCCCTGAGCTCCTCATCCTTGGCATGGAGCTCCTGTGTCAGACGCCTCACCTCAGAGTCCGTCATCTGGTGCGCCTTCATGGAACCAGGTAGAAGCAATAGGGAGAGGAAGCAAAGGGGGCCAAATGGCTAAAAGGGAATGCAATCTACGGGAAGGCGGAGGGAGCCAGCCGAGAAGCGGGGTGAATCTTTTGGTTTTCACCATGGGAAAACACCAGTCGACGACTTTTCACATCCGGGAGCAGTGGGTTTTACAGGCGGAGTCATCATGACTAATTTCTGCCGCGCCTGCTCCTGTCAATCAAAAAATAAAAATCCTGCCACGCCTGCCGCACCCAAAGACTAGAGCAATGTCGTGGTGGATATTTAAATTTACCTGCCGGCAAGGGGAGAAAAAAAGGGGTGAAAAAACAAATGTGGCGGCGGCCTAGCTCATCGGTCGCACTAGCCCAACTAGCTAGCCACCGTGCTTCACTGATGTACTCGGTGAGAAAGGTGAGCTTTTGTGATTTTATGACTCATTTAGTTGCTTCGGCGCTACGACGGAGGAGGACCCAGAAAACGAGCGGTAGGGCGTCCCATGTCTCGGCAAGAAAGAAAATATGCGTGCACCACCCGGGAGGACCCAGAAACCGCGCGGTAGGGTGTGCCACGTCTCGGCACGGAGGAAAAATGTGCGTGTAAAAATATACTGTATGAGACATACTACTTATGGTTCGAGCTCGGGACCCAGCCAGTCGGTCAAAAACACCCCACTAGCGACACAGCTTCATCATGCTAACGTGGCACGGAGGATAGGTGTGGTTAGCTCCGTCTCGACCAGCCACAACGTCTCTTGTTCTAGGCGATTCTTCTATTTTCCAAGCATTTTTTTAGTTTCTAGCAATGTGGCCGTGCGTTGTAACGGATCCAAAGTAGAATAGTACTTGTTCACAAACTTGAAAGAAAACACTCTTGTTTTGATATACATATATACCACTAAAAATATATTACTTTTCACTCAAAATATATTTCTCAGGCTGTTTTGATGAGGTGAGGGAGGGATGTGGTTGCTTATAAGATAATAAGGGGTTTTCTGCAAATTGGAGCAGAGAAGTGGGCTATTGTTACAAAAATGCTACAACTTACCTCACAACCGTTAGATGCAAATCTAATGGTCAGAAATGACAGATGGCAGACACACCATCATCACGAATTGAGTCTTTTATAGGAGTAGAGATTCACTCAAAATATATTTCTCAGGCTGTTTTGATGAGGTGAGGGAGGGATGTGGTTGCTTATAAGATAATAAGTGGTTTTCTGCAAATTGGAGCAGAGAAGTGGGCTATTGTTGCAAAAATGCCACAACTTACCTCACAGCCGTTAGATGCAGATCTAATGGTCAGAAATGACGGATGGCAGACACACCATCATCACCAACTGAGTCTTTTATAGGAGTAGAGATAATAACACCACGGCAAGCTCGCGCCGCTCTTCGTGTGTGCTCGTGCGTCTAAAGGTTAGACGATGGAGAGGATAGAGAGATCGCAGACATGGGACTCACCAGTTAGTAAGTCAACGGTCATGCACGTGTTGACGAGCCACTCCCTCTACTCTACTCAACGTAATACTGTATAAAATCAAGTTATGCAACAAAGCCAACAACCGTTGCTGTTTCAGGCTATCGACTTACGCTTTGTAGTCCAGGTTGGCAGTTCGAATCTCGTCTTTCAGATTTGTTAGTTTTAGGTCCAAATTTGATCAATGACAAGTGGGACCCCCGTGTGTTGTTCCGATATTTCAGTGTAGGATGGTTTTTTTGCACAAATACTTTGCGCGGTTAGACAAGTAATGGCACCAGTTACACGTATTTTGCAAGTTTAGGAACAAAAATGACAGCGGCATAGAATATCACATCCACCCCGCAGCTTAGATGCGATGGTGATATGAGTTTTTACGTCGTTGGATCTGAGATCCAATGGCTTGGGAGTAGTCTTTGTAATTATGCGCAATTTCCAAACTTTCCAAGGTTTTTTTGCAAATAAAATATTCAGGCCTCGTGTGTGCCACTGCATCTTGGATCCAACGGCTCCCAGTAGCTCATATTAGGTGCTCCCAGTAGCTTAAATAGCCGCTACGGTGATACGAGCATCTAGGTCGTATGGTTTGTAATCAGATGCCACATGCGTAGTACTTGTACTTTCTGCGCAATTACCAAACTCTTTGAGGCCTATATTGCAAAAACATTCAAACCTCTTACTGTGAACCGTTAGATCTCCCGGGAACTCGTATCACCATAGAATCTACGGTGTGGGAGCACCTCCTATTCTCCCATGCGAGAAAACATCAGGTGCTCTTGCAGCTTGGATGTTACGGTGATACGAGCTTAGAGGTTGTTCGATGTGAGATCCAATGGCATCTGAGCAGTCTTTGTGCTTGTAAGCAGTGCACGAACTCTTTGGGGGCTTTTCTACAAAAAAACATTCGAACCACCATGGAGTTGTTGGATCACAGATCCAACAGCTTCGAAGAGCTTGTATCACCAAAGCATCTAAGGTGTGGTAGCACATGATATTCTTACATACAGGAGAATATTAGGTCCTCCATCTTAGATGGTACGGTGATACGAGCTTCGAGATCGTTGGATATGGGATCCAAGGGCATCTGAGTAGTTTTTTGTACAAATTGTGTGCAAATCTCAAACTCATTAAGGTTTCCTGTAAAAATATTAAGACATCCTGTGAGCTGCTATATCTCAGATCTACAAGCTCCAAGGAACTCGTATCAGCATATAGCATCTAAGGTGTGGGGGCACCTGATATTCTCCCGGGGAGGGGGGGTGAGTGCACAACCAATCGGTGTTTGGGAGGGTGGGGACAAATATAATGTTCAAAAAATATAATCTAAACAATCCTAAACAGAGCTTCACAATTTTATCTCAGGTCGAGGGGTAACCCCCGACAATCTACATAGCTCAGCCTATGCAAGAGGTGTAGTGCTAGTGTCTATATGTGAGAGAGACGACGCGAAAAAGCCAGGTCAATCGAGTCATTTATAGAGGGAGAGATTGATGGAGTGTGGCCTAGTGTACACTCGAATGTTAAAGACGATACATCGAGATATTGTGCGACGAAGCTGTGGTGAGGGCTGGAGGGAGATAGTTACCGAGAGAGTGGACTAGATAGACTTTGTGTGTGCGCGCACTGTGAAGGTGTTTTACAAAGGCAACACATGTGTCTTGAGAGAGAGAGAGAGGGAGCGTTTGTCATGGAGGGCACAACGAGGTTGTGTGTGAGAAATACATTTATGGAGAGTGTGAAGGAGGGAATGACATAAATGGAGATCGAAACGTGAAGAGCAATAATGAGCGCGAGTGTGTAGGATACCAATAGCTCTATTAACAAAGAAATTAACATCAATCGATACATGAAGTATGTGTGTGTGCGCGTGGGGGTGGGGCGGGGTATGTAGTACTAGACTTAATATTCATGTTTCAGTTTCCTGTTCATTTTAAATATTGAATTGAGGACCATGCATGGCTTACATTTTACCCCCTTCATTCCTAAATATTTGTCTTTTTAGAGATTTCAAATGGACTGCCACATACGGATGTATATAGACATATATTAGAGTGTAGATTCACTAATTTTGCTCCGTATGTAGTCACTTGTTGAAATCTCTAAAAGACAAATATTTAGGAAGAGAGGGACTATTTTTGAATTCGTGTCATACATGCATGGTTTGGAAAAATATATGCACTATACTTACTGGATTTTTGTTGTATTTGTGTGTGTGTGTGTGTGTGTGTGTGGTCATATGCTTGGTACATATAAAGTTTTCTCACCACCATACCGTTCATCTTTTAAATTTGAATTTGCAATGAAAAACTTACTGGGGATACCATGAAATGTGAAATCCACGTTGAGATCATTATATCACAAACTCACTCTAATTCAAGAACCCGTCATAAATCAATTACCGTGCCTTTTGGAATGACCAGTAATTTGCAAGGAAAATACGGGCTTTGTAATACATATAGATTCGTTTGGCAATTTAAAAGATTCCTTTCGTATTCTCGAATGGTAGCACTCAACGGCGTACCAGCCAGACCCGGGCTCGTGTTGATCCTCAAAAAAAACAGGGCTCGTGTCCTTCTGGTGGCATGCGTGGTACGCCCATTAGCCAACCCAAACCACTCGAGTCTCCGCGTTTCGAGTCGAAATATCTGGCGGCCAGAATTCCAGCCCTAGGAAATTCCCCTCATGTCCCCGGTCCATAATGACTACCGATGAACAATGGAGCGATGCTTTAGTAACTAGACAACGTTACCTACCGTGCCGAGCACGGTTCAATTCCCTCGGTCGCCGCTATCCAAGGTCACCCGTCAACTCCATTGCCTAGTACTAATAGGAGTAGTACACCAGGATGAGCACAGAATTGAGCCCCGTTTGTTCGTGCCTAGTACTTGAGTTAATATATCAGGCAATGCACTGGTACGGAGGGATTATCCTTTTACTCTGCATATATAACTTGTCTGAAGTCTAACTAAGCAAAATGTTTGACCAAATCCTTTCTTAAGAAATATTAAGATCTACAACAGTAAATATGTATAGCTTGAAAATTTACTGCATGATGCAGGTTATGATATTGTTTCGAATCCTGGATTTTAAATTTCAGAAAATCCAAAAGTGACCTAAAATTCATGAAACTGAGCATGGTCTCATGATATGGCACAAATATGCTGTCGTAATTTTTTTGTTCAATTTGAGACAAGCTGCTTATAAAAAGTTGCACAAATGAAGAGCCAAGATATTTTGGAACAAAGACCTGTCACGTTAACACGAATGCTTTCACTATTCAAACCCTTGGCATTTACGTGCCGCCACGAGTCCCGCTTCTCATTGGCAGGTGCCATCCGTGCAAGCATGTGAGTCGACGGGAGGCGTCCGAGCAGACCGCTGCGTCGGCTGACCGGGAGGCGTGCGAGTAGGCCGCTGCGCAGGCTCACCGGGAGGCGAGCCCTTTGACCAGGCTCCGCCGCCACCTTCGTCCCAACTGCCCCCAGTTTTAATGGCGCCGGCGCTGCAGTTTAAAATCACCCCCGAACTACCCGGTATCACAACAATCTTGTCTCTTCCTCTCTGATTCTCCTATCGTCTACCTCCAACCGTACGCCATGCCGCATCACGATGGTCTGCCCTTAGTCTTCCAGTTTCCTCAGGAAGACACCCAGCCGTAGTCTCAAGAACATAAGGCGCTTTGGGATGAGCTTGAACTGGCCTTGAGCAAAGACGCCGCGCCTGTCCCGCTCCCGTTCCGGCTCCCATCGCCCTGACTGCGCCAGCGCCCATTCCCGTGGCATTGATGGGCTGGGAGCCGCATATTGTCGCCAAGCTTGATGCCACGGGGTTCCATGAGGTCCCCGCCGACTTTCACGCGCCCTTGCACCTGCCAGCGCATGCGCCTGCGCATGCACTGACACGCGCGCCTGTGTCGGTGCCCGTGCAACTGCCAGCGCATGCGCCTACGTGTGCACTGACGCGAGCGACTGTGCCGGTGCCAGTGCACACGAATGTCTCCGCCGCGCCGTTGCCAATGCCTGTCCCCGCGCAGGTGCCAGTGCCCCCCTCAACGGCATGGATCACCGCCGTTGACTGCTTCCTTGCACCAACGCCAGTCGCCTCCTCCCGCCAGTTGACTCACTCCTGGAGACCGAAGTCCAGAACATTCTGGCCTTCCTTGAAGCTAGGGCCAACGTCCAGGAGTATGCCAACAATGGTGCAAGACGCCACCGTCGCCATCGCCGTCGGTCAGTGGCCCGACGGCACATAGAGCACGACAGAGGAGCCGCTTCCCACCACAAGACGCCCCTGTCGCCGCCGCGTAATCTAAATTTGCCATGAAAAACGTTTGGATTTCCATGCTTAAAATCTGAACGTTTGGGATTTATCATTTCTGTTTATTTTAGTTCGATCATCATATGAATGTAAAGTCGGAGTCAGACTTAATGAAATCTATGGTTTGATCGATTGAATGTTCTGCTAGAGCCGTATCAAATTAAATATAAAATGTCATCAAGCCACATGTATTCCTTCTCATCGCAAACATTTCATATTAAATACCACGTCAATTCCAAATATTTTTTAGGGAAGTCAATTCCAAATACTTGTAAGGCGTGACCAGTCCCCTTGTTCGAGCACTAGGCGAACATCTATTTATCCATGCATTTAATTATGACGGAGTAGTAGATAAATAGTATTACAACTAGCCTAAATTGTCCGTCACGGTCACTTTTGGTCCTAAACTTGTTACATGTATAATACTACTAGTACGTGAAACTGGTGCCGTAAATCGTGAACGCGTCCAGATATGGTCAACGGCAACATCGCCCGCGCGTTCTTCGTGTTTGCCCGTGCATCTAAACATAGAAGGGGAGGGGAGAGAGAGAGCAGACATGGAACCCACCAGTAAGTGAAGGCAAATAGTATGTGCTAACGAGCCGGTCCCACTAATGTACTAAAATTAATATTAAATCATGTTATCCATTAAATAGGTTGTGGTAATATAAAAACATTATATCAACAAAGGGGGGGTACAACAAACGTTGCTACTATGTTGCCTATTAACGTGCGGCTTGAAAGCCCTGGTCGCATGTCCGATCCTCATCCTTTTTCATTTTTAATTTATATATGGGTCCAAATTTGTTCCATGACAGGTGGGCCCCAAGGTGTGTAGTTTGTAGCACTTTAATTTGTTGGTCGAAATTTGTTCCATTACAGGTGGACTATCGGTGTGTAGTTTGTAGCTTATATGTAATAATTAAAGAGAACAACAGAGTTTTTTGCAAAAATACCATGGTGCAACGTGGAAGGTGAGAAAGGACGTGCGAGAGAGCGGTGACCGAGCCAGAGGGAAATCAATTTGGGGAGGTGCGGGGGTTGCGACGGTGTTTGGAGTAGTTGTGGGCCGAATGCTACGAAAATATAATCTAAACCCACCGGAATAATTGCCTTCGCAAATTAATCCAAGGTTGGACTCCCCCTCGCAATGTAAATAGCTCCAGCTCTGTGAGGGATGGAGAGGTAGCTTCAATGTGTGGAAGATACGGCGTGACAAATCGAGGTTAATCGAGACACGGATAGATAGAGAGACAAAGTGAGTGTGGCCCGGCATTCGTTGAAAAGATATATATGCTCTGGAGAGATTGTCCAGTTGAGCTTTCGGGAAGGGTGAGGTCTATAAGATAGAGCTTGAGAGATGATCCAGTCACAGACATGTAGATATATTTTGTTCGTGGGAGGAAGCAAGGTCAATCGATACATAGATAAAGGGAGAGAGATTGAGCGAGTGTGGGTCGTCATGCGATCAAAAGAGTGAGACGGGTTGGAGAGAGTGACCTAGATAGACAATGTCCATGAGAGAGTATACAATATGAATATGTCGAATTGGGCTCAAATATGAATATGTCGAATTGGGCTCATACATAGAGAGAGAGAGAGAGAGAGAGAGAGAGAGAGAGAGATTGAGCGAGCTTGGCCAGCCATGAGGTCGAAAGAGTGGTGGCGGCTTGGATGGACTGACCTAGATAGACAATCTGCGTGAGAGAGTATAGAGTGTGTCGATCGAGGCGTGAACAGGGAGATATATCATTTGTGTGTGAGAGAAAGTGAGGTTAATCGAGACTTAGATAAAGAGAGCGAGATTGAGCGAGTGTGGGCCGCCGTGTAGAAGAAAGAGTGAGACAGTCTCGAGAGAGTGACCTAGATAGACAATGTGCGTGCGTGCGCATGAGAGGGGGGGGGTCTAGATAGGCAATGCATGTATCCAGCGAGAGAGGGTGGGAGGGAGAGAGAGAGAGAGAGAGAGCTCGGCATGGAGTGCAATGGCGAGTGTGTGAGAGAGATACATTTGGTAACAGAGTGGAACAAGGGGGTTGTGTAGTTGAGAGAGTTAGAGATCGAAACATGGAGAGAAAGAATGAACGTGTGTCGGAAACCGATAGCTTTCTAAGGTGGTTAGGAGAGGAAGATTGATCGATACAGGAAGTATGTAGCGTGTGTGCCGAGGGGGTGGGGCTAAAAACAACATTTGAATGTAGATAGTATGAGACTTAATATCGACGTTTCAATTTAGTGTACATTGTAAGATTTGAATTGAGGACCATGCATATGGCTTCCGTAATTATTTCAAATTCATGCCATACTAGGTTTCGAAAAGTTGACATTGACTCGATTGTTGTAGTATTTTGTAGGTCATATGTTTGAATCCATCCAAGATTTTCTCACTACCATGGTGTTCATCTTATACATATGGATTTGTATTAAAAAAGTAGCATGGATACCGTGAAATGCGATATCCACGTTAGAATTGGAGATCGCTATGTGACACACACTCTAATTCAAATAACTCCTCATTAATTAATTTATAGTATCTCGTTTCGAATGACTAATTATTTGCAAGGAAGACACGGGCATGGTAATACATACAGATTCGTTTGCAAATGAAAGAAGATTCATTTGCATTCTCAAATGTAGGCGCACCACGCAGACCAGGGTTGTGTCGTGGTGGTCGCGTGTGTCATACGAACGCTAGCACCCAGCCACCCACCCCCTCCCTCCCCCCGCCCCCCCCCCCAAACAAAAGAACGACGACAAAAAAAGTTCGCTCTTCCATGTTTCAGATTGAAATATCTGGCGGCCCCAATTCCAGCCCTGCCGAATCCCCCTTCTCCACTGTCCCCTTCCACGCCCAGAGCATTCAAATCCCTAATTCACTGCCAACCCAAGCAAAGTTTGAATCGCCCCTCGTCTCGTCTCTTTCCCCACCTCTGGGTCGGACGACGATGACGAAGACGATGGTCGCGCTTCACCACCGCACCGGAGCTACCTTATCTATGCCCTCGTCCACCGCACCAGGTGGTCCACCGACAACGTCGGCCGCCGCAACCGACGTGCCTCACAGACACCGACTTCCACCGCATCAGGTGCGCTTCATCGACGCCGTCTCCGACCTCACCGGGGCTACTTCACCGAGCACATCGTCGCACCTCCACCCCCGAGGCCGTTGGGGCTTCACCAATGGTATTGTCCACTGCATCGTAGCGCTCCGCTGCCGCTCAAGATCTGCATCCATGCGCGGCCAGCCAACGCCAGCGCATCACCCTCAACGGCTCTGAAGTGACCCGCACTCTAGCTAGGCGAGCATGCCCAAACGCCGGCCCGAACTAGGTATCCACATATCACTCCCTTGTGCACTGTTCCGATGATGTTTGGATATCCTTTACTACTCTCTTAGCTTACACGCCTATGCAACTCTGACTTTAACTCTTATTTCTTCTGGAGATATCATCTGAAACAAGCAAAACCATTTTTTAGAGAAGCATGACGGCGCTACGGGATCTGGTACACATCCTGCACACCGGTATAACCTTGTAAGTACCTGTCCTCCGGTACAATAGTAAGGTCGATTCCTCTTATTTGATCAACCATTCGCCGTGTCAAAAATGCAGAGGGGGATGCACGGAGCACAAGGCCTGCACATCCAAGCCAGTGGTAACATGGACTTGTACGGCATGGAACATTCCAAGCGCAAGTAGAGCTGTAGTGAGCCTGTACAACGAGCTAGCGTAAGTCCATGCATTTCATTTAATTTGTACTGGCCTGCGTGTATGATTTGTGTGCAGTGGCGGATCCACTAATTCAAGTTACCAGGGGTGAAAATTTAACTTAAAAAATACGAAGGCACTTGCACTCCAGAAATCAACATAACTTGAGAAATGTGAAGCTACATGCACTTTGAAAACCAGCTAATGATCCAAAGTAGTTCCAGATTATAAAACACTAAATGATGTAAGCACCAAAAAACACAAAATGCAACATGGTGTACAAGGACTACTAACATGGCGCAAACTTCATATCAATATATCTATCCTGCACAAGTATGCCAATAGTTTCAAACAACAGATTAGAAAAGTATTTATGCTACGTTGTCATGATACGGGGACTTTCTGGTAGATGGCCTCGACGTTTCCTCAAGCCATGAAAATGTACTATAATTTGCTTGTAATCAATTCCTGCAAATCTCTATCTCTCTCTCAATATAGCAGATCATCATTAGACACTAAATCCTTTAATGGGAGCTTGAAAATGCTTGCATTAGATCCCTCATTAGACACTATATGTTCATCACCAGGAGCATGTAAAATGTTTGCATCAAATCCTTCATTAGCAGTCTGTTCATTAGACACTTCAGGCTCAAGAACAATATGAGCTTGTATTTTTCCACCGGAAACTTGATTAGACACATCAGGTTCAGTCAGTTCAGTATTGATTGGGGGAGTTATAAAATAAGCAGAAATTGGTTTCATTTTCTTATAGATTCCCTACATACAAGCAGTTTTACAACACCGTCATGTTTAACTATTGGCCAGAAACTGAATAGTTGAATTAGATATAATCATGGATGTGATGTACCTGCTCGTTGCGCATGCTATTCTTGCAAGCTGTGACTGTCCGTTTGCGCAAGCTCGATGCCATGCCCGTGCTGCCGCCGCTGCCTCCCACGCAGACTACACCCAGGGTTGGATCTTCATCTTCTTGTCCTTTCATTCACTTGAAGCCCAACGACCGGTGTCCAACAAGGGCACGAGGAAGTGCTATGTCGGTCTTTCCAGCGGTGGCTAGGTTAGGAGCAAACCAGACTGGAGGCTGGAGTGAACGAATTGGGATTTTTCCTGCTTTCGATCGATATGGGAGGCGCTCATTTGGGCCGCCAGCCTGCTATAGGGCCTGCCTTGCACTTACATTATTGGCCCAACCACATTGAAACATTTTTCTTCATTTTTTACATTGCCTGTTCATGCGCTGGGACGAACAAAACTAGCCTGGGCCAACCTGGACGACTCAAACTAGGTGCACACTTTCCAGCCACCCGAGGCGGCCGCCCATACCAGCCCCTACGGTGGCATTGCCCCTTTTTGCGTGTATGATTGGGGTAGTGAAAAATATTCCAGTGGCGCTTTTGATTTACCCACAGAATGGTTGAATTGCTTGTTTCTATGAACTTAGTTCGCCAATAATGTGAAGGATGCCAGTCTTTTCATCCTATTGTAGATTGCTTAGATCTCGATATGCCAAATGTAATCTCATGAAATATATAGTAAAAGCTGGTGTGATGTGTGTTGCTACAACTAGTCTGACAACCCGTCCTCATATAACATATCAAGGACGCACCATCTTATCAGATTAACCATTCGACTTACCAATGCAGTGTGGGAAGAAAGAAGTATTGGGACTACGTATCCAAGCAATTGATGCCATGGACTCCTTTGTAGAACCTTGTAAGCGAAAAAGTAGTTGCAGTGTGCCTGTACAAAGAGCTAGCGTAAGTTCAGTTACTTGCTTCTCTGAATTTTGGTTGGCCACTTATTGCAAAATTGTTCAATTACGTTGCTTGGCTTAATTTAGTTTGCTACTGATTACATAATGCCATAGCCTGTTAATCCTATTATAGACTGCGCCTATCTATGTGTTTGATACTTACTGTTAAGAATTACCTATTTGCCTGAACTTAAATAGCTACTTAAGCACGTAGTTAGCGGGTCATATGTACTCTAGGGTGCAGCAAAATTCACGTGTAATTTACGTTCTGATACCTTGTTCGTTTAAATGGTTTGCTGTTATCACTTGTAGCACTAGTAATGTTTGCATGTTCATAGATAGATAACTGCCAGATTTATATGAGGGACACCGTCTTTTTAACTTATATATATATATGTGTCGGAATCATTTTGCTTACATAAAAGAAATTTACAGATGTCTGTGTTGCTGGTAAATGATACCGACTTGTTACTTTAATACGTTGCCAAGAACTTAGTAGTTTTACTAGTTCATGTGTAATTAAATACGTTGCCAAAACTGGTTAGTTCTACTAGTTTGATGTTAGTTTCTTATGGCTCTTGTAACACTTTATTTATGATTGCTAACATTCAAGTTTGCAGGATCCAACTGAAACTCCGTTGGCACAATAGGTATGTTTCCAGAAACTTCCTTGTTTACCTGGTTTGCTGCTGTAACTTGTTGCTGTAATCATCTTACCAACTTCAAGTTTTCAGGATCCAATTGGAAGTCCAATTACATAGCAGGTACATTTTCAAAAATATATTTGTGTAACTGGTTTGCTGCTGTAACTTGTTACTCTAATCAAGTTACTGACTACACAACTTTTCAGGATCCAATAGAAACTCCAATGCCACAACATGTTCCTTTTGCAAAACTTGTTTGTTTATCTGCTTTGCTGCTGCAACCGGTTGCTCAAATCACATTGCTGGCTACTCAACTTTTTAGGATCCAAGAGAAACTCCAATGCCACAACAGGTACCTTTTGTAAAACTTGTTTGTTTAACTGCTTTGCTGCTGCAACCGGTTACAATGATGTTAATAACTACTTTTCAGCATCCAATCGAAACTCTTTAATTCCTTGTTTGTTTAACTTTTTTGCTGTTCTAACTCTCAGTTGAGATGTTTTGCTAACTTCAACTTTTCGGAATCCAATTGAAACTTTAAGGGCAAAATAGGTTAGCCCAAGATCAAAGAGCGAGGTCCTGATGGACGTTGTATCATCCCACAGCAGTGGCACCGGCCCAATCGTGCATAATGATTTGCCAACTGCTGATGCTCTAGAGGCTAAACTATTGGTAGAAACAGATTCTGCTTCTGCACTTAAAGATGAAGTTGACATGCTGAGGAAGCAGACAGCACAATCACAAGCAGTACTCAGGACAACCATTAAATATTTGGTGGATTTCAAAACGAAGCAAGCTGAGACTGACCGCATTCTTGAGGTCCTGAAGGAAAAAAGGAAATTAAATTCCCACTTGGTAAATCATAGGTGAAATGTTTTTTCCATCGTTGAATAACCTTTGTGATGTTTGTTCATGTAATCGATCAAACAATTTGTTTTAGAGATCATGTAATAATTGTTTTTTGTTTTTTGGTTTGTAATTTTTTTAGCACGAGTCTGTATTAATTGATAAGACTCTGAGACATTTCATTTTGATTGCTGTGCCAGACCTACAAATATTCCAATCGGGCTAAATGTGCATTCAGCAATAATAGTAGTATAGATGGTCCTTAAGTGGCACGCCTCTGAAAGGGCCAAGATGTTGTATTAGCTTCGCTAAAAAAATGATGCTCTTCTAGAAAAAAAAGTACAGCGGCCTGGCTTATGTATGTTAGTTGATATTATTGATCCATATACTCTATAAGTGTTTATATGTCTGTTAGTTTTGTACATTATTGGTTGATTGACTCGGTATTTTAAATCTTGAGACATTGCTTTTGTACATATCTAAATGGGAGTACACATTATGCTGCGTGTGACACATGAGTTGGACATAAAGTGGTTTCAAATATTCGAATTCACCTTAAAATGGATTCTAGCTTTCGAATTCGAGTATCGGCGTTTGTAAATCATATTCATACATGACAGTGGAATACATCTTTGTTGTGCTTTTGAAGATATATAAAAACAGATAGAAAGATTTATAATGATTCATATAAGAATACAAAATGGATTTGAATTTAGTTGCCAGGGTAAACGTGGATGCTTATTGTCCCAAAATTCGAAAGAAGCGGCAAAATATCCACTCTCACGTCGGCTGCCCGGAGCCAGTGTTTGCGAGATGGAAATTACTGTCTACCCCTTACACGGACAATCCATCGGCCCGATTTCACTGCTCTCAAGAGGGGGTAGGTTAGTAACTTAAATTAGATGTGACATGACCGCCTCTGGGCGCATTCAGACACAGTGGGCGCCAAACATGGGCGGCAAAACATATTTGATTCAAGCTCATCCGAGAGACCTGTGTCTCTCCCTCCATTTCCCCATTCATACACGGTGGGCGGCAAAACAAACTCGACTCGGCCGAAATCGATGTAGGCAAATATTTTCAATAGGGGCAGGTTTGTAACATCACTCAGACGTGACACAACCGCCCTACCTGTCAGCCCCGTTCATACACCGTGGGCGCCAACCGTGGGCGCCAAAACACCCTCTCATCGCTCGAAATCGCTCTGGGCAAATATTGGGGAGATACGAGATTACCATCCTATCCCCAACCGACGAGACGTCCAAATTTTGAATAGGGGCTAAGTTCGTAACTTTCCTATATTTCAGACAGGCGCGTCCCAAAAACATGGTTCCCCATACCTCTCCCTCCATTTTCCCATTCATACACAGTCCGTGCTAGAACACCATCCCCACACCAGCCTCCTCCGTCCGCCACTCCATCCATCATCGCCGTCCTCCACCCCATCCATCGCTGCCGTCCTCCACCATGCCGGAGCGCCTACCAAGACCGTGTCATCCACTGCTAGAGATGGACGTTTCTCATCCAAGGTGACGGACCAAGAGCCTTGCATCGCGTCCTCTCGCTTCATCGGCGCCGTCGTCCTCCTTGCCAGGGCCGCTCCCACGACCTTCTCGTCCACTGCAACGGGACTTATCCCCCGATGCACCTGTCTACCGTCGCAGATCTGCTTCAATGCCACCGACAGCCATCGCACCCCCGATGCCTACACGGCGCCGCAAGAGAGGTGATACTACTTCATATCTGCTCAACTTTTTGATCTCAACCAGAAAATAGATCGTAACTTGGTTACTATACTTTCTTTCCAGCTCTTAGAATTTAGTTCTTAGTTCGAAGCTAACAATGGTTGGTAAATAGCGTTTCTGCGGTTTGCAGCTTCAAATCTGCCATGGCACAGTCATAATAGAGTTTAATTGATCATGCTTAGGGTTTCCCCCTTTTATGATCACTATACGATCAGCATACGTGCTTCGTGTCATAATAGCACTGCTCCACCCATCAGGCTAAACAAGCTTAGTTGTTCAAATACGAATCTGATATTATTAAAATAGAGTCGTTTAATTGGTCAGCTAAATGTTCCTAATTTAGTTTTGAAAATGCAAGTACGTCGCTCGGGTGTGGATGTACAGGGTGCCCACGGTGGGCCATGGCCCACCCTAGGATTTTGGGTCGGCACAGGCCCCGATTCCCCTCTGTTCTGCTGCGCTTCCGATCTCTACTCGCCCCCAGCCACCTGCCTCACCGGTGACTTGCTTTCCTCGGACGGCATGACTCTAGGAGGAGACGCCGGACTAACAGGAGGTCAGGAGCCGCTCGCCCAATAGCGTCATCGCTCCCTGGGCGCGCCGCCCTGCCTACCTTCCCAGCCCGTTCAGGGCTCAGGTGTGCAGCAGCCACTAAGCCAACCCAATTTATCCTGAGATACATCCTCAACACTCAGTAGCCACTCCTCATCGCCCATTTTCTAATTGATTCATTACTCATTAGGCAGGACTGTCATTAGGGTTTGTTGTGTACTGAGTGCTACCTACACTTAATGGTTCAGATGTATTTCAGTAATCTTTAGTACCTGTAAAGTTCATAGGGTTTCAAAATTCCAGCCCTAGGAACAGACACTAGTCATTTTGGATTGTTGGTCATAGTGACATTGACCCAGATTACAACTGCAGGCCAGGTTTGTTGACAATTTTCCTTGTCTTTCTTACTCATTCGATATGATATCCAATTATTCACGTCGATTAGTTGCAAACAATAAGTGCTAGACCAACTTCTAGATTCAGATTTTGGACAGTCTCTTACTGCAGTTACAATTCTGCATACTTGTCCTAGTAAGCTCACAAGTAATGATTGATTCACTACCTCTATGCTTGCCTTGTCATATTTGTTGTCAATATTCTTTTAGGGTGGACCACCCTGTTTCAAAATACTGGAACCGCATACATGAGTGAATAGTATTTCCCTGTGTGATCTCTTCCATCATGTGTGGGCAACGAACACTGCATTGTATAGAAAGAAAGTGTCATTTCCACCTTTTACATAGACTATGATCTTTTACATGGAATACAATCTGCCTACTTGCTGTGTGTCGGACTACCAACACTCCACCCTTGAAGCTAAACATTATGCCACTCATAATTCCTTAGTTTATTTGTTCAAATACGAATTTGATATAATTCTATTGTTCCTGCTTTAGTTTTGAAATGTGTGTCTGCCTGTTATAAAGAAATAAGAGGTTTGTATTTCTGTGTGTGGTCTGGTCAGCACGGTTGGGGGTGAACTTTGCATACACAGGGGTTTATAGGGAGACACTCTTCGAGTTGAATCCACAATGCATTCCATATATAATCTGACTAATTTTTATATTTTCATGAATCTCAGATACTGAACAACATCATAATGATTATGAGCTTGCGCGCATGAAAAGAATAAAGCAGAACAATGCCATGGCTGTCAAACTTGGCATTAAGGGACTGAAATCAAGTCTGGATGCAGTGCAATGAAAACGCTCTCCACCTACAGATTCATGCTCAGAATATGATCCTAACAGTGACTCTGAGCTAGAAGGAGACCTAAGTCAATGTAGCTCCCTAGTAGAGGAGTCAGAGGCAGATTCCCAATCTTATTCACCCATCAAGGTGCTTGCTCTAACTTTCAAAGGTTATATTGGTCGCACATATCTTGCAACTGATGCTTTGCATTGCTTCTACTTTGTTGCACTGCCATTAGCTTAGTTTACACATCGTGTATGTGAATACGCCCTGCCTATCCATTTTTCGTACATATTCCATCGGTCATCATACCATATTTATCCATTAAAATGTTGTTCTTGTGTATCAGACATTCAAAAGGAAGAGGGCGATTGCTGATCGTGGAGGAGCATGAACAAAGTATTTGGAAAAGGTAGTGACACTTGATAAATCAAATAGCCCATTAGGTGTAGTTGCAATATCACCAGACCAAGAAAACACAACCACAACTCTAGCAGACTCTAGCCCTACTACACTGGCAGACCCCAACTGCCGCAAACAGTATGATGATGCCGATTGACATAGCACCAGCTCTACGATGCAAAACCCCCATTCCAGAAAGAGGACACCAAATGCAGTTGCCAAATCCCTTTTTGAACGAGAGAGAGAGCCCCAATTGCAGCAAATAGGACTCCTGTTCCACTTCTTCCTAGTTTAGAAGACGAAGCTTATATTGTTGTCAGGAACTTTGTGCGCATGTTTCCTTCATGGAAAGATTATACCACAGATAAAGAACAATTTCCAATCTTCCTCCGCAACTGACGTGTAAGTAATGTACTAATGTTATTCATGGTAATTACTACATATGTTTCTGCTGACAAAAGACATAAGATTTCATTCTTTTAAATAGGCGAGGACCAAACTGGATAGTCAAGACGACCAAGGGTTGGTTGCACTTTTCAAACACTCGTTGATGAAGTATCGTTCCTACTTGAGGCAAGTGCACTTCGATGGCAAGCCTCTAAACGAAATTTCTGTAAAGTCTCCGGTGCTACATTTATCACACAGTGACTGGAATAATCTTGTTACACATTGGTCTCGTCTGCAGCATAAGGTACTGTCTATGATATGACATCACAATTTGAACTACATTTCTGCATGTACCTTAACGTCTCACTTGTACGAAAACTGTTTGCAGAAGAACATTCATTCTCAAGGGACCACAGAATCTCGCAACTATACTGCACACTAATTGCTCTTGTGAGTACCTCTTGCCCTGTATGACCATACTTACTTTCATAGCTAGTTGATTATGTAGCATCACTGCACATGTTAGCCTCGTTATCCTCCATTTGGTGGACATTATAAGATCCGTATCGACTCTTACATAAATTTCGAATCAACCCAATGCTTTTGAAGAGGTTTTGCTCTACAGTCCTCTTGTAAGGACTGAACGTCGTCTATCACTGTACTTACATTAACAGATACTCCCTCCGTCCCATAATATAAGAGCATTTTGTATAGTACACCAGTGTTCAAAACACTCTTATATTATGGGAAGAGGGATTGGTTCATTATGTAGCATTCTGCATCTTATCTCCCTCGCCCAACATTTACTAAAAAATATCAGATCTATATTTAATCTTACCAAAAAGTTGAATACACAGACAATGCCAGTGCAGAAGTGTAGCCCATTGCTCTTGTCAGTACATTTTGTCCTGTAACGCTTGTACTTCCAGGGATTGGTAGTTGATTATGTAGCATCAATCTACATCTTATCTTCATTATCTTCTATCCCTTCCAATATTATCATATCTATAATTACTCTCTACAAAATGTAGAGTACATGCAATGCTTATGAAGAAGATTCTGTGCTGAAATTCTTGAGTTATCCTTCCCTTGACATGGAGAAGGGCATTATAAAGCCGGTGTTAACTATTAATGTAAGTCAGCCCTTCTAAAGCCTTTATCCTCAACTGCTGTTTAATTTGCTCATACTCCCTATCATTAACTGCTGTTTAGTTTGCTGTTTCTATCAAAATGCATGTTCGCAACAGCTGTAAGTTCCAAGTTTTACTTGTAAAACCAAATTCCTTATTCATACCATGCACATTACTCAATACTATGTATGCTTGTTTTTGTGGATCTATAATCCAGTGTGTGGTGAAGCAGCCCACGTTTGCACCTTGTCATCTCCTGTTTTATCTTACAGATGTGGCTGATGATATGAACAACATGCCATGCACATTAACCAAAATAGATACAATGATTGTCTTTGCCCTTCATCAATGCTTGTTTTGTTGACATGGTAATCCAATAGTGTGGTGATGCTCCCTGCATTATGAACAAAGCCAAATTATGCTATTGATATTTTGAACTTACTCTTTATTTTCTAATTTGAAATTGGATGGAATTGACAGCACAGTTATCATCTTTGTTTATACACATGCCAAACCTGTCATCTTTCTGCTTGTTTCAGGGTGATATGCCTGATGGCATGCACAAGTCTGCTGAAGACTGTGAGACAATCCCAACATATATTGCAGCAAAGAAGGCCAAACATCTTAAAGATAGCGAGACAACCCCAAAGTCTTGTCTTGATGCAGTGTTCAAGTTACTTGAGACTAGCAGTCAGACAAGCTCACAGAATTCACTGTCTGAATCAGTTCAACTTCTTTAGTCCAAGTTCTAGCAGAAAGGCATTCTGCAACTCAACTTCGACTTGAAGTCCTATCTCTAAGAAAGATTGCAGAGAACACCAATGAGAACCTCATTGCTAAACAGCTACACCTGGAAGCTATGACCGACATGCTAAGCCGGTCTCATAGCCTTGCTCAGCAGCTTGCGCGGTAGTTCCCGCGCAAGGCTAACCTTTCTTGAACTGTCTTGGAAGTGGTCTTGGTTCAGTATTATTTTGTTACGCTGCAATGGTGCCCAATTTTTGTAATATGCTTCTTCGTTGCGCTTTATGATCACTGGTGGCGAACCTCGATGCCCAGTGGAAGTAATATACCATAAATCCTTTATTGTATAGTGTAGGTTTATTCTAAGTTACTATGCCATAATTTCTTTTTTGTATAGAGTAGGTTTGTTCTTAATTCCTACTAGTTACCGTATATCTGGAAAAAAAGGGCGAAAATCTGATGTAGTCGACCGGGCCGAAACATTCGCCTCTAACGGGCCTGCATTTTAGTGGGCCACAATTGGGTCGGCCTGCAACTTTCTTCGTTCTAAAAGTCCATTGGGGCCTTCAAACTTTCCGCCAGGCCCACAACTTACACGGGCCTATATTCGGCCCAAAGTTTAGTTGGGCCTTTAGTGGACCCAGCGCTTAGTCGGGCCCATGTAGCTTCGGGGCCATTAACATGCTGGATATTCTGCTGCCATGTTACGGTCTAGAAGAAACCATGGGCCTTTAGCAGGTCGAAATGCATGTTGGGCCTCAATTTTCACTAGTCGTCGACGGGCCTTCAGCAGGCTAAAATGTAGACCGGGCCATTATTGGCCCAGTTATATGACGGGCCATTACCAGGCCGAAACACATCTCGGGCCTTAGTTGCCCCACTGATATCATGGGCCTTTAAGAGGCCGAAAGCTTGGTGGAGGCATCAACGAGCCAAATTATACGACATGCCTTTAACAGGCCCAAAATCACGTTGGACTGAACTGTTGCCACCTTGATCACAGGCCGTTAGAGGGCCGGATGTCGCGTCAGACCATATATGGCCCATGGGCAGCACGGGCCATTCCCAGGCCGAAAGACACACCGGGCTGAAATGGGCCCATGTCTACATCGGGCCTCTAACAGGCCGAAATGTCACTGGGCCGTAATTGGGCCCAAATATTCGGCGAACAATTAACGGGCCAGATCTGGCTTCGGGCCGTAAATCGGCCATGTTTAAATAGGCCGTTAGTGGGCTGGCCCACTAGTACCTGAGTAAATACTACGGGCCTTTGACTTTGCCGGCCTTTTTAACCTATATGGGCATCTGTTGGTCCCTGCCACGTGTCGACGTATCATAGGCATGTGTCCTCCATTGGACGGGCAACATCTGGCCCACCAAGTAGCCGACACGTGTTTCCTCCAGCCAATGATGATTTTACACGTGGAAAATCCCCATTGGTCCAGGCTGTTAATGGGTTATCGGATCCAAACCGGAACCCGATAGCTTAACGGCGACCCATTATGGTGGATGCCACGTGTAGGTTACCCTTGACGAAAGCACTTCCATGACGCGCCATTTATCGTCATGGAAGTGGACACTTCCGTGATGATAATTTCGGTATTGTCATGGAACACTTCTACGACAGCACAGGTATGACTATCTTGATTCTATCATAAAATCGTCATGGATGTACATGCATGACAAAAACGCGACCTACTATGACAAACACGTATCATCATGAAAGTGTTTTTTTTGTAGTGTTTGTTTCAGTCAGAGACAGAGGTTTCATGGACATGGTTCATGATGCAGTTGAAAAGATGCGTAGGGCCAGTGTCACCTTTGGCAGTACACGCAGATGCATGTAAAGGGCTAGAAAATGCAGTAAGAATGTTTTTCCTCATTGTGAGCAGAGGGAGTGCTTCGGCCATATGTGGATGAATTTGATCAAAAAATCAGAGGAGAAGAATTTGGGAGAATGTGGCCAGCAGCAAGATCTTACACCAAACAGACACATTCATATCATCTTGATAAGATAAAAGCAGCATGCAGTGAGTTTGGTCCATGGTTGGACACCTATCATTCTCTATTGTGGTACAGGTCAGGATTTAACACTGCCGTCAAGTGTGATCATATCAACAATAACTTGGACGAAAGTTTTGACAACAAGATAAAGCAGTTACAGAACTTGCCTGTGCATTATATGGTTGACCAAATCAAGATCATGATCATGCGCATGTGGGAATTGAGAAGAAGGATTGGTGATTGTCTGCAAGGGGATAAGCTTCCTGCAGTGGTACAACAGGTGGTGAACAGGAGCAAAAATCTTACACATTTGTCTGTTGAAAAATCTTCATTGTGGGGTGCTGAAGTTAGAGATACCAAGACTGGAAGGAGGCATGTTGTTAACACTGAGTTGCATGACTGCACTTGCCTCGAGTGGCAACACACCGGGAAACCATGTGACCATGCCATACTTTTCTTGGCCTCCCAACCCAAGATAAACATGCACCCATATTTGCATGAATATTACTCAGTGGCAAGATTCAAGGCTGCATATGCAACTCCAATTCCAGCACTTATAGATCAGTCTTAGTGGCCTGAAGTGGAAATTGAATTTTCCATGTGTCCTCCCCTAACAAAAAGAAAGGCTGGCTGGCCTAAAGAGAGTAGATTCAAGGCATGGTTTGAGAAAGGTGGGAGTAGTAAAAAGGGGAAGGGGAAGAAGGATGCAAAGCCAAAAAGGTCCCAAAAAGGTAACAAAAATAGATGCAAGCTGTGCCAGGAACTTGGGCACCGAAAAGGATCTCCAAAATGTCGTTACACTCCTGAAAGGCCAAAGTATGTTTATGTTTGTGTTTTTTATTTCAATGTTGTTTTTAATTACTAGGCAAATTACAAGCTTTTTTTCCAGGAGGAAGCGTGGAGGTCAACCCTTGTTGTTGTAGAATGCTGGGCAATCAAAAAGGCAAGCATCAATGGTTGTAGAAAAAAGAGAAGTTTTGGTGAAAGTGTGCACACTGAACCAGACTTCGATGTTGTGGTGCAAGATGAACCTGAGTTGGATGATGTTGTGGTGCAAGATGAGCCAAACTTGGATGATGTTGTGGTGCAAAATAAGCCAAACTTGGATGATGTTGGGGTGCACAATGAGCAAGATTTGGATGTGGTGCAAAATGAGCAAGATTTGGATGTGGGAAAAATGAGCAAAATGTGGTGCAAACTAGAACTGAAGTTGATGCGGCTGATGTGCAAGCTGAACCTATATTGGAAGTTGTGTTACAAATTGCAGCTGCTGTAGATGATGTAGTGCAAACTAAGCCTCATTTAGATGTTTTGGTGCCATGTAAAGCAGTCCTAGATGGTCCAGTGAAGAAAACCAGGAGCTTGAGTGAACTGGGTGTTGTACCCGTCGTAGGATCAACAAGTGCCAAGAAAAAGAAGAAGAAATCGAGTGGCAAGAAGAAGTAGAAGTGAAATATTGTTCTTGTCTGAATAAAAAAACTTGCCTGGATTTGTGTAATGCTATTTTTACTTTGATGGGTATTTGTGTAACTCTATTCAAATTCTGGCTGAATTTCAAATTTGAGCCAAAATTCAAATTTGAAGCTGTTTAGTTTGGGTATTGATGTTACAATGATTTCTCAAATATTATGCATGTTAGGTGATCAATCCGAGGACTTTTTGTTGAGTGAAACACTGGTCATGAAAAATGTGCTCCAAATGATCTCCAAAGCTAGGATAAACACCCCATTTGCAAGCAAGTTTTTTCCGACCTTCTCTAAATGAGCCAAAAATCAAAACTTGAATTCCAGTGTGCAAATATAGGGTCCATGCCCAATATTGGATCATTTGGATAAACTATGACATGCTTAACCCTAAACCCTAACCTGAATCCCACACAACCTCGTTCGTGATAGCTAGGTTTTGTGAAGGGTTTTTCATGAATATACCCGTAGACCAGGTTTCTTAATTTTTTCCAGCAACCTAGTAACATAAAACGATGATGGCTGCAACTTTCATATTTTTTTATTTTTTTTAAATTAGTTATGGTCATCCCTAGCCCTCATAACCCCTTTAAACCCCCTCATAACCCCTTCAAAAGCCCTCAAACCTTAGCCAAAACCCCGCATCCTTCTGGCCCATTGGATATCTGCGAATGGATGGTGTGGATCAGGCGCTAGGGCAACATCGGCGATCCGAGTGAGGCTCTCGGATTGGCTGTATTCGACAACGCTGGATCACTCCCCCCAACCATTTCAGACCGTTGGATCGCTGCGCGTCGAACAGTGTGGATTAGCCTGCAGTGCCACGTCAGCGATCCGCGTGAAGCTAGTTCGTCGCTGTGATTGGCTGGATTTGAAAATGCCTATTTTTTTTGTGCTTTGTTTATTCTGCGCTCGAGGGTGGGCTGCTGCCATGCATGCGCGTTGTTGGGCTGTGGTAAAGAAGCCCACCCATTGGACCTTTGGACCGAACGTTGCCACGCCTACCTCTAGCCGCCCTAGCCAGCAGGCTACATTGCCATGCATGTGAGTGACCAGCCTACGATGCATGCATGCACAGGCGGCACACGTAGAGAAGACCGAGCAGGCATGAACCCCCGACCACCGACCCACCGACGGCACAGCCGCGTGCGCTGAAACGTCGCAGCCTGGCTATTGATGCAACCTTGGGTTTCCCACGCGCGTGTACACACTCCCGATGCCACGTCGCTCGCTCATTACTTCCACCCGGTGTGAAACCAGTCCAAAAACACGTCGCACTCGGGCTATTTAAGCCACCTATCATCTTCCTCCTCCTCTCACACCCTCATCCATCTCCCATCCTCCCCCTGCATCTGTCCTTCTTCTTCTGACCACAAACAACCCCAAAACCAGGCCGCCGCAGCCATGCAGTACACCGGGCCATCCTACCACTTTCCCCCCACCGTGCCTGAGAGGCTCTACCCTGCCGGAGTGTACGTCGAGAACACACTCCGTGTGTGGGCGATGTCAAGATGGAGGGGCGCAAGGGATTTCACCAACTTCTTCCTTGGGGCAGGCTACCGCCACCTCCCCCGTGGATCTCCAAGGATGTACCAAGTCGAGGAGGTCATCCACAACGGGGCTGTGGTTGCTATCATTGCCCACTTCACCAACCCCTTCGACGCGTTCTACCTCCTCGGCCGCATGTTTTGGTGTGGCTGCGAGTTCATCGCTTTCACCACCCACAACATCTACACGGACTACACCAACATCTTCCCCACCGCGGAGCGCATGCACACTCTGCTGTACCCCGTCGACAATGCCCCGGAGGAGGAGTGAAGGGCGCCCGGAGGAGGAGCAAGGAGACCAAGGAAGCCAGCGGCCAGGGTCTATCTATCTTTCTCATTTTTTAGCTAAATCTATCTATATTTCTGTTATGTCTTTTAAGTTGTAAGCGTACTATGGGTACCCAGTACCCGCTGTGGGCTTGGTTTGCCCCATCGAACTATTTATATTATGTGTCTTTCTATTATATATTAAGTTCTTGCTACTTATTTAAGTTGCATGGTGTTTTGGGTTGTAGGTCTAGATATACCCATTATTAAAAAATACATTTCAAAATGTGAAAAAAGATATTTTTTTGGACTGTAAAAAGACAAACAATGACTCGTGAAAAAAATGAAATTTCTCCTTTTTACGCAAGCCACAAATAATTTCTTTTTAGTGGATTTTTTATTTACATTATTCCATGAACAAAAGCAAGTAACAGTATTTTTGAAACGTTAAAAGAAGTCAATTTTCTATGAGCTAACACAAGTAAAACGGGGTGCCATGTGCTACCTCTTTGCATTTTGCTGCATTTTTATTTACATTGTTCCATGAACAAAAATTTGGCCAAAGTAAAAACAAGCCGAGAAGTATATGTTTGTTAGAGGTTTATTTGCCCAAGCAACATTTTATTTAGTCGAACCATTTTTCGTTAAACATGGGTGCCTCTATGCTATAAAAAAGGGCTGGTGCCCCTACGCGGGTGGGCTGGTTTTTCTTTGGGCCTGGTTATTTCCTCACGGCCCAACATCTATTCGGCAGCCCAGATTTTTTTTTACTAGATACTGAATTTGGGTGTGCACTCTATTAACTGAAGAACAAAAACAAGGGCATGAACACTGAATAATTTTCCAAATTGCTGCTTCGACTCAGTTGCATCAACTTGGCATGGTGCACAGATCGCGTCCTCTACCCTGACAGGCCTAAATGCCCATTCTAATGACGGATGAACAACAAGTACAAGAAAAATAGAGCAATGATACAACAATAGAACCCCCTGCCCTGATATTTGCTTGCTTCTGCAAATCGATCATCTGCATTAGATGTTTGTTGATCTTCTTCGGTTCCTCGTTCAGTTCAGACTGCGGGTGCAGTTCAGCATCGCACGCATACCTCGGCATCGACAGGACTCTGCCTGCCCCTCGCCCATCCGAGCTCCCCAAATTCTCCACAGCAATCGGCGGCGCCCCACCCAAATTGAGCTCCCAGGTTGCGGCCCCGCTTTAATCAATGTAGCCCTCAAACTGAATCCTCTCAATATAATCATCAATCCACTCGAAATGGGTACATTTCTTCAGGATCTGAAAACAACAACATGAACCCTAAATCCCAAATTCGAGGAGAAAAATCAAAATATGGAGAAATCAGAGCAAACAACAGCGAAAGAACGGGCTAAGAACTGACATCTAACCCTGCCATCCCTTCCTGCCATTGGTTTGCTCAAGCATTTCACAAATTCCTGCCCAAGATTGCCATTCTCATCCGTATTACTGACCCACCATTTAAGATGTTGTGGGCGTGGGCAGTCAGGGCACCTTGTAAGCGGCACTGGACCATACTATCGCCATTTTGAGTGCGTGGCGGAGGAGGTAGACATCTACGTTAGGTCGCCGGAGAAGAGAAAGATTGGGGAAAGGGGAAGCAACGGGCGGCGGGCGGGCACGGGCGCTCGTCTCTTCTAGCTGCGATGAGGTGGGTCCCGTGCTTACGTGGACAAGTGGTGGGTCCCGCGCTTACGTGGATAAGTGGTGGGTCCAGCCCCTAACAGCTAACAAGGGCATCGGTTGAGTTTAAAAGCCATGTTGTGCGTGGGCTATTTACTCGCTCAAAAGTGTCGCACCACAGCCATTCGGTTGAAAAACGTCACACCCGTTCCAATTCCCACGAAATGTGTCGCACAGGAGCTATTAAACCCGAACCACCAGGGCCGATGAGTTCCTTCTCCCTGAGGCCTGGATCGACGCCGGCAAGCCCCTTCGGGAATAACTCACCTCCCCATTCGGAGTCCTCCGCCACTGACGCACGAGTAAGCCCACGAACTGCCGTCGACGCAGATGAACAAGACGTCTTGTGGAAGGCGGTGTACACGGAGACAAGGGAGATCCATTGCGCCGCCCTGCCCTACGTGCTCTCCGGGCTCGACATCCTTGACGCGTCAAAGACAAGGTCCAGGAAGACCCTCGCCTTCGTGATCCCAGTAAGCGTCTACTGCTAATTTACTTCCTGAATTCCACTTACATGGAAAGGCAGAGTAAGAGCGGTTGTGCCAGTGTTAACTATTATCACAGTTTTGATTTTAGCTCTGAAAATTGTGCTCTGATAATTGGTATTTGTTACATCTTGACTATCTAGCGCATCATATGGTCATGTCAAGTGCCGCTGCAAAGAAATGTCGCAGGTAACAAAGATTAAAGTTCCTTGGGTTGTGTCGTGGCCTTATCACGGCAGATGTCCTAGAGAAAGGACTTAGTCGTGGAGCCATCACGACTGGTTAGCTTAAAGGGGTTAAAGCGGACAAGGGACGCAGAGAGTTTATACTGGTTCGGCCCCTTGTGGTGAAGGTAAAGGCCTAATCCACTTGTTGTGGAATTGCTAGGGTTTCGATGACCAGGGAGCGAATCCACTATGCCTGGCTCTCGAGTTATTGTCCCCCCCAAACAGCCGCCGGGTCGTCCCCTTATATACATGGGTTGACGCTCGTCGGTTTATAGAATCCCGAGGCTGGCTCATAAACGTGTCCGGCTCGGTCTCTACTCTTTTCTTATCTTACAAGTTACATATAATATGGCGGTTTACACCTACAAGCCCTTAATCCGCCTTTGGGCCCTGGGCCTTCATAAAGCGCCATACTCCTTGTCTTCATGGGCTTCAAATACAAATAACTCATTATGGGGATAACCCGGCCTCCCCTGGCCGGTTTACGCCCAGTAATAATATCCCCAACATTAGGCCCCAGATTGATTTGAACTTGTTCACATCAATCTTCAATACCTGACTTGTCACAATCTTGCATCCCTTGTCTGATAAACCTTGCTGTAACCCGCCATGACGTCAGCTCACAGAATTTTCTTAAACTGCCATGATGTCGCTTCACATTAACCTCGCACGTGGCCCGGAACATCTTAACTGATCTTTGTCTTAATAACCGTCCCGAGAATCGAGGCGTCCGTATAGCCATATGATGATTTTGGCCTCCTTGATTCCCGCACATGCCTTGTATCCACCCCCTTATAAATAGGGACAGGGGTCCTTATCATTTCCCCCCTTGTTTCCTCTTTCGTCTTCCTCTTCGCACAGCCGCACCAGCGCTCGAGCTCCGCCGCTGCGACCTCCGACCGCCGCATCAACGCAGGCCGCTGCATCTACCTGATCGGACCAGAAAATTGCGACGCCTCTCCGCTGTTCCTTTTATACTGGTAAGCCTTCTCTCCTTCCACCCTAGATCTTATCATTAGGGTTTGTACTCATCGGAGTTCTTCGAAGTTGTAGAGCTGTTCTTCCCTGTTCTTCTAAGTAGCGCAAATGGCAATTTAGATCTGATATTTTCCGGTGCCTTTGTAGTTAAAGCTCCCTTTTTCCCCATTAGAGCATCCCTTTCATACAGAAAAACTCATCTGAACCTGATGAACTGTTTAAGTACCTGAAGTTTATGTCTGAGTATATTCTAGTTTTCTGTCGCGCTGCAGATCCGAAATTATCATATCACTTTGTGAAACTTGTTTTTCCCTCACTTAGGTATTTTAGATCTGTTATCTTTCATACCAATATAGGCGGTTTAGCTTTGTCAAAGAACAATAATCCGGTAGGCATCATTAGTCCCCTCTTAAACCGCCGATTCATTGATCTTTGCACCTTCTGCACTGTCAGACTCTGGTTTAGTAATACCAAACTCCGGTTTTATAATATGTATATACCTCTGCTTCTGCTTATCTTGCATTGTTTTATGCTCGCCCGTCATAAATCTTAAACCGGCAATAAATGTGATTCAGCTTCCCATTGAAATGGCCAAACAAGTTTACGAGTGCAACTGGGTTCCTTCCCGGGTTACTGAAGAGCAATTAAACATATGTGTCACAACTGGAGCTTTAGCCAAGAAAGAAGTCATCCACCGGAGGGCCCCTGGTCCGGAAAATCCTCCTGAACCGAAGGACGGAGAAGTAGTAGTATTCACTGACCATCTGGGTCGAGGCTTTAGCCCCCCCCCCCCCAGTTCAAAAAATTTCCGGGATGTGCTGGCCAGCGTCCAACTCCACCCTCAAGATATTGGACCAAACTCTATGTCCAATATTTGCAATTTCCAAGTATTTTGTGAGGCCTATCTTCAAGAGGAACCCACAGTTGAACTATTCAGGGATTTCTTTTACTTAAACCATCGCACAGAGTTCATAGACGGACCCAACACTGAGCTTGGTGGAATGGCAATTCAAAAGAGGAAGGATGTCAGCTTCCCTCATGCCAAGCTTCATAGTCACCCCAAGGACTGGAATCAGACTTGGTTTTACTGCAAAGACACATCTCCAACTGATGAAAATCCTCTGCCGGGTTACCGTCCCCACCGGCTTAGCGACACTCATCCCTTCCCTCAAAGGCTGACTGCCAAGGAACGGTCCAACTATGCACCACAACTGTCAAAGCTCAGAGCCTTTATGGCAAACGGTTTGACAGGTGTCGACTTTGTTCGCTGTTGGATAACTTGGAGCATTCTGCCCTTAAGCCGGTGCCCCGGTTTAATGTGTGAGTACATAGGGGATTTGAAAGACCCTCAACGACACATCAACATTCAGCTAACAGAAGCCGAAGTTACTGAGGCCGTCAAGAAAATACTGAATGAACCGGAAGCTGTCTATAGCCAGACCGGGTTAAGCCCTTTCTGCGTCTCCAACAGGCCGCCAACTGTAAGAATCACAACTTTCTTGTTTTAGTTTACCCCCTTTCAAATAGTCTCAAAATTTTGCCCATCTTTCACAGGGCGATGACCCATTCTGGAAGAAAAAACCACAGGATAAACCGGCCAAACCACTTCGCCCGAAGACCAAGGTCACCAAGAAACCTGCCAAGAAGAGGACCACTGAATCTTCTGAACCAAATGCTGATGCGGATCTGGCTAATCCAGACTCAGAGGTAGAACTTGACTCTCTTGGTTCTTTCTTCATACACCTTATTGACAACGACTGTTATCAGGACGACGCCGAAGGCAGCCAGGCTGACGATGCAGAGGTAACTATCCTTTCTTCCGGTTCAGACCCTCTGCCAACACAGAAACTCCATCAAGCAAACCGGAAAATAAAATTTTCTCACCCCTTAGCTCACTTGGACCCAAACTTTCTTTTGAAGAAACAGCAACACGAAGCCCGCCGCACAACCCGGCACAGTGGTCAGGTAGTTACCTCTGCCGGTTTACCGAACACTCCAGTCCGGAAACGTCGAACAGAGGTCTCTTATACTCCTGATATTTATTGCCCCAAGGCGGGTTGTTTTCGACAGCCCCTTAATCCGTCTAATTCAAATTATCAGGGAACACCTAATTCGTCCTCTGGCAAATCAACGGCCACACAGCTTCCAACCCTCAAGACGGTCCCTAGGTAAGTTATGCTTTAATCTAATCCTTAATGTGTTATGTTTGCATACTGTACTGATCTTTATGCTTGTTCTTCTCAGTGCCAAGCCTAGACCCAGTAAGAAGGCCCGGTTAAATAAACCGTCTGATGACAATGTGGATATTGAACCGGAGAAGACTCCAGATCCAGAAAGAACAATTATTGATGTTACACATGATGATCCACCGTCTCAAGATTATAACTTCATAGTTGAACTAACAGAAGTTGACACCACAGGCCACACTGATAAACCGACTAGCCCGGCTCGCGCGGATGATACGTCGGCCAGCCCAGCTAAGCCTGCTGATAAACCGTCATCTCCCGTGAAGGCGGCTGATGATAAAGAAGATGATATTGTGATTACTGGCGTCGGACACACCACTCCTGGCAATCCTGTTGCTTTATCGAAGCATAGTGCCAAGGACGAGGTTTCTGCTATGGGCAAGGGCAAATGGAACACATATTTGTCAACCTATGCTCACCTCAACGCCCAAGACATCCATTCTGGTTTTTTAAACCGCCTGTACACAAGCCGCGACTTTGAAGCCGGTTTAGTGAATCTAATGAACGAGCGATATGAGGTAACTACATAACTACTTCTCTCTTGTGTTCAATTCCAAATATTAACTCCAGTAGCCCCCAAGTGTCAGTTTATGATAGTCATTTAAACTGGGACTTTGTAATATCTCAACTTTGCATGCTTAGCCTCCAAGGGCCGGGTTATCTTTCTAAGATGAAACGGTACCTTAGAATTGCAATATTACAACTTTCGCTGGTATAGCCCCCAAGGGCCGGTTTAACTGATGAAGATGAACCGGGACTTTTAGAAGAATACTCATAATGTCACTTTGAACCAGCATACATTAGCCCCCAAGTGCCAAGAGTAATACTTGTATTGCCCTTGGGACTTGCAGAAATTTCTGATTACGAGCAAATATGCATTAGCCCCCAAGTATCAGGTGCATGACTTGTTATGTGCTTGGTACTTCAAATATGCACTGCCAATTCATGATATGTTTGTCTCTTATAGGTTGAGCTGAGCAAAATGGAAACTCAAAACGCTAATCTGCAAGAAAACATCAAGTCCCAGCAGGCAGAAACCTCCAAAACCAAAGATGAGCTTACCAGTGCCTTAGCCGCTATGGAAAAGCTGAAGGAGAGTTTCAACAAGGAGCGGGCGGATTGGGACAAAGAAAAATCCGCATTGTAAAAAAGAGCCGAGGACACAGAAGCAGCTCTCAAACCGGTGGTGGATGAGCTAACTGGTGTAAAGCGGCAAATACATGCCATAACTGCTGCTGTGTTTGGTAAATTTCCTGGCTTTAAATTTTCAACATATCATCCCATACATTGCCGGTTTACTGATGTTTGTAATGGCGCAGGAACTCGCATTAGTCATCTGGGCTCTGACGTACAGAAGAAGCTGAAGGCTGCCTATACTCTTATAGAGCAGTTATATACCGGCGTGCAACGGATCATCTGCACTGCTTCTCACAACAAGCCGCCCCCAACTTTAATCAAGGAGACCTTAGAAAGGTTGTCAATGCTGCCTGTCTGGGTAGAAGAGCTAAAGAGATCTGCTGCCAGGGCTGGTGCTCTGACCGCACTAACTCGGGCAAAAGCATGGGTGCCTGATCTTGATCCGGAGGATGTGGCTAAAGGGTATCCAAGGTTAAAAGAAGACGGATCAGAATTTGGCCATGAGGACCTCCGAGCAATAAACCGGGAAGTACGTCCACTGGCTTGCCAACTGGCTGAAGAAACTGATCTTTCATATTACCAGGCGAGTTATGATGTCAACAACAAAAGGGTTGCTGCACCAACCCCTGAAGCTCAAAATCTTATCCCGCCAATCCGTAAGCACACCTATGCCCCTGACGTTGAACCGTCCACACTTATAAGCGATGAAGCTGTGTTCCGAGCCTTAACTGGGATCGATTGGGCCACCATTGACTTCCAGCCGCTGGGTAGAGAGGATGAACCGGCGCAAGGCGATCCACAACCGTCAGGGCAGCCCAGTGACGAGTCATGATCCGGAGGCCGATTTAACCTTCCGCATGCTGCAATACTTGCCAAAAAACAATTATTCTTTTGGGCACTGAAACGCCTTGTAATAGGCTAGTTCAAACACTTGGTCTGCTATGCCATCATGCATATTTTCTTTGCTTGATACTGTTAATTCACCATGCTTAAGATATATGATGTTCATAATCCAGAGCGATTTATTCAGGCTGTTCCTGCATACAAAAAGTTGAACTTGTCCTGGCGGTTTACCACCGGACGGGTCATGATGCCCAAGCATATAGCCTGGGTTTATAAACAAGGCTGTTAAGAATAATCAAATATGAAAATAAATGATACATGTGACATTGAATCACATCGTAGGTTGACCAACTTTTGTAGTAAGGGCGATATCCCAAACATGAGTATTGATAACTCCTTCCATATTGTGCCGGTTTATGACAAACCCATACCGGGTTGTGAAAAAACACCGGGTTACTCATATATAATACTGGCGACTTATAGTCAAAACCAGACCGGGTTAATAAGCACCGGAATATGACTAATCATGTACTGACAACTTGTAGTTGAAAGCCGAGCCGGGTTGATTAACGCCGGTTTACCAAAATTATCATAAATCTCATCAAAGGAGAAAAAACTTGGCAAATAAAAGCATATGAAAACTTGTAGTCGAGGCTTTTCACGGGCTGCCAAGCCCCAAATTCGAGGCTTTTCATGGGCTGCCAGGCCGCTGAGTTAAACCATTTTACAAAGCCTTTTAAGATGGACCTCAATCTTTAACCAATCGTCGTTTTAACTTTGACAAGTTCAGGGTCTTATGAGATTGACTTGTTGAAGTTCGACGGGTCATACCAGGTTTACCTGGATGGAGTGACTTACTTAAAAACGGCAGGTTAACCCGGGGTTTTAGGTGTATACACTAGGCTTCCAAGCCATGGCTTGATAGCCTATTACAAGTGTAGATTCTTTGTTCATTGCGACAGCAAAGAATCCCCAAGCAATATTTTGAGCTGTGCTCAGTGGGTGCCTATGTTTGAGTTGTTCTGGAACACTCTCTTTGGCCCCTAAGTAATTTTTCTTTTTGGCTCTGAGACAATCAAGAGGTGTAACTATGGTTCGGGTATGACCAAGCCCCCAAGTGATTTTTCTGGTGGCCTTGCGCCTATCAAGAGGTGTAGCTAAGGTTCGAATACGACCAAACCCCCAAGTGATTTATATATATGGCTTGATAAGCCGAATCAAGGGATAAACCGGACGCCACTTTATAAGCATAAATCTCCATGTAACCACACTTGATGTAAAAAACAATAGATACCCCGCTTTAGCTGAGGCTCCGGTTTACTATATTGCTCATAATATATACTTTGTCATAACTATGTACATGGCCGAGCCTAGGGCTCAGGTATAGTAAGGCCGTAGATGAGTGATATTCCACGGCTAGCGGGTCTCCTCCTCCGATTTACGTGAGTCTTTGTGCTCTCGAACATCGATTAGATAGTATGACCCGTTGTGCAGGTTCTTGCTGACCACAAAGGGTCCTTCCCAAGGCGGGGATAACTTGTGCATATCCGACTGATCCTGGATGAGTCGGAGCACCAGATCACCTTCTTGAAGAGTTCTGGTTCTAACCCGGCGGCTGTGATAACGACGCAGATCTTGCTGATAAATCGCCGAATGGGCTACTGCAATGTCACGCTCCTCATCTAACAGGTCAAGTGCTTCCTGCCGTGCCTTCTCATTATCAGCTTCAACATAAGCTGCCAGTCGAGGCGAGTCATGACGGATGTCACTCGGGAGAACTGCCTCTGCTCCGTAGACCATGAAGAAAGGTGTGTAACCCGTAGACCTGTTGGGCGTGGTATTGATGCTCCATAACACATAAGGTAACTCCTCCACCCAACAACCCGGCGTCCGTTGCAAAGGAACCATAAGCCGGGGCTTGATGCCTCTCAAGATCTCCTGATTGGCTCTCTCCGCTTGACCATTAGATTGGGGGTGAGCCACTGAAGATACGTCAAGCCGGATGTGCTCACGCTGATAGAACTCTTTCATAGCCCCTTTGGACAGATTAGTACCATTATCAGTTATAATGCTGTGTGGAAAGCCAAACCGAAAAATCACCTTCTTGATGAATTGAACCGCCGTAGCAGCATCACACTTACTGACTGGCTCTGCCTCCACCCACTTAGTGAACTTATCAACCGCCACCAAAAGGTGGGTCTTCTTGTCCTTGGATCTCTTAAAGGGCCCAACCATATCCAGCCCCCAAGTTGCAAACGGCCAAGTAATTGGAATCATCCTCAATTCCTGGGCCGGAACATGAGCTCGGCGTGAAAACTTCTGACAACCATCGCACTTTTTCACCAAGTCTTCCGCATCAGCATGAGCCGTCAGCCAATAAAAACCGTGACGAAAAGATTTAGCTACCAAGGACTTTGAACCGGCATGGTGACCACAATCCCCTTCGTGGATCTCATGCAGGATCTCACAGCCCTCTTCCGGAGATACACAACGTTGAAACGCCCCTATTCCACTGCAGTGATGTAATTCGCCATTGACAATAGTCATTGACTTGGATCGCCGGATTATCTGTCTGGCCAAAGTCTCATCCTCTGGTAACTCGCCCCGGTTCATGTACGCCAGATACGGGACGGTCCAATCGGGAATAACATGAAGTGCTGCCACCAATTGAGCCTCCGGATCAGGAACAGCCAGATCCTCTTCTGTGGGAAGTTTAACCGACGGATTATGCAGCACATCCAAAAAGATGTTGGGTGGAACCGGCTTACGCTGGGAACCCAAACGTCTTAAAGCGTCCGCCGCTTCATTCTTCCGCCGGTCCACATGATCAACCTGATAGCCTTTGAAGTGACCAGCAACAATATCCACCTCTCGACGATATGCAGCCATGAGCGGATCCCTAGAATCCCAAGTACCAGACACTTGTTGAGCCACCAGGTCCGAGTCACTGAAGCACTTAACCCGGCTCAAATTCATCTCCTTAGCCATCCGGAGACCGTGTAGTAGGGCCTCATATTCAGCTGCATTGTTAGTGCAAGGGAACATTAAACGGAGAACATAACAAAACTTATCACCTCGTGGGGAGGTTAATAAGACTCCAGCCCCCGAGCCCTCCAATTGCCTGGACCCATCAAAATGAATAGTCCAATAAGTATGATCCGGCTTCTCTTCTGGCGCCTGTAACTCTGTCCAATCATTGATGAAATCCACCAATGCTTGTGATTTGATTGCCGTCCGAGGCACATAATTTAACCCGTGAGGTCCAAGCTCAATGGCCCACTTGGCAATCCGGCCAGTCGCTTCCCTGTTCCGGATTATTTCCCCCAAAGGAGCAGAGCTGACCACAGTGATGGGATGACCCTGGAAATATTGCTTAAGCTTCCGGCTTGCCATAAAAACTCCATACACCAGCTTCTACCAATGTGGGTACCTTTGCTTAGACTCAATAAGTACCTCACTGTTGTAATAAACCGGCCGTTGAACCGGATACTCCTTTCCGGTCTCCTTGCGCTCCACCACAATAGCCACGCTAACTGCCCGGGCATTGGCAGCCACATATAACAGCAAAGGCTCTTTATCAACAGGAGCAGCAAGGACAGGCGGCTCGGCTAGCTGCCGCTTTAAATCCTCAAACGCTTCATTGGCGGCGTCGCTCCAGATGAAATTGTCCGTCTTCTTCAGCATCTGATATAAAGGGATAGCCTTCTCCCTGAGGCGACTGATAAACCGGCTCAAGGCTGCCATCCAGCCTACCAAGCGTTGAACATCATTGATGCACTTTGGTTTAGCCAAAGAAGTTATGGCCTTGATTTTCTCCGGATTAGCTTCAATGCCCCTGTTAGACACCAGAAAGCCCAAAAGCTTGCCTGCCGGTACACCAAAGACACATTTGGCCGGATTAAGCATCATCTTATAAACCCGGAGGTTATCAAAGGTCTTCTTCAAGTCATCTATCAATGTCTTCTTCTCTCTGGATTTTACCACAATATCATCCACATATGCATGAACATTGCGGCCAATCTGATCATGAAGACAGTTCTGCACACAGCGCTGATAAGTCGCCTGGGCAATCTTTAGCCCAAAGGGCATAGACACATAGCAGAAGGCTCCAAAGGGAGTTATGAAAGTTGTCTTCTCCTGGTCCTTAACTGCCATTTTTATCTGATGGTAGCCAGAATACGCATCCAGAAAACTCAAACGCTCGCAACCCACCGTAGCATCAATGATTTGATCAATACGAGGGAGGGCAAAAGGATCCGCTGGACAAGCCTTGTTCAAATCTGTGTAGTCCACACACATACGCCAAGTGCCGTTTTTCTTAAGTACTAGCATCGGATTAGCCAACCACTCAGGATGAAATACCTCCACAATAAAGCCAGCTGCCAAGAGCCTAGCCACTTCCTCACCAATAGCCTTGTGTCTTTCTTCATTGAACCGGTGGAGAAACTGCTTGACCGGTTTAAACTTGGGATCAACATTAAGAGTGTGCTCAGCGAGTTCCCTTGGTACACCTGGCATGTCAGAAGGCTTCCACGCAAAGATGTCCCGGTTCTCACGGATGAACTCGATGAGCGCGCTTTCCTATTTCGGATCCAAGGTAGAGCTGATGCTGAACTGCTGGGATGAATCACCAGGAACGAAATCAACCAACTTAGTCTCATCAGCCGACTTAAACTTCAAGGCCGGATCATGCTCTGTAGTTGGCTTCTTCAAGGAAGTCATATCTGTCGGATCAACATTGTCTTTGTAAAACTTCAACTGCTCTGTTGCACAAACCGACTCCGCATAAGCCGCATCACCTTCTTCACATTCGAAAGCGATCTTACGACTCCCATGTACCTTGATGGTCCCCTTGTGACCCGGCATCTTGAGCTGCAGATAAACATAACAGGGCCTCGCCATGAATTTAGCATAAGCCGGCCGCCCAAACATTGCATGATACGGGCTCTTGATTTTCACCACTTCAAAGGTCAATGTTTCTGATCTTGAATCATGCTCATCACCAAAAGCAACCTCCAGAGCCATCTTACCGACCGGATACGCCGATTTACCAGGTACCACACCATGGAAGACCGTGCTGGACGGTTTAAGATTTTTATCTGTTAACCCCATGCGACAGAAGGTTTCATAATAAAGGATATTGATACTACTCCCCCCATCCATGAGTACTTTAGTGAACTTGTAACCTCCCACCTCAGGTGCCACCACCAACGCCAGATGACCCGGATTATCAACCCGAGGTGGATGATCCTCTCGACTCCACACAATGGGCTGTTCAGACCAGCGTAAGTAACGGGGCACCGCCGGTTCAACGGAGTTCACTGCCCTTTTATGAAGCTTCTGATCGCGCTTGCACAGGCTGGTGGTGAAGACATGGTACTGTCCACTGTTTAACTGCTTCGGGTTGCTCTGGTAACCCGACTGCTGCTGCTGCTGTTGGTTCCCCTGATGATTATAACCACCTTGGTTGCCTTGATTGCCTTGATTGCCTTGATTGCCATGTCCACTTTGATTACCATGGAACGCTGAACCGGAACTGCCTCTACCATAACCCGGCCCATGAGACCCGGGGCCTGAACCGCTAGCCGGTCCATTATCATTTCGGAAAAACTCTGAATCTTTGAATTCTCGCATAATATAACAATCCTTCCAGAGGTGCGTGGCCGGCTTGTCCCACGATCCGTGCTTTGGGCAGGGCTGGTTCAACAGGTAATTCAGGCGCTCCGGATTGGGACTTGGTTCTCTTCCATGCGAGGGCGGTTTACCCTTCCGACGCTGACCATTACCCTGCGCGTTGGTATTAGCTACAAAATCTGAACTGTTATCCGCTTTACGTTTACCGCTGTTTCCATGCCCCGCCGAGTTATGCTGCTGCCCTTTGGTGCTGCCACCCTTCTTTCCCTTTCCTGTCTTGTCATCATCAGATTCAGGGTCCTTGGTACTATCAGAGTCGGCGTATTTCACCAGAGCTTCCATAAGCGTCCCCATGTCATTGCAATGGCGTTTGAGCCGTCCCAGCTTCAAAACGGCCGTATCAGCGTTGATGCGGTCCGATGAATGCAAAATCTCTGAAACCCGGCGCACCCAATGGGTTGTTGATTCTCCTTCCTCCTGGACACAGGCAGCTAAATCCACAATTGACATGGGCTGCTTGCACGTGTCTTTGAAATTCTGAATAAACCGGGCTCTTAGCTCGGCCCATGACCCAATGGAGTTAGCTGGTAGGTTTTTCAACCAAGTGCGAGCTGTCCCTTCCAACATCATGGTGAAGTACTTAGCACATGCCGCATCATCTACGTCCAGCATCTCCATCGCCATTTCATAACTCTCGACCCACGACTCGGGGGATAAATCAACAGTGTAATTCGGCACTTTACGTGGGCCCTTGAAGTCCTTGGGCAGCCGTACATTACGTAATGCTGGGACGAGACACGGCACCCCCAAAGAGCTAGAGGTAACCCCTGGTTCCACCGGAGTTGTTGGACGAACCGGAGTAAGCTGACGGGCCGCGTTCTGTGCTGCTAACTCAGCCTCTCGACGTGTCCTAGCACGGTCCACCACATCCTGAGCATCAACACTGCCACCCGCCGGGTTATGGCCTCGTAGCGGATTACAATTGCGGGCACTGCTAGACACAGCCGGTTCATCAACATGCCTGCTGTAACTCCGGCTTGGGCGGGGGGTGGAATGAATCCTCTCGCGACTGTACGAATAAGCCTGTTGCTGAGTCAAAGCTGTCTGAAGGAGCTCCCTAGCCCATCGCGTCTCCACCGCTACAAGGGACTCACCATCGACCGGAAGGGCTGCCAATCATGAAGCGGCCACAACTATGTTATCCAAGGGGTTGGAATAATGACCCTGAGGCGTGGGCACATGCTGGGATGGATTATTCTGAAGAGGCGGATCCATTGCGCGCGGCTGAACCGGCGTCCCTGTTCCGGGCGCTTCTACTCGGTTTACCACTGGCTGGTTGCTGGTTCCGGCCCCTGGCGTATTGAAGAGATTCCTGGCTTCGTAAACCGTAGGCAGGTGAGACCGGTACCTTCTCCTCATTACATCATTGGACGCGTTCTGATCCAACGTAAGCCGATAGGCCTGTGCAACTAACTCGGCCCGCTCTGCAGCCATCCTGGTGTTTTCAGCTGCCAAATCCACCTTGGCTTGGGCTATCTGATCCTTCACCTTCGCCACTTCTGCGTTGTGCCGCTCCTGATCCGCCGGGCGGACTTCGGCCGCTAACAGTGCTGCCAAGGTGTCGAATAAATCGGACAGAGCCTGAGCCGGTGATGGCGCAGGGCCTCCTGCCCCAGCGGCCGTCGCCGCCACTGAACCGGAGATCATCGCCGCAGCGGTCGAAGATTGTGGCGCTGACTGCGTACCGGCCATGAAGATCGCAACCCGGCTTGGCGGGTCGAGTGAGTCCGGAATACTGTCGCCATCGGAACAACCACCTAACCGGCCATCTTGCAGCTGGTACAATGACTCGGCCTCCCCAGTAGATGACTCGTCACCAGAATAAACAATGGTTTCGCCATCATACTCCGGTCCATCTTCAGACTCCACTCCATGGATGACTCCCACGAAGGCATGCTTCATGACAGGCTTAACCCGGGCAGACCTCGCACGCTGAGCCGTTTCGATGATGTCGGTGCAGATGTCCGGCTCAGGGCCCGGTTCGCCAATCTTGCCAATGAACACGTGAATGCCGCCGAAGGGGACCCGGTACCCGTACTCAATCGAGCCGGCCTCGGGGCCCCAGCCTGCGTCGTCGATGTAGAGCTTGCCGCGATGACTTTTGGTCATCCGGCCCACAGCGTATCCCTTGAGTCCTTCGAAGCTGCCCTCTAAGAACTCGAAACCATCGTGCGATAGCCCCATGGTGGGCGCCAACTGTCGTGGCCTTATCACGACAGATGTCCTAGAGAAAGGACTTAGTCATGGAGCCATCGCGATGGGTTAGCTTAAAGGGGTTAAAGCGAACAAGGGACGCAGAGAGTTTATACTGGTTCGGCCCCTTGCGGTGAAGGTAAAGGCCTAATCCAGTTGTTGTGGAATTGCTAGGGTTTCGATGACCAGGGAGCGAATCCGCTATGCCTGGCTCTCGAGTTGTTGTCCCCCCCAAACCGCCGCCGGGTCGTCCCCTTATATACATGGGTTGACGCCCGTCGGTTTACAGAATCCCGAGGCTGGCTCATAAACGTGTCCGGCTCGGTCTCTACTCTTTTCTTATCTTACAAGTTACATATAATATGGCGGTTTACACCAACAAGCCCTTAATCCGCCTTTGGGCCCTGGGCCTTCATAAAGCGCCATACTCCTTGTCTTCATGGGCTTCAAATACAAATAACTCATTATGGGGATAACCCGGCCTCCCCTGGCCGGTTTACGACCAGTAATAATATCCCCAACAGGTTGCGTATCTTCCACAATCATTTTTAGCATCTCTATTGGGAGAATGGGGGAAATGGAGTCTGATGATGGTGTGTTTTGCATTATTCCCTCCCCAACTAACGATTTAGCTAGTCAAACAACATGGGATGTGATCGTAAAGGTGGGGAAGCATCATAGTTTTAGTGGCGGCGCTATTGTTAAGTTCACTGGAATTTAGCAACAAAAATAATGCATAAACAATTTGAATAGCTTAGTTCACACTCCTGGGTAGTTAGTCCATCACTGGTACGAGACTCTAAACTTCAACTGCTGACTGGTCCAAATTATTGGACACAACTTGATTTATAAGTTATCTTAAATTGCAAATTATGAGATGTAGACAATCTAAAATCATCAATTCTTTTGTAGGGAACATATATTGGTGTTTGATGTGGCAGATCAAATTCTTCATCATGATTTGCAATCCCATGGTGACACCATCATTTCTCCGATTCCCAAAGTTAGACAAGCTTTACCATTGTTTGCAACATAGACGAAGTCAATTAAGGAACTAGCAAGCGTTAGCCTGAAGAATCATGATCATTTAGTTGGTAATAAACTTTTGTGGGTGGTGAAGTCATGAAGATACATGCCCCCTGTTGTCATCATTTAATTATTTTGAAGTAGTCATCATCTAAATATTTGTTTGTAAATTTGTTTCATCATTTTAAACAAAAATTCAACTGTGGGTGGGGGGGGGGGCTGTACTTCCCTTTTTTATCATCGCTATGCTGAGTGCAGCACTGCACTCAATTTTGAAATATTTAATGGAAAACATATTGTATTTGGTTTGGTGCCATCGTTCTATGTAATTGTTTACAAAGACGTGATGTTGGATAATGTGAAAACTTATTGCTGACAACTTGTGAAACTTCAAATTGCAGGCAGGAGGCCACAAAATAATTGTTGGTTCGAGACATGCATTGTGCAACAAGACGAGACAAGATGATATAGATATGATTATGCATCAAATATTATATCTACACCATGTTGATTGCTTTTCCATCTTTGGGGTGCTATTGTTGTCTTAGGACTTTCATATGAATCTCTGATTCTTTTTTCCCGGTTTCTGCTTGGAGTCAGGTCATGCGAGCTCATCCAACCGTTCACGTACAACTACGTGCTGCATTGCAATTTGCAAGTAATCTTGCTTCAGCAGAGGAGAATTGGGTGTTGGACTTGCTATCAGCCTGGTTATGAACTACTATGTCTATTCCTAAATAGATAGCATATTAGAAAGCATGCACTCTAAATTTGGCTCATGCAATAAAAAGAGTATTCATATTGTTTTCTTGACTAAAGAAGGTATTCAAATTGCTTGGGTGAAATGTACGTGAAACGAATATTGATTTATGAAGAATGATATTTCAAATTATGTATGCCAAGAATTAGGTACTATAAACTTCGTGTGAAATTTCAAATTTTCAATAGGGTTAACCTATTATTTTTAGGGAAGGTTATCCTATATATGATTACATGTGTTAGCCGAGACGTGCAACGCAAGCTTACTAGTGTGACAAAAGTTTATGGAATTGAAAAAAGTTCATCGGTTTGAAAAAAGGTTAAGAATTTGACAAAAAGTTCACAAATTTGGAAAAAAAAAGTTTGCAAAATAAAAAAAGTTCACAATTTTTCAAAAAAGTTCATCGACTTGGAAAAAGGTTAAAGAATTTTTAAAAATGTTAAAAAAATTAACTTTTTTTCATCAAATTGATAAAGTTTGCGATATTGAAAAATATTCGTTCATATGAAAAAAGATCACAGATTTAAAAAATTAGTTCACGGATTTAAAAATGTTCACGAATTTAAGAATATGAAAAAAAGGAAATAGAAAAATAAGAAGAAATAAAGAAAAATAAACCGAAGAAAAATAGGCAAAAAGAAAAACTGACCGATAAGATGCACAACAAGAAGTATAAAAGAAGAAGCCAGGCACAACAAGTGCGCTGTCCTAGTTGGTTACTGCAGGTAGAGATAAACCAAGAGGTTGGGCGTTTGATGCTGCTCACCCACTTATTTTTTTAAGCTTAAAAAATTAATAAAATAATAAATGGGCCAGGTCCATGATGGAGGGGGGACGTGCGCCAGTTGTCTGATGGGATTGTCTCAAAAAAAAAGTTGTCTGATGGGCCGGCGGATCTGCTATGTACGTATACGTATAGCTCGTCAGCTCGTACGCGTCACATACGAAGGTGTCTATATGTTATGGTCAACTGATCATACTACCCTTATACGGTTTGTCGAGGGGGGGGGGGGGGGGGGGGGGGGGGGGTGTACCGAAGCATGGATCATAGATATGCGATCATTTATGGTTAATTCATTCCAAGTAATGTATCACCAAATCCGTTGCAGGAAAACAACCATGAATCAGATTGTAAGTGAAGCCAAGTCTTTTAGTCTATAAACTTACATTTTTTGTTTAATATCGAATTAAAAGATGATTATAAAATGCAGTGATTTTACTGGCCTACATGTATCTCCATCACAGCCAATACTTCATGAGCTTGCACACCCAGAAAATTACCACAAAACAGTGCCAATTGCGATAAACCATTAGGTATCTTCAAAGTATTCAAATATGAAATCCCACCTATGATTAGTAATAGAAGGAATAACGGATGACAAAGCTTCAGCAAGGTCACATAATTAAGAAGGCAATATCATAATTCATTGACTCAGACAAATTGGATGAGGACGCTGTAAACATAACAAATAATCTTCCCAATTTAGATGTGTGTTGTAGTTGTTCAGATATGAAGAATGATATCAGTAAACCAAACATAAACCTCGTGTTGGTTTGGTACCTCTGAGTCCGGTGGCGACATTGTTTGGATCGTCGAAGGTCGCCTGAAGAATGTTGGGGAGGCGGGGCCATCGGACGCGGGATGGAAAAAGACGGAAGAGTGACATCTTGTGGTTGGAGTATCTCTCTCGACTACAATCTAACTTAAGAAGGCAGTCAAGAGCAGATTGGGCCAGACATAAGACTATAAAAGACGGAGAGGGGCGTGATGTGAAGTTGTGGCCTCACCTCGCCCTCAACACGAGAGACCAGGAACCTCCACTCCAAACCTGCGTGGTCGCCGTCCTCTCCCATATGTGGGGCAGGAGCGGAGGAGAGGTCAACAGTGAGCAACCTCAGGGTCCCTCGTGGTTCTGGTCAGGGGTGGCAGGGGCAAAGGAGGTGTGGTGATGGAGGAGATGCGCGGTGGTAGTAGGAGTTGGCGGCAGCTGGAGCTGGGGCGGCGGCGGCTGGAGCTGGGATGGAGGCGGCGGCAGATGGAGCTGGGACGGCGGCAGCGGCAGATGGAGTTGGGAGGGCGGCAACGACTGCTGGACCTAGAGCGAAGAGTGCATTCCAGAGGGAAAATAGAGGAGAGAGATCGGGAGGTCTCGGAACGGAGAAACACAAGGGCAGCGCCACGTGGAGCGAAACTCGCACCCAAACGACGCGCGACTCATATGCGAACCGACTACAAAGTCAAACAAGCGGTCTAGACAATGACAAACACGGCCCACCACGAAGACCTCAGCATCGACTCACCAGAACGGAGATATTCTTGGGAGCTTAGAGTTTTAGGTGATATATATATCAGCTTAGGCTAGCATAAACAAACCAAGTCGGCTCAGAGCGCAGTAGCAGGGTGATAGTAGGGGGCCAATTTTAACTCTCTATTCTTTCAAGTGTGTGAATCCTATTGGTACAACGAAAAAGTCCTAAGCAGCAGTACACGCATCACAAGGTGTGGTGCCAGATATATTTTTTAAACTAATGGTGTCACATACTTAGCCTAGTCGCATTTGCACCCTTTGTATGACTGTTGATAAGAGCATCTCGAGCCCCGCCCCCCCCCCGGGAGCTGCCCCCAAGGCCCTTTCTTCCCGCCGGCAAAGCGAATCTTCCCAGCTGCCCCCCCCCCCCCCCCCAGGGACCCGATTTCCATCGGATTGGGATGAAAATACATCTGGTGAACCCAACCCGAACCCAGCGCTGGGGGCGCATGGGGGCGCCGGCGGAAGCGAAAAGTTGTGTGGGCTAGCTCTGTCGGCGAGCCAGCCCCAGATTCGCCCTCCCGCTCCACAGACTGCTACTTTTCCCTTCGCCTCCACGTCGCTGTCGGCACCACCCTTTTGCCCGAAAATCGCCGGTTGGGGGGGGGGGGCGAAGTTGGTGGCGCGGCTGGGAACCGGCGCCCCCACGCCGAAATTAGCGTCGGCACCCCCCCCCCCCAAGCGGCGCTATTTATCACCGAAAAACGTCCTGGGAGGCGCCCATGGCTGGAGATGCTCTAACTCCATAGGTTTTTTTATCCAGTTCCTACAAAGCGGCCATGGGCAGCATGCAGAGCTCGCAGACGCAGAAGCCCTGTCCCTAGGGCACCAGTGGTGGCTACAGCTTCTGTTGGGGATATAACCCCGTGATATAACCCGCCCTGAAAGGGCCGGGTTAGGCCGTTGGCGACCCACGATGACGTGCCTCAGATAAGCCCGAGAGGACAAGGTACAAGCCTGAAGGGGCGTCTCACAAGATGGGCCGGCTTAGGGCCTAGATCCAGAAGGTGGCCCAGAGGTATAAGCCGCCACATGGCGACTTGTCTTACAAGGAAAGGCGATCTAGAATATGACTTGGTCACGGGTCGTAACCCGACCCGGACTCTTGTAAGCCAGCGGCCTCGACCTGTATATAAAGGTGACTTCCCGACATAGAATAGAGAGGTTACAATCAATCAATAGCAAGGTCAAGCGAATCCGCTCCCTTGTAATCGATACTCAAGCAATAGCAACAAGAGCAGGAGTAGGCTTTTAACTCCACCGTGAGGGGCCCAACATGGGTAAACCCGTGTCTCTCGTCCTGCTCAACCCCGACAAGCTAATCACCGTAGCGATGGCTTCACGCTTAAGTCCTATCACTAGGACATCTGTCGTGACAAAACCACAACAGTTGGCGCCCACCGTGGGGCCAGCGCACGGTGGTTTCGAGTTCTTGAAAGGCCCTTTCCCAGGGATCAAGGGATACACCTGATACGTCTCCAACGTATCTATAATTTATGGAGTATTCATGCCATGTTTGCAACAATTTTATATGGTTTTGGTATGATTTTATTAGAACTAACCCGGACGACGTTGTTTTCAGCAGAACTACCATGGTGTCGTTTTTTGTGCAGAAATAAAAGTTCTTGGAATGGGCTGAAAATTTACGGTGATTTTTTATGGACCAAAAGAGAACCCCAGAGCATCGGAGCCAGGGCAGGAGGTGGACGAGGAGTCCACAAGCCTAGGGGGCGCCCCCCTAGGGTGCGCCCCATGGCTTGTGGGCCCCTCGAGCGTCCCCCTGACGTGAGACCGACGCCAAAAATTCCTATAAATCCCGAAACCCCCAGAAAGAAACCTAGATTGCAAGTTCCGTCGCCGCAAGCCTCTGTAAACACGAAAAACCAATCGGGAGCCCATTCCGGCACCCTGCCGGAGGGGGAAACCATCACCGGAGGCCATCTTCATCATCCCGGCAGTCTCCATGACGAGGAGGGAGTAGTTCACCCTCGAGGCTGAGGGTATGTACCAGTAGCTATGTGTTTGATCTCTCTCTCTCGTGTTCTTGATTTGGCACGATCTTGATGTACCGCGAGCTTTGTTACTATAGTTGGATCATATGGTGTTTCTCCCCCTCTACCTTCTTGTGATGAATTGGGTCTTGCTCTTTGAGATTTCGTTTTGTTGGATTGAGTATTGGATTTGAGAACACTTGATGTATGTCTTGCGATGGGATATCTGTGGTGACAATGGGATGTTCTATTGATTCACTTGATGTATGTTTTGGCACTCAACTCGTGGATTCCCTAGGTGACATTGGGGTAATCTATGCATAGGGGTTGATGCATGTTTCCGTCCTATGTTCTCTGATAGAAACTTTGGAGTGATTCTTTGTTGCACGTTGAGGGATTGTTATATGATCCAATTATGTTATCATTGTTGAGAGACTTCGCACTAGTGAAAGTATGAACCCTAGGCCTTGTTTCCAAGCATTGCAATACCGTTTTTGCTCACTTTTATTACTAGTTACCTTGCTGTTTTTATATTTTCAGATAAAAAAACCTATATCTACCATCCATATTACACTTGTATCACCATCTCTTCGCCGAACTAGTGCACCTATACAATTTACCATTGTATTGGGTGTGTTGGGGACACAAGAGACTCTTTGTTATTTGGTTGCAGGTTTGTTTGAGAGAGACCATCTTCATCCTATGCCTCCCACAGATGGATAAACCTTAGGTCATCCACTTGAGGACTGTCCTACAAAACTCTGCGCTTGGAGGCCCAACACGAGTCTACAAGAAGAAGGTTGCGTAGTAGACATCAAGCTCTTTTCTGGCGTCGTTGCCGGGGAGGTGAGTGCTTGAAGGTATATCTTTAGATCTTGCAATTGAATCTTTTAGTTTCTAGTTTTATCACTCGTTTGGTTTATAAAAGAAAACTACAAAAAATGGAATTGAGGTTGCTTCATATGCTTCATCTTTATAATGTCTTCCTTGAAAACGATGGAAAGGAAAATTATGATCAAGTGTTAGAAGAAGAAGTCAATAAAATGTTTGGCATAAAATCTTTGTTTGATGAGCATGATTACAATGTTGTTAGTAGGAATTCTTTGAATGTCCATGATGCTAATGATATGCAAAGCCATAAGCTTGGGGATGCTATGTTTGATGAAGTTGATATTTTTAGTCCCCCCAAGCTTTGATGAACAAATTTATTATGATGATAGCATGCCTCCTATTTATGATGATTATATTGATGAATGTGGGTTGGGAAGACTTTCAACTCTAGGTACTAATGATCCCTCTATTTTGGAGGGTGTTGAATCTTATTGTTATAATTATGAAAGTGGATTTGGAGAGGTCATGACTTTATTTAATGATGATTCCACTATTTCGGAAGAGGTTTCAATTGATTATGAGAACAAAGTTGCTATCTATGATGATTATTGTGATGACATGTATGCTATAAAGAATAATGATAACCATGAAATTTCTCATCGTGATTTTAATTTTCAATTGGATTATGCCTCACATGATAGTTATTTTGTTGAGTTTGCTCCCACTACTATTGATGAGAAAAAAATTGCTTCTGTGGAGAGTAATACATTTTCTATGCTTGTGGATCATGAAAAGAATGGTTTATGTGATAGTTATATTTTTGAATTCATTCATGATGCTACTGAAAATTATTATGAGAGAGGAACATATGATTTTACATATTGCAATAATATCAAGTTTCCTCTCTATGTGTTGAAAATCTTGAAGTTTTGCTTGTTTTACCTTCCTATGCTAGTTGATTATTGATCCCATAAATTGTTTTCTCAGAAAATCCCTATGCATAGGAAGTGGGTTATAGTTAAATGTGCTAGTCATATGCTTCATGATGCTCCCATTATGTTTCAATTCTTATCTTTTATGTGAGCATCATTGAAATCATCATGCCTAGCTAAAAAGGCATTAAAGAAAAGCGCTTGTTGGGAGACAACCCAATATTTACCCCTACTGTTTTTGTGTGTTCACATGATTAAGATACTATATTAATCATGTTTTATAGCTTTTGTTTCAATAAAGTGCCAAGTAAGACCTTTGGGATGGTCTATGGTGATAGTTGATTCGATCTTGCTGAAAAACAGAAACTTTTGCGCTCATTGCCAGAATTTTAGAAATTCACAAGAGTGCTTTTGACCTGAATTTTTTACACAAGATTGATATACAAATTTCCTTGATTGTACTAATGTTTTATAATTTTCGGAGTTACAGAGGTGTACGAAGTTTCCAGATTACTACATACGGTTCTTTTTTTGACAGATTCTGTTTTCATTGTGTTGTTTGCTTATTTTGATGAATCTACGGGTAGTATCGGAGGGTATGAACCATGGAGAAGTTGTAATACAGTATATATAACACCAATATAAATTTAGAATGAGTTCACAACAGTACCTAAGTGGTGATTTGCTTTATTTTACTAACGGAGCTTACGAGTTTTCTGTTGAGTTTTGTGTTGTGAAGTTTTCAAGTTTGGGTAAAGATTTATTGGACTATGGAATAAGGAGTGGCAAGATCCTAAGCTTGGGGATGCCCAAGGAACCCCAAGGTAATATTCAAGGACAACCAAGCATCTAAGCTTGGGGATGCCCCGGATGGCATCCCCTCTTTTGTCTTCAATCCATCGGTAAAATTACTTTAGGCTATATTTTTATTCACCGCATGATATGAGTTTTGCTTGCAGCGTCATTTTGTTTTATTAGGATTTGCTTGCTGCTATTTATAATAATGTTTTGCATCTTTTAGTTCAATAAAAAGGTGAAGTATAGCCTTTACCATGCTTATTTTACATGTCTATATGTTGCTGTTTTGAAAACAGGAAGTTTTCTATCATTGTCTGAATTCTTCTGGAAAGTCAGAATGTGATAAAATCTTGAAGTTTTTACACAATGAGTAAAAACAAATTTTATAAAGTGTGTTAATTTTTCACAATTTTTGGAGTTAAAGAAGTATGAATATTCTTGCATCCTTTACAGACTGTCCTGTTTTGGCAGATTGCTGTTATGTTTACATTGTTTGCATATGTTTGCTTGTTTAATGATTCTGTTTGAGGATAGGAGTATTAAATATACAGAGGAATTTAGTATGCAATATTAAATAATAATTTTAGTGATTTTCTACAGTAGATAATGATAAGGTTATGCATTGATTTATACTAACTTATCTCACGAGTTCTTGTTGAGTTTTGTGTGGATGAAGTTTTTAAGATTTAGGGAACCCGTGATATAAAAGGAATTAAGGAGACACAAAAGCTCAAGCTTGGGGATGCCCAAGGAATCCCAAGATAATATTTCAAGAAGTCTCAAGCATCTAATCTTGGGGATGCCCCGGTAGGCATCCCACCTTTCTTCATCAACAATTATCGGTTCGCCTCGGTTGAGCCTAAGTTTTTCCTTCTTCTCATGATATGTGCTATTCTTGAAATGTCATTTTTTTTGTTTGATGTTTGAATAAAATATTAAGATCTGAAATTTTTAAATGAGAGAGAGTCCTCACATAGCTGCATAATTATTCAACTACTCATTGATCTTCACTTATATCTTTTTGGAGTAGTTTGTCAGTTGCTCTAGTGCTTCACTTATGTCTTTTTTAGAGCACGGCGTGGTTTTATTTTGAAGAAATTGATGAACTCTCATGTGTCACTTATATCATTTTGAGAGTGTTTAAACAGCATGGTAATTTGCTTAGGTTATGAATTTAGTCCTAATATGATGGGAATCAAAGAGGGATTTAATAAAAACTTTCATATAAAGAGCATTGAATATATGAGAAGTTTGATTCTTTGCATTTGTTTTGAGATATAAAGATGGTGATATTAGAGTCATGCTAGTGAGTAATTGTGGATTGGTAGAAATACCTGTGTTAAAGTTTGTGATTCCCGTAGCATGCACGTATGGTGAACCGTTATGTGATGAAGTCGAAGCATGATTTATTTCTTGATTGTCTTCCTTATGACTGGTAGTCGGGGACAAGCGATGGTCTTTTCCTACCAATATATCCCCCTAGGAGCATGCGTGTAGTACTTTGCTTTGATGGCTAATAAATTTTTGCAATAAGTATGTGAGTTCTTTATGACTAATGTTGAGTCCATGGATTATACGCACTCTCACCCTTCCACCATTGCTAGCCCCTCTAGTACCGCGCAACTTTCGCCGGTGCATTAAACCCACCATATACCTTCCTCAAAACAGCCACCATACCTACCTATTATGGCATTTCCATAGCCATTCCGAGATATATTGCCATGCAACTTCCACTGTTCCGTTTATTATGACACATACCATCATTGTCATATTGCTTTGCATGATCATGTAGTTGGCATAGTATTTGTGGCTTGGCCACCGTTCATATTTTTTATACATGTCACTCTTGATCATTGCACATCCCGGTACACCGCCGGAGGCATTCATATAAAGTCATATCCTTGTTCTAGTATCGAGTTGTAAATAAATAAAAGTGTGATGATCGTCATTATTAGAGCATTGTGCCATGTGAGGAAAGGATGATGGAAGCTATGATTCCCTCACAAGTTGGGATGAGACTCTGGACTTCAAAAAAAGAGGCCAAAGAGCCCAAAATAAAAAAAGGCCAAAGAGCCCAAACAAAAAAAGGAGAAAAAATATTAAAAAAATGAGAGAAGGGACAATGTTACTATCCTTTTTCACCACTTGTGCTTCAAAGTAGCACCATGATCGTCATGATAGAGAGTCTCCTATTTTGTCGCTTTCATATACTAGTGGAAAATTTTCATTACAGAACTTGGCTTGTATATTCCAATGATGGGCTTCCTCAAATTGCCCTAGGTCTTCGTGAGCAAGCAAGTTGGATGCACACCCACTTAGTTTTCATTTTGAGCTTTCATACACTTATAGCTCTAGTGCATACGTTGCATGGCAATTCCTACTTACTCGCATCGATATCAATTGATGGGCATCTCCATAGCCCATTAATTTACCTAGTTTATGTGATACTTTCTACTTTTTGTCATCTCCTCACAACCTCCACCATACTCTATTCCACTTATAGTGCTATATCCATGGCTCATGCTCATGTATTGCCTGAAAGTTGAAAAAGTTTGAGAACATCAAAAGTATGAAACAATTGCTTGGCTTGTCATCGGGGTTGTGATGATGAAATACTTTGTGTGATGAAGATGGAGCATAGCCAGACTATGTGATTTTGTAGGGATAACTTTCTTTGGCCATGAAATTTTGAGAAGACATAATTACTTTATTAGTATGCTTGAAGTATTATTGTTTTTATGTCAATATTAAACTTTTGTTTTGAATCTTATGGATCTGAACATTCATGCCACATTAAAGAAGATTACATTGATAAATATGCTAGGTAGCATTCACACTTCATAAATTCTTTCTTTCATCATTTACCTACTCGAGGATGAGCAGGAATTAAGCTTGGGGATGCTGATACGTCTCCAATGTATCTATAACTTATGAAGTATTCATGCCATGTTTGCAACAATTTTATATGGTTTTGGTATGATTTTATTAGAACTAACCTGGACTGACGCTGTTTTCAGCAGAACTACCGTGGTGTCATTTTTTGTGCAGAAATAAAAGTTCTCGGAATGGGCTGAATATTTACGGTGATTTTTTATGGACCAAAAGAGAACCCCGAAGCATCGGAGCCAGGCCAGGAGGTGGACGAGGAGTCCACAAGCCTAGGGGGTGCCCCCTAGGGCGCGCCCCTGGCTTGTGGGCCCCTTGAGCGTCCCCCTGACGTGAGACCGACGCCAAAAATTCCTATAAATCCCGAAACCCCCAGAAAGAAACCTAGGTCGGAAGTTCCGCCGCCGCAAGCCTCTGTAGGCACGAAAAACCAATCGGGAGCCCATTCCGGCACCCTACCGGAGGGGGAAACCATCACCTTAGGCCATCTTCATCATCTCGGCGGTCTCCATGACGAGGAGGGAGTAGTTCACCCTCGAGGCTGAGGGTATGTACTAGTAGCTATGTGTTTGATCTCTCTCTCTCTCTCGTGTTCTTGATTTGGCACGATCTTGATGTACCACGAGCTTTGTTACTATAGTTGGATCATATGGTGTTTCTCCCCCTCTAGCTTCTTGTGATGAATTGAGTCTTGCTCTTTGAGGTTTCGTTATGTTGGATTGAGTATTGGATTTGAGAACACTTGATGTATGTCTTGCGATGGGATATCTGTGGTGACAATGGGATGTTCTATTGATTCACTTGATGTATGTTTTGGCACTCAACTTGCGGATTCCCGAGGTGACATTGGGGTAATCTATGCATAAGGGTTGATGCATGTTTTCGTCCTACGTTCTCCGATAGAAACTTTGGAGTGATTCTTTGTTGTATGTTGAGGGATTGTTATATGATCCAATTATGTTATCATTGTTGAGAGACTTTGCACTAGTGAAAGTATGAACCCTAGGCCTTGTTTCCAAGCATTGCAATACCGTTTTTGCTCACTTTTCTTACTAGTTACCTTGCTGTTTTTTTATATTTTCAGATTACAAAAACCTATATCAACCATCCATATTACACTTGTATCACCATCACTTCGCCGAACTAGTGCACCTATACAATTTACCATTGTATTGGGTAAGTTGGAGACACAAGAGACTCTTTGTTATTTGGTTGCAGGGTTGTTTGAGAGAGACCATCTTCATCCTACGCCTCCCACAGATTGATAAACCTTAGGTCATCCACTTGAGGGAAAATTGCTACTGGCCTACAAAACCCAACGCTTGGAGGCCCAACACGAGTCTACAAGAAGAAGATTGCATAGTAGACATCAACGCCGTGGGCAGGATGACCAAGATTCGTCGCGGCAACCTCTACATCGACGACGCTGGCTAGGGCCCCGAGGCCGACTGAATCGAGTACGGGTACCGGGTCCCCTTCGGCGGAATCCACGTCTTCATCAGCAAGATCGGCGGGTCAGAACCCGAGTCGGCCATCAGCACCGACATCGTCGAGTCGGCTCGGCGCACGCAACTCGCCCGGGTCCAAGCCGGGTGGTGGCATGTTTTCGTGGCTTTACGTAAGGAGTGGAACTTGCAGAAGATTCCACATCTGGAGGAGAGACTCTCATCTACTCAGGTGATGAGTCCTCAGCTGGAGAGATGGAGTCAATCTACCGGCTTCAGGACGGCGGGCTTGGAAGCTGTTCCAATGGTGACAGTATTCCGGACCCCTATGAGCCGCCGAGCCGAGCCTCCATCTTCATGGCTGGCACGACGCCGGTTCTCAATTCTTCGGTGATCGGTGCAACTGCGATAGCTGACCCAGCGGCGGCGGCGGTTGCCATGTCCGGCTCAGTCAGGCCGCCGGTTCAAGTTCTATCTAAGTTGATGGGAACTTTGATGACCCTGCTGGCGACTGAGGTCACTACGGCGAATCAAGCAGAATGCAATGCAGAGATTGCAAAAATCCATGAGCAGATGATGAAAGTTCAGGAGGATATCAATGCTGAGAGCATCCAGACAGCCGCATTGAAAGCTTAGGTTGATGCAGAGGCGAAACACCTGAAGGCACAGGCTTGGCGCTTAAATATGGACCAAAACACCTCTAATGCCTTGTTCTGGAGAAGGCACCAGAGTCGGTTACCATTAATGTATGACCCGACGTGCCTGTTCGACACGCCTGGAGCAGGGCCAAGCACACCGGAAGCACGAGTTATTCCCCAGTCAAACCCGGATGTACCAGGGAGCCGATCAGCGACTCAACCTCGTTAGCATGAGCCGGCACGAAGAGAGAAACCAAGGACTAACCCGCCCCCTATTCAGACGCCACCACAGCGTTTCCTGACACCACCTGGGCATTTTTCCAACCCGGTGGATAACATGGTAGCGGCAGCGACCCAGCTTGCAACAATTCCCATCTCTGGTGAGTCATCAGCCGTAGTGGAGACCCGGAACGCGGTTGAGATTTTGCAAACAGCCATCACACAACAGGCCACTTACTCATACAGTCGAGATCGTGTGCACTCAACTCCTCTCCAGAGCCGTAGTTACAGCCGGCATGTTGAGTCGCCCGCGGTTTCTAGCAGTGAGCAACATCATAACCTGTCCCGCATTAATCTGCACCTTAACCCAAGCTGATGCTCAAGCAGGCTATGAGGCGACCGCAGCAGCTAAACAGGAGGCTTGTCAGTAGCCCCCGACGACCCCTTCAGCCTTAGTGGGGGCCGGGTCAAATTCCAGGACCGTTGGGGTGCCATGCCTAGTGCCGGCTTTGCGTAATGAGCGTTTGCCCAAGGATTTCAAGGGCCCTCGTAAGGTGCCTAATTACACACCGGACCTTCCCCCAAAGGCTTGGATTGAAAGTTACGAGCTGGCCATGGAGATGTTAGATGTCAGTGCTAAGTATTTTACCATGATGTTGGAAGGACCGGCTCACACATGGCCGAAGAGTCTGCCTCCTAACTCCATCAATACTTGGGCATAGTTGAAGGACAGATTTATCAAGAATTTCCAGGGTACTTGTAAACAGCCTTTAACAATAGTTGATTTAGAGCACTGCGTGTAGTGTGAGGGCGAGTCGGCTCATAATTGGGCTCGCCGGGTGGCGACCATCATTCATTCTTCAGACAGTATTGGGGCAGCTCAGGCGGTGCTGCTTTTGGAACAGAACTGTCACTTTGACCCCCTTAAGCAGAAGCTAGGGCGGCTTAAGCGCAAGTGAACAGATATGGGCAAGCTTATGGATGTTCTTACCAATGATGGCAACTCTGATACTACTAAAGATCCGAGTTCTGATGATCATAAATCTAGTAAGGGCAAGAAAAATGGCGGTCGCAAGGGTCTGCAGCAACACGCCCCGGCTCAATAGGGCAATCAGAATTACCAAGGCACCGGAGGGAAGCGCGACGGCGAGTCAGATTTCATGGCTAACACCAATGCCGGGTCAAAGAATCAACGTCGTAATAACAATGGTAAGCCGTCACAAAGTCTTGAGGAAATGCTTAATGGCCCTTTCGCAAAGCACAGTTACCCTAATAAGCCATCTCGTCACGCCTGGAAAGACTGTTATATCATGAGGGAGTTTAAAAATTAGACGTTCCACCCGCATCACGGAGGGCCGCCAGGCGGGTCAGGATCCGGGTCTCAAGGCTCCGGCCTCGATGGTGGCGGATCAGGTGCTGGTTATTTGGGTCAAGGTGGTCATGGTGGTCATAATCAGCAGTCTGGTCAAGGTAATCAGCAATACAACAATCAGTCAGGGTATCAGAGTAACCCGAAGCAGCTTAATAGTGGCCAATATCATGTTTTCACCACGAATACGTGTAAGTGTGACCGGAAGGTCCATAAGCGAGCAGTCAACACAATTGAGCCGGCAGTGCCTTAGTATTTAAGGTGGTTAGAGTAGGTAATCACATGGAGCAGGGTGAATCACCCGCCCCGGGTTAATGATCCGGGTCATCTAGCCCTGGTGGTTGCCCCCAGGTGGGTGGTTATAAATTTACAAAGGTGCTTATGGATGGTGGTAGCAGCATCAATATATTGTACTACGATACTTTTTGTCGGATGAGTCTGACTGACAAGGACCTCAAGCCGTCCTCCACAGTGTTTCATGGACTAGTGCCTGGTAAGTCGGCATACCCTATTGGGAAGATATTGCTGGAAGTGGCTTTTGGTGATGAGTACAATTATAGAGCAGAGACACTATGGTTTGAGGTGGTTAAGATCAAGAGTCCATATAATGCCTTGTTTGGACGACCGGCTTATGCTAGATTCATGGCTCGCCCCTGTTATGTGTATCTGCAGCTTAAGATGCCAGGACCAGCGGGGACAATTACAGTTCATGGAAACCGCAAACTCGCCTTGGAGTGCTAGGAAGGAGATGCAGCTTATGCAGAATCTGCTTGTGCCACGGAGGAGCTCAAGTATTATAAAGATAATGTTGCCCCGGCCGATATGATCCCTCTTAAGAAACCAACTACTGAGGCTGATCCGCCACTTAAGTTTAAGTCGGCAAAGGATACACAACAAATTGATTTTGTCCCTGGCGACTCTTCTCAGTAGTTCACTATTGGGACAGGAATGGATCCTAAATAGGAAGGCGTGCTCATCGAATTTATCCATGAGAATTGGGACATCTTTGCATGGAAACCTTCTGACATGGCAGGTGTACCGAGAGAGTTCGCTGAGCACAGGCTTAATATTCATCCTAAGATGAAACCTGTTTGCCAGTTCCTTCATCGTTTTAATGAAGAGAGGCATAAAGCTATTGGGGAAGACGTGGCCCGGCTCTTAGCTGCTGGGTTCATCATAGAGCTGTTTCGCCCTCAGTGGCTGGCTAACCCTATGCTCGTGCTTAAGAAGAACGACAATTGGCACATGTGTGTTGATTACACAGATCTTAACAAGGCTTGTCCAACTGATCCTTTTGCTCTCCCTCGTATTGACCAGATTGTGGATGCCACAGTGGGTTGTGAGAGTTTGTGTTTTTTGGATGCTTATTCTGGTTATCATCAAATCAAGATGGCAGTGGAAGATCAGGAAAAGACAGCCTTCATCACCCCATTTGGAGCTTTCTGTTATGTGTCTATGCCTTTTGCGCTCAAAAGTGCTCAGGCGACTTATCAACGCTGTGTTCAGAATTGCTTTCATAAGAAGATTGGCCGGAACATTCATGCTTATGTTGATGACATCGTGGTTAAATCCAGAAAGAAAGAAACTCTATTGGATGACCTGAAGGAGAACTTTGATAATCTCAGGGTGTACAAGATGATGCTTAACCCGGCCAAGTGTGTTTTTGGCATGCCAGCTGGCAACTGCTAGGTTTTCTGGTTTCAGAGCGGGGTATTGAGGCTAACCCGTAGAAGGTTGAGGCTATAACCTCTCTTTCTAAGCCAGCATGTATTAATGATGTTCAGCGCCAGGCGGGTCGCATTGCAGCCTTAAGTCGGTTCATAAGCCGCCTTGGAGAGAAAGAAATTCCCCTGTATCAGATGATGAACAAAACAGATCACTTCGTCTGGAGCGATGCGGCTAATGAAGCGTGTTAGGCGCTTAAAAAGCAGTTGGCTGAGCCGCCCATCTTGGTTGCTCTAATATACAAAGAGCCTTTGCTCCTGTACATGGCGGCTAATAATAAGGCAATCAGCGTTGCAGTTGTCGTGGAGCGCAAGGAGGCAGGTAAAGAGTACCCGGTTCAGCGGCCGGCTTATTATGTCAGTGAAGTCCCTACGGAGTCCAAGCAGAGATACCCTCATTGGTAGAAGCTAGTGTTTGGGGTGTTCATGGCTAGCCGAAAACTTAAGCATTATTTCCTGGGACATCCAATCACAGTGGTCAGTTCTGCTCCGCATGGCGACATAATTCAGAAACAGGGAGGCTACTGGCCGGGTTGCTAAGTGGGCAATTGAGCTTGGGCCACATCATCTGAAATATGTGCCTAGAACAGCTATGAAGCCTCAAGCTTTGGTGGATTTCATAAATGATTGGACAGAGTTGCAAACACCTGAGGAGAAGCTAGACAATATGTATTGGACTATACACTTTGATGGGTCCAGGCAGTTGGAAGGCTCGGGGGCTGGAGTTATCTTGGAATCCCCACGAGGTGACAAATTTTGTTATGTCTTAAGACTCATGTTCCCTTGTACCAACAATGCAGCTGAATACGAAGCCTTGCTCCATGGACTCCAAATTGCTAAAGAGATGAACCTAAGCCGGGTTAGATGTCTGGGCGACTCAGACTTGGTAGCTCAGCAAGTCTCGGGAAAGTGGGATTCTAAAGATCAACTTATGGCGGCTTACCGTCAGGCAGTTGATAACATTGCTGGCCACTTTAAGGGGTACCAACTGGATCATATAGACCGGTGTAAGAATGAGGTGGCTGATGAATTATCTCGCCTTGGATCACTGCGTAAGCCGGTCCCACCCAATTTATTCCTTGATGTGTTACATAATCCTTCTGTTAAATTACCTTCAGAGGAAGATCTTGCTATTCTTGACCCGGAGGGACAGTTGGTGGAGGCTCTTCGTGCAATCCCTGACTAGACGATGCCTTATCTGGCTTATTTGACCCGAGACGAGTTACCATAGGATGAAAATCTGGCACGGTAGACCACAAGGCGATCCAAGTCCATGACTATTATCAATGGCGAGTTACACAAATGCAGTGTGACTGGTGTGTTCCAACGTTGTGTTTCTCCTGAAGAAGGGCGGGAGATCCTACACGAAATTCATGCAGGTGATTGTGGTCATCATGCCGTGTCACGATCTTTGGAGGCTAAAGCTTTCCGTCATGGGTTTTTCTGGCTGACGGCTCACGCTGATGCAGAAGACATCATCAGCAAGTGTGATGGATGTCAAAAGTTTGCAAGACAAGCTCATGTGCTGGCTCAGGAATTGAGGATGATACCCATCACTTGGCCATTTGCGGTCTGGGGGCTTGATATGGTTGGACCATTCAAGAGGTCTAAAGACAAAAAGACCCACCTTTTGGTGGCAGTGGACAAGTTTACCAAGTGGATTGAGGCAGAGCCAGTTAGCAACTGTGAAGTAGCGACTGTAGTTCAGTTTGTTAAAAAACGGATCTTCCGCTTTGGTTATCCTCATAGTATCGTCACTAATAATGGCACAAATTTATCTAAGGGTGCTATGAAGGAGTTCTGTCAAAGAGAGCACATCTGACTTGATGTATCTTCGGTGGCTCATCCTCAGTCCAATGGTCAGTGAAAGGATCGAGAAGAGGGGTCTAGAGGGCGGTGATTAGACCCTCAACAAGCAAAAGTAGCAGTTTTTAAGTTCTTCAAGTTGAGGTGGAGTTTTAGTTTTAGCACAAGTTTAAGCATTCACAATACATTTCAAGCAAGCACGACAAGAGTATGAGCAGCAGAAAGAGTAAAGCATGCAATTTGCAAGATAGTAAAGGGATGGGATTGGAGTGTGCAAACGCAATGAAGAAACGGAGATTTTTGGCGTGGTTCCGATAGATGGTGCTATCATACATCCACGTTGATGGAGACTTCAACCCACGAAGGGTAACGGTTGCGCAAGTCCACGGAGGGTTCCACCCACGAAGGGTCCACGAAGAAGCAACCTTGTCTATCCCACCATGGCCATCGCCCAGGAAGAACTTGCCTCAGTCGGGTAGATCTTCACGAAGTAGGCAATCTCCTTGCCCTTACAAACTCCTTGGTTCAACTCCACAATCTTGTTGGAGGCTCCCAAGTGAAACCTAACCAGTCTAGGAGACACCATTCTCCAAAAGTAATAGATGCTGCGTTGATGATTAACTCCTTGCTCTTGTGCTTCAAATGATAGTCTCCCCAACACTCAACTCTCTCTCACAGATTTGGATACGGTGGAAAGATCATTTGAGTGGAAAGCAACTTGGGGAAGGCTAGAGATCAAGATTCTTGTGGTTGGATTGGAATGTCTTGGTCTCAACACATGAGTAGGTGGTTCTTTCTCAGAAAATGAATAGTGGAAGTGTAGGCACGTTCTGATGGCTCTTTCTTGAATAGAGAAGGGGGTGGAGGGGTATATATAGCCTCCACACAAAATCTAACCGTTACACACATTTGACCCAACTCGGTCAGACCAAATAGAAGAACTCGGTGAGACTGATTTAGTTCAAAATGTGAATGTTAGGATTCTCAGTGGGACCGATATGATCAACTCGGTGAGACCGATGTGCTAGGGTTAGGGCAAAACCTCATCTCGGTGTGACTGATTGCATGAACTCGGTGAGACCAATTTCAGCAATGAGCAAACAGAGAGTTGGTCAGGCAAACTCGATGGGACCGATCGCTCCTTTCGGTAAGACTAAAACGTTAAGAAAGGGAAACAGAGAGTTTGCATTGCGAACTCGGTGGGATCGATTGCTCATTTCAGTGAGACCGAACTGATTAGGGTTTCTGGCAGTGGCTATGTCAAAGGAACTCGGTGGCACCAGATATATCAAATCGGTGGGGCCGAGTTTGACTTTAGGTTTAGGACATATTTGGAATTGAGAAAGTGGTTGAGGGCTTTGGAGCATATCACTAAGCACTTTGAGCAAGTAGACCATTAAGCAACACCTCATCCCTTTTAATAGTATTGGCTTTTTCCTATGGATTCAATGTGATCTTAGATAACTAAAATAGAAATGTAGAGTCTTGAGTTTGTGGCAATCTTTGTCCTTAGCATCTTGAAGGGGTTCCACATCCTCTTGTTCCTGCCGCGCCATTGTTGAACTTTCTGAAATATACTAGATGAAAATATTAGTCCAACAAGAGATATGTTGACATTAATTACCAAAATCACCCAGGGAGCACTTGTGCTTTCAATCTCCCCCTTTTTGGTAATTGATGACAACATACATCAAAGCTTTAGATAAGTATATGAAAGGTAACAAGTAAAGCTTTGGAAGGACATGTAACATGCATAGGCTCCCCCTACATGTATGCAATCATGCAAAGATATAATATGAGAGCATGTGAATGCATAAGCATGTCAGAGCAAGCAATGAGTTACATGTATCTTGGCTATGTGCGTCAGAGCAAATGATGTAGATACAGGGAATGTACCTTCATGTTCATGAGTCCTTCTTGCAAACAATATGTACATCAGCAAAAGATCATCATGCACATGAGTGTGATGCATACACTTACCTTGTGATCTTGAGCTGGCTTTGGAAGAGATGACTCTGAGAAAATAGGGTTAGATAACACAGAAACACCACTAAACAAAGCAAGTTCAGAAAACCACAAGAGTACCACGACTGGGATGACATGTAGTGAGTGAGTACTTAGTACTCTATTTGAGTATAGACATGTCCCCAAAGATTAAAGATATGCAATGAATTCCAAAGATTTTCTTCCCTTAGATATGAACTCTTTCTCCCCCTGAATCTGATATTGGATAATGGGAGAAGGTAGGGTAAGAGAAAATCAGAGCAACCGAAATCAGAGCAAAACAAACATACATTAACATGTCTTTCCCCTCTTAAAGACATGTGACTTCTCTCCTCTATTGTCAATAAGCATCCCATGTGATAAGCTTTGATGTGCTCTCTCTCCCCCTTTGACATCAATTTCCAAGAAGGGCTCTTCTGGAGCATGAGTCAAATAGGTTCGGTCCATGAGTCACAGTACAAAGCAGCATGTAGTTTAAGATGCTAGAGGATAAGAATCATCGAGTGGAGCTGGAGAAGAATTGATATTTGTAATGACAAAAAGTTTTCTCAGTAGTGAAATCGGTAACGCCGATTCATTTTCATCGGTGACACCGAGTTGGCAGTGTCATAGATGATGCAAATCGGTCAGACCGGGTTAGTCCTCGTCGGTTGTACCGATGAACTGTCTACAATGTATTATTGCAGTTCGGTCTAGCCTATTGGCATGAATCGGTGAGGCCGAGTTCAATACTTAGGAAACAATTTGTCACCTCAGCTCACTTGGCAAATAAGATCTCACAAAGATTTGCAAGGAACTAACGAAAGGATTTGCAATGAATTAGATGCAAAAAATGCAGAGAATAACAAAAAAGAAATCTAGATGAAGTTTTTTTTAAAAGGGGAACAAGCAAGAAACATATGCAAGAACACTAAGAAACAATGGAGAACTTCATCTAGAATGGGTCGGTGACAAAGTCACCTATGTTAGAGTATATTGACTGAGGAGTCAAGTGATAACACTTGATCGTAGGTCATACTCATCGTTTAAGCTAAAAATGGGGTTACCATTTTTCGTTTAAGCATTTTGATGTATTCACATCTTGTTGAGCTGCTTTGACCCATGACTTGGGGTAAAGCTTCTCTAAGATGGAATAACATACCTTGGGTGGTGGTGTTGATCTTGATCATGTAGTCGACCTTGTGTTGGATGCTCAAGGTTGATGTAGTTCATCAAGAGTTGGGAGCACCTCTTATAGTTTGAGTTCATCTTCCTACATGGGTTAGACTTGCAAGGAAGAGCACTTGTGTATCCAAAATGACAATCATGAAACTTGGTACCAAATGAAATTTGATATATAGAAATTGTCAAAGCATATGTTGTGTGGATTCAAGCTTCCTTGTCTTCATCCACCATATTATAGAGACTCGGTGATGTAGAGATTGTTCTAGATGCGAGTGATTTGCAATTTCATAGATTTGAGCTCATCCAAGTACCTACAAGGGTTAGATAGCATGCAAGGGTACATGTATAGATCCAAGACATATGATCATCATCATAAGAGAAATATCAAGGATTAGTCAAAAAGGCCCATGCCTTGCATGTATCCACATGGAGTTTCTACTCCAAGTTTGAGGCATCAATGATGTTTAATTCACCTCTCAAACGGCAAAATACTTTCTCATTAAGCGGTTTGTTGAATATATTCGCTAATTGCTTATCGGTACGAACATGCTTAAGGTCGATGTCTCCTTTTGCAACAAGATCTCGAATGAAATGAAGACGAACTTCAATATGCTTAGTTGGAGAATGTTGCACGGGATTGTGAGCAATCTTAATTGCACTTTCATTATCACAAAGCAATGGAACATGTTTCACATATATCCCACAATATTTAAGAGTTTGGGTCATCCAAAGTAATTTTGCACAACATGAACCAGCGGCAATGTATTCCGCTTCGGCGGTGGATAAGGATACCGAGTTTTGTTTCTTGGAGGACCAAGACACAAGAGATCTACCAAGAAATTAACACGTACCCGAAGTGGACTTTCTATCAACCTTGTCACCAGCATAGTCCGAATCAGAGTAGCTAACAAGATCAAAAGAAGACCTCTTAGGATACCAAATGCCAAAGTTTGGTGTATGAATTAAGTATCTCACAATAATTTTCACAGCCTTAAGATGACATTCTTTTGGGGCCGCTTGATATCGTGCACACATGCACACACTGAGCATAATATCGGGACGGGAGGCACATAGATATAACAATGAACCATTCATAAAGCGATAAACCTTTTGGTCAACCGGTTTGCCATCCTTTGTCAAGTCAATATGTCCACTAGTAGGCATGGGTGTTTTCATACCTTTGCTCTCTTGCATGTTGAACTTCTTGAATAAGTCCTTAGTATACTTTGTTTGGGAAACAAAGGTACCCTCCTTAGTTTGCTTGATTTGCAAACCAAGAAAGAATTTGAGTTCACTCATCATAGACATCTCAAACTTCTCCAACATTAGCCTTCCAAACTTTTCACTAAAATGAGGGTTAGTTGAACCAAATATGATATCATCCACATAAATTTGGCATACAAATAATTCTCCATTAACCCTTTTAGTAAAAATTGTAGAATCAATCTTTCCAATCTCAAAGCCTTTTTCAAAAAGAAACTTAGTCAAGCATTTCTACCATGCTCTAGGAGCTTGTTTAAGACCATAAAGAGCTTTGTGAAGTTTGTAAACATGATTAGGTTTCTTAGGATTAACAAAGGCAGGAGGTTGTTTAACATAGACTTCCTCCTCAATTTCTCCATTTAGAAAGGCACTTTTGATGTCCATTTGATATAAAGTAATATCATGATGATTGGCATTAGCAAGTAAGATGCGTATGTACTCATGTCTAGCAACGGGGGCATATGTCTCACCATAGTCCATACCTTCGACTTGAATGTAACCTTGGGCAACGAGACAGGCCTTGTTGCGTACAACTTGTCCATCTTCATCTTGCTTATTCCAAAACACCCATTTGGTTCCAATGACATTGTGCGTTTCATCGGGCTTTTGAACAAGCGTCCATACTTGATTCCTCTCGAAATTGTGTAGCTCTTCATGCATAGCGTTCACCCAATCCGGATCATCAAGAGCTTCTTCACCCTTCATGGGTTCAATGTTAGAAATGAATGAATAATGTTCACAAAAGTTAGCTAAGTGAGACTTAGATCGAGTAATTCTCCCGGTTTGAATATCATCGAAGATTTGTTCAACGGGATGATCTCTTGAAACTCTTGGTCTAACTCGTGAGAGCTTTTGTTTGGGTCGGGGTGGAACATCCTCTTCATCATCTTGTTCTTCCTCTTGTCCTTCTTCATTGTTGTTGGCATTGATGTTCTCTTGTGGAGGTGGAGAAGGAGGTCGATGAGGTTCATCTTGATGTACTTCCTCGTTTCCTTCATCTTGACGTGTTCCACTTGTGGATGCCTCCAAGTCAACTTGTGGTTCACCTTGGTGTGAAGTTGAGGCTTCCACTTGAACGGACGAGGTACTCTCCTTCACCTCCGTTGGGCGAATCTTGCCAATAGACAAGTCTTGAATTGCTTCCGAAGGGTCTTTGTCTCCTACATCAATTGGCAATTGCTCTACTTGTGAGCCGTTAGATTCATCAAACTTCACATCCATCGTCTCTTCAACCTTTCGGGTGAAATTGTTGTAGACACGGTAAGTGTGAGAGTTTGAGCCATAACCGAGTAGGAAACCATCATGAGATTTAGGAGCAAATTTCAAACAACGATGCTTATCAATAATGTAGCACTTTGAGCCAAATACTCGAAAGTATCCAACTTGGGGTTTGTTACCGGTGAGAAGCTCGTATGCCGTCTTACCGAGTAGCTTGTGAAGATATAGTCGGTTTGTTGCATGACAAGCTGTCGCAACTGCTTCTGCCCAAAAGTGTTTTGGCGTCTTGTATTCATCAAGCATCGTTCTCGCCATCTAAATGAGTGTCTGGTTCTTCCTCTCAACAACTCCATTTTGTTGAGGTGTGTACGTAGCCGAGAACTCATGTGAAATCCCTTCTTCGTCAAGAAAGGTATCCACATTTGCGTTCTTGAACTTCGTTCCGTTGTCGCTGTGAACCTTCTTGATCTTCACTTCAAATTGATTTTGGGCCTTCCTAGCGAAGTTCTTGAAGATCTTTTGGACCTGCGATTTATCATCAAGAAAGAACACCGACGTAAATCTGGAAAAATCATCAACAATGACTAAACCAAACGAGTTACCACCGAGACTCTTGTAGGCGTTGGGACCAAAAAGATCCATATGAAGTAGCTCAAGCGGTCTTCTCGTGGTCATGATGTTCTTCACGGGATGACTTCCTCCAACTTGTTTTCCTGCTTGACAAGCAATCCAAAGTCTATCCTTATCAAATATAACATGTTTAACACCAAGGATATGATCACCTTTAATAAGCTTACCAAGATTTTGCATGCCCACATGACCTAACCTTCTATGCCATAACCAACCTTTAGAAGATTTAGCAATTAAGCAAGTTCTAGGTCGAGCTCTTTTAGTGAAGTCAACAATGTATAGATCACCTCTACGTATACCGGTAAAGGCCATATTATGATTATCTCTTCGAAACACTTGGCAGTCTACTTCAGTGAATAGAACATTGAGACCGAAATCGGCTAGTCTAGATATGGAAAGTAGATTGTAGCCAAGAGATTCAACAAGCATAACATTTTGGATGGAGCTGTCATGTGAGATGGCCACCTTACCAAGGCCAACCACCTTACCCTTTGAGTTATCACCAAAAGTGACATACTTTCGAGGGCTGTCATTTTCAGCAAGCTCATGAAACATATCCTTGTCTCCGGTCATGTGATCGGTACATCCACTATCAAGAACCCATTCCTTTCCTCTGGCCATGTAACCACGAAGGTTTGCCATAAGACCAAACTATCTCATAGACTCATCAAGATCATAGTCACCATCATCATCCCCATCATAATACCCATGTTCAACATCATCATCATATGAATGATCATTACCTAGAGAGGGTAATTCATTAGATTGATAACCATGACAATGTTCATCTTTATGAATTCTAATGACTTGAGAGATGATGTCACTAATGATTCCAACATCTCCTTTGGCTTGCATGAGGTCATGAAGCTCAAATAAACAATCACCAAACTTAGGATCACTAGAATTCATCTTATTTAAAGCAATGGACTTTTGAAGAATCTCATCTAGATTTTTCAAGGAATAGTTTGGAAAGTGTTTCTCGAGGTATCTCCATATAGTGTAAGCACATTCAAGTGTAGGCAAGCATACAATCAAGTTTCTAGGCAATCCTCTAATGATAAGATTAACAGTTCTAAGATTGCGGATCATGTCAAGAGATTCATCGGGGGTAGGATGCAAAGGATCAATAGGAGGTGCATAAGGGGTCATAATGTACTTGTTCAAGTGATATTCATTGAAAATCACAAGCATCTCATTTTTCCAATAATGATAGAACTCTCCATCAAGTATAGGTACTCTACGTCTAATACTCCCAATCATAGACTCATCCATCTTCCTCCAATGGTGATTAAACCAAAGCAATGGAGACCAATGCTCTGATACCAATTGAAAGGATCGAGAAGAGGGGTCTAGAGGGGGGTGATTAGACCCTCAACAAGCAAAAGAAGCAGTTTTTAAGTTCTTCAAGTTGAGGTGGAGTTTTAGCACAAGTTTAAGCATTCACAATACATTTCAAGCAAGCATGACAAGAGTATGAGCAGCGGAAAGAGTAAAGCATGTAATTTGCAAGAAAGTAAAGGGATGGGATTGGAGTGTGCAAACGCAATGAAGACACGGAGATTTTTGGCGTGGTTCCGATAGATGGTGCTATCGTATCCACGTTGATGGAGACTTCAACCCACGAAGGGTAATGGTTGCGCGAGTCCACGGAGGGCTCCACACATGAAGGGTCCACGAAGAAGCAACCTTGTCTATCCCACCATGGCCATCGCCCACGAAGGACTTGCCTCACTCGGATAGATCTTCACGAAGTAGGCGATCTCTTTCCCTTACAAACTCCTTGGTTCAACTCCACAATCTTGTCGGAGGCTCCCAAGTGACACCTAACCAATCTAGGAGACACCACTCTCCAAAAGGTAATAGATGGTGTGTTGATGATGAACTCCTTGCTCTTGTGCTTCAAATGATAGTCTCCCCAACACTCAACTCTCTCTCACAGATTTGGATATGGTGGAAAGATGATTTGAGTGGAAAGCAACTTGGGGAAGGCTAGAGATCAAGATTCTTGTGGTTGGATTGGAATGTCTTGGTCTCAACACATGAGTAGGTGGTTCTTTCTCAGAAAATGGGTAGTGGAAGTGTAGGCACGTTCTGATGGCTCTCTCTTGAATAGAGAAGGGGGTGGAGGGGTATATATAGCCTCCACACAAAATCTAAACGTTACACACATTTGACCCAACTCGGTCAGACCGAATAGAAGAACTCGGTGAGACCGATTCAGTTCAAAATTTGAACGTTAGGATTCTCGGTGGGACCGATATGATCAACTCGGTGAGACGGATGTGCTAGGGTTATGGCAAAATATCATCTCGGTGTGACCGATTGCATGAACTCGGTGAGACCGATTTCAGCAATGAGCAAACAGAGTGTTGGTCAGGCAAACTCGGTGGGACCGATCGCTCCTTTCGATAAGACCGAAACATTACGAAAGGGAAACAGAGAGTTTGTATTGCAAACTTGGTGGGACCAATCGCTCATTTCGGTAAGACCGAAACATTACGAAGGGAAACAGAGAGTTTGCAATCCCATCTCGGTGAGACCGAAATCCCTATCGGTGAGACCGAACTGATTAGGGTTTCTAGCAGTGGCTATGTCAAAGGAACTCGGTGGCGCCGGATAGATCAAATTGGTGGGGCCGAGTTTGACTTTATGTTTAGGCCATATTTGTAATTGAGAAAGTGGTTGAGGGCTTTGGAGCATATCACTAAGCACTTTGAGCAAGTAGACCATTAAGCAACACCTCATCCTCTTTTAATAGTATTGCCTTTTCCTATGGACTCATTGTGATCTTGGATCACTAAAATAGAAATGTAGAGTCTTGAGTTTGTGCCAATCTTTGTCCTTAGCATCTTGAAGGGGTTCCACATCCTCTTGTTCCTGCCACGCCATTGTTGAACTTTCTGAAATATACTAGATGAAAATATTAGTCCAATAAGAGATATGTTGACATTAATTACCAAAATCACCCAGGGAGCACTTATGCTTTCACAGGGAGCACTTGTGCTTTCAGTCAGGCAGAGCGTGCTAACCAGGAGATATTACGATGGATAAATCCCCGACTTATGGTTCCTTTAGAATGAACGGCGGGCTATTGGGTTGAGGAGCTTCCTTCAGTTCTTTGGAGCATCAGGACCACCCCCAACAGGTCAACATGTTATACGCACTTTATCATGGTTTATGGTGCAAAGGCAGTTCTCCCAAGTGATATTCGTCATGACTCGCCAAGAGTGGCGGCTTACTATGAAACAGACAACGAGACGGTGCGTCAAAACACTCTTGATGCTTTGGATGAAAAACGTGACCTCGCAGCAACTCGATCGGCGATTTACCAACAAGACCTGCGTCGCTATCACAGCCGCAGAGTTAGAAGCCGGACGTTCCAGGAGGGCGACTTAGTGCTCCGTTTGATTCAAGATCAGACAGGTATGCATAAGTTATCACCCCCGTGGGAGGGGCCCTTTGTGGTTAGCAAAAACCTAAATAATGGGTCATATTATCTCATTGACGTACGTGAACCCAATAAGTCACATAAATCTGAGGAGGAGACCAACATGCCTTGGAATATTGCTCATCTTCGGCTTTACTACACTTGATCTACTGGCTCCAATCATTGTACATACATATCATGTATAAATTTTTATGATCAACATAATAAAACCAGCATGCCCGAAGCTCGGGGCCTCTGTCGTTTCATCTCATATTTTCTATGCATGAGTCTTTATTAATTGGTTATAAGGGCACTAGGGGGCTTCCAACTCATTGAGTTTAGCTTACAAAACTCTTTTGACCCGGCAAAATGCCACATTATTGGTTAGACCTGCCCGAATGCTTGATGCTACTCCGAACAAGATGACCCGCCATACACTTGACAAGTCAATATTTATAGACACTGAACTTGTCAAGTTTAAACCGGCGGCTTAAGTCATGTGAGAGCCAAGCTTACTGATAGCAAGGATAAACGAAGGCTATTAAGCCAAGCTTCTTTGAAGCAAGACTTGCGCCTTAACAGGCTAGTCTTTCTGGTCGAGCCTTAAGAGCCGACTTATCAAATATGGAGATGTAAACGTCTTTATTTCTGTCTTTACAAATGTTTTTTGTGCAGACAACAATACTCTAGATCAAAAGCGATCCGGGTAAATATTGCTCAAAATTGAGCTTGTTATGGCCATGAGCCGCAAGACAAATCCCTGGATCAAAGACGGTCCGGGTTAGTATTGTTCGAAATTTAGCTTATTATGGCTATGAGCCGCGAATGACCCTTTCAAGAGTTTTTGACCATAAGCCATTGGTTTCTAACTCGCTTTGGTTTTTTACTATAAGTCGCCAGTACAAGAATTGATGGATTTCTCACAGTTTATTTGGCAAAATATTAAGTTAGCGCTCGAATTCAAAGATGGTGCAAAATAAGGATGCATATCTGATTTGATCAAAGCATATAAAGCAACCTGATCACATAGCTGTTTGATCATTAATTCACAAAACATGAAAGAAGGCATGACAAGGCAACTACTGTTTAAGCTACGATTATTACAAGGCTACAAGTTGAGCCCAAAAGTTTTTCACAAGTATGTAAGGAGTTAGATTACTCCTTTGAGCCGGCCGGGTTTTGTCCAGCCGGGTTAAGATCATCCTGGCGTCTTGCAGTCGAAGCTTCCGGGTTATCCCATGTCGGTCCTTCGTCGTTTATAATCTGAAGATTATCCGACGTCTAGTTGATACCAGTTAAGGCCTCAAATGTTGCTTCATCATTCATGACAACAGAAGGGTCAATATCAGAGGCAAAAATATGCTTACGCCTTTGAGGAGTTAAGTCAACAGCATCGAAGGAAGGCGCCTTGATGTGAGTGTTGTTGTTGTCATAAGCCGGCTGGTACTTCCTCAGATCCAGCTCTTGTGCAAGTTGACACGCCAGGGGCCGCATCTCTTTAACACATCTAGCAAAATCTGCTTCATTAAAGACAGACCCGTCATCACTGTATTCGGAACACCCGCCAGCCATCTCTGTTAGGTCCAGCTCGGATTGGTAAGCTTTTGCCCGGCTTAATGCGGTGATGGCTCCTGAACGGGCGGCGGACAGTTTCAGTTCCTCAATTTGCTTCGGCACTATAGATGAGTTGATCCAACACATCTTATATGAGTGGTGGCGGCTTCCTACCATTAGATACAGCTACAAGGGTCCGAAGACTGCCAGCGTATAAATTTTCTGTTAAAGTATAGATGGCTTTCATCTTCATCAATACACTCTGACCAAGACTAGCACTTCTGGCGCCTGTAATATAGTCAAAACAAGAGTCGCCAGGCGAGTTAGTATCACATTTATTGAGTCACCGGGCGAGTTATTTCAATTTATTACAAAGTTTGCTTAGCAAAGATAGCGGCCATCATTTGAGAGACATGATGTTTTAAGCCGGCCAATTCTGTAGCCACCGGCTTAAGTTGCTTCTCAGCATCTTCTGCACGCTTCAATAAAGCAGCTTTCTCAATTTCCAAAGCAGATCTGTCAGCATCAAATTTGGCCTTCATTTTTTCTAAGTCCTCCAAAGAAGACTTCAAGCTTGATTCAGCTTTGGCGCGCTCAGCTTGTTCAAACTTTAAGTTTTTTCTTAAGCTGGCCAGATCTGACTCGCCCAGGCTTAATGCTTCCCGCAAAGTCAAACAGAGGGTTATCATTTCAAGAAAACACTAGGTGTGTTGGATTGGTTAGGAGGACCTTTGAGACAGATGTTGGGGAAAAATTATTTAAGTCCCGAAGCACATTGCAAATAATATCCTTGGCACTTGGGGGCTAATGTATGTCATTTTGTTTCAAATCATATTGATAAAGACTCATCTTACATTATAAAGCTAAGCCAGCCCTTGGGGGCTACAGGTGAGTTTTTCCTAAGTGTTGGTGATCAAAGACCCGACTCACCTTATAAAGTTAAGTTGGCCCTTGGGGGCTACAGGCGATTTTCTCGTAAATGTTGGTGATCAAAGAGCCGGTTCACCATATAAAGCTGAGTGGGCCCTTGGGGTTTATATGATGTTTTTCTATTTCAAGCAAGGTTAAAGCATCGACTTGTCATTTGCATGATAACCCGGCCCTTGGGGGCTACAATGTGGAGTTTACAATTTTTTTCTCAAGTCTTCACCACACTCAAATTTTTTCCTATGGTTAAGACTTGGGGGCTACATACAGGGACATAATAGGAGTGAAATTAAGCATAACTCATATTTCGGCTTCATTATATGAACCAAGCTGGCCTCCATGTCCCGGCTTGTATTCAAGCTACTTAAATAGCCTGCATATACCTCTTCAGCACTAAGTGCTTCACAACTTGGAAGTTCAAGATTTGTTTTGCCCTTTTCCAGCAAGGGCGACTCTTCTTTTGCTGAGTGCTTACCTAGCACAGTGGAGGTCTTGGGGGCTGTGTGACCCGCCCCAATGATTAAAATGTCATCATTATTCTTCTCAGAAGGAATTTCTTCAGTTGGCTTGACATGAGTTGAAGAAGGAATAGGACTTGGCGGGTCACGATTATCCGCTGGGTTAGCTTCAATATCCATGGCGCCAGAAAAGAGCTTGATGACTACTATGCAACTTTATTCTTGTAGACTCGTGTTGGGCCTCCAAGCGCAGAATTTTGTAGGACAGTAGCAATTTTCCCTCCAGTGGATGACCTAAGGTTTATCAATCCGTGGGAGGCGTAGGATGAAGATGGTCTCTCTCAAACAACCCTGCAACCAAATAACAAAGAGTCTCTTATGTCCCCAACACACCAAATACAATGGTAATTTGTATAGGTGCAGTAGTTCGGTGAAGAGATGGTGATACAAGTGTAGTAATGATAGTAGATATTGATTTTTGTAATTGGAACAACAAAAAACAGCAAGGTAGCAAGTAACAAAAGTGAGCACAAACGGTATTGCAATGCTTGAAAATGAGGCCTAGGGTCCGTACTTTCACTAGTTCAATCTCTCAACATTGCTAATATAATTGGATCATATAACCATCGCTCAACGTGCGATGAAGAATCACTCCAAAGTTACTATCTAGCGGAGAACGTAAGAAGAAATTGTTTGTAGGGTACGAAACCACCTCAAAGCTATTCTTTCCGATCAATCTATCCTAGAGTTCATACTAAAATAACACCAAGCTATTCTTTCCGATCGATCTAACCAAGAGTTCGTACTAAAATAACACCATATGATACACATCAACCAACTCTAATGTCACCTAGATACTCCAATGTCACCACAAGTATCTGTGAGTTGATTATACGATATACAACAAACAATTTCAGATTCATAATAATCAATCCAACACAAAGAACTTAAAAAAGTGCCCCAATATTTCTACCACAGAAACAAAGACGAGAACGTTCATCAACCCCTATGCATAGATTACCCCAATGTCACCTCGGGAATCCGCGAGTTGAGTGCCAAAACACATATCAAGTGAATCAATATGGTACCCCATTGTCACCATGGGTATTCATAGCAAGATATACATAAAGTGTTCTCAAATCCATAAAAGTATTCAATCCGATAAGAACAAAATCTCAAAGGGAAAACTCAATTCACAAGATAGAGAGGGGAAAACACCATATGATCCAACTATATTAACAAAGCCCACGATACATCAAGATCGTGACATCTCAAGAACACGAGAGAGAGAGAGAGAGATTAAACACATAGCTATTGGTACAAATCCTCAGCCACGAGGGTGGACTACTCCCTCCTCATCATGGCAGCCGCCGGGATGATGAAGATGGCCACCGGTGATGATTTCCCCCTCCGGCGGAGTGCCGAAACGGGGTCTAGATTGGTTTTTAGTGGCTATAGAGGCTTGTGGTGGCGGGACTTCTGATCTAGGGTAATTTTTGAAGGTTTCTCTATTTATAGGATTTTTTGGCGTCGGTTTCACACGAAGATGGGCCTCGAGGTGAGCACAACCCACCATGCCACGGGTTGGGCTCCAGGCGCGTCCTGATGGGTTGTACCCTCCTCATGGATCTTCTGGCCCTCCCATGAAGCTTCGGGGGTATCTTTTGTTCCAAAAAAATTCGTCAAAAAGTTTCAACTCATTTGGAGAACTTTCATTTCTGCACAAAAACAACACCACGGTAGTTCTGCTGAAAATAGCGTTAGACCGGGTTAGTTCCATGCAAATCATACCAAAACCATAGAAAATTGTTGTAAACATGGCATGAATACTTCATAAATTATAGATATGTTGGAGACGTATCAGCATCCCCAAGCTTAATTCCTACTCGTCCTCGAGTAGGTAAATGATAAAACAAATAATTTATGAAGTGTGAATGCTAGCAAAGTGCATAAGTTTCATCAGTGATAATTTCAATCACTTTTCCTAGCATCATAACAACAACTCTTTCTCATAAAACTCATCATGTTAAAGTAGCAACCAATTCACATGTTATGGTTCAAACAATGAACTCTCTTGAAACTTAACAACCTATGTTCTCAGTCACCAAGCAATTGCAATTCAACTTATTCAACAAAGTCTAAGTAAGAGCTCCACATACTCAATCATCATATAGTCTTCTATGATTGCTAGTACTCAAAGCATATTCTTAGAACAAATGGCATCCATTGAACACAGAGAAACATAGGGGCTTAATGTTTCGCCTCCCAACTCATTTATCATAGAGATAATTGTCAACAATAATAATTCATGATCAAATATATTTGACTAGTCATATGTGCCTAGATATTTCCCCACCACATGATGCTTGCCAACTAGATAATAATTGAGGTTGAAATGGGAATGCATACTATTGACTCTTTGCATAAAAGTAAATACTGAAAAGTAAAAGATAGGCCCTTCGCAGAGGGAAGCAGAGGTTGCCATGCGCTTTTTATTTGGATGCCCAAGCTCTTAATGCAAAGGAATGTCATGTTATATTGCCCCTTATGATAGCAACCTTTATTATGCATTCCGTCGCTTTTATTACTTTGCCATCACAAGTTCGTACAATGCTCAATTTTCCCTTACAATAAAAGATCAAACATATTTAGGAGCAATTTTTATTGCTTTATGCACCGATGACAACTTACTTGAAGGATCTTATTCAATCCATAGGTAGGTATGGTGGCCACTCATGGCAAGAAACTGGGTTTAAGGGTTTTTGGATGCACAAGTAGTATCTCTACTTAGTACGAATTTTTGGCTAGCAAAAGATCCTAGGCAAACACCACATGTTGGAGGATCCATAACAATATAACTTCTATGCAAATATACCCAAACATAACTCATTACGTTGTCTTCCTTGTCCTACTTGAACTAATTTGCTCAAGTTTGAAAATAATTAATGGGTATTCACAATCATAGAAGATGTCCAAGATAATATATTTGCATGTGAAAGTTCTCTTCCTTATAGTAATCATTCATGAATTGCTTGTATGACCAATATTGTGATTGTCAAGCTTCAAAAGATTTCACTTCTAAACCCAATGTGAAGCTACTACTAGGCATGATATGAACATATAATTTCAACTTCATGACATTCAATTCATTCAACAATTTACTCATAGGATATAAGTGAAGCATGAGAGTAAATGACAAACTACTCCAAAAATATATAAGTGAGGATCAAATGAGTAGTTAAATAAATAGGTAGCTATTTGTGGACTCTCTTTTATTTGAAAACTTTCAGATCTAAGTATCTTATTAAAACAGAAAGCAAAACAAAATAAAATGAGATTCCAATAATAGCACACACCATGTGAAGAAGCAAAAACTTAGGCTGAACAAATACTAACCGATAATTGTTGATGAAGAAAGGTGGCATGCCTACCGGGGCATCCCCAAGCTTAGATGCTTGAAACTTCTTGAAATATTATCTTGGGATGCCTTGGGCACCTCCAAGCTTGAGATTTTGTGTCTCCTTAATTCCTTTTGTATCACGGTTTCCCTAAATCTCAAAAACTTCATCCACACAAAACTCAACAAGAACTCATGAGATAAGTTAGTATAAATCAATGCAAAACCTTATCATTCTCTAATGTAGAAAATCACTAAAATTATTATTCAACATTGCATACTAAATGCCTATGCATATTTAATACTCCTATCCTCAAATAGAATCATTAAACAAGCAAACATATATTAACAATGCAAACATAACAGCAATCTGCCAAAACAGGACAGTCTGTAATGGATGAAGAAGTATCCGTACTTATTTAACTCAAAAAATTATGAAAATTTACCACAGTGTAGAAAATTTATCATATATTATTGTGCAAGAAATTTCAACATTTTATCACATTCTTACTTTTCTCGGGAATTTTTACAACAGCGACAAACTTTCTGTTTTGAAACAGCAACTCATATACTTGCAAAATAAGCATGGTAAAGGCTATCCTTGCCACTTTTATTGAAATAAAAGATAAAAAACATTATTTTAAATAACAGAAAGCAAATCAAAACAAAATGAAATTACGCTCCAAGCAAAACTCATATCATGTGATGAATGAAAATGTAGCTCCAAGTGAGGTTACCGATAATGTTGGAGACAAAAGAGGGGATGCCTTCCGGGGCATCCCCAATCTTGGATCTTCCTTGACTATCACATTTGGGTGCCTTGGGCATCCCCAATATTAGGTTATTTTCACTCCTTATTCTCCTCATATTGATATCTCACCCAAAACTTGAAAACTTCAATCACACAAAACTTAACGGAACTTCATGAGATAGGTTAGTATGATAAAGACAAATCATTCACTTCGGTACTATCAAAGACAAGATTCATAATTGTTATCACACAATGCCTACTGAACATTGTCATTTACACAATTTATATTGAGCAATATAAGCCATAGAAACTAGGAAACAAGCAAACTATGCATTGAAAACAGAATCTATCAAAAACAGAGCAGTCTGTAGTAATCTGTACTCTAAGCATACTTATGTAACTCCAAAAATTCTGAAAAATTAGGATGATGTAGGTAATTTGTATATCAATCTTGTGTAAAAAATTCAGAAGCTTTCGTCACTTCTGTGATTTTTTACAATTGTTTTACTGGACGCAAAAGTTTCTGTTTTCCAACAAGATCAAATCAACTATCACCAAACATAATCCCAAAGGCTTTACTTGGCACTTTATTGAAACAAAAGCTATAAAACATGATTGCTACAGTATACTAATCATGTGAACACACAAAAACAGTAGGTAAAAGTGTTGGGTTGTCTCCCAACAAGCGCTTTTCTTTAATGCCTTTTTAGCAAGGCATGATGATTTCAATGATGCTCACATAAAAGATAAGAATTGAAACATAACGGGAGCATCGTGATGCATATGACTAGCACATTTAATTCTAACCCACTTCCTATGCATAGGGATTTTGTGAGAAAACAATTTATGGGAACAAGAATCAACTAGCATAGGAAGGCAAAACAAGCATAACTTCAAAATTTTCAACACATAGAGAGGAAACATGATATTAGTGAGAAACCTACAAGCATATGTTCCTCTCTCATAATCATTTTCAGTAGCATCATGAATGAATTCAAAAATATAGCTATCACATAAAACATTCTTTTCATGATCCACAAGCATAGCAATTTTATTACTCTCGACATAAGCAAATTTATTCTCATGAAGAGTAGTGGGAGCAAACTCAACAAAATAACTATCATGGGATTGAAAGATCATGATGACAAGTTTCATGGTTATCATTATTCAAAATAGCATACATGTCATCACCATAATCAACATAGATAGCAACTTTGTTCTCAAAATCAATTGAAACCTCTTCCAAAATAGTGGACTCATCACTAAATAAAGTCATGGCTTCTCCAAATCCACTTTCATAAATATAATCGTCATAAATAGGAGGCACGCAATCATCATAATAAATATTCTCGTCAAAACTTGGGGGAGTAAAAATATCATCTTCATCAAACATAACATCCCCAAGGTTATGGCTTTGCATATCATTAGCATCATGGATATTGAAAGAATTCATACTAACAACATTGCAATCATGCTCATCATTTATGCCAAACATTTTATTGAATTCTTCTTCTATCAATTGAGCACAATTTTCATTTCCATCATTTTCAAGAAAGACATGATAAAGACGAATAATATGAGGCCACTTCAATTCCTTTTTTTGTAGTTTTCTTTTATAAACCAAACTAGTGATAAAACAAGAAACTAAAAGATTCAATTGCAAGATCTAAAGATATACCTTCATGCACTCACCTCCCCGTCAATGGCAGCAAAAAAGAGCTTGATGTCTACTATGCAACTTTATTCTTGTAGACTCGTGTTGGGCCTCCAAGCGCAGAGATTTGTAGGACAATAGCAATTTTCCCTCAAATGGATGACCTAAGGTTTATCAATCAGTGGGAGGCGTAGGATGAAGATGGTCTCTCTCAAACAACCCTGCAACCAAATAACAAAGAGTCTCTTGTGTCCCCAACACACCAAATACAATGGTAATTTGTATAGGTGCACTAGTTCGGCGAAGAGATGGTGATACAAGTGTACTAATGATAGTAGATATTGATTTTTGTAATAGGAACAATAAAAAACAGCAAGGTAGCAAGTAACAAAAGTGAGCACAAACGGTATTGCAATGCTTGAAAATGAGGCCTAGGGTTTATACTTTTGCTAGTGCAATCTCTCAACAATGCTAATATAATTGGATCATATAACCATCCCTCAACGTGCGATGAAGAATCACTCCAAAGTTTCTATCTAGCGGAGAACATAAGAAGAAATTGTTTGTAGGGTACGAAACCACCTCAAAGCTATTCTTTCCGATCAATCCATCCTAGAGTTCGTACTAAAATAACACCAAGCTATTCTTTCTGATCGATCTAACCAAGAGTTCATAATAAAATAACACCATATGATACACATCAACCAACTCTAATGTCACCTAGATACTCCAATGTCACCGCGAGTATCTATGAGTTGATTATACGATATGCATCAAACAATTTCAGATTCATAATACACAATGCAACACAAAGAACTTCAAAGAGTGCCCCAATATTTCTACCAGATAAACAAAGACGAGAATGTGCATCAAGCCCTATGCATAGATTACCCCAATGTCACCTCGGGAATCCGCGAGTTGAGTGCCAAAACACATATCAAGTGAATCAATATGATACCCCATTGTCACCACGGGTATTCATACCAAGACATACATAAAGTGTTCTCAAATCCATAAAAGTATTCAATCCGATAAGAACGAAATCTCAAAGGGAAAACTCAATTCACAATAAGATAGAGAGGGGAAAACACCATATGATCCAATTAATATTAACAAAGCCTGCGATACATCAAGATCGTGACATCTCAAGAACACAAGAGAGAGAGATTAAACACATAGCTTCTGGTAGAAACCCTCATCCTCGAGGGTGGACTACTCCCTCCTCGTCATGGTGGCCGCCTGGATGATGAAGATGGCCACCGGTGATGATTTCCCCCTCCGGCGGAGTGCCGGAATGGGGTCTAGATTGGTTTTTCGTGGCTACAGAGACTTGCGGCGGCGGAACTTCTGATCTAGGGTTATATCTGATGGTTTCCCTATTTATATGATTTTTTGGCGTCAGTTTCACGCGAAGATGGGCCTTGAGGTGAGCACAACCCACCACGCCACGGGTTGGGCTCCAGGCACGCCCTGGTGGGTTGTGCCCTCCTCGTGGCTTTGCTGGCCCTCCCACGAAGCTTCGGGGGTCTCTTTTGTTCCAAAAAAATCATCAAAAAGTTTTAGCTCATTTGAAGAACTTTCATTTCTGCACAAAAAACAACACCACGGTAGTTCTGCTGAAAACAACGTTAGTCCGGATTAGTTCTATGCAAATCATACCAAAACCATATAAAATTGTTATAAACATGGCATGAATACTTCATAAATTATAGATACGTTGGAGACGTATCAGCGTTGCATCAGTCTGTGGAGGCGGGTCATCTTGTTGATTGTGAAGTTCTTCAGGCTGTTCGGTGTTGGCTGATAACCCACAAGTATAGGGGATCGCAACAGTTTTCGAGGGTAGAGTATTCAACCCAAATTTATTGATTCGACACAAGGGGAGCCAAAGAATATTCTCAAGTATTAGCAGCTGAGTTGTCAATTCAACCACACCTGAAAGACTTAATATCTGCAGCAAAGTATTTAGTAGCAAAGTGGTATGGAAGTAACGGTAACGGTGGCAAAAGTAACAGTAGCAGTTTTGTAGCAATCGTAATAGTGGCAACGGAAAAGTAACGAAGCAAAGATCAATATGTGAAAAGCTCATAGACAATGGATCAATGATGGATAATTATGTCGGATGGCATTCTTCATGCAACAGTTATAACATAGGGTGACACAGAACTAGCTCCAATTCATCAATATAATGTAGGCATGTATTCCGAATATAGTCATACGTGCTTATGGAATAGAACTTGCATGACATCTTTGGTCCTACCCTCCCGTGGCAGTGGGTCCTATTGGAAACTAAGGGATATTAAGGCCTCCTTTGAATAGAGAACCGAACCAAAGCATTAGCACATAGTGAATACATGAACTCCTTAAACTACGGTCATCACCGGGAAGTGCCCCGACTGTTCTCACTCAGGGGTTGCCGGATCATAACACGTAGTAGGTGACTATAACTTGCAAGATAGGATCAAGAACACAAATATATTCATGGAAACATAAAGGGTTCAGATCTGAAATCATGGCACTCGGGCCCTAGTGACAAGCATTAGGCATGGCAAAGTCATAGCAACATCAATCTTAGAACATAGTGGATACTAGGGATCAAACCCTCACAAAACTAACTCGATTACATGGTAAATCTCATCCAACCCATCACCGTCCAGCAAGCCTATGATGGGATTACTCACGCACGGCGGTGAGCATCATGTAATTGGTGATGGAGGATGGTTGATGATGACGACGTTGATGATTTCCCCTCTCCGGAGCCCCGAACGGACTCCAGATCTGGTCTCCCGAGGAAGAACAGGAGGTGGCGGCGGCTCCGTATCGTAAAACAAGATGAATCCTTCTCTCTGATTTTTTTTCCCGAACGTGAATATATGGAGTTGGAGTTGAGGTCGGTGGAGGTCCAGGGGGCCCACAAGGACAGAGGACGCGCCCCGGGGGGGTGGGCGCCCTTCAGTTGATTCTTTTCCCAATATTTTTTATTTATTCCAAAACTGAACTCCATGAAGTTTCAGGTCATTCCGAGAACTTTTATTTCTGCACAAAAATAACACCATGGCAATTCTACTGAAAACAGAGTCAATCCGAGTTAGTTCCATTCAAATCATGCAAATTAGAGTCCAAAACAAGGGCAAAAGAGTTTGGAAAAGTAGATACGATGGAGACGTATCAACTCCCCCAAGCTTAACCCATTGCTTGTCCTCAAGGAATTCAGTTGATAAACTGAAAGTGATAAAGAAAAACTTTTACAAACTCTGTTTGATCTTGTTGTTGCGAATATGTAAAGGCAGCATTCAAGTTTTTAGCAAAGATTATGAACTAACCATATTCACAATAACATTTAGGTCTCACATTTACTCATATCAATGGCATAATCAACTAGCGAGCAATAATAATAAATCTCGGATGACAACACTTTTTCAAAACAATCATGATATGATATAACAAGATGGTATCTCGCTAGCTTTTCCGAGACCGCAAAACATAAATGCAGAGCACCCCTGAAGATCAAGGACTGACTAGACATTGTAATTCATGGTAAAAGAGATCCAGTCACAGTCATACTCAATATCAATTAATAACAAAGCATACAAATGACAGTGGTGCTCTCTAACTGGTGCTTTTTATAAGAGAATGATGACTCAACATAAAAGTAAATTGATAGGCCCTTCGCAGAGGGAAGCAGGGATTTGCAGAGGTGCCAGAGCTCAAGTTTTTAAAACAGAGATGAATATAATTTTGAGCGGTATGCTTTCATTGTCAACATAACGACCAAGAGATCTCGATATCTTCCATGCTACATACATTATAGGCGTTCCCAAACAGAATGGTAAAGTTTTTTTACTCCCCCTCAACCAACAAGCACACTCCACGGCTGGTCCGAAACAACGGATACCGTCCATACAAGCAACAATCCTGGGGGAGTTTTGTTTTAATTTATTTTAATTTGATTTGAGCATGGGACTGGTCATCCCAATTACCAGCCATTTTCTCGTGAATGATGAGCGGAGTCCACTCATAGCGAGAATAACCCACCTAGCATGGAAGATACTGACAGCCCCCAGTCGCTACATGAGCGATTCAGGCATAAAAAATAGATTATCATTTGAAGGTTCAGAGTTTGTCACATGCAAATTTACTTGGAACGGTAGGTAAATACCGCATATAGGAAGGTATGGTGGACTCATATGGAATAACTTTGGGTTTATGGAAGTGGATGCACAAGCGGTATTCCCGCTTAGTACAAGTGAAGGCTAGAAAAAGACTGGAAAGGGACCAACTAGAGAGCGACAACAGTCATAAACATGCATTGAGATTAACCAACATTGAATGCAAGCATGAGTAGGATATAAATCACCATGAACATAAATATCGTGGAGGCTATGTTGATCTTGTTTCAACTACATGCGTGAACATGTGCCAAGTCAAGCCACTCGAATCATTCAAAGGAGGATACCATCCTATCATACTACATCACAACCATTTTAAAAGCATGTTGGCACGCAAGGTAAACCATTATAAACCCCTAGCTAATTAAGCATGGCATGAGTAACCATAATCTCTAATTGTCATTGCAAACATGTTTCATTCATAATAGGCTGAATCAAGAACGATGAACTAATCATATTTACAAAAACAAGATAGGTCGAGTTCATACCAGCTTTTCCTCATCTCAATCATTTCATCATATATCGTCATTATTGCCTTTCACTTGCACGACCGAATGGTGTGAATAATAATAATAATAGTGCATGTGCATTGGACTAAGCTGGAATCTGCAAACATTTATTCAAAGGAGAAGACAAGGTAATATGGGCTCTTTGTTAGATCAACAATAATGCATATGAGAGCCACTCAACATTTTCATCGTGGTCTTCTCTCCTTGACCCCCAAAGAAAAGAAAATAATTTCAAAGAAACACACTGAAATGTTTTTGGAGTTCTTGTTTTTCTGAAGAAAGTAAAACAAGAACGAGAAAAACTATCTACACTAGAAAGCTCCCAACAAGTAAAAGAAGAACGAGAAATCTTTTTGGGTTTTCTTTAATACTACAACTAAGGATGGAAAGTAAACTAAGCTACAACTAAATTTTTTGTTTTTCTCAAAGGATTTTCAAACACACAAGAAGAAAGCGAGAAGAAGAAAATAAACTAACATGGATAATACAATGAAAAAGTATGAACACCGACAACTAGAATGAGTGTGTGAACATGAATGTAATGTTGGTGAGAAATACGTACTCCCCCAAGATTAGGCTTTTGGCCTATGTTGGTCTAAGGCCACCACTGGCCCGGATGATATCCGAAATCGTAGTTGGGGTCATATTGTGCAGCGGCAGCTACTGCTTGGCGAGCTGCCTCCTGGAGGCGAGCAGCCTCCGCTGTTCTCTCATACTCGTTTGCCTCCTCTCTAGTTATAAAATATCTCCCATTTACCTGAAAGTTAAAGAAGGCAGGAGCAGGAAGGGTAATATGGATGGCACGTCGTCTGTCAAAGATTAGCCAGTACTAGAGGGACTGTTCTTTCCTCTCAAGAAACTGATAACGCACCAAAGCATCATAATCAAGAAAAGCAGGTGGCAAATCCATGTCATTCTCCCTTACGGGTACTCCAAGATAATTAGCTAAATGAGTTGCATAAATCCCACCAAATAAATCTCCCTCTTTAGCATTATGATGTAACCTCCTCGCAATAATAGCCCCCAAGTTATAACGCTTATTATCTAACCCCGCACACTTGAGGACACTAATATCTAGAACGCAAAGGTGGCAATGCTCATGCTTACCATTAATGCATCTACCTATAAAGAGAGCAAAATAATGTATGGCAGGAAAGTGAATGCTCCCTATGGTAGCTTGTGTGATATTTCTAGTTTCTCCCGCAGTGATGCTAGCAAGGAAATCATTGTATTCAGATTTGTGAGGCTCACTAAGAAGACCCCACTGTTGAAGTTTGCATGCATCACTAAAATCTTCTAAGTCCATGGTATAAGATTTATCATAGAGGTCAAACAAGACAGTATGAGTATTGCGCTTAGATGAAAATTCAAACAGCCGCACAAAGGAATCGGTGAGGTAATAGTATTGTCGACACTTGTCTGACACGAAGTCCTCAAGATCAGCATTCCGTACGTACACATAAAACTCATCCTTGAAACCTGCATGAACCATGAATTCATCCGACGGCCATTCACAAGGCCACACTTGAGCTTCCCTTGGTGGTTCAAGGTCCAGCTCACGTATCGCGAGCCTTGGTGCTTGCTTCCTCGAGGAACCTCCTTGGTACATTCTCCTAGACATTTTTCTACCTCTGAAAATTTTCTGAAATTTTTAGTGACTCAAAATAAAAGTGAACCAAACTCAACAGAACTGATATCAACTACTCCTACAAGTGCCTAGAGGCTATATCATGCATCAAAACTACTTTGGACCATATAAATTTGACATGCAAGCACAAGAACAGGGTCACCACAGCAGCAAAAATTTGCAATAAATAAAGCACTAGAACAAAAACTAATTGGACCATTGGAGGAGTCACATACCGAAGAACAATCCCCCAAAACAGTTTTGCAAATGGAGCTTTACACAAGGAGATCGAAAATGGCAGCAAAATAAGCAAGAACACGAGTTTGAGCTATGGGATGATTTTTTCTGGAGGAAGACGAAGTGGATGGGTGTTGGAATAAGTGAAGGGGGGCATGTGGGATCCACAAGACTGGGGGCGCGCCCAGGGGGTAGGGCACGCCCTCCGTCCTTGTGGACATATGGTGGGTCCCCCTGGTGTGTTCTTAGTGCCAGAAATTCTCAAATATTCTATAAAAAATAATACTAAATTTTCAGGGCATTTGGAGAACTTTTATTTTCGGGACATTTTTTTATTTGACGGATAATTCAGAAAATAGACAGAAAATACTATTTTTGCTTCATTAAATATAAATAACAGAAAGTAAGAGGTGGGTACAGCAGGTTGTGCCTTCTAAATTCATCCATCTCATGCTCATCAAAAGGAATCCGTTAAAAAGGTTGATCAAGTCTCATTAACAAACTTCTTTTGAATAACATGGAACCGGAGAATTTTAGAATAACACTAAGTTACCTCAACGGGGATATGCATGTCCCCAACAATAAGAATATCATATTTCCTTTTGACAGTAGGGATAGGGAATTCAAAACCTCCGATAGTAATAGTGGAAATTTTTCCAATAGAATTGATACTATGAACTTGAGGTTGTTTCTTCGGAAAGTGTACCGTATGCTCATTAACATTAACATGAAAAGTGACATTGCCTTTATTGCAATCAATAACAGCCCCTGCAGTATTCAAAAAGGGTCTACCAAGGATGATCGACATACTGTCGTCCTCGGGAATATCAAGAATAACAAAGTCCGTTAAGATAGTAACGTTTGCAACCACAACAGGCACATCCTCACAAATACCGATGGGTATAGCAGTTGATTTATCAGCCATTTGTAAAGAGATTTCAGTAGGTGTCAACTTATTCAATTAAAGTCTACGATATAGAGAGAAAGGCATAACACTAACACCGGCTCCAAGATCACATAAAGCAGTTTTAACATAGTTTTTTTTATAGAGCATGGTATAGTTGGTACTCCTGGATCCCCAAGTTTATTTGGTATTCCACCCTTAAAAGTGTAATTAGCAAGCATGGTGGAAATTTCAGCCTCCGGTATCTTTCTTTTATTTCTAACAATATCTTTCATATACTTAGCATAAGGAGGCATTTTAAGCATATCAGTTAAACGCATACGCAAAAAGATAGGTCTAATCATTTCAGCAAAGCGCTCAAAATCCTCATCATCCTTTTTCTTGGATGGCTTAGGAGGAAAGGGCATGGGTTTCTGAACCCATGGTTCTCTTTCTCTACCATGTTTTCTAGCAACAAAGTTTCTCTTATCATAACGTTGATTCTTTGATTGTGGGTTATCAAGATCAGCAGCAGGTTCAATCTCTACATCATTGTCATTACTAGGTTGAGCATCAACATGAACATCATCATTAATATTATCACTAGGTTCATGTTCATCACCAGATTGTGTCTCAGCATCAGAAATAGAAATATAATTTGGATTCTCAGGTGTGTCTATGACAGGTTCACTAGAAGTATGCAAAGTCCTATCAGTTTTCTTGTTCTTTTTATTACTAGGACTAGATGCATCAGTATTAATTCTCTGAGAATCTTGCTCAACTCTCGTAGGATGGCCCTCAGGATACAAAGGTTCCTGAGTCATTTTACCACATCTAGTCATAACCCTAACAGCATTATCATTGTTCTTATTATTCAACTCATTAAGCAAATCATCCTGTGCTTTAAGTACTTGTTCTACTTGAGTTGTAACCATGGAAGCATGTTTACTAATAAGCTTAAGATCATTAACAGTTCTACTCATATAATTACCCAAGTGGTCAAGTATGTAAGCATTACGTTTCAATTGTCTACAAACATAAGCATTGAAATTTTCTTGTTTAACAATAAAATTATCAAACTCATCCAAGCATTGACTAGCAGACTTATTATGAGGAATATCACATTCATCAAATCTATAAAGAAAATCTACCATGTATTCCTTCAATAGGCGGTAGATTCTTAACATCTTCAGCTTTAATACCTTTTTCTTTCATAGATTTCTTTGCCTCTTGCATATCTTCGGGACTGAGAAATAGAATACCTCTTTTCTTCGGAGTTGGCTTTGGAGTTGGTTCAGGAAGTGTCCAATCATTGTCATTACTCAATATATTATTCAATAGAAATTCAGCTTGCTCAACAGTTCGTTCCCTGAAAATACAACCAGCACAACTATCTAGGTGGTCCCTAGAAGCATCGGTTAGTCCATTATAAAAGAAATCAAGTCTTTCATTTTTCTTGACAGGATGATCAGGCAAAGCATTAAGTAATTGGAGAAGCCTCCCCCAAGCTTGTGGGAGACTCTCTTCTTCAGATTGCACAAAGTGAAATATTTCCTATAAGGCAGCTTGTTTCTTATGAGCAGGGAAATATTTTTGAGAGAAGTAACAAATCATATCCTGGGGACTACGCACAGAACCAGGAGCAAGAGAATTAAACCATAACTTAGCATCACCCTTTAACGAGAAAGGAAATAATTTAAGAATATAATAGTAGCGAATTTTTTCCTCAGGAGCAAATAGGGTGGCTATATCATTCAGTTTAGTAAGATGTGCCACAACTGTTTCAAATTCATAACCATAGAAAGGATCAGATTCAACCAAAGTAATTAACTCAGGATCGACAGAGAATTCATAATCCTTATAAGTAACAAAGACAGGTGAAGTAGCAAAATTGGGATCATATTTCATTCTAGCATTCAAGGATTTTTCTTTCAGCTTAGCTAACAGTTTCTTAAGATCTTCTCTATCATTGCAAGCAAGAAAGTCTGTAGCAGTTTCTTCATCCATAATATAACCCTTAGGTACAACAGGCAATTCATATCTAGGGGGTGAATCATAATATTCAGTTTCAATAATATCATCAGTTTCAGCAATTTTATTTTCTCTAACCCTAGCAAGTTGTTCATCAAGAAATTCACCTAGTGGCACAGTATTATCAAGCAAAGCATAGTATCATCATTAGCATCATGCATAGCAGAAGTGGCATCATCAATTACTTGAGACATATCAGAATTACTAGTAGGTGTAGGTGTCGTAAGCTTACTCAAAACAGAAGGTGAATCAAGTGCAGAGCAAGATGGCAGTTCCTTACCTCCCCTCGTAGTAGAGGGAAAAATCTTGGTTCTAGTATCTTTCAAATTCCTCATAGTGATCAACAGATATAAATCCCAAGTGACTCGAAGAATAGAGCTATGCTCCCCGGCAACAGCGCCAGAAAAAGTCTTGATAACCCACAAGTATAGGGGATCGCAATAGTTTTCGAGGGTAGAGTATTCAACCCAAATTTATTGATTCGACACAAGGGGAGCCAAAGAATATTCTCAAGTATTAGCAGCTGAGTTGTCAATTCAACCACACCTGAAAGACTTAATATCTGCAGCAAAGTATTTAGTAGCAAAGTGGTATGGAAGTAACGGTAACGGTGGCAAAAGTAACAATAGCAGTTTTGTAGCAATCGTAACAGTGGCAACGGAAAAGTAACGAAGCAAAGATCAATATGTGAAAAGCTCGTAGGCAATCGATCAATGATGGATAATTATGTCGGATGGCATTCATCATGCAACAGTTATAACATAGGGTGACACAGAACTAGCTCCAATTCATCAATATAATGTAGGCATGTATTCCGAATATAGTCATACGTGCTTATGGAAAAGAACTTGCATGACATCTTTTGTCCTACCCTCCCGTGGCAGCGGGGTCCTATTGGAAACTAAGGGATATTAAGGCCTCCTTTTAATAGAGAACCGGACGAAAGCATTAGCACTTAGTGAATACATGAACTCCTCAAACTATGGTCATCACCGGGAAGTGTCCCGACTATTGTCACTCCGGGGTTGCCGGATCATAACATGTAGTAGGTGACTATAACTTGCAAGATAGGATCAAGAACACAAATATATTCATGGAAACATAAAGGGTTTAGATCTGAAATCATGGCACTCGGGCCCTAGTGACAAGCATTAGGCATGGCAAAGTCATAGCAACATCAATCTTAGAACATAGTGGATACTAGGGATCAAACCCTAACAAAACTAACTCGATTACATGGTAAATCTCATCCAACCCATCACCGTCCAGCCAGCCTACGATGGGATTACTCACGCACGGCAGTGAGCATCATGAAATTGGTGATGGAGGATGGTTGATGATGACGACGGCGATGATTTCCCCTCTCCGGAGCCCTAAACGGACTCCAGATCTGGTCTCCCGAGGGAGAACAGGAGGTGGCGGCGGCTCCGTATTGTAAAATGCGATGAATCCTTCTCTCTGATTTTTTTCTCCCCGAACGTGAATATATGGAGTTGGAATTGAGGTCGGTGGAGGTCCAGGGGGCCCACAAGGACAGAGGGCGCGCCCTGGGGGGTGGGTGCCCTTCAGTTGATTCTTTCGCCAATATTTTTTATTTATTCCAAAACTGATCTCCGTGAAGTTTCAGGTCATTCCGAGAACTTTTATTTCTGCACAAAAATAACACCATGGCAATTTTGCTGAAACAGCGTCAGTCCGGGTTAGTTCCATTCAAATCATGCAAATTAGAGTCCAAAACAAGGGCAAAAGAGTTTGGACAAGTAGTTACAATGGAGACGTATCATTGGCCTCAGAAGTTACCAGCACCTGTTCCTCTGATTCAGGGACTTGGGGTGCCTTAGAAGAATTGCCAACCTTTCTCTTCTTCTCATTGGCTTTGACCCTATGATTACATTGGAGTGTTAAGACATATATGACAATAAGTTTCAAATTATAAACAAATGCAGGAACTCACCCTCGATTTACAATGAAGGCAGGCAGCTAGGTTTGAGATGAGCCGCCTGAAGATGGTGGCGACTCCTGTTAATTGGAGTAAGAAGGGTTAAGAGGATGTCGTATAAGACCAGCTTTGGGTAAAGAAAGAGTTGGACTATGTGGCACCTCAGCAGGCCGCGTACGAGCAGAGGGTTCATGAGTTATCCTGGCCATTAAGTCGCCTGAGCTGCCACTCCAAGTTTGGCGTCTTAGGTCATGCTGAGATTTCTTCAAAATAAAGTGTGGATCTAAGTGAGCATCTGGATGAGAAAACTTTACTTTCCGGACAACCCGCCGTATTCTCTCTGGAGGTGCGGAGTCTGAGCTGGAAGAGACATGAATTACCTCAATGTTGTTAGCCCGGCTTGTAGCAACCTCATCCTAAGAATAAGAGGTGTCAGCTAATTCAATAAAGAGTCGGCCAAGAGAATCGAGTTCTACCTCTGATTGATTGTCAGCGTCAACCGGCTCAGTTGTGATAGTTGCCTTGTTCTTTTTCGATTTTGGGCTGGTCTTAGTCTTGGAGATGGCAGTCTTTATCTTTTTCTTCCAAAAAGCAGAGTTGCAGTAAGAAAGGATTGACAAGGTGAGACACAGAATAAAGTCAAAGATATTTAAGCCGGACAAAGAATAGTACTTACAGCTGGGAAAGGTTAAGCATGAAAAATGGGGGTAATCCTATCTTATTACAATTTTCTTGAGACTCCCCGAGTAAGGAGTTCACAGCTTGAAAGATCTCCTCAGCAGTAAAATTATCAGGTCTATATCGCTGAGGGTCATCTGACTCGCCTGAATATTTGCACATTAAACTGGGCCGACGGCTTAAGGGAAGAATTTTCCATTAGACCCAGCAATGGGCTAAGTCAATTCCAGTCAACCCATTAGCTAACAAAGCCGTTACTTTGGGATAAAATTGGAGTGCCTCAGTATGCTCATCTGGAAGAAGTTTGCTTGGCATGTCAAAGTTGATAGGGAGGCGATCAGCCCGGTCACCCGGCAGAGGGTTCCCATTGGCTTGGGCAGTATTCTTGCAATAGAACCAAGTCTTTATCCATCCTTTGGGGTGGCTTAGTAAAGTGGCTGCAGGAAAGCCGCCGTCTCTATGTCTTTGAATTGAGACTCCACCTAATTCTTTAGTCGGACCACTGGCGCATTCAGTCTGGCAATTTATATAAAAGAATTCCTTGAAGAGAGCAACAGTAGGTTCAACTTGCAGATAAGCTTCACAAAAGATTTGAAAGTGGCAAATGTTTGTTACTGAATTTGGGGCTATGTCTTGAGGATGAAGGTTCAAATAGTGCAAGATGTCTCGAAAGAACTTTGACCTGGGCGGTGTGAAGCCCCTAAGGATATGATCAGTAAAAACTATCACTTCTCCTTCGCCAGGATTGGGGACATTCTCTCCTTGGCTGACTCGCCAGCCAATCTCTTCCTGATACGCCAAGAGACCTTGGTCCACATAGTCTTTAAGGATTACGTCAGTTACTAGGGAAGGACCCTAATTGCAGAGGGAGGTTTTCATCATGTTGAGCCGCCTCAAGGACGATGGAAGCTGCAGAACTAGAGTATGGTGGATTACTTGATAAGTATGAAGATAAGCCGCCCTAGAGTAATGGCAGGTCAATTAAAAGAAACCGTTTTTGAAAAATTGGTGAGTTACAACTATATTAGTAGGCCGCCCGAGATGCAAGGCGAGTCATCTAAAAATTTGGATTGTTGAAAATTCTGCTAAGTGTAGAACAAACAGGTTTCACAATCAACAACTATATTTATGGATCTACGGGCAGTTCAGAAAAGAAAATAATTGCTAAACCTAAAAGAGTGGTGAAGGAAGAACTAGGAGGCTACCGATTGATTCTGGAAAGAGTACGAATTTCCCAAGGTGTAAGATGGTGACAAAACTACTACCGCTATGCTTCTATGGTGTTTCAGATAAAAAACGAGTTTCTACTCGAATATATGATGAACTAAAGAAAAAAAAAAGGGATGAACGCCGATGAACTACACGAACTCAGGTGACCTAATGTGGATCTGAGAAAGAAGAAAAGTACTACATGATGGCGATGGAGGAAAGCGGAGGAGTGCCGCTGAGTCCCGACGACGACGGGGTGCCAATGCGACCTCGACTGAAGAAAGTTGGCGTGGCTCGACGGGCGCGGCGGAGCTCCGGCTGCGAGGAAGAAGAAGAGGCGGAGAAGGCAAAGTAAAAGGTAAAAGGAGGAACCCTCGGACCTATTTATAAGGAAAAGGGGGAACAGTAAATGGCCGGTGCGAAGATCAAGGAGGCACAATAAATTTTACAATGAAGGGGTGCCTCGATTTCTGGAATGATAGATTTATACAAAGATTCGTTATGACGTCATGAAGGTTTTCACGAAATCACGGAGATGATGTCATCTTTTCCCATGGCGGGTTATGAAGATATTCAAGACTGAGGTTAAAAATGATAAAAAGAAGACTCGCCAGACGGAGAGATTGAAGATTGACATGAACAAGTTCAAATCAATCTGGGGCCTAATGTTGGGGATATAACCCCTTGATATAACCCGCCCTGAAAGGGCCGGGTTAGGCCGCTGGCGACTCACGATGACGGGCCTCAGATAAACCCGAGAGGACAAGGTACAAGGCTGAAGGGGCGGCTCACAAGATGGGCCGGCTTAGGGCCTGGATCCAGAAGGTAGCCCAGAGGTATAAGCCGCCACATGGCGACTTGTCTTACAAGGCAAGGTGATCTAGAATATGGCTCGGTCACGGGTCGTAACCCGACCCAGACTCTTGTAAGCCGGCGGCCTTGACTTGTATATAAAGGTGAGTTTCCGGCATAGAATATAGAGGTTACAATCAATCAATAGCTAGGTCAAGCGAATCCGCTCTCTTGTAATCGATACTCAAGCAATAGCAACAAGAGCAAGAGTAGGCTTTTACCTCCACCGTGAGGGGCCGAACCTGGGTAAATCCGTGTCTCTCGTCCCGCTCAACCCCGACAAGATAATCACCGCAGCGATGGCTTCACGCTTAAGTCCTTTCACTAGGACATCTGTCATGACAAAACCACGACAACTTCGACGACGACATGTACACCGGCGTCAGGCAGATCAACCTGACCCTCGAGATGGGTGTCAGTTCCATTAAGGTCCGGTATGCCCGGTATGGACGGAGATCCAGTGACTTGCCCACTGCAAGTCACGTTGTAACATTCCGCCATATATCCACCATCCATTTGAGATCCAAAGCTTGACATTGGCCCAAGTGAAACAAATGATTGAGACTTAGAGTAGGTAGCCGACAACACAAACAACATGAGTCATTCTTGACTCCATTACAAATAGAAACTATGGCAACCAAGGTTAAAAACCAACAGCCCTATATATTATTTTGAAACTTCATAAATTGAAATCACTTAGCACTCTCTTTCTGTGTTCATTCAGCACTTAAAATTGAGAAAAATAATACCAAGAGCACATTATGGACTGCAACTAACGCTGCTTGAGATTGAAATTCACACTTAACACTTGTACTCAAGAGCAAATTATTCACTGCAGCTAGCAGCACTCAACATTGGAATCTAGACTTGGTAGTAGCAGTAGTAGTACTCAAGAGTAGATCATAGACTATATCCATTCGATTTCTAAAATGTGCATCGTATATTTATTAAATGTTCATCGTGTATTAAAAAAATGATCCTCACGTGTTTCAAAACAGTTTATAGTATTAATAAATCTTCATTGTGTATATTAAAAATGTTCATCGTGTATAGAAAAATGACCAGCGTCTATTTAACAAATTCTTGAAGTGCAATAAAAAAGGTTCATCTTGTATTAAAAATATTCATAATCTATTTAAAAAAGTTCTTCGTGTATTAAAAAATCATGTTTAAAAACATCTTGTATTTGGAAATATCATCGTGTATTGAAAATTGTTAATTGTGTATTTAAAAAATGTTCGCATCTATTATCAAATCGTTCATTTGTATTACAAAATATTCATAGTCTTTTTTTAACTTAAAATATTCATAGTCCATTTAATGGTCACCGTGTATTTGAATAATGTGTAAAAAATTAAAGGTGTGACTAGTTTTTTTAAATGTCATGAACATGTAAGAAAGCTTTGTTACACACACGTTAAGCATTTGTTTTTGAGAGAGAGATAAAGCTCATACACGTCGGCTGTAGTCAATAACGGGCTGGCACGTGTTTATTATCTAGAAAAATACTGGAGCGAGCTAGTGATTATGAATCCTGTCATAAGCTAATAGTACAATTCTGGTACGCAACCTTCCTAGCTGCTTGCCGTAGAACGTAGACGTAGGTGCGTATAGCTTTGATCTTACATGGGCTGGCCACTATTACGACCCTTAATGGGCGATGAAGCGGCACTGCTCGCAATTAGGGGGACGCACCCCCCTAAGTGCGTTGGTCTAGGCTGTTTTCACTTGGGCCAATATCAAGCATTGGATCTCAAATGGATGGTTGATATATGAGGGAATGTTACAGTGTGACTTGTAATGGGCAAGTCATTGGATCTCAGTCCGGTAAAGAGGGGAGCGGGGTGGTGTGTCTACGACTCGGCACGTGTTTATTATCTAGAAAAATACTGGAGCGAGCTAGTGATTATGAATCCTGTCATAAGCTAATAGGACAATTCTGGTACGCAACCTTCCTAGCTGCTTGCCGTAGAACGTAGACGTAGGTGCGTATAGCTTTGATCTTACATGGGCTGGCCACTATTACGACCCTTAATGAGCAATGACGCTGCAATGCTCGCAATTAGCGGGACGCACCCCCCCCTAAGTGCGTTGGTCTAGGCTGTTTTCACTTGGGCCAATATCAAGCGTTGGATCTCAAATGGATGGTTAATATATGAGGGAATGTTACAGCTTGACTTGTAGTGGGCAAGTCATTGGATCTCAGTCCGGTAGAGAGGCGAGCGGGGTGGTGTGTCTACGACTCGACGCCGTGAGTGGGGGCCGACACATTAAAGGGGTCGGTCATTGCTGAGCCTCGGTGGAAATCCCAGGCGACAGGGGGCGGCGCAACTACCTGGGACTCACGTGCACATCTAAGTGGGGTGTCTACACATAGAGGGGTGAGTGACGGATGCGGATGCTCTTCATTGGCCATGTTCCTCTAGTGAGGCACTGCTCGGTGAGAGAATATTTTAGTAGGAGCACGGTTTTCATTTAGTTTTTTTTTTTTCAGACTTATTCCCAAAGATTGAGAGCAAAAGATTGTCATTTAGCGGCGGACCTCTTCTAAACGCTATAGCATGCTTTGATATAATGGTGATATATCACACCATTTAAAATGTTTGTTTACGTGTTTGGAATCAAAGTTGTTTATTGCGGGATGTATACCTAATATTTTCTTTCGAATAAATGTATACCTAATGTCAAAGGGAGAAAGCTTTCTTAGTTCTTCATCTAACATCTATTTGTATCCGTTAATTTTGTGTTAACCATAAAGATTGATGCTAATATTTTGTTTACTGCATAGATTTTTTTCTATCTATAAACGGGCAATCTATACTTACTAAAAAAAGAAATAGATATTCTTAGTCCGTCATCGATATTTGTAGAAAAGTCCCTGTGTTTTTTATAATTAACACGCACTTTATTAATAAATTGTGTTTTGGGCCGCGTGGTCCACACTTGACTAGGCCTAGGCGCAGGCCCGCTGCAGAAGTCACATACTCAGGATCGCTCACGTTAATAATGAGCAAAAATATATTTGGTGTAAAAAGTAGTTTGATCTCTCGTTTGGGGTGGTTTATCACTGAAACGAGGTTGGCCGTGAGGAGTCTGCATCTTGGTCATGGTTGTTTGAGTATACGTGTTTGGTAAATTACTGGTTCATTGGCATCATTCATGATCCTTAGCATGAGATAACATGTACTATATCACAAAGGAAAAAAATATGCAGTGTACTGATAATAAGTGTCGAAGAAGTGTTTCATGTGATCATGTCAAAAAATGCAGGTCATTTCAGAATACTTTTATCATTAATGTAGATGTCAACATTCTTTACCAGCAAAAAAAACATTCTTTTTACGTAGAAATAGTCAGAGATGACAAGAATATATTCCATACAAATTTGTTGACATATATTGGTCACGATCACGGTTGATGTGCCATGTGAAAATAGAGTACATGTACATTTTCTCCCGTCGAAACGCACGGACATATTTCCTAGTGTTTACCAATACGTCGTTTCTTTGGTAACCACCAGCTGACCAGGATCGATTTCCTACCGGATGTATTGACTCGCCTAGCACCTGAACGGATCGATCCCAACACCTATTCCAAGTCTCGATCGATCGCTTTGAAAAAAAGTCCCAATAGATGCGTTCCCGAGAAAACGATCGATGCGTTCCCCAAAAAAGAGGCCGATCGTTTCCTAGCGCACATACACGTATTCCACGGTTCAGTTCCGGCTAAAAATAACGATCGCTCTTAACCAGGATCAATATATATTTTCCCCTTGATTCACCAGGATGGATCTCCCAGCCGCCTAGCGTACGTACACATATTCCAGAAACGATCTACGGCGAGCTTAAAAAAAAAAGGAACGATCTACAGCACGATCGTACTATGTTTTTTTAGGGGTAGCTGGATCGCACTATGTCTCGCCTCCAGCGGGTCCTGGCTTCAGACTCGCTGAAGGGCGAGCGAGCTGGGCCGGCCCACTAGTGCGGGAGAAAACAACCTCTTTTTCCTTTTTTTTATGTTTCCTGTTTTCCTTTTATCTTTTATTTTGGTACTTTTGTTTATATTTTAAATATTCTATATATCTTTATATATATTACAAAAAACACTCTTTAAAAGGTTGACCAATTATTGAAAAAATGTTGAATAAGTATTAGAAAAATGTTACACAACTATTTGAAAAATATTGAACAAATATTTGAAAAATCTTAAACAACTATTTGAAATTTTTTAAACAAGTATTTGAAAAAATATTGATCATAAAAATGTTGAACAAGTATTTAAAAAATGTAGAACAAGTATTTGAAAAATGTTTAACAAGTGTTTGAAAAAACTGTTGATCATGGAATCATTGTATATAAAAATATGTTAACAAGTACTTTAAAAATGTTGAACAATATTTAAATGTGCACAGTTTTGAAAAAAGGTTGACCCCAGGTATTCCCCTCACAAATGTTGATCCTCGCTCTCCCCATCTTGCCTCGGTCTTTTTCCCCCTGTTTTGCCTCCGTTCTTTCCCTTTTTTTGCGCCCCGTCTTTCTTCCCCCTGTGTGATTTTTGGGGGGGTGAGAGCTGAGAGAATATTTAGTAGGAGCACGGTTTTCATTTAGTTTTTTTTTTTCAGACTTATTCCCAAAGATTGAGAGCAAAAGATTGTCATTTAGCGCGGACCTCTTCTAAACGCTATAGCATGCTTTGATATAATGGTGATATATCACACCATTTAAAATGTTTGTTTACGTGTTTGGAATCAAAGTTGTTTATTGCGGGATGTATACCTAATATTTTCTTTCGAATAAATGTATACCTAATGTCAAAGGGAGAAAGCTTTCTTAGTTCTTCATCTAACATCTATTTGTATCCGTTAATTTTGTGTTAACCATAAAGATTGATGCTAATATTTGTTTTACTGCATATGATTTTTTTCTATCTATAAACGGGCAATCTATACTTACTAAAAAAAGAAATAGATATTCTTAGTCCGTCATCGATATTTGTAGAAAAGTCCCTGTGTTTTTTATAATAACACGCACTTTATAATAAATTGTGTTTTGGGCCGCGTGGTCCACACTTGACTAGGCCTAGGCGCAGGCCCGCTGCAGAAGTCACATACTCAGGATGCTCACGTTAATAATGAGCAAAATATATTTGGGTGTAAAAAGTAGTTTGATCTCTCGTTTGGGGTGGGTTATCACTGAAACGAGGTTGGCCGTGAGGAGTCTGCATCTTGGTCATGGTTGTTTGAGTAACGTGTTTGGTAAATTACTGGTTCATTGGCATCATTCATGATCCTTAGCATGAGATAACATGTACTATATCACAAAGGAAAAATATGCAGTGTACTGATAATAAGTCGAAGAAGTGTTTCATGTGATCATGTCAAAAATGCAGGTCATTTCAGAATACTTTTATCATAATGTAGATGTCAACATTCTTTACCAGCAAAAAAACATTCTTTTTACGTAGAAATAGTCAGAGATGACAAGAATATATCCATACAAATTTGTTGACATATTGGTCACGATCACGGTTGATGTGCATGTGAAAATAGAGTACATGTACATTTTCTCCCGTCGAAAGCGCACGGACATATTTCCTAGTGTTTACCAATACGTCGTTTCTTTGGTAACCACCAGCTGACCCCGGATCGATTTCCTACCGGATGTATTGACTCGCCTAGCACCTGAACGGATCGATCCAACACCTATTCCAAGTCTCGATCGATCGCTTTGAAAAAAAGTCCCAATAGATGCGTTCCCGAGAAAACGATCGATGCGTTCCCCAAAAAGAGGCCGATCGTTTCCTAGCGCACAACACGTATTCCACGGTTCAGTTCCGGCTAAAAATAACGATCGCTCTTAACCAGGATCATATATTTTTCCCCTTGATTCACCAGGATGGATCTCCCAGCCGCCAGCGTACGTACACATATTCCAGAAACGATCTACGGCGAGCTTAAAAAAAAAAGGAACGATCTACAGCACGATCGTACTATGTTTTTTTGGGGTAGCTGGATCGCACTATGTCTCGCCTCCAGCGGGTCTGGCTTCAGACTCGCTGAAGGGCGAGCGAGCTGGGGCCGGCCCACTAGTGCGGGAGAAAACAACCTCTTTTTCCTTTTTTTTATGTTTCCTGTTTTCCTTTTATCTTTTATTTTGGTACTTTTGTTTATATTTTAAATATTCTATATATCTTTATATATATTACAAAAAACACTCTTTAAAAGGTTGACCAATTATTGAAAAAATGTTGAATAAGTATTAGAAAAATGTTACACAACTATTTGAAAAATATTGAACAAATATTTGAAAAATCTTAAACAACTATTTGAAATTTTTTAAACAAGTATTTGAAAAAATATTGATCATAAAAATGTTGAACAAGTATTTAAAAAATGTAGAACAAGTATTTGAAAAATGTTTAACAAGTGTTTGAAAAAACTGTTGATCATGTATATAAAAATGATTAACAAGTACTTTAAAAATGTTGAACAAATATTTAAAAAATGTTGAACAAGTATTTGAAAAAAGGTTGACCAGGTATTTCAAAAAATGTTGATCATATATATAAAAATATTGAATAGGTATTTTAAAAATGTTGAATAAGTATTTAAATTTTTTTGAGCAAGTATTTATAAAAATGTTGATCATGTATATAAGAATATAGAATGAAAAAAAAAAGAAACACAGAAAACCCAAAAAAATGAAAACCGAAAAAGAAACAAAATAAACCAAAGAAAAAAGGAAATGAAAAACTGAAGAAACAAATGAAAAAACCGGAGAAGAAAAAAAACAAAAAAGGAGAAAACCGACTCTTTTTATCTATAAGTAGTGCGCGCCCTAGCATTCATCGTGATCATGGTGATAACCTAGTGGTAGCTTCGCTATTCCTCATCGAGGAGGCCCAGGTTCGAAGTTTCATCCTGCCTCGCTTAAAGCGAGAAATAGCGCTCACGGGTTACTTTCTCTGGCGGTCATCAGTTTATCTGGGCCACACATGATGCAACCATGCTAATTGGGCCAATTAAGCCAGCGACGTGACGCGTGACGCACCGATCTCCAGTCGTGGCTAAAAAAACTAACCGATCGATTCGAGCCTCGAATGCAACGCACCATTGACCGAGTCTAGCCCGACGGCTAGCCGGATGACGATGGACGGGGAGCAAGCAAACATATGGCACGACTATGCGTACGCCCTTCACTGCTCCACACACTACTGTCTCCATGTGACAATGTGGTTAGCGACTCAGCGTTGAGCGGCCTGGCTTGGTGTACCACGATAGTAGTCGGCAAGGTTGCAAGACGGACATGAAGAGGAAGAGGCTAGCAATTTTTTATTTTTTATTTTTTATTTTTGAAAAGGAGGATGACCCCGGCCTGCAGGACGATGCATGCATCAATTTTATTTATTATTCATTAATACCTTACAAAGTAATACATCAATATGTCTGAAGCCATCCTCTTAACGACATATGTCGCTATTCATATCCACTAGGTGAAGGGCTGTTGATTATCAGGGGCCACATACCCGAACCTCACATCAAAGCACAACACCTAAAGCCGGAGGCCCAACCAAGCCGAATTCCCGGGTCTGGGTCACACACCGGTCCGACGCACTCTCAGCGGGCACCACATGCACATATGCTGCAGAGGCCGTCGTCACCTTCTTTCACCGATCCATCTTCCGAGCAGGTACTGGAGCATCCACCTTGCCAGGCCTGTCGTCGACGCCACTACGACGCCAGACAACGCCACCACCCTACGCGTGTCCATCATCATGCATCCGTCGCCGAGACCCTGCAACGCCACACCGCCGAGACTCGCTGCCGTCAATGCTGAAGATGCAACACCGCTCCACCTCTTGCCCCCTCCAGTCAACAGTTGCTCCAAAACGATGCCCCAGGAGGGAGAACGACACCGAAGGTGCTGTCATCGTCCGACCTAGGAGTCCCAGATCTAGGGTTTCCCTCGGAGCATCCCGAGCATGATGACGCAAACTGCAATGACGATGCCTTGACAAGGAAACGACGTCGGAGACACCGCCATCGTCCGCCATTACCGTAGTCGGCACGTTTTTCATCGGCAGTTGCGCCGTCAGGCTGTTCGCCCCCGCCGCTAGTCCCACAAGCGAAGCAAACTCCACAAACGATGCCCTCAAGAGGGACTACATTGCAGATGCACTGCCATCGCTCGATCCGTAAAAGATCTAGGGTTTCCCCGGAGTTGTCCGCGTTATTGTGGATAGACGAGGGCAGCATCCCGACGTGGTCAAGCCGCCCGCCGGAACTGTGGCCAAGGCCATCGGAACGCTGCAGCCGCCAGGCCGCCGAGCCGGAGGAAGGTGCGACCTCTCAGCACCGACAGGGAACGCCCCACGTCCATCAATAAATTTGCTGCACCTTCAACAAATTTATCACCGGAGCACCAGCCAGATGGGCCCTGCTGCTTCCCGATTTGCAGCATGGCACTCATGGAAATCCCACTGGATCTGGGAAGTAAAGATTGGGGGCGCTCAAATTGGAGCAGATCTGACGGCAACGACGGTCATAGGCGGCGGGGGTCAACCTAGCAAAGGATATGTGCAGCGTTGGAGCAGGCAGAGGATGCATGGCTCCTCGAGGAGGACCCGTTCCAGCTGTGGGGATGTGGATCCAGGCGGCGGAGATCCTCCAACGGTGGAGCTTGGCAGGGGCGGCGGCATTGGGAGGTGCAGCCGACGGGGAAGGCCAGGGGCGGCCGGATCCGCGGGTGCCGGAGACAAACGACGTCCGGGTCGGGCGCTCGGTCAGGCAGAGGTGCGGGGGCACATGCGCAGGGAGGCTGTCGGTAGGTTCGATTTTGAAATCGGGGAGATGACTGGGTGGGTGGATTTTTTGATGGGGGGATCCTGATGGCAGGTGGAGATGGGATTGGAGGCTGGGTCGTGCGGGTGGTTGAGCTATTTTTTTTCTTTTTTTCTCGCCCGTACCGGTTCAGGCTAACTTATGACTTATGATGAGCATTGCGGGTTGAATATCTAAAATGAGAGGCACTTTTTTGAAAAAGCGTCATGACATTGAGTGGGCAGAAGCGATGCGTGCTTTATTATTAGGTAAAGATAGAAGAGAATGGCTAGGGGATAGTCGACTAAATTTTTTTATCAGTCAATCTATTCCCAGCCCTTAGATGGAAAAAGGAATCGTGAGATCTTCTTCTGCTACCTCCTAAAAAATTTGTTTATCGATTTCCTCCTCACGACTCGATCTGAACCGCATGCCTCCGCCGCATTGACCGGTGGCCTCTACAACCGCCTCACCCTCCCCTCGATGTCCCCCACCACTAGGTTGGCCGCTGCCCTCGCCCATCCCTCCGAAGCCGACGAAATTTCTCCGACTAAGTTGCACCGCCTGTACCCTAAGATAGATAAGGAGGTTGCGCTCCCCCTTGCATCCTAAGATAGACAAGGAGGCTGTTGCTGCCCCTGCACTCTAAGATAGACAAGATAAAACATACCATCGGCAGCCCTCGGTGCTCCGCAGTGGTTGCTTCCTTCTCCACTGAATCGACTAATCCAAATTCTAATTACAGGCGACTGACGTCCAACAAAATTGTTAATAAAAAATGTAACTTTTGCATGATCAGAGATGAGGATGGTTGGAAATCTTGTCTACGGACAAGGGATGTAGTTGATTGATTCATGTCCATGCTCTTTGTTTTCTCCCGTTGCAATGGACGGGTATATGTGCTAGTCTCTCCTAAATGATCTAGTGTGCACTACTGCAATCACCCTATACGCCGAGTGCCACGGACACTCGGCAAAGGGCCAATAACCGCCGGCAAAGCCTTTGCCGAGAGTTGCCTTCAGCAAAGGCCACCCGGTGTACACCTCTCATGCAAACATGAATTTTTCGAGAGCCAGGACACGGACACTCGACAAAGCACTACTAGGAAATGGCTTATTAGTGGCGCACCTGTTTTGACCATTAATGGCGCACTACAGGTGCGCCACTATCATCACGCCACTAGTAACATATACTAATAGCGCACCCCTGATGCGCCATTAGTATACCAGACTATAATGGCGCACCAGGCAGTGCGCCATTAGTAAGTCACACGGTGCGCCATTAGTATGCCTCCCAGGGGGCCATATTTACCTTGTGCTCTGGGTTACTAATGGCGCACTAACAGATAATGCGCCACTAGTATTTTTTATAGCAGTGCGCCACTAATGTGCTGTATGGTGCGCCACTAGTATGAATATTAGGAATATCTTTTTTTTTCTTTTCTGATATTTGCACAGATTACAAAATATATTACTGCACAGAATATAGACAGCAAAACATATAAACGGCAGATTCATCGAATACAATAGAAGATTAGTCTCCGAATACAATTCATCATATTAGCTAGTCTCCGAATTCAAAAGACCGAACAAAGTTAGAACATTACAAGTCTCGAGACCGCGAGTAGCGAGTTTGTCTTCACATTACAAGTCGATATCGATCATCTAAACTACCATCACATAGAAGAGAGCTGCGGTCATCACGATGAGCATCATCGCGATGAAACTGGTCTTCATCCGGTTCCTCCTCCGCTCCCTCCTCTCTCCCGCTAGATAGCGCGCATATCTAGCTTCCGCCTCCGCCCTAGTGGTGTAACCTTTGTAACTGTTACCGCTGAAACGGTGAACCTGTCTCTGACACTCCTCCCAGTTGTCGTAGACTCCGGGAACCTTACCCTTGTACATGACATACAACGGCATCTCTATGCACTAGCCAAACAAAACGTTAGTAGCAATTCACAGACAATACATAAGCAATATATAAGTATGCAACAAAAGGATCGGAAGAGAAAAGCAAGACATTAATAGCACGATTCATGGTCCTACTAATAAATAGCATCGATTACATATAAGTTGAATGACTGTCCAAACCAAAGAGACATACAAGTTCATTAAAGTTTAATTACAACATGAGCTAATCGATATTTCAGAACTACATAGCATCACTACTTTCGACTCGACTCAGGGACCGGAGCATGGATGAAGCCGCCGTCTGTCGTGATGGTCATGAAATCGCGGGCGTTGTTAGCCTGCATTTGTAGCGTTGTTTCTATCTCACTGTTGGACGGTTGATATCTGAGGTAGAACTGCCCCGAGGTACGAAGGACATCTTGATGGATGATTTCCGCAAACTCCGACTGGATGCGAAAGAATTCTTGTCTGATGTCCGCGTCCTGGATTGCCGACAAGCGTGCGGCCCAATCTTTGAGATTATTTGGTAGCAGAAGGTGATTATGGTCCCGTACGATCGCCCGCATGTGATGGAGGGCGTAGTAGGCATCCTTCTGACCGCCAGGCAGCTGCTTGACGCAGGGGAACGTCGTATTGTGGGTGAACACGTGCTTGCCGTACCTACGAATTGGCCTGCTGAAGGTGCCTCCAGATCTGGCGTTGCCGGGGAGAACATCATCAAGAACTTTCTTGATATTTGTGTAGTCTTTCTTCGACTGACGGTCCGAGTCAAAATACGTGGCCATGGAATATTTCGGGCTTAAGAGGATGAGTGTGCAATGTGTGTCACTGCACAAAACACGGAATGTTAGAAAAAAAAGAACGATCGAAATCTAAGAAATCATATGTTACGGGGCGGTGAGGGGATGAATTACTCGGGAAAGTAAGGCACGAGGAAGTTATGCTTATCTGGGTTTGCCAGAATGACGCCTTCGAGGTTTGAACTCGCGACTTGCCGGTCCCCAGCGCTGCCCAAGATGTTGGCACGCATGTAGAAGGGGTCGACTATCACGATGTCTGGGGTCTTGTCTCTAATGATCCGCATCGCCATACTCAGCGAAAAATAGCCGAACGAAGGTGTAGTGCAGCGGATGAAGGTTAAACATAGCGAAGATGTCATCAAACCGCAGGACGATCATACCCCCGATGGCGCTATCCACAAAGCCCTTGCCCTCTGGCACCTTGGCCACGAAACCGGGTATGCCACATCATTCTCTCGGAGACGCCGCTTCTCCAAAGAAAGAACACTGTCATGCAGACTCCGCATAGCACCGGTTGCAGCATTGAGCAGATTAGTCAGTAGCATCGGCCTACCCGCCACATGCACCCTCCTCGAGATATCCTTAGGTGAAGGTGGCCCGTCCTGAGCACGGATCGTACTCGGTGCTGGCTGGCTCGCACCCTTGTTACTCTTTCTTTTCCCTCCATTCTTCTTCTGCTGTAATGGGATCGAGTTCTGCTCAGAGACCGCCTTCTTGAGTGTGTTGGGGCTGATAATATTTCGCACCTCGGCTATCTGAGGCTCGGTGAAGGCGGCAGCTGGAGGCATCTCCTGAGAACTGAACGCCAGACGACGCCTGTTGCAATTGGGTTTCTCCGCGGTACCAGCTAGATCGTCTTTTGCAGGGTTGGGTTCTTGGGAAGGAGGCCCCAAGAATTCGTGACCGTACCCATATTCGTTGAAGTACTTATCGACGTTGGTAAATGTACCGTCGTCGTCCGGATCCTGTGCCATATGCATGTCCAGCATGTCCTGTAGCGTTGCAGGGGTCTTGCCATGGCTTGGCGCCGGCACGACTGGCGGTGTTGTCTGTGGGGTGGTGTCCCCGCCCCCAAACGAATCTGGCTCTTCGCCCAAAGCATGGGCCAGCTTATGCAGGCGCTGAGGGTCATCACATCATCTTCATCGGCCCCATGTGGTCGATACGGAGGTAATATGTCGTCGAAGCCTGGCAGCACCCGAACCAGTTGAACCCTATAAACGGTGGGTGGCATCTGATTACCGTGGAACACGCGGCTGCCCGGTTGAACGATTCTGCCCTTGGCGACATCGACCAACTCGTTGTTCACGAAGTGCAGGAGAGTGCACGGAACGTCGGCGGCGCCCTGCGAAAACATGTAGGGCGTCAGGGATGCCCAGTCAAAGGCAAGGAGATGAAGTCATCGGCCTAGAGGCTTAATTAGTTACCGTGATAGCGTCGAGCTCGGCTAATGTCGAGGCACCGCCAACGGCGGGCGTGCAATTGATGGAGGGGCCGCTTGCTGCCGAGGTGCCGGCCGGCGTATTCTTCCCACACCCGGGTGCATTAAGCTGCAATGCCGGCGCCACCGCGGGAGACACCAATGCCGCCTCCGCCGGAGACACCAATGGCGCCGCCGCGGGAGACACCAATGCCTCCTCCGCCGGAGAAACCAATGGCGCCGCCGGCGCGTTGCGCGAGTTGCTGCCCGTGAAGCTGGGAATCGGGGGCGGCCCCTGTTGGCCGCCCGCCACCCACGCCTGCAGCCCAAAAACCAAGGTAGGTATAATGGCGGTGATCGTCGCTCCCAGTTGGTCTCGCACTTGCTCTTCAACCATCTCCGGAATCCGCGCCACTTGTGCCTTGAGTTGTTGAACCTCGCGCTGCTGGCTTTCCGAGCTGGTCTTTCTCTCCTTTCGCCCAGCGGTATAGTATTCCGACCATTTCGTGGACAAGCCTTTGCCGGCCACACGACCAGCTGACGACGGCTTACTGAGCTTATCCTTGTTTTTCATTATGTTCAACGCCCTATTTAAAGGGGTGTCGAAAGGGGAGCTCTGAGACGACCCCGCGCTACTGCTTTCAGTGTCCTGCGGAAGGAACGTGAACCATTTAGAAATTTGGCTTCATTAATTAGAATGCAACCATATGGAGCTAATTACGCGGGGGTGTATTCCTTACCAGAACACGCTCAAGCGCCTTGGTCTTCGGATCCGTGGTAAGCTCCTTGGTTTCCGGGTCAATCTTGTACCGGGCCCTGACATAGTTCCTGGTCTGCTTGTCACGGTATTTCTCGAAGCGGGGCAGTAGGCCTTGCTCGGCACGCTCCGCGTCCTCCTTGTCCCATATAGGTTCCGCCACTCTGTAACCGCCGGGACCGAGTTTGTGGACCCCTAAATTCAAGTCCCGCATATCTTTCCCCCACTGACTTGATTCCTCGGATGCGTTGCTCTCGCACTTGATCTTGAACTCCCGGTAGTCATCTTCGCTGATCGAAGGATTTTTCTCCTTGATCTTCTCATAACTATCACCTTTTTCAATCATGCTCTTCACCGCACCTCTCCAAGTAGCCAGGGCCTTGCTCATCTTCGTGAGGGCGGCACTGTTCACTTTATTCCCTGAGAGGCATGTGTTTGCGAAGTCACCGGGGAACTTGTATCGTTCGTGCAGCTTCGTGAAGAGGAGGTTGCGCAAATTCCCTCGGTCACGATGCCTTAGGTTCTCGGTGTTGATCGAGACGGTGCTCCGGAGAATGCACCCGAGCTGTCTCGCATACCCCTTGACTATTTCTTTGGGTGCCGTTGGATGCCCCTCGGAGGACACTTCAGTAAATTCCTGCTTGACGATGCCGAGCACGTTCGGGCGTCGGTCCTTCCGTTGCCTCTTTGGTTGGCTGCCATCTGTGTGTGCGCTGCCATCATCAGTGGTGGCATCCTCGGCGGCACCATCAGTGGTGTCATCCCCGACGCCACTAGGGGTTGTGTAGTTAGGATCGGTGTCTTCCGCGGCGTCCTCATAGCATTGAGGTTCTTCCTCCATCTCCTGGGATAGCTCCCAGAATGCCTTGCTGCCCGAACCGCCGGCCTCATCGTTGTGGGCCATGTTCGCTCTAAATAGGAAAAAAGTTTGGTCAAAAAGTTGGTTATTGTCAAGGAACAAGATCATGGTCTCATCATTTAGGGTTTGTCGACACCGAGGCATCCTAAAAGCTAAGCTTTTATCATTTAGGGTTTGTCGACGCCGAGGCACCCTAAAAGCCTAAGCTTTCATCATTTAGGTTTTTATCGACACTGAGGCACCCTAAAAGCCAAGGTTTTATCATTTAGGGTTTGTCGACACTGAGGCACCCTAAATGCTAAGTTAAGTTTTCATCATTTAGGGTTTATCGATGCCGAGGCACCCTAGGTTGACTGATATATATGGGTACTCTAAATGTCCTACTACATCCAAAGACCCCAGCTAGGTTTCTCAAGCATGAGTTAAGGTATTAGTAAATCCTTGCAATATTGAGTTGGTATGTTAGTAACTACTACTATCTGTTCGGGTTCGATCTCACTCCAGCCGGCTAGAAATACTTGAGCATGACTACAAAAGCATATATGCTTTTATGTTGGAACCTTAGACTCAACATTCAACACTAAGTAATCGTCAAACGGCTAGGGAATTAAAAAGAACTGATCATATATATAACTATCTAACATTTAGCAGGAAAAAAAAACAAGGTTGCAGGACAGAACATAAACGTATTATATCGCAGGCACACACATATGTATATATATCACACATACTTGAGTTAACACAGACTACAAAATGAAACAAGTTCACAAGGTTGAATACACATATATGGTGACAGATAGACCACAAATACACAGCAAGAACACTTGAACTAGTGAGAACACACAATCTGTGACACAATATTTATAAGTACGAAGCTGAACAATTGTCAGGTTGCAAGATCTTATCAAATCTGAATATTACAGGTACTGCACGTCGCCGATGCACCCTAAATGCTAAATTAAGTACTAAGATACCCCGGCCCATGCATTAGTCGCAAGTACCCCATATGTCCTATTTTTAGCAAAGTCATGCTAAAATTCACGGAAAATTTCAGCAAGACCTTTGCTGAAAATAGGACATATGGAGTACCCGAATTTGCCGGAACGGAAGTTAATCGACATTCCGGCAAACTCAAGGGTCTCTCGGGGTACCTGCAAAATCATTATCCAATGAAGGAATTGCGCCGCACACTGCTGCCAAAATCATTATCGACATGCTGAACTGGTATTTCACTCTGCATAGCTGAACAGTCTAACAACCAAATGATGCCTGAATGCGCGCTGCGGGTGTGTCGGTCTAAGAATGAGACCAGTGCCTACTGCATACCAAGTTAACTCATGCTGACAGCAACAAACTTATAACAACATAAATGAAATTGCAGTTGTACGAAACAGAAAGACCATAGTGCTAGTCACTAGGCTAGATAGCCCTGCTGACTGAACAGACTTGTAGAAATTGGTGCCACTAAACATTTTCATCTAACTCAATCAGTGCATAGACTTGACAAAACAAAAATAAAATTGCGCCAAATTAATCAGCTTCCAACAGTACAAGTACAGATTGTACAACTTAACAGTCAAGCAGAAGTTTTGCTTGCATAAAAACAAGTGAAACAAGTTATCTAGCAGACCAACACAAACACAGGTGGTACAAGAGGGAGTATATATGTAAGTTCTATGGCACAAGTTAACAAATGAAGTATGAAGGGCACATAAAGAAACCATTCTTTAGTTGATCCAAGGAAACAGAGGTCACAACAATGTTTTATTAACGAGCCAAATAATCAAGTCTTTCTTCTTGTTATAATGAGATAAGGTTGGAGTCATGTCAGAAAACTAAAGATTATTACTGAAGTTTTAAAAATTGGAGCCTGTCAAACTATCACTGAAATTTCAGAGAACAACAGCAGTAGATTATGCACGAATCTGTGCAAATTGATAATTGGAGTAGCTGATGGAGTACAAAATTCTCATTTTTGCACCATACAGCGATCAAGAGCATCTAGTTTTTTTCATTACAGCAGAGTATAACCATCAGTTGGTTAACATATAATTTTCTTCTGAATAAAAGAGTAGCCATACAAGCACATGGCAGGTCGAGGCGGCTCACAGTGAGGTCGGGGCGTGCTTGGAGAGGTCGGGGGGGCGCCGGTGTTGCAGGTCGAGGCGGCGGCAGCGGCGATGCCGACGGTGGTGGAGCGAGGCGATCCGGCGGAGGAGAGCTTCCCGGCTCCAGCTGGTGGTCCAGGAGGAAGAAGCAGTGGGCAGTGCACCTCGTCGGAGCGGGCGCGGCGGTCGTCGGAGCGGGTGCGGGGGGTCGTCGGCGGCGGTGGAGCGGGCGCGGGGATCTGGCGAGGGAGGGAAGGGGGATCTGGCGAGCGATAGATGGACAGAACACACATACACATAGCTATAGGGGGGGAGGTTAGTAATGGCGCACCACCTAGCGGTGCGCCATAAGTAACTTTTTTTTTGGATAGCAATGGCGCACCACCTAGCGGTGCGCCATAAGTAACTTTTTTTTTGGATAGCAATGGCGCACCACCTAGCGGTGCGCCATTAGTAATTTTTTTTTGGGTTTTTAGTTGCATTCATTTGTGAATTGGTAAAACATTTATGAATATGAAAAAATATCATCAAATTTGAAAAAATATTCGTGAATTCAAAAAGTGCCCATGAAATTGAAGCAGGAAAAAGAACACTGAAAAATAAAATACAAGAATAAATAAAAATAAAAATTTGTATATCAATGGCGCACCTCATTCGGGTGCGCCATAAATACCTTCATAGCAATGGCGCACCCTTCCCTGGTGCGCCATTACTAACTGTTTTTTTTTTGGATTTTTAGTTGCATCTAATAATTTTTTAGAAAATGACGATCAAATTTGAAAACATTTATGAATGTGGAAAAATATCATCAGATTTCAAAACATTTATGAAAAAATATGAATATGAACAAATATCATCAAATTTGTTATTTGTTTTTTTTGGATTTTTAGTTGCATCTAATAATTTTTTAGAAAACATTTATGAATATGAAAAAATATCATCAGATTTCAAAATATTCATGAATTCAAAAAGTTTCGCCCATTTCCATATGCCGAAATACAATCGAGAAATGAAGACTATGATTTAAATACAATCGATCTTAGCTAGCTATCTTTTCACAATCTTCTTGCCCTTCTTTTTCGCAAATGGAGTTCTTCTCTTGAACAGACGTCCTTTAGGTAGGGTGGTCCTGCTTCTTCTTGTGGTGTATGGCACTTCATCGTCGTCGTCATGTTCCATCTTCGGGTCGCCGTACTTGTCGAAGTCTTGCTCATTGGCGACTCCATCCATTCCGATGATCTTCCTTTTGCCTCTCCTCACGACAACACGACTGGGCTTTGACGGGTCGGTAATGAAGAAGCATTGGTCCACGTGGGAAGCCAGTACCCATGGCTCATTTTTCGCGGTGACGTTTGCGCCCGCGGTCTTGGATTTGGCTTCGGGTATAACCATGGTGGTGAAATACCGGTCTTCTTTTAGGACGCTCTTGGCCCATCTGACACGGAACATCGGGACCTTCTCTCCAGCGTAGCTCAGCTCCCAGATCTCCTCGATCCTTCCATAGTATCTATCCTTATCGTTACCGGTGTAGGATTCCATCGTTAACCCGGAGTTCTGATAACCATCGCTCTTCATGTCCTTGTCCTCGGTGTAGAATGTGTAGCCGTTGATATCGTACGCCTCATAGGTCATCAGGTTGTGCTCGGCGCCCTGTGACAAGGCGAATATGAGTTTTTCTTCCACGGAAGAATCCTCATGTAAAGGGTACGACAGAAGCTTCTCCTTGAACCAACGCGTGAAACATGAGTTGTGCTCTTTGATTATATCTTCGTCCGTCCTCTGTTGGCCTCGGTCATTGTACGTCTTCTCAATAAAGGTTTTGTGCTCTACCACCCAAGGATCGACCACGTCTATGTGTTGTAGCGCGACTAGGTTTGCTCTTTCAAAGTCGGCAAGTCGACCCTCCAAGTCGACATGCATTTCGCGGCGACCATCGCGGTGACCCCATCCAGCGAGCCTGCCGAGGTACCTGTTGACGGGCAGACCAACGGGGTTCTCGATGCCTAGATAATTCGTGCAGTAGGAGATGCACTCTCCGGTCAGAAATCCCCTGGCTATGCTTCCCTCTGGACGTGACATGTTGCGAACATATCCTTTGATGACACCATTCATCCTTTCGAACGGCATCATGCTGTGCAGGAACGTCGGCCCGAGTTGGGTTGTATCCTCCACGATATGGACCAGCAGATGCACCATAACATTGAAGAATGCGGGCGGGAAGTACATCTCAAGCTCGCATAGTATCACCACGATCTCTTCCTGTAGCCTTCTGAGTTGCCTCACGCCAACCGACTTCCGAGAGATGACGTCGAAAAAGTTGCATAGGCCAAATAGCGTTTCACGAACGTGTGCGTCCATGATCCCACGGATTGCAACTGGAAGTATCTGCGTCATCAGCACGTGACAGTCGTGAGACTTCATCCCGCTGAACTTCTGCTTCGCTGAGTCTAGGTATCTGCTTATCTTCCCCGCGTAACCGTAAGGAAGTTTTACTCCTACCAGGCAGGTGAAAAACTGCTCGATCTCCTCCTGACTTAGAGTGAAGCACGCGGGAGGGCAGTCATTTCCGATCTTCTTGGGCTTTTTGCCTTTGCGACGACTTTCCGTGTCCGTCGCCTCATCATCCTTAGCGTGAAGCTCCTCCCTGATGCCCATTGATTTCAAGTCTGCCCTTGCTTTCGGCCCATATTTGGTCCTCTCTGGCATGTTGAGCAGGGTACCAAGCAGACTCTCACACACATTCTTCGTGATATGCATGACATCAAGGCTGTGAGGCACACGGAGGATCTTCCAGTACGGCAAGTCCTAGAAAACCGACCTCGTTTTCCATACCTTCAGCAGCGGCTCTGGCGCCTTTCGCTTCTTTCCCGGCGATGGGCACTCTTTCCAATTTTTCAACAGCTCGTCTATTTCCTCGCTGCTCCTCGTACGCGGGCGTCTTCGGGGTTCGGTTTCACCATCGAACAGATCCTTGCGTTTTCTCCATGAGTCATCATCGCGAAGCCACCTTCGATATCCCATGAACACGGTTTTCGAAGACCCGGGATCTCTATCTAGCTGGCGATACGTTGTGTCATCCATGCACCTGACGCATGCACGAAATCCGTGGACCACCTGCCCCGCGACATATCCGTAACCGAGATAGTCTTGCACCGTCGTGAGCAGTGCGGCTCTCATAGGGAAATATTCTTTCTCTGCGGCGTCCCACGTATTGGCTGGCATTTTCCATAGCGTGTCTAGCTGCTCTTTCAGCAGCCCCAGATACAGATTGATGTCGTTCCCTGGTTGTTTCGGCCCTTCAATTAGCATACTCATATGAATGTACTTCCTCTTCATGCATTTCCAGGGGGGAAGGTTGTACATCCACACAAACACAGGCCAGGTGCTATGTGTTCTTCTCTTGCTGCCAAACGGATTGACTCCATCGGTGCTCGCGCCCAGCACGATGTTCCTTGGATCGTCCCCAAAATCTGGGTATTCGAAGTTCAACGCTTGCCACTGGCTCGCATCCTTAGGGTGACTCAGCATCTTGTCTTTTTTATTTATCTCCGGATCATTTCCGTCATCTTCTCGCTTCTTCTCCTCCCTATCCGCGTGCCAACGCAGGAGCTTTGCTGCCTTAGGGTCCGCGAAATACCGCTGCAGACGAGGAGTGATCGGAAAGTACCACACCACTTTTCGAGGAGCTTTCTTCCTCTTCTTGTATCGAGTGACGCCGCACACCGGACATATGGTAGACTCTGCGTGCTCGTCCCGATAAATGATGCAATCTTTCATGCACACATGGTATTTCACGTGCGGCAAATCCAGAGGACACACGATTTTCTTCGCCTCCTCGAAACTGGTCGGGCACTTGTTCCCCTTGGGAAGACGTTCGTGCCAGAATGACATGTTCTTGTCGAAGCATGCGTCGGTCATTTTGTGTTTTACCTTCATCTCCAGAGCCATGAGCGTTACTTTCAGGCGGGTATCCTCGGGCCTGCATCCTTCATACAATGGAGTAACCGCGTCTATCTCCAGTTGATCCATCTTGGCTTTCTCTTGGGCGGCAACTGTTGCATTATCCGTCTGCTTGAGAAGTAGCTCTTGAATATGAGGGTCCTGCACCCAGCCCATCGATGGTCCATCGTCATCTGCTCTGGCATCTTCATCTTCATGATCATGCCCTTCGTCTTGATCTTCCTCATCATCATGTCCGGCATCTTCTACATGATGACTGTGTACTGCATCACCGTCGTGATCATGTCCTGGAGATTCTTCGTCTTCTCGCCCGCCCTCGCCGCCGCGGTTGTCTTGCTGCCCTTCCTCATTTCTTGCCCGACCCCCATGGACGACTTCATAGTCATCTTCATCACCTTGCCACCGATAGCAATCCATGAAACCACGCAAGAGCAAGTGGTCCCGCACCTGTTCGGAATCCGGGTCCGTAATAAGGCTCTTCAGCTTGCATCTTCGACACGGACATCTTATCTCCGTCTCGTTCTTTTGAAGCATCTCGGCCTTCGTGGAGCTCAAAAACCTATTCATGATGCCTTCGGTCATCGTGCGGACCATGGTCGCCTGCGGGGTAGAGCAAAACGATATTTTAGAACCAAGAAAATATTTGGCATGACTTTGCCTAAAAATAGGACCAAAAAGAATGAATAGTGCCAAATTCTCGCCGAAACGGAAATGAATCAACATTCCCGCAAAATATTGGCAACTATAGCATTTCAAATACCGGTACCTGCAAACACAAACATATGGAACACCACAAACATATGCAACACCACAAACATACGTAGATCTAGGCCATAAAAAGTGCATGTGCACGTTGTTGGAGGGAGAAAAAAGTAGATCTACAACATAATTAAAGAAAGCTTTCCCCTTACTTACCTATCAAAAAAAGGTAATTTAACCACTTAATTTGGGTGAATCTATGGTGCAAATGAGGTGAGGAGGAGGAGGCAGCCGAGACAAGCTTGGAGGAGGAGGTGGAGAGAATGAAGTGGGGAAAGTGAGTGTGGTAGGTGTGGCTGTCCAAAATATCTAGCTGGTCTTAGGTTACTAATGGCGCACCACCTAAAAATGCGCCATTAGTAACCCTGGTTACTAATGGCGCACCAGTTAGGGGTGCGCCATTACTAGTTTTGCAAAAAAAAAATTATATATATATAATTGTTAGTAGTGGCGCACCGTGGTTGTGGTGCGCCATTACTAGTTTGAACTAGTAATGGTGCACTTCACACAGGTGCACCATTACTAGTTTTGAAAAAAAAGTAAAAAAAAATTGTTAGTAGTGGCGCACGGAGCGTGTGGTGCGCCATTAATAGTTAAAACTAGTAATGGTGCACTGTGCGCTGGTGCGCCATTAATAGTTTTGGAAAAATAAATAATAATAAAATTTGCTAGTAATGGCGCACCGTGTGTCTGGTGCACCATTAGTAATGAGGACATTAATGGCGCACCTGTATCTGGTGCGCCACTGCTATATAGCAGTGGCGCACCACATACATGGTGCGCCATTAATGTCAATATCAGCTATAGCCCTTTTCCTAGTAGTGAAGAGTTTGCCGAGAGCCAAATAGTACCTCTCGGCAAAATAATGTAGCTAACGGACAGCAGACGGGGACGGCGGATGCCATGTGGCAGTACTTTGCCGAGAGCCATGCTTGGCAAAGAAAGCCAATAGGAAAGTGCAACGTGTCCAGCTCCTGACATGTGGGTCCCTGAAGAATAGGCCGAGCTTAATCTTTGCCGAGAGCCACCCTCGGCAAAGAGAGCCATTAGGAGAGTGCCATGTGTCCAACTCCTGACATGTGGGTCCCTGAGGAATAGGCCGAGCTTAATCTTTGCCGAGAGCCGACCTCGGCAAAGAGAGCCAGTAGGAGAGTGCCACGTGTCCAGCTCCTGACATGTGGGTCCCTGAAGAATAGGCTGAGCGCCATCTTTACCGAGAGCCACCCTCGGCAAAGAGAACCAGTAGGAAAGAGCCACGTGTCCAGATCCTGACATGTGGGTCCTGTGGAATAGGCCGAGCGCCATTTTTTCTGAGAGTCGCCCTTGGCAAAGAAAGCCAATAGGATAATGCAACGTCACAACGTCCTGAAAGCCGAGAGCCCGTCTCGGCAAACCTTATATTTTGGCCGAGTGTGCACGCTCGGTAAAGATGTCAGGCGGCGCTACAAGTTGTTATCCTTTTTCGAGAGGCCTCTTGGTGAAGGTGTCAGGTTCTACAGGTTAGTACACTTTGCCAAGAGGCCTCTCGGCAAAGGTTGTATCTTGGTCCAGTTTCACAGTCTTTGCCGAGAGGCCCTCTCGGTAATGTTTTGCCCAGCAGCCTTTTTTTTGCATTTTTGTTTGTTTCCTGCAGCAAAACATATACATCAGCAACATATAGTGCATCACACATAGAACATGTCACATATAGGCATCACTGAACAAAAAAAAGCAATGATTCTCAAGAACATCCCACATAAAAGCAATAGTGCATAAAAAGTGCAATAGTTGTCAAGCACACTCGATTACCACAAGTTTACAAGTTTCAAGATCACACAAGATGCAATAGTTCTCAAGAACATACAAGGAACTGTTTCAAACACAACATAACATGAAGTTCACGTGGTTTTGGAGATCGGAGTGGTAACATTAACATTAGAAGGCGTCATTCCGTTTGCTTTCCCAACTCCACCAACTTGAGGTGGAACTACCGGAACATTGTTCGACCCTTGTGATGGATTGAGCTGTGATGGATTGACCCAATAAGATGAATGCATATAGTAATGCCAAAAATGGTGATAGAAATAGTTCGAAGAAACTAACAATGTTCCACTCTGGCGTCGGTGGCATCACTGGCACTGGTTTGCCTTGCATAGAATAAAGATTGGCCACCATATGTTGTAAAGACTTTACTAGATCATCTTGTGCCTTCAGCTTAGCCCGGTCTTTATCTCGTTCTTTCTGGGTGTCATTCAGCCGAGGCTACAATATGACAATGCAAATGCCATTCATGTTGAAATGCAAACATGCAGGACCATGAAGGATCAATGAAGAAGCATTGACCTGAATATCCTCAATAATGGCCAGGGTATGTGGTACGTGACGCTCTATGGTAGGAGTAGAGCCAGTACTCATATCACGGAGCGTGTTGACTCTCGGAAGGGAGGAGGTTATGACAGAATCGAGGTGAACCGCCATCCGGCCATTCGGACTACCGCCTGCCGCGGCAATGGCCACAAGAGGGTCAAACGGCAGCACTTGAGGATCAGCCTCTTGCCTGTACGTCTCCTTCAATTTTTTGGTGTAGTTCTCCCCATCTGACTGGGCTTTGGAGCTGATCCAGTCCCTCTCCAGGTGGAGAGGGTCCTTGTCCTTGTCGTCTTTGGTACGTTTGATGGTCCACGCCTCGAAGTAAGAGATACCCTTGCCAGTGTCTTCTTTCTACAAAAGAAAGCAATCCAAACAATCAAGGGAATGCTCATAAATGAAAGAGAACATGATGAAAAGAAAAGGATGTTGTTGCCTACTTGTTTGGAGATGACACCTGGGATGGTGAGGTTGCATTGACGGTGTCCTGGACAACCCATCGACTTACGTCGTTCAGCTATTACCTTGTGTTCATCCTGCCACCCTGGATCTGTCCACCGTTCGACGATCTTCTCCCAGCACAGACGTTTGTCAGCGCACCACCGAGGAATCACCTGTAATAAGTAAACAAATATATCTTAGTAAGGAATCAAATTTGCGGTAATGTAGGGAATAGCAAGCACCATCGTCACTTGCCTTGAAGTCATTGTCTCGTGAAAGATGATTCCCTCGAGCCTCCTTTTTGGAAATCTTCTGGTTGAGATAGTCCGCGTGATACTTGACCACTAACCGGACGCGCTCCTCATAGTGCATGTCGTGGACTAGTTTCTTGGCAATATTCTCAACCATCACATTTGTGCGATCCTTCTCAACATCTATGCATGTAAGGAAATCCTACAAACATGCATGCATGTGAGAAGGGTAAAATCATAACTATGGCAAATTTAAACCTTTTGGTATTGACATTGCGGTGTTTGAAAGGACTTACCTAGAAATTGTTGACCACTCGCAAGGCTCTGGTATCATAAACCCTCTGACGCATATCCAGGAAATCCAGAGCGAGTTTGTAGTTATCCCATGACCAAGCTGGCTCAATGATACCATTCGGCAAAATGACTAGTCCAGGATAATTTAACCTACAAAGACCCCCAATGATGCCACTCGGCGAACGTGGCAGACGCCTCTCACCAGCTTTTATTAAGCTCCTGCATTAGGAAGAGTGAAGTCATATTACATGTGATTAAATGACAAAGGTACAATTTATATGAGATGAGTCGATATAACCACTTACTTCTCTCCCACTGGTTTAATCAACACGTTCCTATGCACATATGGATGTTTTGGAAGCTTTGAAGGACCACGAGCCATAGTTTCCATGTGAAAGTAGTGCTGATACACTACTAGGGAAAAGCCTAGCAGTAGCGCGGGTTAAATGCTTAGCAGTAGTGCGGGTGGCCGCGCTACTGATACGGCGCCACAACTAACTCTTATCAGTAGCGTGGTTTGACCCGCGCTACTGCTATCGAGGGATAGCAGCAGCGTCGGTCTCCAACACGCCCTGCTGCTAATAGCTGTAGCGCCCTTGAACAAAGTGCACAACTTCTAAGAACTCGCTGCTGCTAAAGCCATACCCCACGCTACTGTTATTAGTTTCTGAATTTTTTTTTCTGCTCCATATTTTGTGCTGCTGAATTTTGTTTAGGGCTTTATACAATAATCTCTAGCATATCATACACATACAAATGTAATCATAGCATATACATACAAATAGTCTCATCAAATCATGTCATCATCATAATCATCATCCAACACAAAGTGGTCTCTCGTCATCATCTCAAAAATAGCGATACAAGTCTCGAATACTTGCAACTACATCGTCATCCATCTAAACAATGATATACGCGAGAAGAGCTATCACTATGAGTGAGTGCGGAACTATGCAGTAGATGAGGCGGCGGTTACGAGTCCTCTCTCACGCTAGCGTGAACCTCAAGTAACTAGCTTCTACTTCTTGTCTGCTTTTGAAGCCTTTATGGCTGGTGCCCGAGACCCCATCCACTTGCGCCTGACACTCAGGCCACTCGGCGTACACTCCCGGAACCTTCCCTTTGTACACTACATAGCACTGCTTCTTCGCCATCAAGAATCTAGGTACCTATTAGAGATGCATCTTCATGAAGAGAATGTACAATCATATGCAACAAAATATACTAGAGCAACACGAAAAAGAAAAGGTTAGCAACTAGATGCAACATATAGTAAGCAAACCAATTAACTAGAGGTACGCAGGTCATCGTACCCAAACTAACAAAGTAGCGTTACGCAAGTTCGGCAGGGACCGTGGACATCACAAAGTTTCATCGCTACAGAAAGTATACAAGTTCAACCGACAGATATCATCATCATCGGCATCGTAAATCACTAGAAGTTCCATCCTTCCATATCATCAAGGATGGACCCTAGCTTCTTGAACGGTGTGAGGTCCTGACGTTGCATGCCTATGCGAGTTCGGACGTCAGCTCGCGATATATGGCCATGGTGGAACATCCCCTTCTCATCGACGACTTCTTTCATGATGATCGTCGCAATGTCCCTCTGGATGCGAAAGAAGTCATCTCTAACTTTATAATCCGCTTCTCCATGAGATTCTACCCACTTGCGGATATGATCATCGTTTCTGCTTGTCATGCGAAGCTTTTGGTGATCCGTTCTAAACTCCATCATGAGATGGAGGAGGTAGAATCCATCGTTCTTGCTTGGTTTTGGGACATGGATGTAGCAGAAGTTAGTTTTATGCGAGAAACCCAACTTCTTGTTCCTTTGTTTCCTGATCTGCAGGTGGCCACCCCTAATGCTGAAGCCTAGGAGAGCATCATCTAGAATATTCATTATGTGGGTTTAGTCCTTCTTCTCGTAGATCTGGTAGGGTCGAAATACACGGCGTGGGAGACTCGCGGGTAAAGAACAATAAGGACGGCGCGCCCATTGCTGCGGGAAAAAAAACACCTCAAATTATTCTCCATATGAGCGAGAAGGAATGATTGAAATGTACGAAAGGGTTGTCCGGCACTGACTTTCTTTGGATGATAAGGCAGGAGGACAATTTCCTGGTCCTTATTCTGTACCATGAAGTTTTGGAGGTACTCCCTAGAAGTTTCACGCTCAAAGTCGCCGAGACTCAAGAAGGACTCGTGCATGTAGTATGGATCCGCCACACAGATTTGCGAGACTTCTTCTCTCTTCATGACGGAGCTCATATGTAGCGCAAAAAGGCGGACGATTGTAAAATCGAGCCGCCTTGTCAGAAACATCTCGAAGATATGGTCAAACCACAGGAAGAACACCTCCGCTGGCCGTGTGTCGACGTAGCACTTCCCCTCAAGCACACGAGCCGCGTATGTCGGATATCCTGGATCCTTCAAGGCTAGTAGGCTTTTCTCAATCGACAGCACATGGTCGTGCAGTCTCCTGAGATCTCCTGATAGTGCCTCCAGCGGTTTCGGCGGTAGCATCGGCTCGCCCGTGACATGGAACATGGCCGCACCTTTGACGGGTACACGCTCTTCAAAATCCTTCGTTTGGCTGCTATGTGCTCTGGCTTGTTTGTAGGCAGCTGAGCCTATCTTCCCCGGTCTCTTCCTCTCCTTTTTCTTGGGCTGACCTTCCAGACTCTTCCTTAACCCCTGCCCCAGTGTTGCCGGGCTAAGCACTGTATGACCCCCGGCTAGTTGAGCCTGTGTTGAGGCGGCATCTTCAGGCGTGTCCTGTGAGGATTTCATGAAGAGAGACTTCTTGCAATCCCTACTAGGACGTTCCTGCCCGGGAAGATCATCCATATCCTCATCAGCATGCTGATAGCCCGATTCGTCATATGGCTGACTCATCATATCTAAGTCACCGTCATAGGCGCCTGTATTGAGGAAACTCATTGGGTCCTCCACCTCCATCTCATCATCCATTCTTTGTTCTACGGGGGCGATTACATCAGCCACTATTGGACCCCCTTCATCACGTCGTCCGCCGCTCTCACCCGGCACTACAGGCGCTGGTAATTGCGTAGGCAGGGTGATGGTCTCCATACATGCTTGTTGATGTGTGGTTATTGGTGTGCTCTCGGCCGGCACCAGACAAAGAAGATTCTTCGGCCATAGCAGCACCCAACCCTTGCATCTTCCAATCCGCAGTAGGGTTTCATCGTCGTCTCCCCCTAGCCGTACTGGAGGAGGCAAATCCTCGTGCCCCGATTTCACACTCGACAAGGTAACCCTGAAGTGCCCACCGGGCATTGGCTGGTTGTGGAACGTGAGTTCCAAGGGATTCGTTATCACCCCCTTTCCCATGTCCACCTTCTGGCATTTGATCAAGTAGAGTACGGTGCACGGGGTTTCGTCGGCCTGCAAACACATGTCTGCGGCATAAAACATCCGAAAGGCAACAAAAATGGAATATTCTAGATATATATGTTGGTGCGACATGTAATTACCGTGAGGGCTTCGAGCTCAGCCAAAGACGAAGGCCCGCCTAGAGCGCCAGAGACTGAGGACGGGCTGCTATGAGCGGGTGCGGGTGCGTGTGCGGGTGCGATAGCAGGCCCGGTTGCGTGAGCAGGTGATGGTGCGGTGGTGTTGTTCACCGAGTTGCTCTCGACGAAACTTGCATGGGGAAATCATGTACCATCTTGTCTGGATTTTCCTTCGTCCAGTTGATGATAGCCCGGAAAAAGTTAGTAGCAAAATCATTTCTGCAGGCATTTACAGCTGCATCAACTTCCTGCTGTAGCAACTCATTTTTCTCCTCGGCTGTTTTTCGCGTCCTCAACTGCTTTTTTCTCGAACGCAAGCTTCACCTTCTCGTCGATGTCCGCCTGACTAAACTTCTTTTTCTGCTTCTTGGCCTCCGGGCCCTCGTTGTAAAACACCTTCCACGTGGCGCCGTCTCCGGCGCCGTGCACACGTCCATATTGCGGCTGCTGGCCCAAAGGGAGTCCCTTAAGTTTGTTCAAGGCCCGGTTGAGAGGGGTGTCCCACTTGGGCCTCATCGGCGAAGTAGGGCTTTCGGCTGCAAGCTGGTGTTGCTTCTCGTGCAGAAGGAACGTGAACCGTTTACGAATGTGTAGTCGACTTGATCAGGAGCTAAATGTAAGGTGGTAAAAGAATAATTACCAGTATTCTAATCAATCTCCTCGTGATCTGGTCCGTGTAAAAAACCTTCTTTTCCTTGTCCCACTTGTAGCGGGCCCTGATGAAGTCACGCTCCAAGGGGTTGGTGAACTTCGCGAAGGGGTCTGGGAGACCCACGGCTTCACGTTCCGCTTCCTCTTTATCCCATATGGGCCTTTTGCCAAGGTAGCCACGGCTTCCGAGGCGATGCTTCTAAGTGTTCCTTTGCTGAAGGCTCTTGAATTTCGCAGCCTTAGCCTTGGCTGCCTCGATAGCGCAAGTGTCCTTGAACTTTTCGAACTCCTCTTCCGTAAGTGTCGGATTTTCCTCCAGAATCTTGGACATGGGTTCCTCAACCTCAATAGCTCGTTTCACCCTCCCTTTCCAGGAGGCCAAATCATTGCTGAACATGCCCATGGCGTGATTGTTAATCTTTTTCATCTTCGGATCATCCCATGGTTGTTCTATGCTATCATCCCGGTCGGGGAACTTGAATCTCTTGTGCAACTTCGTTAGGAGCAACTGCCTCAAATGTTCTTTACTCCTTAAGTCATCGTCGTTGATTCTCGCGCAATCCCGTAGGATGCATCCTACTTGGTTCCCATAGCACTTGCGAGGTTCTTCTGGCTCTAATGGCTCAAACTTGCCAGGTGCCATCTTTGTGATCACCAGTCGTCCAATGCCGAGTTTGTTAGGTTTTCGTATCCTCTGCTTCTTCTGCTTCTTATTTTCGGTAGCGGCATCGGCGCCGATACCTTCCCCGCTGGTATCTTCCCCACCGGTACCTTCCCCGCCGGTCTCGGCGCCACCATCGGTGCCGGTGCCGTCGGTGTCGACGTCGGCGTCAGTACCATCATCGAGGCGACCGGCAAACCTTGACTGTGCTTAGCAGACAAAAAGTCAAGGTACTGTTGTTCACCCTCATAATCCATCTTGTCTGCATCTTGGTCAGAAGGCCCGGTTTCTTCGTTGTTCGACATGTTTCCTATGATTAAGTCTCCTCGTTTAATTCTAAAACTATAAAAAATGAGAAATGACATAAAAAAAGATCTATGTTTGCCGGAATGCCGTTTCCCAGCAACTCCTGACACTCGATATGCCTACTTTCTAGCACAAGTCATGCCAAAATTCACGAATTTTTTTGGCATGACCTTTGCTAAAAAGTGGACATATCGAGCGCCTGAAATTCACCGGAACGGAAATGAATCAACATTCCGGTGAAACATAGGCCACTCGGATCATTTACCCTGCACATAATCATCATTTTCCAAATATAACATGTCCAAAACATCACATGTCCACTTCAAATTTGCAACTAAAAAATAGCAACAATTGCTTTAACTAAAAAATTTAAATAGCAACAGTTGCTTTAACTAATCTGTCCACTTCAAATTCTGTTTTTTTAAATAGCAACAATTGCTTTAACTAAAAATTTTAAATACCAATAGTTCCTTTAACTAATCTGTCCTAGGTTTCATACAAATTCTAATTAACTAACTAGCACTATAAAATTTAAATAGCAAGAATTGCTTTAACTAAAGAAATGCAAGAAACCTATATAATCAATTCTGTTTTATCTTACACTAAAAAATAGCCTAGGGTTCATACTATTTCATACTAACTAGCACTAAATAGCAGAGAAGAGGGGAGGGGAGAGGGCTTACAGAGGGCAGAGAGAGAGATGGGGTCGGGGGAGACGGCGCAGCACCGAGGCGTTGCGGGGTCGGGGGAGACGGCACGGCACCGAGGGTCGCTGGGGTCGGGGGAGACAGGGGCGAGCGCCGGGGTCAGGGGCGAGCGCAGGGGTCGGGGGCGAGCGCCGAGGTCGGGGGCGAGCGCAGGGGCGCGGCGAGGGCAGGGCTCCGGCGGCGACGATGGGGGAAGAGAGAGTGGGGATTTGGGGGGAAAAGCAGAGGCGGGAAGAAGCACAGAGTGGGGATTTGGGGGGTTAAGTCGAGGTAGCAGTAGCGCGTTCTGGAAGAACGCGCTATAGCTAACTTAGCTATAGCGTGTTTAGCCAGAAAGCGCTACTGCTATCACAGGTAGCTATAGCGTGTTTATCCGGACAGGGCTACTCCTAACTTGACTAGCTATAGCTCTTTTTTAGAAAAGCGCTACTGCTATAACCAGTACCTATAGCAGTTTTCCTGTATGTTTCTTCTGTTTTCTTTTCCTTTATTTTCTCTCCCTTTTCTTTTCTTTTCTTTTCCTCTTTTTCGAGAGTAGTGAACGAGAGGAAGGTGATACAATGTATATAACTAAGGCGATATATATTGCATCATTTGACGGTTAAGTATGTATACAAAATAGGAACATATATATTACATCATTTGACCCATGCACAATGGTTAAGTGTGTACACAAAATAGGAACATATATATTACATCATCTGACCGATAATGGTTCCTCAGCGTTGACTTTTTCTTTTTTGAGTGAGCTTCTTTCCCTTCTTATTCGTTGAAGAATAATTGAGCCCCTCATTGTGGCTTTTCCTTTTCCATGGAGTACGATCTTTCTTAGGTAATGTAGTATTGATTCTTCTTTTGACGTATACTTCATCCTCATCATCATCTACCCTCATTGGGTTGCCATACTTGTCGTAGTCTTCCTCGTTGGTGACTCCATCCATTCCAATGATGTTCCTTTTGCCTCTCCTCACGACAACACGGCTGAGATTGCACGGGTCGGTTATGAAGAAGCACTGTGTCACGTGCTTAGCGTGTACCCATGGCTCATTTTTTGCGATAGCGTTCACGGTAGCGCTCTTGGCGTCGGGTATAGTCATGGTTGTGAAATACCGGTTTTCTCTTTCGACATTCTTAACTCATCTGACACGGAACATCGTCGCGTTGTGCAGTCCAGAGTAGTCAACCTCCCAGATCTCCTCGACCCTTCCGTAAAATCTCTCAGTTGCGCCATTGTCGCTGCCGGTCATGCATTCCATCGTCAACCCTGAGTTCTGATCATCACTGTCCATATATTTTTCCTTCATGTAGAACGTGTATCCGTTGATATCGTATGCCTGATAGGTGACGAGGTTGGGCGAGGGGCCATGTGCTAAGGCGTATATGAGCAATCCGTCCTAAGAGCCCTCTTCCGGGGGATTAGCAATAATATGCTCTTTGAACCAATGCAGGAAAGTGGAGTTGTGCTCTCTAGTAACTTCGGCGTCTGTCCTGCATACCCCCCGGTCACGATACTTCTTTGCGATAATTTCTTTGTGAAGTGCCACGAAAGGATCTACCTCGTCTAGGTGTTGTAGCACTGCCAAGTTTGCTCTATCAAAGTCGTTGCGTCGATCTGAGTATGCCACATGCAGTTCCCTGCGACTGTTGGAGTGACCTTCTCCTTCGAGCCTCCCATCGTGCTTGTTAATGGGCAAACCAACACCAACACCAGGCGGCTGGTCTACGCCATATAGAAAATTGTCGCAGAAAGAGATGCACTCTTGTGTCAGATAGCCCTGGACGATGCTTCCATCCGGACGGGACATGTTACGAACGAATCCTTTGATGATCCCATTCATCCTCTCAAACGGCATCATGTTGTGCAGGAATGACGGCCCCAGGTCTATTATGTCATCCACAATATGGACACACAGATGCACCATGACGTCAAAGAACATGGGCGGGAAGTACATCTCAAGCTCATTCAATATCACAATGATCTCTTCCTGTAGCCTTCGGAGCTGCTTCACACTGATCGACTTTCGAGAGATGACGTCGAAAAGTTGCAGAGACCAATAAGCGTGTCACGGACGTGTTTGTCCATTATCCCTCTAAGGGAAACAGGTAGTATTTGCGTCATCATCACATGACAGTCATGGGACTTCATCCCGCTGAACCATTTCTTGTTCGTGTCTAGATATCTGCTTATCTTGCCACAGTAACCGGAACTAACTTTGACTCCGGTAAGGCACTTAAAGAATTGATCGATCTCAGACGGACTTAAGGTGAAGCAAGAAGGGGGGCAATAATCCTCTTCCTTTACTATTTTGCCCTTCTTCTCCCGCGCCTCTGTCTCCGTCTCTGTCTCGTCTGAATTTTTACGGGGCGGCATGTGCAGATCTTCCCTGATTTTCAAATCTTGCAAGTCTTTTCTTGCCTTCGGCCCATCCTTGGTCTTATCCGGCATGTTCATCAGTGTCGCGAGCAAGCTCTCAAGGACATTCTTACAGATATGCATTTGATCAAGGCAATGAGGTGTGTCGAGTTTATGCCAGTACTCCAAGTCCCAGAACACAGACCTCGTCATCCATACCTTCAGCAGTGGCTCCGGCACCTTTTTCATCGTCTTTCCCGGCGCGGGGCACTGTTCCCAGTTTTTCAACAGCTCATCGATTTCGGCGCCGCTCCGCTTACGTGGAGGTCCTTGATGCTCAGCGTCACCATTGAATAGATCTCCACGGTTTCTCCACGGGTCGTCCTTCTCAAGCCATCTTTGATGCCCCATGTACATGATTTTCCCAGACCCGCCATCTTTCCTTGACGTTAGCTGCTGAGACATCGTATCATCCATGCACCGCGTGCATCCGCAATATCCATGGCACAACTGGCCTGCGACATATCCGTAACCGAGATAGTTGTGTACCGTCATGATCAGCGCGGCTCTCATATAGAAATACTCGCCTTTGCTGGCGTCCCATGTCTTGGCCGGTGTTTTCCATAACATGTCTAACTCCTCTTGAAGTAGCCCCAGATACAGATTAATATTATTTCTCGGTTGTTTCGGCCCTTGAATCAGCATGCTCATGTGAATGTACTTCGACTTCATGCACCACCAGGGGGGAGGTTGTACATCCATACAAACATGGGCCATGTGCTATGGTTGGTGTTCTAGTTGCCAAACGGATTCATGCCATCGGTACACGCGCCGAGCACGATGTTCCTTGCATCACATTCGAAATACCGATATTCGCCGTTGAACGCTCTCCACTGGCTTCCATCCTTGTCGTGTCTCAGTTTCGAATCATCTCCATCGTCGGGCTTCTTCCTCTCCGCATGCCAGCGCATGAGCTTTGCTTCCTTGGAATCTACGAAATACCGCTGGAGACGGGGAGTGATCGGTAAGTACCATACAACTTTCTGGGGAGATTTCTTCCCGGCCTTCTTGTATCGAGAAGCATTGCACACCGGACAGCTTGTTTTTTCCGAGTGCTCCTTTCGATAAATTATGCAATCGTTGATGCATGCATGGTATCTAACGTGCGGCAGATCAAGAGGGCACACGATCTTCTTGGCCTCATCCACACTAGTAGGTCAAAGATTCCCCGCGGGAAGAACATCCTTTAGGTACTTGAGATGCTCATCGAGGCTAGTGTTGGTCCATTTGTTTTTAGCCTTCGTCTTCAGGAGTTGGAGCATGAAACTCAAGCGGGTCACCTCAGGATTGCAACCATGATACAATGGAGTGTTCGAGTCTACCACCAGTTGCTACAGCTTGGCCTCCTCTCTAGAAGCAGCTCTCTCAGTACTCGTCTCCTTGCGAAGCAGTGCTTGAACATGAGGGTCCCGCACGATTGAACTTAGTACCGACGAACTCTACGGCGTGGAGTCCATGTTCTCTCTGCCGCCATGTCCGGCCCCTTCTCTGCCGCTATGTCCGGCCTCTTCCCCGCCGCCATTATCGATCATCTCTTCGTCTTGCCCCGTGTTGTCATTACCTGCCCCGTCGGCGTCCTCAACATCATCATCCTCATCTTCAATTATCCACTGAGTATAGCCATCCATGAAACCAGTCATGAGCAGGTGCGCTTCGACACGACCATCGTCATAGGGGTCGAGCCAAACTCGTCCTTTGCATCTTCGACATGGACATAAAACCTCTGTCAGGTTATTTTCTTTCATGTCCTGCATCGCCGACCGCAACCACCTGTCCACCATCGTTCCACTGACCATCATGAACGCCTGCACGGTAATAATAAACAAATTGATTATAAAAAATGCGTGCATGCATCAAAGTCATACAAAAATTCGGCATGACCTTCCCTAAAAATAGGACATATAGAGTTTGCCCGAAATTTGCCGAAATGGAAATAAATCGACATTTCGGCAAAACATAGGCAACTCACAAGCACAATTCACCATCAACTCATGCCACACACACAATTTCCATCACATCGCCCGATTATGTCATATCACACACACATACACATATTTCCATTCTTGCAAAAGCATAAATTTTTAATCACCTATCTCGAGATCGAGCACACGGTGGAGATGATGATGTAGTAGGGAGATCAAAAGTGGACAAAGCTCTTCTTGACAAGGCTAGATCTAGTTAGGGGGTACATAGGTCACTTCACTAAATGCTACATCTACCTAGCTAGCTAGTTTGGGAGGAGACAACTTCAACTAGTGGAGGGGGAAGGAAAAAGAGAAAGGAGATGCATTAATGGAGGTGGTGTAGTTAGCTAGGAGTAATAAAGAGAGAGAAAGGTAGGTAGAAGAAGGAGAGTAATGGGGGGAGAAGTAGTGAGGAAGAAGCAAAGTGAGGGAGAGAGGAGGTGGGAGGTAGGGGAAAGTGAGGAAGAGAGGATGGGGGAGGGGGAGGGGGGGAGGGAAAAGGTGGTACATGCTGCGGCTTAGCAGTAGCGCTGGTCGTAAACCACGCTGCTGCTAATAAGATAGCAGCAGCGCGCTTCTGACACACGTGCTACTGCTAAGAGGGGCCCGCCATGTGGCCAGTTTCAAAATTAGCAGTAGCGTCACCCAAAAAAAGCGCGCTGCTACTATTACTTTATCAGTATCGTGGTTAGCTAGAGCGCGCTGCTGCTAAACCTAGGGTGGCGGGAACGGTCGGTCAATTTTAGTTGCAGCGTGGTTCCACCGAGCCGCGCTACTGCTAAGTCAGTAGCTGTAGCGCCTGTTTTTTTCACTCGCTAATGCTAATTAGCAGTAGCGCCTCTTCCTGTACCACGCTGCTGCTAAGATTCTGTGTATAAGGTTTTCCCTAGTAGTGATAGTCGAACCGCCCGGCTGTGAACCGCTCAGCTCGTGGTGCTCCGTCACTCATGAGGGTCTATTCCCACCCTTAGAAACCTGGCGAACAACCAGCCTCCTCTCGCGCGGCGTTGTCCTCCACCACCTCCACCTCCTCACTCGCCTCCTCCCCATCCTCTGTTTCCTCCTCCAGCCATCGTGATTCCTCCTACTGAGGCTGGTGAAGCACTGCATCAGAGTGTCCAGGAGAAGAAAGAGGTGCTCTACTCCGGGCTGCTCTACGTCCTCCTCGTCCCACTACTTGTCCTCCTCGTCCCCCTCCTCATCTGCCTCCTCTTGCCTCATCTACTCACCCTACTCGTCCGCATCCTCCTCCTACCTCATCTACTCCCCCTCCTCGTCCACCTCCTCGAGCTCCTCCTCTCCCCAACCTCGTCTGCCTCCTCGAGATGCCTCCTATTCCTACCCCGCCTCCTCCGCCTCCACGTCGTCCGCCTCCTACTCCTCCTCACCCGTGTCCTACTCAACCTTGTTTCGTCTGGTTTTTCGGACTGGTGTCTAGACCCGCTGGGCGTTTGGCCTTCTTGGCGGTTGTGGCAACCGACGTAGGAGCTGCCACCTCTTTCACCGGTCGAGCAAGTTGATCATTCTACAGAGCTGCCACATCTTTCAAACTTTCCTTTGGATTCTTGTTGCCACCTGTCATGTCACTATTGTAGGATGCTGCTAATGCGATACTACGATCAGAGACCCTTTGACAAAACTGTGTGCGATGCATTAGTCGCAAACAGTGATGTAAAAAACCCCGTCAGAAAAGATGCAAAACATTTGCGATGGTGGATACATAAACACGGATCATATTATAGTTGCATGTGCGATGCGTGACATATGGTTCACTCCATGAACTGTTTGTGATGAGGCAGAACAACAGAAACGGGCAGCCAAATGAAGGTGTGTGCGATATACGGCATACAGTTCACTCGTATGAACTGTTTGTGATTAGGCAACACAAAAGAATCGGCCAGCCAGATCAAGGTGTGTGCGATATACGGCATACAGTTCACTCGAATGAACTGTTTTTGATTAGGCAACGCAACAGAAATGGTTCAGCCAGATCAAGGTGTGTGCAATGGAGGGCATACAGTTCATTCTGATAAACTGTTTGTGTTGAGCCAAGAGAACAGAAATTGCGTTGATTTTTTCCTTGAAGAGGAAAGGGTGATGCAGCAAAGTAGAGATAAGTATTTCCCTCAGTTAAGAACCAAGGTATCAATCCAGTAGGGGGCACAAGCAAGTCTCCAAGCTATGCACCTACACAAACTAACAAACACTTGCACACAACGCGAAAAAGGGGTTGTCAATCCCTTCACGGTCACGAACAAGAGTGAGATCTAAAAGAGATAGGTATAAAAGATAAATAAAAGAGCAAACTAAAGTAAATATAAATAAATTGAAGCCATGTATTTTTTGGATTTTTGGTTTATAGATATGAAAATATATGATGGAAAATAGACCCCGGGGCCATAAGTTTCACTAGAGGCTTCTCTCTTGAAAGAAAACATACGATGGGTAAACAAATTACTATCGAGCAATTGTAGAAAAGCGCATAGTTATGACGATATCTAAGGCAATGATCATGAATATAGGCATCATGTCCGTGACAAGTAGACCGACTCCTGCCTGCATCTAGTACTATTACTCCACAACGATCGCTATCCAGCATGCATCTAGATTATTAAGTTCATAAGAACGGAGTAACGCCTTAAGCAAGTTGACATGATGTAGAGGGATAAACTCAACCAATATGATGAAAACCCCATCTTTTTATCCTTGATGGCAACAATACAATATGTGCCTCGCTACCCCTACTATGTCATTGGGTGAGGACACAGCAAGATTGAACCCAAAACTAAGCACCTCTTCCATTGCAAGAAAAACCAATCTAGTTGGCCAAACCAAACCGATAATTCGAAGAGAAATACAAAGATATTTAATCATGCATAAAAGAGTTAAGAGAAGACTCAAATAATATTCATAGATAATCTGATCATAAATCCACAATTCATCGGATCTGGAAAAACACACCGCAAAAGATATTACGTCGGATAGAACTCCAAAAACATCCAGGAGAACATTGTATTCAAGATCAAAGAGAGAGAAGAAGCCATCTAGCTACTAGCTATGGACCCATAGGTCTGTGGTAAACTACTCACGCTTCATCGGAAGGGCAACAAGGTTGATGTAGATGCCCTCCGTGCAGCAAGGTTGATCACTACAAGAAATCTGTTAATCCATGACGGATTTCTGATGACGTTCTCATAGACCGTCATGAAAATATTCACATATCAGGAACATCCGAATGGGCTACAAAATAGTAGCCCCTTTATGACGGACATTGAGGCACTGTCACGGAGACCGTCACCGATCGACCAGCCGGGCCTAGTTTTTTCTCTTTAATAGACCAATGGACCATCACCGTTGGCTCCTGCTGATGTGTTGTGTGTATCCTTTGTTTGGCCCTTCAGTTGGATGTAATCAACCATATATATTATAAATAAAACAGAGACCAAAACTTACATAGCGCGCTCGAGAAAGAAAATTTTAAGTCGCCAACGCGGGGAGTCGAAATTTTCGAGCCTGCCCATTTTTAACCCTAATTCCCCTGCCCCTTCTCCCATCTCCTCCCGTACCAACCATCAGCCGCCGCCACTCCACCTATCTCCCTCCCGTCGCTCCATGTCCTCACCAGCGGCACCGGCGCTGAACCACCCCGCGTCGAGCCCCTCCGCATCTATCCTGCGCCGGACACCTCCCCATCTATCCTGCGTCGGACCCCTCCCAGTCTACCCCACACATGCCCCTCCACAGTCAGATCTTGCCCTCGAGATACACGGCCCAGTACTACCCCTCGAGCAGAGGCGGCAACGGTGGCGGCGGGATGGCCTGCCGTATTTGGAAGTCCCCGAGTTCGCCGGCAGCGGGCATAGATCCAGCTCCATCCGGCGGCGGGCATGGATACAACTCTATCTGGCGGCGGGCATGGATCCAGCTCCATCCGGCCAAGAGCCAACATGAGTAAGGAATCACCCAACCCCCACACGCTTCTCCTCAGCTATTTGTTTGTCGGGATTGAGTTCTTACACAACTTATTATTTGGGTTGGGGGATCTGCAGGTCAGTCTCTTGGGGATGGTCAGCAACAAGGTATAGTTGAACACGGACGTGCCCTTCATGCTCAACGACGGCACCGGCCACATCGATTTCACCAGATGGTGAGTGCAGCTCGGCAAATGTCTTGCTTGTACTTGAGTTCCAGATGTATTTTAGGGGTACAGTTTTAGACTTTTGTTTGGATTCCATTGCTGGATGTTGGCTGTGGGATTTGTCCAGTGCTGCAACTTCATTCTTCACTACTAGATTGAAATGTTGTTGGCTGTTAGTACGACAGTGCAAGATATCGTATAATGGGAATTAAACATGCATTATCTATTTGGCATCATTAGTGGTTCTTCTCTGCTTTACATGACTGAACGACAACATGCTAAGTTATACCATACGAGCAGGGACGGAGCCAGAAAATGACGATAGGGGGGGGGGGGCAGGGGCTTGAACTAGAAGAATCAATCATAGTCAAAGAAGAGACAATATACGTACATCAATCATAGTATATATAGTAATAAGGTCTAAATACTCAAAATATAGCTGTGGTTCTGCAATTTAGATAAAGTTTTCATATCTATTAATCTGAATTTGGCTCTACAACAATCTTGATTAAGGCTCTCGACAATTTCTTCAGAATTGGTTCCTAGTTTCAATTGGCTAGAAAATGTTCTCAACAAAACTCTTCCTCTTTATACTTACAAACGCATAATTAGACAATAAAATAATTTCTGAATCGTTTCAGAGTTGTATTTTCTAGTTCTATAGTTCTAAGAGAACACATCAAAATAAATTATGGATTTCAAGATGGAGTTAGAAATCAAAACTAACCGACAGCCTGTGTGTAGGATCGTATATTTGAGGAAATCGCCGTCTTACTGGCCGCGCGGGGGATAGACGCTGCGTCCACAACCTAAGTATATGAGCCGACGGCGAGTGGCGGAAGACAGAAGATAGATCGATCAGCGATCGATCGATCTGCCTTTTTCTGAAGAAGAAACTGCCAATCAATCTACTTGCGGCCGTGTTAGCTTTTTTATTTTTTGAGCAACTGCGGCTGTGTTAGCTGTATATGCGTCGGTGTGGTTAGATAATGACTCGCAGGCCGCAGCGGTTTCTGCTTGCACGATTGGATTAGGCCCTAAGCTAGCTCCTTTATCTATTTAGATTATATTTTAATTGGACTAATAGCTTTTGCAGCTTCGTTATCTGACATGCATAGGATTGATTCTTAGTATGCCCCATTCGATCATTCTGGAATGTTTTTACACTGACAGTTTAAGAGACAAAAATCATATTCATTCAGATTTCAATAGCTGTCTTTTTTCTGTTGTTTGCCACTGTAAACATGAATGGTTCCATGCTGCAAGATCAGTTCGTTTTGTTAAATTGCTCTCACCATTTAGAATGGTTTGCCATGACATGGGTTTGTTATTACTGGAAATTCAAGAGCAACAAGATACACTAATTTCTTCTACTATTTGAGAAGCAAGATATGTTTTGGACTACTAAAAACACATGTTCAATACTGTAAGACTTAACAAAGCTTGGATATTTCAGTTCTAACAAACAGTAAGTGAATATTTTAAAGTGAAAAGTCCTGCTACAACGTGCGGGGTATAATTGAGTTCCAAGCTGGTTGTAGTCTCCTACAGATTGGATAGACGGATTTTCCTCCTGCCGGAAAACAAAACAAAAGAAAAAAACTGCACGCCACCGCCTGCCTGGCCTCGCACTCTTGCCTCCCAAGGCTGAAAAAAATGACCCTCCTGTCGTGATGCTAGCGTCGCCGCTGTTGCCAGGAAGTAACACGCCCCTGAAGAGCAACAGGTAAAACTGATGGATGTTGTGACATTGATGTTGCACTGCACATCTGTCCAAAGTAATAAAAATAATATCTTGCACTACACATTTGTTCACAACAGCCTGTGTGCCGAAGGCGATTTAATGGATTTCTTCCTGTGCTTGATACGCTTTGTTGTTTGCTGTCACTGGGATAGTGGGTTATTTCTCCCCTATTCTTCTGCATTTCTGATTGAATCATTAAGTTTTGTATTAATATGGTTGCAAACAACGCTGATGCAAGAAGCCAAGAAGCTAAACTGCTACGTTCTATGCAAAAACTGGAATTGTTACTTTTCTTTTCACTTCCTAACATGGATGAGATTACATCTTCATCCTGCTGTACTCATTGTTTCTCTAGCATGCTAATCTTTGTCTGATTGCTTCTGCTTTGTTCAAATAGGTGACACAAAGTGAAATCCTTGAAATGAACTTCAGTACTGCCTTGATGTCTTATTCAATTTAAATATTAGCTGATTCGTAATATAGTTGTATAAATAATCCTTCTGTTTTCCTTCTTCGTTTGATTTGCAAGCTAACAATTTAATTGATGCTGATTTTTTTTCTTATTACAACAGAGGTTATGGATTTTGTACTATTGTATTTCCGGAAATGTGTGTACACTGAATTGCAATCTCATGGAGCGATGGAAGCGAAGATTGCGCACTTATCTTTAAGATTACTATGAGATGGTATATTATTTTTCATTTCAGATTTAAGAGTGTCCGATCTGCTATATGTTCAGTTTCAAAATTTCTGTGTTATTACTAGTTCAGCTTCAAAATTTTAGATTTAAGAGTGTCCGATCTGCTTTCACAATATTAGTTTAGTTGGTTCATTGTCATGTATCCTTTTTTATAATACTTTTCCTTAGATTTATTTTATTGTAAACACAATAATCGGAAAGTGGCGTGTATAAAATTTCAACTGCCAATGCTACAACATAAAAATTTCAAACAATTTAGGCTCAAAGTCTGTTATGATACATCTACTATCTCAATTCTTTATGGTAATTCATGCCAATTGAACACTAGCAGCCCTCTGTGACTTTTGAATTTTGCATGCATTGCCCACATTTTTATAGTACCTTAATATAGTAGTGGTGTCTGTCGGATTGTTGCTTGGAAAATCGGCTAATATTATTACTTTGTAGATTCATTTGGGAGCTGGTTGTTATAACTTTTTAATGATTTTGTATGTGTTTTGGATTCTATGCAGGTTTGGCAGTTAGTTCGTGTTACTGGAGATTGAAGTTTTTTAGCGGGAATTAGTTGGGTCCGTCTAGCTGCCTCGAAGCGGTGGTGGTGTTGGAGGAAAAAAAATCAGTTAGTAGGACATTTTTCATGGAAGTCATGTTACTTGAGAAAAGGCTTATAGCGCTTTCTAGATATGCTTGTGATGCTTTGATATTAAGCTTTATTTTTTGAAATCATACTAGATTGTTAGAACTCTGTATGTGAACAAATGCTATTTTTTGAATGAATACAATTTTGTGGCCTTGTTGTAAATTGTGCTGCATCCAGGAAACAGGTTGCACTAAAAAAGGCGCAAATGGGCTGGACTAAAAAAATAGGTAGGCTAATGGGCAGGATAAAAAGATAACAACTGATGGGTTGGACTGGACCAAAATTATTGGGCCAAAACTCTAATAGGGCTGGTTACTACATGGGCCATGTTGGGCACCATGTCACATCCACGTAGACGCCATGTTAGGTCCACGTTGCTTCCACGTCATGTTAATCGGTGACGGTTTGTTCCGTCACATCCTAGTCTGGGTTGGGCGGGCCTGGGGCAGATCCATGACGGCCAAGAACCGTCATGGAAGGTACGGTGTCAAATTATGACGTGATATACATGACGGATCTCAAATCCGTCATGTATGGGAACCCATGACAGTTTTTGGTTGATCTGTGACGGACAAGGACTGTCATGTATTAACAAGTTTCTTGTAGTGGATGTAGATGCCCTCCGTGATCGAATCCCCCTCCGGCAAGGTGTCGGCAAAGGCCAAAGATGGGATCTCATGGGAACGGAGGCTTGCGGCGGCGGAAAAGTATTTGGTGGACGCTTCTGATGTTGGGGGAATATTTTGGAATTTATAGTGCAAAGATTAGGGTTAGAGGACTCCGGAGGGGCCCACTAGCCATCAGGGCACCCCCTAGGGCGCGCCTGGCAGGCTTGTGGCCTCCTCGGGAACCTTCTGGCCCCCTCTCCAAGTCCTCTGGATGTCTTCTAGCCTAAGAAAAATCATCGCGAACGTTTTATTCCGTTTGGTATTTCTTTTCTGTAAAACTCAAAAACAAGGGAAAAAACAGAAACTGGCATTGGGATCTAGGTTAATGGGTTAGTCCCCAAAATAATATAAAATAGTATATTAATGCATATAAAACATTCAAAATAGATAATATCCAGCCCAGAGATCAAGTCTTCTGGAATACGACACTGGTTGGCATAGAACAAATCAGCTCTTTATTACAAATACTCAGAGTACAAAGGTTCGAGTATTGCATGTATTACATCAGCACGGCGACAATACGCCTGCTAAGGTAGTTCTATGCTAGCAGTAGAACAACTCAAAGCAACGGAGTAACTTCTAGCAGCGGAACCGCGACGGCGGCGGTGATCTCCACTGCGCAGGGAATCTCGCTGGAACGCGTATCCTAGCTCGCAAACTCGGGATCCTCGACACGCAAGCAATCATGGCATGCCTGCAAACGGGCATGGCATGCCAGGTGAGTACTTTGAATGTACTCGCAAGCTCACAGCAACAAAAAGCAATCAAGACAAACATCATCATGGTATTTACAGATTAATCATCCATGATGAGCATGATACTACTAGAATAACATGATCATGGCATGCACATAATTCAAGATATGAATAGGATGGTACCAGTGTTAGCATGCATCATGTTTACAAATATCATGGACCAACTTATGTGTTCGGAGGTTATCTCATAACCACCATAAATATCCATATTACTTACCATCGTGATCATCACAAGATCACCTTATCATCATCAAGAATACCGTCATGATCTTCACAAGATCACATTGTCATTATCAGGAATACCAGCGTGATCATCTCGTGACCACATCAAGAATACCAACTTCTGTCCTCATCGAACCAGGGTTGTTTATTAGTCAGGTTATTATTACTGTTGACCCATAGTGTGACCTACTACGAACTGGGCCCATATCCGCGGGCGCGGCTATTGATAGATTATACAATCTAGACAGGTTAGTACACTGTACCCACACCACAGAACCCATGGCCTCGTACTCCCATTTGGGGGGACCAACAACGTTCTGACAAAACCAATCTATTGCATGACACTCTCCTGGCCACTCCGACCAACTCCCCTTTGGTCTAAGTCATGGGTGGCCCTAGATGCCACTCTGGACATCAACGGCCACCGTCATGGCAAAACAAAACAAACGGTCCCAAACGGGGACAAAAGCGCGCAAACAACTCGGGCACACAAGGCATATGGCCGTCTACCTAATCAGGGTAGCACGCGCACATAACCTTCCCTAGTTGCAGGCACTGGCAAGAGGCATGCCAATAGACCGAATCAGGGCCCCCCATAAGGCAAGTGTGGCTGCACTGCTTAGCTCGATTCGATGGCACCATGACTCAGCCAACAGATGTTCAAGTTGTATTAAGGTCTGGTTTAACTTGAATGTAATAAGCTGAGTCACAATAACATAATGAAATAACAATGCATATGAACATGATATCGACATGAGCATGGATGGTAAGCATATCCATAAAGATCATAGCATCAACAATAATAAAGCATTTACTCTACTAGGTGCAACTGAGCATGGCATACCGATGATCATTAATAACACAAGTAAAACACTTCATATGAACATAGCTTGACCACTAGCATCAGAAATAATTACCATGAAAGAACATGATGAAAATACTAGCAAGTAATCATGTAACTAACAGATGCAAAATGATCATGGCATAAGAATGAGCATGGATCCAGAAGCATATATAAAGCATTCACAAAATATTAACAGGCACAAAGTATTTAAATATTAAAGTTGAAAACCATGGCTAATGCAAGGCCATCATGCAAGTGGCTATCGTGGCTTGTCTAGGGGTGAAGGATTCTCCGGGAAGAGGTGCGAGGAACTCGCAGAACGATTCGTCGGAAATGTTTCTTTCTCGGAGGGGGCTAAATAAGGGCAAGGGCAAAATGGTCATTTCTAGTATGCGGAAACATAGTGAAAATGGTACCAATAGGTCAGGCTCGACGAGACGAGAACGTGGGCTTTGGAATCACCTGATTCGGATCTAAGGTCATGGAGATACGGATAGTTGAAGACCAGGGACCAATATGTAAAAAAGAATCTTCACAAATAGACCCTTGGCTGGAAAAACGGAAAATGCATTCTGCCGAAATAGGTTTTCTGCATAGGAAAACACCTTTTGAGCCTTAGAAGAACAAGACTACGCTCTCAGGACAGTAAAACGTATTCCGTGGAATATGTGTCCACTTAAGCTGACTGGGCCTGGGCTTCGTGTCACTTACAGGTGGGGTCCGGGGAAGACACGGAGCCCGCCTGGCCTCGGTCGTCCTCTTCCTTGCGCTGCCCCGGACAGAATAGAGGAGGGGCAGGGGAGGGGTGACCGGCGACGACCCCGGCGGCTTCGGCCACCTCAGGGCAGGGCGAGGCCGCCGGCGGGACCAGAGCGAAGCGCCGCACTCGCCTGGACTGGTTGGGGACGCTGAGGAGGACCAGGGACGCGGTGGCTTGTAGGTTCTGGTCGGGCGCACGCCGACGCCCGCCACCGACACAAGCAATCTCCGGTCAAGAAGAGGGCACTGGAGGCTTCGGGGAGGTGCGCCGCGTCCAACCAGAGGCAGAGCAAGTGCCGAGGATGGGCAGAACGGCGGCGGCTAGGAGCGCCTGAGGACAAGGCCGTCGGCCATGATCGGGCACGTGGCCAAGGGGACTTCGGCGATGAACGGAGGGAAGGGGAAGGTTCGCCGGGGCTTTAGAAGGCCACTGGTGGTGGAGAGAAGAAGGGAGGAGGCCGGGCTTGCTCCAATTTCGGAGGAGGCCGAGGGCAGACATGGCGGCCATGGGCGAGGTGTGGTGGCTCCGGTGTTCGAGGGAGATGATGGAGAGGGCGATGACGAGCGGTGGAGGTTGGGGAACCTTCTTATAGGCACATGGAGGGCTAGGGAGCACTCGAGAACTTGCACAGATGTGACCCGTCGGGCGAGCTAGAGAAGGGGGAACTTGGTCGAGAGCTAGGGCGCGGACAAGGCGTAGCTCCAGTACATGGCAAGGCTTCGTGAGCATGGAGGAATGGACGAGAATAGGGGACACGCTTTGCCAGAGCGCGCGAACACGCATGCCAGGCACATAGTCACCGCGTGAACAGGCGCACGTGCGGCGCTCTGGCCGGCCAGACCATGTCAGCTGGAGTAGTCATTCATCAGTTAGGGCCAAAGTGCAAATGAACAAGGTTGTCAGGTAGAGTTTTCATGTACCATTCATGGAATCTTCGCATCATCGTTGTTAGAGGAGGATGATGATCAGGTTTGACGAGAGGCTGCCCGTACTGGTATCTGAATTCATCCACCTCCATTGTTTCAAACTCTACATCATCGCTCAGGTAATCAGCAGGATTGGTACCGGGCACCATCCCTGGATGATTAGCGACAATATCGCTAGACACCTTGAGCGGGCGGCATGATTGGTTCGCTTGTTCGCCAAGCTGGGGAATTTTTTCCCACTTCTTCGTTCTGCTAACCTTGCATGACTGCAAGTACTTCCCGACCGCTCCGCTTCATTATATGTCCTTTCAATAATTAGCAGATAGTTGGATTGCGGCGGAGGCGGTGGTGGTCGCTTCAGGGCATCGATAGTGCGCTTCGCTTTCACCGGATCTATCGTCTCCTTCGGAGGTGGAGGTTTCCGTGCGAAATGTTCATGCACTTCGGCAGCACTGATTTTCGCGGTTTCCTCGTCGGTCCTCTCATATGGTAACTTTTCCAGAGGCTTGAGAGATGGACCATATCTGAATTGCTTCTCGCCTCTGCTTATACTACTAGCCGCTAGAGCGGCGGCGGCTCTCTTCCGTCGTTGTTGACGAGGCGGAGTAGGAGGCGGAGTGCTCCGACGCGCCGGAGGAGGCGGAGGAGGAGGCGGAGTGCCCTCATGTGCCAGAGGAGGCGGAGGAGGAGGCGGAGTGCCCTCACGTGTCGGAGGAGGCGGAGAAGGAGGCGGAGTGCCCTGATCACTCGCCGGAGGAGGAGGAGGAGGAGCAGGAGGAGGAGGAGGAGGAGGTGGAGGCGTCCAGTTTGGAAGCTTGATGTACTCCTTCCGCCATAGACCTGTAGTCCTCAGAGCATAACCCAGCTGATTCTCCCCTTCACCTGTAGGGTGGTCAAGCTCGAGCTCATCAAATCCCTCCATTACTTCATCCACCGTCACAACAGCATAGCCATGTGGAATCGGACAGCAGTGAAAAGTTCCGTCAGGTTGAGGAGGTGCAACAGAGCCGACAGCCGCCTTCAAAGTGAGGTTCTGCCATTTCGTCATAAGCTGGCAATGTTGAGCCTCAGTGATAGTATCCACGGTGTAGCTAGGAGCTGTGAAATCAGGCTGAACAAGCTCCGTGGAAGCCACGCTGCTTCTCCGCTGAGATGGTGGGGTAGCTTCTTGGGCAAGAACTTCGTGCCGCTGAGATGGTTGGCCAGCAGCTGCAAGTTCCTCTAGCTTTACTAGTCTTGCATTGAGCTTCTGCATTTCGCTCAGCTCTGCTTTCCTCTTTCTCTCCCGGCTTCTATAACCTCCTGCGCCGGTAAACCCAACCACCCATAGAACGGAGCCTGGTGTGCCTCGTGTTCGTCCAGGGTGCTCAGGATTCCTGAGGGCCTCAGTCAGCTCGTCCTTCTCTCTGTCGGGAATGAACGTCCCTTCCTGCGCTGCGGTGATATACTTCTGAAGCTTCTTGACGGGTATTGCAAGTTGCTCGTCTGTCCAACGGCACTTCCCTGTTTCAGGGTCCAAAGTTCCCCCAACCACGAAGAACCATGTCCTTGAATGGTCTGGCCAGTTCAATGTCTGTGGTTCGACCCCTTTAGCAAGCAGGTCTTGCTCAGCTTTGTCCCACAACGGCCGGGCTTTGAGGTAGCCACCTGAACCCGTGTGATGGTGATACAACTTCTCTGCAGCATTTATCTTGTTTGTCTCTGACATTTTCTTACTCTTGTCCGATGTCTTGTAGGCCACAAATGCAGGCCAGTGATCTCTTATCTTCTCAAATCGGCCGGTGAATTCTGGAGTCTTCCCTTTGTCGACAAACTTTGATTTCAACTCATTCTTCCACCTCCTGAATAGATCTGCCATCTTCTTAAGAGCACTTGCCTTGACCAGTGGCTCTATAACTGGCTTATTCGGATCCGCCTCTGGCGGTAGGGTGAAACTTGCCTTCAGCGAGGTCCAAAGATCATCTTTCTGTCTATCGGTGACATAAGAAACTTCAGGGTCGTCGTCCTTAGGCTTATTCCATTGCTTGATGCTGATCGGGATGCTGTCCCTAACAATAGCTCTGCACTGAGCAGAAATTGCGTCCTTGGTCCGCTTGGGTTCAATCGGTAGGCCATCATCCACGAGTGCTGTGATCGTGAACCTTTCATCCTGGCGCAACCTTTTCTTCGGGCCTCGTCTCGTTACCGAAGATTGGCTCGATCCGGAGGGCTATAAAAGAAGAAAGAAGAGTTAATATATGTACATACCAAAACAATTAATGCATCAATTAGCTAGTCAGCACAGGCTTAATTAATATATATACCTCGCCGGACTTTGCAACAGCTCCCTCCTCCGTTCGATCAACAGAGCCGTCATCATGGTCTCCTTCTTCCTCCGGTATTCGGTCACCGGAGCCATCATGATCATGTCCTTCCTCCTCCATTGTTCAATCACCGGAGCCATCATCCTCTCCTTCCTAACCATCGGTGTCGTTGAGAAACGACAAGACATCACCTCCGCCGAGGATTATGTCCCCCAACAACTGTTCTTGTTCCAAGTCTCTTTGCTCCATAGTTTCTGCAGATATTACAACATGGCAATTAATATAAAAACATGAGAGATGGATATATTAGTGGCAAACATAGACCTAGCTTGCTAATCACAACAAGGAATCATATTAGTGGCCTCGACAACGCTTCTAGGGTTTGGGGTGGCCTCGACAACAGTCTTTTAACTTGGTAAATTTGGGTGGCCTTGACGCTTCTATGGTCTGGGGTGGCCTCGACAACGCTCTTTTAACTTGGTAAATTTGGGTGGCCTTTACGCTTCTAGGGTTTGGGGTGGCCTCAGCAACGCTTCTAGGGTTTGTTCGAGCGAGAGGGGGGGGGGATTCTCTTAACCTTTAAGGAATTTAACAAAATGGCGCCATTCTGGATGTGCAGAAAATGGTCCATATTTTTCCTGAGCTCATCTACCATTCTATATGTCACGTTGTCTAGTGTCAAAGGATTCAAGAAAACCATGGCTTCATCATTAGCCGGAAGTAACAGGCGCATAATGGTACGAAGCTCTCCAAAATTGTTTTGGAACGGAGTCCCGGATAGGATAATTAGTTTTTTGGTACGAAGTTCAGCAAGAGCCTTCTGAATATCACTATTTGGAAGGCCTTTGCTGAAATTCATACCAAAAAGGGAATTATTCTATCCTGAACTCCGTTCCAAAACAACTTTGAAGAGCTTTGTAGCATCATACGCCTGTTACTTCAGGCTAATGATGAAGCCATGGATTTCTTCAATACTTTGACAGACAACGTGACATATAGAAGAATATATATATGGATGAGATCAGAAAAAAAATTGGATCAACTTGTGCACATCCATAATGGGGCCATTCTTGATAAATCTATGTCAAAAGTCAAACTTTGACATATGATCAAATATTGTTGCATATGTCAAAATTCAAACTTTGACATATGATCAAATGTTGCATATGTCAAAATTCAAACTTTGACATATGATCAAACTTTGATATATAATCAAATGTTGCATATGTCAAAATTCAAACTTTAACGTATGATCAAACTTTGACATATGATCAAATGCTGCATATGTCAAAATTCAAACTTTGACATATGATCAAACTTTGATATATGATCAAATGTTGCATATGTCAAAATTCAAACTTTGACATATGATCAAACTTTGACATACGATCAAACTTTGATATATCATCAAATGTTGCACATGTGAAAATTCAAACTTTGACATATGATCAAAATTATTGCAAACTTTTAATATGACAAACTTTTAATACATTCAAACTTTATTCAATTTTTTTTATCAAGATCATCATGATGAAGTAACCACTCATCATATGCAAATTTTAACATTTGTTTCTCTATCTAAAAACCCTAAAAAAGATTCTCTTCTTACTCAAGTCATGTAGGAGTTTTCTATTATATTTGTGTGCATGCATAAGTTATTTGGTTCTGGGCCTCACTTTGTTGTTGTGAACTCCACCATTTCTCTAAAAAAATTCTCTATGCAAATTTCTCTCTAAAAAAATGTCTTTGGTCAACTTTGATAATAACCTATATATGCAAATATCTCTAACTTTGATTAATGACCTATGCAAATTTCTCTAAAAGAATGACTTTGATCATGAATATCTCTAACTGTGCAAATATCTCTAACTATGTAAATATTTTTCTTATATTTAATAAATTCTAAAGTTGGAATTTCAATTATTCATATTTTCTTTGATTTGCAAAGGAGCTATATTCTCCCCAATTCTTTTGCACCCACAAAAATTACTCCATCTATTTGACAGTACCCACAACCCATTCCGATGATTTTTTTCTAAAAATGCACATATGAACATATACAGAGAACATATACAGAGGACATACATAGATAAAACTTTTCTAAAAATGTAACTTTTGCATATATGAGCATATACAGAGAACATACATACATACATACATACATTTTTCTAAAAATGTAAAAAAAATCATCATATGAACAAAAAAAGCATACATCATCTATCATCATATCTATCATCAACATCATCTAACAATCATATGAAAATAAAATGTATATGAACAAGCAAGCTAGCAGGTGAGGAACAGGGATGGAAAGGGGGCCGGCTGGACCGTAGCGCAGGGCGGCGCGGACCGTCGCCGAGGGCTCTAGGCAGGGGCGCGGTGACGGCATCGGGGGAAGGGGCGCAGCGACAGGGTCGAGCACGTCGGCGAGGGCTCAGGGCAGGGGTGCGGCGATGACATCGAGGGCAGGGGCGCGGCGACGAGGGCTCAGGGCAGGGGCGCGGCGACGGCGTCGGGGGCGGCGACACCAACAATGGGGCAGGGGCGACGACGGCGTCGGGGGCGTCGGGGGTAGCGGCGGTGATGGCGGGCAGGGGCAGCCTGGCGGCGTCGTCGCAGAGATCGAAGAACTGAATGGAAATTTTCACAAGTGCTGCTTATATAGACGAAGCATTGGTCCCGGTTCGTGGCACCAACCGGGACAAATGCACCCCTTTAGTCCCGGTTGGTGCCACCAACCGGGACCAAAGGTCAGTTTTCAATAGCCCAAATGGTGGGAAACAGAGACCTTTGGTCCCGGTTGGTGGCACCAACCGGGACTAAAGGTGGGCATTTGTCCCGGTTGGTGCCACGAACCGGGACCAAAGGGCGGCATTGGTCCCGGTTCGTGCCACCAACCGGGACCAATAGCCTTGCACAACGGCATGGTGGTGGCAGTTTAGTCCCACCTCGCTAGTTGGGAGCGCCCCACACCTGTTTATAAGCTCCGCTGTCTCTTCCTATGGGCCTAATATAACACTGCTATGCCTGTGGTCCTACTGGGCCCGCCGCGGGCCTGCATCCTGGCCCAACATGCTAGTTGGGTTTCTAGTCGTATGCAGGCCGTGGTGGCCCTCTAGGCGGCATTTTTTTAATTTTTTTCTATACTTTTTTTTTGTTTTATGCTTTACTTAATTTTTTAGAGTTTTTGAGTGATTCATTTTGCTTTAGGTAATTTTTAGGTTATTTTAAATGTCTGTTTTAATCAAAAACATATTTTGTTATTTTAGTTTGCTATTAAAGTTTCTAACAAAAATGTTCTTTATGAAAATTCTTTTTGCTATTAATGTTTTGAACAAAAAATACTTTGATAATTTAAGTTGCATAAATTTTATAAAAAATTAGTTTCAAAAATACTAGAGGTTTATAAAATCTTTTTAGTTGATTCCTTTTGCTATTAGAGTTTTATAAAAGCATTTTAGTTGATTCTTTTTGCTATTGAAGAGTATTATAGTTTTATTTTAGTTGATCATAACAGAATATTTTAATTGATTATTTTTAGTTCATTCTTTTTGCTATTGGAGTTTCATAAAAGTTTTCTAGTTCATTCTTTTTGCTATTAGTTCATTCTTTGAGCTAAATGACCCTGAAATTGAAAAGCACTTCAAATGAACTATGAAAAGGTTCAAAGTTGGCATGGTATCATCATTTCACCCACATAGCATGTGCTAAAAAGTTGAGAGGGTTACGGCAAAAGCTGGATGCACTTCGTGTACAAAACGGACAATCTCTTTCGAAGTATCAGGGTTTCATACGAAAACTCATTTGTTACAAAAGGCATTTCATTTCTTCACATGTAACTGCAGTGATATTCTAGATCAAATGCATCATCATAATAGTTGTGGAGAGAAAGTCTGCACTTTTTCTTCGCTTGTGTCCTTTGCTTATTGTGCCGTAACCATGGATAATCTTCATCGTTTAACAGGGTGCTTGGGTCAGCCTTGACTTTGAAGGGAGGAATTTCATGAAACTTTTCATAATCTTCAGACATGTCTGTCTTGCCCTCCAATCCCACGATGTCTCTTTTTCCTGAAAGAACTATGTGGCGCTTTGGCTCATCGTATGATGTATTCGCTTCCTTATCTTTTCTTTTTCTCGATTTGGTAGACATGTCCTTCACATAGAAAACCTGCGCCACATCATTGGCTAGGACGAATGGTTCGTCTGTGTACCCAAGATTGTTGAGATCCACTATTGTCATTCCGTACTGCGGGTCTACCTGTACCCCGCCTCCTGATAGATTGACCCATTTGCACCGAAACAAAGGGACCTTAAATTCATGTCCATAGTCAAGTTCCCATATCTCCTCTATGTAACCATAATATGTGTCCTTTGCCCTATTGGTGTTTGCTGCATCAAAGCGGACACCACCATTTTGGTTGGTGCTCTTTTTATCTTGGGCGATCGTGTAAAATGAATTCCCATTTATCTCGTACCCTTGGTAATTCAATACAGTCGATGATGGTCCCCTGGCCAATGAGTATAGCTCATCAGAAATAGTGTTGTCACCCATGAGACGTGTTTGCAACCAACTGCCGAAAGTCCTGATGTGTTCACATGTAATCCAGTCGTCACACTGCTCCCAGTGTTTGGAGCGCACAATATTCTTGTGTTCATCGAATACGGGGTCAGCAAGGTAGAATTCTGTAGAACTGTGTAGTGTGCTTGAGACCAAGAACGACCGTCCCTACATATTATTGAGTCCGCTCCTAGCATGCCTTTTCCAGTTAGTCTCCCCTCATACCGTGATTGAGGGAGACCAATCTTCTTAAGGTCAGGAATGAAGTCAACAAAAAACCCAATGACCTCCTTTGTTTGATGGCCCGTGGAGATGCTTCCTTCTGGCCTAGCACGGTTACAAACATATTTCTTTAAGACTCCCATGAACCTCTCAAAGGGGAATATATTTCGTAGAAATACAGGGCCCAGAATGACAATCTCGTCAACTAGATGAACTAGGACGTGCGTCATGATATTGAAGAAGGATGGTGGGAACACCAGCTCGAAACTGACAAGACAATGCGCTAGATCACTGTTTAACCTTGGTAGGATTTCTGGATCGATCACATTCTGAGAGATTGCATTGAGGAATGCACATAGCTTCACAATGGCTAATCAAACATTTTCCGGTAGAAGCCCCCTTAATGCAACCGGAAGCAGTTGCGTCATAATCACGTGGCAGTCATGAGACTTTAGGTTCTAGAACTTTTTCTCTGCCATATTTATTATTCCCTTTATATTCGATGAGAAGCCAGACGGGACCTTCATACTGAGCAGGCATTCAAAGAAGATTTCCTTCTCTTCTTTGGTAAGAGCGTAGCTCACAAGACGTTCATACTGCTTTGGAGGCATGCCTTCTTTTTCGTGCACACGTTGCTGGTCCTCCTGTGCCTCCGGTGTATCTTTTGTCTTCCCATACACGCCCAAGAAGCCTAGCAGGTTCACGCAAAGATTCTTCGTCACGTGCATCATGTCGATTGCAGAGCGTCATTCGGAACAGATAGTCCGCCGTGACCCTTTCCAAAGGTTACTTGTAAATCATTGACCATAGCAAGTATGTGATCACCAGTAGGGACGGCGGGCTTCCTCCGGTGATCTGCCTCGCCTTTGAAATGCTTGCCTTTCTTTTGACATTGATGGTTGGTCGGAAGAAATCGACGATGCCCCAGGTACACATTCTTCCTGCATTTGTCCAAATATATACTTTCGGTGTCATCTAAATAGTGCGTGCATGCGTGGTATCCCTTGTTTGTCTGTCCTGAAAGGTTACTGAGAGCAGGCCAATCATTGATGGTTACAAACAGCAACGCATGTACGTCAAATTCCTGCTGTTGTTGCTCATCCCACACATGTACACCTTTTCCATTCCATAGCTGTAAAAGTTGTTCAACTAATGGCCTTAGGTACACATCAATGTCGTTGTCGGGTTTCTTAGGGCCTTGGATGAGAACTGGCATCATAATGAACTTCCGCTTCATGCACACCCAAGGGGGAAGGTTATAGATACATGGAGTCGTGGGCCAGGTGCTATGATTGCTGCCCTGCTCCCCAAAAGGATTAATGCCATCCACGCTTAAACCAAAGCATACGTTCCTTGCATCACCTGCAAAGTCCCCCCACTTTCTCTCAATTTTTTTCCACTGCGACCCGTCAGCGGGTGCTCTCAACTTCCCGTATTTCTTACGGTCCTCTTTGTGCCATCGCATCAACTTGGCATGCTCTTTGTTTCTGAATAGACATTTCAACCGTGGTATTATAGGAGCATACCACATCGCCTTGGCAGGAACCCTCTTCCTGGGGCGCTCGCCGGCAACATCACCACGGTCATCTTGTCTGATCTTATACCGCAATGCACCACATACCGGACATTCGTTCAAATCCTCGTACGCACCGCGGTAGAGGATGCAGTCATTAGGGCATGCATGTATCTTCTGCACCTCCAATCCTAGAGGGCATACAACCTTCTTTGTTGCATACGTACTGTCGGGCAATTCGTTATCCTTTGGAAGCTTCTTCTTTAATATTTTCAGTAGCTTCTCAAATCCTTTGTCAGATACACCATTCTCGGCCTTCCACTACAGCAATTCCAGTGTGGTTCCGAGCTTTGTCTTGCCAACTTCGCAATTGGGGTACAACCCTTTTTTGTGATCCTCTAACATGCGATCGAACTTCAACTTCTCCTTTTCACTTTCGCATTGTCTCTTTGCATCAACAATTTCCCGGCGAAGATCATCATCGGGCACATCGTCTGGTTCCTCTTGATCTTCAGCTTCCCCCTTTGCAGCATCACCGTATTCAGGGGGCACATAGTTGTCATCATCCTCTTCTTCTTCGCTGTCTTCCATCATAACCCCTCTTTCTCCGTGCTTGGTCCAAACATTATAGTGTGGCATGAAACCCTTATAAAGCAGGTGGGTGTGAAGGGTTTTAGAGTAAGAGTAAGACTTTGTATTCCCACCTATAGGGCATGGACAACACATAAAACCATTATGCTTGTTTGCCTCAGCCACTTCGAGAAAATTATGCACGCCCTTAATGTACTCGGAGGTGCATCTGTCACCGTACATCCATTGCCGATTCATCTGCGTGCATTATATATAATTAAGTGTGTCAAAAACCATTACAGAACATCATGAATAGATAAGTGACCAAATTAATAGAAGTTCATCATCACATTAAAACCAAAGTACATACATAGTTCTCATTGTACAACATATAGATCTCCAGAGCATCTAATTAAACCATACATTGAAACTATCTAAAACATTTCAACGCAACAAAAAATGCGATCATAATCGCAACTAAGGTAACAATTGATCCAACGGCATAATGATACCAAGCCTCAGTATGAATGGCATATTTTCTATAATTTCTAATCTTCAAGCGCATTACATCCATCTTGATCTTGTGATCATCGACGACATCCGCAACATGCAACTCCAATATCATCTTCTCGTCCTCAATTTTTTTTCAAATTTTCCTTCAAGTAATTGTTTTCTTCTTCAACTAAATTTAACCTCTCGACAATAGCGTCGGTTGGAATTTCCGGTTCACATACGTCCTAGATAAAAAATCTATGTCACGTATTCGGCATAATTGTCATAAATACTAAATGAAACTAATAGTTATAAAAGATAATATATATACCACATCTGAATCCTAGACAGGACGAGGGCCGAAGGAGACGGATACCAAAACCATTGCACTATATAATAACAAACAATAATAAAAGTAAGAAAATTACACATGTATCTATCTAAATCATACAAGTAAGAACTTTTTTCTTTTATAAAGAAGATAAGAACAAGAGGCTCACCACGGTGGTGCCGGCGACGAGATCGGCGCAGGCGACCGACGGCCGTGAGGACAGGGACGGGACAGGACGGACCACCGAATCTAAACAAATCTTGAGGAAAATGGTGTTTGGACAAGGAGCTTCGAGAGGAGAAAGCTTAAGTGTGGCTCGGGCATTTCATCGAACACCTCATGTGCATAGGAGATGAGCTAGAGCACCACAAAGCTCTCCCACGGCCGGCCAAAAAAACAGAGCACTCCACTGCTCTGCTCGCGGGGTATATATAGGCATCTCTTTGGTCCTGGTTTGTGGCTAGAACCGGGACTAAAGGACCCCATTTGGTCCCGGTTCCAGCCACCAGCCATGACCAATGGTTGTGGGCCAGGAGCGAGGCCCATTGGTCCCGGTTCGTGTCTGGAACCGGGACCAATGGGCCAAATGAACTGGGACCAATGGCCCCCAAGGCCCGCCAGCCCCCTGGCCTCACGAACCGGGACTGATGTCCCCATTGGTCCCGGTTCGTGAGTGAACCGGGATTAATGCCCTTACCCAGCCTGGACCAAAGCCCTGTTTTCTACTAGTGATAGTAACCACTGATGCGACCACAGCTAGCTCAAAGACAACAAAACAACAATGTATTTGTTGCTTTCTGGAGAAGATTGGTCTGGTGAGTGACTCTGATATTTGGCTGAGAGTGATCATCTACTAAGAAGATGATCTTGGCCAAGTTTGAGCTCAAAAGGAGATGCCTAGGTGCCACTTGCTTCACAATTTACTCCACTGGTCAGAAAAACAAAACTTGAAGCTATGCTCAAATGGAAGATAGTATTTAGCCAAAATTTAGAGATGAGTCATTTGATCATATGAATGTACTGTAAAAATTTCATACCATTTGGGTACACCAAAATGGTACTTCACAATGCATCTCTATGGACAGAATTTTGGGAAAATTATTGGGACAAATTGGCCAGACAAAATGAGACAAAATTTTGTGCAGAGATGTTATATGGGTAGGAGCATGTCCTGGTAAATTTTTAGCAATAATTAAGCAATGTAAAATATAGTTGTTTCACAACCTAAAAATCTGACCATAAGTAAAGATTTGATGATGAGTTCACATGGATTGATGGATAGATCTAAAAATTGGAGGAGAGTCATTATTTGATCATATGAAGGACCTTGCAAAATTTCAACTCATTTGGATTAACCTAGCTAGTACTTCCTTCACAAAGACTTCCATCTGAAAGAAAATTTGGAAATTTATTGAGGAAGATTCACTAGGCAAATGGAGTTGAATTTTGGAATATGGCAATGGTTTGGATATGAGAGAATGCCCAAAAAGTTTAGGAGCAATCAAGAAAAGATAGAAGCACTTCCTTCACAAAAGGCCACTTTGCACAGGATTAAAAAATGAATAATATTGAATTATTTTTGGGCCAGGCAAGGAAAGTTTGGACATATTTGGGGAATATATGATCCAAAAAATTTATGACAATTATTTGGGAATTTTGTGGAAGACAGAAATATAGGTTGCTTCACCAGCTAGGGCAAATAGGGTTATTCCTTTAATAGAAAATGGAATATTCCGAAGAAAAAGAATATTAGGATTGGTCCAAGATAGGAAATGACATGATCTTGGGATGGTTTTGAGGATGACAAGCCACTTGGGAGCCTAGGAAGATATGATCTTCCCAAGTTTCCAGACCACATAGCCACAAAAAAAAGAAAATCAAAGCAAAATCCACAGAAAATCAAAAGAAAAAGAAAGGGCCAAAATCCAGGGTGTTACAAACCTTCAACCCTTAAAGAAATCTCGTCCTCGAGATTTGGTTGTTCAGGTAACAAGCATGAATATTCTGACTTAAGGAAACCATTTCAAACTCGGGTTTCTCTTTTCCTTATATGATTTTCCCATGGAATTTCATATGACTGACTGCCTTACTCTAGGGTGATGTGCTTCACTGTATCCACATTCTGATAGGTCTTACCTCATATGTTACTTTGACTCCAATTCTTTTCTATCTGCCGGCTTAACTGGGGTACGATAGATTATCATGATAGACATATGTGGCCTTCTCGCAAGTCTGAGAGTTGTTCCCCGTGGATGTGTCATTATTATATCCAGAACGGACAATATTCTATCGAGTTGGGTGTCGGTGTCAAAACCGGCGGATCTCGGGTAGGGGTCCCGAGCTGTGGCTGTATGATCGATGGGGAACAGGGGACGAAGAACACGGTGTTTACCCAGGTTCGGGCCCTCTCTAAGAGGTAAAACCCTACGTCCTGCTTGATTGTATTTGATGTGTATGGTATGGTTACAGAGTCGATCTACCTCGAGATCAGGCGAGCTAAACCCTAGGTTGATGAGGGATTGGATGTTGTGCTAGCCCTAAATACTAAAACCCTCTGGTCTATATAGACACCAATAGGGTTAGGGTTACATGCGATCGGTTACAACAAAGGAAAGATCATGCTAAATCTTGACTTGAAGGGCACACCACGGCTCCAAGGATCTCCTATCCGGTCACAGGTCCACGCCCTAGTTCGTCTCCATAGTAGCCCTGTTGGAAATATGTCCTAGAGGCAATAATAAAGTGGTTATTATTATATTTCCTTGTTCATGATAATTGTCTATTTTTCATGCTATTATTGTGTTATCCGGAAATCGTAATACATGTGTGATTACATAGACCACAACATGTCCCTAGTGAGCCTCTAGTTGACTAGCTCGTTGATCATTAGATGGTTACGGTTTCCTGACCATGGACATTGGATGTCGTTGATAACGGGATCACATCATTAGGAGAATGATGTGATGGACAAGACCCAATCCTAAGTGTAGCACAAGATCGTGTAGTTCGTCTGCTAAAGCTTTTCTAATGTCAAGTATCATTTCCTTAGACCATGAGATTGTGCAACTCCCGGATACCGTAGGAATGCTTTGGGTGTATCAAACGTCACAACGTAACTGGGTGACCATAAAGGTGCACTACAGGTATCTCCGAAAGTGTCTGTTGGGTTGGCACGAATCGAGACTGGGATTTTGTCACTCTGTATGACAGAGAGGTATCTCTGGGCCCACTCGGTAATGCATCATCATAATGAGCTCAATGTGACTAAAGAGTTAGCCATGGGATCATGCGTTACGGAACGAGTAAAGAGACTTGCCGGTAACGAGATTGAACAAGGTATAGGGATACCGATGATCGAATCTCGGGCAAGTATCATACCGGTAGACAAAGGGAATTGTATACGGGATTGATTGAATCCTCGACATCGTGGTTCATCCGATGAGATAATCGTGGAGCATGTGGGAGCCAACATGGGTATCCAGATCCCGCTGTTGGTTATTGACCGGAGACATGTCTCGGTCATGTCTACATGCCTCCCGAACCCGTAGGGTCTACACACTTAAGGTTCGATGACGCTAGGGTTATATGGAAAGTTTGTACGTGGTTACCGAATATTGTTCGGAGTCCCGGATGAGATCCCGGACGACACGAGGAGTTCCGGAATGGTCCGCAGGTAAAGAATAATATATAGGAAGTGAGGTTTTGGTCACCGGAAGTGTTTCGGGCGTAACCGGTAATGTACCGGGACCACCGGAAGGGTTCAGGGGGTCCACCGGGTGGGGCCACCAGCCCCGGAGGCTTGCATGGGCCAAGAGTGGGAAGGGACCAGCCCCTAAGTGGGTTGGTGCGCCTCCCACCAAGGCCCAAGGCGCAGCAAAGGGGAGAAGGGGGAAACCCTAGGCGCAGATGGGCCTAAGGCCCACCGTAGGGCGCGCCCCCCCTCTCTCCCCCTCTTTGCTGCCCCCCTCCATCCCATCTAGGGCTGCCGCCCCCCCTAGGGTGGGAACCCTAGAGGGGGCGCACCCCCTCCCCTCCTCCTATATATAGTGGGGGGTTTTGGGGCTGCCAGGAACACGAATCTGTCTCCCTCTTGGCGCAGCCCTACCTCTCCACCTCCTCGTCTTTCGCAGTGCTTGGCGAAGCCCTGCTGGAGAACCACGCTGCTCCAACACCGCCACGCCATCGTGCTGCTGCTGGAGTTGTCTTCCCAACCTCTCCCTCCTCCTTGCTGGATCAAGGCGCGGGAGACGTCACCGGGCTGCACGTGTGTTGAACGCGGAGGCGCCGTTGTTCGGCACTTAGATCGGAATCGACCGCGATCTAAATCGCTACGTGTACGACTCCTCCAACCGCGTTCTTGCAAGGCTTCCGCATCGCGATCTTCAAGGGTATGAAGATGCACTCCTCTCTCTCTCGTTGCTAGTCTGTCCATAGATTGATCTTGGTGATGCGTAGTAAAATTTTTGATTTACTACTACGTTCCCCAACAGTGGCATCATGAGCTAGGTCTATGCGTAGTTTCTATGCACGAGTAGAACACAAGTTGTTGTGGGCATCGATATTGTCAATTTACTTGCCGTTACTAGTCTTATCTTGATTCGGCGGCATCGTGGGATGAAGCAGCCCGGACCGACCTTACACGTATGCTTACGTAAGACAGTTTCCACCGACTGACATGCACTAGTTGCATAAGGTGGCTAGCGGGTGTCTGTCTCTCCCACTTTAGTCGGATCGGATTCGATGAAAATGGTACTTATGAAGGGTAAATAGAAATTGGCATATCATGTTGTGGTTTTGGCGTAGGTAAGAAACGTTCTTGCTAGAAACCTATAGTAGCCACGTAAAAAAATTTGCAACAACAATTAGAGGACGTCTAACTTGTTCTTGCAGCATATGCCGTGTGATGTGATATGGCCAAAAGGATGTGATGAATGATATATGTGATGTATGAGATTGATCATGTTCTTGTAATAGGAATCACGACTTGCATGTCAATGAGTATGACAACCGGCAGGAGCCATAGGAGTTGTCTTAATTTATTGTATGACCTGCGTGTCAATGAAAACGCCATGTAATTACTTTACTTTATTGCTAACCGTTAGCCATAGTAGTAGAAGTAATAGTTGGCGAGACAACTTCATGAAGACACGATGATGGAGATCATGATGATGGAGATCATGGTGTCATGCCGGTGACGATGATGATCATGGTGCCCCGAAGATGGAGATCAAAAGGAGCAAAATGATATTGGCCATATCATGTCACTTTATGATTTGCATGTGATGTTTATCATGTTTACATCTTATTTGCTTAGAACGACGGTAGCATAAATAAGATGATCCCTCGCTAAAATTTCAAGAAAGTGTTTTCCCTAACTGTGCACCGTTGCGAAGGTTCGTTGTTTCGAAGCACCACGTGATGATCGGGTGTGATAGATTCTAACGTTCGAATACAACGGGTGTAAGCCAGATTTACACATGCAAAACACTTAGGTTGACTTGACGAGCCTAGCATGTACAGACATGGCCTCGGAACACGGAAGACCGAAAGGTCGAACATGAGTTGTATAGAAGATACGATCAACATAGAGATGTTCACCGTTGATGACTAGTCCGTCTCACATGATGATCGGACACGGCCTAGTCGATTCGGATCATGTATCACTTAGATGACTAGAGGGATGTCTATCTGAGTGGGAGTTCATTGAATAATTTGATTAGATGAACTTAATTATCATGAACTTAGTCTAAAATCTTTGCAATATGTCTTGTAGATCAAATGGCCCATGCTAATGTTGCCCTCAACTTCAACGCGTTCCTAGAGAAAACCAAACTGAAAGACGATGGTAGCAACTACACGGACTGGGTCCGTAACTTGAGGATCATCCTCATAGCTGCCAAGAAAGCATATGTCCTTGAAGCACCGCTAGGTGACGCACCTGTTTTCCCAGCAACTCAAGACATTATGAACGCCTGGCAGTCGCGTAGTGATGATTACTCCCTGGTTCAGTGCGGCATGCTTTACAGCTTAGAACCGGGGCTCCAAAAGCGTTTTGAGCAACACGGAGCATATGAGATGTTCCAAGAGCTGAAAATGGTTCTCCAAGCTCATGCCCAAGTCGAGAGATATGAAGTCTCCGACAAGTTCTACAGTTGTAAGATGGAGGAGAATAGTTCTGTCAGCGAGCACATACTCAAAATGTCTGGGTTGCACAACCGCTTGTCTCAGCTGGGAGTTAATCTCTCGGATGATGCGGTCATTGACAGAATCCTTCAGTCGCTTCCACCGAGCTACAAGAGCTTTGTGATGAACTTCAATATGCAGGGGATGGAAAAAACCATTCCTGAGGTATATTCAATGCTGAAATCAGTGGAGGTGGAGATCAAAAAGGAACATCAAGTGTTGATGGTGAATAAAACCACTAAGTTCAAGAAAGGCAAGGGTAAAAAGAACTTCAAGAAGGACGGCAAGGGAGTTGCCGCGCCCGGTAAGCAAGCTACCGGGAAGAAGCCAAAGAATGGACCCAAGACTGAGACTGAATGCTTTTATTGCAAGGGAAACGGTCACTGGAAGCGGAACTGCCCCAAGTACTTAGCGAATAAGAAGGCTGGCAATACCAAAGGTATATGTGATATACATGTTATTGATGTGTACCTTACCAGCGCTCGTAGTAGCTCCTGGGTATTTGATACCGGTGCAGTTGCTCATATTTGTAACTCAAAACAGGAGCTGCGGAATAAGCGGAGACTGGCGAAGGACGAGGTGACGATGCGCGTCGGGAATGGTTCCAAGGTCGATGTGATCGCCGTCGGCACGCTACCTCTACATCTGCCTACGGGATTAGTTTTAAACCTCAATAATTGTTATTTAGTACCAGCTTTAAGCATGAACATTGTATCAGGATCTCATTTGATGCGAGATGGCTACTCATTTAAATCCGAGAATAATGGTTGTTCTATTTATATGAGAGATATGTTTTATGGTCATGCCCCGCTGGTCAATGGTTTATTCTTATTGAATCTCGAATGTGATGTTACACATATTCATAGTGTGAATGCCAAAAGATGTAAGGTTGATAATGATAGTCCCACATACTTGTGGCACTGCCGCCTTGGTCACATTGGTGTCAAACGCATGAAGAAACTCCATGCAGATGGACTTTTGGAGTCTCTTGATTATGAATCATTTGACACGTGCGAACCATGCCTCATGGGCAAAATGACCAAGACTCCGTTCTCCGGAACAATGGAGCGAGCAACCAACTTATTGGAAATCATACATACTGATGTGTGCGGTCCAATGAGCATTGAGGCTCGCGGTGGTTATCGTTATGTTCTCACCCTCACTGATGACTTAAGTAGATATGGGTATGTCTACTTAATGAAACACAAGACTGAGACCTTCGAAAAGTTCAAGGAATTTTAGAGTGAGGTTGAGAATCAACGTGACAGGAAAATAAAGTTCTTATGATCAGATCGTGGAGGGGAATATTTGAGTCACGAATTTGGCACGCACTTAAGGAAATGTGGAATTGTTTCACAACTCACGCTGCCTGGAACACCTCAGCGTAATGGTGTGTCCGAACATCGTAATCGCACTCTATTAGATATGGTGCGATCTACGATGTCTCTTACCGATCTATCGCTATCATTTTGGGGTTATGCTTTAGAGACTGCCGCATTCACTTTAAATAGGGCTCCGTCGAAATCCGTTGAGACGACACCGTATGAATTATGGTTTGGGAAGAAACCTAAGCTGTCTTTTCTGAAAGTTTGGGGATGCGATGCTTATGTCAAGAAACTTCAACCTGAAAAGCTCGAACCCAAATCGAAAAAATGCGTCTTCATACGATACCCTAAGGAAACTATTGGGTATACCTTCTACCTTAGATCCAAAGGCAAGATCTTTGTTGCCAAGAATGGATCCTTTCTGGAGAAAGAGTTTCTCTCGAAAGAAGTAAGTGGGAGGAAAGTAGAACTTGATGAGGTACCCCCTCTTGAACCGGAGAGTAGCGCAGCTCAGGAAGATGTCTCTGTGGTGCCTGCACCGACTAGAGAGGAAGTTAATGATGATGATCATGAAACTTCGGATCAAGTTGCTACTGAACTTCGTAGGTCCATGAGGACACGTTCCGCACCAGAGTGGTACGGCAACCCTGTCCTGGAAATCATGTTCTTAGACAATGGTGAACCTTCGAACTATGAAGAAGCGATGGCAGGCTCGGATTCCAACAAATGGCTTGAAGCCATGAAATCCGAGATAGGATCCATGTATGAAAACAAAGTATGGACTTTGACAGACTTGCCCGATGATCGGCAAGCCATAGAGAACAAATGGATCTTTAAGAAGAAGACAGACGCGGATGGTAATGTGACCACCTATAAGGCTCGACTTGTCGCTAAGGGTTATCAACAAGTTCAAGGGGTTGACTACGATGAGACCTTCTCACCCGTAGTGAAGCTGAAGTCCGTCCGAATCATGTTAGCAATTGCCGCATTCTATGATTATGAGATATGGCAAATGGACGTCAAAACGGCATTCCTTAATGGTTTCCTTAAGGAAGAATTGTATATGATGCAGCCGGAAGGTTTTGTCGATCCTAATAATGCTGACAAGGTATGCAAGCTCCAGCGCTCAATCTATGGGCTGGTGCAAGCATCTCGGAGTTGGAACATTCGCTTTGATGAGATGATCAAAGCATTTGGGTTTACACAGACTTATGGAGAAGCCTGTGTTTACAAGAAAGTGAGTGGGAGCTCTGTAGCATTTCTCATATTATATGTGGATGACATACTATTAATGGGAAATGATATAGAATTCTTGGAAAGCATAAAGGCCTACTTGAATAAGTGTTTTTCAATGAAGGACCTTGGAGAAGCTGCTTACATATTAGGCATCAAGATCTATAGAGATAGATCAAGACGTCTCATTGGTCTTTCGCAAAGCACATACCTTGACAAGATATTGAAGAAGTTCAATATGGATCAGTCCAAGAAGGGGTTCTTGCCTGTATTGCAAGGTGTTAAATTGAGCACGGCTCAATGCCCGACCACGGGAGAAGATAGATAAAAGATGAGTGTCATCCCCTATGCCTCAGCCATAGGGTCTATTATGTATGCCATGCTGTGTACCAGACCTGATGTGAACCTCGCCGTAAGTTTGGTAGGGAGGTACCAAAGTAATCCCGACATGGAACACTGGACAGCGGTCAAGAACATCCTGAAGTACCTGAAAAGGACTAAGGATATGTTTCTCGTTTATGGAGGTGACGAAGAGCTCGTCGTAAAGGGTTATGTCGATGCTAGCTTCGACACAGATCTGGATGACTCAAAGTCACAAACCGGATACGCGTATATTTTGAATGGTGGGGCAGTCAGCTAGTGCAGTTGCAAGCAAAGCGTCATGGCGGGATCTACATGTGAAGCGGAGTACATAGCAGCCTCGGAGGCAGCACAGGAAGCAGTCTAGATGAAGGAGTTCATCACCGACCTAGGAGTTATTCCCAATGCGTCGGGCCCAATGACTCTCTTCTGTGACAACACTGGAGCTATTGCCCTTGCCAAGGAGCCCAGGTTTCATAAGAAGACCAGGCATATCAAGTGTCGCTTCAACTCCATTCATGAACATGTTCAAGATGGAGACATAGATATTTGTAAAGTGCATACGGATCTGAATGTTTTAGATCCGTTGACTAAACCTCTTCCACGAGCAAAACATGATCAACACCAGAACTCTATGGGTGTTCGATTCATCACAATGTAACTACATTATTGACTCTAGTGCAAGTGGGAGACTATTGGAAATATGCCTTAGAGGCAATAATAAAGTGGTTATTATTATATTTCCTTGTTCATGATAATTGTCTATTGTTCATGCTATTATTGTGTTATCCGGAAATCGTAATACATGTGTGAATACATAGACCACAACATGTCCCTAGTGAGCCTCTAGTTGACTAGCTCGTTGATCAACAGATGGTTATCGTTTCCTGACCATGGACATTGGATGTCGTTGATAACGGGATCACATCATTAGGAGAATGATGTGATGGACAAGACCCAATCCTAAGCGTAGCACAAGATCGTGTAGTTCGTCTGCTAAAGCTTTTCTAATGTCAAGTATCATTTCCTTAGACCATGAGATTGTGCAACTCCCAGATACCGTAGGAATGCTTTGGGTGTATCAAACGTCACAACGTAACTGGGTGACCATAAAGGTGCACTACAGGTATCTCCGAAAGTGTCTGTTGGGTTGGCACGAATCGAGATTGGGATTTTGTCACCCCGTATGACGGAGAGGTACCTCTGGGCCCACTCGGTAATGCATCATCATAATGAGCTCAATGTGACTAAAGAGTTAGCCATGGGATCATGCGTTACGGAACGAGTAAAGAGACTTGCCGGTAACGAGATTGAACAAGGTATAGGGATACCGACGATCGAATCTCGGGAAAGTATCATACCGGTAGACAAAGGGAATTGTATACGGGATTGATTGAATCCTCGACATCGTGGTTCATCCGAAGAGATCATCGTGGAGCATGTGGGAGCCAACATGGGTATCCAGATCCCGCTGTTGGTTATTGATCGGAGAGATGTCTCGGTCATGTCTACATGCCTCCCGAACCAGTAGGGTCTACACACTTAAGGTTCAATGACGCTAGGGTTATAGGGAAAGTTTGTACGTGGTTACCGAATGTTGTTCGGAGTCCCGGATGAGATCCCGGACGTCACGAGGAGTTCCGGAATGGTCCGGAGGTAAAGAATAATATATAGGAAGTGAGTTTTTATATAGGAAGTGAGGTTTTGGTCACCGGAAGTGTTTCGGCGTCACCGGTAATGTACCGGGACCACCGGAAGGGTTCCGGGGGTCCACCGGATGGGGCCACCAGCCCCGGAGGCTTGCATGGGCCAAGAGTGGCAAGGGACCAGCCACTAAGTGGGCTGGTGCGCCTCCCACCAAGGCCCAAGGCGCAGCAAAGGGGAGAAGGGGGAAACCCTAGGCGCAGATGGGCCTAAGGCCCACCCTAGGGCGCGCCCCCCTCTCTTCCCTCTTGGCCGCCCCTCTCCATCCCATCTAGGGATGCCGCCCCCCCTAGGGTGGGAACCCTAGAGGGGGCGCACCCCCCTCCCCTCCTCCTATATATAGTGGGGGTTTCGGGGCTGCCAGGAACACGAATCTCTCTCCCTCTTGGCGCAGCCCTACCTCTCCACCTCCTCGTCTTTCGTAGTGCTTGGCGAAGCCCTGCTGGAGAACCACGCTGCTCCAACACCACCACGCCGTCGTGCTGCTGCTGGAGTTGTCTTCCCCAACCTCTCCCTCCTCCTTGCTGGATCAAGGCGTGGGAGACGTCACCGGGCTGCACGTGTGTTGAACGCGGAGGCGCCGTTGTTCGGCGCTTAGATCGGAATCGACCGTGATCTGAATCGCTACGTGTACGACTCCTCCAACCGCGTTCTTGCAACACTTCCGCATCGCGATCTTCAAGGGTACGAAGATGCACTCCTCTCTCTCTCGTTGCTAGTCTCTCCATAGATTGATCTTGGTGATGCGTAGGAAATTTTTTGATTTACTACTGCGTTCCCCAACAAGCCCATCGGCCCGACCCATAAGCAATGGGCCGGCGGCCGGAGGACCCCTTAATCCAGGACTCCCTCAGTAGCCCCCAAACTAGCCTCCAACGCCGGGGATTGCCATCTGGCATGCTTCAAATCTTCGGCTTGCGGGGTGAGTTCTCCACCCTTACTTGTATCATTCAGAGCAGTGTTCCCTTATCGAATACTATCCGGAATCTGGATTAACGTCGGAGGTTCGCCACCCAGCGTGATCCGTATCAATGCCGCATTCGTGCTCGGCCGGTTTTGACAATCCGGAATTCGAGGACCTCACCAGAACGCTGTGGGGCCATCGGAGTTAATGCTTTCCTCGGGGCAAGGGCAAACTTTGACTGTCCTGTGCCCTTTTTAGAAGGCGAACGGACCAATGCCCTCTTTTTTTGCAGACCCGTCCTTTCAGCTTTCGGATGAAACACCTATTTATAGATACAAAGGTACGGGGGACGACTGACCCGTCCTCAGCCCAGAAGCCAACGCCTGAGAAATTTTAGGCGCCATGGCCGATGCCCCAGGCTCTTCTTCACGACCTCACGGTCCCCTTCTAGGCGACTGGGCGGGCTGCTCCATCTCACGCCTTCAGCTGAGTAATCTACAGACACAAGGATATCTCCCTGCAGCGGATCTTGTTTCCGTCCGCGCCGGATTGATCTCCGTGGATGGCCAAGCGTTCGCCGAGAACTTCCCTGCTGCTAGCAAGGAAGAGAGGGTATGTTTCGTGCCCTTCCTTTTACGGGGCCTAGGCTTTCCCATTCACCCATTCTTGCGGGGTTATTAGAATTCTATGGGATCCAGCTTCACCACCTCACCCCAGGGTCCATATTGCATATTTCTGGTTTCGTGGCACTTTGCGAGATACTCCTGAGCTGCGAAGCCCACTTTGATTTGTGGAGAAAATACTTTTGCCTCGTCACTCGTACCCGTGAAGGGTCAATGTTTGAAGTAGGCGGAGTAGAGGTATGGCGCATAGCTGGGATAGTGTATCCCATCGGGACCCCACAAAAAGATCCCGAGGAATGGACCTCAGAGTGGTTCTATATTGAAGATGTTCCGCTCTCCGACCCAGTCCGGAGAGGGCTGCTCGAATACTCAAGCGCCCCGCTAAAGAAGCGGTTCAACCAGTGACCCAAGAGTCCTTCCCAAGTAGACAACACAGAGGTGCACCTTTTGGCCACCAAAATTCGGCTACTGGCCCATAGTAAACTGACCATGATTGAAGTGATGGCCGTCGCCATAGCCCGGTGTGTACAACCCCTTCAGTAGAGGGGGCATCCTCTGTGGTGCTACAATGAGAGTAGCAACACAACCCACTACAAGCGACAAGGGCCGGATAATCAAGCGGCTATGGCCAAAATACTAGCCGACCTCTTCAAAGGAGGGAGGAAGATTTTGCTCAATTAAGTATCCGGGAGGGTTGCTCCGGCTACAATCCGGCAGACTGGGTAAGCTTCAGTCCTTTGTCTTTAGTTTGGAGATTACGTTGGAACACTTACTGGATGTACCTTTCTCTCAAACTGGGTTGGAGGTGTCAGATCGAATCCGTCCACTGCCCCTGCCCTCAACCAGAGAATCATTCCCGTGATGACGACCCGGGGTATCATGACGATCCAGAGACATTGATTGATTTTGAAGACAATGTCTTTTACCAGGAAAGCCTTGACGGCACCAAGGTTTCCTTGACGGCCGACCACCCCGGGGCTCTTCCATCCTCCACTGTAAGTGAAAGGAAGACCTCTTCCTGAACAGGGCGCTCACCTCGCACCATCCCGAATGTGCTGACTTCTACTCCCAAGGGTCGCCGCACTGCACGCCGAACAACTGCAGAAGGAGCGCGGAATATGCCGAACTTGGTCCATAATGGGGCATCCAAGCAGAAGGCCTCCGCTGGAGTAGAAGAAACCGCTCCCTCGGCCAAGAGGTAATATGTTCGGAACCATCAAAAGAGTTGCTCTTAATATCTTTCTTCTGACATTCGCTTAGTTTTGCAGAAGAAGAGTACCACCACGCCAATTCGAAGACTCCCCGGGCGCGCCGAGGCGTATTTCAATTCTTGGGCCTTCGGCATAGGCTAGGGACCATGCCAAACATGCGGCTGGTGGCACACCTCCGGAGGATCCTAACGATGTTTTGGTTACCAACTCCGAAGTCGAGAGTGTGATGAATCACCGCCGCCGGAGGGGGTCCTTGCGCCATGTTGCCTTTACCGACCAGGAGTTCAATGCATTTAATTCGGTGGTCGCATACCTTGTGGCGGCTCGAACAGGGCTCGAAGGGATTGCCAATCTTCTGTCCTCCAATGTGCAGGTGCGAGATAAATTCTTTAGGAACAGATCATAAATCCTAACCTAGTAGCCCTCGAGCCTTAATTTGGGCAGGATGACCGAGTTAAGGATCTGTAGCCATGTATTGTTTTGCGTTTGTAGGCCATGAGGGAACATAATAACAAGCGATCCAAAGATCTCGAGTTGAGCCAAACACAGCTGGCGGATACAAAAGCCGAACTAGAAGCGGCTAAGAAAGCCACCGTCGGAGCTCATGGTAAGCAGGGAAGCTTTAAAATGCTTAAAAGCTATGTGGCGTTCCTTGCTTATAACTCTGTACTATCCCTGTAGCCACCGAATCCACGGGACAATTGAGAAAATACCTGGAGGTGGCCAGGGAGTCCCAGCGGCACGCGGAAAAGCAGCATGAGGCTGGTAAACGAGTACTGACACGAAGTCATGAGGAGAAGAATAAGCTTAAGGCGGAAAATTAGCAGAAAGCCGAGGAGATCGAGAGTTTAAAATCTCAGTTGGCCCAAGACCTAGAGGAGAATCAGAAGCTAAAGGGCGGCATGTTCAGTAAGTGATGAATTCAACTTACGCATGTGTGGACGTTCACAATGTTTTGACAAGAAAATACTGCTTCTATTTGCTAGGTCTCCCGAGGGGAAGGCCGGAAGAGGAGGTCGGTTCCTTTAGCGGGAACATTTTGAAGGAACTCACCAAAACACACGAGAGAGCCCGGAAGGCCATGAAGAGCATGGTTAAGGCATTATGGCTACTAGAAGTAGCGCCAGAAAGCATGGCTAAGTTGGCTAGCCGCTTTAAAGGAGCGAGGCGGTGTTTTGAATTATGGAAGAAGTCCGCCTGCCTGGAAGGAGCACGCGAGGCCTCGGCGATGGTGAAGACCCAGTTTACCAAACTCGATCCTGAACATATGGCTAGAGATGGACCCGTGGGGCTAGATGGACAGGAATACCCCTTAGCTTAGTATATGACCAGGTAATGCCTGCTGCTCGGTACTCTCAACAAGATTGGGCTTTGGACGCTTGATAGACAATGTTGACAAAGAGTAGGGTGCGTGATTCTATGTATCCATGTACTTTACATCGCGCAATCACGATCCGCCGTAAAAATGTTGTCTTAACTAGCCATTGGCTTCTGCTTCCCCGACCAGTGGTCAGGGAGTGTCCCGTACTATGTGCCCTGAATAACAAGGGACCGTTTCCGGCAACCAGGCAATCCGGCCATTTGGTGTGAATAGACAAGACGTGCACGGAGAGCTATGTTATATTACTTTTTAACATAAGAAACATCTTCCGAAGAAAATAGTTCCTCCAAGGGTTACTTTCTTTAGGTGTGGTATGTTGACCATAAACCGTATGTCCGAATGCCAATGGCATACAGATGTTTAGTAGTTTTTTAGGAACCGAGAACAATGGTCCGGCGGCGAGTGCCTGGTTATTTTCACTTCCATCGAGGCCGACCCATTATTTTCTTTAAGAACGCTAGCTTTTGGATTCACCCGTCTGAGGTTCGTATCCGGATTAACCGGTCGTAACAATCACAGGGGTGCTCCCTTTACTCCCTAGCCGAACAATCCAAAATGTAGGGGTAAAGACAGGAGCCAGGCAACCCAGCTTGGCAAAGGACTTAAGTTAAATAGGTGCATATAATGGCTTAAAAGATATGGGAAGGATATGAGTTCAAACAAGATAGACGAGCCTTGTGATGAACATATTAATTGGCTTCTGTAAAAGGAGCCCCCAGGTAAAGCTGGATGGTACATCCTAAGATGTGTACAATAGTGATTTGGTTTATCCGGACTCTAAATCGGGAGGCTAAGGCTCCAAGAGTAATAAAGAGAGGAAAAAAACCAACGAAAAACAGAGAGCAGTGACGACGACGCCGAACTAGTCGTAGAAACGCTGAAGCCGAGCTGCGTTCCACGGGTTGGGTTCAAGGCGGTTATCCGACGGGCTGCGAAGGCAGAGGATGAGCTGCGTTCCATGGGATGGGTTCAAGGCGGTTATCCGACGGGCTCCTCCCACGAGCACTTCCTCTACAATGAAGGGGCTCTCCCATTTGGGTGAAAGCTTGTGCTTCTGCTTCTCAGGGAGGCGGAGGACGAGCTCCACCATGTTGTATGTCTTCGCCCGGAACTCCCAATGCTGCTGACAGAATGCGGAGCATGCTCGAGCAATATCGCGCTCTCCTTCCAGGGTGTCCAGGTCATCCTGCCTATCTAGCTCGACCTCCTTCTCTTCGAACATGCGTACTCTGGGTCCGTCATGGATAAGATCGGATGGGAGGACTGCCTCAGCACCGTATACCATAAAGAACGGGGTGTATCCTGTTGACCGATTAGGAGTGGTGCGCAGCCCCCATAGCACGGAGTCAAGCTCCTCTTGCCAGTGGCAATCTAATTCTTCAAGCGAGCGGATTAAGCGAGGTTTTATGCCCCTCAGAATGGGTCCATTTGCTCGCTCTACCTGCCCGTTGGTTTGTGGGTGATACACCAAAGCGGAATCGAGCTTTATGCCCATCTTAGCACACCAATCTTTAACTTCTTGGGCGGTAAAATTAGACCCATTATCAGTGATTATACTATGGGGAACACCGTAACGGTGTACGACACTGTAAATGAAGTCAACAACTGGTCCGAACTCTACAGAGGTTACCGGCTTTCCTTTGATCCACTTAGTGAACTTGTCGACCATAACCAGTAAATACTTCTTCTTCTTGGTCCCCCCTTTAAGTCGTCTGACCATGTCAAGCCCCCATACTACGAATGGCCAGGTTATTGATATAGTCCGAAGAGCCGTGGGGGCATATGACTTTGATTTGCAAATAGATGGCACCCAATGCAATGTTGGACTAAAGTGCGTGCGTCTGCAGGGCCGTGGGCCAAAAAACCCTGCTCAAAAGGCCTTACTGACCAATGCCCGAGCTGTTGCGTGGTGGCCGCCCATGCCGGCATGTATCTCAGCAAGAAGCTACTGCCCCTTCGATTCGGAGATGCACCTCTATTGGACCGCCGTAGTGCTCTTTTTATAGAGCTCGCCCTCATGGACCTTGTACGCTTTAGAGCGCCGGATTATGCTTCGTGCCTCCATATGATCATTGGGAAGTTCTTGTCACAGGAGGTAGGCAAGCAATGGCTCGGTCCATGGGGCAATTACGACCATGATCTCGTGGGCCGAGGGTGTTTCTTCAAGTGCAGAGCCCCCGATGATGTAGTCGTCGGGCTCGATTTCAGGGGGGATGACCTGGGCGGGCTCATTGGCTGTCGTGCCGCTATTCCCGTCCTACCATACCACAGATGGCTTGAAGAGCCTTTCTAGGAAGGTGTTTCTAGGGACTGGGTCGCGCTTGGCGCCCATGCGGGCTAGGAAATCTGCGGCTTGGTTACTTCCTCTAGAGACATGGTGGAATTCTAGATCCTCGAATCGGGCCGACATCCTGAGGATGGCATTTCTATATGCCGCCATTTTCGGGTCTTTGGCGTCAAATTCGCCATTGACCTGGGAGATGGCAAGGTTTGAGTCTGCCTGCACCTCTAGCCGCCGAACACCCATTGATGTTGCCATCCTAAGACCGGGCAACAGGGCCTCGTATTCGGCTGCATTATTGGAATCGGTGTACATGATCTGTAGAACGTACCGGATATTGTCGCCTGGGGGGGATATGAGGATCACCCCAGCCCCCAGTATGGCTAGCATTTTAGAGCCGTCGAAGTACATTGTCCAATGTGAAAATGTACTACATTCCCTGGGGAGTTCGGCTTCGGTCCATTCGGATAGAAAATCGGCCAGCACCTGAGATTTAATAGCTCAGCGTGGTTTGTACATGATTTCGTAGGGAAGGAGCTCTATGGCCCATTTGGCAATGCGGCCTGTGGCGCCCCTGTTATTGATTATATCATTTAAGGGTACCTCGGATACCACTGTCACCGAACACTCTTGAAAGTAGTGTTGCAGTTTTTGGGATGCCATGAAGACCGTATAGGCTGTCTAATGGTAGTGTGGGTATCGGGACTTGCACGGTGTAAGAACCTCTGACACATAGTAGATTGGTTTTGGACCTGGAACTTGTGGCCCACCGATTCCCGTTCTACGACAAGCACCACCATCACCACTTGACTGGTGGCCGAGATATACAATAGCATAGGTTTGCCGATACCTGGTGTGGCCAGGATAGGGTTGCTTGCCATGAGTGTTTTGATTTCCTCCAGTGCCGCAGTTGCTTCGTCGGTCCACTCGAAGATTTTTGTCTTTTTAAGTAGCCTGTAGAGTGGTAGTGCCTTTTCATCAAGGCGGGAGATGAAACGGCTTAAAGCCGCTATGCAACCTGCCAGCTTCTGGACGTGCTTGAGCTCCATCGGTATTGTTAGTTGGGACAAGGCCCTGATTTTAGCCGGATTGGCATCAATCCCTGTATGGGAGACGATAAATCCGAGCAGTTTCCCGGCAGGAACCCCGAAGACGCATTTGTCCGGGTTGAGCCGAATATTGTAAGTTCGTAAATTTTCGAAGGTCAGGCGAAGGTCATCTACGAGTTGATCGACATTTTTGGTTTTAATGACCATGTCGTCTACGTATGCCTTGACCGTTTGGCCGATTTGGTTTTCCAGGCATGTTTGAATGATGCATTGGTACGTGGCTCCCGCGTTCTTTAACCCGAAAGGCATCGTGTTAAAACAGAATGGCCCGTAGGGGGTGATGAACGCTGTTGCAGCTTGGCCGGACTCCTTCATCTTTATCTGGTGATATCCGGAGTATGCGTCGAGGAAGCATAGTGAGTCATGTCCGGCAGTGGCATCGATGATCTGATCTATATGAGGTAAGGGGAAGGGATCCTTGCGGTATGCCTTGTTTAAGTCCTTGAAGTCGACGCAAAGCCTCCAGGATTTGTCCTTCTTGGGTACCATTACCAGATTTGCTAGCAACTTCGGATGCTTGATTTCGTGGATGAATCTGGCTTCCAATAGCTTTGCCAATTCCTCACCCATAGCCCGTCGTTTGGGTTCAGAAAATCGACGCAGTGTCTGTTTGACTGGCTTGAAGCGTTTTATGATGTTCAAGCCGTGCTTCGCCAGCCTCCGTGGGATGCCTGGCATATCCGAATGATGCCAGGCGAACATCTCCCAGTTCTCCTGTAGGAACGTTCGTAGTGCTTCGTTGACTGTGGGGTCGCGCTGTGCTCCAATGGACGCCATTTTGTTTGGGTCTGTCGGATGTAATTGGAATTTTACTATCTCGTCAGCCGGTTTGAATGATGTGGATTTTGGCCTTTTACTAAGGACCACATCGTCCCTGTTGACTGTAATGCAGAGCGATGTTAATTCTTCAGCTGTGAGGGCCTCAGATAGTGCCTCAAGGGCAAGCGATGCTGTTTTATTCTTAGCTCGGAGGGCTGTATTCGGATCGCTGGCGAGTGAGATCACACCGTTGGGCCCTGGAATTTTGAGTTTCATGTACCCGTAATGTGGTATGGCCTAGAACCTTGCGAATGCCTCATGTCCCAATAGGGCGTGGTATCCGCTGTGGAAGGGCACAATGTGGAATAACAAGGATTCAGATATGTAGTTGTCGGGAGTACCGAACACTACGTCCAAGGATATGCGTCCGGAACAGCGCGCCTCCCTGCCGAGGAAAATTACTCGGAATGTGGTATGGCTGTGTTCAATGCGGGATCTGTTGAACTGCATTTTATCAAGTGTGGCCTCATAAATGAGGTTTAGGATGCTGCCCCCGTCCATCAGCACTTTAGTTAACCAAAAGCCATCGATTATCAGGTCGAGGACTAGTGCGGTGGGCGCGTGGGTGTTGCGGGGCCTTGGCTCGTCCTTCTGGTCGAAGGTGATAGGCGTGTTCGTCCATGGCTATGCGGCCGTCACCTGGTAGACCTGGCCGAGCTCTCGAAGAGCCCTTTTTCTTTGATTATTTGAAGAGAACGTCTCATAGACCATCAGAACACTGTTGTCATGAGGTGGCATTGCTGATCGTCTGTCAGGTGGTGTGTGACCAAGGATATTTTCGCCTCTTTTGTCCACCTGCCTCACCACCCAACAAGCTCGAAGCCTGTGAGTCGGGTTTGTGTTAAGCAGGACCGAGTGTATGGGGCACGGTTTATCCAGCAACTCATCCAGGACCGTTCTGGGTCTGTTTTTCTTTTCGGCAGGCTCGTGTTCGGGCGACCATCGCGCATATGCTCGTTTTACTTGGGCTTTTCTCGGCTATGCGGCAGGGACTGACTACATGTGCATTTGCTTCGATTTCCAAGCACTTTTTATGGCGCAATATTTGCATACCATGTCTGATAGTTCGACGAAGCTTTGCACGCGACGACGGGCGAGGGCGTTCAGGATTCCTCCGTCCCGGCAGTTGATCCGGAAAGCTTCAATTATTTATTTGTCACGACAGTCCGTCATATTGTTTTTTACCAAGAGAAATCTGGCCCAGTAATGATGGACCGATTCTTTGGGCTGCTGCTTGACGTACATCAGGTCCCATATGTTCGGACTTCCCATGTCCGGAGAATATTCGGTGTGGGAGGTGGGTGGTAAAATTTTAGACATTCCCATCTTATGTGAGTCCGGAGCGTTGGCAGCGGCGAAGCATGCTTGGGCTATATCCGAATCTGGTCGCAGGCAGTTCGGGCGCAAGCCCATATGTGGTTGGGCCGACTCGAGGTCGGATTCCGTATCATAGACCAAGTCCGAGCTCTTCTCCTGATGGGTATATACTATTTTCAGCTTCGGAGATCATGATCCCTCTGTCGTCTCTTCGATGGTAGTGACGAGGTGTGTGACCGACGGGGTGTGGATCTCTCTATTGTCGAGTTTAAGCCCGATCTGGTTGTAGGCTGTAGGCCTGCTGACAGAGATTTCGATGGCGAGGAATTGATCCACCATGCTATCTACTGAAGAGGTTCCCGTCGGGGGGATGCCCCTGTATCTTCGGCGGGACGTTCTTCAGATATTTTGAGGAGGTCCGGCTTTAAGGCCAGATCCCGGATAGTGTCAACCCCTTCGTGCCCATTGAATCCGAGGTCAAACCATCGGGCCCGGCAAGTTCTTCTGCAGCGGTAGCAGACTCTTCGGGAGGAGGGCTTTCCCGAGAGCCGGTGCCAGACTCTAAATTCCGGTGGCCGGCTCCATAAGCGGGGGTGAGGTTCTCAACTTGGCCCAAGTGGCCAGTGAGGTCGGCGCGAAAAGTGAGGCTGCCGAGCGTGAAGATCTGGCCAGGGGCGAAGATGTCCCTGGCGCAAACGGGGTATCCAACGAATAGTTGGGCCATCGATCTTTTGGCAATCCAGAGCGGAACTCCCAATGAAAGCGCAAATGTCGGTGTCAAAACTGGCGGATCTCGGGTAGGGGGTGATACGTCTCCAACGTATCTATAATTTTTTATTGTTCCATGCTATTATATTATCTGTTTTGGATGTTTTGTATGCATCAATATGCTATTTTATATTATTTTTGGGACTAACTTATTAACCGAGAGCCCAGTGCAAGTTTCTGTTATTTCCTTGCTTTTGAGTTTTACAGAAAAGGAATATCAAATAGAGTCCAAATGGAATGAAACTTTCGCGATGATTTTTCTTGGACCAGAAGATATCCACGGAGCTTGGAGAGGGGGCCAGAAGAGTCCCAAGGACTCCACAAGCCCTCAGGGCATGCCCAAGGGTGGCGCCCCCTGGCTTGTGGGCCCCACGGGACACCTCCAACCCTAATTTTTGCTCTATAAATTCCCAAATATTCCCAAACAACCAGAAGCATCAACAAAAATACTTTTCCGCTGCCACAAGCCTCTGTTCCCGTGAGATCCCATCTTGGGGCCTTTTCCGGCATCCTGCTGGAGGGGGATTCGATCACGGAGGGCATCTACATCAACTCTATTACCCTTCCAATGAAGCGTGAGTAGTTTACCAGAGACCTACGGGTCCATAGCTAGTAGCTAGATGGCTTCTTCTCTCTCCATGATCTTCAATACCATGTTCTCCTTGATGTTCTTGGAGTTCTATCCGATGTAATATTCTTTTGCGGTGTGTTTGTCAAGATCCGATGAATTGTGGATTTATGATCAGATTATCTATAAATATTATTTGAGTCTTTTCTGAATTCTTACATGCATGATCAAATATCTTTGTATTTGTCTTCGAATTATCGGTTTGGTTTGGCCAACTAGATTGGTTCTTCTTGCAATGGGAGAGGTGCTTAGTTTTTGGTTCAATCTTGCGGTGTTCTCACCCAGGGACAAAGTAGGGGTAGCGAGGCACGTATTGTATTGTTGCCATCAAGGGTAAAAGGATGGGGTTTTCATCATAGTGCCTGAGTTTATCCCTCTACATCATGTCATCTTACTTAAGGCGTTACTCCATTCTTATGAACTTAATACTCTAGATGCATGCTGGATAGCAGTCGATGTGTGGAGTAATAGTAGTAGATGCAGGCAGGAGTCGGTCTACTTGACACAGACGTGGTGCCTATATTCATGATCATTGCCTTGGATATCGTCATAACTTTGCGCTTTTCTATCAATTGCTCGAAAGTAATTTGTTCACCCACCGTATTATTTTCTTTCAGGAGAGAAGCCTCTAGTGAAACCTATGGCCCCTGGGTCTATTTTCCATCATATATTTTTAGATCTATAAACCAAAAAACCCAAAAATACCTTGCTGCAATTTATTTATTTATACTTTGTTTTATGTTTTAGTAATCTTTTATATCTATCTCTATCATATCTCACATTTGCAAGTGACCGTGAAGGGATTGACAACCCCTTTATCGCGTTGGGTGCAAGTGTTTGATTGTTTGTGTAGGTGCATAGATTGGAGAATTGCGTGTACCTCCTACTCGATTGATACATTGGTTCTCAAACTGAGGGAAATACTTATCTCTACTTGGCTGCATCATCCTTTCCTCTTCAAGGGAAAAACCAACGCAAGCTCAAGAAGTAGCAGGAAGAATTTCTGGCGCCGTTGCCGGGGAGGTTCTACATCAAGCCTACCATGTACCCATCATAAACTCTCATCTCTTGCATTACATTATTTCCCATTTGCCTCTCGTTTTCCTCTCCCCCACTTCTAAAACATTTTCAGAAAAATACAAAAAGATTTGCCTTTTTATTCGCCCTTCTTTTGTTTCGTGTTTTTGTTTGCTTTTTGTTTGCTCGTATGCTAGATTGCTTGCTTTGTTACGATGTCTCAAGAAAATACCAAGTTGTGTGACTTTTCCAATACTAATAATAATGATTTTATTAGTACTCCGATTGCTCCCGCCACTAGTGCAGAATCTTATGAAATTAATGCCGCTTAGTTGAATCTTCTTATGAAAGATCAATTTTCTGGCCTTACTAGTGAAGATGCCGCGTCCCATCTAAATACTTTCGTTGAGTTGTGCGATATGCGAAAGAAAAAAGATGTGGATAATTATATTGTTAAATTGAAGCTATTTCCGTTCTCACTACGAGACCGTGCTAAAACTTGCTTTTCATCTTTGCCTAAAAATAGTATTGATTCATGGAATAAGTGTAAAGATGCTTTTCTTTCCAAGTATTTTCCTCCCGCTAAGATCATCTCCCTTAGGAACGATATAATGAATTTCAAGCAACTTGATCATGAACATGTTGCACAATCTTGGGAGAGGATGAAATTGATGATAAGAAATTGCCCTACTCATGGTTTAAGTTTATGAATGATCATACAAATTTTTTATGCCGAATTGAATTTTGCATCTCGAAATCTTTTAGATTCCGCCGCGGGAGGTAATTTTATGGAAACCACATTAGAAGAAGCTACTAAACTCCTAGATAATATTATGGCTCATTACTCTCAATGGCATACCGAAAGATCTTCTACTAGTAAAAAAGTGCATGCGATTGAAGAAATTACTACTTTGAGTGGAAAGATGGATGAACTTATGAAATTGTTCGCTAGTAAGAGTGCTCCTATTGATCCTAATGATGTGCCTTTGTATACTTTGATTGAGAATAATAATGAATCTATGGATGTGAATTTTGTTGGTAGGAACAATTTTGGTAATAACGCGTATAGAGGTAATTTCAACCCTAGGCCGTTTCCTAGTAATTCCTCTAATAGTTATGGTAATTCATACAACAATTCTTCTGGAAATTATAATAAAATACCCTCTGATCTTGAGAACAATATTAAAGATTTCATTAGTCCTCAAAAGAATTTCAATGCTATGGTTGAAGAAAAAATGCTCAAGATTGATGATTTGGATAGGAACGTTGATAGAATTTCTCTTGAGATTGATTCTTTGAAAATTAGTTCTATGCCACCCAAGCATTATATTAGTGAATCTCTAAAGGCTATTAAAATTTCTATTGATGAGTGTAAAGAAAGAACCGCTAGGATGCGTGCTAAGCGACATTGGTTTTGTAAAAGCGTGTTCTTCTAGTTTTTGTGAAAATAATGATGAAGGTCTTAAAGTGATTGGTGTGACTCCTATTGAATCTTTGTTACATAATATAAATCTTGATAAATATGGGACTAGAGATGAGTCAACTTTAGCTAGAAGGCGTCCCAATGATTCAGAGTTTATAGATCTGAATGCAAAAGTTGATAAAAGTGGGATTGGAGAGGTCAAAACTTTAAGTAGCGATGAACCCACTCTTTTGGATTTCAAGGAATTTAATTGTGATAATTTATCTTTGATAGATTGTATTTTCTTGTTGCAATCCATGTTGAATTCTCCTCATGCTTATAATCAAAATAAAGCTTTTACAAAACATATTGTTGATGCTATGATGAAATCTTTTGAAGAAAAACTTGAGTTGGAAGTTTCTATCCCTTGAAAGCTTTATGATGAGTGGGAACCTACTATTAAGATTAAAATTAAAGATTATGAGTGACATGCTTTGTGTGATTTGGGTGCTAGTGTTTCCACGATTCTGAAAACTTTATGTGATGTGCTAGGTTTTCGTGAATTTGATTATTGTTCTTTAAATTTGCATCTTGCGGATTCCACTATTAAGAAACCTATGGGAAGGATTAATGATGTTATTATTGTTGAAAATAGGAATTATGTGCCCGTAGATTTCATTGTTCTTGATATAGATTGCAATCCTACATGCCCTATTATTCTTGGTAGACCTTTCCTTAGAACGATTGGTGCAATTATTGATATGAAAGAAGGAAACATTAGATTTCAATTTACATTAAGGAAGGGAATGGAACACTTCCCAAGAAAAAAAATTAAGTTTCCATATGAATCTATTATGAGGGCTACTTATGGATTGCATACCAAAGATGACAATACCTAGATCTATGTTTTATGCCTAGCTAGGGGCGTTAAACAATAGCGCTTGTTGGGAGGCAACCCAATTTTATTTTTGTGTTATTTGTTTTTCGTACAGTTTTTTAATAATTACACATTATTACCTGTGTATTAATTGTGTTTTAGTGTTTTAATTAGTGTTTGAGCCAAGCAAGACCTTTGGGATGGTCTATGGTGATAGTTGATTTGATCTTGCTAAAAAACAGAAACTTTTGCACCCAGTAATTTTTTTTTGACAAAACACAGAAGCATTCTTTTGATCCGAATTTTTTACACAAGATTTATGTGCAAATTTACCTGGTTTTCCTAAATTTTCAGAATTTTTGGAGTTACAGAAGTATACAAAGTTTTCAGATTGCTACAGACTGTTCTGTTTTTGACATATTCTGTTTGTGTTGTTTGCTTATTTTGATGAATCTATGGGTAGTTTCGGGGGGTATGAACCATGGAGAAGTTGGAATACAGTAGATATTACACCAATATAAATAAAGAATGAGTTCACAATAGTACAAAAAAGTGTTGATTTATTTTCTTATACTAACGGATCTCATGAGTTTTCTGTTGAGTTTTGTGTTGTGAAGTTTTCAAGTTTTGGGTAAAGATTTGATGGACTATGGAATAAGGAGTGGCACGAGCCTAAGCTTGGGAATGACCAACGCACCCCAAGGTAATATTCAAGGACAACCAAGCATCTAAGCTTGGGGATGCCCCGGATGGCATCCCCTCTTTCGTCTTCGTTCCATCGGTAAATTTACTTGAGGCTACATTTTTATTCACCACATGATATGTGTTTTGCTTGGAGCGTCTTGTATGATATGAGTCTTAGCTTTTTAGTTTGACACAATCATCCTTGCTGTACACACCTTTGAGAGGGACACTCATGAATCGTGAATTTATTAGAATAGTCCATGTGCTTCACTTATATCTTTTGAGCTAGGCAATTTTGCTCTAGTGCTTCAATTATATCTTTTTAGAGCACGGTGGTGACTTTATTTTATAGAAATTATTGAACTCTCATGCTTCACTTATATTATTTTTAGAGTCTCTAAACAGCATGGTAATTTGCTTAGGTTATCAATTTAGTCCTAATATGATGGGCATCCAAGAGGGATATAATAAAAAACATTCATATAAAGAGCATTGAATACTATGAGAAGTTTGATTCCTTATGAATGTTTTGAGATATAAAGATGGTGATATTAGAGTCATGCGAGTGAGTAATTGTGGATTGGTAGAAATACTTGTGTTAAAGTTTGTGATTCCCGTAGAATGCCTGTTGTGACGCCCCCGGCTTAATCATGCACTAATCATACACGCAAATGCACACGATCAAGCCTAAGGACTCACTTGAAGGAATCACAACACAACTCTAAAACAAAAATAAAGGCATACAAGCATTACATTACAAGCCAGGGCCTCGAGGGCTCGAATACATAAGCTCGCTTACAAGCGTCAGCGGAAGCATCAGATATTTGAGTACAGACATAAAAGCTAAAACAGATAGGGCTTTAAAAGGCGGGGCAAAAGAAAAACACTACGATCGCAAAGCCGCAGGCCTCCTACCTGGGACCCTCCGAACCTACTCCTGGTCATCAGCAAGCTCGTAGTAGTAACCATCCTCGGGGTAGTAGTAGTGATCATCGACAGGGGCAGCTGGCTCAGGGGCTCCGTCATCTGGTTGCATCAAACGGATATGGGGAAAAGAGGAAGCAAAGCAACCGTGAGTACTCATCCAAAGTACTCAACAAGCAAGGATCTACACTACATATGCAACATTATCAAAGAAAGGCTGTATATGTTGACTGGACTACAGAAGTGCCAGAATAGAGAGAAGGCCTAGTCCTATTGAAGACTATCATCTTCAGCGGTCTTGCAGCATTAGAAGAGTGTAGATTAGTAAAGTATGAAGTAGTAGCAGTATTAAGTATCAACCTCGCCCAGAGATCCTTTCTCGACTCCCTGCGAGAAAGCGATCCAAGAGCCCTAATATCCACTTCTCATCATTAAGTTCTAGTTGTATCGATCGGGATACAACTCCGAGCGTCCGTTACCGAGGATCCGGCTATGCATAGATGTTTTCTTCCCTGCAGGGGTGCACCAACTTAACCACCATGCTCGATTAACTCCGGCCGGACACACTTTACTGGGTCATGCCCGGCCTCGGCCAAATGATACGCCGCAACCCGGCCTAGGCTTAACAAAGAGGTCAGCACGCCGGACTAAACCTATGCGCCCAGGGGTCTTGGGCCAACACCCCGGGAACTCCTGCACATTTGCGAACGTGGCCGGTGAGCAGACCTAGCCCCCTTATACAAGTGCAGGGCGTTACCAGTCCAACCAAGCGCGCGCCGCTCAGTCGCTGACGTCTATTAAGCTCCAGCTGATGCATACGACGCAGAGTGCCCATAACTGTTCCCACGTGATGGTTAGTGCTATCGGGCCAAAGGCCCACTCGGATCAAAAATCCAAATCGTTAGTGTATTGGGGGTTGTGCGGTAACGAGCAGAGACTCACGATCGATGTGACCTCATCGCCCTGTCTCGAGGACTTGCGGCAAGGGCTAAGAATGCCCGGCCACACCTCGTAATTATCTCACAGGCACCCTCCAGGTCAACATGTCTCCACATCACTCGCCACTTAGGCTCATGCGGGTACCTCTCAGGGTCGACCCGCCTTTCTAAGTAACAGTTGTAAAGTCCAAGTATCCGTGTGTCCATAACATCAGGGAATCCGAGGTATCACCCTCGTTGGATTCCTACTCGATGTCTCCGTCAAGGTGAACTTAGGAGGAATCGCCCTCGAGGTTCACACTTGAGGTGTTGCACGACGGCGTTGTTATCGGAAGTGGTGAAGCAGGAATCACCCTCGATGACCACAACTAAATAGCTACTCAATAGAGTTAACATCAGAAGTGCTAAACGAGGTATCAACCTCGGCACTCGAAGGTAACGCTGCAGTGCCATACAACAAAGGGGGGGGGGTGATGTGCGGTGCTGGGCCTGGTTGTCGATCACGTTGATCGAGTCATCTGATAATCCAGCGGGGGCAACTTGGTCAAGGTGGGGTCTCTCGTGGGTCTCTATCCAGCCTATACTAAGCAGTTTAGGATAAGCAGGTAAGGTATCAATAGTAGGTTACAATAAACAGGTTATGCATCAGAATAGGATAAATCAAAGCAGTAGCAAATTCTAATGCAAGCAGGAGGGAGAAAGAATAGGCAATATAGGCATGTTCAAAGGGGGGGTGCTTGCCTGGTTGCTTTGCAAACACCAACGGGTCTTCGACGAGGTAGACGATCATCGGGTCATCATCGTTCTGGGGGTCTATCGAGAGAGAAGAGGGGGAAGAATCAATAAATTAAGGTAGACAAATGCAATCGCAGAAGCACAACATGACATCACGTTATTCGAGAGGTGCCCTAACGCAGTACTATGCAAGTTAGTGGGAGCAGGAAATTATCCAGGAGTGTTCTCCTAGCTCCGGGTGATTATTGGACAGATGAAACAGAGGGGAAACTTCCATGTTCATCATGCTAGAGGCATGTGACAGGTATAAGGAAGGCATATTCGGATTCGTCTCATTTTTTTTGATCAACTTTCATGTACAAAGTTTTTCCATCAGAGTTACGGTTAATTTTATATGATTTTCTAAAGTTTTAATCATTTTCTGGATTTATTTAACTAATTTAAATCAACATTATCCAGAACAGTAAATGGTGACGCCAGCATGACATAGAGGTGACGTCAGCGGTCAACAGTCCGCTGACCAGAGTCAAATCTAACCTGTGGATCCAGTGGGACCCACTGGTCAGTGACTGTGGCTTTAACAGAGGGGTTAGATTAACAAAACAGATTAATTAGTGGGTTGGCCCCAGTAGTCAGTGAGTGATTAGAACTTAAATTAATTATTTAGTTCAATTAAAAATTATCTTTTTATTAAAAATCATTTAATCGATCAGGCCCCACATGTCAGTGGGTTGACCCAGTCAACCAGTCAACTGGGCCCACCCGTCAGTGCCACAGGGGACCCACGCCTCAGTCCATGTCGGACGCCACCGGCGTCGGCGCCGGAGAACGCTCCAGCGACCAAATCTGCGGCGGCGCGGCCTCGGATGTGGCCGGAAATCGTGCTCCGGCCACTGTTTTGCGCGCATTTTGGGCGCGTTCGAAAGTGGAGACCAAACTGCGTCGATCTGCGGCGGTCTCGCGGCCAGGGAGGCCCTACGGCGACGGCAGTGAGCACATCGGCAGCGGAGCTCTCGGGCGTCCTACAGGGAGGCGGCTGCGGTGTGAATTTGCGCGCGCGTTCGGGCTCATTCTAACGCGGGAACATCACCGCGTGGATCTAACCCAACGGCGTAGGCTACGGTGGTCGGAAGCGACGGCAGCGACGAGCTCGGACGGCGGACAGAAAATGGCGCGGCGGCGAGCTAGCTATGGTGATGTACACGGCGCGAGGAGAGGAATGGAGGCAGGGAGGAGCTCACCGAGCAGCTAAGAAAAGCCCTCGAAAGCTTTGGATCAGCAGGGGACGACGGAGACGACGGCGGTCACCGGCGACAGAAAAGATGGGGACGAGCTCGATCCTGACCGTGCGGTCATCCCCGAGCTCGATGGCGAGGCGTAGTCGAGGTAGTCGAGCGAGGCAGAGTGGATGGGCTCGTCGGAGAGGCGATCGGGAGGCAGTGGCCGCGGTAATTCATGGCCATGGCGACGGCGGCCTCGGGTGCTTGCACAAGAAGACGAAGGCGAGCGAGGGAGGGGGATTTGGGGGGTGCTAGGGTTTCGGCGGAAGGGAGAGGCATTCGGGGCAGGTCTTAACAGCGACGGGGAACCGTAGGATGCGTGACACGGCGATGATCCGCGCTCGGGCGCGTGCGCCAGCGTACACCTGCCCGAGGGGGACGACGACCGCGGTGGTGGGCTGGGCTGGCTACTATTCGACTAGAGCCCAGCGCGCCAGTACGTTTTAACCGTTTTCTTTTTCTATTTCTTTTCTTATCTACTGTTTTGCAAATGGTTTGACCACTTTCGGACTTTTACAAAATGTGTGACCTAGCTCTTAAATTGCAGTGCAACATCCTCTAACACCAGAAATTGGTTTGGGTAAAATATGATTTCAAATGAATTTTTAGTAATTGAATTGGCACTTTATATTACTGTTTTGATGTTGTTTATTATGTTTGAGTCACTTAATTAATTCAGTTAATGTAGATTGTATTTTTATAATTGCTTCTAGATTATTTGTAATATTATGAACATTTTTGTTTCTTGATTTGATCAAATTTGATTTTTCACTTTAAGTTTGAATTGCGATTTGAATTGGAAATTGAAATGAGATAGGACACCAATGAAGATCAAGTACTGTTGAATATGATGACCAGGTGCGTTTAAGAGGTTGATCACTGTAGTGTGAAGCTGGGGATGTTACACACGTATGGTGAACCGTTATATGATGAAGTCGGAGCATGATTTATTTTTGATTGTCTTCCTTATGAGTGGCGGTCGGGGACGAGCGATGGTGTTTTCCTACCAATCTATCCGCCTAGGGGCATGCGTGTAGCGCTTTGTTTTGATGACTAATAAACTTTTGCAACAAGTATCTGAGTTCTTTGACTAATGTTGAGTCCATGGATCATACGCACTCTCACCCTTCCACCATTGCTATCCTCTCTAGTTCCGCGCAATTTTCGCCGGTGCATTAAATCCACCATATACCCTTCCTCAAAACAGCCACCATACCTACCTATTATGGCATTTCCATAGCCACTCTAAGATATATTGCCATGCAACTTCCACCGTTCCGTCATATCTTTGTTCTAGTATTGAGTTGTAATTTTTGAGTTGTAAGTAAATAAAAGTGTGATGATCATCATTATTAGAGCATTGTCCCATGTGAGGAAAGGATGATGGAAGCTATGATTCCCTCACAAGTTGGGATGAGTCTCCGGACTTTACAAAAAATAAAAGAGGCCAAAGAAGCCCAAATAAAAAAGAGAGGCCAAAGAGCCCACCAAAAAAATGAGAGAAAAGAGAGAAGGGACAATGTTACTATCCTTTTTCCACACTTGTGCTTCAAAGTAGCACCATGTTCTTCATGATAGAGAGTCTCCTATTTTGTCACTTTCATATACTAGTGGGAATTTTTCATTATAGAACTTGGCTTGTATATTCCAATGATGGGCTTCCTCAAATTGGCCTAGGTCTCCGTGAGCAAGCGAGTTGGATGCACACCCACTTAGTTTCTTTTTGAGCTTTCATAAACTTATAGGTCTAGTGCTTCCGTTGCATCGCAATCCCTACTCACCCACAATGATATCTATTGATGGGCATCTCCATAGCCCGTTAATACGCCTAGTTGATGTGACACTTTCTCCTTCTTTTTGTCTTCTCCACAACCACCATATTCTATTCCACCTATAGTGCTATATCCATGGCTCACGCTCATGTATTGCGTGAAACTTGAAAAAGTATGAGAATACTAAAGTGTGGCACAATTTCTTGGCTTGTCATTGGGGTTGTGCATGATGAAATACTTTGTGTGATGAAGATGGAGCATAGCCAGACTATATGATTTTGTAGGGATACCTTCCTTTTGCCGTGTTATTTTGAGAAGACACGATTGCTTTGTTAGTATGCTTGAAGTATTATTGTTTTTATGTCAAAATTAAACTTTTGTTTTGAATCTAATGGATCTGAATATTCATGCCACAATAAAGAAGATTACATGGATAAATATGTTAGGTAGCATTCCACATCAAAAATTCTATATTTATCATTTACCTACCCGAGGAATAGTAGGAATTAAGCTTGGGGATGCTTGATACGTGTGCAACGTATCTATAATTTTTCATTGTTCCATGCTATTATATTATCTGTTTTGGATGTTTTATATGCATTAATATGCTATTTTATATTATTTTTGGGACTAACTTATTAACCAAGAGCCCAGTGCCAGTTTCTGATTTTCCTTGTTTTTGAGTTTTACAGAAAAGGCATATCAAACAGAGTCCAAACGGAATAAAACTTTCGCGATGATATTTCTTGGACCAGAAGACATCCACGGAGCTTGGAGAGGGGGCCAGAAGAGTCCCGAGGACTCCACAAGCCCTCATGGCACGTCCTAGGGGGGCGCCCCTGGGTTGTGGGCCCCATGGGACTCCTCCAACCCTAATTATTGCTCTATAAATTCCCAAATATTCCCAAATGACCAGAAGCATCCACCAAAATACTTTTCCTCCGCCGCAAGCCTCTGTTCCCGTGAGATCACATCTTGGGGCTTTTTCCGGCATCCTGCCGGAGGGGGATTCGATCACGGAGGGCATCTACATCAACTCTATTACCCTTTCGATGAAGCGTGAGTAGTTTACCACAGACCTACGGGTCCATAGCTAGTAGCTAGATTGCTTCTTCTCTCTCTATGATCTTCAATACCATGTTCTCCTCGATGTTCTTGGAGTTCTATCTGATGTAATATTCTTTTGCGGTGTGTTTGTCGAGATCCAAGGAATTATGGATTTATGATCAGATTATCTATGAATATTATTTGAGTCTTTTCTGAATTCTTATAAGCATGATCAAATATCTTTGTATTTCTCTTCGAATTATCGGTTTGGTTTGGCCAACTATATTGGTTCTTCTTGCAATGGGAGAGGTGCTTAGTTCTGGGTTCAATATTGCGGTGTCCTCACCCAGTGACAAAGTAGGGGTAGCGAGGCACGTATTGTATTGTTGCCATCAAGGGTAAAAAGATGGGGTTTTCATCATATTGCTTGAGTTTATCCCTCTACATCATGTCATCTTACTTAAGGTGTTACTCCGTTCTTATGAACTTATTACTCTAGATGCATACTAGATAGCGATCGAAGTGTGGAGTAATAGTAGATGCAGGCAGGAGCCGGTCTACTTGACACGGACATGATGCCTATATTCATCATCTGTGCCTTGGATATCGTCATAACTTTGCTCTTTTCTATCAATTGCTCGACAGTAATTTGTTCACCCACCGTATTATCTTCTTTCAAGAGAGAAGCCTCTAGTGAAACCTATGGCCCCCGGGCCTATTTTCCATCATATATTTTTAGATCTATAAACCAAAAAACCCAAAAATACCTTGCTGCAATTTATTTGTTTTTACTTTGTTTTATGTTTTAGTAATCTTTTATATCTATCTCCATCAGATCTCACCTTTGCAAGTAACCGTGAAGGGATTGACAACCCCTTTATCGCGTTGGGTGCAAGTGTTTGATTGTTTGTGTAGGTGCATAGATTGGAGACTTGTGTGTACCTCCTACTGGATTGATACCTTGGTTCTCAAACTAAGGGAAATACTTATCTCTACTTTGCTGCATCACCCTTTCCTCTTCAAGGGAAAAACCAACGCAAGCTCAAGAAGTAGCAGGGGGTCCCGAGCTGTGGATCTAGGATCGATGAGGAACATGGGACGAAGAACACGGTGTTTACCCAGGTTCGGGCCCTCTCTAAGAGGTAAAACCCTACGTCCTGCTTGATTGTATTTGATGTGTATGGTATGGTTACAGAGTCGATCTACCTCGAGATTAGGCGAGGTAAAACCCTACGTCCTGCTTGATTGTATTTGATGTGTATGGTATGGTTATAGAGTCGATCTACCTCGAGATTAGGCGAACTCAACAAATGAACCAACCATCATCCTATGAACATAACTCAACATACAACAAATGGACACCTTTTGTCGAACAACGGAGGGATGAGCAGGGACCAACTCCAGGGAGATGCAACACCACAACCTGTAATTCCACCGATTGAAAAAAATTTAGGCAAAACCCAAGTATAGTAGCGCTTGCAAGGCAAAAAAACCTAGTAAACCTATTTAAACCTAGTAAAAAGAATTATATTTGTCACCAAAATACAACACTTGACATGGCCAAAAAACATTTTTTTATGAAGGAGAAAACAGATCCTGTTGAACTTGAGCATTTCTCAGAGTTTGAAATGCTCCTGTTGAACTAAAACTATTTCAAATGAACTTGACAGAAATTTGCCATATTACTTGTACCATGGAAAAAGTGTTCTCCCTAAGCCAAAAACTTGACAGAAACTTGACAAAAATTGCAATGGAACTTGACAGAAACTTGACAAAAATTGCATTGGAACTTGTCCTGTTCTCATCGATCTTGAGCAGAGTAGAGTATAAGCTAGTAGAGTATAACTAAGCAAAAATTCAGCATTCTTAATATATGTTTGTGGCATCACTAAAGAAGTTTTGAAGCACCATCGAACAAACTAATGAGCATATCTCCTAATAATACTTGTATGCTGCACAAAACAATCACTTTCTACAATAGACTTTTTTGTGAGCAACATCAAAGTAGAGAACATCATTATAGCCTTGATCCTTTTTCAATTTGTCATGCCATTAAGACCTATGCAACAAAAGACCACATGCTTGATAACAAAGCCATGAATACAAATTGAAGTCAGTTAGAAGAACCTTTTAGTAGAAAGATTATTTTAATAATGGACATCAGCTAGTGAAAAGACTTGCCCTTCCAGGATTTAACCTTTATTCAGTTGGTTTTTAACACAATGAAAACAAGCAGATGATAGTGGACTTGTGGATACATGAGAATTCACAATCCTATTACTTGGCTAGAGAAGATGCTTCTCTTGCTAAGAATTCGGTGACATGTCACCAATGTTGTAATCAAAATTAACACACTGCTCCATACTAATCATGAAACTTATGTATAGTAGGAGTCTGCAATAGACAATCCAACAGATCAGAAAATTATGTTGAACTTCCCTAAAATGATTCCACCGAGTAGTTAGCATGCTCTAAATTATGATTTAGACAAGCATAAAAAATAAAAATTAGGTTGTGGTCACCTATAGAATTAGCAAAACAAAACAACTCAGGGTTAGAGGTTGGATTAGCAAAATAAAAAATAGTACCTATAGAATTAGCAAAGCAAAACAAAACACGTCTAGCTCGGGCACAGGGGGGCAGTGGCCACAGCGACGGGTCGAGGCAGGAAACTAAGGGGGAAAGAGCGATGCTCACCGAGGGACTAGTAGTAGCAGACTACAGCGGGGTGGATGGAGAATGGCGGTGGCAGCCACAGTGGAGCTCGACGGGGGTGCGGGATCGATGGAGAATGGAACCGGTCCTCGTAGTCGAAGCAGCCGAGCTCGACGAGGGCGGCGATGGCGAGCAGGCCCGGCGACGAGGCCGAGCGGGCTCGGAGGCGACGGCGATCTCCAGCGCAGCAGCCTGGCGGGGTGCTGTGGTTCAGCGTCGGGGGAAAGAATGGGGAAAATTGTCCTAAGTCCTGCTTATATAGCCCCACATCTAGTCCCGGTTGGTGGCTCCAACCGGGACTAAAGGCCCACCTTTAGTCCCGGTCCGAGCCACCAACCGGGACTAAAGGCATAGTCCCAGTTGGTCGATCAGACCGGGACTAAAGATGGGCCTTTAGTCCTAGTTGGAGCTACCAACCGGGACTAAAGGACTGGTCCTGTGATGTCTACTATGCAACGTTCTTCTTGTAGACTCGTGTTGGGCCTCCAAGCGCAGAGTTTTGTCGGACAGAAGCAAATTTCCATCAAGTGGATGACCTAAGGTTTATCAATCCATGGGATGTGTAGGATGAAGATGGTATCTCTCAAACAACCCTGCAACGAAATAACCAAGAGTCTCTTGCGTCCCCAACACACCCAATACAAATGGTAAATTGTATAGGTGCACTAGTTCGGGGAAGAGATGGTGATACAAGTGTAATATGGATAGTAGATATTGGTTTTTGTAATCTGAAAATATAAAAACAGCAAGGTAACTAGTAGTAAAAGTGAGCAAAAATGGTATCGCAATGCTTGAAAACAAGGCGTAGGGTTCATACTTTCACTAGTGAAAATTCTCTCAACAGTGATAACATAATTAAATCATATGGCAATCCCTCAACATGCAACAAAGAATCACTCCAAAGTTTCTATCGGAGAACGTAGGACGAAAATGTGCATCAACCCCTATGCATAGATTACCCCAATGTCACCTCGAGAATCCACGAGTTGAGTGCCAAAACATACATCAAGTGAATCAATTGAATATCCCATTGTCACCATAGATATCCCATCGCAAGACATACATCAAGTGTTCTCAAATCCAATACTCAATCCAACATAACGAAACCTCAAAGAGCAAGACTCAATTCATGACAAGAAGGTAGAGGGGAAGAAACACCATACGATCCAACTATAGTAACAAAGCTTGCAGTACATCAAGATCGTGCCAAATCAAGAACACGAGAGAGAGAGATCAAACACATAGCTACTGGTACATACCCTCAGCCCCGATGGTGAACTACTACCTCCTCGTCATGGAGGCTGCCGGGATGATGAAGATGGCCTCCGGTGATGGTTCCCCCCTCCGGCAGGGTGCCGGAACGGGCTCCTGATTGGTTTTTCGTGGCTACAGAGGCTTGTGGCGGCGGAACTTCCAATCGAGGGTTATTTTCGGAGGTTTCTGTATATATAAGAGTATTTGGTGTTGGAAACAAGTCAGGGGGACACCTAAGGGGCCCACAAGCCCTAGTGGAGTATAAGGGAGAATAATGTGCAAGCGCTCCGACTTTTGTATTTGTTTATTTTTTTTCTCTTCGCTGCGTTTGGCTTTGCCTCGGGAACTCCTTCCTTTCCCTACTTTTACACGCACTTCGGTGCTATGTGGGTCTCTTCTGGGCCATAAATGATCACCATAAATTTTCAGCCTATTTCGAGAACTTTTATTTCTGCATAAAAAATGACACCACGGTAGTTCTGCTAAAAACAGAGCCAGTCCGGGTAAGTTCTAATCAAACCATACCAAAACCATATAAAATTGTTGTAAACATGGCATGAATACTTCATAAATTATAGATACGTTGGAGACGTATCAGCATCCCCAAGCTTAATTCCTGCTCATCCTTGAGTAGGTAAATGATAAAAGAAAGAATTTATGAAGTGTGAATGCTACCTAACATATTTATCAATGTAATATTCCTTATTGTGGCATGAATGTTCAGGTCCATAAGATTCAAAACAAAAGTTTAATATTGACATAAAAACAATAATACTTCAAGCATACTAATAAAGTAATCATGTCTTCTCAAAATATCATGACCAAAGAAAGTTATCCCTACAAAATCATATAGTCTTGCTATGCTCTATCTTCATCACACAAAATATTTCATCATGCACAACCCCGATGACAAGCCAAGCAATTGTTTCATACTTTTAATGTTCTCAAGCTTTTTCAACTTTCACACAATACATGAGTGTGAGCCATGGATATAGCACCATAGGTGGAATAGAGTATGGTGGAGGTTGTGAGGAGAAGACAAAAAAGGAGAAAGTCTCACGTCAACTAGGCAAATTAATGGGCTATGGAGATGCCCATCAATTGATATCGATGCAAGTGAGTAGGGATTGCCATGCCATAGATGCACTAGAGCTATAAGTGTATGAAAGCTCAAAATGAAAACTAAGTGGGTGTGCATCCAACTTGCTTGCTCATGAAGACCTAGGGCAATTGAGGAAGCCCATCATTTCTATAATGAAAAATTCGCACTAGTATATGAAAGTGATGAAATAGGAGACTCTCTATCATGAAGAACATGGTGCTACTTTGAAGCACAAGTGTGGAAAAAGGATAGTAACATTGTCCCTTCTCTCTTTTTCCCTCATTTTTTTGTTTGGGCTCTTTGGCCTATTTTTTTTATAAAGTCAGGAGACTCATCCGAACTTGTGAGGGAATCATAGCTTCCATCATCCTTCCCTCACATGGGACTATGCTCTAATAATGATGATCATCACAATTTTATTTACTTACAACTCAAGAATTACAACTCGATACTAGAACAAGATATGACTCTATATGAATGCCTCCGGCGGTGTACCGGGATGTGCAATGATTAAGAGTGACATGTATAAAAAATATGAACGGTGACTTTGCCAAAAATACTATGCCAACTACATGATCATGCAAAGCAATATGACAATGATGGTATGTGTCATAATAAATGGAACTGTGGAAGTTGCATTGAAATATATCTCGGAATGGCTATGGAAATGCCATAATAGGTTGGTTTGGTGGCTTTTTTGAGGAAAGGTATATGGTGGGTTTAATGCACCGGTGAAAGTTGCGCGGTACTAGAGAGGCTAGCAATGGTGGAAGGGTGAGAGTGCGTATAATCCATGGACTCAACATTAGTCATAAAAACTCACATACTTATTGCAAAAATTTAGTAGCCATAGAAACAAAGTACTACACGCATGCTCCTAGGGGGATAGATTCGTAGGAAAAGACCATCGCTCGTCCCCGACCGCCACTCATAAGACAATCAAAAAATAAATCATGCTCCGACTTCATAACATAATGGTTCACCATACGTGCATGCTACGGGAATCACAAACTTTAACACAAGTATTTCTACCAATCCACCATTACTCACTAGCATGACTCTAATACACCATCTTTATATCTCAAAACAACTGCAAGGAATCAAACTTCTCATCTATTCAATGCTCTTTATATGAAAGTTTTTATTATATCCCTCTTGGATGCCCATCACATTAGGACTAAATTCATAACCTAAGCAAATTACCATGCTGTTTAAAGACTCTCAAAATAATATAAGTGAAGAATGTGAGTTCATTAATTTCTACAAAATAAAACCACCGCCATGCTCTAGACAGATATAAATGAAGCACTAGAGCAATTGACAAACTACTCCAAAAAGATATAAGTGAAGATCAATGAGTAGTCAAATAATTAATTAGCTATGTGAAGATTCTCTCTCATTTAAGAATTTTAGATCTTAATTATTTTATTCAAACATCAAGCAAATAATAAAAAAATAAAATGACGCTCCAAGCAAAAATCATATCATGTGACGAATAAAAATATATCTCCAAGTGAGGTTACCGATAACGTTGGAAACGAAAGAGGAGATGCCTTCCGGGGCATCCCCAAGCTTTGTTGCTTGGATATTCCTTGAATATTACCTTGGTGTGCCTTGGGCATCCCCAAGATTAGGGTCTTGTCACTCCTTATTCTCCTCATATTGATATCTCACCCAAAACTTGAAAACTTCAATCACACAAAATTTAACGAAACTTCGTGAGATGGGTTAGTATGATAAAACAAATCTCCACTTTTTGGTACTGTCAAGACAAGATTAAAAAATTTTCTCACATGATGCCTACTGTACCCTATCATTTCTACAGTTTATATTGAGCAATATAAGCCTTAGAAACTAGAAAACAAGCAAATTATGCATCGAAAATAGAATCTGTCAAAAACAGAATAGTCTGTAAAGATCTGAATTATACTCATACTTTTATTTCTCCAAAAACGCTGAAACATTAGGAAAACATAGAAAATTTGTATATCAATCCTCTATAAAAAAATCAGAGTTTTTCCACGTTCCAGTGAATTTTAACAATTATGTTACTGGACACAAAAGTTTCTGTTTTTGCACAGAATCAAATCAACTATCAACCACACTATCCCAAAGGCTTTACTTGGCACTTTATTGAAACAAAAGTTATAAAACATGATTACTACAGTATCTTAATCATGTGAACACACAAAAACAGTAGGGGTAAATATTGGTTTGTCTCCCAACAAACGCTTTTCTTTAATGCCTTTTAAGCTAGGCATGATGATTTCAATGATGATCACATAAAAGATAAGAATTAAAACATAATGGGAGCATAATGAAGAATATGACTAGCACATTTAAGCCTAACCCACTTCCTATGCATAGGGATCTTGTGAGCAAACAATTTATGGGAACAAGAATCAACTAGCATAGGAAGGCAAAACAAGCAAAACTTCAAGACTTTCAACACATAGAGAGGAAACTTGATATTATTGCAATATGTAAAAGCATATATTCCTCTCTCATAATAATTTTTAGTAGAATCATGAATGAATTCAAAAATATAACTATCATATAAAGCATTCTTTTCATGATTCACAAGCATAGAATTTTTATTACTCTCCACATAAGCAAATTTATTCTCATGAATAGTAGTGGGAGCAAACTCAACAAAATAACTATCATGTGAGGCATAATCTAATTGAAAATTAAAATCATGATGAGAAGTTTCATGGTTATCACTATTGTTTATAGTATACATGTCATCACAATAATCATCATAGATAGCAACTTTGTTCTCATAATCAATTGGAACCTCTACCAAAATAGTGGATTCATCACTAAATAAAGTCATGACCTCTCCAAGTCCACTTTTATCAATATTGCGAAAAGATTCAACGCCCTCCAAAATAGTGGGATCATTAGTACCTAGAGTTGACACTCTTCCAAACCCACTTTCATCAATATAATCATCATAAATAGGAGGCATGCTTTCATCATAATAAATTTTCTCATCAAAACTTGGGGGACTAAAAATATCATCTTGATCAAATATAGCATCCCCAAGCTTATGGTTTGCATATCATTAGCATCATGGATATTCAATGAATTCATACTAACAACATTGCAATTCAAATATTTTATGCCAACCATTTTATTGAATTCTTCTACTATCAATTGAGCACAATTTTCCTTTCCATCATTTTCATGAAAGACATTAGAAAGATGAAGCATATGAGGCAACCTCAATTCCATTTTTTGTTGTTTTTCTTTTGTAGACTAAACTAGTGATAAAAAAAGAAACTAAAAGATTCAATTGCAAGATCTAAAGATATACCTTCAAGCACTCACCTCTCCGGCAACGGCGCCTTAAAAGAGATTGATGTCTACTACGCAACCCTCTTCTTGTAGACTCGTGTTGGGCCTCCAAGCGCAGAGTTTTGTAGGACAGTAGAAAATTTCCCTCAAATGGATGACATAAGGTTTATCAATCCGTGGTAGGCGTAGGATGAAGATGGACTCTCTCAAACAACCCTGCAACCAAATAACAAAGAGTCTCTTGTGTCCCCAACACACCCAATACAATGGTAAATTGTATAGGTGCACTAGTTCAGCGAAGAGATGGTGATACAAGTGTAGTATGGATTGTAGATATAGGTTTTTGTAATATGAAAATATAAAAACAGCAAGGTAACTAGTAGTAAAAGTGAGAAAAACGGTATTGCAATGCTTGAAAACAAGGCCTAGAGTTCATACTTTCACTAGTGAAAATTCTCTCAACAGTGATAACATAATTAAATCATATGGCAATCCCTCAACGTGCAACAAAGAATCACTCCAAAGTTTCTATCGGAGAACTTAGGATGAAAACATGCATCAACACCAATGCATAGATTACCCCAATGTCACCTCGGGAACCCGCGAGTTGAGTGCCAAAACATACATCAAGTGAATCAATAGAACATCCCATCGTCACCACAGATATCCCATCGCAAGACATACATCAAGTGTTCTCAAATCCAGTACTCAATCGAACATAACGAAACCTCAAACAGCAAGACTCAATTCATCACAAGAAGGTAGAGGGGGAGAAACACCATATGATCCAACTATAGTAACAAAGCTTGTGGTACATCAAGATCGTGTCAAATCAAGAACACGAGAAAAAGAGAGAGAGAGAGAGAGAGATTAAACACATAGCTACTGGTACATACCCTCAGCCCTGAGGGTGACCTACTCCATCCTCGTGATGGAGACCGCCGGGATGATGAAGATGGCCTCCGGTGATGATTTCCCCCTCCGACAGGGTGCCCAAATGGGCTCCTGATTTAGTTTTTCATGGCTACAGAGGCTTCCGGTGGCGGAACTTCTGATCTAGGGTTCATTTCCGAGGTTTCTGTATATATACGAGTATTTGGCGTTGAAAACAAGTCAGGAGGAGACCTGAGGTGCCCTCAAGACCTAGGGGCGTGCCCCCTGGCTTGTGGCCTACTCGGTCACCTCCTGGCACAGTTTCGGTGCTCCGTGGGTCTCTTCTGGTCCATAAATTATTACCCTAAATTTTCAGCCTATTACGAGAACTTTTATTTCTGCACAAAAAATGACACCACGGTAGTTCTACTGAAAACAGCGTCAGTCCGGGTTAGTTCTAATCAAATCATACCAAAACCATATAAAATTATTGTAAACATGGCATGAATACTTCATAAATTATAGATACATTGGAGACATATCATCCTGGCACAGCCGTGGGGCGGTGGGAGTTTAGTCCCACCTCGCCAAGCGAAGGGCGCTCGCACCAGTTTATAAGCCCCGCTGTAGCTGCCAACTCGACCTCCTCTCTAAAGCAGGCAGTACATGCCTAAATTTCCTCTCTGCCCTGTTGGGCCTACTTGCCCCGCGGGCCGGCATCTTGGCCCATCTATAGTTGAATTTCTAGTCGTATGTAGGCCGTGGTGGCCTAGTGGCGGGCATTTTTTTATTTTTTATGTTATTTTTTGCATATGTTATGTCAATTTTTTGACCTTCTTCAAATCAAATTCTAATTTTTATACATACTCACTTATGTGTAATGCACATGATTATCAAAGTAAATCATTAAAATATATGGAATTCTAAAAAATACTTTATGAAATTTTTTGCTATTAAAGTCTTTAACAAAAAATATTTTATGAAAATTCTTTTTGCTATTAAAGTTTTTAGCAAAAAATACTTTGATAATTTTAGTTGCATAAATTTTTATATAATTTTAAGTTAATATTATTTTGATCATAATTAGAGGTTTATAAAGCTTTTTAGTTGATACTTTGCTACTAAAGAATATTATAGTTTTGTTTTAGTTGATCATAACAAAATATTTAATTGATTATTTTTAGTTGATTATTTTTGCTATTAGAGTTTTTAAAAGATTTTTAGTTATGATATTTAAATGTTACTGATTTCATGAGCTAAATGACCCTAAAATTAAAAAGCACTACAAATGAAGAATATTATAAAATACTTTTTGTTAACCTAATTATGTTATATTTTCTTTTCTGTTAAGTAATTAGTTTGCCCTAATACTTTTTGTTAACCTAATTTATTTTGATGCATAGATACATAGTGATTCAAAAAAAGCCAATACCATTGTTCTATGTTAAGGAGATAGACCCTTACTACGAATCTTAAGAAGATTTGTAGTAAGAGTCCATATCCTTAACAAAGGATGAAATGGTGTCAGAACCTTATCCCTTCAGGACGACCCGGATATTTAAGGTGGTCGACTAGCTCATCACTTGGCGTGGTGGGACTAAATACGGGTGTTAAAAATCTGCGGTAGGCCTTTAGTCATGATTGGTGCCACCAACCGGGACTAAAGCTAGGTTTTAGTTTAGTATTTTCTTTTTTTCATGCATTTAATGATTTTTTGAGCTAAATGACCCTGAAATTGAAAAGCACTACAAATGAACTTTGAAAAGGTTGAAACTTGGCATGGTATCATAATTTCACCCACATAGCATGTGGTAAAAAGTATAGAGGGTTACCGCAAGAACTGGATGCACTTCATGTACAAACTAGACAATCTCTTTCGAAGTATCAGGGTTTCGGACGAAAACTCATCTATTACAAAGGGATTTCATTTTTTAACATATTTTAACCCCAGACTTTTTATGTGTTCAATATGCACCATTCAAAGCCACATCATCAATTTTCAACCCTTTTCTGACTTAATTAGCTATTTTTAATGCATTTAATGATTTTTTGAGCTAATTGACCCTGAAATTGAAAAGCACTACAAATGAACTCTGAAAAGGTTGAAACTTGGCATGGTATCATAATTTCACCCACATAGGATGTGCTAAAAAGTTCAGACAGTTACGGAAATAACTGGATGCACTTCGTGTACAAACTAGACAATCTCTTTCAAAGTATCAGTGTTTCGGACGAAAACTCATCTATTACAAAAGGGATTTCTTTTTTTAACTTATTTTAACTCCAGACTTTTTGTGCATTCAATATTCACCATTCAAAGCCACATCATCAATTTTCAACCCTTTTCTGACTTCATTTGCTATTTTTCATGCATTTAATGATTTCTTGAACTAAATGACCCTGAAATTGAAAAGCACTACAAATGTACTCTGAAAAGGTTGAAACTTGGCATGGTATCATAATTTCACCCACATAGCATGTGCTAAAAAGGTGACAGGGTTACAACAAAAACTGGATGCACTTCATGTACAAACTAGACAATCTATTTCGAAGTATCATGGTTTCGGACAAAAACTCATCTATTACAAAGGGGTTTCATTTTTTGACATGTAATTGCAGTGATATTCTAGATCAAAGCCATCATCAGAATAGTTGTGGAGCATAACTATGGCTTTCAACCTAGAATCAAAGGTGCAAAATAGTCGGTTATCTTGTATATGTCGAACAGTTACTTGAACAATCATACCATCTGATATGTTGTCTTCACTAGAGAGAAAGTCTTCACTTTTTCTTCGCGTGTGTCCCTTGCTTATTGCACCATAATCATGGATAATCTTCATCATTTAACAGGATGTTTGGGTCAGCCTTCACTTTGAAGGGAGGAGTTTCATGAAATTTTTCATAATCTTCAGACATGTCTGTCTTGTCATCCACTCCTACGATGTTTCTTTTCCTTGAAAGAACTATGTGGCGCTTTGGCTAATCGTATGATGTATTCGCTTCCTTATCTTTTCTTTTTCTCGGTTTGGTAGACATGTCCTTCACATAGAAAACCTGCGCCACATCATTGGCTAGGACGAATGGTTCGTCTGTGTACCCAAGATTGTTGAGATCCACTATTGTCATTCCGTACTGCGGGTCTACCTGTACCCCGCCTCCTGATAGATTGACCCATTTGCACCGAAACAAAGGGACCTTAAATTCATGTCCATAGTCAAGTTCCCATATCTCCTCTATGTAACCATTATATGTGTCCTTTGCCCTATTGGTGTTTGCTGCATCAAAGCGGACACCACTATTTTGGTTGGTGCTCTTTTTATCTTGGGCCATCGTGTAAAATGAATTCCCATTTATCTCGTACCCTTGGTAAGTCCATATAGTCGAAGATGGTGTCCAGGCCAACAAGTACATCTCATCTCCAATAGTGTTGTGACGCATGAGATGTGTTTGCAGCCAACCGCCGAAAGTCCCGATGTGTTCACGTGTAATCCAGTTGTCAGACTGCTCCGGGTGTTTGGAGCGTAGAATATTCTTGTGTTCATTGATATACGAGGCAACCAAGGTAGAATTCTATAGAACTGTGTAGTGTGCTTGCACCCAAGAATGCCCGTCCCTACATATTATTGAATCCGCTCCTAGCATGCCTTTTCCAATCAATCTCCCCTCATACCGTGATTGAGGGACAGGAATAAAGTCACCAGAAAACCCAATGACCTCCTCTGTTTGATGACCCGTGGAGATGCTTCCTTCTGGCCTAGCATGGTTACGAACATATTTCTTTAAGACTCCCATGAACCTCTCAAAGGGAAACATATTGTGTAGAAATATAGGACCTAGAATGGCAATCTCGTCGACTAGGTGAACTATGTGACACCCTGGTTTTTGCTCCCTGTTTTTTTTCCTTCGCGTGATTTGACTCCCGTCTTTTTTCTCGGTGTTATCGGATTTATTTAGCTCTTGGGAATAAGCAGATGGTCGTATAGCCTTGCCTTTCCCTCAGCGTCATTCGGAATAGATTGTCCGCCAGGACCCTTTCCAAAGATTACTTGTAAATCCTTGACCATATCAAGTATATCATCGCCAGTATGGAGGATGGGCTTCTTTCAGTGATCTGCCTCACCTTTGAAATGCTTGCCTTTTTTCTTAAGGCATGCTTGGTTGGAAGAAATCGATGATGTCACAGGTACACATTCTTCTTGCATTTGTCCAAATATATACTATCAATCTCATGTAAATAGTGCGTGCATGCGTGGTATCCCTTGTTTATCTCTCCTGAAAGGTTACTAAGAACGGGCTAATCATTGATGGTTACAAACAACAACGCTTGTAGGTCAATCTCCTGCTGTTTGTGCTCATCCCACACACGAACACCTTTGATATCCCACATATGTTAAAGTTCTTCAACTAATGGCCTTAGGTACACATCAATGTCGTTGCCGGGTTGCTTAGGGCCTTGGATGAGCACTGGCATCATAATGAATTTCCGCTTCATGCACAACCAAGGAGGAAGGTTATAGATACATAGAGTCACGGGCCAGGTGCTATGATTGCTGCTCTACTCCCCAAAAGGATTAATGCCATATGCACTTAAACCAAACCAAACGTTCCTTGTGTCATCTGCAAACCTCCGCCACTTTCTCTCGATTTTTCTCCACTGCAACCCATCAGCGGGTACTCTCAACTTCCCGTCTTTCTTACGGTCTTCTTTGTGCCATCACAACAACTTGGCATGCTCTTTGTTTCTGAACATACGTTTCAACCATGCTATTATAGGAGCATACCACATCACCTTGGCAGGAACCCTCTTCCTGGAGCGCTCGCCCTCAACATCACCAGGGTCATCTCTTCCGATCTTATACCGCAATGCACCGCATACCGGGCATGCGTTCAAATTCTCATACTCACCTCGGTAGAGGATGCAGTCATGCGGGCATGCATGTATCTTCTACACCTCCAATAATAGAGGGCATAGAACCTTCTTTGCTTTGTACGTACTTTCACGCAATTCGTTATCCTTTGGAAGCTTCTTCTTCATTATTTTCAGTGGAGAACCAAATCCATTGTCAGATACACCATTGTTTGCCTTCCATTGCAGCAATTCCAGTGTGGTACCAAGCTTTGTGTTGTCATCTTCGCAATTTGGGTACAACCCTTTTTTGTGATCCTCTAACATGCGATCGAACTTCACCTTCTCCCTTTCACTTTCGCATTCTCTCTGTGCATCAACAATGACCCGGCAAAGATCATCATTGGGCACAGCTGGTGCCTCTTGATCTTCAACGTCCCCTGTTGCAGTATCACCGTATTCAGGGAACATAGGGTAGTTGTCATCATCCTCTTCTTCTTCATTATCTTCCATCATAACCCCTCTTTCTCCGTGCTTGGTCCAAACATTATAGTGTGGCATGAAACCCTTCCCAAGTAGGTGCAAGTGAAGGGTTTTTGAGTCAGAGTAATCCTTCATATTCCTACAGACAGTACATGGACAATACATAAAACCATTCTGCTTGTTGGCCTCAGCCACATCGAGAAAAATATGCAGGCCTGTAATATAGTTGGAGGTGCGTCGGTCAGCATACATCCATTGCCGGTTCATCTGCGTGCATTATATAATTAAGTGTATCAAAAACCATTAGAGAACATCATGAATAGATAAATTACCAAATTAACACAAGTTCATCATCACATTAAAACCAAACTACATTAGTGATCAAATGTTATTACTGAAGAAAAAAATACATAAAGTTCACACATAGTTCTCATAGAACAACATACAACTCTCTAGAGCATCTAACTAAAACATATATTGAAACTAACATACAACTATGTAAAACATTTAAATGCAAGAACAAATGCGATCAAAATCGCAACTAAGGTAACAATTGATCCAATAGCATAATGATACCAAGCCTCATGATCAATGGCATATTTTCTAATCTTTCTAATCTTCAAGCGCATTGCATCCATCTGGATCTTGTGATCATCAACGACATCGGCAACATGCAACTCCAATTTCATCTTCTCCTCTTTAATTCTTTTCAATTTTTCTTTCAAATAATTGTTTTTTTCAACCAAATTTAACCTCTCGACAAGAGGGTCGGTTGGAATTTCCGGTTCACATACCTCCTAGATAAAAACATCTATGTCACGTTGGTCGGCATAGTTGTCATAAACACTAAATGAAACAAATAGTTATAAAACATAATATCCCACATCCGAATAATAGACCGGGCGAGAGCCGACGGGGCCGGATACCAAAACCATGGCACTATATAATAAAAAAATATAATAAAAGTAACAAAATTATACAAGTAGCTATCTAAATCATACAAGTAAGAATTTTTTCCGTTTAAAAAGAAGATAAGAACAAGAGGCTCACCACAGTGGTGCCGGTGACGAGATCGGCGCGTGCGATCAACGACGGTGAGGACGGGGACGGGACGACACCCTACACATGTGCATACTCTAAGAAGTTAATTTGATCTCAAATTGTGCATCTAAATCAAATGAACTCCCACATACACTCCTCCACTAAAACCCACAAACCATTCTACTTCTGGAGCATTTGAAATGAGCTAAACTAGCAGTGAGACATGAAAGGATGAAGTTGCTAACCTTTTAGAACAATTGTGTAGTTGGTGCACCGCCAAACCTAGACAAATCTTGGGGAAAATGTAGCTTGGAGAGGAGAAAGCTTAATCGTGGCTCGGGCATTTCATCAAACACCTCATGTGCATCAGAGGTGAGAACAGAGCAGCACACACCCCCACGCTGGCCGGCCAAAAAACAGAGGAGTGAGCGGGCAGGGGCGAGCATATATATAGGCATCTCTTTAGTCCTGGTTGGTGTCTAGAACCAGGACTGAAGATTGAACTTTAGTCCCGATTCCAGCCACCAACCAGGACTAAAGGGGCTGCGCCAGGAGCGAGGCCCTTTAGTCTCGGTTGGTGGCTGGAACCGGGCCAAAAGGTCCCAGCTAAACCGGGACTGGTGCCTGCTGAGGCCCGGCCGGCGCCCTGGCCCCTCGAACCAGGACTGATGCACCCATTAGTCCGGATTCGTAACATGACCGGGACTGGTTCTTGCTACTTCTTGCACTTGTGTTGGTTTTTCCCTTGAAGAGGAAAGGGTGATGCTAGAAAGTAGAGATAAGTATTTCCCTTAGTTAAGAACCAAGGTATCAATCTAGTAGGAGATACAAGCAAGTCTCCAATCTATGCACCTGCACAAACAATCAAACACTTGCACCCAACGCGATAAAGGGGTTGTCAATCCCTTCATGGTCACTTGCAAAGGTGAGATCTGATAGAGATAGATATAAAAGATTACTAAAACGTAAAAAAAATAAAAGTAAATAAATTGCAGCAAGGTATTTTTTGGTTTTTTGGTTTATAGATCTCAAAATATATGATGGTAAATAGACCCGAGGGCATCACATCCGTGTCAAGTAGACCGACTCCTGCCTGCATCTACTACTATTACTCCACACATCGATCACTATCCAGCATGCATCTGGAGTATTAAGTTCAAAAGAACGGAGTAACGCCTTAAGCAAGATGACATGATGTAGAGGGATAAACTCAAGCAATATGTTGAAAACCCCATCTTTTTACCCTTGATGGCAACAATACAAATACGTGCCTCGCTACCCCTACTTTGTCACTGGGTGAGGACACCGCAAGATTGAACCCAAAACTAAGCACCTCTCCCATTGCAAGAAAAACCAATCTAGTTGGCCAAACCAAACCGATAATTCGAAGAGAAATACAAAGATATCAAATCACGCACATAAGAATTAAGAGAAGATTCAAATAATATTCATAGATAAACTAATCATAAATCCACATTTCATCGGATCTCGACAAACACACCGCAAAAGAAGATTACATCGGATAGATCTCCAAGAACATCGAGCAGAATATTGTATTGAAGATCAAAGAGAGAGAAGATGCCAGGGGGCGTGCCCCCCTAGGGCGTGCCCTAAGGGCTTGTGGAGCCCTCGGGACTCTTCTGACTTCCCCTCCAAGTCCTACTTGTGTCTTCTGGTCCAAGAAAAATCATCGTAAAGTTTTATTCCGTTTGATATTCCTTTTCTGTAAAACTGAAAAACAAGGAAAAAACAGAAATTGGCACTGGGCTCTGGGTTAATAAGTTAGTCCCAAAAATAATATAAAATAGCATATTAAGCATATAAAACATCCAAAACAGATAATATAATAGCATGGAACAATAAAAAATTATAGATACGTTGGAGACGTATCAAGCATCCCCAAGCTTAATTCCTACTCGTCCTCGAGTAGGTAAATGATAAAAACAGAATTTTTTGATGTGGAATGCTACCTAACATATATATCCATGTAATTTTCTTTATTGTGTCATGAATATTTAGATCCATAAGATTCAAAACAAAAGTTTAATATTGACATAAAAACAATAATACTTCAAGCATACTCATAAAACAATCGTGTCTTGTCAAAATAACATGGCCAAAGATAGTTATCCCTACAAAATCATATAGTCCGGCTATGCTCCATCTTCATCACACAAAGTATTAAATCATGCACAACCCCGATGACAAGCCAAGCAATTGTTTCATACTTTTGATGTTCTCAAACTTTTTCAACTTTCACGCAATACATGAGTGTGAGCCATGGATATATAGCACTCTAGGTGGAATAGAGTATGGTGGTTGTGGAGAAGACAAAAAGAAGGAAATAGTCTCACATCAACTAGGCGTATTAACGGGCTATGGAGATGCCCATCAATAGATATCAATGTGAGTGAGTAGGGATTGCCATGCAACGGATGCACTTAGAGCGATAAGTTTATGAAAGCTGAAATAGAAACTAAGTGGGTGTGCATCCAACTCGCTTGCTCACGAAGACCTAGGGCAATTTGAGGAAGCCCATCATTGGAATATACAAGCCAAGTTCTATAATGAAAAATTCCCACTAGTATATGAAAGTGACAACATAGGAGACTCTCTATCATGAAGATCATGGTGCTACTTTGAAGCACAAGTGGGGAAAAAGGATAGTAACATTGTCCCTTCTCTCTTTTCTCTCATTTTTTTGTTTGGGCTTCTAAGCCTCTTTTATTTTTTTGTGGGCTTCTCTGGTCTCTTTTATTTTTTATAAAGTCCGGAGACTCATCCCAACTTGTGTGGGAATCATAGCTTCCATCATCCTTTCCTCACATGGGACAATGCTCTAATAATAATGATCATCACACTTTTATTTAGTTACAACTCAAGAATTACAACTCGATACTTAGAACAAAATATGACGGAACGGTGGAAGTTGCATGGCAATATATCTCGGAATGGCTATGGAAATGCCATAATAGGTAGGTATGGTAGCTGTTTTGAGGAAGGGTATATGGTGGGTTTAATGTACCGGCGAAAGTTGTGCGGTACTACAGAGGCTAGCAATGGTGGAAGGGTGAGAGTGCGTATAATCCATGGACATAACATTAGTCATAAAGAACTCACATACTTATTAGAAAAATCTATTAGTTATCGAAACAAAGTACTACACGCATGCTCCTAGGGGGATAGATTCGTAGGTAAGGACCATCGCTCATCCCCGACCGCCACTCATAAGGAAGACAATCAATAAATAAATCATGCTCCGACTTCATCACATAACGGTTCACCATACGTGCATGCTACGGGAATCACAAACTTTCACACAAGTATTTCTACCAATCCACAATTACTCTCTAGCATGACACTAATATCACCATCCTTATATCTCAAAACAATCATAAGGAATCAAACTTCTCATAATATTCAACGCTCTTTATACGAAAGTTTTATTATATCCCTCTTGGATGCCCATCATATTAGGACTAAATTCAAAACCAAAACAAATTACCATGCTGTTTAGAGAGACTCTCAAAATAATATAAGTGAAGCATGAGAGTTCTACAATTTCTATAAAATAAAGCCACCGCCGTGCTCTAAAAAGATATAAGTGAAGCACTAGAGCAAATTGCCTAGCTCAAAAGATATAAGTGAAGCACATAGAGTATTCTAATAAATCACGATTCATGCGTGTCCTTCTCAAAAGGTGTGTACAGCAAGGATGATTGTGGCAAACTAAAAAGGAAAGACTCATATCATACAAGACGCTCCAAGGAAAACACATATCATTTGGTGAATAAAAATATAGCCTCTAGTAAATTTACCGATAGACGAAGACAAAAGAGGGGATGCCATCCGGGGCATCCCCAAGCTTAGATGCTTGGTTGTCCTTGAATATTACCTTGGGGTGCCTTGGGCATCCCCAAGCTTAGGCTCTTGCCACTCCTTATTCCATAGTCCATCAAATCTTCACCCAAAACTTGAAAACTTCACAACACAAAACTCAACAGAAAACTCATGAGATCCGTTAGTATAAGAAAATAAATCACCACTTTTTGGTACTGTTGTGAACTCATTATTTATTTATATTGGTGTAATATCTACTGTATTACAACTTCTCCATGGTTTATACCCCCCGATACTACCCATAGATTCATCAAAATAAGCAAACAACACATAGAAAACAGAATCTGTTAAAAACAGAACAGTCTGTAGCAATCTGGACACTTTGAATAATTCTGTAACTCCAAAAATTCTGAAAAATTAGGAAAGCCTGTGAAATTTGTATATAAATATTTTGTAAAAAATTCAGATCAGAAACACGCTTCTGTGATTTTTGAAAATTATTTTACTGGGCTTAAAAGTTACTATTTTTCAGCAAGATCAAATCAACTATCACCATAAGACATCCCAAAGGTCTTACTTGGCCCAAACACTAATTAAAACACCAAAATACAATTACTACTGAGGTAATAATGTGTATTTATGGAAAAACAGAACCAAAAACCAAAAACATAAAAAGAAAATTTGGTTGCCTCCCAACAAGCGCTATTGTTTAATGCCCCTAGCTTGGCATAAAACATAGATCTAGGTATTTTCATCTTTGGTGTTATTTTTCATATACGTATTCTCGTCGGGAGGTTTTGCAAGGATAACTTGGAACACATTATCCATAGAGATTTTGGCATTATCAAGCTTCCCATTTTTGTATCCCGTTTGATTACCCGCCACGATCCAAGAATATTGTTGATTAACATCATTGAAAACTTGTTGGATCATATCTAAAACTGGAATTTTCTTCTTGAGATTTTTCATAAAAAAATTGATTATTTCCAAAGAAATGTCTCAAAGTGTAGTCACTATTGTAAAGAATCTCATCTATCACCGGTTCTTCACGACTCATACCATAATGGTCAAAATTTTCTCTAGCCACCCGTACTACATGCTCAAATTCATTTTTAAGAACTTGGGTAGCTATCCGTTTAGCCTTAAGATCTTTTGTAACGGGTAGCTCATAAAGCAATCTTTGCAAGGTAGGATGAGTACGGATAAATCTACTTTCAAATTTCAGAACCAGTGCTGAGATAGCTTCCGCATAAGTTTTAGTTCTTTCAAGTATGGGAACATCATCGAGTGGCAAATTGCCTACACAATTGAAAAATTCTTGTATATGTTCTTTTCCCATAAAATTCCCTTCTCCCAAAACAAAATTTTTAACATCCAGATTTCCTGAATGTCCAATTTTTATAGTCAGGCCATCATCAGTTTCTGCCATACCAAAGTCACTCATGATGATAAGTTCAAGCAAACAAAAGATCGGACGGGAGAAGGGCGAATAAAAAGGCAAATCTTTTTGCATTTTTCTGAAAACATTTTAGAAGTGGGATTGAGGAAAACGAGAGGCAAATGGCAAATAATGCAATGCAAGAGATGAGAGTTTATGATGGGTACTTGGTAGGCTTGATGTAGATCTCCCCGGCAAAGGCGCCAGCAATTCTTCCTGCTACTTCTTGAGCTTGTGTTGGTTTTTCCCTTGAAGAGGAAAGGGTGATGCAGCAAAGTAGAGATAAGTATTTCCCTCAGTTAAGAACCAAGGTATCAATCAAGTAGGAGATACAAGCAAGTCTCCAACCTATGCACCTGCACAAACAATCAAACACTTGCACCCAACGCGATGAAGGGGTTGTCAATCCCTTCACGGTCACTTGCAAAGGTGAGATCTGATAGAGATAGATATAAAAGATTACTAAAATGTTAAACAAAATAAAAGTAAATAAATTGCAGCAAGGTATTTTTGGGTTTTTTGGTTTATTGATCTGAAAATATATGATGGAAAATAGACCCGGGGGCCATAGGTTTCACTGGAGGCTTCTCTCTTGATGGAAAATAATACGGTGGGTGAACAAATTACTGTTGAGCAATTGATAGAAAAGCGCAAAGTTATGACGATATCCAAGGCAATGATTATGAATATAGGCATCACGTTTGTGTCAGGTAGACCGACTCCTGCCTGCATCTACTACTATTACTCCACACATCGACCTCTATCCAGCATCCATCTAGAGTATTAAGTTCAAAAGAATGGAGTAATGCCTTAAGCAAGATGACATGATGTAGAGGGATAAACTCAAGCAATATGATGAAACCCCCATCTTTTTACCCTTGATGGCAACAATACAAATACGTGCCTCGCTACCCCTACTTTGTCACTGGGTGAGGACACCGCAAGATTGAACCCAAAACTAAGCACCTCTCCCATTGCAAGAAAAACCAATCTAGTTGGCCAAACCAAACCGATAATTCAAAGTGAAATACAAAGATATCAAATCATGCATATAAGAATTCAAAGAAGATTCAAATAATATTCATAGATAAACTAATCATAAATCCACAATTCATCGGACCTCGACAAACACACCGCAAAAGAAGATTACATCGGATAGATCTCCAAGAACATCGAGGAGAACACTGTATTGAAGATCAGAGAGAAGAAGCCATCTAGCTACTAGCTATGGACCCGTAGGTCTGTCGTAAACTACTCACGCTTCATCAGAAGGGCAATAGAGTTGATGTAGATGCCCTCCGTGATCGAATCCCCCTCCGACAGGATGCCAGAAAAGGCCCCAGGATGGGATCTCACGGAAACAGAAGGTTAAGGCGACAGAAAAGTATTTTGGTGGATGCTTCTGTTGGTTTGGGAATAGTTCTGAATTTATAGGCCAAAGATTAGGGTTGGAGGACTCCCGTGGGGCCCACAAGCCAGGGGGCGTGCCCTGAGGGCTTGTGGAGCCCTCGGGACTCTTCTGACTTCCTCGCCAAGTCCTACGTGTGTCTTCTGGTCCAAGAAAAATCATCGTAAGGTTTTATTCCGTTTGGACTCCGTTTGATATTCCTTTTTCTGTAAAACTCAAAAACAAGGAAACAACAGAAACTGGCACTGCGCTCTGGGTTAATAAGTTAGTCCAAAAAATAATATAAAATAGCATATTAATGAATATAAAACATCCAAAACAGATAATATAATAGCATGGAACAATAAAAAATTATAGATACGTTGGAGAAGTATCATTGCTCTAATCTGGAAACAACCAAAGCCCTGTTTTCTACGAGTGGCACACCACGGCTCCCAAGATCTCCTATCCGGTCACGGGTCCACGCCCTAGTTCGGCTCGACAGTAGCCCATCAGCTCGTCCCATAAGCAATGGGCCAGCGGCCCGAGGACCCCTTAATCGAGGACTCCCTCAATCATGACAAAGGTTAATAATATCGCCTTGTCGGGTGTGAAGAACTGGCCTTGATAACCACTTCCAAGATTGTTGTCCACTGTTGTCACCCGTCATAGTTTGGTCGGTCCTTACATCACATACTCATGTGTACAACTGGCTTTCTTTCTCTTCCATAAATGGTGAGGTTGTCGGACTCTTACTGTGATATCATCATTGTACGAGTGACTTGCATGAACTTGGCAGCATGCACACGGTATATATAGAAATATTTGATTTCTGAGGCAGACATGTATTCTGACTGATTCTTGTTACTGACCAGACTGTTCCGGATCTGATCCTTGGGATGCACTGCAATATGATGCCATCTCATGGTGTAATATCGTACACCAATGCCGTACTGAGGAAGATTGGACAGCTTGTGTTGGAAGCCATCGAGAGTATCGTGCTGAGGGAGACTGAATAGCTTCTTCTTGAAGCTCTTGTCGGGCAGCTTGCTGAAAAAGACTAGGTACCGTACTTCAGAAGCTTCCCCCCTTTGTGTCTTGCTGGGGAAGACTCGGTACCTTATGCCAGAAGTCTTTTTTTGGCGGTAGCTTACTGAAGAAGCCTGAGTATCTTGAATGGGAAGTCATGCACATGTCGTACTGAGGAAGACTGAGGAGCCTTCCATTATAGTTTTCTCTCGTAGCTTGTGAAGGAAGACTGGAGTTCCTTATACCAGAAACTTCTGTCTGTGATATGCGGACTGAATGCCATCTATATATACCCTTGATATTTCTGCTGCCGATACTTGTATGAAAAGGTTGTTCAACTATCCTTCTAGGGTATAGCATGTTCCAAATCGTTACTCATAACAGAACAAAACCTTGTATATGAACCATACCTTTGACTCGGGATATATGGTTGGTCTTGCACACAATTTGTCTTCCGGTTGATTTCATCATTACTACTGTGAAGGTTGCACACTGATGTATACTTGATGCTGATCAATCTAGGATATCCTTTGCATTCAGACCAGATATGCCTAATATAATGCTGTCGGCAGAGAATTCCATATTGCTTAGCCGAGCTTTCAATTATTTGAACTCCTTGATGATTCTTCGGGTCCGGTGCTACTTGATGAGCAACTCTCATAAGGGGAAATAATGCAACACCGAGGGCCCACAGAAATGAATGAAATAAAAGCACACAAGACATCAAGATTATATACAAGCAACATCACATTTTAAGTAAATTCACCACAATAATATGCATGCATATTTAAGCACACAAATCCCACAAAAACTTCGGTTCTCCGATCTAATATGTTGTGGTCGTGTGCATGAAAGTGAATCCACGTGTGGAAGGAGTTGGTGGCTCACATCAATTGCAGCTGGGCGGACATAGAGGTGAGGACGAACCTAGTGATCATGTAGCGGAACACAGAGGTCACAGCCACATCATCATCAAGCGGACGGAAGGGGAACCGTACACGTCCAAATAATGGGTGACAGGGTAGGATGAAAAACAAGGCTTGCTGGCATTGCCCTTTTCTGATAACAAAGATCAGTAAGGGTTGCCAACATGGTGGGTCCGAAGGCACGATTCGGGATGGAAATCTATCTATCACCAAAACAATAGGGGTGGCTGATGGAAGGATATCGGCACGATACTTGAGCATAACTCCTGCAAGTGTTCGACACCACTTGGTACCTCGACATCACTCCGCTGGGATAGAGATGACGCCAAACACCGAAAAGCAGGTATGCAAAGCTGGAGGGTGCAGGTAGTGGATCGAAACTGATGTCACCTACACTCACAAGATCAACCGTTAGCGATAAGAAATAAGTCTATATGCATGCTATGCAGCAAACGAATGCAACAACCAAATGCATAAAGCCGACTAAACTCTATACTACTGATTTCTAACGTTCGCGCGGACTAGGGCGTCCTATAGCCAGACCTGCACTGATACCAAGTCCTGTGGCACCCCGGCTCAGAGAGACCGAAAACCCCGTATCCCAGCCCAGAAATCAAGTCCTCTGGAATACGGCACTGCTTGGCATAGAAATAATCAGCTCTTTATTACAAATACTCGGAGTACAAAGGTTTGAGTATTGCAAGTATTACATCGGCACGACGACACTACGCCTGCTAAGGTAGTTCTATAATAGCAGCAAAACAACTCGAAGCAGTGGAACAACGACGATAGCGGTGAACTCCACTCAGCAGGGACTCTGGCTGGAACGAGTATCTCCTTGCTCGCAAACTCGGGAAACCTTGACACGCAAGCAATCACGGCATGACCTGCAAACTGGCATGACACGATAGGTGAGTACTTTGAATGTACTCGCAAGCTCACAGCAACCAAAAGCAATCAAGGCAAACAACAACATGGTATTTACAGATTAATTATCCATGATGAGCATGATACTACTAGAACAACATGAGCATGGCATGCACATAATTCAAGATATGAACAGGATGGTACTAGTGCTAGCATGCAACATGTTTACAAATATCATAGACCAACTTACTCTGTTCGGAGGTTATCTCATAACCACCATAAATAATCATATTACCTACCATCATGATCATCACAAGATCACCTTATCATCATCAAGAATACCATCGTGAACTTCACCAGATCACATTATCATTATCAAGAATACCATCCTGATCATCTCGTGACCACATCAAGAATACCAACTTCTGTCCTCATCGAACCAGGGTTGTTTATTAGTCAGGTTATTATTACTGTTGACCCATAGTGTGACCTACTACGAACTGGGCCCATATCTGCGGGCGCGGCTATCGATAGATTATACACTCTGCAGAGGTTAGTACACTGTACCCACACCACGGAACCCATGGCCTTATCCTCCCATTCAGATGGACCAACGGCGGTCTGACAAAACCAATCTATTGCATGACACTCTCCCAGCCACTCCAACCAACTCCCCTTTGGGCTAACTCATGGGTGGCCCCGGATGCCACTCTGGACATCAACAGCCACCGTCAGGGCAAAACAAAAGAAACGGTCCCAAACGGGGACAAAAGCGCGCAAACAACTCGGGCACACGGGGCTTTTGGCCGCCTACCTGATCAGGGAGGGTGCGCACATAACCTACACTAGTTGGAGGCACAGGAGAGAGGCATGACAATAGACCGAATCAGGGCCCCCCATAAGGCAAGTGTGGCTGCACTGGTCAGCTTGATTCGATGGCACTATGACTCAGCCAACAGATGTTCAAGTTGTATTAAGTTCTGGTTTAACTAGAATATAATAAGCTGAGTCACAATAACATAATGAAATAACAATGCATATGAACATGATATCGACATGAGCATGGATGGTAAACATAACCATAAAGATCATAGCATCAACAATAATAAAGCATTTACTCTACTAGGTGCAACTGAGCATGGCATACCGATGATCGTAAATAACACAAGTAAAACACTTCATATGAACATAGCATGACCACTAGCATCGGAAATAATTACCATGAAATAACATGATGAAAATACTAGCAAGTAATCATGTAACTAACAGATCCAAAATGGCCATGGCATAAGAATGAGCATGCATCCACAAGCATATATAAAGCATTCACGAAATATTAACAGGCACAAAGTATTTAAATATTAAAGTTGAAAACCATGGCTACTGCAAGGCCATCATGCAAGTAGCTGTCGTGGCTTGCCCAGGGGTGAAGGATTCTCTTGGAAGAGGTGCGAGGAACTCGCGGAACGATTCGCCAGAAACGTTTCTTTCTCGGAGGGGGATAAATAAGGGAAAGGGAAAAATGGTCATTTCCAGTATGTGGCAACAAAGTGAAAATGGTACCAACAGATTGGGCTCGACGAGACGAGAACGTGGGCTTTGGAATCACCTGATTCGGAGCTACGGTCCTGGAGATACGAATAGTTGAAGACTAGGGACCAATCTATAAAAAAGAATCTTCACAGACATGCCCTTGGCTGGAAAAAACAGAAAACGCCTTCTGCTGAAATAAGTATTCTGCAAAGGAAAACGCCTTTTGAGCCGACGAAGAACCAGAGTACGCTTTCAGAACAAGAAAACGTATTCCGTGGAATACATGTCCACTTAAGCTAACTGGGCCTGGGCTTCGGGTCACTTACAGGTGGGGTCAGGGGAAGACGGAGGGCCTGCCTGGCCTCGTTCGTCCTCTTCTTCGCGCTGCCCCCCAACAGAATAGAGGAGGTGCAGGGGAGGGGCGACCGGCGATGGCCGCCGACGGGACCAGAGCGAAGCGCCGCACTCGCCTAGACCGGTTGGGGACGCTGAGGAGGACCGGGGACGCGGCGACTTGGAGGTTCTGGCCTGGCGCGCACTGATGCCCGCCTACGACACAAGCAATCTCTGGCCAAGATGAGGGTACTGGAGGCTTTGGGGAGGTGCGCCGCGTCCAACCAGAGGCAGAGTAAGCTCTAGGGATGGGCAGAATGGCAGCGACTAGGAGCGCCTGTGGACTAGGCTGTCGGCCATGATCGGGCACGCGGCCAAGGGGACTCGGCGATTAATGGAGGGAAGGAAGAGGTTTGCCGGGGCTCTGGGAGGCTACTGGTGCTGGAGAGAAGAAGGGAGGAGGTCGGGCTTGCTTCAATTTAGGAGGAGGCCGAGGGTGGACACGGCGGCCATGGGCGAGGTGTGGTGGCTCTGGTGGTCGAGGGAGTGGGTGGAGAGGGCGATGAGGAGCGGTGGAGGTCTAGGAACCTTCTTATAGGCACGGGGAGGGCTCAGGAGCACTCGAGAACTTGCAGGCAACCGGACATGGTGGTGGCAGGGGCGACCAGGTCACGGGCGCGGCCGATGCGACCCGTCGGGCGAGCTAGACAAGGGGGAACTTGGTCGGGAGCGAGGGCGAGGACAAGGCATAGCTCCAGGACATAGCGAGGCTTCGAGAGCATGGAGGAACGGACGAGAACAGGGGACACGCTTTGTCAGAGCGCGCGAACACGCATGCCAGGCACATAGTCACCGCGTGAACAGGTGCACATGGTGCGCTCTGGTTGGCCAGACCATATCACGTAGAGTAGTCATTCATCAGTTAGGGCCAAAGTGCAAATGAACATGCATAGTAACCACTGATGCAACAACAGCTAGCTCAAAGACAACAAAACAACAATGTGTTTGTTGCTTGCTGGAAAAGATTGGTCTGGTTAGTGACTCTGATATTTAGTTGAGAGTGATCATCTACTAAGAATATGATCTTGGCCAAGTTTGAGCTTAAAAGGAGATGCCTAGGTGGCACTTGCTTCACAATGTACTCCACTAGTCAGAAATACAAAACTTGAAGCTGTGCTCAAATGGAAGATGGGATTGAGCTGAAATTTGGAGGAGATGAGTCATTTAATCATATGAATGCACTGTAAAATTTCATACCATTTGGATACACCAAAATGGTACTTCCTTCACAATGCATCTCTCTGGACAGAATTTTGGGAAAATTATAGGGACAAATTGGCCAGACAAAATGAGCTCAAATTCGGTGGAGAGATGATATATGGGTAGGAGCATGTCCTAGTAAATGTTCAGCAATAATTAAGCAATATAAAATATAGTTGCTTCACAACCTGAAAATTTGTCCAGAAGCAAAGATTTGATGATGAGTTCACACGGATTGATGGATAGACACTAGTAGAAAACAGGGCTTTAGTCCTGGCCAGATCAGAGCATTAGTCCCGGTAGTGTTATGAACCGGGACTAATGTGTGCATCAGTCCCGGTTCGTCTGACCCCTTTAGTCCCGGTTCTAGACACGAACCGGGACTAAAGGTCCTCGCTCCTGGCACAGCCCCCTTTAGTCCTTGTTGGTGGCTGGAACCGGGACTAAAGGTTAGTCTTCTGTCCCGGTTCTAGCCATCAACCGGGACTAAAGAGTTGCCTATATATATGCTCGCCCCTGCCCGCTCACTCCTCTGTTTTTTTCCCGGCCGGCATGTGGGAGGAGTGTGCTGCTCTGCTCTCACCTCCTATGCACATGAGGTGTTTGATGAAATGCCCAAGCCACACTTAAGCTTTCTCCTCTCCAAGCTTGACCTCCAAGATCCATTTTCCCCAAGATTTGTCTAGGTTTGGCGGTGCACCAACTACACAAGTGTTTTAAAAGGTTAGCAACTTCATCCTTTCATCTCTCACTGCTAGTTTAGCTCATTTCAAATGCTCTAGAAGTAGAGTGGTTTGTGGGTTTTAGTGGAGGAGTGTACGTGGGAGTTCTTTTGATTTAGATGCACAATTTGAGCTCAAATTAACTTCTTAGAGTCTGCACATGTGTAGGGTGCCATCCCGTCCCCGTCCTCACCGCCGTCGATCGCCCGGGCTGATCTCGTCGCCGGCAGCACCCGTCGGCTCTATGATTCGGATGTGGTATGTTATTTTTTATAACTATTTGTTTCATTTAGTGTTTATGATAATTATGCTGACCAACGTGACGTAGATGTTTTTCTCTAGGAGGTATGTGAACCGGAAATTCCTACCGACCCTCTTGTCGACAGGTTAAATTTGGTTAAAAAAGAAAACAATTATTTGAAAGAAAAATTGAAAAGAATTGAAGAGGAGAAGATGAAATTGGAGTTGCATGTTGCCGATGTCGTTGATGATCACAAGATCCTGATGGATGCAATGCGCTTGAAGATTAGAAAGATTAGAAAATATGCCATTGATAATGAAGCTTGGTATCATTATGCTGTTGGATCAATTATTACCTTAGTTGTGATTATGATCGCATTTGTTGTTGCATTTAAATGTTTAACATAGTTGTATGTTAGTTTCAATGTATGTTTTGATTAGATGCTCTAGAGAGCTGTATGTTGTTCTATGAGAACTATGTATGAACTTTATGTATTTATTTTTTCAGTAATAACATTTGATCACTACTGTACTTTGGTTTTAATGTGATGATGAACTTGTATTAATTTGGTCACTTCTCTATTCATGATGTTCTGTAATGGTTTTTGATACAGTTAATTATATAATACACGCAGATGAACCGACAATGGATGTACGGTGATCGACGCACCTCCGAATACATTGAGGACCTGCATAATTTTCTTGAACTGGCTGAGGCAAACAAGCAGAACGGTTTTATGTATTGTCCATGCCCTGTCTGTGGGAATACGAAGGATTACTGTGACTCGAAAACCCTTCACTTGCACCTACTTGAGAAGGGTTTCATGCCACACTATAATGTTTGGACCAAGCATGGAGAAAGAGGGGTTATGATGGAAGACAATGAAGAAGAAGAGGATGATGACAACTATCCTATGTTCCTTGAATATGGTGATACTGCAACGGGGGACGCTGAAGATCAAGAGGCACCAGATGTGCCCGATGATGATCTTCGCCGGGTCATTGTTGATGCACAGAGAGAATGCGATAGTGAAAGTGAGAATTTGAAGTTTGATCACATGTTAGAGGATCACAAAAAAAGGTTGTACCCAAATTGCGAAGTTGACAACACAAAGCTCATTACCACACTGGAATTGCTGCAATGGAAGGCAGACAATGGTGTATCTGACAAGGGATTTGGTTCTCTACTGAGAATAATGAAGAAGAAGCTTCCAAAGGATAATGAATTGCCAGAAAGTATGTACGAAGCAAAGAAGGTTCTATGCCTTCTAGGATTGGAGGTGCTGAAGATACATGCATGCCCTAATGACTGCATCGTCTACTGCGGTGATTACGAGAATTTGAACGCATGCCCGGTATAAGATGCATTGCGGTATAAGATCAGACGAGATGACCCTGGTGATGTTGAGGGTGAGCACCCCAGGAAGAGGTTTCCTGCCAAGGTGATGTGGTATGCTCCTATAATACCACGGTTGAAACATTTGTTCAGAAACAAAGAGCATGCCAAGTTGATGCGATGGCACAAGGAAGACCATAAGAAAGACGGGAAGTTGAGAGCACCCGCTGATGGATCGCAGTGGAGAAAAATCGAGAGTATGTGGGGGGACTTTGCAGGTGACGCAAGGAACCTATGGTTTGGTTTAAGTGCGGATGGCATTAATCCTTTTGGGGAGCAGAGCAGCAATCATAGCACCTGACCCATGACTTTATGTATCTATAACCTTCCTCCTTGGTTGTGCATGAAGCGGAAGTTCATTATGATGCCAGTGCTCATCCAAGGCCGTAAGCAACCCGGCAACGACATTGATGTGTACCTAAGGCCATTAGTTGAAGAACTCTTATAGATGTGGGATGAAAAAAGGTGTACGTGTGTGGGATGAGAACAAACAGCAGGAATTTGACCTACATGCTTTGCTGTTTCTAAACATCAATGATTGGCCTGCTCTTAGTAACCTTTCAGGACAGACAAACAAGGGATACCACGCATGCACGCACTGTTTAGATGATACGGAAAGTATATATTTGGAGAAAAGCAAGAAGAATGTGTACCTGGGACATCGTCGATTTCTTCCAACCAAGCATCTCTTAAGAAAGAAAGGCAAGCATTTCGAAGGTGAGGCAGATCACTGAAAGAAGTTTGTCCTCTGTACTTGTGATGATATACCTGATATGGTCAAGGATTTTCGTGTAATCTTTGGAAAGAGTCCTGGTGGACAATCTGTTCCGAATGACGGTGAGGGACACGCACCCATGTGGAAGAAGAAATCTATATTTTGGGACCTACCCTATTGGAAAGATCTAGAGGTCCGCTCTACCATCGACATGATGCATGTGACGAAGAATCTTTGTGTGAATCTGCTAGGCATCTTGGGCATGTATCGGAAGACAATACACCGGAGGCACGGGAGGACCAGCAACGTGTGCACGAAAAAGACGACATGCATCCAAAGAAGTTTCAAGGTCCTGCCAGCTACGCTCTTACCAAAGAAGAGAAGGAAATCTTCTTTGAATGCCTGCTCAGTATGATGGTCCCGTCTGGCTTCTCGTCAAATATAAAGGGAATAATAAATATACCAGAGAAAAAGTTCCAGAACCTAAAGTCTTATGACTGCCACATGATTATGACACAATTGCTTCCGGTTGCATTGAGGGGGCTTCTACCAGAAAACGTTCGATTAGCCATTGTGAAGCTATGTGCATTCCTCAATGAAATCTCTTAGATGGTAATCGATCCAGAAATCCTTCCAAGGTTACAGAATGATGTGGTGCAATGTCTTGTCAGTTTCTAGTTGGTGTTCCCACCATCCTTCTTCAATATCATGACGCACATCCTAGTTCATCTAGTCGATGAAATTTCCATTCTAGGTCCTGTATTTCTACACAATATGTTCCCCTTTGGAGGTTCATGGGAGTCTTAAAGAAATATGTTCCTAACCGTGCTAGGCCAGAAGGAAGCATCTCCATGGGCCATCAAGCAGAGGAGGCCATTGGGTTTTGTGTTGACTTTATTCCTGGCCTTAAGCCGATTGGTGTCCCTCAATTTCTGTATGAGGGGAGACTGACGGGAAAAGGCACGCTAGGAGCTGATTCAATAATATGTAGGGACGAGCATTCTTGGGCTCAAGCACACCACACAGTTCTACAAAATTCTACCTTGGTGTCCCCATATGTCAATGAACACAAGAATATTCTACGCTCCAAACACCCGGAGCAGTCTGACGACTGGATTACATGTGAACACATCAGGACTTTCGGCAGTTGGTTGCAAACACATCTCATGGGTAACAACATTGTTGGAGATGAGCTGTACTTGTTGGCCAAGACACCATCTTTGACTGTATTGACTTACCAAGGGTACGAGATAAATGGGAATACATTTTACACGATCGCCCAAGATAAAAAGAGCACCAACCAAAATAGTGGTGTCCTCTTTGATGCAGCAACCAACATTGGAAAGGACACATATTATGGTTACATAGTGGACATATGGGCACTTGACTATGGACATGATTTTAAGGTCCCTTCCTTTCGTTGCAAATGGGTCAATCTGTCAGGAGGCGGGGTATAGGTCGACCCGTAGTACGGAATGACAACAGTGGATCTCAACAATCTTGGGTACACACACAAACCATTCATCCTAGCCAATGATGTGGCGCAGGTTTTGTATGTGAAGGACATGTCAACCAAACCGAGAAAAAGAAAAGATAAGGAATCGAATACATCCTACGATGAGCCAAAGTGCCACATAGTGCTTTCAGGGAAAAGGAACATCGTGGGATTGGAGGACAAGACAGACAAGTCTGAAGATGATGAAAAGTTTCATGAAATTCCTCCCTTCAAAGTGAAGGCTGACCCAAGCATCCTGTTAAATCATTAAGATTATCCATGGTTACGGCGCAATAAGCAAGGGACATACACGAAGAAAATGTGAAGACATTCTCTCTACTAAAGACAACATATCACAGCAGTTACATTCTAGGTTGAAAGCCATAATTATGCTCCACAACTATTCTGATGATGGCTTTTCTAGAATATCACTGCAGTTACATGTCAAGAAATGAAATCCCTGTTGTAATAGATCAGTTTTCGTCCGAAACCCTGATACTTCGAAAGAGATTGTCAAGTTTGTACACGAAGTGCATCCATTTTTTCGCGTAACTCTCTCAACTTTTTAGCACATGCTATGTGGGTGAAATTATGATGCCATGCAAGTTTCAACCTTTTCAGAGTTCATTTGTATTACTTTTCAATTTCAGGGTCATTTAGCTCAAAATAAATCATTAAATGAATGAAAAATAGCAAATGAAGTCTGAAAAGGGTTGAAAATTGATGATATGCCTCTGAATGGTGCATATTGAACGCACAAAAAGTTTGGAGTTAAAATACGTTAAAACAATGAAATCCCTTTTGTAATGGATGAGTTTTCGTCTGAAACCCTAATACTTCGAAAGAGATTGTCCAGTTTGTACACGAAGTGCATCCAGTTTTTCCCGTAACCCTCTCAACATTTTAGCACATGCTATGTGGGTGAAATTATGATACCATGCCAAGTTTCAACCTTTTCAGAGTTCATTTGTAGTGCTTTTCAATTTCAGGGTCATTTAGCTCCAAGAATGAATTAATAGCAAAAAGAATGAACTAAAAAGCTTTTATAAAATTCTAATAGCAAAAAGAATGAACTAAAAAGAATCAATTAAAATATTTCGTTATGATCAACTAAAACAAAACTATAATATTCTTCAATAGCAAAAAGAATCAAAATAATATTAACTAAAAACTTTAATAGCAAAAAGAATTTTCATAAAGTATTTTTTATTACAAACGTTAATAGCAAACTAAAAAGCTTTTATAAAACTCTAATAGCAAAAGGAATCAACTAAAAAGAATCAATAAAAAATAAAACTGAATCAACTATAATTATATAAAATGTATGCAAGTAAAATTATATAACTAAATTATATTTAATTCTGCAACTAAAATTATATAAAATTTATGCAACTAAAATTATATAACTAAAAATAACATATGCAAAAAATAACATAATTTTTTTAAAAACATAACATATGCAAAAAATAAAAAAAATGCCCGCCTACTAAGCCACCATGGCCTGCATACGACTAGAAACCCTACATATGGGCCAGGATACAGGCCCGCAGTGCAACCAGGCCCAACAGGGCGAGAGGTAGGCATGTACTGCCTACATTAGAAAGGAGCTCGAGAGGGTAGCCGCAGCAGCGCGTATAAACCACTACGAGCTCCTCTCAACTAGCGAGGTGGGACTAAACTTTTGGCTGTGGCAGCACCAGCCTTTAGTTCCGGTTGGTGGCTCCTCGCTACCCCGTGGATGGTATCACGGAGAATGAACATTGTGAGCTAATGGAGAAATGCCATAACCTAACCTTGAAGGTCGCGGTCAGCTATGTCTTACTTCCTCGACTTGATGGAACTTTCCATTTCCGTCCGATTCCAGTTGGCTTTGCTGTTGTCGGGGTGGATTAAATAATGAACGGATTTGAGGGGCTGGAGCTTGACTACCCTATAGGTGAAGGGGAGATTCAACTGGAAAATGCTTAAGGACTACCTGTCTATGGAGAAAGGAAAACATCCTGCTTCCAAACTGGATGCCTCCTAAGCAGACTCAGCCGGAGGAGGCCCCTGAGCAGACTCCGCATAGTCCAGCTCTGCTATCTCTGCTGCATCAGTTGTCTCTGGCGCGTCAGCTGTCTCCACCGCCTCAGCGGACTCTGACGGAGGAGGCCCCTCAGCAGAATCCTCCTTTGCCTTAGCTTTGTCCGCCGTGTCAGCCTCCTCCACCTCCTCCGCCGCGTCAGCGGACTCTGCCTCCTCACAAAAGCAGAAGAGATCGGCTAGCAGTACAACAAGGAAGAAATTCAGAGCTGTTCCAAGCCTCAAGGCTCCTCCCAAGTTACCATATGATATGACTGAGGAGGAAAACAAGGTCATCATGGATGCCGAAGTGAGGGCCCATTTTTCATGGAAACGTCCACCTCCAGAAGAGAAAGTAGATCCGGTCAAAGTGAAGCGCTGTCTGGATGCCCTTAAGCGACCACCACCGACATCGCCGCTATCAAACTATGACCGTTGTATTGAAAAGACATTTGATCAAGCGAAGCGGTCGGGAAGCTTAAGTACCAGTAGTGCAAGAAGTGGGAAAACAATTCCCCAGCTCGGTGAACAGGAGAAGCAATCGTGCCCCCGCTCAAGGTGTTTACCGATATCGCTAATGACCTAGGGTTAGCGGCCGGTACCACTCTTCGTGATTACTTGGGCGATGATGTATAGTTTGAAATGGCTGAGGTAGTTGTGCCCTTTAGATACGAGCACGGAAAGCCTCTTGTCAAACCTGATCAGCTCTCGCATCTACCAACGATGATGCGAAGATTACATAACTTGTACATGGAAACCTGCAGCAAGGATGGGACCGACAGTATTTTGCTGGGAATTAAAGATGAGCACAACTTCATTGGGGTCGACCTGATGTACGTTGAATTTGTGGAATTATTTCAGTTATACAATCAAGACACCATTGACAAAACTCCCATGACTTGCTACTGTCTATAAGTATTATTTCTGTAATTAAGTCTCTAGCTCAACTCGTTCATTGCATGTATATATAATTATCCTCACTACATTATGCAGATTAAAGATCGCCGAATGCAGAAGAGGACAAATCTATGACACTGGGTTCATTAGCCCAAATACTGTAAATGAATTTATGGTACAAAACAGAGCCAAAGATACTGAGGAAAACTTGCTAAACGCGTTCCTTCGACATCAAAACAAAAGGGAAATACATTTTCCTTACAACTTCAAGTGAGTGTTACTGTCTTGTGCATATTCCGTTTCGCTTACTCGAGGTTAATTGTAATTGATGAGTTATGCGTGCGCATCTTCCACTTTATTCTGCTATCCCATTAAGCTTGACGCGGGACTAGTAACTGTCTTAGACTCGAGACGTAAAGAGCCTAAGCTGTGGGCGGACATGAGTGAATTGCTCCAGAAGTAAGTTTATCATTATCGCACCATATCGGCAAATTTTGTTCATTTCCTAATATCAAGTAATCATTTTCTTTGCTGGACAGGGTTTGGAAAAAGTTCACTAGAATGGTTCCGGGTCTAGAGAAGGAGCTGCGATTTTCACATCCCAAAGTAAGTAGTACTAGCTAGTTCCGCGCATCTCTCATTGATTCTAGCTTCATCAATACCATTATCATTCTTGATTATCATTTTGATTGAACTCTATTCACGTAAAGTCCGTGTGGCAGGCACCCGGGAATAATTTATGTGGATACTATGTTTGCGAGTTCATGCGCAACTCGACCCTTGAGCGGGGCATAAGTTCAAAACAATTAGAAGTATGTGAACAATATTCACAATTCTATTTTATTACCATCAGTTGGGTTGAGTTTCATTCATATATATATATATTGACTCCCTTCTTTAAATTAGATCTGGGAGAAGCGGCATCAACTGCTACCACATGATCGCATCCGAGCAATTCAAGAGGAATTGGTAGGATTCTTTGTTGACCACATCATACCTAAAGATGGAGAATACCATCAGGGATTGCAAATGGATTTTGGTAGATGATGTCAGGGATTGTAAGAGATGTTATATTGTATATATGTAGTAGCATCGGATAGATATATGAAAACTTGTTGTTCGACCAAGCACGGAGAAAGAGATGTCACTTCTCTCTATATATGTTCATGACGATCTTGTGTAATGGTTCCCTCATTGCTATATGTAGTACCTAGCGTCGAGTTGAATGGAAAACATTAAATAAAAATGAAACCCTAAATGTAAAAGAATTGAAGGGTAAACACAAAAATAAAAGGGGGAAACATAATATGAAAACCCCTAAACCCTCCAAAACCCCTAAACCCCTCCTTAAAAATAAAACAAAAACCCCAGCGCCTGGCAGCTGCAGGCGCGTGGCTGCCTTTTAGTCCCGATCGGTGTTACCAACCAGGGCTAAAGGTCCTCCTGCCTGGGTGCCCCACAGCGGCCACATGGAGCTCCTTTAGTCCTTGTTCCTAAGACAACTGGGACTAAAAGTGGTGGGCATTAGTCCGGATCGTTTTGTCCCGGTTGTAGAACCGGGACTAAAGGCACTCTGGAACCGGGACTGATGCCCCGTTTTCTACTAGTGAGATCTCAAAATTGGAGGAGAGTCATGATTTGATCATATGAAGGACCTTGCAAAATTGCAACTCATTTGGATTACCCTACCTTCACAAAGGCTTCCATCTGACAGAAACTTTGGAAATTTGCTAAGGAAGATTCACAAGGCAAATGGAGTTGAATTTTGGCATGAGGAAATGATTTGTATATGAGAGAATGCCCAAAAAGTTTGGGAGCAGTCAAGAAAATATATGTGGCACTTCCTTCACAAAAGGCCACTCTGGACAGAATTGAAAAATGAATAATATTGAATTATTTTTGGGCTTGGCAAGGAAAGTTTGGACATATTTGGGGCATATATGATCCAAAAAAATTATGAGAATTATTTGGGATATTGTGGAAGACTGAAATATAGGTTGCTTCACCACCTAGGGCAAATTGCGTTATTCCTTTAATAGAAAAAGGAATATTCCCAAGAAAAAGAATATTAGGATTGGTCCAAGATAGGAAATGACATGATCTTGGGATGGTTTTGAGGATGGCAAGACACTTGGGAGCCTAGGAAGATACGATCTTCCCAAGTTTCCAAACCACATAGCCACAGAAAAAGAAAATCAAATAGGTGGTGGTGGGTCATCAACAATAACATATTTTCGGAAGTTCACAGTGTCTTGTCTGTATGGGTGATCAAGATGAAGGAACTGCCGATGTTGGTCAAAGCATACATACTTTCGACCCTTAGCCAGCCAAATGAAAGTCACAAGCTATCGGCATACTGGGCAAGGCCACTTCCCCTTTACACACCAACCACAAAATATCACACGTGCTGGTAGGTCATGTAGCGATGTGTGGTACCAGATATGCATATTGAAGCGCTTCTTTTGAAACGGCATCATATGTCCTTACCCCACTGTTCCAAGCAACAAGTAAGTCATCCACCAATGGCTCCATGTACACACTCATATGCTTCCCCGGATAGTTAGGCCCTGGAATTATCAGCGTCAGGAACATGTGATGTCATTGCATGCGAACGCCAGGGGGTAGATTCAATGGGATAACATATACTGGACAATAGTTGTATATGGCAGCCATCAAACCATATGAATTGAACCCATCAGTTGTTATCCCAACAGTTACATTCTTCCAGTCATCCGTTTTCTTATGAATTTGAACAAATTTCTTCCATGCTTCACCATCCCGTGGATGTTGCATCTTTTTTGTATTGTACATCTTCCCCTCGGCAGCCCATCTCATATATTGGGCAGTTTCCTCGATCATATAAAGCCTCGGGATCCTTTCTGTGAATGAAAGATATCGAAGGATATTGACGGTAATTTTGAGCTGCCTCTTGCTACCATCATCATTTGTACCTCAATATACCTAGAGGAGTCGCACTTGACACAGTAGTCCATATCTTTATGTTCATTTCTAAATAACATGCATCCATTTGGACATGCATGTATTTGCTCATACGGCATCTTAAGTGAACCGAGGATTTTGTTCGACTCGTATATGTTCTTTGGCAATATGTTTTCTTTAGGTAGCAGGCTAGCAATAACTGACAATAACTCATTGAAGCAAATTATGCTTATGCAATGGTTTGACTTCAGGGCCATTAGGTTTGCGATGCCATCTAGTTGAGTTACCTCTGTATGGGCGTGAAGGTGTGTCTGCACCGCAAACAAAGCTGCATGATACTCTTCTGGGCTTTTCGGCGGCTCCTCAGAGTTCGGGTCCTCCCGCGGATCTGCACGGCGGATGTCATCTAACAGGTTTTCAATCCAAGTATCATATTCGCTGGTACGTTGTCGCACCACCTCCGCCCTATAATATTCGGTCTCACCATGAAAGATCCACCGGTAATAGCCTGGCGTAAACCCTTATTTGCCTAAGTGTTTACTCATAGTAATCTTATCTCTTTCAACCTAGTTATCACACTCCATGCATGGGCACCAAATTCCACGAACTGACGTTTATCCAGGAAATATTAATTCCAGGAAATCATTGGTCTTCGACCCCCACTCAGGGGCCATACCCTCCATGCCGGGATGTTCGGTGTACATCCACTCACGATCTTCCATCCTCTGATATAAAGTGGAACGCACACATAATTTTTTTTGTAACAAGTGGTTCCATCCAGTTTTACGACATGCACTGAGCTATCTCATAGGTAAAGATAGGTCCTAATCCCACCTGAGGATGTGTAGGCTGGGTCTGCTTCCATGCCGTACTCCGACCCGAGAAAAAATTTCGGCAGCACCTCCCCACTGTTCTCCAAATACACGTCTCGGCAATAAGCCGAGAGGATCTGTATCCAGAGAACAACAAGAAAACACCATCAAAATTTTGTCTTAGATCAAAGTATAGCATGAAAACGACCAGCCTACACATCCTCAGGCTGCCATGGAAAACATGGACAATTCAAAAGAGTTGAGGTTATAAATATGCAAAGACTTGCATATTTATAAATACAACCCTTCCAAATGGGAGACACCTTGGTTACGTGAGTATTTAGGTGATCTACAAATAATGGAAACCTACACATGAAGGGGGAGAGATTACCCTTGAAGCGTGCGACATAATTCACTCTCTCTATTGTCAAAATAGATGCATGTCCTGCACGAAAGAATGAAGTAGTGTCAATCATATGTCCAACACACACACATCAACAAGACTCACTCACACACACAGACACAACACGCACTCACACACACACATATACAATACTCACTCACACACACATACCACAACACACACACGCACACACAAACACATCACACCCACACATCAATAGCACCCCCACACACACATCACACACTCAGTCACACATACACACACACACATCAACAGCACCCCTCCCTCCCCCACACTCACATACATCATTCACTATGCACATACACACCTAAATATAAAAAAACGATATTAGAGGGACTCACGAACAGGGCAGGGGCACCGGAGGAGGTGGAGGCACTCCAGGTGGTGGCGTCAACGGCGGAGCTCGGCGAATGTGGCGACGGCGGTGAGGGGCGGCGGCAGTGGCGGAGCTCGGCAGACAGGGTGGGGCGCTGAGGGGTGGGTCGGTGGTGGAGAAGGCGGACAGGGCGGCGTCCCTTAGGGCGGCAGTGGCGACGGCGGAGCTCGGCGGTGAGGGGCGGCGACTGGTGGCGCTCGGCGGATGGGGCGGGTCGGTGGTGGAGATGCCGGACAGGCAGGGCGATGGTGGAGACGGCGGACGGGGTGGCGGTCGCGCCAAAGCTCGGCGGACGGGGAGGCGGCGCAGGGGGGCGAAGGCGGACGCGGGGGCGGGTAACGAGAGAGTGAAGGCACGAGAGTTGAAAATTTTGGGTAAGTCCCCACGGGAACCATTCCCGACAATTGGCTCAATGGGGCACTCAGTAAAAGTCTTACCCTAGATCTCACATGCACTTTTTCTAGAGTCGACAAATCGGTCGGTGAAGACTTATCCTAAATCTTGGGTGCTTTTGCGAGAGGCCTCTCGATAAAGTTCAAGACATAGATCTAGGTTTTACCTTTTACCAGGAGCAGCTCACGGTAAATCTGCTCTTACCGAGGACAACAATCGGTACAGTGTGTAGTCAACATCATTTGTGGCAGCTTTCATGCATGTATCCCTACATAAAAACATATATAAAAGTAATATAATTATCACAAATGTTTCACTACATTTACATCGAGAAATTTATTGCTCTGCTAGGGTTTCATCGCCGAAAATTCCACACCTGCAGGGCTCCACATGAAATCATGCCTGGAAGCGGCATGGGAAATCCTTTGTGATGTCCTTGCAGCATGCCTAGGCCCTGCACAGACGAGGGAGGGGCATCCCATGGCACCAGGGGGGCGAAAGTACCTCAGTGGCATGCCTGATGCAACCGTTTAAATCCTCAGAAAATCATACGATGCCAGAATTTCTGGAGAGCTGGCACGGTGTCATCACATGGCCCCTGTAGAGTGTGGTAAAAGTTTGGGCGCATTTTGAGTAAGCCTCCCCTTAGGCCGTGCTACTTCTTGAGCTTGCGTTGGTTTTTCACTTGAAGAGGAAAGGGTGGTGCAGCAAAGTAGAGATAAGTATTTCCTTAGTTAAGAACCAAGGTATCAATCCAGTAGGAGGAACACACAAGTCTCCAATGATAGCACATGCACAAACAAATAAATACTTGCACCCAACGCGATAAAGGGGTTGTCAATCCCTTCATGGTTACTTGCAAGGATGAGATCTGATAGTGATAGATGTAAAACAAAATAAAAGTAAATAAAACTCAGCGAGGTATTTTTAGGTTTTTGGTTTTATAGATCTGAAAATAATATGGTAAAGATAGACATGGGGGCCATAAGTTTCACTAGAGGCTTCTGTCTTGAAAGAAAACATACGGTGGTTAAACAAATTACCGTTGAGCAATTGATAGAATAGTGCATAGTTATGATGATATCTAAGGCAATGATCATGAATATAGGCATCACATCTGTGACAAGTAGACCGACTCCTGCCTGCATCTACTACTATTGCTCCACACATCGACCGCTATCCAGCATGCATCGAGTGTATTAAGTTAACAAGAATGGAGTAATGCCTTAAGCAAGATGACATGATGTAGAGGCAGAGATCCAATCAATATGGAAAAAAACCCATCATTTTGTCCTTAATGGCAACAATAAAATACGTGCCTCGCTACCCCTTCTGTCACTGGGTGAGGACACCGCAAGATTGAACCCATCACAAAGCACCTTTCCCATTGCAAGAAAAATCAATCTAGTTGACCAAACCAAATCAATAGATCGGCGAGAAATACAAAGCTATCTTAATCATGCACAGAATATTTCAGAGAAGACTCAAATAATATTCATAGATAATCTGATCATAAATCCACAATTCATCGGATCTCAACAAATGCACCGCAAAAGAAGATTACATCGAATAGATCTCCAAGAATATCGAGGAGAACATTGTATTGAAGATCAAAGAGAAAGAAGAAGCCATCTAGCTATTAGCTATGGACCGTGAGGTCCATGGTAAACTACTCACACATTATCAGAACGGCAACAAGGTTTATGTAGAGGCCCTCCATGATCAAATCCCCCTCTGACAGAGTACTGGAAAAGGCCCCAAGATGGGATCTCACGAGGTTAGAGACTTGCGGCGGCGGAAAAGTATTTTTGGTGTGCCCTCTGGTCTTCGGGGATTATTTGGGTATTTATAGAGTTGAGATTAGGGTTGGGGGACCCACGAGGTGGCAACAAGCCTGTAGGGCGAGCCCTACGAGCTTGTCGTCAGCTCGTAGGTCTACTGACCTTCCCCCAAAGCTTCTTGGGTGTCTTCTTGTCCAAGAAAAATCATCAAAAAGTTTCGTCCATTTGGTATTGATTTTCTGTAGAAGACAAAAACAAGGAAAAAACAGGAACTGGCACTGGGCACTAGGTTAATATGTTAGTCTCAAAAATGATATAGAATAGCATTTAATGCATATAAAACATCCAAGATGGATAATATAATAGCATGGAACAATAAAAAAATTATAGATACATTGGAGACGTCTCAAGCATCCCCAAGCTTAATTCCTGCTCGTCCTCGAGTAGGTAAATGCTAAAAACAGAATATTTGATGTGGAATGCTACCTAACATGTTTATCAATGTAATCTTTCTTATTGTTGCATGAATATTCAGATCCATAAGATTCAAAACAAAAGTTTAATATTGACATAAAAACATTAATACTTCAAGCATACTAATAAAGCAATCATGTCTTCTCAAAATATCATGGCTCAAGAAAGTTATCCCTACAAAATCATATAATCTTGCAATGCTCTATCTTCATCACACAAAGTATTTATCATGCACAACCCCGATGACAAGCCAAGAAATTGTTTCATACATTTAATGTTCTCAAACTTTTTTAACTCTCACACAATATATGAGCGTGAGCCATGGATATAGCACTATAGGTGGAATAGAATATGATGGTGGAGGTTGTGTCGAGAAGACAAAAAAGAAGAAAGTCTCACATCAACTAGGCAAATCAATGGGCTATGGAGATGCCCATCAATTCATATCAATGTGAGTGAGTAGGGATTGCCATGCAACAGATGCACTAGAGCTATAAGTGTATGAAAGCTCAAAAGAAAACTAGTGGGTGTGCATCCAAGTCGCTTTCTCATGAAGACCTAGGGAAATTTGAGGAAGACCATCATTGGAATATAAAAGCCAAGTTCTATAATGAAAAATTCCCCCTAGTAATATATGAAAGTTACAAAATAAGAGACACTCTATATGAAGAACACAGTGCTACTTTGAAGCACAAGTGTGGAAAAGGATAGTAACATTATCCCTTTTCTCTTTTTCTCTCATTTTTTCTCTCTTCCTTTTCTTTCCTTTTTTTGGGCTCATTGGCCTCTTTATTTATTTATTTATTTATTTTTATTTTGGGCTCCATGGCCTCTTTCATTTTAAGTCCGGAGTCTCATCCCGACTTGTGGGGGAATCATAGCCTCCATCATCCTTTCCTCATATGGGACAATGTTCTAATAATGATGATCATCACACTTTTATTTACTTACAACTCAAGAATTACAACTCGATACTAGAACAAAGATATGACTCTATATGAATGCCTCATGCATATGAGAACAATATGACAATGATGGTAAGTGTCATAATAAAATGGAACGGTGGAAGTTGCATGGCAATATATCTTAGAATGGCCATGGAAATGCCATAATAGGAAGGTATGGTCGAGGTTTTGATGAAGGTATAAGGTGAGTTTAATGCACCGGCGAAAGTTGCACGGTACTAGAGAGGCTAGCAATGGTGGAAGGGTGAGAGTGCGTATAATCCATGGACTCAACATTAGTCATAAAGAACTCACATACTTATTGGAAAAGTTTATTAGCCATCGAAACAAAGTACTAATACGCATGCTCCTAGGGAGGAGGTTGGTAGGAGTTAACCATCACGTGCCCCCGACTCTCACGCAAAGGAAGACAATAAAAAATAAATCATGCTCCAAATTCAGCGCATAACTAGAGATCATACGTGCATGCTTCTGGAATCACAAACCTTAACACAAATATTCTTACTAATCCACAATTACCAACTAGCATGACTCTAATATCACCAACTTTATATACCAAAACAAATGCAAGGAATCAAACTTCTCATATATTCAATGATCTTCATGAAAGTTTTTATTATATCCCTCTTGAATACTCATCATATTAGGACTAAATTCATAACCCAAGAAAATTGCCATCTATTTATAAGACTCTCAAAATAATATAAGCGAAGCATGACAGTTCATCAATTTATTCAAAATAAAGCCACCGCCGTGCTCTAAAAAGATATAAGTGAAGAACTAGAGCAACTACCTAGCTCAAAAGATATAAGTGAAGTACATATCGTATTCTAAAAAATTCACGATTAATGTGTCTCCCTCTCAAAAGGTGTATACAACAAGGATGATTGTGGCAAACTAAAAAGCAAAGACTCATATAATACAAGACGCTCCAAGCAAAACACTTATCATGTGGTGAATAAAAATATAGCCTCAAGTAATTTTACCGATGGATTGAAGACAAAAGAGGGGATGCCATCCGGGGCATCCCCAAGCTTAGATGCTTGGTTGTCACTACTAGGGAAAAGCCTAGCAGTAGCGCGGGTATTTGGTGTATCAGTAACGCGGGTACCCGCGCTACTGATATGGCGCTACAGCTAACGTTTAGCAGTAGCGTGTTTTGACACGCGCTACTGCTATTCCTACTTAGCAGTAGCGCTTTCCAAACCAGCGCTACTGCTAAGTGCTTTAGCCGTAGCGTTTTCCTGTCCAGCGCTAAAGAGCGCTGCTACTATATTTTCTCATATCTTTTTTTTGCTACATATTTATGATGTTTTTTACAAGTTTTATACAGTATTCTAATCATATCATAAACATGCAATATGCTCATCATATCATACACCTAATAGTCACATCATATCATCCAACACAAATCATGTCGTCACATCATAATCACGATATAGCTATACAAGTTACATGACATGTCTCATCATACATAATGTAGTACTTCTTGAGGCGTCGGTTCGTATCCCTCTCTCGCACTAGCATGAACCTAAACTAACTACTGGCTTTCGCTCGAAAACCGATACACCTGGGCCTGACACTCTGGCCACTCTTCGTATACTCCTGGAGTAGCACTTCTTTGCCATCGACGATCTATGCACCTACATCGTCACATGAGTCGATGATATGCAACATATATAGTTGATCAACAAAAAGAGACAGACTTGGCAAAAATAGAAGCAACATATCGTTGCTAGCCATGTTTCCTACGATTGAATCTAGTCAATTAATTATAGACCTAATAAAATGAATAATGACATAAAAAAGGCCAATGTTTTGCAGGAATGTTTATTCATTCCCATTGCGGCAAATCCCAGGCACTAGATATGTCCTAGTTTGTAGCACAAGTCATGCCGAAATTCACGGAAAATTTCGGCATGACCTCTGCTACAAACTGGACAAATAGAGCGCCTGAAATTTGCTGGAACAGAAATGAATCAACATTCCGGCAAAACATAGGCCACTCGGAATCATTCTCTGCAAACAACAAAAGGCCACTTGGGAACAATCGAACCACTTCAATGTTGCATATAACAGGACCACCTAAGAACATGTACATGAGCAACTACAACAGTAGATAAACATGAGCAAATACTATTAAGGAATTTGCATATAACATGACCACTTCAAATTTGCATCTCCTAGTGTTTGACACCTCAAGAAAATCTACGTAAATCTCATGCTCTCTCAAACTCAATTCAAAAACCAAATATAGATGGATGAACCCTAGAAACCTAGAACCCTTACATATTTCTGTCCTAAATTAATGTCCTAATATAAATTATTAAGCTTAGAACTCAATTTCTGCTCCTAAATTTCAAATTATGAACCCTAGAACTCAATTCAAATTATTTCCTAAATTTCTATCATAATAAAAAATCAGTAAAAATTAAGAACCTAGTAGACTTGCATCACTGATAGAAATTTATATTTTTATACTAAATTTTTTCTCTAAACTAAACCCTACTGCCGTAATTAACATCTAATTCAAAAACTAAGTTAGAAGAAAATTCAGTTAACTACTGATAGAACAAAATTCAGTTAAACCTACTACCCTAACTAAATTTTTGCTCTAACCTAGCCAACCTAATTAACCTAGCTAGTTAACCTAATGAACCTAATTAACCTAGCTAGTTAACCTAGTTTTTAAACCTAGCTAGTTAACCTAGTTAACCTAGATAATTAACCTAATTAAACTAGTTAACCTAGCTAGCTAGTTCTCTATCAATTGTTTGTGCTATGCATGAGAGAGAGAGGAGGGGTGGGGGATTACAGAGGATGGCTCCGGTGGTGACGAGGGAGGCAGGGGTGTCTCCGGTGAAGGCGAGGGAGGCACTGGCGGTGAGGGTGGCTCCGATGGCGGCGAGGGCGGCTCCGGTGGCGTCGGGGGCGGCTCCGGTGGCGTCGACGGCGTGCGGCACTGGTGGCTCTGGGGGCGTCGACGTCGGTAGGAGACGGCGGCGAAGTGGGGCGACTGGCCGGTGAGGGATTTGGGGGAGAAGTGGTGGCCGGGGGGGGGGGGGGGGAGAGAAACCGCGCGGGGGTTAAGTCAAACATAGCGGTAGCGCTGGTAGGCAAAAAGCGCTATAGCTAAGTTAGCTATAGTGCTTATTACAAAAATGCGGTACTGCTATAGGAAGTATCTATTTATTTTCCTTTTTCTTATCTTTTTTTCTTTTCCTTTTCTATAGCGGGGATGAACAAAACATGCTGCTGCTATATTATCTATAGCGCCTGTCCTGAACAGACGCTACCGCTATGCCTTTCTCCTTTATTTTTCTTTTTCTTTACATTTTCCTTTTTTCCATTCTCTTTTTTCTATTTCTTACATTTTAATTTACTTTTCTATTTGTTTTTCATTTTATTTTATTTTCATTAGCAGTAGCGCTTTTCTTAGAAAATGCAATGTTACAATAAGCTTAGCGGTAGCGCGTTTTTCCCAAGATCGCTACGACTATTCCTAGCCTGCTCGCAACAGTTTGGGAATTTTAGTAGTAGCGCATTCTCTAGCAGAGGCGCTACTGCTACACTCATATCTGTAGCACGGTTTGTTTAAACGCGCTACGGGTAAGTAGGAGTAGCGCTTGCTTTTAACAGGCGCTACTGGTAAGATTCTGTGTATAAGGTTTTCCCTAGTAGTGTGTCCTTGAATATTACCTTGGGGTGCCTTGGGCATCCCCAAGCTTAGGCTCTTGCCACTCCTTATTCCGAAGTCCATCGAAACTTCACCCAAAACTTGAAAACTTCACAACACAAAACATAACAGAAAACTCGTGAGATTAGTTAGTGAAACAAAGCAAATAACCACTTTTAGGTACTTTTGTAAACTAATTCCAATTTTATATTGGTGTTATATCTAATGTATTCTAACTTATCCATGGTTCATACCCCTAGATACCACCCATAGATTCATCAAAATAAGGAAACAACACAATGAAAACAGAATCTGTCAAAAACAGAACATTCTGTAGTAATGTGGACTTTAGCCAAACTTCTGTAACTCCAAAAATTCTGAAAAATTAGAAAAACATAGGAAATTTGTTTATCAATCTGGTGTAAATTTTTTAGAAATTTTTCATGCTCTGGTGTTATTTAGGATTTTCTGTACTGAGCACAAAAGTTTCTGTTTTTCAGCAAAATCAAATCAACTATCATCCAAATCATCCCAAAGGTCTTACTTGGCGCAAACACTAATTAAAACACTAAAACACAATCTAATCAGAGACATAATTGTGTAAACACATAAAAACAGGAAAGAAAAATATTGGGTTGCCTCCCAACAAGCGCTTTTCATTAAAGCTTTTTGGCTAGGCATTGATAATTTTAATGATGCTCACATGAAAGACAAGAATTGAAGCACAAAGAGAGCATCATAAAACAAGTGACAAACACATTTAAGTCTAACATACGTACTATGCATAGGCATTTTGTAAGCAACCCAATTATCAACAGAAGAAATGTCTAGCATATGCAAGGAAGAAGAAAGAAACAATAGTAATCTCGACATGACGAGAGGTAATTTAGTCACATGAAAGTTTCTACAACCATATTTTCCTCTCTCATAATAATTACATGCGGGATCATATTCAAATTCAACAATATAGCTATCACATAACATATTCTCTATATGATCCACATGCATGCAAAGTTCACACTCTTCCAAAATAGTGGGATTATCATAAAATAAAGTCATGACTTCTCCAAGCCCACTATTATTAAAAATTTCATAAGGTTGATCAATCTCCAAAGTAGTGGGATCATTATTACCTAAAGTTGACACTATTCCAAACCCACTTTCAATATTATTGCAAACATATTCATCATGAGGCTTAAATAAATTTTCAAGATCATAAGAAGGATCACCCCAATCATGATCATTGCAATAAGTAGTGGGCATATGAAAATTAGCATCCCCAAGCTTGGGGTTTTTCATATTATTAGCACAATTGATAGTCATAGAATTTATATTAATATTATTGCAATCATGCTTTTTATTCAAGGAGCTACGGTGAATCACTTTATAAATTTCTTCTTTTAACACTTCATCACAATTTTCAAATTCAAGAATTTCAAGTAAAACTTCATCAAGATAATCTAGTGCACTCAGCTCAATAGCAATTGGTTCATCATAATGGGATATTTTGAAAAGATTAGCAAGTGGATGAGGATCCATAAACATTTTTCTTTCGATTTGAAATAAACACACAATTATTCCAAGCAAACGAGCAAACAAACCAAGTAAGATATAAAGGCAAACAAAAAGATGGCAAATAAAAGTCAAATATTTTTTTGTTTTTCTGAAAACGTTTTAGAAGTGGTGGAGAGGAAAACAAGAGGCAAATGGCGAATAATGTAAATGCAAGAGATGAGATTTTATGATAGGTACTTGCTAGGCTTGATGTAGAATCTCCCCTGCAATGGCGCCAGAAATTCTTCCTGCTACTTGTTGAGCTTGCATTGGTTTTTCCCTTGAAGAGGAAAGGGTGATGTAGTAAAGTAGAGATAAGTATTTCCCTCAGTTAAGAACCAAGGTATCAATCCAGTAGGGGGAACGCACAAGTCTCCAATGATAGCACCTGCACAAACAAACAAATACTTGCACCCAACACGATAAAGGGGCTATCAATCCCTTCACGGTTACTTGCAAGGATGAGATCTGATAGTGATAGATGTAAAACAAAATAAAAGTAAATAAAACTCAGTGAGGTATTTTTAGGTTTTTGGTTTTATAGATCTGAAAATAATATGGTAAAGATAGACCCAGGGGCCATAGGTTTCACTAGAGGCTTCTCTCTTGAAAGAAAACATACGGTGGGTAAACAAATTACCGTTGAGCAATTGATAGAAAAGCACATAGTTATGACGATATCTCAGGCAATGATCATTAATATAGGCATCACATCCATGACAGGTAGACCGACTCCTGCCTGCATCTACTACTATTACTCCACACATCGTCCGCTATCCAGCATGCATCTAGTGTATTAAGTTAACAAGAACGGAGTAACGCCTTAAGCAAGATGGCATGATGTGGACGGATAGATCCAATTAATATGGTAAAACCCTATCTTTTTATCCTTAATGGTAACAAGACAATACATGCCTCGCTACCCCTTCTGTCACTGTGTGAGGACACCGCAAGATTGAACCCATCACAAAGCACCTCTCCCATTGCAAGAAAAATCAAGCTAGTTTGCCATACCAAATCAATAGATCGGAGAGAAATACAAAGCTATCTTAATCATGCGTAAAAGAGTTCAGAGAAGACTAAAATAATATTCATAGATAATCTGATCATAAATCCACAATTCATTGGATCTCAACAAACAAACCGCAAAAGAAGATTACATCGAATAGATCTCCAAGAACATCGAGGAGAACATTGTATTGAAGATCAAAGAGAAAGAAGAAGCCATCTAGCTACTAGCTATGGACCCTTAGGTCTGTGATAAACTACTCACACATCATTAGAAGGGCAACAAGTTTGATGTAGAGGCCCTCCATGATCAAATCCCCCTCCGACAGAGTACCGGAAAAGGCCCGAAGATGGGATCTCACGAGGTGAGAGACTTGCGGTAGCGGAAATTTTTTTTTGGTGTGCCCTCTGGTCTTCGGGGAATATTGGGTATTTGTAGAGTTGAGATTAGGGTTGGGGGAACCACGAGGTGGCGACAAGCCTGTAGGGCGTGCCCCCGTAGGGCGCGCCCTACGAGCTTTTCGTCAGCTCGTAGGTCTCCTGACCTTCCCCTGAAGCTTCCTGGGTGTCTTCTTGTCCAAGAAAAGTCATCCAAAAGTTTCATTTTGTTTGGACTCCATTTGGTATTGATTTTCTGTAAAAGACAAAAACAAGGAAAAAACAGCAACTAGCACTGGGCACTAGGTTAATAGGTTAGTCCCAAAAAATGATATAAAATGGCATATTAATGCATATAAAACATCCAAGATGGATAATATAATAGCATGGAACAATAAAAAATGATTGATACATTGGAGACGTATCACCCCCCCTCAGGCGATTTTCATATCGAGCACCCATCTTATGGCCGAAGCGGTCTAGGTAATTGACCGGCACCGAGAAAGGGGGAAGGCCACGGTCAATACCTGCTTCTTCCTGTTTGGCAAGTCACCGTTCTCATGTTTTTTTACATTACAGTGTTTAAAGTTGAGATTTGAACAAATCTAGCCCCAAGCATATACAATTCATCAAAAGTCCTTTATCGAAAAAATTCATCAAAAGTCATGCCATTTTCAAACTTTAGTCATAAAAACTTGTGAAATATCAGATACAAAAAGAGAGTGCCAAACAAAAACACAAATAGAAGGAAAATAAAGAAGTAGAGCAGTGGTTACCGAGCGCCGATTTACGGCTCTCGGTAATGCCTAACTTTCTTCTCCGTTTGTATGCGTTCTTGGTAATGTCTTGTACTTTTTTGTTGTTTTCTTCCATGCTTGGCAAACCACCTTACCACATTATAGTTACACTTTTGTTTTCTCCTTTCAGATGGCCCTCGCATTGTTCTCCAAATCGAGCACCCATCTGGTGGCCCCGGCGGTCTAGGGCGTTGACCAGCACCGATAGGGGGTAGGCCACGGTGAATACCTGCTTATTTGTGTTACGGCAGGTCATCGTGAGATGATAGACCAAGTTTAAGCCCGTTCGGTGACAGCATCGCCCACCGTCGACTTGGTCTCGTGGACGAACGCAGCCGGTCATCGATGTTCCTGCCCGTCTGTGTGGTTTGTCACACACGTGCCACGTCAAGGATGTGCATTGCTTATTCAAACAACACACCACCGCCGTATGCATATGCATGGGCCACACGCATGTAGGGGTGGTCCCCCCTAGTGCGGTTTCAGATCCAGCACCCATCTGGTGGCCCCAGCGGTCTAGGAAGTTGACTGGCACCGAGAGAGGGGTAGTCCACGGTCAATACCTGCTTGTTCGTGTTACGGCAGGTCACCGTTCTCATGTTTTTTACTTTATAGTGTTTAAAGATGAGATTTGTACAAATCTAGCCCAAAACATATAGAAGCCATCAAAAGTTCTTTATAAAAAAATCATCAAAAGTCATGGCATTTTCAAACTTTAGTAAAAAAACATATGAAATATCAGATACAAAAAGAGAGTTCCAAACAAAAGCACTAATAGAAGGAAAATAAAGATGTAGAGCAGTGGTTACCGAGCGTCGATTTATGGCTCTCGGTAATTCCTAACTTTACCGAGAGGTGTACTCGGTAAAGTACCTATACCTAGATCTTGTTTCTTCTCCGTTTATTTGCGTTCTTCGTAATGTCTTATACTTTTTTGTTGTTTTCTTCCATGCTTGGCAAACCACCTTACCACATTATAGTTACACTTTTGTTTTCTCCTTTCAGATGGCCCTCGCATGGTTCACCAAATCGAGCACCCATCTAGTGGCCCCGGCGGTCTAGGGCGTTGACCAGCACCGATAGGGGGTAGGCCATGGTGAATACCTGCTTATTTGTGTTACGGTAGGTCATCGAGAGATGATAGACCAAGTTTAAGCCCGTTCTGTCACAGCATCGCCCACCGTCGACTTGGCCTCATGGACGAACACAGCCAGTCCTCGATGTTCCTGCCCGTCTGTGTGGTTTGTCACACACGTGCCACGCCAAGGATGTGCATTGCTTATTCAAACAACACACCACCACCGCATGCATATGCATGGGCCACACTCATGTAGGGGTGGTCCCCCCTAGGGCGGTTTCAAATCCAGCACCAATCTGGTGGCCCTAGCAGTCAAGGAAGTTGACCGGCACCGAGAGAGGGGTAGTCCATGGTCAATACCTGCTTGTTCGTGTTACGGCAGGTCACTGTTCTCATGTTTTTTACTTTATAGTGTTTAAAGTTGAGATTTGTACAAATCTAGCCCAAAACATATATAAGCTACCAAAAGTTCTTTATAAAAAAAATCATCAAAAGTCATGGCATTTTCAAACTTTAGTCAAAAAACATATGAAATATCAGATACAAAAAGAGAGTGCCAAACAAAAACACTAATAGAAGGAAAATAAAGATGTAGAGCAGTGGTTACCGGGCGTCGATTTACGACTCTCGGTAAAGCCTACATTTACCGAGAGGTACGCTCGGTAAAGTACCTAAACCTAGATCTCAGAAGACCCCCTTTCTTTCTATCACTCACTTCGCTCTGTCTTCTCCTACTTTTCTACGCCACCACCACAACCATCACCAACTGCCGTCGTTGCCACCGCCACCTGCTACCGCCCCCGCCCCTGCCACAAGATGCCGCCACCACCACCACCACCAACTGCGGTGCTTCATGGCTGGCTCCCGGCGCGGCGGCTGTTCTTTGTGGCACAACGATGGCGGCCGCAGTGGACGACCACCAGTGGTGCGGCAGCTCATGATGCACTAAGGGTATCAATAATATCACCTCCACTCACCCTTCCCACCAAACGCACACCTCCCCACCCCACTTCCCCCACCACCCCACCTCTCAACCCCATCCCTCTCCCCTCTGGCTCCCTCTCCCCCTCAACACCATGATAACCCACAAGTATAGGAGATCGCAACAGTTTTCGAGGGTAGAGTATTCAACCCAAATTTATTGATTCGACAGAAGGGGAGCCAAAGAATATTTGCAAGTATTAGCAGTTGAGTTGTCAATTCAACCACACACGAAGATTAATTATCTAGAGCAAAGTGATTAGTAGCAAAGTAATATGATAGTTTTGATAGTAGTAGCAACAACAATAGTAACGGTATCCGCGATAGCAATGATTTTGTAGCAAGTGTAACAGTAACAATAGCAGTAGTAACTTAGCAAGAACAATATGTAAGAAATTCGTAGGCCTTGGATCGGTGAATTCGTTGGATGATACTCATCATATAACAGTCATAACCTAGGGCGATACAAAACTAGCTCCAGTTCATAAATATAATGTAGGCATGTATTGCGTAAATAGTCATACGTGCTTATGGAAAGAACTTGCATGACATATTTTGTCCTACCCTCCCGTGTTAGCGGGGTCCGTAAGGAAACTAAGGGATATTAAGGCCTCCTTTTAATAGAGAACCGGAACAAAGCATTAGCACAAAGTTAATACAAGAACTCCTCAAACTACGGTCATGACCTGAAAGTATCCCGACTGCTGTCACTCTGGGGTTTACAGATCATAACACGTAATAGGTTAATATAACTTGCAAGGTCGGATCTAGAACATAGATATAACGGTTATAACATAAACGGTTCGGATCAGAAATCATGGCACTCGGGCCCTAGTCACAAGCATTAAGCATGGCAAAGTCATATCAACATCAATCTCAGAACATAGTGGATACTAGGGATCAAGCCCTAACAAAACTAACTCAATTACATGATGAATCTCATCCAACTCTTCACCGACCAGCGAGCCTACGAAGGAATTATGCACTCCCGGTGGGGATGATCATGGAATTGGCCATGAAGGGGGGTTGGTGATGACGAAGATCGTAGATCGCCCTCTTCGGAGCACAAAATGGACTCCAGATCTGGCCTCCCAATGAAGAACAAGAGGTGGCAGCGGCTCCGTATTGTAAAACAAGATAATTATTCATCCCTAATTTTTTTTCTAGAAAACTAGGTATTTATGGAGTCAGAATCAGGGTCTGTGGGGCCACCAGGTGGGCACAACCCACCTGGGCGCGCCTGGAGGGGGGTGCCCTGGTGGGTTGTGCTCACCGAGGGGCCCCCCTCCGGTGGTACTTGGCTCCAGTATTTTTCTTTTATTGTATAAAAATTCTCAAAAAAGTTTCGTTCTATTCCGAGAACTTTTATTTCTACACAAAAACAACACCATGGTAGTTCTGCTGAAAACAGCGTCAGTCCGGGTTAGTTTCAATCAAATCATGCAAATTAGAGTCCAAAACAAGAGAAAAAGCGTTAGGAAAAGTAGATACGATGGAGACGTATCAACTCCCAAGCTTAAACCTTTGCTTGTCCTCAAGCAATTCAGTTTATAAACTGAAAGTGAAAAAGAAAAACTTTTACGAACTCTTTTGCTCTTGTTTACATAAAAAACTTAAGTAGCACCCATGTTTTCAGCAAATATTATAACTAACCATGTCAACAATAACTCTTAAAAATTATATTAAGCCATATCAATGACATAATCAACTAGAGAGCAATAATAAAATATCTCAAATGGCAACACCTTGTCAAAACAGTCATGATATAATATGACAACAGTGGTATCTCGCTAGCCCTTTCTGAGGCCGCAAAACTTAAATGTAGAGCACCTCCAAAGTTCAAGCAGCGACTAAACATTGTAATTCATGGTACAAAAGATCCAGTCATACTGCATCCAACATTAACTATTCACAATGCATGAGGATGACAATAGTGCTCTCAGGATCTCGTGCTTATTTGAGAAGGTGGTGACACAACATAAAATTAAATAGATACTCTTCGCAGAGGGAAGCAGTGATTTGCAGCGATGCCAGAGCTCAATTTTTACAACAGAGGTAAATGAAATTTTGAGAAATGCACCCTTATTGTTTACTTCGTGACCATTAGTTATCAATATCTTCCATGCTAACACTACTACAGGATGCTGCTAATGCGACACTACAATCAGAGACCCTTCGTCAAAACTGTGTGCGATGCAATAATCACAAACGGTGATGTAAAAAACCGTCAAAAAAGATGCAAAACGTTTGCGATGACGGATGCATCAAACACGGTTCAGATTTTAGTTGCGTGTGCGATGCAGGGCATACAGTTCAGTTCAATGAACTGTTTGTGATGAGGCAGAAGAACAGAAATGGGTAGCCAGATGAAGGTGTGTGCGATATACGGCATACGGTTCACTCAGATGAACTGTTTGTGATTAGGCGGAACAAAAGAAATGGTCAGCCAGATCAAGGTGTGTGCGATAGAGGGAAAACCGTTCACTCGGATGAACTATTTGCGTTGAGCCAAGATACCAGAAATGGTTCAATATAACAAGATGTGTGTGATACGCGGCAAACAGGTCTGTAATCAAAAATATGTGCGAAGACAGATAATCACACAGACGATTGCTGCTAATAAGACGTGTGTGTTGTGTGTTGGGATAGCATACAGAACAACAACATATATATACACACACATTTATAAGGACATGGTTGCATAACCAAATTAAACATCCAATTACATAGGTGGCTACTACACACGACATTTGCACACACCAAAGTAAACTATTACATGCACAATTACATAGGTGGCTACTACACACATTACATTTCCACACACCAAAGTCAACTATATATTACATGCATAATTAACTAGGATAAACGATCATCTAATCTTCATCTACTTCTTGTGCCCCTTGCCGCTATTGCTCTGCTTGTGGCTTGATCTGGCCTCATCGATTTCGGTAACGAGGCACTTCCTCTTGTCAACGATCTGCCTGTGCATCTCATAGCATGTGTACATGCACTTGGCCGTGAACCTGAGGTGAGGTTCATCCAGTTGCCGCATCCAGGCCCCGTGCCAGGATACAGGACGTGTTCTGTTGGCATCGTGCTTCATCTTTTCGTAGTATGGGTCGATGATAGCTGAGGCGAGTTCAACCAGTGAGTCCTTCTTCGTGCCGTCCCAGACCCTGTAGTGCTCACGGATTTCGACAAGGTTCTTGTAGGCCAAGCTCGTAACCCTGAGCACTTTTACATCGTCCGTGGTTTCCACCCTAGCGAACTTGTAGTCGGTGCTGTTGACAAACCTGGCGAAACGGTCGCAAGGCTCTGTGGCCATCCAGTAGTGGTAGATGAGGACATGATGGCGCACGCACAAGTGGGTGACGGCAAACTTTTGATCTATGTTTGGACGACCGCCGGTGTACTGGAGGTTGATGCCGACCACCTTGCACTTGTCTCGAGCAAGCAACTACTCAACGGTGTTGATGTAGTCGTCCACCACCGCCGGGTCGATGGTGTACACCACCGAGAGATCCGTCTCCCTCGCGTGGGTCTCCACTTTATGCTCACCGAACTCCATTGGAGCGCCGCTAGACATCCCCTCTCTATGTATCGTTGTGGATGTGCTTGTTGTGTTGTCGGGCGCGATCTAAAGGTTGAAGTGACTAAGGTTATTATAATGGCCGCGGGAATTAAAGGGGAAGCCGAACGGCCTAGAATATCGGCACGCCCGGATTTCAGTTCTAATTTGTAGCGCATAACTACATCGTGCCGCACGTAACTGCATCGCGTGGCGACGTGCATGATGTAACCGCATGCATATGGGGCCCCGACGTGATCGTGCGCAAGCCCAACCGCTGGCAGAGCCCGCGCGGAGGGGCGCGAGCAGAGCGCTCCGCGGTCACCTCAACGGTGAGCAACCATATATATGCATATAGCAGTTGAACACGCATGGAAAAGCTGTCCACAAGCAGAGCGCGTGGAGGTACGAGAGCAGAGCGCACCGACGGACAGCAGAGCGCACCGACGGACGCGAGCAGAGTGCACCATGGCGCCTAACAGCGAGCATAGTGTGCTGCAGCGCCTAACGGCGAGCACAGCGCGCCGAGGGCCGTGAGCACAGGTTGGCACAGTGATACGTGGCAAATAAGACGAACTGGGCGAGCAATGGCGGACACATCAAGCACGAATCAGATTAGAGTTGTGTGTGCGATACATGGCATACAGTTGATCCATCTGAGTTGTTTGTGATGGAATAAGCCGTGTTTGTTGTGGGCAAACGCTTGCTGGTATACAATCGTCTGCGATTGATGAATTCATGACCGACGGGTTCCCTAGTGTGGTCCGTGTGCGATATGATATGCTCTGTCTACAGAACATCAACATATATACTTATAAGAACATCATTGCATGACCAAATTAAGCATACAATTACATAAGTGACTACACACATAACATTTCCACACACCAAAGTAAGCAATTACATGCATACTAAACTAGGAGAAACGAGCATCTAATTATCTACATCTTGTTGCGACGACGTTTGCCATTGCTCTGCTTCCGGCTGGATCCCTGGTCGTGAATGGTTAATAAAATCTAAGTCTATTGCATATTACGGTCAAAATAGTACTACCAATCTACAAGTCTCATACGATGCCATTTCAACGATTGTACCACTAAAAGCCCACAATATTACAAGGTTCAAATTCCAGAGTTACATGGCTCAAATTCAAAGATTACAAGGTTCAAACTGATATTAGAAATGAAATTCACCTCATTCAGCTGCAAACGCCTGTGCTAATTAGCTGAACATGGATATAAGAGAGGTTCAAACTAAAAATTAAAATAGTAAGTCCACTTTCCAAACCTCGTCATTTATGCAAAGGGATCAGCCGCTGACAAGTCATGTATGGGTTTGACACAATGACTTCCAATTACTCTGTCATATGCTCTTCCAATATGAAGTTTAGCTTTTTTGTTGCCTCTTCCATTCTGCAGTTGCTGCCGGCTCTGATCAACAAACCGTTCATCTTTCGTAATTAAATGCGTGTTCAACCTCAGTACCTTCAGCACCCTTGCTCTGGCAAGAAAGAACCTGGTGAATGTAATCTTTGGTAAGGTCCCTCGGTAGGAGTTCAAAGTAATATTTGACAGATTCACATCCAGGCATTCGATGTGATTGTCGTTATAAACATTATCCACCTCCGGCCTATTATTATCTGCAAAAGAAGAGAACGTGTTAGTGCCTACATGTAGTTTTGAACATTACTACACGCCTATTTGGTTTGCAGCACTTGTAAAATGCACCAACGTGCCATCTTTGATCTGACATGATTAACATGGGCATTTGATTACAATCAAGAAAAATGTAGCCTTCTTCACAAGAGGTTGGATTGGATGAAAAATTCCCTAAGAAAACTAGTACAGATGAATCCAAAGGAGAAATGCTTATGGATCGTAACCATATGAATCAAGCAACCAATATGGGGTGGGGGTGTATGTCCTTAAATCCTCCAATATTACTTCAGAAATCATAGTACATTGTCATTGTAAACTTGGGAAAAGAAGCAAAAAATTGAACTCCCTTATGGTTAACATTTAACAGGAAAGGAACATCACCTCGATATACAACTTCTTCATGCACGGAAAGCATCTCAGGAAACTGACAACTTGGTCCAGGTTGGGGCCGACAGATTCTAGTGCCAAGACCTTCACTGTGCGCAGAATCTGGGTGAAGCTTTGCTGGATGACAGACGAACATACATCTTCAAAACTAGAAATAATGTTGATATCAAGAAGGAGAGGTAGAAGGAGACTGTTGTACCTGAAAGTAGTAGTATTTGATAGACGAGTAGCCCACCACTGACAATTTCAGTACAGAAATGACATTGACTCTTGTTGGACCTTGTTGATCAACTACAAGTAATCTCTCAAGGAAGGTGTGTCCTCAATGACCATTTTGTGGTCCACCTTTTGTGATCTCTCATTGCAGCACCAGCAACACACATAAATAGTCCGGAGAGTCCTGGAGGTGATGTGGAAGCTACTCGACCAATTCATCGCCTGAAGACGAAGGAACTCGAGTGCAGTCCAGCCGTGGAGCAGGCGCTCCATGTCATCCTTTGGGATGCAGACGGCGACGAGCTCGAGGTGCTTCAGTCGTGGTAGAAAAATAGCGGGCGTGTCATTAAGTGGGGGGAATGGCAGTTCATGAACTTGGCGAGGCGCAGCATGGCGGCGAAGCGGAGCGCGGACGTTGGCAGCAAGCGCATAAGCCCATCATTAAAACTGAGCTCCTCGAGCTGATCTAGGGCGGGTGATCGGAACCACTCGTCAAGCTTGGCTCGGTCCTCGCCATTGGAACAGAACTTGCCCATGATAAGGCCTCTGATTGGGCCATGGTGACTGCAGAGGATCTGGGAGAATGCATCCAAGCTTTTGCGATGTGACGCCCCCGGCTTAATCATGCACTAATCATACACGCAAATGCACATGATCAAGCCTAAGGACTCACTTGAAGATATCACAACACAACTCTGAAACATAAATAAAGTCATACAAGCTTTATATTACAAGCCAGGGGCCTCGAGGGCTCGAATACATAAGCTCGTGAAGAAGCATCGCGGAAGCATCAGATATCTGAGTACAGATATGAAACAGAAACAGATAAGCCTCTAGAAAGGCGGGGCGAAACAAAAGCTACGATAGAAAGGCGCAAGCCTCCTGCCTGGGACCCTCCAAACCTACACCTGGTCGTCAGCAAGCTCGTAGTAGTAACCACCCTCGGGGTGGTAGTAGTAATCGTCGGCGGGGGCAGCTGACTCCGGGGCTCCGTCATCTAGTTGCACCAAATGGATATGGGGAGAAAAAGAAAGCAAAGCAACCATGAGTACTCATCCGAAGTACTCAGCAAGCAAGGATCTACACTACATATGCATCATTATCAAAGGAAGGCTGTATATGAGGACTAGGCTGCAGAATTGCGAGAATAGAGGGGAAAACCTAGTCCTATCAAAGACTAGCATCTTCAGCGGTCTTGTAGCATTAGAAGAGTGCAAATTTGTATAATATAAAGTAGTAGTAGTGTTATCAACCTTGCCCAGAGATCCTTTCTCGACTCCCTGCGAGGAAGCAATCCCAGAGCCCGAGTATCCATATCTCATCTCAAGTATCCAGTTCTAGTTATATCGATCGGGATACAGCTCCGAGTGTCTGTTACCATGGACACGGCTATCGATAGATGTTTTCTTCCCTGCAGGGGTGCACCAACTTACCCACCATGCTCGATTAACTCCGGCCGGACACACTTTTCTGGGTCATGCCCGGCCTCGGCCAAATGATACGCCGTAGCCCGACCTAGGCTTAGAAGAGAGGTCAGCACGCCGGACTAACCTATGCACCTAGGAGTCTTGGGCCATCGCCTCGGGCGCTCCTGTGCGTTGCGAGGGTGGCCGGCGAGCAGACCTAGCATCCTCCAGTACAATGGAGGGTGCTTAACGCGGTCCAACCTGGCACGCGCCGCATAGTCGCTGACGTCAAGGAAGCTTCGGCTGATGCACACGACATAGAGTACCCATATTATTCCCGCGTGATGGTTAGCGCTGTTGGGCCAGAGGCCCTTTCGGATCAAATATCCAAACCGTTAGTGTGTTGGTAGCATGCGGTAACGAGCAGAGACTCACGATCGATGTGACCCCGTCGCCCCGTCTCGAGGACTTGCGGCAAGGGCTAAGAATGCCCGTCCACGCCTCGTATTCAACTCTCGGGTACCCTCCAGGTCAACCCGTCTCCACATCAGTCACCACTTAGGCTCACGCGGGTACCCCTCAGGGTCGACCCGCCTTTCCAAGTAATAGTTGTAAAATCCAGGTATGCGTGTGTCCATAACATCAGGAGAATCCAAGGTATTACCCTCGTTGGATTCCTACTTGATGTAACCGTTAAGGTGAACTTGGAGGAATCACCCTCGATGGGTTCACACTTGAGGGGTTGCACGATAGCGTCGTTACTGGAAGTAGTGAAGGTGGAATCACCCTCGATGACCACGACCGAGTAACTACTCCACAGAGTTAACATCAAAAGTGCTTACGAGATATCACCCTCAGCACTCGATAGTAATGCTGCAGTGTCGTACAGATAAAAGGGATGTGATGTGCGGTGCTGGGGCCTGGTCGTCGGGTCTTTCAATGATCCAGCGGGGTAACCGGGACAAGTGGGCTCTCTATCCAGCCTATACTAAGCAGTTTAGGATAAGCAGGTAGGTATCAACAGCATTTACAAAAACAGGCTATGCATCATAATAGGATAAACAGTAGCAGCAGCAATTCTAATGCAAGCATAAGAGAAAAAGAACAGGCGATATAGGCATGCTCAAGGGGGGGTGCTTGCCTAGAAGCTCTGTAGCAAAGGACTGGTCGTCAGGTGCGTAGTCGATCTCCGGAGCTGCGTCGGCCTCGGGGACTACGTCGGTGTCGGGGTCTACCGAGAGAGAAGAGGGGGAGGAAACACATAAATACACTGCAAACATATGCAACACAGAGCATGCTATGCTAACGTGCAGTGCAGGGTTGCCTAAAGACATGTCTAAATCATTTAAGTTATTTTAGGATTAAAGTTGGAGTTATTAACCGGTGTGTCTGCACTATTCATCTACCGGAAACAGGCTAAAAGTTGCGGGTTCACCTCCGTAGAAGGTCCCGACATGGAAACGGATAGCATGGTTAGATTCGTATCGTCGTTCTGATCGACTTTCATGTAGAAAGTTTTTCGATCCGAGCTACGGTTTAATTTCTATGATTTTACAAAGTTTTAAGCAATTTTCTGAATTTATTTAATTAATTTGGGTCAACATTATCCAGAACAGTAGCAGTGACGTCAGCATGACGCAACGGTGATGTCAGGAGTCAACAGGTCGGCAGACCAGGTCAAACCTGACCAGTGGGCCCCACTGGTCAGTGTCACATTTGTTAATTTGGGATTAACTAAACTAATTACAGACTAATTATGGGGTGGGCCCCATTAGTCAGTGACTAATTAGTAATTAATTTAATTAACAGATTAATTATCTTTTTAATTAACATTTTTATTTATTTTTATAACATTTTTAAACAGCGGGGCCCGCATGTCAGTGACCGTAGTCGGTCGAGTCAGCAGGTGGACCGGGTCAACGGGGACCGCGGGGCCCGCGGTCAGTGGCACAGAGGCGGGGCTTGGTCGGTGCCACGTCGGACGGCGACCGGAGTTGCACCGGTGAGCCCGTACGTGGCAGAGGCTCGCCGGACATGGCAGGAAAACGGCCACAGGCGACCGTTTGCCGCGGGGCTTGGAGCGTTCGGAAGCTAGCGGTGGGCCGCATCTAGTGGGGGCGGTGGCATCTTCGGAGACGCACCGGAGCGACGACGACGGGCATGGAGGTGGACAGCGGTGCTCGGGCGTGGAGGCAAACGGTGATGCGGGTGCGCTTGAGTCAAATAGCTAGGCTAGGCGAGGCCTACGCAGTGTGGCGAGCAAGATGGGTGCGGGTGCGAGGTCATTTGGTCGCCGGACGATCGCCGGCGATGAGCTCGGGCATGTCGGGAATGGCCACTACGGCTCGAAAACGACGGCTAGAAGAGTGGGGGAAGAGGCGGTGGCTCACCAGGAGCCCGTAGATGTGCTAAGGTGGGCCTGGGGAGGACGGACGGCGACGAATCGACGGCGGCGATGCGGGCACCCGAAGGTTGAAGACGACGGTGTTGACGAAGAAGGATGGCCTCCGGGCTTCAGTTGAGCGGCGGAGGAGAAGTAGTCGACGTCGGGGAGGCGTTTGGGCACGCCGGTGAGGTGAAGTGGTGGTGGTGGCCGCGAGTTTCAGCTGAGGCCATCCATGGTGGCACTCGGGTATGGGAGGAAGGAGACGAAGTGGGAGAGGGAGGCAGCTAGGGTTCGTCCTCGGGGTGGAGGTTGGGTTCTTATCCCCTCCACGACGAGCGCGGGTGGCCGCTGTCGAGCAGGGATGAGGGGGGCCAGGCGCGGCGGCTGCGGTGGAGACGACAGCGCGCGCGCGTGTGCAGTAGGAAGGGGATGTTGGGCCTGGTGACTCAGTCCCAGTAGCTGCGGGCTTTTTCTTTTCTTCTATTTCTTTTCTTTTTTCTGTTTGTTTTTCTGTTTTGCAAATCGTTTAGCCACCATTTGAGTTTTGCAAAATATATGACTCAGCTCAATAATTACGGTGCCTTATTTAACACTGCCCGAAATTGGTTTGGCAAATAAATGATTTCATTTGAATTTTGGATTAAATGACATGGATTTAATCATTGCTGTTTTGGTACTGTTTCATGATGATAGAGTCATTTAAATAATCCAATTAATGTTGATCTTATTTTTATAATTGCTTTGGGAATATTTGCAACATTATGAAAATTTTAGTTCCTGTATTTGAGCAACTTTTATTTTCACTTTATGTTTGAATTTCCATTTGAATTGGAATTTTGTAATGAGATACGATCCAAATGATGTTTAAACACTGTTGATCATGATGACATGGCATTATGAAAAGGGGGATTACTGTAGCTAACCACTGGGGGTGTTACAAATCTCCTCCTCTAACAAGAATTCCCATCCCGAGAATTAAGAGGTAGAAGGGACAAGGTCGGGGTATTCCGGACGAAGATTATCCTCACGTTCCCAAGTGGCCTCATCTTTAGTATGATTTGACCACTGCACTTTGAGGAACTTGGTCGTCTTCTGACGGGTTCGACGTTCAAATTCATCGAGGATGCGGATCGGATGCTCCTTACAAGAAAGATCATCATGCAATTCGAGCATCTCGTGATCCACTGCGCGGTGCGGAGATTCCTTGAAGCAACAACGAAGTTGCGACACATGGAAGACGTCATGGATATGAGAGAATTACAGTGGCAACTCCAATTTATACGCCACCTGACCACGTCTTGCAACAATGCCGAAAGGACCAATGTAGCGTGGAGCTAACTTGCCCTTGATTCCGAAGCGGTGGGTGCCCTTCATAGGAGTGACACACAGATAAGCTTGATCACCAGGTTGATAAGTCAAACCCCATCGTTTGCGATCATAGTTGCTCTTCTGGTGGTCCTGAGCCGCCTTGAGATTTTCTCGAACGATACGGACTTGCGCTTCGGCGTGTTGAATAATATCCGGACCAACGAGCGGTCGTTCCCCAGTTTCTAACCAATTCAGAGGGGTTCGACACTTACATCCATAAAGTACTTCGAAGGGGGCCATTTTCAAGCTGGCTTGATAGCTGTTGTTATAAGAGAACTCGGCATACGGGAGAGATTCTTCTCACTTCTTGCTGAAGGAAATAACACAAGCCCGAAGCATGTCTTCAAGAACCTGATTGACTCGCTCGACTTGGCCTTGGGATTGGGGGTGATAAGCTGAACTCCAGGTAATATGAGTTCCCATAGCTTCCTGGAAACTTTCCCAGAACTTTGAAGTGAAAAGGCCACCACGGTCTGAACTGATCTCCTTCGAAATACCGTGGAGCGAAATAATTTTGGAGATATACAACTCTGCTAACTGACTAGCAGTGATAGTCTCCTTGACAGGCAGTAAGTGTGCAACCTTAGAGAGTTGGTCAACGATGACAAGAATAGCATTGTGACCCTTCTGTGACTTGGGAAGGCCAGTAATGAAATCCATCTGAACCTTATCCCATTTCCATAGAGGAATAGGGAGCGGTTGCAGAATTCCAGCAGGCTTCTGATGTTCTGCTTTAACGCGACGGCAAACGTCACATTCAGCAACGTATCGAGCAATATCCTGCTTCATTTTAGACCACCAGTACCTTTGACGGAGATCATGATACATCTTGGTACCACCAGGATGAATAGACAGCAGTGTATCATGTGCCTCCTTCATGACCTAGTCAGTCATAAGCTCGAAGCGAGGTACCACAATGCGGTCTCTGAAATACAAGGTTCCATCTTCAGATAGCGAGAAATCCCTGTACTTTTCCAGGTGAAGAACTTTCTTCATCAGATCAATTTCAGCATCTTTAGCTTGCACATTCTTAACAGCTTTCTCAAGATCTGGTTGTATCACAAGGTTATTAAGAGAACCCTGTGGAACAATACGCAGATTCAGCTTGCGCAATTCTTCATAAAGACAAGGTTGAGCTCGCCTAACCATGAGGTTGTTGCTATAGGACTTGCGGCTTAAGGCATCAGCCATGACATTAGCCTTGCCAAGGGTATATGAAATACCATAGTCATAGTCCGTAATTGTTTCCAACCATCGTTGTTGACGGAGATTAAGATCCATCTGAGTAAACAAATACTTCAAGCTTTGATGATCGGTATATACCTCACACCGGTTATCCAGAAGGTAATGTCGCCACAGCTTCAATGCATAGATCACTGCAGCAAGTTCAAGATCATGCACTAGATAATTTTCTTCATGAGGACGCAGCTGACGCGAAGCGTACGCAATTACTCTTCATTCTTGCATTAGGACACAGCCTAATCCTTGACAAGAGGCGTCGCAATATATCACAAAGTCTTTGCGAGATTCCGGAGGAGCAAGCACTGGAGCAGAAGTTAGCTTGTCCTTGAGAGTCTAGAAACTTTCCTGACATTTGTCTGTCCACTCAAACTTAACGCCTTTGTGCAGCAGGTTAGTCAGGGGCTTAGCAATCTTGGAAAAGTTCTCGACAAATTGACGACAATAGCTTGCGAGGCCGAGAAAACTTCTCACTTGCTTGACGTTCTTCGGAGGAGTCCAGTCAAGAATAGCCTGAACTCATTCCGGGTTAACAGCAATTCCATCCTTGGAAATCACATGTCCAAGGTAGGCTACTTCAGAAAGCCAGAATTCACATTTGGAGTATTTGGCATACAACTGGTGTTCTCGATGCCTTTCCAGAACAAGACGAAGGTGTTCATCGTGTTCTTCCTTATACTTTGAATATACCAGAATATCATCTAGATATACCATGACGAACTTGTCGAGGTAATCCATGAAGATGTAATTCATCAGACGGGAGAACGTGGCTGGAGCATTTGTTAAGCCAAATGACATGACCGTGTACTCGTAGGAGCCATAACGACTAACGAAGGTAGTCTTCGAAATATCCTCTTCGCGGACACAGATCTGGTGATAACCCAACCTCAAGTTGAGTTTAGAAAACACTGATGATCCAGCAAGCTGATCATACAAGTCATTGATCCGGGGAAGCGGATAAATGTTCTGGATTGTGGCTTGGTTAATGGGCCGATAATCCTGAACCAATCGGTTAGTTCCGTCCTTCTTCTTAACGAAGAGTGAAGGTGCTCCCCAAGCAGAGGAACTGGGGCGGATGAAATCCTTCTTAAGTGACTTGTCGATTTCTTTGTTAAGCTCGAGAAGGTGGCGCGGAGGCATCTTATAAGGACGCTTCGCAATAGGAGTTGTGGCTGGTTTCAAGTCGATGACAAACTCGACAGCTCTAACAGGGGGTATTCCTGGAAGTTCTTCTGGAAAAACATCCTGGAAGTCATGAACGTCTGGAATGTTTTCGATTCCCTCAAGCAGAGAAGCGTTCAACACATTCAAGGCATAAATCTGAGCCTCGGCGTTCTGAGTGATATGAGCATGATAATTCACTAACCCAGCTGTTGGGTGCATGAGATGTACAACTTTAGTGGCGCAATTGATTGTGGTGTAGTGAGCCTTCAACCAATCCATTCCCAGAATAAGATCAATTTTGGAAGTATTCAGGATAATGGGGAAGGCCTGAAAATTCCTCCCTTCAATCACAACAGTGACTTCGGGGCTGAACAGGGAGGCTCGGCACTGACCCGCGGGAGTGTTTACCGCTAGTGGTTGTTGAAAATTTTCATATTTAATGCCATGCATGAATGCGAATTCTTCAGACATGAATGAATGCGATGCTCCTGAATCAAATAAAACAGATGCTGGTACTGAATTAACAAAGAGAGTACCCATCATGGTTTCAGGTTGACCCTGAGCTTCAGCCATGTTGACGTGATAAGCCTGCCCACGACCATAAGAAGGCCTAGCATTGTTGTTGCGGGGTTGATTGTTGCCACGGGCGTTAGAAGGCAGAGCCAGTTGATTCTGATTCTGGTAGCAGTTCCTAGCAAGATGACCAGGTTTACCACACTTGTAACAGAGTCCACTGTCGAGTCTTCCGATGATCCAGCGGGGCAACCGGGACAAGTGGGGTCACTGGGGTCTCTATCCAGCCTATACTAAGCAGTTTAGGATAAGCAGGTACGTATCACCAGCAGATACAAAAACAGGCTATGCATCAGAATAGGATAAACAGTAGCAGCAGCAATTCTAATGCAAGCATAAGAGATAAAGTACAGGCGATATAGGCATGCTAAAGGGGGGGTGCTTGCCTGGAAGCTCTGCAGCAAAGGACTGGTCGTCAAGGGCGTAGTCGATCTCCGGAGCTGCGTCGGCGTCGAGGACTACGTCGGTGTCAGGGTCTACCAAGAGAGAAGAGGGGGAGGAAACAGATAAATACACAACAATCATATGCTAACGTGCAATGCAGGGTTGCCTAAAGACATGTCTAAATCATTTTAGTTATTTTAGGATTAAAGTTGGAATTATTAACCGGTGTGTATGCACTATTCATCTACCGAAAACAGGCTAAAAGTTGTGGGTTAACCTCCATAGAGGGTCCCGACATGGAAACGGATAGCACGGTCGGATTCGTCTCGTCGTTCTGATCGACTTTCATGTAGAAAGTTTTTCGATCCGAGCTATGGTTTAATTTCTATGATTTTACAAAGTTTTAAGCAATTTTTTGAATTTATTTAATTAATTTAGGTCAACATTATCCAGAACAGTAGCAGTGATGTCAGCATGATGCAACGGTGATGTCAACAGTCAACAGGATGGCTGACCAGGTCAAACCTGACCAGTGGGCCCCACTGGTCAGTGTCACATTTGTTAATTTGGGATTAACTAAACTAATTACAGATTAATTAGGGGTGGGCCCCATTAGTCCATGACTAATTAGTAATTAATTTAATTAACATGTTAATTAACTTTTTAATTAACATTTTTATTTATTTTTATAATGTTTTTAAACTACGGGCCTGCATGTCAGTGATCGTAGCCGGTCCAGTCAGCAGGTGGACCGGGTCAACGGGGCCCGCGGGGCCCGCGGTCAATGGCCCAGAGGCGGGGCCTGGTCGGTGCCACGTCGGACGGTGACCGGAGTTGCGCCGGTGAGCCCGTACGCGGCGGAGGCTCGCCAGACTTGGCCGAAAAACGGCCATAGGCGACCATTTGCCGCGGGACTTGGAGCGTTCGGAAGCTAGCGGTGGGCCGCATCTAGTGGGGGCGGTTGCATCGTCGGAGACGCACCGGAGCGAAGATGGCGGGCACGGAGGTGGACGACGGTGCTCGGGCATGAAGGTAAACGGCGACGCGGGCGCGCTCGAGTCAAATAGCTAGGCTAGGAGAGGCCTACGCAGTGTGGCGAGCAAGATGGGCGTTGGTGCGAGGTTGTTTGGTCGCCGGACGATCGCCGGTGATGAGTTTCACGGCGATGAGCTCGGGCATGTCGGGAATGGCCACTACGGCTCGAAAACGACGGCTAGAAGAGTGGGGGAAGAGGCGGTGGCTCACCGGGAGCCCGTAGATGTGCTAAGGTGGGCCTGAGAAGGACGGGCGGTGATGAATCGACGGCGGCGATGCGGGCACCCGAAGGTTGAAGACGACGGTGTTGACGAAGAAGGATGGCCTCCCGGCTTCGATTGAGCGGCGGAGGAGAAATAGTCGACGTCGGGGAGACATTTGGGCACGCCGGCGAGGTGAAGTGGTGGGGTGGCCGCGAGTTTCAGCTGATGGCGTCCATGGCGGTGCTCTGGTGTGGGAGGAAGGCGACGAAGATGTAGCGGGAGGCAGCTAGGGTTTGTCCTCGGGGTGGAGGAGGGGTTCTTATCCCCTCCACGACGAGTGCGGGTGGCCGCTGTCGAGCAGGGACGAGGGGGGCCAGGCGCGGCGGCTGCGGTGGAGATGACAGCGCGTGCGCACGCGTGTGCAGTAGGAAGGGGAAGTTGGGCCGGGTGACTTAGGCCCAGTAGTTGCGGGCTTTTGCTTTTCTTCTATTTCTTTTCTATTTTCTGTTTGTTTTTGTGTTTTGCAAATCATTTAGCCACCATTTGAGTTTTGTAAAATATATGACTTAGCTCAATAATTACAGTGCCTTATTTAACACTGCCAGAAATTGGTTTGGCAAATAAATGATTTCATTTGAATATTGGATTAAATGAAATGGATTTAATCATTGCTGTTTTGGTACTGTTTCACGATGATAGAGTCATTTGAATAATCCAATTAATGTTGATCTTATTTTTATAATTGCTTTGGGAATATTTGCAACATTATGAACATTTTAGTTCCTATGTTTGAGCAACTTTTATTTTCAATTTATTTTTTAATTTCATTTTGAATTGGAATTTTGAAATGAGATATGATCCAAATGATGTTTAATCACTGTTGATAATGATGACATGGCATTATCAAAAGGGGGAATACTGTAGCTAACCACTGGGGGTGTTACATGCGATAGCCATGGCAGAGCTAGTGGGCGTCGAGGAGGTCGAGAGGGGTGGAGAGCCATAGGGGGCACCACCGTCGGGAAAGGGCGGTTGTCCTCGCCCCATATTTGATTGGGACGAGGGATATAATGACTGTCAACATATCATCGGGGAGGCTGCTGATGAAGTCTAGGCCTGCTGGAGTCGCTTGCGGTTCTTTCTCGACCCGCCTCCGCTTGTTGGCTGGCTCGTTCTCCACCTCGTCGACGGCGACGGAAACCTCTGTCTCCATATTCACGCCGTGCTCTGGTGCTTCAGCAGCCCCGGCGTCGCCACTCCCTCCAATGGGGCGCTTCGGCGGCTTCCTCATACACTGACGACTTTGAGGACTGAGAGCGGCGTCGAGGATGCGGGCGGAGAGAGAGGATTGTGTGTGTGGCGAGGATGGGGGGGCAGCTTTGAGGACTAAGAGCGGCGTCGAGGTTGCAGGCGGAGAGAGTGGATTGTGTGTGTGGCGAGGATGGGGGGTGCGGCCGCTCAGGCGCGCCATTAGTACGGACCAGTGGGAGCGAGGCAGGCGGCAGTCAAAAGCTGTCTCGCTTCCCGGTGAGCCTACGTGGCGGACTTCTGGCATTCCTATACCATCATTTCACGGAGCGAGGCGGGCACGCCATTAATATGCAGCAGTGGGAGCGAGGTGGCCAGTGGTCAATGGGCTGGCTCGCCTCCCGGTGAGCTTGCGCAGCGGACTGCCGGCACGCCTACCTTCATTTCACACAGCTACTAGCACACCCCACGGTGAGTGCATAGCGAACACGTGCATGCCTCGGCCTCCGGTCTGCCTGCTAGCATGCGTCTCGTCAACTCATGCATGCTCATACGTCACACGGGACGCGTGCGCGGCAGGTATTATATTGATTTTTCCTTTTTGATTAATAATTCTGCCGCTTTATTGCTTAACCGAAGCACGACACTTACATTGTTGGTCTAATGCACACAGTTCAAATAAAGAGTTCGTTTGCGATATTGGTTGATAATTATTTATAATTTCTTGTATGTAAGAAGATTATATCAAAACTTGTCTCAAATTTGAAAATAATAATAATATCACAGTCTATTGGTGTCCATATGACACCACGATAAGTTTCCTGAATTTCAACTTAGTTTTGGATTTATTGGATTTTAAAATCAAGATTCTAGATGTTAGAAATTTCTTGCATGGGGACTAAACATGCACCCAGGGACACATACACATATGATTTTGCAATAAATTTTCGTGCACTATCACGGGTCTCGTGTAGATCAAATTTCATTTTGCACATTTAAATCCTTGGGAAATCAATCAATGTTTAAAAAACAAATAGATGTTATCTATTTTTTTCAATTTTCAACACTAAACTCCTTTGGTCGCATGTTCGCTGCAGAAAAAGTTTGACATGCATCTTTAGGCCACATGCACACGGTGATCCTAGGACACTCACTCGCGTGGGTCCGAGAGGTCGCCGTCTAGCACTATGACATGCGATGAGAGAGATTAATTTGACCAACAAGGATGGTCATTTTTTGGTTTTTGTTATATGTATGGTAGGAGTATATATATATAGTACGCGTTGAAGAGGGTGGCCGGGGGCAATACTACGCGTCATATAGGACACTCACTCACGTGGGATGCTTCCATCCGTGGGCCCGGGAGGTTGTCCTCCATCACTTTGACCCAACAAGGAGGTTTCTTTTTTTGGGTTGTGTTGCGGTAGAGTATATAGTACGCGTCGAAGAGGGGAGGAGGGGGCCGGGGTAGCACATATATACTACACACACGTCATGAATCGATCTTGCTCCGTGTGGGGACTTTTCAGTTTTCGATGCAGGTGTCGCAAAGAAGTTGTGCATATTGGGTATTAATAACATCACCAACACATTGGGCCACGTGCAGATGATAGTTTTCAGTCATTCGCCTGTGACTCTTCCCTCCATGGGCCCGCGAGGTCGTCATCCATCTAATATATGACACAACGAGAAAGGTAATTTGACGAACATGGAGGATTATTTTCGGGTTGTGTTATGGTACGTACGTAGGAGTATATATTATGCGTCGAAGAGGGGAGGGGGGCAACATATATATACTACGTGTCATGAACCTCGGTTCGTGTGTGGGGGACTTAAAGGTTTCGGAGGTAGGTGCCACATCAAAGTTCTGCATATATATTAGGTATTCAAACATCACAACCCCACATCTCCATACATATGTGTTTGTCCCACAAGCAAGCGATGGCGGTTGTCCTCTAGCACTCACTCACGGGGTTATCGGCAAGATGCTTCGTCCATCTCTGTGTGCCCGCTTGGTCAATCACTTCAACCGACCGCGATAGAGGTTAATTTGACTTATAATTAGGAGGGGATTAAATTTTGGTTCGTCTTATACGGTTCGGTACATGCAACTATACTTTGCGCGCATGTGTACGCACGAATCCCTCCAACCGGGTCGAAGTGGTTGGGGGGGGGGGAGCACGCGATGGATCATGGACCAGATTTGTGTGGGGACTGTGTGTTTTTCGACGCATGCATGCACCACATCAAAATGTTGTGCTTTTGGTATTCAAACATATATGCATGCATCACGCATGTCCATACATATGTTTGGGGCACATACATGCAGTGGTTGTCTTTGGACACTCTCCCTCGCTTGGTTATCATCGACGGCCTATATATTCGTGGGCCTGCGTGGACATCTCCATCACTTCAACCAACAACGCAAGAGAGGTTACTAGGGTGGATTCTTCTTCTCTTGGTTCGCATTACCGTATAGTCGTACGTCGATCATGGTGAGATTCGAGAACTAAGTTTGAGGGCTCGCATACACATGAATCAAAGTTGTGCATTGGGTATATTCAAACACCACATGACACTTCATACATATGTTTGGGCCACATGCACGCAGTGGTTTTCTTCAGGCACTCCCTCACGTGGTTATCGGCGAAAAACTAGCCTATTTTGTGGGGCCGCGTGTGGAACGTCAATGCATGACTTTAACCCAACAAACAAGAGAGGTTATACGACCAAGGTGGTGATTCTTCTTGGTCAATCTTACAATACGCCTTGGGGAGATGCCCCCTCCCACCGACTCAAAGTGTGTGTGTGGGGGGGGGGGGGGGCACAGTACTACTTCGTACTAGATGAACCTCCGTGGGGTTGGGGATGCCCGGTTAATTTGCGATGCACATGTGCCACATCAAATTTGTGATTTGGTTATTTAAATATCATAGCACATTGTTTTCACACACGCACACACACACACACATAGGGCCACCCACAGGTGTGGTTGGTAAGTGGTGTCACCCATCTAATGCCAGAAGGACACATCTGTGGGCCCGCACACGGTCCACATTTGATCGGAAGCAAAGGGGGGAGGGGGTTGATGTACTCCTTTCGGTTTTGTGTTATGGTACGATGAGATGTCAGACCTAGCTATTTGGGGGCATGCGTTCATAGCTAGGATTCCCCTCCCGGTAACATGAAGTGTGTGTTTGTGTGTGTGTGTGTGTTTGGGGGGAGGGCTAGCAATAATAACGTGCGCTTTGTGCGACAGGTGCCACATCAAAGTTGTGTATTGGGTATTTGAACATAAAACCACCCTTTTCATACATATATTTGGTCCACATGCAAGTGTGTTCATGTTCTGACCCTTTCCCATGTTTTTTTGTCCAAATTTATAAATAGCAGACAAGTCGGATGCAGCAACCGTCTGCGATCAGGTACGAAATAGACACGGTTCCCTAGGACTACCCGTGTGCCGCACCCCTGCCCCTCACATGTCACCCACATGATCATAGTAGATTGGGCTCCACGAGGCTTCCCTCCCCCTCTCAAAAATATCTACTCCCTCGCAATCTCAAAAATATCTACCCGCGTAGATGGTTTTTCTGTTTGATAGCACACGATTAGTATGTCTGGACCGTGTGCGATGTCTGTTACTCCTGCTCTCCTTCAATCAGTAGATCCAAATTTTCAGTAGCCCCGGCATTTTACTCCCGCCCCGCTCTGCTTCAATCCCTTGATCCAAATTTTTGGTACCACCGCCTAGTAAAATTTTCAGTACCCGCGGCATTTCCTCAAACACCTCCTTGGACCCCCTCCACACACACACCACAAATCACCCGCTCACACACATACACACCACCCCTCCCTCGCTCCAAAACTAGCTAGGTCACCGCCACCGCTGCCGCCGCGCCGCCTCCATCGTCAACCTCTATCGGTCTGCCCGTGCAGTTTACCCACCGATATACATACCCTCGCCAACCTGAATTTCTTAGATGACGACTGCGAAACGCCCCCTTTCCCAGAGATCCCCATCCACACCCCCTTCCCCACTCCAAAGCATTGTAGCCTAAGCCCGGCTACGCTTCCTGGGGAGCTCGAGGAGCGAATGGCCCAAAAGAGCTTTACCGCGGCCTCTTCGCCCGACGTCGGTGAGGTGGCCGCCGAGGAAGCTGACGACAATGACTGGACCTAGATTGAGCCTTTCAATCAGTGGGCTAGAGTATTCTGGCATGTCGCGGATGCCAGCTACGACATCGAGGTCATCGACACCGATGGCTTGATGTGGGTTATGTCACAGGTTAAGTTGCCCACCCCCAACCCTTCGGGTTCGACAGCCATCGATCTCATCGATGGCCCTCCCGCTGATCTCCTGCGGCTCGTTATGAACAATTTGCCATCCTTCAACGCCATGGAGCCCCTTTTGTCATTTCTGAAGGACACATTCTGCGGTGCTGGCCTGGGATCCTCAGCTGGCAAGTCAAACACCATCGACGGTGACCACGAGGAGGAGCCAATCTGTGACAAGTGAGCAAACCCATGATTTGTTTTCTCGAACCCCTTTTGTAGGTTGTTTGCATTACGCCTTGTTTATTTCTACGGTTTATGGTTGTTCGGTTGTTTGTAGTTAGCATATGTCCAGTTTCAATTGCCATCTTTGGTTGTTCGTAGTATGCCTTGTTTATTTCAGCTATTAACAGTGTGATGTTCTATATGTGCTAGTATGAACTATGTAGTTCAATTTCATCAATACCAAATTTAACAATAGCTCTATGAATGACTATATTTGGTTGCTGTTAAGCATGTTGTACTCCCTCCGAATCATTTTAGTTCGCATATAAGATTTGTCTAAAGTCAAGCCTCTTAAAGTTAGACCAACTTTATAGAACAAAATACCAACATTCACAATATGAAATAAAAATCAGTACATGTGTCATGACTTAAATTTTCATATTGTATAACTTTAGCATGCTAGATGTTGATATTATTTCATATAAATAAGGTCAAACTTTATGAAGTTTGACTTCAGACAATTCTTATATGCAGAGTAAAAAGGACTGGAGGGAGTTTTGAACACGCCTTTCCATTTGATTTAACAATGGCACTATTTGGATACTCCAACTTAGCTAGAGGTTAGAGTTAGTTTCTAGCTCATGACAGTTAAAAGGGAGAGAGAGAGGTTGGTGGAATAGTTGATTGTATTGCTTGAGCCTTGTGGGCATATATATAGGACTACATGGTCATCTTGGAGTACAAGTCAAGGTAGAATAAATCCTACGCTATCCTACATTTCCTAAATAACAATGATACTCAACAATGACTAACCCTGAACTAACTCTAGCTAAAGAGGTGTTTGGATGACAGTGTTAGATTGACAATAAATGCACTAGGAGAACTAGCCCCAATCAGCACCTCTTGGGTGGGATAGTTGTTTTGGGTAGGTTTCACGCAACTAGCTCAAACTAGCTCAAACTAACTCTAACCCATGGATCCAAATAGGGCAAATAACTAGTGTACTTAGACCTGCACAATACAAATTTGAATGACTATGTTTGCATGTTTTTAAATATTAGGCCTGTTGCAGTTAATAACACACCTTTCCACTTCTTGTTTTTAAATATTAGGTTATGAACAATTTGGTCTCGCACATGTAGGTCCCGCTATCAGAGGTTTTGACCCACTGTTTGACCCTTTTTGCATATGTGGAAATGAGTTGTCCACTAATATCAGTCAAGTCAAGACACTCAGAAAGATTGCTACGATAAAGAAATTAGCGACAAAAAACAACAAGATCTTTGTCTGCACAATGAAGAAGACATCAGTTCACTACGGGGTGGTACTAACTGTTATACCTTGTCTTTTTAATTCCTTTGCGCCATTTCAAATCTGCAGAAGATATTTATGCATATCCTTGTTTTCAGGCCTTTCCAAAGCAGTTCACTGATGATTACCTCTCAAACCACCTGTATGGCCAGGAGGCGAGGAAGGTTTTCATACAACACCCACGGTTCAACATTGAAGTGTTCCTGAAGAGGACGAAGGATGGACGGTCAATCATCCACATGCACTGGCCTAAAGTTGCAAAGACCTTCAATATCAATGAAGGCTCAATATTCGCCTTCCGCTTCAGCAGTTCTCCATATAAGATTCATCTGTCTATGTTCCGTCTATGATGCTAATTTCGAAAGGTTGTAGATGTTGCATGTGAAACTTGGTGCTGGTGCAGTTGTGTAATGGGGTAGCTGAGTGCTGAAGCTATATGATGTTGTACTCTGATGTTAATATGGAAATGAAATATATTGTGTGCTTAATATGAAATGTCAATTAGATTAATAAATGGATTATTAATAATAGGGTAATTAGCCTACTAATTGGGTTTTTCAATTGCAAACGGTTATTGAGAAAACACCGTGGGCGATGACCTCAGGCAATGCACACAGTTTCTAAGAATAAACCGTGTTGGATCAATGAACAATCACACTTGACATCCTCTTCAAAATTGTTTGCGTTAGGCCACCTAGCGCAAACGTTTACCACATAAAAAGTGTGTGTGATGGACAAACTTTGCCACACTGTTTCTTCTACGCACCGTGTGTGATGCATTCAATAACGCAAATGATAAAATTGTTAATATCATGTGCAATGGCAACGCTATCACAAACGATTTAATGGGGAAAATTGTGTGTGATGTACCTACGAATGGAAATGTTTTCCTTGGAGTGACTGTGTGGGATGTACATACGAACGGAAACGCACTTCTTGGATTAACTGTGTGGGATGTACATACTAACAGAAACATATTCCTTGGATTGACTGTGTGGAATGCACATACGAACAGAAACGTTTAGCGGGGACTGACCGTGTGGGATGTACTTACGACCGAAACGATTTCGCCTATATAATTGTATTTTTTTAGCACTACTGTACGTATAACCGTATTTGATCGCTCACCGATCGCACACGACCTCATTTTGCCAAGCGTGTGTGCCAGAAGGGCATATACCCGACGGTTTCTGGGTCGTGTGGGAAGGACCCCCCCTATCGCAGTCACTCACTAGGCGACGGTTCAGAACGCCGTCGCGGAAAGGGGTTAAAAATTGTTTGTATAGCACCTCGCTATACCAGTGTAAACATATTAGTGGCGGTTCCCAAGCGATAAAAGTAAAGGCTTACTCCCCCTCCACCAACAAACACACTCCATGGCTAGCCGAATCCACGGGTACCATCCATACCAACATCATTCCTGGGGGAGTTTTGTTTAATTATTTGCAATTTGATTTCGGGACTGGGAATCCCTATTACCGCCCCTCTCGTGCTAGGGCGAGTGAATAAACACTCATCATGAGAATAACCCGCTTAGCATGGAAGATACCGACTACCTCCTATCACTCTATGAACAATCCAAACACACAAAAAAGGATGTTTATTTGAAGTTTTTAGAGGTGGCATATGCAAATTTACTTAGAACGCAGGGTAATACCGCATATAGGTAGATATGGTGGACTCATCTGGAATAACTTGGGTTTTAGGATTTTGATGCACAAGCAGTATTTCTGCTTAGTACAGGCGAAGGCTTGCAAATAGGTTGGGAAGCGGCCAGCTAGAGAGCGAAAACGGTCATGAACATGCATTATGCATAATGAACATTGGATACTAGCATGAGTAGGATATGAACACCATGAACATAAATATCATAGAGGCTATGTTGATTTGATTCAACTACATGCATGAACATGTGCCAAGTCAAGCCACTCAAAATATTCAGAGGAGGATACCATATCATCATACTACATCACAATCATTTTAACGCATTGTTGACATCCAAGATAAATCATTATCCACTCCTAGCTACTTAAGCAGATCATGAGAAACTATAATATCTAATTTTCATTGCAAACATGTTTGATCATAATATGCTGAATCATGGATACTAGGTTAAACATATTTGCAAAAACAGAACAAGTCGAGTTCATACCCGTTTCTCTCTGCCACAGCCAGTTCACCAAATATCGTCATTATTGCCTTTCACTCGCACGACTGAATGATATGAAAATGATAATAGTGCAAGGGTGCCATGGACTAAGCTGGAATCTGCAAACATTTTATTCAAAAGGAGAAGACAAGGTAATTTGGCTCTTTGTTAGGTCAACAATAATGCATATGAGAGCCACTCAACATTTTCGTCGTGGTATTCTCCTTGGTATGACTCAATAAACAGAAAAGAATTTCAGAGAAACACACTGAAATATTTTTGGAGTTTTTCATTTTTCTTGAAGAAAGCAAATTAAAGAAAGAAAAACAAAAACAAGAAAAACTACTTACACAGGAGAACTCCCAACAAGCAAAAAGAAGAATCAGGAAATATTTTTGGGTTTTCTTTTAATAGTTCAACTAAATAAACAAGAAAGAAAAATCGAAAAGAAACAGGAGATATTTTAGGATTTTCTCAAAGTTTTTCAAACACACAAGAAGAAAGCGAGAAAATAAATCTAGCATGGATGATACAATGAAAAAGTGTGAACACCGACAACTGGAATGCAATGTGTCAACATGAATGTAATGTCGGTGGAAATACATATTCCGCCAAGCTTAGGCTTTTGGCCTAACTTGGTAATCACCACTCATAGTAGCCATCTGGTCCCATGTTGAAGTGCTGGGGAGCGGGCACCTAAGCGTCCCACTCCTGAGGCTCCTCCTTTGAAGCTGCCTGGGTGTTCCGGTAGGCAATGATGTCATCTGGAATGATCTTGTATCCGCCCCTGGCAATAGATTCAAACAAAGCAGGTGTAGGCAATGGAATAATATCACGGGTATCTATACTGAAAACCAGGTTGTAAGGAACATTAATAGTAGTGTTCTTGCCATCAATAAATTGATGAGCTGCCATGGCCTAATGATCTAAATAAACCTTGGGCAAACAATGATCATGTTGGCGTATCTGAATGTTAAAATGACTCGCTAAACGATTAGCATAAATGCCGCCATGAATTTTACCCTTGGTCCTGTTAAGGTGTAGACGACGTGCGATAATAGCGCCTAAACTATAAGTGTTATCACCGTATAGTGCACGGCGTAGGACAGCGAAATCGGGTGCACTCAGTGCACCAACTTTCTCTCTAGCAAGTAAACACTTCGCAATGAATAAAGCAAAATAATGCACAGAAGGAAACTGCAAGCTAGTGGCGGTGACACTCGATACCCCTATCTCATCTCCCACTGACAAAGTACGATAAAAGTCATCAAACTCTGCAGGTCTAGGCTCTCTTATTTCCCCGTCAGAAGGGATCAAGCATACGTCACAAAAGTCAGTGAGTGGTATCTGACGGGTTTCAACATATAAATTAAAATGCACCTCAGGGGGGTTATTCCTACTCATAAAATGAAAACTTTGCACAACATAATTTTTAAGGAGATGATATTGTTCACACTCAGCTGTGATGAAGTCAGTGAGGCTAGCATTGGCAGCAAATTGTGTGAACTCTTGACGAATCCCGGCTCCATCCATTAAGGGGTTATGCGGCCATTCGCACGGCCGCACTTCCGTCATTCTCCGAGCATGAAGATCACTATCCGACGATTCCCCAATGACTCCCTTGGAGTTCTTCTTGGAAGCAAACTTCCTAAAGAAACTCATCTTATTCCTATAGATAAAATTCTAAAAATTTTAGTCCACAAAACTTTTTGTCAACCAAACTTCACAATATTGATAGCAACTACTCATAAGCATGCATAGAGGCTATATTGAGAATTCAAACTACTTAGAAGTCTAAGAATTCAACATGCAAGCTCATCTACAGCAGCACCAAAAGTAGGTAATTATTCAAAATATAAACCACTAAAGCAAAAACTAATTAGACTAATGGAGGAGTCACATACCAAGTAGCAATCCCCCAAAAAAGTTTTGGAAACGCAGCTTCGAGCAAAGAGATTGAAATCCGCGGGTTTGAGAGCAAGAACACGAGAGAGAGAGAGAGAGCAATGGTGATTTTTTTCTGGAGGTGGGAGATGACATGGGCTAAAGAGATAATTGAGGGAGCCCACGTGGGGACCACAACCCACCCCAGGAGCGCCCAGGTGGGTTGTGCCCACCTGGTGCACCCCCCTCTGAAGTTATTTGCACTAAAAATTCAGAAATATTAAAAAAATCATAATAAATTTTCAGGATATTCTGAGAAATTTATTTTTGGGTCAGTTTTTTATTGCACGGAAAATCTAGAAAACAGGATAAACATGGCATTTTATTTTATTTAACTAAGAAAAACAGAAAATAAAAAGTAAGGACAGAAGGTAGTGCCTACTAAATTCATCAACTTCATACCTCTCAAAAATGATCCATTAATAAGGTTGATCAAGTCTTATTAACAACCACCTTTGATTAGGATGAAACCGAAGAACTTTCATAAAACACTAAGTTACCTCAACGGGGATATGCTTGTCCCCAACAATAAGTATATCATATTTCTTTTTGGCAGTAGGTAGAGGTAGTTGAAAACTTCCAATAGTGAGTTTCAGAGATTTTTCAATAACATTTATACCATTCACTTGGAATTGTTTCTTCGGAAAGTGCACCGTATGCTCATTACCATTGATATGAAAAGTGACCTTACTTTTATTACAATCAATAAAAGCCCCTGTAGTATTCAAAAAGGGTCTACCAAGGATAATCGACAAGTTTTCGTCCTCGAGCATCTCAAGTATAACAAAGTCTGTTAAGATAGTAACATTTGCAACAACAACGGGCTCATCCTCACAAATACTGATAGGTATGGCAGTTGATTATTCAGCCATTTGCAAAGATATTTCAGTAGGTGTGACTTTATTCAAGTCAAGTATTTTATATAAAGATAAAGGCATAACACTAACACCAGCTCCTAAATCACACAAAGAAGTTTTAACATAGTTTCTTTTGATGGAGCAACGTATAGTTGGTATTCCCGGATCTCCCAGTTTTTTAGGTACTCCATCCTTAAAAGAATAATTAGCAAGCATTGTGGATATTTCAGCTTCCGGTATTTTTCTCTTATTAGTGATGATGTCTTTCATGTATTTTGCATAAGGGGCCATCTTTAAAATATCAGTCAAGCGAGTACGCAAAAAGACTGGTCTAATCATTTTCAGTAAAGCATTCAAATTCTTCAGCATCTTTTTTCTTAGTTGATTTAGGTGGAAAGGGCATGGGTTTTTTAACCCATGGTTCTCTTTCTTTACCATGTTTTCTTGCCACAAAGTCTCTTTTGTCATATCTTTTATTTTTAGGTTGTGGGTTAGCAAGATCAACAGCTGGTTCTATTTCAACATCATTATCTTGCTCTTTATCTTTGTCTAGTTGAGTGTCTTCATGAACATCATCATTATCTTTTTCATTATCACTAGGTGAATGTTCATTACTAGATTGAGTTTCAACATCAGAAATAGAAACATCATTATTATCTTCAGAAGGTTTTGCTATTTCAGGTTCACTAGAGGTATGCAAAGTGCTATCATTTTTCTTTTTCTTATTGTTCTTAGAAGGACTTGGTGCATCAATGTTAATTCTTTGAGAGTCTTGTTTAGTTCTTTTTGGGTGTCCCTCAGGATAAAGTGGTTCTTGAGTCATTCTACCTCCTCTAGTCATTACTCTATCAAAATGATCATTGATATTATTGTTCATTTCATCAAGTAATTCTCTTTGAGATTTAGCAACTTGTTCTAACTGAGTATGAACCACAGAGGCATGTTTTCCTACACCTCTAACATCATTAGTGATTCTAAACAACAAGTCACTCAAGCGAGCAATCATATCGGAGTTGTATTTCAATTGTTTCATAACAGTTTCATTGAAGTGATCTTGCTTTCTAATGTAATTATCAAACTCATAAGGGCATTGGCTAGGATGCATATTATAAGGATTGTCTCTTTCATCAAATTTCATTAAATAATTTACCTCTACCACCTTGGGTGGCGGTGTATCAAGTCCATGTATTTCTCCAATAGGAGGTAAATTTTTGACATCCTCTGCTTGAATACCTTTTTCCTTCATACTTTCCTTTGCCTCCTTCATATCTTCGGGACTCAGATATAAGATACCCCTCTTCTTCAGAGTGGGTTTAGGCGGTGGTTCAGGAAGAGTCCAATCATCATATTTTTTCAATATGTTATTCAATAATTCCTCAGCTTGTTCAATAGTTCGTTCCCTGAAAACACAACCAGCACAACTCTCTAGGAAGTCCCTAGAAGCATCGGTTAGTCCATTATAGAAGATATCAAGTATTTCATTTTTCTTAAGAGGATGATCAGGCAAAGCATTCAGCAATTGGAGAAGCCTCCCCCAAGCTTGTGGGAGACTCTCTTCTTCAATTTGCACAAAGTTAGATATTTCCTGTAAAGCAGCTTGTTTCTTATGAGCAGGAAAATATATTTCAGAGAAGTAGTAAATCATATCCTGGGGACTACACACACAACCAGGAGCAAGAGTATTATACCAAGTCTTAGCATCACCCTTTAATGAGAGCGGATATAACTTGAGAATATAATAGTAGCGAATTTTCTCATCATGAGCAAATAGGGTGGCTATATCATTCAGCTTAGTAAGGTGTGCCACAACAGTTTCAGTTTCATAACCATGGAAAGGATCAGATTCAATGAAAGTAATTAACTCTAGGTAGACAAAGAATTCATAACCCTTATCATCAACAAAGATAGGTGAAGTAGAAAACTTAGGATCACATTTCATTCTAGCAGTTAAAGATTTTTCTTTCAGTTTGCATAATAATTTCTTAAGATCATCCCTATCATTGCAAGCAAGAAAGTCTCTAGTTGTCGCCTCATCCATAACATAACCTACCGATATCTTAGGCAATTCATATCTAGGAGGACCAGATCTAATAGGTGTTTCAAGATTTTTAGATTCAATAATTTCATCAGTTTCAGCATGTTCAATATCTTTAGCTCTAGCAATTTGTTCATCAAGAAATTCACCTAGTGGCACATCATCATCAAGCAAGGTACTAGCATCATCATAAGCATTATCTATAGCAGAAGTTGCATCAACAATAACTTGCAACATATCAGAATTAATAGCGTGTGGTGCTGTTGCAAGTTTACTCAAAATAGAAGGTGAATCAAGTGCAGAGCTAGATGGCAGTTCCTTACCTCCCCGTCCTAGAGGGAAATATCTTAGTCTTGGTATCCTTCAGATTCTTCATAGTGATAAATTGATAATAATCCCAAGTGACTTAACAAGTATAGCTATGCTCGCTGGCAACGGCGCCAGAAAAATGTCTTGATAACCCACAAGTATAGGGGATCGCAACAGTTTTTGAGGGTAGAGTATTCAACCCAAATTTATTGATTCAACACAAGGGGAGCCAAAGAATATTTGCAAGTATTAGCAGCTGAGTTGCCAATTCAACCACACCTGGAGATTAATTATCTATAGCAAAGTGATTAGTAGCAAAGTAATATGATAGGTTTGATAGTAGTAGCAATAGCAATAGTAACGGTATTAGTGATAGCAATGATTTTTTAGCAAGTGTAACAGTAACAATAGCAGTAGTAACTTAGCAAGAACAATATGTAGGAAATTTGTAGGCATTGGATTGGTGAATTCGTTGGATGATATTCATCATATAACAGTCATAACCTAGGGAGATACAAAACTAGCTCCAGTTCATAAATATAATGTAGGCATGTATTCCATAAATAGTCATACGTGCTTATGGAAAGAACTTGCATTACATATTTTGTCCCACACTCCCGTGGCAGCGGGGTCCATAAGGAAACTAAGGGATATCCAGGCCTCCTTTTAATAGAGAACCAGAACAATGCATTAGCACATAGTGAATACTTGAACTCCTCAAACTACGGTCATCCCCGAAAAGTATCCCGACTGCTGTCACTCCGGGGTTTACGGATCATAACACATAATAGGTTAATATAACTTGCAAGATCGGATCTAGAACATAGATATAATGGTGATAACATAAACTGTTCAGATCTGAAATCATGGCACTCGGGCCCTAGTGACAAGCATTAAGCATGGCAAAGTCATATCAACATCAATCTCAGAACATAGTAGATACTAGGGATCAAGCCCTAACAAAACTAACTCGATTACATGATGAATCTCATCCAATTCCTCACCGACCAGCGAGCCTACGAAGGAATTACTCACTCTCGGTGGGAAACATCATCGAATTGGCGATGAAGGAGGGTTGCTGATGACGAAGATCGAAGATCGCCCTCTCTGCGGTGCAAAATGGACTCCAGATGTGGCCTCCCGATGAAGAACAGGAGGTGGCGGTGGCTCCGTATCGCGAAATGAGATAATTCCTCCTCCTTGATTTTTTCTGGAAAAATAGGTATTTATGGAGTTGGAATCAGGGTTTGCAGGGCCACAAAGTGGGAACAACGCACCTTGGCACGCTTGGAGGGGGGGCGTGCCCTGGTGGGTTGTGCTCACCTAGGGGCCCCCCTCCGACGGTTCTTGGCTCCAGTATTTTTCTTTTATTGTATAAAATTTCTCCAAAAATTTTCATTCCATTCCGAGAACTTTTATTTCTGCACAAAAACAACACCATGGTAGTTCTGCTGAAAGCAGCATCAGTCTGGGTTAGTTTCATTCAAATCATGCAAATTAGAGTCCAAAACAAGAGAAAAAGCATTAGGAAAAGTAGGTATGACGAAGACGTATCATACCACCAAATGTTGCTTAGGTTAAATTTAGATTAGGTCAATTTTTCTTAGGTTAAATTTCAATTAAGTAACATCTGATTAGGTATATTAATTCAAAATTTCATTTGTGTGAGCTGTGATACGTCCATTTCGCATCATGCTTTTATGTTAATATTTATTGCATTATGGGATGTTATCATACATTATGGTACACTACTTATGCTTTTCTCTTATTTTACAAGATTTACGTGAAGAGAGAGAATGCCGGCAGCTGGAATTCTGGACCGAAAGGAGCAAATCTGAGAGACCTATTCTACGTAACTCCAATAGTCCTGAAAATTTACAGAGAATTATTTTGGAATATATAAAAATTATTGGATGAAGAAACTACCAGAGGGGACCCACCAGGTGGCCACAAGCCTGGGGGCGCGCCCTACCACCCAGGGCGCGCCCCTAGGTCTTGTGGGCCCCCTGGCTGGTCTCCGGTGCCCATCTTCTGGTATGAAGCGTTTTGACCTAGAAAAAAATCCAGAGGGAGCTTTCGGGACGAAGCACCGCCGTCTCGAGGCAGAACCTGGGCAGAAGCAATCTGGGCTCCGGCGGAGCTATTCTACCGGGGAAACTTCCCTTCCGGAGGGGGAAATCAAAGCCATCGTCATCACCAACGATCCTCTCATCGAGAGGGGGTCAATCTTCATCAACATCTTCACCAGTACCATCTCCTCTCAAACCCTAGTTCCTCTCTTGTATTCAATCTTTGTCTCAAAACCTCAGATTAATACGTGTGGGTTGATAGTAGTGTTGATTACTCCTTGTAGTTGATGCTAGTTGGTTTATTTGGTGGAAGATAATATGTTCAGATACTTAATGATATTCAATATCCCTCTGATCTTGAACATGAATATGCTTTGTGAGTAGTTACTTTTGTTCCTGAGCACATGGGAGAAGTTTTGTTATAAGTAATCATGTGAACTTGGTATTCGTTCGATATTTTGATGAGATGTATGTTGTCTTTCCTCTAGTGGTGTTATGTGAATGTTGACTACATGACACTTCACCATGATTTGGGCCTAGGGGAAGGCATTGGGAAGTAATAAGTAGATGATGGGCTGCTAGAGTGATAGAAGCTTAAACCCTAGTTTATGCGTTGCTTCGTAAGGGGCTGATTTGGATCCACATGTTTCATGCTATGGTTAGATTTATCTTAATTCTTCTTATGTAGTTGCGGATGCTTGTGAGAGGGGTTAATCATAAGTGGGAGGCTTGTCCAAGAAAGTACAGCAACCAAGCACCGTTCCACCCACGTATCAAATTATCAAAGTAACGAACGCGAATCATATGAGCATGATGAAAACTAACTTGACAGTAATTCCCATGTGTCCTCGGGATCACTTTGCTTTATATAAGAGTTTGTCTAGGCTTATCCTTTGCTACAAAAAGGATTGGGCCACATTGCTGCACCTTTTTTACAATTGTTACTTGTTACCCATTATGAATTATCTTATCACAAAACTATCTGTTACTGATAATTTCAGTGCTTGCAGAAAATACCTTGTTGAAAACCGCTTGTCATTTCCTTCTGCTCCTCGTTGAGTTCGACACTCTTACTTACCGAAAGTACTATGATAGATCCCCTATACTTGTGGGTCATGAAGACTCTTTTCTGGCATCTTTTCCGGGTAGTGAAGCGCCTTTGGTGAGTGGAATTTGGTAAGGAAAAATTTATAATACGTGCTGAAATTTATTGTCACTTGTCACTATGGAAAATCATCCTTTGATGGGTTTGTTCGGGGTATCTTCACCTCGATCGGAAGAGCAAAGAGTTGCTCCTCAACCTACTGCACCTACTGAAAATATTTATTATGAAATTCCTTCGTGTATGATAGAGAAACAGCTAGCTAATCCTTATGTAGGAGATGGAACACTACTTCCAGATTTGCAGCTAATCTATGTGGACGAAGTTTGTGGATTATTGAAGCTTGCAGGTTTGCCCGAGGATGAAGTCAAGAATAAGGTCTTCCCTTTATCTTTGAAGGGAATGACATTGACATGGTATAGGCTATGTGATGATATTGGAGCTTGGAATTACAACCGATTGACACTGGAATTTCATCAGAAGTATCATCCTATGTATCTGGTTCATCGTGATCGGAATTATATATATAATTTTTGGCCTTGTGAAGGAGAATGTATCGCTCAAGCTTGGGGGAGGCTTAAGTTAACGCTATATTCATGCCCCAATCATGAGCTCTTAAGAGAAATTATTATTTAGAATTTTTATGCCCGGCTTTCTCGTAATGATCAATCCATGCTCCATAATTCTTCTACTGGTTCTTTTATGAAGTAGACTATTGAATTCAAAAGGGATCTCTTGGAAAGAATTAAATGCAACTCTGAAGATTGGGAGCTCGACGAAGGTAAGGAGTCAGGTATAAACCTTAAGTTTGATTGTGTTAAACCTTTTATGGATACCGTTGTCTTTTGTGAATTTAGCACTAAATATGGACTTGACTCTGAGATAGTAGCTTCTTTCGGTGAATCATTTGCTACTCATGTTGATCTCCCTAAGGAGAAGTGGTTTAAATATCATCCTTCCATTGAGGTAAAAATAGTAGAACCTATTAAAGCTGAAGAAGAAACCATTACTTATAATGTTGATCCTATTATTCCTACTGCTTATATTGAGAAACCACCTTTTCCTGTTAGGATAAAAGAACATGCTAAAACTTCAGCTGTAGTTCGTAAGAGTTATACTAGAACACCTACACCCCCCGAACAAATTAAAGTTGAACCTAGTATCACTATGGTTAAACATCTCTTGGTCGATAATATTGATGGGCATGTTATTTATTTCTGTGATGAAGCTGCTAGAATTGCTAAACCTGAAGAACAAGATAAACATAGACCTATTGTTGGCATGCCTGTTGTCTCTGTTAAGATAGGAGATCATTGTTATCATGGTTTATGTGATTTGGGTGCTAGTGTGAGTGCAATTCCCTTTTATTTATATCAAGAAATTATGAATGATATTGCACCTATTGAAATAGAAGATATTGATGTTACTATTAAGCTTCCTAATAGAGATACTATCTCATCAATTAGGATTGTTAAAGATGTTGAAGTCTTGTGTGGGAAAATAAAATACCCCACTGATTTTCTAGTTCTTGGTTCCCCATAAGATGATTTTTGTCCCATTATATTTGGTAGACCTTTGTTGAACATTGTTAATGCTAAGGTAGATTGTGAGAAAGAAACTGTTAGTGTAAGTTTCGGGGATGTGTCTCATGAGTTTAATTTCTCCAAATTTCATAGACACCCCCATGATGAAGAATTTCCTAGTAAAGATGAAATTATTGGTCTTGCTTCTATTGCCGTGCCTCCTACAGATCCTTTAGAACAATATTTGCTAGACCATGAAAATGATATGTTCATGAATGAAAGAAAGGAATTAGACGAGATTTTCTTTAAACAAATGCTTGTGTTCAAACACAATTTGCCTGTTGAGACTCTTGGAAATCCTCTATCACCCTAGAGTCATCCTGTGTTTGATCTTGAACAATTGCATGATACTCTGAAATATGGTTATCTTGATGAAAAGAAGATATATCACTACAGGAATCAGCTGATTTGCCATCTGCCATGGCAGACGGCAAAGGACCAGAAAGCTGACGGCAAAGCTCTTTGTCGTCAGCCGCAGACGGCAAACATGCCAGGCAAAGTAAGTTACGGTAAACAGCTGATTTGCCATCTATTTTCTGCTAGCGGATAGCAAATACCCCGTTGCTGTCACGCACCTGAAGGCACCGAGAACACATAGATAGATTCAGAGTTAATTCCAGCAACAGAAAATGCAGAGAATGGAAGTAATTCGGGATTGTGCTTACGTTCCGCCGTGTCCGCCCAGCCACTCAGAGCTGATGGGGTGGAACGGGAGCTCGCAGATCGCAACCTGGAACGAAAATCACCTCATAATTTCAACCAACCGAATCTCAGTTGAATAACGAACCGCAGGATGTGGAGGGGAGGGGAAACAAGCGGAGGGAGGGGGCCGCAGACCTTGGCTCCGAAGCCCGTGGCGGTGCGGGAGCCGTGGACGCCTCCGATGCGGGCGCCGATGACGAACAGGTCATAGTCGTAGATCTCCTTGCCCCCGCCGTCAGCGACGACGGGCGTCTCCCCATCCTTGAGCATCTTTCGCGCCATGGCTTGGACTTCGGTCAGCCGCAGAACAGAACCCAAGGACGACGCTTGGCGGCGGAGGCGTGGGGGTGAGACCGGGATCAGATGCCCAAGGGCATCGCGTGGCGGCAGCGGCAACAACGAACGATGGAGGGATGTGGTGGCCACCGTGAGGGTTTTGGGGGCCGGGCCAACGCTGTCAAGTGCTCAGAACGGCAGCGCCGTCGCGCTCCGGGCGTGGTCGTCGGAGGCGCTGTGGAGCAAGCGTGGAGGGTACGAGGCCGTGGAGACGAGGCTACGGTGTCGGCGTGAGGGTGGATTGAGGGGAGGCAAGGAGGGTGGATCGAGGGGAGGAGACGAGGCTGCGGTGCCGGCGCGAGGGTGGATCGAGGGGAGGAGACGAGGTTGCGGTGCCAGCGGTGGGTCGGTGTGGGTGGTGGCGGGGTTGCCTCGATCGGATCTGGGGGATCGAGGGGAGGGTGGGTGGGTAGGTTAGTGTTTTTGTTTCTCGGGAAAAGCTCCACCGTTGGATGGATGCGCGATGTATGGCTCAGATTGCTCCAATTTGGTGATCCGCGTGAAGGCGGTTCCTCGCGTCTCATTGGCCGGCTGTCTCACACTTGAATCTCAAAAAATTGAACTCAAATCTCTGAATTTTTTTCAAAAAAACATAACAATGGCATAGTTTGTCAAAATGATCTCATATTTTGCATAAGTATGCATCTTGGAATGGCAAACAATGTTGCCAAAAAGAGCTTTCATTTTCTTTGCACAAAAAAATCATTTTCCATTTTTCGAGTGCCCAAAATGAGCTTTTTTGTGAATAACCTACCACATATTTGTTGCAAAATTGGAGCAAATCAATTTGCTAAAATATTAGGCCATATTTAATGTACAATTGATCAAATGGTTTGGTGTCAAATTTTTTGATCCACCTCTCGTGAAAAAAACAAATTTTCGCCGATTCACTTGGAACCGGGTCAAGTTTGAACTGCAGCTGCCTCATAATTTGCTCTTTATTTTCTCCAAAAAATATTTCTAGGTACAAAAGTATCTATTTCTTCAGAGATACTCCAAAAGTTTTGCAAGATTCAAACCCTAGCTACGAACGGTCATACCCGCCGTTTTGACCGACTTTTGAAATGGGCACGAAAAATTCAAAAAAAATCAAAAAAATGGAAAACCTTCGCATTGTGTCATTATATGTGACCAAGTTACCTGGAAAAATAATAAACTTGTAATACAGCAGTTATTTTAAAAAAGTGTTCTAAAATATGAGCTATCATGTGTGAGGATTCGTGGCTTTCAAGTCATGTCACCACTGTTATGGCCACATTCATGGTGTAGTTTGTTAAAATGATTTAATATTGTGTACAAGGGTGCATCTTGGAATGGCAAACAATGTTGACTGAGGAAGTTTTCATTTTCTTTGGACGAAAAATTCATTTTCCATTTTTCGAGTGGCCAAAATGAGTTTTTTTGTGAAGGACCTACCATATATTTGTTGCAAAATTGTACCAAATCAATTTTCTAAAATATTAGGCCATATTTAATTTACAATTAACCAAATGGTTGGGTGTCAGAAGTTTTGATCCACCTCTCATGAAAAAGACAAATCTCCGCCGATTCAGTAGGAACCGGGTCAAATTTGAATTGTAGCTGCCTCATAGTTTGCTCTTTATTTTTTTCAAAAATGATTTTTAGGTACATAAGTATATATTTAATTAGAGAAACACCAAAAGTTTTCCAAGATTCAACCACTAGCTAGGAACGGTCATGCCCGCCGTTTTGACCGTATTTTGAAACGGGCATAAAAAATGAAAAAAATAAAAAATTGGAAAACCGTCGCATTGTGTCATTATATGTGACCAATTTACCAGGAAAAATAATAAACATGTAATAAGGCAATTCTTTTAAAAAAGTGTTCTCAGAAATGAGCTATCATGTGCGAAGATTCATGGCTTTCAAGCCAAATGATCAATCTTATGGCAACATTCATGGCATAGTTTGTTCAAATGATCTCATATTGTGCACAAGGGTGCATATTGAAATGGCAAACAATGTTGCCTAAGGAAGTTTTCATTTTCTTTGGACGAAAAATTCATTTTCCATTTTTCGAGTGTGCAAAATGAGATTTTTTTTGTGAAGGACCTACCATATATTTGTTGCAAAATGGGACCAGATCATTTGTTTAATATATTAGGCCATATTTAATGTACAATTGACAAAATGGTTGGTTGTCAAAAGTTTTTATACACCTCTGGTGAAAAAGACAAATTTCTGCCGATTCAGTAGGAAGCGGGTCAAATTTGAACTGCAGCTGCCTCATAGTTTGCTCTTTATTTTTTCCAAAAATCATTTATAGGTACATAAGTTTCTATTTAATCAGAAATACATGGTTTGGTGGTGATACGTTGAGGTTTAGACGGTGGACGAGGGCCCCAACTCCAGAGCGCATAAACTCGCATGCCCGCCGTGTGGTCACCGCGTGACCGTGGCGTTGCCACGCGTTCTGGGTGGCCTAGGCATGTCTAGTGGGTTGGGCACTCCCCCGGTAGGTCTTAGGAATAAGAAGGCAATAGAAGAATCTCATGAGGAGACTGAACTAAGCTCAAACATGAATTAGCAGCCAAGTGTTTGATTAGTGGTATGGAAAATGCACATGGCCAATGGGCCTGAGGTTTGGCCGAGGATGATCATCTACTAAGGACACTTTCTTGGAAAATTTACAGCTCAAATGGAGGAGCCTAGGTGTCACTTGCTTTGCAAAGTACAACACTAGACAGAAATATGAATGTTGAATCTGGATTCAAATGAATGAATGGATTGATCTGAAATTTGGAGGAGGATGATAATTTGGGCATATAAAGGCACTGTAAAAATTTCATACCATTTGGATAAATAAAAATGGTACTTCCTTCACAGTGCTCTCCACCGAACAGAAAATTGGGAAAATGTTGAGGGAAATTGGCTAGATTAAATGAGCTAAATTTTGGTGGAGGGAGGTTATATGGGTAGGGTCATGTCCTGGTAAATTTTCAGCAATTATAAATTAACATAAAATATAGTTGCTTCACAAACTGAAAATATTACCAGAAAGAAAGATTGGATGGTGAGCTCACAAGGATTGTTAGATGGGGCTCAATTTTTGTGGAGAGCTATGATTTGGGAATATAGAAGATGTGGCAAAAATTTAGCTCATTAGGATATGCCTAGCTAGTACTTCCTTCACAATGGTTCTAGATGAACAAAAAATTTGGAAATTTGCCGAGGAAGATTTACCAGGCAAATGGAGCTGAATATTGTCATGAGGCAATGATTTGGATAGTAAAGAATGCCCAGTTTTTTTGGGAATTTTGGGAATGACAGAAATATAGGCTGCTTCACAACCCATCGCAAAAATTGACACATAGGCAAAATAGATGAGGTGGCGCCTAGTCATAGCAATGCACCACAATTTACAAGGCTATGACCATCTATATTGGTTGTTATCAGCTAGAAATAAGGCAGCGGACCACTGCTGTTTGCTTTACGACCATTTTGTGTAAGGAAATTATGACCTTTCTGACCAAAATGGTCATTATGGTTTAGGGTTTGGAGCCCCTAAACAACTTTTGACCAATTGGTCTCAAATGGTCGTAGATTTATGTCCAATTCTTCTAGGGTCACTGAAAGAAGGTCACAAGTTGACATATTTCTTGTAGTGGGAAAGGTTTGCCTGCAAAGCACAACAAGGACGGATTTGGGCCTGCAGATTTCTGGAGCATGGTCCCAACCCCTGCAATATGACAAGGCCAATGCATTAGATATATTTGAAGAAAAGTGAAGGCAAAAGGTACAGAAATAGTAAATGCACTTACCTCTTCCCATCAGGGAAAATCAACCACCTCTGCTCGCGGGTCGCCAGCAGGGGCGGGAGCCGTGTACAAGCACGCTGGTAGACGGTGGCCCCCTTAACCACCTCGTCCTCGCTATCAGCTGGATCCCCGCCACCATCAGCATGGCCACTCGGCCCCTCAGGCGGATCCGGCCAGGTACCCCATCTTGACGTCTCCTGGCCCAGAGTCTTGTGGGCTGAAGTCTCGTGGGCCGATGGCCTGTCGACCTGAGGCTCGTGGACCGGAGCCCGTGTAGCCTCCTCCTTAGACGTGCCCACCATAGCAGTCCTGTGCCCGGGTGAATCAGCTGGGGGTGGCGGCGAGGAAGGCGTAGGAGCCTACCTACCTCTCCCATGGCCACGTCCTCCCCGACCTCCTCTCTTCCTCCCTCCCCGTCTTCCTCTCCCGGTGGGCAACGACGCCGACGAAGAAGCGCCCACCAGTGGAGCCATACCCTCGTACAATGCTCTTCGGAGAGGTACGGGTGGAATGGAAGTACCACTCCCACCACGCGCCAACAAAGAAGGAGCCTCGGAGCGCTCCTTACACGCGCCCACCATCTTTCAACACCTGCCATGACAAAGAGTAAACGAAATTAGTACAACATAAAAAAATTTAATACCGACATGAATAATAATATGTATATAACTTAAGTGTATCATCATCAAGTACAACATAAAATAATTGAATACCTAACATGAACTAACAATATATATATGTATATAATACAAATTGAATACCTGACATGAACTAATATAATCTTGATCGTCTTTATATTCTCCGAGATCAATAGGTGCATCATCATCATCACTATCATGAATGACGTGCTCATCGGGTTCAGCGGCATCAACATGTGGCAGGCCACCTTTATGTAATCGGTCAAGCATTGACAGGTCATCGGTAGCAGTAACCTCTTCTTGTTTTGGCTCTTCTTGTTCCGGCACAGGGGTGAAGTCGGATTCACTGTCGCTGTCTACTTCAATGTTCTAGGGTGAAGTACAGTGTTTCTTGAAACGTTTTTTGGAAAGACGTGTTTCTTGGAAGAATTCTCCTTCATATGTGTCTGGGTTAATGTGAGGTTCATAATCCTCTTCATTGGGGGGAGGTGGTCTAACATGTGGCAGCACTACATAAACGACATCCCAACCATTCAGATTTGGATCAGTTTGGTAGGCCCATGGTAGATAGAAAACTTGGGTCGCCTGTTGAGCCGTAATATAGACATCGGGAACATCTAAATGGGTGCTTTGTCTGATTCCGACAAGCCCTATATGTTCATGAGTCCTTCTAGTCTCCTTCAGCTGGAACCAATAACATTTGAAGACTACGACGTTCGGTGGGTTTTCACCATAGAATAGAAGTTCATAAATTGCTTCAACTCTCCCATAATACTCAGTACCTCCTTCGCCGATAGTAGAGACACAACAATTTGTAAACTTTCGGTCGGCCATAGATAGCTCTTTGCCGAAGGTACGAGAGCGAAACCCGTTGATGTCGTATTTTTCAAATGAACGGACCTTATAGTCAAAACTATTAGCAACTTGTCTCAATTCGGCGTCCATAGACTCTGAATTAGCCTAGAAGTTTAATACGAAAGGATTGTTACATTAGCCGCAAATTAGACGAAGAAATGACAGTGGTCTAATGGAAATTACCATTTCTTTGAACCAAGAGATGAAACCGGGAAAGCCGCCTCCATGATTTGCCAGAAGCTCATACTCATCAATGGAATCCTTTTGGATCACCGCTCCATCCGATAATTTGGTGATGTATCGACTGTATCAAATATCCGGGAATAAGAGCAGTTCAAAGGAATTTTAAGTTGCAAAATAATGTACCATGAGAACTTACTCGATGTACGGCCGCACTTCTGTTAGGTTGTTGAAGATATACAACGAAATGGTCCGCCATTCCTCGACATCCAACAACAATGGTTTCGAAGCACCGGCTGGTGCGAGATTCCCTTTGAATAGGCTAAGGTTGGATCCACCTTTTTTAGGATCGCCAGCATTGTACCGAGGCTTCGAATTATGCAAATGAAGATTTTTGGCTTCGTAGTGTGTTGTCATGAAGTTTGCCGCCTCCTCGGTAATGAATGCCTCGTCCATCGATGCTTCAATTCTATGTTTATTTTTACATTTTGCTCGAAGCGTCTTCTTCATCCTCTCAGTTGCATAGCACCAATGATTTTGCATGCCCCCCCAATCTTGCCTTGGTCAGGAGATGCAAAATCAAGTGCTGCATTGGATTAAAGAAGCCCGACGGAAAGATCTTCTCGAACTTGCAGATCAACTCTGGTGCCAACTCTTCCATTTCTTCTAGCATGCCAGGCGATAGTTCTTCCGCACAAAGAACACAGAAGAAAAAGCTCAGCTCTGCGAGTACCAGCCATTCATCCTCAGGGATGAAGCCACGCAACATCACCGGCATTACCCGCTCAATCCATATGTGCCAATCATGACTCTTGAGACCAAATATTTTCAATTTTTCAAGACTCGCTCCCCTCTTTAGATTCGTTGCATACCCATCGGGGAACATCAACTGCATTTTCACCCACAAGATAATTTCCCTCATAGCTGGCCTTCCAAGATTGAACCATGCCTTTGGCTTCGTCCAGTTATGCTTTCCTTTCGGTTCTTGCATGTTTTGTAACGGTTTATCACATAGCGCCTCATGATCGACTCTAGCCTTAGTATTATCCTTTGACTTCCCCTCTACGCAGAACAATGTACCAAAAAGGGCCTCGGCGATATTCTTTTCAGTGTGCATCACGTCGATGTTGTGTGGGCAAAGGAGGTCTTTGAAGTAAGGCAGATCCCACAAGCATGTCTTGTGAGTCCAGGCGTGTTCCGAATTATACCCCTTGAAATACCCTGGACACTCTGGATCTGGCTCAAGAGCGTTTAACTGATACAGGGTCTCTTGGCCTATCAACGCATGTGGTGCAGAGTTTTTGACAACTCTACCTTTGATGAAGTTCTGCTTGTCTTTCCTGAACTTTTGGCGAGGATCCAGGAACTGTCTATGCAAGTTAAGGCAAGAAAACTTGCGACCCACCTGCAGCCAACGAAACTCAAGAGCTGCCTTGCTTGTGGGGCACGGGAACCTTCCATGCACACATCAGCCAACGAATAGCCCATATGCCGGAAGTCATGCATCGATTACATGTACCAGTCACGCATTATGAAGTTCTGTTTGCTAGCGGCGTCGTATGTCTTGAACCCATTATCCCAAGCTTCTTGCAATTCAACCTTGAGCGGCTGCATGTACACATTCATATTCTTCCCTGGATAGTTGGGCCCTGGAATTATCAAAGTCAGGAAAATGTTCTTTCTTTGCATAACCTGTCCGGGGGGGAGATTGAGTCGAATGACAAATACGGGCCAACAACTATATTGGGTTGCCATCAGACCAAACACACTGAACCCATCCGTGTTGATGGCGACTCAAGGATGCCTTGGATCTTCCTTTTTTGCTCATGTAATGCATCGAAGAGATTCCACGCAGATCCATCCGATGTGTGTACCATCATCAGATTCCCATATGCATCTAGTTCAGTTCTTTTGCCCATTTTATGCCATGTCATCTGTCTTGCTGTCTCTTCGACCATGAAAAGACGTTGAAGTCTTGGTACGATTGGCAAATACTGAAGAGCATTAACGGGGATGTTGGTCTGCATCTTCTCACCCATACTGTTGTCTACCACAACATACCTAGAAGACTTGCAAATGGGACAATAGTTCAAGTCCGCATACTCAAGCCGAAATAAGGCACATCCTTTCTCATAGGCATGTATCTTCTCATAGGGCATCTTAAGTGCACGGAGGATTTTGTCCGACTGGTACAGGTTTGCAGGCATTACATGGCCTTTGGGTAGAAAGCGTCCAAATACTATCATCATCGCGTCGTAGCATTCTCTGCCCAAGTCGAATTGAGCCTTCAGAGCCATTACTTGTGAGATGGCATCCAGCTGACAAAGCTCAGTGTGCTCATGGAGCGGACATTTTGAAGACTCCAACATGTCATTGAAGGCCTTTGCAGGTTCCTCCATCTCATCGTCCGAATCCCGAGCATCATCAAAGTCTTGCACCATGTCTTCCATCCCGGTACCATGCTCGTCAGTGCAACGACGCACAACCTCAGCTCTGGCACGTTGGGCAGAGTGAAATGTCCACACCATATAAGCGGGCGTAAAACCACTCTTCTGTAGGTGTTTGCCCATTTCATCCCCTGTCCTCTTTTCCCAATTGTCGCACTGGACACAGGGGCACCAGGTTTTCCTCTGGCCATTTGCAAATGCAGCTCTCGCAAACCCCTTGGTTTTTGTTAACCATTCATTGGTCATCTCTTTCTGACTAGTGTGACCGGTGTACATCCATGCACGATCACTCATCTTGCCTTGCCTAGCTACTGAACACACAAGAAATATATATATAATTCACCATGTATATATTCATCAGTTAATCTAGTTTGTCAATTTTATTACGTCCATGCAACCTACACTCTAATATGTAAATATAGGTCCTAATCCCACCCGAGTATGTGTAGATTGGGTTCGTTTTCTCGTGATTTGAGACGGATCGGACGCAAAAATTTTGTAGCACCTCCCCGCTGTTCTCCTGATACATGTCTCTGCAATAAACAGAGAGGATGTGTACCCGAAGAACAATAGGGAGGCACTAACAAAATTTATGCATCGGATCCAGAGCAAAGCATATGGGAAAACGAACCCAATCTACACATACTCAGGCTGTCCATGGATAACGTTGGACAATTCGAAAGAATCACGGTTATAAATATGCAAATGCATGCATATTTATAACTATAACCCTTTCAGGAGACGCGTACTGGTCATGCATACTGATGATTGAAGACACCTATAGCTAGCAAGTTTCATCGGCACGAACACCGGAACAGAGCAAATAATAAAGGGGGGAGGAGGAGATGTTATTTGTGCTCACCCACGAACGCAGGGGCGGAGCTCGTCTAAGACCAGACCCTCGCAGCAATGAAACAACTGCACATTTAAATCCAAAGATGAGTACCATCTCATTATTGTTTTTTCCATCAACCTAACTAAGGATGCCACCGCCAAGTTGTAAAAAAACAATTCACACTGCTCGTTCCTCGACACTCGATCCCTCGGCGACCCTCGACCCCTCGGCGATCCTCGACCCCTCGGCGACCCTCGACCCCTCGGCGATCCTCGACCCCTCGGCGACCCTCGACCCCTCGGCGACCCTCGACCACTCGGCAACCCTCGACCCCTCGGAGATCCTTGACCATCGACCCCTCGACCCTCGACCCTCGACTCCTCGATCCTCGACCCCTCGACCCTCGACGCATTGGCGACCCTCAACCCTCGTCCCCTCAGTGATCCTCGACCCATGAACCTCGACCCTCGACCCCTCGGAGATCCTCGACCATCAACCCCTCAACCCTCGACCCATCGACCCTCGACCTTGTTTTCCTTCTTTTCTTTCTTTTTCTACTTTTCCTACTTCTTTTTTCATCTTCTTCTTCCTTCTTTTTCATCTTTTTCGTCTACTTCTTCTTTTTAATCATCATCTTCTTCTTCTTCTTCTTATTCTTCTTCTAATTCTTCTTCTTCTTCTTCTTCTTCTTTTCTTAAAACTAAACTAAATTGAACTAAAACTAAAACTAAACTAAACTAAACTAAACATAAACCTAAAAGTTAACCTAAAAGTAAAACTAAAACTAAAACTAAAACTAAACTAAACATAAACCTAAAAGTAAAAAAACAGAGAAAAAACAGAAAAAAAGAGTGCGAGGAGCTCACCGCAGGGGAGGGGGCGGCCGGTGGAGGAGGGGGGTGGCCCGGTGGAGGAGGTCCGCCACAGGGGAGGGGGCAGCGCCGCGGCCTGCATCACGGCGGGCCTCGGGCGACCACCGTAGGGGAGGGGTGTGGGGCGGCCTGGCCAGGCGGCGGGACAGCCGCGCGGTGGAGGGGCGACGTGGCCGGGGCGGCGGTGGGGCCAGGGGCGGCGGGGGCGCGGTGGGGGTCAAGGGCGGTTGCCGGTGGCGGTTGGGGTCGGGTGCGGTGGGGGTGGGGTCAGGGGGTAGGGAGAGAGAGAGAGAAGAGAGAGAGGAGATTGGGGCAACAGCCATTAGATACTAAATTATTTGCCGTCTGCTAGCGGACGGCAAAGAATCTTTGCTGTCTACTAGCAGACGGCAAAGAGGTGGGGCTGGTGGGCCGTTACAGCGCTGATCTGCACTGGACCCCACCCACCTCTTTGCCGTCTGCTAGCAGACGGCGAAGAATTGACTGATGGCAAATAGGATCTTTGCCATCAACCAGCTCTTTGTCGTCTGTTTTTTGTGAGCAGACGGCAAAGACCTTCTTTGTCGTCCGCTAGCAGACGGCAAAGAACTGACTGATGGCAAATTCTCTGTTTCTAGTAGTGTATCCTGTTATTATTATTGCTAACCTTTTAGAGCATGAAGAAAAGAAATTATCAAAAACTCTGAACAAGCACCGTGCCGCTATTGGATATACTCTGGATGATCTTAAGGGCATTAGTCCCACTCTATGTCAGCACAAAATTAATATGGAACCTGATGCTAAACCAGTTATTGATCACCAACGACGGTTAAATCCAAAGATGAAAGAAGTGGTAAGAAGTGAAATATTAAAGCTTCTAGAAGGAGGTATAATCTATCCTATTGCTGATAGTAGATGGGTAAGTCATGTTCATTGTGTCCCTAAGAAAGGACGTATTACTATTATTCCTAATGATAAAAATGAATTGATTCCACAAAGAATTGTTACAGGTTATAGAATGGTAATTTATTTTAGAAAATTAAACAAAGCAACTAGGAAAGATCATTATCCTCTACCTTTCATTGATCAAATGCTAGAAAGACTATCTAAACATACACATTTTTGCTTTCTAGATGGTTATTCTGGTTTTTCTCAAATACCCGTGTCACAAGAGGATCAAGAAAAAACTAGTTTTACAGGCCCTTTTGGTACCTTTGCCTATAATCATATGCCTTTGGGTTTATGAAGTGCTCCTGCTACTTTTCAAAGATGTATGACGGCTGTATTCTCTAACTTTTTTGAAAAGATTGTTGAGGTTTTCATGGATGATTTCTCCATTTACGTAACTTCTGTTGATAATTGCTTAAGCAACCTTGATCGAGTTTTGCAGAGATATGAAGAAACTAATATTGTCTTGAATTGGGAGAAGTGCCACTTTATGGTTAATGAAGGTATTGTCTTCGGGCATAAAATCTCCGAAAGAGGTATTGAAGTTGTTAAAGCTAAAGTTGATGCTATTGAAAAAATGCCGTGTCCTAAAAATATCAAAGGTATAAGAAGTTTCCTTGGTCATGCTGGTTTCTGTAGGAGATTTATTAAAGACTTCTCTAAAATTTCTAGGCCTCTTACTAATCTCTTGCAAAAAGATGTTCCATTCATTTTGTATGATGATTGTGTAGAAGCATTTGAAATACTTAAGAAAGCCTTAATTTCTGCACCTATTGTTCAACCACCTGATTGGAACCTACCCTTTGAAATTATGTTATCCATTATTGTAGTAAAACTCTAGACAGTGCTCAAAGAAATTATGCTACTAATGAAAAAGAATTTTTAGCGGTTGTGTTTGCTTGTGATAAGTTCAGATCTTATATTGTTGATTCCAAAGTAACTGTTCACACCTATCATGCTGCTATTAAATACCTTATGGAAAAGAAAGATTCTAAACCTAGACTTATTAGATGGGTTCTCTTGCTAGAAGAATTTGATTTAGATATTATTGATAGAAAGGGAGCTGAGAATCCCGTAGCAGATAACTTGTCTAGGTTAGAAAATATTCTTGATGACCCACTACCTATTGATGATAGCTTTCATGATGAACAACTAGCTGTCGTAAATGCTTCTGGTATTATTCCATTGTATGCAGATTATGCTAACTACATTGTTGCTAAATATATACCACCTAGTTTCACATACCAACAAAAGAAGTTTTTCTATGATTTAAGACATTACTTTTGGGATGACCCACACCTTTATAAAGAAGGAGTAGATGGTGTTGTTAGACGTTGTGTACCTGAGCACGAACAGGAAAAAATCCTACGGAAGTGTCACTCCGAGGCTTACAGAGGACACCATGCTGGAGACAGTACTGCACACAAGGTACTACAATATGGTTTTTATTGGCCTACTCTCTTCAAAGATGCTCGTAAGTTTGTCTTGTCTTGTGATGAATGTCATAGGATTGGTAATATTAGTAGATGACAGGAAATGCCTATGAATTATTCACCTGTTATTGAACCATTTCATGTTTGGGCATTTGATTATATGGGACCTTTTCCTTCCTCCAATGGGTATACACATATTTTGGCTGCTTTGATTATGTTACTAAGTGGGTAGAAGCTATTCCAACTAGTAGTGTTGATCATAACACCTCCATTAAAATGCTTAAAGAAGTTATTCTTCCAAGGTTTGGAGTCCCTAGATGTTTAATGACTAATGGTGGTTCACACTTTATTCATGGTGCCTTCCATAAATTGCTTGCTAAGTATGATGTTAACCATAGAATTGCATCTCCTTATCATCCTCAGTCTAGTGGTCAAGTAGAATTAAGTAACAGAGAAATAAAATTGATCTTGCAAGAGACTATTAATAGATCCAGGAAGAATTGGTCTAAGAAACTTGATGATGCATTATGGGCTTACAGAACTGCTTATAAAAACCCTATGGGTATGTCTCAATATAAAATGGTTTATGGAAAAGCATGTAACTTACCTCTTGAATTAGAACATAAAGCTTATTGGGCAATTAAAGAGATCAACTATGATTTCAAACATACCGGTGAAAAGAGGTTATTTGACATTAGCTCACTTGATGAATGGAGAACCCATGCCTATGAAAATGCCAAGTTGTTTAAAGAAAAGGTTAAAAGATGGCACGACAAAAGGATACAAAAGCGTGAATTTAATGAAGGTGACCATGTCATGCTATACAACTCTCGTTTAAGATTTTTTGCAGGAAAACTTCTCTCTAAATTGGAAGGGCCTTACATTATCGAAGAAGTTTATCGTTCCGGTGCCATCAAGATCAACAACACCGAGGGAAATAACCCGAAGGTTGTAAACGGGCAAAGAATCAAACATTATATCTCAGGTACTCCCATAAATGTTGAAACCAATATTATTAATACCATAACACCGGAGGAGTACATAAGGGAAACTTACTAGAACATTCCAGACCCCCGAAAAGGAATAGGTATGTGATACGGTAAGTAAACCGACTCCAAAAGTTTTCCAATGTCAATTTTACTCCGTTTTGGAATATTAAAAAATTTAGGAAAATAAGAAGTAGTCCGAATAGTGCACGAGGAGGCAACAACCCGTGGGCGCGCCCTACCCCCCTGGGCGCGCCTCCCGGGCTTGTGACCACCTCGTGTGCCCTCCGGACTCATTTTTCTCCCAGATTACTTGTTTTGCACGGTAAAAAAATTATTATATAATCTCCCAAAGGTTTTGACCACCGTACCACGGCAATACCCTCTGTTCTTGTTTTGAGCTGTTTTCTGCCAGAGTGTTCAAGGCCAGGCATCACGTCTTCTTCCTCCTCCAACAATGTGGAAGATGATGCTTGGTTGATGCAGATGGAGCTCAGGAGGGAGGATACCGAGGGACTTACGATGGAGGAGGATGAAGGAGATTTGCTTGAGGTCCAGCCTCCAGCTTCGAGGAGAGGTACTCTAGCTGGTATCTCTACTGTTCCAAATCCTCATAAAGCAATAGGGACTACAAGCAACCATGAAGGCCAAGAGATACGAGAAGGGCTCCCCCCCTAGGAGGCCCTTACACAGGTTATATCGGAACAACTTTCATAACTTGGTTCATAACTATGGAGTGGAGAATACTCCTTGTGCGCATATACCCTCCAATTGGGATATATCCCATCCAAGTGAAAGTGATGCTGGGAAAAGTTCTTGGTGGCCTGGAAATAAGCATCTTTTGGAGGAAATTCAGAAGAATGCAAATATACTTCAACGCGTGCTCCAAGAATTGTAGGACCTGAAAGTTAATCTAATCAAGCTGTCAGGAACCTCATCACCACCACCTCCGAAGAAGGAGACTTGATTACATGGGTAAAGGGCACTCCTCTTGGCTTGTGCCAAGCTTGGGGGAGGTGCCCCGGTATCGTTTTTCTTAGTTCGATCCTTTTGGTTATATCTTGATCTACACTGGTACCATAAGGTGCTATACAAATGGTTTTTTACCCCTTTCCGCGATGGCATTTGGAACCGTCGCCTAGTGAGTGACTACGATAGGAGGGTCCTTCCCACCCAACCCAGATACCGTCGGGGATAGGCAAGCGGCTACTAACGATCGCCATAGAATAAACATATGAGAAGCCGCCCCAGTCCCACATGTTACATCTCGATGTTACGTTTCTGATCAGAGAGACATCCCAAACGATTATGCCGCTATAGTCGTGTGAAAAAGGTGGACATCAACATTTAATCTACCGATATGTTTGTGATAGGTACGTTATCGCACATGGTTCAAGAATGTAAAATGTGTGCGGTGCCTATACTAACGCCAACGTGTCCATTTTCATAACCGTGTGCGATTGGTATTCCTATCACACACGCACACTGGTTTGAAACGTTTGCCATATTACCATGAATCGCACAAGCATATGAGACGAAACCGTGTGTGCGTCCGTCGAGCATCGCAAATGTTTCACATCAAAGAACCGTATGTTCTCTATTTTTCATCGCACACGCTGTTTTCTTTCTAACCGTGTGCACATTATTTTATTCGCTCCTGTATAATTTTATTTTTCCCTGTAATTTATTATTTGAATTGGAAATTTTGAAATATGAAACGTGGAATTCAAATTGTCAGCACAATGGTTCAACAACAAATCCATAAATAAAATTGTTATTTCAATATGTTCAGTAATTACAGGATTAGACAACAATTAACTATGATGAACCACAATATTTAGAGGCGGTAAAGGTGAAGAGACAAGTGTAAATCATTTTGACTGCCGATGGTGTTGAAGAAGTGGAATGCCCATAATGTGCCTTCCTGCATGCCATAGGCATGAACAACATTTGTCCAACCCCTTGTGACGATCGCCCGCCCATCCTTCACCGCCTTCAGGAAGACTTCTAGAGCATTATCATGGTAGAATGAATTATATACTTTAACCTTAGTTGCCTCTACTCCGGTCAAGTAGTTTGCAAGGTAATCATCAGTAAATAGCTTCGGAAACCACTGAAAAGAGAAAAAATTTAGATACTGAGGTCTAATAGAGTAACTTGTTGTGGGCAGGGGGAAAAGGTAACACATTACTTACCATCCTAAAGTTCATTGTTGTCTTGGACAAAGTGTAAATAAAGAGGTTAATTCCCATCACCCGTTTCTTTTGCCTAACAATCTTTCTTAGTTTCCACACTTGACGCTTGTTCATGAATATCTCATTGCCCCACACGCAAAAGGGATCGAAGCGTGGATTAGTACCGCTCATATATGTACCTACAAGCAACCTGTAAATGTTAGAAGCTAAACTGAGATTGCACAAATGATGTAAAGTACAACTACCTACGTTCCTAAGTACAAGTATTTTTAGAGATTTCAATATGAACTACATACGGATGTATATAGAATTATAGATATAGTTTAGATTAGAATCTAGATTCACTCATTTTGCTCCGTATGTAGTCTATATTGGAATCTCTAAAAAATACTTATATTTTGGAACATATGGTGTATAAGACATGGGACGCAGCTAACCTCGACGGCAAACAATAGCATCACCCATTGTAGCCCTGTGTAAGTACATGGAAAGCAATGTTAACTACAACAGGGTTAACATCCACCAAAAATAGCAAATGGTAATAAAACGGCAGCATCTATAGTGATATCTTCATTGCGAAAGAGTAGCACGGTAGCAAAGGGACGGATTAAAAAATGGATACAACTGTTAATTGCAATAGGCTTAACAGCATCCTAAGTCATGTTTTGAAAGTTTGCAGCCATTGAAATACAACTGTTTAAAAATGGATACAACTGTTAATTGCAACAGACTTAATTGCCATTGAAACTGGTACTGATAAAAATGCAATTAGCGGAGTTAAACATCACAAGGCAGGTGCTGCCAGAGCAGAGAATGTCCTAGTTGTCTATAAAAAGGTAGGAAAAATAGATAAAATGTGTTAGGCATTAATTGCAACTGGTATTAGTATCATTGAACCGGTGAGTTCATACTTGGTAAGTCCTGAGAGGTAGTTGCTGGGGCACTTCATCTTGGCCCAAGCCCGCCCAAAGTCAGCGGCGGCAGAGGCAAGCTCTTCCTCTGAGTCAAAGCGTGGATCAGTGCCGCCGACATGTGTACCTACAAGAAGCAAGTAAATGTTAGAAGCCAAACTGCAATTGCACAAATGATGTAAAATACTGTAAGACATGGGATGTAGCTAACCTCGATGGCAAACAACAGCATCACCCGTTATGGCCATGCGTAAGTACATGGAAAGGCATGTTAATTACAACATGGTTAGCATCCACCAAAAATAGCAAATGGGCAGCATCTCTAGTATATCTTCATTGCGGAGAGTAGCACGGTAGCAATGGGACAGATTAAAAAATGGATACAACTGTTAATTGCAACAGGCTTAACAACATCCTAAGTCATGTTTTGTAAGTTTGTGGCCATTGAAATACAAGTGTTTAAAAATGGATACAACTGTTAATTGCAACAGGCTTAATAGCCATTGAAACCGGTACTGATAAAAATGCAATTGGCGGAGTTAAACATCACAAGGCAGGTGCTGCCAGAGTAGAGAATGGCCCAGTTGTCTATAAAAAGGTACGGAAAATAGCTAAAACGTGTTAGGCATGTTTACTACAACATGCTTAATACATCGACCGTACAGAACATAGCCATTAATTGCAACTGGTATTGGTAAGATTGAACTAGTGAGTTCATACTTGGTAAGTTCTAAGAAGTAGTTGCTGGGGCACTTCATCTTGGCCAGAGCCCGCCCAAAGTCGGCAGTGGCGGAGGCGAGCCCTTCCTCCGAGTCGAAGCGTGGATCAGTGCCACTGACATGTGTACCTACAGGCAACCAGTAAATGTTAGAAGTTAAACTGCAATTGCACAAATGATGTGAAATGCTATAAGACATGGGATGCAGCTAACCTCGACGGCAAACAACACCATCGGCCGGTATGACACTGCATAAGTACATGGACAGGCATGTTAAGTACAACAGGGTTAGCATCCAGCAAAAATAGCAAATGGGTAGCATCTCTAGTGATATCCTGAGTCATGTATTGTAAGTTTGTTGCTGGTATTGGTGAAATTGAGCTGGACAGTTAATACTTGAACATCACACGGTGTGCAGTACTGAAATAAACAAGGCACAAACATGCTCAATACATCAACCGTACAAAACATAGCCATTGCAAGTGGTATTGGTAACATTGAGCTGGTCAGATCATACTTGGTAAGTCCTAGGGGGTAGTCACTGGGGCACTTCATCCAGGCCAGAGCCTGCACCAAGTTGGAAGTGGCTGAGGCGAGGTGTTCCTCCGGGTCAAGACGCACAGCGGCCATCGCTCCATCGACCGCCATTAGCTCCTCGACCTCCACGTGATAAGTGGTTGGGCTTGCACGGTGATGCTCTGGAGGTAGGGGTGGTGGGGATTTGGAGGCATGAGGATGTCTCGCAGGCGCCATTTAAGCAATCAGGGCGGGGCCGTGATAGAGATCGGTGGGTTACCTGACTGTATCGACGATGCTCGGACAGAACGTAGATGTGGTTGAAGTTGTGGTTGCGGCGGCGGCGGTTTGAGCTGCCGGTAGGGGGGTGGGGAGGGGGGAGATACTGAGGAAATTTGATGGGTGGGGATGTGGTGGGAGGAATAAATTCTGAAATCACGTGCCTAATGAAAATTTCACTGCGAAACTTGAAACTTGGGCAGGGGAAATACACAACACAGACGAAGCGCGTAAAATACTCATGTGCGAGAAAAGAGAAAATTGGCAGATCCCGCCTCCAAACAAATGTACACATGTAGTTGATTTTTTCGGTCAATGGTACGCCTAGTTTATTAGGAAACATCGCACGGGTAACTGACTTATGGATCATTAATGCAAAAAAACGCACACGGGTATGCCATAGAAATTCTGTGTTTTGTGATCTTGTAATAATTCTTATATCTATCAGCATCTCCAACCGCACCTAATTTCAAAAATCTCTTTCATTGTATCAGGATTATTCAATGTACATGGTGACACCCGATGTGCAATCATCGGTTTATGAAATGCAATCAAGTGTCAACCTGCCTCGCTCGCATAGCCAGATTTGATCCTATATATGCAACAAGAGAGAAGCTTGCTGCCATCCGCCGGCATGGCAATTTATGCCGGTGTGCATCCAACTCGCGCGGCGAGGTGGGACTAAAAACTAGCTGCGGCCAGCTCTAGTCTCCTCCGGTGGCTGCTGGCAGACGTTTCGGGAGTATTTAGGGCCGGGGTGCGGCTTCAAAACTTCAGTGAATACATGCTAATCAACGCTCAAAGCCCTCAAAGGAAGAGGTTACCGACATTGTACGTTAATAATAGATAGTACCAACTTAAAGTACTACTGGTAATTTGCTCTAAAACTAGTATGTATGTAGTACTGGTAGATGCTCGTAATTAATTATACAAAATTACGGGCGACACACGCACTAGCTACCTCTCACATGCTGCCAACGGGGCATGCTGGCCAGACACCGGCGTTCTCCTTCCCGGCCTTGTAAGCGGCAGCCCATCGTGCTTCGATCTCCGCCAAGTTCTCCTTAGCATGGCATGTGGCCTCTTCTTTGTTCCGGCGGTGGGACTCTGTTTTCTTGACTGCTTTGTGCCTTTTCTACTCCTTCTGTGCGGCTTTGGCCGCCTCTAGATCCACCACCCATTCGGGCATGCAGCCTCAAAGTCCACCCAAGTAACTATGTGGCCGACGGCGGCGATGAACTCTGCGTGGCGAGATGCCATCGCTTCCTTACCATGTGTGCGGTCGTGGGCGGCGAGAAACATGGCACGGCGGGATGCCATTGCTTCCTTACCAGTTACTATGCGCCGTGGTGCCATGAACGACGCTTGGAGAGAGCTCTAGGACGGAGTGGCTGGGCAACCGTATAGTGCGGTGGTTTTTAAGAGCTCAACAACAAACGACGAAGGAAATTTGGCTTCCCTTACAATTTTGCTCGTTCATTATCGCACATGGTTCATCTCCGTCGCCTCCAGAAACAGTGTGCGCTGAGTCTATTGTGTGTTGTGTTATGATTGGCCGGAACCCCAGCCACGCGGATCGCGCGTGTGCATCATAGGATGCGCCGCGATCGAACGGCAATCCACGTCCCTCACATCACACCCATGGAGCTGTAGCTAGATTGGATTTATATGCGCTAAATGCCTAGAAAATGCACATAATCCCCTAAATACGGTAAATGAGCCCGAAAAAATGCGAAATATGAACACGGTGATTTGCAGGGTGTATGTTCGTCGTAGAAAAAACTCCAGGGCAAAGAATGAAGAAAATTTGGATTCCCCTTCAGTGTTGGTGATTTCCTTCTCGAAATCATGGAACTTCCTCGGTGATGGTTTGATTTATGAAGGGCGTGCATGACAACATAAGCCAAACCTTCTCAAATTTTTACAAGGGCATGATGAGGCCATACCATGGCACCATGCCAGGCGTCATGTTTTTCAAGCATTTATTTCATTTTTCTATAGTTGAAAACCCAATAAACAAACGTTTGTGGTTGATTATTGCCACACATTTCATCGAAATATCTTCCCATTTCTTGTAAAAGGCATGAGAATTTACTAAATGGCAAGAGCATGGTTTTCTAGGACGTTCTTGTGCTCCCTTTCATGCACTGATTGTTTGAACTTGAATTATGTGCATTAATGCCTAGAAAATCCACATAATCCCCTAAATATGGTAAATGACCCCAGAAAAGTGCCAAATTTGAACACGGTGATTTGCAGGGTGTATGTTCATCGTAGAAAAAAACTCATGGACAAAGGACAAAGGAAATTTGGATCCCCCTTCAATCTTGGTGATTTCCCCCTCGAAACCATGAAACTTCCTCAGTGATGGTTCGATTTATGAAAGGCGCGCATGACGACATAAGGCAAACATTCTCAAATTTTTACCAGGGCATGGTGAGGCCATACCATGGCACCACGCCAGGCGTCATGTTTTCCAAGCACATATTTCATTTTGGTATAGTTGTTAACCAAGTAAACGACGCGTTTGTGGTTGACTATTGCCACACATTTCCTTGAAATCTCTGCCCATTCCTTGTAAAAGGCATGATAATTTACTAAATAGCACGAGCATGGTTTTCCAGACCATTCTTGTGCACCTTTTCATGCACCAATTGTTCGAATTTGAATTATGTGCATTAATGCCTAGAAAATGCACATAATAACCTAAATATGGTAAATGAGCCCGGAAAAATGTCAAATTTGAATACGTTGCATTGGAGGGGGTATGTTGATCGTTGGAAAAAAACTGAATGACAAGCTAGGACGAAAATTTGGATTCCCCTCAATCTTGGTGATTTCCCTCTCGAAAGCATGGAACTTCCATGGTGATGGTTCGACTTATGAAGGGCGTGCATGATGACATAAACCAAACCTTCTTATCTTTTTACCAGGGCACGGTGAGGCCATACCATGGCACCATGCCAGGCGTCATGTTTTTCAAGCACATATTTCATTTTTCTATAGTTGATAACCCAGTAAATGATGCGTTTGTGGTTGACTATTGCCACGCATTCCCTTGAAATCTCTGCCCATTCCATGTAAAAGGCATGACAATTTACTAAATACCACGAGTATGGTTTTCCATACCGCTCTAGTGCACCTTTTCATGCACTGATTGTTTGAACTTGAATTATGTGCATTAATGCCTAGAAAATGCACATTATCCCCTAAATATGGCAAATGAGCCCGGAAAAATGCCAAATTTGAACACGATGCATTCGAGTGGGTATGTTGATTGTAGAAAAAACTGAATGACAGACTAGGAAGGAAATTTGGATTCCCGGCCCCTTCAATCTTGGAAACTGAATGACAAACTAGGAGTCATGTTTTTCAAGCATGTATTTCATTTTTCTACAGTTGATAAACCAATAAACGACGTGTTTGTGGTTGACTATTGCCACACATTTCCATGAAATCTCTGCCCATTCCTTGTAAAAGGCATGAGAATTTACTAAATATCTCTGCCCATTCCTTGTAAAAGGCATGAATTTGAATTATGTGCATTAATGTCTAGAAAATGCACATAATCCCCTAAATATTGTAAATGAACCCGAAAAAGTTCCAAATTTGAACACGGTGATTTGCAGGGCTTATGTTCATCACAGAAAAAAACTCATGGACAAAGGACAAAGGAAATTTGGATTCCCCTTCAATCTCGGTGATTTACTATCGCACACGATTCATCTCCGTCGCCTCTGCAAACCATGTGTGTTCTCCCACACATGCAAAAGGAAAAAAGAAAACCCTCGCCCACTTCGTCCCCACCCACTCGCCGCGGACTCCTCCGCAACTCTGCACCTCATCAACTTCTATTGCGGCGGCCACCCGACGGCTGTCATCGGCGGCGGAGGTCACGCTCCAAACGGCATGGGATTTCGCCCCTACCGCTTTCCGCCGCCTATCTGCACCAACATTCTAGACTCTGGTCAATTGGGGTTTTCTGCGGGATTGGGCCGGGGATTTTTCTCATGGAGAAGGTAATCAATTTAGCGAAATATTCACTCATCTCTTATCGCAGTCCGTCCGTCGCTGTTAATCAACCGGCGGAAATCACCATGGATTCATTTTTCTTCTAGCTGATTCGAGGGTTTTCATTCATGTGTCCACAGTGCAAGCACAAATCGGGCAAGTGTGGTCGCGGCCAATCAGAAACAAAGTTCTATCTCACCATTCCGGATGACTTCAGGGAGCGCTCGGCATGTTCAATCTCACCCTACCACGGTCGGCATGGCCTAAATTTGGATAAAAGGTACGGTGCCACGTGCAACCTAGATGGCAAAGCCGATTTTTTCCCCTATATTAGGCAAATTTATGATGTATTGTTCATTCAGTTACTCTCGTATTTGCATCAAATCTTTCTTACATTATCTATTTTTAATTATATATTTTTGTACTTTGCTTTCATCTATATATTTGCTTTCATCTATATTTACATTATCTATATATTGTTCTATTAGTTACTCTCATATTTGCATCTTGCTCTGTTATTTCAATATATCTAATTTACGATCCTCATTTTCATTTCAAGTAGTACATCCCTTGCTTTGCAAGAACAGGAGTAGAAGGAAATCTTGGGCTTTACTTTGTTGATGACTCCATGGATGTCATATTGACAACGCAGCATGGATTTACATTGAGAGTTAGTGTAAAACTTGATAAAGATGGCCACTCCTATTTTGATGCGGACCTTTGGAGAAAAATGTCTAAGTGTTATGAACTGAAAAATGGCAATAAAATTCTAGTGTGTGCACCACAGCCTGGTCTAATTAACATGGATGTTTACTTCCCCAACATCCTCAGCCGATCAAAGTCTGATCGAGGTTAATGTCCTTTTAACTTTCTCCATGCTGGCATATTACTTACCAAAATTGGGCTATTTATTATGACTAATTGATCACTATTTAAGCAACCAATTGTGATTTCATTTTTTGACTCCATTCCTAGGCAGTAACAAATTATATTTACCAATTTATGCGCACTATATATTCTTTTGCCATGTTTTGAACAAATAATACCTTTCCACCTTTTAAGCAAGATATGTTGGATGCATAGTGAATGATCTGTATGTTACAAAGTGTACCAAATTTCACTGGCAGGACTTGAAGCATGTCATGAACTTTGTTGATAATCTGACAAAGATAGCACATCCTATGAACGCTGGATTTTGGATGGGATTAATTATACCTATGGTGCACACATTGAACAAGACCAATTGTGTGCACAAAATGCAGGTACAAAGTCTTATTTTTATGTTGATGCTCATAAACTATATATATCTTCAACGATATGTTACAATTGGTTTTTATTCTACATTTCAACAGTAATTGCCCACTGTAGCTGTTCTTGGATCGATTTCCCGGCGTGGTCGAATTACACTTGTGCCTGCTAATAATGCCAAAGTGATTGCAAGGTACTGCATTTCCCGCAGAAATGGAACCATTGACATTAACAAGTTCTCGCTTGTCGTGGCAATGCATCCATGTTGGAAAATTGCAGACACTTTTCTACTCATGCTCTACCAAGGCACAGGAGGGCTCTTCCTTTTCATTGACGAGATGCCGAGTCACCGTGATCAAGCTGCTTCCAGCCGATAGTTGTGGTTGTTGGCCCTCAGCCTCTTAAAATGTGCTAGCTGTTACTATGTTAAGTACGTAGATATAGACCATATGGTTGTTGGCCCTCAACCTCTTAAAATGTGATAGTTGTTACTATGTTAAGTATGTAGATATGGACCATATGGTTGCCAAAACCGTGTTAAGAAGATCCTCCTTTTGTCGAATAGTGTAACCACTATATATATGTTACTCAAATGCTATTAGCCAAGTTCTTAAATTTTCAAGGAAAGTATTACTATCGTACACAGTTCATTGAGTTTAAGCGTGTGCCCAGTAGAGCGGCAGAGTAGAGGACGCCCATGTTTTGGACGTGACGATCAGCACCGATGTCCAGAAGGCATTTGCATATTAATTGTCCATATTGCAAATTCACACACGTGTTAACATAAGGAAATGTATGTGTAACTTACTAATCATCGCACACGAGTACTCGCAGACGCATCGTGTGCGATACTCCTAGCCACCTCAAGAAACTAGTTTGCAATTTTCAAAGTTTTTTGTACACACAGAATCGCACACGAATTAACTATAATAACCATCTGTGTTGTAATTTCTCATCGCAAACTATTCATCTGAGTGGGCTGTTTGCCGTGTATCACACACATCTTGTTTACATGACTCATTTCTGTTCTTTTGGCTCATCACAAACAGTTCATCTATGTGAACTGTATGCCGCATATCACACACATCTTGTTAAGTTGAACCGTTTCTATTGTGTTCCCTAATCGAAAACAGTTCGTACGAGTGAACTGTATGCCGTATATCACACACACCTTTATTTGGCTAACCATTTCTGTTGCACTCCCTAATAGCAAACAGTTCATCTGAGCGAACTATATGCCGTATATCGCACACATCTTGATATGGCTGCCTGTTTCTGTTGTTCTGTCTCATCGCAAACGGTTCATATGGATCATCCGTGTGCCCTACATCACACACGCAACTAAAATCTAAACCGTCTTTGATGTCTCTGCCATCGCAAATGTTTTGCATCTTTTTTGATGGTTTTTACATCACCGTTTGCGATTAATGCATAGCACACAGTTTTGTCAAAGGGTCTCTGATCATAGTGTCGCATTAGCAGCATCCTGCAGTAGTGCTAGTAGAATAAAAGTTTTAGTATGATTTAGTCTTTGAGTTTTGCTTCATGATCTATCTATGTAATCGAGTCCGAAAGTTATATAATAAAGAGTAGTTTTGAGTTAAGGGCTTTGTTTTCTTGCTTTGATCTTAGAAAAAAAAGGAAAAGAATAGAAGAAGTAAAATGATTATATAATGATCTTATGGAGAGTGATGACTTCACATATAAGGAGTATGATGAGTAAAATTTGTTGAGAGTTGGCAATCATAGTTTTTGTCATTGTTGCAATTAATAGGAAGTAAGAAAGAAAGAGAGGTTTCACATACAAATATACTATCTTGGACATCTTTTGTGATTGTGAGCACTCATTAAAATATTATATGCCAAAAGGTTGATGTTGGACAAGGAAGACAACATAATGGGTTATGTTCCCTTATATCCGAATAGAAGTTATATTTTCATGCATCCTCCAACATGTTGAGTTTGCTTCTCATCCTATGCTAGCCAAATCTTCGGCACCAAGTAGAGATACTACTTGTGCATCCAAAATCCCTTAACCCAGTTTTACTATGAGATTCCACCATACCTACCTATCGATTGAGTAAGATCCTTCAAGTAAGTTGTCATCGGTACAAGCAATAACAATTGCTCTTTAAATATGTATGATCTTTTAGTGTGAGGAAAATAAGCTTTATACGAACTTGTGATATGGAGGAAATAAAAGTGAAGGACTGCATAATAAAGTTCTTTATCACAAGCGGCAATATAAAGTGACGTTCTTTTGCATTAAGATTTTCTGCATCCAACCATAAAAGCGCATGACAACCTCTGGTTCCCTCTGCGAAGGGCCTATCTTTTACTTTTACCTTCTACCTTTATACAAGAGTCCTGGCGATCTTCACCTCTCCTTTTTATTCTTTTTCTTTTTTGCAAGCACTATATGTTGGGGAAGATCCATATCGTTGATGTTACCCTTGAGGTAAATGGTTGGGAGGCGCAACAATAATGCCCTAGCTTCCTATGTGTTTGATCGAAACTTTGATCTCATAAGTATCACGTAAATGTTAGCAATTACGAAAGATTAAATGATGGTTGAGTATGTGAACTTGCTAAATAAAAGCTCTTACATTGACTCTTTCCGATGTTATGATAAATTGCAATTGTTCCAATGACCAAGATCATTGTTTGTTGGTTTTCAATAAAGTTTTTGATTCATCCTTTACATTGTGAATGAATTGTTACTTTAGCATAAAAAATTATATGAAAATATATGTTGCTATTCTAAAGATGATCATGATGCCCACATGACCGTATTTTATTTTATTGACACCTCTATCTCTAAACATGTGGTCATGATTATCGATTTTGGCTTTCGCTTGAGGACAAGCGAGGTCTATGCTTGGGGGAGTTGATACGTCCATTTTGCATCATGATTTTATGTTAATATTTATTGCATTATGGGTTGTTATCATACATTATGGTACAATACTTATGCCTTTTCTCTCTGATTTTACAAGATTTATATGAAGAGGGAAAATGCCAGCAGCTGGAATTCTGGACCGGAAAGGAGCAAATCTGAGAGACCTCTTCTGCACACAACTCCAAAAGTCCAAAAAATTTACGGAGAATTATTTTGGAATATATAAAAATTATTGGGCAAAGAAACTACCAGAGGGGACCCACCAGGTGGCCACAATCCTTGGCGGCACGCCCTACCCCCAGGGCACGCCCCCAAGGCTTGTGGGGCCCCTGGCTGGTCTTCGGTGCCCATCATCTGCTATATGAAGTGTTTTGACCTAGAAAAAATCAAGAGGGAGCTTTCGGGACGAAGTGCCGCTGTCTCGAGGCGGAACCTGGGCAGAAGCAATCTAGGGAAAGCCTAGGGGGCACGCCCTACCCCTAGGGCACGCCCGCAGGGCTTGTGGGGCCCCTCGCTGGTCTTCAGTGCCCATCATCTGCTATATGAAGTGTTTTGACCTAGAAAAAATCAAGAGGGAGCTTTTTGGACGAAGCGCCGTTGTCTCGAGGCGGAACCTGGGCAGAAGCAATCTTGGGATCCGGCGGAGTTGTTCTGCTGGGGAAGCTTCCCTCCCGGAGGGGGAAATCGAAGCCATCGTCATTACCAACGATCCTGTCATCGAGAGGGGGTCAATCTTCATCAACATATTCACCAGCACCATCTCCTCTCAAACCCTAGTTCCTCTCTTGTATTCAATCTTTGTTTCAAAACCTCAGATTGGTACCTGTGGGTTACTAGTAGTGTTGATTACTCCTTGTAGTTGATGCTAGTTGGTTTATTTGGTTGAAGATCATATGTTGAGATCCTTAATGATATTCAATACGCCTATGGTCTTCAACATGAATATTCTTTGTGAGTAGTTACATTTGTTATAAGTAGTCATGTGAATTTGGTATTCATTTGATATTTTGATGAGATGTTGATACATCTCCAACGTATCTATAATTTTTGTTGTTGCTTGCTGTTATATTATCATTCTTGGATGTTTTACAATCATTTTATAGCAACTTTATATCATTTTTTGGGACTAACCTGTTGACATAGTGCCCAGTGCCAGTTGTTGTTTTTTACTTCGCGAAACTTTTTGGAGATTTTTTCTGGACCACAAGACACCCAGTGGGCCAAAGAAGTGCCAGAGGGGAGGCCCGAGGTGGGCAGAACCCACCAGGGCGCGCCAGGAGGCCCAGGCACGCCCAGGGGGGTTGTGCCCCCTCGGTGACCTCCCGCACCGCCTCTTCGCCCTATAAATTCCCAAATATTCCAGAAACCCTAGGGAAGTGGACTAAACACAATTCCAGCCGCCACAAGTTCCAGAACCACGAGATCCAATCTAGACACCATCACAGAGGGTTTCATCATCCTCATTGGTGCATCTCTGATGATGTGTAAGTAGCTCACCATAGACCTATGGGGTCATAGGAAGTAGCTAGATGGCTTCCTCCCTCTCTTTTGATTCTGAATACAATGGTCTCTTGGAGATCTATTTTATGTAACTCTTTTTTGCGGTGTGATTATTGGGATCCAATGAACTTTGAGTTTATGATCAGATCTATATCCATGAATATTATTAGAGTCTTCTTTTGATCTCTTATTTCTTCTTCGAATCTTTGGTTTACTTAGGCCAACTAGATCGATTTTTCTTGCCATGGGAAGAGGTGCTTCGTGATGGGTTCGATCCTCCGGTGTTCTATCCCAGTGACAGAAGGGGCAGCAAGAAATGCATGTATCATTGCTATTAAGGAGAACAAGATGGGGGCTATTCCTACATGAATAGATCTCGTCTACATCATGTCATCACTCTTATTGCATTACTCCGTTTCTCCATGAACTTAATAAACTAGATGCATGCTGGATAGCGGTCGATCGATGTGTGGAGTAATAGTAGTAGATGCAGGCAGGAGTCGGTCTACTAATCTTGGACGTGATGCTTATATATTGATCATTGCCTTGGATATCATCATAATTATTCGACCTACCTTAGCTGTGCTGCATCATCCCTTCCTCTTTGGGGAAATACCGACGTAGTTCAAGCGACATCAGATGTATGTTGTCTTTCCTTTGGTGGTGTTATGTGAACGTCGACTACATGACACTTCACCATGATTTGGGCCTAGGGGAAGGCATTGGGAAGTAATAAGTGTATGATGTCTTGCTAGAGTGACAGAAGCTTAAACCCAAGTGTGGCACACCGGCTTAGAGCAACCGGTTTACCTTGCATTGCCAGCCCAGAGATCAAGTCTTCTGGCAACACACAACAACTTGGTATAGAAAGACAACCAGTTTATTGGAGCATAGGTTCGATATTACATCAAGTAGCGAGGCCAAGCGGCACACACAATGCTGCTGCACATATGTACATTATTTAGTGGACACTATCGGGCCTCGACATCACGACAAAGCTACGCGGCAGCGGAAAGACGACGTAGAAGGACTCCATCTCACAGGGACGCTGATGTGGACACGATCTAGACTCCGATGCAACGATGCAACTCCAACTCCAGTACAACTTCTCCTGCAACTGGCATGACACGCCAGGTAAGTACTTTGAATGTACTCGCAAGCTCACACAAATAAAACAACAATGACAAACAACAACATGATATGTAAGCAGGTTAAATGCAAGAACTTAACAAGCTACTCATAATGTGACAGTGCTCATAACAGGGCCTCTCAGACCCGCTTACCATCTCGGTTACCTCGTAACCACAATCACCATCATACCACGGTGATCACCTCTGGATCACAAACAAAACCATCTCAATGGTCTCGACACTTTCACCAACATATCCAGTGTCACAAGTATATCTTTAGTGTGCGGGTTCAATATTTCTGTTGATCCACGGTGTGACCTACTATGAACTTGTGTCCGTGACCGGGACGCGGCTATCGATAGATTATACACACTCTGCAGAGGTTAGCACACTATACCCACACCATAGAACCCATGGCCTCGTACTCCCATTCGGGTGGACCAACGGCGTTCCGACAGAACCAATCTATTGCCATGACACTCTCCCGGCCACTCCCACCAACTCCCCTTTGGGCTAATGTCACGCCCAATATGCGATCCTCTCCAAGAGGAACTCGAAGGTCCCACCAAGGATAGAGCTGCATATTGAAGACGCTTTGCAAGGTTGATATCATTACATCATACCATTACATAATAGTTGGGGATACATACAAAGGCATACAAATGCCATAAGAATATAACAATACATGGCAAACGTCATACAGAAGAGCAGCATCCGACTATGAATGAAATCAAAAGAAAAGGCAAATGACATCCACCCTGCTAGCCCAGGCTGGTGACTAGGAACCTATCCCCTGATCAAAGAAGAAGCACAAGAAGAACTCCAAAACAAGCAAATGTCGCTCTCATGTTAGATCATCGCATTACCTATACCTGCAACTGTTGTTGTAGTAATCTGTGAGCCACGAGGACTCAGCAATCCCATTACCATTGGTATCAAGACTAGCAAAGCTTAATAGGTATGGAAGGGATAAGTGGTGAGGCTGCAGCAGCACTAAGCATTTAATGGTGGCTAACTTATGAATACAAGAATAAGATGAGAAACTACGCAAACGGTCGCAAACTAGTAATGATCAAGAAGTGATCATGAACTACTTACGTTCAAACATAACCCAACCGTGTTCTCTTCTCGAACTCACTCGAAAAAGAGACGGTCATGGTTACACACACGGTTGGTGTATTTTAATTCGGATCTGGTGTCAAGTTCTCTACAACCGGATATTAAAAAATTCCCATCTACCACAAAACTGCGGGCACGGCTTTCGAAAGTTCAAACCCTACAGGGGTGACCCAACTTAGTCCATCACAAACTCTCACGATCAACAGAGGAAAATCCTCCTCCTGGAACAACCCGATCAAGCTCGGAATCCCGGTTCACAAGACATTTCGACAATGGTAAAACAAATCCAGCAAGACCACCCGGTGCGTCGATACCCTGATAAGAGCCACGCGTATCTCATTCTCGGGACAACACCGTCTATGCAAAGTGGACGGTAGCCAAAATACCATCGAGTTGCCCCGAGGCGGCACCGCCGACTGCTAGGTAGGTGGACCAACAGTAATGTCGACTGGCCGGGGGGTTGATTAAGAGTCCTCGGGTGCTAGCCGATCCCTATGCAAGTTTTAGTTATTATTAGGAAAATGGTAAAACCAATGTTGGATCTTGCTGGAAGAGTTTTATTCAAAGCGAACTGTGAAGGGGGGCCCATAAACCCCGACCGCGTTAGGAACGCAAAATTCAAGGAACATAACACCGGTATGATGGAAACTAGGGCTGCAAGAGTGGAACAAAACACCAGGCAAAAGGCCGAGCCTTCCACCCTTTACCAAGTATAACTACATTAATTAAATAAGAGATATTGTGATATCCCATGATATCCATGGTATCCATGTCCCAACATGGAACAACCTGCAACTGCACCTACAACTAGCAAAGCTATAAGAGGGGCTGAGCAAAGCGGTAACATAGCCAAACAACGGTTTGTTAGGATGGTGAAAAGGTTAGAGGTTTTTTCATGGCATATTGGGAGGCTTGAAAAACAAGTGGTAGGTAGCGCGACATAGCGATAGCATTGAGACAACTAGCAAAGCAAAGATAGTAGTGGTATCCAGAGTAACAGTTATCTTGCCTGAAATCCCGCTCCGAAGAAAACCGAATCCATGAAGAAGACTAACGGGCGTAGTCGAACGAATCCTCACAATCGCAACATAACCGGAACTATCAAGAAGAAGCACCACCGGAAAGAAGCAAACGACATGGTAAACCAACAAGCATTATCATGGCATGATGCACAATCAAGTATGATGCATGTCCGGTTCAATAAGGCATGGCATGGCAAAGTGCAAGAAACTATACTACAAATTAAGCGGAGCACAATATGCAATAAGTTGCATTTTGGACAAAACACCACATTCAACTATTTAGTTCACTCTCGTTTGTGTACCCAACAATATTAAATGTTGTTAAACATGACAAGAGGTGAAGGATAATTAATCTACCTATCTAGACAAGTTTAAATGAGGCCAAAACGACAAACAACAATTCCGAAAAATCCCCATATGCATATTTTGAATTTGATATTGTACTGCCCTAAACCATATTTTAGAGTTGTTAAAAAGGCAAAATAAGTGCACCATGTTAATCTATGCATTTTTTCACCCCATTTACATATAAAGTTTATTTAATTCGAAGCTATGGTTAATTAGTTATGAAATAAACCATTTTAACATGATATTTATGCAAATTAATGCGAACCACAAATGTAAACATTTTTAACATGGACGAAAGTTGGAAATTATTAAAGTGCAGGAAATTCTAAACACTTTACATCTATGACATGTTTTATTTGGATTAACCATTTAAAAGATATGATCATCTAAAACTGCATGCAAATCTAGCCAAAACAGAAAAACAAAATAACATAAAGGGAAGAACATAAATACTACAGGATGGAATGCTCGGGCCGAATCCACAGGAAAGAGTGGCGGCCCAGAAGAATTGGCCCAAGTGGAAAGGTGTGCAGGATTTAAAACAGGGACGCAGTAGAAAGAAGAAAAAGAAATGTGGGAACCTGGATTCGAACCCAGGACAAACTGGTGTGTGCGTTGCGCGCTGACCACTGCGCTGCATCTGCGTTAGTATACAAGATATCTACTAGTGCCACTTGAAAAGCTTCAGAAATGCTCGAGCTTGGAGCCATGGATGCTCACGACGGTTGCCGGCGACGCAGATGGGCACAGCCACGGCAACCGCGGCTGCAAAGGGCCGGTGGGGGTGCGGAAATGGGTTGTGAACGCGCGCGTGCATGCGGTGATGCGGAGCAGCTGCGGGAGGAGGTCGAAGCTTGATCATCGAGCTGGAGCTCGTCTCGGGTGCGGCAAACAGCGAGGCGAGGTTGGAGCTACAGCAGCGTTGCGTGAGGCGCGAGGACACGGTGGGCATGCTCCTGCGCATGGTTCGGTTGCTGCAGTGACGGGTGCACGGACAGGGTCCGAGCGCAGCTACGGCGACGCGCAAGGCGAGGCAGAGCAGGGGTTGTGCTCGAGCGCGAGCACGGCTCGGCTTGGGCGTGCGGCTGCGGCGATGCGCGCGAGCGCGGGACAGAGCATGATCGGGGAGGCTGCGAGCGGGTGGTCAGAGGCCGTGCTCTGTACCTCTCCTCATGGAGAAAACGACTATGGCGAACATGGACTCGGGTGCGACGGGAAATGATGGCATACAAGTAAGTCTGGACGTCGAACTCGAGCTTTCTGGCTCGGCTCGGGCTCACCCAGGCTCGGCCCGAGTTTGATTCGGCCCCAGAAATAAAAAGGCCAAGCCGAGCTGCGTTATTGGGCTTGTTTCAGCCTCGGGCCGAGCCTAGCTCGACTCGAGCCAGCCCATGAGCTCGTCCAACTCTGCAGCCCAAAGTGGCCCAGCACCAGTCACTTGACCTAGCACTCTACCTCACCCCGAGCAGCACTCATCCTCTTTCCCCACAGAGCTAGGTTAGCCAGCCTTCGCCGGCCGGCGCCATCGCAGTTCCTTGTGTCGCTGATGACACACACGCCGCTTGTCTAGATCGGCCAAGGAGCCATGGAGAAGAAGAAAGAGAGGTCATTGACCTCCATTCTTGGGAAGGAGCCAGCGATATGAAAAAAGAAAAAGGGCAGAAGCAAGACCTCCAGCTCCATGGACGTCGGCATCGAGCCGTCCGTTCGCTCCAAGGCCAATCCAAGCATCGTCCTTGTCGACCCACATGTGACGGCAAAGTTGCAGGCACGAGCATGGCCACCCCCGCCTCCGCCTCGGCATCTACCTGACAACAAAGGTATCGGTGCGCGGGCGGCAGCTGCTGTTGCATCCGGCTGGACCGGGTCTGCGAACACCTCTGTCACACCTACTTCTCCGGCTGAAGCTGAGTCCTGGGTAAGCACTAAGCAGTGGCCTGCTCTTCTTTCCTCTGGATATAAATGTCTTATCTAGCAAATGATGTAGTTTGTGAAATAAAGCTTGTGAGCTTGCTGTGTGATGCATTGGGATAAGCCAGAGAACAACAAAAGAAGTAGTAAAATTCCTATTGTTTCCACTTGATTTATGTCGATCTGCTATTGTCCATTATAATCTGTTGTGCTTAAGTAATTGAATGTTTCCTGAAGATTTGCATATGACTAAGTCTAACGCAACCAGAGTCCTCCAGTTTTTCCCCTGCAGATATTTTGTAGCAATTGCATAATATTTTACAGTCTGTAACATGATTGTCTATTTCTGATGTAGCAATTTATTATTCTGTCTGCTAGCCTAGCTAGCTTTGTGTAGGAGGAATCAAGTTATTATTTTGGCTGTTCATTGGGTGCATTTGAATGTATATGTTGTACAACATTGGGTGCATTTGAGTGTATATACTGTCTAAAAAGTGAGTATTTATGCCCCTGTTTATTGAGGGCTCAATTGTTTTGTTGTAGAAACTATAGATGGATGCATATGTTTAACTTCATTCTTGCTGTCCTAATCTCAGTATACTTGCCGTACAAATATTTAGTGTATTTTCTTTCAAAATATCATTGTTTGAACGGGAACATGAGCCGGAAGAAGATCGTGTCCAGGAGCAGGATGAGGAAGTGAAGGATGAGAATGTGTATGTGCCTGCTGATGAGTCTGAGTCTAAGGAAGAAGAGAACTCATATGATCTTAGAGATGACATGTCAGAGGACGAAATGGATATTGTTCAGTCCCCTGGAGGTGGGACTGATGTGTTTGATGTTAGTTCAGAAGAAGACAATGGAAGAACAGGAGAGAAACGCAAGAAAGGGTTGAAAGTCAAGCGCAAGGTCACTACCAAGGGCAGTAGCAAGTCCAGTACTAGCAGGGAGAGTTCAGATTGTTGGACTTTTTTCTAGAAGGTGATGGTGAAATCAGAAAAGGATCCTAAGGTTGAAGAGTTGAAGGCAAAGTGCATGCATTGCCACAATTTATACATACATGTTCAAGGTTCAAGCACCACAACACTATATAGAGGTTGCGATGAAACTTATACAATCACGGCTTGGGTACAAGCCGTCCAATGTTAGAGGTGAATCCGGTCTTCCTCTAGGTGTGCCATCCAATGGGTATGAGCAGACAACTATGAAGGAGTTGATTGCAAAAATGGTGGCTGTCCATAACTACTCATTTAGGATGGTGGAACATGAGTGGTTCAATATTGTGATGAAGTACTCAAACCCGCTATATCAAGAAATTGGTAGGAAGGCAATAAGAGCTGAGTGTTTGAGGGTTTTTAAGAAAGAGAAGGAAATCCTTAAGGCAGCCCTGAAGAATGTGGACCACATTAGTCTCACTACAGATATGTGGACAAGTAACCAAACCATTTCTTATATGTGTGTAGTGGCACACTATATAGATAAACATTGGAGGATGCAGACTCGTGTGCTTGCGTTCATGGACTTGGACCCCCCTAATAGCATAAACGTCATGGCTGTTGCGTTGTTTGAATGTGTGACTGAATGGAAGATAGAAAACAAGAGAGTGTCCATCACACTAGACAATGCATCAAACAATGATTCGGCTGTTAGAGATTTGAAGGCAATGTTTTCTGTTCGAAGAGGGACAGACTTTGAAGCCAAATATTTCCATGTCTGGTGTTGTGCTCACATTTTCAACTTGGTAGTGTAGGATGGGACAGCCTGCATGAGCACTTTGGTAACGAATCTAAGGGAGATAGTGAAGTACTTCAAGAAGTCCCCTTCCCAGCTGCACAAATTTGTTGAGATTTGCAGGAGTTTAGGCCTTGAAATTGGAGCGCATTTGACCCTAGATGTTTGCATGAGGTGGAGTTCTACTTACAAGATGTTGGAAACTGGCCGACCATATAGGCAAGCCTTGGTGTCTTATGCTGATTCGGATGCCAACTACAAGTGGAAGCCTACAAACAAAGAATGGGATATGTTTTAGCTTATTGAACCATTGTTATTTGCTTTTGCTAGAGTGACTACAGCCTTTTCAGGTCAATCACATCCCACCGCCAACATATTTTACCCCCACATTATGAGTATCAAAATTGCTTTGAGAAAAAGCCATGGTTCATAAGGAGAAAACCTACAATGCTATGGGACATGCTATGATGGACAAATTCAACAAATATTGGGAAGAACCAAACAATGTCATGGTTCTTGCCACTTTCCTGGATCCAAGGTACAAAATGAATTACGTGGATTGGTGCTTTGGGCAGATCTATGATGAGGATAAGGCTGAAACTGAGTTGTCTGCATTCAAGAAAGATTTGGACAAGTTGTATGAGAAATTTGATTCTCAAAAGGGGCAAGCTGAACCTCAACGCAAGAATACTTGCAATACAAGTACCTCAATGCCACCTGCAGATTCTGAGTTTCTCTCATTCTTATCATCCATTTCTACAAAACGATCTAAGAGTGAATCGAGAAACTACATGGATGATACAAATGAGGGTATGGTTGCCACTTTCAATCTGCTAGAGTGGTGGAAGGTGAATGCACTTAGGTATCCTGTGTTGGCAAACATGGCAAGAAGATTCTTAACTATCCCTGCTAGCTCGGTATCTTCGGAAATCACTTTTAGCACCGGTGGAAGAATTCTGGATGATTATCGAAGCTCTCTAAAACCATACATGGTGGCGGCATTGGTGTGTGGCGGAAGCTATATCAAGGGTGCTCACAAAGACTTAATTGTGTTGGTATGATTTCGATCTCTGTTCTATGTCGTATGATTTCAATATGCATCATGTTATTGCCATAAACTAAAAATTTAATGGCTAACTTGCGCAAAACTAGGATGTGGAAGAATATGATGAGGAGGAGGATGTGGAGAAGATCAAATTGCCTAAAAGGGGCTGGGCTTTATAGGAGGGAGGCGCAGGCGCGGCTCGGCCACGGTGGCCATGTGCCCTCGGGTGTGGAGTTACTGTGAGAGGGAAGGGGTGTGTGAGGTGGAAGAAAAGGAGGGAGAAGAGAGAATGACAGGTGGGGGCGGCTGGGTGCATGTGCAAAAATTACTAGGGGAGAGAGGAGTGGGCTGTGCGGGACAGCTGTTGCTGGGCTGTGGGCGGCCTCATCCTCTATGCATTCTTCTCTTTCCTTTCTTTTCTTCAAACAAAAAATAGATAAAAGAAATGCACAGGGATAATGGAGAGGTGTGGGACTGAGACAAGGATATCCCCGGACTCCTGGATTTATGCAGGATTAGAATAAATTGACTTGGCAATTTTTAGAGGTAGAAAAATAATCCAAGTTTGAATTAAATTCAAACTTGAGACATTTTTGAACCCAACCAAAACAACTCCAAAATGGATGAAATTTGACAGAGACGTATAAGGCATGGAGTATGAGTATCAGGAAATAAATGAACATTAATGGAGGCACAAACAGTGTCACTTGCAAAAATGAAAGAAAGAAGAAGGAAGGAGGAGATGATGGTGCATTGATAGGTTGAGAGAGGAAACAAGTTGTGGAATATCAACACACACATAGAGCAAGTAAAACAACAAGATGAATCTCACAATGCACATGATGAGCATGATGAAATGCAAAATGACAAGGGCACAATGCAACATAACAAGTGAGATGAGCATGGTGCAAGAAGCAAAGATATGACAAGGCACTCAACATGATCATGGCATCAACATAGAGGAATGAAATATGCAAAATAATTATGACAATGCAACAAACACATGACAACAATGAAAATAAATGAAAGGCAACTAGAGCATCGGTCTCGGGGCATCACAGCTAAGTCATGGGTGGCCCCGATGCCACTCCGGACATCCACGGCCACTGTCGTGGCAAAACAAACTGTCCCAAATGGGACATGGTACCAAAACAACTACGGGCACACAAGGCTATACCTGCCTACCGGGCTAGGGTAGCGCAAGCACATAACCTTCCCTAGTTGGAGGCACCATGACTCGATCAACAGTATGTTCAAGTTGGATTATTATCAGGTTTCAACTTGCAAATAAATTTTACCGAGTCATAATATGCCATGAGAATACAATGAACTATTTATGCACCATTCCAACATAATACCGATATGAACTTAATCATGGTCATTATCATGTTAACCTACTAAAAGACTATTGATAACAGAACAAGCATAGCAAGGACATGAAACTAGCATCAAGTGATATTATATGAATTTACTATATGCATAAAAAGACCATATTCAAGTGAAAATCATAGTTATTGAAATGACACTCTTGCAAATATTTATGATGGCTTGCCTTAGTGTAGAGGAGGGTCACACTCCTCCTGGTTCTCCTCAATGCAGCAATTTCCTTCTGAAAATAATTAAAATAGCAAAAAGAAAATGTCACATAACACTGTTTAATGCACCAGAAAATAACCACACTACTGCAGGATGCTGCTAACGTGACACTCGATCAGAGACCTTTCGACAAAACTGTGTGTGATGCATTAATCGCAAACGGTGATGTAAAATAACCGTCAAAAAAGATGCAAAATGTTTGCGATGAAGGATACATCAAACACGGTCCAGATTTTAGTTCCGTGTGCGATGCCGGGCATACGGTTCAGTTCAATTAACTGTTTGCGATGAGGCAGAACAAAAGAAACGGGCAGGCAGATGAAGGCGTGTGCGATATATGGCATACGGTTCACTCGGATGAACTATTTGTGATTGGGCGGAACAAAAGAAATGGTCAGCCAGATGAAGGTGTGTGCGATAGAGGGCATACAGTTCACTCGGATGAACTGTTTGCGTTAAGCCAAGATAACAGAAACGGTTCAATATAATAAGATGTGTGTGATACGCGACAAACAGGACTGTAATCAGAAATGTGTGCGAAGACCGATAATAACACAAATGATTGCTTCTAATAAGATGTATGTGATATGCTCTGTCTACACAACATCTATTGGCCATTGGGCGACGGGCGGTCATCTGGGTACGCCATAAGGATGCGAAGAAGCATCCTATATCAGCAAGGACTAGCTGTTCCACCAATAGCTCATCTAAGAGAACTCTCAAGTTAAGTGTGCTCAGGCTAGAGCAGCCATCAGATGGGTGACTGGATGGGCAGTTGTCTTGATGTTAAATTAACTGATGGGATGGGTCATAAGGGTCAAATTAAATGACCTCTATGATCCATCCCATCAGTTAAATTAACCTCAAGGTCCTTGTTTTTATTAACACATGTTAAAGAAGGTCTACCGCATTACTTTTTGACAATGTGCGATATGTGGCATACAGTTGATCCATCCGACCTGTTTGTGATGGAATAAGCCGTGTGTGTTGTGGGCAAACGCTTGCTAATATACAACCGTTTGCGATTGATGAATTCATCACCGACGGATTCCCTAGTGTGGTCCGTGTTCATCTGATCATCATCTACTTCTTGTGCTAGCTCGATGTTCCTTATATGCTAAGTTTCCATTAATTGATGGCGTTTTATGAACACGCCACAGTTTCCTGCCATTTCCTCACTTGTTTCCCGCCACCCAGCGATATTGTGCATAAACCTAGGCGACGCGTGATGCACGGAGGCAACAAGCACAGCCTGTAGCACATCCACCTTTTCCAAGCATGCCAACCCACCAAAGCACCGCCTCTGCCATCAACCTCGTCGGCGAGGAAAACGAGAAGGCTCCACGGCCCGTCGAGGCCGAGTAGCTCCCCGGCAACGCGATGGACGACGCCGTGATGCGCGTCATCGCCAGGGTTGAGCAGACCCTTGGCGCATGGCGCTTCAGTGCCGCAGATCAAGATAGGCATGTCAGCGCCGAGAGGCTGCAGCTCACCGCACAACATGATCGATGGCGCGCCGCAGAGCAAGCTAGGCACGTCCGCGTCGATAGGCTGTGGCTCGCCACACGGCGAGACCGTTGGAGTGCCGCAGAGCGAGAGGCGCGGCACGCCGCACAGCAAGCGCGGATCCATCGGCGCTTGCCTGCTATCGACAGGGCGTCGCAGCTGGGCACACGTCCCATCAGTACCCCCATTCCTCGCCAGGAGTGGGCAGAGGCCCTCTGCACCGCACTTGCACCAGAGGCCGGCCGCGCCGTACATGCACCGGACGCCCGCCGCGCCATTCGCATGGGTCGCGCCGTTCGCCTTGTCTGCGGCCCGCTCGATGCCAACGCGCTGGTCGGTAGGCTCGACCGCCTCCTTGGTCCAGGTGTCCACCTGGGCGCAGTAGAGGAACATGGCCGTCGCATCGTCGAGCTGGTGATCTCCGATGAAATAGCCAACTTGGAGCTCGAGATCGCGCTCCAGATGTACCGCAAGCGTGTCGACCACTTGGACGAATGCCTGCACGAGTTCAGGCAGAGCCAAGAGCTACCGTAGGCAAGGGCTGCTGGTCATGGTCTCTTGGACTCGTTTTATTTTTTTGAGTCGTTTCGACATGGATAGCTATGTATTCACAGCACTAGTGCAGAAAGGGGCTATAGTCCCGGTTCGTAAGGCCCTTTAGTGCCGGTTCTGGAACCGGCACTAAAGGGTGGGGACTAAAGCCCCCCCTTTAGTCCCGGTTCAACACGAACCGCCACTAAAGGGCCACCATGTGGCACGAGCAGGCGCCGAGGTCTGAGGGACCTTTAGTCCCGGTTGGTAACACCAACCAGGACTAAAGGTTTTAATTTGAATTTTTTTTTATTTTTTTTAAATTGAATTTTTTTCGGATTTTCAAATTTCTGAATTATTTGACGATTTAATCTCTAATCACCCTTCATCACTGCTCAAGTGTGAAGCACTCATTCCAAATCATCTAACTTCCCGGCCGGTCACCCATCCTCTCACTACTCCAGCCTGAGCATGCTTAACTTCCGAGTTCTATTCCCCCTAGTTTCCAAGTCTGCACTTGTTGTTTTACTGACAATACTAAGCTGTCAATCCTATTAACCCTCAGGAGTTTAGCTTGAGCATGAAGTCACATGTTTCACCGTTTGAGTTTGAAACTATTAGTCTAAAAAACAATAATTATTAAGTAACAATAATATTTCTTGAATAAGTAGTTTGACCATAGTTTGACCAGATTTGACCAAAATTCAAAAAATGAAATAATTATTTAGTAATGCTAATATTCTTGAATAATTATTTAGTAACACTAATATTTCTTGAATAAGTAGTTTGACCATAGTTTGACCAGATTTAACCAAAATTCAAAAAAATGAAATTTGAGCATAACTTTTTTTCATTTTAGAATTTGAGGATGCTAAAGATTTGTAATACGGCCTATGGCCGTCAAAATCAGATGCGGATTTTCGTGCTGAACATTTTGATATATTATACATTTTTTTTCGACATCGTATGCAAAATATATAGTCATTTTACTTTTTCATAACACTTTTTTGCAAAACATGTCGAAATTTATGTTTTTAAATTTACCTAACTAGTAGATGTAGTAACATAACTACATCTCGAAGAATTTTAATTTTTGAAGTTTTTATCATTTTCTTTTAGTTTTTTTTCAAAACTGAAAAGGTGATACCCGGCGGGGGTAGAGTTTGAAAATTGCCCTTTAGTCGCGGTTTGTGTCTCCAACCGGGACAAAAGGTTAGACCCCTTTAGTCCCGGTTTGTGACATGAACCGGCACTAAAGGGTAGACCTATAGTCCCAGTTTGTGTCACTAACCGGGACTAAAGGGGCTCGTGGGGCCCCGGCCTGACGCCAGCCTACCACCACCCCTTTAGTCCCGGTTTGTGACACAAACCGGGACTATAGGTCACAAATGAACCAGGATTAATGCATAGCCATTCGAGCCGTGACTAATGGTACCATTAGTGCCGGTTCATTTACAAACCGGGACTAATGAGCTGAACATTAGGCCCTTTTTCTACTAGTGCAACAATCATAGTATTGCTCTGTTTATTGCTCTGTTTCAATGTGTGTACTCTGTTTTCCGTTCTTATATGTTCTGTTTCAATGTGTGTACATACGCTTTCCATTCTGTATATGTGGATGATAACAGCTAGATTCAAATTAGTATACAAAAACAGATAGAAAATGGAATTCATAATATATATATATATATTAATTGTTCATTAGTTCATCACAGAATATATATAATATCATCACATATACGTGATGATACTTAACTACTAGGTACAATGCATAAAATTGAAAACGAACAATACTAAAACTAATAATCCCTCCTGGGGGCAGTATTTCGGCAGCCCCTCGCCAGCAGCTCCCTGGTGCGCGGCGTCTTCCCAGCGCGGAGGCATTACTCCGCCTCCTCTGCCTCGCACGCTTGACGTACCGATATGCCTCTTGCTGGCGGACGAGCGCGAATGATCTTGCCATTTCGTTGGCGCCCACTGGAGCTCCTCGTCGGTGGCACGCTGGAGCTTATCGGCCCACCTCCACGCAGTGATGAGGCGTCTAGTGCCTTTGACCTTCCTCGCGAAGTACCCGTCTTTGTACACCTCCTCCGCACGACGAAGCGCCCGCCGCCAAAGCTCCACCGCCTCCTTTTTCCAGGCGGCATCACGGGCTTCACAGGCCGCCTGGTACCTGGCTTCCTCCTCTGCCATCTCCTTCTTGAATGCCACTTGCCAGGCTTTCTCAGCCGGCGGCAGCGACTTCCATAGACAAAGATTGTACTGGCCAAAAAACCAATCCAAAGTTGGGGGGTCCGGCACAACCTCATCCGGCGGCGCGTAGGGGTCCTCGTCGCTGCTCTTCGAGTGAGCATCCTCGGGGGGCGGCGACTCCTTGTTGGCGCGTGGGCAGACCGGCAGCGCCATGGCAGAGATTTGAGAGAGAGAGAGAGAGGGCAAGCGAGAGGAGGATGTAGATGAGAATGCAGGCGGGACGACATGAGCAAGATAGTATTAATTGGCTGCCAGAATCTAGATCAACGGGAACGGTACACACGCCGGTCGCCGGAATTTACGAGTACTGTAGTTTGAATTACACACGATTCCCGCAGCAAAATCTATGTGTGAACATAATAGCTGATGGTTTCCAACACAGAACCGTGTCTGATTAATAACCCCCGCCACTCAGCTTTGAAACCTCGAGGCGCGAAATAGAGTGCCAATCGTGTGGGGCCTGTTGTCTTGCCAGATCTTCACATTTTCTTTTTTGAACACCGGATATTTACATCGTCTGATGATTTTTTAACTCGCACACAAGTACACAAAAATATGATTTTTCAAACCGTTATGGTTAGCCGTTGCATGTCAATGTAGTTTAAATTTGAATTACGGTCATTAAATGGCTAGAAAATCAGTTAAATGTCTTTAAAAGGTCAAATGACCCTTGATATTTTCCCATTTTTCACATGACAGTTGTATTAGTGCACGTTAAATGTAGAAAAAAAATTGAAGGCCGTAAGAGGAAGCTATCTCCTGTTCGTCATCAAATATGCACTGTTCCCTCTCGGAACCACGAGCCTTCTAGTGAGTTGCTCCGGTTTGTGACGGGTGTGTGTCCAAACTTTCGTTCAACAGGCCAATTTTTTTACCACATCATCTTGGTGGCATGACATTGCATCAAGCAAGGTTTCATGTTTTTCTGATCATTTTTTAATTTTTTGGAATTAAAATGCCATGGCACTCCATGCATGTGTCCATGCTGTGAGACCAATATGTTTGAAAATTCCTTCTAATTTACTGCACATGGAATTAACTCGCACACAAGTACAAAAATATGTTTTTTCAAACCGTTATGGTTAGCCATTGCATGTAGATGTAGTTCAAATTTGAATTACGGTCATTAAATGGCTAGAAAATCACTTAAACGTCTTTAAAAGGTCAAATGACCCCTGAAATTTTCCAAATTTTCACATGACAGTTGTATTCGTGCACGTTAAACATAGAAAAAAAATTGAAGTCCGTAAGAGGAAGCTACTCCCGTTCGTCATCAAACATGCACTGTTCCCTCTCAGAACCACGAGCCTTCTAGTGAGTTGCTCTGGTTTGTGACGGGTGTGTGTCCAAACTTTTGTCAAACAGGCCAATTTTTTTACCACATCATCTTGGTGGCATGACATTACATCAAGCAAGGTTTCATGTTTTTCTGATCATTTTTAATTTTTTGGAATTAAAATGCCATGGCACTCCATGCATGTGTCCATGCAGTGAGACCAATATGTCTAAAATTCCTTCTAATTTACTGCACATGGAATTAACTCGCACACAAGTACACAAATATGATTTTTCAAACCGTTATGGTTAGCCGTTGCATGTAGATGTTGTTCAAATTTGAATTACGGTAATTAAATGGCTAGAAAATCACTTAAATGTCTTTAAAAGGTCAAATGACCCCTGAAATTTTCCAAATTTTCACATGACAGTTGTATTAGTGCATGTTAAACGTAGAAAAAAAAATTGAAGGCCGTAAGAGGAAGCTATCTCCTGTTCATCATCAAACATGCACTGTTCCCTCTCGGAACCACGAGCCTTCTAGTGAGTTGCTCCGGTTTGTGACGGGTGTGTGTCCAAACTTTCGTCAAACAGGCCAATTTTTTTTACCACATCATCTTGGTGGCATGACATTACATCAAGCAAGGTTTCATGTTTTTCTGAACATTTTTTAATTTTTTGGAATTAAAATGCCATGGCACTCCATGCATGTGTCCATGCTGTGAGACCAATATGTATGAAAATTCTTTCTAATTTACTGCACACGGAATTAACTCGCACACAAGTACAAAAATATGTTTTTTCAAACCGTTATGGTTAGCCATTGCATGTAGATGTAGTTCAAATTTGAATTACGGTCATTTAATGGCTAGAAAATCACTTAAATGTCTTTAAAAGGTCAAATGACCCCTGAAATTTTCCAAATTTTCACATGACAGTTGCATTAGTGCATGTTAACCATAGAAAAAAAAATTGAAGGCCGTAAGAGGAAGCTATCTCCCGTTCGGCATCAAACATGCACTGTTCCCTCTCGGAACCACGAGCATTCTAGTGACTAGCTCCGGTTTGTGACGGGTTTGTGTCCAAACTTTTGTCAAACAGGCCAATTTTTTTACCATGTCATCTTGGTGGCATGACATTACATCAAGCAAGGTTTCATGTTTTTTTGATCATTTTATAATTTTTAGGAATTAAAATGCCATGGCACTCCATGCATGTGTCCATTCCGTGAGACCAATATGTCTGAAAATTCCTTCTAATTTACTGCACATGGAATTAACTCGCACACAAGTACACAAATATGATTTTTCAAACCGTTATGGTTAGCCGTTGCATATAGATGTAGTTCAAATTTGAATTACGATCATTAAATGGCTAGAAAATCACTTAAATGTCTTTAAAAGGTCAAATGACCAATGAAATTTTCCAGATTTTCACATGACAGTTCTATCAGTGCACGCTAAACATAGAAAAAAAAAATTGAAGGCCGTAAGAGGAACCTATCTCCCGTTCGTCATCAAACATGCACTGTTCCCTCTCGGAACCATGAACCTTCTAGTGAGTTGCTCCGGTTTGAGACGAGTGTGTGTCCAAACTTTTGTCAAACAGGCCAATTTTTTTACCACATCATCTTGGTGGCATCACATTACATCAAGCAAGGTTTCACATTTTTCTGATCATTTTTTAATTTTTTGGAATTAAAATGCCATGGCACTCCATGCATGTGTCCATGCCATGAGACCAATATGTCTGAAAATTCCTTCTAATTTACTGCACATGGAATTAACTCGCACACAAGTACAGAAATATGATTTTTCAAACCGTTATGGTTAGCCGTTGCATGTAGATGTAGTTCAAATTTGAATTACGGTCATTAAATGGCTAGAAAATCACTTAAATATCTTTAAAAGGTCAAATGACCCCTGAAATTTTCCAAATTTTCACATGCCAGTTGTATTAGTGCATGTTAAACGTAGAAAAAAAAATTGAAGGCCGTAAGAGGGAGCTATATCCCGTTCGTCATCAAACATGCATTGTTCCCTCTCGGAACCACGAGCCTTCTAGTGAGTTGCTCCGGTTTGTGTGGGCTGTGTGTCCAAACTTTCGTCAAACAGGCCAATTTTTTTACCACATCATCTTGGTGGCATGACATTATATCAAGCAAGGTTTCATGTTTTTCTGATCATTTTTTTATTTTTTGGAATTAAAATGATATGGCACTCCATGCATGTGTCCATGCCGTGAGACCAATATTTTTGAAAATTCCTTCTAATTTACTGCACATGGAATCAACTCGCACACAAGTACACAAATATGATTTTTTAAACCATTATGGTTAGCCGTTGCATGTAGATGTAGTTCAAATTTGAATTACGGTCATTAAATGGCTAGAAAATCACTTAAATGTCTTTAAAAGATCAAATGACCCCTGAAATTTTCCAAATTTTCACATGACATTTTATTAGTGCACGTTAAATGTAGAAAAAAATTTGAAGGCCGTAAGAGGAAGCTATCTCCCGTTCGTCATCAAACATGCATTGTTCCCTCTCGGAACCACGAGCCTTCTAGTGAGTTGCTCCGGTTTGTGACGGGTGTGTGTCCAAACTTTCGTCAAACAGGCCAATTTTTTTACCACATCATCTTGATGGCATGACATTACATCAAGCAAGGGTTCATGTTTTTCTGCTCATTTTTTAATTTTTCGGAATTAAAATGCCATGGCACTCCATGCATGTGTCCATGCCGTGAGACCAATATGTTTGAAAATTACTTCTAATTTACTGCACATGGAATTAACTCGCACACAAGTCAACAAATATGATTTTTCAAACCGTTATGGTTAGCCGTTGCATGTAGATGTAGTTCAAATTTGAATTACGGTCATTAAATTGCTAGAAAATCACTTAAATATCTTTAAAAGGTCAAATGACCCTTGGAATTTTCCAATTTTTCACATGACAGTTGTATTAGTGCACGTTAAACATAGAAAAAAAATTGAAGGCCGTAAGAGGAAGCTATCTCCCGTTCGTCATCAAACATGCATTGTTCCCTCTCAGAACCACGAGCCTTCTAGTGAGTTGCTTCGGTTTGTGAGCGGTGTGTGTCCAAACTTTCGTCAAACAGGCCAATTTTTTTACCACATCATCTTGGTGGCATGACATTACATCAAGCAAGGTTTCATGTTTTTCTGATCATTTTTTTAATTTTTTGGAAATAAAATGCCATGGCACTCCATGCATGTGTCCATGCCGTGAGACCAATATTTTTGAAAATTCCTTCTGATTTACTGCACATGGAATTAACACGCACACAAGTACACAAATATGATTTTTTTTAACCGTTATGGTTAGCCGTTCCATGTAGATGTAGTTCAAATTTGAATTACAGTCATTAAATGGCTAGAAAATCACTTAAATGTCTTTAGAAGATCAATGACCCCTGAAATTTTCCAAATTTTCACATGACAGTTGTATTAGTGCACGTTAAACATAGAAAAAAATTTGAAGGCCGTAAGAGGAAGCTATCTCCCGTTCGTCATCAAATATGCATTGTTCCCTCTCGGAACCACGAGCCTTCTAGTGAGTTGCTCCGGTTTGTGACGGGTGTGTGTCCAAACTTTCGTTAAATAGGCCAATTTTTTTACCACATCATCTTGGTCGCATGACATTACATCAAGAAAGGTTTCATGTTTTTCTGATCATTTTTTAATTTTTTGGAATTAAAATGCCATGGCACTCCATGCATGTGTCCATGCTGTGAGACCAATATGTTTGAAAATTCCTTCTAATTTACTGCACATGGAATTAACTCGCACACAAGTACACAAATATGATTTTTCAAACCGTTATGGTTAGCCGTTGCATGTAGATGTAGTTCAAATTTGAATTACGGTCATTAAATGGCTAGAAAATCACTTAAATGTCTTTAAAAGGTCAAATGACCCTTGAAATTTTCCCATTTTTCACATGACAGTTGTATTAGTGCACGTTAAACATAGAAAAAAAAATTAAAGGCCGTAAGAGGAAGCTATCTCCCATTCGTCATCAAACATGCACTGTTCCCTCTCGGAACCAGGAGCATTCTAGTGAGTAGCTCCAGTTTGTGACGGGTGTGTGTCCAAACTTTTGTCAAACAGGCCAATTTTTTTACCACGTCATCTTGGTGGCATGACATTACATCAAGCATGGTTTCATGTTTTTTTGATCATTTTATAATTTTTTGGAATTAAAATGCCATGGCACTCCATGCATGTGTCCATGCCGTGAGACCAATATGTCTGAAAATTCCTTCAAATTTACTGCACATGGAATTAACTCGCACACAAGTACACAAATATGATTTTTCAAACCGTTATGGTTAGCCGTTGCATGTAGATGTAGTTCAAATTTGAATTACGGTCATTAAATGGCTAAAAAATCACTTAAATGTCTTTAAAAGGTCAAATGACCCCTGAAATTTTCCAAATTTTCACATGACAGTTGTTTTAGTGCACGTTAAACGTAGAAAAAAATGTGTAGGCCGTAAGAGGAAGCTATCTCCCGTTCGTCATCAAACATGCATTGTTCCCTCTCAGAACCACGAGCCTTCTAGTGAGTTGCTCCGGTTTGTGAGGGGTGTGTGTCCAAACTTTCGTCAAACAGGCCAATTTGTTTACCACAACATCTTGGTGGCATGACATTACATCAAGCAAGGTTTCATGTTTTTCTGATCATTTCTTAATTTTTTGGGATTAAAATGCCATGGCACTCCATGCATGTGTCCATGCCGTGAGAGCAATATTTTTGAAAATTCCTTCTAATTTACTGCACATGGAATTAACTCGCACACAAGTACACAAATATGATTTTTTAAACCATTATGGTTAGCCGTTGCATGTAGATGTAGTTCAAATTTGAATTACGGTCATTAAATGGCTAGAAAATCACTTAAATGTCTTTAAAAGATCAAATGACCCCTGGAATTTTCCAAATTTTCACATGACAGTTGTATTAGTGCATGTTAAATGTAGAAAAAAATTGGAAGGCCGTAAGAGGAAGCTATCTCCCGTTCGTCATCAAACATGCATTGTTCCCTCTCGGAACCACGAGCCTTCTAGTGAGTTGCTCCGGTTTGTGACGGGTGTGTGTCCAAACTTTCGTCAAACATGCCAATTTTTTTACCACATCATCTTGATGGCATGACATTACATCAAGCAAGGGTTCATGTTTTTCTGATCATTTTTTAATTTTTTGGAATTGAAATGCCATGGCACTCCATGCATGTGTCCATGCCGTGAGACCAATATGTTTGAAAATTACTTCTAATTTACTGCACATGGAATTAACTCGCACACAAGTCAACAAATATGATTTTTCAAACTGTTATGGTTAGCCGTTGCATGTAGATGTTGTTCAAATTTGAATTACGGTCATTAAATTGCTAGAAAATAACTTAAATATCTTTAAAAGGTCAAATGACCCTTGGAATTTTCCAATTTTTCACATGACAGTTGTATTAGTGCACGTTAAAAATAGAAAAAAATTGAAGGCCGTAAGAGGAAGCTATCTCCCGTTCGTCATCAAACATGCATTGTTCCCTCTCGGAACCACGAGCCTTCTAGTGAGTTGCTCCGGTTTGTGAGGGGTGTGTGTCCAAACTTTCGTCAAACAGGCCAATTTTTTTACCACATCATCTTGGTGGCATGACATTACATCAAGCAAGGTTTCATGTTTTTCTGATCATTTTTTAATTTTTTGGAAATAAAATGCCATGGCACTCCATGCATGTGTCCATGCCGTGAGACTAATATTTTTGAAAATTCCTTCTGATTTTCTGCACATGGAATTAACTCACACACAAGTACACAAAGATGATTTTTTAAACCGTTATGGTTAGCCATTGCATGTAGATGTAGTTCAAATTTGAATTACAGTCATTAAATGGCTAGAAAATCACTTAAATGTTTTTAAAAGATCAAATGACCCCTGAAATTTTCCAAATTTTCACATGACAGTTGTATTAGTGCACGGTAAACATAGAAAAAAAATTGAAGGCCATAAGAGGAAGCTATCTCCCGTTCGTCATCAAATATGCATTGTTCCCTCTCGGAACCACGAGCCTTCTAGTGAGTTGCTCCGGTTTGTGACGGGTGTGTGTCTAAACTTTCGTTAAATAGACCAATTTTTTTACCACATCATCTTGGTCGCATGACATTACATCAAGAAAGGTTTCATGTTTTTCTGGTCATTTTTTAATTTTTTGGAATTAAAACGCCATGGCACTCCATGCATGTGTCCATGCTGTGAGACCAATATGTTTGAAAATTCCTTCTAATTTACTGCACATGGAATTAACTCGCACACAAGTACACAAATATGATTTTTCAAACCGTTATGGTTAGCCGTTGCATGTAGATGTAGTTCAAATTTGAATTACGGTCATTAAGTTGCTAGAAAATCACTTAAATGTCTCTAAAAGGTCAAATGACCCTTGGAATTTTCCAAATTTTCACAAGCCAGTTGTATTAGTGCACGTTAAACATAGAAAAAAAATTGAAGGCCGTAAGAGGAAGCTATCTCCCGTTCGTCATCAAACATGCGTTGTTCCCTCTCGGAACCACGAGCCTTCTAGTGAGTTGCTCCGGTTTGTGAGCGGTGTGTGTCCAAACTTTCGTCAAACAGGCCAATTTTTTTACCACATCATCTTGGTGGCATGACATTACATCAAGCAAGGTTTCATGTTTTTCTGATCATTTTTTAATTTTTTGGAAATAAAATGCCATGGCACTCCATGCATGTGTCCATGCCGTGAGACCAATATTTTTAAAAATTCCTTCTGATTTACTGCACATGGAATTAACTCACACACAAGTACACAAATATGATTTTTTAAACCGTTATGGTTAGCCATTGCATGTAGATGTAGTTCAAATTTGAATAACAGTCATTAAATGGCTAGAAAATAACTTAAATGTTTTTAAAAGATCAAATGACCCCTGAAATTTTCCAAATTTTCACATGACAGTTGTATTAGTGCACGTTAAACATAGAAAAAATTTGAAGGCCGTAAGAGGAAGCTATCTCCCGTTCGTCATTAAATATGCATTGTTCCCTCTCGGAACCACGAGCCTTCTAGTGAGTTGCTCCGGTTTGTGACGGGTGTGTGTCCAAACTTTCATTAAATAGGCCAATTTTTTTACCACATCATCTTGGTCGCATGACATACATCAAGAAAGGTTTCATGTTTTTTTGGTCATTTTTTAATTTTTTGGAATTAAAATGCCATGGCACTCCATGCATGTGTCCATGCTGTGAGACCAATATGTTTGAAAATTCCTTCTAATTTACTGCACATGGAATTAACTCGCACACAAGTACACAAATATGATTTTTCAAACCGTTATGGTTAGCCGTTGCATGTAGATGTAGTTCAAATTTGAATTACGGTCATTAAATGGCAAGAAAATCACTTAAATATCTTTAAAAGGTAAAATGACCCTTGAAATTTTCCCATTTTTCACATGACAGTTGTATTAGTGCACGTTAAAAATAGAAAAAAATTGAAGGCCGTAAGAGGAAGCTATCTCCCGTTCGTCATCAAACATGCACTGTTCCCTCTCGGAACCACGAGCCTTCTAGTGAGCTGCTCCGGTTTGTGACGGGTGTGTGTCCAAACTTTTGTCAAATAGGCCAATTTTTTTACCACATCATCTTGGTGGCATGATATTACATCAAGAAAGGTTTCATGTTTTTATGGTCATTTTTTAATTTTTTGGAATTAAAATGCCATGGCACTCCATGCATGTGTCCATGCTGTGAGACCAATATGTTTGAAAATTCCTTCTAATTTACTGCACATGGAATTAACTCGCACATAAGTACACAAATATGATTTTTCAAACCGTTATGGTTAGCCGTTGCATGTAGATGTAGTCCAAATTTGAATTACAGTCATTAAATGGCTAGAAAATCACTTAAATGTCTTTAAAAGGTCAAATGACACTTGAAATTTTCCCATTTTTCACATGACAGTTGTATTAGTGCACGTTAAACGTAGAAAAAAAAATTGAAGGCCGTAAGAGGAAGCTATCTCCCATTCGTCATCAAACATGCACTGTTCCCTCTCGGAACCACGAGCATTCTAGTGAGTAGCTCCAGTTTGTGACGGGTGTGTGTCCAAACTTTTGTCAAACATGCCAATTTTTTTACCACGTCATCTTGGTGGCATGACATTACATCAAGCAAGGTTTCATGTTTTTTTGATCATTTTATAATTTTTAGGAATTAAAATGCCATGGCACCCCATGCATGTGTCCATGCCGTGAGACCAATATGTCTGAAAATTCCTTCAAATTTACTTCACATGGAATTAACTCGCACACAAGTACACAAATATGATTTTTCAAACAGTTATGGTTAGCCGTTGCATGTAGATGTAGTTCAAATTTGAATTACGGTCATTAAATGGCTAGAAAATCAATTAAATGTCTTTAAAAGGTCAAATGACCAATGAAATTTTCCAAATTTTCACATGACAGTTGTATCAGTGCACGCTAAACATAGAAAAAAAAATTGAAGGCCGTAAGAGGAAGCTATCTCCCGTTCGTCATCAAACATGCACTGTTCCCTCTCGGAACCACGAGCCTTCTAGTGAGTTGCTCCGGTTTGTGACAAGTGTGTGTCCAAACTTTTGTCAAACAGGCCAAATTTTTTACCACATCATCTTCGTGGCATGACATTACATCAAGCAAGGTTTCATGTTTTTCTGATCATTTTTTAATTTTTTGGAATTAAAATGCGTTGGCACTCGATGCATGTGTCCATGCCGTGAGACCAATATGTCTGAAAATTCCTTCTAATTTACTGCACATGGAATTAACTCGCACACAAGTACACAAATATGATTTTTCAAACCGTTATGGTTAGCCATTGCATGTAGATGTAGTTCAAATTTGAATTACGGTCGTTAAATGGCTAGAAAATCACTTAAATGTCTCTAAAAGGTCAAATGACCCCTGAAATTTTCCAAATTTTCACAAGCCAGTTGTATTAGTGCACGTTAAACGTAGAAAAAAAATTGAAGGCCGTAAGAGGGAGCTATATCCCGTTCATCATCAAACATGCATTATTCCCTCTCGGAACCACGAGCCTTCTAGTGAGTTGCTCCGGTTTGTGTGGGGTGTGTGTCCAAACTTTCGTCAAACAGGCTAATTTTTTTACCACATCATCTTGGTGGCATGACATTATATCAAGTAAGGTTTCATGTTTTTCTGATCATTTTTTAATTTTTTGGAATTAAAATGATATGGCACTCCATGCATGTGTCCATGCCGTGAGACCAATATTTTTGAAAATTCCTTCTAATTTACTGCACATGGAATTAACTCGCACACAAGTACACAAATATGATTTTTTAAACCATTATGGTTACCCGTTGCATGTAGATGTAGTTCAAATTTGAATTACGGTCATTAAATGGCTAGAAAATCACTTAAATGTCTTTAAAAGATCAAATGACCACTTAAATTTTCCAAATTTTCACATGACAGTTGTATTAGTGCACGTTAAATGTAGAAAAAAATTTGAAGGCCGTAAGAGGAAGCTATCTCCCGTTCGTCATCAAACATGCATTGTTCCCTCTCGGAACCACGAGCCTTCTAGTGAGTTGCTCCGTTTTCTGACGGGTGTGTGTCCAAACTTTCGTCAAACAGGCCAATTTTTTTACCACATCATCTTGATGGCATGACATTACATCAAGCAAGGGTTCATGTTTTTCTGATCATTTTTTAATTTTTTGGAATTAAAATGCCATGGCACTCCATGCATGTGTCCATGCCGTGAGACCAATATGTTTGAAAATTACTTCTAATTTACTGCACATGGAATTAACTCGCACACAAGTCAACAAATATGATTTTTCAAACTGTTATGTTTAGCCGTTGCTTGTAGATGTAGTTCAAATTTGAATTACGGTCATTAAATTGCTAGAAAATCACTTAAATATCTTTAAAAGGTCAAATGACCCTTGGAATTTTCCAATTTTTCACATGACAGTTGTGTTAGTGCACGTTAAACATAGAAAAAAAAATTGAAGGCCGTAAGAGGAAGCTATCTCCCGTTCGTCATCAAACATGCATTGTTCCCTCTCGGAACCACGAGCCTTCTAGTGAGTTGCTCCGGTTTGTGAGCGGTGTGTGTCCAAACTTTCGTCAAACAGGCCAATTTTTTTACCACATCATCTTGGTGGCATGATATTACATCAAGCAAGGTTTCATGTTTTTCTGATCATTTTTTAATTTTTTGGAAATAAAATGCCATGGCACTCCATGCATGTGTCCATGCCGTGAGACCAATATTTTTGAAAATTCCTTCTGATTTACTGCACATGGAATTAACTCACACACAATTACACAAATATGATTTTTTAAACCATTATGGTTAGCCATTGCATGTAGATGTAGTTCAAATTTGAATTACAGTCATTAAATGGCTAGAAAATCACTTAAATGTCTTTAAAAGGTCAAATGACCCCTAAAATTTTCCATATTTTCACAATACAGTTGTATTAGTGCTCGTTAAACGTAGAAAAAAAATTTGAAGGCCGAAAGAGGAAGCTATCTCCCGTTCATCATCAAACATGCATTGTTCCCTCTCTGAACCACGAGCCTTATAGTGAGGTGCTCCGGTTTGTGATGGGTGTGTGTCCAAACTTTCGTCAAACAGGCCAATTTTTTTACCACATCATCTTGGTGGCATGACATTACATCAAGCAAGGTTTCATGTTTTTCTGATCATTTTTTAATTTTTTGGAATTAAAATTCCATGGCACTCCACTACTGAAATTAGCTTCTTTGCCGTCCGCCACGGTGGAGGGCGAAGGCATAGATCACGGACGGCAAACCTCTTTGCCATCCGCCAGCAGACGGCAAAATGTCCGGATGAACACGTGCCAGCAAAGGCCTTCTTTGCCGTCCGCTTCCTGGAAATGGACGGCAAAGAATTGTGCCGTCCGCCATCCGAGGCCAGTAGACGGCAAAGAGAATGGACGGCAGTGTGGTGGCGTGAGAGCCGTTAGGGGGTTAACGGCGCTCTTTGCCGTCTATCAGCGGACGGCAAAGAGTCAAAGCTTTTTGCCATCCACTGACAGACGGCAAAGAGCTCAGCTAGGCAGTACTGGGAATCTGCTACGTGGCCAGCTATGCCGTCCACTGGCAGACGGCAAAGTGACCAAAAAGGCAGCCAGTGCTCCCAGGTTTTACAGGTAGCTGCCACGTGTCCTCTTTGCCGTCTGCTAGCAGACGGCAAAGGTCTTTGTCGTCCGCTAGCAGACGGCAAAGAGGCTATGTATCCCCCGTTTTTATTTTTATCCATTTAATTTGAAAGGGTTTCAAACACAGATATACATATATATATATATATATATATATATATATTTTTTTTTTTCACAGGCATACACAGATATACATATACATATCTATCTCCATCCATGACAACATACATATATACATAAGAAACATAGTTCCATCCATATATAACATATTACATATCACAATGTTCATCCAACACATTGTTCCATGCATCCATATAACAAACGAAAAAAAGATAAGGGAAACAAGCACTCCATGCATCCATGCAAGCTTCCATATAGTGAATTAAATCTGCAAAATGGAAACACGAAAGTAAGAAGAAGAAGACTAGAATCAGAAGAAGAAGAAAATGAAGAAGAAGAAGTAAGCATACTTAGGTAAAATGGAGCTAACCTAGCTAATTGTGCCATTTTTGAGTGAACTAAGCATATTATGCCATTTTTTATATAACTTAGAGCTAACTTCATTTTGGAGAAGAAGAAGAAAACTAGAACAAGAAGAAGAAGACTAGAAGAAGAAGAAGAAGAACTAGAAGAAGAAGAAGAACTTCTTTTTCTTCTTCTTCTTTTCTTCCTATTCCTTCTTTTCTTCCTCTTCCTGGATTTTCTTCATCTTATTATGTCATTTGTGGACTAAAAAGGATAAATTATGTCATAAATGGACTAAATAGGCTAAATAAGAAGAAAAATGCCATTTTTGAGCTTACCTAGCTAATTATGCCATTTTTGACCTAACTAAGCATATTATGAGATATAACTTAGAGCTTACTTCATTTTGGAGAAGAAGAAAAAGAAGAAAACTAGAAGAAGAAGAAGAAGAAGAAGAAGAAGAAGAAGAAGAAGAAGAAGAAGAAGAAGAAGAAAAGAAGAAGAAGCAGACTAGAAGAAGAAGAAGAAGAAGAAGAAGAAGAAGAAGAAGAAGAAGAAGAAGAAGAAGAAAAAGAAGACTTCTTCTTCTTCTTCTTCTACTTTTTCTTCTTTTCTTCTTCTTCTTTGTACAGCCACACTTGTAGACCTTCTTGCCGTTCTTAACCAGCTCGTCGTCGATGTAGCTATCTTCTGAAAAGGTGTCCTCGCTACCATCCTCCGAGCCACTAGCCTCCGGAGTCTCGTGGGAAGAAGACTCCGGGATCGGAGTCTTCTGGGACGAAGACTCCGGGACCTGGGACGAAGACTCTGGGACCTGGGAAGAAGACCCCGTGACCGGAGTCTTCTGGGACGAAGACCCCGTGACCGGAGTCTTCTGGGACGAAGACTCTAGGACCGGACTCGCGTGGGGCGAAGGGTCGGCGACCCGAGTCTGGTGGGGCGAAGGATCAGCGACCGGAGGCTCATGGACCGGAGTCCGAGGGTCCACGTAAGACGGAGCACTCCTGTGGTCGGGTGAATCAGCTGAGGGTGGCGGCGACGAAGGCGTAGCAGCCTTCCTACCTCTCCCACTGCCACGTCCACCTCTACCAGCCTTCTTCGTCCTCCCCCGACCTCTCCCAGCCGTAGAAGAAGCGCCCGCCGCAGCTGTCTACATACCGTCCTGCACCGCTCTCCGGAGGGGCTGCGCTGCAATAATGCAACCACCCCTCCCGGTAGCGCTCGCAGGAGGCTCGGGGTGCTCTGGACCCTTGCCCACCATCCTGTCAACACCTGCAATGACAAAAAGTAAACGAAATTAGTACAACATAAAAAATTTGGATACCTGACATGAACATAATAATATGTATACAATTTAAGTGTATCATAATCATGAACATAATATGTATACAATTTTCCTTTTCTTCTTCTCTTCTTCTTCTTCTTCTCCTCCTCTCATCTTTCTTCGTCTTGCGCTTCTCCTCCGCTCTCTTCGGCGGCTCTGTATCCTTGTTCGGCGTCTTTCTTTTTCTCCTCCTCCTCCTCCGTCTTTTTTCTTCTTCTATTCTCGTCTCTTCTTTTTCTTCTTCTGTTCTTCTTCTTCTTCTCTTTTCTTCTTCTTCTCTCTCCTCCCTTCCTCTTCTAAACCTAGCAACTAATTAACCTAAACAAACAGGAAAAAAATACACCTAAACCTAGCTATTCTTCTTCTCCTCCTCTTCTTCTAATTATTCTTAGTTTTTTTCATGATTAAACATAAACCTAAAACTAAACTAAACCTAAGACCAAACTAAAAGTAATCTAAACTAAACTAAATATAGAACCAAACTAACAGTAATCTAAACTAAACTAAATATAAAACAAAACTAAAAGTAATCTAAACTAAAAAAAACAAAAAAAAACAAAAAAAGAGGAGAAGAGGGGTGCGGCCGGGGCTCACCGGCGGCAGGCCCAGGGGCGCCGGGCGGCGGGGTTGCTCGGCGGCGGAGGGGCGCTAGACGGGCGGAGCGGGCGCCGGGCGGGGGTGGCGACGAGGCCGCAGGGCTCCGGGGCGGCGCGGTGGTGCTGCGGCGGGGTGGGGCGGCGGCAGCGGCGGGGCAGCGCTGGCTGGGCGGTTGTGGCGACGGGGCCGTAGGGCTCCGGGGCGGCGGGTTGGTGCTGCGGCCGGGTGGGGTGGCGGCAGCGTCCGGGCGGCGGCGGTGTTCGACGGCGGCGTTGCGGGCGCGGGCGCGGTTGAGTTGGGACAGAGGGGAGAGAGAGGGGCGGGTGGGGCCGGAGAGACAGAGAGCGAGCATAGGAGGGGGGAGACGGCCGTTAGCTGGGCCATTTCTTTGCCGTCCGCCAGCGGACGGCAAACACCAGGCAGACGGCAAAGAAGCTGACCTAGCCATGCCATGCCCTGTGGGGCCCACCTGGCCCTTTGCCGTCTACCTTCTAGCTCTTTGCCGTCAGGTGGCTGACGGCAAATAAACAGCGGACGGCAAATAGACTTTTTGCCATCTGCACATTCTTTGCCGTCCGCTATGTGGAAGCGGACGACAAAGAGGCTCTTTGCCGTCCGCTAGCCGACGACAAAGAGGTGGCAGACGGCAAATTACAAGATTCCAGTAGTGCTCCATGCATGTGTCCATGCCGTGAGACCAATATTTTTGAAAATTCTTTCTAATTTACTACACATGGAATTAACTCGCACACAAGTACACAAATAAGATTTTTCAAACCGTTATGGTTAGCCGTTGCATGTAGATGTAGTTAAAATTTGAATTACGGTCATTAAATGGCTAGAAAATCACTTAAATGTCTTTAAAAGATCAAATGACCCGTGAAAATTTCCAAATTTTCACATGACACTTGTATTAGTGCATGTTAAACATAAAAAAAATTTGAAGGCCGTAAGAGGAAGCTATCTCCTGTTCGTCATCAAACATGCATTGTTCCCTCTCGGAACCACGAGCCTTCTAGTGAGTTGCTCCGTTTGTGAGGGGTGTGTGTCCAAACTTTCGTCAAACAGGCCAATTTTTTTACCACATCATCTTGGTGGCATGACATTACATCAAGCAAGGTTTCATGTTTTTCTGATCATTTTTTAATATTTTGGAATTAAAATGCCATGGCACTCCATGCATGTGTCCATGCCGTGAGACCAAAATGTTTAAAAATTCTTTCTAATTTACTTTACATGGAATTAACTCGCACACAAGTACACAAATATGATTTTTTAAACCGTTATGGTTAGCCGTTGCATGTAGATGTAGTTCAAATTTGAATTACAGTCATTAAATGGCTAGAAAAACACTTAAATGTCTCTAAAAGGTTAAATGACCCTTGAAATTTTCCAAATTTTCACATGACAGTTGTATTAGTGCACGTTAAACGTAGAAAAACAATTTGAAGGCCGTAAGAGGAAGCTATCTCCCGTTCGTCATCAAACAAGCATTGTTCCCTCTCGGAACCACGAGCCTTCTAGTGAGTTGCTCCGGTTTGTGAGGGGTGTGTGTCCAAACTTTCGTCAAACAGGCCAATTTTTTTACCACATCAACTTGGTGGCATGACATTACATCAAGCAAGGTTTCATGTTTTTCTGATCATTTTTTAATTTTTTGGAATTAAAATGCCATGGCACTACATGCATGTCTCCATGCCGTGAGACCAACATTTATGAATATTCCTTCTAATTTACTGCAAATGGAATTAACTCACACACAAGTACACAAATATGATTTTTCAAACTGTTATGTTTAGCCGTTGCATGTAGATGTAGTTTAAATTTGAATTACGGTCATTAAATGGCTAGAAAATAACTTAAATGTCTTTAAAAGATCAAATGACCCCTGAAATTTTCCAAATTTTCACATGACAGTTGTATTAGTACACGTTAAACATAGAAAAAAATTAAAGGCCGTAAGAGGAAGCTATCTCCCTTTCGTCATCAAACATGCATTGTTCTCTCTTCGAACCACGAGCCTTCTAGTGAGTTGTTCCGGTTTGTGAGGGGTGTGTGTCCAAACTTTCGTCAAACAGGCCAATTTTTTTACCACATCATCTTGGTGGCATGACATAACATCAAGCAAGGTTTCATGTTTTTCTGATTTTTTTTTTTGTAATTAAAATGCCATGGCACTCCATGCATGTGTCCATGCCGTGAGACCAATATGTTTGAAAATTTCTTCTAATTTACTGCACATGGAATTAACTCGCACACAAGTACACAAATATGATTTTTCAAACCGTTATGGTTAGCCGTTGCATGTAGATGTAGTTCAAATTTGAATTACGGTCATTAAATGGCTAGAAAATTACTTAAATGTCTTTAAAAGGTCAAATGACCCCTGAAATTTTCCAAATTTTCACATGACAGTTGTTTTAGTGCACGTTAAACGTAGAAAAAAATTTGTAGGCGTAAGTGGAAGCTATCCTCCGTTCGTCATCAAACATGCATTGTTTCCTCTTGGAACCACGAGCCTTCTAGTGAGTTGCTCCGGTTTGTGAGGGGTGTGTGTCCAAACTTTCGTCAAACAGGCCAATTTGTTTACCACAACATCTTGGTGGCATGACATTACATCAAGCAAGGTTTCATGTTTTTCTGATCATTTCTTAATTTTTTGGGATTAAAATGCCATGGCACTCCATGCATGTGTCCATGCCGTGAGACCAATATGTTTGAAAATTCCTTCTAATTTACTGCACATGGAATTAACTCGCACACAAGTACACAAATATGTTTGTTCAAACCGTTATGGCTAGCCGTTGCATGTAGATGTAGTTCAAATTTGAATTACGGTCATTAAATGGCTAGAAAATCACCTAAATGTCTCTAAAAGGTTAAATGACCCCTGAAATTTTCCAAATTTTCACATGACAGTTGTATTAGTGCATGTTAAACGTAGAAAAAAAATTGAAGGCCGTAAGAGGAAGCTACCTCCCGTTCGTCATCAAACATGCATCGTTCCCTCTCGGAACCATGAGCCTTCTAGTGAGTTGCTCCGGTTTGTGAGGGGTGTGTGTCCAAACTTTCGTCAAACAGGCCAATTTTTTTACCACATCAACTTGGTGGCATCACATTACATCAAGCAAGGTTTCATGTTTTTCTGATCATTTTTTAATTTTTTGGAATTAAAATGCCATGGCACTACATGCATGTCTCCATACCGTGAGACCAACATTTTTGAATATTCCTTCTAATTTACTGCAAATGGAATTAACTCACCCACAAGTACAAAAATATGATTTTTCAAACCGTTATGGTTAGCCGTTGCATGTAGATGTAGTTCAAATTTGAATTACGGTCATTAAATGGCTAGAAAATCACTTAAATGTCTTTAAAAGATCAAATGACCCCTGAAATTTTCCAAATTCTGACATGACAGTTGTATTAGTACACGTTAAACATAGAAAAAAAAATTAAAGGCCATAAGAGGAAGCTATCTCCCTTTCGTCATCAAACATGCATTGTTCTCTCTTGGAACCACGAGCCTTCTAGTGAGTTGCTCCGGTTTGTGAGGGGTGTGTGTCCAAACTTTCGTCAAACAGGCCAATTGTTTTACGACATCATCTTGGTGGCATGACATTACATCAAGCAAGGTTTCATGTTTTTCTGATCATTTTTAAATTTATTGGAATTAAAATGCCATGGCACTCCATGCATGTGTCCATGCCGTGAGACCAATATGTTTGAAAATTCGTTCTAATTTACTGCACATGGAATTAACTCGCACACAAGTACACAAATATGATTTTTCAAACCATTATGGTTAGCTGTTGCATGTAGATGTAGTTCAAATTTGAAATGTGGTCATTAAATGGCTAGAAAATCACTTAAATAGCTCCGGTTTGTGACGAGTGTGTGTCCAAACTTTCGTCTCACGGGCCAATTTTTTACCACATCATCTTGGTGCCATGACATTACATCAAGCAACGTTTCATGTTTTTCTGATCATTTTTTAATTTTCTAGAATTAAAATTCCATGGCACTCAATGCATGTGTCCATGCCGTGAGACCAATATTTTTGAAAATTCTTTTAATTAACTGCACATGAAATTAATTTGCACACAAGTACACAAATATGATTTTTCAAACCGTTATGGTTAGCCGTTGCATGTAGATGTAGTTCAAATTTGAATTACGGTCATTAAATGGCTAGAAAATAACTTAAATGTCTTTAAAAGATCAAATAACCCTGAAATTTTCCAAATTTTCACATGACAGTTGTATTAGTGCAAGTTAAACGTAGAAAAAAATTTGAAGGTCGTAAGAGGAAGCTATCCCCCGTTCGTCATCAAACATGCACTGTTCCCTCTCGGAACCACGAGCCTTCTAGTGAGTTGCTCCGGTTTGTGAGGGGTGTTTGTCCAAACTTTTGTCAAACAGGCCAATTTTCTTACCACATCATCTTGGTGGCATGACATTACATCAAGCAAGGTTTCATGTTTTTCTGATCATTTTTAAATTTTTTGGAATTAAAATACCATGGCACTCCATGCATGTGTCCATGCCGTGAGACCAATATGTTTGAAAGTTCCTTCTAATTTACTGCACATGGAATTAACTCGCACACAAGTACACAAATATGTTTTTTCAAACCGTTATGGTTAGCCGTTGCATTTAGATGTAGTTCAAATTTGAATTACGGTCATTAAATGGCTAGAAAATCAATTAAATGTCTCTAAAATGTTAAATGACCCCTGAAATTTTCCAAATTTTCACATGACAGTTGTATTAGTGCACGTTAAACGTAGAAAAAAAATTGAAGGCCGTAAGAGGAAGCTATCTCCTGTTCGTCATCAAACATGCATTGTTCCCTCTCGGAACAATGAGCCTTCTAGTGAGTTGCTCCGGTTTGTGAGGGGTGTGTGTCCAAACTTTCGTCAAACAGGCCAATTTTTTTACCACATCAACTTGGTGGCATGACATTACATCAAGCAAGGTTTCATGTTTTTCTGATCATTTTTTAATTTTTTGGAATTAAAATGCCATGGCACTACATGCATGTCTCCATGCCGTGAGACCAACATTTTTTAATATTCCTTCTAATTTACTGCAAATGGAATTAACTCACACACAAGTACACAAATATGATTTTTCAAACCGTTATGGTTAGCCATTGCATGTAGATGTAGTTCAAATTTGAATTACGGTTATTAAGTGGCTAGAAAATCATTTTAATGTCTTTAAAAGATCAAATGACCCCTGAAATTTTCCAAATTTTCACATGACAGTTTTATTAGTACACGTTAAACATAGAAAAAAAATTAAAGGCCATAAGAGGAAGCTATCTCCCTTTCGTCATCAAACATGCATTGTTCTCTCTTGGAACCACGAGCCTTCTAGTGAGTTGCTCCGGTTTGTGAGGGGTGTGTGTCCAAACTTTCGTCAAACAGGCCAATTTTTTTACCACATCATCTTGGTGGCATGATATTACATCAAGCAAGGTTTCATGTTTTTCTGATCATTTTTAAATTTTTTGGAATTAAAATGCCATGGCACTCCATGCATGTGTCCATGCCGTGAGACCAATATGTTTGAAAATTCCTTCTAATTTACTTCACATGGAATTAACTCGCAAACAAGTACACAAATATGTTTTTTCAAACCGTTATGGTTAGCCGTTGCATGTAGATGTAGTTCAAATTTGAATTACGGTCATTAAATGGCTAGAAAATCACTTAAATGTCTCTAAAAGGTTAAATGACCCCTGAAATTTTCCAAATTTTCACATGACAGTTGTATTAGTGCACGTTAAACGTACAAAAAAAAATTAAAGGCCGTAAGAGGAAGCTATCTCCCGTTCGTCATCAAACATGCATTGTTCCCTCTCGGAACCATGAGCCTTCTAGTGAGTTGCTCCGGTTTGTGAGGGGTGTGTGTCCAAACTTTCGTCAAACAGGCCAATTTTTTTACCACATCAACTTGGTGGCATGACATTACATCAAGCAAGGTTTCATGTTTTTCTGATCATTTTTTCATTTTTTGGAATTAAAATGCCATGGCACTACATGCATGTCTCCATGCCATGAGACCAACATTTTTGAATATTCCTTCTAATTTACTGCAAATGGAATTAACTCACACACAAGTACACAAATATTATTTTTCAAACCGTTATGGTTAGCCGTTGCATGTAGATGTAGTTCAAATTTGAATTACGGTCATTAAATGGCTAGAAAATCACTTAAATGTCTTTAAAAGATCAAATGACCCCTGAAATTTTCCAAATTTTCACATGACAGTTGTATTAGTACACGTTAAACATAGAAAAAAAATTAAAGGCCATAAGAGGAAGCTATCTCTCTTTCGTCATCAAACATGCATTGTTCTCTCTTGGAACCACGAGCCTTCTAGTGAGTTGCTCCGGTTTGTGAGGGGTGTGTGTCCAAACTTTCGTCAAACAGGCCAATTTTTTTACCACATCATCTTGGTGGCATGACATTACATCAAGCAAGGTTTCATGTTTTTCTGATCATTTTTAAATTTTTGGGAATTAAAATGCCATGGCACTCCATGCATGTGTCCATGCCGTGAGACCAATATGTTTGAAAATACGTTCTAATTTACTGCACATGGAATTAACTCGCACACAAGTACACAAATATGATTTTTCAAACCATTATGGTTAGCTGTTGCATGTAGATGTAGTTCAAATTTGAAATATGGTCATTAAATGGCTAGAAAATCACTTAAATAGCTCCGGTTTGTGACGAGTGTGTGTCCAAACTTTCGTCTCACAGGCCAATTTTTTACCACATCATCTTGGTGGCCTGACATTACATCAATTAAGGTTTCATGTTTTCCTGATTATTTTTTAATTTTCTATAATTAAAATTCCATGGCACTCCATGCATGTGTCCATGCCGTGAGACCAATATTTTTGAAAATTCTTTCTAATTAACTGCACATGGAATTAATTTGCACACAAGTACACAAATATGATTTTTCAAACCGTTATGGTTAGCCGTTGCATGTAGATGTAGTTCAAATTTGAATTACGGTCATTAAATGGCTAGAAAATCACTTAAATGTCTTTAAAAGATCAAATGACCCCTGAAATTTTCCAAATTTTCACATGACAGTTGTATTAGTGCAAGTTAAACGTAGAAAAAAAATTTGAAGGTCGTAAGAGGAAGCTATCTCCCGTTCGTCATCAAACATGCACTATTCCCTCTCGGAACCATGAGCCTTCTAGTGAGTTGCTCCGGTTTGGGAGGGGTGTTTGTCCAAACTTTTGTCAAACAGGCCAATTTTTTTACCACATCATCTTGGTGGCATGACATTACATCAAGCAAGGTTTCATGTTTTTCTGATCATTTTTAAATTTTTTGGAATTAAAATGCCATGGCACTACATGCATGTCTCCATGCCGTGAGACCAACATTTTTGAATATTCCTTCTAATTTACTGCAAATGGAATTAACTCACACACAAGTACACAAATATGATTTTTCAAACCGTTATGGTTAGCCGTTGCATGTAGATGTAGTTCAAATTTGAATTACGGTCATTAAATGGCTAGAAAATCACTTAAATGTCTCTAAAAGATTAAATGACCCCTGAAATTTTCCAAATTTTCACATGACAGTTGTATTAGTGCACGTTAAACGTAGAAAAAAAATTTGAAGGCCGTAAGAGGAAGCTATCTCCCGTTCGTCATCAAACATGCATTGTTCCCTCTCGGAACCATGAGCCTTCTAGTGAGTTGCTCCGGTTTGTGAGGGGTGTGTGTCCAAACTTTTGTCAAACAGGCCAATTTTTTTACCACGTCAACTTGGTGGCATGACATTACATCAAGCAAGGTTTCATGTTTTTCTGATCATTTTTTAATTTTTTGGAATTAAAATGCCATGGCACTACATGCATGTCTCCATGCCGTGAGACCAACATTTTTGAATATTCCTTCTAATTTACTGCAAATGGAATTAACTCACACACAAGTACACAAATATGATTTTTCTAACCGTTATGGTTAGCCGTTGCATGTAGATGTAGTTCAAATTTGAATTACGGTCATTAAATGGCTAGAAAATCACTTAAATGTCTTTAAAAGATCAAATGACCCCTGAAATTTTCCAAATTTTCACATGACAGTTGTATTAGTACACGCTAAACATAGAAAAAAAATTAAAGGCCATAAGAGGAAGCTATCTCCCTTTCGTCATCAAACATGCATTGTTCTCTCTTGGAACCACGAGCCTTCTAGTGAGTTGCTCCGGTTTGTGAGGAGTGTGTCTCCAAACTTTCGTCAAACAGGCCAATTTTTTTACCACATCATCTTGGTGGCATGACATTACATCAAGCAAGGTTTCATGTTTTTCTGATCATTTTTTAATTTTCTAGAATTAAAATTCCATGGCACTCCATGCATGTGTCCATGCCGTGAGACCAATATTTTTGAAAATTCTTTCTAATTAACTGCACATGGAATTAATTTGCACACAAGTACACAAATATGATTTTTCAAACCGTTATGGTTAGCTGTTGCATGTAGATGTAGTTCAAATTTGAATTACGGTCATTAAATGGCTAGAAAATCACTTAAATGTCTTTAAAAGATCAAATGACCCCTGAAATTTTCCAAATTTTCACATGACAGTTGTATTAGTGCAAGTTAAACGTAGAAAAAAAATTGAAGGTCGTAAGAGGAAGCTATCTCCCGTTCGTCATCAAACATGCACTGTTTCCTCTCGGAACCACGAGCCTTCTAGTGAGTTGCTCGGGTTTGGGAGGGGTGTTTGTCCAAACTTTTGTCAAACAGGCCAATTTTTTTACCACATCATCTTGGTGGCATGACATTACATCAAGCAAGGTTTCATGTTTTTCTGATCATTTTTTAATTTTTTGGAATTAAAATGCCATGGCACTACATGCATGTCTCCATGCCGTGAGACCAACATTTTTGAATATTCCTTCTAATTTACTGCAAATGGAATTAACTCACACACAAGTACACAAATATGATTTTTCAAACCGTTATGGTTTGCCGTTGCATGTAGATGTAGTTCAAATTTGAATTACGGTCATTAAATGGCTAGAAAATCACTTAAATGTCTTTAAAAGATCAAATGACCCCTGAAATTTTCCAAATTTTCACATGACAGTTGTATTAGTACACGTTAAACATAGAAAAAAAATTAAAGGCCATAAGAGGAAGCTATCTCCCTTTCGTCATCAAACATGCATTGTTCTCTCTTGGAACCACGAGCCTTCTAGTGAGTTGCTCCGGTTTGTGAGGGGTGTGTGTCCAAACTTTCATCAAACAGGCCAATTTTTTTACCACATCATCTTGGTGGCATGACATTACATCAAGCAAGGTTTCATGTTTTTCTGATCATTTTTAAATTTTTTGGAACTAAAATGCCATGGCACTCCATGCATGTGTCCATGCCGTGAGACCAATATGTTTGAAAATTCCTTCTAATTTACTGCACATGGAATTAACTCACACACAAGTACACAAATATGATTTTTCAAACCGTTATGGTTAGTCATTGCATGCAGATGTAGTTCAAATTTGAATTACGGTCATTAAATGGCTAGAAAATCACTTAAATGTCTTTAAAAGGTCAAATGACCCCTGAAATTTTCCAATTTTTCACATGACAGTTGTATTAGTGCACGTTAAGCGTAGAAAAAAAAATTTGAAGGCCGTAAGAGAAAGCTATCTCCCGTTCGTCATCAAACATGCATTGTTCCCTCTCGGAACCACGAGCCTTCTAGTGAGTTGCTCCGGTTTGTGACGGGTGTGTGTTCAAACTTTCGTCAAACAGGCCAATTTTTTCACCACATCATCTTGGTGGCATGACATTACATCAAGCAATGTTTCATGTTTTACTGATTATTTTTTAATTTTTTGGAATTAAAATGCCATGGCACTCCATGCATGTGTCCATGCCGTGAGACAAATATGTTTGAAAATTCCTTCTAATTTACTGCACATGAAATTAACTCACACACAAGTACACAAATATGATTTTTCAAACCGTTATGGTTAGCCGTTGCATGTAGATGTAGTTCAAATTTGAATTATGGTCATTAAATGGCGAGAAAATCACTTAAATGTCTTTAAAAGGTCAAATGACCCATGAAATTTTCCAAATTTTCACATGACTGTTGTATTAGTGCATGTTAAACATAGAAAAAAATTGGAAGGCCGTAAGAGGAAGCTATCTCCCGTTCGACATCAAACATGCACTGTTCCCTCTCGGAACCATGAGCCTTCTAGTGAGTTGCTCCATTTTGTGACGCGTGTGTGTCCAAACTTTCATCAAACAAGCCAATTTTTTTACCACATCATCTTGGTGGCATGACATTACATCAAGATAGGTTACATGTTTTTCTGATCATTTTTTAATTTTTTGGAATTAAAATGCCATGGCACTCCATGCATGTGTCCATGCTGTGAGACTAATATGTTTGAAAATTCCTTCTAATTTACTTCACATGGAATTAACTTGCACACAAGTACACAAATATGATTTTTCAAACCGGTATGGTTAGCCGTTGCATGTAGATGTAGTTCAGATTTGAATTACGGTCATCAAATGGCTAGAAAATCACTTAAATGTCTTTAAAAGATCAAATGACCCCTTAAATTTTCCAAATTTTCACAAGACAGTTGTATTAGTGCACGTTAAACGTAGAATAATATTTGAAGGCCGTAAGAGGAAGCTATATCCCATTCATCATCAAACATGCATTGTTCCCTCTCGGAACCACGATCCTTCTAGTGAGTTGCTCCGGTTTGTGAGGGGTGTGTGTCCAAACTTTCGTCAAACAGGCCAATATTTTTAACACATCATCTTGGTGGCCTAACATTACATCGAGCAAGGTTTCATGTTTTTCTAATCATTTTTTAATTTTTTGGAATTAAAATGCCATGCCACTCCATGCATGTGTCCATGCCGTGAGACCAATATGTTTGAAAATTCCTTCTAATTTACTGCACAAGGAATTAACTCGCACACAAGTACACAAATATGATTTTTCAAACCGTTATGGTTAGCTGTTGCATGCAGATGTAGTTAAAATTTGAATTACGATCATTAAATGGCTAGAAAATCACTTAAATGTCTTTTAAAGGTCAAATGACACCTGAAATTTTCCAATTTTTCACATGACAGTTGTATTAGTGCACGTTAAATGTAGAAAAAAATTTGAAGGCCGTAAGAGGAAGCTATCTCCCGTTCGTCACCAAACATGCATTGTTCCGTCTCCGAACGACGAGCCTTCTTGTGAGTTGCTCCGGTTTGTGAGGGGTGTGTGTCCAAACTTTCGTCAAACAGGCCAATTTTTTTACCACATCATCTTGGTGGCATGACATTACATCAAGCAAGGTTTCAAGTTTTTCTGATCATTTTTTAATTTTTTGGAATTAAAATGCCATGGCACTCCATGCATTTGTCGATGCCGTGAGACCAATATGTTTGAAAATTCCTTCTAATTTACTGCACATGGAATTAACTCGCACACAAGTACACAAATATGGTTTTTCAAACCGTTATGGTTAGCCGTTGCATGTAGATGTAGTTCAAATTTGAATTACGGTCATTAAATGGCTAGAAAATCACTTAAATGTCTTTAAAAGTCAAATGACCCCTGAAATTTTCCAAACTTTCACATGACAGTTGTATTAGTGCACGTTAAATGTAGAAAGAAAATGTTGAAGGCCGTAAGAGGAAACAATCTCCCATTCATCATCAAACATGCATTGTTCCCTCTCGGACGCACGAGCCTTCTAGTGAGTTGCTCCGGTTTGTGACGGGTGTGTGTCCAAACTTTCATCAAACGGGCCAATTTTTTTACCACATCATCTTGGTGGCATGACGTTACATCAAGCAAGGTTTCATGTTTGCCTGATCATTTTTTAATTTTTTGGAATTAAAATGCCATGGGACTCCATGCATGTGTCCATGCCGTGAGACAAATATGTTTGAAAATTCCTTCAAATTTACTGGACATGGAATTAACTCGCACATAAGTACACAAATTTAATTTTTCAAACCGTTATGGTTAGCCATTGCATGTAGATGTAGTTCAAATTTAAATTACGGTCATTAAATGGCTAGAAAATCAATTAAATGTCTATAAAAGGTCAAATGACCACTGAAATTTTCCAAATTTTCACATGACAGTTGTATTAGTGCGCGTTAAACGAAGAAAAAAATTTGAAGGCCGTAAGAGGAAGCTATCTCCCGTTCGTCACCAAACATGCATTGTTCCATCTCGGAACGATGAGCCTTCTAGTGAGTTGCTCCGGTTTGTGAGGGTTGTGTGTTCAAACTTTCGTCAAACAGGCGGATTTTTTTACAACATCATCTTGGTGGCATGACATTACATCAAGCAAGGTTTCATGTTTTTCTGATCATTTTTAAATTTTTTGGAATTAAAATGCCATGGCACTCCATGCATGTGTCCATGCCGTGAGACCAATATGTTTGAAAATTCCTTCTAATTTACTGCACATGGAATTAACTCACACACAAGTACACAAATATGAATTTTCAAACCGTTATGGTTAGTCGTTGCATGCAGATGTAGTTCAAATTTGAATTACGGTCATTAAATGGCTAGAAAATCACTTAAATGTCTTTAAAAGGTCAAATGACCCCTGAAATTTTCCAATTTTTCACATGACAGTTGTTTTAGTGCACGTTAAGCGTAGAAAAAAAATTTGAAGGCCGTAAGAGAAAGCTATCTCCCGTTCGTCATCAAACATGCATTGTTCCTTCTCGGAACCACGAGCATTCTAGTGAGTTGCACCGGTTTGTGACGGGTGTGTGTTCAAACTTTCGTCAAACAGGACAATTTTTTCACCACATCATCTTGGTGGCATGACATTACATCAAGCAATGTTTCATGTTTTACTGATCATTTTTTAATTTTTTGGAATTAAAATGCCATGGCACTCCATGCATGTGTCCATGCCGTGAGAGGAATATGTTTGAAAATTCCTTCTAATTTAGTGCACATGAAATTAACTCACACACAAGTACACAAATATGATTTTTCAAACCGTTATGGTTAGCCGTTGCATGTAGATGTAGTTCAAATTTGAATTATGGTCATTAAATGGCGAGAAAATCACTTAAATGTCTTTAAAAGGTCAAATGACCCATGAAATTTTCCAAATTTTCACATGACTGTTGTATTAGTGCATGTTAAACATAGAAAAAATTGATAGGCTATAAGAGGAAGCTATCTCCCGTTCGACATCAAACATGCACTGTTCCCTCTCGGAACCATGAGCCTTCTAGAGAGTTGCTCCATTTTGTGACGCGTGTGTGTCCAAACTTTCATCAAACAAGCCAATTTTTTTACCACATCATCTTGGTGGCATGACATTACATCAAGTAAGGTTACATGTTTTTCTTATCATTTTTTAATTTTTTGGAATTAAAATGCCATGGCACTCCATGCATGTGTCCATGCTGTGAGACTAATATGTTTGAAAATTCCTTCTAATTTACTGCACATGGAATTAACTTGCACACAAGTACACAAATATGATTTTTCAAACCGGTATGGTTAGCCGTTGCATGTAGATGTAGTTCAGATTTGAATTACGGTCATCAAATGGCTAGAAAATCACTTAAATGTCTTTAAAAGATCAAATGACCCCTGAAATTTTCCAAATTTTCACAAGACAGTTGTATTAGTGCACGTTAAACGTAGAATAAAATTTGAAGGCCGTAAGAGGAAGCTATATCCCATTCATCATCAAACATGCATTGTTCCCTCTCGGAACCACGAGCCTTCTAGTGAGTTGCTCCGGTTTGTGAGGGGTGTGTGTCCAAACTTTCGTCAAACAGGCCAATTTTTTTAACAAATCATCTTGGTGGCATGACATTACATCGAGCAAGGTTTCATGTTTTTCTAATCATTTTTTAATTTTTTGGAATTAAAATGCCATGCCACTCGATGCATGTGTCCATGCCGTGAGACCAATATGTTTGAAAATTCCTTCTAATTTACTGCACAAGGAATTAACTCGCACACAAGTACACAAATATGATTTTTCAAACCGTTATGGTTAGCCGTTGCATGCAGATGTAGTTTAAATTTGAATTACGATCATTAAATGGCAAGAAAATCACTTAAATGTCATTAAAAGGTCAAATGACCCCTGAAATTTTCCAATTTTTCACATGACAGTTGTATTAGTGCACGTTAAATGTAGAAAAAAATTTGAAGGCCGTAAGAGGAAGCTATCTCCCGTTCGTCACCAAACATGCATTGTTCCGTCTCCGAACGACGAGCCTTCTTGTGAGTTGCTCCGGTTTGTGAGGGGTGTGTGTCCAAACTTTCGTCAAACAGGCCAATTTTTTTACCACATCATCTTGGTGGCATGACATTGCATCAAGCAAGGTTTCATGTTTTTCTGATCATTTTTTAATTTTTTGGAATTAAAATGCCATGGCACTCCATGCATTTGTCGATGCCGTGAGACCAATATGTTTGAAAATTCCTTCTAATTTACTGCACATGGAATTAACTCGCACACAAGTACACAAATATGATTTTTCAAACCGTTATGGTTAGCCGTTGCATGTAGATGTAGTTCAAATTTGAATTACGGTCATTAAATGGCTAGAAAATCACTTAAATGTCTTTAAAAGTCAAATGACCCCTGAAATTTTCGAAATTTTCACATGACAGTTGTATTAGTGCACGTTAAACGTAGAAAGAAAATGTTGAAGGCCGTAAGAGGAAACAATCTCCCATTCATCATCAAACATGCATTGTTCCCTCTCGGACCCACGAGCCTTCTAGTGAGTTGCTCCGGTTTGTGACGGGTGTGTGTCCAAACTTTCATCAAACGGGCCAATTTTTTTACCACATCATCTTCGTGGCATGACGTTACATCAAGCAAGGTTTCATGTTTGCCTGATCATTTTTTAATTTTTTGGAATTAACATGCCATGGCACTCCATGCATGTGTCCATGCCGTGAGACAAATATGTTTGAAAATTCCTTCAAATTTACTGCACATGGAATTAACTCGCACATAAGTACACAAATTTAATTTTTCAAACCGTTATGGTTAGCCATTGCATGTAGATGTAGTTCAAATTTGAATTACGGTCATTAAATGGCTAGAAAATCACTTAAATGTCTATAAAAGGACAAATGACCCCTGAAATTTTCCAAATTTTCACATGACAGTTGTATTAGTGTGCGTTAAACGAAGAAAAAAATTTGAAGGCCGTAAGAGGAAGCTATCTCCCGTTCGTCACCAAACATGCATTGTTCCATCTCGGAACGATGAGCCTTCTAGTGAGTTGCTCCGGTTTGTGAGGGTTGTGTGTTCAAACTTTCGTCAAACAGGCGGATTTTTTTACCACATCATCTTGGTGGCATGACATTACATCAAGAAGGTTTCATGTTTTTGTGATCATTTTTTAATTTTTTGGAATTAAAATGCCATGGCACTCCATGCATGTGTCCATGCCGTGAGACCAATATGTTTGAAAATTCCTTCTAATTTGCTGCACATTGAATTAACTCGCACACAAGTACACAAATATGATTTTTCAAAACGTTATGGTTAGCCATTGCATGTACATGTAGTTCATATTTGAATTACGGTCATTAAATGGCTAGAAAATCACTTAAATGTCTTTAAAAGGTGAAATGACCCCTGAAATTTTCCAAATTTTCACATGATAGTTGTATTAGTGCACGTTAAACGTAGAAAGAAAATGTTGAAGGCCGTAAGAGGAAGCAATCTCCCGTTCATCATCAAACATGCATTGTTCCCTCTCGGACGCACGAGCCTTCTAGTGAGTTGCTCCGGTTTGTGACGGGTGTGTGTCCAAACTTTCATCAAACGGGCCAATTTTTTTACCACATCAACTTGGTGGCATGACGTTACACCAAGCAAGGTTTCATGTTCGTCTAATCATTTTTTAATTTTTTGGAATTAAAATGCCATGGCACTCCATGCATGTGTCCATGCCGTGAGACCAATATGTTTTAAAATTCCTTCTAATTTACTGCACATGGAATTAACTCGCACATAAGTACACAAATATGATTTTTCAAACTGTTTTGGTTAGCCATTGCATGTAGATGTAGTTCAAATTTGAATTACGGTCATTAAATGGCTAGAAAATCACTTAAATGTCTTTAAAAGGTCAAATGACCCCTGAAATTTTCCAAATTTTCACATGACTATTGTATTAGTGCATGTTAAATGTAGAGAAAAAATTAAAGGCCGTAAGAGAAAGGTATCTCCCGTTCGTCATCAAACATGCATTGTTCCCTCTCGGAACCACGAGCCTTCTAGTGAGTTGCTCCGGTTTGTGAGGGTTGTGTGTTCAAACTTTCGTCAAACAAGCGGATTTTTTTACCACATCATCTTGGTGGCATGACATTACACCAAGCAAGGTTTCATGTTTTTCTGATCATTTTTTAATTTTTTGGAATTAAAATGCCATGGCACTCCATGCATGTGTCCATGCCGTGAGACCAATATGTTTGAAAATTCCTTCTAATTTACTGCACATTGAATTAACTCGCACACAAGTACACAAATATGATTTTTCAAACCGTTATGGTTAGTTGTTGCATGTACATGTAGTTCAGATTTGAATTACAGTCATTAAATGGCTAGAAAATCACTTAAATGTCTTTAAAAGGTCAAATGATCCCTAAAATTTTCCAAATTTTTAGATGACAGTTGTATTAGTGCATGTTAAATGTAGAAAAAATTTGAAGGCCGTGAGGGGAAGCTATCTCCTGTTCGTCATCAAATGTGCATTGTTCCCTCTCGGAACCACGAGCCTTCTAATGAGTTGCTTCGGTTTGTGCAGGGTGTGTGTCCAAACTTTCGTCAAACATGCCAAATTTTTGACCACATCATCTTGGTGGCATGACATTACATGAAGCAAGGTTTCATGTGTTTCTGATCTTTTTTTTAATTTGTTGGAATTTAAATGCCATGGCACTACATGCATGTGTTCTGTCATAGCCGTTGGACCAATATGTTTGAAAATTCCTTCCAATTTACTGCACATGGAATTAAATCGCACACAAGTACACAAAATATGACTTTTCAAACCGTTATGGTTAGCTGTTGCATGTACATGTAGTTCAAATTTGAATTACGGTCATTAAATGGCTAGAAAATCACTTAAATGTCTTAAAAGGTCAAATGACCCCTGAAATTTTCCAAAATTTGACATGACAGTTTTATTAGTACTACAAATTTTCTCGTACATTTAAAACACCATCCGTTGCCACTTTACTCCAAATTCGTCTTTCAAAGCTAATAAAAAATATCCACAACATTACACACCGTTTTTTTGTAGGAACCGTTTGCGATGGAAATTTCTGTGTCTATTTAAGTCTTCCTCCTTAGGCTTCACCGGCTTGTCTGCTCCAGTGCCGGCAACCCCCGAATCCATGAATCCCGATCACCATTCCTGCACCCCTTCTTGCAAAGATGACGCCGTGGAAATGCTTCGTGAAGGCCCGTACGATGGCCGCGTTCTCCCCGAGCGCCGCCGCCTGCGCCGAGAGCGCGGCCGCCTACGTCGAGAGTGCCACCGCATCCACTGAGAGGGCGTCTGCGGCAGCCGACAGGGCAGCTGCAGCAGCCGAGATGGTTGCAGCTGCTGCTGCGATGGCGGCTGCAAATGCCGAGAGCGCTCGAGCTGCCGTCCGTGCTGCCGATGTCGCCTTGGCCCGAGTCGAGGCTATCCACGCCAAGATCGAGGACGCACACGCCAAGATATTCCAGGCCGCCTCGGAATCCAGCATGCAACCCACGTCTGAAAAGGCGGCGGTGGCCATGGAGCACCTACTTCCTCATGAGATCGCCGAGCTGGAGCTGGAGATGCAGGAGGCAGCGGAGATCGAGGAGCGTCGGGAGGAGGAGTTGCGCGTGGCCGAGGTCGAGGTAGAGAAGAGTCTGTCCATCGAGGAATCGATGGTGGAGTACCAACACGAGCTCTGGCGCAGCCACTACTACGAGTACTACAACCTTGAGGGCGGCGCCGAGGACGAGGACGTGGTCGACTTCAGCAGGGGGACGCGGAGTCTACCAACGGCGGCATGTCGCCAGGACAAGTCATCAACGTCTCATCTCACACCGGCGATGCATAGGCCGGCGTGGTGGCAGATTTGTTAAAATTATGCATACTTAGGCTTTGTTTTAAATGCTGGTCTTTTGTTAGAGCAATGTTTAGGTCAACTGGCTCTGTTTAATTACTAAAATTGCTCGATTCAGTTAGTGTGGTATGTGTGCTGTACGCTCTTTTGTGTGCCCAAAATAGCAAGCGATGTTAAATTATGCAATGACGTACCCAGGGAAATTTCCACCAAAATTTGAATTATCAAACTCATCCCATGCACGTAAAGCAGAAGAATCGTTTGCGATGCACACAATCGTTCAAAGTGAATGGTGTCCGGCGGCACCGCGCGCAAAGTTTCCCTCCACATTTCGAAATTTTTGGCCTACCACCGAAATATCTACCCCCCCTTCCCCACCCCCTTTTCTCCCCGACCACAAGTCACATTTCCCCGATTTCCTCCTTCCTTCCTTCCTTCCTAAGCTATAGCCGCTTCCTCGCTTGCTTCCTCGCTCTCGCCGTCTTGCATCCTACCGCCGGGGTCGCCATGGTCTTCTTTAATGACCTCTCCTGCGGTTCCTCCTCCTCCTCCGACTCCTTCACCACCCGGGTATGCCTCTCTTCTCTCTCTCGGGCTATGACTTGGAATGAAGGATTTTTACCCGGCGGTCGATTTGAGTCATTTCTTCCTCTTGTAGCTCCCTAGGACCATCAGTTGCAATGAATGGAGCGGGGTGGCTGAAGATCTGTCTACTCGTTGTCACCATCAATCTCCATGCGTGAAGCTAGTTGCGTTTGAATCTGTGGATAGTGGGAGGAAGTTTCTGGCATGTGCAGAGAAGGTTAGACCCTCTTTCGTTGTTACAAATCTTTGTTAGACGTGATTTAGACACTGTCACGATCCCAACCCATTCATACCACACCTTCAACCAAACACATCCTAAGACAGTGTCACAGTTTGTACCTTGTATCGAAAAATGTTGCCATCTCATCAGGGGTGCCATTAGAAAATTATTTGGCACCGCTTCAGCAGTTTGTGCAGCCAACTTTGGTCCACACATCCGAGCAGCCAAGCAGTAAAATACTAAATCTTTATGGCACGAAGGAACTGGGCATCGGAGCAACTAGGTGCTCCGGAGTCTGGGTCCCTAGTTTTTTTCCGCTGCATCGGCTCGCCAGTGCAGGGCATCGGTGCGAGATGTAGCAACAGTTGTCTTTACACCGGTTTTGGCATACATAGTGGATGGCCTTAGTGCTATTAGTTCTATGTTACTAAATTTGTGCATCTACAAACCTGTTAGTATCAATTTGCTATCATCCGAACACTGTCGCTATGCTATTGCAGTTATATTTACCTTCCTCATAAAATGTTCAATTTGTTATTTATAGTACATGAGTAAGAACTTGTAGAGTTGTTGTAGTTAATTATAGCTTCTGATGTTTCAGAATTTGGTTGTTGTCTCAATAGCAATTAATTCATTTGCACATTGATCTTTTTGAGAAGATATGTCATAATTAACCTGTTTCTTCAGTTTTTCAAAATAAGTATTGGTGATTTTCTATGTTGCTATAAACCCATTTCCCCTACAATTGTTACTGATCTAGTTTTAAATATTATAGGATGAACGGAAGTGTTCTTACTTGGAGTGGGTTGATCAAGAGTGGCCATAGTCTTTGAAGATGTGCCTAGCAAAGCTCTTGAGCATGTATGAGGAAGAGAACAGAGGTAGGCTTCGAGAAAGTGTTGTCAACGCTGAAGAATATTTGAAGATGCGGGATAAAAATAGGAAGGTGGAGAATGAGCTCAGATTTTTTAAATCAGACTTTGCTAAGATGGTGTTGGCGAAGGAGGAGGCACTTTCCCAGTTGGCCAGTGCAAAACAGGTTCTTACTGAACTGAAAGCAGAGGTGGATAAGACGAGCCTGAATGTTCTCGATTAGGGAAATGAATATATTGTTCTAATATTGTTCTTATGAAGTTGAAATAGCTATATGTTGTACTGTGCTGTTTTCAGGTAGCTATCATACTGTGATGTTAAAATATATTTATGTGCCTGATATGAAATTGGCAAACAGCTTATCGATATGAAATGTGAATTTGCGTAATACTGGAATTATTAATTGTAAACTAATAAACCTGCTAAATGTGTCATGGAACTTTGCAAACGGTTCTAGTAGTAAAAGCGCTTGTGATGGATAGCCCAATGCCACACAGTTTTCTTCATCAAATCGTGTGTGATGTAGTTGATAAAAGCAAACGGTTAACCAAGGCAGAGCGTGTGTGATAGTTACACCTATCACACACGAGCCTATACATAAAACTGTGTGGGATGTACATACGAACGGAAACGTTTTCCTTGGATTGACTGTGTGGTATGTACATACGAACGGAAACGTTTTCCCTGGATTGACTGTGTGGGATGTACACACGAACGGAAATGTTTTCCTTGGATTGACTGTGTGGGATGTACATAAGAACGAAAACGTACTCCTTGGATTGACTGTGTGTGATATACATACGAACGAAAATGTTTTTCTGGGATTCATCGTGTGGGATGTACATACGAACGAAAACGATTGGGTTTCAATGCCTTGCCCGATCGCACACGAGCTCATTTTGCCCCAGCCTGTGTGCCAGGAGGGCCTATCCCCGACGGTTTCTGGGTCGTGTGGGAAGGACCCCCCTATCACCCACACTTACTTGGCGACGGTTCCAAATGCCGTCGCGGAAAGGGGTTAAAAACCGTTTGTATAGCACAGACGCGTACCAGTGACAGCAAGCAAAAATCTCATCTTTTGCATGCTGCTAGAGGAGTTCAACACAAAACCAATGCAAAAAAGAATCATATCATTTGGACTTATAGAATAGAAGTTAGAGCAGGTCAAAGTTTAGTCAAAATTTTGAATTAAAATGATTTTCAGAAAATTAGAGACAGGGGGTGACGTTGAAGGCGTAAACCAGAAATGCGCCTTCACTTATACCGCTTCGACAGGCGCATAATGAGGCTGACGGGCGGGCCCCACTAGCAGGGTTAAGAGAGAGAGAGAGAGAGAGAGAGAGAGAGAGAGAAACAGAGGAGGCGGCGCGATCGCCGGTGGTTCTCTGGCGAGGAGACCTCGGCTGCCGCCGAAGATTCGATGGATGGACACGCAAGACTACGGCGATTCTGCACGTACCCGTAGCTCGCTGAGAGGTGGATGGAGGTGGTCGCCGTGTTCTTCTCTAGAGACGACAGCGGACGGAGGTCGTCGAAGAAGAAGATGCCGGCGAGGTGAGGCAATTCCAGCGGCTCCAGCAGCATAGTTCGGGGCTAGCAGAGCACCACGAACACACCTAGGTCGTTGGAGGGCGCCGAGGATCACCAGAGGAAGCACGACACCGAGGCGGGGTTCACAGCCAGAGGCGGGGTTCACGGCGAGCTTCGGTGTGGAACGGCGGCCAGAGGCCCGCCTGGCCTGGCCGCAGCTATCTAGGAGGGTTTATGGAGTCAGAGGAGTGGGAGGGGATGGCTGAGTGAGGTCGGGAGGACCTCTATATATAGGCGCGGGCGAGAGGGGATCGGGGTCACCGGAGATGGCTTTGTGTGGCGCCCCGCCTGATTACCACTATAACCAGATGGTCGCCACGCATACCTGCCTCGGAAATCACTCTGGCATGCACGTTTACAACAAGTATCATGAACACAGGCATTTCTATTAATGAATATATAAGTCTTACATGATAGTTTAAATGGGTGATGGCAGCGGAAAAGCTCTATCTATGGCAGCATGGTCCTGGTGCGGCTCCAATCCACAGGGATCTGACTGGGTTACTCTCCTAGCCCGTGAACGCTCCGGCTCCTCGACGACGGAAGATGGATCCTTATGTGAACCTGGCCACATTGAAGGCCGCTGAGTACTTTTGAATGTACTCGCAAGCAAACCAAACTAACATATACACCAAGCAAAGCAATCCATGGCATGCAAGCATGCATTTGTTATTAGAGCATCATTAATTATCATGGCATAGCATACCTATCTAGCAATATTAATCATTATGATGTAATAGGATTATCTAGCAAGATACTACTAAGGTAAATATAATAAAGAAAAGCATATCATGTAAATAATTCATATTCCGAACAATATCAGGATCCAATCCATCTCTTTTGGTCATCTGACCATCTCTTTCATAGCCATTCCCTGGCAACCATATCATATCCCTGACATCATCCGATGTCTATGGATCTCCACTGTAAGTCTGATAAACTTACTCTCTTACGGGTTGTCCCACAATCCTGGGAATACTCCTGAGTCGCTGAGTACCTCCGACATCATTATTATCTTTGTTACGGTTGACAAACTAGTGAGGTCTGGACGGACTGTCCAATACCATGGACGCAGCTATTCGAATAGATTTTTCACTCTGCAGAGGTTGCGCACTTTACCCACACCATGGAGCACCTGGCCTCGTGATCCAATTCGGGTGGACCAGTGTTGCTCCAACGAAACCTGCCTAACCCGTGACTCCTCCACCATACCACCGACAATCATTCTCCCGCGAAGTCAAGCCCTGGGTGGCCCCTGTGTCACCACGTGACACCTGCCACCGTCGTGGCCAACTAAACTGACCCAAATGGGGACGCCGGCAAATAACTCTACTGGGCTCACAAGGTTATCCCCGCCTACCGGACCAGGGAAGCGTGCCCGCATAACCTTCCCTGTTTGGTGGTACCGATAAAAGAGCACGCGATCAGACCAAGTCAAGGCCGTCCCATACCGGCAAATGTGGCTGCACGGATAAGTCCGGACAGGTGACTCTGGATCAATCGACTAGGTTTAGCTTTAGCCATCATTTAGCAAGTATGGATATTCATCATGAATAACATAACATGGTGGTAACTATGTATGAGGTAACAAATGCGGAAACATAACAACCTATCTCCATATAACATCATAATGAGTCATTAGTGAAACAATATTTAAATGGAAAGTTATCACTTAACAAGTTCTAGCTGTAAGTTACGATCATTGGAACCCTTGCATAAAACCGGCAAAGAAACCAGTAGCCGCCAGAACGGTCTTTCAACTCAGATCTGGGACATTACCGGAATAACTCAACCCTGGCTCAAGACGGCTGGAAAGCAGCTCAGAGCATGAGACGGTGTTGATAAAAAGAATGTAGTAGTTCCCTAAGACGGCCGAAAAACAGCTCAGAGCATAGTGTCACTACTGCAGAAAGAAATTCAACAACTGTCCGAGATTGCCGCAAAATAGCTCAGAACACGGGCCAGTTGCTGACAAGAGAAATAAAAGTCGGCATCCACCCCGGACGGCCGGAAACAGCTCAGAACACAGGCGTGGTGCCGTCACTAAAGAAAGGTAGGCAAGGGTTCATCAGCGTCCCATACAGCTCACTACTACTCGTACAGGCTTAAGCATATTCATTTAAACATGCAATAATAACACAGAGCAATGCTTCAGGGCATATATCAGATGGTCGGCTTGCCTGTGGGTCGAGGAATACTCTGGGAGAAGTGCGGAGAGTTCACGAAAAGGATCGCCGGAAACCGTTCTCTCTCGGAGGGGTTGATAGAAGGGCACGGGCAAAATGGTCATTTTCATAGTGTGAAAACCTTATGAAGATGATACCATCGGAACGGGCTCGACGAACTGAAGATGTGGGTGTTGGAATCACCTGAATCGGAGTTGTGGATAAAGATATTGATGTTTGAAGGGCAGGGACCTTCATGTAAAATAAATTTTTACTATTGGGTCCCTGACTAATTTTTCTGGAAAATAATAAAAGAGAACTGTGCTTACTGGGCCACTCGGGCCAAGTCTGGCCGCTGCTGTTTACTGGGCCGGCCCACCCCATTGCTGTTCGCCTCCTTTAGAAAAAAATGGTGGGCCACTGACGGGCCAGGCCCACCTTATCTCCATCTCTCTCCCCGGTCGTCCTCTTCCTCGACAGAAGCAGGGAAGTTACCGGCCGCCGGCGTAGCCGCTGCCCCGCCGCTCTAGAGGGCCGACCAAAGGGTGCACGGGCTTCGCCGTCCCACGCCGCGCCCATGGGTAGCCGCGGGGCTGCCTGGGAGGGCCTGTAGTATCGGCGCCATAGCTCGGGGCGCAATGGCCGAACGGCTTCGGTGAAGCCACGCCGACGAGGCTCCTCCGGCCAGGTTGGGAATGGCGGCGGCTTCAAGGTCTCCCGGGGACGCCGAGGGTGTAGACGGAGAGGAGGGGATGGACCAGGGCGCCGGAATGGGTCGAGGGGGTTGACGGCGGCACTTCGGCCATGGCGGGGAACAGAGGAGCTCCGAGCTCGGGTGGAGAGGCTGGGGCGGTTGCTGGAGACGAAGGGGCTCGAGGGCACGCTATTTATAGCCGAGGGAGGGGCTAGGCGACGACGGCCGGAGCTTCGAGAGCTTGTCACCGTGGCGGCGACCTAGCGGCGCATCTACGTCGGTAGGGGCGGCCATGGGCTAGGAGACGAGGGGGAGAAGGCTCCAGGGGGCACACGCGTGCAGTGGGGAGTTAGTCGGCACTCGCAAACAAGCCGCGGCGGCAGGAGGTGGCTGGACGACGACTGTTTTGCCACAGTTTACGCCGGGTGCCGACTAGAGGTGTGGTCACCACAGGCACCACGTGTCCAGTGCACTAGATGGTCCTGGAAACTTGTCAACGCGACGTCTCATCGCTCAAGTAGGCGATAACAGTAGCTGGGACCATCTAGGTAGAGCTAAGATGAGAGAAACTTGCAAAAAATGATTCTGATAGCAAGGTGTTTGTAGAGATTTTTGGAGAGATCACTGAGTGAAATGTGTTGAGATTTTGCATGGGGCAATGGTATACCAAGGTGACTACCCTGGTAAATTTTGGGGCCATTTGGAAAAGAATTGAGGACACTTCCTGTAGAATGGACCCCACTGGTCAGAAATGAAGATGTTGATGCTGTGCTCAAATGGCTGAATGAAATGAGATGAAATTTAGTGGAGAGTGATAATTTGGATATATGAAGCCACTGTAAAAGTTTCATACCATTTGGGTACACCAAAATGGTACTTGCTTCACAGAGATTTCAAATGGACAGAAACTTAGGAAAAATGCTGAGGGAGAATAGGTAGGGGAATTGAGCTGGTTTTTGGTTTCCATGAGTGATTTATCAATGTTAACCACCATGAAAATTTCAGCTCAAATAGATCAAGGGTTCAAGGACTTGCTTTGCAAACTGGAAATCTGGACAAAATTTTCAAATTGATGGTGTGCGCAAAATTTGAACTATGGAACTTGGATTCTTGATGGAAATGGTGAAGATATGGATAGGAGAAGCTCCACAATTTATTTGGGATTCTTCCTGGCTACCAAAATGGTAGTTCCTTTAGAAACTGCCCAAAATGCAATATTGGCATTAAATAGGAAAATGCAATTTCCCTTATTTAATTATGTCCAATATTTTTATGGGAGCTCAATATGATCATAAAGAATATCTCCACAAGTTTTCATGAACTTTGGAGATGGATAGATATTTTCCTCGATTTAATTCCTTTAACTGGCAGAAAAAGGAATTAATTATAAATGAAAAATATTGCAAATGACTTGGCAATATTTTTGCATATCCAGGGTTTATATATAAAGGATGATCACTGGGAGAAGGTCAGCAAAAGAGAGTTAAATTGGGGTTCCTTTGTAACGGAAGAGATTAGGGTTTCCCTTCCGGCAACTCGGAAGGTAGGGTTTCGGCGGCAAAACCGTGAGAATATATCTCGGGTGGCAATGTTGGACTGGAGAGAATCTCTGGTTGGATAGGGAAGGCAAGGTTAAATGACCATCTTCATATACCCAAGAGCTAAAGAAATCCGTTAACACCGAGAAAAAAGACGGGAGTCAAATCTAGCGAAGGAAAAAAAACAGGAGCGAAAACCAGGGTGTTACAAACCTACCCCCTTAAGAAAATCTCGTCCTAGAGATTTCTGGGCTTACCTCCCGGTGAAGGGGGACTTACCTGTGTGCAACTTGGATACATCAGCTGTCTCTTGTCTTTGTTGGCTCACTGACATTTTAACTACCTCTTCTCATGGACCAGGTGTTGTCTATACACACAACTTTCCTTGAATCCTTCTCTTTCTTGTCAGGTGTACCTTTTGTCCTGGTAGTTGTGTTGCTGGGTGGGGTAGCGGGTAATACCAACAGACAGCTCGGTTTCCATGGTCTGGAAGCAACTGCTTCGGATTTTATTGCGATACTTCGTACTCTTACTGTCATGGGCAAGACATCCTTTCCTAGTACCAGGGCTCACATGCTCGTATGGCCTCGAGTGAGAGGGGGTGGCTTTGTTTTTGTCGGGTCAGAATGCTCAGTCTAGCTGTCAGTTCCCTACTGATGTTTCCTTCTGTCTTAGGCATTCTGACTTTGTCCTTAGGTGATCCACAATTCAAGGAACAACATGACCGAGCTATTGCTGCTATCTCCTACTGAAATGTCAGGCATGATCACAAAGTAATCATAGATAGTAATCTCTTATTCCAATGATATCATGACAACTATGAGCTATTGGTGCTGATGTGCTTTGAGCCATTCTATCTGAATGTCTTCTTTCAAACTCAGTCGCTTATGGAGATGGCTATGAAATATATAGCCTCTGTAGTCCTTGCTATGACCACTGAGGTGAGCATAGTATCGCTATCATTCGATGTATCTTTTGGAGCATAGCCTCCTATCTTAGTTGATGGCCCATATTCATAATGAGTGCGGCAAGCTCACTTGTAACCGCAGGTAGTGCATTGTTGTGGCAGCATATGCAAGAGTCTGGCAAGGATTGGTAATAATACCTTGTCTATGAAACTGTATCTTGCTGACCATCATGGAGGTTGTTTGTCCACAACTTCTTGATTCTTGAGGATTCCTTTGATGGACCTATAATGACCTGCCAACGCGGCTTCTTGATTGTTTTCCCGGCTTGTCGGGCTTGTTCTCACAACTTACTCTTGCATATCTCGTAGGGGTTACTGTATTCTTATCCTCTTTGAACTATGGGGCCAATGCTTTCCTGAACGCAGTCATTCCCATGTACGAGTGGCTCGTATGAACTGATTCACTGACTGCATGCTCACAACATATGCAGGTGTAGGATAAATCCTTTCATAACCATTGAGTTCTGAGGCAGATGTGGGTCCAGACTAGTTCGTGCTTCTAACAAATTCCTTATGCTCGAAGCTTCTGCCAGGGTATTGTGCTGAAGAAGGCTAGGTATCGTACCTCAGAATCTTTTCCCTCATGTGTCTTGCTGAGGAAGGTCAAGTGTCTTATGCTGGAATCTTCCCGCGGTAGCAAGCTGTGGAAAATGGGGGTACCGTAGCCCAGAAGATTTTCTCACCAAGTGGCGTACCGAGGAAGATTGGCAGTATGGTGTCATAAGCTCTTCTCGGTAGCTTGCGGAGGAAGGCTGGGTTCCTTATACTAGAAGCCTTTCACTGTGTATGCAATCAGAGCTATGGCCGATTCTGGCTTTCTTCCAAAGTATCCAGAATTTTACCCATAGCGGAGTCAAAACTTGGTATAGGCCATACCTTGACTAAAGATATTCTGTTGTCATGCACACCACTTGTCCTTCTGGTGGTCTGATCATTGCTGCCATAAAGGTTGCATGACTGATGTAGATCTCATGTTGTTAATTAATTTGGAATACCCTTTTCTTTCAAACCAAGTGTTGCCGATGAGCAGTTGACGGGTAATTCCATTCGGTTTAACTGAGCTTCCAAGCATGTGAAGTTCTCATTGATTCTGGGCAACCACAAACTCATCCATATTCCTCGCGAACCTTGTTCACAGTGCCCGAAAATTGGTATATGCACCGGTGAATTCCAAATTATGCTTTGAAATTTGTACCAATGTACCGGAGTATTGTTGGTGCTCTTGGCACATTCACATTCTTGAAATATGTCTTCGGTGGGTAATAAATGATTCTTGGTTCCATTGAGTAAAAGACTCGAGGTTCTCCTCACTGACTGAAAGAATCCTTGTATCGCAGACGGAATAATTTGGCCTTACTGGTGTTCATTCTTGGTAACTCATCTGGCTACTCCTTAGGCATGATCCGTTCTGTGGCAAACTCTCTCAGGTATATTCTGGCCTTGTCTGTTGCACATAGATTCTGCTTCTGACCCATACTTCGTCCTTAACAGATCCAGTGTTGCTATTCTGAATACCAGGCAGTTGGCTTGGCTTGACTCTTGCTAAATTGGGATTATTGGGTATTATCCCAGTTGTATGCTGGTCTTCTTGACGGCACTTGCGGATGGATCCAGTCGGGGCGAAGAAACGGAACCGACAAAAGAAACAAAAACCGCGAAAACCAAAAAGCAAATAAAGCTCAAATTTTGCGGACCTTACACACGTTGCCAAAGATTCACTAGTATAACTAGCCTAGCGCACTCGATGCACCGCTAAGGATTTAGAAGCAAAACCACACAATGCTCCTGGTAGCACCGGTGTCAAGCTCCTACTACTTCCTTAGGGAACATCTAACTCGACGCACGACCATAGCCAAAATGGCTTAGTCCACGATCCTAAGGTTGTCGGGGAGAGATGAAATTTATAGGCGTTTCCCAAAGGAAACTAGAGTTAAGAAGAGAAATACCATGGTTAGCAAGCAAGGTAAGGATATCTAGTTTACCTATGGGTTTAGGGCTCACGGGTCGTTGCCGGGTGCGTGCATTTCACACCGGAGGCAATGGCCACGAGAGTTGTGATCTGATGGAGCCAAAACCTATGGGGTTGCCTTATGATCAATAGTAGCCATGCCAGCTTGGCAAAAGATGGTTGAAATCCATCCAGGCTTTCTACTGAACACAAGACAATGAAGTCTAGCTAGGGTAACCTATAGTCAGCCTGGCTGCTCTGATACCATCCGTTGTGGCACCCCACCTGATTACCACTATAGCCAGACGGTCGCCAAGCATACCAACCGAGGAAATCACTCTGGCATGCGCGTTTACAACAAGTATCATGAACACAGGCATTTCTATTAATGAATATATAAGTCTTACATGATAGTTTACAGGGGTGATGTCATCGGAAAAGCTCTATCTAAGGCAGCATGGTCCTAGTGCGGCTCCAATCCACAGGGATCTGACTGGATTACTCTCGTAGCCCGCGAATGCTCCGGCTCCTTGACGACGGACGACGGATCCTTATGTGAACCTGGCCACATTGAAGGCTGCTGAGTACTTTTGAATGTACTCGCAAGCAAACCAAACTAACATATACACCAAGCAAAGCAATCCATGGCATTCAAGCATGCATTTGTTATTAGAGCATCATTAATTATCATGGCATAGCATACCTATCTAGCAATATTAATCATTATGATGTAACAGTATTATCTAGCAAGATATTACTAAGGTAAATATAATAAAGAAAAGCATATCAAGTAAATAATCCATATTCCGAACAATATCAGGATCCAATCCAACTCTTTTGGTCATCTGACCATCTCTTCCATAGCCATTCCCTGGCTATCATATCATATCCCTGACATCATCCGATGTCTATGCATCTCCACTGTATGTCTGATAAACTTACTCTCTTACGGGTTGTCCCACAATCCTTGCCATACTCCTGAGTCGCCGAGTACCTCCGATCATAAGACAAGTTCTTCCATCATTATTATCTTTGTTACGATTGACCACCTAGTGAGGTCTGGACGGACTATCCAATACCATGGACGCGGCTATTCGAATAGATTTTTCACTCTACAGAGGTTGCGCACTTTACCCACACCATGGAGCACCTGGCCTCGTGATCCCATTCGGGTGGACTGTGGCACCCCGGCTCAGAGAACCGGTTTACCAGTGTTTCCAACCCAGAGATCAAGTCTTCTGGAAACACACAACAACTTGGAACAAAACATAGCTAAACTTTTATTGATAATAGTCGAGTACAAGCTTATGTATTACATGATCATCGAGGCCAAAAGCACGTCTAGTGCTATGACAATATCTACATTATTTATCTAACATATCAGGGCCTCGGTATTACTGTGAATAATACAGCGAAAGACTACTGCATAGCGGAACATGATAGTAACTCCATCCACAGGGACACTGCTGAGGACACATCCTAGACATCGCAACACGGACCTTTGAGACCTCCGTCTCAGTCTTCTCCTGCATCTGGCATGATACGCCAGGTGAGTACTTTGAATGTACTCGCAAGCACATGACAACCAAATATGCAGCAAATAATAGCATGGCAATCAACTTGTTATGTCCTAAATGTTTCACTTACTGTTATTAACTTACTCATATCCGGGTTGTCTCGCAACTCTCGGAATACTCGATGCCAATGAGTACTTCCGCTCATAAGACAAGTTCTTCCATCATTACAATGGTTATTACGGTTCATCATCTAGAGAGGTCTGGATGGGCTGTACAATACCGTGGACGTGGCTATTCGAATAGATTTTACACTCTGCAGAGGTTGCGCACTTTACCCACACCATGGAGCACCTGACCTCATGATCCCATTCGGGTGGACCAGTGTTGCTCCAACGAAACCTGCCTGACCCGTGACTCTCCCATCGTACCACCGGCAATCACACTCCCCCGGAATCAAGCCTTGGGTGGCCCCATGTCACCTTGTGACACCTGCCACCGTCGTGGCCTAACTAAACTATCCCAAACAGGGACGCCGGCACAAAACTCAACTGGGCTCACAGGGTTATCGCCGTCTGCCTGACCAGGGCAACACGCAAGCATAACCCTCCCTGTCAGGAGGTACCGGTGAAAGAGCACGGAGCCAGACCAAGTCAAGGCCGTCCCATACCGGCAAATGTGGCTGCACGGGTAAGCCCGAACAGGTGACTCTTGATCAACCAACTAAGTTTCTCTTAGTAATCAAGGTCATTCATCATATCAATTTAAGTTGTCAACATTAGTCATTGAAATACTTCACTTGAATTATCTATGTTTAATTAAATGCAAGAAATGAATATGAATTATGCAATGCTATGAGATGCTTCATAATATGGATGTTCTGGCTTGCCTTGCTCAGTTGGGTTGTTCAAATACTCCTAGTCTTCAAATCCACAAGAATCTCCTTCTGAAAACATTTTTAAATGGCAAAGGAAAATGTCACATAAAGCCTTTTTATTCACCAACAATTCTGTGACTATTGGAAAAATACAAAACTTGGTCAGAAAATATAGAAGTTGAATATGAACACAATGCAAAAAGAATCAGGTCAATTGGACCTTTTAATAAAAAGTTATTAGTGGTTAAAGTGGCTGGTCAACTCTGTTTAGATAAACAAAAATCAGAAAAACAGAAAAACCTAGAATGGGGCACGTCAAAGGCGTAAAGGCCAAAGGCGCCTTCACTTTCCCCTTCGCACGCGCGCTGCTGGGACGCTGATAGGTGGGGCCCGCTCGGTTTAAAATAGAGGGAGGAGGGAGAGAACAGGGGAAGGCGGGGCTCCGGCGACGCTCACCGGCGATAGGGACGGCGGCGGAGCTGGGAGTTGACGGGGATCGATCGGGCACTTAAAGATGGTCCTCCCTGTACCTGTAGCTCCCTCGGATATGGACGGACGGCGTGGCGCCCTTCTTCTCTGGCAGACGAGCGCTACGGTGGTCGACGAAGGTGGCGATTCCGGCGACTATTTGCTCGGGCAGGAGGTCGAGGAGCACCAGTGGAGTGCACTGAGATTGAGGGCGCAGTCGGACAAGGCTAGGGTGGGGTGGAGAGGGCTGGTGCTGGAGCTCAACTGGCGGCGGAACTCCGGTGAAGCTCCAGGCCAGAGGGCCTCTCGGCCTTGGCTCTTGATTGGTGAGGCGATTGAGGATGGAGGGAGAGGGGTGAGGAGCTCAGCGAGGCGGGGCGGGGCTATTTATAGGCGGGAGGAGGCGCTCGGTGATCTCTCTGGATCAGTAGCGACGTGGCTACGCCACTGGAGCATGGACGGCGAGCTGGCCGTCGTGGCGCAGGGCGAAGCGACGGGAGCGAGCAGAGGCATTAAATGCGCGAGGAGATAGCTCGGGGAGAAGAAGACGAGCGGCGCTATAACTGTGGCTGCACGGGCGACACAGTGCTCGCGGTCGTGGCGGCCGCCGAGAGCTTCTCCGGCGAGGGCGAAGGATCTGGAGGGGCTAGGTCGCGCACGGGAAAGATGTCGGCATGCTTGGACAAGCTACTGCGGCGCAGGCGTCTCGCTCCGACGCGACCCGAGCCTGGCGCGGCACAGAGCGCGGCGACAAGCATGCCATCGCCGTGCTCACCACGGTGCTTGCCACCATGAGGCCACGCAAGCCTAGAAAATCTTGTCCAACGTGACGACCATCGATCACTCACTTCACCTGCACCCATAGTTTGGCTTGGTTTGGTCTGAGATGAAGTGTAGCCTCAACAACAGTTTCTGACAGCAAAGAAGAGAGGGATCTGGAGAGGTGGTGAGCTGCAAATGGTGCCAATGGAGATGTTCAGGATGATCTAGGTTGGAAGGACTCAAAACTGGTCAAGTTTGAGTAGGTTTGGTTGAGATTTGAGGGTAGTTCATGTGTAACCTACAAAACTGGTCTAGAATCTGAATGTTGAGGTACTGCTCACTTGGATGATCTCCTGAGGCTGAAACTTGGTGAAGGGAAGTCATTTGTAGTTGTCCTCATGCCACAAAAATTTTAGAGCAATTGGACAAACCTAGCAGGTACTTCCTTCACAAAGGTCCAGACTGACCAGGAACAAAAATTAATTGTTTTGCTGAAATTTTGAACTAGGCCATAGAATATTTTTGGATATTGGGGCAAGATATGGTCCAAGGTATTTTAGGGAATTATTTGAGAATTTTCTGATCACCCAAACTATAGGTTGCTTCACAACCCATAGTGATGACCTAAATTCCCAAATAAAAGTAAAGGGTTATTGGAAAAGATTTAAATTGGGATTTAGGTCCTTGAGCTACTTGGCATGATTTTGGCAAGGTGATGAGGCTTTGGATTACTTTGAAAAGATTCAAATGTTTCCAAGACCAAATGAAAAGGTTCGAAAACCATTCAAATTTCAAATAAAGCCAAGAAAAGTTTGAAAAGAAAACGTTGCCAAAATCAGGGTGTCACATGGACCAGTGTTGCTCCAACGAAACCTGCCTAACCCCTTACTCGTCCACCGTACCGCCGGCAATCATTCTCCCCCGGAGTCAAGCCCTGGGTGGCCCCTGTGTCACCTTGTGACACCTGCCACCGTCATGGCCAACTAAACTGTCCCAAACTGGGACGCCGGCAAATAACTCAACTGGGCTCACAAGGTTATCGCCGCCTTCCGGGCTAGGGCAGCGCGCGCGCATAACCTTCCCTGTTTGGTGGTACCGATAAAAGACACGTGATCAGACCAAGTCAAGGCCGTCCCATACCGGCAAATGTGGCTGCACGGATAAGTCCGGATAGGTGACTCTGGATCAATCGACTAGGTTTAGCTTTAGCCATCATTTAGCAAGTATGGATATTCATCATGAATAACTTAACATGGTGGTAACTATGTATGAGGTAACAACTGCGGAAACATAACAACCTATCTCCATATAACATCATAATGAGTCGTTAGTGAAACAATATTTAAATGGCAAGTTATCACTTAACAAGTTCTAGCTCTAAGTTACGACCGTCGGAACCCTTTCATAAAACCGGCAAAGAAACCAGTAGCCACCAGAACGGTCTTTACAACTCAGATCTAGGACATTACCGGAATAACTCAACCCCGGCTCAACATGGCTGGAAAGCAGCTCAGAGCATGAGACGGTGTTGATAAAAAGAATGTAGTAGTTCCCTAAGACGGGCGAAAAACAGCTCAGAACATAGTGTCACTACTACAGAAAGAAATTCAACAACTGTCCGAGACGGCCGCAAAACAGCTCAGAACACGGGCTAGTTGCTCACAAGAGAAATAAAAGTTTGCATCCACCCCGGACGGCCGGAAACAACTCAGAACACAGGCGTGGTGCCGTCACTAAAGAAAGGTAGGCAAGGGTTCATCAGCGTCCCATACAGCTCACTACTACGCTACAGGCATAAGCATATTCATTTAAACATGCAAGAATAATACATAGCAATGCTTTAGGGCATATATCGTATGGTCGGCTTGCCTGGGGTCGAGGAATACTCCGGGCGAAGTGCGGAGAGTCCGCGGAAAGGATCACCGGAAACCGTTCTCTCTCGGAGGGGCTGATAGAAGGGCAAGGGCAAAATGGTCATTTTCACATTGTGAAAACCTTATGAAAATGATACCATCGGAATGGGCTCGACGAACTGAAGATGTGGGCATTGAAATCACCTGAATCGGAGTTGTGGATAAAGATATTGATGTTTGAAGGACAAGGACCTTCCTATAAAATAAATATTTACTATTGGGTCCCTGACTGATTTTTCTGGAAAATAATAAAAGAGAACTGTGCTTACTGGGCCACTCGAGCCGAGTCTGGCCGCTGCTGCCGCTGCTGTTTACTGGGCCGGCCCACCCCACTGCTACTCGCCTCCTTTAGAAAAAAATGGTGGGCCACTGACGGGCCAGGCCCACCTTATCTCCCTCTCTCTCCCCGGTCGTCCTCTTCCTCGATAGAAGCAGGGGAGGCACCGGCTGCCGGTGTAGCCGCTGCTCCGCCGCTCCAGAGTGCCGGCCAGAGGGCGCACGGGCTTCACCGTCCCACGCCGTGCCTAGGGGTAGCTGCGGGGCCGCCTGGGAGGGCCTGTAGCATCGGCGCCGTAGCTCGGGGTGCAATGGCCGAACGGCTTCGGTGAAGCCACGCCCGGCGAGGCTCCTCCCGCGAGGTTGGGAACGGCGGCGGCTTCAAGGGTTCCCAGGGACACCGAGGGTGCAGACGGAGAGGAGGGGAGGGACAAGGGCGCCGGAATGGGTCGAGGGTGTCGGCGGCGGCACTTCGGCCATGGCGGGGAACAGAGGAGTTCCAAGCTCGGGTGGAGAGGCTGGGGCGGTTGCTGGAGACGAAGGGCTCGAGGGCACGCTATTTATAGCCGAGGGAGGGGCTAGGCGACGAACGACCGGAGCTTCGAGAGCTTGTTACCGTGGCGGCGACCTAGCGGCGCATCTACGTCGGCAGGGGGTGCCATGGGTTAGGAGATGAGGGGAGAAGGCTCCAGGGGGCACACGCGTGCAGTGGGCAGTTAGTCGGCACTGGCAGACAAGCCGCGGCGGCAGGAGGTGGCCGGACGACTGCTGTTTTGCCACAGTTTACGCCGGCTGCCGACTAGAGGTATGGTCACCACCGGCACCATGTGTCCAGGGCACTAGATGGTCCTGGAAACTTGTCAACGCGACGTCTCACCGCTCAAGTAGGCGATAACAGTAGCTAGAACCATCTAGGTAGAGCTAAGGTGAGAGAAACTTGCAAAAAAAAAATCTGACAACAAGGTGTTTGTAGAGATTTCTGGAGGGATCACTGAGTGAAATGAGTTGAGATTTGGCATGGGGCAATGGTATACCAAGGTGACTACCCTGGTAAATTTTGGAGCCATTTGGATAAGAATTGAGGACACTTGCTGTAGAATGGACCCCACTGGTCAGAAATGAAGATGTTTATGTTGTGCTCAAATGGCTAAATGAAATGAGATGAAATTTGGTGGAGAGTGATAATTTGGATATATGAAGCCACTGTAAAAGTTTCATACCATTTGGGTACACCAAAATGGTACTTTCTTCACAGAGATTTCATATGGACAGAAATTTGGAAAAATGCTGTGGGAGAATGGGTAGGGGAATTGAGCTGGTTTTTGGTTTCCATGAGCGATTTATCAATGTTCACCACCATCAATTTTTTTAGCTCAAATAGATCAAGGGTTCAAGCACTTGCTTTGCAAACTGGAAATCTGGACAGAATTTGCAAATTGATGTTGTGCTCAAAATTTGAACAATGGAACTTGGGTTCTTGATGGAAGTGGTGAAGATATGGATAGGAGAAGCTCCACAATTTATTTGGGATTCTTCCTGGCTACCGAAATGGTAGTTCCTTTAGAAACTGCCCAAAATGCAATATTGGCATTAAATAGGAAAATGCAATTTCCCTTATTTAATTATGTCCCATATTTTTACGGGATCTCAATATGATCACAAAGAATATCTCCAGAAGTTTTCACGAACTTTGGAGATGGATAGATATTTTCCTGGATTGAATTCCTTTAACTGGTAGAAAAAGGAATTAATTATAAATGAAAAATATTGCAAATGACTTGGCAATATTTTTGCATATCCAGGGTTTATAGATAAAGGATGATCACTGGGAGAAGTTTGGGAGTCAGCCGAAGAGAGTTAAATTAGGGTTCCTTTGTAACAGAAGAGATTAGGGTTTCCCTTCCGGCAACTCGGAAGGTAGGGTTTCGGCGACAAAACCCTGAGAATATATCTCGGGTGGCAAGGTTGGACTTGAGAGAATCTCTGGTTGGATAGGGAAGGCATGGTTAAATGACCATCTTCATATACCCAAGAGCTAAAGAAATCCGATAACACCGAGAAAAAAGACGGGAGTCAAATCCAGCGAAGGAAAAAAACAGGAGCGAAAACCAGGGTGTTACACTCTGGAAGTGGTGCACGGCGACGAGAGGGGTCAGTGAGAGGGGGGAAAGTGGCCAAGATCTCACGCGGCCACTGTCGAGGCTCCCAGCCAAGCACAGGATGCGGACACGGACGAAAACAGGGGCACGGGGTCACTGTGCTCTCTGCTCCGCCGTGCCCGTGCTCGCTATGGCTGACGCCGGCGTCGGGGAGCGCCAGGGAGAGGTCAAGGCGATGAGTCAAGGCAGAGAGGGGCTCTGGGACTCGCTAGCTTGGGCCGAGGCGAGCGCACGGGTGAAATAGAGCGGCTGCCGGCAAGCAGAGCACGTCGAACGCATGCCTGGCACCGTGTCCACATGCGGTCACTGCGTGCACTGGGACTATGTGTTGCGCTCAAGAGGTAAAATCGTGTCTGGGCTGTTTTCTCTGCAGAGCTAGGCCAAACAGTGGTGATGGCTCACTGCCAGGCCGACCACAAACGACTTGAGCTTCTCAACAAATTTCTGGATAGAAACTTGTGAGCTCGTGAGAGAAAAATCCAAAGGGAGTTAGAGGCTGATTTTTGTTGGTTAAGGTTTTCTTAGGAGGGTAATGATGCCATAAAAATTTCAGCTCAAAAACATTTCTCAACAAGGTACTTGCTTCACAAAGTGCCCTCCCTGGATAGACTAAAAAAGAATTTGTAGAGCAAAATTATTCATCATGACTATGAAATATTTTTGCATGGGATGATGAGGCATGACCCTAAGGGTATGTAGGAATTTTCTCAGATTTTTGTGGGCAAGAAAAATGAGGGTTGCTTTGGAGCAGAAGTGAATACAGGGCTTTTTCAGAGAGAAAATGAATATTTTTCATTTAAGAAAAATATTCCCAAGGCAATATTATGATGTAACAGAGGGTAAGAGATGTTTTTGAGATGAAGAGGAGTCACTTGGGTGAAAATCAAAGTAATGCCCAAGTGCTTAAGTCCAAATAAGTTCATCCAAAACTCAAATTCAATTCAAAAATGCAATAAAACCCAGAAAAAGAAAAGGAGCAAAAACCAGGGTGTCACAAACCTCCCCCCCTTAGGATGAATCTCGTCCTCGAGATTCGGTTGCTCAGGAAATAATTCAGGATGTGCTATCCTCAAAAAGTCCACCCTTTCCCAGGTAGCTTTACTCTCGGTATGGTGTTCCCACTTCACCTTGTAAACTTTAAATGACTTTCTGCGGGTGACTCTTTCCATGTCATCCAATATTCGGAAAGGTTTTTCTTCATAGGTTAGATCCTTAGCAAGCTCTAGTTCTGCCATATCAGTCCGTTTCTCGGGTGGTGAGATACACCTCTGTAACTGTGATACGTGGAAGACATCATGTATTTCTGACAATTCGGGAGGAAGTTCCAATTGATATGCCACTGTGCCAACCTTGGACTTGACAGGAAATGGGCCAATATACATTGGTGCCAGTTTTCCCCGAGTCTGAAATCTCTTGACTCCTTTCATGGGTGTGACTCGGAGGTAGACATATTCACCAGGTTCAAAACTGATCGGTCGGTGCTTGGAATCATAGTAACTCTTTTGTTGAGACTTAGCCAATTGCAGTCTGTCGTGGATCTCTCTGACTTGTTTCTCAGCTTCCATCATCAATCAGTCCCAGAAATACGACTGTCCCCAGTCTGGGACAAGTTTAATGGGGTACGGCACTTGCGTCCATAAAAGACTTCATAGGGTGACATCTTGAGGCTGGTTTGATAGATGTTGTTGTAGGAAAACTCCGCGTAAGGCAGACTGTCTTCTCATTTGGGTCCTTGAGCAAGGGCACATGCACGCAACATGTCTTCGAGTATCTGGTTTACTCGCTCCGTCTGTCCGTCTGCCTGCCGGTGATAGGCTGTGCTATACTTCAATGTTGTTCCCAATGTTTGATGAAGACGTGACCAGAATACTAAGGTAAAAAGGGATCCTCGATCTGAGGTGATAGTTCTTGGCACACCATACAAACTGACGATTCTGGATACATAGAGTTGAGCCAGTTGATCCGCATGGTATGTGGTCCGGATCGGAATGAAGTGGGCCACCTTGGTCAGCATGTCCACCATGACCCATACGGCATTATTTCCACGAGGAGTTTTGGGAAGCCGGTGATGAAGTCGATGCAGACATCGTCCCATTTCCATTGCGGGAAGGGCAAAGGTTGAAGTAGCCCGGCAGGTTTCTGATGTTCCGCCTTCACCTTGTTGCATATATCACAGCAGGCGACAAAATATGCAATATCCTTCTTCAGTCCATCCCACCAAAATATTTGCCTGAGGTCTTCATACATCTTAGTACCGCCTCGATGGATCGAGTATGAGGATTCATGTGCCTCTGTTAATGTCTTCTTCCTCAGATCTTCTACTACGGGTACACATATTCGCCCCCGAAACCGTATAGTACCTTGCTCATCTACGAGGAAGTCCTGAGTCTTGCCTGCTTTCATTCGGGTGATCTGGTGTTGAAGTAATAAATCGTCTGCATGGGCCTTGCGAATCTCTTCTTCAAGAGTGGGCGTCACTTCCAACATATTGGCGCAGTGGACCCCAACAATGGTCAGATTGAGCTGAGCCATTTCTTGTCGTAGCTCAGGAGGCAAAGATGTCATTAATGCATTTATTGTAGCTGGTTTACGATTCAGAGTATCCGCAACCACATTAGCTTTACCCGAATGATAATTTATTCTGAGGTCATAGTCCTTGACTAACTCAAGCCATCTTCTTTGCCAGAGATTCATATCAGGTTGAGTGAATATGTACTTGAGACTTTTGTGGTCGGTGAATATTTAGCACCGCTTGCCGATGAGATAATGCCTCCAGATTTTTAATGCATGAACAACTACTGCTAGCTCCAAGTCGTGATTAGGATAATTTCCATCATGTGGTCGTAGCTGTCGGGATGCATAAGCTACAACCTTGCCATGTTGGATGAGCACGCATCCTAGGCCTCTTCGAGCTGCGTCGCAGTATATGTCAAAGCTTCGATAAATGTCTGGAAGTGTCAACATGGGTGCTGAGGTTAAACAAGTCTTCAACTCATTAAATCTCTTCTCACAGTCTTTCGACCATATGAATTTTTTGTTTTTCTTGAGCAGTTATGTCATTGGCTTAGTAATCTTAGAGAAACCTTCAATGAATCGACGGTAATAACCAGCAAGCCGCAGAAAACTCCTGATTTCTGTTACCGTCGTGGGTGCTGGCCATTTTAGCACATCCTTGATGTTTCTTGGATCCACAGCTATTCCTTCGGCAGAGAGAATATGCCCCAAGAATCCGACTTGATTAAGCCAGAACTCACACTTGCTGAATTTTGCATATAGCTGGTGGTCACGAAGTCTTTGCAACACTGCTCGGAGGTGCTGTTTATGCTGTCCTTCTCCCTTGGAGTATAAGAGAATATCGTCGATGAAGACCACCACGAACTTGTCCAAGAAATCCATGAACACTTTGTTCATCATATGCATGAAGAAAGCAGGGGCATTTGTCAGACCGAATGACATAACTGTATATTCATAAAGACCATAACGAGTGGTGAATGCAGTCTTAGGAATATCTTCCTTCCTGATCTTGAGTTGATGGTATCCGGTCCTTAAATCAATCTTGGAAAAGATTTACGCTCCATTAAGTGGATCGAACAAATCATCAATTCTAGGGAGCAGGTACTTATTCTTGATTGTGACATCATTGAGCTGCCGGTAGTCGACACACGTCCGTAGACTACCATTTTCTTGTCCCAAAATATGGCAGGTGATCCCCATGGTGAAGAACTTGGGCGGATGTACCCTTTCTTGAGCATCTCATCAAGTTGTTTCTTCAGCTCAACCAGTTCGGATGAAGGCATCCGGTAATATTTCTTGTATATGGGTGCCATTCCTGGCATGAGATCAATAGCAAACTCGAGCTCCCGATCAGGTGGCATTCCTAGTAATTCTTTAGGGAATACATCTAGAAACTCACTGACCACTAGAATTAATTCCATGCCTAAGGTTACGGCTGTGAATATCATTTCCTTTTTAGGCATAGTCCTGCGAGCTACAAACTTCGTTGCTTGTCCTGCCGGGTTTATTAAAGTGACTCCCCTTGTTGTACAATTTATGCAGACCTGATGCTTTGTCAGCCAATCCATTCCCAAAATGACATCCAACCTTGTGTGTTCAATTGCTACCAGGGTGGCAGGGAAAATAATTCCACAGACATTTATCTCCAAGTCATGGCATACCAAATTTGTTTTCAGCAGGGATCCCGGGGATTGCATCATCATGGATTTCTTAAGAAGAGAGCAAGAAAACTTGTTTTGGGCAACAAAACTCCGCCAAATAAAGGAATGGGAAGCTCTAGAGTCAAATAAAATTGTTGCGGGTATGTTATTAACAGGAAACATACCAATGACCGCTTCGGGGTTTTCTTGGGCTTCTTCGATGGAGAGATGATGCTCCTGGCCTTGGATAAGCTCCTGCTCTGTGTAGGATTTCCATGTGGTTGACTTGAGGCTTGAGGGGTGCATTTGGCTTGCCGTTCTTAGGACACTGCTTCGCATAGTGCCCGGTCTGTCCACAAGAGAAACATGCATTGCTACACTGATAGTCTTCCCGGACAGGGTTGGTCACAATGTTCTTGACTTGGTTGTTGGTCTTGTTGGTATTCTGCTGCCAGGTTGGTTTGAACTCGAACTGAGGTTGCTGCCAGGTACGAGCCTTTTGAACCGGCTGTCCATCCTTTTTGGGCTCGAACTTGCGTTTGCGATCATCATAAGCTAGCTTAATGTCGTGAACGAGCTTTTGCTCCCTCTCTGTGATAAGGGCCTTGTTTACCAAAGTATGGAAGTCGGGGAAGTCGAACATGCTGAGTGTGCATCGGAGGTGTTGATTGAGGCCTCCAAGGAATCGGTCGATCTTCCTTTCTTCGGTAGCCACATCATGGAGAGAATAATGAGCCAAGTGATTGAACTTGTTCAAATATTCACTTACTGACTGGTTTCCTTGAGTGAGAGCGAGAAATTCACGCTGCTTCACCTTCATGATACCGGCGGGAATGTGGTATTTGCGGAACTTGTCGTTGAATTTATCCCAAGTGATCTCATCGTCCGCAGGCCACATGGTTTTGGTATTGTCCCACCATATAGCAGCAGCTCCTTCAAGATAGTGGGTAGCGAATGGAACCTTGTCCATTTCTTTGATGCGAGCGATTTCTAGCTTCTTCTCAATAGTCCGCAACCAATCATCAGCTTCCAAAGGATCGACAACTTGACTGAAACTGGGAGGCTTAGTCCTCTGAAAGTCTGACAGCTTGGAGTGATTGCCATTCTGATTACGATTCTGCCCAACCATAGCTTGCACACTTCATAGTAATTCAAGAAATTCTTGGTTTCTTCTTTCCTCCAACATTCTCATAATCTACTCTGTGGTAGGTGGTTGCTAGGGAGGAGGTGGTGGTGGCTGATTGTAGGGTAACGCAGCAGAAAACAAAAAATTTCCGACCTACGCACCAGCCCAGGACCACTATGGAGACTGCATACAAGGTTTGATCATTTTCGTTACCGACCCGTAGCGCAGCGAAAGTAGAGTCGATGACGATCGGTGGTGCAGATCCCCGCAGCTAGGATTTACAACCTCCCAACCGCGAGGATGTATACCCTCGTCTTCCCTTCGGACAGCCCTCCGGGAGGCAGTCGAACAGTCCCCCGGACGGTGTCGCGGACAGCCCTTCGGGAGGACCTTCGAAACTCGAACGGTCACTCGGACAGCCCTTCGGGAGGACTCACAGAACTCGGACCGTCACTTGGACAGCCCTTCGGGAGGCACTCACGAACAGCCCCTCGGGCACTAAGATCGAAACTACGACCTCTCTACAGAGTTGCACACATACGGTGTCAACTATCCGGCAGGGCTTCGCCGTCCAGAACTAGTTCCCACCGGAACCCAGACAGCCTTTCGGCTCTACGAAACTCTTTTCGTGGGAGGGAGAGAGAAGCCAGATCATTGCATGGCACTTGTATGTGAGAAGGAGTGAGTCTTTAGGCAGCCCCCTCCACCCCTATTTATAGGCCAAGCCCAAGGGTGTCTTCTCCAAGAAGCCAAGGGGAAAAATACCAAAGGACCCTCAAGGTGGCTTCTCCAAGAAGCCATCCAAAAAGCACTTTCACTATTCACGACGACATTTTTCAGCGTCCGTTCAAACTGAAAATATTTATGTGGGCTTAGTACATTTCCAGTACCCACTAAAATAATTTTCAATGCGTTCTGGAACAATTCCAGTTTAGTGATTTCATCTGCGAAAAGCATCTGAAGCGGTTCCGGCAGCCCCGGAACATTTCCGGTTTTTCTTCCAGAAAATTCCCAGAAGTTTCCAGAATGATTCTGGCATCCTCCAAGAATTATCAGGCATGTGCCGAAACCATTTTGACTTAATGGTATCCCCTGAAACAACTTTTCAGTTTCACCGGAACTCATCCGGTGACCTCTCTCTGCGGAACTTTTCCGCTGTCCGAAACTTTTCGGTGATTTTCTCTCAGACTCCCTGTCTAGTATTCAGCAGATAGATGACCCTTAAGCGTGTGACCCTATAGGTTCGGTGAAGTATAGACATGACCTGGAACCCCTTCCGATCAATGATCAACATCGGAGCCGTGGACACCCATATTGACCCCTATACCCACACGAATGAATATTCGAGTGAACCTCCAGTTGCCGTGTGCTATTCCTGTTGCTTCACGATATGTTACAAATACCCGAGGTTAGACATGTTGGCATCCCCGTGGATCAACAACTTGTCCACTATGCCAGTTACCCCGTTATCGGTATTGTTCTCTTTTCTCGTTACCGTGTTCCGGCATCCCCGTGATCAAATCACAAAGTGTCTGGCCAGACGATGATGGATACCGTAACACCGAGAGGGCCTAGAGATATCTCTCCATCGCCGGAGGAGCAAATCCCAATCTTGAGCTATCAAGTTACTTGACATACTTTCCCATGAACCCGTAAGCCGCCGTAATAGCCACCCATTTACGGATGACGTTTAACAAACCCCAAAGTTCATGAAGCAAGCATGAAGAAACTCGATACTCTCATGGTCTGAGGAATCATGCAAACGTTAACCATCTCTGTGCTATTAACCATTAACTTGTGACGAATGTATCTCATAGCATAACATCAATCGGGTCGATTCAACACAAATGTTCTTCTAACATTTGTGCCCTCAAAGTTGCTGGCATAGACATGCCTATGATTGGGAAAACATAATCATCATGCAACACTTGAGCTAGTCTTAGAGGCATGACTAGGAATACATTTTACCGTTTATTATTCCACACGTGCACATGGGTTTTCCCCAGAGCCTTTATGGATATACGGGCTCGGGAACCACAGCAGTTATTGCATGGAACATAAACCTAATTATGAACACGGAGATAAATAATAACATTTATTATTGCCTCTAGGGCATATCTCCTACAGACTCCCACTTGCACTAGAGTCAATAATCTAGTTAATGCTAATGCACTTTACACCTGTGGCACACCGGTGTAAATATGCTTCGCTTGTGGTATAGCCTGATGTCCAACGGATCTGACGACTTCAGCTCCGTGTGTATCTTTGCATATCCTCACGTTTTCACGCTTTCACAAAATTCATATTTTGTGTGGACTTGGCTTTGTATGTATGTGAATCACAGGTCGAACCTGGATTCCTCAGACTGAGTTATGGAGCAACTACCTGCAGTAGTGTCCTATTGACAAAAGCCATCTTGGAACCATACTAAGTTCATGAATGAACTATATGATTCAACATCTTCTTTGTCGCTTTTAAAAGCGGCAACATACTTCGCCTCTGTTATAGAATTCGCCACAGTAACTTGTTTGGAACAATTTTCAACTACCGTGCCACCATATTGTGTATTGCACAAAACCCTTAACTTAAATCGAAAATCGCTTGGAGCATGGATGAAGACTGTATCGATGTAACCTTTTACAACGAACTCTTCATGATCTCTGCTTGCGAGAAAACATGTCATCAGTGCTACTATAGTACTCAATGACCCTTTTTCACTGTTGTCCCATGATCAGTACTTTTGATCACTTTGGTATCTATACTCGCAACAACTTTGGGAGTATTGGACATATCTGGTTGTTTTTACATACCATGGAATACATGATTAATCCAAACACAAGAGTGTGTGGAATCTCCATCATGTATTTTGCTCATCAGTGTTTTGGGACACCGAGTCTTGCAAAAACTCTTTCCATGTGACTTCGGCAAGAATCACTCCTTGACGTTTTTTAATGCTAAAAGGTTTTAGCATCTTGTCAATATGTATCTTTTCTCAGCCCTATTAGGTAAATCTATCTCCATAGATCATCATGCCTAATATAAAGGCTATTTAGCCCAAGCACTTCATTGAAAAACTATTTTCAAATGAAGTCCTAATTCTTGTCAAGAATTTTAAGTCCAATTAACAATGTGTCAAGCACACAAGGTTTTTAGAAATTTTATTATGCTCCCACTTACTTTCTTGAATCACAAGCATCTTCGTTACCCATTGATGAAGTCAAACCCTTTTGACCATTTCATCAAAACACGAAGATTCCAACTCCATTTTGCTCTCTTCTGTTCATTGCTGGAACTCTGAAGTTTGCAAACTTACTAGCATCCTCTGGATCGACAAATTACTTTGGACTGTATCACATACAAGTCCTAGGTTTTATTTCCATCAGATAGAAATCCTTTTGTCATCCATGTTTCATATCTGATGATTGAAATATGTCTTAATTGCTAGTTCAACCCGAACCGACTTTAAGCATCGCTATGGTGAGACAATCTCATCGTAGTCAACTCCTTGAACTTGTTATTGCAACAAGTCGAGCTTTATGGATAAAACATTTTTATCCGTATCAGTTTTAAGTTCCATAAATATTCATTAGACTCTAAGTCTTCCGAAGGGTGTATCAAGGTTTTAATCTTGAATCACTTATATGGAAACTAACTCGGATTGTATTGGCATTTAGCCAATTATGGAGTCAGGGCCCATCAATGCTTCCTTGTGTATTGTAGGTATACTGTTGTCTAACAACAATATCTCGTTTGCGCACCTGAGAGGTTTGCACGAGCCTTGCCCACGTGGTTCAGCTGCAAGTTCGATCGAAGTCCATACATTTTATTGTAGAGACTTCCGTATCAGTCGCAGTAGGAAACTCTGGAATCACTTCCAAGGTCTCTTTCCTTTGAACTGATGACGAAGATACTATTTATCCCATCGAGTTGCATTGTTCTCCCACTCACCTTTTTGAAAGAACCATTTTCTTCAAAAAGCATACCATTCTTTGTGGCAAACCTATTTGCCTCGGTATAGTGAGGGAGGAATACCCAATGACTTGGGATAACCTACAAAGTAGCACTTGTCTGATTTGGAATAGGTTTGTAACCTTTTACACAAGCCCCATATTCCAAATGTTAAGAAAAGATATGACATGGTTGGGCATACCATACCATGGTGTCATTTCAACAGACCCTGATGGAGCTCTTTTCAGTGTAAAAGCGGCAGTCTCTAAAGCATCACCTTTTAAAAGGGATAATGGCAAATTTATTTATGTCATCTTTGATCTTACCATGTCATAAATGGTTCGATTACATCTTCACGGACTTTCCACTCACAGTGGTGTTCCGGGAGGTGTAAGTTATGAAACTCTTTTCACAACTCATCAGACATTCGCTAAACTTGTAACTCAAATTTTTTTTTTTCTGCAATCGAATTGTAGAAACATAATTTTCTTGTTACAATAACTTCTACTTCATATTTGAAAACCTTTCGAATGATTTCAAAAGATCCAGACTTACGTCTCATCAAGTAAATATCCATATATCTACTTGAGTCATTTCTGAAGATAGATAAATCCACTACTTGCAACAACATTTATTGAACTACACACATCAAAATGTATGATCACCAATAAGTTTGTTGCTCATTCCTTATGGCCTGTGAACGGTATTTCAGTCACTTCACTTTTCGGAGGAAAGTTGCAACTGTCAGATGATTCAAAATCAAATGACTTCAAAATCCATCATAATGGAATTTTCCATGCGGGTTTCTCCAATGTGACCAAATGCAGTGCCACACTTGTGTGGTATTCTTTTAGTCTTGCGACATTTAGCGTCAGTGTTATGGATGTATCATATTACCATCAATATTCATAACATACGTCCCATCTGGATGGAAGCATGGCCCTTCATGTTATTCATAATACTGAACAACAATTGTTCTTTTATGAACAACCCTTTTGCAACAAACATTTTGCAATGGGCTAGAGTGTATGAAACTCTAAAATGAATTATGAAAGTAAATCTAGAGGTAATATATTAATATCATTATTCATAACATACATCTCATTCTCAATGAAAGTATGGCCCTTATGTTATTCATAACTTCGAACATCAAAAGTTCTCTTATGAACAACCTTCTTGCAAGATACCTTATGCAATGGGCTAGAGTTTGTGAAACTCCAAACGAATTATAAAAATAAATACAGACGGTAATACACCGATGGAAGGTATAGTAACATTTACTATGTTCCCTGTGTATACCTAAACCTCATTTCTGGCTAGTCTTTTAGGCCATAGTAGTTCTTACATCGAATTGCAACAGAATGCAATCGAGGGGGTATCTTTGTGATTGTCTCACAATACCCAAGAATTAGTGATTAACATGTTTAACCATAATTCCCAAGAACTATATCTTTTACCAGCCTTCTATACATCAAAAACTTGTATGACATTCATACATGAGCTGGATATTCCAGTCTTCTTTCTTTTTGCCTTTATACTTCTAACAGTTTAACTTTCAGTATTTCTCCTACTCTCAGAAGAAGCATCCAACTTAAGAGTGGCGTTAGCCCCGGACTTCCTAGGCATGAAAGTTTCACTAACACCCTTCGGACACTTCCATTCTCTTTAAGTTGTTTGTTTTATTCACCTTTCATCATATGACAGGCGTTCTACTGGATCCCTCTCTTATTAGTCTAATGCATAGTAAACTCCTTTACTAATAGTTTGCAAACAAACATTGCTTTGGATATCTCATATCTTTTAGCCTTTGTCTGTCTCTGAAAATGATTTTCAGATTCCATGAATATCACATAACTATCCAAACTTTCGAAGTTCGGGTCTCATGGAAGCAAACATATTGCACTTGACTAAAAATGGAATTCTAGCTTTTGGATCGAAGGACGAGAGTCACATGATCCATAGCATAAGCGAGAGAATACCAAAAGTATGTGATAGGACAAAGTCCTTCTTGGCACTCTTGAGGACAATCCTCACATTACGTTACCAACCGTAAAGTTTTAACCAGATATTTAACAGCTATTCAATTTTAATAGGGAAGGTGGAAACGCGAGCCATTATTCTACAACTATTAGCAAACCACACTTAGACAGTGTTCATAATTAATTGCACTGAGAATTAAACAAGTTAATTCAACAGTGCGCTCCCACTCAAATCAATATCTCTCATAATTGATTGTGAGTGATTCAAGATCCATATTACAATTCAACGCCAAGGATGTGTCCATCTCAAGTGACGAGAATTGCAATCGGTAGGCCAACTTGCCAATCACATCTCTATGTGACTCTTGTTCATCTTTCGATGGGCGTGTTCCGAGCTCAGGACGCTCCTCCAGAACGTCAAGACAACCAAGTGATCTCACTGCGAGGTCTCAACTCACCCGCCTCACACTTCCCTAATCGTTCGCACCCATGTGTCCATGTGATGCCCCAAAAAGTTAGGTGCCGTGACGGTGCTACACTTGGGAGAACACTAACTACTTGATATTTTTGTGAGAGATCACCCTAATAAAAGCGACTACCACGCAATCAAAAAGGGTGCATCATAAGGGATAAACATCTCAGGCAATTCATAATAGCATGATATGGTATAGCCCTTTCTGACGGAGAAGTCTTGTATTTCTTCGTCTTTGGCATTCGCGTCGGTGTTCACCTTCGCGAAGATTTCCACCACCTTGTCGATGCACCAGATAATATTGCTATCTCTATAGCTAATAAAATAATGCATTACAACAAGGTTGACACGCAGGTCATTTAAAGTGCAATCATATGGCTCCAGCCATCATGCCGAATCATGACACACAGGTCATGTTAATTAATTTACATCATATAGTCATCTCATACATAATCAAATTATTATGAGCACTGCTATACCACATCAAATGCACATGCAAACCCTCCTGCAAAACCAAGTTAGACGCCTCTAATCGGTTCATGCAAAAAATTGTTTTATGTGGCTTCTAAGGTTTCGAAACAAACCGAAGCTACCAACGTCCATCATCAAGTATGATAATTCAAGTCGCTAGATTAACTTTCCAGGGTGTATGAAAACCGAGATAATAAAATCTCGAGCCCCATACTAAACTTCGTCATACGCATGACCCCCGTGCAGATCATATCTGCATTGCCCTTTCGTCTGCAAAATTTCATCTTTCTTTTTAACTAAGGTGGAATTCAATGAACTGTTAGCACTTCGTTGATCAATCAGGATCGCGGATTGCCAGAACTTTGAAACTCCACCATACTGTTATCAAGATCAGAAATATGCAAATTCCAGGGAAGCAACAAGAACATCGGGTAACAGATTTCATCTGCTACCCGCACAAATAATTTTCAGTAATAGAACTCATCTACTACCTAATTATATTGTGCAACACCCATACATCTCTATGTATTCTAGATCGCAACCTGCATCTACGCATAGCACGGCTCTGATACCACTGTAGGGTAACGCAGCAGAAAACAAAAATTTTCCGACCTACGCACCAGCCCAGGACCACTATGGAGACTGCATACAAGGTTTGATCATTTTCGTTACCGACCCGTAGCGCAGCGAAAGTAGAGTCGATGACGATCGGTGGTGCAGATCCCCGCAGCTAGGATTTACAACCTCCCAACCGCGAGGATGTATACCCTCGTCTTCCCTTCGGACAGCCCTCCGGGAGGCAGTCGAACAGTCCCCCGGACGGTGTCGCGGACAGCCCTTCGGGAGGACCTTCGAAACTCGAACGGTCACTCGGACAGCCCTTCGGGAGGACTCACAGAACTCGGACCGTCACTTGGACAGCCCTTCGGGAGGCACTCACAAACAGCCCCTCGGGCACTAAGATCGAAACTACGACCTCTCTACAGAGTTGCACACATACGGTGTCAACTATCCGGCAGGGCTTCGCCGTCCAGAACTAGTTCCCACCGGAACCCAGACAGCCTTTCGGCTCTACGAAACTCTTTTCGTGGGAGGGAGAGAGAAGCCAGATCATTGCATGGCACTTGTATGTGAGAAGGAGTGAGTCTTTAGGCAGCCCCCTCCACCCCTATTTATAGGCCAAGCCCAAGGGTGGCTTCTCCAAGAAGCCAAGGGGAAAAATACCAAAGGACCCTCAAGGTGGCTTCTCCAAGAAGCCATCCAAAAAGCACTTTCACTATTCACGACGACATTTTTCAGCGTCCGTTCAAACTGAAAATATTTATGTGGGCTTAGTACATTTCCAGTACCCACTAAAATAATTTTCAATGCGTTCTGGAACAATTCCAGTTTAGTGATTTCATCTGCGAAAAGCATCTGAAGCGGTTCCGGCAGCCCCGGAACATTTCCGGTTTTTCTTCCAGAAAATTCCCAGAAGTTTCCAGAATGATTCTGGCATCCTCCAAGAATTATCAGGCATGTGCCGAAACCAATTTGACTTAATGGTATCCCCTGAAACAACTTTTCAGTTTCACCGGAACTCATCCGGTGACCTCTCTCTGCGGAACTTTTCCGCTGTCCGAAACTTTTCGGTGTCCGAAACTTTTTCGGTGATTTTCTCTCAGACTCCCTGTCTAGTATTCAGCAGATAGATGACCCTTAAGCGTGTGACCCTATAGGTTCGGTGAAGTATAGACATGACCTGGAACCCCTTCCGATCAATGATCAACATCGGAGCCGTGGACACCCATATTGACCCCTATACCCACACGAATGAATATTCGAGTGAACCTCCAGTTGCCGTGTGCTATTCCTGTTGCTTCACGATATGTTACAAATACCCAAGGTTAGACATGTTGGCATCCCCGTGGATCAACAACTTGTCCACTATGCCAGTTACCCCGTTATCGGTATTGTTCTCTTTTCTCGTTACCGTGTTCCGGCATCCCCGTGATCAAATCACAAAGTGTCTGGCCAGACGATGATGGATACCGTAACACCGAGAGGGCCCAGAGATATCTCTCCATCGCCGGAGGAGCAAATCCCAATCTTGAGCTATCAAGTTACTTGACATACTTTCCCATGAACTCGTAAGCCGCCGTAATAGCCACCCATTTACGGATGACGTTTAACAAACCCCAAAGTTCATGAAGCAAGCATGAAGAAACTCGATACTCTCATGGTCTGAGGAATCATGCAAACGTTAACCATCTCTGTGCTATTAACCATTAACTTGTGACGAATGTATCTCATAGCATAACATCAATCGGGTCGATTCAACACAAATGTTCTTCTAACATTTGTGCCCTCAAAGTTGCTGGCATAGACATGCCTATGATTGGGAAAACATAATCATCATGCAACACTTGAGCTAGTCTTAGAGGCATGACTAGGAATACATTTTACCGTTTATTATTCCACACGTGCACATGGGTTTTCCCCAGAGCCTTTATGGATATACGGGCTCGGGAACCACAGCAGTTATAGCATGGAACATAAACCTAATTATGAACACGGAGATAAATAATAACATTTATTATTGCCTCTAGGGCATATCTCCTACACTGATATGGTTCGGGGGAATGCCCCGCCTGTTGGGCTGAGCGACGAACGGGAGTATCGTCACCCGCCAGACTGCTGCAACCTCCTCTTGTCATCCTAGTTATGTTTCCCAATACGAAGCATCGAGATGAGCAACATCCATAAACGGGGAAGAAAAGCAAGAGACAAAGCCCGAAAGAAAACAACAAGAAACCAAGACGAATAATAAAAGAAAAGGTTCCAACATAATTATACATAGACTCATACATGAAAGGAAACATCATGACAAGTACGACTACACTCATACATCCAAGCAACATAACAACCTCGGCTACTCTGGAGATCTAGTGCCCCGCTGATCCTGGTGGGTCCTCTCCTGACCCGGAGTCGGTTCCTGAACTGACGACGTTAACAGAAACCTCCGGGTTAAGGGAAACACGACGACGCTGCCTCGAGGGCTCTCCCTCAGGGGCAGGTGCTGGATGAGACTGGAGCATAGGGGCTGCGGGAGTAGTGAGAAGTAAAGCCCACTCGGCAGGGGACTCGCGGGGAGTTACTGTCGAGGTGCCCGAGTTACTCGGAGGGGTAACCGGGGTAGCTGGCGGAAGAGTAGCTGGAGGAATAACTGGGGTAGACCCTATGGAAGGTGGAACGAAACTGGATCTAGCAGCTACCAAAGCTGTACGAGCACGAGTCAGCTCTCGGGCCAGCTCATAAACCAGAAGATAACTAGAAGTGATATAGCGAGAAAGGTGGCTAGATGAACGGTCGCACGCTGGATCAATAGCAGGAAAGCGAATATGCCCGTCATCGTGCAGGGATGGGTAGTAGTAGAAACCTCGATGAGTTTGCATCCGGACCTCGTTATAGCGTAACTCAACGAGAATCTCGAATGCAGCAAACTGAACAACCTGAGCGGGTGTAGAAGCGAAACCACTCCTAGAAGAACTAGTGTAAGTGACAGCTGCAGAACTGTTATGCAAGGTAACCACCGCGTGGTACTCGTTTACTGAGGCTGCCAGACGCTCCCGGTACACCTGGTACACCGGGTCGTCACCGTGAGGGTAGAGTCGACGCCACACGTTCCGAAGAAGATGTGGAGAAGTGTACGGTGCCGGCTCAAACTGGTAATGGGTACGGTGTAGGATCCATCTACACTCACAACCATTGGTCGGTTAGTGATAAAAATAAGCTATATGCATGCAATACACCAATCAGAGGCAAACAAACACTACCACCACTCAGGGTTACTAACTACTGGTTAACTAGCGCGTTAGTGGTCTAGGGCGTCCTACAGTCAGTGCGGCTCTGGTACCAAGTGTTGTGGCACCCCGGCTCAGAGCAACCGGTTTACCTTGCATTGCCAACCCAGAGATCAAGTCTTCTGGCAACACACAACAACTTGGTATAGAAAGACAACCACTTTATTGGAGCATAGGTTCGATATTACATCAAGTGGAAAGGCCAAGCGGCACACACGGTGCTGCTGCACATATGTACATTATTTAGTGGACACGATTGGGCCTCGACGTCACGACAAAGCTACGCGGTAGCAGAAAGACGACGTAGAAGGACTCCATCTCACAGGGACACTGATGTTGACACGATCTAGACTACGATGCAACAATGCAACTCCAACTCAGGTACAACTTCTCCTGAAACTGGCATGACACGCCAGGTAAGTACTTTGAATGTACTCGCAAGCTCACACAAATAAAGCAACAATGACAAACAGCAACATGATATTTAAGCAGGTTAAATGCAAGAACTTAACATGCTACTCATAATGTGACAGTGCTCATAATAGGGCCTCTCAGACCTGTTTACCATCTCGGTTACCTCGTAACCACAATCACCATCATACCACGGTGATCACCTCTGGATCACAAACGAAACCATCTCAATAGTCTCGACACTTTCACCAACATAACCAGTGTCACAAGTATGTCTTTAGCGTGCAGGTTCAATATTTCTGTTGATCCATGGTGTGACCTACTACGAACTTGTGTCCGTGACCGAGGACGCGGCTATCGATAGATTATACACACTCTGCAGAGGTTAGTGCACTGTACGCACACCACGGAACCCGTGGCCTCATGCTCCCATTCAGGTGGACCAACAGCATTTCGACACAACCAATCTATTGCCATGACACTCTCCCGGCCACTCCGACCAACTCAGCTTTAGGCTAAGTCATGGGTGGCCCCGATGCCACTCCGGACATCCATGACCACCGTCGTGGGAAAATAAACAGTCCCAAACGGGGACATGGTACCAAAACAACTATGGGCACACAAGGCTATACCTACCTACCTGCCGGGCCAGGGTAGCGCAAGCGCATAACTTTCCCTAGTTGGAGGCATCGGCGAGAGGCATAACAATAGAACGAGAAAGGGCCTCCCCATAAAAGGCAAATGTGGTTGCACTTTGGGAAGCTCGATTCGGTAGAACCATGACTCGATCAACAGTATTTTCAAGTTGGATTATTATCAGGTTTCAACTTGCAAATATATTTTACCGAGTCATAATATGCCATGAGAATGCGATGAACTATATATGCACCATTCCAACATATTACCGATATGAACTTAATCATGGTCATCATCATGTTAACCTATTGCATATAATTAGTTATCCAACTAAAAGACTATTAGTAACATAACAAGCATAGCAAGAACATGAAACTAGCATCAAGTGATATTATATGAATTTCCTATATGCATAAAAAGACCATATTCAAGTGAAAATCATAGTTATTGAAATAAAAATCTTGCAAATATTTGTGATGGCTTGCCATAGTGCAGAGGAGGGTCACACTCCTCCTGGTTCTCCTCAAGGCAGCAATTTCCTTCTGAAAATATTTAAAATAGCAAAAAGAAAATGTCACATAACACTATTTAATGCACCAGAAAATAACCACAGCAAGCAAAAATCTCATCTTTTGCATGCTGCTAAAGGAGTTCAACACAAAACCAATGCAAAAAGGATCATATCATTTGGACTTATAGAATAGAAGTTAGAGCAGGTCAAAAAATTAGTCAAATTTCTGAATTAAAATGATTTTCGGAAAATCAGAGAGAGGGGGTGACGTCGAAGGCGTAAACCAGAATGCGCCTTCACTTATACCGCTTTGGCGGGTGCACAGTGAGGCTGACAGGCGGGCCCCACTGGCTGGGTTAAGAGAGAGAGAGAGAGAAATAGAGGAGGCGGCGCGGTCGCCGATGGTTCTCCGGCGAGGTGATCTCGGCTGCCGCCGAAGATTGGATGGATGGACGAGCAAGACTACGGCGATTCTGCACGTACGCATAGCTCGGCGAGAGGTGGACGGAGGAGGTCGCCGTGTTCTTCTCCAGAGACGGCGGTGGGCGGAGGTCGTCGGAGAAGAAGATGCCGGTGAAGTGAGGCAGTTCCAGCAGCTCCAGCAGCGTCGTCTGGGGTTAGCAGAGCACCACGAACACACCTAGGTGGTTGGACGGCGCCGAGGATCACCAGAGGAAGCAGGGCACCGAGGCGGGGTCGGCGGCAAGCTCCGGTGAGGAATGGCAGCCAGAGGCCCGCCTCGCCGGGCCGCGGCTATCTAGGAGGGTTTATGGAGTCAGAGGAGTGGGTGGGGATGGCTGAGTGAGCTCGGGAGGGCCTCTATATATAGGCACGGGCGAGAGGGGATCGTGGTCGCCGGAGATGGCTCTGGAAGCTGCGCACGGCGATGAGAGGGGTCAGTGAGAGGGGAGAAGTTGCCAAGAGCTCATGCGGCCACTGTCGAGGCTCCCAGCCAAGCACAGGACGCGCAGACAGACGAAAACAGGGGCACAGGGTCACTGTGCTCTCTGCTCCGCCGTGCCCGTGCTCGCTGCGGCTGATGCCGGCGTCGGGGAGCGCCAGGGAGAGGTCAAGGCGATGAGTCGAGGCAGAGAGGGGCTCCGGGACTCACTAGCTTGGGTGGAGGCGAGCGCACGGGTGAAGCAGAGTGGCTGCCTGCGCGCAGAGCGCGTCGAACGCATGCCTAGCACCGTGTCCACGCGCGGTCACCGCGTGCACTGGCACTACGCATCGTGCCCCGAGAGGAAAAATCATGTCTGGGCTGTTGCCTCTGCAGAGCTAGGCTAAACCATGGTGATGGCTCACTGCCAGGCCGACCAGAAACGACTTGAGCTTCTCAGCAAGTTTCTCGACAGAAACTTGTGAGCACGTGAGAGAAAAATCCAGAGGGAGTTAGAGGCTGATTTTTGGTGGTTAAGGTTTTCTTAGGAGGGTAATGATGCCATAAAAATTTCAGCTCGAAATGATTTGGCAACAAGGTACTTGCTTCACAAAGTGCCCTCCCTGGACAGACTAAAAAATAATTTGTAGAGCAAAAATATTCATCATGACTATGAAATATTTTTCCATGGGATGATGAAGCATGACCCTAAGGGTATGTAGGAATTTTCTCAGATTTTTGTGGGCACGAAAATTGAGGGTTGCTTTGGAGCATAAGTGAATATAGGGCTTTTTCAGAGAGAAAATGAATATTTTTCATTTAAGAAAAATATTCCCAAGGCAATATTATGGTGTAACAGAGGGCAAGAGATGGTTTTGAGATGAAGAGGAGTCACTTGGGTGAAAATCAAAGTAATGCCCAAGTGCTTAAGTCCAAATGAGTTGATCCAAAACTCAAATTCAATTAAAAATGCTATAAAACCCAGAAAATGAAAAAGAGCAAAAAACAGGGTGTCACACCTAGTTTATGCGTTGCTTCGTAAGGGGCTGATTTGGATCCACATGTTTCATGCTATGGTTAGATTTATCTTAATTCTTCTTTCGTAGTTGCGGAGGTTGCGAGAGGGGTTAGTCATAAGTGGGAGGCTTGTCCAAGTAAGGATAGCACCCAAGCACCGGCCCACCCACATATCAAATTATCAAAATAACAAACACGAATCATATGAGCATGATGAAAACTAACTTGACAGTAATTCCCATGTGTCCTCGGTAGCGCTTTGCTTTATATAAAAGTTCGTCCAGGATTATCCTTTGCTACAAAAAGGATTGGGCCACCTTGTTGCATCTTTGTTACACTTGTTACTTGTTACCCGTTATGAATTATCTTATCACAAGACTATCTGTTACCGATAATTTCAGTGCTTGCGGAAAATACCTTGCTGAAAACCGCTTGTCATTTCCTTCTGCTCCTCGTTGGGTTCGACACTCTTAAACGAAAGGACTACGATAGATCCCCTATACTTGTGGGTCATCAAGCTAATGCGATTCAACTAGACTTTAGATTAATTTGGATTAGCAATGGAACCAAAATTTTGCTTAGAAGTCTATATTGATGGCTAGAAAAAATATTAATCATAAACTATATATGATATGAAAGCATAAAAGTAAGTAAAACACCAATTGGAGTTTAAATTAAAGCGATGCTTCTAGCTAGGATATAAATAAAAGAATTTTGATGAACAATATCGGAAATTTTGTTGCAGAAAAGACAAATGTCTAGGAAGGACAGGGTGAGGGGTTTCAACCAATTGGTTGCTTCAGAGAGGTTTGGATGGGATGAACTAAGGAATTGAACCATAAAATGAACCAAAAATGGGATGATTGTTTAGAGTTGTTATGCTTGCAAATAGCAGGGGTAGGCCCTCTTTTTTTCTGTTTGATGTTTGGCTTGTATCGGAGACACTCTGTTGTTGTAGAAGCTTTAATTGTATTTGTGTGGCACTGTGATGGGGTCAGTCAATTTATTTTGTTTTGTATTTGTGTGCCGTTTTAGTTACTAATACATTTTACTTTGTTTTCAGATTCTGAGGGGGGCTTTAGTAAGTACCGGAGAGTCTCGAGTGGTAGGGCGACCCACGTCAGCAACTCCGGCACAATCGAGTCGTCCGCCTCCCGTTAGCCCGCTACCAATGAGGAGTCGACATCGGATGACGATGTCGGAGTGGACATTGATGTACCGGATCTGCTCACTACTGAGTCGGGCGACATGGTCGCCTCGGACGGCTCAGGGTCTACCTCGAGCAACACTTCCAAGAGGAAGAAAATCCGGGCATGGTCTGGGCAAGGTCCCGGAATCAACAATTGTCGATGACCGTCCTGTCATTACACCGACAGGAGAGTGGTAAGCATTTGATTAGCAACATATTTTGGATACCACAGCTTTGACACTCACATATGCTTGTCTTTTTCATCATGCAGTCACTTGGAATTTATCTCGGCAAAGCCTAAGGGGGGGCGCCCACCGAACCACGTCATCGGCTCCTTCTTGAGGAAGTACTTCCCCCGGTTGGCCAAGCCGGGTGATGACCACCCGCCGGCACCAGGTTTGACTTGGGAGCATTACCAGCAAACCAAGGACGAGCACAATGTCACCATGGCCACCCAGGTCATCACCAGTTTTTTTAAAGTATCTTCGCCACTGCATTTTTCCATATCCAAATTCTTGTATTAACTGCCATATGCTTTCTTGTAGCGAACATTTGCTTGTGTGGATCGTGAGAAGGAGAAGGCGACCAAAGGCATCGTGAAATCTTCCCGAAAGATACCCTCCGACACCAAGCACACGTTGCGGTACAAAGCCATGATGCAGTGTCGACCGCTCGACGACAAGGGAGATAAGATGAGGAGGAAGACTGCTTGCCGGACCAACTTGGAGCAAGAAGAATACTTGTTAGTGGTAAGTGACTACATCGATTGCTAGTACTTTGATTCATCCGCCTCTTGTTCCTCAATGATTCAATTTTGTCTGACTAGGTGAGGGAACCCTGGATGAAGGACGATTGTTGGGAGGCCCTGGTTGACATGTGGTGTGACCCGGCATGGCAGGCGCAGCATATGGAGAAGGGAAACGATCGCGCCAAAATGCCAAGCCCGGCTCATGTCCAGTGGAGTCGGAACCTAACCTCTCTCAAGCAACACATGGTATGTGGATTAAGATGTTACTTTTTCGCACGGTGCATCTTGGTTCATTAAACTTGATAGTTAATTTTGCAGGAGGCGACGTTTGGTCGCCCGGTCCACAACCTGGAGGCCTAGAAAGAAGGCCACAAGGGGAAGGATGGCGCCGAGGTCTCCAGCTTGTCAGCGCTAGAGAAGTACGGTACCTTCAATGAGGTCTTCGAGGAGGTGCACGGGCAGGACACTGAACCTACGTCCAAGCCCCTTGATCCTGAGCTTCTCATCATTGCTGGCGAGGGGAAGGGCCATTGCTGCCACCTCCTTTGCAACGGGGTGATCGCCACCTCCTCGCATCGCAAGCTGCACGAGATACGCGTGTGGAGCACCAGCTCAACTCCATCCATACGGAGTCGCCCAACCGCGCGTCACGTGAGATAGCACGTCTCAAGGTTAGCATCATAACCTGTCATTTATGTCCATGCCTCGAAATAGCACCGTTCCAACCTATATGAACCTAATGCCATATTACATGATTTAATGGAGCAGCGGGCTGCTGAAGAGGAGGAAAGGCGGCTGGCTGAGCAGGAGAGCAGAAATATGGAACGAGCAGACATGAACGAAAGTTTGAAACTACTCGAGAATCAACTACATGTAGAACATTCTCTAAACTAGAGTAGAACATTCATTATATAGCGACGAACCACCCTCATGTGACTCTACTCTTATAGGTTCTTATGCAATCTCGAAGCTGTCGAAATGATGCCCCTCCTCGTCCTCCGGAATCTTAACCCGATGGAAATGATGCCCCTCCTCCTCCTCAAGATGTTGTATGAACATGTGAACTTCTATGTGACGTGCACGTGTTTTGCAAGTAGTGAACTTCCATAAGTTAACAATATGTATAAATTTGCGAATTTGTGTGTGATGTGTACTAGTATGAAACATTTGTCTATATATGTAGACTACTTCAAATTATGCCTATGTGTGTGTTGTGTTACTGGATGAATTAGTAGGGAGCTAGGAGCTCCCACATTCATTTGTTATGATAACATTTTGCACTGCATATATATACAGATATTGCACTGTAATTGTTTTCAGTTGCAGGGATCAGACAAAAAAGAGCATAAAAACAGAAGCAATGGGACACATTTCCGAGAGCCACACTCGGAAACAGATAGGCTACCGAGAGCAGCACTCGGAAAAGGGGTCGTCTGAGAACTGAAACTAATGTTGTGCCCCTCCTTTTCCGACTGTAGCTACCGGAAAAGGAGTCAGCTGAGCAGCACTTTACTACTACAGTGGTGCCACTCTTTTCCAAGGGCTGTGACCCTCGGTAAAAGGTCAGCTACCATGTGGGACCAGTGTCAGTTCCGAAGGTTTTAGTCAACAGTCGTATATTGTGCATTGCCGAGAGCTGCTCTCAGCAAAGACATCGTCATATTATTCTTTTTAAATATTTAGCAAATAATTTAAAACTTTTACTGATAATGTAACCTGTGGGACCACATGTCAGGTAAGGAAAATGTTTATGTGACCTGTTTTTACCGAGGGTGACGTCGCGGCTCTCGGTATAGGAAACCAAGTGACGGCGCCGTCAATTTCGAACGGGCAGGCCACGTGGCTTCTCTTTGCCGTGTGTGGCTCTCGGCGTCTGCCCCGTTTGCCGTGCGGTGCTTGTTCGCCGTGAGCCCGTGACGGCAACATCACATAGTTGCCGTGAAGCCAGATTTGCCGAGTGCTGCTCCGGGTGTTTCTTACTTTGCCGAGTGCCCGTAATTTGGCTCTCGGCGAAGACACTGACACCCAGCGTATACGAAATTTCCAGTAGTGGTGCTATAACGGAATTATAGCGCGCTATTTAAAGGCATGGGTATAATAGATACTCACTACGATCTATATTAATTGTCGCTGATTTAGTGCAAAGTTGTGTTTAATCAGTAACAATTAATATGGATCAGCGGGAGTAGATAGGCAGACAGACAGATAGATGGATGTATAGGTAGATAGAAGATAGATAGATAGATAGATAGAATAGTTAGGATAGATAAATATAGATATTATATAGCTTTGCACAAGACTGGCGTGGGGCTTTAGCTCTACTAGTACTGTAGAATGTAGACTATATATAAAATGAAATGGCGATCAGAATCGTCAGCTTGGATTGCTGTGCAGAAATCCGCTGATGGAGAACATGGAGCTGCCGGGCACAGCCACCTCCGTTCCGGAGCAGGTGCTTGGGGTGCAGTCAGGTACCCATACTGACGGCGGACGGCGCAAACGCCCCACTATGGCCGAGGTAAAGCGGCTCTTGCGGCTCGGTGGGCCGATCATCGTCAGCTGTCTTCTTCAGAACATCGTTAACATGGTGTCCATCGCGGTTGTTGGCCACCTTGGTGAGGTTCAGCTAGCCGGCGCATCACTCGCTAGCTCCTTTGCCCTCGTCACCGGCTACGATGTCGTCGTATGTTTGCCAAGCTCCTCTATCGATCATCTGCTCCGTAATTAATTGAGATGGTTGATTCAGATTCTTGAAAAATTGTTTGTTTGTATGATCAAGACCGGCATGGCGATGGCATTGGACACGCTGTGCGGGCAGGCATTCGGCGCGCGGCAGTACCACCTCCTTGGCGTCTACAAGCAGCGTGCCATGGTGGTGCTCGCGCTTGCCTATGTCCCTATCGTGGCCGTCTGGGCCAATGCCACGCGGATCTTGCTGTTCCTCCGCCAGGACCGGGCCATCGCGGCGGTGGCCGGCGAGTACGCCCGTTGGTTGATTCCGTCGCTCGCGATCCACGTGCCGCTGCAGTGCCACATACGTTTCCTGCAGACGCAGAGCCTCGTGCTGCCCGTCATAGTAGGCTCCGGCGCCGCCGTGCTCTGCCACATTCCATTGTGTTGGGCCCTGGTGCACAAGGCCGGCATGGGGAGCAAAGGCGCGGCGCTCAGCAACACTATCTCCTACGGGATCAACGTGGCTGTGCTAGCTCTGTACGTGAGGCTATCAAGTACCTGTAGCAACACATGGAATGGGTTCTCCCGACAAGCGTTCAAGGAGCTACGCCAGTTCGCCAAGCTCGCCATCCCGTCCGCCATGATGATCTGGTGAGCCAATTCTGGTCAATGATCGACTACGTGTGTTCATCTTCATTTATTCTTACATATATAGTTACATAAACGTCTGGCCTAAATATGCGTGGATGGTATCAATTTATTTTTACAGCTTGGAGTGGTGGTCATTTCATGTTCTTGTCTTTCTATCGGGACTCCTGCCGAATCCACAGCTTGAGACGTCGGTGCTGTCAATATGGTAAGCACATGCACTGCTCTCACATAACTCATACGTAGTTCCTTCAGGAATTCAAATTAAAGACCCTTGATTTTCTGTGTTCAATTCGCAGTCTAAACAGCGGGGGCCTGCTGTACATGATACCACTGGGTCTTTCTTACTCTATAAGGTGCCAGTCCTTGCTCCTTACTACCTGCAATTTAACTACTCCCTCCAACTCATATTAATTGTCCCTGACATAGCAACTAGACAATTTTTTATTTTCCTACTAAATTAATTAATAATTATTTCTTAGTCTATAAGGCCAGTCCTTACTCTTTACTATTACTCCCTTCGTAAATTAATATAAGAGAATTTAGATCACTAAATAGTGATCTAAACGCTTTTATATTAGTTTACAGATGAAGTACCTGCAATGTATCTAGTTAGGTAATTTTCAGTTTTCCTGCTTAATTAATATTTATTTATTTATTGTAGCACTGTCGTCTCAAACGAACTCGGCGCTGGGAAGCCACAGCCAGCAAAGCTAGCTTCTGGAGTGGTCATGTATATTGCATTCTTTGAAGGACTCGTGATAGCGTTGACCATAATCTTGCTTCGACGTATTTGGGGCTATATGTACAGCAACAACCAGGAAGTCGTGTCGTACATTGCTAAGATGCTACCTATCGTCGGTATATCTTTCTTCATTGATGGATTTCACAGTTCCCTTTCAGGTAAAACTGCACTGTTCAACATATTCAAGGAGTAATTCTTAGTGTCGTGACAAGATTACGCAAGTAACTGATGTGTTCTATGAGTCTTGCGTTAACCACAGGCGTGCTTACGGGCTGCGGCAAGCAGAAAATTGGCGCAGGTGTAAATCTCGGCGCGTTCTACTTGTTCGGCATCCCAGTTGCCGCGCTGCTTGCATTTCTCTTCCACCTGAATGGGATGGTAAATTTTAAGACATGCATGCATAAGATCTTATATAGTACTCCCTCCCTTTCATTAAATGGTCCATCTCAAAAATCAGAAATTTCCTATTTATAAGGCTCGACAAATATAGCTTTGTCCACACATTAAATTCTATAAAAAATTGGTTCTCACTGTAGAATCAACGAATGCATGAATGAGTGAGAGGGTCTTGCCTGGACTGAATTGCAAAAAACATCGACATTGAAGACTAGGTTTGCATGAACCACACTTTTATAGTTTTGTGCCCAAAACCCATTAATTCCGAGGCTAATTTTTTGTAAAAAACAATAGTCACCCAGTTCGCTCATTTTAAGCTCGATTATGTCACGTGGGACCCGCTGGATAGGGTGACGTGGCACGAATAATGGGTTGCAAATAGACAAAACAACACGGACTAAGTTGTAAAGAAGTAAAAAAGGGTCACACACGTCGCCCCGGCTAGTGGCACAACCACCATCGTGGCCTCCCTTCGACAAACCATCGGCGGCACAACCACCGGGATGTGCCGCCCCTCCCCCCTCATATTCCCGCCATGGCCACCGCCTCCAACAGCCACTGGCGCCGCCGCTGGCAGGCCTCATCTCCTCCCTTGGCCTTCTCTCTGGTTCTGCCGCCGAAGGACGCAACAGCACGAGCCGCCTCCCAAATCCTCGCCGACTCGCCGGTCCTCACTGGCTCTTCCAGCTGCCGGATCAAGCTCCGCCGCCCGCCGTCGGATCGAACTCTGCCACCACCAGAAACCGTCAGATCCGGCAGGCGTCATCGTCCTTGGGGTTCCCCTGCATCTCCCTCGTTTGCCCAAGGGATGCCGCTTGAGCCCACGTGTGCGGAGCTCCGCCATGGCCATGCCACTGTTGAGCAAGGTTCCCTGCGGTTTCGTCCGGCGATGCCTCCCCCCCTCCCCCCCCCTCCCGTGCTCCACCTCCACCTTGTCGGCTCCCAGGGGCCTTTCCCGTCCCGAACCACGCCGCTTCTCCCATGTGCCCTGCCGCCGGAGCAAGGCCGGCCACGCACGGGGAGTAAGTGGGCGTCGGCCTCCACCATGGGGATGAGAAGAGCCGATTGCGTAATTGTAGGGATCTTTTGGCAAAAGAAATTATTGGGATGTAATTCTCTTTTTTATTTGCCATGTCACCCTGTCCAGCTAGACCCACCTATCATAATTGTGCTCAAAACGACCTAAGCCACCGGTTAGTGTTTTTTTGCGACAAATTAGACTCGGGATTAGTGGTTTTTTACACAAAACTGTAGAAGTATGGTTTTCTTCAACTCTAGCCTTCAATGTCGATGTTTTTTGCAATTCACTCCTCATGCATGTAGCATTAATGTGTTATCTAGCACTTAAGTTCATTTCCTTGGTTGGTGTGATTTGAAGATGAGCCTAGTATAAGGCTGATGCTAGTGGGGAGTATTATACACTAGTATCATACATGTGGTATACTAGTGTATAATACTACATCTGCAGTGCATAGTATAATAGATTAGTATTATAGGTGGTCTCATCTATTGACATGCATGACACATAATAGTATAGAATTTATTATGAGATATCATATTATGATACGGTATCATATTATGATACTCAACGCTCCCTTTCTTCATTTAATTGTACGTCATCTCATCAAAATTACGTAATTGACATGCATGATACTAGTTATGATACTCTCATTACGGGTAGCCTAAAAACCGATCACAAGGGCCCCGCACATATGCTGAATAGGCTAGCTTTCAAGTGGTACATGACAAGCCGCCAATGCATGTTTGGTCTTCTACTTTTTATCTCACGCGAGCGAGCTAACTGGAAGCTATCATCTCTCAGCAGCACCAACCAAAAAGAGAACTCGAAGAACAATGGCAAAGCGTAATCCCTACGCAATCCTCCTAGCCAGAGGATTCCAATGACCTCTCGCATACATTTTCTCCATGACCAGCTTGATCCGCAACTCCCCTTCCTCGATCCTTGTAGGACCTTTGATTTTCTGCAATATACTCCATGTTTTCGAAAAACAACACATGCTAAAGATCACTGCAGTAGGACATCAAAATGTTTTTTTAATCAAAACAGGTCCTATTTCTAATTTTCCAGGTAGTCAGATAGTCAGCCACCCCTCAGAACCAAGTGCCTCTGGTTTTGGGGAAAGAATGAAGCCATGGCCCAAGCATGTCCGCACCCTTCAGGTGGTCTATCCAGATCCAAAGCACAGATAATAACACCTGCCAGATCAACATGGCCAGATTGCAACTGAAAATCAAGTGGTCTACATGGCCACAAAAATGACACTCTTCATTCCTAGTCCAACCTCTTTTGAGCAAATTGTCTTTGGACAAAAATTTGTATTTTAATCAGCAGCCACGGGAAAATCTTTATTTTGTGGGGGATCTTTCGTTTCCAGGTCCCTATATATATCCCACAAGGGCAGGGGATTTCAGGAACAAGTACAAATCTCTCACCACAAAGGTGAGAAGTGGAGAATCAATCATATGAATACCTAATTGTGGAGGTTGCTCGTTACCACCACGCCCAGCATGGACTTGGACGACATTAGGCTTATATTTATTATAAAAGGTGCCTTAAACACAATTAATTTCCTCCGAAGGAGAGACGAGCGAACATAAGAGGCTTGATACGATCTTCAATGAAGGAAGGAAACGATCTGACAAAAAAGAGAGGAAAGCAATCGTAGATTCTGCCAAATCATAAAAAAAGCTTTGTACAAACCATTTGATTGTACAGTGGTTAGCACGCTAGTTGTGCTTTTCCAGAATGACCCCTCTAAGCATTAGTACATTATTGAGCGATTAAAGGGATGCTGATGTGGTAGCCACGTGGGTGGGTTTATCGGTTCCGAATCAGCTTTGGCCTTAATTCATGAAACGAACAAGTTCATGGCCTAAATTGACCGGTTCATGAGTTGCCGACCTAAAGCGTGCAATTAGTTTGAGTTAATGGACGATAGCACATTTCACTCAAAAAGAAATGCAGTACAGTGTAGGGAATCTCTCAGCCGGAGATTTATCTCCAAGCTGGAAATCCTTCCGTAGAAGAGTTTCGCACCACCCGACAAGAGATGGGAAGGATGAGCTCACTGGCCTTCATCAAACCCTACCAAAAGTGAGACCCACCAACTCCATCATTCAGCATAGCTAAAGTTTTATTCTGCAACTATTTCTTACTCCAGTTTACAAGCTCTCCCATCCTTCTCTCCAAATCAAGGATTGAAAAGAGGTGATCACTTCAAACAAACAATATGATGCGTCTCAGAGAATGTTTCTCCTAATCTCATGCTTCTCAAATCTTGCATTCCAAAGAGAGCCGTTATATTCAAAGATTCCATTGCAAGTTTGAATGTTGTTTGACTGAAACTAAGTACTCCCTCGGCACCGGTGCATTAGTCTTCTTAGGTTGTGCACCACGACTAAGGTGAGGGAAAAACAGGAGAACTTGAAGTTTATTTGTTAATTAATAGCATTGCATGCAGAGAATTGATCACTGCATGTTGTGCTAACTATTATAACTCATTGAATGCATACACGCTCCACATCTCCTATCGGCTGATTTCTTTTTTCATGGCGAAAAATAGGGAACGGGGTGGGTAGTTAATGCACCAAACCTAAGAATATTGGAATTATTTGGTTTTCGTAATATGACTTATGCACCGGTATGAAGGGAGTACTATGTGCAAATCCCTGAGCACTAAATCTAGTTCGCTTCCAACAGGGACTTTGGATTGGCATCGTTTGCGGCGGGTTGGTGAAACTGGTGTTGCTTCTATGTATCGCATGGTGCATAGATTGGGAAAAGGAGGTACATTTATACACATCTACCATGCTCCACTACGCGGGCTGGTTGGTTCGTTTTAATTAAATGATTTACTAGGGATTCTAATCCTATTTGATTCCAGGCACTCAAGGCGAAGGACACGGTATTTAGTTCATCTCTCGCACCAACATGATAGTGCGAGCATGCAGGAGCAGGCATTAGCTAGTGCACTTCTCTCTCTCTCTCTCTCTCTCTCTCTCTCTCTCTCTCTACAATCGTTTACAAGAAGAAGAAGATGATGATGAAGAAGAAGAACAAGGCCAAAATTGATTTTGAATTCAACACCCTAAAGTTTTTGTTCTCTTACAAACAAGTTCAACATTTGGATAACACATAGGAATTTTGGTACAAATTTTGGCATAACACGTGGCAAAGAATTGCATGCATGACATTACTTTTTCTTATTTCGCATGGACGGGAAATAACACATGCCTTTACAACAACTCCACCACATACCGGCTCCCAAATTTTACAACTAACAAAAACGACACAAATGTAGGATCAACCACCATTTGAAAAAAGATAGACAACAAATGGGAAGTGAACTACTAGCCTATCACGCGTCCTAGTTGTCATTCTTTCCCGAGGGCCGGCTATTTTCGGTAAAAGTACCACCGCCATGTGGGACATGGGGACCCACACTACAAGAAATATGGCTACTTGCGACCATCAATATTGGTCACTGAATGGTCATTGTTTTTCATTTGCGACATTTTTGTGACTAAAAATAGTTGGTCAAAAGCTCGCCGTTTTTAATGAAACTTAACGACCTTTGTTGTGAAATGGTCGTAGAAGGTAACGACCAAAATAAAAGGTCGTTGGTTCTATGACCAATTATTTTGGTCACTCGCAAGATGCCCACACCATGTCGGATCCGACATGGCAAGCTGACGTGGCAAAATTATGGCCAAATAATTGGTCATTGATTAGAATCAGTCCGGTCCAGATCGACCATTTATATGGGCCAAGACGAGTAATTCAGCCCATTTAATTTATTTTCCCCTATGCTTTGATTAGCTACATGGGCCTGGCCCAACAATTCGGCCTTTTAATTTGTTTGTCTGGCCCTTTTGACGACGGATTTTCTTTTTGGTCTTGTATTTTTCTGGGCCGTTTCTTTGCTGGCCTCTCACATTTTCACCTCGAAAATAATTGTACAATATATCTTGGGCCTAGCCCAGCGAAATAATTGATCCAGTCCAATTTTTTTATTATGCCATTGTCCAATATATTTTGGGCGTAGCCCAGTTCCGGTACATTTTGAAAGCAAGGTGGAATGTTATAGGAGCCCAAAATATAATATTGCCAATATTACAACCATTCATTCTAGCAATACATATCTTTACATCTCAGGAACAGTAAGTGCCAAACAAAACTATTGTACGACAAAGAAAATTAAAACAGAAATTTAGATGATAAGACATAACAGAAGTTCCTATTGTCCTCCTCCTCAACATTTGAAAACCTCATTCACCTGGTAGTAGATCAATCATTACTGAGAAACTATATAGCAGCAAAAAAGTGTTCAGGCGATGCAAAAAATAACAGTCATTACTCATGGTATTCGGGTACAGATTCATTAGCCATTAGAGTAGATAATAACATCACTGGCAACAATTAATATGGTTTGGATCAAGTCTGAAGCATATTACAGTACTGCTCACCTGAAACTTGCTACCATAAAGTAGAGCATCTGAGTTCTTAGCTAATCAAGTCAAGAAGAATCCGCAAGTCCGCAACAGCTAAATCAAGTAAATCGCCATCTAGATACACGATGGTACGATAAAGCACACAAAAATGGGTACCAATCATTCATCTTATCGAGAGAAAATAATATACCTAGTACAAAGGAAAGCAAAATACTGAAGTACCAAGCACGACTAGTAGCTCTGCATAATTGCACCACATATACAACTAGCTGCAGATACATTATATGATTGTACATACTTAACAACGATGGTTTATTATAACAAAGACATTCAAGTGATAATAGTAAAAAATGAACTAAAAGAGCTAAAATAACCATGTGTTATGAACAAAGATCATCTAACCAATTATAAAAATCATAGTACATATAGCTAACAGATATATCAAACCATCCTTAATCCTAAGCATCATCAAAACATAAATCAGAGGACCATCTACCCAGTATAACAGCAAAATGGCTTAGTCATACAACCTGTAAGAGATGGACTCAGGGATGGTAAGCAAACATCAGATGAGGGGAGCGGAGGGTGCAGACGCTTGTACTCGTTGCCGAGCATAACGGTCAGCTTCCCTACGACAGGTTTGATCACCCCCGTCACCACGCTGAAGAGAGCCGCCTCCATGCCAGTCAACCGTGCATGGAGTGATACGTCTCCAACGTATGTATAATTTTTTATTGTTCCATGATATATATTATCCATCTTGGATGTTTTTATGCATTAATATGCTATTTATATCATTTTTTGGGACTAACCTATTAACCTAGTGCCCAGTACCAGTTGCTGTTTTTTCCTTGTTTTTGTCTTCTATAGAAAATCAATACCAAATGGAGTCCAAACGGAACGAAACTTTTTAAGAATTTTTCTTGTACCAGAAGACAACCATGAAGCGTCGGGCAAGCCAAAGGAGCCATGAGAGGGCCACAAGCCCTAGGGGGGTGCCCACTAGTAGAAAACAGGGCTTTCGTTCTAGTCGGAAAGGATCAATAGTCCCGGTCGTGTTATGAACCGGGACTAATGTGAGCATTAGTCCCGGTTCGAGCGGCTAGGAAGCCGGACGCGGCTCGGCAAGCTTTAGTCCCGGGTCAAACACAACCTTTAGTCCCGGTTGGAGATACCAACCGGGACTAAATGGGCTGCGGCAGGATGCGGTCGGTGCGAACCCCTTTAGTACTGGTTGGTGTCTCCAACTGGGTTTAAAGGTTAGACCTTTAGTCCTGGTTGGAGGCACCAACCGGGACTACAGGGGTTAAGGCTTTAGTCCCGGTTGGTGTCTCCAACCGGGACTAAAGGTTAGACCTTTAGTCCCAGTTGGAGATACCAACGCGGACTAAAGGGGTTTTGAAAGTTTCTTTTCTATTTTTCCATTTGTTTTCTATTTTAAATTGCTTATATCTTTTAGGATATTTGATGTTTTTGAATGATTCTTTTTGCTTTAGATTCAAAATTTTGTCTAGTTTCTGTTTGTTCCATTAGTTTTCAAATTTGAATTGTTTAAATTTGAATTTGTTCAAATTTGCTTCAAACCCTAGATTGTGAATAACTTGAGTTTAAAAATAGTTTTTAATTTAATTCTTTTTGCTCCTAGTCACATGTTATATTGTTATCACAGTAAGTTTTATTTGGTTATTTTTAGAATAATTTAAATTAGGATTTTAATTAAAATAGTATTGTTTTGCTTATTTTAAATGTTTTTTTAATTATTTTAACATGTTGTAGTATGCTTCTGTTAGACAACAGTAGATAAATTTTTATAATTAATTAATATTAATTTTGCTACTATTTTGTATTAATAGTTGTTTAGCCTTTAATAATAGTTGATAGAATTAGTTTTGCTATATTAAAAAGTAATTCTTTTTGGTATACCAGGCAAGTTCACTTTGACCATACTTTTCATACCTATGTTTTTATTGCACTTGGTTACACCTTTTCAACTTTCCTCCAGCAGTATATTGAATCTTGTAGTTGAGTAGCAGCACTAGGTAGGAACCCACACCCATGTTACTAAGACCGGGAACGTGACTCTGGCTTGGTTAACCTTAGTTATGACTCTGGCTGGGACGGTGCTAACAGATGTAGTCGACGATAGGATTGGATGGACACCAACCCGGACTAAAGGGGTTCTGAAATTTTCAAACGCTACCCCCCTAGGCCGTTTTTCAAATTTTTAGAATCCTCAAATTCTGAAAGGAAAAAAGTTATCCTCAAATTTAAGTTTTTTCGAATTTTCGGTCAAACTGTGGTCAAACTATGGTCAACTACTTATTCAATAAATATCAGTGTTACTAAATAATTATTGTTTTTTAGAATAATAGTTTCAAACTCAAACGGTGAAACCTGTGACATCATGCTCAAGTTCAACTCCTAAAATCAAATAACAGCAGTTGCTGCAACTGGATATACATTGTATATAGTGATTAAGGGATTCACCAATTATACCTGAGCTAGTACCAAATCAACAAATTATAACCATTTTATCAATTAATCTAGATTAGGCACTTGTGCTTAGCCAAACATAGAAAGCTCATTATTTCTCCGAAAATGCATAGGAGCTCTCGGGTGCTACGCCCCCCTATGTTCAAAAATAATTTAGTAATTCAAAAAAGTCAAAAAATCCCGGAACTTTTTATGGAATCAAACATGACCAAGTGTTGTACTCGTATAAAAAGATTAAATAGGGAATGACTTTTATTGTATCGCGGGTTAAAGATTTCCCAAAAAATGCTAGATACAGGTACTATACATGTTATATTGTCGTCATAAATTTGTCTTTTTTGCCCTGAAGTCAACGAGAATCATTCCTTGGCCAAACTTTTTATATGAGTACAATACCTAGTCATATTTGGTTCAAAAATATATCCAGGATTTTTTTTACTCTTTTTTTGAATTATTAAATTATTTTTGAATATAGGGGGGTGGAGCACCCAAGTTTTCCTAATCCGCTTCCATTATTTCTCATCCTAATCACATCACGAAGAAGCAATTGATTCCAGCATATGAGAAATAATATTCAAAATTATTTTTATTTAAAAATAAATGATGTCATATTTGGATTCCTCACATTTTTTTGATAATAATGGATATATTATTTGTCAAATTTTGATTTACAGATTTAAAGATATTAATTATGCCATATTAAATGAATAAATGGCAAAAAAAATGAATAAAATAATATTATTACTTATTTTATTTTTATTTAAATTCAATATTATTATTACTTATTTTATTTTAATAATTGTTTGGACTTCAAAAAAATAAATCATGTGACATCAAGACTTAAGGGTTAATAGGATTGATAGCTTACTATTATTAGGAAAGCAACAAGTGCAGACTTGGAAACTAGGGGAAATAGAACTGGGAAGTTAAGTGTGCTCGGGCTGGAGTAGTGAGAGGATGGGTGACCGGCCGGGAAGCTAGACGATTTGGAATGAGTGCTCTAATCAAAAAAATCAAAAAAATCAAAAAAACATTAAAAACATTATTTGAGTCTTCTCTGAACTCTTTTAGGCATGATTAAGATAGCTTTGTATTTCTCTCCTATATATTGATTTGGTTTGGCCAACTAGATTGATTTTTCTTGCAATGGGAGAGGTGCTTTGTGATGGGTTCAATCTTGCGGTGTCCTCACCTAGTAACAGAATGGGTAGCGATGCACGTATTGTATTGTTTCCATCAAGGATAAAAAGATGTTTTTTTACCATATTGATTGGATCTATCCCTGTACATCATGTCATCCTGCTTAAGGCGTTACTCGGTTCTTGTTAACTTAATACACTAGATGCATGCTGGATAGCGGTCGATGTGTGGAGTAATAGTAGTAGATGCAGGCAGGAGTCAGTCTACTTGTCACGAACGTGATGCCTATATTCATGATCACTGCCTTAGATATCGTCATAACTATGCGCTTTTCTATCAATTGCTCAACAGTAATTTGTTCACCCACCGTATGTTTTCTTTCAAGAGAGAAGCCTCTAGTTAAACCTATGCCCCCTAGGTCTATCTTTATCATGTTGTTTTCAGATCTATAAAACCAAAAACCTAAAAATACCTCGCTGAGTTTTATTTACTTTTATTTTGTTTTACATCTATCACTATCAGATCTCATCCTTGCAAGTAGCCGTGAAGGGATTGACAACCCCTTTATCGCGTTGGGTGCAAATATTTTTTTGTTGGTGCAGGTGCTATCATTGGAGACTTGTGTGTTCCTCCTACTAGATTGATACCTTGGTTCTTACTGAGGGAAATAGTTATCTCTACTTTGCTACATCACCCTTTCCTCTTCAAGGGAAAAATCAACGCAAGCTCGTGAAGTAGCAGGAAGAATTTCTGGCACCGTTACCGGGGTGGTTCTACATCAAGCCTACCAAGTACCTATCATAAACTCTCATCTCTTGCATTACATTATTCGCCATTTGCCTCTCGTTTCCCTCTCCCCCACATCTAAAATGTTTTCAAGAAAAGCACAAAAATATTTGCCTTCTTTCCATTCGTCCTTTCGTTTGCTTTTCATTTGCTCGTGTGCTAGATCGTTTGCTTTGAACTTATCATCATGAGTGATTTCGGTATGGCACAAACAGATGATGGGAGAACTCCTAAAATTGGACGTTCTACCAATCTGGATGCTAAAACTATCATTTTGGGACAAGGGAATGTCATAGGAAAAGAGGCCATCCAGGAGTTCTTTAATTGTGTTGGAACTTTGATCACATATGCTTCTATACTTAAAAGAACCAAAAACTTATGTAGAGGCTATTTCAGCACTAGTTCTGAAGCTTGAGCATAGATTTGTTCGTACTCATCCTACCTTGCAAAGATTGTTTTATGAGCTAACTGTCATAATGGATCCTAGAGCTAAAAAGATAGGAGCCCTTGTTCGTATGAATGAATTTGATCACATATTACGGGAGGCTAGAGAGATCTTTGATTTTTACGGTATGAACCGTGAAAAACCAGTTATAGATGAGATCGTCTACAACAATGATTATGTGTTAAGACATTTGCTTCATAATGATCGCATTTTTGATGAAAATCTTAAGAAGCAAATCCCCGTTTTAGATATGATTCAACAATTTTTCAATGTTGTTAATCAACTATATTCTTGGATAGTAGCTGGTAACCGAAGGGGGTATACCGAGGGACAACTTGATAATGCTAAAATTTCTATGGATGATGTGTTTCATGTTATATTTGAGAACCCTCCTGACCAAAATACATCTACGGCAAAGAATGCCAACGATGACATCTGTGACGCCTGGATAATTAAGCTACAGTGAACCTCTGCTAATGATGCCATGTCACCTCGGTTATTGTTGATAAACTCGCGTTGATTCGAAACCGATTCAAATTTAATTTCGAAATCAAGTCAAACGATAAAGGTTTTCAAATATTGAAACTAAAATGTTCAGGTTGTGCCAAATAATGCATAGGTAATTATTGTGGAGAAACCACACTTTTATAAAATGATTGAATGCTCTAAAATGATTTAAGCAGTAGCTAAAACAATTAAATAAATGCCTTTTGTATTTTATAAAATACTAAACTGTTTTATTTGGGGGTTAAACCTTTTTGTGATCGAGGTATAATTAGTGATACTAATTTAGGTGCAACTTTTATGTTTTATAAAACTAAAATAAAATAAACCTGTAGAAAGAAAAATAAGAAAAGAAAAACAAACAAAATAAATAAAACAGGGCAAAACCCCCTGGCCAATTGGGCCAAACGGCCCAGCCGGCCAGCCCACTAACCTAGCCGGCCAACCCCCGGCCTACACATACCCCCACTACCCAAACCCTAACCCACCGACACCCTCACTCGCTCGCTCTCTCCCCCTCCCCCCGATCCCGATCTGGATCGGGGCTTGACGCCGCATCGCCGCTGCATAGAGGACCGCTGTCGCCCGGAGCTGTCAACCGTCGCCGCCTCGCCTCCTTGTGCTCCTCCCCGCGGGTCGCCCCCGAGCCTCGCCGCCTCCTGGTCTCTACATCGCCGGTGAGGGCCCCGCCCTCCCCCGTGTCTCCCTCTGTCCCGTGCCTGCCACGCTCGGCCACCGCGTCCCCCCACCACTCCGGCGCCTTAGGGCTCGGCTCCGCCTCGCCCGCTCCTCCTCCTGCTCACCGCACCCCGCGTCCACGCCTCCTCGCGCCGCCCAAAACCCCCGCATGCGCCCGCGACAGCGCCCCCATGCGCCAGCCCGTGCACTAGCCGCGCTCCCACCGCGTCCGGCCCCGAACTGCTACCGTCCTGGGCGTCCTGCACCGTGATGGCCGCACCCCGCACCCCTGCTCCACGGCTGCAGCTGCCTCCTCTACTCGCCGCGCGCCCTGCCCTTCGCGCCCAAAGCCCCGCGCCACTCCCAGCCCCAGCCGCCCGCGCACGCGCGCCCCCGCCCCCGCGCCGGCTATGCCCGCTCGCCGCACCCGCCGTGCCGCTACCTCCCCAGGTCGCCGTGGCCTCGCCCGTTGCCGCTTCCTCGCCGGCCTCGCGCCGTCCCGACGGCCGGCGCCCGCCACCACGGCCGCGCCCTACCTCGGCGGGATCCCCCTTCGCCGGCGACCTCGCCCCGCACCGGGCGGGTTGCGCCCCAGTGCCCGATGCCCATCGTCGCTCGGGCTACGCCCGTTAGCCCGCCCCGCTAAGCCCCTGGCCAAATGACAGCCGGGCCCCACCCCAGAACGTTAAAAAAAGGGATAAGAAAGAAAATAAAATATATAATTAATAAATAAATAAATTAATTAATTAACTTAATTAATTTAGGTTAATTAACTTAACCTAATTAACCTGCCTTATTATAGTAATTAAATCTGTTAATTAGTGTAGAGGCAATGACAAATGGGACCCATCAGTCAGTTGACTGGTCAATGGTCAACTTTGACCGCTGATGTCATGATGACGCTGTAAATGTTTTTGAATAAAACTAATGTAGAAAATGAATTAAAACTTGAAAATTAATATAAAATAATCCAGAACTCGGACGAAAATACTTTATACATGAAAGTTGCTCCGAACGACGAGACGAATCCGAATACGCAGTCCGTTCGTCCGCCACACGTCCCTAGCATAGTGAACATGCAACCGTCCCCCTTCGGTTCGACTGTCCGAAAACATCAAACATCGGAATACTTTCCCGGATGTTTCCCCCCTTTGCTAGCATCACCTAATACCGTGTTAGGGCACACCTAGCACCGTTATATGTCATGTCATGCATCATCATGCATCTATTTGCATTGTATTCATTGTTTCTTCCCACTCTTCTCTTCGGTAGACTACGAGACTGACGCCACTGCTACCCCGATCGACTACGGTGTTGACGACCCCTGCTTCTTGCCAGAGCAACCAGGCAAGCCAAACCCCCTTGTTCATCCCGATATCGCCTACACTTTCCCTCTACTGCTTGCATTAGAGTAGTGTTACTGTTTCATCGGTTTGATCCTATACTGCTACATAGCCTGTCCTTGTTACTTCTGTTGTTACCTTACCTGCAAGCCTATATGCTTAGTATAGGTTGCTAGTTTATCATCAGTGGCCCTACATACTTGTCCGTCTGCCATGCTATACTACTGGGCCATGATCACTCGGGAGGTGATCATGGGTATATACTATATACTATTATATACTTAGGTTACTTTTGGATATGGGGCTGAAGGGACAGGTGGTTCCACCCAGGTAGTGGTGGGCCTGGGTTCCCGACGGCCCCCGAGTGTTACTTTGTGGCGGAGCAACAGGGCAGGTTGTAACCACCTAGGAGACAGGTGGGCCTGGTCCCTGGTCGGCGTCCGTGGATACTTCAAATAACACGCTTAACGAGATCTGGATATTTGATCTGAGTCTGGCCACTGGCCTATACGCACAAACCACCACGCGGGAACAGTTATGGGCACTCGACGTCGTAGTATCAGCCGAAGCCTCCTAGACGTCAGCGACTGAGCGGCGCGCGCCGGGTTGGACCGCGCAACACAACTTCCTTTTTAATGGAGGTTGCTAGGTCTGCTCACCAGCCGCGTTCGCAACATGCAGGTGTGCAACGGGCGATGGGCCCAGACCCCTGCGCGCTTAGGATTTAGACCGGTGTGCTGACCTCTCTGTTAGGCCTAGGTAGGGCTGCGACGTGTTGATCTTCCGAGGCCGGGCATGACCCAGGAAAATGTGTCCGGCCAGAGGGATCGAGCGTGTTGGGTAATGTGGTGCACCCCTGCAGGGAGTTTATCTATTCGAATAGCCGTGTCCCTCGGTAAAAGGACGACCCGGAGTTGTATTCTGACCTTATGACAATTAGAACTGGATATTCATAAAACACACCTCTTACAAGTTCCAGAGACAACCGGGTGATCGCTTTCCCATAGGGCGACGAGGGGAGGATCGCCGGGTAGGATTATGTTATGCGATGTCACTTGTTACTATACTTGCTACTCTCTTCTACATGCTTCAAGATGGAGGCAGCCGGAAGCATAGTATTCGATAGGACTAGCTACCCCCCCCCCTTATTCTGGCATTCTGCAGTTTAGTCCACAGATACTACCCATTTCATTGATACCGATGCATATGTAGTGTACATCCTTGCTTGCGAGTACTTTGGATGAGTACTCACGGTTGCTTTGCTCCCTCTTTTCCCCCTTTTCCATTCTTCTCGGACATCGCAACCAGATGCTGGAGCCTCGGAGCCAAACGCCACCTTCGACGACTCCTAATACACCGAGGGTGCCTACTACTACGTGCAGGCCGCCGCCGACGACCAGGAGTAGTTAGGAGGATCCCAGGCAGGAGGCCTCCACCTCTTTCGATCTGTATCCCAGTTTGTGCTAGCCATCTTATGGCACCTTGTTTAACCTTATGTCTGTACTCAGATATTATTGCTTCCGCTGACTTGTTTATATTAGAGCACTTGTATTCGAGCCCTCGAGGACCCTGGCTTGTAATATGATGCTTGTATGACTTACTTCTGTTTAGAGTTGTGTTGTGATATCTTCCCGTGAGTCCCTAATCTTGATCCTACACATTTGCGTGTATGATTAGTGCACGATTGAATCGGGGGCGTCACAAGTTGGTATCAGAGCCGACTGCCTGTAGGAATCCCCCTTCCAAACTCCTTGGCCGAAGTCGAGTCTAGTCAATTGCAAAACTTTTACTAACATGGCCATGTGGCTTATGGGCCCATGTCACCATTGGGTGGTATTAGGATCTTTTATTCCTCGTCTATACTCTAGGATTCTGATCTCTCTTCAATTGTTCATGTGTTTCACAGAACACTTTGAAATGCTATTCGATCTTCCGAGAATCCTCTACAGCTTAGTGCTTTTGGAATTCTTCTTGCCTGCTTGCATTATGGTTAGTTTCATATGTCTAGTAGTCTTCGTTGACATCCTTTGTCGCTATCATTTTGCGTCCCCTGATTAATTACGTTGCGAATGCTCGCAATCCTCAATCAGATCCTAGAATTCATCCTTTCAGCTCAGACATCATTTTAAACATGAGCTGGATCTCCACCAATCAAATTGCCATCGATTGTACCCCTAAGCCTACTCAACTTATCCATCCTTAATCAGAGCGATTGCTTCTGATCCCTCGATTTGGAAATCATAATTCCTTTACATTTGAGCTTTGAATTAGTTAGTTGTTTCTATAATCTGATCTCCTTGCATTCTTTCTTCTTCTGGTTGAGTACCGATGCTCACAACAGATCCCTTGTGGACCACCAAATCCTTCGTTGGATTTTATCCGACAGCATCCTTCATATTCAATAACCTTATGAGCCTGTTCCCGGATACATAATGCTCTTGGTAAATTGTATTCTCTGATTTGGCTAACCATGCTCTGCTTTCGAGCTTGTGTTAATTACTCCTGAAGTTTATGTTATATGTTCCCAAGATGCCTTATGGGATGAACTTATACCTTCTCTAAAACCGTATGAACCCGAAAGTTTTCACAAGTCATACCCTTCTGGTGTCTTACCAGATAATTTTCAACTCTACAACTTCTTCGAAGAGGAGAAGTGAATGAAAGGTTAGGCATTGAAGAAGTGGGAGTGGACCTTGAACCTTTACTTTCATGCCCATGGACCCGATGTGGAACTTAACATGCAAGCTTCTCGTAATAATAATTATTCCCTTGTTATAAAATCATATTGTATTTTGTTTTGGTCCTTTGTAATCGTGGTTCTGACCATGATTGTTCTTCTTTGATCCCATTTCGTGGACAAGTTAAAGCACTTATCTTCTACAAATCAGTATGCCTGTCCAAACTCTATACTGAACTACCTCGAGTATTGCCCCCCTACTATCTCGAGGATATCATGCTATTGCACTACGTCCTATGAATTTTCTGATGAAGTGATACCTTTCCCTGTCATAGTCACTCCACGGGTTCTGGGTTGTCGTCAACCGAGACCAGCGAATAGATAATCGATTCCGCTCTGTGATTCAGTACTCCTAGCACTTTGTTGCTGGGAAGTTTGATACTACATCACGTCATTCCTATCCTGATTAGCTAAATCATTATCATGCTAATTTTAACTGTGCTACCTGGTCCTTCTTCCCGAAGCACAATTTTCGATGATGAGCTAAGCTTACGTCGACCTTCCTCATCATATCACTTCACCTTGAACAAAAAACTTGATCTCGAGTTTGTGTCGTATCCGTGGTTCCAATAACCTTTCGCTGCATCAGTCCTTTTGCTTGATGCAGTCATTGTTCGATTGCTTCTTCATGAAGCCTCTCGACAAAATTTGTCGTGGCCATCATCAATATTTTGACTCCTTCCAAGATATTAGTCGAATTCATGATCATAAGTGCCATCCTCATTGATACATCCATTTTGCATCATGCTTTTTATGTTGATAATTATTGCATTATGGGCTGTTATTACACATTACGGCACAATACTTATGCCTTTTCTCTCTTATTTTACAAGGTTTACATGAAGAGGGAGAATGCCGGCAGCTGGAATTCTGGGCTGGAAAGGGAGCAAATATTAGAGACCTATTCTACACAACTCCAAAATTCATGAAACTTCACGAAGAGTCATTTTGGAATTAATAAAAAATATTGGACGAAGAAAGCACCAGAGGGGGGCCACCTGCCATCCACAAAGGTGGAGGGCGCGCCCTACCCCCCTGGGCGCGCCCCCTGCCTTGTGGGCCACCTGGCAGGCCCCCGATGCCCATCTTCTGCTATATGGTGTCTTTTGCCCAGGAAAAAATCAAGAGGACGCTTTCGGGACGAAGCGCCGCCGTATCGAGGCGGAACCTGGGCAGAACCAATCTAGGGCTCCGGCGGAGCTATTCTGCTGAGGAAACATCCCTCCGGGAGGGGGAAATCATCACCATCGATCCTCTCATCGAGAGGGGGTAAATCTCCATCAACATCTTCACCAGCACCATCTCCTCTCAAACCCTAGTTCATCTCTTGTATGCGATCTTTGGCTCAAAACCTCAGATTGGTACCTGTGGGTTGCTAGTAGTGTTTATTACTCCTTGTAGTTGATGCTAGTTGGTTTATTCGATGGAAGATCATATGTTCAAATCCTTAATGATAATTAATACTCCTCTGATTATGATTATGAATATGCTTTGTGAGTAGTTATGTTTGTTCCTGAGGACATGGGAGAAGTCTTGTTATAAGTAATCATGTGAATTTGGTATTCGTTCGATATTTTGATGAGATGTATGTTGTCTTTCCTCTAGTGGTGTTATGTGAACGTCGACTACATGACAATTCACCATGATTTGGGCCTAGGGGAAGGCATTGGGAAGTAATAAGTAGATGATGGGTTGCTAGAGTGACAGAAGCTTAAACCCTAGTTTATGCGTTGCTTCGTAAGGGACTGATTTGGATCCATATGTTTCATGCTATGGTTAGATTTATCTTAATTCTTCTTTCGTAGTTGCGGATGTGCGAGAGGGGTTAATAATAAGTGGGAGGCTTGTCCAAGGAAGGGCAGCACCCAAGCACCGGTCCACCCACATATCAAATTATCAAAGTAACGAACGTGAATCATATGAGCATGATGAAAACTAACTTGACAACAATTCCCATGTGTCCTCGGGAGCGCTTTGCTGTATAAAAGAGTTCGTCCAGCCTTGTCCTTTGCTACAAAGAGGATTGGGCCACCTTGCTGCACCTTAGTTCCTTTTGTTACTTGTTACCCGTTACAAATTATCTTATCACACAACTATCTATTACCGATAATTTCTGTGCTTGCAGAGAATACCTTGTTGAAAACCGCTTGTCATTTCCTTCTGCTCCTCGTTGGGTTCGACACTCTTACCTATCGAAAGGACTACGATAAATCCCCTATACTTGTGGGTCATCAAGAATCTTTTCTGGCACCGTTGCCGGGGAGTGAAGCGCCTTTGGTAAGTGGAATTTGGTAAAGAAACATTTATATAGTGTGCTGAAATTTACTGTTACTTGTTACTATGGAAAATAACCCGTTGAGGGGTTTGTTCGGGGTATCTTCACCCCGACTGGAAGAGCAAAGAGTTACCCCTCAACCTACTGCACCTACTGAAAATATTTATTATGAAATTCCTTTGGGTATGATAGAGAAACTGCTAGCTAACCCTTATACAGGAGATGGGACACTACATCCTGATATGCATCTAATCCATGTGGATGAAGTTTGTGGATTATTTAAGCTTGCAGGTTTGCCCGGGGATGAAGTCAGGAAGAAGGTCTTCCCTTTATCTTTGAAGGAGAAGGCATTAACATGGTATAGGCTATGTGATGATATTGGATCATGGAACTACAACCAATTGAAATTGGAATTTCATCGGAAGTTTTATCCTATGCATCTGGTTCATCGTGTCGGAATTATATTTATAATTTTTGGCCTCGTAAAGGAGAAAGTATCGCTCAAGCTTGGGGGAGGCTTAAGTCAATGTTATATTCATGCCCCAATCATGAGCTCTCAAGAGAAATTATTATTCAAAAAATTTATGCTCGGCTTTCTCATAATGATCGATCCATGCTCGATACTTCTTGTACTGGTTCTTTTATGTAGAAGGATATTGAATTCAAATGGGATTTATTGGAAAGAATTAAACGCAACTCTGAAGATTGGGAACTCGACAAAGGTAATGAGTCAGGTATAAACCTTAAGTTTGATTGTGTTAAATCTTTTATGGATACCGATGCTTTTCGTGATTTTAGCACTAAATATGGACTTGACTCTGAGATAGTAGCTTCTTTCTGTGAATCATTTGCTACTCATGTTGATCTCCCTAAGGAGAAGTGGTTTAAATATCATCCTCCCATTGAAGCTAAAGTAGTTGAACCAATTAAAGTTGAAGAAGATACTATTACTTATAATGTTGATCCTATTATTCCTACTGCTTATATTGAGAAACCACCTTTTCCTATTAGAATAAGGGATCAAGCTAAAGCTTCAACTGTGGTTCGTAAGAGTGATACTAGAACACCTACACCCCCTGAACAAATCAAAGTTGATCCTAGTATTGCTGTGGTTAAAGATCTCTTGGTTGATAATATTGATGGGCATGTTATTTATTTCTATGATGAAGCTGCTAGAATTGCTAAACCTGATATTAAAGATAAACATAGACCTGTTGTTGACGTGCCGGTTGTTTCTGTTAAAATAGGAGATCATTGTTATCATGGCTTATGTGATGTGGGTGCTAGTGTGAGTGCAATTCCTTTTACTTTATATAAAGAAATTATGAATGATATTGCACCTGCTGAGATAGAGGATATCGATGTTACTATTAAGCCTGCCAATAGAGATACTATATCACCAATTGGGATTGTTAGATATGTTGAAGTCTTGTGTGGGAAAATGAAATACCCTACTGATTTTCTTGTTCTTGCTTCCCCACAAGATGACTTTTGTCCCATTATATTTGGTAGACCTTTTTTGAATACCGTTAATGCTAAGATAGACTATGAGAAAGATATTGTGACTGTTGGTTTAGGGGATATGTCTCATGATTTTAATTTCTCTAAATTTTGTAGACAACCCCATGATAAAGAATTGCCTAGTAAGGATGAGATTATTGATCTTCACTAGTAGAAAACAGGGCTTTGGTCCAGGCTTTCCCAGCCCATCAGTCCCGGTTCAGTCACGAACCGGGACCCATAGGGGCATACGTCCCGGTTCGTGCGCCCAGGGGGCCGGCCGGGCCTCGTGGGGCATTGGTCCTAGTTCGTCTGGACCCTTTTTTCTCGGTTCCAGACATGAACCGGGACCAATGGGCCTCGCTCCTAGCCCACATCCTTTGGTCCCGGTTCGTGGCTGGAACCGGGACGAAAGGGTGGCCTTTAGTCCCGGTTCCAGCCACGAACCGGGACCAATGTTGTGCCTATATATACCCCCTCGCCTGCAAGCAGAGCACTCCACTGCTCTGTTTTTTCTGGCCGGCTAGGCGAGGGCTTTGTGGTGCTCTAGCTCACCTCCTATGCACATGAGGTGTTTGATGAAATGCCCGAGCCACACTACTTAAGCTTTCTTCTGTCCAAGCTCGACCTCCAAGCTCCATTTTCCTCAAGATTTGTCTAGGTTTAGCGGTCCGTCATGTCCCGTCCCCGTCTTCACCGCCATCGATCGCCCGCGCCGATCACGTCGCCGGCACCACCGTGGTGAGCCTCTTGTTCTTATCTTCTTTCTAAAAGAGAAAAATTCCTACTTGTATGATTTAGATAGATACTTGTATAATTTTCTTACTTTTATTATTGTTTGTTATTATATAGTGCGATGGTTTTGGTATCCGCCCCCGTCGGCCCTCGTCCTGTCTATGATTCGGATGTGGTATATATTATATTTTATAACTATTTGGTTCATTTATTGTTTATGACAATTATGCCGACCAACGTGACACAGATTTTATTTATCTAGGAGGTATGTGAACCGGAAATTCCAACCGACCCTATTGTCGAGAGGTTAAATTTAGTTGAAGAAGAAAACAATTACTTGACAGAAAAAATAAAAAAAATTGAGGAGGAGAAGATGATATTGGAGTTGCATGTTGCAGATGTCGTCGATGATCACAAGATCAAGATGGATGCAATGCGCTTCAAGATTAGAAAGTATAGAAAATATGCCATTCATACCGAGGCTTGGTATCATTATGTCGTTGGATCAATTGTTACCTTGGTTGCGATTATGATCGCATTTGTTGTTGCATTGAAATGTTTTACATTGTTTCAATGTATGGTTTAATTAGATGCTCTGGAGAGCTATATGTTGTTCAATGAGAACTATGTATGTACTTTGGTTTTAATGTGATGATGAACTTCTATTAATTTGGTCACTTATCTATTCATGATGTTTTGTAATGGTTTTTGACACACTTAATTATATATAATGCACGCAGATGAACCGGCAAAGGATGTACGGTGAGAGACACACCTCCGAGTACATTAAGGGCGTGCATAATTTTCTCGAAGTGGCTGAGGCAAACAAGCAGAATGGTTTTATGTGTTGTCCATGCCCTATATGTGGGAATACGAAGTCTTACTCTGACCGGAAAATCCTTCACACCCACCTGCTTTATAAGGGTTTCATGCCACACTATAATGTTTGGACCAAGCACGGAGAAATAGGGGTTATGATGGAAGACAGCGAAGAAGAAGAGGACGATGACAACTATGTGCCCCCTGAATACGGTGATGCTGCAATGGGGGAAGCTGAAGATCAAGAGGAACCAGACGATGTGCCCAATGATGATCTCCGCCGGGTCATTGTTGATGCAAGGAGACGGTGCAAAAGTGAAAAGGAGAAGCTAAAGTTCGATCGCATGTTAGAGGATCACAAAAAAGGGTTGTACCCCAATTGCGAAGATGGCAACACAAAGCTCGGTACCGTACTGGAATTGCTGCAGTGGAATGTAGAGAATGCTGTGCCTGACAAAGGATTTGAGAAGCTACTGAAAATATTGAAGAAGAAGCTTCCAAATGATAACGAATTGCCCGACAGTACGTACGCAGCAAAGAAGGTCGTATGCCCTCTAGGATTGGAGGTGCAGAAGATACATGCATGCCCTAATGACTGCATCCTCTACCGCGGTGCGTACGAGGATTTGAGCGCATGCCCGGTATGCGGTGCATTGCGGTATAAGATCAGACGAGATGACCCTGGTGATGTTGACGGCGAGCCCCCAGGAAGAGGGTTCCTGCCAAGGTGATGTGGTATGCTCCTATAATACCACGGTTGAAACATCTGTTCAGAAATAAAGAGCATGCCAAGTTGATGCGATGGCACAGAGAGGACCGTAAGAAAGATGGGAAGTTGAGTGCACCCACTGACGGGTCGCAGTGGAGAAAAATCGAGAGAAAGTACCGGGCTGAGTTTGCAGGTGACCCAAGAAACGTATGGTTTGGTTTAAGCATGGATGGCATTAATCCTTTCGGGGAGCAGAGCAGCATTCACAGCACCTGGCCCGGGACTCTATGTATGTATAACCTTCCTCCTTGGATGTGCATGAAGCGGAAGTTCATTATGATGCCAGTTCTCATCCAAGGCCCTAAGAAACCCGTCAACGACATTGATGTGTACCTAAGGCCAATAGTTGAAGAACTTTTACAGCTGTGGAATGGAAAAGGTGTACGTGTGTGCGATGAGCACAGACAGGAGGAATTTGACATGCATGCGTTGCTGTTTGTAACCATCAATGATTGGCCTGCTCCCAGTAACCTTTCAGGACAGACAAACAAGGGATACCACGCATGCACGCACTGTTTAGATGACACCCAAAGTATATACCTGGACAAATGCAGGAAGAATGTGTACCTGGGGCATCGTCGATTTCTTCCGACCAACCATCAATGTCGAAAGAAAGGCAAGCATTTCAAAGGTGAGGTAGATCACCGGAAGAATCCTGCCATGCATACCAGTGATCACGTACTTGCTATTGTCAATGATTTACAGGTAATCTTTGGAAAGGGTCCCGGCGGACTATCTGTTCAAAATGACGCTGAGGGACGCGCACCCATGTGGAAGAAGAAATCTATATTTTGGGACCTACCCTGCTGGAAATACCTAGAGGTCCGCTCTTCAATCGACGTGATGCACGTGATGAAGAACCTTTGCGTGAACCTGTTAGGCTTCTTGGGCGTGTATGGAAAGACAAAAGATACACTGGAGGCATGGGAGGACCTGCAATGTTGGCACGAAAAAGAGGGCATGCCTCCAAAGCAGTATGAAGGTCCTGCCAGCTACGCTGTTACCAAAGAAGAGAAGGAAATCTTCTTTGAATGCCTCCTCAGTATGAAGGTCCTATCTAGCTTCTCGTCGAATATAAAGGGAATAATAAATATGGTAAAGAAAAAGTTCCATAACCTAAAGTCTCATGACTGCCACGTGATTATGACGCAACTGCTTCCGGTTGCATTGAGGGGGCTTCTACCGGAAAACGTTCGATTAGCCATTGTGAAGCTATGTGCATTCCTCAATGCAATCTCTCAGAAGGTGATCGATCCAGAAATCATACCAAGGCTAAGTAGTGATGTGGCGCAATGTCTTGTCAGTTTCGAGCTGGTGTTCCCACCATCCTTCTTCAATATCATGACGCACATCCTAGTTCATCTAGTCGACGAGATTGTCGTTCTGGGCCCCGTATTTCTACACAATATGTTCCCCTTTGAGAGGTTCATGGGAGTCCTAAAGAAATATGTCCGTAACCGCACTAGGCCAGAAGGCAGCATCTCCATGGGCCATCAAACAGAGGATGTCATTGGGTTTTGTGTTGACTTCATTCCTGACCTTGAGAAGATTGGTCTCCCTCAATCGCGGTATGAGGGGAGACTGACTGGAAAAGGCACGCTAGGAGGGGACTCAATAATATGAAGGGACGGGCATTCTTGGTCTCAAGCACACTACACAGTTCTACAGAACTCTACCGTGGTGACCCCGTATGTCGATGAACACAAGAACATTCTGCGCTCCAAACACCCGGAGCAGTGTGACGACTGGATTACATGTGAACACATCAGGACTTTCGGTAGTTGGTTGGAAACACATCTCAGAGGTGACAACACTATTTCTAATGAGCTGTACTCGTTGTCTAGGGGACCATCTTCGACTGTATTGACTTACAAAGGATACGAGATAAATGGGAATACATTTTACATGATCGCCCAAGATCAAAAGAGCACCAACCAAAACAGCGGTATCCGCTTTGATGCAGCAACAAAGAGGGGAAAGGACACATATTATTGTTACATAGTGGACATATGGGAACTTGACTACGGACATGATTTTAAGGTCCCTTTGTTTAAGTGCAAATGGGTCAATCTGTCAGGAGGCGGGGTACAGGTAGACCCACATTATGGAATGACAACAGTGGATCTGAACAATCTTGGGTACACAGACGAACCATTCGTCCTAGCCAATGATGTGGCACAGGTTTTCTAAGTGAAGGACATGTCTACCAAACCGAGAAAAAGAAAAGATAAGGAAGCGAATACATCATACGATGAGCCAAAGCGCCACATAGTTCTGTCAGGAAAAAGAGACATCGTGGGATTGGCGGGCAAGACATACATGTCTGAAGATTATGAAAAGTTTCATGAAATTCCTCCCTTCAAAGTCAAGGCTGACCCAAGCACCCTGGTAAGCGATGAAGAATATCCATGGTTACGACGCAATAAGCAAAGGACACAAGCGAAGAAAAAGTGAAGACAGATGAAGTCAGAAAGGGTTGAAAATTGATGATGTGGCTTTGAATGGTTCATTTTGAACACACAAAAAGTCTGGACTTCAAATAAGTTCAAAAAAATGAAATCCCTTTGTAACAGATGAGTTTTCGTCCGAAACCCTGATATTTCGAAAGAGATTGTCCATTTTGTACACGAAGTGCATCCAGTTTTTGCCGTAACTCTCTCAACTTTTTAGCACATGCTATGTGGGTGAAATTATGATATCATGCCAATTTTCAACCTCTTCAGAGTTCATTTGAAGTGCTTTTCAATTTCAGGGACATTTAGCTCAAAAATATCAGTAAATGCATGAAAAATAACAGATGAAGTCAGAAGGGTTGAAAATTGATGATGTGGCTTTGAATGGTCATTGAACACACAAAAGTCTGGAGTTCAAATAAGTTCAAAAAAATGAATCCCTTTGTAACAGATGAGTTTTCGTCCGAAACCCTGATACTTCGAAAGAGATTGTCCATTTTGTACACGAAGTGCATCCAGTTTTTGCCGTAACCCTCTCATCACATTTTTAGCACATGCTATGTGGGTGAAATGATGATATCATGCCAATTTTCAACCTCTTCAGAGTTCATTTGAAGTGCTTTTCAATTTCAGGGTCATTTAGCTCAAAAAATCAGTAAATGCATGAAAATAACAGATGAAGTCAGAAAGGGTTGAAAATTGATGATGTGGCTTTGAATGGTTCATTTTGAACACACAAAAGTCTGGAGTTCAAATAAGTTCAAAAAAATGAAATCCCTTTGTAACAGATGAGTTTTCGTCCAAACCCTGATACTTCGAAAGAGATTGTCCATTTTACACGAGGAGCATCAAGTTTTTGCCGTAACCCTCTCACTTTTAGCACATGCTATGTGGGTGAAATGAGGATACCATGCCATTTTCAACCTCTTCAGAGTTCATTGAAGTGCTTTTCAATTTCAGGGTCATTTAGCTCAAAGAATGAACTAATATAAAAAGAATGAACAGAAACTTTTATGAAACTCTAATAGCAAAAATAATAAACTAAAAGAATGAACTAGAAAACTTAATGGAACTCGAATAGAAAAAGGAATGAACTAGAAAACTTTAATGAAACTCTAATAGCAAAAGGAATCAACTAAAAAGCTTTTATAAACCTCAGTATTATTGAAACTAAAATTATATAAAATTTATGCAACTAAAATTATCAAAGTATTTCTGTTCAAAACATTAAAAGCAAAAAGAATTTCATAAAAAAAATTTGTTAGAAACTTTAATAGCAAAAAGAATTATCATAAAGATTTTTTTAGAAACTAAAATACAAAAACTGTTTTTTGAATATAAGATAAAACACAGTAATATTAAATAGTAGGAAAAAGAATCACTCCAAAATCTATTTTTATAGTAAAGTTAATCACAAACTAGTGATTCACACAAATTTCAAAGAATTCAAATTTAAACTATTCAAATTGGAAAACTAATGGCACTAACAGAATGTTTATAATTTTTATTACCTAAAAGCAAAAAGAATCACTAGAAAACTGCAAAAAAATTAAAAAAAGCAAAAAAGAAAACAGAAAAAAAAATTCCACCTATTGGGCCACCACGGCCGGAATACGACTAGAAACCCAGCTAATTGTGCCAGGATTCAGGACCGCAAAAGGCCCAGCAGGCCCATAGGCATATACACAGTCTTTAGGCCCGTAAGCCTGCTTTAGAGAGGAGCTCGAAAGCTCAGGCGCACCGCACCTTATAAACAGGTGCGGCTCTCTCTCAGCTAGCGAGGTGGGACTATACTCCCACCACCACGCCGTTGTGCAAGGCTATTGGTCCCGGTTGGTGGCACAAACCGGGACCGATGACGCCCTTTGGTCCCGGTTCATGGCACCAACCGGGACCAATACTCTGGGTATATAAGTAGCACTTAGGAATTTTCAGAACTCACTTCGATCTCTCCTCCTCCTCTCCCCCCGACGGCTGCGAATCCATCCATGACGCCGGCAGGCTGCCCGAGCTAGCCGTCGCCGACGCCCTTCCGCGCCCTGCCCCTGACGCCGCTGCTCCTCGCGCCCCTCTACCCTGACCCGACGCGCCGACGTGCCGTGCGCGCCCCTGCCCCCGACGCCGTCGCCGCGCCGCCCCTGCCCTCGTTGCCGCGCCGCCCCTGCCCCGCGCCGTCACCGCCCCCGCGCCGTCACCGCCCTGGTCCGCTCCGTCCCGCGCCACGGTCCGGCCGGCCCCCTGTTCATATACATTTTTTTTCATATGATTTTGTTAGGTCATGTTGATGATAGATATAATGATGTTGATGGTAGATGTTGTATGCTTTTTTTGTTCATATAATTTGTTTGTTCATATAATTTTTTTTGTTCATATGATGATTTTTTTTCATATATGTATTAATTTTTTTATTTAGGTTGTTAGTAGATATTGATTTTAGGTTAGTTGATTTATTGCATTTTAGGTTAGTTGCACTGTTAGTGCATTTTAGGTTAGCGGAGAGGAAAAAGAAAAAAAAGGAAAAAGAAGAAAACAGGAAGAAGGAAGAAGGAAGCAGAAGAAAAAGAAGGAGAGGAAAAAGGAAAATAATAATAAGAAGAGGAAGAAGGAGAAGAAGAAGGAGAAGAAGAGGAGAGGAAGAAGAGGAGAAAAAAATAAGAAGAGGAAGAAGAAGAAAAAAAGGATCGCCGAGGGGTTGAGAGGGGGAGGGTCGAGGATCGCCGAGAGGTCGAGAGGGGGACGTCGATCAACCCCCTCCCCGATAATTTTTTTTCCATGTATGTATGTCGTTGTCGATATACCCCCTCCCCGATAACTTCGACATGATGGGGGGGGGGTCGATATACCCCCTCCCCGATAACATTTTTTTTCTAAGTTACTATGGTAAAATGTTCACCCCCCTCTGATATACCGGGCGACCAACTCTCGAGGCCACCCAAACCCTAGAAAAAAAAGCGTTGTCGATCTCCTACCCCCTCCCGCCCCTACCCGACAAACTCTCGAGGCCACCCAAACCACTAGAAGAAAACTCCGGTAACTTTGACATGAGGGGGGACGTCGATTAACCCACTCTCGCCCGAACAAGTCTATGTATCATTTTATATCGTGGTGGACATATATCAAAGTTTGATCATGCGCCTGTTAGTTTCGCCTAATGATGAAGACATGGTTTTGTTGAATCCTTTGACACTAGACAAACGTGACATGAGGGGGTCGAGGGTCGGGAACTAGGGTAGAGGGTCGTGGATCGCCGAGCGGTCGAGGGTCGTGAACTAGGGTAGAGGGTCGAGGGTCGCCGAGGGGTCAAGGGTCGAGGGTCGTCCAGGGGTCGAGGGTCCAGATTTATCAAGAATGCCCCATTATGAATGTGCACAAGTTGATCCAATTTTTTGCTGATCTCATCTATATATATATATTCTTCTATATGTCACGTTGTCTGTCAAAGTATTGAAGAAATCCATGGCTTCATCATTTGCCAGAAGTAACAGGCGTATGATGCTACGAAGCTCTTCAAAGTTTTTTTGGAACGGAGTTCCTGATAGAATAATTCGCCTTTTGGTACGAATTTCAGCAAAGGCCTTCCAAATAGCGATATTCGGAAGGCCCTTGCTGAACTTTGTACCAAAAAGCGAATTATTCTATCGGGAACTCCGTTCCAAAACAACTTTGAAGAGCTTCGTACCATTATGCGCCTGTCATTTCCGTCTAATGATGAAGTCATGGTTTTCTTGAATTCTTTGACACTAGACAACGTGACATATAGAAGGGTAGATGAGATTAGGAAAAATATGGACCATTTTCTGCACATCCAGAATGGCGTCATTTTGTTAAATCCCTTGTCAGTCCGGACGTCGGACATTCATGAGACAGGCGGTCCGGCCCAAACCCTAGAAGCGTTGTCGAGGCCACCCCAAACCGTAGAAGCGTCGAGCTAGCTAGGTCTATGTTTGCACTAATATATCCATCTATCATGTTTGTATATTAATTAATTGCCATGTTGTAATATTTGCAGAAACTATGGAGCACCGAGACATCGAAGCAGAACAGTTGTTGGGGGACATAATCCTCGGCGGAGGTGATGTCTTGTCGTATCTCAACGACACCGATGGTCTGGAAGGAGAGGATGAAGCAGGCTCCGGTGATCGAACAATGGAGGTGGAAGGACATGATTATGATGGCTCCGGTGACGGAATGCCGGTGGAAGAAGGATACCGTGATGACTGCTCCGGTGAGCGAACGGAGGAAGGAGCTGTTGCAAAGTTGGGCAAGGTATATATATTAATTAAGCCTGTGCTGACTAGCTAATTGATGCATTAATTGTTTTGGTATGTTCACATATTAACTCTCTTCTTTCTTCTTTTCTAGCCCTCCGGATCGAGCCAAACTTCGGTAACGAGACGAGGCCCGAAGAAAAGGTTGCGCCAGGATGAAAGGTTCACGATCACAGCAATCAAGGGTGATGGCCAACCGATTGAACCCAGCCGGACCAAGGAAGCATTTTCTGCTCAGCGCGGGGTTCTTGTTAGGGACATGATCCCGATCAGCATCCACCAATGGAATAAGCCTAAGAGCGAAGACCCTCAAGTGTCTTTTGTCAACGATAGATAGAAAGATGATATTTGGACTGCTCTAAAGGCAAATTTCACCCTACCGCCAGAGGAGGATCCGGACAAGCCAGTTATAGAGCCATTGGTCAAGGCTCATGCTCTAAAGAAGATGGCATATCTATTCAGGAGGTGGAAGAATGAGTTGAAATCAACGTTTGTCGACAAAGGGAAGACTCCAGAATTCATCGGCCGATTTGAGAAGATAAGAGATCACTGGCCCGCATTTGTGGCCCACAAGACATCGGAGAAGAGTAAGCAGATGTCAGCGACAAACAAGAAAAATGCTGCAAAGAAGGAGCATCACCATCGCACGGGGTCAGGTGGCTACCTCAAAGCCCGGCCATTGTGGGACAAGGCTGAGAAGGACCTGCTTGATAAAGGGGATGAACCAGAGACATTGAACTGGCCAGACCGTTTAAGGACTTGGTTCTTCGGGGTTGGGGGAACCTTGGACCCTGAAACAGGGAAGTGCCGTTGGACGAAGGAGCAACTTGAAATACCCATCAAGAAGCTTCAGAAGTATATCGCCGCAGTGCAGCAAGGGACGTTCGTTCCCGACAGAGAGAACGACGAGCTCACACAGGGCCTCGGGAATCTTGAGCACCCAGGAAGAACACGAGGCACGGCAGGCTCCGTTGCGTGGAAGGTTGGGTTTCCCAGCGTAGGCAGTTACAAAACCCGGGAGAGGAGGAGGAAAGTGGAGTAGACTGAACCGTAGAAGCTGAATGCAACGGTACGAGTGCTAGAGGAACAAGCACTAGTTCAGCGACCTACCGGAGCTACCCCAGAAGCTACCCCGCCATCTCAGCGGAGAAGCAGCGTGGCTTCCACCGAGCTCCTTCAGCAGCCTCACTTCATGGCTCCCAGCTACACCGTGGATGCTATCACGGAGGCTCAAGATTGCCACCTTATGACGCAATGGCAGCACCTCAAATTCAAGGCGGCTGTCGGCTCTGTTGCACCTCCTGGACCCGGCGCAACTTTTCACTGCCTTCCGATTCCAGAAGGCTAAGCTGTTGTGATGGTCGATGAAATAACGGAGGGATTTGAGGAGCTCGAGCTTGACCACCCTACCGATGAAGGGGAGACTCAGCTGGGTCTTGCTCTGAAGACTCCATGTTTATGGCGGAAGGAGCTCATCGACCTTCCGAACTGGATGCCTCCGCCTCCTCCTCCTCCTCCGGCGAGTCAGTGCACTCCGCCTCCTCCTCCGGCGACTCAGGGCACTCCGCCTCCTCCTCCGGCGAGTGATCAGGGCACTCTGCCTCCTTCTCCGGCTGCTCCGACGCGTGGCGGCACTCCGCCTCCTTCTCTGCCTGAGCCGGTGCGTCCGAGCAGCCCGCCTCCTCCTCCGCCTCGTCAGCAACAACGGAAGACAGCCGCCGCCGCTCCGACGCGTCGTAGCACTCCGCCTCCTTCTCCGCCTCGTAAGCAACGAAAGAAGATAGCCGCAGCCGCTCTGGCTGCTCCGGCGTCTAGCAGTACAACCAGAGGCGGGAGGCAATACAGATTCGGTCCGACTCTCACGCCTCTAGAGAAGTTACCATACGAGATGACTGAGGAGGAAAACGTTCAAATCTGTTAAGCCAAAGTGAAGGACTTTTTTGCAAAGAAAAATCCGCATCCGGAGGAGAAGAAAGATCCAGTGAAATTGAAGCGCACTTTGGATGCCCTGAAGCGACCACCACCGCCTCCGCCGGATGACAACCATGTCCGCGCTTGGCGAACTACTTCAATTGACAAAAGGTTACAAGAACGAAGAAGTGGGAAAAAATTCCCTAGCTCGGCGAACAGGCAAACCGATCGTGCCCCCCGCTCAAGGTGTCTAGCGATACCATCGAAAATCTGCCGGGGATGCTGCCCGGTACCAATCCTGGTGATTACCTGCCCGACGATGCACATTTTGATACAATGGAGGTGGACGAACACAAATACCGGTACGGGAAGCCTCTCGTCAAACCTGGTCATCCTCCTCTAACAACGATGATGCGAAGATTCCATCAGTGGTACATGGACACCTGCAAGTCTGGGAAGGATATTTTGACGCTGAGAGATAAAGAGGAGCACGACCTCGTTGGAATTGATCTGTTGTGTGCTCCATTTGAGGAGTTCTTCCAGTTTTTCAATCAAAAGGACCTCGATAAAATAATCATCACTTGCTACTGTCTGTAAGTACTACTTCTGTAATTAAGTCTCTATATATAGCTCAGCTCTTTCATTGCATGTATATATAATTATCCTCACTATATTATGCAGATTGAAGATCGTCGAATGTAGAAATACACAAATCTATGATATTGGGTTCATTAACATAAATCTCATAGATGAATGGACGGTTAAATATAATGCCAAAGAAACTGACGCCAACTTGCTACAATCGTTGCTTCGAAATCAAAACAAAGATAAAATACTCTTTCCTTACAACTTCAAGTGAGTGTAACTGTCTTGTGCATATTCGGTTTCCCTTATTACTCGAGGTTTTGGTAATGTAATTGATGAGTTATGCATGCGTGCGCAGCTTCCACTTTATTCTCCTAGAGATTAAGCTTGAGCAGGGACTAGTAACCGTCTTAGACTCGAGACGAAAAGATCCCAAGGAGTATGCGGCCATGACTGAAATGCTCCAGAAGTAAGTTCAATCGATCATTATCGCACCATATCGGCAACTTTGTTCATTTCCTGATATCAAGTAATTATTTTATTTGTCTCGCAGGGTTTGGAAAGTGTTCGTCGCAGAAGCTCCGGGACTGCCGGGGAGCTGCGATTTACACACCTGAAAGTAAGTACTACTAGCTAGTTCCGCGCATCTCCAATTGATTCTAGCTAGTTTCATCAATACCATTTATAATGCTTGATTATCAGTTTGATTGACCTCTATTTCTCGTAAAGTGGTTGTGGCAGGAAGGCGGGAATAATTTTTGTGGATACTACGTTTGCGAGTACATCTACAACGCGACAACCTCTAAGCAGGGCTACTCTGAAAAACAATATGAAGTGTGTAAGCAATAATATTCACAATTTTATTTTATTACCATCATTTGTGTTGAGTTTCATTCATATATATGTATTGACCCCCTTCTTCAAATTAGATGTGGCAGATGCGGGATGAACTCCTACCACAAGATCGCATAAAAGCAATTCAAGAGGAATTGGTGGGATTCTTTCTTAACCACGTCATCAATAAAGACGGAGAATACCATCAGATGTTAGGGATTGTAAGAGATCTTATATTGTATATATGTAACTTGTTGTTCGAACAATCTCTCGGAGAAGGAGGAGGTCGATCACTTCTCTCTGTATATGTTCATCACGATCTTGTGTACTTAATGGTTTCCTTCATTTGCTTACTAGCTAGCGTGTCGAGTCCTCTCTATATGTATAGTACGTAGCGTCGACCAAGCACGGAGATAAGAGCGGACAGTTCTCTCTATTAGCTAGCTAACACAATATATGAAACCCCTAAATTAACCCTACAAAACCCCCAAACCCCCCCTTTAAAAAAAAGCAAAAACCCCAGCCCCTGAACTGCTGACGCGTGGACGCTTTTTGGTCCTGGTTGGTGTTACCAACTGAGACAAAAGGCCCTCCTTCCTGGGCAAGCCGCAGCGGCCACGTGGAGCCCCATCTGTCCCGGTTCGTAGGCGAACCGGGACTAAAGGTATTGGGCTTTAGTCCCAACCCTTTAGTCCCGGTTCAAGAACCGGGACAAATGGGCCTCTAGAACCGGGACAAATGGGCCTTTTTCTACTAGTGCTTGCTTCAATTGCCGTGCCTCCTACTGATCCCTTAGAACAATATTTGGTAGACCATGAAAATGATATGTTTATTAATTAAAGAAGGGAAATAGATGAAATATTCTTTAATCAAGGGCCTATCTTGAAACACAACTTGCCTGTTGAAATCCTTGGGGATCCTCCTCCACCCAAGGGTGATCCCGTGTTTGATCTTAAACAATTACCTGATACTTTGAAATATGCTTATCTTGAGGAAAAGAACATATATCCTGTTATTATTAGTGCTAACCATTCAGAGCATGAAGAAAAGAAATTATTGAAAACTCTAAAGAAGCACCGTGCCGCTATTGGATATACTCTTGATGATCTTAAGGGCATTAGTCCCACTCTATGTCAGCACAAAATTAATTTGGAGCACGATGCTAAACCAGTTGTTGATCACCAACGATGGTTAAATCCTAAGATGAAAGAAGTGGTAAGAAATGAAATACTAAAGCTTCTGGAGGCAGGTATAATTTATCCTATTGCTGATAGTAAGTGGGTAAGTCCTGTTCATTGTGTCCCTAAGAAGGGAGGTATTACTGTTGTTTCAAATGATATGAATGAATTGATTCCACAAAGAATTGTTACAGGTTATTGAATGGTAATTAATTTTTGCAAATTAAATAAAGCTACTAGAAAAGATCATTACCCTCTGCCTTTTATTGATCAAATGCTAGAAAGACTATCCAGAAATACACATTTTTGCTTCCTAGATGGTTATTCTGGTTTCTCTCAAATACCTATGTTAAAACATGATTAGGAAAGGACTACTTTTACTTGCCCTTTCGGTACCTTTGCTTATAGATGTATGCCTTTTGGTTTATGCAATGCACCTGCTACCTTTCAAAGATGTGTGACTGTTATATTCTCTGACTTTTGTGAGAAGATTGTTGAGGTTTTCATGGATGATTTATCCATTTATGGAACTTCTTTTGATGATTCCTTAAGCAACCTTGATCGAGTTTTGCAGAGATGTGAAGAAACTAATCTTGTCTTGAGTTGGGTGAAGTGCCACTTTATGGTTAATGAAGGTATTGTCTTGGGGCATAAAATTTCTGAAAGAGGTATTGAAGTTGATAAAGCTAAAGTAGATGCTATTGAAAAGATGCCGTGTCCTAAAGATATCAAAGGTATAAGAAGTTTCCTTGGTCATGCTGGTTTCTATAGGAGGTTTATTAAAGACTTCTCTAAAATTTCTAGGCCTCTCACTAATCTCTTGCAAAAAGTTGTTCATTTTGTTTTTGATGATGATTGTGTAGAAGCATTTGAAATACTTAAGAAAGCCTTGATCTCTGCACCTATTGTTCAGCCACCTGATTGGAATTTACCCTTCAAAATTATGTGTGATCCTAGTGATTGTGCTGTTGGTGCTGTTCTAGGGCAAAGAGTTGATAAGAAATTGAATGTTATTCATTATGCTAGTAAAACTCTAGATAGTGCCCAGAGAAATTTTGCTACTACTGAAAATGAATTTTTAGTAGTTGTTTTTGCTTGTGATAAGTTCAGATCTTATATTGTTGATTCCAAAGTTACTTTTCACACTGATCATGCTGCTATTAAATATCTTATGGAAAAGAAAGATGCTAAGCCTAGACTTATTAGATGGGTTCTCTTGTTACAAGAATTTTATTTGCATATTATTGATAGAAAGGGAGCTGAGAACCCCATTGCAGACAACTTCTCTAGGTTAGAAAATGTTCTTGATGACCCACTGCCTATTGATGATAGCTTTCCTGATGAACAATTAGCTATCATAAATGCTTCTCACAATACTCCGTGGTATGCTGATTATGCTAATTACATTTTTGCTAAATTTATACCACCTAGTTACACATACCAAAAAAAGAAAAAGTTTTTCTATGATTTAAGACATTACTTTTGGGATGACCCACACCTTTATAAAGAAGTAGTAGATGGTGTTATTAGACATTGTGTACCTGAGCATGAACAGGAACAGATCTTACGCAAGTGCCACTCCGAGTCTTATGGAGGACACCACACTGGAGATAGAACTGCACACAAGGTATTACAATCCGGTTTTTATTGGCCTACTCTCTTAAAGGATGCTCGTAAGTTTGTCTTGTCTTGTGATGAATGCCAAAGAATTGGTAATATTAGTAGACGTCAGGAAATGCCTATGAATTATTCACTTGTTATTGAACCATTCGATGTTTGGGGGTTCGATTATATGGGACCTTTTCCTTCCTCTAATGGGTATACACATATTTTAGTTGCTATTGATTACGTTACTAAGTGGGTAGAAACTATTCCAACTAGTAGTGTTGATCATAACACTTCTATTAAGATGCTTAAAGAAGTTATTTTTCCGAGGTTTGGATTCCCTAGATATTTGATAACTGATGGTGGTTCACATTTTATTCATGGTGCTTTTCGTAAAATGCTTGCTAAATATGTGTTAACCATAGAATTGCATCTCCATATCATCCTCAGTCTAGCGGTCAAGTAGAACTGAGCAATAGAGAGATTAAATTGATTTTGCAAAAGATTGTTAATAGATCTAGAAAGAATTGGTCTAAGAAACTTGATGATGCATTATGGGCTTATAGATCTGCTTATAAAAACCCAATGGGTATGTCTCCATATAAAATGGTCTATGGAAAGGCTTGTCACTTACCTCTTGAACTAGAACACAAAGCTTATTGGGCAATCAAAGAGCTCAACTATGATTTCAAACTTGCCGGCGAGAAGAGGTTATTTGACATAAGCTCGCTTGATGAATGGAGAACCCAAGCCTATGAGAATGCCAAGTTGTTTAAAGAAAAAGTTAAAAGATGGCATGACAAAAGGATACAAAAGCATGAGTTTAATGTAGGTGATCATGTTTTGCTATACAACTCTCATTTAAGATTTTTTGCAGGAAAGCTTCTCTCTAAATGGGAAGGTCCTTACATTATCGAGGAGGTCTATCGTTCGGGTGCCATAAAAATCAACAACGCCGAAGGCACAAATCCGAACGTGGTAAATGGTCAAAGAATCAAACATTAGATCTCAGGTAATCCCATAAATATTGAGACCAATATAATTGACACCGTAACACCCGAGGAGTACATAAGGGACACTTTCCAGAATGTTTCAGACTCCGAAAAGGAATAGGTACATTGTGCGGTAAGTAAACCGACTCCAAAACGTTTCCAATGATAATTTTTATCCGTTTTGGAATATTTAAAAAATTAGGAAAATTAAAAGTAGTCCGAAAGCTGCACGAGGAGACCACAAGGGTGGAGGGCGCGCCCCCTGCCTTGTGGCCACCTCGTGTGTCCTCCGGACTCTATTTTCTTGCACAATACTTCTTTTGGTCGGTAAAAATTCATTATATAATCTCCCAAAGGTTTTGACCACAGTACCACATCAAAATCTCCTGTTTTTGTTTTGAGCTATTTTCTGCCAGAGTTTTCAAGGCCAGGCATCATGTCGTCCCCATCCTCCAACAACGCGGGCGATGATGCTTGGCTAATGAAGATAGAGATGAAGAGAGAAGAACTTGGGGTAACCAATGAGGGTGATAAGATCAAGAAGACTGCGGAAGATCAAGTTCCGGCAGTAGAAGAAGAAGACATCCTTTAACCTTACTACCATCATCTTACCCCTATTGAAATTGAAGCTTTTAAGATCATTGAATTAGTTCGTGTGCAAAACAAATATCTTACTCGTGAAAATATTCTGTTGCAAGAGCATATCATTACCCTCCAGAGCATCATTCGTAGATTGCAGTATCTCCTGCACTCGAAGTGTGGCACTACTTCATCAACAACTCCATCATCACCACCACCTCCGAAGAAAGAGACTTAAATACATGGGTATGGGCACTCCCCTTGGCAACTGCCAAGCTTGGGAGAGATGCCCCGGTATCGTATCACAGTATCACACCTTTACTTTTATCGTTTTTCTTAGTTCGATCCTTTTGGTTATATCTTGATCTAGTAGAATAAAGTTTAAGTATGATTTAGCTTTGAGTTTTGTTTTGAGATCTATCTATGTAATCGAGTCCTTGAGTTATATATAATAAAGAGTAGTTTTGAGTTGAGGGCATTGCTTTCTTGCTATGATCTTGAGGGAATAAAAATAAGAGAAAGGAATAAAAAGAAATAAAAGTTCATATGTTGATCTTATGTAGACTAATGACTTCACATATAAAGAGTATGATGAATAAAATTTGTTGGGAGTTGACAAACATAGTTTTGGTCATTGTTGCAATTAATTGGAAGTAATAAAGAAAGAGAGGCTTCACATATAAATATACTATCTTGGACATCTTTTGTGATTGTGAGCACTCATTAAAATATGACATGCTAAAAAGTTGATGTTGGACAAGGAAGACAACATAATGGTTTATGTTTTCTTATATCCGAATAGAAGTTATATTGTCATGGATCCTCCAACATGTTGAGCTTGCCTTTCCCTCTCATGCTAGCCAAATTCTTTGCACCAAGTAGAGATACTACTTGTACTTCCAAATATCTCTTAAACCAGTTTTGCCATGAGAGTCCACCATACCTACCTATGGATTGAGTAACATCCTTCAAGTAAGTTGTCATCGGTGCAAGAAATAAAAATTGCTCTCTAAATATGTATGATCTATTAGTGTGAAGAACATATGCTTTATACGAACTTGTGATATGGAAGAAATAAAAGCGACGGACTGCATAATAAAGTTCTTTATCACAAGCGGCAATATAAAGTGACGTTCTTTTGCATTAAGATTTTGTGCATCCAACCATAAAAGCGCATGACAACCTCTGCTTCCCTCTGGGAAGGGCCTATCTTTTACTTTTATCGTCTACACTTATACAAGAGTCATGGTGATCTTCACCTTTCCTTTTTACACTTTTTTTTCCTTTTGGCAAGCACTATGTGTTGGAGAGAGATCCAGATATATATATCCACTCAGATGTAGGTTATCATAAAGTATTATTGTTGACATTACCCTTGAGGTAAAAGGTTGGGAGGCGAAACTATAAGCCCCTATCTTTCTCTGTGTCCGACAGAAGCTTTGAAACCCATAAGTATCGCGTGAGTGTTAGCAATTGTGAAAGACTAAATGATAGTTGAGTATGTGGAATTGCTGAAAAGCTCTTGAATTGATTCTTTCCGATGTTATGATAAATTGCAATTGCCTCAATGACCGAGATCATAGTTTGTTAGTTTTCAATAAATTTCTGTTTCATACTTTACCTTGTGAATGAATTTTTACTCTACCATAAGTAATTATATGACATTATATGTTGCTGTTCTAAAGATGACCATGATGCCCTGATGTCCGTATTTTATTTTATCGACACCTCTATCTCTAAACATGTGGACATATTTTTCGATTTCGGCTTTTGTTTGAGGACAAGCGAGGTCTAAGCTTGGGGGAGTTGATACGTCCATTTTGCATCAGGCTTTTATGTTGATATTTATTGCATTATGGATGTTATTACACATTATGGCACAATACTTATGCCTTTTCTCTCTTATTTTACAAGGTTTACATGAAGAGGGAGAATGCCGGCAGCTGGAACTCTGGGCTGGAAAAGGAGCAAATATTAGAGACCTATTCTGCACAACTCCAAAAGTCCTGAAACTTCACGGAGAGTCATTTTGGAATTAAAAAAAATATTGGGCGAAGAAAGCACCAGAGGGGGGCCACCGGCCATCCACAAGGGTGGAGGGCGCGCCCTACCCCATGGGCGAGCCCCCCTGCCTTGTGGGCCACCTGGCAGGCCCCCGATGCCCATCTTCTGCTATATGGTGTCTGTTGCCCTGGAAAAAAATCAAGAGGAAGCTTTTGGGACGAAGCGCCGCCGTCTCGAGGCGGAACCTGGGCAGAACCAATCTAGGGCTCCGGCAGAGCTGTTCTGCCGGGGAAACATCCCTCCGGGAGGGGGAAATCATCGCCATCGACATCACCATCGATCCTCTCATCGAGAGGGGGTCAATCTCCATCAACATCTTCACCAGTACCATCTCCTCTCAAACCCTAGTTCATCTCTTGTATCCGATCTTTGTCTCAAAACATCAGATTGGTACCTGTGGGTTGCTAGTAGTGTTGATTACTCCTTGTAGTTGATGCTAGTTGGTTTATACGGTGGCAGATCATATGTTCAGATCCTTAATGATAATTAATACTCCTCTGATTATGATTATGAATATGCTTTGTGAGTAGTTACGTTTGTTCCTGAGGAGATGGGAGAAGTCTTGTTATAAGTAATCATGTGAATTTGGTATTCGTTCGATATTTTGATGAGATGTATGTTGTCTTTCCTCTAGTGGTGTTATGTGAACATCGACTACATGACACTTCACCATGATTTGGGCCTAGGGGAAGGCATTGGGAAGTAATAAGTAGATGATGGGTTGCTAGAGTGACAGAAGCTTAAACCCTAGTTTGTGCGTTGCTTCGTAAGGGACTGATTTGGATCCATATGTTTCATGCTATGGTTAGATTTATCTTAATTCTTCTTTCATAGTTGCGGATGCTTGCGAGAGGGGTTAATCATAAGTGGGAGGCTTTTCCAAGGAAGGGCAGCACCCAAGCACCAGTCCACCCACATATAAAATTATCAAAGTAACGAACGCGAATCATATGAGCATGATGAAAATTAACTTGACAACAATTCCCATGTGTCCTCGGGAGCTCTTTGCTTTATATAAGAGTTCTTCTAGGCTTGTCCTTTGCTACAAAAAGGATTGGGCCACCTTGCTGCACCTTAGTTACTGTTGTTACTTGTTACCCGTTACAAATTATCTTATCACACAACTATATGTTACCGATAATTTCAGTGCTTGCAGAGAATACCTTGTTGAAAACCGCCTGTCATTTCCTTCTGCTCCTCGTTGGGTTCGACACTCTTACTTACCGAAAGGACTATTATAGATCCCCTATACTTGTGGGTCATCACTCATCCCTTGGTAATTTGAGTTACCATCGACAATATCCTTACCTTTTATCACAAACTTGTTCACAGTTTGTTTTGTACCTTGAGTTCCTTGATATCCATCTTATGTTATGTTCTACCTTGAAGTATTACTGACTTTTATGTCAAGGATGTTGTGAGGATTGCTCCACCTCTTAAGAATCCTTGGTATAGTGATACTTCTCACCATCACCATTCTTTCTTGGTCCCCATGTTGATTCTAACCAGGATACCAACAAGTGAACGGTGCTGCTTGGATTCTGTACTTCTAGCAAACTTATTGCTTTGAAGTTAACGGTCGATAGTTCATTCTTAGACTATTGGTTATTGCATCCCCATTCTAACATTGATCATACTACCTAAGCCCATATCTCGGGTGCACCTTTCAACCAATGTTTAATGGTGTAGGTTTTCCTTGAGCATACATCATTATATCATTTGATCTGACAAATGTTATCTCCTTGTTCACATAATTGTGGAAATCCATCTTTTGTTAATCTTGATGAATTGTAGCTGAGTCCATCAGCCACCTCCTCATCCTCTCCTTGGTTTAATGATGAACTCTTGTTTCGGAACTCACTTCCATAATTCTTATCCCAAGAATCTTACAATGTCATCTCAACAATTTGTGTTGCACCTTTTCTTCTCAGGCATCCTGACTCTAAGGTATCCTGACACCAATCAGATCTGAATCTCGGTCAGATATGGTGGTTGGAACATATTTCGAAGGGTTATGATATTGGTCTTTATATGGCCCGGTAAGGTGATGTCATGCCTAGCACACCTGGCCGGGGGACCCATTGTTATAATACCCCCTTTTTCAACAAGGTTAGCCATTCTTCCATGGGGAAATTGTGAGACTTATTCTATAAGTTGTTCCTAATGGATCCTTTGTGTATCCAAAGGTCTAATCTTTACTTGATGACCATATCAATGCTATCTCAAAGCATGTCTGTGGTACTTCGATTTTCAATAAAAACATTTGAAGCACGATGCAAAATTTTCCTTATCAATTATCCAAACACCGTTGTATAGGTAATGACATGAAATTTCTCTGTCCTTTCCTAAAGGATTTTCTGATTTATATCCTGTCATGGATATCATGCTCTGCTTGTCGTTGGGAAGGAATTACCCTTGAAATATGTGTTTAAACACATTTTCCTTTCCATTGCTCTGTTTAATCTGATAATCATATTTTTCCTTTCCATTGTTTGGTTTGACCTTTCTGGTGATATATATGATCTAAGCAGTAATATTCTCTTGCTTATGTAAGCACCTCGGTGTACAATTCTGTCAGCAAGACCCTGTTACTATTGTTGATGACATTCCGGTAGCCACCGATGGACGAGAACTGTGCCTATTGGTACGCCTCGTTCAACGAGCAGGAAAATGGTTCTCTTCGTCCCTCGCCCTTGGTACCGAAGTTGTTGCTGACATAACTGACAGGCTACCCTCTAGCATGCCTTGCTATCATGACCGTGCAAGATGTCAGCGCCCTTTCTACCTTTAACCCACATGGTGGGCCCATAACCCACAGTTACACAGGATCGAAACCTGACTCTCCTGTACACCCCCGGTTTCCAAAGTTATTCCTCACGCGTGGCCTCATATATAATTCACGAGCCACCTTACGAAAGATCATCAATTCTGGTATCAGACACAATACTTATTCCCATTGCTTTGAACCCCTCTCACACTCTGTTTTAGGCAATGAACGATTGCCTATCTGCTCGAAACTTCTCATGGTACCTTCTTACTTGGCTCTCGATATTTTCTTAAGTTTCAATTCGGGAGTTACTTTCTGCCACCTTCCCCGATGTTATCGACGAGATAGTCAACCTTGCAGAGGTCCGTTCTCCTGGAATACCCACCCTTTATTCTCACATAAGTACGATGGAGTTCCTAAAGAAAGGATGCCGACTTCATCATGATGACCTGAAACAGAGAAATGAAGACATCAACGTAATGGATCGACCTCTCCGAGAAGAGCAACCAAGACCGAGAAGATTCGTTAGAATTTCATAATCAGATCTTTCCCCCTTACTCCACCTCTTAAAATCTCGGGACGAGATTTATTGTAGTGGAGGAGAATGGTGACGCCCGGATAATTAAGCTATAGTGAACCTCTGCTAATGATGCCATGTCACCTCGGTTATTGTTGATAAACTACAGTTGATTCGAAACCGATACGAATTTAATTTTGAAATCAAGTCAAACGATAAAGGTTTTCAATATTGAAACTAAAATGTTCGGGTTGTGCCAAATAATGCATAGGTAATTATCGTGGAGAAACCACACTTTTATAAAATGATTGAATGCTCTAAAATGATTTAAGAAGTAGCTAAAATAATTAAATAAATGCCTTTTGTATTTTAAAAAATACTAAACTGTATTATTTGGGGGTTAAACCTTTTTGTGATCGAGGTATAATTAGTGATACTAATTTAGGTGCAACTTTTATGTTTTGCAAAACTAAAATAAAATAAACCTGTAGAAAGAAAAATCAGAAAAGAAAAACAAACAAAATAAATAAAACAGGGGAAAACCCCCTGGCCAACTGGGCCAAACGTCCCAGCTGGCCAGCCCACTAACCTAGCTGGCCCACCCCCGGCCTACACATACCCCCACTACCCAAACCCTAACCCACTGACACCCTCACTCGCTCGCTCTGTCCCCCTCCCCCCGATCCCGATCTGGATTGGGGCTCGACGCCGCATCGCCGCCACCTGGAGGGCCGCTTTCGCCCGGAGCCGTCAACCGTCGCCACCTCACCTCCTCGTCCTCCTCCCGGTGGGGCGCCCCCGAGCCTCGCCGCCTCCTCATCTCTACATCGCCGGTGAGGACCTCGCCCTCCCCCGTCTCTCCCTCTGTCCCGTGCCCGCCCCGCCGCGCCCGGCCATCGCGTTCCCCCCCCCCCACTCCGGCGCTTCACCGCTCAGCCCCGCCTCGCCCACTCCTCCTCCAGCTCACCGCACCCCGCGTCCCCACCTCCTCGCGCCGCCCGCAACCCCCGCACGCGCCCGCGACAACACCCTTGTGCGTCAGCCCGTGCCCTGTGCCGCTGCCCCGGGCCGACCGCGCACCGGCGGGCCTAGCCACGCTCCCACCGCGTCCGGCCCCGAACTGCTGCCGTCCTGGGCGTCCTACACCGCGACGGCCGCAGACCGCGCCCCTGCTCCATGGCTGTAGCTGCTTCCTCTACTCGCCGCACTCGCCGCGTGCCCCTGCCCTTCGCGCCCACAGCCCCACGCCGCTCCCAGCCCCGGCCGCGCGCGCACGCGTGCCCCTGCGCTGGCTATGCCCGCTCGCCGCAGCCGCCGTGCCGCTACCTCCCAAGGTCGCCGTGGCCTCACCCGTAGCCGCTTCCTCGCCGGCCCCGCGCTGTCCCGACGGCCGGCGCCCGCCACCACGGCCGCGCCCTCCCTGGGCGGGCTCCCCCGTCGCCGGCGACCTCGCCCCGCACCGGGCGGGTTGCGCCCCAGTGCCCGATGCCCATCGCCGTTCGGGCTACGTCCGTTAGCCCGCCCCGCTAAGCCCCTGGCCAAATGACAGCTGGGCCCCACCCCAGAACATTATAAAAAGGGATAAGAAAGAAAATAAAATATATAATTAATTAATTTAGGTTAATTAACTTAACCTAATTAACCTGCCTAATTATAGTAATTAAATCTATTAATTAGTGTAGACGCGATGACAAATGGGACCCATCAGTCAGTTGACTAGTCAACGGTCAACTTTAACCGCTGACGTCATGATGACGCTGTAAATGTTTTCGAATTAAAATAATGTATAAAATGAATTAAAACTTTAAAAATTAATATAAAATAATCCGTAACACGGATGAAAATACTTTATACATGAAAGTTGCTCAGAACGACAAGATGAATCCGAATACGCAGTCCGTTCGTCCGCCACACGTCCCTAGCATAGCGAACATGCAACCATCCCCCTCCGGTTCAACTGTCCGAAAACATCAAACACCGGGAATACTTTCCCGGTTGTTTCCCCCCTTTGCCGGTATCACCTAATACCGCGTTAGGGCACACCTAGCACCGTTATATGTCATGTCATGCATCGTCATGCATCTGTTTGCATTGTATTCATTGTTTCTTCCCCCTCTTCTTTTCGGTAGACTATGAGACTGATGCCGTTGCTGCCCCGATCTACTATGGTGTTGACGACCCCTCCTTCTTGCCAGAGCAACCAGGCAAGCCAACCTCCCTTGTTCATCCTGATATCGCCTACTCTTTCTCTCTACTGCTTGCATTAGAGTAGTGTTACTGTTTCATTGGTTTGATCCTATACTGCTGCATAGCCTGTCCTTGTTACTTCTGTTGTTACCTTACCTGCAATCCTATATGCTTAGTATAGGTTGCTAGTTTATCATCAGTGGCCCTACATACTTGTCTGTCTGCCATGCTATACTACTGGGTCATGATCACTCGGGAGGTGATCACGTGTATATACTATATACTATTATATACTTATGTTACTTTCGGATATGGGGCTGAAGGGACAGGTGGTTCCACCCAGGTAGTGGTGGGCCTCGGTTCCCGACGGCCCCCAAGTGTTACTTTGTGGCGAAGCGACAGGGCAGGTTGTTACCACCTAGGAGACAGGTGGGCCTGGTCCCTGGTCGGCGTCCGCGGATACTTCAAATAACACGCTTAACGAGATCTGGATATTTGATCTGAGTCTGGCCACTGGCCTATACGCACTAACCACCACGCGGGAACAGTTATCGGCACTCGACGTCGTAGTATTAGCCGAAGCCTCCTAGACGTCAGCGACTGAGTGGTGCGCGCTGGGTTGGACCGCGTAACGCAACTTCCTTTGTAATGGAGGTTGCTAGGTCTGCTCACCGGCCGCGTTCGCAACGTGCAGGTGTGCAATGGGCGATGGGCCTAGACCCCTGCGCGCTTAGGATTTAGACCAGCGTGCTGACCTCTCTGTTAGGCCTAGGTAGGGCTGCTACGTGTTGACCTTCCGTGGCCGGGCATGACCCAGGAAAGTGTGTCCGGCCAGAGGGATCGAGCTGTTGGGTAATGTGGTACACCGCTGCAGGGAAGTTTATCTATTCGAATAGCCGTGTCCCTCGATAAAAGGACGACCCGGAGTTCTGGTTGTAAAGATCAGAATACAACTCCGGTTCGTCCTGTTACCATGGACACGGCTATTCAAATAGATTAACTTCCCTGCAAGGGTGCACCACATTACCCAACACGCTCGATCACTCTGGCGGACACACTTTCCTGGGTCATGCCCGGCCTCGGAAGATAAACACGTCACAGCCCTACCTAGGCTCAACAAAGAGTCCAGCCCATCGGTCTACATCCTAAGCGTGCAGGGGTCTTGGGCCCATCGCCCTTTGCACTCCTGCACGTTGCGTGGGTGTGCGGTGAGCAGACCTAGCCCCCCTTATACAAGGGCGGGCGTTCCAGTCCAACCCGGTGCGTGCTGCTTCGTCGATGACGTCTGAAGAGCTTCGGCTGATACTACGATGTCGAGTGCCCATAATTGTTCCCGCGTGGTGGTTAGTGCGTATAGGCCAGTAGCCGACTCAGATCAAATACCCAATCTCGTTAGTGGCTTGGGAGCGCGCGGTAACGAGTAGAGACTCATGATATGTGACCCCGTCGCCCCGTCTTGTGGACTTACGACAAGGTCCCGGAATGCCCGGCCGTGCCACGTAGAAATCTCGCAGGTACCCTCCAGGTCAACCCGACTACACATCAACTCACGGGTACCGCTCAGGGCCGACCCGACTTCAGTAACATGGTTCTATGGTAAAGTCAAAGTAACCATGTGTCCAAAACACCAAGGGGGAATCCGAGGAATCACCCTCGAAGGAATCCACCTGATGTAATCGTCAAGGTGAACTAGGAGGAATCAGCCTCGAGGTCTTCGCACACGAACACGTCACGTGTACCCTCAACGCCGGGGGTGATGCACCGCAGCTCACGTCGAAGGAGACCCGACCGACAGCGTGATACGCAAGACAGTCGGCGGGCGCTTTTGAAGACCCGAAACCCCACACGCCCGGGAGGGACCCCGTCAGGGAGTGCGGCGGCTATGGGCTACTCCAGGTCGACCTGATCACCCCTAGAGCCTCGTGGATCGCTTCCCTCCAATACGAAGCACGAACGAAGAACGAGAAAGAGAGATACAAGGGTTGGGGATAAAGATATATGAACACAAAAGTGTAATAGATTGATTGGTTTGATTGGTGTTGTTCAATCGGCCATCACCCCCAACACATATAAAAGGTAGCTGGACTTCCTGTACAAGAAAAGGATTCATTTAGGCTTTCCCTACACAAAAAATTACATCAAATCACGTCCTAGAGTTCTAGTTCTAGTTCAACTCGGATTCAGTCTGAATCTGGCCCATATTTCTGTTTTGCAGCTTGCGTGGGCCGTAGAACTTGCATATGACCTCCGATTGAAATGGCAGTTCATCAAATTTGTGCGTCTCGATGAGACGAACAACTCTCGTGTTGATCACTTTTCCAAACAAGGCCATCTTGAGTACTCTACGAGGTCATCTTTACCTTCCACTCGGACTCGGTCTTGCAGCTGACTGTACTGTCTGAGTCTTGTAGTGACTTTGCAGGCCATACACTATCTCATATAATGATGAGTCCAAAAGTAAATTTAACCATTTAGATGATACGCACAACTTTCGTGCTGAACACTTTTCCATCCGAGGCCATCCACATAACCTTTCAGCCATACTTTCAGCTTCTGGTCGGAGCACTCGGATCTGAATCTCTCCACTCGGATGTTAGAGTCTTTCACTCGGATCGCCTGACTGGACTTCTTCACTTGGATGGCAACTTTCACTTGGACGACAATATTTTCACTCGGATGATTATATTTTCACTCGGACGGCAACGACAAGCTTTCACTCGGATTCTAAGCTTTTCACTCGGATTTCCCGACTGAAAACACAGCCTGATCTTGTTTTGCCTCCCCAGGTTGCATACTACCTCGGATCGAGACAACTTATATATGAAAATTGACCAGATCAACGAGACGAAACTTTCTTCTGATGAATGTTTTCTGATTCAAGGCCGTCTTGAGGGCCAAATTTCTCACGCACTGAACCAGAAACACATCAACATGTGTCTGGTGTCAAGCGTAATATTTTTGTCTCTGGTCGGGCTGGACCGTATTGACTGTACCTTTTGCATATGAACTCAGATTAAGATGATTTATATATCAAAATCGATTGCCTCAATGAGACGAAGACAATTCCTTTAGGGCACTCCTTCATCTCAGGTCATCTTGGAGGCGCAATCAGCCGAATCACCACTCGGCACACAAAATCTTGATACTTTGAGCATTGTTTCGGCCCATGATATGAGGTCGGATGGTGATGACCTAAACATCAAATTTGTTCTACTCGATGACCCGAAACTTTCTTATGTTGAAAACATTTTCATTTAGGGCCATCTTATTTGCGTTTGTATCGTGTGATACGTCCCAACGTATATATAATTTTTTACTGTTCCATGCTATTACAGTATCTGTTTTGGATGTTTTATATGCATTAATATGCTATTTTATATTATTTTTGGGACCAACCTATTAACCTAGAGCCCAGTACCAGTTTCTGTTTTTTCCATGTTTTTGAGTTTCGAAGAAAAGGAATACCAAACAGAGTCCAAACGGAATAAAACTTTCGCGATGATTTTTCTTGGACCAGAAGGAAACCAGGAGACTTGGAGATGAAGTCAGAGGAGCTACGAGGCAGCCACAAGGATGGAGGGCGTGCCCCCCACCCTTGTGGGCCCCTCGTGCACCTCCTGACCTAATTCTTTCGCCTATATATTTCCAAATATCCCCAACCAACAGAGGCATCCACAAAAACACTTTTCCACCGCCGCAACCTTCTGTACCCGTGAGATCCCATCTAGGGACCTTTTCCAGCACCCTGCCGGAGGGGGATTCGATCACGGAGGGCTTCTACATCAACACCATTGCCCTTCCGATGAAGCGTGAGTAGTTTACCACAGACCTACGGGTCCATAGCTAGTAGCTAGACGGATTCTTCTCTCTCTTTGATTCTCAATACCATGCTCTCCTCGATGTTCTTGGAGATCTATTCGATCTAATACTTTTTTGCGGTGTGTTTGCTGAGATCCGATGAATTGTGGATTTATGATCAGCTTATCTATGAATACTATTTGAATCTTCTCTGAATTCTTTTATGCATAATTTGATATCATTGTAATTCTCTTCGAACTATCGGTTTGGTTTGGCCAACTAGATTGGTTTTTCTTGGAATGGGAGAAGTGCGTAGCTCTGGGTTCAATCTTGCGGTTTCCTTTCCCAGTGACAGTAGGGACAGCAAGGCACGTATTTTATTATTGCCATCGAGGATAAAAAGATGGGGTTTTCATCATATTGCTTGAGTTAATTCCTCTACATCATGTCATCTTACTTAATGCACTACTCCGTTCTTTATGAACTTAATACTCTAGATGCACGCTGGATAGCGGTCGATGTGTGGAGTAATAGTAGTAGATGCAGAATCGTTTCGGTCTACTTGACACGGACGTGATGCCTATATTCATGATCATTGCCTTAGATATCGTCATAACTTTGCGCTTTTCTATAAATTGCTCGGCAGTAATTTGTTCACCCACCGTATTATTTTCTATCTTGAGAGAAGCCTCTAGTGAAACCTATGGCCCCCGGGTCTATTTTCCATCATATAAGTTTCCGATCTTCTCTTTTCCATCATATTAGTTTCCGATCTACTATTTTGCAATCTTTTACTTTCCGATCTATAAAACAAAAATACCAAAAATATTTACTTTATCGTTTATCTATCTATATCAGATCTCACTTTTGCAAATAACCGTGAAGGGATTGACAACCCCTTTATCGCGTTGGGTGCAAGTAGTTTGATTGTTTGTGCAGGTATTCGGTGATTTGTGTGTTGTCTCCTACTGGATTGATACCTTGGTTCTCAAACTGAGGGAAATACTTATCTCTATTTTGTTGCATCACCCTTTCCTCTTCAAGTAAAAAACCAACACAAGCTCAAGAAGTAGCAGGAAGAATTTCTGGCGCCGTTGCCGGGGAGATCTACGCCAAGTCAAGACATACCAAGTACCCATCATAAACTCTCATCTCTTGCATTACATTATTCGCCATTTGCCTCTCGTTTTCCTCTCCCCCACTTCTAAAACGATTTTCAAAAAGATTTGCCTTTTTCTTCGCCCCTGTCTTTGCCTTTTCTTCGTCCATCTTCCGTTCATCTTCTTCTTTTGCCTTTTCACTTGCTGCCCTCTTGTTTTCTTAAGTTCGCCTTTCTATCGTTATGGCCGAATCAAAAAGGGTTAAGGGTTTTCTCCCGAGTTTTAATTCTTTAGATAGCCCCCCCTATCCTCTCTAAGCTCATAAATAGTGATACTACGGAAAGACTTACCGGGGTTGTTAATGTGAATTTTAACAATTTTCATGAAGATGGCCTCGGAATTTTTCGTTATCTGCTTGATGAATTTTTGAAAGATGCTTGGGATAGATTGTTGAGGATCTGATCTAGCTATGTGCCCCAATATCATATTGAGATATACTTGAAAAGCTATTATATTGGTTTACCCCCTTCTTTTAAGCAAGTTTTGGATTATATATTTGAAAATGGTTTTCTTGAAGGGGATGCCATTGATACTTATGAAAAGATGAAAACTATATTTGGGCACTCCAAAGGTGAAAATGTTGAATCAACTACTCTTATGTGCTTTTATCAAAATGAAATAATCAAAGAAATGAAGGCTAGTATTGATGCAAATTTTCGAAGTGTGCTTAATCTTTCTTCCACCATTAATTGTCACGTACTTACAAAAAATAGAAAGATAAGCGCTCTGGACAAGAAATTCTCTCTTTACTACCAAAAAGGAGAAGATGATAATACCTAGATCTATTCGTGTTTTTATGCCTAGCTAAGTGCGTTAAACAATAGCGCTTGTTGGGAGGCAACCCAATTTTATTTTTGTTTTTGCTTTTTTTGGTTCTGTTTTGCAATAAATAATTGATATAGACTCTTGTTAGATGTGGTTTTGTGTCTTAATTAGTGTTTGTGCCAAGTAAGACCTTTGGGATGGCTTACGGTGATAGTTGATTTGATCTTGCTGAAAAACAGAAACTTTTGCGTCCAGTCTCAAAATTTTAATAATTCACTGGACCATTGAAAAACCCTGAATTGTTTATACAATATTTATAAACAAATTGTATCTGTTTTCCTAATTTTTCATAATTTTTGGAATTACATAAGTATTAGAACAATTCGGATCTTCGCAGACTATTCTGTTTTTGACAGATTCTGTTTTCTTTGTGTTGTTTGCTTTTTTTGATGAATCTATGGGTAGTATCGGGGGGTATGAACCATGGAAAAGTTGGAATACAGTAGATATTACACCAATATAAATAAAAGAATGAGTTCACAACAGTACCAAAGTGGTGATTTATTTTCTTACACTAACGGAGCTTATGAGATTTTCTGTTGAGTTTTGTGTTGTGAAGTTTTCAAGTTTTTGGGTAAGGATTTGATGGACTATGGAATAAGGAGTGGAAAGAGCCTAAGCTTGGGGATTCCTAAGGCAGCCCGAGGTAATATTCAAGGACAACCAAGAGCCTAAACTTGGGGATGCCCAGGAAGGCATCCCCTCTTTCTTCTTCGTCTATCGGTAACTTTACTTGAGGCTATATTTTTATTCACCACATGATATGTGTTTTGCTTGGAGCGTCTTTTATAATTTGAGTCTTTGATTTTTAGTTTTCCAAAACCATCCTTGCTGTACACACCTTTTGAGACGGACATGCATGAATCATGATTTATTAGAATACTCTATGTGCTTCACTTATATCTTTTGAGCTAGGCAATTTTGCTCTAGTGCTTCACTTATATGTTTTTAGAGCACGGCGGTGGACTTATTTTGTAGAAATTATTGAACTCTCATGCTTCACCTATATTATTTTGAGAGTCTTTAAACAGCATGGTCATTTTCTTTGGTTATAAATTTAGTCCTAATATGATAGGCATCCAAGAGGGATATAATAAAAACTTTCATATAAAGTGCATTGAATACTATGAGAAGTTTGATTCCTTATGATTGTTTTGAGATGTAAAGATGGTGATATTAGAGTCATGCTAGTGAGTAATTGTGAATTTGAGAAATACTTGTGTTAAGGTTTGTGAGTCCCGTAGCATGCACGTATGGTGAACCGTTATGTAACGAAGTTGGAGAATGAGATATTTTTTGATTGTCTTCCCTATGAGTGGCGGTCGGGGACGAGCGATGGTCTTTTCCTACCAATCTATCCCCCTAGGAGCATGCACGTAGTACTTTGTTTCGATGACTAATAGATTTTTGCAATAAGTATGTGAGTTCTTTATGACTAATGTTGAGTCATTGGATTATACGCACTCTCACCCTTCCACCATTGCTAGCCTCTCTAGTTGTGATGCCCCCGGCTTAATCGTGCACTAATCATACACCCAAATGCACATGATCAAGCCTAAGGACTCATGGGAAGATCTCACAACACAACTCTAAACATAAATAAAGTCATACAAGCTTTATATTACAAGCCAGGGCCTCGAGGGCTCGAATACATAGCTCGATGGCATACAAGCGTCAGCAGAAGCATCAGATATCTAAGTAAAGATATTAAAAGAGAAACAGAAGGGCCTTTAGAAAGGCGGGGCAAAATAAAACACTACGATCGAAAAGCGCAGGCCTCCTGCCTGGGACCCTCCGAGTCTACTCCTTGTCGTCGGCCAACTCCAAATAGTATCCTCCCTCGGGGTGGTAGTAGTAGTCGATCGTCGGTGGGGGTAGCTGTCTCAGGGGCTCCGTTATCTGGTCACGACAAACTGATATGGGGAGAAAAGAAAATAAAGCAACCGTGAGTACTCCGAAGTACTCAGCAAGCAAGGATCTACACTACATATGCAACATTATCAAAGAGAGGTTGTATATGTGGACTGGGCTGCAGAAATGCTAGAATAGAGAGAAGGCCTAGTCCTATCAAAGACTAGCATCTTCAGCGGTCTTGCAGCAATAGAAGAGAGTAGAACAATACAATATAATGTAGCAGTAATGATATCAACCTCACCCAGAGATCCTTTCTCGACTCCATGCGAGAAAGCAATCCCAGAGCCATACAGTCATCAACCTCATCCTGAGATCCCTTCTCGACTCCCTGTGAGAAGCAATCCCAGAGCCATACGGTCAACAACCTCGTCCTGAGATTCGTCTCGACTCCCTACGAGAAGCAATCCCAGAGCCACATATCCAGGTATCATCACAGGTATCCAGTTCTAGTTGTATCGATCGGGATACAACTCCGAGTGTCCTTTACCGTAGGACCGGCTATCGATAGAAGTTTTCTTCCCTGCAGGGGTGCACCAACTTACCCAACACGCTCGATTAACTCCGGCCAGACACACTTTCCTGCGTCATGCCGGCCTCGGCCAAACGATACACCACAACCCTACCTAGAGCTCAGTAGAGAGGTCCCCGCCGGTCTACATCCTAAGCACTCAGGGGTCTTGGGCCATCGCCCTGTGCACTCCGGGTTGTTGTGAGCAGGGTGGATACCAGCGGCAACGACACGATCCGACCCAGCCACAATGCTGAACTGGACGTCTGACAAAGCTTTCGGCTGATGCTACGATGCAGAACGCCCATACTATGCCCACGTGATGGTTAGTGCTATCAGCCAAAGGCCTGCTCGGATCAAATATCCAAATCATTAGTGGACTAAGGGCTTGCGGAAAATGAGCAGAGACTCATGATCGATGTGATCCCGCCGCGCCGTCTCGAGGACTTGCGGCAAGGGCCAAGAATGCCCGGCCACGCCTCGTATTCATCACTCGGGCACCATCCAGGCAACCCGTCTTAACATCACACGCGAGTAGCCCACAGGGTCGACCCACCTTTCTAAGTAACAGTGTAAAGTCCAAGTATCCGTGTGTCCAGAACATCAAGGGAATCCGAGGTATCACCCTCGATGGACACCCACTCGATGTAACTGCCAAGGTATCACCCTCGATGAGTTCACACTTGATGTGTTGCACGACAGGGTCGTATCGGAAGTGGAGAAGGAGGAATCACCCTCGATGACCACGACCAAATAGCTACTCTACATAGTTAACATCAGGACTGCTATTCGAGGTATCACCCTCGGCACTCGATAGTAACGCTGCAGTGCCGGGGCCTGTCTTCGATCCCGTTGATCGGGTCTTCTGATAATCCAGCAGGGCAACAAGGGACAAAGTGGGGTTCTCTAGTGGGTCTCTACCTAGCCTATACTAAGCAGTTTAGGATAAGCAGGTAAGGTATCAATAGCAGGTTACAATAAACAGGCTATGCATCAGAATAGGTAAAGCAGTAGCAGCAACAATTCTAATGCAAGCATGAGAAATAGAATGGGCGATATCGAGATGATCAAAGGGGGGGGCTTGCCTGGTTGCTCGGCAGCAAAAGCAAGGTCGTCAACGGTGTCTATGGTCTCCTGAGCTGCATCGGTACCGGGAACTGCGTCGGGGTCTAACGAGAGAGAAGAGGGGGCGGAAATAGTATAAATACACAGCAAACATGAGCAACACAATGTACGACATGACAATATGCAGTGCCGGGTGTGTCCTAACGTATGGTTGCACGTCACTGAGGAATGAGGGATCCATCCGGGAATGTTTTCCCGGTTCCGGACGTTTGTCAGACAGATGACCGGAGAGGAACGTTTCCATGTTCGGATAGATAGTGACGTGTGGCGGACGAACGGACCGCGTATTCGGATTTGTCTCATCGTTCTGAGCAACTTTCATGTACAAAGTTTTTCAATCTGAGCTACGGTTTAAAAGATATGGTTTTCTAAAGATTTAAACAATATTCTGAAATTACAGATTTATTATTAATTCAAATTATCCAAAACAGTAAACGGTGATGTAATGATGACATCAGCAGTCAACTCTGGCTGACCAGAGTCAAACCTGACAGGTGGGTCCAGTGGGGCCCACATGTTAGCCTCTGATAGTATTAAACAGAGTTAAAACTAACTAAATAACCTAATTAGCTAGTGGGCCCGCACTGTCCGTGACTGATTAAGTTAATTAATTAATTATTTAATTCACTAACATTTTATCTACTTAAATTAAAATGTTTAGCGGTGGGGACCGCGTGTCAGCGACACTGGTTGCCCAGTCAGCAGCGCTGACTAGTCAACGGACCCCACTGGGGCCCAGGGGCAGTGGCGCTGGGGGCGGTTCCCGGCTGGCCAGGTCAGCGCCAGGTGGACGCCGGCCACCGGAGCTACCCGGCGAACTCGCGCGACGAGGAGCAACTCCGGCGAGCCCGGATTCGTTCTGTGGTGCTCCGTTTTCGGCGTTCTTTCGCTCGCTGGATCAAGCGGAGTGGCGTACGTCGCGCGGGGTGATCGGCTGGACGCGGAAGTGACCGGAGCGACGCCGGCGACGACGTGGGCGGCCACCGGAGTTCGGCCGTGGATGCAAACAGCGATAGGAGGCATGGGAGGGGAAACACACTGGCTAGGAGGTGGCCTGGCAGTGCCCGGAGCACGTTGCAGCGCTCGAAGGCGAGCCCGACAGGCTGTGGCCGTGGCGGCGAAGCAAGGCGGCGGCGGCGAGCTCGGCCTTCGACGGGGGACGCAGCTACGGGTAGTGGCAGAAGTAGGGAAGAGAGGGGAAGGGTGCGACGCTCACTTCCGTTGCTGGGAAGGCCCGAGGAAGAGTCGAGGTGGCCGAAGACGGCGTTGGCGTGCGGCGGCCTGAGGCGGACAGAGGTTGAAGACGACCGCGAAGCCGACGGGGCAGGGCCTCCGAGCTCGGGGAAGTGGCCGCAGTCGGCGTAGGCGACAGCGGGGAAGCTCCCTGACGCCGGCGAACGAAAGGCGGTGGCCGGTGGCCACGCGCACGGCGAGGCCGTGGCGGTGGATTCGTTCGGGTGTGGAGGGAATGGATCTGGAGAAGGGGGAGAGCGAGCGAGGGGGGGGGAGGCCAGAGGAGCGCGGGAGCTGCGGCTTTATCGGGCGGGCGCCAGCGCGTTGTCGACCAGGGGAGAAGGGGGGGCCGGGGCGCGGCGACAGCAGCGCAGGGAGGAGCAGTGGGGGTAGGGGACGGCGCCATGCGGGCTGGGCCTCCCTGTGCACTCGAGGCCTAGGTTCCGTGGCCTTTTTCTTTTCTTCGCTTTCTTTTCTATTTTTCTTTTGTTTCACAGCTTTGCAAATATGTGTGGGCTTATATAAAGCTTTATAAAATAGGTGAACTAGCCACATAAATATAGTGCAACATTTCTCACTGTTAGAAATTGGTTTGGAGGCAATTGAATTTTATTTGGATTTTTTTAAATGAAAAGTTATTAAATAAGTCTGTTTTGCTACTGTTTCTTGCTCTTAGTGTCATTTATTTAATTTGATTAATGTTGACTATAATTTTAGAATTGTCTCTGGATTATTTACAATATTATGAACATTTTAGTTTTTCAAATTTGAACAACTATTATTTGCACTTTCAGTTTGAATTTCCTTTTGAATTTGAATTTGAAAAGAGATATGATCCAAATGATGTTTAGGCACTGTTGATCATGATGACATGGCATTATCAAAAGGGGATTACTGTAGTTAACCACTGGGGGTGTTACAAATCTCCTCCACTAACAAGAATTCTCGTCCCGAGAATTAAGAGGTAGAAGGAAAAAGTTCGGGGTATTCTGCACGGAGGTTATCTTCGCGTTCCCAAGTGGCTTCATCTTCAGTATGATTTGACCACTGCACTTTGAGGAACTTGGTAACCTTCTGGCGGGTCTGACATTCAGCTTCATCGAGAATGCGGATTGGATGCTACTTATAAGAAAGATCATCATGCAATTCAAGCATCTCGTGATCCACAGCTCGGTGCGGAGATTCCTTGAAGCATTTACGAAGTTGCGACACATGAAAGACGTCGTGGATATGAGAGAATTGCCATGGCAATTCCAATTTATATGCCACCTGACCACGTCTAACAATTATGCGGAAAGGACCAATGTAGCATGGAGCTAACTTTCCCTTGATTCCAAAATGGTTAGTGCCCTTCATAGGAGTGACACGCAGATAAACTTGATCACCAGGTTGATAAATCAAACCCCATCGTTTGCGATCATAGTTGCTCTTCTGACGGTCCTTAGCCGCCTTGAGATTTTCTCGGACAATACAGACTTGCTCTTCGGCGTGTTGAATAATGTCTGGTCCCACAAGTGGTCGTTCCCTAGTTTCTGACCAATTCAGAGGGGTTCGACACTTACGTCCATATAGTACTTCGAAGGGGGCCATTTTCAAGCTGGCTTGATAGCTGTTGTTATAGGAGAACTCGGCATACGGGAGAGATTCTTCCCACACCTTGCCAAAAGAAATAACACAAGCTCATAGCATGTCTTCAAGCACTTGATTGACTCGCTCGACTTGGCCTTGGGATTGGGGGTGATATGCTGAACTCCAAGTAATATGAGTTCCCATAGCTTTTTGGAAACTTTCCCAGAAATGACCAGTTAAGATGCTGCCACGGTCTGAACTGATCTCTTTCGGAATACCGTGGAGTGATACGATTCTGGAGATATACAACTCTGCTAACTATCTAGCAGTGATAGTCTCCTTGACTGGCAGAAAGTGTGCAACTTTAGAGAGTTGGTCGACGACGACAAGAATAGCATCGTGAACCTTCTGTGACTTGGGAAGGCCAGCAATGAAATCCATTTGAACCTTGTCCCATTTCCATAGAGGAATAGGGAGCGGTTGCAGAATTCCAGCAGGCTTCTGATGTTCTGCTTTAACGCGTCGACACACATCACATTCAGCAACATAACGAGCAATGTCCTGCTTCATTCTAGACCACCAGTACCTTTGACGAAGATCACGATACATCTTGGTGCTACCCGGATGAATTGACAGCGGTGTATCATGTGCTTCCTTCATGACCTTGTCAGTCATAAGCTTGAAGCGAGGTACCACAATGCGGTCTCTGAAATACAAGGTTCGTCTTCAGACAACGTGAAATCCCTGTACTTTTCAAGGTGAAGATCTTTCTTCATCAGATCAACTTCAGCATCTTTAGCTTGCGCAGTCTTAACAGCTTTCTCAAGATCTGGTTGTATCAGAAGACTATTAAGATAACCCTACGAAACAATATGCAGATTCAGCTTGCGCAGTTCTTCAAAAAGACGAGGTTGAGCTCTCCTAACCATGAGGTTGTTGCAATAGGACTTGCGGCTTAAAGCATCAACCATCACGTTAGCCTTGCTAGGGGTATAAGAAATACCCAAATCCTATTCCGCAATGGCCTTCATCCATCTTTGCTGACGGAGGTTCAGAGATGGCTGAGTGAACAAGTACTTCAGACTTTTATGATCCGTGTATATCTCGCAACGATTACCGAGGAGGTAATGTCGCCACAACTGCAATGCGTAGATGACAGCTGCTAGTTCTAGATCATGTACCGGATAATTCTCTTCATGCGGGCGCAACTGTCGAGAGCCATAAGCAATCACTTTAAGCTCTTGCATTAGGACACAGCCTAATCCTTCACGGGATGCATCACAATAGATCACAATGTCTTTGCGAGAATCTGGAGGAGCAAGTACTGGGGCAGATGTCAGCTTGTCTTTGAGTGTTTGAAAACTTTCCTGACATTTTTCTGTCCATTCAAATCTAACGCCCTTGTGAAGCAGATCAGTCAGGGGCTTAGCAATCTTTGAGAAATTCTCGACAAAACGATGGCAATAGCTTGCAAGGCCGAGAAAACTTCTGACTTGCTTGACGTTCTTCGGTGGAGTCCAGTCAAGAATAGCCTGAACTCGTTCTGGGTTAACGGCAATGCCATCTTTGGAGATCACGTGGCCGAGATATGTCATTTCAGACAACCAGAATTCACATTTGGAATACTTGGCATACAGTTGGTGTTCTCGGAGCCTTTCCAGAACAAGACGAAGGTTTTCAACATGTTCTTCTTCATTCTTCGAATAAACTAGAATATCATCTAGATATACCACGACAAACTTGTCAAGGTAATCCATGAAGATGTAATTCATCAGACGGGAGAAAGTTGCTGGAGCATTGGTTAAGCCGAATGACATTACAGTTTCCTCATAAGAGCCATAGCGAGTAACAAATGCAGTCTTGGGAATATCCTCTTCACGAACTCGGATCTAGTGGTATCCCAATCTCAAATCAAGCTTAGAGAATACTGAGGAACCAGCAAGTTGATCATACAGATCGTTGATTCTGGGAAGCGGATACTTATTCTGAATTGTTGCTTGGTTAATGGGCCGATAATCCTGAACCAATCGGTTAGTTCCATCCTTCTTCTTAACGAAGAGTGAAGGTGCTCCCCAAGCAGAGGAACTGGGGCGGATGAAACCCTTCTTAAGTGACTTATCGATTTCTTCCTTAAGCTAGAGAAGGTGGTGTGGAGGCATCTTATAAGGACGCTTCGCAATAGGAGTCGTGCCTGGTTTCAAGTCGATGACAAACTCGACTGCTCTAGCAGGGGGTATTCCTGGAAGTTCTTCTGGAAAGACATCTTGAAAATCACGAACAACTGGAACATTCTCGATGCCTTCAAGAGGTGAAGCATTCAATGCATTCAGAGCATATATCTAGCTTTCAGCATCTTGAGCTATTCGGGCTGAGTATTTGACTATTTGGCCAGAAAGATGGGTAAGTTGGACTTTCTTAGCGGCACAGTCAATAAAAGCATTGTGGGTGGTCAACCAGTCCATGCCGAGAATGATGTCTATGTCTGAAGGTCCAAGAGCAATAAGGGAAGCAGAGAACATCAACCCTTCAATTCTGATCTGATTGTTGTGACTTACCATCTTGGTTTGCCACCTCGAACGGGGACTGATAATTTCTAAAGGAGTGGGTAATGAGCTCATAGCTAACCCATGCAATTGTGCAAATTGCTGGGACACAAAGGAATGTGATGCACCTGAATCAAAAAGAACAGAAGCTGGCACTGAATTCACAGAAAGTGTTCCCAGCACAATAGTCGGTTCCTTCTGAGCCTTTTCAGCATTGACGTGATTGGCATGGCTAAGTACAATAGTAGATGGTAGGACATTTCGGTTTCTGAGTTGGCGGTTTCGACAATTCTTCTTACGAACAACAGGAGGACAAGAAGCATTCTGATAATTAAGGGATGGAGCCACAACATTGGATTGTCCACCTTAAATCGTTAGCTGTCTTGGCGGTGAAGGCAAACGAGGTGCAGCATAAGACGACCTCGGTGCTGGAGCTGGGTGGTGAAAAACATTGTGCGGGATCCAGACTTGATGTTTCCGAGCAGGCTGACCCGAAGATGAGCCGGCATCTCGAGTATGCTTGAGAGACTCTTGGTACTTAGTTAGAGCAGTTTCAACTTCGAAAGATTGGCTGACAAGCGTTGCGAAGTCCGTGCAATCATGGACTGCAAGTGCGAGGTTTATATCAGTACGCAGTCCTTCACGGAATTTCTCCTGCTTGCGTGCGTCAGTGCAGACATCATCTTCAGCATAGCGTGATAATTCAAGGAATTTCCTCTGATATTCATCCACAGTCATTGTGCCCTGTGCAAGTTTGCGAAACTCCTGCTTCTTCTGGTCCATCGGACCTTGAGGAATGTACCGTGCATGAAAAGCTGACTGAAATTCCTGCCAAGTGATTACAGTTTCAGCAGGTAACATACCCTTGTGGCTTTCCCACCATTGAGCAGCCGAACCCCTTAGGTGATACGTCGCATAGGTGACGTAACTGTCAGGGATAACATTAGCCGACTTCAACTGAAAGGCAATGTCACGGAGCCAATCATCAGCATCTATTGGATCAGTCGAGCTGCGAAAAGTGGATGGATTGAGGCGCACAAATTCTGGCAGAGTTATTGGAGCAGACTATTGCTGAGCATTCTGAGTTGGGAACTGAGCCAATACTCCGGTCATAAACTGACGGTTGAGTTCAAACTGCTGCATCATTGCGGCAATATAAGCTGGAGGTGGGGGATCGTCAGCCATCCTGCCAAATCAACACGGGCAGTTTAGCAAGGAGAACGGCAGATGTATGGAATTATTCATGAAGTAACACGCACGACAGAAGGAAGTGCAATAGATACATCATCATAGTCACACCAGACATTCAAATCCACACATAGTCTCGGTTACAAACCGGCATTACGACAGCTGAAAGAAGAAGGATAGACAACTAGGCGGCGCGCAGGCACGTGGTAAGGAAGTACACAACGAGACATAGCAAAGGCTACATCAACGTCGGAGAAAACTGTCGGAGCGAGGAATCTCCAAGTGACAACACAGGGTGCCCTCGATAAAAGGATCCTGTTAGCAGAACCTGGCCCACAATCTTGAAGCAAGGGGGATGTTTTCAGAACTCCGAGTGGATGTGATCACGAGAGCCTAATGTTGAAGTTAGTAAAATCTTTAACCCGAGTAGATGAGAGATCAGAGTCCCAGAGTAAAGGTCGAGGTGTAAAAGATCCTAATACCACCCAGTTGGCGATGTGGGCCCGCAAGCCACACAGCCAAGTTAGTAAAACAGTTTTGGAACACTAGACTCAACATCGGCCAAGGAGTTGGAAAGGGGGATCCTACAGGCAGTCGGCTCTGATACCAACTTGTGACGCCCCCGGCTTAATCGTGCACTAATCATACACGCAAATGCACACGATCAAGCCTAAGGACTCACGGGAAGATATCACAACACAACTCTAAACATAAATAAAGTCATACAAGCTTTATATTACAAGCCAGGGCCTCAAGGGCTCGAATACATAGCTTGATGGCATACAAGCATCAGCAGAAGCATCAGATATCTGAGTACAGATATTAAAAGAGAAACAGAAGGGCCTTTAGAAAGGCGGGGCAAAATAAAACACTACGATCGAAAGGCGAAGGCCTCCTGCCTGGGACCCTCCGAACCTACTCCTGGTCGTCGGCCAACTCCAAATAGTATCCGCCCTCGGGGTGGTAGTAGTAGTCGATCGTCGGCAGGGGTAGCTATCTCAGGGGCTTCGTCATCTGGTCACAACAAACTGATATGGGGAGAAAAGAAAATAAAGCAACCGTGAGTACTCTGCTCAGCAAGCAAGGATCTACACTACATATGCAACATTATCAAAGAGAGGCTGTATATGTGGACTGGGCTGCAGAAATGCCAGAATAGAGAGAAGGCCTAGTCCTATCGAAGGCTAGCATCTTCAGCGGTCTTGCAGCAATAGAAGAGAGTAGAACAATACAATATAATGTAGCAGTAATGATATCAACCTCACCCAGAGATCCTTTCTCGACTCCCTGCAAGAAAGCAATTCCAGAGCCATACAGTCATCAACCTCGTCCTGAGATCCCTTCTCGACTACCTGCGAGAAGCAATCCCAGAGCCATACGGTCATCAACCTCGTCCTGAGATCCCTTCTCGACTCCCTGCGAGAAGCAATCCCAGAGCCACATATCCAGGTATCATCACATTTATCCAATTCTAGTTGTATCGATCGGGATACAACTCCGAGTGTCCTTTACCGTAGGAATGGCTATCGATAGAAGTTTTCTTCCCTACAGGGGTGCACCAACTTACCCAACACGCTCGATTAACTCTGGCCGGACACACTTTCCTGGGTCATGCCCGGCCTCGGCCAAACAATACACCGCAACCCAACCTAGAGCTCAGCAGAGAGGTCCCCGCCGGTCTACATCCTAAGCACTCAGGTGTCTTGGGCCATCGCCCTGTGCACTCCGGGTCGTTGCGAGCAGGGTTGATACCAGCGCCAACGGCACAATCCGACCCGGCCACAATGCTGAACTAGACGCCTGACAAAGCTTTCGGCTGATGCTACAATGCAGAACACCCATACTATGCCCACGTGATGGTTAGTGCTATCAGGCCAGAGGCCTGCTCGGATCAAATATCCAAATCGTTAGTGGACTAGGGGCTTGCGGAAAATAAGCAGAGACTCACGATCGATGTGACCGCGTCGCCCCGTCTCGAGGACTTGCGGCAAGGGTCAAGAATGCCCGGCCATGCCTCGTATTCATCACTCGGGCACCATCAAGGCAACCCGTCTTAACATCACACGCGGGTACCCCTCAGGGTCGACCCACCTTTCTAAGTAACAGTGTAAAGTCCAAGTATCCGTGTGTCCATAACATCAAGGGAATCCGAGGTATCACCCTCGATGGACACCCACTTGATGTAACTGCCATGGTGAACGTAGGAGGAATCACCCTCGATGAGTTCACACTTGATGTGTTGCACGACAAGGTCGTTTCGGAAGTGGAGAAGGAGGAATCACCCTCGATGACCACGACCAAATAGCTACTCTACATAGTTAACATCAGGAGTGCTATTCGAGGTATCACCCTCGGCACTCGATAGTAATGCTGCAGTGTCGTTACAACTAAGGGGGTGAAGTGTGGTGCCGGGGCCTGTCTTCGATCCCGTTGATCGGGTCTTCTGATAATCCAACGGGGCAACAAGGGACAAAGTGGGGTTCTCTAGTGGGTCTCTACCCAGCCTATACTAAGCAGTTTAGGATAAGCAGGTAAGGTATCAATAGCAGGTTACAATAAACAGGCTATGCATCAGAATAGGTAAAGCAGTAGCAGTAGCAATTCTAATGCAAGCATGAGAAATAGAATGGGCGATATCGAGATGATCAAAGGGGGGGGGGGCTTGCCTGGTTGCTCGGCGGCAAAAGCAAGGTCGTCAATGGTGTCGTCGGTCTCCTGAGCTGCGTCGGTACCGGGAACTGCGTCGGGGTCTAATGATAGAGAAGAGGGGGAGGAAACAGTATAAATACACAGCAAACATGAGCAACACAATGTACGACAAGACAATATGCAGTGCCAGGTGTGTCCTAACGTAGTGTTGCACGTCACTGAGGAAGGAGGGATCCATTCGGGAATGTTTTCCCGGTTTCGGACATTTGTCAGACAGATGACCGGAGGGGAACTTTTCCATGTTCGGATAGATAGTGACGTGTGGCAGATGAACGGACCGCGTGTTTGGATTCGTCTCGTCGTTCTGAGCAACTTTCATGTACTAAGTTTTTTGATCTGAGCTACGGTTTAAAAGATATGGTTTTCTAAAGATTTAAACAATATTCTGAAATTACAGATTTATTATTAATTTGAATTATCCAAAACAGTAAACAGTGACGTCAGCATGACGCAACACTGACATCAGCAGTCAACTCTGGCTGACCAGAGTCAAACCTGACAGGTGGGTCCAGTGGGGCCCACATGTCAGCCTCTGATAGTATTAAACATAGTTAAAACTAACTAAATAACCTAATTAGCTAGTGGGCCCGCACTGTCAGTGACTGATTAAGTTAATTAATTAATTATTTAATTAACTAACATTTTATCTACTTAAATTAAAACGTTTAGCGGTGGGGCCCGCGTGTCAGCGACATGAGTTGCCCAGTCAGCAGCGCTGACTAGTCAACAGACCCCACTGGGGCCCAGGGGCAGTGGCGCTGGGGGCGGGTCCCGGCTGGCCAGGTTAGCGCCAGGTGGACACCGGCCACCGGAGCTCCCCGGCGAACTCGCGCGACGGCGAGCAACTCCGGCGAGCCCGGATTCGTTCTGTGGTTCTCCGTTTTCGGCGTTCTTTGGCTCGCTGGATCGAGCGGAGCGGCGCGCGTCGCGCCGGGTGATCGGCTGGACGCGGAAGTGACCGGAGCGATGCCGGGGATGACGTGGGCGGCCACCGGAGGTCGGCCGTGGATGCAAACAGCGATAGGAGGCATGGGAGGGAAACAGACTGGCTAGGAGGCGGCCTGGCAGTGCCAGGAGGAAGCTGCCGCGCTCGAAGGCGAGCCCGACCGGCTGTGGCCGCGGCGGCGAAGCAAGGCGGTGGCGGCGAGCTCGGCCTTCGACGGGGGACGCAGCTACGGGTAGTGGCAGAAGTAGGGAAGAGAGGGGAAGGGTGCGGCGCTCACTTCCGTTCCTGGGAAGGCCCGAGGAAGAGTCGAGGTGGCCGGAGACGGCTTTGGCGTGCGGCGGCCCGAGGCGAACAGAGGTTGAAGACGACCGTGAAGCCGACGGGGCAGGGCCTCCAAGCTCGGGGAAGTGGCCGCAATCGGCATAGGTGACAGCGGGGAAGCTCCCTGACGCGGGCGAACGAAAGGCGGCGGCCGGTGGCCACGCGCACGGCGAGGCGGTGGCGGTGGCTGCGTTCGGGTGAGGGGGAATGGATCTGGAGAAGGGGGAGAGCGAGCGAGGGTGGGAAGGCCAGAGGAGCGCGGGAGCTGCGGCTTTATCGGGCGGGCGCCAGCGCGTTGTCGACCAGGGGAGAAGGGGGGCCGGGGCGCAGCATGCGGGCGCGGCGACAGCAGCGCAGGGAGGAGCAGTGGGGGTAGGGGATGGCGCCAGGCGGGCTGGGCCTCCCTGTGCACTCGAGGCCCAGGTTCCGTGGCCTTTTTCTTTTCTTCGCTTTCTTTTCTATTTTTCTTTTGTTTCACTTCTTTGCAAAAATGTGTGGGCTTATATACATCTTTATAAAATAGGTGAACTTGCCACATAAATATAGTGCAACATTTGTCACTGTTAGAAATTGGTTTGGAGGCAATTGAATTTTATTTGGATTTTTGAAAATAAAAAAATATTAAATAAGTCTGTTTTGCTACTGTTTCTAGCTGTTAGTATCATTTATTTAATTTTATTAATGTTGACTATACTTTTAGAATTGTCTCTGGATTATTTACAATATTATGAACATTTTAGTTTTTCAAATTTGAACAACTTTTATTTGCACTTTCAGTTTGAATTTGAATTTGAAAAGAGATATGATCCAAATGATGTTTAGGCACTATTGATCATGATGACATGGCATTATCAAAAGGGGATTACTGTAGTTAACCACTGGGGGTGTTACACTAGTACCGCGCAACTTCGCCGGTACCATTCACCCACCATATACCTTCCTCAAAACAGCCACCATACCTACCTATTATGGCATTTCCATAGCCATTCCGAGATATATTGCCATGCAACTTTCCACCGTCCCGTTTACTATGACACGCATCGTCATTGTTATATTGCTTTGCATGATCATGTAGTCGACATTGTATTTGTGGCAAAGCCACCGTTCATAATTTTTTCATACATGTCACTCTTTATTCATTGCACATCCTGGTACACCGCCGGAGGCATTCATATAGAGTCATATTTTGTTTTAGTATCGCGTTGTAATTTTTTGAGTTGTAAGTAAATAGAAGTATGATGATCTTCATTATTAGAGCATTGTCCCATGTGAGGAAATAAAAAAAAAGAGGCCAAAGAAGCCAAAGAAAGAAAAAAAGAAAGAAAAAAAAAGAGAGAAAGAAAAAAAAGAAAAATGAGAGAAAAAGAGAGAAGGGGCAATGTTACTATCCTTTTTCCATACTTGTGCTTCAAAGTAGCACCATGATCTTCATGATAGAGAGTCTCCTATGTTGTCACTTTCATATACTAGTGGGAATTTTTCATTATAGAACTTGGCTTGTATATTCCAATGATGGGCTTCCTCAAATTGCCCTAGGTCTTCATGAGCAAGAAAGTTGGATGCACACCCACATAGTTTTCTTTTTGAGCTTTCATACACTTATAGCTCTAGCGCATCCGTTGCATGGCAATCCCTACTCACTCACATTGATATCTATTGACGGGCATCTCCATAGCCCGTCGATACGCCTAGTCGATGTGAGACTATCTCCCTCTTTTTGTCTTCTCCATAACAACCATATTTTATTCCACCTATAGTGCTATGTCCATGGCTCACGCTCATGTATTGCGTGAAAGTTGAAAAGGTTTGAGAACATCAAAAGTATGAAACATTGCTTGTCTTGTCATTGGGGTTGTGCATGATTTGAGTATTTTGTGTGATGAAGATGGAGCATAGCCAGACTATATGATTTTGTAGGGATAAGCTTTCTTTGGCGATGTTATTTTGAGAAGACATAATTGCCTTGTTAGTATGCTTGAAGTATTATTTTTTTATGTCAATATTAAATTTTTGTTTTGAATCTTATGGATCTGAACATTCATGCTACAAGAAAGAAAATTACATGGATAAATATGTTAGGTAGCATTCCACATTAAAAATTCTGTTTTTATCACTTACCTACTCGAGGACGAGCAGGAATTAAGCTTGGGGATGCTTGATACGTCTCCAACTTATCTATAATTTTTTATTGTTCCATACTATTGTATTATCTATTTTGGATGTTTTATATGCATTAATATGCTATTTTATATTATTTTTGGGACTAACCTATTAACCTAGAGCCCAGTGCCAGTGTATGCTTTTTCCTTGTTTTTGAGTTTCGCAGAAAAGGAATACCAAACGGAGTCCAAACGGAATAAAACTTTCGATGATTTTTCTTGGACCAGAAGGAAACCAGGAGACTTGGAGATGAAGTCGGAGGAGCCACGAGATGGCCACAAGGACGGAGGGCACGCCCAGGGGGTAGGGCGCGCCCCCACCCTTGTGGGCCCCTCGTGCACCTCCTGACGTAATTCTTTCGCCTATATATTCCCAAATATCCCCAAACCAACAGAGGCATCCACGAAAACACTTTTCCACCACCGCAACCTTCTGTACCCGTGAGATACCATCTGGGGACCTTTTCCGGCACCCTGCCGAAGGGGGATTCGATCACGAAGGGCTTCTACAACAACACCATTGCCCTTCTGTTGAAGCGTGAGTAGTTTACCACAGACCTACGGGTCCATAGCTAGTAGCTAGATGGCTTCTTCTCTCTCTTTGATTCTCAATACTATGTTCTCCTCGATGTTCTTGGAGATCTATTCGATGTAATACTTTTTTGTGGTGTGTTTGCCGAGATCCGATGAATTGTGGATTTATGATCAGCTTATCTATGAATATTATTTGAATCTTCTCTGAATTCTTTTATGCATGATTTGGTATCTTTGTAATTCTCTTCGAACTATCGGTTTGGTTTGGCCAACTAGATTTGTTTTTCTTGCAATGGGAGAAGTGCTTAGCTTTGGGTTCAATCTTGCAGTGTCCTTTCCCAGTGATAGTAGGGGAGCAAGGCACGTATTGTATTATTGCCATCGAGGATAAAAATATGGGGTTTTCATCATATTGCTTGAGTTAATTCCTCTACATCATGTCATCTTACTTAATGCATTAATCCGTTCTTTATGAACTTAATACTCTAGATGCATGCTGGATAGCAGTTGATGTGTGGAGTAATAGTAGTCGATGCAGAATCATTTCGGTCTACTTGACACGGACGTGATGCCTATATTCATGATCATTGCCTTAGATATCATCACAACTTTGCGCTTTTCTATCAATTGCTCAGCAGTAATTTGTTCGCCCACCGTATTATTTTCTATCTTGAGAGAAGCCTCTAGTGAAACCTATGCCCCCCGGGTCTATTTTCCATCATATAAGTTTCCGATCTTCTATTTTCCATCATATTAGTTTCCGATCTACTATTTTGCAATCTTTTACTTTCCGATCTATAAAAAAAAAATACCAAAAATATTTACTTTATCGTTTATCTATCTCTATCAGATCTCACTTTTGCAAATAACTGTGATGGAATTGACAACCCCTTTATCGCGTTGTGTGCAAGTTGTTTGATTGTTTGTGCAGGTATTCGGTGATTTGTGCGTTGTCTCCTACTGGATTGATACCTTGGTTCTCAAACTGAGGGAAATACTTATCTCTACTTTGCTGCATCACCCTTTCCTCTTCAAGGGAAAAACCAACGCAAGCTCAAGAAGTAGCACCGTGCCAAAATGTGGTGTCAACACATGCCCCCCTATTTTCTGGCAGAGCTTGCGTGCTAGAAAATATTTTGTTTAAACACGATGTCAACACTCCATCGGCTATGCATGCTGAGGACGATATTTTTTATCGGCCATATGCTCAGGCTTGTTGCTGCTTGGGTAGAGCCTCTTCAAATAATAGTCGTCTGAGAACAACCATTCGATGTCACGAATGCCTTCATGTAAGTCTCTCATGTCAATCTTGTCTTGACCTTTATCCAAGTACTCCATGTGGATATTAGAACCGTTCGGCGACACCGGTTGCCGAACAATTATGTTGATGCTCCTCCAAGGAACCATCAACTACTCGGTGACTCAACTCATTGTTGATCAAAATACTCGTTCAAGCGTCCGCCGAACAACGTCTGCCTCCGAACTTGGATCCTGCAGATAAGAGATACTTTCTCCAGCCGGCCATATGACTCGTACTAGATCCGTTAGTGGCCGAGTCAACCCTAGAGTCTGTTGTAACTATTCATGGGCCGACTTTAATAGCAAGTCAGTTGTGAACTTGCCCTACACGAGGCGGCCACAAAAAGCATCGGTTGTAATAACCAGATGTGTATTGCACTAACCCGTTTGGTGAGTCAACAAGGTCAACATTTGAGTGATTCGTTGATGCATATAAAGATGACATCTGTTGGACAGCTGGTAACGAATCATTATGAACCTCAATGCACGCAACCCCTGTAGCGACTAGAAGTCCTGTAGCGTGAATAGCAAAGCATATTCAGCTTGATTATTAGCGTGTAAGCTCTAGTCGGCATGAAGTCTCAATTCTAGCCCGTGAAGAAATATGTGAATAACACTGACTCCGGGCGCTGCTAAACTGAATCATGAAAATAATCTCCACGACACTTTGACTTGGCGTCCAGTGAGCACCGAGTGAGGTCACGCTCCTTTCCTTCGGTCTCCTAAGTCAACATTGCCTCGCTCCCCGAGTGAACAGAGCTTCGTTCATCTCGGTGACTCACTTTCTCTGGATCCTGCAATAAACCAGCAATAGGAGTCGACAACTTTTGTTGCACTAGACCCTCGTTTAGTGGCCGAATAATTAGTCGGCCTTCCAGTGTTGGCAAAACTAAGAATTAGCTTTGGGAATATGAGATACACCACAATGAACACAATTAGCCAGATGCCAGCTTTGTCAACACAATGTACTCTTAGGGCGATATGCAAATATCGGCCATACGTCCTTATCTCATAGGACATGGAGAACCCGTCCACCAAAGTGTGAATAGCCGGCATAATTCAGATGTTTCAGCTAGGGATAAGTTCCGAGATGCTTTCTTTGATGGAACGGGTGAAGAACATGGATGATATGCCATTTGGAATCCCCTATAGTGAGATGAAAACTGTCGACTCCGCCTGCCGGCTTCACACTTGTCCTCCTTTACTCCTGCCGGCTTCACAATAGGAGATATGATGTCGCTCTTGACTCGAGGATTTCCATTGGGAACCCAAGTCATGTTCCTCTTCTCCAGCTCTTTGGCCCTAGGCCGGTTCATCTTTTTCTCTTGCGAATATGGTAAGCCGAGTGGGCATCCCAACTGTGACTTTGGTTTACGCACTGCCAACTTCCTGGCTTTGGGCACCTCCAGCTTGGCCTTTCCAGACTCGGCAATTGGCTCCTTGAAACTTACTCGCTTCACTTCCTTGCCCTTAGTAGCCAACGTAGACTCGGCTGGCTTTTTGTCATCTGGAATCGGATCTGAAACAGCACACTTGCGGCCATCCTTTTTCAATCCATACACTTGCTTGACCACGTCCATCTTTTTCGCTAAGCTCCAGACCGATTCTTTTTGGTTGAGTCGGTCTTTAACATGTGGTCGTTGAACAAACATTGATCCTCTCGAAGCTTCATAATTTTGGTGAGGTGGTTTAGAATATGATGGATGGTGTGCCCTTAATTTATACTTGTTCCACGATTTATATGAATAATAGTCAGCATGGGGAGGTATCCATGACATCGGCATTGGTGGCCCAAAAGGAGGATATGGAGTCTGCTTGCTCAACATCTTCCTTCGCCAATCCCGATCTTCAGATTTATGCCTTGGAGGTCACTTTAATGCTTTTGTTTCACTCGACCGATAAGCACTCTTTGCCTCACTTATCTCCTGATATTTTTCTAATAACTGCGCGAAAGTGACTTTCGGCTTTTTACCTTTTAGCTTACCATTGCCTTTGCTTTCTTTAGTTGTGCGTGCATCGGTCTTTGAATTTTCTTGTTACCCCCCAGTGCTAGATGTCGCCATTGTAGCTTTGATGGAATTACCGTCTTCAAGATTGTTGTTGATGCACTTTTTAACCATATCCTTGCTTGAAGACTTGACCCCATCATCATTGGTGTGTACCTGTTGACCTTTAGATGAATTGGCTTGAGATAGCCGAGTCAACATTTGATCGCCATCAAGACCAATCTGATACGACTATCCATATGCTCGTGCTTCAACAAACTCCAATCGTCTTGTGTTGACTAATTGTGTGACTTGATGGATCATGTTATAGTCTTTGATATTTTGCTCGAACGAACATTGCATTCGCTCTTGCCTTGATGGCTCGACATCGTGATCAATTATAATAATATGATTAGTCAGCGATGCACCGACGATGTGATCACATATGCCCGGATTGAAGGTACACTATTGTTCATTAACCAATAATGTGATACCGGCTTTGGAACTAAATAACCGAGTGGTGTCGGCTTAACCTCATCTGACTCGGCTATGCATCGATTTTCTTTCTCCTTTTCCGATGCTCTTGAATCGGCTATCCTGGAGAATGTTGAACCTAGCTTTATATTCCTGCAACCAAAATAATTACAGAATATAGATCTCATCCGAGACCAAATGTTAGCCAGGCATGAAACAAACAAAGTTGTCCATATGAATATAAAGTTTAGTTGACATGACGGGAACAACTTTGGTTGCGATAAGTTGTCACTATTAGCCTCTATGAATGATACCATGTGTTGACTAGCATGATTAGTGACAAGATCATTCCTAACAAACAGATTACTCATTTCGATTGGTCTTTCAAAATTAATTAGAATCTTACTAACGGGTGCATCAACAATATGATTTTGAACGAATTGAAAATCAAATAAACTATCTGCTAGGTGTACCTTTGTGAAGACGTTGGAAGGAGAAGACAGTTGCACCATTGGAACAATACCTTGCTCCACTTCTGAATAATTCTCCAACGCCTCTTCCTCTTTTTCTGGATCTCGTGCCTCATCACTCGGATTGCCTGAGTTGATTTCACTCGGATTGCCTGAGTATATTTCACTCCGATTGCCCGAGTAGATTTCACTTGGATTGCCCGAGTAAATTTCATTTGGATTGCCCAAGTAGATTTCACTCGGACGATCTTCTTTAGTTGAACTTTGCTCGGCTGCATTTTCTTGTTCTTGATGTTCATCGTTAACCGAACTGTGTTTGGCCATATTACTTTGTTCTTGATGCTCATCAATATCTTTAGCACGAAATTCATAGGGTAGCATGTAAGCTCCCTTACATCCAGAAAATTCGAGCACAACCAATTTGCTGTCTTTGTCGTTCCTTTGCCTGGTGAAGTTTGCATCTTCCGTTTTGGTACACTCGATAATAACTGGCATGATGTCCTCGGTATTAGCCGGTGATGCACTCGGCTGGTCTGATGCACTCGGCCGATATGATGCACTTGATACGGACTCTATGCACTTGGTCGTAACAGTCTCGGTGCTCAATCCAGTTTCAACTGAATCCACCATCGTCTTCGCTTTAAAGGAATCATTCAACTCGGTTGTAGACGACTTAGTCATATTTGACTCGGTTTCAACCGAATTAACCATATTAGCCGAGTGAACCCTTTCTTGTTGATTTGCTTGCAAACCTTATTTTTTATCTTGCTTCAACATCGCAGAAGGGCCAACATAGTTGCTGCGTGGAGGAAGGGACTTGATGTATTCTTGAAAATCTTCCTCTTCACGCCTCTTCTTGTGTGCTTCATAAGCTTGTCGATATTCTTCTGGTAATTCCTCAAGAGTTGGCGTGTAAACCGTCGGCGCTATTGCTTCTGAGCTTTGGCTTGACCTTGTCCACATGGGCCATAAATTTTTCTTTAGACTCGGCCCTACTTGGATCCGCTTGCCACCCAAAGCTTTTAGGATCTTTCGGCAATGAATTCATGTTGCCAAAATTTTCCCATTGTATAGGGGGTGTATAATATGCTGCAATGATAGGTGGAGACATGTGCACTGTTGTTGAATATTTTCTCTCACCAATTTGATCAATCGACAACACTTCGTCGTCTTTCAAAAGCCTAGCTCTTATTACCTCATAATCAGGAACCAACCCCTTTTTGTGCTGCTCAAGGCAAATAGCACTAATCTTCTTATTTTGGGCTAAACTTTTTAATGCAGCCAGAGCCACCTCATCTCCTGCAATATTAGGCACATATGCTCCTGCAGAATCTCCATTCACTCGGCCATCACCGCAAAGGTGATCCGAGTCATGAATAATTTTAGTTTCATATGCCACTGAACAATTAATCTCACGAGGTGTAGTATATGATGATGTTTGAGGATAACCGGCCAAATAGCTAACAGAAGCATGGCCGATTGCCCCGTCCATCAGCATGTTTGGGGATGAACTCGCATATCGCGAGCCGGCTGCCGATGGATAAAACTGCAAGACACCCTCATGCACATGAGGTGTCCTATATTGATCACTCGAACTCATTGTGTTGTTCACCGGCATATTGAAAGTTGTTGCCGATACACAAAAGTTCAGATTCATTAGTTGCATGTCGCGATTCTTTAAATTCCAAGTTTCTCCAACGGAATAACTAGTTGGCCTTTCCTTGTTAGGGCTAGCCGACATGACATGTCCAATGAAAGATCTAGCAACATCAACATAATGGCTATTTGCATCTACGTAAGGAGATTGATGATACATGTTACCGTTCGTAGATTGTAGCCGCTTGATGACTCTCTCCTCGTAGCAAGAACAGGCTGGAGACTGTTCAAAGCTTCGTCCCCTGCGGAGTCGCCAAAAAGTGTGTTCGCACACGAACACGTCACGTGTACCCTCGATGCCGGGGGTGATGCACCGCAGCACACGTCGATGGAGACCCGACCGACAGCGCGATATGCAAGACAGTAGGCGGGCGCTTTTGAAGACCCGAAACCCAACACGCCTGGGAGGGACACCGTCAGGGAGTGCGGCAGCTATGGGCTGCTCCAGGTCGACTTGATCGCCCGTAGAGCCTCGTGGATCGCTGCCCTCCAATACGAAGAACGAACGAAAGAACGAGGAAGAGAGATACAAGGGTTGGGGATAAAGATAGATGAACACAAAAGTGTAATAGATTGATTGGTTCGATTGGTGTTGTTCAAACGGCCGTCACCCCCAACACATATAAGAGGCGGCTGGACTTCACGAACAAGAAAAGGATTCATATAGGCTTTCCTTACACAAAATATTACATCAAATCACGTCCTACAGTCCTAGTTCTAGTTCAACACAGATTCAGTCTGAATCTGGCCCATATTTCTGTTTTGCTGCTTGCGCGGGCCGTAGAACTTGCATATGACCTCCGATTAAAAAGGCACAGGCATCAAATTTGTGCGCCTCAAAGAGACAAACAACTCTCGTGCTGATCACTTTTCCAAACAAGGCCATCTTGAGTACTCTACGAGGTCATCTTTACCTTCCACTCGGACTCGGTCTTGCAGCTGACTGTACTGTCTGAGTCTTGTAGCGACTTTACAGGCCATACACTATCTCAGATGATGATGAGTCCAAAAGCAAAGTTGACCGTTTCGATGATACGCACAACTTTCGTGTTGAACCCTTTTTCATCCGAGGCCATCCACATAACCTTTCAGCCATACTTTCAGCTTCTGGTCGGAGCACTCGGATCTGAATCTCTCCACTCGGATGTTAGAGTCATTCACTCGGATCGCCCGACTGGACTTCTTCACTCGGATGAAAACTTTCACTCGGACGATAATATTCACTCGGATGATTATATTTTCACTCGGACGGCAACGACAAGCTTTCACTCGGATTGTAAGCTTTTCACTCGGATTTCCCGACTGAAAACACAGCCTGATCTTGTTTTGCCTCCCCAGGTTGCATACTACCTCGGATCGAGACAATTTATATACAAAAATTGACCGGCTCGATGAGACGAAACTTTCTTCTGTTGAATGTTTTCCGATTCAAGGCCGTCTTGAGGGCCGAATTTCTCACGCACTGCACCAGACACACATCAACATGTGTCTGGTGTCAAGCGTAATATTTTGGTCTCTGGTCGGGCTGGACCGTATTGACTGTAACTTTTGCATATGAACTCGGATTAAGATGATTTATATATCAAAATTGATTGCCTGAACAAGACGAAGACAATTCCTTTATGGCACTCCTTCATCTGAGGTCATTTTGGAGGCGCAATCAGCCAAATTAGCACTCGGCAAACAAAATATTGATACTTCGAGCATTGTTTCGGCCCTTGATATGAGGTCGGATAGTGATGACCTAAACATCAAAGTTGTTCTACTCGACGACGCAAAACTTTCTCATATTGAAAACATTTTCATTTAGGGCCATCTTATTTGCGTTTGTACCGTGCCAAAATATGGTATCAACACGAGGTTCACGCTTGAGGCGTTGCACGACAGAGTCGTATCGATAGTGGTGAAGGAGGAATCACCCTCGATGACCATGACCAATTAGCTACACTACAGAGTTAAAATCAGAAGTGCTATACGAGGTATCACCCTCGGCACTCGATAGTAACCCTGCAGAGTCATACAACTAAAAGGGGTGTGATGTCATGTGCTGTGTCAGGCTCTGGACGTTGATCACGTTGATCGAGTCACCTGGTAATCTAGCGGGGGCAACAAGGACAAGGGGAGAGGTCACTGATGGATCAGTAACCAGCCTATACTAAGGAGTTTAGGATAAGCAGGTAAGGTACAAAAGCAGGTTACAACAGCAAGCTATGCATCAGAATAGGAGCAATCAAGTACGGTAGCAAAATCTAATGCAAGCATGAGTGTCGGGGCCGGATTTACTGGGACATAAAATCCCAGCAAATGACCCTCGTGTCATCACCAGCCCCAGGATTTCCGTTACTGGTGGACACGTCCTTGTTACAGATTCCAGGCAACTACAAGAAGTTGAGTACAAGACCATAAAGGTCCAATGAATATAACAGGGATCTCTAGTGGTGGATGACGGAAGCGACTTGCGGATCTCCAGCGCTGATGGGACTCCATTCCCACAGGAACAACTGACCTAGATAACTCCTATCCCGCGTGGCTGCTATCTCCAATTCCTAGGTTGCGGGGGCTTCGTGGTGCTCCTCTCTGAAAGATGATCTGGCCAAGACAATAGCCAGGGACAAGCCTGTGAGTACTTTTGAATGTACTCGCAAACATAATGAACAAAAGATATAATGAGTGCATATGCTCATATTGGATTAAATGCTATGCTCATGCTAACTGAAAATTTAAATCAGGACAGGTTAAATATAATACGATGCAAAGAACAAATATAACAGGTTAGTGACAAGTAATAATAATAATAATAATAAATAAATAGAAAAAAATGTTAATTGGGTGTCCACAAGAGTAGTTGCGTGACAGACCGCCTGAAAACTCGAGGGACGCCATGGAGAGGTCTTGAAAATAAATGCCAGTCGGGTGTCAAAGTGACGCCACTGTCGGTCTTGAAAAGAAATGCCAGTCGGGTGTCAAAGTGACGCCACGGTCGGCCTTGAAAAGAAATGCCAATCGGGTATCCACAAGAGTAGTGGCGTGATAGACCGCCTGTGAACTCGAGGGACGCCACGAAGAGGTCTTGAAAATTAAACCGAATGCCCGGGGTAGTCCAGCCAGCCCTTGAGACACTCAGGAAAATTAAAATAAGAGAAACGGGTTAGTCCACAATAATATGCATAACCATAATAATGTTAATATGCATGGCAAAATATTCATGGTAGCATCAGGGTGACAATAATTATCCTTTAAAATAATTCAGGCACATTTTAATTATTTCATCCAGAGACCGACTCTAAGACCGACACTTGACCAACCCAGATTGTAATCCTTAACTGTGGACACGGCTATTCGAATAGGTATAACTCTGCAGAGGGTGTACTCTTTACCCACAAGTAAAGGATTTCTTTAGCCAGCATCGAGACGCTGACTAATTCCCATTATGATCTTTCGGTTGAAAACACGTCTGACCAGCACACACCAGATTAACCGTCCGGACGCCAGGAATCACCCAAAGCATCTTTCCAGAAAAACTCTAAGTCGGGGAGACAACAATCTCGAGTAGCATGGGATCACTATTAATAAGCACGGATTCCAAGGGGTGCCCCCCTCTCGGCTACAACCGGTAACACCCATGCCCCCTGACCCGATGACAGGATTTAGTCCACCATCGTGGAAACCCTCATCGTAGCCCTCTATGTGGTGTGTGCACGGAAAGGGGTTAACAACTTACTAAACCATGCATACCTCACCTGTGGCAGGGACAAGTGGTAGCACGAATCAAGTATGGGGGTTACCGGAACAAGACTCGATCTACGGTCGACTCAGGAGGCTCAAATATTCCCTGCAGTGGTTAGCACAACAAATTATTCTTTCAACAGCAATACGAAACAAGGCCACACCCCTTGCATGCTTCAACATGCATAATCAATAAGGCATGGTCACGATCCAACGTGATCACCCTTCTGCCGGTAACGGTATTTCTCTGATGCTTGCTCCTGCAAGTTAGTTATGACAAGCACACGAATCATGGTACGGAGAAACATGCCAATCCTACATGCATGCAAATTTTATTTGAATTCAACCCTATGCATGACTCACAAATTCTCTCAAGATTTTAACCAAGCAATCACCATATCAAGTGTTCAAAATGCTTGCCTTGAGCATGCAGAAGTGTTGAGTGCACTCCAAAAGTTTTGAAAAGTATATCTCCCCTCCATTTCCTATTTTCAAAAATATTGCAATTATCATTTAATTTGAAAACAGTACCAAAAAGTGTTTCAAATATTTTTGAAATAAATACTAAAATAAACTAGATGGAAAAATAGGAATATCAGAAAAATAATCATATTATTTGGAGTTCATATGGTTTTCCTAGAGAATTTCTAAGCTGAGATAATTAAAGAAATGGACTATTTAAAAGATCCAGTGGAAACAGAGTTTAGGAAATAAAATGCTCACCTAGGCTGGAATAAAAGAGCATGATTTTAGGAATCTACAGAAATTTGAATAATCCAATTTGGATTTGTATTTGTGGCTGTGGAATTATTTGAGATATGCTGGAAAAAGATAAAGAGAAAAGATAGAAATGCGCCCTGAGCGATGTATAGTCGCCTGGGGCTCCTGGGCCGGGCCCAGCTGCTCGGCCACGCGGGCGGCTGCCGACGTCGTACGCGTATTCCAGGAAATACATCTTCTCCGCGCGGGAATGGCTCCAGGGAGAACCTGTCTCCACTTGCTGCCAGCTCGGTGTGGTCCAGTGTCACTGACAGTGGGTCCCTTGACCCCACCGGTCAGGTTTGACCGGTCTTCGTCCTCCTCCTCGCGCGCGTCTGGGCAGAGACAAAGGAGGAGCTCCGGCGATGGTTGCCGGTGTTGTAGGGCATCCCTGGCGATGCTCGGCACATGGATGGATTCAGGGGAAGATGCCGCATCCGTGGGAAGTGAAAATGATTGCCGGGGAAGCTTAAGTTGAGCAGGGCTTCAGCCATGGCGGAGGAGGTCGTTGGGTGGAAGAGGGCTTTCCCCCATGAGCCATCTCCGGCGGAATTGGTGACGGGGAAAGATCCACGGGTTCCCAGGGGTCTATTGGTGGAAGAAAAGAGAAGGGGAGGCACTGGAGAGGTGGAGATCATTAAGGAGGTGGTGGCGGCGGTGGTTACCAGGGACGAAGACGACGACTACTCCGGTCGTTTTTCCTTCCACGGGAAGCTTACTGAAGGAGAGAAAAAGGTGGTGTTGATCGAGGGCAAGCTCACGGTGTCTTATATAGGGAGAGAGAGGCGGTGCCGCGGTTTCCAGAGGAAGCCATGGTGGCGGCGGCCATTGATTGTAGGAGGAGGTTGTTGAGGACGGTGGTGTGGTCGGTGAGAGTCGGTGGGGATGTCAGCGGGGTCGGTGAGGACTGTGGTTGCCTGCGGATGAGCTCGGGTGGTTGGCAGTTAAGCGGCAGAGGCGTGGCGAAGGAGGTTTCGTCGGGCGGCGATGAACGGCGGCGGTGGACGGTGGTAGACGGCACTAGTGGCCAAGGAGAGGTGTCGGCGGGGTTAGTGAGTGTCTCGCGAAGCTCCTGGAAGTGCCCAACATGCGAAGCAGCAGCAGGGAGGGCAGCGCAGAGCAGTGCCGAAGCCTGAAATTCTGTTGCTCTGGGCACGCTCTGTGCATGCATGCTACATGCTCGACACAATGCGAGGGGGCTCTACATTGATCCAATCATGTTGGGTTTTGGCAGGTGGATGCTCCTGGAGATCCCAGAGATGATGGACAAGATGGTTTGGCCATATGATCAAGCATGCAATGTAGTTTAGGAAGAGGAAAAATTGCTGTCATGCACACAAGGTGCTTGACAGAATGCCATGGCCATATAGAAGATTCTTATGGAAGTGATACTTGGCAGAATGATGTATCTTTAGATGATAAAGAGGATGGCAGGGTTGGTTTGACCAAAAGAAAAACTTGATAGTGCAAGTTTGACAAGAATTTGTTTATTTAAAAGGCCAATTTAAATGTTATTGGTCCACTAAAAGTTTCTGTGGTTAACTAAAAAAACACTTGATGTTGGTTTCACCTGCACAATTACCGGGGATTATTTAGAATATTGTACACATTTTTGTTTGGCCATTTGAAGAAATGTTTTCTCACTTGAAATTTGATTTTTGAATTGACTTTGGTTTTTGGACAAATAGCTATTTGGCTTAGCAGACAAGGTGACATGGCATCATTAGCATGAGATCACTGTAGCATGACACTGGGGTGTTACAACTATTTTGAGATTCTTATAAAGAGTATGGCAATTTGCTTAGATTATGAATTTAGTCCTAATATGATGGGTATTGAAGAGGGATATAATAAAAAATTTCATGAAGATCATTGAATATATGAGAAGTTTGATTCCTTGCAGTTGTTTTGAGATATAAAGATGGTGATATTAGAGTCATGCTAGTTGTTAATTGTGGAGTAGTAAGAATATTTGTGTTAAGATTTGTGATTCCCGAAGCATGCACGTATGATCTCTAGTTATGCGATGAAGTTGGAGCATGATTTATTTTTTATTGTCTTCTTTATGAGTGGCGGTCGGGGACGAGTGATGGTCTTTCCTACCAATCTATCCCCCTAGGAGTATGCGTATTTGTACTTCATTTCGATGGCTAACAAACTTTTGCAATAAGTATGTGAGTTCTTTATGACTAATGTTGAGTCCATGGATTATACGCACTTTCACCCTTCCACCATTGCTAGCCTCTTTAGTGCCGCGCAACGTTTGCCGATGCATTAAACCCACCTTATACCTTCCTCAAAATAGCCACCATACCTACCTATTATGGCATCTCCATAGCCATTCCGAGATATATTGCCATGCAAGTTCCACCGTTTTGTCTTATTATGACACATACCGTCATTGTCATATTGTTCTCATATGCATGAGGCATTCATATAGAGTCGTATCTTTATTCTAGAGTGGAGTTGTAATTCTTGAGTTATAAGTAAATAAGAGTGTGATGATCATCATTATTAGAATATTGTCCCATGTGAGGAAAGGATGATGGAGGCTATAATTCCCCCACAAGTCGGGATGAGACTCTGGACTTCCAATAAAACAGGCCATGGAGCCCAAAAAAAAGGAGGCCAAAAAGCTCAAAAAGAAAAAAATAAAAAATGAGAGAAAAAGAGAGAAGGGACAATGTTACTATACTTTTCCACACTTGTGCTTCAAAGTAGCGCCATGTTCTTCATACTCCTATTTTGTCACTTTCATATATTACTAATGGGAATTTTTTAGTATAGAACTTGGCTTGTATATTCCAATGATGGGCTTCCTCAAATTTCCCTAGGTCTTCGTGAGCATGCGAGTTGGATGGACACCGACTTAGTTTTCTTTTGAGCTTTCATACACTAATAATTTTAGTGCATCCGTTGCATGGCAATCCCTACTCAGTCACATTGATATAAATTGATGGGCATCTCCATAGCCCATTAGTTTGCCTAGTTGATGTGAGACTTTCTCCCTTTTTGTCTTCTTCACACAACCTCCACCATCATATTCTATTCCACCTATAGTGCTATATCCATGGCTCACGCTCATATATTGCGTGAGGGTTGAAAAAGTTTGAGAACATTAAAAGTATGAAACAATTGCTTGGCTTGTCATCGGGGTTGTGCATGATAAATACTTTGTGTGATGAAGATAGAGCATGACAAGATTATATGATTTTGTAGGGATAACTTTCTTTAGCCATGATATTTTGAGAATACATGATTGCTTCATTAGTATGCTTGTATTATTATTATTTTTATGTCAATATTAAACTTTTGTTTTGAATCTTGTGGATCTTAATATTCGTACCACAATAACAAAGATTACATGATAAACATGTTAGCTAGCATTCCACATCAAAAATTCTGTTTTTATCATTTACCTACTCGAGGACGAGCAAGAATTAAGCTTGGTGATGCTTGATACGTCTTCAATGTATCTATAATTTTTTATTGTTCCATGATATTATATTATCCATCTTGGATATTTTTATCCATTAATATGCTAGTTTATACCATTTTTGGGACTAACCTATTAACCTAGTGCCCAGTGCCAGTTGCTGTTTTTTCCTTGTTTTTGTCTTTTACAGTAAATCAATACCAAACGGAGTCCAAACGGTTCGACACATTTTGAGGATGTTTCTTGGACCAGAAGACAACCACGAAGCTTCGGGAGGAGGCCAGAGGTGCCACGAGAGGGCCACAAGCCCTAGGGGGCACACCAAATATTCCCCGAAGACTAGGGGGCACATCAAAAATACTTTTCCGCCGCCGCAAGTCTCTGACCACGTGAGATCCCATCTTGAGGCCTTTTCCGGTACTCTGCGGGAGGGGGATTCGATCATGGAGGGCCTCTACATCAACCTTGCGGCCCTTCCGATGATGCGTGAGTAGTTTACCACGGACCTAAGTGTCCATATCTAGTAGCTAGATGGCTTCTTCTCTATTATTAATCTTCAATACAATGTTCTCCTCGATGTTCTTGGAGATCTATTCGATGTAATCTTCTTTTGCGGTGTGTTTGTTGAGATCCGATGAATTATGGATTGATGATCAGATTATCTATGAATATTATTTGAGTCTTCTCTGAACTCTTTTATGCATGATTAAGATAGCTTTGTATTTCTCTCTCATCTATTGATTTGGTTTGGCCAACTAGATTGATTTTTCTTGCAATGGGAGAGGTGCTTTTTTATGGGTTCAATCTTGCGGTGTCCTCACCCAGTGACAGAAGGGGTAGCGAGGCACGTATTGTATTGTTGCCATTAAGGATAAAAAGATGGGGTTTTTACCATATTGATTGGATATATCCCTCTACATAATGTCATCTTGCTTAAGGCGTTACTCCGTTCTTGTTAACATAATACACTAGATGCATGCTGGATAGCGGTCGATGTGTGGGGTAATAGTAGTAGATGCAGGCAGGAGTCGGTCTACTTGTCACGGATGTGATGCCTATATTCATGATCATTGTCTTAGATATCATCATAACTATGCGCTTTTCTATCAATTGCTCAACAATAATTTGTTCACCCACCTTATGTTTTCTTTCAAGAGAGAACCCTCTAGTGAAACCTATCGCCCTCGGGTCTATCTTTATAATATTGTTTTCAGATCTATAAAACCAAAAACCTATGGCCCCCTGAGTTTTATTTACTTTTATTTTGTTTTACATCTATCAGTATCAGATCTCATCCTTGCAAGTAACCGTGAAGGGATTGACAACCCTTTATCGCGTTGGGTGCAAGTATTTGTTTGTTTGTGGAGGTGCTATCATTGGAGACTTGAGTGTTCCTCCTACTGGATTGATACATTGGTTCTTACTGAGGGAAATACTTATCTCTACTTTGCTGCATCACCCTTTCCTCTTCAAGAGAAAATCCAACGCAAGCTCAAGAAGTAGCATGGAGCCATGGAGGTCAGGTTGCTGAATGCACTGACAGTAAATAGCCAGCTCCAAATTGACAACCTGAAAAGATGATTGGTTAGTACACTGAACACCTAGCTACAACCTGAAAAAGAGGATGGATTATCATACTGAAGAGCTAGCTACAGATCTCTCCCGTGGAATCTGAGTTTGTATGGTGCTGGAGACATGGATATCAAAACAAACAAGAAAGGAATGACAATCTATTTTAAGTACTTCATGTTTGAGCCATTTTCGATACGACAATCAATACATAACAACCAACATTTCGATCCATGGACACCACATGGCATAAAAGGTACTAAGGCACTACTTGCTACTTAAAACCAAAGCAAGGTACATAGCACAGGCAGACCAAAAATAAATTGGTACCAAATCCAAAAATCACCGTCTAAAATGAAATTAATGAGACATTCTAGAATCAACTTAACAGTTGACAGTAATGTTTGCATTGGACACATCCAGAACTAAAATTATACATACAAGCCCAAATTCCGATGGCCAATGCCTCAGTTAAGTAAACACTAAGCATGATACATAGTAAAGATTTGACACAACTAGAACTGAAAGCATTCACTCCATCAAGCATATCTACAATGGTGCAGCACACAAGAAAAGAGAGATACACAACAGGGTAGCAACGACATAAAGATAATCACTTAACAAGCAGCACGAACATGAATAAATCACATAACCAAGTACAACCTAGTATCCCAGCTGAGAGCGAACATGTATTCGATATTTTTGGAATTTCAATACATGCACGACAAAGAGTGGTGCTCTGTTCTTACCACGGCACAAGTAAGAGATGACCCCCGACGACGCCCTGCTTCTCCAGGTCAGACTCAAGGCTCAACCAACTCCGCAGTGTGAATGACGCCCCCTCCTTGCTCCGTCTGGACGATGGGGCGCAGACTCGGAAGCGCTACAGATTGCAATTTGCATCAATGCAGCAACAATACAAGGAACTGGTATCAAGCAGAGCGCAAATTGAGAGAAAGTTATGGTCCAGGAGTCGACCTTCCAAGGGAGCAGCATGGTGCCTTCATCTGGAGTTGTAGGTTAGAGTTGCGAGCTGCTGCTTTGCTTCCCCATAGAGCACACCAAGTTCTCCTAAGATAGCGAACTGAAAACAAAAAAACATGATTAGGGAGTTGGTACAAAAGAAAAGGAATTCATGCACGAATGTCATATACAACATTATTAGAATTGCATATTAGATGGCTGCAAGATAAGTGTGTCTTCAAATAAATTAACACCCAACAGCGAGATAGCATACGGTGCAGTAACTAGTTTCAGCTAAATGGGTCGTCCAAATTGGAGGGTAACTGACTTTGTCATCCATAAATACCGGAGTGCTATGCACACCAGGATAAAATCCAAGAACAAGACACTTGGAGCAAGCAACTAATGTAGTAACAAGCTTTGATGCTGCTAAATGATGCCCCTCCTCCTCCTCAAGATGGTGTACGAACATGTGACCTTCTATGTGACGTGCACGTGTTGTGCAAGTAGTGAACCTCCATAAGTTAATAATATGTATGAATTTGCGAACTTGTGTGTGATGTGTACTAGTATGAAACATTCGCCTATATATGTGGACTACTTCAAATTATGCCTATGTGTGTGTTGTGTTACTCGATGAATTACTAGAGAGCTAGGAGCTCCCACATTCATTTGTTATAATAACATTTTGCACTGCATATATATAAAGATATTGCACTGTAGTTGTTTTCAGTTGCAGGGATCACACAAGAAAGAGCTTAAAAACAGAAGCAATGGGACACATTTTCGAGAGCCACACTCGGAAATACATAGGCTACCGAGAGCAGCACTCAGAAAAGGGGTCGTCTGAGAACTGAAACTAATGCTGTGCCACTCCTTTTCCGAGTGTAGTTCTCGGAAAAGGAGTCAACTGAGCAGCAGTTTACTACTACAGTGGTGCCACTCTTTTCGGAGGGCTGTGACCCTCGGTAAAATGTCAGCTGCCATGTGGGACACCGGTCCCACTGGTCAGTTCCAATGGTTTTAGTCAACTGTCGTATATCGTGCTTTGCCGAGAGCTGCTCTCAGCAAAGACATCATCATATTATTCTTTTAAAATATTTAGCAAATAATTAAAACTTTTATTGATAAATGTGACCAGTGGGACCACATGTCACGTAAGGAAAATGTTTATGTGACGTGTTTTACCTAGGGTGACCTCGCGGCTCTCGGTATAGGAAACCAAGTGACGGCGCCGTCAGTTCCGAACGGGCAGGCGACATGGCTTCCCTTTGCCGTGTGTGACTCCCGGCGTCTGCCCCGTTTGCCGTGCGGTGCTTGTTCGCCGTGAGCCCGTGATGGCAACGCCAGCTAGTTGTCGTGAATCTAGGTTTGCCGAGTGCTGCTCTGGGCGTTTCTTACTTGCCAAGTGCCCTTGTTTTGGCTCTCGGCGAAGACCCTAACACCCACGTATACGAAATTTCCAATAATGGTGCTATAACGGAATTATAGCGCGCTATTTAAAGCCATGGGTATAATAGATACTCCCTACGATCTATATTAATTGTCACTGATTTAGTGCAAAGTTGTATTAAATCCGTAACAATTAATATGGATCAGCGGGAGTAGATAGGCAGGCAGACAGACAGATGGATGGATGGATGGATGGATAGATAGAAGATAGATAGATAAAAAGTTATAAATATAGATATTATTTGGCTTTGCACAAGACTGGCGTGAGGCTTTAGCACTACTAGTACTGTAGAATGTAGACTATATATAAAATGAAATGGCGATCAGAATCATCAGCTTGTATTGCTGTGCAGAAATTCGCTGATGGATAACATGGAGCTGCCGGGCACAGCCACCTCCGTTCCGGAGGAGGTGCTTGAGGTTCTGTCTGGTACCCATACTGACGGCGGACGGCGCAAACGCCCCGCTATGGCCGAGGTAAAGCGGCTCTTGCGGCTCGGTGGGCCGATCATCGTCAGCTGTCTTCTTCAGAACATCTTTAACATGGTGTCCATTGCGGTTGTTGGCCACCTTGGTGAGGTTCGGCTATCCGGCGCATCGCTCGCTAGCTCCTTTGCCCTCGTCACCTGCTACGATGTCGTCGTATGTTCGCCAAGCTCCTCTATCGATCATCTGCTCCGTAATTAATTGAGATGGTATACTCAGATTCATGACAATTTGTTTGTTTGTATGATCAAGACCGGCATGGCGATGGCATTGGACACGCTGTGCGGGCAGGCATTCGGCGCGCGGCAGTATCACCTCCTTGGCGTCTACAAGCAGCGTGCCATGGTGGTGCTCGCGCTTGCCTGTGTCCCTATCGTGGCCGTCTGGGCCAATGCCACGCGGATCTTGCTGTTCCTCCGCCAGGACCGGGCCCTCGCGGCGGTGGCCGGCGAGTACGCCCGTTGGTTGATTCCGTCGCTCGCGATCCACGTGCCGCTGCAGTGCCACATACGTTTCCTGCATACGCAGAGCCTGGTGCTGCCCGTCATAGTCGGCTCCGGCGCCGCCGTGCTCTGACACATTCCATTGTGTTGGGCCCTGGTGCACAAGGCCGGCATGGGGAGCAAAGGCGCGGCGCTCAGCAACACTATCTCCTACGGGATCAACGTGACTGTGCTAGCTCTGTACGTGAGGCTATCAAGTACCTGTAACAACACATGGAATGGGTTCTCCGGACAAGCGTTCAAGGAGCTACGCCAGTTCGCCAAGCTCGCCATCCCGTCCGCCATGATGATCTGGTGAGCCAATTCTGGTCAATGATCGACTACGTGTTCATCTTCATTTATTCTTACATACATAGTTACATAAACGTCTGACCTAAATATGCATGGATGGTATCAATTTATTGTTACAGCTTGGAGTGGTGGTCATTTCATGTTCTTGTCTTTCTATCGGGACTCCTGCCGAATCCACAGCTTGAGACATCGGTGCTGTTAATATGGTAAGCACATACACTGCTCTCAGATAACACATACGTAGTTCCTTCAGGAATTCAAATTAAAGACCCCTGATTTTCTGTGTTCAATTCGCAGTCTAAACAGCAGGGGCCTGCTGTACATGATACCACTGGGCACTTCCGCTTCGGTACACCCCGCTCAGAAACCGTATAAGGGCAGTATGGTCATTTGATCATAAGGTATACCCACCTCTGTATGTGGCATGTACAAGTAGACGTATACACAACCAATTCAAATCCCTCCCTCCTGGGCCTGGCCCATTTTATTAGGTATACCCACCTCTGTATGTGGCATGTACAAGCGTAGACGTATACACAACCAATTCAAATCCCTCCCTCCTGGGCCTGGCCCATTTTATTTTGTTTTTTAAAATTCAAAAAGTATATGCGTGACCTAGGATTTGAACTCCAAATCTCTTGATTTTACTTCGACCCACGTAACCAATTGGGACAACTCACTTGTTGTGTTGGTTATCTCTTTTACTCTTATTATTGTGAATTTTCTCAGCCTAATTTTCTTTCAGGAACCGCTAGGCCAGCCCGTAATCGTTGGATGAGAAAGCTTTGGCTGGTTGGATTTGACTTGAGAACGTGGCTTTCCATAGGTAGTTTGCACGTAACAAACAGAATTGATTCCGATTTGTTTCCTAAAGCTGTCCAGCGAGAATTACCTGCCCTCCTAAAATCATGCGAGTATAAATTAAGGGTCTGTTTATCTCTCTCTCTCTCTTAGGAAATTTCTCTTTCCTAAAATATGTTCTGACTTTACCAAAAGTTGTTTTCTCTTGGATAAAATTATTTATCCCATCAGATCTCGAACAGGGAATTTGCTTTCTTCCGATGCATACCAAATAGTTTTTTGATGCAACACGCATTTTCAACACAATGAAATCATGTTTCAATCAATTCGAGGATTTGCATCTGGTGCAACTAAAATATGCTTATGTTTTTTTTTGTGAGGAACTAAAATATGCACTGAATTAACAAAAAATGTATCCATAAAATTTCAGTAAGAGAATTTGCTTTCATGAGATAGATACATGAGTCCAATGTAACAAAATATTCTCGTTTCCAAACACAGTAAAAATTGGGCCCTCTAATTGTACATTTTGCTTCCGCTATGGTTAGAATTTTTTATCTATCGAGATCTAGAAATTTGGGTTTGCTCGTATATTATTATGCATCATTCGCTCTTTGTTTGCTTCATCTGGCAGAAATTTTGCAACACCGACACAAAACACCGGAAAATTGAGTTTTTTTAGTTTGGTCTTTTGTTTGTTGGTTTTTATGCCTACCCCTAGCTCCAAGGACGGAAAAATTTGCAAAATTGAAATTAGTTAATCAATTTGAAAAATTCACGAATTTGATAAAAAATTGCAAAATTGAAAAGTTCATTAATTTGAAAAAATGTTCACGAATTAAATACTTTTTCACAGGAGGCTGACCGACTGGGCCGGTCCATTGTTGCTCGCGAAAACAGAGAAAATTAAAATAATAGTTTTACGTATCTATATAAATTATGATTTTAAATACTTTTTGCTTCAAACCTAGCACGGATGCCTACCTTGGGCATGCCCACCTGCTGGAAAAAAGTTAAGGTCATTTCATGAATGTCCAAAAAAAACACCATGTTTAACGGAGAGTGTGTTCGGGTAGGACAGAAGTCTCCGTTTGAGAGCACGTTTTTTGGCATTGTCAAATGACACCAAATTTTTTCCATGAGCTTATATGACCAATTAAAGGTACCATGCTGAGTTATTTTAGTTTTCAAAAGAATTTGCATTTTTCTCGAGTTTTCTCGGTCAAAAAATACCAATAAATGTCCGGACGTGTCGCAACTTGCATATGGTGTCGAAAATCGTTCAAACCTGACTAGATTCCTACCATGGGCATGCCTATCTGCTTGCAAAATTTTGGGTCATTTGAAGGATGTCCAAACATAGACCATGTTCAACGAGGGCGGTTCGAATAGCCAAGAAGACTGAGCACGATGTTTCCCGATATCATTGAAATGACCCCAACTTTTTCAAGCAAGTGGGCATGACCATGGTAGTTATCCGTACCAGGTTTGAGCAATTTTTGACACAGTATGCAAGTTGCGACACGTCCGCCCATTTGTCGGCCTTTTTTGACCGAGAAAACTCCGAAATGCAAATTTTGTCTAAAATCAAAACAACTTGGCATGTTGCCTTGAATTGGTTATACAAGGTCATGAAAAAATTGAGGTCATTTCTAGGATGTCGGGAAACAACGTACTCTCACCTGAACACCCTCCATCGATCATGGTCTATGTTTGGACATCCTTCAAATCACCCGAACTTTTGTAAGCATGTGGGCATGTCCATGGTAGACATCCATGTCAGGTTTATATGATTTCCGACACCCTATGCAAGTTGCGACACGTTCGGCCATTTATCGGTCTTTTTTGACCGAGAAAACTCCAGAAAATACAAAAAGATTCAAAAAACAAAACAACTTGACATTGTGCCTTGAATTTGGTTGCACAAGGCCATGGAAAAAAATTGTGCCATTTCAAGGATGTCAAAAAACACATGCTCTCAACGGAGCCTTCTAGGCTTTAGGCCTACCTGAACACCCTTCGTTGAATATGATCTATTTTTGGACATCTTGAATAACACCAAATTTTGCAAACAGGTGGACATGCCCATGGTAGGCATCCGTGCCAAATTTGAACGATGTTTGACACCATAAGCAAGTTGCGACACGTCCGGCCATACAAGGTCTTTTTTGACCAAGAAATCTCCAGAAAATACAAAATTTATCAAAGACCAAAACAAATTGATATGGTGCCTTGAATTGGTCATACAAGGCCATGGGAAAAAATGGGGTCATTTCAAGGATGGCGGGAAACAACATGCTCTCAGATGGAGCCTTGTGGCCGAACACCCTCCGTTGAACATGGTGTCTTTTAGGATATTCATTAAATGACCTCAACTTATGCCAGGTGGCATGCCCATGGTAGGCATCCATGTCATATTTGAGGAGAATATATTTAAAATCATAATTTAAACAGGTACTTAAAACTATTATTTTATTTCTCCCTGTTTTCGCGCATGACAGTGAATCGGCCCAGTCTGGCGGCCTCCTATGAATAAAGTATATAATTTGTGTTTTTTTCAAATTCGTGAACTTGTTTTCAAATCGATGAACTTTTTTTGCATTTTGCAAACTTTTTGTCAAATTCGTGAATTTTTTTCAAATCGATGAACGATTTTCCTCCTTGGAGCGGTGTTCGTGTGTTCCAGGGCCGGTCCATGAAAATTGAGGTCCCTGTGTCAAAATCTAAGATGGCTCTATCTTGTTAGAGAGAAACGTCCGACTGGATCAAGTTGTTGTCTATGGTAGGCTGCGTGCATAAAAAGTATTTTGAGGTGTTCTTTTTAGTAGCCATAATATCTTTTTAGGCATTTTGATGAAACGCGTAGAAACAACAAATGTGTTTCCTCACATACCTCAAGTGAATGAGGCGTTTTGGCATTTTAGAAAATATCTCCACAAATGGCAGGAAGCCTACAATTAATAATTTATATTCTTATAGAAAGGCTATTTCCCTTCATCTAACCATAAAAAACTTGTATTGTCTAGCTGGCCGCCCATGTTTTTTTACAAGTTTCATTATTCGAGAGGTCGCTAGATCGAGTGCGAATAAAACGAACTTTTTCTTGAGAGACCGATGGGCCGATGGATTGGTTTGAGCACCGGCCTAGTGTGTTCTTATATATTTTGTGCTATTTTAAACATCGAGGGGCAGCTTAGTGGAGTTGTAGACTGTGTAGTCTGGAGGATGAGGTGATGAGTTCGATTCCTCGAGTGAACTTGCCGCTTTTTTCCAGGATTTTTACGTCTTGCTTTGAATGGCAAGTGGCCTAGCGCCTGGTGGGCCGGCCCAGTTTTGCGTGATGGCTCTTCGTACACAGGCCGTGTATCGAAGATCTTAATGTAGACGACGTACTTTCAAAAACGACCATCATGCCCTTTAAGGTGCATGATGTGTTACGGTTTGTGAGGGAGGGTGTACCGAAGCAAGCCTCCACCACTGGCTCTTTCTTACTCTATAAGGTGCCAGTCCTTGCTCCTTACTACCTGCAATTTAACTACTCCCTCCAACTCATATTAATTGTCCCTTACTTATAGTAACTAGACAAATTTTTATTTTCCTACTAAATTAATTAAAAAATATTTCTTAGTCTTGTATATTGCATTCTTTGAAGGACTCGTGATAGCGTTGACCATAATCTTGCTTCGACGTATTTGGGGCTATATGTACAGCAACAACCAGGAAGTCGTGTCGTACATTGCTAAGATGCTACCTATCGTCGGTATATCTTTCTTCATTGATGGATTTCACAGTTCCTTTTCAGGTAAAACTGCACTGTTCAACATATTCAAGGAGTAATTCTTAGTGTCGTGACAAGATTACGCAAGTAACTTATGTGTTCTATGAGTCTTGCATTAACCACAGGCGTGCTTATGGGCTGCGGCAAGCAGAAAATTGGCACAGCTGTAAAATCTCGGCGCGTTCTACTTGTTCGGCATCCCAGTTGCCGCGCTGCTTGCATTTCTCTTCCACCTGAATGGGATGGTAAATTTTAAGACATGCATGCATAAGATCTTATATAGTACTCCCTCCCTTTCATTAAATGGCCCATCTCAAAATCAGAAATTTCCTATTTATAAGGCTCGACAAATATAGCTTTGTCCACACATTAAATTCTATTAAAATTTGGTTCTCACTGTAGAATCAACGAATGCATGAATGAGTGAGAGGGTCTTGTCTGGACTGAATTGCAAAAAAATAGACATTGAAGACTAGGGTTGCATAAACCACACTTTTATAGTTTTGTGCCAAAAACCCACTAATTTCGAGGCTAATTTTTTGCAAAAAACAATAGTCACCGGTTCGCTCATTTTAAGCTCGATTATGTCAGGTGGGACCCGCTGGATAGGGTGACATGGCACGAATAATGGTTTGCAAATAGACAAAACAGCACAGACGTAAATAAAGAAGTAAAAGAGGAGAAGGACATCTTTAAAAAAAAGGGTTACACATGTCGCCCCGGCTAGTGGCACAACCACCGTCGTGGCCACCCTTCGGCAAACCATCAGCGGCACAACCACCAACGCGGCCAAAACAGCACAGACGTAAAGAAGTAAAAGAGGAGAAGGACATCTTTAAAAAAAAGGGTTACACATGTCGCCCCGGCTAGTGGCACAACCACCGTCGTGGCCTCCCTTCGGCAAACCATCAGCGCCACAACCACCAACGCGGCCTCTCTCTGGCGGCGTATCCACCGGGAGGTGCTGCCCCTCCCCCGTCATATTCCCGCCATGGCCACCGCCTCCAACAGCCACTGGCAGGCCTCCTCTCCTCCCCTGGCCTTCTCTCTGGTTCTGCCACCGAAGGACGCAACAGCACGAGCCACCTCCCAAATCCTCGCCGACTCGCCGGTCTTCGCTGGCTCTGCCCGCTGCCGTATAGAGCTCCGCCGCCCGCCGTCGGATCAAACTCTGCCGCCGCCAGAAACCATCAGATCCGGCAGGCGCCATCGACCTCGGGGCGCCCCTGCATCTGCCTCGTCCGCCAAAGGGACGCCGCTTCAGCCCACCTGCGCGGAGCTCCGCCACGGCCATGCCACTGGTGAGCAAGGCTCCCTGCGGTTTCGTCCGGCTACGCCCCCCCGGTGCTGCACCTCCACCTCGTCGGCTCCCAGGGGCCTTTCCCGTCCCAAACCACACCGCTTCTCCCCTGTGCCCTGCCACCGGAGCAAGGCCGGCCGCGCACGGGGAGTAAGTGGGCGCCGGCCTCCACCATGGGGATGAGAAGAGACGATTGCGTAATTGCAGGGATCTTTTTGCAAAAAGAAATTATTGGGATGTAATTCTCATTTTTATTTGCCACATCACCCTGTCCAGTGGGACCGACCTGTCATAATTGTGCTCCAAACGACCTAAGCCACCTGTTAGTGTTTTTTGCAAAAAATTAGCCACGGGAATAGTGGTTTTTGGCGCAAAACTGTAGAAGTGTGGTTTTCTTCAACTCGAGCGTTCAATGTCGATGTTTTTTGCAATTCACTTCTCATGCCTGTAGCATTAATGTGTTATCTGCACTTAAGTATATTTTCCTTGGTTGGTGTGATTTAAAGATGAGCCTAGTATAAGGCTGGTTGTAGTGGGAAGTATTATAATATTATATCCGCAATGCATAGTATAATAGATTAGTATTATAGGTGATCTTATTTATTTCAATGCATGACACATGGTAGTATAGAATTTATTATGAGGTATCATATTACGATACTCAACGCTCCATTTCTTCATTTAATTATACGCCATCTCATCGAAATTACGTAGTTGACATGCATGATACTACTTATGATACTTTCATTACAGGTAGCACTACAAATGAATTCTGAAAAGGTTGAAACTTGGCATGGTATCATCATATCACGCACATAGCATGTGCTAAAAAGTTGAGAGGGTTACGGCAAAAACTGGATGCACTTCGTGTACAAACTGGACAATATCTTTGTCAAGTAAGTATTTTTTACAAAGGCATTTTTTAGAATTTCATATATTTTGTTGAAATTATTTTGATAATCATGTGTATTATAAAAATTATGATATGATTTGAAGAAGGTCAAAAAATAACATAAAAAAATGCCCGCCTACTAGGCCACCACGGCCTGCATACGACTAGAAACCCAACTATATATGGCCAGGATGCAGCCCCGCAGGGCATGTAGGCCCCACAGGGGAAAGAGGGACTAGGCAATGTACTGCCTGCTGTAGAGAGGAGCTCGAGTGGGTGAACGGAGGCGGGCTTATAAACTGGTCGGAGCGGCTCTCGCTTGGCGAGGTGGGACTAAACTTCCACCACTCCATGACCAACCCTTTAGTCCCGGTTGGTGGCTCCAAGCGGGACTAAAGGCCCCCCTTTAGTCTCGGTGCGAGGCATCAACCGGGCCTAAAGGCGAGCAACCGAGACTAAAGGTCTCTGTATATAAGCAGCACTTTGCAATATTTTCACACTCATCTGCATTTCCCCCGACGACGCCGAAGACCACGACGCCGCCAGGCTGCCGGACATCGACGTCGCCGTCTGGCCGCTCTGCTCCCTAACGCCACCCGAGCCTGCGCCGGCGCCGCCACGCTGCCCGCCGCCGCCGCTCCTCCGCGCGCGCCCACATCGCGATCGACGACCGCACCTCCACCAGCCGCCGCGGCCCGCGGCGGCGCCGCTCCTCCCCGCCTCCGGCATCCTCCTCTGTCTCCGGTGCCGCTCCTCCCTCTCCGGCGTTCTCCCCGCCTCCCTCCGCCCCGACGATCCCGGCCGGTGATCCTCCTCCCTCCTTAATTTTGTTCATTTTTTTTCACAGATTGTTTTTTCACTAGAAGTTGTAGATGCTTGGTATATGTATGTATGTAGATGAATGGTGAAATTTGCGTAGATTGTTTTTTATCACTAGCTAGTTTTTTTCTTCTGTTTTTTAGTTTTTTATACTTTTCATGTTGTATCATCACTACTAGGGAAAAGGTTAGCAGTAGCACGGGTCAAATGCCTATCAGTAGCGTGGGCACCCACGCTACTAGTAAGGCGCTACAGCTAAATTTTAGCAGTAGCGCGTTCTGGAACGCGTTACTGCTATACCTACTTAGCAGTAGCGCTATCTGGACCAGCGCTACTGCTAAGTGGCTTAGCAGTAGCGTTTTCCTGTCTAGCGCTACTGCTAATTAGGTGTAGCGCTTATTTACGGCGCTGCTGCTTCGTGCTAAAGATTGCTACTACTATATTTTCACATTTTTTGGTATGTAATTGTGATGTTTTTGTACAGGTTTTATACAGTATTCTAATCATATCATAAATATGCAATATGCTCATCATATCATACACATAATAGTCTCATCATATCATCCAACACAAATCATGTCGTCACATCATAATCACGATATAGCGATACAAGTTAACTGACATGTCTCATCATACATTATGTAGTACTTCTTGAGGCGCCGGTTCGGATCCCTCTCTCGCACTAGCGTGAACCTAAACTAACTATTTTCCACTTCAGCTCTGCTATCGAACCCTCTCTGGCTTTTGCTCGGAAACCGGTACACCTGGGCCTGACACTCAGGCCACTCGTCGTATACTCCTGAAACCTTCCCTACGTACACGGCGTAGCACTTCTTCGCCATCGATGATCTATGTACCTGCATCGTCACATGATTTGATAATATGCAACATAATATATAGTTGAGCAACAGAAAGAGACAGAGCTAGCAAAAAAATAGAAGCAACATATCGTAAATATGAATAACAAAGTTCATCATACCCAAACTGCCCTAACTAGAGCGATCTACGCTAGTTGAGGAGGACGGTTTAATTACATCACAAAGTTTCATCGTGCATAAATTCAAAGTTTCTTCATAGAGAAAGTAGTGACTAAACGGACACATTGTCATCGTCAATCACTCCAACATGTCGTGCCAACCATCCAAATCAGGGCGGAAGTCCCTGAGCGAAGTGAAAGGCTTCAGGTCAAGACGTTGAGCGGCTATGCGTGTTCGGAAGTCTTCCCGCGACATTTTCCCTTCTTCGTAGAACATCCCTATTATTTCGAAGACCTCCTTCATGATGATTTGAGCAAGTTCACGCTGGATGTGATAGAACTTAGCTCGGAGTCGATGCTCCGGGACATTTCCTCGATTCTATGCCCATTGCAGAATATCGGCATCGCCGTATCTAGGTGACATGCGAAGGTTCTGATAATCCCGTTTGTACTCCAGCATGTGGTGGAGGACATAGATTCCATCACTGAGAGTACCTCTCGGTTGCTGGATGCAGCAGAAATTGGTCTTATGGCCGAAGCAGGGCGCGCGGTTCCTTGTCTCCTTGTGCGTGATCTCTCCACCCCGTATGCTGTAGATTAAGATAGCACTGTCGAGAATAGACTTGATGTGGGTGTAATCCTTTTTCTTCATGTTCTTCGACGAGTCCAAGTAAAGAGCTTGGGAGAATCAAAGGTAAAGGATGATGAGGACGTCACGCTCGTCGCTGTGCAAAGTAAGTACACCTCAAATTAGCCTCCACACGTGCAAATGAATGATTGAAAGCGAAGGAAGGATATCCGCGGATGACTTACATGGGATGATAAGGCAGGAGAATCATCTCCTTGTCCTTATTGCAGACCATGAAATCGGTGATGTAGTTCCTCACGTAGTCACGATGCTCTTGGCAGACTGCCAAGAAGCCCTCATGCATGAAGTATGGGTCACCGACACAAATATAAGGTATTTGCTCAATCCTGATGATGTAGTTCATGTACAACGCAAAAAGGTGGACAAACGTAAAATCCATCTTTTTCAAGTGAAACATGTCGAAGATGTAATCGAATCGAAGGAAGAACTTTTCCGCGGGGAATGTGTCGACGTACAACCTTTGTTGTGGCACGTTAACCACGTAGAGTGGGTCTCCTGGATTTTTCAAGGCAATCAGGCTTTTCTCTCTCCGTAGCACATCATCATGAAGTCTCCTTAGATCGCCGTATGTGGCCTCTACCACTGCCTTAGGTAGGATCGGATTACCGGGGATATGGTATTTCGCTGCACCTATGATAGGTATACGGTGTTCAACCCGAGGTTGTGGAGGCGGCTGGCTCATAGAAGCAGCTTTGCCTTTCTTCGGTCTCTTCCTATGCTTCTTTGCTACTGGAGGTGAGCCTATCATACGTTCATCCTTCAGCAATTCAGGCACCAACTCAGCATGCTCAAACCCTGTGTACTCATACTGCTGAGCCATCAATCCTCCGTCGTCATAGGCGCCGGTATTAAGATACTGTAGAGGGTCATCATCCTTGTCGTCGATTGCATCATGCATTGCTTCTTCGACGGCGGGGACGTCATCAACCACTAATGGAGCCTCTTCCTCACACCGTCTGCTATCACCCGGCACGACTGGCGACGCTAATTGGGTAGGTGGGGTGTTGGTGTTCATACCTTGCTGAGGCTGCTTGGTCGTGGGTGTGCTCCCGGCCGCCTCCAGACGAAGCAGACTCTTCGGCCACAACAGAAACGGGAGATTATACTTATATTGAAGAGGGCCGGTGTGACAGGTACCGTGAGGGCGTCGAGCTCATCCAAAGATGACGCCCTACCGAGCACGCCATAGACGAAGGACAGGCTGCTATGAGAAAGTGAGGGAGTAGGTGCGGTTGCGTGAGCAGGTGGTGGTGCAACTCTAAACGAGCTGCTCCTGAAGAAGTTGGAAAGGGGAAAGTCCGCTGCCTCTTTATCTAGATTTTGCTTGGTCCAACTGACGATATCCAGAATCAAGACACTATATGAAGCTGCCATTTCCTCTCTTGCGGCAGCTACCGCCGCTTTGACTGTCTTAGCTGGCTTCTTACCAACCGCAATCTCAACCTTCTTGTCGATGTTTTATTCGTTTAACCTCCGTCTTTCCTTTCTCTTCTCAGTGGTCTCACGGTAGTACTTCTTCCACGTGGCGCCATCTCCGACACCGTGCACGTGTCCATACAATGGTCGAGTGTCCACCGGGAGTCCTTTCAATATGTTCAAGGCCCGGTTGAATGGGGTGTCCCACTTGGGCCACGCCAACGCCTCAGACGGCGAGTCACTTTCGGCCGCAATCTTGTGCTGCTCTTTCGGCAAAAGGAACATGGATCATTTACATATGTGACTAAATGTGCAGTCGAATTGATCATAAGCTAAAATTAGGGGGTAAATTAATAATTACCAGCAGTCTCATGAACTCCATCGTGACCCCGTCTGTATCGAAAACCTTGTTGACTCGGTCCCAACGGTACCGGGCCCTGATGACGTCACGCTCCTGCGGGACGGTGAACTCTGCCAAGGGGTCTGGGATCCGCAGACTTTCGCGTTCCGCGTCCTCCTTGGCCCATATGGGCCTCTTCCCCGCGTAACCACGGCTTCCGAGGTGGTGGCACCCCATGTTCCTCTCTTGAAGCCCCTTCATGTACTCTTTCTTTTCATTGGCAGCTTCAGCAACACAAGCCTTCTTGAATATTTCAAACTGCTCTTCCGTAATTGTCGGATTATCCTTTACAATCTCGGAGTAGGGTTCCTCTTTGACGATGATCCAATGTTTCACCCTTACTTTCCAGGCGGAATACGCACCGCTAAACTTGCCCATGGCGTGTTTGTTTATCTTCTTCATTGCCGGGTCTTGCCACGGTCGAGTATATTTGATTCCATCCCGGCTCGGGAACAAGAATACCTGGTGCAGCTTCCTTAGGAGGGAGTGCTCCATATTTGGTATCTTCTTTAATTTCTCATCGTTGATGGTGGCGGTTGCCCGTAGGATGCAGCCTATTTGATTGCCGTAGCACGCGCGCGCTTCCGCAGGCTCTTTTCGCTCAAAATTGCCGGTGTCCACCTCCGTGACCATCAGTCTAGTAGTGTTGAGCTGGTTTGGGCGCCGTATCCTCTTCGATTTAGGTTCTATACCGGCTTCGCCAGTCCTGGTGCCGGTCTTGGCGCCGGTGTTGGTCTCAGCGCCGGTCTCGGCACCGGTCTCGATGTCGGTCCCAGTCTCGGATGTGACAGGTGGGCACTACAACAACCGTTGCTCCTCAAGAAGGTTCAAATAGGCGTCTGCTGCCTCGTAGACGTTGCAATCACCAGAACCCTATCCTTCATCGTTGCTAGCCATGTTTCCTATGATTAAATCTAGTCAATAAATTATAGACCTAATAAAATGAATAATGACCTAAAAAAAGGCCTACGTTTTGCAGGAATGTTGATTCATTCCCATTGCGGCAAATCCCGAGCACTCGATATGTCCTAGTTTGTAGCACAAGTCATGCCGAAATTCACGGGAAATTTCGGCATGACCTTTGCTACAAAGTGGACAAATTGAGCGCCTGAAATTTGCCGGAATGGAAATGAATCAATATTCCGGCAAAACATAGGCCAATCGGAATCATTCCCTGCAAACAACAAAAGGCCACTTGGGCACAATCGAACCACTACAATGTTGCATATAACAGGACCACTTAAGAACCTGTACATGAGCAACTAATAAAAAATATGTCCTAATAAAAATTATGAACCCTAGAACTCAATTTCTATCCTAAATTTCAAATTATGAACCCTATAACTCATTTCAAATTATGTCCTAAATTTTTGTCATAATAAAAAATCAGTAAAAATTAAGAACCTACTGGACTTGCAGCACTAATAGAAATTTATTTTTTTATACTGAATCTTTTCTCTACACTAAACCCTACTGCCCTAATTAACATCTAATTCAAAAACTAAGTGAGAAGAAAATTTAGTTAACTACTAATAGAACAAAATTCAGTTAACTTTAGTGCTCTATAATGATGAAATGAAAAAAAAATCAGTTAACTACTAATTTCATTCATTTAGGTCATTAATTTAACTTCACCTAATTAACCTACTATACCACTACTACTAGCAGCACTACTAACCTAATTAACCTAGTAAAACCCTACTGCCCTAACTAAAAAACATCTAATTAACATCTACTAGTACCACTACTGCCCTAACCTAATTAACATCTACTAGTACCACTATATATACTACTAGCAGCACTGCTGCAACATTTTCTTCATTTTGTTCTTTTAAAAAAACATCTATGAAAACAAAAACCATAATTAAACCCTACTGCCCTAATTAAATTTTTGCTCTAAACCATACTGCCCTAGTTCAACCTTACTGCCCTAACTAAATTTTTGCTCTAAACTAAATTTTTGCTCTAACCTAGCCAACTTAGTTGATCTAGCTAGTTAACCTAATGAACCAAATTAACCTAGTTAGTTCACTTAGTTACTTAACCTACCTAGTTAACCTACTTAACCTAGCTAATTCCTAGGGTTCATAACTAAATTCACCTAAGTAAATTAACCTAGAGAGGAGGGGTGGGGGCTTATGGAGAGGGTGCCCGGGGGAACGGTTGCGGGGAGGTGCTCGGGGGAGACGGTGGCGCGGAGGGCGTCGAGGGTGGCTCCGGTGGCATCTACGGCGGCTCCGACGACGGCGAGGGAGGCAGGGCGTCGAGGGAGGCAGTGGCAGCGAGGAGCGGACAAGGGTGGCTCCGGGGGCGTAAAGGGCGCGTTGCTCCGGTGGCGGCGATGGCGCGTGGCTCCGGTGGTGGCCCCGGTGATGGCAATGGAGGCAGGGGCGGCGAGGGAGAGGTAGGGGAGACACGAGAAGAATGGGCAATTGGGGGAAGGAGGGACGCGCGCGCAGGGGCAAGTCAAACTTAGTAGTAGCGCTTTTTCCCAACAAGCGCTATAGCTACTTAGCTATAGCCCTTTTTGATGGAACGCGCTACTGCTATAGATAAGTTAGCTATAGCGCTTGTTCGTGAAAACGCGCTATAGCTGAAGTAGCTATATCGCTTTCGAGAAAACGTGTTGCTGCTATTGCTTTCATTTTTTCACTTTAATTTTCCTTTTCTTTTTTCTTTCCTTTTTTCTTTTCTTTTCCTTTTCTTAGTTGCAGCACTGTTACCTTAAAATGCGCTGATACTATTTTGTTAGCAGTAGCGCTGTTCTTAGAAGGGCGCTACTACTATACCAAGCCTGGCGGCAACGGTGTAACAGTTATAGTACTAGCGCTTTTTATGAGGGATGCGCTACTGCTATTTATGTAGCAGTAGCGTTCTTTTTCATCCCGTGCTACTGTTAGATAGCAGTAGCGCTTTGTTTTAACAAGCGCTAAGTCTCTATGTATAAGCTTTTCCCTAGTAGTGCATGTATAGTATAGAAAAAATTTGTATAGAAAAAAGTTGCATAGGAAAAAGTTGACCATATGTATAGTATAGAAAAAATTTGCATAGAAAAAAGTTGCATAGAAAACATTTGAGGAATTTTGACCAAGCATAGAAAAAAGTTGACCATGTATTAAAAATATTTTAATGTTTTATTTGCAAAAGTTTATCATGTATTTGCAAAATCAAGTGAACAAGAATTACAAAAATCATAATCAAGCATTTAAAAAATGTTAAATTTGCATAGAAACAATTTTGGCGTCGATGATGCCTGGCCCGCATCCTCGTCATCGACTCGGTGGCGACAACCTACTTGAGAGGCGCCATGTCCGGGACTGGGCTCCGCCGGGCTGGCTCTGGGAGGTGCTACCTTCTGGGGCACGCAACTTGGTGAGGAACCGGGCTCCCGTCGTCGACCCGGAGATTCTTTGGTGGCGGTCGCGTGGGCCACTTTCGATGCGGAGGCAGCCGGCCCCTAAGGAGGTGGTACGCCGCCGTGTAAGGGAGGAGGACGAGCATGACAGAGGCCTTATGTATACCTCCCCTTGGAATTTTGACCAAGCATAGAAAAAATTTGCATAGAAAAAAGTTGACTATGTATTAAAAATATTTTAATGTTAATATCTTAATGTTGTATTTGCAAAAGTTTGTCATGTATTTGCAAAATCAAGTGAACAAGAATTACAAAAATCATAATCAAGAAGTTAAAAAATGTTAAATTTGCGTAGAAACATTTTTGGCGTCGACATTGCCTGGCCTGCATCCTCGTCGTCGACTCGGTGGCGACAACCTGCTTGAGAGGCGCCATGTCCGGGACTGGGCTCTGCCGGGCTGGCTCTGGGAGGTGCTACCTTCCGGGGCACACAACTTGGTGAGGAACCGAGCTCCTGTCGTCGACCCGAAGCTTTGGTGGCGGTCGCGTGGGCCACTTTCGGTGTAGAGGAAGCCGGCCCCCGAGGAGGTGTTACGTCGCCGTGTAAGGGAGGAGGACAAGCACGTCCGTCGGTACATGGTTGCGTTGGACATCAGGTTCTCCAATACCTGGCAAGTTCTTCAGGGATCTCACACGAGCTATGATCCTGTGATGGTTCCTTCTCTTTGGATATCCACCGCCCGCGCCTCAGGAACCGCGAGTGAACTAGATTATTTGATAATATTCGATCTGTATTAGCTAGTGATGTTGATGATAATATTTGAGATGTATTAGTAATAATACTCAAGATTTATTCGAGATTATATTCGTGATGTATTCGAGATTATGTTCGATAATATTCGATGATGCATATTTTCTGGATTATTCGAGATGTATTAGTGATATTATTTGAGATGCATATTATCTACTATGATTTAGTTTTTGCTTATTGAATGCATTCTAATTTGAATACTAAATTGTTTTCTCTTTCTTTTGGATTAGTTAAGCTATGGACGATAGCGGCAGAGACGGAGACGAGACCATGTTCGACATCATACGCTCCCCAAGCCTAGAGAATGAACCTAAAGATAACGGCTCACAATATATGAACAATTCCGGTGAGGGAATATTTGAGGAAGAACCAAGAGACGAAGGCCACACAAACAATGATGGCGAAGGAAATCTTCTTCAATTAACAAAGACCGGCGAGGTATATATAAGGCCTCTGGTGATCATTACATGTATTAATTGATTTGTATATATATATATATATATTCTTTCTTCTTTTAACCCTCCGGTTTTAGCAAATCTTTTACAAGCAGGGCAGTACGAGGCCCGGCCAAAAGGTTGCAGCCTGGCATAAAGTACAACATCGATGAGATCAAACCATGTGGCGAACCACTTGCTCCTAAAAAGAATGCGGACAAATTTACTCGTCAGGGCGGAGTTATTGTCAGGGACCAAATCCCTATCTTCCTTCAAGAATGGAATAAACCAAAGGGAGATTGAGGAGTTAGTTTTGTCAACGAAAGAGCAAAAGATCTGCTTTGCGAAACGCTCATGTCACATTTCACCCTACCAGAGCATTTGATAGATGCAGAACGGGAGAATGTCAAGAAGAGTGCTCTTAAGAAGATGGCCTCACAATTCTCCAACCAGAAGAAAAGATTATGGGCCGGCTACCTTGCAGCAGGAAAGTAGACCCTAGAATTCACTGGGGCACTACAGAAGGCAAAAGATCACTGGGACTCTTTTGTGAATTTCAAGGAATCGGAAGCAGCCAAGGAACGGTCGAGGAAAAACAAGATTAATACTGCGAAAAAAAAGTTTCACCATGTTCTGGGCCAAGGTGGATACAAGATCGGCTGACCTAAGTGGGATGAATCTGAGGAACAGTGGGTTGGCCCGACAGGTGCATGACTTGGTTTTATGTGCATGGGGGAAAGTTGGACCCAAAGACAGGGGAGATTATGGCACAGGCAATTCTTAAAGAAGCCTCCAACGCTTTACTTGTTGCAATAGAAGAGGCTCAAATGGGGGCATTGCAGCCCGAGAGAAAGAACGACGAGCTTACGCGCGCCCTCAAGAATCCTGAACACCCAGGACGAACGCGAGGGCAGAGGCATTGTTCCGTGGGTTGGGGGTTTTGCGGATTGGAACACCACTTACAGAAGCCGTGTGAGAAAGAAGAAGCAGGCGGAGGAGAAGAAGAAGCAGGAAGCAAGCCGCCTTCAATAGGTAGAATCAAAGCACGCGGAGTTAGAACACGCTTTGATGCAGCAGCAGGAGTAGATCGACACACTTAGCCTGGAAAGGGCGTCCTAGTGGCAGTAGCAAGCAGATCCAGCATTGGATAGCTCCATCCCATCTATGCCGAAAAGCAGCGTGGGTTCCACGGGGGTTCCGGCCGATGATGCACTGCTGGCTAGATACCCCGTGGATGATATCGAAGATACGACATCTTGTGAGCTACACATGAAACTGAAGAACATATCCATGAAGGTGGCGGTCGGCTATGCTTTACCAAATCCCCCTGAAGCAACCTTCCATGGCAATTTTATTCCAGCTGGCTATGCTCATGTTGGGGTGATGAAGTGATGTCGGGATATGACTCGCTAGAGCTTGGAATTCCTGGAGGTCAAGAGGAGCGCACACTGGGAGACTGTAGGGAAACGTAGCATGCAATTTCAAAAAAAATCCTACGCTCACGCAAGATCTATCTAGGAGATGCATAGCACCGAGACGGGGAGAGTATGTCTACGTACCCTCATAGAACCAAAGCGGAAGCGTTTGAAACGCGGTTGATGTAGTCGAACTTCTTCTCGTTCCGACCGATCAAGCAACGAACATACGACACCTCCAAGTTCTGCACATGTTCAGCTCCATGACGTCCCTCGAACTCTTGATCCAGCAAAGTGTCAAGGAAGTAGATGAGTTCCGTCAGCACAACGGCATGGTGACGGTGATGGTGAAGTGATCTGCGCAGGGCTTCGCCTAAGCACTACGAAGATATGACCGAGGGAGTAATCTGTGGAGGGGGGCGCCGCACACGGCTAACAGTTATTGGTGTGTGTTCTAGGCACCCCTCCCCATGTATATATAGGTGGGAGGGGGAGGGGAGCAGCCATGGGGTGCCCCAAGTAGGAGGAATCCTACTTGGGGTCCTATCCCATTTCGCCCACCCCCCTTCCTTATTTACCGGAGGGGGAAGGAAGGAGGAGGGAGGAGGGAAGGAAGGGGGAGGCCGAATCCCTCCCCTTCCTTCTCTCTTCCCCACTTTCCTTCCTCCTCTGGTGCGGCCCATATGGGGGGTGCAGCAGCCCCTGCTGGCAGCTGCGTTTCCCCTCCTAGCCCATTAGGCCCATATCTTTGCCGGGGGGGTGCCTGGAACCCCTTCCGGTGACCTGATATGTACCAGGTACCCTCCGGAACACTTCCGGTGTCCGAATACCATCGTCCTATATATCAATATTTATCTCTCAACCATTTCGAGACTCGTCGTCATGTCCGTGATCTCATCCGGGACTCCGAACAACATTCGGTCAACAAATAACATAACTCATATAATACAAAATCGTCATCGAACGTTAAGCGCGCGGACCCTACGGATTTGAGAACTATGTAGACATGACCGAGACACCTCTCTAGTCAATAACCAACAGCGGAACCTGGATGCTCATATTGGCTCCCACATATTCTACGAAGATCTTTATCGGTCGAACCGTTATGACAACATACGTAATTCCCTTTGTCCATCGGTATGTTACTTGCCCGAGATTCGATCGTCAGTATCTTTATACCTAGTTCAATCTCGTTACCGGCAAGTCTCTTTACTCATTCCGTAATACATCATCCTGTGACTAAGTCACTTTGCTTGCAAGGCTTCTTATGATGTGCATTAGCGAGAGGGCCCAGAGATAACTCTCCGATACTCGGAGCGACAAATCCTAATCTCGATCTATGCCATCCCAACAGACACCTTCGGAGATACCTGTAGAGCATCTTTATAATCACCCAGTTACGTTGTGACGTTTGATAGCACACAAGGCATTCCTCCGGTATCCGAGAGCTGCATAATCTCATAGTCGAAGGAATATGCATTTGACATGAAGAAGGCAGTAGCAATAAAACTGAACCATCATTATGCTAAGCTAACGGATGGGTCTTGTCCATCACATCAATCTCCTAATGATGTGATCCCGTTCATCAAATGACAACACATGTCTATGGTTAGGAAACTTAACCATCTTTGATTAACGAGCTAGTCTAGTAGAGGCTTACTTGGGACACGGTGTTTTGTCTATGTATCCACACATGTATCAAGTTTCCGGTTAATACAATTCTAGCATGAATAATAAACATTTATCATGAATAAGGAAATATAAAATAACAACTTTATTATTGCCTCTAGGGCATATTTCCTTCAGTCTCCCTCTTGCACTAGAGTCAATAATCTAGATTACATTGTAATGATTCTAACACCCATGGAGTCTTGGTGCTGATCATGTTTCGCTCATGGAAGAGGCTTAGTCAACGGGTCTGCCACATTCAGATCCGTATGTATTTTGCAAATCTCTATGTCTCCCTCCTTGACTTAATCACGGATGGAGTTGATGCGTCTCTTGATGTGTTTGGTTCTTTTGTGAAATCTGGATTCCTTCGCCAAGGCAATAGCTCCAGTATTGTCACAAAAGATTTTCATTGGACCCGATGCACTAGGTATTACACCTAGATCGGATATGAACTCCTTCATCCAGACTCCTTCATTTGCTGCTTCTGAAGAAGCTATGTACTCCGCTTCACACGTAGATCCCGCCACGACGCTCTGCTTGGAACTACACCAACTGATAGCTCCACCATTCAAAATAAATACGTATTCGACGTAACCATTTACGACGAGCTCTTTGTCACCTCCATAAATGAGAAACATATCCTTGGTCCTTTTCAGGTACTTCAGGATGTTCTTGACCGCTGTCCAGTGATCCACTCCTGGATTACTTTGGTACCTCCCTGCTAAACTTATAGCAAGGCACACATCAGGTCTGGTACACAGCATAGCATACATGATAGAACCTATGGCTGAGACATAGGGAATGACTTTCATTTTCTCTCTATCTTCTGCAGTGGTCGGGCATTGAGTGTTACTCAACTTCACACCTTGCTACACAGGTAAGAACCCTTTCTTTGACTGATCCATTTTGAACTTCTTCAAAACTTTATCAAGGTATGTGCTTTGTGAAAGTCCTATTAAGCGTCTCGATCTATCCCTATAGATCTTGATGCCCAATATATAAGCAGCTTCACCGAGGTCTTTCATTGAAAAACTCTTATTCAAGTATCCTTTTATGCTATCCAGAAATTCTACATCATTTCCAATCAACAATATGTCATCCACATATAATATTAGAAATGCTACTGAGCTCCCACTCACTTTCTTGTAAATACAGGCTTTTCCGAAAGTCTGTATAAAACCATATGCTTTGATCACCTCAACAAAGCGTATATTCCAACTCCGAGATGCTTGCACCAGTCCATAGATGGATCGCTGGAGCTTGCACACTTTGTTAGCACCTTTAGGATCGACAAAACCTTCTGGTTGCATCATACACAACTCTTCTTTAAGAAATCCATTAAGGAATGTAGTTTTGACGTCCATTTGCCAGATTTCATAATCATAAAATGCGGCAATTGCTAACATGATTCGGACGGACTTAAGCATCGCTACGGGTGAGAAAGTCTCATCGTAGTCAACTCCTTGAACTTGTCAAAAACCTTTTGCGACAAGTCGAGCTTTGTAGATAGTTACATTACCATCGGCGTCAGTCTTCTTCTTGAAGATCCATTTATTCTCTATGGCTCGCCGATCATTGGGCAAGTCCACCAAAGTCCACACTTTGTTCTCATACATGGATCCTATCTCAGATTTCATGGCCTCAAGCCATCTGTTAGAATCTGGGCTCATCATAGCTTCTTCATAGTTCGTAGGTTCGCCTTGGTCTAGTACCATGACTTCCAGTACAGGATTCCCATACCACTCTGGTGCGGATCATGTTCTGGTTGACCTACGAGGTTCTGTAGTAACTTGATCTAAAGTTTCATGATCATCATCATTAGCTTCCTCTCTAGTTGGTGTAGGCATCATGGGAATGGTTTTCTCTGATGAACTACTTTCCAATTCGAGAGAAGGTACGATTACCTCATCATGTTCTACTTTCCTCCCACTCACTTCTTTCGAGAGAAACCCTTCTCTAGAATGGTACCATTCTTGGCAACAAAGATCTTGCCTTCGGATCTGTGGTAGAAGGTGTACCCAATGGTTTCCTTTGGGTATCCTATGAAGACACACTTCTCTGATTTGGGTTCGAGCTTATCAGGCTGAAACCTTTTAACATAAGTGTCGCAACCCCAAACTTTAAGAAACAACAGCTTAGATTTCTTGCCAAACCACAGTTCATACGGTGTCGTCTCAACGGATTTAGACGGTGCCCTATTTAACGTGAATGCAACTGTCTCTAATGCATAACCCCAAAACGATAGTGGTAAATCGGTAAGAGACATCATAGATCGCACCATATCTAATAAAGTATGGTTACGACGTTCGGACACACCATTACGCTGTGGTGTTCCAGGTGGCGTGAGTTGTGAAACTATTCCACGTTGTTTTAAATGAAGGCCAAACTCGTAACTCAAATACTCGCCTCCACGATCAGATCGTAGAAACTTTATTTTCTTGTTACGATGATTCTCTACTTCACTCTGAAATTCTTTGAACTTTTCAAATGTTTCAGACTTGTGTTTCATCAAGTAGATATACCCATATCTGCTCAAACCATCTGTGAAGGTCAGAAAATAACGATACCCGCCGCGTGCCTCAACACTCATCGGACCGCATACATCGGTATGTATTATTTCCAATAAGTCATTAGCTCGCTCCATTGTTCCGGAGAACGGAGTTTTAGTCATCTTGCCCATAAGGCATGGTTCGCAAGTATCAAATGATTCATAATCAAGTGATTCCAAAAGCCCATCTGCATGGAGTTTCTTCATGCGCTTTACACCAATATGACCGAAACGGCAGTGCCACAAATATGTTGCACTATCATTATCAACTTTGCATCTTTTGGCATCAATATTATGAATATGTGTATCACCACGATCGAGATTCAACAAAAATAGACCACTCTTTAAGGGTGCATGACCATATAAGATATTACTCATATAAATAGAACAACCATTATTCTCTGATTTAACTGAATAACCGTCTCGCACTAAACAAGATCCAGATATAATGTTCATGCTCAACGCTGGCACCAAATAACAATTATTCATGTCTAAAACTAATCCCGAAGGTAGATGTAGAGGTAGCGTGCCGACGGCGATCACATCGACCATGGAACCATTCCCGACGCGCATCGTCACCTCGTCCTTAGCCAATCTTCCTTCAATCCGTAGCTCCTGTTTCGAGTTACAAATATGAGCAACCGAACCAGTATCAAATACCCAGGTGCTACAACGAGCATTAGTAAGGTACACATCAATAACATGTATATCAAATATACCTTTGTTCACTTTGCCATCCTTCTTATCCGCCAAATACTTGGGGCAATTCCGCTCCCAGTGACCAGTTCCTTTGCAGTAGAAGCACTGAGTTTCTGGCTTGGGTCCAGCTTTGGGCTTCTTCCTGGGAGTGGCAACTTGCTTGCCATTCTTATTGAAGTTCCCCTTCTTTCCCTTGCCCTTTTTCTTGAAACTAGTGGCTTGTTAACCATCAACACTTGATGCTCCTTCTTGATTTCTACCTCCGCGGCTTTGAGCATTGCGAAGAGCTCGGGAATTGTCTTTTCCATCCCTTGCATATTATAGTTCATCACGAAGCCTTTGTAGCTTGGTGGCAGTGATTGAAGAACTCTGTCAATAACACTATCATCTGGAAGATTAACTCCCAACCGAGTCAAGTGATTATGATATCCAGACATTCTGAGTATGTCTTCACTGACAGAACTGTTCTCCTCCATCTTGCAGCTATAGAACTTGTTGGAGACTTCATATCTCTCAACTCGGGCATTTGCTTGAAATATTAACTTCAACTCCTGGAACATCTCATATGCTCCATGACGTTCAAAACGTCTTTGAAGTCCCGATTCTAAGCTGTAAAGCATGGCACACTGAACTATCGAGTAGTCATCAGATCGAGCTTGCCAGACGTTCATAACATCAGCATCTGCTCCTGCAGCAGGCCTTTCACCTAGCGGTGCATCAAGGACATAATTCTTCTGTGCAGCAATGAGGATAATCCTCAAGTTACGGACCCAGTCCATGTAGTTGCTACCATCATCTTTCAACTTAGCTTTCTCTAGGAACGCATTAAAATTCAAGGGAACGGTAGCACGGGCCATTGATCTACAACATAGATATGCAAAAACTAGCAAGACTAAGTTCATGATAAATTAAGTTCAATTAATCAAATTACTTAAGAACTCCCACTTAGATAGACATCCCTCAAGTCATCTAAATGATACGTGATCCAAATCAACTAAACCATGTCCGATCATCACGTGAGATGGAGTAGTCATCAATGGTGAACATCTCTATGTTGATCATATCTACTATATGATTCACGTTCGACCTTTCGGTCTCTAGTGTTCCAAGGCCATGTCTGTATATGCTAGGCTCGTCAAGTTTAACCCGACTATTCCGCATGTGCAAAACTGTCTTGCACCCGTTGTATTTGAACGTAGAGTCTATCACACCCGATCATCACGTGGTGTCTCAACACGATGAACTGTCGCAACGGTGCATACTTAGGGAGAACACTTATACCTTGAAATTTAGTGAAGGGATCATCTTATAATGCTACCGTCATTCTAAGAAAAGTAAGATGAATAAAAGATAAACATCACATGCAATCAAAATATGTGACATGATATGGCCATCATCATCTTGTGCTTTTGATCTCCATCTCCAAAGCATCGTCATGATCTCCATCGTCACCGGATCGACACCTTGATCTCCATCATTGCGTCGTGGTCGTCTCGCCAACTATTGCTTCTACAACTATCGCTAACGCATAGTGATAAAGTAAAGCAATTACATGGCATTTGCATTTCATACAAGAAAGCGACAACCATAAGGCTCCTGCCAGTTGCCGATAACTTTTACAAAACATGATCATCTCATACAACAACATATATCACATCATGTCTTGACCATATCACATCACAACATGCCCTCCAAAAACAAGTTAGACGTCCTCTACTTTGTTGTTGCATGTTTTACGTGGCTGCTATGGGCTTCTAGCAAGAACCGTTCTTACCTACGAATCAAAACCACAACGGTGATTTATCAAGTTTGCTGTTTTAACCTTCAACAAGGACTAGCCGCAGTCAAATTCGATTCAACTAAAGTAGGAGAAATAGACACCAGCCAGCCACCTTTATGCAAAACTAGTTGCATGCCTATCGGTGGAACCGGTCTCATGAACGTGGTCATGTAAGGTTGGTCCGGGCCGCTTCATCCAACAATACCGCTGAATCAAAATAAGACGTTGGTGGTAAGAAGTATGACTATCACCGCCCACAACTCTTTGTGTTCTACTCGTGCATATCATCTACGCATAGACCTGGCTCGGATGCCACTGTAGGGAAACGTAGCATGCAATTTCAAAAAAATTCCTACGCTCACGCAAGATCTATCTAGGAGATGCATTGCATTGAGAGGGGGAGAGTATGTCTACGTACCCTCGTAGATCGAAAGCAGAAGCGTTTGACAACGCGGTTGGTGTAGTCGAACTTCTCCTCGTTCCGACCGATCAAGCAACGAACGTACGGCACCTCCTAGTTCTGCACACGTTCAGCTCGATGATGTCCCTCGAACTCTTGATCCAACAAAGTGTCGAGGAAGTAGATGAGTTTTGTCAGCACAACGGCGTGGTGACGGTGATGGTGAAGTGATCTGCGCAGGGCTTCGCCTAAGCACTACGAAGATATGACCGAGGGTGTAATCTGTGGAGGGGGGCGCCGCACACGGCTAACCGTTATTAGTGTGTGTTCTAGGCGCACCCTCCCCATGTATATATAGGTGGGAGGAGGAGGGGAGCTGACATGGGGAGCCCCAAGTAGGAGGAATCCTACTTGGGGTCCTATCCCAATTCGGCCCCCCCTTCCTTATTTACCGGAGGGGGAAGGAAGGAGGAGGGAGGAGGGAAGGAAGGGGGAGGCTGAATCCCTCCCCTTCCTTCTCTCTTACCCTATTTCCATCCTCCTCTGGTGTGGCCCATATGGGGGGCGCAGCAGCCCCTGCTGGCTGCTGCGTTTACCCTCTTGGCCCATTAGGCCCATATCTTTGCCTGGGGGTGCCCGGAATCCCTTTCGGTGACCCGATATGTACCCGGTACCCTCCGGAACACTTCCGGTGTCCGTATACCATCGTCCTATATATCAATCTTTACCTCTTGACCATTTCGAGACTCCTCGTTATGTCCGTGATCTCATCCGGGACTCCGAACAACATTCGGTCACCAAATCACATAACTCTTATAATACAAAATCGTCATCAAACGTTAAGCGTGCGGACCCTACGGGTTCAAGAACTATGTAGACATGATCGAGACACCTCTCCGGTCAATAAACAATAGCGGAACCTGGGTGCTCATATTGGCTCCCACATATTGTATGAAGATCTTTATCGGTCGAACCGTTATGACAACATACGTAATTCCCTTTGTCCATCGGTATGTTACTTGCCCGAGATTCAATCGTCGGTATCTTTATACCTAGTTCAATCTTGTTACCAGCAAGTCTCTTTACTCGTTCCATAATACATCATCCTATGACTAAGTTACTTTGCTTGCAAGGCTTCTTATGATGTGCATTACCAAGAGGGCCCAGAGATACCTCTCCGATACTCCGAGTGACAAATCCTAATCTCGATCTATGCCAACCCAACAGACACCTTCCGAGATACCTGTAGAGCATCTTTATAATCACCCAGTTATGTAGTGATATTTGATAGCACACAAGGCATTCCTCCGGTATCCGGGAGTTGCATAATCTCATAGTCGAAGGAATATGTATTTGACATGAAGAAGGCAGTAGCAATAAACTGAACGATCATTATGCTAAGCTAACGGATGGGTCTTGTCCATCACATCATTCTCCTAATGATGTGATCCCGTTCATCAAATGACAACACATGTCTATGGTTAGGAAACTTAACCATCTTTGATTAACGAGCTAGTATAGTAGAGGCTTACTAGGGACATGGTGTTTTGTCTATGTATCCACACATGTATCAAGTTTCCGGTTAATACAATTCTAGCATGAATAATAAACATTTATCATGAATAAGGAAATATAAAATAACAACTTTGTTATTGCCTCTAGGGCATATTTCCTTCAGAGATGCCATACGTGGTATCATTCTATGGAGAAAGGATTGCATCTTCTTTCAAAGGCCACCGACTCCTCCTCCAAGTCCGCCGCATCAGCCGACTCCACCCCACCCCGAGACAGAGTGTAGCGCTAGTCCGCCATCGTGTCAGCCGACTCCACCCCACCCTGAGACGGAGCCCATCAGCGTGAGTCCACCATATCGATCTCGGGCGCGTCACCCTTCTCCAAAGCGGAAGAGAGCACCAACGAAGAAAGCCGATCCTCATGCCAAAAAGAAGTTGGCTTATAAGAATACTGACGAGGAAACCAATGCCCAAGTGGATGCCGAAGTGAAGGCCCATTTTGCACCGAAACTGCCCCCGCCGCCAAAGGAAAAAATACCTGAGAATGTCATACAACACTTTGTGGATCTTGCTAAACCGGCTGTGGAGAAAAGCAAATCAGACTATGAACACTCTATGAGCAAGTCATATAGTGCACAAAAAGATAAGGAGTCAAGCCAGACAGGTAGTATTAAATGCGGGAAAACTATTCCCCACCTGGGAGAACAGGCAGTGCAATCAATCCCCCAGCTCATTGTGAGTACCGCCCATAAGCCGGTAATAACCGACGCTGTTAGAGAGATGGCTAGATAGGCCGGTGTCACTGTTGAACAACTCCTAGGCATCGAGGATGTCCCCATGATTAAAGAGGAGTAACTAGCATGGAAATATGTCCCCGGGAACCCTCTGGTCAGGCCTGAGGAGGTCCCGCTTCTATCAACGAAAATGCGCAGATTGCATGACTGGTACCTGAGAGAAATAAAGAATGGGCGATAGAGCCTCATGGTGAAAGTCAAGCCAGAGCATTCCTTCCATTCAAAAGATTTGTGGGTTGACTTTTAAGAAATGTTTCAGTTATTCAATCAAGACGCACTCGACAAATCTCTCGTCAGTTGCTATTGTCTCTAAGTGATTTCTTTTTGTAATTTAAATCTCTAGCTGTGCTCGTTCATTGCCTGTAATTATCCTCACTATATTCTTTTCTGTGGTATTATGCAGAATGAAGATTTTTTAAATTAAAAGAGATGGAGTCTATGGCATTGGGTTCATTGACCCAAATACCTTTAATGAAGGTGTGTGGAAAATCAGCGCAAAAGACACAAAGAGTAGCCTACTAGAGTTTCTGAAGCAACTAAATACCCAACCAGAAATACTACTTCCTTACAACTTCGGGTGAGTGTTACTATCTTGTACTACAAATTCTATTTTGCTTATTAGATGTTAATAAGTGTAGTTGATGAGTTATGTACATGCCCGCTTATACAAACGTGTGCGCATGCAGTTTCCACTGGATCCTGCTAATCATTGAAGTTCACGAGGGAAAAGTTCAAGTACTGGACTCACTACTTAAAGAATCTAAAGAATACACCAACCTGAAGTTCATGCTCGACAGGTAATTTCAATCATTATCGCACGATGTCGGCCTCTTTAGTTCATTTCCTGATATCAACTAATTAATAACTCCTTTATTCATTTTCTTTGACGGGCAGGGTTTGGCAAAAGTTCATCAAAGAGGTTGTCGGCCCATGGAAACCACAGCTGAAATGGTGGCGACCTAGGGTAATTAAGTAGTACTAGCTACGTCCGCGCAGCTCTTTAATTCTAGTTTCAATACCATTATCATGCTTGATTAATTATTATATGATTGAATTCTATTCTCGTAAAGTGCATGAGGTAGGCATTGGGGAATAATTTATGTCCATACTACATTTGCGAGAACATTCACTTTATGACAGAAAGGAGCAAAGATGCAAGAAATCTTTTGGTACGTAAACACAATTCACAATTCTTTTTATCATGATCTAATATATATACACACAACTAATATATTCATATTGTTCTCCTTCTTTAAAGATGCAAGAGATGCAGGATCAGCTCCTACCAAAGGACCGCATACAAGCACTTCAAGAGGAAATGGCGGGATTTGTGCTTGATCAGGTCATAGATCCCGCCGGAGAATACGATTTCACCTAATGCATGCCTACATGTAATGATCTGCAAATTGTAGGAGAAATTGTATATACCAAATTGTATATGTGTATGCATGTATGGTCGTACGAGAAATCCTATGATACATGATTGGTCGTACGAGAAACTCCGTGGCACTTGCATGCACTGTGTTGTCATCCTTCGCGTGTGCCGCTCTGCTCGTGTTCTGCGGTGGCACTTGACGACTGCTGTAGCGTCAAATATGTTTGAAATGAAAAAGAATTAAATGAAAAACATAAAATTAAAAGGAAAAATAAACCATCAACCCCTAAACCCCCTAAACCACAAAATTAAAAGGAAAAATAAACCATAAATCCCTAAACCTTTTAGTCCCGGTTGGTGTCACCATCCGGGACTAAAGGAACCCTATGTTCTGGCCCGCGCTCGTGCGACGTGGTGGGCCTTTAGCCCCGGGTCATGGCCAACCAGGACTAAAGGGTGGGGACGATTAGTCCCGGTTGGTGAACCGGGACTAAAGGCCCTTATGAACCGGGACTAAAGGCCGATTCTCCACTAGTGCATTAGGCTTATATTTATTTTAAAAGGTGCCTTAAACACAAATAATTTCCTCCGAAGGAGAGAAGAGCGAACATAAGAGGCTTGATACGAAAAAAGAGAGGAAAGCAATCATAGATTCTGCGAAATCATAAAAAAAGCTTTGTACAAACCATTTGATTGTACAGTGGTTAGCACACTAGTTGTGCTTTTAAAAAATGACCCCTCTAAACATTAGTACATTCTCGAGCGATCAAAGGGACACCGATGTGGCAGCCACATGGGTGGGTTTATCGGTTCTAAATCAGCTTTGGCTTTAATTCATGAAACACACAAGTTCATGGCATAAATTGACTAGTTCATGAGTTGTCGGCCTAAAGCTTGCAATTAGTTTGAGTTAATGGATGATAGCACATTTCACTCTAAAAAAATGTAGTACAATCTAGGGAATCTCTCAGCCGGAGATTTATCTCCAAGCTAGAAATCCTTACATAGAAGAGTTTTCACCACCCGACAAGAGATGCGAAGGAAGAGCTCACTGGCCTTCATCAAACCCTACCAAAAGTGAGACCCACCAACTCCATCATTCAGCATAGCTAAAGTTTTATTCTGCAACTATTTCTTACTATAGTATACAAGCTCTCCCGTCCTTCTCTCCAAATCAAGGATTAAAAAGAGGTGATCACTTCAAACAAATAATATGATGACATCTCAGAGAATGTTTCTCCTAATCTCATGCTTCTCAAATCTTGCATTCCAAAGAGAGCAGTTATATTGAAAGATTTCATTGCAAGTTTGCATGTTGTTTGACTGAAACTAAGTACTCCCTCCACACCGGTGCATTAATCATCTTAGGTTGTGCACCACGACTAAGGTGAGGGAAAAACAAGGGAACTTGAAGTTTATTTGTTAATTAATAGCATTGTGCTACTTCTTGAGCTTGAGTTGGTTTTTACCTTGAAGAGGAAAGGGTGATGCAGCAAAGTAGAGATAATTAAGTATTTCCCTCAGTTTGAGAACCAACGTATCAATCTAGTAGGAGGTACACGCAAGTCTCCAATCTATGCACCTGCACAAACAATCAAACACTTGCACCCAATGCGATAAAGGGGTTGTCTATCCCTTCACGGTCACTTGCAAGGATGAGATCTGATAGAGATAGATATAAAAGATTACTAAAACTTAAAACAAAGTAAAAAAAATAAATTGCAGCAAGGTATTTTTTGGTTTTTTGGTTTATAGATCTGAAAATATATGATGGAAAATAGACCCGGGGGCCATAGGGTTCACTTGAGGCTTCTTTCTTGAAAGAAAATAATACGGTGGGTGAACAAATTACTGTCGAGCAATTGATAGAAAAGCACAAAGTTATGACGAAATCCAAGGCAATGATCATGAATATAGGCATCACGTCCGTGTCAAGTAGACCGACTCCTGCCTGCATCTTCTACTATTACTCCACACATCGACTGCTATCCAGCATGCATCTGGCGTATTAAGTTCATAAGAACGGAGTAACGCCTTAAGTACGATGACATGATGTAGCGGGATAAACTCAAGAAACGTGATGAAAACCCCATCTTTTTACCCTTGATGGCAACAATACAATACATCCCTCGCTACACCTACTATGTCACTGGGTGAGGACACCGCAAGATTTAACCCAAAACTAAGCACCTCTTGCATTGCAAGAAGAACCAATCTAGTTGGCCAAACCAAACCGATAATTCAAAGAGAAATACAAAGATATTTGATAATGCATATAAGAATTCAGAAAAGACTCAAATAATATTCATAGATAATCTGATCCTAAATCCATGATTCATCGGATCGCGACAAACACACCAGAATATTACATCGGATAGAACTCCATGAACATCGAGGAGAACATGGTATTGAAGATCATAGAGAGAGAAGAAGCCATCTAGCTACTAGCTATGGACCCGTAGGTCTATGGTAAACTACTCACGCTTCATCGGAAGGGCAATAGAGTTGATGTAGATGCCCTCCGTGATCGAATCCCCTCCGGCAGGATGCCGGAAAAGGCCCCAAGATGGGATCTCACAGGAACAGAGGCTTGCAGCGGCGGAAAAGTATTTTGGTGGACGCTTCTGGTAGTAGGGGAATATTTGGGAATTTATAGAGTAAAAATTAGGGTTGGAGGAGTCCCGTGGGGCCCACAAGCCAGGGGGCGCACTCCTTAGGGCGTGCCCTGAGGGCTTGTGGAGTCCTCGAGACCCTTCTGGCTCCCTCTCCAAGCTCCGTGGATGTCTTCCGGTCCAAGAAAAATCATCGGGAAAGTTTTATTCCGTTTGGACTCCGTTTGATATTCCTTTTCTGTAAAACTCAAAAACAAGGAAAAAATAGAAACTGGCACTGGGCTCTAGGTTAATAAGTTAGTCCCAAAAATAATATAAAATAGCATATTAATGCATATAAAACATCCAAAACAGATAATATAATAGCATGGAACAATAAAAAATTATAGATATGTTGGAGACGTATCAAGCATCCCCAAGCTTAATTCCTACTCGTCCTCGAGTTGGTAAATGATAAAAACAGAATTTTTGATGTCGAATGCTACCTAACATATTTATCCATGTAATCTTCTTTATTGTGGCATGAATATTCAGATCCATAAGATTCAAAACAAAAGTTTAATATTGACATAAAACAATAATACTTCAAGCATACTAACAAAGCAATCGTGTCTTCTCAAAATAACATGGCAAAAGAAAGTTATCCCTACAAAATCATATAGTATGGCTATGCTCCATCTTCATCACACAAAGTTTTTCATCATGCACAACCCCGATGATAAGCCAAGCAATTGTTTCACACTTTAGTATTCTCAAACTTTTTCAACTTTCACGCAATACATGAGCGTGAGCCATGGATATAACACTATAGGTGGAATAGAATATGGTGGTTGTGGACAAGACAAAAAGAAGGAGAAAGTCTCACATCAACTAGGCGTATCAATGGGCTATGGAGATGTCCATCAATAGATATTAATGTGAGTGAGTAGGGATTGCCATGCAACGGATGCACTAGAGCTATAAGTTTATGAAAGCTCAAAAAGAAACTAAGTGGGTGTGCATCCAACTCACTTGCTCACGAAGAACTAGGGCAATTTGAGGCAGCCCATCATTGGAATATACAAGCCAAGTTCTATAATGAAAAATTCCCACTAGTATATGAAAGTGACAAAATAGGAGACTCTCTATCATGAAGAAAATGGTGCTACTTTGAAGCACAAGTGTGGAAAAAGGATAGTAACCTTGTCCCTTCTCTCTTTTCTCTCCTTTTTTTCTGTTTGGGCTCTTTTTTTTATTTGGGCTTCTTTTGCCCCTTCGTCCAGCCCGAGCCCATTTCCCCCTTTCCTCTCCTCTCTGTTCTTCCCCTCTTGCTCGAGCTCATCCTCCATTTTTGCCAAAATTTGTCAAGATTTGAAGGCACCCCATCGATCCAAGTGTTCACAAAGGTTAGCAACTTTGTCCTTTCATCTCTCATTGCTAGATTAGCTCTTGCAATGCTCTATAAGTATAGTGATTCTGGGTTTTAGTTTGGGAGTAATTATATGTTGGAGTTTATTTGATTTGTATGCAATTTGACCTCAAATTAACTTCTTAGTTTGCATATGTAGGTGTGGTTTACTTCGTGCCTTCCCGTCCCCGTCCTAACCACCGTCGATCGCCCGCTCCGTACCATCGCCGGCACCACCATGGTGAGCCTCTTGTTCCATATCCTTTATATAAAAAAATCATGTTTGTGTAATTTAGATAGTTACTTGTATAATTTTCTTACCCGTATGTTGTTTGTTATAGATAGTGGCATGGTTTTGATATCCATCCCCGTCGGCCCTCGTCCGGTTTATGATTTGGATGTGGTATATTCTCTTTTATAACTATTTGTTGCATTTCATGTATATGACAATTATGCCCATCAAGTTGACATAGATATTTTTATCTAGGAGGTATGTGAATCGGAAATTGCAACTGACCCTCTTGTCGAGAAATTAAATTTAGTTGAAAAAGAAAATGTGTATTTGAAAGAAAATTTGAAAAGAATTGAAGAAGAGAAGATGAAACTGGAGTTGTAGGTTGTAGATGTCATCGATGAACACAAGATCAAGATGGATGCAATGCACTTTAAGATTAGAAAGATTAGAAAATATGCCATTCATAAAGAGGCTTGGTATCACTATGCTGTTGGATCAACTGTTACCTTAGTTGCGATCTTGATCGCATTTGTTGTTGCATTTAAATGCTTTAGCTAGAGAGTTTATATGTTGTTTTATGAGAATAAGTGTGTATGAACTTGTATTAATTTGGTATTTTCGGTGTTGTGTAATGAAGATTATCCAGTAATGGATGTATGATGACTGATGCTCTCCCCAGTTAATTAATGGCATGCATACTTTTCTTGTCCATGTGCGGCTGAGGCAAACAAGCGGGCGGATGGTTTTATGTGTAGTCCATGTGCTGCCTGTAAGAATGATCACAATTACTCTAACTCAAGAACTATTCACGTCCACCTGTTTACGTCTGGTTTCATGTCCGGCTATAACTGTTGGACCAAGCACGATGAAAGAGGGGTTCTAATAGAAGAGAATGAAGAAGAAGAGGATGATGATAGCTATCCTGGCCATGGGTTCCCTCAATACAATGGTACTACAATGAGGGAAGAAGCTGAGTCGGCAATGGGCGAAGAAGCTAAAGAAGAGGCATCAGATGAGCCCACTGATGATCTTGGTCATTGCCGATGCAAAGAGAAACTGCGCAAGTGAAAAGGTGAAGCTAAAGTTGCAGCACATGTTAGAGGATCACAAGAAATTGTTGTACCCAAATTGCGTAGATGACAAGAAAAAGCATGGTACCACACTGGAATTGCTGCAATGGAAGGCAGAGAATGGTGTATCTGACAAGGGATTTGAAAAGTTGCTGATAATGTTAAAGAAGATGCCTCCAAAGGACAACGAATTACCCAACAGTACGTACGACGCAAAGAAAGTTGTCTGCCCTCTAGGATTAGAGGTGCGGAAGATACATGCATGCCCTAATGACTGCATCCTCTCACTACACTACAACACTGCATTCCCTACAGACGTGTGTTGGGAAAAGTCAGTTTTGCCGACCGATTATTTGTTTGTAAAACTTCTATCAAACTGTTGGTTGGTATTACTCACATATAACAGCCAACTATCGGTTGGGAATGCTGAAATGTATAGCAACAAACCGTTGGATGGTAATAGTTGCACTCTTATCACACAGTCGGTCGGCAAATGTTCCCGACAGACCGTGGGCCGCCAACTGAGCGCCCAAAATATCAGTGTGCGCGCGCTCCTACGAAACATAGCACGAAGCCCATCCAAATTTTTCATGCCGCGCCACCACAGCCCACCTCCTAAAACATCATCCGCTAAAAAAACACCGATATCTCTCTGTCGTCTCACCCTTATCACTTTCTCTTCCGATCTGAGTGGCGGCGGCGACGCTCGCATCCGGCGACGGTTCCACCACTCTGTCCATCTCTTCCTCCCACCACTCCATCACCATCCCCACATCGCTGCTGATTTCCTATGTGGAGGTGGTCCTGCGGCGCCGATGCCCTCACCCAGCTGCCGGCATCAACACTTTTTGTTCGTGCCCAAGCGCTCGGTGAGTCCACCTGTCACCTCCCTCCTATGGTGGCACCGCCCCAACCCATACACAACTCCCTCTTCCCCACTCCCATGGTAGCAGATCTGAGTGGGACAAGGTCCCTTAGGCCCTGGTGGTTTGGAACGAGGCGGGCGGCCTCTGCTCCCTTAACTTCTGGATACTAGGAGCGCGGTGGCTGGTGCTGCCATCTCTCTTAGCCATCCACGGCGGCAACAACATCAGTAAGCTCTCTCTCTCTCTCTCTCTCTCTCTCTCTGTGTGTGTGTAGATTTAACTCCCAGCGATGAACCTTCAATAGCCCCAATGGCTGGTGCCCTCACCTCTCTGCATATTGATCGCTTTCAAAACAAATCTGTGCTGCTTTGATTCATGGAAATAAAAATGATTTTGAAGCACTAAAGTTCAAACCCTAGCCATCGATTACTATCATTCTCTATTTATAATATGTGATTGTTAGCAGACAGAATTGGATAATGATTTTTTGCAGGGTCAAACAAACTTTCATAGGTTTGGTGGATGTTTGGGCAATTACTCAACTACTAACAAAAGGCCACTGGATGATTTTTATAGTCATATGCCTGCATCACATCAAGTGGATTTGGATAGGTGAGTATTTTTTTCACATCTTGAGTTTTGTTATACTATTTGCTGGTTTCTTGCATTATTTTTGCTTATTCTCACTTCCGATGTGTAATTGAGATTATGGCAGGTTGCTTGTTTTTTCTTATCTGGCCATTTTTTCATGAATGATAAGCTAAATCTTATTCTTTGAGTATGCAACTGATGGAACCTAGATCAGGGGCGGAGTCAGGATTTAGACACGAGGGGGGCGAGGAAGATAATAATCGTTTGAGAGACACAACACAAGAATATAGTCCCTAAAGTAGAATTGATATGATTGTATTGCAACATATGTCTGGCACTATATAAAAAAACTACATTTCTACCAGTTGCATATCAACAGGATTGGGGTTGGAATTATCATCTGCAACGGTTGCTTCTCAGGTGGATTTTCATTTTCTGTAACATTTGAGCTAGAAGCAATGGGCTCGAAAACCAAATATGTTAGGTTGGGGAAAAACAAATATGTTTCTGTTGTATCCTTTCTCTTCATCCTTTAGTTATTGAAACATACTGTTTCAAATGCTAAACGAGGAGTAAAATTAGAATCCTAGATTGTAATTTTACCGCCACTGTCTTCAACGGAATTGTATTAATTCACAAATATTATTTCCCAGTGATGTACCTAGATTCTTTGAAGTTGATCTTGTGATGCATGATGCCGGTGCAGCACACAAGCTGGCATGGTCTTCATCGTGGATTCAATCGCCACAGGAGTGGAGTGGCCTCCGCCTTGTGCCATAGCTGCGGACGGGCAGAGGAGACGACGGTGTAGGGCGCACGGAGCCAGCAGCCCTAGAAGCCATGATGCCCACGAACAAAATTACCGGAAGGATAGGAAACAGACTACCTGATCTCACGGATGCATGTAGTCTTTTTTCTGATGCATACAACAAGTGATCAGGGCATCAAGGGATGCTTTCTCACATTGGGCGTTTGGGCTGGAAAATTCGTGCTAGGTTATTAGTGTTAAACACTAAAAAAAATAGGTTTGCACTTTACGTATACGTACAGTTCATATCAGTACTAGGTAACGAAAACTCATAGGGGGGCGAGGCGATGGGGGTGTCTGACCCCTGCTCGCACCCCTGCCTCCGCCTCTGACCTAGATTTGATTATTGTTTTATCTTTGTGGTAGGTGACTAGCTAAAATAAATTTTGCATAATAGATATTAGCCATTAAAGATGACCAGCTCCATGATTAATAAGTGAGGCTGCTTACTTTGTTAAGTTTGAGGATTGGTAATAAAATAGGTACTTATCCTGGAACCACTAAAATCCAGAATACATGATTTTGGTGGTTCCAGGGTAAGTACATATTTTATTATTTCAGCATTATACACGATTATTGCTTTGATGGTAAGTGTAATGAAAACATGATTGCTGTACATGAATCCATGATTATTTTCTTTGGGAGATACTATATTTTTCTTTCTAATAAGTGTAATGAATACATTCATTTATGTGCAATAACATTGCAGAATATTCGATAGAGAACTCATCAATCAAACCTACGTACATGTTAACATGTGAGGGTGCAACTGAATAGCTGTACATGAATCTGGAACAAGAGGAAGAACCGAGGATTCTTTAAGAAGCTGCTTCTATTCGTGCACAATGGCGTCGTAGTCAGGTAAGAGGTACATAGGTATTTTCTGGACGCTCGTCTATACATCATCCTTTCATTAGTCATTTGCGATTAGCAGATGAAAGCACAAGCATGATTGTACTTTTCTTAGAATGAAGAAAAGAAATACACCATCAGACTGACGTACATTCATACTACTATATTGTGGTCCACTTCTGTTGCAAATAACTTCTCCCCTGATTTGAACAATAATTTTTCATGCTGAGATGGAAATTTTACGCTCACCAGATTACATTTTCAGATACTAAGATAGGTTACAATTGAATGTCGAACAGTTGGCTGGACATTTTGCATCAGTCCTGATACAGCTTAGAAGATAGAATAAGTCTGTATCTCTGGAGATTTTCTGAAGTTTTAAGTGTGTACCTAACCAACTGAATATTATAGATGCATTTGTTACTTCTACTTGACACCATTGACACTGCGAAGTTTGCAGGGTTCAATCGACACATGGTGTGTCAGCATTTGCCTATCTACCTGAAGGTTATGTAGGAGCGTTGCCAATATGAATGTGCTTTATGCTGCAGAAATGGATTTTCAAAAACCTCTAGCATATGGTGTCCTGGGAATTCCTGGCTATGTACAGTTCACCTCCCATACTCAAAGATATGTCAACCTGCTAGCTCATTATCAGGTATTTTGATGCATCTATTAATCATATGAACTATAAAAACAATGATAGGATACAGTTTGGAGGAACTATGGTAGTTAAATAGCCTTCCTTTCAAATTGCCAATTCCTTTCTTGTGCTATTAATGGAGTGTAGTTTTATCCACATCATTGTAGCTTATCTGAATGACATAAATAAGATATGTTTACAAGTTTAGCAAATATGATGATCTTTTTGTCATAGCATACATGGCTTCGGAAGTGGGCATCCTAGGCTGTAGTTGGATCTGTTAAGCATTGGCTGTTGTTATTCTTGTTATTTTGCGTGAAAATACAGTATTTGTGAATCACCTTTCTGCTGTTTTTAGAATATATACTTGGACTTCTAACAAAGACTAATTACTAAGACAGAATGGTATGTTGCATATGATAAAAGAACCATAACATGGATAAATTTTGTATAGTGTAGTTGTAGTATCTAGCTTGGCTGCTTTTAGAGGTCTGGGCTATAGAAGTTACTGCGGTAAATAAAGTCTAAAGTATTCGGTAAACGCCTACATATTTGTGGCCCATTATGTTTAATCTTTGGTGAGAAATACAATTACGTTCCATAAAATGAGCTAATGGCTGAGAAGGTCGCTCTCAATTTTAGTTTAAAACCATTCGTTATGTTGCCAACTACTTTCTAAATTTTAATGCGGTCACACTAAAGTCATCTAATGGGCAGCTCCTTGTATAATTTAACTTGTTGATATTCACAGAGGCCTTCTTGTTATCAATGAATATAGTGTCTAGAAATAAGGACATTTTAACTTGTGCTTAGCATGCCCTTTACATGGTTACCTAAACTTGAATGGAGTGCCTTTCTTAGTAGGTGTTTCGGTACTAGCTTGCCTTGTGAAGTAATAGTTGTTCTCATTGCTATGCTTGATACAAATTTTTATGGTGCCATTGTCTTTATGAATGTAATAACAACTTCTTTACATTTTGTAGGAAAGACAGGCAAGAGGACGAGGAACCATGAAGCCGGTGGTTCGTGTAAATGGGATATTTTGTGTAATGGTGACTGAATCATTGGAGATGCATTTTATGTATCATTTTGTAAACCCGCATTGTGTCTGACAAAATGAACCATATTGTAATGGATGAACTATTTACATCCAAAATTAATTAATGTTTTATTGTTTGGTTATGGTTTATTATTGTTAGGACATGCATGTCATTGTTATGAAACATGAAACTTGATTGATATTTTGTTGGTAACGCAAATGTAAGCTATTGAGGGCTATTGGATGTTTCTGGGGAAAACGAAAAAACCGTCTCATAGTCGGTCAAAGAAAGCTAATGCATGGGCCAACGAAAAGTTGGTCGGGAAAACAAACCCTGTCACACAGTCGGTCGGGAAAGCCTCCTGGAAAGCCCAATAGACTGTTGGTCGGGAAAACAAATTCTGTCAAACAGTCGGTCAGGAAAGCTTCATGGCAGGCCCAATAGACTGTTGGTCGGGAAAGGATCATGGCAGGCCCAACATAATGTCGGTCAGGAAATGTGCCCCATAGCCAACAAGCGATCGGTCGGCAAAGATATGTCGGTCGGGAAAGGCTTTTCCCGTCTGGACTTTCCCCAACCGACAAGATCGGTCGGCAATAGTTTTTCCTAACCCACTGTCAGTCATGGGAAGCTGTTTTTCCAACGAACCTGACTATCAGGGATGTAGTGTTGTGGTGTAGTGTCTACCGCGGGGAATACGAGGATTTGAATGCATGCCTGGTATGCGATGCATTGCGCTATAGGATCAGCCGCGATGACTCTGGTAATGTTGAGGGCGAGCGCCCCAGGAAGAAGATTCCTGCCAAGGTTATGTGGTATGCTCCTATAATACCACGTTTGAAACGTTTGTTCCAAAACAAAGAGCATGCCAAGTTGATGCGATGGCACAAAGAAGACCATAAGAAAGACGGGAAATTGAGAGTACCCGCTGACGGATCACAGTGGAGAAAAATTGAGAGAAAGTGGCGTGACTTTGCAGATGACGCAAGGAACGTATGGTTTGGTTTAAGTGCAGATGGCATTAATCCTTTTGGGGAGCAGAGCAGCAATCATAGCACCTGGCCTGTGACTCTATGTATCTATAACTTTCCTCCTTGGTTGTGCATGAAGCGGAAGTTCATTATGATGCCAGTGTTCATCCAAGGCCCCAAGCAACCTGACAATGACTTTGATGTGTACCTAAGGCCATTAGTTGAAGAACTTTTACAGCTGTGGAATGGAAAAGGTGTACGTGTGTGGGATGAGCACAAACAGCAGGAATTTGACCTCCATGCCTTGCTGTTTGTAACCATAAATGATTGGCCTACTCTTAGTAACCTTTCAGGACAGATAAACAAGGGATACCACGCATGCACACACTATTTAAATGATGCCGACAGTATATATTTGGATAAATGTAAGAAGAATGTGTACCTGGGACATCATCGATTTCTTCCGATCAAGCATCTCTTACGAAAGAAAGGCAAGCATTTCAAAGGTGAGGCAGATCACTGGAAGAATCCTCGCCACCGTACTGGTCATGATATACTTGATATGGTCAAGGATTTTAAGGTAATCTTTAGAAAGGATCCTGGTGGACAATCTGTTCCGAATGACGCTAGCGGACGCGCACCCATGTGGAAGAAGAAATCTATATTTTGGGACCTACCCTATTGGAAAGACCTAGAGGTCCGCTCTGCAATCGATGTGAGGCACGTGACGATTGTGTGAACCTGCTAGGTTTCTTGGGCGTGTATGGGAAGACAAAAGATACACCAGAGGCATGGGAGGACCAGCAACGTATGCATGAAAAATACGGCATGCATCCAAAGCAGTATCAGGGTCATGCCAGCTACGCTCTTACCAAAGAAGAGAAGGAAATCTTCTTTGAATGCCTGCTTAGTATGAAGGACCCATCTGGCTTCTCGTCGAATATAAAGGGAATAATAAATATGGCAGAGAAAAAGTTACAGAACCTAAAGTCTCATGACTACCACGTGATTATGACGCAGCTGCTTCCGGTTGCATTGAGGGGGCTTCTACCGGAAAACGTTTGATTAGCCATTGTGAAGCTATGTGCATGCCTCAATGCAATCTCTCAGAAGGTAATCGATCCAGAAATCCTACCAAGGTTATAGAATGATTTGGTGCAATCTCTTGTCAGTTTCGAGTTGGTGTTCCCACCATCCTTCTTCAATATCATGACGCACGTCCTAGTTCACCTAGTCGACGAGATTGCCATTCTGGGTCCTGTATTTCTACACAATATGTTCCCCTTTGAGAGGTTCATGGGAGTCTTAAAGAAATATGTTCATAACTGTGCTAGGCTAGAAGGAAGCATCTCCAAGGGCCATGAAATAGAGGAGGTCATTGAGTTTTGTGTTGACTTTATTCCTGACCTTAAGCCGATTGGTGTTCCTGAATCGCGGCATGAGGGCAGACTGGGTGGAAAAGGCACGCTAGGAAGGGACCAAGTAATATGTATGGATGGGCATTCTTGGGCACAAGCACACTACACAGTTCTACAAAATTCCGCCTTAGTGGCTCCGTATATCGAGGAACACAAGAATATTCTACGCTCCAAACACCCGGAGTAGTCTGACGACTGGATTACACGTGAACAAATGGGGACTGTCGCCGGTTGGTTGCAGACACGTCTCATGCATGACAACACTGTTGCAGATGAGCTGTACTTGCTGTCCAAGTTTCCATCTTCTACTATATTGACTTTCAAAGGGTACGAGATAAATGGGAATACATTTTACACGATCGCCCAAGATAAAAAGAGCACCAACCAAAACAGTGGTGTCCGCTTTGATTCAGCAAACACCAATAGGACAAAGGACACATATTATGGTTACATAGAGGAGATATGGGAACTTGACTACGGACGTTATTTGAAGGTCCCTTTGTTTCTGTGCAAATGAGTTAATCTGGCAGGAGGCGGGGTAAAGGAAGACCCGCAGTACGGAATGACAACAGTGGATCTCAACAATCTTGGGTACGCAGGCGAATCATTCGTCCTAGCCAATGATGTGGCGTATGTTTTCTATGTGAAGGACATGTCTACCAAGCCAAGAAGAAGAAAAGATAAAGAAGCGAATACATCATACGATGAGCCAAAGCGCCACATAGTTCTTTCAGGGAAAAGAAACATTGCGGGAGTGGAGGATAAGACAGACATGTCAGAAGATTATGAAAAGTTTCATGAAATTGCTCCCTTCATAGTGAATATTGACCCGAGCATCCTGTTAAATGATGAAGATTGTCCATGGTTACGACGCAAAGGGACACACGCGAAGAAAAAGTTTTATACCCCAAGATCCTACTCTGGTATGTGACCGGCTTCACCGTCATCACTTTCTTCTCTAGTGAGTTTTCGGACTTATATATCTGGAAAGTCCCACTTCGGACAAACCGGAGGGAATCTTTGTAATAGTTAGGGTACTTATGTGTTTTGGCATTTGAAACGCGAAGAAATATTATGTCCAAACAAAATATTTCATGCATTATGTAGGACTTCATTTGCTATTTTTGAGCTAAATGACCCTGAAATTGAAAAGCACTACGTATCAACTCTGAAAAGGTTGAAAGTTGGCATGGTATCATCATTTCACCCACATAGCATCTGCTAAAAAGTTGAGAGGGTTATCGCAAAAATTGGATGCACTTCGTTTACAAAATGGACAATCTCTTTCGAAGTATCAGGGTTTCGGACGAAAACTCATCTCTTATAAAGGCAGTTCATTTTTTTAAACTTATTTCAACTCCACACTTTTTGTGCGTTCAACATGCACCATTCAAAGCCACATCATCAATTTTCAACCCTTTCTGACTTCATTTGCTATTTTTCATATAAGGCATCTGGTGATCATTACATGTATTAATTGATTTCTATATATATATTATATTAACGAATCGATCTTTCTTCTTTTAGCCGTCCGGATCGAGCAAATCTTCTACAAGCAGGGCAGTACGAGGCCTGGCCAAAAGGTTGCAGGCTGGCATCAAACCAAATGGCCAACCGCTTGCTCCTAAAAAGAATGCGAACAAATTTACTATTCAGGGACCAAATCCCGATCTCCATTCAAGAATGGAATAATCCAGCAAAGGGAGATCAAGGAGTTAGTTTTGTCTCTGAAAGAGCAAAAGATCTGCTTTGGGAATCGCTCATGTCACATTTCACCCTACCAGATCATTTCACAGATGCACAACGGGAGAAAGTCAGGAAGAGTGCTCTTAAGAAGATGGCGATTGCATTCTGCAACCACAAGAAAAGAATATGGACCAAGTACGAAGTAGACGGAAAGAAGACTCCAGCATTCAAGGGAGCACTTGAGAAGCCAAGAGATCACTGGGACTCTTTCGTGAAGTTCAAGGAATCGGAAGCAGCTCAGGAATAGTCGAGAATAAACAAGATTAATGCTGCGAAAAAAAGTGGCACCATACTCTGGGGCCAGGTGGATACCACGTCGCCCGACCTAAGTGGGATGAAGCTGAGGAACAGATGATTGCTGCAGGGGTGAGTCCAGTTACATTGAGTTGGCCCGACAGGTGCAGGACTTGGTTTTATGCTCATGTGGGGAAGTTGGACCCAAAGACAGGGCTGGTTATGGAGCGGGCAAGTCTTAAAGAATCCTCCGATGGTTTACTTGTTGCAATACAAGAGGCTCGAACGGGGGCGTTCAAGCCCGAGAGAGAGAACGACGAGCTTACACGCGCCCTAAAGAATCCTGAACACCCGGGACGAACACGAGGCAAAGGCGTTGTTCCGTGGTTTGAGGGGTTGCGGATTGGAACGCCACTTACAGAAGTTGTGCAAGAAAGAAGCAGCAAGAGGAGGAGAAGAGGAAGCTGGAGGAGGAGTAGAGGAAGGAGGAAGCAGTAAGCCTTCAACTGGTAGAATCAAAGAACGCGGAGTTGGAACACGCTTTCATGCGGCAGCAGGAGAAGATCGACTCACTTAGCCAGGAAAGGGCGTGTCAGCAGCTGCAGCAGCAAGCAGATCCAGCATTTGATAGCACCGTCCCATCTATGCCGAAAAGCAGCGTGGGTTCCACCCAGGCCGATGATGCACTGCTGGCTAGATACCCCATGGATGATATCAAAGGTACGACACCTTGTGAGCTACACATGGAAGTGAAGAACATATCCATGAAGGTGGCGGACGGCTATGCTTTAACAAATCCCGCTGAAGCAACCTTCCACGACAATCCAATTCTAGGTGGCTATGCTCGTGTCGGGGTGGATGAAGTGATGTCAGGATATGGCAGGCTAGAGCTTGACATTCCTGGAGGTGATGAGGAGCGCACACTGGGAGACGCCATACGTCGTATCATTCTATGGAGGAAGGATTGCATCGTCTTTCCAAGGCCACCGACTCCTCCTCCAAGTCCGCCGCGTTAGCCGGCTCCTCCTCCAAGTCCGTCGCGTCGGCCGACTCCACCGCCCCACCCGGAGACAGAGTGTGCTGCTAGTCCGCCACCATGTCAGCCAACTCCACCGCCACACCCTGAGACGGAGCGCGATGCTAGTCCACCACCATGTCAGCCTTCTCCACCCCAACCGCCCGAGACGGAGCCTATCAGCGCAAGTCCGCCATATCGATCTCGGGCACATCAGCCTTCTCCAAAGTGGATGAGAGAACCAACGAAGAAACCCTCTCCTCCTGCCAAAAAGAAGTTGGCTTACCACATGACCATCGAGGAAAACAACGCCGAAGTGGCTGCCCAAGTGAAGGCCCATTACCGAAACCGCCCCCGCCGCCAAAGGAGAAAATACCTGAGGAAGTCATACATCACTTTGTAGATATGGCTCAACTGGCTGTGAAGAGAATGGACTCAGACTATGAGCGCTCTATTAAGAAGTCATATTATGCACAAAAAGATAAGGAGTCGAGCTCGAGCCAAGCAGGTATTAAAAAATGCGGGAAAATTGTTCCCCAGCTGGGAGAACAGGCAGTGCAATCGATCGCCCTACTCATTGTACAATCACATGTGAGTACCGCCGATCATCCGGTAATAACCGACGATCATAGAAGGCAGGCTAAAGAGGTCGGTGTCACTATTGAACAACTCCTAGGCATCGAGTTTCTCCCCGGGGTGGAGAGGAGGAACTATCATGGAAATATGTCCGCGGCCAACCTCTGGTCAAGCCTGAGGAGATCCTGCATGAATGGTACCTGAGAGAAGTAAAGAACGGACGAGAGGCCCACATGGTGAAAGTCAAGGCAGAACATTATTTCCATGAAAAAGATTTGTGGGTTGAGTTTCAAGAAATGTTTCAGTTATTCAATCAAGACACACTCAACAAATCTCTCGTCAACTGCTATTTCTGTAAGTGATTTCTTTCTGTAATTTAAGTCTCTAGCTGTGCTTGTTCATTACCTGTAATTATCCTCACTATATTCCTTTCTGTGGTATTATGTAGAATGAAGATTTATGAAATGAAAAGAGATGGACTCTATGGCATTGGGTTCATTGACCCAAATACCGTTAATGAAGAGACATGGTCACGTCACAGAAAAGACACAGAGAAAAGCTTGCTAGAGTTTTTGAAGCGACTAAATACCCAACCAGAAATACTACTTCCTTACAACTTCGGGTGAGTGTTACTGTCTTGTACTACAAATTTTGTTTTGCTTACTAGATCTTAATAAGTGTAGTTGATGAGTTATGCACATGCTCGCTTAATTATACTAACGTATGTGCATGCAGTTTCCACAGGATCCTGCTAATCATTGAAGTTGACTTGGGAAAAGTTCAAGTATTGGACTCACTACTTAAGGAACCTAAAGAATACTCAATCGTGAAGGGGATGATCGACAGGTAATTTCAATCATTATCGCACTATGGCGGCCTCTTTAGTTCATTTCCTGATATCAACTAATTAATAACTCCTTTATTCATTTTCTTTGCCGGCGGGCAGGTTTTGGCAAAAGTTCATCAAACAATTTCAAGGCCCATGGAAACAAGAGCTGACATGGGTGCGACCCAAGGTAATTAAGTAGTACTAGCTACGTTAGCGCATCTCATTAATTCTTGTTTCAATACCATTATCATGCTTGATTAATTATTATCTGATTGAATTCTATTCTCGTAAAGTGCATGAGGAAGGTGTAGGGGAATAATTTATGTGCATACTACGTTTGCGAGAACATTCGCATTATGACGTCCAAAAGGACCAAATCTGCAAGACAACTTTGGGTACGTTTGCCAGAACACTATTCACAATTTTTATATCATTATATAATATATATATACACACAACTAATACATTCATATTGATCTCCTTCTTTAATAAAGATGCAAGAGATGCGGGATCAGCTCCTACCAAAGGATCGCATACAAGCACTTCAAGAGGAAATTGCGGGATTTTTGCTTGACCAGGTCATAAATCCCAAAGGAAAATACCATTACACCTAATGCCTGCATGTAATGATCTGCAAATTGTACGAGAAATTGTATATACCCAATTGTGTATATATATATATGTGTGTGTGTGTGTGTGTCTGAATTGTCGTATGAGAAATTCGATGATATATATATGATCGGTTCTACGAGAAATTCTATTTATATATGCATAACATGTACAGTATGTAGCAGCGTAAAATATGTTTGAAATGAAAAAGATTTAAATGAAAAACACAAAATTAAATGAAAAAATAAACCATAAACCCCTAAACCTTTTAGTCCCGGTTGGTGTCACCAACCGGGACTAAAGGACCCCGAGCCCCCGGCGCGGGCTCATGCCACCTGGTGGGCCTTTGGTCCCGGGTCGTGACGAACCAGGACTAAAGGGGGGGGGGGCTTTAGTCCCCACCCTTTAGTCCCAGTTGGTGAACCTGGACTAAAGGCCCTTACGAACTGGGACTAATGGCCAATTCTGCACTAATGGAATCATAGCTTCCATCATCCTTTCCTCACATGGGACAAAGCTCTAAGAATGATGATCATCACACATTTATTTACTTACAACTCAAGAATTACAACTCGATACTAGAACAAATATATGATGGAACGGTGGAAGTTGCATGGAAATATATCTGGGAATGGCTATGGAAATGCCATAATAGGTAGGTATGGTGGCTGTTTTGAGGAAGGGTATATGGTGGGTTTAATGCACTGGCGAAAGTTGCGCGGTACTAGAGAGGCTAGCAATGGTGGAAGGGTGAGAGTGCGTATAATCCATGGACTCAACATTAGTCATAAAGAACTCACATACTGGTTGCAAAAATTTATTATTCATCAAAACAAAGTGCTACACGCATGCTCCTTGGGGGATAGATTGTTAGGAAAAGACCATCGCTCTTCCCCGACCGCCACTCATAAGGAAGACAATCAAAAATAAATCATGCTCTGACTTCATCACATAACGGTTCACCATACATGCATGCTGCGGGAATCACAAACTTTAACACAAGTATTTCTACCAATCCACAATTACTCACTAGCATGACTCTCATATCACCATCTTTATATCTCAAAACAATCATAAGGAATCAAACTTCTCATAGTATTCAATGCTCTTTATATGAAAGTTTTTATTATATCCCTCTTGGATGCCCATCATATTAGGACTAAATTCATGACCTAAGCAAATTACCATGCTGTTTAGATACTCTAAAAATAATATAAGTGAAGCATGAGAGTTCAACAATTTCTATAAGGCCACCACCGTGCTCTAAAAAGATATAAGTGAAGCACTAGAGGAAAATTGCCTAGCTTAAAAGATATAAGTGAAGCACAAAGAGTATTCTAATAAATTCATGATTCATGCGTGTCCCTCTCAAAAGGTGTGTACAGCAAGGATTATTGTGGAAAACTAAAAAGCAAAGTCTCATATCATACAAGACGCTCCAAGCAAAACACATATCATGTGGTGACTAAAAATATAGCCTCAAGTAAATTTACTGATGGAACGAAGACGAAAGAGGGGATGCCATCCGGGGCATCCCCAAGCTTAGATGCTTGGTTGTCCTTGAATATTACCTTGGGGTGCCTTGGGCATCCCCAAGCTTAGGCTCTTTCCACTCCTTATTCCATAGTCCATGAAATCTTCACCCAAAACTTGAAAACATCACAACACAAAACTCAACAGAAAACTCATGAGATCCGTTAGTATAAGAAAATAAATCACCACTTTTTGGTACAGTTGTGAACTAATTATTTATTTAAATTGGTGTAATATCTATTGTATTCCAACTTCTCCATGGTTCATACCCCCCGATACTACCCATAGATTCATCAAAATATGCAAACAACACATAGAAAACAGAATCTGTCAAAAATAGAACAGTCTGTAGCAATCTGAAAACTTCATATACTTCTGTAAATCCAACAATTCTGAAAAATTAGGACAATTTTGGAAATTTGTATATCAATCTTGTGTAAAACATTCAGATCAAAAGTACACTTCTTTGATTTTTCAAAATTGTTTTACTGGGCATAAAAGTTTCTGTTTTTCAGCAAGATCAAATCAACTATCACCATAGACCATCCCAAAGGTCTTGCTTGGCTCAAACAATAATTAAAACACCAAAACACAATTACTACAGAGGTAATAGTGTGTAATTATTGAAAAACAGAACCAAAAACAAAAAATTCAAAAATAAAACTTGTTTGCCTCCCAACATGCGCTATTGTTTAACGCCCCTAGCTAGGCATAAAAGATAGATGTAGGTATTGTCATCTTTGGTATGCAATTCTTCTTTAATCAAATCTCCCAAAACTTTTCTTAACAAATCCCTGTTTTCTTTTCTTTCCCTTCTAGGAGGTGAACTCAATTCATGAAAAGGACTCTGAGTAGTGATTTTGACATTCATAAACCCATAGTCTGGATCATCACCATATATATCATCATATAAAATATGTATCTCGTTTTTAATGGGTTCCCTAGTCATCTCTTCCAACCAATCATCATTAAATCCTACATAAATTCTCCTAGTTATCCAATCAAATTTATCATAAGTCTCAAGGTAAAGGTTTTGAGTAATTTCTGAGTAGGGAACTCTCCTCCTAAGATTGTCACTGTAAGATTGATAATCTCTAGATTCCAAGCTACGCAAAGTTTCTTTATCATGGAGAATTTCTTGAATCGGAGGGTGTTCAATATCTTTATTATAGAAAACAGAAATTTCCCCAGCCTCTTGTATTATAAAATCAAATTCCTACATAAGGATGATGGTGGCAATCTTTATAGCTTTAGGATGATGAATATTGGGAAGTTCATAAAAAACCTTTTGCAAAGCGGGGTGGATATGCACAAATTTTCTTTCTAATTTATCAATAAGCATGAAAATGGCATCCACATAGGAATTTGTATCAAGAAGGATAGATCTCTTACTACTAGGCAAAGTTCCTGTGCAATCGAAATATTCTTGAATAACACTTTTCCCAATAATATTACCATATCCCACATGAAAGGTTTTTGAATTATAATTATGGGGAGTTTCAGTTTCACTATCTAAAGAACAAGAACCAAGTTTTTCCTCAAGATTTATGCCAGCAAGATTCTTAAAATTTTCAATGATAACCTCTCCAGATTCCGACATGATGGCAAGAAACCAATCTAGCAAACGAGCAAACAAAAAGCAAACGATAGAAGGGCGAATAAAAAGTCAAATCTTTTTGTATTTTTCTGAAAACGTTTTAGAAGTGGGGGAGAGAAAAATGAGAGGCAAATGGCAAATAATGTAATGCAAGAGATCAGAGTTTATGATGGGTACTAGGTAGGCTTGATGTAGAACCTCCCCGGCAATGGCGCCAGAAATTCTTCCTGCTACTTCTTGAGCTTGCGTTGGTTTCTCCCTTCAAGAGGAAAGGGTGATGCAGCAAAGTGGAGATAATTATTTACCTCTGTTTGCGAACCAAGGTATTAATCCAGTAGGAGGTACACGCAAGCCTCCAATCTATGCACCTACACAAACGATCAAACACTTGCACCCAACGCGATAAAGGGGTTGTCAATCCCTTCACGGTCACTTGCAATGATGAGATCTGATAGAGATAGATATAACAGATTATTAAACGTAAAACAAAGTAAAAACAAATAAATTGCAGCAAGGTATTTTTGGGTTTTTTGGTTTATAGATCTGAAAATATATGATGGAAAATAGACCCAGGGGCCATAGGTTTCACCAGAGGCTTCTCTCTTTAAAGAAAATAATACGGTGGGTCAACAAATTACTGTCGAGCAATTGATAGAAAAGCACAAAGTTATGATGATATCCTAGGCAATGATCATGAATATAGGCATCATGTCTGTGTCAAGTAGAGCGACTCCTGCCTGCATCTACTACTATTACTCCACACGTCGACCGCTATCCAGCATGCATCTAGAGTAATAAGTTCATAAGAACGGAGTAATGCCTTAAGTAAGATGACATGATGTAGAGGGATAAAATCAAGGAATATGATGAAAACCCCATCCTTTTACCCTTGATGGAAAAAATACAAATACGTTCCTCGCTACCCCTACTATGTCACTGGGTGAGGACACCGCAAGATTGAACCCAAAACTAAGCACCTCTCCCATTGCAAGAAGAACCAATCTAGTTGGCCAAACCAAACCGATAATTCGAAGAGAAATACAAAGATATTTGATAAATAAGAATTCAGAAAAGACTCAAATAATATTCGATGATAATCTGATCATAAATCCACAATTCGGCGGATCTTGACAAACACACCGCAGAAGAATATTACATTGTATAGAACTCCAAGAACAACGAGGAGAACATGGTATTGAAGATCATAGAGAGAGAAGAAGCCATCTAGCTACTAGCTATGGACCCGTAGGTCTGTGGTAAACTACTCACGCTTCATCGGAAGGGCAATAGAGTTGATGTAGATGCCCTCCGTGATCGAATCCCCCCTCCGGCAGGATGCTGGAAAAGGACCCAAGATGGGATCTCACGGGAACAGAGGCTTGCGGCGGCGGAAAAGTATTTTGGTGGACACTTCTGGTCGTTTGGGAATATTTAGTAATTTATAGAGCAAAAATTAGGGTTGGAGGAGTCCCGTGGGGCCCATAAGGCAGGGGCGCCCGCCCTAGGGCGCGCCCTGAGCGCTTGTGGAGTCCTCCGGACTCTTCTGGCCCCTTCTTCAAGCTCCGTGGATGTCTTCTGTTCCAAGAAAAATAATCGCGAAAGTTTTATTCTGCAAAACTCAAAAATAAGGAAAAAATGGAAACTAGCACTGGGCTCTCGGTTAATAAGGTAGTCCCAAAAATAATATAAAATAGCATATTAATGCATATAAAACATCCAAAACAGACAATATAATAGCATGGAACAATAAAAAATTATAGATACGTTGGAGACGTATCACATTGCATGTAGAGAATTGATCACTTCATGTTGTGCTAACTATTAGAAGTCATTGAATGCATACACGCTCCTCCTATCGGATGATTTCTTTTTTCATGGCAAAAAATAGGGAACGGGGTGGGTGTTAATGCACCGCGCCTAAGAATTTTGGAATTATTTGGTTTTCGTAATATGACTTATGCACCGGTATGAAGGGAGTACTACGTGTAAATCCCTGAGGACTAAATCTCGTTCGCTTCCAACAGGGACTTTGGATTGGCATCGTTTGCGTCGGGTTGGTGAAACTGGTGTTGCTTCTATGTATCGCCTGGTGCATAGATTGGGAAAGGGAGGTACTTTATACACATCTACCATGCTCCACTACGCGGGCTGGTTGGTTCGTTTTAACTAAATGATTTACTAGGGATTCTAATCATATTTGATTCCAGGCAGTCAAGGCGAAGAACACGGTATTTACTTCATCTCTCAGGCATTTTTGTGACTAAAAATAGTTAGTCAAAAGCTGGCCATTTTTAATGAAACTTAACGACCTTTGTTGTAAAACGGTCGTAGAAGGTAACAGCCAAAATAAAAGGTCGTTGGTTCTACGACCAATTATTTTGGTCACTGGCAAGATGCCCACACCTTGTCGGATCCGACGTGGCAAGCTGACGTGGCAAAATTATGACCAAATAATTGGTCTTTGATTATAATTAGCCCGGTCCAGTTCGACCGTTTGTATGGGCGAAGCCCAGTAATTCAGCCCATTTAATATATATATTTCCCTATGCTTTTATTAGCTACATGGGCCTGACCCAAAAATTCTGCATTTTTAATTTCTTTGCCTGGCTCTTTTGACGACGGATTTTCCTTTTGATCTTGTATTTTTCTGGTCGTTTCTTTGCTGGGCTTCTCACATTTTCCCCTCGAAAATAATTGTACAATATATCTTGGGCCTAGCCCAGTTTCGAAATAATTGATCCAGTCCAATTTTTTTTATTATGCCATTGTCCAATATATCTTGGGCCTAGTCCAGTTCCGATACATTTTGAAAGCAAAATGGAATGTTATAGGAGCCCAAAATACAATATTGTTAATATTACAACCATTTACTCTAGCAATACATATCTTTAAATCCCAGGGTAGTAAGTGCCAAACAAAACTATTCTATGACAAACAAAATTGAAACAGAAATTTAGATGATAAGACATAACAGAAGTTCCTATTGTCCTCCGTCTTCAACATTTGAAAACCTCATTCACCTGGTAGTAGATCAGTCATGAGTGAAAAACTATATAGCAGCAAAAAAGTTTTCAGATGATGCAAAAAATAACAGTCATTACACATGGAATTCGGCTAAAATTCATTAGCCATTAGAGTAGATAATAACATCACTGGCAACAATTAATATGGTTTGGATCAAGTCTCAAGCATATTACAGTACTGCTCACCTAAAACTTGCTACCCTAAAGTAGAGCATCTAAGTTGTTAGCTAATCAAGTCAAGAAGAATCCGCAAGTCTGCAACAGCTGAATCAAGTAAATCGCCATCTAGATACACGATGCTATGATAAAGCACACAAATATGGCACCACTAGTAGCTCTACACAATTGCACCACACATACAACTAGCTGCAGATACAATATATGCATGTACATACTTAACAATCGTGGTTCATTATAACAAAGACATTCAAGTGATAATAGTAAAAATGAACTAAAAGAGCTAAAATAGCCATGTGTTATGAACAAAGATCATCTGACCAATTATAAAAATCATGCTACATATAGCTAACAGATATATCAAACCATCGTTAATCCTAAGCATCATCAAAACATAAATCAGAGGAGCATCTACCCAGTATAACAGCAAAATGGTGTAATCATACAACCTGTAAGAGATGGACTCAGGGATGGTAAGCAAACCTCAGATGAGGGGAGGATAGGGTGCAGACGCTAGTACTCGTTGCTAAGCAGAATGATCAGCTTCCTATGACAGGTTTGAGGACCCCCGTCGCCACACTGAAGAGAGCCGCCTCCATGGCCATTCTAGCTCGGAGCTCGGCCAGTCAACCATGCGTGGAGCCGTGGAGGTCAGGTTACTGAATGCACTGACAGTAAATAGCCAGCTCCAAATTGACAACCTCAAAATAGGATTGCATAGTGCACTGAACACCTAGCTACAACCTGAAAAAGAGGATGGATTATCATATTGAACAGCTAGCTACAGATCTCTCCCGTGGAATCTGAGTTTGTATGGTGCCGGAGACATGGATATCAAAACAAACAAGAAAGGAACGACAATCTATTTTAAGTACCTCAGGTTCGAGCCATTTTTGATACTACAATCAATACATAACAGCCAACATTTCAATCCATGGACACCACATGGCATAAAAGGTACTAAGGCACTACTTGCTACTTAAAAACAAAGCAAGGTACAGAGCACAGGGAGACCAACAATAAATTGGTACCAAATCCAGATATCACCGTCTAAAATGAAGTTAATGAGACATTCTAGAATCAACTTAACAGTTGATAGTAATGTTTGCATTGGACACATGCAAAACTAAAATTATACATACACGCCCAAATTCCGATGGCCAATGCCTCAGTTCAGTAAACACTAAGTATGGTACATAGTAAAGATTTGACACAACCAAAACTGAAAGCGTTCACTCCATCAAGCATATCTACAATGATGCAGCGCATAAGAAAAGAGGGATACACAACAGGGTAGCAACGACATGAAGATAATCACTTAACAAGCAGCACGAACATGAATAAATCACATAACCAAGTACAAACTAGTATCCCACCTGAGAGCGAACATGTATTCGATATTTTTGGCATTTCAATACATGCACGACAATGAGTGGCGCTCTGTACTTACCACAACACAAGCGAGAGATGGCCTCCGACGATGCCTTGCTTCTCTAGGTCACACTCAAGGCTCAACCAACTCTGCGGTGTGGACGACGCCACCTCCTTGCTCCGTCCGGACGACGGGGCATAGACTCGGAAGCCCTGCATATTGCAATTTGCATCAATAAAAGGAACTGGTATCGAGCAGAGCACAAATTGAGAGAAAGTTATGGTCCAGGAGCTGACCTTCCAAGGGAGCAGCATGGTGCCTTCATCTGGAGTTGCAGGTCAGAGTTGTGAGCTACCGCTTTGCTTCCCCATATAGCACACCAAGTTCTCCTAAGATAGAAAAGTGAAAAAAACATCATTAGGGAGTTGGTACATAAGAAAAGGAATTCATGCACGAATGTCATATACAACTAAAAAAAAATCAGGATATCACATATTATTAGAACTGCATATTAGATGGCTGCAAGATAAGTGTGTCCACTACAAGAAATATGTCAACTTGTGACCTTCTCTCAGTGACCCCAGCTGAATTGGTCGTAAATCCACGGCCATTTCGCTTGGAAGGGCTCAAACCCTGAAATTGCCTTACACCAAATGGTCATAAAGCAGACAAGAGTGGTCGACGACCTTATTTCTACCTGATTACGACCAATATAAATGGTCATGAGGTTGTGAACGTGGATGCATTGGTACTTAAGGTGTCGCTCAAGGTGGGCTTGGGCCTCGGTGGAATAAGGCCACCTCCTTTTTTTTAAAAAATTCCATGTGCCATGTAGGCCTTGGCCCATCCAAGAAGAAATGTGGGATGCCCTCATATTACTAAAAAAACATATATTCGGCCCAACGAAAATGGGAAAATAACAAGTTTTTCATTATTACCATTTGGTAAGGATGGTGAGTTATCTGAAAAAAAAATTCATTATTGTCTAAAAAACAGGTTTTTCATTGTATAACTCTAAAAAGGTTTTTCCTTATAGAAAAATCTCGAAACCAATTAAACAATATAAAATTATAAGAATAGGAAAATAATGAACTCCTTCGTGAATCTTGCTATATGGTTTAGCAATTAGAAAACTAAACGTGTAATTCAAAAAAATGTTAATGTTAATACGTATTTCAAAAATGTAATCATGTGTTTAAAAAACTAAATGTGTGTATTTGAAAAGTTCAACATAAAAAATGATAATCATAATAATATTAGATATGTATAAAAAAAGTTTCATGTGTATGCAAAAATAGTCATCATTACGTATATATGGAAATTTTACAATATATATATATGGAAAAGTAGATAACAAAACAAGATTTTCTAAAAATGTTAATCATGTATTTAATTTTTTCTAACCAATATCAACAATGTTTTATATGTATACAAAAATATACAATGTGTAAAAACAAATATAGACATCAAAACGTATGTATGAAAAGATGTTTTTTTGTTGGGAATATATGAAAATATGTTAATCATGTATTTGAAAAAATTTAAACATATATAAACAATATGTACAATGTGTCTTAAAAAATGTAGACATGTGATAGCTCATTTCTGAGAACACTTTTTTAAAGTAATTGCCATATTACAAGTTTATTATTTTTTCTGGGAACTTGGCCACATATAATGACACAATGCGAAGGTTTTCAAATTTTTTGATTTTTTTTTAATTTTTCATGCTCGTTTCAAAATGCGGTCAAAACAGCGGGCATGACCGTTCCTAGCTAGTGGTTGAATCTTGGAAATTTTTTGGTGCTTCTCTGATTAAATAGATACTTATGTACCTAAAAATGATTTTTGGGAAAAATAAAGAGCAAACTATGAGGCAGCTGCAGTTCAAATTTTACCCGCTTCCAACTGAATCGGCAGAAATTTGTCTTTTTCACGAGAGGTGGATAAAGCTTGTGACACCCAACCATTTGGTTAATTGTGCATTAAATATGGCCTAGTATTTTATAAAATTGATTTGGTCCAATTTTGCAACAATTATTTGGTAGGTTCTTCACAAAAAAACCTCATTTTGGGCACTCGAAAAATGGAAAATGATTTTTTCGTCCAAAGGAAATGAAAACTTCCTTAGGCAACGTTGTTTTCCATTCCAATATTCACCCTTATGCACAATATTAGGTCATTTGAACAAACTATGCCATGAATGTGGCCATAAGATTGATCATTTGGCTTGAAAGCCATTGATCTCCGCATATGATAGCTGGTTTCTGAGAACACTTTTTTAAAATAATTATCGTATTACAAGTTTATTATTTTTCCTGGGAACTTGGCCACATATAATGACACAATGCGAAGGTTTTCCAATTTTTTGATTTTTTTTAATTTTTCATGCCCGTTTCAAAATGCGGTCAAAACGGCGGGCATGACCATTCCTTGCTAGTGGTTGAATCTTGGAAATTTTTTGGTTCTACTCTGATTAAACAGATACTTATGTACCTAAAAATGATTTTTGGAAAAAATAAAGAGCAAACTATGAGGCAGCTGCAGTTCAAATTTGACCCGCTTCCAACTGAATCGGCAGAAATTTGTCTTTTTCACGATAGGTGGATCAAAGCTTTTGACACCCAACCATTTGGTCAATTGTGCATTAAATATGGCCTAGTATTTTATAAAATTGATTTGGTCCAATTTTGCAACAATTATTTGGTAGGTTCTTCACCAAAAAACCTCATTTTGGGCACTCGAAAAATGAAAAATGATTTTTTCATCCAATGGAAATGAAAACTTCCTTAGGCAAAATTGTTTTCCATTCCAATATGCACCCTTGTGCACAATATGAGATCATTTGAACAAACTATGCCATGAATGTGGCCATAAGATTGATCATTTGGCTTGAAATCCATTGATCTCCACACATGATAGCTCGTTTCTGAGAACACTTTTTTAATATAATTATCGTATTACAAGTTTATTATTTTTCCTAGGAACTTGGCCACATATAATGACACAATGCGAAGGTTTTCCAATTTTTTGATTTTTTTTGAATTCTTCATGCCTGTTTCAAAATGCGGTCAAAACGGCGGGCATGACCGTTCCTAGCTAGTGGTTGAATCTTGGAAAATTTCTGGTGCTTCTCTGATTAAATAGATACTTATGTACCTAAAAAGGATTTTTCGGAAAAACAAAGAGCAATCTATGAGGCAGCTGCAGTTCAAATTTGACCCGCTTCCAACTGAATCGGTAGAAATTTGTCTTTTTCATGAGAGGTGGATCAAAGCTTTTGACACCAAACCATTTGGTCAATTGTGCATTAAATATGGCCTAGTATTTTAGAAAACTGATTTGGTCCAATTTTGCAACAATTATTTGGTAGGTTCTTCACCAAAAAACCTCATTTTGGGCACTCGAAAAATGAAAAATGATTTTTTCGTCCAAAGGAAATGAAAACTTCCTTAGGCAACATTGTTTTCCATTCCAATATGCACCCTTGTGCACAATATGAGATCATTTGAACAAACTATGCCATGAATGTGGCCATAAGATTGATCATTTGGCTTGAAATCCATGATCTCCACACATGATAGCTCGTTTCTGAGAACACTTTCTTAATATAATTATCGTATTACAAGTTTATTATTTTTCCTGGGAACTTGGCCACATATAATGACACAATGCGAAGGTTTTCCATTTTTTTGATTTTTTTTAATTTTTCATGCCCGTTTCAAAATGCGGTCAAAACGGCGGGCATGACCGTTCCTAGCTAGCGGTTGAATCTTGGAAAAAAAATTGTGCTTCTCTGAATAAATAGATACTTATGTACCTAAAAAAGATTTTTGGGAAAAACAAAGAGCAAACAATGAGGCAGCTGCAGTTCAAAGTTGAACCGCTTCCAACTGAATCGGCAGAAATTTGTCTTTTTCACGAGAGGTGGATCAAAGCTTTTGACACCCAACCATTTGGTCAATTGTGCATTAAATATGGCCTAGAATTTTATAAAATTGATTTGGTCCAATTTTGCAACAATTATTTGATAGGTTCTTCACCGAAAAACCTCATTTTGGGCGCTCGAAAAATGAAAAATGATTTTTTCGCCAAAGGAAATAAAAACTTCCTTAGGCAACATTGTTTTCCATTCCAATATGCACCCTTGTGCACAATATGAGATCATTTGAAGAAACTATGCCATGAATGTGGCCATAAGATTGATTTGGCTTGAAATCCATTGATCTCCGCACATGATAGCTCGTTTCTGAGAACACTTATTTAATATAATTATCGTATTACAAGTTTATTATTTTTCCTAGGAACTTGGCCACATATAATGAAACAATGCGAAGGTTTTCCAATTTTTTAATTTTTCATGCCCGTTTCAAAATGCGGTCAAAACGGCGGGCATGACCGTTCCTAGCTAGCGGTTGAATCTTGGAAAAAAATTTGTGCTTCTCTGAATAAATAGATACTTATGTACCTAAAAAAGATTTTTGGGAAAAACAAAGAGCAAACAATGAGGCAGCTGCAGTTCAAAGTTGACCCGCTTCCAACTGAATCGGCAGAAATTTGTCTTTTTCACGAGAGGTGGATCAAAGCTTTTGACACCAAACCATTTGGTCAATTGTGCATTAAATATGGCCTAGTCTTTTATAAAATTGATTTGGTCCAATTTTGCAACAATTATTTGGAAGGTTCTTCACCAAAAAACCTCATTTTGGGCACTCGAAAAATGGAAAATGATTTTTTCGTCCAAAGGAAATGAAAACTTCCTTAGGCAACATTGTTTTCCATTCCAATATGCACCCTTGTGCACAATATGAGATCATTTGAACAAACTATGCCATGAATGTGGCCATATGATTGATCATTTGGCTTGAAATCCATTGATCTCCACAAATGACCGCTCATTTCTGAGAACACTTTTTTAAAATAATTATTGTATTACAAGTTTATTATTTTTCAGGGAACTTGGCCACATATAATGACACAATGCGAAGGTTTTCCAATTTTTTGATTTTTTTTTAATTTTTCATGCCCGTTTCAAAATGCGGTCAAAACGGCGGGCCTGACCGTTCCTAGCTAGTGGTTGAATCTTGGAAAATTTCTGGTGCTTCTCTGATTAAATAGATACTTATGTACCTAAAAAAGATTTTTGGGAAAAACAAAGAGCAATCTATGAGGCAGCTGCAGTTCAAATTTGACCCGCTTCCAACTGAATCGGTAGAAATTTGTCTTTTTCATGAGAGGTGGATCAAAGCTTTTGACACCAAACCATTTGGTCAATTGTGCATTAAATATGGCCTAGTATTTTAGAAAACTGATTTGGTCCAATTTTGCAACAATTATTTGGTAGGTTCTTCACCAAAAAACCTCATTTTGGGCACTCGAAAAATGAAAAATGATTTTTTCGTCCAAAGGAAACGAAAACTTCCTTAGGCAACATTGTTTTCCATTCCAATATGCACCCTTGTGCACAATATGAGATCATTTGAACAAACTATGCCATGAATGTGGCCATAAGATTGATCATTTGGCTTGATATCCATGATCTCCACACATGATAGTTCGTTTCTGAGAACACTTTCTTAATATAATTATCGTATTACAAGTTTATTATTTTTCCTGGGAACTTGGCCACATATAATGACACAATGCGAAGGTTTTCCATTTTTTTGATTTTTTTTAATTTTTCATGCCCGTTTCAAAATGCGGTCAAAACGGCGGGCATGACCGTTCCTAGCTAGCGGTTGAATCTTGGAAAAAAATTGTGCTTCTCTGAATAAATAGATACTTATGTACCTAAAAAAGATTTTTGGGAAAAACAAAGAGCAAACAATGAGGCAGCTGCAGTTCAAAGTTGAACTGCTTCCAACTGAATCGGCAGAAATTTGTCTTTTTCACGAGAGGTGGATCAAAGCTTTTGACACCCAACCATTTGGTCAATTGTGCATTAAATATGGCCTAGAATTTTATAAAATTGATTTGGTCCAATTTTGCAACAATTATTTGGTAGGTTCTTCACCAAAAAACCTCATTTTGGCGCTCGAAAAATGAAAAATGATTTTTTCGCCAAAGGAAATGAAAACTTCCTTAGGCAACATTGTTTTCCATTCCAATATGCACCCTTGTGCACAATATGAGATCATTTGAAGAAACTATGCCATGAATGTGGCCATAAGATTGATTTGGCTTGAAATCCATTGATCTCCGCACATGATAGCTCGTTTCTGAGAACACTTATTTAATATAATTATCGTATTACAAGTTTATTATTTTTCCTAGGAACTTGGCCACATATAATGAAACAATGCGAAGGTTTTCCAATTTTTTAATTTTTTTTAATTTTTCATGCCCGTTTCAAAATGCGGTCAAAACGGCGGCCATGACCGTTCCTAGCTAGCGGTTGAATCTTGGAAAAAAATTTGTGCTTCTCTGAATAAATAGATACTTATGTACCTAAAAAAGATTTTTGGGAAAAACAAAGAGCAAACAATGAGGCAGCTGCAGTTCAAAGTTGACCCGCTTCCAACTGAATCGGCAGAAATTTGTCTTTTTCACGAGAGGTGGATCAAAGATTTTGACACCAAACCATTTGGTCAATTGTGCATTAAATATGGCCTAGTCTTTTATAAAATTGATTTGGTCCAATTTTGCAACAATTATTTGGAAGGTTCTTCACCAAAAAACCTCATTTTGGGCACTCGAAAAATGGAAAATGATTTTTTCGTCCAAAGGAAATGAAAACTTCCTTAGGCAACATTGTTTTCCATTCCAATATGCACCCTTGTGCACAATATGAGATCATTTGAACAAACTATGCCATGAATGTGGCCATATGATTGATCATTTGGCTTGAAATCCATTGATCTCCACAAATGACCGCTCATTTCTGAGAACACTTTTTTAAAATAATTATTGTATTACAAGTTTATTATTTTTCAGGGAACTTGGCCACATATAATGACACAATGCGAAGGTTTTCCAATCTTTTTATTTTTTTTGAATTCTTCATGCCCGTTTCAAAATGCGGTCAAAACGGCTGGCATGACCGTTCCTAGCTAGTGGTTGAATCTTGGAAATTTTTTGATGCTTCTCTGATTAAATAGATACTTATGTACCTAAAAATGATTTTTGGAAAAAATAAAGAGCAAACTATGAGGCAGCTGCAGTTCAAATTTGACCCGCTTCCAACTGAATCGGTAGAAATTTGTCTTTTTCACGTGAGGTGGATCGAAGCTTTCGACACCCAGCCATTTGGTCAATTGTGCATTAAATATGGCCTAGTATTTTAGAAAATTTATTTGGTCCAATTTTGCAACAATTATTTGGTAGGTTCTTCACCAAACTACCTCATTTTGGGCACTCAAAAAATGAAAAATGATTTTTTTCGTCCAAAGGAAATGAAAACTTCCTTAGGCAACATTGTTTTCCATTCCAATATGCACCCTTGTGCACAATATGAGATCATTTGAACAAACTATGCCATGAATGTGGCCATAAGATTGATCATTTCGCTTGAAATCCATTGATCTCCACACATGATAGCTCGTTTCTGGGAACACTTTTTTAAAATAATTATCGTATTACAAGTTTATTATTTTTCCTGGGAACTTGGCCACATATAATGACACAATGCGAAGGTTTTCCAATTTTTTTATTTTCTTTTTTAATTTTTAATGCCCGTTTCAAAATGCGGTCAAAATGGCGGGCATGACCGTTCCTAGATAGTTGTTGAATCTTGGAAAAATTTTGGTTCTTCTCTGATTAAATAGATACTTATGTACCTAAAAATTATTTTTGGGAAAAACAAAGAGCAAACTATGAGGCAGCTGCAGTTCAAATTTGACCCGCTTCCAACTGAATCGGCAGAAATTTGTCTTTTTCATGAGAGGTGGATCAAACCTTTTGACACCAAACCATTTGGTTAATTGTGCATTAAATATGGCCTAGTATTTTAGAAAATTGATTTGGTCCAATTTTGCAACAATTATTTGGTAGGTACTTCACCAAAAAACCTCATTTTGGGAAATCAAAAAATGGAAACTGATTTTTTCGTCCAAAGGAAATGATAACTTCCTTAGGCAACAATGTTTTCCATTCCAATATTCACCCATGTGCACAATATGAGATCATTTGAACAAACTATGCCATGAATGTGGCCATAAGATTGATCATTTGGCTTGAAATCCATTAATCTCCACACATGATAGCTCGTTTCTGACAACACTTTTTTAAAATAATTATCGTATTACAAGTTTATTATTTTTCCTGGGAACTTGGCCACATATAATGACACATTGCGAAGGTTTTCCAATTTTTTGAATTTTTTTTGAATTTTTCATGCCCGTTTCAAAATGTGGTCAAAACGGCGGGCATGATCGTTCCTAGCTAGTGGTTGAATCTTGGGAATTTTTTGGTGCTTCTCTGATTAAATAGATACTTATGTACCTAAAAATAAAGAGCAAACTATGAGGCAGCTGCAGTTCAAATTTTACCCGCTTCCAACTGAATCGGCAGAAATTTGTCTTTTTCACGAGAGGTGGATAAAATCTTTTGACACCCAACCATTTGGTTAATTGTGCATTAAATATGGCCTAGTAGTTTATAAAATTGATTTGGTCCAATTTTGCAACAATTATTTGTAGGTTCTTCACAAAAAAAACCTCATTTTGGGCACTCGAAAAATGGTAAATGATTTTTTCGTCCAAAGGAAATGAAAAATTCCTTAGGCAACGTTGTTTTCCATTCCAATATGCACCCTTGTGCACAATATTATGTCATTTGAACAAACTATGCCATGAATGTGGCCATAAGATTGATCATTTGGCTTGAAAGCCATTGATCTCCGCATATGATAGATCGTTTCTGAGAACACTTTTTTAAAATAATTATCGTATTACAAGTTTATTATTTTTCCTGGGAACTTGGCCACATATAATGACACAATGCGAAGGTTTTCCAATTTTTTGATTTTTTTTAATTTTTCATGCCCGTTTCAAAATGCGTTCAAAACGGCGGGCATGACCGTTCCTAGCTAGTGGTTGAATCTTGGAAAATTTTTGATGCTTCTCATATTAAATAGATACTTATGTACCTAAAAATTATTTTTGGAAAAAATAAAGAGCAAACTATGAGGCAGCTGCAGTTCAAATTTGACCCGCTTCCAACTGAATTGGCAGAAATTTGTCTTTTTCACGAGAGGTGGATCAAAGCTTTTGACTCCCAACCATTTGGTCAATTGTGCATTAAATATGGCCTAGTATTTTAGAAAATTGATTTGGTCCAATTTTGCAACAATTATTTGGTAGGTTCTTCACCAAAAAACCTCATTTTGGGCACTCGAAAAATGAAAAATGATTTTTTCGTCCAAAGGAAATGAAAACTTCCTTAGGCAACATTGTTTTCCATTTCAATATTCACCCTTGTGCACAATATGAGATCATTTGAACAAACTATGCCATGAATGTGGCCATAAGATTGATCATTTGGCTTGAAATCCATTGATCTCCACACATGATAGCTTGTTTCTAAGAACACTTTTTTAAAATAATTATCGTATTACAAGTTTATTATTTTTCCTGGGAACTTGGCCACATATAATGATACAATGCGAAGGTTTTCCAATTTTTTGATTTTTTTTGAATTTTTCATGCCCGTTTCAAAAATGCGGTCAAAACGGCGGGCATGACCGTTCCTAGCTAGTGGTTGAATCTTGGAAAATTTCTGGTGCTTCTCTGATTAAATAGATACCTATGTACCTAAAAAGATTTTTGGGAAAAACAAAGAGCAATCTATGAGGCAGTTGCAGTTCAAATTTGACCCGCTTCCAACTGAATCGGCAGAAATTTGTCATTTTCACGAGAGGTGGATCAAAGCTTTTGACACCAAACCATTTGGTCAATTGTGCATTAAATATGGCCTAGTATTTTAGAAAATTTATTTGGTCCAATTTTGCAACAATTATTTGGTAGGTTCTTCACCAAAAAACCTCATTTTGGGCACTCGAAAAATGGAAAATGATTTTTTCGTCCAAAGGAAATGAAAAGTTCCTTAGGCAACATTGTTTTCCATTCCAATATGCACCCTTGTGCACAATATGAGATTATTTGAACAAACTATGCCATGAATGTGTCCATAAGATTGATTATTTGGCTTGATATCCATGATCTCCACACATGATAGCTTGTTTCTGAGAACACTTTTTTAAAATAATTATCGTATTACATGTTTATTATTTTTCCTGGGAACTTGGCCACATATAATGGCACAATGTGAAGGTTTTCCAATCTTTTTATTTTTTTTGAATTCTTCATGGCCGTTTCAAAATGCGGTCAAAACGGCTGGCATGACCGTTCCTAGCTAGTGGTTGAATCTTGGAAATTTTTTGATGCTTCTCTGATTAAATAGATACTTATGTACCTAAAAATTACTTTTGGAAAAAATAAACAGCAAACTATGAGGCAGCTGCAGTTCAAATTTGACCCGCTTCCAACTGAATCAGCAGAAATTTGTCTTTTTCACGAGAGGTGGATCAAAGCTTTTGACACCCAACCATTTGGTCAATTATGCATTAAATATGGCCTAGTATTTTAGAAAATTGATTTGGTCCAATTTTGCACAATTATTTGGTAGGTTCTTCACCAAAAAACCTCATTTTGGGCACTCGAAAAATGAAAAATGATTTTTTCGTCCAAAGGAAATGAAAACTTCCTTAGGCAATTTTGTTTTCCATTCCAATATGCACCCTTGTGCACAATATGAGATCATTTGAACAAACTATGCCATGAATGTGGCCATAAGATTGATCATTTGGCTTGAAATCCATTGATCTCCACACATGATAGCTCGTTTCTGAGAACACTTTTTTAAAATAATTATCGTATTGAAAGTTTATTAATTTTCCTGGGAACTTGGCCACATATAATGACACAATGTGAAGGTTTTCCAATTTTTTGATTTTCTTTTTTAATTTTTCATGCCCGTCTCAAAATGCGGTCAAAACGGCGGGCATGACCGTTCATAGCTAGTGGTTGAATCTTGGAATGTTTTTTGGTTCTTCTCTGATTAAATAGATACTTATGTACCTAAAAATGATTTTTGGGAAAAATAAAGAGCAAACTATGAGGCAGCTGCAGTTCAAATTTGACCCGCTTCCAACTGAATCGGCAGAAATTTGTCTTTTTCACGAGTGGTGGATCAAAGCTTTTGACACCCAACCATTTGGTCTGTTGTGCATTAAATATGGCCTAGTATTTTAGAAAATTGATTTGGTCCAATTTTGCAACAATTATTTGGTAGGTTCTTCACCAAAAAACCTCATTTTTGGCACTCGAAAAATGGAAAATGATTATTTTGTCCAAAGGACATGAAAACTTCCTTAGGCAACATTGTTTTCCATTCCAATATGCACCCTTGTGCACAATATGAGATCATTTGAACAAATTATGCCATGAATGTGGCCATAAGATTGATCATTTGGCTTGAAATCCATAGATCTCCACACATGGTAGCTCGTTTCTAAGAACACTTTTTAAAAATAATTATCTTATTACAAGTTTATTATTTTTCCTGGGAACTTGAACACATATAATGAGACAATGCGAAGGTTTTCCAATTTTTTGATTTTCTTTTTTAATTTTTCATGCCCATTTCAAAATGCGGTCAAAACGGCGGGCATGACCGTTCCTAGCTAGTCGGTGAATCTTGGAATTTTTTGGTTCTTCTCTGATTAAATAGATACTTATGTACATAAAAATGATTTTTGGGAAAAACAAAGAGCAAACTATGAGGCAGCTGCAGTTCAAATTTGACCCGCTTCCAACTAAATCGGTAGAAATTTGTCTTTTTCACGAGAGGTGGATCAAAGCTTTTGACATCAAACCATTTGGTCAATTGTGCATTAAATATGGCCTAGTATTTTAGAAAATTGATTTGGTCCAATTTTGCAACAATTATTTGGTAGGTTCTTCACCAAAAAACGTCATTTTGGGCACTCGAAAAATGAAAAATGATTTTTTCGTCCAAAGGAAATGAAAACTTCCTTATGCAACATTGTTTTCCATTCCAATATGCACCCTTGTGCACAATATGAGATCATTTGAACAAACTATGCCATGAATGTGGCCTTAAGATTGATCATTTGGCTTGAAATCCATTGATCTCCACAAATGATAGCTCGTTTCTGAGAACACTTTTTTAAAATAATTATCGTATTACAAGTTTATTATTTTTCCTGGGAACTTGGCCACATATAATGACACAATGCGAAGGTTTTCCAAATTTTTGTTTTTTTTTTTAATTTTTCATGCCCGTTTCAAAATGCGGTCAAAACGGCGGGCATGACCGTTCCTAGCTAGTGGTTGAATCTTGGAAATTTTTTGGTTCTTCTATGATTAAATAGATACTTATGTACCTAAAAATGATTTTTGGGAAAAACAAAGAGCAAACTATGAGGCAGCTGCAGTTCAAATTTGACCCGCTTCCACCTGAATCGGCAGAAATTTGTCTTTTTCACGAGAGGTGGATCAAAGCTTTTGACACCAAACCATTTGGTTAATTGTGCATTAAATATGGCCTAGTATTTTAGAAAATTGATTTGGTCCAATTTTGCGACAATTATTTGGTAGGTTCTTCACCAAAAAACCTCATTTTGGGCACTCAAAAAATGGAAAATGATTTTTTCGTCCAAAGGAAATGAAAACTTCCTTAGGCAACATTGTTTTCCATTCCAATATGCACCCTTATGCACAATATGAGATCATTTGAACAAACTATACCATGAATGTGGCAATAAGATTGATCATTTGGCTTGAAATCCATTTATCTCCACACATGATAGCTTGTTTCTGAGAACACTTTTTTAAAATAATTATCGTATTACAAGTTTATTATTTTTCCTGGGAACTTGGCCACATATAATGACACATTGCGAAGGTATTCCAATTTTTTGATTTTTTTGAATTTTTCATGCCTGTTTCAAAATGCGGTCAAAACTGCGGGCATGACCGTTCCTAGCTAGTGGTTGAATCTTGGAAATTTTTTGGTGCTTATCTGATTAAATAGATACTTATGTACCTAAAAGTAATTTTTGGGAAAAATAAAGAGCAAACTATGAGGCAGCTGCAGTTCAAATTTGACCCGCTTCCAACTGAATCGGCAGAAATTTGTCTTTTTCACGAGAGGTGGATCAAAGCTTTTGACACCCAACCATTTGGTCTGTTGTGCATTAAATATGGCCTAGTATTTTAGAAAATTGATTTGGTCCAATTTTGCAACAATTATTTGGTAGGTTCTTCACCAAAAAACCTCATTTTGGGCACTCAAAAAATGGAAAATGATTTTTTTCGTCCAAAGGAAATGAAAACTTCCTTAGGCAACATTGTTTTCCATTCCAATATGCACCCTTGTGCACAATATGAGATCATTTGAACAAACTATGCCATGAATGTGGCCATAAGATTGATCATTTGGCTTGAAATCCATTGATCTCCACACATGATAGCTCGTTTCTAAGAACAGTTTTTTAAAATAATTATCGTATTACAAGTTTATTATTTTTCTGGGAACTTGGCCACATATAATGACACAATGCGAAGGTTTTCCAATTTTTTGATTTTTTTTGAATTTTTCATGCCCGTTTCAAAATGCGGTCAAAACGGCGGGCATAACCGTTCCTAGCTAGTGGTTGAATCTTGGAAAACTTTTGGTACTTCTCTGATTAAATAGATACTTATGTACCTAAAAATGATTTTTGGGAAAAACAAAGAGCAAACTATGAGGCAGCTACAGTTCAAATTTGACCCGCTTCCAGCTGAATCGGCAGAAATTTTTCTTTTTTCACGAGAGGTGGATCAAAGCTTTTGACACCAAACCATTTGGTCAATTGTGCATTGAATATGGCCTAGTATTTTAGAAAATTAATTTGGTCCAGTTTTGCAACAATTATTTGGTAGGTTCTTCACCAAAAAACCTCATTTTGGGCACTCAAAAAATGGAAAATGGTTTTCTCGTCCAAAGGAAATGGAAACTTCCTTATGCAACATTGTTTTCCATTCCAATATGCACCCTTGTGCACAATATGATATTATTTAAACAAACTATGCCATGAATGAGGCCATAAGATTGATCATTTGGCTTGAAATCCATTGATCTCCACAAATAATAGCTCGTTTCTGAGAACACTTTTTTAAAATAATTATTGTATTAAAAGTTTATTATTTTTCCTGGGAACTTGGCCACATAAAATGACATAATGCGTAGGTTTTTCAATTTTTCAATTTTTTTTTGAATTTTTCATGCCCTTTTCAAAATGCCGTCAAAACGGCGGGCATGACCGTTCCTAGCTAGTGGTTGAATCTTGGAAATTTTTTGAAGCTTCTCTTAATAAATAGATACTTATGTACCTAAAAATGATTTTTGGAAAAAATAAAGAGCAAACTATGAGGCAGCTGCAGTTCAAATTTGACCCGCTTCCAACTAAATCGGCAAAATTTTGTCTTTTTCACGAGAGGTGGATCAAAGCTTTTGACACCCAACCATTTGGTCACATGTGCATTGAATGTGGCCTAGTATTTTAGAAAATTGATTTGATCCAATTTTGCAACAATTATTTGGTAGGTTCTTCACCAAAAAACATCATTTTGGGCACTCGAAAAATGAAAAATGATTTTTTCGTCCAAAGGAAATAAAAACTTCCTTAGGCAACATTGTTTTCTATTCCAATATGCACCCTTGTGCACAATATGAGATCATTTGAACAAACTATGCCATGAATGTGGCCATAAGATTGATCATTTGGCTTGAAATCCATTGATCTCCACACATGATAGCTCGTTTCTGAAAACACTTTTTTAAAATAATTATCGTATTACAAGTTTATTATTTTTCTTGGGAACTTGGACACATATAATGACACAATGCGAAGGTTTTCCAAATTTTTGATTTTTTTTTAATTTTTCATGACCGTTTCAAAATGCGGTCAAAACGGCGGGCACGACCGTTCCTAGCTAGTGGTTGAATTTTGGAAATTTTTTGGTTCTTCTATGATTAAATAGATACTTATGTACCTAAAAATGATTTTTGGGAAAAACAAGGAGCAAACTATGAGGCAGCTGCAGTTCAAATTTGACCCACTTCCACCTGAATCGGCAGAAATTTGTCTTTTTCACGAGAGGTGGATCAAAGCTTTTGACACCAAACCATTTGGTTAATTGTGCATTAAATATGGCCTAGTATTTTAGAAAATCGATTTGGTCCAATTTTGCGACAATTATTTGTAGGTTCTTCACCAAAAAACCTCATTTTGGGCACTCGAAAAATGGAAAATGATTTTTTGTCCAAAGGAAATGAAAACTTCCTTAGGCAACATTGTTTTCCATTCCAATATGCACCCTTGTGCACAATATGAGATCATTTGAACAAACTATGCCATGAGTGTGGCCATAAGATTGATCATTTGGCTTGAAATCCATTGATCTCCACACATGATAGCTCGTTTCTGAGAACACTTTTTTAAAATAATTATCGTATTACAAGTTTATTATTTTTCCTGGGAACTTGGCCACATATAATGACACAATGCGAAGGTATTCCAATTTTTTGATTTTTTTGAATTTTTCATGCCCGTTTCGAAATGCGGTCAAAACTGCGGGCATGACCGTTCCTAGCTAGTGGTTAAATCTTGGAAATTTTTTGGTGCTTATCTGGTTAAATAGATACTTATGTACCTAAAAATAATTTTTGGGAAAAATAAAGAGCAAACTATGAGGCAGCTGCAGTTCAAATTTGACCCGCTTCCAACTGAATCGGCAGAAATTTGTCTTTTTCACGACAGGTGGATCAAAGCTTTTGACACCCAACCATTTGGTCTGTTGTGCATTAAATATGGCCTAGTATTTTAGAAAATTGATTTTGTTCCAATTTTGCAACAATTATTTGGTAGGTTCTTCACCAAAAAACCTCATTTTGGGCACTCAAAAAATGGAAAATGATTTTTTCGTCCAAAGGAAATGAAAACTTCCTTAGGCAACATTGTTTTCCATTCCAATATGCACCCTTGTGCACAATATGAGATCATTTGAACAAACTATGCCATGAATGTGGCCATAAGATTGATCATTTGGCTTGAAATCCATTGATCTCCACACATGATAGCTCGTTTCTAAGAACACTTTTTAAAAATAATTATCGTATTACAAGTTTATTATTTTTCCTGGGAACTTGGCCACATATAATGACACAATGCGAAGGTTTTCCAATTTTTTGATTTTTTTTGAATTTTTCATGCCCGTTTCAAAATGCTGTCAAAACGGCGGGCATGACCGTTCCTAGCTAGTGGTTGAATCTTGGAAAACTTTTGGTGCTTCTCTGATTAAATAGATACTTATGTACCTAAAAATGATTTTTGGGAAAAACAAAGAGCAAACTATGAGGCAGCTACAGTTCAAATTTGACCCGCTTCCAACTGAATCGGCAGAAATTTTTCTTTTTCACGAGAGGTGGATCAAAGCTTTTGACACCAAACCATTTGGTGAATTGTGCATTGAATATGGCCGAGTATTTTAGAAAATTAATTTGGTCCAATTTTGCAACAATTATTTGGTAGGTTCTTCACCAAAAAACCTCATTTTGGGCACTCGAAGAATGGAAAATGATTTTTTCGTCCAAAGGAAATGTAAACTTCCTTAGGCAACATTGTTTTCCATTCCAATATGCACCCTTGTGCACAATATGAGATTATTTGAACAAACTATGCCATGAATGAGGCCATAAGATTGATCATTTGGCTTGAAATCCATTGATCTCCACAAATGATAGCTCGTTTCTGAGAACACTTTTTAAAAATAATTATCGTATTACAAGTTTATAATTTTTCCTGGGAAATTGGCCACATATAATGACACAATGCGAAGGTTTTTCAATTTTTCAATTTTTTTTTGAATTTTTCATGCCCGTTTCAAAATGCGGTCAAAACGGCGGGCATGACCGTTCCTAGCTAGTGGTTGAATCTTGGAAATTTTTTGAAGGTTCTCTTATGAAATAGATACTTATGTACCTAAAAATTATTTTTGGAAAAAATAAAGAGCAAACTATGAGGCAGCTGCAGTTCAAATTTGACCCGCTTCCAACTGAATCGGCAGAAATTTGTCTTTTTCACGAGAGGTTGATCAAAGCTTTTGAGACCCAACCATTTGGACAATTGTGCATTAAATATGGCCTAGTATTTTAGAAAATTGATTTGGTCAAATTTTGCAATAATTATTTGGTAGGTTCTTCACCAAAAACCTCATTTTGGGCACTCAAAAAATGAAAAATGATTTTTTTATCCAAAGGAAATGAAAACTTCCTTAGGCAACATTGTTTTCCATTCCAATATGCAACCTTGTGCATAATATGATATCATTTGAACAAGCTATGCCATGAATGTGGCCATAAGATTGATCATTTGGCTTGAAATCCATTGATCTCCACACATGATAGCTCGTTTCTGAGAACACTTTTTAAAAGTAATTATCGTATTAGAAGTTTATTATTTTTTCTAGGAACTTTGCCACATATAATGACACAATGCGAAGGTTTTCCAATTTTTTGGTTTTTTTTAAATTTTTCATGCCTGTTTCAAAATGAGGTCAAAACGGCGGGCATGACCGTTCCTAGCTAGTGGTTGAATCTTGGAAAAATTTTGGTTCTTCTCTGATTAAATAGATACTTATTTACCTAAAAATGATTTTTGGGAAAACAAAGAGCAAACTATGAGGCAGCTGCAGTTCAAATTTGACCCGCTTCCAACTGAATCGGCAGAAATTTGTCTTTTTCACGAGAGGTGCATCAAAGCTTTTGACACCAAACCATTTGGTTAATTGTCCATTAAATATGGCCTAGTATTTTAGAAAATTGATTTGGTCCAATTTCGCAACAATTATTTGGTAGGTTCTTCACCAGAAAACCTCATTTTGGGCACTCAAAAAATGGAAAATGATTTTTTCGTCCAAAGGAAATGAAAAATTCCTTAGGCAACATTGTTTCCCATTCCAATATGCACTCTTGTGCACAATATGAGATCATTTGAACAAACTATGCCATGAATGTGGCCATAAGATTGATCATTTGGCGTGAAATCCATTGATCTCCACACATGATAGCTCGTTTCTGAGAACACTTTTTTAAAATAATTATCGTATTACAAGTTTATTATTTTTCCTCGGAACTTGGCCACATATAATGACACAATGCGAAGGTTTTCAATTTTTTGATTTTTTTTAAATTTTTCATGCCCGTTTCAAAATGCGGTCAAAACGGCAGACATGACCGTTCCTAGCTAGTGTTTGAATCTTGGAAATTTTTTGTTGCTTATCTGATTAAATAGATACTATGTACCTAAAAATGATTTTTGGGAAAAACAAAGAGCAAACTATGAGGCAGCTGCAGTTCAAATTTGACCCGCTTCCAACTGAATCGGCAGAAATTTGTCTTTTTCATGAGAGGTGGATCAAAGCTTTTGACACCCAACCATTTGGTCTGTTGTGCATTAAATATGGCCTAGTATTTTAGAAAATTGATTTGGTCCAATTTTGCAACAATTATTTGGTAGGTTCTTCACCAAAAAACCTCATTTTGGGCACTCAAAAAATGGAAAATGATTTTTTCGTACAAAGGAAATGAAAACTTCCTTAGGCAACATTGTTTTCTATTCGAATATGCACCCTTGTGCACAATATGAGATCATTTGAACAAACTATGCCATGAATGTGGCTATAAGATTGATCATTTGGCTTGAAAGCCATGAATCTTCACACATGATAGCTCATTTATGAGAACACTTTTTTAAGACATTTGCCGTAGTCCAAATTTGTTATTTTTTCTTGAAAACTCGGTCACATATAATGACACAATGCGAATGTTTTCTTTTTTTTTGAATTTCATAAGCCCGTTTCAAAATGTGGTTAAACGGCGGGCATGACCGTTCGTAGCTAGGGGTTGAATCTTGTAAAACTTTTAGAGTATCTCTAATGAAATAGATAGTTCAGTACCTAGAAATGATTTTTGAAGAAAATAAAGAGCAAACTATGAGGCAACTGTAGTTCAAATTTGGCCAGCTTCCTAGTGAATCGACGGAAATCCCACCTAGTATGAAACTACCTCTAGTTATTCGAGGAAACAGTACTTAAACATTGTCATGCTAGAGGCTAGAGCTACAGGAGGTTCAATTACATGCTCTTTAGTTTTTTTCCGTCAATGCTATGTTATGGTAGTCCATCCTGTATGTTTCCAGGTTTTCTAACTATATGAAAAACTTCCTGTAGGCTCGGTGAGGGATGCTGCACCAGCATCCTGCTACTTGGCGGTGGACGACAAGGACTTCCTCGCGCACGAGGTGTCTTCTAAGATCTACGGCGACAAGGTAATATCACTCTCTTCAACCCTAGTTGTTTTGTGTGTACGGTTGCTGCAGATGGTGGTATGTGTAGATCTTGTTATAGTGAGAGTGTTATGCTGGTGCTGGCTTGAAAGAAGGGCAGAAATGCTCAACAATCTATTTCTTGTAGCATTTAGCTGTTTACATTATGAAATATGTGGACAGTAGGTATGTTTCCTATGTTATATGGTAATAACTATACACGTTATCGTTGAGTTTGCTGTGTGTTTATAGAATGACATGGTTGGCTAATTAAGCCCTGTCCGTGTATCTTTTAGAATTTGCTTCATTGGTAGCACATTCAGATGTATTAATTAATTTTGTGCATGTTGGAGAATTTAGACGACGATAACAAACTGTAATCACGAATACTTGTATAGAAACTTGCACGACCATCTTGTTTAATTTTGTGATGTTCCTCCATACTAGGAGCTAATCAGCTGCACTGTTATTCAGCTTTCATCAGCAATTTTAATTTCGCTGAAATCATGTTTTCTTTTCTATGCTTATGTCCGTGGACGACCACTACTTCCTCGAGAAGAACTGACATCACCATCAAGTAAGCCATCGAGGTAATTCACCACTCCATCATCAACTATGCTTTCCTCTGCTTGGTCTCCTTATTTTTGCTCTTTGCTGCAAAGCACAAAGAAAATTGAAGCTATGTCAATTACTTGATCTAGAGAGGGTGAAAAGGACATGACCAAATGTTTACTGCCTTATTATCTTCTGCTTGATCTGACACTATTTATGTCCAAGCCGAGTAGTATATTTTTTTCCAAATGGGCTGTTTACTTGATTTATCTGTTGTTCGATTTGCTCCATCAGCTTTCCTGATGTCCTTCTACATATATATGTTGGTTGTAATCTTCTTGAAGAATGCAAGTACTTGATATTCCATTCTGTTCTTGTAGGTGAATGGAACTTGTGTTGTTGGTAGAACTCCGTTGACGACTTCTACCCATGTTGAAGAGCATGTTCTGTGGTATCCAAGAGTAGCTAGCTTTTATACTGGCAGAGCGGTTTATTTGTAGATCCCAATATTTATGATTGTGTGGAATATTGTATGGTTATCTGGGTGAAGTTTGAAGTTCCTGGGTATGCAAGAGTTGATGGTAAAACTGGTTGTTGTGATGTGAATGAGTGTATGGAAACTGGTTGTTGTGATGTGAATGAGTGTATGGAGTTTCATGTGTTCTGTTCTGTATATCATATTGTAATAAACTTATTTTAGCTGTTATTTGAAGATTTTCATATGCTTTCTCTCTTATGTCTGTTTGATATATATATATTGCTTATTAATAAGCTGTGAAAAACCTGACAATTGGGACCCATCTGAAAACTGGAGCTGACAAAAAAAGCTGGAAATAAAAAAGAAATGGACCGCAAAATGTTGTGCGCTAGAAAATAAAAAGGCCAAATTGTAGGGCCAGGCCCATGTAGCTAACCGAAATTAACATAAAATACATATATTAAAAGGGCTTGCCTAAAAAATAATATATGGGCTGAATTAATGGGCTTGGCCATATAGACACTGAATTGGACCGGGCTGATTCTTTTCAACGACCAATTCAATTGGTCGCAATTTTGCCATGTCAGATTGCCACATCGGATCCGATGTGGCCTGAGCAGACAACCAATGACCAAAAAATTGGTCGTTGAACCAATGACCTTTCCCATTTCAGAATAAAGGTCGTTAATTTCCATTAACGACCGTCAGCTTTTGACCATCTGTTTTTGATCACAAAAAGGTCGCAAATGAAAAACAATGACCTTTCAGTGGCCAATAGTGATGGTCGCAAGTTGACATATTTCTTGTAGTGGTCTTCAAATAAATTAGCACCCAACAGTTAGATAGCATATTGTGCAGAAACTAGTTTCAACTAAATTGGTCATCCAAATTGCAGGGTAACTGACTTTGTCATCCATAAAAATCAGAGTGCTATGCACACCAGGATAAAATCCAAGAACAAGACACTTGGAGCAAGCAACTAATTTAGTAACAAGCTTTGATGGTGCTAAATACAACAGGTTTGCATAACCTGATTCACAAGGCTACACGCAACATACACAGCGAGCCAAATTAACCGCGGTCTATCTTCATGTAAATCGAGTGCCCAGTTCACAGACAACTATGAACGGAAGGGGAGGAGTCGGCCATATATCACAACAAGTTTGGAAGGGGTTGTCCTTAAAGAGGTGAACGGTGACGAGCTCGTCGACCTACAGTTTATGTGGCATGGTAACGACAAACACAGACATGCCACCGTGGGATGCACCGGCAGACGCCATAGGCCACAGTGTGTGGAGAGGATCTAGAGCGGCTGCTGGTTTGGACACCACTACGGCGAGGAGCATAATCAATGAGAATCATGGCAAAATTGATAAAGAATAGAAAGCTCTAGGCTAAAGACAACAGTTACAAAGGAACTGAATATGAAACCTTCTTCAATAGGACATACCACAGATAGCTCAGTGGACGAGGATATTAAAAAAATAGACCATGACATATTTTAGGACAAACAACCACAACATGAAATAAGCCTGCAAAAGACAACATGTACACTTGGATTTATGGATGTACACATGTATGTACAAATGAAAAACCAGTTAAAATAGTCTAGAAGAGTTGATGATCCTAAGATCCTACCTACCCAGCACTCAAATGCAAAACTTTTAGTAGTAACCGCTAAATATACATGTTATGAGGGGTGATAAGCAATTGCACAACAAAAGCATCATCTTTCATGTTTCCATAAAAAATTCCTCCCCATGATTAACTACCGACAACAGGAAACAGGGGAGTTGATGATCCTATTATAGTACAGACCCAACACTCAGATGCATAACTAACAGTCACACGACGCTCAGAGGGGCTGATGCTACCAGCCACACAATGAATACTCCCAAAATTGAAAATTCAGGAAGAAAGTGATCATGCAGATAGTCCCACAACCAAATCCATCATCTTCCACGCCTATGAATCTCTACTCAACAAAATTTCATGGACAAATCAATCCTGCCGGCGAAATCAACCTCGATCGCAGCAATGCGCCAATCTATTCCAATCCTCCCCGAGAGGAGTTGCCAACAAAGAAAGAAAAAAGGGAAGGGCGCCCTGGGCTCGCGCACCAGCGGCGGATCGGCTCCGACGCGACGCGAGCGTGATCAGATGAGCACTCCCCAGGCCGGCTAACGGCTGCACAAGCACGATGATAGCACGTAAGGACGGGAATAACTAAGCCCGAACATCCAAGGAAACTCACTGGCGGTGGCTCGTGAATGCATACGTACACACGCTTAATCTAGAAAGGGAGGTAGATGTCGTTACTACGAGGATGAGGTCGAAGAGGGCGGCTAGGTGGAGCTCCATGGCGTCACGCAGGAGAAGAGGGAGGTGGTTGTCGATGGGGGACGCAGGCCAGCCCAAGCCCCACCGATGGAGAGCGCCTGCTCGATCCAGATCGAGGTCCTATTGGCATGGGCTTGCCTGCGAATCCCCGCTACGCCCATTGCGAGTCTGGGCATGGGTTCGATCTTGGGTCAGCGTCGACCTCGTCTATGGTGAGGGTCGTCGACAGTGGGGGTGGGGGTGGGGGAGGGGGCGGCGGCTGTGGGTGCATAGGAGAGAGCGGGGCGAGAGGAGGAGCAGTGTGGGTTGTGTTAGGGCCACGTAGGTGAGACTGTGAGAGGGTGAAGGCTGCCGTTGGATCCGGGACAATCGAACGGTGTTTGATGCATGATCCGCATGACATACCCATGGACAAATCAAAACGTAGTACAAACTTTGATGACATTATAACCATCTAAATTGGTCGTAAATCGATTAAATAAGGTGATAAATCATATCAGCTATTTTATGACATGATAATATTAGAATTTTTTTAAAAAAATTTAGAAAATCTTCGCATTGTGTCACCAAATGAGACCTATTTTTCAGAAAATAACAAACTTGGATTAAAACAAATATTTTTTAGAAAATAACAAACTTGGATTAATACTGCAAAAGTATCTATTTCATCATAGATACTGCAAAAGTTTTGCATGATTCAACCCCTAGCTACGAATGGTCATGCCCGCCGTTTTGACCGCATTTTGAAACGGCCATAAGAAATTGAAAAATTGAAAAAATTGAAAAACTTTGTATTGTGTCAGTATATGTGACCTAGTTTCTGCTACTTCTTGATCTTGCGTTGGTTTTTTCCTTGAAGAGGAAAGGGTGATGCAGCACAATAGAGGTAAGTATTTCCCTCAGTTAAGAACCAAGGTATCAATCCAGTAGGAGAAGAACGCACAAATCACCAACACCTGCAAAAACAATCAAACACTTGCACCCAACACGATAAAGGAGTTGTCAATCCCTTCACGGTCAATTGCAAAAGTGAGATCTGATAGAGATAGATAAACAAAAGATAAAATATTTTTGGGTTTTTTGGTATATTGATCTGAAAATAAAAGATTGCAAAATAGTAGATCGGAAAGTAATATGATGGAAAATAGACCCAGGGGCCATAGGTTTCACTAGAGGCTTCTCTCATGAAGGAAAATAATACAGTGGGTGAACAAATTACTTTCGAGCAATTGATAGAAAAGCGCAAAGTTATGACGATAACCAAGGCAATGAATATGCATATTGGCATCACATCCGTGTCAAGTAGACCGACTCCTGCCTGCATCTACTACTCTTACTCCACACATCGACCGCTATCCAGCATGCATCTAGAGTATTAAGTTCATAAAGAACGGAGTAACGCCTTAAGTAAGATGACATGATGTAGAGGAATTAACTCAAGCAATATGATGAAAACCCCATCTTTTTATCCTCGATGGCAACAATGCAATATGTGTCTCGCTACCCCTACTTTGTCACTGATTGAAATCACGCAAGATTGAACCCAAAGCTAAGCACCTCTCCCATTGCAAAAGAAACCAATCTAGTTGGCCAAACCAAACCGATAATTCGAAGAGAAATACAAAGATATTAAATCATGCATAAAAGAATTCAGAGAAGATTCAAATAATATTCAAAGATAAGCTGATCATAAATCCACAATTCATCGGATCTGGACATACACACCGCAAAAGAAGATTACATTGGATAGATCTCCAAGAACATCAAGGAGAACGTTGTATTGAGAATCAAAGAGAGAGAAAAAGCCATCTAGCTACTAGCTATGGACCCGTAGGTCTGAGGTAAACTACTCACGCATCATCAGCAGGGCAATGGAGTTGATGTAGAAGCCCTCCGTGATCGATTCCACCTCCAACGGGATGCCGAAAAAGGCCCCAAGATGGGACCTCACGGGAACAGAAGGTTGCGGCGGTGGAAAAGTGTTTTCGTGGATGCCTCTAGTGATTCTGGAATATATGTGAATATATAGGAAGAAGAGCTAGGTCAGGGGAGTCCCGAGGGGCCCACAAGGTAGGGGGGTGCCCCCCAAGGGCGCGCCCACCACCCTTATTGCCGCCTCGTGGATCTTCTGACTTGGACTACAAGTCCCCTGGGTGTCTTCTGGTCCAAGAAAAATCATAGTGAATTTCTATTACGTTTGGACTCCGTTTGGTATTCCTTTTCTGCGAGGCTCAAAAACAAGGAAAAAACAGAAACTGGCACTGGGCTCTAGGTTAATAGGTTAGTCCAAAAAATAATATAAAATAGCATATTAATGCATATAAAACATCCAAAACAGATAATATAATAGCATGGAACAATAAAAAATTATAGATACGTTGGAGACGTATCAAGCATCCCCAAGCTTAATTCCTGCTCGTCCTTGAGTAGGTAAATGATAAAAACAAAATTTTTGATGTGGAATGCTACCTAACATACTTATCCATGTAATTTTCTTTATTGTGGCATGAATATTCAGATCCATAAGATTCAAAACAAAAGTTTAATATTGACTTAAAAACAATAATACTTCAAGCATACTAATAAAGCACTCATGCCTTCTCAAAATAACATGGCCAAAGAATCCCTACAAAATCATATAGTCTGGCTATGCTCCATCTTCATCACATAAAATATTCAAATCATGCACAACCGCGATGACAATCCAAGCAATTGTTTCATACTTTTGATGTTCTCAAACCTTTTCAACTTTCACGCAATACATGAGTGTGAGCCATGGACATAGCACTATAGGTGGAATAGAATATGGTGGTTGTAGAGAAGACAAAAAAGAAGGAGATAGTCTCACATCAACTAGGCTTATCGACGGGCTATGGATATGCCCATCAATAGATATAAATGTGAGTGAGTAGGGATTGCGATGCAACAGATGCACTAGAGCTATAAGTTTATGAAAGCTCAAAAAAAAGGAACTAAGTGGGTGTGCATCCAACTTGCTTGCTCATGAAGACCTAGGGCAATTTGAGGAAGCCCATCATTGGAATAGACAAGCCAAGTTCTATAATGAAAAATTCCCACTAGTATATGAAAGTGACAACATAGGAGACTCTCTATCATGAAGATCATGGTGCTACTTTGAAGCACAAGTGTAGAAAAAGGATAGTAACATTGCCCCTTCTCTCTTTTCTCTCATTTTTTTTGGTGGGCTTCTTTGGCCTCTTTTATTTTATAAGTGGGCTTCGTTGGCCTCTTTAATTTTTTTCCTCACATGGGACAATGCTCTAATAACGAAGATCGTCACACTTTTATTTACTTACAACTCAAGAATAACAACTCCATACTTAGAACAAAATATGACTGTATATGAATGCCTCCGGCGGTGTATCGGGATGTGCAAGGACTCAAGAGTGACATGTATAAAAATTATGAATAGTGGCTTTGCCACAAATACTATGTCAACTACATGATCATGCAAAGCAATATGACAATGATGGAGTGTGTGATAATAAAATGGAACGGTGGAAAGTTGCATGGCAATATATCTCGGAATGGCTATGGAAATGCCATAATAGGTAGGTATGGTGGCTGTTTTGAGGAAGGTAAAAGGTAGGTGTATGGCACCGGCGAAAGTTGCGCGGTACTAGAGAGGCTAGCAAAGGTGGAAGGGCGAGAGTGTGTATAATCCATGGACTCAACATTAATCATAAAGACCTCACATACTTATTGCAAAATTCTATTAGTCATCGAATCGAAGTACTACGCGCATGCTCCTAGGGGGATAGATTGGTAGGAAAATACCATCGCTCATCCCCGACCACCACTAATAAGGAAGACAATCAATAAATAAATCATGCTCCGACTTCATCATGTAACGGTTCACCATACATGCATGCTACGGGAATCACAAACTTTAACACAAGTATTTCTACAATCCACAACTACTCACTAGCATGACTCTAATATCACCATATTTATATCTCAAAACAATCATAAGGAATCACACTTCACATAGTATTCAATGCACTTTATATGAAAGTTTTTATTTTATCCCTCTTGGATGCCTATCATATTAGGACTAAATTTATAACCAAAGCAAATTACCATGCTGTTTAGAAATACTCTCAAAATAATATAAGTCAAGCATGAGAGTTCAATAATTTCTATAAAATAAAACCACCGCCATGCTCTAAAAAGATATAAGTGAAGCACTAGAGCAAAATTGCCTAGCTCAAAAGATATAAGTGAAGCACATAGAGTATTCTAATAAATCACGATTCATGCGTGTCCCTCTCAAATGGTGTGTACAGCAAGGATGATTGTGGCAAACTAAAAAGCAAAGAGTCATATCATACAAGACGCTCCAAGGAAAACACATATCATGTGGTGAATAAAAATATAGCCTCAAGTAAATTTACCGATAGACGAAGACGAAAGAGGGGATGCCTTCCGGGGCATCCCCAAGCTTAGGCTCTTGGTTGTCCTTGAATATTTCCTTGGGGTGCCTTGGGCATCCCCAAGCTTAGGCTCTTGCCACTCCTTATTCCATAATCCATCAAATATTTACCCAAAACTTGAAAACTTCACAACACAAAACTCAACAGAAAACTAGTGAGATCCGTTAGTACAAGAAAATAAAATCACCAATTTTGGTACTGTTTTGAACTCATTATTTATTTATATTGGTGTAATATCTACTGTATTCCGACTTCTCCATGGTTCATACCCCTCGATATTACCCATAGATTCATCAAAATAAGCAAACAACACAAAGAAAACAGAATCTGTCAAAAACAGAACTGTCTGCGAAGATCCGAATTGTTCTAATACGTCTGTAACTCCAAAAATTATAAAAATTGGCGAAAACAGAGGTAATTTGTATATAAATCCCGTGTAAAAAAGTCAGGGTTTTTCAACGCCCCAGTGAATTACTAAAATTCTGTGACTGTACACAATTTTTTTTGTTTTTCAGCAATATCAAATCAACTATCACCGTAAGCCATCCCAAAGGTCTTACTTGGCACAAACACTAATTAAAACACCAAAACACATCTAACCAGAGGCTAGATGAAAAATTTATTGAAAATCAAAACCAAAAAAGTAAAATAAATAAATAAAATTGGGTTGCCTCCCAACAAGCGCTATTGTTTAACGCCCTTAGCTAGGCATAAAACACATAGATCTAGGCATTGTCATCTTTGATATGCAATTCTTCAATTGCACACTTGTAATCCTTAGGAGATTCTTTGGTTTTATCAATGACCAAACTCCTAGGCAAGAAATCAAGAAATTCTCTAGTGGAAATTGGTTCCTTAATAATATCGAAAAGGTTAGGGTGAACATTTATCATTTTAAGCTCTTCGTTTCCTTTACTAGAAGATTCACCCTTATTCTTAGGAACATAAATAAACTTCGTAGCCTTAGTAGGAGGAAAATTTTGAGTAGTTTTAATAGAGGAAAAGGCAGAACCCAAGTTGGTAATAATATCTTCTAGTTTGCCAATTCTAGTAGAATCTTGATCTATTTTTTCATTAACTATGGGTTCCTTTTCCATAAGATTTTTTAAAGTAACTCCTACCTTAGATCCATATTGAGTAATTTTATTATGAATCTTTTTATCCAAGTTTTCAATTAGCTTGACGGTAGCAATTTTATTCTCAATAATATCAAGCCTTTGCATCACATGTTCCAAGGTTAAAATGGTTTCATTGACCATAAGAGGTGGTGGACCTAACAAATCTATCATAGCATTATACGCATCACAAGTATGGCTCCCCAAGAAATTTCCCCCGGTAATTGTGTCTAAAACATATCTATTCCAAGGAGTAATGCCCACATAAAAATTGCGAAGAAGACGGTAGTAGATTGCTTTCGAGTAGATCTATTCTAAGCATTGCAAATTCTATACCAAGCATCCTTTAAATTTTCTCCCTCCCTTTGCTTAAAATTAAGGACTTCATTTTTGGGAGTTCTAACAATGATGGAAGGACTAGCCATGAGGCAAGGCAAGCAAGAAAATAAAAAGTAAACGAAAAAGACGAACGGAAGAAGGGCGAATAAAAAGGCAAATCTTTTCGAAAAATCGTTTTAGAAGTGGGGGAGAGGAAAATGAGAGGCAAATGGCGAATAATGTAATGCAAGAGATGAGAGTTTATGATGGGTACTTGATATGTCTTGACTTGGCGTAGATCTCCCTGGCAACGGCGCCAGAAATTTTTCCTGCTACTTCTTGAGCTTACGTTGGTTTTTTCCTTGAAGAGGAAAGGGTGATGCAGCATAGTAGAGGTAAGTATTTCCCTCAGTTAAGAACCAAGGTATCAATCTAGTAGGAGAAGAACGCATAAATCACCAACACCTGCACAAACAATCAAACACTTGCAACCAACGCGAAAAAGGGGTTGTCAATCCCTTCACGGTCAATTGCAAAAGTGAGATCTGATAGAGATAGATAAACAAAAGATAAAATATTTTTTGGTTTTTTGGTATATATGTAGGAGATATGCCCTAGAGGCAATAATAAATGTTATTGATTATCTCCCTGTTCATAATTAGGTTTATGTTCCATGCTATAACTGCTATGGTTCTCGAGTCTACAATAACCACGAGGCTCGGAGGAAGACTCATATGGACGTGTGGAATAATAAACGGTAAAATGAATTCCTAGTCTGGCCTCTGAGACTAGCTCAAGTGTTGCATGATGGTTCTGTTTTCCTGATCATGGGCATGACTATGCCGGCAACTTTGAGGGCACAATGTTAGAAGAACATTTGTGTTGAATCGACCCGAATTGATGTTATGCTATGGGATACTTTCGTCACAAGTTAATGGTTAATAACACAGAGATGGTTAACGTTTGCATGATTCCTCAGACCATGAGAGTATCGAGTTTCTTCATGCTTGATTCATGAACTTTGGGGTTTGTTAAACGTCATCCGTAAATGGGTGGCTATTACGGCGGCTTACGGGTTCATGGAAAAGTGTGTCAAGTAACTTGATAGCTCGAGATTGGGATTTGCTCCTCCGATGATGGAGAGATATCTCTGGGCCCTCTCGGTGTTACGGAATCCATCATCGTCTGGCCAGACACTTTGTGATTTGATCACGGGGATGCCGGAACACGGTAACGAGAAAAGAGAACAAATACCGGTAACGAGGTAACTGGCATAGTGGACAAGTTGTTGACCCACGGTGATGCCATCATGTCTCACCTTGGGTATTTGTAACATATCGCGAAGCAACAGGAATAGCACACGGCAACTGGAGGTTCACACGAATATTCATTCGTGTGGGTATAGGGGTCAATATGGGTGTCCACGGCTCCGATGTTGATCATTGATCGGAAAGGGTTCCGTGTCATGTCTATACTTCACCGAACCTACAGGGTCACACGCTTAAGGGTCATCTATCTGCTTAATACTAGACAGGGAGTCTGAGAGAAAATCACCGAAAAAGTTTCGGACACCGAAAAAGTTTCGGACAGCGGAAAAGTTCCGTAGAGAGAGGTTACCGGATGAGTTCCGGTGAAACTGAAAAGTTGTTTCGGGATATTCCATTAAGTCAAATTGGTTTCGGCACATGCCTGATAATTCTTGGAGGGTGCCAGAATCATTCTGGAAACTTCTGGGAATTTTCCGAGATGAAAGCCGGAAATGTTCCGGAGCTGCCGGAACCGCTTCAGATGCTTTTCGCAGATGAAATCACTAAACTGGAATTGTTCCAGAACGCGTTGAAAATTATTATGGTGGGTACTGGAAATGTTCTAAACCCACATAAATCTTTTCAGTTCGAACGGACGCTGAAAAATGTCGTCATGAATAGTGAAAGTGTTTTTTGGGTTACTTTTTGGAAAGCCACTTGTTTGGGCTTTATCCCAAAAGATCTAGGGATGACATGGATGGATTGGGAGGCCCTCTTGGGGGCCCCCCAAGGGGTGTGGCCGGCCTCACTTGGGGCTCCACCATGGAGCCCGTCTTGTTCCTTGGTTTCACCCTTATACCCTTGGTGGAAGGACTTCATTCATGTGCTTTTGGGTTTTATTGTAAAACCACCCTACCCCTTGGGATTTCCTATAAATAGAGGTGGAGGGGCAGCCCTCCACACTCATCCCTTCTCACATACAAGTGCCAAGCAATAATCTGGCTTCTCTCTCCCTCCCACGAAAAGAGTTTCGTAGAGCCGAAAGGCTGTCTGGGTTCCGGTGGGAACTAGTTCTGGACGGCGAAGCCCTGCTGGATAGATGACACCGTATGTGTGCAACTCTGTAGAGAGGTTGTAGTTTCGATCTTAGTGTCCAAGTGACGGTCCGAGTTCTGTGAGTCCTCCCGAAGGGCTGTCCGCGACACCGTCCGGGGGACTGTTCGACCGCCTCTCGGAGGGCTGTCCGAGGGGCAGATGAGGGAGTACATCCTCGCAGTTGGGAGGTTGTAAATCCTAGCTGCGGGGATCTGCACCGCCGATCATCATCGACTCTACTTCTACTGCGCTACGAGTCGGTAACGAAAATGATCAAACCTTGTATGTAGTCTCCATAGTGGTCCTGGGCTGGTGCGTAGGTCGGAAATTTTTTGTTTTCTGCTGCGTTACCCTACAGTGGCATCAAGAGCCGTGCTATGCGTAGATGCAGGTTGCGATCTGGAATACATAGTGATGTATGGGTGTTGCACAATATAATTAGGTAGTAGATGAGTTCTATTACTGAAAATTATTTGTGCGGGTAGCAGATGAAATCTGTTACCCGATGTTCTTGTTGCTTCCCTGGAATTTGCATATTTCTGATCTTGATAACAGTATGGTGGAGTTTCAATGTTCTGGCAATCCGCTATCCTGATTGATCAACGAAGTGCTAACAGTTCATTGAATTCCACCGTAGTTAAAAAGAAAGATGAAATTTCGCAGACAAAAGGGCAATGCAGATATGATCTGCACGGGGGTCATGCGTATGGGGTTCAAGATTTTATTATCTCATGCTTCATACACCCCGCATTGTTAATCTAGTGACTTGAATTATCATACTTGATGATGGACGTTGGTAGCTTCGGTTTGTTTCGAAACCTTAGAAGCCACGAAAAACAAGTTTTTGCATGAACCAATTAGAGGCGTCTAACTTGGTTTTGCAGGAGGGTTTACATGTGCATGTTATGTGGTATAGCGGTGCTCATAATAATTTGATTATGTATGAGATGACTATATAATGTAAATTGATTAACATGACCTGCGTGTCATGATTCGGCATGATGGCTGGAGCCATATGATTGCACTTTAAATGACCTGTGTGTCAACCTTGTGTAATGCATTATTTTATTAGCTATAGAGATAGCAATACTATCTGCTGTATCGACAAGGTGGTGGCAATCTTCGCGAAGGTGATCACCGACGTGAATGCCGAAGACGAAGGAATACAAGACTTCTCCGTCAGAAAGGGCTATACCATATCATGCTATTATGAATTACCTGAGATGTTTATCCCTTATGATGCACCCTTCTTGATTGCGCGGTAGTCGCTTTTATTAGGGTGATCTCTCACAAAAATATCAAGTAGTTAGTGTTCTCCCAAGTGTAGCACCGTCTACAACACGTATCTTTTCGGGGTGCGCCATGTACACATGTGCACGAACGATTAGAGAGGTGTAAGGCGGGTGAAGGTCAGACCTGAGCTCGGAACACACGCGTCGAAAGATGGACAAGAGCCACATAGAGATGTGATTGGCAAGTTGGCCTACCGATTGAAATTCACGTCATCAGTGATGAACCCGTCAATGGCGTTGAATTGATATGCGGATCTTGAATCACTCACAATCAATTATGAGAGATATTGATTTGAGTGGGAGCGCACTCTTGAATTAACTTGTTTAATTCTCAGTGCAATTAATTATGAACACTGTCTAAGTGTGGTTTGCTTAGCAGTTATAGAATAATGGCTCGCGTTTCCACCTTCCCTATTAAAATTGAATAAGCTGTTAAATATCTGGTTAAAACTTTACGGTTGGTAACGTAATGTGAGGATTGTCCTCAAGAGTGCCGAGAAGGACTTTGTCCTATCGCATACTTTCGGTATTCTCTCGCTTATGCTATGGATCATGTGACTCTCGTCCTTCGATCCAAAAGCTAGAATTCTGTTTCAGTCAAGTGCAATATGTTTGCTTCCATGAGACCCGAACTTCGAAAGTTTGGATAGTTATGTGATATTCATGGAATCTGAAAATCATTTTTCAGAGACAGACAAAGGCTAAAAGATATGAGATATCCAAAGCAATGTTTGTTTGGAAACTATTAGTAAAGAAGTTTACTATGCATTAGACTGATAAGAGAGGGATCCAGAAGAACGCCTGTCATATGATGAAAGGTGAATAAAACAACAACTTAAAGAGAAAGCAAGTGTCTGAAGGGTGTTAGTGTGATAACACACCTAGGAAGTCCGGGGCTAACGCCACTCTTAAGTTGAGTGCTTCTTCTGAGAGTAGGAGAAATACTGAAAGTTAAACTGTTAGAAGTATATAGGCAAAAGAAAGAAGACTGGAATACCAGCTCATGTATGAATGTCATACAAGTTTTTGATGTATAGAAGGCTGGTCAAAGATATAGTTCTTGGGAATTATGATTAAATTGTTAATCACTGATTCTTGGGTATTGTGAGTTAATCAAAAAGATACCCGCTCGATTGCATTCTGTTGCAACTCGATGTAAGAACTACTATGGCCTGAAAGACTAGCCAGGAATGAGGTTTAGGTATACACAGGGAACATAGTAAATGTTACTATACCTTCCATCGGTGTATTACCGTCTGTATTTATTTTCATAATTCATTTAGAGTTTTACACACTCTAGCCCATTGCATAAGGTATCTTGCAAGAAGGTTGTTCATAAGAGAACTTTTGATGTTCGGTGTTATGAATAACATAAGGGCCATACTTTCATTATGAATGAGATGTATGTTATGAATGTTGATAATAATATATTACCTCTGGATTTACTTTCATAATTCATTTTAGAGTTTCATACACTCTAACCCATTGCACAATGTTTGTTGCAAAAGAGTTGTTCATAAAAACAACAATTCTTGTTCAGTATTATGAATAACATGAAGGGCCATGCTTCCATCCAAGATGGGACGTATGTTATGAATATTGATGGTAATATGATACATCCATAACACTGACGCTAAATGTCGCAAGACTAAAAGAATACCACACAAGTGTGGCACTACATTTGGTCACATTGGAGAAACCCGCATGGAAAATTCCATTATGATGGATTTTGAAGTCGTTTGATTTTGAATCATCTGACACATGCACATTTCCTCCGAAAAGTGAAGTGACTGAAATACCGTTCACAGGCCAAAAAGAACGAATAACAAACTTATTGGTGATCATACATTTTGATGTGTGTAGTCCGATAAATGTTGCTAGTAGTGGATTTATCTATCTTCAGAAATGACTCAAGTAGATATATAGATATTTACTTGATGAGACGTAAGTCTGGATCTTTTGAAATCATTCGAAAGGTTTTCAAAATGAAGAAGAAATTATTGTAACAAGAAAATTATGTTTCTACAATTCGATTGCAGAAAGGAAGATTTGAGTTACAAGTTTAGCGAATGTCTGATGAGTTGTGAAAGGGGTTTCATAACTTGCACCTCCCGGAACACCACTGCAAGTGGAAAGTCCGTGGAGATGTAATCGAACCATTCATGACATGGTAAGATCAAAGATGACATAAATAAATTTGCCATTATCCCTTTTAAAGAGTGATGCTTTAGAGACTGCGGCTTTTACACTGAAAAGAGCTCCATCGGGTCTGTTGAAATGACACCATGGTATGGTACGCCCAACCATGTTATATCTTTTCTTAAACATTTGGAATATGGGGCTTGTGTAAAAGGTTACAAACCTATTACAAATCAGACAAGTGCTACTTTGTAGGTTATCCCAAGTCACTGGGTATTCCTCCCTCACTATACCAAGGGGAATAGGTTTGCCACAAAGAACGGTATGCTTTTTGAAGAAAATGGTTCTTTCAAAAAGGTGAGTGGGAGAATAGTGCAACTCGACGAGATAAACAGTATCTTCGTCATCAGGTCAAAGGAAAGAGACCTTGGAAGTAATTCCGGAGTTTCCTACTGCGACTGATACGGAAGTCTCTACAATAAAATGTATGGACTTCAGTCGAACTTGCAAATGAACCACGTAGGCAAGGCTCGTGCAAACCTCTCAGGTGCGCAAACGAGATATTGTTGTTAGACAACAGTATACCAACGATACACAAGGAAGCGTTGATGGGCCCTGACTCTGGAATTGGCTAAATGCCAATACAATCCGAGATAGTTTCCATATAAATGTTTCAAGATTAAAACCTTGATACACCTTTCGGAAGACTTAGAGTCTAACGAATATTTATGGAACTTAAAACTGATACGGATAAAAATGTTTTATCCAGAAAGCTCGACTTGTTGCAATAACAAGTTCAAGGAGTTGACTACGAGGAGGTTGTTTCATCGTAGCGATGCTTAAAGTCGGTTCGGGTTGAACTAGCAATTAATACATATTTCAATCATGAGATATGAAACATGGATGACAATAGGATTTCCATCTGATGGAAACAAAACCAAGGACTTGCATGTGTTATAGTCCAAGGTATTTTGTCAGTCCAGAGGATGCTAGTAAGTATGCAAACTTCAGAGTTCCAGCAATGGACAGAAGAGAGCAAAATGGAGTTGGAATCTTCGTGTTTTGATGAAATAGTCAAAGGGGTTTGACTTCATCAATGGGTAACGAAGATGCTTATGATTCAAGAAAGTAAGTGGGGGCATAATAAAATTTCTAAAAAAAACGTTGTGTGCTTGACACATTGTTAATTGGAAATAAATTTCTTGACATGAATTAGGACTTCATTTGAAAATAGTTTTTCGATGAAGTGCTTGGGCTAAATAGCCTTTATATTAGGCATGATGATCTACGGAGATAGATTTACCTAATGGGGCTGAGCAAAGATACATATTGACAAGATGCTAAAACTTTTTAGCATTAAAAACGTCAAAGAGTGTTTCTTGCCGAAGTCACATGGAAAGAGTTTTTGCAAGACTCGGTGTCCCAAAACACTGATGAGCAAAATACATGATGGAGATTCCACACACTCTTGTGTTTGGATTAATCATGTATTCCATGGTATGTAAAAACAACCAGATATGTCCAATACTCCCAAAGTTGTTGCGAGTATAGATACCAAAGTGATTAAAAGTTCTGATCATGTGACAACAGTGAAAAAGGGTCATTGAGTACTATAGTAGCACCGATGACATGTTTTCTCGCAAGCGGAGATCATGAAGAGTTCGTTGTAAAAGGTTACATCGATACAGTCTTCATCCATGATCCAAGCGATTTTCGATTAAAATTGAGGGTTTTGTGAAACACACAATATGGTGGCACGGTAGTTGGAAATTGTTCCAAACAAGTTACTATGGTGAATTCTATAACAGAGGCAAAGTATGTTGCCGCTTTTAAAAGCGACAAACAAGATGCTGAATCATATAGTTCTTTCATGAACTTAGTATGGTTCCAAGAAGGCTTTGGTCAATGGGACACTACTGCAGGTAGTTGCTCCATAACTCAGTCTAAGGAATCCAGGTTCGACCTGTGATTCACATACATACGAAGCCAAGTCCACACAAAATATGAATTTTGTGAAATCGTGAAAACGCGAGGATACACAAAGATACACACGGAGCTGAAGTCGTCAAATCCGTTGGACATCAGGCTATACCACATGCAAAGCATATTTACACTGGTGTGCCACAGGTGTAAAGTGCATTAGCATTAACTAGATTATTGACTCTAGTGCAAGTGGGACTCTGTAGGAGATATGCCCTAGAGGCAATAATAAATGTTATTGATTATCTCCCTGTTCATAATTAGGTTTATGTTCCATGCTATAACTGCTATGGTTCTCGAGTCTACAATAACCACGAGGCTCGGAGGAAGACTCATATGCACATGTGGAATAATAAACGGTAAAATGAATTCCTAGTCTGGCCTCTGAGACTAGCTCAAGTGTTGCATGATTGTTCTGTTTTCCTGATCATGGGCATGACTATGCCGGCAACTTTGAGGGCACAATGTTAGAAGAACATTTGTGTTGAATCGACCCGAATTGATGTTATGCTATGGGATACTTTCGTCACAAGTTAATGGTTAATAACACAGAGATGGTTAACATTTGCATGATTCCTCAGACCATGAGAGTATCGAGTTTCTTCATGCTTGATTCATGAACTTTGGGGTTTGTTAAACGTCATCCGTAAATGGGTGGCTATTACGGCGGCTTACGGGTTCATGGAAATGTGTGTCAAGAACTTGATAGCTCGAGATTGGGATTTGCTCCTCCGATGATGGAGAGATATCTCTGGGCCCTCTCGGTGTTACGGTATCCATCATCGTCTGGCTAGACACTTTGTGATTTGATCACGGGGATGCCGGAACACGGTAACGAGAAAAGAGAACAAATACCGGTAACGAGGTAACTGGCATAGTGGACAAGTTGTTGACCCACGGGGATGCCATCATGTCTCACCTTGGGTATTTGTAACATATCGCGAAGCAACAGGAATAGCACATGGCAACTGGAGGTTCACTCGAATATTCATTCGTGTGGGTATAGGGGTCAATATGGGTGTCCACGGCTCCGATGTTGATCATTGATCGGAAAGGGTTCCGTGTCATGTCTATACTTCACCGAACCTATAGGGTCACACGCTTAAGGGTCATCTATCTGCTGAATACTAGACAGGGAGTCTGAGAGAAAATTACCGAAAAAGTTTCAGACACCGAAAAAGTTTCGGACAACGGAAAAGTTCCGCAGAGAGAGGTCACAGGATGAGTTCCAGTGAAATTGAAAAGTTATTTCGGGGTATTCCATTAAGTCAAATTGGTTTCGGCACATGCCTGATAATTCTTGGAGGGTGCCAGAATCATTCTGGAAACTTCTGGGAATTTTCCGAGATGAAAGCCGGAAATGTTCCGGTGCTGCCGGAACCGCTTCAGATGCTTTTCGCAGATGAAATCACTAAACTGGAATTGTTCCAAAACGCGTTGAAAATTATTATGGTGGGTACTGGCAATGTTCTAAGCCCAGATAAATCTTTTCAGTTCGAACGGACGCTGAAAAATGTTGTCATGAATAGTGAAAGTGCTTTTTGGTTTACTTTTTGGAAAGCCACTTGTTTGGGCTTTATCCCAAAAGATCTAGGGATGACATGGATGGATTGGGAGGCCCTCTTGGGGGCCCCCCAAGGGGTGTGGCCGGCCACACTTGGGGCTCCACCATGGAGCCCCTCTTGTTCCTTGGTTTCACCCTTATACCCTTGGTGGAAGGACTTCATTCATGTGCTTTTGGGTTTTATTGTAAAACCACCCTACCCCTTGGGATTTCCTATAAATAGAGGTGGAGGGGCAGCCCTCCACACTCGTCCCTTCTCACATACAAGTGCCATGCAATAATCTGGCTTCTCTCTCCCTCCGACGAAAAGAGTTTCGTACAGCCGAAAGGCTGTCTGGGTTCCGGTGGGAACTAGTTCTGGACGGCGAAGCCCTGCCGGATAGATGACACCGTATGTGTGCAACTCTGTAGAGAGGTCGTAGTTTCGATCTTAGTGTCCAAGTGATGGTCCGAGTTCTGTGAGTCCTCCCGAAGGGCTGTCCGCGACACCGTCTGGGGGACTGTTCGACAGCCTCCCGGAGGGCTGTCCGAGGGGAAGATGAGGGAGTACATCCTCGCGGTTGGGAGGTTGGAAATCCTAGCTGCGGGGATCTGCATTGCCGATCGTCATCGACTCTACTTCCGCTGCGCTACGAGTCGTTAACGAAAATGATCAAACCTTGTATGCAGTCTCCATAGTGGTCCTGGGCTGGTGCGTAGGTCGGAAATTTTTTGTTTTCTGCTGCGTTACCCTACAATATTGATCTGAAAATAAAAGATTGCACAATAGTAGATCAGAAAGTAATATGATGGAAAATAGACCCGGGGGCATAGGTTTCACTAGAGGCTTCTCTCATGAAGGCAAATAATACGGTGGGTGAACAAATTACTGTCGAGCAATTGATAGAAAAGCACAAAGTTATGACGATATCCAAGGCATTGATTATGCATATAGGCATCACATCCGTGTCAAGTAGACCAACTCCTGCCTGCATCTACTACTATTACTCCACACATCAACCGCTATCCAGCATGCATCTAGAGTATTAAGTTCATAAAGAACAAAGTAACGCTTTAAGTAAGATGACATGATGTAGAGGAATTAACTCAAGCAATATGATGAACACCCCATCTTTTTATCCGCGATGGCAACAATGCAATACGTGTCTCGCTACCCCTACTTTGTCACTGGGTGAAATCACGCAAGATTGAACCCAAAGCTAAGCACCTCTCCCATTGCAAGAAAAACTGATCTAGTTGGCTAAACCAAACCGATAATTCGAAGAGAAATACAAAGATATTAAATCATGCATAAAAGAATTCAGAGAAGATTCAAATAACATTCATAGATAAGCTGATCATAAATCCACAATTCATCGGATCTCAACAAAGACACCGCAAAAGAAGATTACATCGGATAGATCTCCAAGAACATCAAGGAGAACGTTATATTGAGAATCAAAGAGAGAGAAGAAGCCATCTTGCTACTAGCTATGGACCCGTAGGTCTGAGGTAAACTACTCACGCATCATTGGAAGGGCAATGGAGTTGATGTAGAAGCCCTCCGTGATCGATTCCCCCTCCGGCGGGATGCCGAAAAAGGCCCCAAGATGGGATCTCATGGGAACAGAAGGTTGCGACAGTGGAAAAGTATTTTCGTGGATGCCTCTGGTGGTTCTGGAATATATGTGAATATATAGGAGGAAGAGCTAGGTCAGGGGAGTCCCGAGGGGCCCACAAGGTAGGGGGCGCCCCCCTAGGCCGCGCCCTCCACCCTTGTCGCCGCCTCGTGGCTATTCTGACTTGGACTCCAAGTCCGCTGGGTTTCTTCTGGTCCACGAAAAGTCATCATGAAGTTCTATTCCGTTTGGACTCCGTTTGGTATTCCTTTTCTGCGAGGCTCAAAAACAAGGAAAAAAACAGAAACTGGCACTGGGCTCTAGGTTAATAGGTTAGTCCCAAAAATAATATAAAATAGCATATTAATGCATATAAAACATCCAAAACAGATAATATAATAGCATGGAAAAATAAAAAAATATAGATACGTTGGAGACGTATCAGTTTCCACGAAAAATAACAAACTTGGACTACGACAAATTTCTTAAAAAAGTGTTCTAAAAAACGAGATATCATGTATGAAGATCCATGGCTTTCAAGGCAAATGACCAAAGTTTTGGAAACATTCATTGCATAGTTTTGTTCAAGTGATACCATATTTGGCACAAGATTGAATCTTGGATTGGCAAACAATGTTGCCAAAGGGAGTTTTCATTTTTTCTTTGCACGAAAAAGCCATTGTCTATTTTTCGAGTGCCCAATAAGTTTTTTTTGTGAAGGACCTACCAAATATTTGTTGCAAAATTGGACCACTTCAATTTACTAAAATATTAGACCATATTTAATGTATAATTGACCTAATGGTTGGTTATCAATAGCTTTTGATCCACCTCCCGTGAAAAAGACAAATTTCCGCTGATTTAGTAGGAAGTGGGTCAAATTTGAACTACAGCTGCCTCATAGTTTGCTCTTTATTTTTTCCAAAAATCATTTCTAGGTACAAAAGTATCTATTAATCAGAGATAGTCTGAAAGTTTTGCGAGATTCAACCCCTATCTACGAACGGTCATGCCTACCGTTTTGACCGCATTTTGAAACGGGCATAAGAAATTCAAAAAAAAATCAAAACAGTTGAAAACCTTCGCATTGTGTCAGTATATGTGACCTAGTTTCCATGAAAAATAACAAAATTGTACTACGACCATTTTCTTAAAAAAGTGTTCTAAAAAACGAGCCATCATTTATGAAGATCCATGGCTTTCAAGGCAAATGACCAATGTTATGGCACTACTCATGGCATAGTTTTGTTCAAATGATACCATATTTTGCACAAGTTTGCATCTTGGATTGGCAAACAATGTTGCATAAGGGAGTTTTCATTTTCTTTGCACAAAAAATCCAATTTCCATTTTTCGAGTGCCCAAAATGAGTTTTTTTTGTGAAGGACCTACCAAATATTTGTTGCAAAACTGGACCACATCAATTTTCTAAAATATTAGACAATATTTAATGTACAATTGACCTAATGGTTGGTTGTTGATACGTCTCCAACCTATCTATAATTTTTGATTGTTCCACGCTGTTATATTATCATTCTTGGATGTTTTATAATCATTTTATAGCAACTTTATATCATTTTTGGGGATTAACCTATTGACATAGTGCCCAGTGCCAGTTGCTATTTTTTGCTTGTTTTTTACTTCACAGAATATTAGTACGAAACAAAGTTTAAATGCCACGAAACTTTTTGGAGATTTTTTTTGGACCAGAAGACAACTTGGGAGCCAAGGAAGCACCAGAGGGGAGGCCCGTGGGGGCCCACAAGACACCAGGGCGCGCCAGGAGGCCTAGGCATGCTCTGGTGGGTTGTGGGGCCCACGGGGGTCTCCTCCACTGCCTCTCAGCTCTATAAATACCCAAATATTTTAGAAACGCTAGGGGAGTTGTCGGTGCAACAAACCCTGGGTCGATTGCCCAGACCGTGCACAGGCCTAAAAGAGCAAGGTTGCAACATCCAAAGCAATATCAAGTTGAAGAGATAGCTCTTTGAGGAATCAAAGGGCAGATCAAGAAGACCAAGATAAGCTAAATGAGCAAAACACCACTAAGAAAAAACCTCCCTTGCCGGGCAGGCAAGGTTGGCGAGGTCGAGGTCACCCCGAAGACGAGTCTCAAGATCGCCCCGGCAGGCCTGCCGGGCATAATGAGGGCGGCCTACCCCGCCAAGGCTCCACCGCTCCACCTCACAGCAACGCAAGTCATCGATCGCTGCAGTGTCAAGCCCCCAAGTGACAAACTGGCTATTATTTGGCACGTGGCAGCCACTTCCTATAGAAATCACCTCCAAATGACACCCGTCCAGAGACGTGTCAAGCAGACAGACGAGAAGGTAGCCGAACAGCCCGGCAAGGCTTGCCGGGCATGCCATGATTTGACACTAAGCGGTGCATTTAATGTGCTCTGCTCTTTTGCAGAGTTAGGTATGATAGCACTGTTCGCTATCTAATCAGTACACAATGACTGATTTGCCAATGTGGTGACCCCTTGATCTATAAATGGAGGGCCATGGCAACCATAGAAAGGATTCGGACCCTTGTACATTCGTACGCGCGTAGCTGCCCTCGCCCCGAGGCAATCCCGCCGGGCTAGAGCGCTGCGTTTCCACCACAATCCACAATCATTCCACCAAAGCAGGAGTAGGGTTTTACGCCTCACGACGGCCCGAACCTGGGTAAAACTGCCCGTGTGATCTCTGCCGTGCTGTGCTATGTTCTCTGCTCTTTGTGCAATGTGCTAATCCCCCTGCCGAACCACAAGGGGCTGATGGCCCCATAGGTGGTCGTGGTTTCCCACGACATCTTTGGCACGCCAGGTAGGGGGAAGCGCTTGCGCGAACCCGAGAAGCGTACGCAGCGCGTCATCATCTTCTTCATCGACGGCTCCTTCGTCCATGGCGCCCAAGAAGAAGCCCGGTGCCGCAGCCCATCCGTCCACTTCGAAGGCCCTGTTGAATGCGGCCACCGACGTCTCGGGGGCGATGGGGACGCACGAAGACGTGGGAGCTGCGGGGGACGTGACCGGTGCAGGCGGCGTTGTCACCCCCTCGCCTGCGGCCGAAACGAGGGCAGAAGGCACCGGGGAAGGACAGCACCACCAACATCCCAGCGGCCACACTCCATGAGGTACAGGTGGAGATATCCTTCCGTCTACACCTCTCCGCCCGGCTGAAGGGCACAGCCGCAGCGGTGGCACTCGCTCTAGTGCGAATTGCAACTCTCCGGCTGCTCCCGCTGCGGGCGCGACCGCAGGGCGTGTGCCACTCCCGGAATGAGCTGACCCAGCCGATGCAACAATCGGAGCCGCTGGCCCCCAAGCGCCTCGACCTCGTCACCACACCACCCTGGCGACGGGCTCACAACGACGAGAACATGGCGCGGCTACTACCAGCACCATAAGGAGTCAGGCGACGCTATGGTCTACGTCATCATCCATGCCAAGCACCGCTTCGGAGGCCATGGCGCGGGCCCAACTACTGTTTAGATTTCCACCGGCAGCCGATTAGATGGATGAGTGGAGAGCCACCATTCAAAGCCTGATTGGTTTCGCCGAAGTGGGAGGATCACAGCGAGCTGGCCCGCCACAGCCTCCCCAGGCAACGACAATGGCCCGAGCTGCTGGCCGTACCGAAGGGGCCACAACCATGGTGCAGTCCCCTCCGCGGCAGCCTGTGGAGGGGCCACAGCCAGAGCCACGCGATCAAGAACCCGATGATGTCTCGATGGCTTTGTCCGACCCTCGAGCGCGTCAAGGTCAACGGCGAGTCCTGGAGGATAGGCAAAGGGAAGGCGCGTGCGTCACCATCGAGCAACGCCGCGAGACCCACCGCCAATCCGATAGGCACAATGGCCCTGACATCGACAAGCCCACTCTCGATGAAGGTGGGTACCTACCTTCACTCGTGAGTTGCGACAAGTCCGTTGGCCATCTACCCGCACATTCAAGCCAGAAATACCAGAGAAGTACGACGAGAAAATAAACCCGGCAGTGTTCTTGAGCATCTACACCATCGCTGTTCAAGCTGCCGGGGGAAGAGATGAGAAGGTGTTCGCCAACTACTTCCCTTTGGTGCTCAAGCCAAATTTGAGGTCTTGGCTAATGCACCTGCCGGAGAACTCCATTTTGACCTGGGCTGACCTATGCCATGAGTTTGTTAGCGCCTTCACGGGCTGCCATCGAGAACCAGGGCGGCCCAGCGACTTGCAGCTCCTCCCGCAGAAGGAAGGAGAGACCCTGCGGAAGTACATGCAGAGGTTCAGCTGAGTACACAGGAACATTCCAGACATCCACCCGGCTATGATAGCTGTGTTCCAATCCAATGTGCGCAATCGTCGGATACGTTCCAAGATGAACGTTTGGTTGCCCAAGACTGTGAAGGAGCTTTATACTCTAGTGGATAAGTGTGCTTGGGTAGAGGAGGGGAGGCGGCTCCCCCATGAAGAGGATGGCGTCGACATCGACTCAGAGGAAGACGACGAGGCCACCACTTAGAAGAAGAAGAACAAGAAGCATAACAAAAGGCGCAAGGATAAGGCAGTGATGACCGTTAAGGGATTGGGCATGCCTAGTACCGGCAAGAAGGCAAAGACTGAAGTTCCCAGCAAGGAAGTTGCCACGCGCACTGATTGCCGGGAAGCTACAGCTGCCGAGAAGGCTGGGAAAGGTGATGGGCCATACTGCAAGATCCATCGGACCAAGGGCCACGATCTGCAAGAGTGTCATCAGGTCGAGCAGCTCATCAAGAAGCAGAGGGCTGAGTACGAGAAGCGTGACAAGGAGAAAGGTCAAGATGGCGCTGGTGGGAAGGGCCGGGGCGGCGGAGCAAGCCACCCCGGCAAGGCTCCTCAGAATCAAGGGAAACCCACCAGAGGCCATAAGAAGGAGGACTGGAATGATGTTAGTGATGGAGGAGATGAAGAGAAAACCAGCGAGTAGGAGTTCCAGAAAGCCACTGACGCCCTGTGCATTTACGGGGGTGCATCTCTGCACTCCTCTCGCCGCCAACTTAAACAGTGGGTGCGTGAAGTCAATGTCGTGGAGCCAGCGGCAGATTCTCGGAAGCCGCTCAAGTGGTCCCGCACGCCCATCATGTTTGACGAAGAGGATCACCCTGACCGCACCACTGCGGTAGGGTGCTTGCCGTTGTTGGTCTCACCAACAATCCGCAACCTCAAGGTCACAAAGATGTTGGTTGACGGCCCAGGTTGAATCTGATTTCTCCAAAGGTCATCAGCAAACTTCAGATTACACAGGAAGAGCTCAAGGTTACTGGCACGTTTCAAGGGATCAACCCCAGCAAGAGTCGTCCTAAGGGGAAGATCACGCTACCGGTGATGTTCGGTGGGGGGGGGGGGAGTTAAACTACAGGACTGAGAAGATCGTTTTTGATGTGGTTGACCTCCCCCTGCCGTACAATGGAATCCTAGGTCGCGCAGCCCTAGCCAAATTCATGGCGGCATCCCACTATGCCTACAATACCTTGAAGATGCCAGGTCCGATAGGCGTCATTTCCATTCCGTCAGACAAGAAGGATGCAGTCATTTGTGTGGACAAGGTGTAGCAGGAAGCAGTTGCGGCAGAGGCCGCGGAAGCCTGTGTTCCCGCCAAGGAAAACAACAAGAAGAAGAGAGATGGCAAGTATGCCTGCAAGGACTCCGGGAAACGCGCCTCTTCGGAGTACGTTGCGCCCGTTGATGACGTACCGGAGAGTACCAATAGCAAGCGACCCAAGGCTGCTGCGCCCGCTGTGAAAAAGGTCCCGGCAGGGCTGGCTGGCGCTGATGGTACCTTCACTATCAGTGCCACCCTCGATGACAAATAGGAAAGCACGCTTGTTGCCTTCCTGCGGGTGAATATCGATGTGTTTGCCTGGCAACCATCCGATATCCCCGGTGTTCCTAGGGAGGTAATCGAGCACCACCTTGTTGTCTGCCCACATGCCCGACCTGTCAAGCAAAAGGTCCAGAAGCAAGCTTTGGAGCAGCAGCAATTCATTGCTGAGGAGATCAAGAAACTTGAGGCAGCTGGTCTGGTCAGAGGAGTACTGCATCCAACATGGTTAGCAAATCCTGTGGTGGTGCACAAGGCTAATGGAAAATGGAGGCTTTGCATAGATTTTACGGATCTGAACAAGGCATGCCCGAAGGACCCATTTCCCTTGCCGCGCATGAACCAGATTATGGATTCCAACACCAGGTGTGACTTACTGTCTTTTTTGGATGCATACTCTAGATACCACCAGATTTTCATCCCAAGGAAGATGGGGAGAAAACCGCGTTCATAACCCCATGTGGCACGTACTGTTTCGTACAGATGCCCTTTGGGTTGAAGAGCGCCGGATCCACTTTTGCAAGAGCAGTACAGATTGGCTTTGAGTCCCAGCTGCACAGAAACATTGAAGATTACATGGATGATATTGTGGTCAAGACCAAGGACAGATAAACCCTCATCCAGGATTTGGAAGAAACCTTTGCTAATCTGCGTAAGATCAACATGAAGCTGAACCCGGAGAAGTGTGTGTTTGGCATCCCTTCCGGCAAGCTACATGGCTTCTTTGTGTCCCATCGGGGGATAGAGGCCAACCCCGACAAGATCAAGGCTATCGATCATATTCAAGCTCCCAAGACAGTTAAGGACGTGAGGCATTTGAATGGATGTGTTGCCGAGCTTAGCAGGTTCATTTCCAAGTCTGCCGAGCGCGCCTTGCCATTCTTGAAAATCTTGAAGAAGGCAGGGCCTATGGAGTGGACCCTGGAGGTGGATGCTGCATTACAAGATTTCAAGACCTATCTCTCCTCTGTGCCCACTTTGGTTGCTCCCAAACCACAAGAACCGTTGCTGCTATTCCTAGCGGCAACCAATCAAGTGGTTAGTGCAGCACTGGTGGCGCAGCGGGAAGTAGATGAAGCGGCAACCACCGACGTTCCCTCTGTAGAAGAAAGTGAACCCGTCCCGGCAAGACCAGAGTCAGTCCAAAGCGAAGAAAGGCACGGCAGCAGAAGCAGTTCTATGGTCGCGGCAAGGAAGAAAGTGGTGCAGTGCCCAGTGTACTTCATCAGCTCCCTATTGCAGGGGGTTAGATCGAGGTACTCTGGCATGCAAAAGCTAATTTTTGGCCTCATCATGGCCTCAAGGAAACTACGCCGCTATTTCCAAGCCCACGAGATCACGGTTGTCACCCGCTTCCCCTTGCAACGCATACTCTGAAACCCTGAGGCCACTGGCAGGATTGTGGAATGGGCTTTGGAGTTGTCCAGCTTTGGTTTGAAGTTTGAAAGCACGTCAACCCTTTAGAGTAGAGCACTAGTGGAGTTCATTGCAGAGTGGACGCCAACCCCTGATGAAGAAGTGTTGGAGACAGTTATCCCCGGCAAGGAGGCGCCCCAAGAATGGATTATGTATTTCGATAGTGCCTTCTCCTTACAAGGTGTAGGAGCTGGCGTGCTTCTCATTGCCCCCACTGGGGAGCACTTGAAGTACGTCATTCAGATGCATTTCCCCCAGGAGGAGGCTACCAACAATACTGCAGAGTATGAAGGGCTCCTTGCCGGGCTCAGGATTGCAACAGAACTGGGAATCAAGAAACTGATCATCCATGGAGATTCACAACTTGTGGTGAGACAAGTGAACAAGGATTATCAAAGTCCACTGACGGAGGCATACGTCGAAGAAGTGAGAAAGTTGGAGGAGCGCTTTGACGGATTTCAAACAAAGCACGTGCCACGTGCGGAAAACAGCATTGCTGATCATCTGTCAAAGTGCGCTGCGCAAAAACTCCCTGTGGAACCAGGAACTTTTGTTCTCCATCTGACTCAGCCCTCCGTATCCCCGGCAACAATGGCCAGAAAGAGGAGGAAACTGGACTCCGGCAAGCTTCTCCCGGCAGAGCCTCCCGATGCCCCCGGCGGAGAGCTTGGCGGGAAGAACTCCCCTTCGATCGCTGAGCTGCACCCTCCCGCCAGACCACCGGTCCCTGCGGTTGAGGAATGAGCTCCCATGAATGAGGAGATGCCGCTAGTCCTCGTTGCCGAGCCCTAGGCTCCAACTTCGGTGCGGCACATAGTCCATTTCCTCCAAACTGGAGAACTTCCCGAAGAGCAAGAAGAAGCTGAAAGAGTAGCCCGAAGGGCCAGTATGTATCAGTTCATTGACGACACACTATATAGAAGAAGGTCCAACGTTGTGAAATTGAAGTGCATTTGCTGGGATGAAGGAAAGGAACTGCTGGTAGAGATGCACAAGGGTATGTGCGGCTCACACATTGGATCAAGGGCTCTGGTTGGAAAAGCCTTTCGGCAAGGATTTTACTGGCCCACAGCCCTCCAAGATGCAGTTGAGTTGGTCACCAAATGTGAGGCCTGCAGTTCCATTCCAAGAATATCCATCTGCCTGCCCAAGCTCTTCAGACAATCCCTTTGTCGTGGCCATTTTCGGTCTGGGGGCTCGACATCTTGGGCGCCTTCCCCCGTGCTACCGGGGGCTTTCAATTCTTGTTCGTTGCAATCGACAAGTTTACAAAGTGGCCGAAAGTAGAGCCCGTGAGAAAGGTGACTGCTCAGTCAGCTATCAAGTTCTTGAAAGGATTGGTGTGCCGCTTCGGGGTCCCTGCCCGAATCATCACCAACAATGGCACCCAATTCACGAGCCACGCCTTCATGCACTACGTTCATGCCCTCGGAAGCAAAATCTCATTCGCCTCTGTTGCTCACACAAGGAGCAACGGGTAAGCTGAGTGGGCAAATGCTGAAGTGTTGCGAGGATTCAAGATAAGAACATTTGATAAGTTGCTGAAGTGTGGCAAGCGATGGATCGACGAGGTGCCGGTGGTTCTTTGGTCCCTCAGAACAACACCAAATCGAGCTACCGGGCAGACTCCCTTCTCCATAGTCTATGGGGAAGAAGCAGTTATCCCCACGGAACTCATTTACGGGTCACCTCGAGTGCTTGCCTATGATGAAGTGGCGCAAGAAAGGCACTGGCGTGATGACGCCATGCTTCTCGAGGAGAACCGTCTCCGGGCTGCTCCGCATGCTGCACGCTACCAGCAAGCCCTGCGTCGCTATCACAGCCGCATGGTTCATGCCCAGAGTTTTGAGGAAGGCGACCTTGTCCTTGGGCGCGTTCAGTCTGCGAAGGGTACAAACAAGTTGACAACAAAGTGGGAAGGCCCTTACTGGGTAGTACGAGTCACCAGACCTAGCGCAGTCCGTCTGGACACCGAAGATGGCATTCAATTGCAAAACTCATGGAACATTGAGCATCTCCGTAAGTTCTACCCGTAAGGCGCGGCTGTCGGGCCCTGCCCGGCAGCCACCCTTTTGTACAGGCCTTGCCGATGTTGCATGTAACTCCTTGTACAAAGCCAGGGGCAGACCCTAAGCAACAGAGAAATAAACGAAGCGCTGGGGCCCCCCCGAAACTTGCATGCATGCATAAGCATATCATGAGCATAGCATGATCATGTAGATCAGATCGCACATGGCATCATTTTCATCTGCACTAGGTTGCAGGGCTCTTACCGTGGACTTGGTCCCGAAGAAGAGAAGAGAAGAGAAGACAAGCCTATGTTGCAATCCCCGGCAAGCCAAACAGATAAGTTTTATCTCTTATCCATACGTGTTCTGTGAAAGAGAAACTTGTGCATATGAAAACCTCACCACCTTCAAAACTTAGGTGCTCCCATCCTTTGACTCGAACATTGCTTCGGTCAGGATGGTTGCAGTGGCCTTCGATGGAGGAGATTTGGCGGGGGGCTGGTCCCACCCTGTGGTTTGTGCCCGGTAGGCCTAGCCCCGTGGTAACGAACTGAGGGTACCGGTAGGATAGCTTGCCGGGGAAAACTTGTTTAGTTGAATGTATAGAGGCATTTCACCTCTGCATGGACATGTTACATGGACAAGTACCCGGCAAGGCTTGTATTTTTCATTAATATGCTGATTAAAAAGTTCAAATCTTACAGAACACAAACATGGATAAACAAGATTACATAATTTAGACTAAAGTTTGGCAAATGCCTACATATTTTAGATTGAAAAAAGATAAGTGCCCTGTAATCCCTTTCCTGTCCCTCTCCTCCTAGGCACTGCGGTGGAAGAGGAAGAGGGCAAAAGGAGTGCCTGAGCAGATGCCCGATCCGATCCCGTCAGGACCTGCCGGGTGCAGCCTGACAAGATTGAGAGTGGCGAGGCTACGAAGGAGAGGGGCGGAAGGAAGGAGCAGCTCGGCGGTGCCCTGGTCACCACCCCCAGGACCAGTCAGAAGCCCCAGCGCAAGTGCCGACGAAAAAACCCGTTGGAGCCTAGCTGGAGGAGGCGAAGGTACCAAGAGAGTGACCAACTCCCCGGCAGCCAGGAGGCCAGTGATGATGGTGCCGGGGAGGGAGGGGAAGAGCAGAAAGACGAGGCAGCAGGTCGGCAATACGAGACGAAGGCATCGGTGCCATCGTACTCCGACCTGAAGCCCTGCCACACGCCTTCTCCGTCTTCACTCGTTCTTTCTTCATCACCACCACTCCAGGAGGATGCCGGCCCCTCGAGCCGTTGGCTCCCCCGGAGAAGCTGCGGGTGACGACAGCGTCTGAGACGCGCAAGGAGCATCGCTCCCCACCTTGGAGGGCAGGAAGATGCCGCCATCTTCGACATTCGCCCCGAGTTCACCAAAGGGGGTAGTGCTGGGATTACCAAAGGACCCGAGCGCTGCACCCTAGACAGATGCCGGAAGCCCTGCGGCATCTCCTGCGCTGCGAGTGGCTCCATCGCCACATCCCTTTCGGCCCCGGACTAGACTCACTCCCCAGGCACCTACACAAGCTTTCGGCGTCATCAACCCCAAGCTCGAGCCCGGGTCCTAGCACCGGTCTCTCCCTCTCAACATTGCTAGAAGAAAGAAGGAAATGGGGAGAGGAGGTGCGTGGATGAGCACTTCCGCTTCCCCTCGCCCCCCTTCTTATATAGGTGGGCTGTGGGCTGGGAGCTGATCCCTCAACGGGTAACCGCCGTCCATCTCCACCAATCCAAGAAGGCCGGGCCCCTGCCTTGACGCTCTCCCGCACCATGCGCCTCTGTTACCTACCCCACTCAATGCATGCAGCATACGTGGCCAAGGAAAAGGGCATGGTGGGAAGAGTGAATTGGCAGTTATTCACCCGGGTGTTAAAGTCATTCACGGGCCATTACAAGGATGGCCCCACCACAATTGGCGTTACGTGATGCGCGGGAGAACCGGAAACTGACCTGGGCTTAGGTTAATGAAGAACCAAAGAAGATCTCAAAGGACAAGCAACTGCTACCCTCTTGCCTATGCACTGGATAGGGCCTACCCCGACGATGCCCGGCAGCGCGTTCAGGCCTGGCCCGGGGGCTCCTGTCGGTGCAACAAACCCTAGGTCTATTGCCCAGACCGTGCATAGGCCTAAAAGAGCAAGGTTACAACATCCAAAGCAATATCAAGTTGAAGAGATAGCTCTTTGAGGAATCAAAGGGCAGATCAAGAAGACCAAGATAAGCTAAATGAGCAAAACACCACTAAGAAGAAACCTCCCTTGCCGGGCAGGTGAGCTTGGCGAGGTCGAGATCACCAAGAAGATGAATCTCAAGACTGCCCCGGCAAGCCTGCCGGGCATAATGAGGGCAGCCTACCCCGCCAAAGGCTCCACCACTCCACCTCATAGTGACGCAAGTCATCGATCGCTGCGGTGTCAAGCCCCCAAGTGACTAAGTGGCTGTTATTTGGTAGGTGGCAGCCACGTCCTATGGAAATCGACTCCAAATGACACCCGTCTAGAGACGTGTCAAGCAGACAGACGAGAAGGTGGCCGAACAGCCCGGCAAGGCTAGCCGGGCATGCCATGATGTGACACTAAGTGGCGCATTTAATGCACTCTGCTCTATCTGTAGAGTTAGGTATGATAGCACTGTTCGCTATCTAATCAGTACACAATGACTGATTTGCCACTGCGGTGACCCCTTGATGTATAAAAGGAGGGCCATGGCAACCTTAGAAAGGATTCAGACCCTTGTACATTTGTACGCGCGTAGCTGCCCTCGCCCCGAGGCAATCCTGCTGGGCTAGAGCACTGCGTTTCCACCACAATCCACCAGCAATCCACCAAAGCAGGAGTAGGGTTTTACACCTCGCGGCGGCTCGAACCTGGGTAAAACTGCCTGTGTGATCTCTGGTGTGCTGTTCTATGTTCTCTGCTCTTTGTGCAATGTGCTCATCCCCCCTGCCAAACCACAAGGGGCTGATGGCCCCATAGGTGGCTGTGGTTTCCCATGACAGGAGTCGATAAACACAATTCCAGCCGTCGCAAGTTGCAGAACCACGAGATCCAATCTAGAGCCCTATTCCAGCACACTACCAGAGGGGAACACGATCATGGAGGGTTTCATCATCCTCATTGGTTCTACTCCGATGATGCGTGAGTAGTTCACCATAGACCTACGGGTCCGTAGGCAGTAGCTAGATGGCTTCTTCTCTCTTTTTGATTCTCAATACAATGTTCTCCTCGTTGTTATTGGAGATCTATTTGATGTAATGACTTTTTGCAGTGTGTTTGTTGGGATCCAATGAAGGTCGATCTTATGATCAGATCTATATCCATGAATATTATTTGAATTTTCTTTGATCTCTTATATGCATGATTATTTATAGCATCATATTTCTTCTCCGAATCTTTGGTTTAGTTAGGCCGACTAGATCGATTTTTCTTGCAATGGGAAGAGGTGCTTTGCGATGGGTTCGATCTAGCGGTGTCCTCACCCAGTGACAGAAGGGGTAGCGAGGAACATATGTATCGTTGCTATTAAGGATAAAAAGATTGGGTCTATTCCTACATGAATAGATCTTGTCTACATCATGTCATCGTTCTTATTGCATTATTCCGTTTCTCCATGAACTTAATACACTAGATGCATGCTGGATAGCGGTCGATGTGTGGAGTTATAGTAGTTGATGCAGGCAGGAGTCGGTCTACTACTCTTGGACGTGATGCGTATATTCATGATCATTGCCATGGATAGCGTCATAATAATTTGACCTTCTATCAATTGCCCAACATTAATTTGTTTACCCACCGTATGCTATTTTCTTGAGAGAAGCCACTATTTGACAACCCCTCTTACGCGTCAGGTTGCAGGTATTTGTTCTTTGTGTGCAGGTCCTGTTTACATAGTGTTGCTTGGTTCTCCTACTGGATTGACTACCTTGGTTTCATAACTGAGGTAAATACGTACCATAGCTGTACTGCATCATCCCTTCCTCTTTGGGGAAATGCCGACGCAGTCTCAAGCCGCATCAAAAGGAATTTCTGGGCCATTGCCGGGGAGACATCATCAACATCTACCAGGTTCCTAATCACAAATCTCATCTCCTTGCAATTTACATTATTTGCCATTTGCCTCTCATTTTCATCTCCCTCACTTCACAAAAAAATTGCCTTTTTATTCACCTTCTTTTTTGTTCGCCTTTTTTCGGTTAGATCTTTTGTTTGCTTGAACTTATCATCATGAGTGACTTTGGTATGGCAAAAACAGATGATGGCCGAACTCCTAAAATTGGAAGATCTGGCACTCTGGATGCTAAAACTTTTGTTTTGGGACAAGGGAACGTTATAGGAAAAGAAACTATCCAAGAATTCTTCAATTGTGTTGGAACTTTGTCTTGTGATGATGCTCCTATACTTAAAAGAACTAAAACTTATGCGGAAGCTATTTCAGCAGTAGTTCTGAAACTGGAAAATAGATTTATCCGTACTCATCCTACTTTGCGAAGATTGTTTTATGAGCTACCCTTTATAAAGAATCCATGAAAAACCGGTAATAAATGAGATCCTTTACAATAGCAATTATGTGTTAAGACATTTTCTTGGAAATAATCAATTTTTTTATGAGAACCTTAAAAAGGAAATTCCCGTTTTGGATGTAATCCAACAAGTTTTTAATGATGTTAATCAACAATTTTCTTGGATTGTAGAAGGGAATCAAAGGGGATATAAAGATGGGCAACTTGATAATCCTAAAATTTCCATGGAAAATGTGTTTCAAGTTATATTTGGGAAACCTCCTGACAAAAACATATCTATGGAAAATAAGAAGAAAGATGACAACACTTGAATCTATGCATTAAACCTAGCTAGGGGCATAAAATGATACCGCATGTTGGGAGGCAACCCAATGAATAAAATTTATTTTTGCCTTTTTCTTTCTATTCTTGAGTGTTCACACAATTATGCTACTGTCATGATTGTGTTTTGATGTTTCAATTAGTGTTTGTGCCAAGTAAAGCCTTTGGGATCGTGTTGGGTGATAGTTGATTTGATCTTGTTGAAAAACAGAAACTTTTGCGCCTACTAGCAGAATTTTTAAAAATCATAGAAGTGTGATAAAGTTCTGAATTTTTACACAAGATTGATATACAAATTGCCTACGTTGTCATAATTTTTTAAGAATTTTTGGAGATACAGAAGTATGGACAAAGTCCAGATTACTACAGACTGTTTTGTGTTCGACAGATTCTGTTGTTGTTGCATTGTGCACTTATTTTGATGAATCTATGAATTGTATGAAGGGGTATAAGCCATGGTAAAGTTGGAATACAGTAGGTATAATGCAATAATAAAATATGAATGGGTTTGCAATAGTACTTAGAGTGGTGATTTGCTTTATTATACTAACGGATCTCACAAAGGTTTGTTAAGTTTTGTGTGATTGAATTTTTCAAGTTTTTGGTGAGATCATGATGGATGAAGGAATAACGAGTGAAAAGAGCCTAAGCTTGGGGATGCCCATGGCACCCCAAGTTAATATTCAAGGAGAACCAAGCAACTAAGCTTGGGGATGCCCCGGAAGGCATCCCCTCTTTCTTCTAACGACCATCGGTAATTTTACTTGGAGCTATATTTTTATTCGTCACATATCATGATTTTTGCTTGGTGCGTCTTGTATTATATGAGTCTTTGCTTGTTTTGCTTTTTAGTTTGTCACAATTATCCTTGCTGGACACACCTATTTGAGAGACCAAAAATGATGCTATGATTTGTTAGAATTGCTCTATGTGCTTCACTTAAATTTTTTGAGCTATGGAATTGCTTTAGTGCTTCACTTATATCTTTTTGAGCACGGTGTGATTTAATTTTTTTGAATAAATACTCTCATGATTCACTTATATTTATTTGACAGTTAGTAAATTTTTTGAAGAAATTCTCTCATGATCTTCACTTAAATTTGTTTGAGCTTGTCAAAAGCAATTGCAATATATGAAACTAGTCCCAAAGTTATAGATATTCAAGAGGGATATAATAAAAAAAATCATGAAGATCATTGGACAAAATAAACTTGATTCTTTGTAATAGTTTTGAGATATGATGATAGTAATATGTGAGTCATGTTGATGAGTAATTATGATTTAGTAAGAATATTGGTGTTAAGGTTTGTGATTCCCTATGCAAGCATGAAAGTCAATAGTTATGCAATGAAATTACATGCTACTTGCCGTGCATTACTCGGTGTTAGTTATGCTTAATGCTCGTTTATGAGAATTTTTGTTTCTTGATTGGTTGCTTCTCAATCTATTTGCTAGCCTCCACTTGTACTAAGTAGAAATACTACTTGTGCATCCAAATACTTAAACCCAATTTTGCCATATGAGTCCACCATACCTACCTATATGCGGTATTTCCATGCCGTTCTAAGTAAATTTGTAGGTGCCAACTATAATTTTCAAAATGAATTTCCTTTTTGTGTGCCCATACCGCTCACGAAGCGGCAGGGGGTGGCCAATATTTGTCCATGCTATATGTGTTATTCTCAAGATGAGTGTTTATTCACTTGTCATTGCATGAGAGTTCGGCGGTAATAGGGTTGCTTAGTCCCGAAATGAAAAAGAAATTTAATTTATGTTGTCAAATAATAAATTCTTTGGAAAGATGAGGCACCCGTCGATACGGCTAGCTATGGATTGTGAAAGAATGGTGGAAAAAGGAATAAAATTTATTTTATTTTTGGGAACCGCCTATGATATATCTATCACGGAAAGTATTGAGTACTACTCGATCGTTTTCGTTGACAGGAAAAGCATGCCTCTCTATTTTTTTTATCTCTCAATTTTTTTGCTTTGAGCTCTGGCACCTCTACAAATCTCTGCTTCCCTCTGCGAAGGGCCTATCTATTTAATTTATGCAATTTTTATTTTTATTTGACTCTCCATTTTCTCTTATAAAGCACCAACTAGGGAGCACTATGATCATAATTGTGCATTGGATGTAGCTAATATTCGAGTGTGTTTCATGAATGGATCAATGATTGAGCATGATGGGATAGGGATAGCTTTCTTTAGCATTGATATTTTGAAAGACATGGTTGCTTGTTGATATGCTTGAGTATTGAAGTCTTCATGTCAAATATAGACTATTGCTTTGAACCATTGATACGTCCATTTTGCATCATGTTTTCCTACTGTTATTTACATTGTTTTTATGCATAATAATGCTTTATGGAGTAATTCTAGTGCCTTTTCCCTCATAATAAGCAAGGTTTACACAAAGAGTGAGAATGCTAGCAGCAGGAATTCTGGACCTGAAAAAGCTATGTCAGAGTTACCTATTCTGCACATCTCCAAATGAGCTGAAAATTTACGGAGAGTTGTTTTGGAATATATAAAAAATACTAGAGCAAATAACTATCGGAGGGGGGCCACCTAGTGAGCACAAGACACCAGGGCGCGCCAAGCCCCCCAGGCGCGCCCTGGTGGGTTCTACTCAGCCCAGCCCACCTCCGGTGCCCATCTTATGGTATATAGGTTATTTTGACGTAGAAAAAATAAGTAGAGGACTTTCGGGATGGAGCGCCGCAATCTCGAGGTGGAACTTAGGCAGGAGCACTTTTGCACTCCAACGGAGCGATTCCGCCGAGGGAACTTCCGACCCGGAGGTGGAAATCGAAGCCATCGTCATCACCAACAACCCTCTCATCTTTGGGAGGCCAATCTCCATCAATATCTTCAATAGCACCATCTCCTCTCAAACCCTAGTTCATCTCTTGTGTTCAATCTTTCTACCGGAAACTCGGATTGGTACCTATCGGTGACTAGTAGTGTTGATTACATCTTGTAGTTGATTACTATATGGTTTATTTGCTGGAAGATTATATGTTCAGACCCATTATGCTATTTAATACCCCTCTGATCTTGAGCATGATTATCATTTGTGAGTAGTTACTTTTGTTCTTGAGGTCACGGGAGAAACCTTGTTGCGAGTAATCATGTGAACTTGATATGTGTTCGATATTTTGATGATATGTATGTTGTGATTCCCTCGGTGGTTACATGAGAAAGTCAACTACATGGCGCTTCACCATATTTGGGCCTAAGGGAATGCATTGTGGAGTAATTATTAGATGATGGGTTGCTAGAGTGAAAGAATCTTAAACCCTTGTTTATGCGCTACTTCGTAAGGGACCGATTTGGATCCAAATGTTTAATGCTATGGTTAGATTTTATCTTAATACTTTTCTCATAGTTGCAGATGCTTGCGAGGGGTTTAATCATAAGTGGGAGGTTTGTTTAAGTCAGAACAACAACCAAGCACTGGTCCACCCACATATCAAATTATCAAAGTAGTGAACATGAGTCAAACCAACATGATGAAAGTGACTAGATGAAATTCCCGTGTACCCTCAAGAATGCTTTGCTTATTATAAGAGACCATTTTGTCCTGTCCTTTGCCACAATAGGATTGGGCTACCTTGCTGCACTTTATTTACCGTTACCGTTACTTGCTCGTTACAAATTATCTTGCTATCAAACTACCTTTTTCCGACAATTTTAGTGCTTGTAGAAAATACCTTGCTGAAAACCACTTGTCATTTCATTCCGCTCCTCGTTGGGTTCGACACTCTTACTTATCAAAAGGACTACGATTGATCCCCTATACTTGTGGGTCATCAAGACTCTTTTCTAGCGCCGTTGCTGGGGAGACATTATCAACATCTATCAGGTTCCTAGTCACAAATCTCACCTCCTTGCAATTTACATTATTTGCCATTTGCCTCTCATTTTCATCTCCCCCACTCCACAAAATTTTCCATTTTATTCGCCCTTTTTTCTCGTTCGCCGTCTTCTCGTCAGATCTCTTGTTTGTTTGAACTTGTCACTATGAGCGATTTTGGTATGGCAGAAACAGATAATGTCCTAACTCCTAAAATTGGACGATCTGGCAATCTAGATGCTAAAACTTTTGTTTTGGGGCAAGGGAATGTTATGGGAAAAGAACATATCCAAGAATTTTTCAATTGTGATGGAAATTTTACTCTTGATGATGCTCCTATACTTAAAAGAAAGAAATCTTATGCGGATGCTATTTTAGCACTAGTTCTGAAACTCAAAAATAGATTTATCCGTACCCATCCTACTTTGCAAAGATTTTTTTTTATGATCTACCCATTATAAAGGATCCTAAGGCTAAAAAATTATCTACCCTTATTCTTATGAATGAATTTGACTACATAGTACGGGAAGCTAGGGAAAATTTTGATTTTTATGGTATGAGCCGTGAAAAACCGATGATAAATGATATCCTTTATAATAGTGATTATATGTTGAGACATTTGCTTGGAAATAATCATTTTTTTATGAGAACGTTAAAAAGGAAGTCCCCATTTTAGATATAATCCAACAAGTTTTCAATGATGTTAATCAACATTATTCTTGTATTGTTGCTGAAAACCAAAGGGGATACGTAGATGGGCAACTTGATAATGCTAAAATTTCTATGGATAATGTGTTTCAAGTTATTTTTCAAAACCTCCCGACAAGAACACATCCAAGGAAAATAATAAGAAAGATGACAATACTTGAATCTATGAATTATGCCTAGCTAGGGGCATAAAACGATAGCGCTTGTTGGGAGGTGACCCAATGAATTAATTTTATTTTTTACCTTTTTCTTTCTATTCCTGAGTGTTTACAAAATTATGCTATTGTTATGATTATGATTTTTATGTTTTAATTAGTGTTTGTGCCAAGTAAAGCCTTTGGGATCATGTTGGGTGATAGTTGATTTGATTTTGTTGAAAAACAGAAACTTTTTGCGCCAGTTAAAGAATTGTTAAAAATCATCGAAGCACGATAAAATCCTGATTTTTGTACAAAACATTGATATACAAATTTCCTACGTTGTCCTAAGTTTTCAGAATTTTTGGAGTTACAAAAGTATACGAAGTTTCCAGATTACTCTAGACTGTTCTGTTTTTGACAGATTCTGTTTACTTTGCGTTGTGTGCTTATTTTGATGAATCTATGGATTGTATCCGGGGGTATAAGACATTGTAAAGTTAGAATACAGTAGGTATAATACAGCCGGAAGGCATCCCCTCTTTCTTCTAACGACTATCTATCATTTACTTGGAGCTATATTTTTATTCATCACATATCATGAGATTTGCTTGGAGCGTCTTGTATTATATGAGTCTTTGCTTGTTTGCCTTTTAGTTTGTGTTAGCTATCCTTGCTGGACACACCTATTTGACAAGAGCCAAAATTATGCTAGAATTAGTCGGTGTGCTTTAATATTTTTGAAGAAATGCTCTCATGCTTCACTTAGATTTATTTGAGAGTTAGTAAATTTTTGAAGAAACTCTCTCATGCTTCACTTATATTATTTTGAGAGAAGAAAAATTTTATGCTCATGATCTTCAGTTAAATTTGTTTGAGCTTATCAAAAGCAACATATGAAACTAGTCCCAAAGTGATAGATATTCAAGAGGGATATAATAAAAACTTTCATGAAGATCATTGGACAAAATAAACATGATTCTTTGTAATAGTTTTGAGATATGATGATAGTGATATGTGAGTCATGTTGATGAGTAATTATGCTTTAGTAAGAATATTGGTGTTAAGGTTTGTGATTCCCTATGCAAGAACGAAAGTCAATAGTATTGCAATGAAATTACATCCTACTTATGGTGCATTATTCGGTGTTAGTTATGCTTAATGCTCGCTTATGTGATTTTTTGATTCTTGGTTGGTTGCTTCTCAATCTATTTGCTAGCCTCCACTTGTACTAAGTAGAAATACTACTTGTGCATAAAAAATCTTTAAACCCAGTTTTGCCATATGAGTCCACCATACCTACCTATATGCGGTATTTTCGTGCCGTTCAAAGCAAATTTGTATGTGCCATCTCTAATTTTCAAAATGAATTTCCTTTTTATGTGCTCGTACCACTCATGAAGCAGCAGGGGGTGGCCAATATTTTCCAGGTTAGATGTGTTATTCTCAAGATGAGCGTTTTTTCACTTGTCATTGCACGAGAGTACGGCTGTAATAGGGATGCCCAGTCCCGAAATGAAAAAGAAATTTACTTTATGTTGTCAAATAATAAATTCCTTAGAAAGTATTGGTATGGAAGGTACCCGTGGATACGGCTAGCCATGGATTGTGAAGGAATAGTGGAAAAAGGAATAAACTTTATTTTTTGTTTGGGAACCGCCTATGATATATCTAGCATGGAAAGTGTTGGGAATTACTCGGTCGTTTTCATTGACGGGAAAAGTATGCCTCTCAAAACTTTTTATCTCTCAATTTATGCTTTGAGCTGTGGCACCTCTACAAATCCCTGCTTTCCTCTGTGAAGGGCCTATCTATTTACTTTATGCAATTTTTATTTTTATTTGAGTCTCCATCTTCTCTTATAAAGCACCAACTAGGGAGCACTATGATCATACTTGAGCATTGGATGTAGCTAATATGCGAGTGTGTTTCATGAATGGATAATTGATTGAGCAAGATGGGCTAGGGATAACTTTCTTTATTGTTGATATTTTGAAAGACATGGTTGCTTGTTGATATTCTTGAGTATTGAAATCTTCATGTCAAAACTATACTATTGCTTTAAACCATATAAAAGTCCAAATGTCCATGCTACAAAAGAAAAGAATATGTGATGAACATGTTAGGCAGAATTCCACATCAAAAATTCTGTTTTTATCATTTACCTACTTGAGGACGAGCAGGAATTAAGCATGGTGATGCTGATACGTCTCCAACGTATCCATAATTTTTTATTGTTCCATGCTGTAATATTATCATTCTTGAATGTTTTACAATCATTTTATTGCAACTTTATATCATTTTTTGGGACTAACCTATTGACATAGTGCCCAGTGCCAGTTGCTATTTTTTGCTTGTTTTTTACTTCGCAGAATATCAGTACCAAACAACGTCCTAACATAGCGGAACTTTTTGGAGAGTTTTTCTGGACCAGAAGACACCCAGTGGGCCGAAGAAGTACCAGAGGGGAGACCCATGGGGAGCTCAATCCACCAGGGCACGCCCAGGGTAGTTGTGCCGCCCACGGAGCCCCCCTGCACCGCCTCTTTGCCCTATAAATTCCCAAATATTCCAGAAACCCAAGGGGAGTCTACGAAACACAATTTCAGCCGCCGCGAGTTCCAGAACCACTAGATCCAATCTCTCACCATCACGGAGGGGTTCATCATCCTCATTGGTGCCTCTCTGATGATGCATGAGTAGTCCACCATAGACCTACGGGTACGTAGGCACTAGCTAGATGGCTTCCTCTCTCTCTTTTGATTCTCAATATAATGGTCTCTTGGAGATCTATTTGATGTAACTATTTTTGCGGTGTGTTTGTTGGGATCCGATGAACTTTGAGTTTATGATCAGATCTATGTCCATGAATATTATTTGAGTCTTCTTTGATCTCTTATATGCATGATTATTTATACCCTCGTATATCTTCTTCGAATCTTTGGTTTAGTGAGGCCAACTAGATCGATTTTTCTTGCCATGGGAAGAGGTGCTTTGTGATGGCTTCGATCTTGCGGTGTTCTTTCCCAGTGATAGAAGGGGAAGCAAGACACGCATGTATCATTGCTATTAAGGATAACAAGATGGGGGCTATTCCTACATGAATAGATCTTGTCTACATCATGTCATCATTCTTATTGCATTACTCCGTTTCTCCATGAACTTAATACACTAGATGCATGCTGGATAGTGGTCGATGTGTGGAGTAATAGTAGTAGATGCAGGCAGGACTCGGTCTACTAATCTTGAACATGATGCCTATATATTGATCATTGCCTTGGATATCGTCATAATTATTCGATCTTCTATCACTTGCCCAATAGTAATTTGTTTACTCACCGTGCACTATTTCTCGAGAGAAGCCACTAGTGAAATCTACGCCCCCGGGTCTATTCTTTATCATATTTGCTTTGAGATCTATTTTTATTCGCTTTTGTTTTCAGATCTATTATTCCAAAAACCCAAAAATACCTTGCTGCACTTTTTTATTACTTATTTTATTTCATGTGTTATCGAGATTTATTTATCCAATCTACCACAATTATTCTCCCGTCAACTTGACAATTTCTGGCGCCGTTACCTAGTAGGGATTAACAATCCCTCATATGCGTTGGGTTGCATGTATTTGTTCTTTGTGTGCAGGTACCATTTACATAGTGTTGCTTGGTTCTCCTACTGGATTGATACCTTGGTTTCACAACTGAGGGAAATTCCTATCGTAGCAGTACTGCATCATCCCTTCCTCTTTGGGGAAATACCAATGCAGTTCACATCTCTTTTTTGGCACCATTGCCGAGGAGTGAAGCGCTCTTGGTAAGTGGAAATTGGTAAGGAAAAATTATTACTACGTGCTGAAATTTATTGTCACTTGCTACGATGGAAAACCATCCTTTGAGGGGTTTGTTCAGGGTATCTTCACCTCGACCGGAACCACAATTTTTTGCCCCTCAACCTGCTGCACCTACTAAAAATATTGGTTATGAAATTCCTTCAGGTATGATAGAACAACTGCTAGCTAATCCATATGCAGGAGATGGAGCTGAACATCCTGATATGCACTTGATATATGTGGATGAAATTTGTGGATTATTTAATCTTGCAGGTTTATCCGAAGATGAAGCTAAGTAGAAGGTTTTCACTTTATCTTCGAAGGGAAAGACATTGAAATGGTATAGGCTACGATGATATTGGATCTTGGAACTGGAATCGATTGAAATTGGAATTTCACCAAAAAATTTATCCTATGCATCTAATTCATCGTGATCGGAATTATATATATAATTTTTGGCCTCGTGAAGGAGAAAGTATCGCTCTAGCTTGGGGGAGGCTTAAGTCAATGTTATATTCATGCCCCAATCATTTGCTCTCGAGAGAAATTATTATTCAGAACTTTTATGCTTGGCTTTCTCGTGATGATCAATCCATGCTCGATACTTCTTGTACTGGTTCTTTTATGAAGAAGATTATTGAATTCAGGTGGGATCTTTTAGAAAGAATTAAACACAACTCTGAAGATTGGGAACTCGACGAAGGTAAAGAGTCAGGTATTAAGCTTGAGTTTGATTGTGTTAAATCTTTTATGAATACGAATGCTTTCCACAAGTTTAGCACTAAATATAGACTTGACTCTAAGATAATAGCCTCTTTCTGTGAATCATTTGCTACTCATGTTGATCTCCCTAAGGAGAAGTGGTTTAAATATCATCCCCCTATTAAGGAAGAAATTAAAGATCCGGTAATACCTAAAGATGAAACTATCATTTTACAGTGTTGATCCAGTTGTGCCTACTGCTTACATTGAACAACCACCTTTCCCTGTTAGGATAAAGGAAAATGCTAAGGTTTCAACTATGGTTTGCAAAAGTAATATCAAAGTACCTAGACCTTCAGAAAAAATCAAAGTAGAACCTAGTGTTGCTATGGTTAAAGATCTCATTGTAGAATATATTGATGGGCATGTTATTTACTTCTATGATGAAGCTGCTAGAATTGCCAAACCCGATGAAAAAGATAAACATAGACCTGTTGTTGGCATGCCCGTTGTCTTAGTTAGAATAGGATAGCATTGTTATCATGGTTTATGTGACTTAGGTGCAAGTGTGATTGCTATTCCTTTTACCTTGTACCAAGAAATTATGAATGATATAGCACCCGCTGAAATAGAAGATATAGATGTTTCTATTAAACTTGCTAATAGAGACACCATCACACCACTTGGGATTGTTAGAGATGTTGAAGTCTTGTGTGGGAAAATAAAACATCCTACTGATCTTCTAGTTCTTGGTTCCCCACAAGATGAATTTTGTCCCATTATCTTTGGTAGACCTTTCTTGAACACTCTCAACGCTACTATAGATTGTCATAAACAAAATGTCAGTGTTAGCTTTGGTGATGAGTCTCATGAATTTAATTTCTCTAAGTTTAGTAGACAACCTCGTGATAAAGAATTACCTAGTAAGGATGAAATAATTGGTCTTGCTTCTATTGCCATGCCTGCTACTGATCCACTAGAACAACATTTGCTAGACCCTGAAAAGAAATGAAATAGATAAAATATTCTTTCAACAACAACCTCTGCTTAAACATAATTTGCCTATTGAAACTCTAGGAGGTCCTCCTCCACCTAAAGGTGATCCTGTGCTTTAATTAAAACAATTGCCTGACCCTTTGAAATATGCTTATCTTGATGAGAAAAAGATATATCCTGTTATTATTAGTGCTAATCTTTCAGAACATGAAGAAGAAAGACTATTGAAAATTCTGAAGAAGCACCAAGCTGCTATTGGGCATACTCTTGATGATCTTATGGGCATTAGTCCCACTCTCTGTCAGCACAAGATTAATATGGAACCTAATCCTAAATCCGTTGTTGATAACCAACGACGCTTCAATCCTAAAATGAAAGAAGTGGTAAGAACTGAAATATTAAAGCTTCTGGAAGTAGGTATAATCTATCCCATAGCTGATAGTTGATGGGTAAGTCCCGTTCATTGTGTCCCTAAGAAGGGAGGTATTACTGTTGTTCCTAATGATAAAAATGAACTTATTCCACAAATAATTGTTACTGGCTATAGAATGGTAATTGATTTTAGAAAGTTAAATAAAGCTACTAGAAAAGATCATTACCCTCTACCTTTTATTGATCAAATGCTAGAAAGACTATCTAAGCACACACACTTTTGTTTTCTTGATGGTTATTCTGTTTTTTCTCAAATACCTCTTTCACAACCTGGTCAAGAGAAAACCACCTTTACTTGTCCTTTTAGAACTTGTGCTTATAGACGTATGCCTTTTGGTTTATGCAATGCACCTGCTACCTTTCAAAGATGTATGACTGCTATATTCTGTGATTTTTGTGAAAAGGTTCTTGAGGTTCTCCTGGATGATTTTTCGGTTTATGGAACTTCTTTTGATGATTGCTTAAGCAACCTTGATCGAGTCTTTGCAGAGATGTGAGCAAACTAATCTTGTCTTGAATTGGGGGAAGTGCCATTTTATGGTTAATGAAGGTATTGTCTTGGGGCATAAAATTTCTGAACGAGGTATTGAGGTGGATAAAGCTAAAGTTGATGCAATTGAGAAAATGCCATATGCTAAAGATATTAAAAGTATTCATAGTTTTCTTGGTCATGCTGGTTTCTATAGGAGGTTTATTAAAGACTTCTCTAAAATTTCTAGGCCTCTTACAAATCTTTTACAAAAGGATGTTCCATTTGTTTTTTATGATGATTGTGTAGAAGCCTTTGAAACACTTAAGAAAGCCTTAACTTCTACACCGATTGTACAACCACCTAATTGGAACTTGCCTTTTGAAATTATGTGTGATGCTAGTGATTATGCTATTGGTGCTGTTCTAGGACAAAGGGTTGATAAGAAATTAAATGTTATCCATTATGCTAGTAAAACTCTAGACAGTGCCTGATACGTCCATTTTGCATCATGTTTCCTACTGTTATTTATAATGTTTTTATGCATAATAATGCTTTTTGGAGTATTTCTAATGCCTTTTCTCTCATATTATGTAAGGTTTACACAAAGAGGGAGAATACCGGCAGCTGGAATTCTGGACCTGGAAAAGCTACGTTAGTGTTACGTATTCTGCACATCTCGAAATGAGCTGAAAATTTACGGAGAATTGTTTTGGAATATATGACGAATATTGGAGCAAATAACTACCAGAGGGGGCCCACCAGGTGGGCACAACCTACCTGGGCACGCCAGGGAGCCTAGGCGCGCCCTGGTGGGTTGAGCCCTCCTTGGCCCACCTCCGGTGCCCCTCTTCTGGTATATAAGTCATTTTGAACTAGAAAAAAAATAAGGGGAAGACTTTCGGGATGAAGCGCCGCCGTCTCGAGGCGGAACTTGGGAAGGAACACTTTTGCCCTCCGGCGGAGCGATTCCGCCGGGGGAACATCCCTCCCGGAGGGGGAAATCATCGTCATCGTCATCACCAAAAACTCTCCCATCTTTGGGAGGGCAATCTCCATCAACATCTTCAATAGCACCAACTCCTCTCAAACCCTAGTTTATCTCTTGTGTTCAATCTTTGTACCGGAACCTTAGATTGGTGCTTGTGGGTGACTAGTAGTGTTGATTACATCTTGTAGTTAATTACTATATGGTTTATTTGGTGGAAGATTATATGTTAAGATCCATTATGCTATTTAATACCCCTCTGATCTTGAGCATGATTATTATTTGTGAGTAGTTACTTTTGTTCTTGATGTCACGAGAGAAGTCATGTTGCGAGTAATCATGTGAACTTGATATGTGTTCAATATTTTGATGATATGTATGTTGTGATTCCCTTAGTGGTGTCATGTGAACATCGACTACATGCCACTTCACTATATTTGGGCCTAAGGGAATGCACTGTGGAGTAGTTATTAGATGATGGGTTTCTAGAGTGACAGAAGCTTAAACCCTAGTTTATGCGCTACTCTGTCAGGGACTGATTTGGATCCAAAAGTTTAATGCTATGGTTACATTTTATCTTAATACTTTTGTCGTAGTTGCGGATGCTTGCGAGGGGGTTAATCATAAGTAGGAGGTTTGTTCAACTAAGAACAGCACCTAAGCACTGGTCCACCCACATATCAAATTATCAAAGTAGTAAACATGAATCAAACCAACATGATGAAAGTGATATGATGAAATTCCCGTGTACCCTCAAGAACGCTTTGCTTATCATAAGAGACTGTTTTGGCCAGTCCTTTGCCACAAAAGGATTGGGATACCTTGCTGCACATTATTTACCATTACTGTTACTTGCTCATTACAAATTATATTACTATCAAACTATCTGTTACCGACTATTTCAGTGCTTGTTGAAAATACCTTGCTGAGAACCACTTGTCATATCCTTCTGCTGCTCGTTGGGTTCGGCACTCTTACTTATCGAAAGGACTACGATTGATACCCTATACTTGTGGGTCATCAGTGCCCAACGAACTTATGCTACTACTGAAAAAGAATTATTAGACGTTGTGTACCTGAGCATGAATAGGAACAAATCCTATAAAATGTCACTCCGAAGCTTATGGGGGACATCATGCGGGAGATAGAACTGCTCATAAGGTATTGCAATCTGGTTTTTACTGGCCTACTCTCTTCTAGGATTCCCGTAAGTATGTTTTATCTTGTGATGAATGCCAAAGAATTGGTAATAATGGTAAGCACCAGGAAATGCCTATGAATTATTCTCTTGCTGTTGAACCATTTGATGTCTGGGGTTTTGATTATATGGGACCTTTTCCTTCCTCCAACGGGTATACACATATTTTGGTTGTTGTCGATTATGTTACTAAGTGGGTAGAAGATATTCCAACTAGTAGTGCTGATCACAACACCTCTATTAAAATGCTTAAGGAAGTTAGTTTCCCAAGGTTTGGAGTCCCTATATATTTAATGACTGGTGGTGGTTCACACTTTATTCATGGTGCTTTCCATAAAATGCTTGCTAAGTATGATGTTAACCATAGAATTGCATCAACCTATCATCCTCAATCTAGTGGTCAAGTTGAACTTAGCAATAGAGAAATAAAACTAATATTACAGAAAACTGTTAATAGGTCCCGAAAGAATTGGTCTAATAAATTGGATGATGCACTTTGGGCCTACCGAACAGCATATAAAAATCCTATGGGTATGTCTCCTTATAAGATGGTTTATGGAAAAGCTTGTCATCTGCCTCTTGAGTTATAACATAAAGCATATTGGGCAATAAAAGAACTCAACTATAATTTCAAACTTGCCGGTGAAAAGTGGTTATTTGATATTAGCTCATTAGATGAATGGAGAACCCAAGCTTATGAAAATGCCAAATTATTTAAAGAAAAAGTTAAAATATGGCATGATAAAAGATTCCAAAAGCGTGAATTCAAAGTTGGAGAATATGTTCTTTTGTACAACTCTCGTTTCAGATTCTTTGCAGGAAAACTTCTCTCCTAATGGGAAGGACCGTATATTATCGAAGAAGTTTATCGTTTTGGAGCTATCAAAATAAATAATGCCGAAGGTACAAACCCGAAGGTTGTCAATGGGCAAAGAATTAAACATTATATTTCAGGTACGCCTATTAATGTTGAAAGCAATATTATTCAAACCATGACACCCGAGGAACACATAAAAGAGGCCTTCCGGAACACTCCAGGATAATTAAAAAAGAGGAGGTACGTGATACAGTAAGTAAACGGACTTCGAAACATCCGCAAACATATTTTCTGTCAATTTTGGAATATATTACAAATATGGAAAATAAGATACAACCAGGAAGGCACCCGTGGAGAGCACAAGACACCAGGGCGCGCTAGGGCCCCCTAGCGCGCCCATGTGGGTTGTACCCACCACGGTAACCTTCCGGACTCCATTTTCCTCCCGTTTGCTTGTTTTCCAAGATAAAAAATCTTTATATACCCCCCGAACCTATTGACCACCATATCACGGAGAAATCTTCTATTCTTCTTTCTTGCTGCTTTGTGACAGATCTAAAAAATATATCGTCTCAAGATTCAGAGGTGGATTGCCCAGTTTCTTATCGGCCGTTGGATAAAAATATCTTCAAGGACACCTAACCCTATATATGGTTCACTGATGAGGAAGATGAAGATGAACCAGTCCCTCCTTGTTTCAAGAAAGAAAGCAAGGAAGCATTATGCAAGAGGATAATAAAGCTTGAGACGGAGAACGATGAGTTGAGGATGGATAATTTTACCCTTCGACGCAAGCTGGAGAAAAAAGAGGATGAACTCGCTACTACCTCATCATCGCCATCCCCTTCTTCATCACCAAAGGAGACTTGAGTTCATGGTATGGACACTCCCCTTGGCTTGTGCCAAGCTTGGGGGAGATTTCCTGGTATCGTATCACCACTACTATCTTTGCTTTTATCTATTTTAGTTTGATCTTGAGTTTCCTATGATTTAGTTGAATAAAAGTTTAGTCCGATCCTTTCTTTTCGAGTGTTTGCTTAGTGATCTATCTATCCTTGTAATCGTGTGCGAGATTTATAATAAATTTGAGCTTGAGTTTTGTTTCTATCTATCCTTGTAATCGCCATCCCCTTCTTCATCACCAAAGGAAGGAAAATAAATGAAAACAATCATATGCTAATCTTATTGTAAGTAATGACATCACATAAGGAAAAGTATAAGTGGTAAAATTTGTTGGAGCTTGACAAACATAGCATTAGTCAATGATGCAACTCATGAAAGAATTAATAAGGGAAGAGAAGATTCAGTTGCAAATACACTATCTTGGACATCTTTTATGATTGTGAGCCCCCATTAAATATTTTGTGTCAAAATAGTTGACGTTGGACAAGGAAGACAACGTAACGATTTATGTTTGTTAATATTAACATAGAAGTTATATTGTCATAGATCCTTTAACATGTGGTGCTTGCTCAATATATTTTCTATCCAAAAATTCCGCACTAAGTAGAGATACTACTTGTGCATCCAAAACCCTTAACCCAAATCTTATTTTGAGGGTCCACCATACCTACCTATGGATTGAGTAAGATCCTTCAAGTAAGTTGTCATCGATGCAATAAGGCAATAAAAATTGCTTCTAAATGTGTTGGATCATTTAGTGTAAGAGAAAATTGAGAGTTGTACGAACTTGTGATGGCAAAGTAATAAAAGCGACGGACTACATAATAAAGGTTGCTATCATTAGGGGCAATATAACATGACGTTCTTTTGCATTAAGGGATTTGGCATACAAACAAGTAAGTGCATGACAACCTCTGCTTCCCTCTACGAAGGGCCTATCTTTTACTTTTATGCATCTACTTTTTTGAAGAGTCAAAGTTTTCTTATCTATTCCTTTTTATTTTCTCTTTTTGCAAGCATCATGTGGTGAGGAAAGATCTAGGCACATATATCCAGTTGGATATGAATGGGCATGAGTTATTATTGTTGACATTACCCCTGAGGTGAATACATTGGGAGGCGAAACTATAAGCCCCTATCTTTCTATGTGTCCAGTTGAAACTTTTTGTTCATGTGTACGCTGTGAGTGTTTGCAATCCTAGAAGATTAAATGATGGTTGAGTATGTGAACTTGCCTAAATGCTCCGATACGTGACCCTTCCTGAAAATATGATGAATTGTAGTTGCAATGTTGACTGAGAACATAGTTTGTTGGTTTTCAATAAGGTTTATGCTTTATACTTCAATGTTGTGAGGAATTGTTACTTGTTCATGAGAAGTTATATGATAAAAGTTATTTGACAAAGTTTTATGTTAAAGTTCTTTGCTGTTATAATAATATGCATGATGCTTCTATGTCCTTATTTTGTTTTTATCGACACCTCTCTCTCTAATCATGTGGACATGTTTTTCAATTTCGGTTTTCGCTTGAGGACAAGCAAGGTCTAAGCTTGGGGGAGTTGATACGTCCATTTTGCATCATGTTTTCCTACTGTTATTTATAATGTTTTTATTCATAATAATGCTTTTGCGAGTATTTCTAATGCCTTTTCTCTCATATTATGCAAGGTTTACACAAAGAGGGAGAATACTGGCAGCTGGAATTCTGGACCTGGAAAAGCTACGTCAGAGTTACCTATTCTGGACATCTCCAAATGAGCTGAAACTTTACGGAGAATTATTTTGGAATAAAATAAAAAATACTAGAGCAAATAACTACCGGAGGAGGCCGACGAGGTGGGCACAACCCACTTGGGCATGCCAGGGCCCCCAGGCGTGCCCTGGTGGGTTGTGCCCTCCTCTGTCCACCTCCGATGCCCCTCTTCTAGTATATAAATCATTTTGACCTAGAAAAAATAAGGAGAGGACTTTCGGGACGAAGCATCGTTGTCTCGAGGCGGAACATGGGCAAGAGCACTTTCGCCCTCCGGCGGAGCGATTCTGTCAGGGGAACATCCCTCCCGGAGGGGTAATCATCGTCATCGTCATCACCAACAACTCTCCCATCTTTGGGATGGCAATCTTCATCAACATCTTCAACAACACCAACTCCTCTCAAACCCTAGTTCATCTCTTGTGTTCAATCTTTGTACCGGAACCATAGATTGGTACTTGTGGGTGACTAGTAGTGTTGATTACATCTAGTAGTTGATTACTATATGGTTTATTTGGTGGAAGATTATATGTTAAGATCCATTATGATATTTAATACCCCTCTGATCTTGGGCATGATTATTGTTTGTGAGTAGTTAATTTTGTTCTTGAGGTCACGAGAGAAGTCAAGTTGCGAGTAATCATGTGAACTTGATATGTGTTCGATATTTTGATGATATGTATGTTGTGATTCCCTTAGTGGTGTCATGTGAACGTCTACTACATGGCACTTCACCATATTTGGGCCTAGGGGAATGCATTGTGGATTATTTTTTAGATGATGGGCTGCTAGAGTTGAAGGAAATATGCCCTAGAGGCAATAATAAAGTTGTTATTTATATTTCCTTATATCATGATAAATGTTTATTATTCATGCTAGAATTGTATTAACCGGAAACTTGATACATGTGTGAATACATAGATTAAACAATGTGTCCCTAGTATGCCTCTACTTGACTAGCTCGTTAATCAAAGATGGTTAAGTTTCCTGACCATAGACGTGTGTTGTCATTTGATGAACGGGATCACATCATTAGGAGAATGATGTGATGGACAAGACCCATCCGTTAGCTTAGCATTATGATCGTTAAGTTTTATTTCTAAAGCTTTCTTCATGACTTATACACATTCCTCTGACTATGAGATTATGCAACTCCCGAATACCGGAGGAACACCTTGTGTGCTATCAAACGTTACAACGTAACTGGGTGATTATAAAGATGCTCTACAGGTGTCTCCGAAGGTGTTGTTGGGTTGGCATAGATCGAGATTAGGATTTGTCACTCCGAGTATCGGAGAGGTATCTCTGGGCCCTCTCGGTAATGCACATCATATGAAGCCTTGCAAGCAATGTGACTAATGAGTTAGTTACGGGATGATGCACTACAGAACGAGTAAAGGGACTTGCCCGTAACGAGATTTAACTAGGTATGATGATACCGACGATCGAATCTCGGGCAAGTATCATACCGATGACAAAGGGAATAACGTATGTTGTTATGCGGTTTGACCGATAAAGATCTTCGTAGAATATGTAGGAACCAATATGAGCATCCAGGTTCCACTATTGGTTATTGACCGAAGATGTGTCTCAGTCTTGTCTACATAGTTCTCGAACCCATAGGGTCCGCACGCTTAACGTTCGATGACGATTTGTATTATGAGTTTATGTGATTTGATGACCGAAGTTTGTTTGGAGTCCCAGATGAGATCACGGACATGACGAGGAGTCTAGAAATGGTCGAGACATAAAGATTGATATATTGGACCATGCTATTCAGACACCGGAAGTGTTCTGGATGGTTTCGGGTAAAAATGGAGTGCCGGAGGGGTTACCGGAACCCCCCGGGGAAGTATTGGGCCTTAGTGGGCCTTAGGGGAGAGAGAGGGCAGCAGCCAGGAGGTGGCGTGCGCCCCCCCAAGGGGAGTCCGAATAGGACTAGGGGAGGGGGGCGCGGCCCCTCTTTCCCTCTCCCTCTCCCTCTCCTTCCTTCTTCCCCCTTCCCTCTTGGTGGAATCCTACTAGGACTTGGAGTCCTAGTAGGACTCCCCTCCTTGGGCGCGCCCCCTAGGGCCGGTCGGCCTCCTCCCTCCCTCCTTTATATACGGGGGAGGGGAGCACCCCAAAGACACAAGTTGATCTTTTAACCGTGTGCGGTGCCCCCCTCCACAGTTACACACCTCGATCATATCGTCGTAGTGCTTAGGCGAAGCCCTACGCCGGTAACTTCATCATCACCGTTGCCATGTCGTCGTGCTGACGGAACTCTCCCTCGACCTCAACTGGATCAAGAGTTCGTGGGATGTCATTGAGCTGAATGTGTGCTGAACACGGAGGTGCCGTACGTTCGGTACTTGGATCGGTCAGATCGTGAAGACGTTTGACTACATCAACCGCGTTACTAAACGCTTCCGCTTTCGGTCTACGAGGGTACATGGACACACTCTCCTGTCTCATTGCTATGCATCTCCTAGATAGATCTTGCGTGATCGTAGGATTTTTTTTGAAATACTACCTTCCCCAACAGTGGCATCCGATCCAGGTCTATGCGTAGATGTTATATGCACGAGTAGAACACAAAGAGTTGTGGGCGATAATAATCATACTGCTTACCAGCATGTCATACTTTGATTCAGCGGTATTGTTGGATGAAGCGGCCCAGACCGACATTACATGACCGCGTTCATGAGACTGGTTCTACCGACATGCTTCGCACACAGGTGGCTAGTGGGTGTCTGTTTCTCCAACTTTAGTTGAATCGAGTTTGACTACGCCCGGTCCTTGTTGAAGGTTAAAACAGCACACTTGATGAAAAATCGTTGTGGTTTTGATGCGTAGGTAAGAACGGTTCTTGCTAAGCCTGTAGCAGCCACGTAAAACTTGCAACAACAAAGTAGAGGACGTCTAACTTGTTTTTGCAGGGCTTGCTGTGATGTGATATGGTCAAGACATGATGAGATATAAATTGTTTTATGAGATGATCATGTTTTGTAACCATTATTGGCAACTGGCAGGAGCCTTATGATTGTCGCTTTATTGTATGAAATGCAATAGCCATGTAATTTCTTTACTTTATCACTATGCATTAGCGATAGTTGTAGAAGCAATAGTTGGCGAGACGATAATGACGCTACGATGGAGATCAAGGTGTCAAGCCGGTGACGATGGAGATCATGACGGTGCTTCGGTGATGGAGATCATGAGCACAAGATGATGATGGCCATATCATGTCACATATTTTGATTGCATGTGATGTTTATCTGTTATGCATCCTATTTTGCTTAGTACGGCGGTAGCATTATAAGATGATCCCTCACTAAATTTCAAGGTAAAAGTGTTCTCCTTGAGTATGCACCGTTGCGACAGTTCGTCATGCCAAGACACCACGTGATGATCGGGTGTGATAAGCTCTATGTTCGCATACAACGGGTGCAAGACAGTTTTGCACGTGCGGAATACTCGGGTTAAACTTGACGAGCCTAGCATATGCAGATATGGCCTCGGAACACTGGAGACCGAAAGGTCGAACATGAATCATATAGTAGATATGATCAACATAGAGATGTTCACCATTGAAAACTACTCCATCTCACGTGATGATTGGACATGGTTTAGTTGATATGGATCACGTGATCATTTAGATGACTGGAGGGATGTCTATCTAAGTGGGAGTTCTTAAGTAATATGATTAATTGAACTTAATTTATCATGAACTTAGTCATGATAGTTTTTGCACATCTATGTTGTAGATCAATGGCCCGTGCTACCATTCCCTTGAATTTTAATGCGTTCCTAGAGAAAGCTAAGTTGAAAGATGATGGTAGCAACTACACGGAGTGGGTCCGTAACTTGAGGATTATCCTTATTGCTACACAGAAGAATTATGTCCTTGATGCACCGCTGGGTGAAAGGCCTGCTACAGGAGCAGATGCTGACGTTATGAACGTCTGGCAAGCTCGATCTGATGACTACTCGATAGTTCAGTGTGCCATGCTTTACGGCTTAGAATCGGGACTTCAAAGACGTTTTGAACGTCATGGAGCATATGAGATGTTTTAGGAGTTGAAGTTAATATATCAAGCAAATGGCTGAGTTGATAGATATGAAGTCTCCAACAAGTTCTATAGCTGCAAGATGGAGGAGAACAGTTCTGTCAGTGAACACATACTCAGAATGTCTGGGTACAATAACCACTTGACTCAGCTGGGAGTTAATCTTCCGGATGATTGTGTTATTGATAGAGTTCTTCAATCGCTACCACCAAGCTACAAAGCCTTCGTGATGTACTATAATATGCAAGGGATGAATAAGACAATTCCCGAGCTCTTCGCTATGCTCAAAGCTGCGGAGATAGAAATCAAGAAAGAACATCAAGTGGTGATGGTTAACAAGACCACTAGTTTCAAGAAAAAGGGCAAGGGAAAGAAGGGGAACTTCAAGAAGAACAACAAGCAAGTTGCTGCTCCCGGGAAGAATTCCAAGTCTGGACCCAAGCCTGAAACTGAGTGCTTCTACTGCAAAGGGACTGGTCACTGGAAGCGGAACTGCCCCAAGTATTTGGCGGATAAGAAGGATGGCAAAGTAAACAAAGGTATATTTGATATACATGTTATTGATGTGTACCTTACTAATGCTCATAGTAGTGCCTGGGTATTTGATACCGGTTCGGTTGCTCATATTTGTAACTCGAAACAGGGGCTACGGATCAAATGAAGATGGGCTAAGGATGAGGTGACGATGCGCGTCGGGAATGGTTCCAAGGTCGATGTGATCGCCGTCGACACGCTACCTCTACATCTACCTTCGGGATTAGTTTTAGACCTGAATAATTGTTATTTGGTGCCAGCGTTGAGCATGAACATTATATCTGGATCTTGTTTGATGCGAGACGGTTATTCATTTAAATCAGAGAATAATGGTTGTTCTATTTATATGAGTAATATCTTTTATGGTCATGAACCCTTGAAGAGTGGTCTATTTTTGTTGAATCTCGATCGTGGTGATACACATATTCATAATATTGATGCCAAAAGATGCAAAGTTGATAATGATAGTGCAACATATTTGTGGCACTGCCGTTTAGGTCATATTGGTGTAAAGCGCATGAAGAAACTCCATGCTGATGGACTTTTGGAATCACTTTATTATGAATCATTTGATGCTTGCGAACCATGCCTCATGGGCAAGATGACTAAGACTCCGTTCTCCAGAACAATGGAGCGAGCTATGGACTTATTGGAGATAATACATACCGATGTATGCGGTCCGATGAGTGTTGAGGCTCGCGGCGGGTATCGTTATTTTCTGACCTTCACAGATGATTTGAGCAGATATGGGTATAACTACTTAATGAAAAATAAGTCTGAAACATTTGAAAAGTTCAAAGAATTTCAGAGTGAAGTGGAAAATCATCGTAACAAGAAAATAAAGTTTCTACGATCTGATCGTGGAGGCGAATATTTGAGTTACGAGTTTGGTCTTCTGCCTCGAAAACTGATACGACCCTGCTCTGCTCTATCACCAGACCGCAGTCACCACCCTCGCTCCCACCTTCGCTCCCCCTCTCCACCATGGCAAACTACCCCTTGAACCCGGTGCCGTTCCTACCACCGGGTTTCGTCGTCGAGCCGGGGCCAGCAGATCGCATCGTCCGGAGCGGGATGGTGGTCGGCCCGATTCCTCCTCTGAATCACGACTACCTTGCCATTGCTGAAGCCAGTCAGTTTGTTCCTCTGCATCGTCGTGCCGCCATCCGCACTGCTATCCAAGGTTTGCTTCATGAAGCCCAACTTTTCACCACTAAGACTAGTGATCATCCTTTGGGCATTGGGATCTTTGGATTTGCGGATTCCTTCCTCAGAGATACTGCTGTAGCCACCCCTCTGGAACTAGAGGAAGAAGACTTGCTCATTACTTTTGTTCCGCATCTTGAGGCTCTCAATAGGCGCACAACATCTTTTGGTCCTGAGATATGGATGATGTATTTTGGTTTCCCCCATGACTATAAAACGGGTTACTATATTAACAAGTCTTTAGGGGGATTTGGATCTTTGGTGTCTTGGTATAACCCTCGTCAGGATAGAAGGTTCATGTTGATCAAAGCTAGAGTGATTAGTCTGCGGCTAGTCCCTAAGAGTTTTGTGGTGTGGCAACTGGGAGGTGCACGGGATTGCTGGACTGTCCAAATCACTATCTTGTGTAGCAATGATTGGAATGCGCTCCTTCCTGAAGTTCCACCTGCAGGCGAAGAACCACCTCCTCCGGACGGCAACCCGCATCCACAGTTTGGTCCAGAGCTCACTGCGGAACAGCTTTATCAACAACAAGTGCATAACTGGCTTGTTCAGAATGCAGCTCCGGCCAATGGTGGTCAGCAAGGCAATAATGGATGGGGTGAATGGCAGGCGCAACCAGCACCGCCTGTTGTCCAATTGCCACCATATCTGATGAATTTTCAAGCTTGGCTGGCCGCGCAGGGACTGACTGTGCAACATGGGTTGGTACCTGAGAACAACCTGGAGGATAGTGCTACTCAAGCTTGGAATGACTCGCTCACAGTCTCTGATGAGGTTAGTTCGGATCACTCGGAGTCTGCTTTTGCCATGGTGATTGTCGACACACCAGACCATCAGGAGACGGTGCCAGTGGTGCCTGCTGAATTTCTTACTGTTACTGTTGCAATGCATAATGAGGGGATGCGCTTCGGTCTCTCTACCCATGGAGAAACGCTCATGAATCTTTTGCTTGCAGACCCAACTTCCCGCCAACTGCTCAACAATGCTCTGTTTTCAGCAATTCGTCCTGTTCTGGCCACCTGGGGCCCTTGGAGCAGTGGCTACGGGCTGAGATCCAACTTGCTGGTAGAAGTACAGGTTTCTGTCGACTCGGAGGGGCTACAATTCAGACAATTACCCAACTCAACCATTGGCTCTGCTGTGATCATCACTGAGCTGAATGAGTCCTTATTTGAGGTAGAGCAACTGACTCTAGAGACAACACCTGCTATGCAACTCTTACCTGCTGCCCCCCAGCTCTGTCCTCGTCGGAATTCCCAGTGCAGACTGCTGAGATCACAGCCAATCAGCCTGAGGATTTGCAGCTGGCTGCCTCTGAAGCTGTGCAGTCTGAAGATGTTCAGACAACTGAAACTGTTGAACCTGTTGCTGTTCAGTCTGACGAACAGATCTTCTCCACCAGTACTGAAGTGATGTCTGAATCCTTCTCTTCGGACATGGACACACTAAGCAGCGTGATGTCTGAGCCCACCCTAATCTCAGAGAGTTCCACCATGAACCCTAGCACTCAGAAGTAGGGCAAAAGGAAGATGCCAGTGCCCATTGATACAACCAATCTCCGACGCAGCAACAAGTCCACCAAGTATGATGGCTTTCGGGTTCCACAGCCTACTGATTCTCGCCAGCAGAAATCCAAGGTTAAACCTCGTCTGATCCCTTAGGCCGCGGCTGATGCTACACAGCGCACTCCTAAAGTACAAACCTCTGAATTTCAAGATCTTGCTGTCCCACCTCCAACTCCACTTGCTACTATGCAAGAAGTGGGCACACAACTGTGCGCCATCCCAGCTGAGGAGCTGTCTCATGCAGCTCTTACCAAGGGGCCCGAGGACTCCACCTCCTCCGCCTAATCTATTTGCGCGCTCTTTTAATTGCTTTTTAAGTCGATGGTACTTTTGCAGAGTTGGAATGTGCTCTGTTGGAATATTTGAGGTCTTAATTCCCCCGATAAACATTTAGCTCTTTCAAATGCGATCAATGCTAGTGGCTGCGCCGTTATTTGTCTTCAGGAGACCAAAATGCCTTCTTTTGATGCAGCCATGCTCAAGGCTTTATGCCCTCAACGTTTTGATAAGTTTGCTTTTATCCCGTCGCAAGGAGCCTCGGGCGGCATCATAATGATCTGGAATAGTAGTTTGTTCACGGGCGATGTCTTTTTAACTGAACATTTTGCTCTGGGCATAGAATTCACTTCCACTCAATCAGCGCATCGGTGGAAATTGATTAATGTGTACGGCCCGTGCCAGGGTGAACAACGCGACAAGTTTACTAAATGGCTCTTCGACATTGATATCCCATCTTCTGAAGATTGGCTCATTCTTGAGGATTTCAATTACATTCGATCGCCTGATAATCGTAGCAAACCTGGTGGTAATGTGCATGATATGTTCATATTTAATGATTTCATCCGACAAAAGATGCTCACGGAAATTCCTATCAAAGGTAGAAGCTATACCTGGTCAAACATGCAACATAACCCACTGCTTGAGCAACTCGACTGGGTTTTCACCTCTCTAAATTGGTCTGCCTCCTTCCCCAATACGATTGTCAACCCACTTGGCAGACCGGTTTCAGATCATATTCCTTGCTCGGTGGTTATCCAGACCACGATTCCTAAAAGCAAAATCTTCAGGTTCGAAACATATTGGATCGCGCACCCTGGGTTTATGGATGTCGTAGAGCAGGCTTGGAACAAACCTATCCGCCACGGGAAAAATTTGAATGCAGCGTCCAGCCTATGTCAAAAGCTCAAGTCTGTTCGTCATGCCCTCTCCCAATGGAGTAAAAAGATTTCCCGCCTCAAAGTTGCCATTGAAAACACCAAAAAAGCCATCCTAGAAATGGACTCCATTGCAGACCGCCGAAGTCTCACGATACCTGAAAGGAACTTCCTGGCCATACTTAAAAAACACCTTCTCCGGCTTTTGCAATACCAGAAGGAATATTGGAAAAAACGATGCACTATCAGATGGATTAAGTTTGGCGATGAAAATTCAAAGTTTTTTCTGGCCGTGGCAACAGAACGGTACAGACGAAATTGCATCTCCACCCTACAAACGACAAATGGCACGACTGTTGATGATCATGTGGGCAAAGAGTCAATTCTTTTTGAGACCTTCAAAGATCGCCTCGGGAAATCCAATCCTCAACCTATGCGATTCAACCTGTCCAAGTTGTTTAGATCACATGTGGATTTTGATAGCCTCACCACTCCTTTCACACATACAGAAATTGATGCAGTTATCAAGGAAATGCCGGCTGATCGCGCACCTGGGCCTGACGGTTTCAACGGTGCTTTTTTAAAAGCGTGTTGGCCGATCATCAAGTCAGACTTTTATCAGCTTTGTGAAGAATTTCACTTGGGCAAACTGAACTTGGAAAGTCTCAACTATGGATTCATCACTCTGATACCTAAAAAAATGCCCCGGAGAATGTTAATGATTATCGACCCATCACGCTCCTTAACTGTTGTCTCAAGATGATCACCAAAATCCTTGCCAATAGACTTCAGAAAATCATCCTCCAAATTGTCCATCGCAACCAATATGGCTTTCTACGTGGTAGATCCATACATGACTGCCTGGCCTGGGCCTTCGAATACATCCACCAATGTCATGCTTCCAAACGAGAAATTTTATTATTGAAGTTTGATTTTGCCAAGGCTTTCGACACTATAGAACACTCGGCTATGCTGCAAATTATGAAGAATATGGGATTTAACAAGCAATGGCTCCAATGGATAGAATGCATCTTTGCCTCTGGGAAATCTTCGGTTCTTCTCAATGGGTCTCCGGGTCGCCAATTCCAATGCAAATGTGGAGTCCGACAAGGTGATCCTCTGTCACCTTTGATCTTCGTGTTGGCCGCTGATTTACTCCAACTGGCAATTAATGATGCTCTGGCTAATAATCTCTTGCAACATCCGATCCCACCCACTTCTGAGGAGAATTACCCGGTCGTTCAATATGTGGATTACACCATCATTGTCATGCCGGCATGCCAGGAGCAAGTCATTCGCATGAAGCGGATTCTGACTGATTATGCTGTCTCAATCGGGCTCAAAATCAATTTCCATAAATCAACTATGATTCCGATCAACACCCCCCATGACAAATGCAAAAGCCTCGTGGACCTATTTGGATGCACCATTGCCAGCATGCCCTTCACCTACCTAGGCCTGCCACTTGGCACGACCAAACCGACGGTTCTTGATATGGCCCCTATGGTTTGCAAGGCTGAACGCAGAATTACCGCAGCTATGTCCCTGATGTCGTATGCCGGAAAACTGGCTCTTGTGAACTCCCTCATCACGGCACTTGCGATCTATCCCATGGGAACCCTCAGACTCCCTCCTAAGATACTCGAACAGCTGGATAAAATCAGAAGGCATTGCTTATGGAAAAAGAAGACAGAGTTTGGGGAGAAATGCACCCCCTGGCTGCGTGGGACATGATCTGCCTTTCCAAGAGATGTGGTGGTCTTGGGGTGCTAAATCTTTGTATCCAAAATGATGCCCTTCTGCTCAAGATGCTACACAAGTTCTATAACCGTCACGACATCCCATGGGTAAACCTAATCTGGTGCACTTACTACAATGGCATTGTCCCGCACGCAGCTGAACCCTCTGGCTCATTCTGGTGGAAAGACCTCATCAAGCTCATGCCTACCTATCGTGGGGTTACAACTGTACAAATCAACTGTGGTTCTACGGCTCTGTTTTGGAAGGACATGTGGAATGAATCTATCTACACCACATCCTCCCCACGAGCATTCTCCTTCGCTGCCAATGAAGATATTTCAGTTCGAGAGTTCCTAGCAACCACTGACTTGGCTGCAACCTTTCACCTACCACTCTCCATGCAAGCCCATGACGAGCTGCGACAAATTCAACAAGAGGTCTCTCATATCACCCTGTGCGACTCAAGTGGTAAATGGATTTGTGCATGGGGAGCCCAGACATTCAAGACCTCTGCCTACTACACCTTCGTCTTCCGGGACGTGCAGGCCCATGATGGGTTCAAATGGCTTTGGAAGGCCAAATCAATCCCCAAAATCAAGGTGTTTGGCTGGTTCTTACTATCTGACCGACTCAATACACGCAATATGCTCAGCAGGCGACACTACAATATTGGTGACAACCTAGACTGCCTCCTTTGCAACCAGCACATTGAGGAGACTGTGGAGCACCTGTTCTTTGGCTGCACCTTCAGTAGATCATGCTGGCATCTCTTGGGTATTCACTGGCCGACGCAGGGTAACAGGCTGGATATGATCTCACACCTAAAAATGAGGCATGGGCGTAAAATGATCATGGACATCTTTTTGGTGGCTGCATGGAGCCTCTGGAAGGAACGCAACAACAACTACTTTCGACATGTGACCCCAACAGTCGCCTCCTGGAGGACACGCTTCAAAAAGGACTTTTCTGATATTAGCCATAGGCTACCACCACATAAGAAACACTTAGTGGCCACGATTATTGCTGCTATTATCTAGCCACCACCCCCCATGTAACCCCCACCCCCCCATGTAACTCCCCCCCTCTCTTGTAAATACCATGTAACACCACCCCCCTTTTTTTTAATATATATGCAGTAGGAAACTCTCCTACTGTCTCAATTTTAAAAAAAACAATGCGGAATAGTTTCGCAACTCACGCCACCTGAAACACCATAGTGTAATGGTGTGTCCGAACGTCGTAACCGTACTTTATTAGATATGGTGCGATCTAAGATGTCTCTTACCGATTTACCACTGTCGTTTTGTGGTTATGCATTAGAGACGGCTGCATTCACGTTAAATAGGGCACCATCTAAATCCGTTGAGACGACACCGTATGAACTGTGGTTTGGCAAGAAACCTAAGCTATCGTTTCTTAAAGTTTGGGGTTGCGATGCTTATGTGAAAAAACTTTAGCCTGATAAGCTCAAACCCAAATCGGAGAAATGCGTCTTCATAGGATACCCAAAAGAAACTATTAGGTACACCTTCTATCACAGATCCGAAGGCAAGATATTTGCTGCTAAGAATGGATCCTTTCTAGAGAAGGAGTTTCTCTCGAAAGAAGTGAGTGGGAGGAAAGTAGAACTTGATGTGGTAGTGGTACCTTCTCTTGAATTGGAAAATAGTTCATCACGGAAATCAGTTCCAGTGATGCCTACACCAATTAGTGAGGAAGCTAACGATGATGATCATGAAACTTCAGATCAAGTTACTACAGAACCTCGTAGGTCATCTAGAGTATGTTCCGCACCAGAGTGGTACGGTAATCCTGTTCTGGAAGTCATGTTACTAGACCATGGCGAACCTATGAACTATGAGCAAGCGATGATGAGCCCAGATTCCGTGAAATGGCTTGAGGCCATGAAATCTGAGATGGGATCCATGTATGAGAACAAAGTATGGACTTTGGTTGACTTGCCCGATGATCGGCAAGCCATAGAGAATAAATGGATCTTCAAGAAGAAGACTGACGCTGACGGTAATGTTACTGTCTACAAAGCTCGACTTGTTGCGAAAGGTTTTCGACAAGTTCAAGGAGTTGACTACGATGAGACCTTCTCACCCGTAGTGATGCTTAAGTCTGTCCGAATCATGTTAGCAATTGCCGCGTTTTATGATTATGAAATCTGGCAAATGGATGTCAAAACTGCATTCCTTAATGGATTTCTCAAAGAAGAGTTGTATATCATGCAACCAGAAGGTTTTGTCGATCCAAAAGGTGCTAACAAAGTGTGCAAGCTCCAGCGATCCATTTATGGACTGGTGCAAGCATCTCAGAGTTGGAATATACGCTTTGATGAATTGATCAAAGCATATGGTTTTATACAGACTTTTGGAGAAGCCTGTATTTACAAGAAAGTGAGTGGGAGCTCTGTAGCATTTCTGATATTATATGTGGATGACATATTATTGATTGGAAATGATATAGAATTTTTGGATAGCATAAAAGGATACTTGAATAAGAATTTTTCAATGAAAGACCTCGGAGAAGCTACTTATATATTGGGCATCAAGATCTATAGAGATAGATCAAGACGCTTAATTGGACTTTCACAAAGCACATACCTTGATAAAGTTTTGAAGAAGTTCAAAATGGATCAGTCAAAGAAAGGGTTCTTGCCTGTGTTACAAGGTGTTAAGTTGAGTGAGACTCAATGCCCGACCACTGCAGAAGATAGAGAGAAAATGAAAGTCATTCCCTATGCCTCAGCCATAGGTTCTATCATGTATGAAATGCTGTGTACCAGACCTGATGTGTGCCTTGCTATAAGTTTAGTAGGGAGGTACCAAAGTAATCCAGGAGTGGATCACTAGACAGCGGTCAAGAACATCCTGAAATACCTGAAAAGGACAAAGGATATGTTTCTCGTTTATGGAGGTGACAAAGAGCTCATCATAAATGATTACATCGATGCTAGCTTTGACACTGATCCGGATGACTCTAAGTCACAAACCGGATACGTATTTATATTGAATGGTGGAGCTGTCAGTTGGTGCAGTTCCAAGCAAAGCGTCATGGCGGGATCTACATGTGAAGCGGAGTACATAGCTGCTTCGGAAGCAGCGAATGAAGGAGTCTGGATGAAGGAGTTCATATCCGATCTAGGTGTAATACCTAGTGCATCGGGTCCAATGAAAATCTTTTGTGACAATACTGGAGCAATTGCCTTAGCGAAGGAATCCAGATTTCACAAAAGAACCAAACACATCAAGAGACGCTTCAACTCCATCCGCGATCAAGTCAAGGAGGGAGACATAGAGATTTGCAAGATACATACGGATCTGAATGTTGCAGATCCGTTGACTTAGCCTCTTCCACGAGCAAAACATGATCAGCACCAAGACTCCATGGGTGTTAGAATCATTACAATGTAATCTAGATTATTGACTCTAGTGCAAGTGGGAGACTAAAGGAAATATGCCCTAGAGGCAATAATAAAGTTGTTATTTATATTTCCTTATATCATGATAAATGTTTATTATTCATGCTATAATTGTATTAACCGGAAATTGATACATGTGTGAATACATAGACAAAACAATGTGTCCCTAGTATGCCTCTACTTGACTAGCTCGTTAATCAAAGATGGTTAAGTTTCCTGACCATAGACATGTGTTGTCATTTGATGAACGGGATCACATCATTAGGAGAATGATGTGATGGACAAGACCCATCCTTTAGCTTAGCATTATGATCGTTAAGTTTTATTGCTAAAGCTTTCTTCATGACTTATACACATTCCTCTGACTATGAGATTATGCAACTCCTGAATACCGGAGGAACACCTTGTGTGCTATCAAACGTCACAATGTAACTGGGTGATTATAAAGATGCTCTACAATGTAACTGGGTGATTATAAAGATTAAGATTTGTCACTCCGAGTATCGGAGAGGTATCTCTGGGCCCTCTCGGTAATGCACATCAAATGAAGCCTTGCAAGCAATGTGACTAATGAGTTAGTTATGGGATGATGCACTACAGAACAAGTAAAGAGACTTGCCGGTAACGAGATTGAATTAGGTATGATCATACCGACGATCGAATCTCGGGCAAGTATCATACCGATGACAAAGGGAATAACGTATGTTGTTATGCGGTTTGACCGATAAAGATCTTCGTAGAATATGTAGGAGCCAATATGAGCATCCAGGTTCCGCTATTTGTTATTGACCGGAGATGTGTCTCTGTCATGTCTACATAGTTCTCGAACCCGTAGGGTCCGCACGCTTAACGTTCGATGACGATTTGTATTATGAGTTTATGTGATTTGATGACCGAAGTTTGTTCGGAGTCCCGGATGAGATCACGGACGTGACGAGGAGTCTCGAAATGGTCGTGACATAAAGATTGATATATTTGACCATGTTATTCGGACACCGGAAGTGTTCCGGATGATTTCGGGTAAAAACGGAGTGCCGGAGGGGTTACCCGAACACCCTGGGGAAGTAATGGGCCTTAGTGGGCCTTAGGGGAGAGAGAGGGCAGCAGCCAGGAGGTGGCGCCCCCCCCAAGGGGAGTCCGAATAGGACTAGGGGAGGGGGGCGCGGCCCCTCTTTCCCTCTCCCTCTCCCTCTCCTTCCTTCATTCCCCTTCCCTCTTGGTGGAATCCTAGTAGGACTTGGAGTCCTAGTAGGACTCCCCTCCTTGGGCGCGCCCCCTAGGGCCGGTCGGCCTCCTCCCTCCCTCCTTTATATATGGGGGAGGGGAGTACCCCAAAGACACAAGTTGATCTTTTAGCCGTGTGCGGTGCCCCCCTCCACAGTTACACACCTTGGACATATCGTCGTAGTGCTTAGGCGAAGCCCTGCACCGGTAACTTCATCATTACCGTTGCCACTCTCCCTCGACCTCAACTAGATCAAGAGTTCGTGGGACGTCATCAAGCTGAACATGTGCTGAACACGGAGGTGCCGTACGTTCGGTACTTGGATCTGTCGGATCGTGAAGATGTTCGACTACATCAACCGCGTTACTAAACGCTTCCGCTTTCGGTCTACGAGGGTACGTGGACACACTCTCCCATCTCGTTGCTATGCATCTCCTAGATAGATCTTGCGTGATCGTAGGATTTTTTTTTGAAATACTACGTTCCCCAACAAGAGTGACATAAGCTTAAAACCTAGTTTATGCGCTACTTCGTAAGGGACTGGTTTGGATCCAAAAGTTTAATGCTATGGTTAGATTTTATCTTAATACTTTTCTCGTAGTTGCGGATGCTTGCGAGGGGGTTAATCATAAGTAGGAGGTTTGTTCAAGTAAGAACAACACCTAAACACCAGTCCACCCACATATCAAATTATCAAAGTAGCGAACACGAATCAAACCAACATGACAAAAGTGATATGATGAAATTCCCATGTACCCTCAAGAACGCTTTGCTTATCATAAGAGACCATTTTTGCCTGGTCTTTGCCACAAAAGGATTAGGCTACGTTGCTGCACATTATTTACCGTTACCATTACTTGATCGTTACAACTTATCTTACTATCAAACTATGTGTTACCGATTATTTCAATGCTTGCAGAAAATACCTTGGTGAGAACCACTTGTCATTTCCTTCTGCTCATCGTTGGGTTCGACACTCTTACTTATCGAAAGGACTACGATTGATCCCCTATACTTTTTAGTCATCAGTGCCCAACGAAATTATGCTACTACTAAAAAAGAATTTTTAGTAGTAGTGTTTGCTTGTGACAAATTCAAATCTTACATTGTTGATTCCAATGTAATTGTTCACACCGATCATGCTGCTATAAAATATCTTATGGAAAAGAAAGATGCTAAACACAGACTCATTAGGTGGGTTCTTTTGCTACAAGAATTTGATTTACATATTACTGATAGGAAAGGAGATGAGAACCCCATAGCCGATAACTTGTCTAGGTTAGAAAATATTCTTGATGACCCACTACCTATTGATGATAGTTTTCCTGATTAACAACTAGCTACAATAAATGTTTCTCATAACACACCTTGATATGCTGACTATGCTAATTACATTGTTGCTAAATATATACCACCTAGTTTCACTTACCAACAAAATAAAAATTTCTTTTATGATTTAAAACATTACTTTTAGGATGACCCACACCTTTTTTAAAGAAGGAGTAGATGGTATTATTAAACATTGTGTACCTGAGCATGAACAGGAACAAATCCTATGGAAATGACACTCCGAAGCTTATGGAGGACATCATGCGGGAGATAGAAATGCTCACAAGGTATTGCAATCTGGTTTTTATTGGCCTACTCTATTCAAGGATGCCCGTAAGTTTGTTTTATCTTGTGATGAATGTCAAAGAATTGGTAATATCGGTAAGTGTCGGGAAATGCCTATGAATTATTGACTTTCTGTTGAACCATTTGATGTTTGGGGTTTTGATTATATGAGACTTTTTCCTTCCTCTAATGGGTATACTCATATTTTGGTTACTGTTGATTTTGTTGCGAAGTGGGTAGAAGCTATTCCAACTAGTAGTGCTGATCACAGCACTTCCATTAAAATGCTTAAAAATGTTATTTTCCCAAGGTTTGGAGTCCCTAGATATTTAATTACTGATGGTGGTTCACACTTTATTCATGGTGCTTTCCTTAAAATCCTTGCTAAATATGATGTCAACCTTAGAATTGCATCACCTTATCATCCTCAATCTAGTGGTCAAGTTGAACTTAGCAATAGAGAAATAAAATTAATATTACAAAAGATTGTCAATAGGTCCCGAAAGAATTGGTCTAAGAAATTGGATGATGCACTTTGGGCCTAAAGAATAGCTTATAAAAATCCTATGGGTATGTCTCCTTATAAAATGGTTTATGGAAAAGCTTGTCATTTGCCTCTTGAGTTAGAACATAAATCATATTGGGCAATTAAAGAACTCATCTATGATTTCAGACTTGCCGGTGAAAAGAGGTTATTTGATATTAGCTCACTAGATGAATGGAGAACCCAAGCTTATGAAAATGCCAAATTATTTAAAGAAAAAGTTAAAAGATGGCATGATAAAAGAATCCAAAAGCGGGAATTTAAAGTTGGAGAATATGTTCTTTTGTACAACTCTTGTTTGAGATTCTTTGCAGGAAAACTTCTTTCCAAATGGGAAGGACCATATATTATCGAAGAGGTTTATCGCTCTGGGGCTATGAAAATTAATAATGCCGAAGGTGGTCAATGGGCAAAGAATTAAACTCTATATCTCAGGTACGCCTATTAATGTTGAAAGCGATATTATTCAAACCATGACACCGGAGGAACATATAAAAGAAACCTTCCAAAACCCTGCAGAACCCTGAAAAAGAGGAGGTACTTGATACGGTAAGTAAACAGACTCCGAAAAATCCGCAAAAATATTTTCTGTCGGTTTTCAAATATTACAAAAATTAGGAAAATAAGAAATAACCAGGGAGGCAACCGAGGAGGGCACAAGACACCAGGGCACGCCTGCCTTGCCTGGCGCGCCCATGTGGGTTGTGCCCACCTCGGGAACATTCCCCACTCCAGTTTCCTCTCATTTTGCTTGTTTCCAAAGATAAAAGATCTTTATATACCCCCCGAACGTGTTGACCATCGTATCACGGAGAAATCCTCTGTTCTTCTATCTTGCTACTTTTCTGACAGATCTGAAAATAATGCGTCTCAAGATTTGGAGGGAGAGAGCTATGTCTCCAACTATGTTGTGGATCCAAAGATCTTTGGAGAAATTTATCCCTACTTATGGTCCACCGAAGAAGAAGAAGAAACCGATCCGGGGGAGGCGGAGGATGCATCCTCAGATGAAGATGAAGCCCCACTGCCTCAACCTAGAGATCTTCAGATGAAGCTCAAGAAGTCAAGCCTCCTCAGCAAAACTAAAACCCAATCTATCCCTTCTCGTTTTCTACAGGATAGCAAGGCAACATCATGCAAAAAGATATTAAGGCTTGAGATAGATTATGAGAATCTTAGGGAGGTAACTTCAGCCTCCAACGCAAGCTGGAGAAAAAGAACATGACTACACCACCACCTCCTTCTTCACCACCAAAGGACACTTGAGTACATGGTATGGGCACTCCCTTTGGCTTGTGCCAAGCTTGGGGGAGGTCCCTCGGTATCGTATCACCACCACCTTCTTTGCCTTTATCTATCTTAGTTCGATCTTTAGTTATCTTTTGAATTAGTTGAATAAAAGTTTAGTTCAATCTATTTTCGAGTGTTTGCTTAGTGATCTGTCTATCTATGTAATCGTGTGCGAGATATATAATAAATTTTGTTCGAGTTTTGCTTTCTTTACTTTTATGTTTCAATCAAAATAAAAGGAAATAATGAAAAAGATCATATGCTAATCTTATGGTAAGTAATGACATCACATAAAGAAAAGTACAAGTGGTAAAATTTGTTGAAAGTTCACAAACATAGCATTGGTCAATGATGCAATTCATGAAATAATTAATAAGGGAAGAGAAGATTCACATGCAAATACACTATCTTGGACATCTTTTATGATTATGAGCCCCCATCAAAATATTATATGCCAAAATTGTTGACGTTGGACAAGGAAGACAAAGTAATGATTTATGTTTCTTCATATTAACATAGAAGTTATATTGTCATAGATCCTTTAACATGTGGTGCTTGCCCAATATCTTTGCTAGCCAAAAACTCCGCACTAAGTAGAGATACTACTTGTGCATCCAGAAACCCTTAAACCCAAAATCTTTTTTTGAGAGTCCGCCATACCTACCTATGGATTGAGTAAGATCCTTCAACTAAGTTGTCATCGGTGCAATAAGGCAATAAAAATTGCTTCTAAATGTGTTGGATCATTTAGTGTAAGAGAAAATTGAGCGTTGTACGAACTTGTGATGGCAAAATAATAAAAGCGACAGATTGCATAATAAAGGTTGCTATCATAAGGGGCAATATAATGTGACATCCTTTTGCACTAAGAGATTGAGCATACAAAGCAAAAAGAGCATGACAACCTCTGCTTCCCTCTGCGAAGGGGCTGTCTTTTACCTTTATCACTACAGGAATCGGGTATTTTGCCGTCTGCCATGGCAAACAACAAAGGACAGGTTCACGGACGGCAAATGTCTTTGCTGTTTGCTGGCAGACGGCCCCACTTCCAGCACAGAAAACCATGGTAAAGGGCTACTTTGCCGTCTGCATAAATAAAGCGGACGGCAAAGACCTTTGCCGTCTGCCATACAGGCCAAGCAGACGTGAATGTTAGTGGACGACATAGAACTAAGGTTAGCCCCATTAGGTGTCTAACAGCAGACGGCAAAGAGACAAGCTCCTTTGCCGTCTGCCAGATGATGTCAGCTGACCTTAGGTGGCCACTGGTTGACTTTGCCGTCCGCCACCGATGGCAAAGTGACACCAGCCTTTGCCGTCTGCCCCGACGGCAAAGTGACCAAATTGGTCTGACCCAGCGCTCCCAAGTTGCACAGGTTGCTGCCATGTGTCACCTTTGCCGTTAGTGGCTAATAGCCCACAAGTATAGGGCATCGCAATAGTTTTCGAGGGTAGAGTATTGAACCCAAATTTATTGATTCAACACAATGGGAGCCAAAGAATATTCACGAGTATTAGCAGTTGAGTTGTCAATTCAACCACACCTGAAAGACTTAATATATATCTGCAGCAATGTTTATAGTAGCAAAGTAGTATGGAGGTAACGGTAACAGTGGCAAAGGTAACAGTAGTAGTTTTGTAGTGATTGTAACAGTTGCAATGGTAAAGTAACTTAGCAAAGATCAATATGTGAAAAGGTCGTAGGCAATGGATCGGCAATGATAATTGTGTTGGATGATATTCATCATGTATCAGTCATAAACTAGGGTGACACAGAACTAGCTCCAATTCATCAATATAATGTAGGCATGTATTCCATATATAGTCATACGTGCTTAGAGAAAGAACTTGTATGACATATTTTGTCCTAACCTCCCGTGGCAGCGGGGTCCTAATGGAAACTAAGGGATATTAAGGCCTCCTTTTAATAGAGAACCGAAACCAAGCATTAGCACTTAGTGAATACATGAACTCCTCAAACTACGGTAATCACCGGAAAGAATCCCAATTATTATCACCTTGGTGTATGCGGATCATAACTCGTAATAGGTATCTACAACTTGCAAGATAGGATCAAGAACTCACATATATTCATGAAAATATAATAGGTTTAGATCTGAAGTCATGTCACTCGGGCCCTAGTGACAAGCATTAAGCATAGCAAAGTCATAGCAACATCAATCTTAGAACATAGTGGATACTAGGGGTCAAACCCTAACAAAACTAACTCGATTACATGATAAATCTCATCTAACCCACCACCGTCCAGCAAGCCTACAATAGAATTACTCACGCACGACAGTGAGCATCATGGAATTGGCGATGGAGGAAGGTTGGTGATGATGATGGCGATGAATCCCCCTCTCTGGAGCCCCGAACGGACTCCAGATCAGCCCTCCCGATGAAGAACAGGAGGCGGCAGCGGCTCCGTATCGTAAAACGCGATGAATCCTTCTCCCTGATTTTTTCTCCCCGAATAGGGTTATATAGAGTTGGAGTTAGGGTCAGAGGAGGTCCAGGGGGCCCACAAGCCTTCTAGGTGCGCCCCCGGGCTTGTGGCCTCTTGGTGGACCCCCTCTGGTAACTTCTTGCGCCAGTAATTTTTTATATGTTCCACAAAATTTCTCCATAAATTTTCAGGTCAATCCAAGAAATTTTATTTCTGCACAAAAATAACACCATGGTAATTCTGCTAAAAACAGCGTCAGTCCGGGTTAGTTCCATTCAAATCATGCAAATTAGAGTCCAATACAAGGGCAAAAGAGTTTGGAAAAGTAGATACGATGGAGACGTATCAACTCCCCCAAGCTTAACCCATTTCTTGTCCTCAAGCAATTCTATTGACAAACTGAAAGTGACAAAGAAAAACTTTTACAAACTCTGTTTGATCTTGTTGTTGCAAATATGTCCAGCCAATATTCAGGTTTTCAGCAAGGATTATGAACTAACCATATTCACAATAACATTTAGGTCTCACATTTACTCATATCAATAGCACAATCAACTAGCGAGCAATAATAATAAATCTCGGATGACAACACTTTTTCAAAATGATCAGGATATAATATGACAAAATGGTATCTCGCAAGCCCTTTCTGAGACCACAAAACATAAATGCAGAGCACCCCTAAAGATCAAGGACTGACTAGACATTATAATTCATGGCAAAAGAGATCTAGTCACACTCATACTCAACATCAATTAAAAACAAAGCATACAAATGACAGTTGTTGTGGACTTAACACGGCAGATGCCCTAGCAAAAGGACTTAGGTTTGGAGCCATCGCAACTAGGTTAGCTTAAAGGGGTTGAACGGGACAAGGGACACAGAGAGTTTACCCAGGTTCGGCCCCTCTCAATGAGGTAAAAGCCTACTCCTGCTTTCAGTTGTATTGCTTGGGTTTCGATTACCAGGGAGCGAATATGCTTGACCTAGTTCTTGATTGATCATCCTACTCTCCTTAACCCACCGAGGGGTCACCCCATTATATACAGGTTGATGCCCGGCGGCTTACAAAGTCCCGGCCGGCTCACACAAACGTGACCAGCTCGGTTTCTAACTAAGCTTGCCTTACAAAACAAGTTAACATATGGCAGCTCACCCCTTTGGGCCTCAAGTCGCCTCTGGGTCTTGGGCCTTCAACAGGCTTGCTCTATGAACTACCATCTTCATGTCTTCTTGGACCTTATTGGGCCTCTTCATCTTTAAGTCACCAATGGCATGACCCGGCCCCTCCTGGGCGGGTCATACCTAGTAGTTATATCCCCAACAACAGTGGTGCTCTCTAGCTGGTGCTTTTTATAAGAGGATGATGACTCAACAATAAAAGTAAATGGATAGGCCCTTCGCAGAGGGAAGCATGGATTTGTAGAGGTGCCAGAGCTCGGAGCTTTTTAAAACAAAGATGAATATAATTTTGAGCGGTATGCTTTCATTGTCAATATAACAACCAAGAGATCTCACCATCTTCCATTCTAGATACATTATAGGTGGTTCCCAAACAGAATGGTAAAGTTTTTACTCCCCCTCCACCAACAATCACACTCCACGGCTAGCCGAATCCACGGGTACCGTCCATACCAACAACAGTCCTGCGGGAGTTTTGTTTCATTATTATATTTTGATTTGATTTTGAGCATGTAACTGGGCATCCCGATTACCAGCCACTTTCTCGTGAATGACAAGTGAATAAACACTCATCGTGAGAATAACCCACCTAGGATGGAAGATACTGACAGCCCCCAGTCGCTACATGAGTGATTTGGGCATACAAAACAGATTATTATTTGAAGTTTTACAGTTTGGCACATGCAAATTTATTTGGAACGACAGGTAAATAACGCATATAGTAAAAGTTTTAGAGGTATGGTGGACTCATATGGAACAACTTTGGGTTTAAGGAAGTTGATGCACAAGTAGTATTCCCAGTTAGTACAAGTGAAGGCTAGCAAAAGATTGAGGAGCGACCAACTAGAGAGCGACAACGGTCATAAGCATGCATTGAGGTTAACCAACATTGAGTGCAAGCATGAGGAGGATATAAATCACCATGAACATAAAATATCATGGAGGCTATGTTGTTTTTGATTCAACTACATGCGTGAGCATGTGCCAAGCCATGCCACTTGAATCATTTAGAAGAGGATACCATCCTATCATACTTCGTCATAACCATCTTAAAATGCATGTTGGCACTCAAGACAAACCATTATACACTCCTAGCTAATTAAGCATGGCATGAGTAACTATAATCTCTAATTGTCATTGCAAACATGTTTCATTCATAATAGGCTGAATCAAGAACGATGAGCAAATCATATTTACAAAAACAAAATAGGTCGAGTTCATACGAACTTTTCTTCATCTCAACCACTTCATCAAATATCGTCATTATTGCCTTTCACTTGCACGACCAAACGAAGTAAATAATAATAAGAGTGCACATGCATTGGACCAAGATAGAATCTGCAAACATTTATTCAAAGGAGAAGACAAGGTAATATGGGCTCTTTGTTAGATCAACAATAATGCATATGAGAGCCACTCAACATCTTCATCGTGGACTTCTCCTTACGACCCAAAGAGAAACAAAAGAATTTCAAAGAAACACACTGAAATATTTTTGGAGTTTTTGTTTTTCTGAAGAAAGTAAAACAAGAACGAAAAAAACTATTTACATGGGAAAGCTCCCAACAAGCAAAAGAAAAACGAGAAATCTTTTTGGGTTTTCTTTTAATACTACTACTAAATAAACTTTGAAAGAAAAACTAAAAAGAAGCGAGAACTAATTTTTTTATATTTCTAAAAGTTTTTCAAACACAGAAGAAGAAACCAAGAAAAATAAACTCGTCCAACCTACCGGAGTTCCTTCTGACGCCTCGTCCACGGCCGCAGATCAGCATCATCGACACCATCCAGAACCCAACCACCAGGGCAGCTTCACTGATGCCCTCGTCCACGGCCTCAGATTCTGCTTCACCACACCATAGTCCACCCTACCGGAGCTGCTCCACAAACACCCTACTCCACGGTTCTAGATCTCCTTACCGGACCCCGACAGCCAGCGTTGCATCATGACCCTTGACGTTTCTAACCTGATTCCCACCGTCTGGCAAGATGCCAAGCACCCGCCGCGGCCTAGGTACTTGTCACCTTTAAAACCGTCCAGCATCACCTGCCCGATGTACTTCAAATATATATACTAACATGTTATGCAATTGGTAAAAACTACAAGGATGATGTTTCTTCTGGATCTAACAGCTTGGCCAACCAAGATCCTGGACTGAGGCATTGCTATGATCTTGTAATTGCATCTCTCTCTTGTATTGTTGTGTCCCTGCCAGCATGCTTTGCTAGGATTTTCGACTAGTAATCCCTTTGTACAGAAAATGATTTCCACTACTGGTTGCTAAATTAGAGATGTAGATGTCATACATGATACTCCCTCCATTCCTAAATATAAGTCTTTCTAGAGATTCCATTGTAGACTACATACAGAGCAAAATGAGTGAATCTACACTCGAAAATGCATCTATATACATCTGTATGTGGTCCATACTGGAATCCCTACAAAGACATATATTTAGGAACAGAGGTAGTACATTACACAAAGTCGTAGGTGGCATGTAGGAATTCTAGTGCACTACATTAGGCTCCCTTAGAGTGCCTACTAGTTTAGTACATAGAGTCATGGCTAGTTTATGCTACGCACACAATCGTTAATTGGTGGTTTAAATATGCGCAAGGGATATGCAATGTATTATCATGTAGAGATATCTCAAATTAGCTGTGTCAACTTGCAGATGGGGTGCTGCAATGAAAAAGTACAAGTTTTCTTAGTACAAGATGTATATGGCAATTTCATGGAACATCGCAAAAAAGGAGAGGTAGCAGTGAGCCTATACAGTGTGCTATGGCAGGTCACCGAGGCCCAGTTCTTTTGCAGGATTCTCCCAGAATCTGCCCCTCTCTAGCTTGTCCTAGAACCTTTGACCCCCATTTGTTTTACGATCCTAACTAATTAGACCCTAACTAGATAGGATTGTAAAAAAATGGGGCTGAAAGATTCTGGGAGAATCTAGGTAGGGGTCAGATTCTGGGGGAATCTGGCAAAAGAACTGGGCCTCCATTGCAATCATCGTGACATGTTATTTGTATCTCAGTGTTGTTCGCCAAGGTTCTTAGGGACAGTTATTTTGATTTATCCTAAGAAAATAAGCACCTTTGAATATAAGCTCTAGATAATAGGCCAACCAGTTCTTTTCATTGCCTGCCTTTTCAGCTTATCTGTGGTATGATCAGCGAAAAGTCTAGATTGCATTATATTTTGTCATTTTGCTGCCCATATGAAAATTAATTTGACTTGGAAACATCATAAATTGAACCCAGTGCAATAATTAATATGATAGGAAAACAGATCATCAATATTTGTTCAATGTCTTCTATAGAGAGCCCATTGCCTAATTTAAATGAAGAACACATTGCCTAAATTTAAATGAAGAACCATTATTTATCGAAATTCGATGGTCCAAGTGGCTGGTTATTATCATATAGCAGCACCACCTGAAAGCATCATATAGCAGCAGCAGCTCGTAGCAACTCAGCATACAGCAGCAGCAGCAACAACAGCTAGCAATTCATCATATACCAGCAGTAGCTGATAGCAATTCATCATATAGCAGCAGCAGGAGCAGCTCATAGCAATTCATCATATAGCAGCAGCAGGAGCAGCTTATAGCAACTCATCATATAGCAGCAGCAGCAGCTCATAGCAATTCATCATATAACAGAAGCAGGAGCAGCTCATAGCAATGCATCATATAGCAGCAGCAGCAGCTCATAGCAATTCATCGTATAGCGGATCAGAATGAAAATTTGGCAAAAAATCAGAGGAGATCCTCACCTTGTTGGATGAGCTCATCCTTCAACAGCACCTCAAGGCCATGGCCTGGGATGAGGGGAGGGGGAACGAGGTGCCTTCTACCGGAGTGGGGCATCGGCCGTAGTTGTGCAGCAACCGACAGAGTAGTGCGTTGGACGGACCATCGCGGAGCAGCTGCTGGAGACCATGAGAATGAGGGGCGGTGCTAGAGGGAGCAGCAGCCGGGGAGATTCAGCCCTACCCGCCGGCCATGCATGTAGCCTTTTTGCACAGATCATCGTCGAGGAGCACGCCAGATGGGACCAGTGGCGACGGCTCGCTGGAGGAACCCTAGCGGTGCAGGCAGGGGATCGAGGTAGAGGGAAAAGGGAGAGGAGATGCAAGCGGGCAGGGCAATGAATGCTTACATGTTTGTTTTTACTTGAGGGTCAGGTGTGACGCGGGCGTGACAGTGGCATTTTGAGTGTAATATAGACAGACAACACATTCATTTCACTATTCCCCTTCCCTTCAATTTTTTGTGAGCTTCGACCCGAAGCACCCCCCCCCCCCCCGCCCAAAGCGAAATAAGTTAAGCCCAAGCCCATAACTAAAAAATGAGTTCTTTACATCTTTTATGGCTTACTTTGACAATAAGCTCTGAAAAGAAAGAATGGAACTGGCCCTTAACCTGCAATTCAATTGAGCGTGCAATGATGAATCACTCCTGCCCCTTAAATATGGTCAGTCAAGTGATGGTCTTTAAGCGTCCTTCTAAGCTTCTTTTCTTGATATGTAATCCAGTGTTGTGCAAGATTTGCTCACACATCTGTTCAATTGCTTGCTTGTGTCAGCCAGCCATACTAGTTCTGTTTGCTTTGATTACTTGTTGTTCTTGACCTAACAGAGCTTGTCAACGATTTAAACACTAAGGGCTGCTGTAGTGGGAGCTTGTATAACTCATAGGTGACATAAAGGTTTGGCTGTACACTGAAGTAGGCTCTCCAAGAGTACCTGGAGGTCCAGTTCAAAGGTATGCCTAGTTTTTACACAGCACACACATAGTAAATGCTCATTTCATTGTGTGCAAGAGATGTGGCATGTTTCATTATGTGGTGTTGTTTGGTTATAAACCCATCCTTTGGTGTTGTTCACAAACTAGAAAATATGCATATTTATCTTCCAAGGAGACCAGTAACTAGTTTGTGTCACCTTGCAGAGGGGGTGCAATGAAGATAAGATTGAGGATTTCCAAGTACAAGATGTTAGGAAGGAGCCTTGCAAGAGAAGGAGGAGCAGCGCTGAGCCTGTTCAACCATTTATGGTAAGTCACTGTATTACAATTACCAGGACATCCTATTTCTCTGACATTGTGCTTGCGTAGGGTTCTTCACCTGTAACCCAGTCATTGGGCCATTGATTAAAACTCCCTCCGCTCACTACTATATGATGTTCTAACTTTTTTTGTAAATCACATGTATGTAGACACATTTCAATGTGTCTATTCACTCATTACGGATGTAGTCTACTTATAAATATCTAAAACATCTTATAGTAGTGAACAGTGTGAAACTGCTTCCTGCTATGGTAGTTGTCGATGTCATAAATGTCATAGCCAAACGCATATTCACATCATTAGCCTCCCTATCATTACTAGGATCTTGATTACATACTAGTCGAGATACTTCATAGGGGGCAAACAATATTACATTACTTATTCCTTTATATAGTATATGTAGCTAGGCCATGGATGTTATTGAGGCGTGCATGTATGCATGCTACCAACTCAACAGTTCAATTGCTTGTTTGTTTCAGGCATAGTTAAATTGCTCTTTTCAATTGCTTTATTTGTCCTCAGTTAATGAGATGCCAAACAATGATGCCTGATGTTGGGTAGGAGTACTTGTATAACTATTAGTTGACATAATTAAAGGCCTTACCATTTAATTACTCGGGCGAAGTGTGCCTGATGCTTTGAAGTCTATTGACCAACTATTAATGCATGAGGCTCACAATCTAGTTTATACGAGGCTAATGATTGTATAGTTTTGCTTGCTGTAGTAGGTTTGTATGAATCCCTCTGCTGTTCATTATGCTCCCTAACACTTTAATTGAGCTACAGAATGGCCAACTGTTTTCTTACTTATACGCAAGATATATATATATATATATATATATATATATATATATATATATATATATATATATATATATATATATATATATATATAAACACCATTCTGATCACGGGACCAGAATATTATTCTGATCACAACATGAACTTCCTGAGTTACACAGCCTGAACTTCCCTCTGTAGGAACCCGACCTTCAGGCTATCTTCGTAACCTGTGTCCCCGCGCGAATTATTCTGGTGAGTCGTGTCCTATATGATGTAAGTGTAATCTAGAAATGTGTTTTAGCAACTAAATGCCCATTTTAAATAGGAATCTCGCTCGTTGGCGAATTTTGCTCTCGGGTCGTGATGAACTTGCGTCTTTTGCAAGTTTACTGCCTGAGTTGTTCGACCTGAACTTCCCCCGATGCTAGGTTGAACTTCCGCCAACATTGCCAAAATGGGGCTTGCGATATACCGTTGGAAAGCTATGGACACGAGTATCATGACCTAAGTTAAATTTTTGGCAAAATGTAAGCGGTTTAAGAGCAGTTTTGAAAACCGATTTTTCTTCATAGAAAAAACATGAATCATATTTTCGGTCCCATTTCTAAACCGTTTATCGAAATAAGGCAAATAATATGGCGTTGTAAAGCTGCTGCAAAACCGCTCCTTCCACATGTGGAAAGTTTTCTCTAATTCCCTATGGTTGAAGAGTAATTTGGAAAATCATAAAATTTTGCCAACCGAACAGCCGAGTTCGTATTTTCGATCCCACTTCTAAACGGCTAATCCAATTGAGGCAAATGATATGGCGTTGGAAAGCTTATGAAAATGCGCTACTTTTTCATGTTGAAAGTTTTTCCTAATTTTGAACGATTTAAAAGTAATTTAGAAAACGGTACAAGTTCCACCGAGTTCATATTTTCGAGCTAATTTTTTAACCATACGACCGAATGCAGCAAATGATATGGCGTTGGAAAGCTTGAGAAAATGCGAAACTTTTTGGTATATATTGTTTCTCCCAATTCCTTACGCTTTAAGTCAATTTTGAAAATGGCTAAAACGTTTTTTGGCTGTAATTTCTACAAACTTTATCGGAATGCGGCAAATAATATACCGTTGAAAAGCTACGAAAAATGTGAAACTTTTTCATGTAGATGGTTTTCTCTGATTCCTAGCCGTTTTCAAGTAATTTCGATAACGGTGAGATCATGCGTTCTACCTTTCTCGCGAAACAGATTCTTCGAAAATGCACCGCATGAAGAACTTGAACTTCTCGGCATGTCTACTTGAACTTCACTCTGTTTTTCATGGGCTTTTTTTGCTCGTAACTCTCCATCCACTCACCGGAATTGAGCAAGTGATATACCGATGGAAAGCTGTTGTAAACACGCAACTTTCCCGTGATGATCATTTTTTCATACTTGCGACGGTTTTAAAAGTTTTTCATCTGAAATTCATTCAGTGTAGTGGTTGAACTTCCTGCTGTTTTCACGTTGAACTTCTGTGATGTATTTTCGTTTGTAATTTTCTCATCCCTTCGTCAGTGTTACACAAATGATATTCCTTTTGTACAAACCTCTCTCACAATAAATTTTTTAACTTTCCCCGACCGAGGACTTGAACTTATAGCAACAAAAAATTTGGACCTTGCCTTTTATTTCATTTTTCTCATATTAAACACACATCATGTAGTACATGAACTTTTTCCATTTTTATAATTTGAATTTTTTATTTTCTTTTTGAAATCAAATTGCTCCCAAATAATAACTGAACTTCTTTGTGGATTGAGAGAATTATTTTAAAATGCAAAAAAACATTTTTTTTTGTGTTTTCGAACATGGAAATACAAGGTGAACCTCTCTCGCAAGAATTTTTGAACTTCCCCGGACAGAGCACTTGAACTTCTTTCAACAAACCTTTTAAGCTTTTATTTTTCTATACTTTTATTCTCACCTGAAATGCATTCCTTGCAGTACTTGAACTTCTCGTTGTTTTCACTATGAACTTCTTTCAACAGATAAGAATTTTTTGAATACATAAAAACCTGTTTTAAATGGTATACATAAAAATTTTAAACCGTTCTTCGAAATGTGGCACATAATATACCCAGTGGAAAGCTTACGAATAGCGGCAAGTTTTTCATGTAGACATGTGTTACAAATTCGTTGCCGTTTGAGAGCAGTTTTTAAAATGGTAAAACAATGTTGTTTTTTGCCTTTTAAAACAACATGTAAATGAACGACGGACGTCTCGTAAATATAATTTTTGAACCGTGCAGGGTGGAGCACATGAACTTCTTGCAACAAACCTTTTAGGCTTTTAGTTTTGTATTATTTTATTCTCTTGTGAAACGCATTTCGTGTAGTAGTTGAACTTCCCGCGGTTTTCACCTTGAACTTCTGTCACGTATTTTTGTTCAACCTCTCTCACAAGAATTTTTAAACTTTCTCGGGCCGAGCAGTTGAACTTCTAACAACAAAACTTTCGGCCTTTGCTTTTTCATTCCTTTTTTCATATAAATGCACATCACGTAGCACGTGAACTTCTGGTAGTTATCAAACTGAACTTCTCTCGATTATGTGAAAATATCTGAGTTTTTTATAGACATTGAACCGCTCTACCTTTTTATTTGAACTTCTTTATGTATTTTTAGAAATGTGAAAATTAGAGTTTTATTAGAAACATCGAATATTTCAAATTGAACTTATTGGTTTTATTCTTTAGTAACCAAAAAAAATCTGATTTTTACAATAAATATTAAACTGCTCCGCTACTTCAAATTAAACTTCTTGGTTTTATTCTCTATTAACAAGAGAACCTGTATATACATTAAACTACTCTGTTTTTTTAAATTGAACTTCTTGATTTTAATCTTTAGTATTGGTGAAAATCCGTGTTTTTTATAACATCAAACAACTTCTTTTTTTAATTAGGACTTCTTTGTGTTATTCATTAGTAACACGAAAATTCCTAGTTATGTAATAAATATCGAACCGCTCAATTATTTAAATTTGAACTTCTAGTTCGTTTTTGAAAAGATGGAAAATATGTTTTTATAAACTATTTGAACTGCTCAGTTTTTTTAATTTGACCTTCTTGGTATCGTAAAAAACATTGAACTTCTCCGTTATTTAAATTTGAACCTCCAGCTTTTTTTTAGAAACGGGGAAAATCCATTTTCCCTATAAATTTTGAGCTGCTCTATTTATTTTAATTTGAACTTCTTTGAACCTCCAGTCTTTTTGTAGAAGTTAAACAATCCAAACTTCTCATTTTCTTGTTTTTGAACTTCATTTCTTTAAAAACAGAGAGTATACGGGAATGAAATGCTCTTCACCAACCTCTGTGGACTTCGCATAGGAATAAAAAATTATTCGCTACAGAAACCCTTTTGTCCCCAACCTCTCTAGACTTCGCATAGGAATAAAAAATTATTCGCTACATAAACCCTTTTGTCCCCAACCTCTCTGGACTTTCTACAATTTTTTCCCATAACTTTCTTCGGGGTATTGGATCTGTTCTAGTGCTGAAAACACACACTTTTTGAGAGAGAAGAAAATAGTGGTACATCTTGTGAAGACATGAACCTGCAGGGCAATAATATTTGAACTTCTTTGTATAAATTGTCTCTGTCAACATGCACATACTTTTTCAAACCAAAATCTAAAATAGAGTAAGAAAAAAGAGAGTACAAACGAGCATGAATTAGCATAAACATGTATGAAAAGTCCATCACGATCTGAACAACATCTCTGAATTTTTACGAAAAACTCTCTAAAACATTTTCTTCCCCTGTTATGACTGATCTTCAATTTAAAAACTCACAGCAAAAAAGAAGAGAACGGGATCCATGGGGAGGCGTAGGTGCAGAACAGCAACATGGGAGTGCTCCCTCAAGTGCACTGCACACACATGTGCACAGGCGTTGAATGTGCTGCTTTGCCGTCGCTGGAAGGTGCGTCGTCCTGCTGCTTCGGTGCAGGTGCCGTTGTTTTTTCTTCTTCTATATAAACATGTTTTTCGTGTGTGTTTTTGCATAAGTAAATACATGGCGAACCTCCTTTAAAAGAATTTTTTAACTTCCTGTGCCGACCACGTGAACTTCCTGTGCCAACCTAGCATGGACGCAGCAGCACTCAAAGCTCTTTTCTTTTGATTTTTGAACTTTTGTTTAAGTCTACTTTGAACTTCTGAATATCCTTTTACAAGATGGAGTCATCAGGTTCCAGTGGCCAAAAAGTCATTTATATGAACTCTGAAGAATAATTCTACAGCTCTATAGGAACTTCTCTCAGTCATCCATGCATATTTTTTGCAGCCACAACGGACATGCGTAGCATTTCAAACAGATATAAATGATGTGATGCTCCACAGGTATTTAAAAGCACACTCTCGGTCTACTGCTAGCACGGTTACTCAAAAATGTCGTTTCTCAAGCAGAAATGCAAACAAGCCACCAACTGTTGAAATGTATGACAAACATGTCCTAGAACTGTCAAAAGAAGTTGATTAGTCTCAAAAGGAAGTAGACTTGGTGAGTTACTTTTCCAGAAACAAACAATAATAGAGCAGGGTAGTAATCAAGTTCATACCTACAAAAAAAGGAGCTACATTTGTTTGCTTTACTCCCTTGTTCGGAGGTAACTTATGTTTAAGCAGCTTCAGGTTGACAGCATTCAGGTCCACATGGAAATCATCCTTCTACATTGTGAGAGTTCAAACAGTTAAATCTGTAGACATTTTTTCATTTCTCCTATTACTGTCTACTTCAATACTGGAAAGATGAGCGTTTGCTGAAAGAAACAAAATCAAGTCTACAACTACATTTTCTGTGCAATCAAGCCATGTTGTCATGGTGGTGGGGGGTCACAGACATGGTGGCCGATGCAGTCAATCACCGCCAGATCTGTGCACGCGGTACTTTCTGAACTAACAGCGCACAGCGACCTGAACTTCTATTTGTTGAGAAATCATTTTCTAAACTTTTTAGTAATCAGTAGCACCAATCCATGGTATTTTGGACGAAGCAGCACATGACTTCAGTTAGTTTATCTGAACTTTTCTGAATACAACGAGCCAAGAGCAGGCCAACGGACGACCGGCCGCTCGCTGCTGTCACAACGGGGAGGGAAGTATGCTGCCGTGAGTGGTAGCCGATGGCGCAAAAGGGAAGCTTGGTACTGGAAGGGCAGGTCAATGCGGTGTGCTGGAAGCTCCATGTGTTGGCAGTGCATTGGTGAGGGAGGGCGGAGGTGTGTGGCGAGCCAGGCACAACGCGGCCGCTCCATGGCCTTGCTTCGAGAAGGTCAACGTGGCCCTCATGAGAAGGTCAATATGGCAGGCCAGGACGATGCTGGGTGGGGGATCCCGGCCAGCGGGGTGAGGCGGCGGCCCGCATCAGCTCCGGCGAGGAAGAAGGGCATGCGTGGAGAAGAGGCACTAAGGCAGGGGAGCTCCGCCGTGGCGCAGGCTTGGGAGGGTCCTCTCTAGGGCAGCGGTGAGAGGAGGAACGCGGGGAGTTGCCACGGCTAGCGTCGCCGGTGGGATCCGGTAGGAGATGAGGCGCCTGGTGTTTTCGATGGGCAACCGCGGAAGGGCTTGCCGGAGGAGGGCGCGCAGCTTGCCACGGCCCAACCGGATGGGGCCGAGGGTGAGGGTGGCGTGCCGGTTGGGGGCGAGGCAAGGGCACCGGTGGCGCCGCCGTTTTGGGGGGAGGGGGCGGATCGCTCGATGGCCTGGTGTTGCGGATCGGCCAGGGGAGGTGGGTGGTGCGGGGTGTTTGGAGGCCGAGAGGATCAGGGGTAGTTTTACGATCTGTTTTTTTTTGTTTCAACAAGTTCGGGAGGATCCCGTCAGCCCTATATATGGCACGTTGTGATCAGAATAACTATTCTGATTCCAGGATCAGAATAGTTCTACTATATATATATAGAATGTTGAGTAGCTGCGTGTGGTCTAAATTTGTAACCTCTCTATGTTTTGGATTTGGCCCCAACATCATGCTCCTCTGGTGAGCTAAGAGCGATTTCTATATGTGGGCTGCACAGACTACCATTTTTATAATTTTTAAAATATCACCTGCTTATGCTTCATGACGTGTAACGTTATTGTTAGTCCTGTTTTGCCATGTAAAAAATAGTCTGTCTTGCTCGCTTCACTGTTGTAACTATATTTTTGCCCTAGTCATGTGTACTTACAGAAACATTTCAGGATGAAGTGACATCAACACAAAGATCTGAGAGCAGTGCAGCATGGCCGTTACCAAATGATTATGGATTGGAATTGGAATATGCTGATGTTCTCGAGCATCAACTAGAGGTCGCAAGACAACGTGTACATGATTCTCAACATGCAATCAACATGTTGAGACTGGAGTTGCAGGTATTAGATGCAGGAGTAAAAAAAATAAAACAAGACACTGAGGTAACCACAAAGGAATTGGGGATTTTGCAGACTGAAATTTGTGCTATCTAAATCCGGCCAATCCTATTTTCTAAAGAGGTAATAATTTAAATGGTAAGTTCTGTTTATGCGTGTCCATGATGTATGAGCTTTATTTGCCCAGTGTATGTAATTTGCTGTTTGTGTATGCTTTATTATCACTGGTGGCGAATTATAATGCCCAGTCTGTATAATCTGCTGTAATTTCTTTATTGTATAGTATAGGATTTTTCTTTGTTTCTATGCCTTAGTCTCTTTATTGTATACTGTAGATTTTTTAGAGGCGATTGTATATGCTATATCGGTGAAACTGGGGACAACACGCCCAAACATTACCTGGACGCCATCCGAACGAACAAACATGTGTAGTCAAAGCGGGCCTTAATTGGGATGGTCAACTTAATATTTAGTGGATTCCAAACGATGGGGCCCACCATAAAAATGGCTCTATACAAGCCGTTAACAGGCCGAAAGCTCGATAGGGCCGTATAAATGGAAGTGGCCCGCGGGCCTCTAGCAGGCCGAAATAATTGTCAATTTTGTCTCGGCACTTTTACTTGACCGACCAGTAAGAGGCCGAAAGTCTTTTGGGCTAAAAAAGGACCAATGTACAAACTAGGCTTTTAACAGGCCAAAAGTCGCGTCGGGCTGAAATTGTGCCCTGCGGAACGTGGACTGCTAATGGACCCAAAATAAGGTGGCACCATCAAACACCCAACTATTGCGCGGGCCATTAACAGGCCGAAAGGCAAAATGGGCTAGTATTTGGCTCATTTACAGAATGGGCCGAGGAATGGCCGAAAGTCACAACGGGCTAGAAGTCGGCCCAAATGCAGTGGGCCAAAAAAAGGCCGAAAGAAGGTCGGGCCATAATGGCGGCATATTGGTCCATATCTATAATGGGCTGCTAACAGGCCAAAAGAAGGTCAGGCCGTAATTGGGCCCAAAGACGTAGCGGGCCATTAACGGGCTGGAACTGACAATGCGCTGGAAATTGTCAAATCTAGAATGGGCCTTTGATGGGCCGATTCTGTGTAACTCGCATGGGCCGTGCTTGTGAATGGGCCTGACTCAAGTAGGCCGCTAATGGGCCGGCCCGCTTATTTTGACAGGCCCGACCTTTTAACCTAAACGGGCCACTGTTGGGCCGGGCCACGTGTCAACGTACCATAGGTGCGTCCCGTCCACTCTCTGGATGACACCTGTCCCAACGCGGAGCTGACACGTGGATACTAAGGCGAATCAGGATTTTACACGTGGAAAATCCCCATTGGTCCAGGCGGTTAACGGGTTATCGGATCCAAACCGGAACCCGATAGCTCAACGGCGACCTATTACGGTGGATTCAACGTGTCAGTTACCCTTGACGAAACCACTTCCATGACGCGCCATTTATTGTCATGGAAGTGGACACTTCCGTGATGATAATTTTGGTTTTATCATGGAACACTTCTACGATAGCACAGGTATGACTATCTTGACTCTGTCATAAAATCGTCATGGATGTACATGCATTACAGAAAACGTGACCTACTGTGACAAACACGTATCATCACGGAAGTGTATTTTTTTGTAGTGTTTCCAATAAGAGGCATTATCCACATGATAGTCCAGTAGTGCATCACGTATATTTGGAATTTTTCAGCAGTTGCTGCTGAATCGGGTGTCTGCAGTCTGCACCCCTTCAAAGGCAAAGCAAGGACGGACTGCAGTCATGGTATTTCATTAGACCTGTAGCACTGAGATCATTGATGAATCTTCATAACGATCATAAAGTAGACCCTCGAAAGATGTCAAGCAACAACAGCAGTATCCATTGGAAATCTGACACTATGTACCAGGGCATTGTCCATGTGAAGGAATCATACGTGTATGTACTAACTCAATAGCTTTTTACCAGATGTTCTTGATCCTTCTTCTTTTGGGCTTTTGCTTGAAACTTTGAAGGCCTAAGAATTCAGAAGCACTTTAATTAATCTCTTCAGTGGGCTTTTGTGCTAGCTCAAACCACCCTGCTTTTTTCAGGTCACTAATCAGTGCATAATATAGACATTAATCTAAGGTTTGTGTACTTACCGGTGCCTTGGAATCAGACCTTACCTCCTGGCCAACGGAGGCGGCACCATAGCGCCCTCATATGAAGGGTGCTGCAGCCTCAGAGGCAGCTGCACGGGCAGCGGCATGGGTCGGAGGAGGCAGCGGAGGAGGCCTCTGGCGTTGGCTGGGACGGACAGGACGGAGGAGCAGCTTCCTGCACCGATGGAGAAGACCGGTGCTGGGGAGTTACGTCCATGGAAGCCATGGGTTATTAGAGTGGCGGGTCTGTGGTGGTGATTGGAAGGAGCAACCATGGGTCGTCATCCCCTGTCACCGTGGGTCGTCATCCCCTATGCTGGCGAGTTGCAATTGGCGAGGAGGAGCAGATCCAGGGCTGGGAGCAGCAGCCGTGGGTCGCCCGATATAGGGAGCCCAAATCTGGTGCGGGCTCCCAGCGCCGGCGAATGAGATCGAGCGCCAAGGGGATTTGAAGACGGGCACCCATGGGTGCGTGGTGTGCGAGCTCGAAGAGAGTTTGTGTCAAAGGAGGAGATGGGCGCAGGAAGGATTGGAACACAGAGGATGTTTCTGAATCAAAGAGGGAGGATTAGATAAAAAAAGAAGGAGATCAGCAATAGCTGGTCGGACCTGGCAGCGTACCTCTTCGGTGGGGCTAAAGTAATAGGCACGCAGTGCGCTAATAGTGGCCTAGTCCGGCGAACTATTAATAATCATATAGAAAATTAAGTAAAACGTATGGAGAACTATGAAAGCTTCTGTCCTTTATTATTAGGTAAAGATAAAGATTAATATGCTATTTTATATTATTTTTGGGACTAACATATTAACCTAGAGCCCAATGCCAGTTTCTGTTTTTTCTTGTTTTTGAGTTTTACAGAAAAGGAATATCAAATGGAGTCCAAACGGAATAAAACTTTTGCGGTGAATTTTCTTGGACCAAAATACACCCAGAAGACTTGGGGAGGGGGTCAGAAGACTCACGAGGAGTCCACAAGCCCTCAGGGCGCGCCCTATGGGGGGCGCCCCCTGGCTTGTGGATCCCTCAGAGTCCCCCAACCCTAATATTTGCACTATAAATTCCCAAATATTCCCCCAACATTAGAAGCATCCACGAAAATACTTTTCTGCCGCCGCAAGCCTCTACTCCCATGATATCCCATCTTGGGCTCTTTTCCGGCACTCTGCCGGAGGGGGATTCGATCACGGAGGGCTCTACATCAACCTTGCTGCCCTTCCGATGAAGCGTGAGTAGTTTACCACACACCTACGGGTCCATAGCTAGTACCTAGATGGCTTCTTCTCTCTCTTTGATCTTCAATACAATGTTCTCCTCGATGTTCTTGGAGTTCTATCCGATGTAATATTCTTTTGTAGTGTGATTGCCGAGATTCGATGAATTGTGGATTTATGATCAGATTATCAATGAATATTATTTGAGTCTTCTTTGAACTCTTTTATGCATGATTAAATATCTTTGTATTTCTCTTCGAATTATCGGTTTGGTTTGGCCAACTAGATTTGTTTTTCTTGCAATGGGAGAGGTGCTTAGTTTTGGGTTCAATCTTGCGGTGTCCTCACCCAGTGACATAGTAGGGGTAGCGAGGCACGTATTGTATTGTTGCCATCAAGGATAAAGAGATGGGGTTTATATCATATTGCTTGAGTTTATCCCTCTACATTACGTCATCTTACTTAAAGTGTTAATCCGTTCTTATGAACTTAATATTCTAGATGCATGGTACATAGCGGTCGATGTGTGGTGTAATAGTAGTAGATGCAGGCAGGAGTCAGTCTACTTGTCACGGACGTGATGCCTATATTCATGATCATTGCCTTAGATATCGTCATAACTATGCGCTTTTCTATCAATTGCTCGACAGTAATTTGTTTACCCATCATATGTTTTCTTTCAAGAGAGAAGCCTCTAGTCAAACCTATGGCTCCCGGGTTTATTTTCCATCATATATTTTCAGATCTATAAACCAAAAACCCCAAAAATACCTTGCTGCAATTGACTTATATTTATTATAGTTCGCTCTTTTATTTATCTTTTATACCTATCTCTATCAGATCTCACTCTTGTTCGTGACCGTGAAGGGATTGACAACCCCTTTTTCGCGTTGTGTGCAAGTGTTTGTTAGTTTGTGCAGGTGCATAGACTGGATACTTGCTTGTGGCTCCTACTGGATTGGTACCTTGGTTCTTAACTGAGGGAAATACTTATCTCTACTTTGTTGCATCACCCTTTCCTCTTCAAGGGAAAAATCAACGCAAGATCAAGAAGTAGCAATCATGTGGTGAGGAAAGATCTAGGCATATATATCCAGTTAGATATGAGTGAGCATGAATTATTATTGTTGACATCACCTTTGAGATGAATACGTTGGGAGGCGAAAGTATAAGCCCCTATCTTTCTATGTGTCCGGTTGAAACTTTTTGCTCATGTGTATGAGGTGAGTGTTAGCAATCATAGAAGATTATATGATGGTTGAATATGTGGACTTGCCAAAATGCTCCGATACAAGAACCTTCCTGAAAATATAATGAATTGTAGTTGCGAAGTTGACTGAAACATAGTTTGTTGGTTTTCAATAGAGTTTTTGCTTTTACTTCGATGTTGTGATGAATTGTTACTTGTTCATGGGAAGTTATATGATAAAGTTATGTGATAAAGTTCTATGATAAAGTTTGTTGCTGTTATAAAAACTAGTAAAGTGGCCCGCTCGATGCGCGGGCAATGTCTTTTAACCGACTTTCATATTTTATCATTAAAATTCTTATATATTGTAAGATTACAAGTATTCTAGAATCCATTCGAAAATTTTGATTATTGTTCAATATTTTATGACACATAAATATTAGTAATAATAAATCAGATCCTAATGAATACGCATTAACATGAATTTATCATTTCACACCCAGGTATACAATATTTTATTGAAATTTTCCAAATCTATCAAAGAGATTAAACATCATGGATACTGTATTGCATGTAGTATTGCACTCTAAAGAATTACAACATTTACTTGGATTCTATTATATGTGTACACTTTAGAACACGTGACTCCAGAAAATTCGTAGTCAAAAATGAGTATTACAATCATGAAGAAAACACCCATTACAATTCATGTACTACAACATATGGAAGAATATGGTTATTTTTTGTCACTTAACATGATGTAGGTGATTAAATGGAAGCAGTTATAATGAGGTCATTGGTGCTCAACTACATACAAATTTATGTCTCATATATTTGTATGATAATTAAATAATGAACTTGCATTGTATTGTCGGAATAGTATAAAGGGTAATTAAAAATTTCATGCACTATTCCTCGGTATAGAAATGTTCTGGTCGGGGTATTTCTCTAATGTTGTAAATCATAATAAGCGCAACAACCTTCCAATGGTATAAAAATAACAAAATGCCGTGTTTTTTTCTTTAAGCTACAAAGCATGAAAAAAATAGGCGAGGAAATCACCACTGTATATCACAAACTTGGCACATGATAAATAAATTCCATGTTGGCCAGCACCTTAAGGAAATTCTCAATATAAATAAGAAGCAATCATGCTACTGGATCTTCTCGTATTTCCAGCTACTTATTCTTTATTTAGTGGGCAAGATGCAAGATATTTTGGTCGATGAATGTAGAGAAGTACATACCATATAATATAACACATTTATAAACCACATTCTCTTGCTTTTGACCGGAACAAAACTTATATTACATTTGTGGTGCATCACTGTTCACTTATATGTTGTACAATAGAACATGCCGACACAGTATGAGAAGACCGATGATGGTGCGGTTACATAGTTTCTTTTTATGACAACATTTTGATAGATAGAGAAAGCAAGAAGTGTTGCATGGTCTTCTCCAGCTGATTGGATACTTCGGATTTCCCCATCGGTCGTCGCTGCCAGACGTTCTATCATGTTGCCATGAATTTTGGCGAAGGGTGAGATAAGCATGATAGTAGAAATCAAGTGGCATGAGAAGTTCTATCATTCCAGGGTGAAATGTCCCGAGATGGATACAACTTGTCCTTGCCGGCATAGGCGTAGATGCTCCTGTTCACGATCGTAGGATGTCTTCTTCAATACTTGTGTGTACGTACAGCTGGTTGTCCAGGCACGCCGTCCACATGCATGCTACATGATCCACTTTCTCCATAAATCTTGATTACTTTGACCTTCCCTAGGTTTGTTTTTTTCTCTGTTTATGATGCGCTCATAGTCTTCTGGAAAACCAAGTTGTCTTCTACCCCGGTATGTCTATAGATAGATATGACCGATAATTGTTAGATGGTAATAGATTATATACCTACGTTTGGAGGAGAAATCAATTAATTTTTCTACAGAATTATCTGTTTCTGTCAATTTCGAGTGGACCATTTAGACCAGGTGAATTTCGAGATTTTTGTTTGTTTGATTTCCTCCTTTTCATTACCACGTTAGCGAAAATTTGGCCCAAGTCTCTCTATATTTTAAAAAAACATTATTTAAGCACAATTCATTTTCATATGCTTCAATTCGTACGTGCTTGGTTATATAATTCTTTCATATTACAATGTGTACATAGCTATCAAATATATCCACCTCTTGTTGTACATTCTTGATGGTGATGCTAATAAAATCGAGAAATAAGAGAGACAGGAGCTCCTGGGCCTCCTCAGAGCTCAGCGATCGTGGGCCGTCCGATGCGTTCACTTGATGGGTTTTGGACCGTCAGATCAAGCCACTGGATGACCTCGGCCGTTGGATCGAAGCCGAGGCACTTTAGGAATGAATAGTTACCGTCTCGCCGTAAAAATCTCGTGCCACCGCGCGTAATTCCTGTCCTCCGCCGAGGGCATTTTCGTAATTTTGCTATGGGGTATAAAAGCCCAATGCCCATAGGGTTTCTCCCCAATCGTCTTCCTCCCTCTTCCTGTTCACGGAGGGGGAGCCGCCGCCGCCCCTTCCCCTTCCAAAGCTCGCCCTCTTCCTCTCTTCCCCGCCCCCCTCGCACCGCCGGCTGCCGGCCTGCCGACTCCTTCACCTCCGGGAAGCACCGCCTTGTTTGCTCCTGTTCGGCGGCGGCCGTGGTCGAGCTCGAGCCTGGGCGCGGTGGCGCGTTGTTGAGCACGGCTGCGGCCCGAAGCGGCGGGAGTAGAGGCGCAGGGCGAGAAGCACCCGCCGGAGGCGCTCGATGTGGCTCCCCCGTCACTCCTTCTTCTACGCTGACTGCAGGTGCTCACCCGTGGCCCCTCCTTCTCCTCCATCGCTAGGCAGGGCTCAGCTGCAGTTCTACTCCAGGCCCTCTCTCTCTCTCTCTCTGACTGCTACTGCATCCATCATCTAGGAACCGCTACTCTTGTATAATATTTTTCGTTCGATTTGTTATCTCCCGGTGCTCATCTAGGTCTTCTGTTGCCATTCGATTTGATGCTATTCTAGGATTAGGATTTGCTATTGGATTGGTGACTGCCGTGAGCTGATAACATGTCAGGTTACTATGATCTCCCGTCCCTGTTGATCGAGGTTGCTTTGTTGATTCTGACATATGGATGTTGCTGTCCCAAAGTTGAATTTCAAGATACTAGGGGCTGGAATAGCATATGGTCCATGGTCTCTTAATCTGCAATGATTCTGATTATCTCATCACTTGATTGATACGAATGAATGGTCAATTCTGTAGTTTTTATGGTGCTGGGATGTGCGTTAGATGCATCCTCCCAAGTGCCGGGAGGATACCATGCTGCATGCTCGTTCCTGGATGCAGCACCGGAGTGAGTGGCGGGTCAAGGTGGTCATAGCCGACCGCGCGCTCGCTGGCGCCACCCGTGGGTGCTCCCCCTTGGATACGTTCTTTCTTACATCTCCTGACACACTGTCCTTGTCCGCCGGTGTGCAGGTTCGTTCTTCTTCTTACTCTAGCAGCAGACACTGGAGTAGTTATGCATCTATGATTTTCCGCTGCTTCTGCACCATTGTGTGTTCCATTAGTAGCTTGTGTATGGTATTATAATTAGTTCACACCATTGGTTAATTTTAACTTCAGAGGGGCCAGTAGATTGTTGTATTATTGGTCCCAAAGATCTAAGATTGATTGAGTTGCTCTTTGTATTATATTAACTTCAGTTCCTTTATATTCCAAAAGAAAAGGCATCGAGTAGCAATAAAACGTATTACCTATATGGCACATCCACTGATTTCTTTAATTTGTTGCTCGCTTAGCTTGATGTGGTTAACCTGCTTTTGTGATTAACCACATGAAGCAATGAAGGTGATGTGGATCCTTAGCCCCAATTTATATGTTCTGATTTTGAGTTTACATCTGGCTACATGTCAGGTAATAGAAATAAATTTTAGTTGATTTATGCCTCAATGTTGTTCATACCATGTTCTTCAGATGAGTACAATTATCAATCTCCATGATATCAAAATTTGTACCTCTTCCTGATTTAGATTCAGTTTAGCTATTTACCATGATTCGATATATTCATCTTATGGATAAAAAAAGATCCTGTTTTTAGGTGAGAGGGAGAGGTTCAAGATGAAGGATGATATTTCTATTTGATGTTGGGATAGAGCAGGACAATCCATTGCATAGTTGTTTGCTTACAACAAGTTGATTACGAGTCTATTCGGGTGCATAGTCGTTCGATGCTTGCACGGTGTACATCTGAATAATGTTTGTGCTTACATATGTGTCCTTCTATTGTTTTTTTTGTTGACCAATGTGTAGGTCCGATCCAGTGACAACAACAACAGCGCAGGGTGCATGAGAAGGCCTACATATTTCTGAAAAGAGCACGCCATTGCCATCGACGGGAGAAGCGCATGCTGCTACTCATGCGGCTACTCCGTCAGGGTCACCCATTGCCCGACCGTTGTCCTCGCGCTGCGCGTGCACTCAGGTGCTACATCCCAAGTTCCTATATCTCACATGCACACATACGCACACAGTTCTGATCCCCCTTTTCTGCTTATGCATACAGCAAACAAACGAAATTGTCGATGCATTGAAAGCTTCGTGTCGGGTCCACCTATTGGTGGTGCTAATGTGAGGATTTCAATGTCTCCCTCACTCTATATGCATGTAACTTTCTCGGTCCCAGTCCCCTTTTTGCTATTAGTTCATCCCTGACATGATCAGTAAGGTTATTCTTGGTTTTGTAGTTGTGGATTGCTATGGAGAATGAATGCCCTGATTAATTAGTATTTAGATGTATTATCCCAGACCTCAAATGGATTAGCTTTGAGGTACTTTTTGGAGTTAGAGATTTGTCAATCCATGCATATGTTAACATTTAGATGAAATGATACATATTTTTGCATCTTAGGTTGTATATTTCAGATGCCGGAACTGAGAGAGCACTTCAATGTCGCTGCTAATGTTGGGTGCTGCTTTGGTATGCCTCTTTTTCTCATGTTCCTTTGTTAGTTTTTTTGCTTATATGATGCTCCCTTGTATTCTGTTAGCAGGAATTTCAAGTAGGATATGAACACAAGAAGGCTTGAGAAAAACACTCTTGTGTTGCTCAAGGGCTTGGTTAATGAGCGCGAAAATAAGAGGTGTGGGAAATTAATTGTGAGGAGGCTAGCTTTATGTTTTTTAAATCTGCTGCGTATGTGTGAATTTTTTCCTTGCTACCCAAGCTGTCAGAGAAATCTCTAGCTATTCTTTCAGATTGTATGACCTGCTCCCATTTCTTCTCTATGCACAAATTATTTTTCATCGTTGATGCACAGTTCTGGATTCAGTTGAGCCATGATTTTGACACTTGCTTTGCTGCGGACAAGTGTAGGAGCTCCTTTTGGTTGCCCCCCTCATCTGTCATTGTTGGATCTATGGCAGGCTTCGCGTCTTCGGTCAGGGACTTACAGGTCGACCCCTCTTCTTCCTCTTCTCTCTGCTGCTGTTCCTTTTGCATATCTAGGTTGGTGCTCGTGCTCGTGTATATTTGATGTTGAGCTCGGTAAACTGTGCTTGTCGTTCGTGTAGATGTGCACGCTAGCAAAAGAGTGTTATCTTTTTTTGTCTTGTATTGGTGGAGACACAGAGTATTATCCACTTGTTGGATTTTAGTGGTTTTCCTTCATTGTTTGTTTGCTTGTGGATTACAGGAGTGTGCTTTTTCTTCCTTGGCTGGATCCTACTAGGGATGGAATTATTTTCTCATTAGAACATGGATCCTTTACTTTAGTAACCTTGATAGAGAATATTGCGTTGTATATGCATGGTGGTACATACTTTGTATTTCAGCGTTTTATTTGTGAATGTGTTAGAATGGATAAACACGTAACTTTATGTTTTTCTTTTCTCTGGCAGCTAGATGATTGTGTGTGACGGTTAGCTTTGGAGAATGGAAAAGACAATGCCAATGGTCCAAATACCAATTGTCGGACCAACACTGTGAATGATGTGGTTCCATGGAGACATGTTCCATCGTAGAGACTATCCTCTGGGTCCGAAGTAGAAAACATCTTTAGATCAACTCAGGCAAGCAGCAGGACTCGAACATCCGCTAACAATTTATTTGGCATTTGTGTTTCTCTTATTGTTATACCTGAATGCTTATTGCCTTGCAGCTCTATATTTTTGTGGCAATGGCCACTGGTGTTAATTGTTTGGGCAATGTGTGCTTTAATTTTCAGAAATCGAGAAAACAATATATATTTACCTATTTTAGTTTTTGTATCCTATCAACATAAGGGATAATGCTCTGAGGGAGAGTGATTTTACTACATGTCCTAATGACAGGTAATTTTTAGTCTCCATTGCCTTATTCCCTTTGTATTTAATTATAAATATATCTGCCATCTGCTCTCATATTCTGATACTTCATTTTTCTTATATGCACTGAATTTACACTGTTGTGCGATGAGCTTGTGGTCCTAAAATTACTGTGCATACTATTCCATTATATTGTATTTTAAAATGATTGATAGTTCACCCACTCGATACAGTTCCTTTCAGATCAACTGACTGATATTCATAGTTCTAACGTACCTCGGACCAGGCTCGAGGTTAATGCGTGTCTTCTAATGGCGTCCCTCTTACAAAAAGCATACAACTATCTAGCCCAGTCCACAAATCCGTAGTTGATATGCCTCTTGTGTGTCCTGTAACTTCTGAAACATCATAACCATATTAACTTTGAATAAAAGCTTCTAAGGAATACAAGTTATGAATAAAATATTGTTGCATCAAAGAGCGCCTGTTGATATTGTGTAGTGCATCATGATCAACTACACTGCAAACATCTGCAAATATTACTCTTGGGTTAATCATTGTATATTTTACTCCAATTAGTCATACATCTTCCATTTATTTGTTTACACATGTTTGGCATATTCGACTTCCAGGTCACCGACTCAAAATTTATAGTTAATTTATTTGGCTCCAAATATATTTGCTCACTGATTTTCTGCATAGGTATCATTTTATGTGCTTAATTGCGACCTGGGAGCGGCGAGGGCAGATTACATCTGTGCGAGGAGCGCCCACCTCAGGTGCTGGATGTGAGGCTCACTCCTTCTCGTTGCTAGAGGTTGCTAAATTGGTGCAAAGAGAGCAAGAGGAAGATGATGAGGCGACATGGAAAAGGTTCAGATTCCTCTACTGCTTGTACCCCCATTATTCCCACAACCCCACCTTTGCCTTTATTAATGTACTGATATGTTGATGGATCTTCTTTCCAATTATAATCAGTTCAAATTTAGGTTGTGAGAACACTAAGTTCTCAAAAATGGCTTGCTGAATTTCTGCATCAAGGCTCCCTAGATATTGCTCTGTTTTAGATCAGATCCAGAGAAGGGCGAAGATAACCGAAACATCGTTTTGTCATTTCAATACTATTATCCCCCCTTCTCATCTCTAATACAAGCTAGCTCTCTATTTTTGATTGTTTAGGGTGTACTTTCTACAATTAGGGATATGTTTTGTTGTTTAGGGTGTAAATTCAAGTTTGTTAGTGACACTGCATTCCTGACTCTCCTGTAGGATCTGAGCGCTGGACCATGGTGCTGGACAGGGCACTGCGCCCCAAGACCGTTTTTTGGAATTCCAATATACTTGCAAAAAGAAGCGAAAGTTGAGGACCAGGTTGTTCTGAGTATATTTATTACAACAAGTATGATTTGGTATATACATTTCATATGAAATTTGTCAATGGTGTGTGATGGACCTTGATGATTTGTACTGAACCATTAGTAAGTGTTTACTACCTACTGCTTTTTGAGATGTTTCCTTTGTAGTGAATTTGCTTTCCGTATAAATTTAGCCTATGATGGGTAGCTGCTTTGCTTATATATGGATATGTTGCAAACTTTGTTTTATATTAGTACTTATGTTTGCGCTCTTAGTACTAAACTTAATGTCAAGTGGTTATCTTTTGTTGTCTTGCTTCTATTATAAATTAATATTTCTTATTTCTTTTATTTTGTTTTCTTGTTCGAATAAATATGCTAAATGACGATTCTCACTAATTGAGCACTACCTGCTTGACCAAAACGTTGAGACCGGCAACGTCGCGCCAAGGCGCGATCCCGATCTAGTTTTCTAGACTGCGTGCAGCCGAGACGCACTATGGATCGACGCATTGAGTTGGCCTCAATGCCTCGACGCACACGTACGTACACAGGAGTCTTGAACGCTGACCGGTTGCTACAATGCAAAGATAGCCATGCTAGCTGATTGTTTTAGCCCAGGCTCCTGATTGATTTGCTCCCGGCCGGCCGGAAAGAAAATTCTACGCACGTATGGACATGACGGATGTACGCATGCAAAAATATCCTGAATGGGTGTTTTTTTTTCTGCCATAGACACGTGATTTCATTAGCTATATGGATGGGTGATTTTTTATGATCTGGACACATGAGGGCAGTTTTTTACATTGGCATGTGATTTTGTTTAGCTAGATGGATGGTTGATTTTACCTGGATATGTGATTCTTGACCTGGACACGTGAGGACTGTTTTATTTTACCTGGAAACGTGCTTTTGTTTGGCTAGAGGATGCTTTTTTTTTTTGACATGGAGACATCATTCTTTTAGCTAGACGTGAGGAAAATTATTTAGGGCCATAAGGTTTTACGTAATGGCAATGGTGGGTATTTAGAGAGGATGGTATTGGTGGGTTATTTCTTCAGCTGTAAAAGTGGATCTCACGGTTGTGGTTTTTTCAAATATAAAATTAAAGGACAGATGTTTCTGATTTTTGTGAGATTTTCTAGTTCATTTATCTTTTTCTGGTTAGCCCGTCAAATACTTTTAACATATAATAGATAAGCATGATGCTTCTATGTCCGTATTTTGTTTTTATCGACACCTCTCTCTCTCTAAGCATGTGGGCATATTTTTTGATATCGGTTTTTTGCATGAGGACAAGCGAGGTCTAACCTTGGATGAGTTGATACGTCCAGTTTGCATCATGTTTTTCTACTATTATTTACAATGTTATTATGTATAATAATGCTTTATGGAGTAATTTAGTGCCTTTTCTCTGATATTATGCAAGGTTTACATAAAGAGGGAGAATGCTGGCAGCTGGAATTTTGGACCTGAAAAAGCTATATCAGAGTTACCTATTCTGCACATCTCCAAATGAGCTGAAAATTTACGAAGAATTGTTTTGGAATATATAAAAAATACTGGAGCAAATAACTACTGGAGAGGGGCCACCTGGTGAGCACAAGACACCAGGGCGTGCCAGGCCCCCAAGGCGTGCCCTGGTGGGTTGTGCTCAGCCCAGCCCACCTCCGGTGCCCATCTTCTGGTATATAAGTCATTTTGACCTAGAAAAAAAATAAGCAGAGGACTTTCAGGACGGAGCGCCGCCGTCTCGAGGCGGAACTTGGGCAGGAGCACTTTTGCCCTCCGGCGGAGCGATTCCGTCGGGGGAACTTCCCTCCCGGAGGGGGAAATCGAAGCCATCGTCATCACCAACAACCCTCTCATCTTTGGGAGGCCAATCTCCATCAACATCTTCAACAACACCATCTCCTCTCAAACCCTAGTTCATCTCTTGTGTTCAATCCTTGTAGCGGAACCATAGATTGGTACCCGTGGGTGACTTGTATTGTTGATTACATCTTGTAGTTGATAACTATATGGTATATTTGGTGGAAGATTATATGTTCAGATCCAATATGCTATTTAATACCCCTCTGATCTTGAGCATGATTATCATTTGTGAGTAGTTACTTTTGTTCTTGAGGTCACGGGAGAAGTCTTGTTGCAAGTAATCATATGAACTTGATATGTGTTCGATATTTTGATGATATGTATGTTGTGATTCCCTTAGTGGTGTCATGTGAACGTCGACTACATGGTACTTCACCATATTTGGGCCTAAGGGAATGCATTGTGGAGTAGTTATTAGATGATGGGTTGCTAGAGTGACAGAACCTTAAACTCTAGTTTATGCGCTACTTCGTAAGGGACCGATTTGGATCCAAAGGTTTAATGCTATAGTTAGATTTTATCTTAATAGTTTTCTTGTAGTTGTGGATGCTTGCGAGGGGGTTTAATCATAAGTGGGAGGTTTGTTCAAGTAAGAACAGCACCCAAGCACCGGTCCACCCACATATCAAATTATCAAAGTAGCGAACACAAATCAAACCAACATAATGAAAATGACTAGATGAAATTCCCGTGTACCCTCAAGAACGCTTTGATTATTATAAGAGACCGTTTTGGCCTGTCCTTTGCCACAAAAGGATTGGGCTACCTTGCTGCACTTTATTTACCATTACCGTTACTTGCTCGTTACAAATTATCTTGCTATCAAACTACCTGTTGCCGACAATTTCAGTGCTTGCAGTGACTACCTGTTGTCAAACCACTTGTCATTTCCTTCTGCTCCACATTGGTGTCGGTGCAACAAACCCCAGGTGTGTTGCCCAGACTGTACACAGGCTCAAGAACAAGGTTGCAGCATTCAAGACCAGATCAAGCAGAAGAGATCAGCTCTTTGAGAAATCAAAGGGCGGATCAAGAAGACCAAGTCAAGCTAAAAGAGCAAGATACCACTAAGGAAAAACCTCCCTTGCCGGGCAGGCGAGCCTGGCGAGGTCAAGGTTGCCCCGAAGACAAGTCTCAAGACTGCCCCGGCAAGCTTGCCGGGGACGCTGAGGGCGGACTACCCCGCCAAGGCTCCACCGCTCCACATCACAACAACGCAAGTCACCGATCGGTGCGGTGTCGAGCCCCCAAGTGACTAAGTGGCTGTTTTTTGGCACGTGGCAGCCACTTCCGAAGGAAATCACCTCCAAATGACACCCGTCGAGAGACGTGTCACGCAGCCAAGCGAGAAGGTGGCCGAACGGCCCAGCAAGGCTTGCCAGGCTGCGCTACGATGTGACACTCTGCAGAGTTAGGTATGATAGCACTATTTGGTATCTAATCAGTACACAATGACTGATTTGCCATTGTGGTGACCCCTTGATCTATAAAAGGAGGGCCATGGCAACCTTAGAAAGGATTCGGACCCTTGGACACTCATACGCGCGTAGCTGCTCTCGTCCCGAAGCAACCTTGCCGGGCTAGAGTGCTGCGCCTCCACCACGGTCCTGTCATCAATCCACCAAAGCAGGAGTAGGGTTTTACGCCTTGCGGTGGCCCGAACCTGGGTAAAAACTTCCCGTGTGATCGCTGTCACGCTGCTCTGCGCCCTCCGCTCTTTGTGCACCTTCCCCCCTGCCGAACCACAAGGGGCCGATGGCCCCATAGGTGGTCGTGTTTTCCCACGACAATTGGGTTCGACACTCTTGCTTATCTAAAGGACTATGATTGATCCCCTATACTTGTGGGTCATCAACCATCTAAAAGTCCAAATGTCCATGCTACAAAACAAAAGAATATGTGATGAACATGTTAGGCAGCATTCCACATCCAAAATTCTGTTTTTATCATTTACCTACTCGAGGACGAGTAGGAATTAAGCTTGGGGATGCTGATACGTCTCCAATGTATCTATAATTTTTTATTGTTCCATGCTATTATATTATCATTCTTGGATGTTTTACAATCATTTTATAGCAACTTTATATCATTTTTTGGCCAGTGCAGTTGCTGTTTTTTGCTTGTTTTTTGCTTCGGAGAATATTAGTACCAAACGAAGTCCAAATGCCATGAAACTTTTTGGAAATTTTTTTGGGACCAGAACACAAGTTGGGAGCCATGGAAACACTAGAGTGGAGGCCCGTGGGGCCCACATGACACCAGGGCGCGCTAGGAGGACCAGGCGCTCCCTGATGGGTTATGGGGCCCATGGTGGTCTCCTCCACCGCCTCTCATCTCTATAAATACCCAAATATTCCAGAAACCCTAGAGGAGTCGACAAAACACAATTCCATCTGCCGCAAGTTCTAGAACCACGAGATCCAATCTAGATCCCTATTCCGGCACTCTGCCGGAGGGGAACACGATTACGAAGGGGTTCATCATCCTCATCGGTGCTCCTCCGATGATGCGTGACTAGTTCACCATAGACCTACGGGTCCGTAGGCAGTAGCTAGATGGCTTCTTCTTTCTTTTTGAATCTCAATAAAATGTTCTCCTCGTTGTTCCTGGAGATATATTTGATGTAATGACTTCTTGCGGTGTGTTTGTTGGGTTCCGATGATGTCCGAGTTTATGACCAGATCTATATCCATGAATATTATTTGAGTTTTATTTGATCTCTTATATGCATGATTATTTATAGCCTCGTATTTCTTCTCCGAATCTTTGGTTTAGTTAGGCCGACTAGATCGATTTTTCTTGCAATGGGAAGTGGTGCTTTGTGATGGGTTCGATCTTGCGGTGTCCTCACCCACTGACAGAAGGGGTAGCGAGGCACGTATGTATCATTGCTATTAAGGATAAAAAGATGGGGTCTATTCCTACATGAATAGATCTTGTCTACATCATGTCATTGTTCTTATTGCATTACTCCGTTTCTCCATGAATTTAATACACTAGATGCATGCTGGATAGCGGTCAATGTTTGGAGTAATAGTAGTAGATGCAGGTAGGAGTCGGTCTACTAATCTTGGACGTGATGCCTATATTAACACTACTACAGGATGCTGCTAACACGACACTACGATCAGAGACCCTTTGATGAAACTGTGTGCGATGCATTAATCGCAAACGGTGATGTAAAAAACCCGTCAAAAAAGATGCAAAACGTTTGCGATGAAGGATACATCAAACACGGTTCCGATTTTAGTTGTGTGTGTGATGCGGGGCGTACGGTTGATCCATACGAACTATTTGCGATGAGACAGAACAACAAAAATGGGCAGCCAGATCATGGTGTGTGCGATATACGGCTTACAGTTCGCTCCGATAAACCATTTACGATGATCGAGTTGAACACAAATGATTCAGCGTAACAAGATGTGTGTGATACCCGGCAAATAGGCCGGGAATCAGAATTGTGTGCGATCATTATAGACAGCTCATACGGTCTTTTTTTTTGAATTGTGTGCTCGTGAGGGCACATAGTTCAAGAAACCAACCTGTGGGCGATAATGTAGAAGATCTCTGTCGAATATGTATTACTAACTGTCTGCGATGTGATTGACAGGATAACTAGAGATAAAGAATTAATATGAGCGAACGGAAACAGAGATATATATACAGTCTGCTTAATTTAGTCCTTCTTGTTGTTGTTGTTGTTGGATGGCCCCGCGACATCGTCTTGGCGAGGACGCTTTTTGCCGCTGACTGTTGGCTTTTCATCGCCACCGCCGTCGTCATCGTCGTTGCTATCTTCGTCGTCCTCCTCCTCGTTCAACCATTCCTACTCATCATCATCGACGTCCTCTTCTTCATCCTCCGATGGCTCCTCGTCAGTCTGGTTGTCATGTGATGACTCCGGAAGCGGCGTCCCTTCCATGATCCGGATATAATCGAGGTCTGGGCTCGACGCCGGACTCATGGAAGACGAGCGGGATGATTCCGATGTTGACCTGTCATCGGGCACCAGACTGCTGGCCGAACTGTCGTCCTCGCTGTCGCTCGATATGGCTGCGGTCGTATAAAAACCGCGAGAAAGCAAGATTGCAGAGTGTGTGCAAGTGTTTAGCGCGGCCTGCTGGGGACGATGAAGATGGTGGACACTTAAGCGGGGTATGCAGAGAAGAGGAATGCCAATTGAAGCGGGGGTTGAGGTATTATCTAACCGCTGATATAATCAACCGCAATTATTTGTACCCAGTCGCTCCAAATTCCCGGGGTTGCGCAGTTCTCAATGTGATAATTAATTACGTACATGCGTTGGAGCATCCGAATATGAACCAAGCATTTTTCATAGTACTTCTACTCCCGCCGTACCGGCGACCTGGGTGGGGGGGGGGGGGGGAAACGAGAGAACTTGATGATTACTCCCTCCGTCCCAAAATAAGTGACTCAACATTGCACTAACTTTAGTACAAAGTTAGTACAAAGTTGAGTAACTTATTTTGGGACGGAGGGAGTATTTGGTAATCAATACCATTGCATGCAAAGAATTGACCATTGCATGCATGTTATGATAAGTAGTCTGAAGTCATTCAATGCATACTAGCTGCAGGACTCTTATTGGTTGATTTCTTTTTTCAGGACAAAAACATGGAATGAGTTTTGGGATTATGCACCGGTACCGGTACGAACTGAGTAGGACAGTTGGCAAGCAAATACATTCAGCTCTTCTTATTAATGAAGCTAGTAATAATCAAACTACAAAGGAAAAGAAAAAAAGATAAAGGAAAATATCTGCACAAATCTTCACGTAACATTAATGGCAGAGGACCTAGATGTGCATTACTTAGAGCACATCTAGACGTGCTTTAGCAATACTGTCAAACAAAACCCGTAATCATCATTGCAAACAGCACATAGAACATGGCTAATGCGACAACGACAACTACACATGCTAGTTCCTTCTTGTCTCTTGCTTTCATCTGTTGCCTATGATTGATTCTTTTTTGCTTCATCGTACTGATTGTACATTCCAGATCAACCAGCTTCTTCTTCATCTTTACATTATCTTCTGCGAGCTTCGTGATAACACTCTGAGCCCTGCCATGCCATTCTTCATCATGCCAGTTAACAAAGGCACAAGCCTCATATCCCTGCCAATGTTAAATAGTATTTAGGATGAGCGTTGGCATTAACTCAATTAAAATGATGAACAAAGTTAGCACTAACCTCTAAGGGGCAACTGAGAAACCGCCTGCCAATGTCGAATTAATCCCTCCATGCATACACATCGAGAGGGAGTGCGCCCGTGCACACAACTCAACTTTTGGTACTTCTCGGTGGCGCAAAACTCGGAGTCGAACTCATGTTGCGGGAGTCTGGAGTCATGCTCCGGATCCGGCGGCAGATCGCTTTCCTGGGGGGTCATTCAGGACGGATTCAGCAAGGAGCTACTTTGGACATGCTAAAAAAGATCGGGATATATTGGAACCTGACAGGACGATTTAGATCCGTAGTACACCTGCCTTCTGATGACCTCAGGCAAGTGCTGAGCGGCGACTGCCGTCGTGGCGGCGCTGCCGAGAGCAGCGATACGAGCAGGAGCAGCCACACCAAAACCATCAGCACCACTCATCCGCATTCCCCCAATGTTAGTGCCACACAAGGGAAATTGGAGGCTATCTAGGTATTTGCGGGAAATGGGGAAACTGTGGGGATAAGCTAACGATCGGGAACTACATATGGCACTATATGTTGTATACGGCACACTGTTTATACATGTCGTTTGTGTTAGGTATTACATCTTCACACACGATTTCCACACCAAACCGTGTGAGAAGAAAACGTAGGTGAGACATGGTTGCCGTGACATAACTGTATGTGATGTACTACCCTGTACATATGATTGAGTTACAGTGATATCATGTAAACAGCCGCTCTACGGATATCCGTCAAAGACTAAAACAGACGCTCTGCTGATAGAGATGGCGGCGGCGGCTACGGCTACCGGAGAAGAGGTCAATCCTCGGTCGGTGGGCGGTGGCGGCTTCATAGGAGCTCAATCCTCGGTCTGCGGCGGGAGATAGGAGGAGCTCAACCATCGAGGTCGCTGGCGGCGTGATTGGAGCACATCCATCGCGGTCGATGGCGAGATAGTGGAGGTCGAACTTCAGGCGGCAGCCGCACTAAGTTTTGCAACTCGACCCTGTTGTCTCGGCGTGCCGCCGCATCGGGCTTCTATGTCTGTTGGGTGGAGGTCGCCGTGCGGCTAATTTATTAAGGTATTATTTTTGTGAGTAGCTTAATTAAGGTATTCAATTCCTAGGGTAGTGTTGTAGTACTCTGCGTGAAAATTGTCTGGCCATTAATTTTTGTCATTGCACGTCTGGATAACAATATGGAGCGCCCTCAGTAATTATGAAAATAAAACCTTGTGATTTATGCACGCATCTTTGGGCATCAGTTAATCCGTGTATTAATGTGGCTGTTTCGTTTTTAATTACCATTCATGTGGTGCAGATGGAACGATATGAATGGATGAAGAATCGGAGAACCGCAAATTTTATCAGTGGCGTGATAGAGTTCATGAATTTGGTTGAAAGTACAAAGAGGAGAATTGGTTATGCGGATTACATCCTGTGTCCATGTACTCATTGTGCCAATTCAGAGTCACGTGAAGTTGCAGATGTCCAGTGGCACTTACTTTCTCGGGGATTCATGGATGGATATACACGTTGGACCAGACACGGTGAAGAGCAGGTCATGGATGAATATACCCAGGGCTGCGAGATGCCAAACCCCAGTCAGTGTCACATGGATGTTGAATCTAACATCGGGGCAGAGGCGTCAAGCTACCAATAGAACACCGGAAAGACGAAACGCCCACTGGAAAACCAAGACGGCGACACAAACGACGATGATCTTGATATGCCCGATTTTGCTGCTATGATTGCAGATTTCAAGGGCCCAAATAATGATATGATTGTGTACAAGAATCTGCCAACCATTGATGCGGACTCCAAGAAAGAATTGTATCCAGGTTGCAAAAAGAAATATTCCAAGTTGAGTGCCACCCTGGCGCTTCTCAGATTTAAAGCAGCAAACGGTCTATCAAACAAGGGCTTCACAGAGATGTTAGGTCTTTTCAAAGAAATTCTTCCGGAAGATAATGTGCTCCCCAGAAGCATGAACGAAGCGAAGAAAATTGTTTGCCCATTGGAACTTGAAGTACAGATGATACATGCTTGTGTGAATGATTGGATATTGTACCGTGGTGAGTACAAAGATTTGCGTGCATGTCCCACATGCAAGCATGCACGATACAAGCGCAGGAGAGCAAAGGACAAGTACAAATTGGACGACGAGATCAAGACAGGAATCCTGTTCAAGGTTGTTTGGTACTTGCCTTTAATTCCAAGGTTGAGGTGTTTGTTTGCAAACCGTAGAGATGCAAAGAGATTGCGGTGGCGTCATGATTAGCGAACTGCGGATAAATATATGAGGGACCCGAAAGATGGGGCTCAGTGGGAATTAATCGACAACAAGTTTGATGACTTTGCCAAGGATCCTAGAAGTATAAGGCTCGGGGAGTGTACTGATGGGATGAATCCTTTTGGCAATATGAGTACCAATCACAGCACATGGCCGGTGCTTCTATGCATATATAACCTAGCTCCTTGGTTGTGTATGAAGAAAAAATACATTATGATGTCAATGATTATCCAAGGCCCGAAGCAACCTAAAAATGACATTGACATTCACTTTCAGCTACTGGTAGAAGAATTTCTGACAGTGTGGATAGATGTGCTTGGTGTAAAATGTTATGATGCTTACAAAAAGGAGATTTTCGATCCACATGCGATGCTTCTGCACACCATTCAAGATATGCCGGCATTAGGCAACACATCGGGGCATAAAAAAAGGGAGATGTAGGGTCGGTCACATGCATGGATAGGACAGCTAGCAGATTTCTTCCCAACTCGCGTAAAACCGTGTATTTGCATCATCGTAGGTTCTTATGGAGAAATCACCCATACCGAAAGATGAAAGCTGAATTTGATGGTACGACAGAGGTAGATGTGGGCGCAAGACCCTATGCTGGGGAGGTGGTCCACAACATGGCTAAATAAATTAATGCTATGCTTGGCAAGAAGCACTCTTTGACGGTGAAACAAACACCCGAGGGTCAAGTGTTTAAGAAGAAATCGGTGTTCTGGAAATTACCTTACTGGGAGATTCTATGTGTATGTCCCTGCATCGGTGTCATGCACGCAGAGAAGAACGTATGTGAAAGCATCCTTGGTACTCTGCTCAAGGTTAAAGGTAAAAAAAAGGATGGTCACAGTGCACGGCTCGATATGCTTGCTGGTCAATCAAAATGCAAGGGTGAAGCAGAAGATGATAACAAATTCATCAACGCTCGCCAGAGTTACAATTTCAAAATAAAAGAAGCAACAGGGTTCTTCACCTATTTGTTGTCAGTTAAGACACCCTCTTCCTACTACGCAAACATCAGAAGTCTCGTGGATGTGAGCTCAGGTAAAATGAAGTTGGGACACATGAAGTCACATGATTGCCACCTAATGTTGACACAAATCCTCCCAGTGGCCGTCGGGAATCTAATAGACAAAGATATAAGAAACACACTCATTGAGCTCTGTGATTTCTTCAACCAACTATGGCAGAAAGTTGTAGATCCTGAAGAGTTGGATCATATGCAAGAGGATATTGCAAGAATATTGTCCAACCTAGAGATGTTTTTCCCAATGTCATTCTTTGATGTCATGGTCCATCTCACTGTGCACCTTGTCGACGAGATAAAGTATTATGGTCCTGTGTTTCTTCACAACATGTATCCCTTCGAGCGGTTCATGATGAATACTGAGGCGCTATTGCCGGAACCGAAATCTTCCAGAGGCAAGCATCCTACAAGGTTACACCACTGAGGAGGTGGTTGAGTTTTGCACCGAATACATGAAACAACGATCTATAGGTTTGCCCCTCTCTCGGCAGGAGGGAAGGCTGAAAGGTAAGCCGGTCCTTGCTGGCACGCAAAAGGCTGCACCCGGAGAATTGGCAGAGAAAGCCCATTTGATGGTACTGCTTAACAACCCAGTTCTCAGCGCTTATGCCGAAGAACACTTGGCGGAGATACGCCAAAGCTTCTTACCAATGGTGTATCCATCATATGCGGAGATGAAGCAGCACACTAAGAACTATGCCGAATGGCTGAAGAATCATTTGGCACAACGATCCATCGATGACATTGCTACGTGGTTGGCACAAAAGCCATCACCTATGGTGTTGACGTACCTAGCATATGAATTAAATGGCTACATGTTCTACATTGAGGAACGTGATAAGAAGACCTCATATCAAAACATCTCTGCTCGAATAGAATGCATGACTGTAAATGAAGCTGATAAAAGGGTATACTATGGAACCATCAAAGAGATTTGGGAGCTTAACTATGTGAAAGTTAAGGTGTCATTATTCAGGTGCGCATGGATCCTCTTAGTCAGGTGAAGGTTGATGATTACAGGAAGACCTGTGTTAACAGGACAACGATGGAATATCACGCGGACCCATTTATTCTTGCCAGCGATGCTACCCAAATTTTCCATGCGGAAGACCCCTTGCATAAGAACTGCCATGTAGTGATGCATGGGAAGAGGAGGGTAATGGGTGTTGAGGATGTTGCCGACGAGGACGAGTATGATGAATTTGCTGAGTTGCCAGCCAAGGGATCATACACCCCTCTAACAGAGAAGCGTAAAATCATCAGAACTCCCAAGTTCATTTGGGGTCAATGTAATGATCCCAGTTCCCCCATGTACATGGGAATTAAGCCGTAAGACTAGTTTTTATGCCTACCCTGCAAATTAGTTCATTCAATTTAGAACAGTCGCGTGTACTGAATCTGTGAGTTATGTCCAGTTTTCTGTTGATGTAAGAACCGCTAATATGTTAACCTTGATATGTTGTCAGCTCAGGCAATGAATATGAATTGTTTATTATTATTATTATTATACCATAGAGGTAGCACACTCAATTGATCTCACTCCAGTATGTATGAACAGAAGATATGCAATCTGGTTTGTGAATAGCACATGGTTCATTCATGAAAGCCGTGTGCCGACCAAACCGCGCGCGCGATCAGAGTCGTGCATTCTGATTAGCCAGAACCCAAACCCCACGGATCGTACGCCTGCAACATTGGATGCTCCCAGATCGAACGGCAATCCTCATCCCTTTCGACATCAAATGCAGTTTTGGTTGTAATTTTATTTATATGCACAAAATGCACATTAAATTCAAAAAATGTCTTAAATATAGCTAACGATACCTGAAATGCGCCAAAAAATCAAACCCGTGGTATAATGGTTATTGTGTACCGTGAAATTTTTATGAGGCCAAACGATGAAATCACCGGCCACTCGAGTTTGAATTGACACGTCTCCTTTTGGAAACCATGATCGTTCTTGTGAGATGCTCCGGTTTGCAAGGTGCAGTCATCAAAACTTGTGCCAAAGTTCACCAATTTTTTTCCACGGGGTCGTGAGAGCATGCCACGGGCACACGCCAATTTTGATGATGTCTGGACTCCATCTGAATTTCCTGTAATTAAAATACCAACTAAGCCTACGCCGGTGGCCGCACCTTGCGGCCAAAATGTTTGAAACTTCTCCCCGTTTCTCGGACAATGGATGAAAACTCGCAAAGCGACACACAAATGATTTGTACACCTTCTTTGCTAACTAACACCCAGATGTATTTGTAGTACGATTTTGATTTTATATGCACAAAATGGAAGGTAAATGCAAAAAAGTGACTTAAATATAGCAGACGAGACCTGAAATGGGCCAGAAAATCAAACCTAGGGTATATATGTGATTGTTTACCATGAAAAAAAATTCGAGGCGGAAAGATATAGTCACCAACGATTGGAGTCTGAAGTGCCGCGTCTCCTTTTGGAAACTATTATCCTTCATGTTTGATGCTCCAATTTGGAAGGTCTGAGCATCAAATCTTGTGCCAAACTTTACCAAAATTTTTCCATGGGATGCTGAGAGCACGCAACGGTGACACACCGATTTTCGTTATTTCCGAACTCTATATGCATTTCCTATAATTAAAATACCAACAAGGCCTATGCCTCTAGCCGCACCCTGCGGCCGAACTGTTTGAATATTTTCCCGTTTCTCGAACAATGAGTGAAAAACTCCCAAAGCGACACACAAATGATCTGGCTAACACCCACGTGTAGTTTCAACTATAGCAAATGACTCAAATATAGCAAACGATACCTCAAATGCACCAGAAAATCGAACCATAGGGTACAATGGTGATTTCTTACCATGGAAAAAAATTTGAAGGCGAAACGATGAACTCATGTTTTCATTCAAACGAAAATATGTTGTTAGTTCATGTAAATGTTTTCAAATAGCACACGGTTCACTCATGAAAGCCATGTGCCTAGCAAACCATGGCCGATGCCCCCCTGCTGCGCGCGCGATCTGAGTCATGCGTTTTGATTGGCCAGAACCCAAACCCCACGGATCGTACGTCTGCACCGTTGGATGCTCCCAGATCGAACGGCAATCCTCATCCCTTTCATCAGCACATACAGTTTCGGCTAGGATTTGATTTATATGCCAAAATGCACAGTAAATGCCGAAAAATTTCTTAAATAAAGCATATGAGACCTGAACTGCGTCAGCAAATAAAACCTGTGGTATAATGGTGATTGCTTACCATGGGAAATAATTAGAGGCGAAACGATGAACTCACGTCTTCATTTCAAAATTAGCACGTCTTCATTTCAAACAAAATTATGTTGTTTGTGCACACGAGCGCTTAGAGGCAACCGTTTGCATAGGCATTTCCGCACGGCGTCTGGGGATATTTTTTTAATCTTTTCACCTAGGCCGCCAACACCCCCCCATCGCCCGCCCGCGTTTCACTCAATTAGTCCACCCAATCTCCATCGCCAGCTACCCCCTCCCCCAGATCCACAGCAGAACCCTCTCCGACGCCGGCGTGCTCACCCTCGCCGTTTGCCCGCTCTTCGGCGTCAACCCTACCTCCACTACCATTCCCAACACGCAGCTGCCCGCGCCTCGCCGTCTTCGTTTGCTCGCCAGCCACCCTCGAGGAAATTGATCATGTAACCCTCGCCACTCCTGTGGTCCGGCCGGGTTTGCATTAAGAAACCTGTTAGTTACTACTCTCCATCGCGACGAGGCATATTTTCTCGCAATCCCTCTTCCTATTTCGTTTCGTATGTTCCCAAATTGGCTATAAAATAATGGAGAGTGTATATATGTTCATTATCTACCTTCCTAACTAGTACATATAAGCTGTATTTGTTCCAATAAGTTACTGCCGATTTACAAATCGTGGGCGCCCGAGTCACACAAACTTAACAAGTAAGCCGTACATTTTCTAAATTATTACCTGTCATGTTTAGACAGCTTGATACCAAGTTGTTAGCTTTATGCTTATCCTCCTTTCGTGAGTTTCGCATGTGTTCTCGGTATATGCCGAGTAGCAGCGACAACACTCATGCTTTAGGCGATGTATCTTCATCTGATTCCGACAACTCTAGGTCTTCAGCAGATGGTGAGGGATCAAGTAATCTGGAACGGGATAGAGCTACAACAATTACCCTTCCATTCAGGACACGGAGGAACGCTCCAAGGAAGCCCACACACCAGTCTAAAGGTGTATATGAAGTACCCGAGATCGATTTGAAGTCTTGGGCTCCAACTAAACTAGATAACGCACGCACGAGGTTCAGGAGTGTGTGTGGATTTGTTGGCAGGGCAAGGCTCAGCATTAATCTGCCGGGGTTTCGGAAGGCTGACACAGAAACACGGCAAAGGATAGTCCAGGAGATCATGGATCACTTCAACATTCCAGAGCAGTGGAGAATGTAGGTGGAGCACGCTGCACTGAAGAAGGCTAGCGATGCTTGAAGAAACTGGAAGCACGTGTTGTACGAGAAGTACTTGAGTGAAGGCAAGGACCCAATCCCCGCATACCCCCAAATTACAAAGGCAGACTTGGCAGAATTCAAAAGGGTTAGAGCAACTACAGAGTTTTCTATGAAGAGTGCCAAGCAATCAGAACTTCAGAAGAGGAATACACACCCCCACCATATGGGTGTGGCAGGATACTACGGCATGAAACCGATATGGGACCAGGAGGGCAAAGAAGCAGCAGCTGCGGGTGGGAAATTGGCCTTTAGTGAAGTCAGGGGCGAACATGCTAGAGACTACTTGTGGGCACATGCAAGGAGGCGTGATGACGGAACTTATTACTTTGAAAAATCACATGACGAAAAACTGTATCGCGTGATGTTAAAGGCTTCCGAGATCCCTGGAAGGTTCTACAGGAGCTCTTGGCCATGTGACATTTTTTCTGATGCTCTGGAAACAAGAGAGCCCACTGGCCGTGCAAGGGGTATAGGTGTTAATGTCCCGCACAAGAGGGCTTTCACACTCAGCAAAGAAGAGAGGCTCATCATGAAAAAAGCGAGGAGTGAAATGAAGCAGAATGAATTGTATGAAAGGTTGAGGAAGGACATGAATCCGACTGTTTGAAAGGAAATTGAGGAGTCAATGATGATGGAGAAGACTCTCACTGACAGATAGCCAGCAGATGGGAGGGGAGGCGGGTATGTAGGATGCTGGTTATTGCGCGACAACAACGCACAAGAGTAGATGTGCATCAGCTGACCCTAGCGACAGTGAGACTGCAGCTGCTCATGATGATGCTATATCTTATCTATCTGGAATGAAAGACAGACTGAAGGGCGTGCTTGCACATTATGAAGGTACATTAAAATAGCCTGGGTTTGCCCACCCTTCTTGGAAGAGGGCCTCTTGTTGGACAATGTGCCATTGAAGCCGGGCTGTGTGAAGTGCTACGTGACTGAAGTAAATCCTGGTTTCAATGAATTTGCCCTGAAGAATGTCCTAGGAGACTTTGATGAGCAAAGGACCTTGGGAGAAACACTGTTACATCACATCCAGTGGCCACGAAAGGAAATAGAGTTCATGGATGAGATACCTGAAGCGCCGCCAAGAGCAACCAATGTCGCCCCTCAACCGGTGATACTCTCCTTGTCATAGCAGCTCTCACGTGCTTCCCCCAAAGAACCTAATACTCGTAGTCCGATGGCTGATGCATCAACCTGTGATCAGCCGGCCCGACTTTGTGCCGTACTGGCCATCTCATCGTCCGCCCCAGAGCAGCCAGTGGAAAGGCCTACAACTGCTGAAAACGCACCACCAATTCAGATGCCGGCCGCTGAAGCAGCGAGGGGAGACCCAGCTGCAGCACATGCTTAGCAGACCAACCTGGTGGAACGGACTGCTAAGCAGTCTGATGCTTTGGAACCGCCTGCTAAGCAGTCTGTAGGTCCAGAACCGACTGCTCATCAGTCCATCGGTCCACAGCCGCGTGATCAGCATACCAATCCGTCAGCACTTCCTGCTCAGCAAACCAACATGTTGGTACGGCCTCCTCAGCACACCGACAAGTTGGCACCACCTGAGCAGAAACCCGACATAGCTTCAACGCATGGTGAGCAGTCCGATGCCTCTACTCCTACAGCCCAGCAGTCCATCACACCAGAACCGCTAGCTCATAGTTCCGGCATTGCTAAACCGTCTGCTAAGCAGTCCGTCGAAGCTTCACCGTCTGCTCCGCAGTCTTCCTTTCAGCCAACCAGACCTTGTACCAGAAGTGCTTCAAGTACCAAGAAGGAAGCGGGCAAAAAGGCTTCACCCATGAGGAAGCACGGCCCGAGAGCGAAGAGGAAAGAGAACGATTACCTCTTACTTAAAGCACTCAACGCCCAGAACAAAATTAACAAGAAGTTTTTCGAATTGGGGAGTAATATTATTTCTGACGGCATGGATGATGAATAAATAGCTTTGCTGCTTGCTAAAAATAAAGTAGACGTACTTGAAGCATGCAATTATGTCCATGGCCAGCCATTTCTTGTTCGCGAATACTTTGATGAGTGTAGCTCTAGTTGAAGCGAGTTACATAAATATTTCATGGATCAAATATTAGCAGGTCATCATGTTCTGCTAGTCCACTACAACAGAGATCATTTCTGACACGATGCTGGTTCCATTAGTGTGAGTTTCGAGGACTTACATCTCTTCTTCAACTTCAACAAGCTCGATGCCACTCTTGTTAGATGCCTGATTTTGTAAGTACTTAACAAACTCTGATCAACTTCTCCATACAAGGCTGTAAATGATAAACAACTAACTGCATTTTATTCCTCTCAGGGGATTGAACGCGCAGAGAAGAAAAAGGGAGAGTGTGTATTTCATAGATCCTGCATTAGCAAATGGCACAGCATTACATTGTAAGGATGAACGGGAATGGGCCATTAACACGGTCGCCCGTATCTTCGAAAACACGTCCCATGTAGAATCATTTCTCTGGCCATATCATGAACGGTAAGTCAAATAAACAACCAAGCATACACTGATTGTCTTTTAGATTTTGACATAATTCGTAAGTTCATGGCTTTCTTAATATGTAGCAATCACTGGATCTTGGTATTCATTGTTCCAAACAAGAACATGGTTTTCTACATGGATTCTCTCAGAGAGTCACAAACACTCAGGATCTGACGCATCTTCAGCAATTCATGGATAGGTATTTAATTCTATGATGTTGAAATTAATTTGCATTCATATCAGGTTCAATAATTGATATTGTCAAAATTCATCTTCATTTGCAGTGTGCTCACATTGTGGAAAACTAAACCAGGGAACCTATTCAAGAGGGAACTACCTCTGCAGCACGAGATCATTTCTCCGGTAACACACCGAAATCCATTATTTTTGAAAAATGTATCCAAAAGTCTGCAAACACCTTTCCTTACGCTAGTCAAATGTTCAAGCTTCTACATAAACCTCTTTCTATTTCTGTCCAAAGAAAAAAAATACATCTCACACCGGTTAGGTTGTTCCTAACAGGACAAATACATGACTAAGTTTGTACAAAAAAATTCAGTTTCCTCAGCAACAATCAGGGACCAACCTTTGTGGATACTATGTTTGATCTCCATCTGCAAATCTGTTGATAGTTGTGAAGATGCTCGCGAATTAGTACCAGTAAGTCTATCTTAATTAATATCTTCTACTCCACTCATATGGCACATTCTGATTTTAAAAATATTGCAGCTCATCTTAGAACCGAGGACCCCTGAACCGCTCCCCGCTGTTGAATTTTTGATGGTTCGGAGAATTATCGGCGACTACTTCCTGAATCACTACATCATTCCCACTGGTGATAATGAAGATTTCAGCATGCCTTCTCCTGAAACATTGAGTAAGAGTTAGCCGCTAAACATATACGCATGAAACCATTGTTTTTCATTTATGAGATCTTCGTATTTTGGACACTATGATTAATTATGTAATGCATATATATGTCGACAAATCATTGGAATTTAGCTACCATTTGTTCAATTTCAATTGTTGCAAAATCTGATGAATGTTCTTCCTGTGGACACTATTTATTCAATTGAATATTGTGGCAAATTTGCTTTTTGCATGCCGATTCAAATGGGATATTTTTGTTTTACCCTGGCAATTGCTCCGCACATGGTTCAACTAAATGGGTGTGTGCGATCCACATCGAAAAGCATACGTCAATCGTAGCGGAACCGTCAGTGATACACAGCAGATCACAGACGAGTTGCAGCACTACTGCGTGTGCGTAGGGGCTCCGGAACCGTTTGTGATATCACATTATCACACACGAGAGCTAGGAGTAAACCGTGCCCAATGTGAAATTTAATCCTAGTCGTAATTTTTTAGGAAACATGTGAGATCCCAAACGAAAAGCACACATCATTCTTACCGCAACCGTCGGTGATATACAACAAATCACGAATGGTCTGCAGCACTTGTATGTGTGCGAAGGGGCTCCTGAACCGTTTGTGATATAACATTATCGCACACGGTAATTGTTGGGAAATGTTTGTGATGGATTCTTGCATGGCAGACGAGTTCCGCAGAAAACTTGTGTGCGATGGGGCACATATCGCACACAGTTCATATGTTGGCCCATGTGCCTTGCATACTATTTCCCAAACGATTCATTACGACACACCACTTGGTTTCACTACGTCATTAGAAATGTTTAATCGCCGATCCCACACGTGCGAAAGAATTTAGTGTGTGCTGCATCGCATACTATTACATTTGGCAAGGCCTCTGCATCATGGCTCCCTATCCCCGACGGTTTATGGGTCATGTGGGAAGGACCCCCCTATCGCAGTCACTCACTTGGCGACGGTTCAAAATGCCGTCGTGGGAAGTGGTTAAAAACCATGTGTATAGCACCTCGTTGTACCAGTGTAATGATCATTGCCTTGGATATCATCATAATTATTTGATCTTCTATCAATTGCCCAACAGTAATTTGTTTACCCACCGTATGCTATTTTCTTGAGAGAAGCCACTAGTGAAATCTATGGCGCTCGGATCTATCTTTTATCATATTGTTTCCAGATCTATATTTCCAAAAACCAAAAAATATCTTGCTGCACTTTTTATTTACTTGTTTTATGTTGTGTTCTTGCTAGATCTATTTATCCAACATCATACAAAACAATTTATCCTTTTTACCCTGCAGGGATTGACAACCCCTCTTATCCGTCGGGTTGCAAGTATTTGTTCTTTGTGTGTAGGTACCATTCAAAAAGTGTTGCTTGGTTCTCCTATTGGACTGATAACCTTGGTTTCATAACTGAGGGAAATACCTACCGTAGCTGTACTGCATCATCCCTTCCTCTTTGGGGAAATACCAACGCAGTCCCATAGCGCATTAGTTGTCAATAGCTTTTGATCCACCTCCCGTGAAAAAGACAAATTTCCGCCGATTTTGTAGGAAGCGGGTCATATTTGAACTATAGCTGCCACATAGTTTGCTCTTTATTTTTTCTAAAAATCATTTCTATTTACATAAGTATCTATTTAATCAGAGATACTCCATAAGTTTTGCAAGATTCAACCCCTAGCAATGAACGATCATGCCCGGCGTTTTGACCGCATTTTGAAACAGGCATAAGAAATTCAAAAAAATAAAATTGAAATCCTTTGTATTGTGTCATTATATGTGACCTAGTTTGTAGGATAAATAATAAGCTTGGACTACGGCAAATGTCTTAAAAAGTGTTCTCAGAAATGAGCTATCATGTATAAAGACCCGTGGCTTTGAAGGCAAATGGCCAATGTTATGGTAGCATTCATGGCATAGTTTGTTCAAATCACATCATATTTGGCACAATTTTCATCTTGGAATGACAAACAATGTTGTCTAAGGAAATTTTCATTTTCTTTGGACGGACATTTTATATTTTTTCATTTTTTGAGTACCCAAAAAGAGTTTTTTGTTAAGAATGTACCATATATTTGTTGCAAAATAGGACCAAATCAATTTTCTAAAATAGTAGACCATATTTCGTGTACAGTTGACCAAATAGTTGGGTGCAAAAGCTTTTGATCCACTTCTCGTGAAAAAGACAAATTTCCACCGATTCAGTAGGAAGTGGGTCATATTTGAACTAGAGCTGCCTCATAGTTTGCTCTCTATATTTTCCAAAAAAAATTAGATACAAAAATTGCCTTACACGAAAATATTTGTTGCAAAACATTTTTAGGTACAAAGCATTTTTTCCACATATTTGTTGCAAAATTGGACCACATAAATTTTCCAAAAAATTAGACCATATTTAATGTACAATGGACCTAATGGTTGGTTGTTAATAGCTTTCGATCCACCTCCCGTGAAAAAGAGAAATTTTCGCCAATTTAGTAGGAAGCGGGTCAAATTTGAACTAAAGCTGCCTCATAGTTTGCTCTTTATTTTTCAAAAATCATTTCTAGTTACATAAGTATATATTTAATCAGAGATAGTCCAAAAGGTTTGCAAGATTCAACACCTAGCTACGAACAGTCATGCCCGCCGTTTTGACCACATTTTGAAATGGGTATAAGAAATTCAAAAAAAAATAAAAAACTGAAAACTTTCGCATTGTGTCATTATATCTGACCTAGTTTCCACAAAAAATAATAAACTTTGACTACAGCAAATTTCTTTAAAAAGTCTTCTAAAAAACGAGCTATCATTTATGAAGATCCATGGCTTTCAAGGCAAATGACCAATGTTATGGCAACATTGATGGCATAGTTTTGTTCAAATGACACCATATTTTGCACAAGTTTGCATCATGTTTTGGCAAACAATGTTGCCAAAGGGAGTTTTCATTTTTTCTTTGCACGAAAAATCCATTTTCCATTTTTTGAGTGCCCGAAATGAGTTTTTTTTGTGAAGGACCTACCAAATATTTGTTGGAAAATTGGACCAGATCAATTTTCTAAAATATTGGACCATATTTAATGTACAATTGACCTAATGGTTGGTTGTTAATAGCTTTTGATCCACCTCCCGTGAAAAAGAAATTTTTCCCCCGATTTAGTAGGTAGCAGATCAAATTTGAACTACAGCTGCCTCATAGTTTGCTCTTTATTTTTTCCAAAAATCATTTCTAGGTACAAAAGTATCTATTTAATCTGAGATAGTCCAAATTTTTTGCGAGATTCAACCCCTAGCTACGAACGGTCATGCCCGCCGTTTTGACCGCATTTTGAAACAGGCATTAGACATTCAGAAAAAATCAAAACAATTGAAAACCTTCGCATTGTGTCATTATATGTGACCTAGTTTGCACAAAAAATAACAAACTTGGACTATGGCAAATTTGTTAAAATAGTGATCTAAAAAATGAGCTATCATGTATGAAGATCCATGGCTTTCAAGGCAAATGACCAATGTTATGGCAACATTCATGGCATAGTTTTGTTCAAATGATACGATATTTTGCACAAGTTTGCATCTTGTATTTGCAAAAAATATTTCCTAAGGGAGTTTTCATTTTCTTTGCACAAAAAATCCATTTTCCATTTTTCGAGTGCCCAAAATGAGTTTTTTTTTGTGAAGGATCTACCAAATATTTGTTGCAAAATTGGACCACATAAATTTTCTAAAATATTAGACCATATTTAATGTACAATTGACCTAATGGTTGGTTTTCAATAGCTTTCGATCCACCTCCCGTGAAAAAGACAAATTTCCGCCGATTTAGTAGGAAGCGGGTCAAATTTGAACTACAGCTGCCATATAGTTTGCTCTTTATTATTTCCAAAAATCATTTCTAGGTACATAAGTATCTATTTAAGCAGAGATACTCCATAAGTTTTGCAAGATTCAACCCCTAGCTATGAACGGTCATGCCCGCCATTGTGACCGCATTTTGAAACATGCATACGAAATTCAACAAAAAACCAAAAAACTGAAAACCTTCACATTGTGTAATTATATGTGACCTCGTTTGCAGTAAAAATAACAAGCTTTGACTACGGCAAATGTCTTAAAAATGTGTTCTCACAAACGAGCTATCATGTATGAAGATCCATGGCTTTCAAGCCAAATGGCCAATGTTATGGCAGCATTCATGGCATAGTTTGTTCAAATGACATCATATTTGGCACAATTTTGCATCTTGGAATGACAAACAATGTTGCATAAGCAAGTTTTCATTTTCTTTGGACGAAAATTTTATTTTTCCATTTTTCGAGTGCCTAAAATGAGTTTTTTTTGTGAAGCACGTACCATATATTTGTTGCAAAATTGGACCAAATCAATTTTGTAAAACATTAGGCCATATTTCATGTACAATTGATGAAATGGTTGGGTGTCAAAAGCTTTTGATCCACCTCTCGTGAAAAAGACAAATTTCCGCCGATTCAGTTTGAACTACAGCTGCGTCATAGTTTGCTCTTTATTTTTCCAAAAAACATTTTTATTTACAAAAGTATCTATTTAATCATAGATACATGGTGTGTTGGAGTGACGTCGAGGTTTTGATGGTTGCTGAGGGCCCCAACTCTAGAGCGCGTAAACTAGCATGCCAGCAGCGGGGTCACTGAGGGAGTCCTGGACTAAGAGGTCCTCAGGCTACCGGTCTATTTCTTATGCGACGGACAGGCGGGCCGCTCTACCACTATTATTAGAGGGCCGAACTACAAGGTGACCCCGTATACAGGAAGGAAACCTCTGAAGCCTTGGGGTGTCCTTCAAGTCAAGGTGGAAGAAGAACAACATGATTATTGCCTGATGATAACCGACTATGTGTGACTCTAGGTACCCCTGGTGTCTATATAAACCAGAGGGTTCAGTCCATAGAGGCTAGAAGAAGAATCATCATCCTACTCGCCTACTGTCTAGTTCATCTGATCTCGTGGTAGATCGACTCTGTAATCATAATACACACTTCAATACAATCAAGCAGGACATAGGGTTTTACCTCCTCGAGAGGGCCCAAACCTGGGTAAATACTGTCCAAGTGTTTTCCTGTTCCCAATTGATCCAAGATCCACAGCTCGGGACACCCTACATGAGAACTGCCAGTTTTGACACCAACATTGGTGCTTTCATTGAGAGTTCTGCTCTGGGATCGCTGTAGGATCGATGGCTCGCCTAGTCACCAGCGATGGCGTCTGCGACAGGAATGTTGTCGTCCCCGAACAAATCTCCATGTTCGGCAGCCTCGTACCACATGCCAATCCTACTGGCCGCCTCGGCCAGGTCAGAAGTTTCACCCCCGATCAGGAGATCAGGTTTGGGTACCTAGAGTTCATCACCAACTCCCGAGGAGATCTTGTCCTTGCAAAGTTTCCAGCTTCCCTTGAAGAACCCACAAACACCGCCGCCTTAACTTCGGGAGTGGCGAACCCCACCATCGGGGCTGCCTCCACCCTGGCTCCGGCCTTAGAGCCTGATCCAGTCGATACTTTCGAACCAACCTCGGTTGAATACTGCCGGGCACGACTCTGAACGCCCCTGGAGCAGCAATACTACAGATCGACACCAAGTACTCCAAAAACATAATGGACCCGACAGACCTTTCATCATTGAACGAGATGTTAGAACGGATCCAAGCCATGGGGATTTCCGATAGCCAGTCCTTGGTCTATGATCAGATCGGGCTTAGACCCGACAACAAGGAAATTTATGTCCCACCTATCACACACCTGGTCTCCACCATCGAGGACCTAGCTGAGGGCCCGCCATCGCAATCACAGGAGCTAAGAACGAATTATTTCTGGATTTCCGATCATCCGGTCCTGGCGTCTAGCTCAGAATTGGATTTTTGCCCTGGAAAGAGCCTAGGGTCAAGCAGTGATTCATTGCGTGACCTAGACTCCACGCATACGTGCCCAGTTGATAGTCCGGATTTCGAGCCCGGTGTGCCGGATATTGCGATGGCGCAGGAGACCGCCGCCAAAACTCCGGACTCACAACCTATTGGGATACAAAGTTTTTTCCCACCCACCCCCAAATTGAGTACTCCCCATGCAACTCAGGGAAACTCGACATATGGGATCTAATGTACGTAAAGCAACAGCCAGGTGAAACGCTCCACCACTTCTGGGCCAGATTCCTTGTCAAAACCAGGATGGCGGACTGCAGCGGCCAAGAAATCATGGCGACCTTCTGCATAACTACTGAAACAAAGGGATTTTGAAAGACCTTGCCAGTCAGCATGTTCAGAACTTCACCGAGCTAACGGATCTGGTACGCAAATACTGCACCATGGAAAGCACCTTGCAGGCTCAACAGTTGCGCATGGAGTCAATCCACGCCGAGGAACCCAGAAGAGCTCACACAAAACGCTTACCCCAACGATGGGCGACCGAACACGAGCCCACCGAGAAAAAGAATAAACACCTTGCAGGATCCAGAACTGTCCTTGACGAACTATTGGACAAACCATGTCCCATACACTCCGTCCTGCTGAACACTGATACGTCTCCAATGTATCCATAATTTATGAAGTATTCATGCCATGTTTACAACAATTTTATATGGTTTTGGTATGATTTTATTAGAACTAACCTGGACTGACGCTATTTTCAGCAGAACTACCGTGGTGTCGTTTTTTGTGCAGAAATAAAAGTTCTCGGAATGGGCTTAAAATTTACGCTGTTTTTTTTATGGACCAAAAGAGACCCCCGAAGCACCGGAGCTGGACCAGGAGGTGACCGAGGAGGCCATAAGCCAGAGTGCGCTCCCTACCCCCAGGAAGTGTGCTCCCGACTTGTGGGACCCGCAGGCACCACCTTGACATGAGACAGACTCCAAATTTTTTTATAAATACCCAAACCTCAAAAAAGAATCCTAGATCGGAAGTTCCGCCGCCGCAAGCCTCTGTAGCCATGAAAAACCAATCGGGAGCCCGTTCCGGCATCCTGCTGGAGGGGGAAATCATCACCGGCGGCCATCTTCATCATCCCGGCGGTTTCCATGACGAGGAGGGGGTAGTTCAATCCTCGGGGCTGAGGGTATGTACCAGTAGCTATGTGTTTGATGTCTTTGTCTCGTGTTCTTGATTTGGCATGATCTTGATGCACCGCGAGCTTTGTTACTATATTTGGATCTTATGGTGTTCTTCCCTCTCTAACTCTTTGTGACGAATTGAGTCTTGCTCTTTGAGGTTTTGTTATGTTGAATTGAGTATTGGATTTGAGAACACTTGATGTATGTCTTGCGATGGGATATCTGTGGTGACAATGGGATGTTCTATTGATTCACTTGATGTGTGCTTTGGCACTCAACTCGCGGATTCCCGAGGTGACATTGGGGTAATCTATGCATAGGGGTTGATGCACATTTTCATCCTACGTTCTTCGATAGAAACTTTGGAGTGATTCTTTGTCTCACGTTGAGGGATTGCCATATGATTTAATTATGTTATCATTGTTTAGAGACTTTGCACAAGTGAAAGTATGGACCCTAGGCCTTGTTTTCAAGCATTGCAATACCGTTTTTCTCACTTTTGTTACTTGCTACCTTGATGTTTTTATATTTTCAGATTACAAAAACCTATATCTACTGTCCATATTACACTTGTATCACCATCTCTTCGCCGAACTAGTGCACCTATACAATTTACCATTTTATTGGGTGTGTTGGGGACATAAGAGACTCTTTGTTATTTGGTTAAAGGGTTGTTTGAGAGATACCAACTTCATCCTACGCCTCCCATGGATTGATAAACCTTAGGTCATCCACTTGAGGGAAATTTGCTGTTGTCCTACAAAACTCTACACTTGGAGGCCCAACAACGTCTACAAGAATAAAAGTTGCGTAGTAGACATCAAGCTCTTTTCTGGCGCAGTTGCCGGGGAGGTGAGTGCTTGAAGGTATATCTTTAGATCTTGCAACTGAATCTTTTAGTTTCTTGTTTTATCACTAGTTTAGTCTATAAAACAAAACTACAGAAAAATGGAATTGAGGTTGCCTCATATGCTTCATCTTTTTAATGTCTTTCGTGAAAATGATGGATTGGAAAATTGTGCCAAAGTGTTAGAGGGAGAAGTCAATAAAATGTTTGGCATAAAATCTTTGAATGATGAGCATGATTGTATTGTTGTTAGTGTGAATTCTTTGAATATCCATGATGCTAATGATATGCAAATCCATAACCTTGGGGATGCTATGTTTGATGAAGATGATATTTTTTGTCCCCAAAGTTTTGATGAACAAATTATTGTGATGATAACATGCCTCCTATTTATGATGATTATGTTGATGAAAGTGGGTTTGGAAGAGTGTCAACTCTAGTTAATGATCCCACTATTTTGGAGGGTGTTGAATCTTTTCACAATATTGATAAAAGCAAAATTGGAGAGGTCATGACTTTATTTAGTAATGATTCCACTATCTTGGAAGAGGTTTCAATTTATTATGATGAGAACAAAGTTGCTACTTATGATGATTATTGTGATGACACCTATGTTCTAAAAAGTAGTGATGATTATATTTATAAAACTTGTCATAATTATGAATATCATTTTTCTAAACATTACTCTTTTAATATGGAAACAATTTATAGTATTCGAGTCTCTTATGATACTCCCATCATTATGAATGAGTAGAAAATTGCTCATGTGGACAATAGTAAAATTTCTATGCTTATGAATCATGAAAAGAATGCTTTATGTGATAGTTATATTGTTGAACTCCTTCATGATGCTACTAAAAATTATCATGAGAGAGGGATATATGCTTGTACGGATCTCAATAATATCAAGTTTCCTTTCTATGTGTTGAAAATCTTGAAGTTTTGCTTGCTTTACCTTCCTATGCTAGTTGATTCTTGCTCCCATAAATTGTTTGCTCACAAAATCTCTATGCATAGGAAGCGGGTTAGACTTAAATGTGCTAGTCATATGCTTCATGATGCTCCCATTATGTTTCAATTCTTACCTTTTATGTGAGCATCATTAAAATCATCATGCCTAGCTAGGGGCATTAATCAATAGCGCTTGTTGGGAGGCAACCCAATTTTTATTTTGTATTTTTTTATTTTTGCTCCTGTTTTTCAATAAATACACATTATTACCTTTATAGTAATTGTGTTTTGGTGTTTTAATTGCCGGAGGGGGAAATCATCATCGGAGGCCATTTTCATCATCCCGACAGTCTCCATGACGAGGAGGGAGTAGTTCACCCTCGAGGCTGAGGGTATGTACCAGTAGCTATGTGTTTGATCTCTCTCTCTCTCGTGTTCTTGATTTGGCACGATATTGATGTACCGCGAGCTTTGTTACTATATTTGAATCTTATGGTGTTATTCCATCTCTATCGCTTTGTGATGAATTGAGTCTTGCTCTTTGAGGTTTCGTTACGTTGGATTGAGTATTGGATTTGAGAACACTTGATGTATGTCTTGCGATGGGATATCTATGGTCACAATGAGATGTTCTATTGATTCATTTGATGTATGTTTTGGCACTCAACTCGTGGATTCCCGAGGTGACATTGGGGTAATCTATGCATAGGGGTTGATGCACATTTTCGTCCTACGTTCTTCGATAGAAACTTTGGAGTGATTCTTTGTCGCACGTTGAGGGGTTGCCATATGATTTAATTATGTTATCATTGTTGAGCGACTTTGCACTAGTGAAAGTATGAACCCTGTGCCTTGTTTTCAAGCATTGCAATACCGTTTTTGCTCACTTTTGTTACTTGCTACCTTGCTGTTTTTATATTTTCAGATTACAAAAACTTATATCTATGATGACCCACAAGTATAGGGGATCAATCATAGTCCTTTCGATAAGTAAGAGTGTCGAACCCAACGTGGAGCCGAAGGAAATGACAAGTAGTTTTCAGCAAGGTATTCTCTGCAAGCACTGAAATGATAAGTAACGAGTTGTTTGATAGCAAGATAGTTTGTAACGAGCAAGTAACGGTAATGGTAACAAAAGTGCAGCAAGGTAGCCCAATCCTTTTGAGGCAAAGGACAGGCCAAAACGGTGTCTTATGATAAGCAAAGCGTTCTTGAGGGTACACGGGAATTTCATCTAGTCACTTTCATCATGTTGGTTTGATTTGTGTTCGCTACTTTGATAATTTGATATGTGGGTGGACCGGTGCTTAGGTGTTGTTCTTACTTGAACAAGACTCCTACTTATGATGAACCCCCTCGCAAGCATCCGCAACTACGAGAAAGGTATTAAGAATAAATCTAACCATAGCATTAAACTTTTGGATCCAAATCGGTCCCTTACGGAATAGCGCATAAACTAGGGTTTAAGCTTCTGTCACTCTCGCAACCCATCATCTAATAACTACTCCACAATGCATTCCCTTAGGCCCAAATATGGTGAAGTGCCATGTGGTCGACGTTCACATGACACCACTAAGGGAATCACAACATACATACCATCAAAATATCGAACACATATCAAGTTCACATGATTACTTGCAACAAGATTTCTCCCGTGACCTCAAGAACAAAAGTAACTACTCACAAATGATAATCATGCTCAAGATCAGAGGGGTATTAAATAGCATAATGGATCTAAACATATAATCTTCCACCAAATAAACCATATAGTAATCAACTACAAGATGTAATCAACACTACTAGTCACCCACAAGCACCAATCTAAGGTTTCGGTACAAAGATTGAACACAAGAGATGACCTCGGGTTTGAGAGGAGATGGTGTTGTTGAAGATGTTGATGGAAATTGCCCTCCCCAAGATAGGAGAGTTGTTGGTGATGATGATCACGATGATTTCCCCCTCCGGGTGGGAAGTTCCCCTGGCGGCGCTTCATCTCGAAATGGTGGCGCTTCATCTCGAAAGTCCTCTCTTTATTTTTTTCTAGGTCCAAATGACTTATATACCAGAAAAGGGGCACCGGAGGTGGGGCGAGGAGGGCACAACCCACCAGGGCGCGCCTGGGCTCCCTAGCACGCCTAGGTGGGTTGTGCCCACCTGGTCGGCCCCCTCTGGTACTTATTTGCTCCAATAATTCTTATATATTCCAAAAAAATTCTCCGTGAAGTTTCAGCTCGTTTGGAGTTGTGCAGAATAGGTAGCCTGACGTAGCTTTTCCAGGTCCAGAATTCCAGCTACCGGTATTCTCCCTCTTTTTTCGAACCTTGCATATTATGAGAGAAAAGGCATTAGAATTACTCCAAAAAGAATTATTATACATAAAAACAATATAAATAACAGAGGAAAACATGATGCAAAATGGACGTATCAACTCCCCCAAGCTTAGACCTCGCTTGTCCTCAAGCGAAAACCGAAATCAAAAAACATGTCCACATGCTTAGAGAGAGAGGTGTCGATAAAAACAAAATACGGACATAGAAGCATCATGTATATTATTATAACAGCAACAAACTTTAACATAAAACTTTATCATAGAACTTTTATCACATAACTTCTATCATAGACATCTCATGAACAAGTAACAATTCATCACAACATCGAAGTATAAAGCATAAACTCTATTGAAAACCAACAAACTATGTTCTTAGTCAACTTTGCAACTACAATTCATCATCTTTTCAGGAAGGGTCACGTATCGGAGCCTTGTTGGCAAGTCGACATAATCAACCATCATATAGTCTTCTATGGTTACTAACACTCACCTCATACACATGAGCAAAAAGTTTCAACCGGACACATAGAAATATAGGGGCTTATAGTTTTTGCCACCCAACATATTCACCTCAAGGGTGATGTCAACAATAGTAACTCATGCTACCCATATCCAACTGGATATATGTGCCTAGATCTTTCCTCGCCACATGATGCTTGTGAAAAAAGAAAATAAAAAGGAATAGAGAGAAAAACTTTGACTCTTGCATAAAAGTAAATACATAAAAGTAAAAGGTAGGCCCTTCGCAGAGGGAAACAGAGGTTGTCATGCGCTTATTTGTTTGTATGCTCAATCTCTTAGTGCAAAAGAATGTCACGTTATATTACCCCTTATCATAGCAACCTTTATTATGCAGTCTGTCGCTTTTATTCTTTGCCATCACAAGTTCGTACAACGCTCAATTTTTTCTTACAGTAAGTGATCCAACCCTTTTAGAAGCAATTTTTATTGACTTTTTGCACTGATGACAACTTACTTGAAGGATCTTACTCAATCCATAGGTAGGTATGGTGGACTCTCCAAACAAGATTTGGGTTTAAGGGTTTTGGATGCACAAGTAGTATCTCTACTTAGTGCGGAATTTTTGGCTAGCAAAGATGGGGGGCAAGCACCACATGTTAAAGGAACTATGACAATATAACTTCTATGTGAATATGAACTATTTGGGGTATTCTCGCGATAGATGCCAGGGGGTGGCTTATCATGCGTGGAGCCAAAAGGACATCGTTGGGCCCTGGAAGCGGGAGTGAGCACGAGCTCGATCGCACACGAGACATACCCAGGTTCGGGGCCCTCCGGTGAGATAACACCCCTAGTCCTACTTTGCGGGGTCTCCCCATGATGACTATAATCAAATGGTGGCTACAAGGTTGCTCCTTGAGCTACGCTGCTAGAGGAGGAAGAAGGGCAGAGCTGCTACCATGCTCTCCCTAGCTATGGTGTGTGTGAGTGGACTGTGTGCTGAACCCCTTGCATGGGTGATCCTGGGGGGCTTATATAGGCCTGCCCCCAAGGGGTACAATGGTAACACGGCCGGGTGTAGGACCCGGATGTCAGTGTCTAGGGTCGCCGGGTTCTCCGCCGGCTGCTGGGGCCCGCCGCCGAAGGGGCCCGCCGGCTCCCGAGAATCTGGCCGACAGGTAGGGCCCGCCGTCTGCGGGCCATGCTGATTGCCTTTTGCTGTAGCGTCGTACTTGATGACGGAGGCCGTGTGAGGAGTCATATGGCTACAGTCTTGCCGTCTGACGGGTTGGTGGCCGCTTGGTTAGTGCACGATGTAGCCATGCTCCATCCCGTCGGAGCAGGTGAGTGTAGACTTCGAGGGGAGGGGGAAGGCCGCCTGCTGGGGGCTGGTCCGCCCTCGAAGCCGCCTTCCAGGAATGCGCCATCTTCTGGGAGCTCACGAACAGGTAGGGCCCGCCGCCTGCGGCCCGTACTGATTGCCTTTTGCTGTAGCAGGGCCCTTGCTGATGAGGGCCATGCTGAGGGTCGCATGGCTACAGTCCTGCACATGGCAGGTAGGTGACCACTTGGTCAGCTCGCACTGTAGCCATGCCCCCCTGGGATTTGGGGGAGAGGGTGGCCCTATAGCCACGGCCCGTCTCGTCGTAGTGGTTGAGTGCAGACTCAGAGGGGGGATGGCCATCAGCTAGGAGCTGGCCTCCCCCGAAGCCGCCTCCTGAGAGTGCTCCGTCTTCTGGGAGCCGGCCGCTTGGGCTCAGCCGGCCCAAGAAGACGGCCGCTTGTTTGGAAGGCGTGAGGGGCTTTGCTAGCCCCGATGTCTTGAAATGCTAAGGGGTGTGGATGATGCTACCCGTGGTCAATCCCTCCAACAGTAGTCCCCGAAGCTGGTGAGGCGCCGCGGCTCAAAGCCGGAGTTCCTTAGCAGTTTACTCCTCCGAGAAATCCTATGCTCTTGCTTCGTCAGGCTGGGGGAAGCCGTATGACAGGAGCCGGCCGTCTGGTGAATTTGAACCGTCGTGGCAGGCGCCGAGCTGACGCCACCAGGTGGCGCGCTTGCCGCCCGTTGCTTGCTCGCCATGAGGCGCCAGCAAGCTAGGCCGACCTGCCAGCCCACGCGCGCGATGGGATGTCGCCGCAGGCCCGGGCCCACCGCTACAAAGCCTCGGCACGCGCCCGGATCCGCTGCGGCCGAGGTGGGTGGTGGCCCTTCCCAGGCGCAATGACCGCGCGCCATGATGGCGCGGAATACACGGGGACGTGCAGGGCGTGGGCACAGTTAATCCCCACGCCCCCACGATGCGTCGCCTTGGCTCCGCCACCACCGCCATATAAGTAGGAGGGAGGGCGTGCGGCCGAACGCACGCGCCCCCCTCCGCTCCTCTTCTTCTTGTCTGTCCTCGCTGCTGCTGTGGTGCTGTGCCGCCCGCCACCGAAGCACCACCACAACTCATCGTCGCCTAGCCTCGCCATGCCACCGCAGACTTGCCGCCACCCGACCTCGCTGCGCCGCCGCCAAGTCGCCACGAACCATGGCGCGAGGCGAGTGGGACGGCTCGAATGTCCATGATGGGCATGTCGGGTTCCTCCGCGTGACGCGGCGGATGCCCAACGAGGAGTGTGTGGGGGTGCGCATCCCGGATGCGCGGGAGATCTCGCCGGTGCCACGGGTCGGTGAGTACGTCATCTTCCACAGCCACTTCCTCCGTGGCTTCGGCTTGCGGGCGAGCGCCTTCCTCCGCGAGTTCCTCGACTTCTACCGCCTTCAACCTCACCATCTCACGCCTAACATAGTGGTACTCCTCTCCGCCTTCGTCACTTTCTACGACGGCTACCTCGGCATCCTGCCCACACTCGAGTTGTGGGGCAGGTTCTTCTACCTCAAGCTCGGTACAGTGGCCAAGGGCGAGCCGGCCCAGTGCGGCGCTTTCGCCGGGACCCAATTTCCCCCTGTCGTCTTGCACGAGTCGTCTAAGTTGTGGCAGAAGTCATACTTCTACGTCCGCAACCTCCACCTGACTCGTGACTACATCAACCTCCCGGCCTTTGCGCCTGGCCCGCCTGCTGAACCGCAGAACAACAGGGGGCAGCAGCCCAAACCATTGCCGGCTTCCATCACCAACGCCCTCGACCGGCTTCAGGAGATGACGGACTCGGAGGGGCTCCAGCCGGCAGACCTGCTGGCCGCCGTCGTCTACTGCCAAGTGTTACCCCTCCAATTCTAGCCGCATCCGATCTGCGACATGAGCGGCCACCGGGACCCCTGCCGGATGTCGACAAAGGAGCTGCCTACTGTTGAGGTGGTGCGGCATGTCAACTACTTCTCCATTAGCCAGCTGAGCGAGACCGACTGGAGCTTCGGCAAGCCACCGTACAGTCGCGCCAACCCGCCGCCTGCGGTTAGTATCTGGTCCCCTTTATTTGCTCACGTTGTGCTCTTTATCTGCCCTGACCACCCGAACGTGGCGCAGCGGTTTGCCGGCGAGGCGGCAGCCGCCGGGCCGGCTCCTGGCCACCAATGGATGGCGGACCGGGATGTGAGCGACGTGGGCGACCCCGAGCCAGGGGCGGCCGCGTTGGAGGAAGACGACGCCGCCGGTGGAGGTGGCGCTGGAGCAGGCGGAGCCGCAGGAGGCGGCGCGGGAGGCGACGTCCGGGACTGGCCAGATGACGATGAAGACGGCGACGGGTAACGCCGCCCTGAAGGCGCTGACAGGACAGGTGCCGGCTCCTCGGCGGCGCGGCCGATAGGCAGGGCGCCGACTAGGGCACCCGGTGCGTCTAAGCGCCGTGCCGACGCGGGGATGTTCCGCAGCGGGCCGACCAAGAAGGCCAAGTCGACGGCCGCCACCAGAGGGTAAGAGGCTGCAAAGACGACTGCCGTCCGGAGGACCCCGAAGGAACGCCCATTGGTGTCCACGTGAGTGCTCTTACTGCTCTTGTCTTGGTTGTTTCGTCTTGGCTTTTCCTCTCTTGTGAGTTTCTTATCTTTTGCTTGTCTTGACGCACAGGGCTCCCCTTTCCATGTCGCGGGCTCCATCCGCCTCGCTGATCGGGGCAGCAGGCGGCTCTGAGGAGGCCCGCCGTGTGGACCCGGCCGCTGCCCTTCGGGAGGCGATGGAGAGGAACGTGCGAGAAGCGCGGGAGGAGCGGGAGGCCACCGCGCGACTGGAGGTCGAGGTGGCGACTGCGGCGCAGGCGGAGGCCGAGGCTGTGGCCAAGGCGCAGGAGGAGGCTGCGACCAAGACGCAGGCGGAGGCTGAGGCCAAGGCCGCGGAGGATTTCGGTGTCAAAACCGGTAGATCTCGGGCAATGTTGGGGATATCGCTTATCGGGAACTTATCGGTCGACCCATGATAAGGGGTAAATCGGCCAGTTTATCGGCATATTGGCAAATTTATCATCATATCAGCTGATTTATCGGCCGATTTATCTTATCGGTCACACAACGGTAAGCGATAAATCGGCCGATTTATCGGAATATCGGAAGATGTCTTGAACAGTGATCTCGGGTAGGGGGTCCCAAGCTGTGTGTCTAAGGATCGATGGTAATAATGGACAATGGGGACATGATGTTTACCCAGGTTTGGGCCCTCTTAATGGAGCTAAAACCCTACGTCCTGCTTGATTGTATTCAATGAGTATAGGGGTTACAAGACTTTATCTACCTCGAGATCGTAATGTCTAAACCCTAGTTGTCTAGCCTATGATTATTCTGATTGCCTCTACAAACCAAACCCGCCAGTTTATATACACACCGGAGGGGCCTAGGGTTGTGCAGAGTCGGTTTACAAAGGAAGGAAAGAATACATCCGGACACCAAACTTGCCGTCCACGCATACAGGAGTCCTTCCCGGACACGGGGGATAGTCTTCCGCTTTATCTTCATGGTCCATCAGTCCGGCCCATATCGAACTGTCCAGACACCCGAGGACCCCCTAATCCAGGACTCCCTCAGTAGCCCCTGAACTAGTCTTCGATGACGATGTGTTCAGCACGCGGATTATTTTCGGCATTGCAAGGTGGGTTCCTTCTCCTGAATACTTCAAGTCAACTTCCTACATAGAGGAACTATATCCGGCTCTGCACAACTAATACAACCCTTAGCCACGAAGGCAAGATGTCAAAATAGGAACAGTGTCTTTTACTGAAAACTTTTTTGGCGAAGCGTCACACTTGACTCTTTATCATTTCGAACCGTCTTCATGCCTCCCGTTTCGCGTGTCACGTTTCGAGACCTAGCCCTCATTGGCATGTCCCGTCAAAATAGAGATCATGCCCGTCCATTACGGGATTCTCATCAATGTGGTTTGGGTAACCCAACCGCGCCTTACGCACGATCTCGTTGGGAACAGGCGAGTTTTATGGCTTGAGAAGGGGACGTTTGGTATTTTCACCGTCTATAAGAAGATAAAGATCCCTCCTTTTTCCCCACACCTTATTCTAGCTCCTGTCTTCCAACCTTCAAGCTCTAGTGCCCACAACTTCGATCTTTTCCACCACTGCCACCCTCCCCAGCAATGGCCGGGTCCGGTTCGAAGGGCAAGTGGGAGGCCTCCTTAATCACCGAGAAGGACATCAAGGATCTCCGGAGCGCGGGCTATCTATCCGCGGATATCGCGCATAGGCTCCATAACAAAGATCAGGTTATCCCTACTCCGGAGCTTGGTGAGAGGGTCATTTTCAACCCCCATTTCCTTCGAGGGCTAGGGTTTCCCCTCCACCCCTTCGTCCGAGGCCTCATGTTCTACTACGGGTTAGATTTCCATGATCTAGCCCCAAATTCCTTCCTCCACATATCGGCATTCATCATCGTGTGTGAGGCTCTTCTACGCATCCCCCCACACTTCGGCCTGTGGCTCAAGGTCTTCAATCTGAAGCTGAAGGTGGTTGACAAACAGCATGCAGACTGTGGCGGGGCCATGGTAAGCAAGCTCCCCAATGCCATCTGGCCCAATGGGGCATTTGTTGAGACAGTCAAGGTGTGGCAACAGGAGTGGATTTACATCACCGAACCCCGCGACGCCAACTGGGCGGCCACGCCTCACTTCAGATCCGGACCCCCTATGAGACTCACCTCATGGACTGCCAAGGGTCTTGATTGGGGGTCCAAAACGGAGGTGCAGATGCTACAAAAGCGCATCTCCAACATGTTAGGTAAAAACACCGGTCTCACAAACGTGATTCAGGTGATGCTCTTCCGCCGCACTCTTCCCTGCCAACTTCGGGCCTCCCCATGTGGGAGTTCAATCCGGAGGAGCCACGGACCCTGAAGCGCTTCTTTGGCACCACGCATGAAGACATATGGAAGAAGCTCTTCAAGGCCCAGAAAACATGGCCGAAGAAGACCGAGGACATCGGACTCGACATCGAGAACTCAGCCTCAGCAGTAAGCATAACTTTTCCGAAGACTTGTCTGGTCAATTCTTCAGATATAATGTCGATTACTTTGCCTGCCTTCCGTACAGGGCTGGACGGCAAAGGCGGAGTAGATCAATTGTCCAACACCGCTGCCTGATAACCCCGCCACACCCCAGCTAACGGAGATGCTGGTCCCGGTGCCCTATCAGGCGCTGGAGAAGAAGGCCAAGAAGAAGAAGGGAAAGGAGGCCAAGGGTCGGACGCAGTGTCCAGAGAGACCGAAGCCCTCTCTTCCCATGAAGAAGAGAAGGAAGAAGAGGAGGAGGAGGTGGAAAGCGACTCCCCTCATAAGGGGAAGAAGAAGAAGAAGAGGGCGGCCACCAAAGACCTGGAGGGCGAGGCGCCCAAGAGAGGGAAGAAGACCCTCCCGGATAGTTCAGACTCAGAGTCCGAACTAGTTCCCAAGAGACCTCCCAGGGTGAAGCCCCTGGCTGAATCGTAAGTATTCAGAAACTTACTCATTTATCTTCGGTCTACTCGCTTTCATTGTATAAGTTATTTTGCCTTTCAGCCCTCCCCGTGAGCTTCCGAAAACCCCATTATCGGAGGGGAACTCTCTGCCACCCGAAATGGCAGAGAGTGACACGCCGTCGCGAGCCCCCTCGCCTATCACCATGGAGGACACCGAGGTGTTGTCCCGAAGGACCTCTCCTGGCAGAGGGGGGGCGTACAAGGCCGTCGAGAAAGCACCCGAGGTTAATACCTCGGTCACTGAAGACATAGGGGAGGCGACCCCTATGACAACCGACGGTCGAGACCCCCAACAATCTGGGCCCCAGCCGGACACCATTCTGGAGACCAACACGGCTCCGGGAGTGGATAAGCAGCCCCCTTTGAAAGAGGGGGGAGGAGCATCAGCTCCATCGGCCAACTCCACTAATCCGGAGGCGCCCAACGCTCTGGAGGAAGCACTGGAGCGTGCTTCCATCGTGGTGGAGCACCGTACCCTGATGGGTGCGGCGGTGGAGAAGGTTCAGTCTGCTAAAAGCAGACTGAACGAAGCCTTCACCAGCCTACTGACCGGCTTTGAGGTATGCGACGTAATGTTCTAAAAACTTTTCATATACAGGAATATACCTATGTACAGACAGTATCCCCAGAGGCTCTATTCGGTTAAAAGAAACCGGACAGAGGATCCATATAGTATTCGGGAGAGTTAACCTGCTGTGCTGTTATTGTAATAGGCTTCCCTGTTAGCGGCAACCGCCCAGGCCACAGAAGTTTCCGAACTCAATCGGAAGCTTCAGGTGGCCGATGAGGAAATCAACCGCATTAATAAGCGGTTCGATGAGACGCAAGGTATGCGTGTGATGTTAAAAGTTTATTTTGATATCTGAAGTGATATGTATATTTAGAGACTAACTCATGGAATGTCTTGATTATAATCGCAGCTGGCGCAGCAGAGGTCGAGACCCTTAAAGGCGCCCTTGCCCAGGCCAGAAAAGAGGCGGAGGCGAATAAGGCAGCCGCTGACAAGGCGGCTGCCGAACTGAAGACTGAGCAAGATGCCCGCCGCCAACACGAAGCTTGGGTGGCCGAAGTAGAGCAAGAGCTGTAGGATGCCATCAACAAATGCAAAACCTTGGAGCAGAAGACATCGGACCAGTCGACCGAGCTCGCCAAGGCTCTCCATGATGCCAAAGAGGTGCGGATCGAGTCCCGGAGTGCTCGTGAAGAGATCCATCAAGCCAGGCAGATAGCGGCTGGTAAGGCCTTTCTTTTGCAGAGTATCTTTGGAGGTCAGAGGTTTGCTTTGCTCACCCGAGTATGGAGTTCTCCAGGCGTGTTTGAGGATCTTCCGAGGAGTGTTGCCAATGCCACACAGTTTTCCCAGCCCAGGAGGGGAACTCTACCGAGAGGCTGTTCTGGTCGCAATTTCTCGCGTCGGAATACCCGACGCCTCTGAACGACCAGCTGAAGCAGCTGACGGAGCTGCATAGGGTGGCAGGTTTGGCCATGAAGGACCTGATTGTCTAGCTCTGGCCGGCCGAGCCAATCCCTAGTAGCTACTTCGGTTTGGTGAAGCAGCTTGTTGACGCGCGGCCTCGGATTGATGCATTGAAGCGCTCAGCCTGCATAGAGGGTGCCCGGATGGCCTTCGCCCGCGTCACGATGCAATGGGCAAAGATAAGGCCACCGAAGTGGCAACCGCAGGCCCGCCCAAAGGCAAAGATCACCGGAAGCTGGAGAGGTACTTCGATGATGTCCTAGAAGGAGCCCGAGTGATAGAGGGTCAATGCTCTAAGGACGTAATATTTGATTGAGTGTGTTCGGGTTGTACAAACAATGTGATGAACCCATGCTGTTTATATATCTATGTTTGCGCCTTTTGTTTCAAGCGACTTTTCCTCCTGTGCGGCCGTTTATTGTTTTATTTCTGAAAGTTGCAAGTCGTCGGCTTCAGCCCCCATGTATATGCTATAGGGGTGTTCGATATAACGCGTGACGACACTTTATCCAACGTCTTGGTCCGTAAAGGAGGTGTCCGCGTGGTGAACCAGGCAATCAGACTATGTGGCTTTATTTCTTTCACTTAGCCATAGGAGTTTGACTGTGGAGCTAAGTACTAGCCCTTGGTGCGTGTGCGGCTATCTGGACTACGGTGCCTTTTCCACGTGGCTGGATGAAGATCAGCCCTTCGTATAACACGGAGTGAATCGCTAACGATTCATAGTATAATACTAAGTCGCCGAATCACCAACCAGCTCGCGCTTATCATGACTGTCGGTTTTCGGCTTTCTCTACTGAGGTACTTGACCGGACGAACAAGAAATACAATCGCAGTAGTTCTCCCTTTACTACCTTAGCCGAACGAGCGGAACGTAAGGTGGTAAGCACAGGAGCCGGGCAACCCAACTATAGACCAAAGACATGATTTAGAGCCGATGCCTATAATGCAATATCCGGGACGCCGAAGAGTACCCTATAGGTTTTCGGACATTGAAATGTGCAGGACCGAATACAGCACCCGGTGTTAAGGCCAAACTAAAGCACGTGTGGCAGCCTGAAGTAGGGAGTGCATACAGATGACAAAATAAATGAGTGCCAAACAAAAGCGGTGATCAACTGCTTCCTTTATACCCTGATGAGTACGTCGAGCCGTGTTATTACAGATAATGCCGTAAATATCGAGGCTATTTTACATGCCAAAAGTTTACACAAGGAAAAGGTTTACACAGGGCCTAAAAGTAGTGGTTTGAAGATCCCAATGGTGCCCTGCCGCACGTCTGCGCCGTTTCTCCTTGGTGGGAAATCCTTTAAGAGGAGGAGGTGATGGTCGTCTATAAGAAAGAGGGACCTGGAAAAGAGCCTCCGTAGATCAGGTAGGTTTTTTAATGAACCTATAGTGGAAAAATAGTTGAGGTCCGAATAGGGTCAAAACGTACTATCGACCTTTTCCGCAGTGTGCCTCCGGCGCTGCCCAAGGTATTTTAAGTGCATAGTTATGTACGCGTGGTACGTATGCCGCAACCTTATGTGGCGGTCGGCGGAGGCTAAACTGCCATTTAAGCACCGGCTCCACCAGGCGATCGCATTATAGTGCGGATTGGACTCGTTTAGCAGAGTCGTGGGTCTTGATGACCGATGGGTTGTCCGGCTTGATGATTAAAGCGGGCGAAGGCCGTTCGTCTGAGCAGTGCATGATAACCACTGCGAAAAGGGACGATGTCAAAGATCGAGTCTTCGCTTCAGAAAATTATCTGGAGAGCCGAATATGACTTCCAGCGTTAAGGAGCTCGTGCAGCGGGCCTCCACGCCAGGTATCACTCCTTTAAAGGTAGTGTTGCTAGGTTTGATTCTTGACGGGTCGATACCCATCTTACGGACAGTATCCTGGTTGATCAAGTTGAGGCTGCTGCCGCCGTCCATAAGGACTCTAGTAAGATGGTATCCGTCAATGATAGGATTGAGTACCAGGGCCGCCGAACCTCCGTGACGGATACTGGTTGGGTGGTCCCTGCGATCAAAGGTGATCGGACAAGCCGACCATGGGTTGAATTTTGGGGCGACAGGCTCTACAGCGTAGACGTCCCTTAACGTGCATTTGCGCTCCCTCTTGGGGATGTGGGTGACGTAGATCTTGTTCACCGTTTTTATCTTAGGGGAAAACTGTTTCTGTCCCCCGGTGCACGGTGGGTGAGGCTCATCATCGTCCTCGCTTGGAGGTCCTTTCCCCTTATGTTCGGTGTTTAATTTACCGGCCTATTTGAAAACCCAGCAGTTTCTGTTGGTGTGGTTGGCAGGCTTGTCAGGGGTGCCATGATACTGGTAGGGTCGATCCAGTATCTTATCCAAGTTGGATGGACCGTCCCTAATACCTTTGAATGGCTTCTTCCGCTGACCGGGTTTAGAGCCACTGAATCTGGCGTTTACCGCCATATCCTCTGTTTCTTTGTTCTTGTTTCGGCGCTTGTTTTTGCTGCGTCGTGGCCTTCCATTGCCGTCCTAGGCCTCAGAAGTGCCGGGGTCACTGGTACTGTTGCTTCTACGAGCCAACCAGCTATCTTCGCCAGCACAGAAATGGGTCATGAGTGCAGTAAGAGCTGCCATGGTCTTCGGCTTTTCCTGACCGAGGTGTCGGGCGAGCCATTAGTCATGGACGCTGTGCTTAAAAGCCGCTAAGGCCTCAGCGTCCGGACAGTCCATGATTTGGTTCTTTTTAATTAAGAACCGATTCCAAAGTTTGCGAGCAAACTCTCCGGGTTGCTGAATTATGTGACTCAGGTCATCAGCATACCGCTAAGTGCCTTGAAAGTTGTTATGAAAAGCATCCTCTAAGTCTTCCCGGCTTCCAATGGAGTTCTCTGGGAGGCTGTTCAACCATTGCCGTGCTGGTCCTTTCAGCTTTAGAGGGAGGTATTTAATGGCCTGGAGATTGTCTCCGCGGGCCATGTGAATGTGGAGAAGAAAATCTTCAATCCATACAGCGGGATCTGTCGTTCCATCGTATTGCTCAATGTTTACGGGTTTAAACCCTTCCGAAAACTGGTGCTGCATTACCTCATCGGTAAAGAACAGGGGGTGCGCGGCGCCTCTATACCGGGCAATGTCGCGACGGAGTTCAGATGACATCTGTGTTCGGGGCTGACCCCGGATTTGGTTATGTTTGTCGTTCCAGGCCTGGTGGCCGTTATCTCGTGTCGGAGCACGTCCTCTTGATCCATAGATTGATCTAGTCTGGTCGGCTCTATTGGTCAGGTCCTGATGTAGGTCGTACGTGTAGCCCGGAGCCGCTGTCTCTTTGCCTCTACGGCGAGGGGGCGAGGGCTGATGTTCGGCATAATTGGCCGTTTTGTCCCGTCCACGTGGTGGTCGGTCCGGTTGATCGGCATGATTGTATTTTAATGGTATTGGCTCAAAGGCCGCCTCGTCAAATTGTGGCAGTAGCCTGCACTTAGGATAGCTCTTTTTTTGGCGCTCAAAGCCGTATCCCTCTTCGGCGGCCAGGACCTTAGTCCATCTGTCATTGAGCGTGTCCTGTTCGGCTTGAATCTGTCGCTTGAAGCGTTCTTGTTCGAGGGGTTCCTCTGGGATGATGAAATCTTCGTCACCGATGGTAATATCCTCTTCGGAGACAGGTAAGTAGTTACTATCTTCCGAATCCCCGTGATCGGCAAGTTCGTCGGAGTTGACTTGACCCTCTTCCTTCTCATCTTGCTCAAACGCATGGTCAGCGGGGTGGTCGGAGTCTTCGGCATTGTTCGGAGTGTCATTATCTCCGGTGTCGGTATTGCTTTCCCTTGCCCGACGCGATCGTGAGCGGCGCCACTGACGCCGGCATTTTGGTGGTTCATCGACGGGCTTCTCATCATCTTGAGTGCCATCGTCATCCTTCTTTTCAGGCGTGTCCACCATGTATACATCATAAGTAGAAGTGACCGTCCAATGCCCAGTGGTGGGCGGGTTTTGGCCTGGTTCAACTCCGACATCGTCGTCCATGCCATCGATGTCTTCGGAGGTGTAATCTAGCATGTCGGTTAAATCCTTGACAGTGGCTATTAGGTGGTGGTGGGTGGGACGCAAAATTCCCTAGTTCAAGCTGGGCGTAGTTCGGAGGTGATACTTCCGTGATGGCGAGAGATTGCATTAGGTCCCGTGTTTTTTTTTAAGAGTGAAAGCTGGACAGGCGTCTGAGTATCTGCGGAGGTAGGTTCGGTAATAACCACTTGACCGAGCCCGATGGACGCAGACCTCGAGAGTTCGGAGTTGATGTCCAGAGGCGAATCCCGCTTCCTGATGACTGGGAGAGTCCCATTTGACTCTGGGTCCGCCGACGGCATGGTTGCATCTGGATCTCCAGCTAGAAGCTCCGTAATGGGAGAGAGTCCGGCAGGGTTCCCTCCCCCCCCCCGTCTTCGGACGAAGTGTTCCGCTCCGGATCTAAGGCCAGGGCAGGCATGATAGTCGATCCCTGGATGGGATCTGATAGCGGATCCGAAGGGCCTTTTTTGTATGGGTGGGGACCGGCGGCCGAGGCCGTGAACCCCTCGAAGATTAGATCCCCTCGGATATCGGCGATGTAGTTCAAACTTCCAAACCTGATCTGGTGACCAGGGGCGTAGCTGTCGACCTACTCAAGGTGACCGGTCGAGTTGGTACGTAGCACGAAGCCGCCAAACACAAAGAGTTGGCCAGGGAGAAAAATCTCCCCGGAAACAGCGTCGTCGTTGATGACAAGGCGAGCCATCGATCCTTCTGTCGACAAGACAATGGAACTCTCAATGAAAGCACCAATGTCAGTGTCAAAACCGGAAGATCTCGAGTAGTGGGTCCCAAGCTGTCTGTCCAAGGATCGATGGTAACAATGGACAATGGGGACACGATGTTTACCCAGGTTTGGACCCTCTTAATGGAGGTAAAACCCTACGTCCTGCTTGATTGTATTTGTTGAGTATAGGGGTTACAAGAGGTGATCTACCTCGAGATCGTAATGGCTAAACCCTAGCTGTCTAGCCTATGGTTATTCTGATTGCCTCTTTGGACCAAACCCCCCGGTTTATATACACACCGGAGGGGCCTAGGGTTGTGCAGAGTCGGTTTACAAAGGAAGGAAAGAATACATCCGGACACCAAACTTGCCATCCATGCATACAGGAGTCCTACCCGGACACGGGGGGTAGTCTTCTACTTTATCTTCATGGCCCATCAGTCCGGCCCATATTGAACTGGCCGGACACCCGAGGACCCCCTAATCCAGGACTCCCTCAGAGGAACTGGTCCGCAGCGAGGTTCCGGAGGCCGCCGACATGCAGCGACCGGAGCCACCGGTGGTGGAGGACCGGGCGCCGGCTGGAGCAGCCGGAGCTTACTAGACGGCCCCAGAGCAGGGGGCGACCGACTCCATCGTCTCGGAGGATGCTCAGCGCGCTGGGTGTTGACGATCGGGGAGGCGTCCATCCCGAAGGGCCAGAGGTGCAGCCAGCGAGCACCGAGATGGTGACAAGCCGGGCAATGATGACCCGCACCTCCCCGCGCCTGTGCCCATCGCGGGCTGCTTCTGGGCCGAGGCCGATGGAGGTTGGGGCGCGATTCGCCTGCGCCTGACACTGAAGCCTCGAGCTCTACTCCACCTGGCTGAGCGCCAGGAGCCGGCCACGCCGCCCTGAACGTTGCAGTGCAATACGTCCTGGACAAGTTCAACGCCCATGGTGCCACCCTCCTCTAGGCCAGGAACGAGATGCTGGCGATGCAGACGTCCGTCCGGGTATGCTCTCGCTCTTGCATTTTACTTCTGCAATCTTCAGTGGGGGCACGCCAGCGCACCCACTGGGTGTAGCCCCTGAGTTCCAAGGCGGCTCCTGAGCGAGCGGGTTGGAACTTCATGGAATGTTTCTGAATGCTGAAGTGTTGCTCTTGCTGCAGGACTACCACAACCTGCGCGCGGCCACCTACAACTCCCAGAACCAGCAGCTCGCCAACCGGACTGCTGATCTGAACAAGAGCCACAGTACGTAGGCCGACTTTCAGTGGGGGTGCGCAAGCGCACCCACTGGGTGTAGCCCCCGAGATTCGGGCCGATTGCTTAGCAGTCGGGCTGGATCATCCGTCGACTTCTTGGTTTTGTCGATGTTGAAGTTTTTTTCTTGCTTTTGCAGAGGCAGCCACCAAGCTGCGGATGCGCGTGTGCGAGCTCGAGAGCCAGCTCTAGGCCAAGGAGCAGGAGTGCAGCCAGGCGGCCGCAGAGTGCGATCGGCTTGCGAAGGAGCTGGCGGGCCACGCGGCCAAGCACAAGGAGCAGGTCCGGCAACTGAAGGATGGGGAGGCGCTCCTCAAGGCCGAGTTCGAGACTCAAAGCTCGGACTGGGCCGAGAGTGAGAAGTTGCTGTCGGAAGGCTACGAGGTGATCGAGGCCATGCTCGAAGGTAACTTTTCTTTCTTGCTTGGAGGTGCCGGCTGTTGCTGGAAGCCAGCCTCTTATTCCTTTGTTTTCTTTTCGCGCAGAGTGCTTTCCGGACCACGCCGGCGTCATCAGCAAGGCAATCGAGGAACGACACGAAGAGCGGAGGCGGGTGGGCGAGGAGATTGCACCAGACCGGCCTCGGACTATGGGCGAGCAATTCAGGGCCATCTAGCTGCGCCTTGTGCCTGTCCGCCGGCTGCTCCACTGACTTCAGCGCGCTGGGTCCCAGGTCTTGGAGGGGCTCTGGTCGGGTGTGCAGGTGCCCCGGACTCCCAGTCGGACCGCCGACTGGTTGGGGATGGCGGCCGAGTGGCTCGATGCTTGGAAGGGTGCCGCGGCACGAGCGGGTGCCCGGGCGACGCTGGAATTCGTCAAGGCATGGTACCCAGGAGTGAGTTTGGCTGCGTCGTGGCCTTCCATTGCCATCCTGGGCCTCAGAAGTGCCGGGGTCACTGGTACTGTTGCTTCTACGAGCCAACCAGCTATCTTCGCCAGCACAGAAATGGGTCATGAGTGCAGTAAGAGCTGCCATGGTCTTCGGCTTTTCCTGACCGAGGTGTCGGGCGAGCCATTAGTCATGGACGCTATGCTTAAAAGCCGCTAAGGCCTCGGCGTCCGGACAGTCCATGATTTGGTTCTTTTTAATTAAGAACCGATTCCAAAGTTTGCGAGCAGACTCTCCGGGTTGCTGAATTATGTGACTTAGGTCATCAGCATACCGCTAAGTGCCTTGAAAGTTGTTATGAAAAGCATCCTCTAAGTCTTCCCAGCTTCCAATGGAATTCTCTGGGAGGCTGTTCAACCATTGCCGTGCTGGTCCTTTCAGCTTTAGAGGGAGGTATTTAATGGCGTGGAGATCGTCTCCGCGGGCCATGTGAATGTGGAGAAGAAAATCTTCAATCCATACAGCGGGATCTGTCGTTCCATCGTATGGCTCGATCTTTACGGGTTTAAACCCTTCCGAAAACTGGTGCTGCATTACCTCATCGGTAAAGCACAGGGGGTGCGCGGCGCCTCTATACCGGGCAACGTCGCGACGGAGTTCAGATGACATCTTTGTTCGGGGCTGACCCCGAATTTGGTTATGTTTGTCGTTCCAGGCCTGGTGGCCATTATCTCGTGCCGGAGCACGTCCTCTTGATCCATAGATTGATCTAGTCTGGTCGGCTCTATTGGTCAGGTCCTGACGTAGGTTGTACGTGTAGCCCGGAGCCGCTGTCTCTTTGCCTATACGGCGAGGGGGCGCGGGCTGATGTTCGGCATAATTGGCCGTTTTGTCCCGTCCACGTGGTGGTCAGTCCGGTTGATCGGCATGATTGTATTTTAACGGTATTGGCTCAAAGGTCGCCTCATCAAATTGTGGCAGTAGCCTGCGCTTAGGATAGCTCTTTTTTTGGAGCTCAAAGCCGTATCCCTCTTCGGCGGCCAGGACCTTAGTCCATCTGTCATTGAGCGTGTCCTGTTCGGCTTGAATTTGCTGCTGTTTCCTTTTTAGGCTCCGTGCAGTGGTGATCAACCATCGCTTGAAGCGTTCTTGTTCGAGGGGTTCCTCTGGGATGATGAAATCTTCGTCACCGAGGGTAATATCCTCTTCGGAGACAGGTAAGTAGTTACTATCTTCCGAATCCCCGTGATCGGCAAGTTCGTCGGAGTTGACTTGACCCTCTTCCCTCTCATCTTGCTCAAACGCAGGGTCAGCGGGGTGGTCGGAGTCTTCGGCGTTGTCCGGAGTGTCATTATCTCCGGTGTCGGTATTGCTTTCCCTTGCCCGACGCGATCGTGAGCGGCGCCACTGACGCCGGCGTTTTGGTGGTTCGTCGACGGGCTTCTCATCATCTTGAGTGCCATCGTCATCCTTCTTTTCAGGCGTGTCCACCATGTATACATCATAAGTAGAAGTGACCGTCCAATGCCCAGTGGTGGGCGGGTTTTGGCCTGGTTCAACTCCGACATCGTCGTCCATGCCATCGATGTCTTCGGAGATGTAATCTAGCATGTCGGTTAAATCCTTGACAGTGGCTATTAGGTGGTGGTGGGTGGGACGCAAAATTCCCTAGTTTAAGCTGGGCGTAGTTCGGAGGTGATACTTCCGTGATGGCAAGAGATTGCATTAGGTCCCGTGTTTTGTTTAAGTGTGAAAGCTGGACATGCGTCTAAGGATCTACGGAGGTAGGTTCGGTAATAACCACTTGACCGAGCCCGATGGACGCAGACCTCGAGAGTTCGGAGTTGATGTCCAGAGGCGAATCCCGCTTCCCGATGACAGGGAGAGTCCCGTTTGACTCCGGGTCCGCCGACGGCATGGTTCCATCTGGATCTCCAGCAAGAAGCTCCGTAATGGGAGAGAGTCCGGCGGGGTTCCCTCCCCCCCCCCCGTCTTCGGACGAAGTGTTCTGCTCCGGATCTAAGGGCAGGGCGGGCATGATAGTCGATCCCTGGATGGGATCTGATAGCGGATCCGAAGGGCCTTTTTTGTATGGGTGGGGACCGGCGGCCGAGGCCGTGAACCCCTCGAAGATTAGATCCCCTCGGATATCGGCGATGTAGTTCAAACTTCCAAACCTGATCTGGTGACCAGGGGCGTAGCTGTCGACCTGCTCAAGGTGACCGGTCGAGTTGGTACATAGCACGAAGCCGCCAATCACAAAGAGTTGGCCAGGGAGAAAAATCTCCCCGGAAACAGCGTCGTCGTTGATGACAAGGCGAGCCATCGATCCTTCTGTCGACAAGACAATGGAACTCTCAATGAAAGCACCAATGTCGGTGTCAAAACCGGAAGATCTCGAGCAGGGGGTCCCAAGCTGTGTGTCTAAGGATCGATGGTAACAATGGACAATGGGGACACGATGTTTACCCAGGTTTGGACCCTCTTAATGGAGGTAAAACCCTACGTCCTGCTTGATTGTATTCGATGAGTATAGGGGTTACAAGAGTTGATCTACCTCGAGATCGTAATGGCTAAACCCTAGCTGTCTAGCCTATGATTATTCTGATTGCCTCTACAGACCAAACCCCCCGGTTTATATACACACCGGAGGGGCCTAGGGTTGTGCAGAGTCGGTTTACAAAGGAAGGAAAGAATACATCCGGACACCAAACTTGCCATCCACGCATACAGGAGTCCTACCCGGACACGGGGGATAGTCTTCTACTTTATCTTCATGGCCCATCAGTCCGGCCCATATTGAACTGGCCTGACACCCGAGGACCACCTAATCCAGGACTCCCTCAGAGGACCTGGTCCGCAGCGAGGTTCCGGAGGCCGCCGACATGCAGCGACCGGAGCCACCGGTGGTGGAGGACCGGGCGCCGGCTGGAGCAGCCGGAGCTGACTAGACGGCCCCAGAGCAGGGGGCGACCGACCCCATCGTCACGGAGGATGCTCTGCGCGCTGGGTGTTGACGAGCGGGGAGGCGTCCATCCCGAAGGGCCAGAGGTGCAGCCAGCGAGCACCGAGCTGGTGACAAGCCGGGCAATGATGACCCGCACCTCCCCGCGCCTGCGCCCATCGCGGGCTGCTTCTGGGCCGAGGCCGATGGAGGTTGGGGCCGCGAGTTCGCCTGCGCCTGACACTGAAGCCTCGAGCTCTACTCCGCCTGGATGAGCGCCAGGAGCCGGCCACGCCGCCCTGAACATTGCAGTGCAGTACGTCCTGGACAAGTTTAACGCCCATGGTGCCACCCTCCTCTAGGCCAGGAACGAGATGCTGGTGATGCAAACGTCCATCAGGGTATGCTCTCGATCTTGCATTTTACTTCTGCAATCTTCAGTGGGGGCGCGCCAGCACACCCACTGGGTGTAGCCCCTGAGTTCCAAGCCGGCTCCTGAGCGGGCGGGATGGAACTTCATGGAATGTTTCTGAATGTTGAAGTGTTGCTCTTGCTGCAGGACTACCACAACCTGCGCGCGGCCGCCTACAACTCCCAGAACCAGCAGCTCGCCAACCGGACTGCTGATCTGAACAAGAGCCACAGTATGTAGGCCGACTTTCAGTGGGGGCGCGCAAGCGCACCCACTGGGTGTAGCCCCCGAGATTCGGGCCGACTGCTTAGCAGTCGGGCCGGATCATCCGTCGACTTCTTGGTTTTGTCGATGTTTATGTTTTTTTCTTGCTTTTGCAGAGGCAGCCGCCGAGCTGCGGATGCACGTATGCGAGCTCGAGGGCCAGCTCTAGGCCAAGGAGCAGGAGTGCAGCCAGGTGGCCGCAGAGCGCGATCGGCTTGCGAAGGAGCTGGCGGGCCACGCGGCCAAGCACAAGGAGCAGGTCTGGCAACTGAAGGATGGGGAGGCGCTCCTCAAGGCCGAGTTCGAGACTCAACGCTCGGACTGGGCCGAGAGTGAGAAGTTGCTGTCGGAATGCTACGAGGTGATCAAGGCCATGCTCGAAGGTAACTTTTCTTTCTTACTTGGAGGTGCCGGCTGTTGCTGGAAGCCCGCCTCTTATTCCTTTGTTTTCTTTTCGCGCAGAGTGCTTTCCGGACCACGCCGGCGTCATCAGCTAGGCAATCGAGGCACGACGCGAAGAGCGGAGGCGGGTGGGCGAGGAGATTGCACCGGACCGGCCTCAGACTATGGGCGAGCAGTTCAGGGCCATCTAGCTGTGCCTTGTGCCTGTCCGCCGGCTGCTCCACCGACTTCAGCGCGCTGGATCCCAGGTCTTGGAGGGGCTCTGGTCGGGTGTGCAGGTGCCCCGGACTCCCAGTCGGACCGCCGACTGGTTGGGGGTGGCGGTCGAGTGGCTCGATGCTTGGAAGGGTGCCGCGGCACGAGCGGGTGCCCGGGCGACGCTGGAATTCGACAAGGCATGGTACCCAGGAGTGAGTTTGTCTCAGCTGGCCACCTTTCGCCAGGAGGCGCCGCCGGAGGTGGAGGCGGAGCGCGAGGCGATCGCCGAACGCGTGGCAGCCCTTGCCGACTATGCCGACATCAGCGTCTTCATCCCGGAGTGGGCGGAAGAAGGCACTGAGGTGCCGCCCTCTTGGTTCGGGCTGAACCCGGATGAGGGGGAGGACCCGGTGGAGGAGATCGCCTCTATCGACGAAGGCACAGAGGAGAGTGGGGACGAGGAAGGCGATGACATCGCACCAGACGGCGGAGCGACCAACCAGACTCTTCCCGACCCGGCCTCGACCAACGAGCCGTGGGAGACTACATCAGCAGCCACCGATGCCGACCGGGCCGAGACCTGCCAGCCGGAAGCCCCACCAGCCGGTGCCTCAGCCACCACTGACCTGTCCGAGCAGCCCGCCGCACCTTCGGCCTAGGCGGCCTTTTTATCTTCTTAAATTCTCTATCTTGTACTTAAGAACAAGTTAATCATGCGCAGTTCCACCCCCTGGGGGTGTATTAAACTCTGATGAATGCTGGCCTTGGGCCTTTTGCAATGTAAATAACTTATTTTCATATGCTTGTCTCTCTGCCGGGCTCTGGCTCGGCTTTGCCTTTGCTCTTGTTGGCTTTTTCTTTTGCCGCGTTCCTCTGGTCGCCGCCCTGCCAGCCGGACAGCCACGCTGCGGTCTATTGCTGGGTCAGGGACTTGGCCGTTTAGAATAGGCAAGTTACTTCAGTCGCCTAGAGCGTAGCTAGTCGAGTGAGAAGCTGGCCGTTCGGCTGCTGGGCAGCTGGACGGATGAGGCGAGGAGCCGGTTTGGCCTGTATTGGCGTTCTTCCTTAGTCGTTTTTCATGTGGACAGCATTTCTGGCCTTTGGCTCTTGCCAGCCGGACAGTCGCGCTGCGAGCTATAGCTGAGGCGAAGACAGGGCCTTGGCGTCGGCACACTACTTAGCCGACTTCGGGTGGTGCCAACTTAGGTCAAGGCGGCGAGCCCCCGGGCCGGCTGACCGGACCCAGACAGGGTGGAAGAATGAAAGAACACACTCATAGGCGAAGCTTATCATATAGATAAAAAAGTTAGCCCCCGAGTGTTCCTCGGGGGACCTTTTGTCTTTGCTTAATACAAAAGGTAGCGTGGTACATACACTGCATCAACTGTAAAATGGGCGGAGAAGGTTCGCATTCCACGGGCGCTCCGACTCTTTGCCGGCATTGTCCCTCTTGCACGCCCTGGGCTTTTGTGCGTCGATGAGGTAGTAGGAGTCATTGCCCAGGGCCTTGCTGATGATGAAAGGCCCCTCCCAAGGGGCCGAGAGCTTGTGTTAGCCGGCTGTTCGCTAGATCAGCCGGAGCACAAGGTCGCCCTCACGGAAGGCGCACGGCTTGATCTTCTTGTTGTGGTAGCGGCGCAGACACTGCTGGTAGATGGCAGACCGGCTGAGTGCTAGCAGCCGGGCCTCTTCCTACAGATCAATGCTATCTTCTCGCGCCTCCTTGGCTTCCGCCTCCATGTATATGGTGACGCGAGGTGAGTCGAACTCAATGTCAGTTGGGATGATAGCCTCGGCCCCGTACACGAGGAAGAAGGGTGTGAAGCTGGTTGCTCGATTCGGCGTAGTCCAAAGACTCCAAAGGACAGCCGGCAGCTCCTCGGTCCAGCAGCCGGTCGAGCGCTCCAGAGGCTCGACCAGCCGGGGCTTGATGCCGGACATGATGAGGCCGTTTGCTCGCTCCACTTGGTTGTTTGACTGCGGATGGGCAACGGACGCGAGGTCCAGTCCGATGCCCTGCGTCACGCAGAAATGGGCCAAGGCGCCTTTGGCGAAGTTCGTGCCTTTGTCGGTGATGATGCTGTGCGGGATGCCGTATCGGACGGTGATATCCGCGATGAATGCGACAGCAGCCGGACCATTCAGCTTCTTGATTGGCTTCACCTCGATCCACTTCGTGAACTTGTCCATGACAACCAGCAGATGGGTCATGCCGCCGCGTGCTGTCTTGAATTGGCCCACCATGTCCAGTCTCCATACGGCAAACGGCCAGGTGAGGGGAATAGTCTTGAGTGCAGAAGCTGGCACGTGCTGCTTAGAGCTGAAGCGCTGACACGCCTTGCACTTGCGGACTAACTCTTTGGCGTCGTCCAAAGCAGTCGGCCAGAAGAAACCATGGCGGAAAGCTTTGGCGATGAGGGCTTTGGAGGCGGGATGGTGGCCACATTTGCCTTGATCAATATCCCTGAGAATTGCTATGCCCTTCTCCGGCTCTACGCAGCGCTGGAAGACACCAGTCACGCTGCGCCTGACGAGCTCTCTGTTGACAATTGTGTATGCAGCCACCCGGCGTTGCACCTGCCGGGCGAAGATTTCATCGGCTGGCAGCTCGCGGCTAACCAGAAAATTAAGGATGGGCTTCGCCCAAGATGGCACTTCAACCACCGTCCTGACAGCAACCGGCACAAGGGTGGCCGCGTTGGGAGGCGGCGGGTCGGAGCTGGCCGCTGCTTGCTACGTCGTTGAAGTCCCCGGGCCGACTACAGTAGTCCCCGGACCAGGTTCTGGGGTCCCCGGTCCGGGTGCGGGTGCAGCAGCCCCCGGGCCGCCTGCGAAGTCCTCGGGCCGATTGCTGAAGTCCCGAGCCGGATCCGACTGTTCCAGGGTCAGCCGTTACGAAGATGGATTCTGATTCTGGCGAAGGTTTGACAAACGGCTTGCACAGGCACTCGAGAGAGACGCCAGCTGGTATGGCCTGCCGAGTGGAGCCAATCCGTGCCAGGGCGTCGGCTGCTTCATTGTTGACCCGTGGCACATGGAGGAACTCGCACCCGTCGAAGTGTTCGCTCATCTGCTGGACGAGGAAGCGGTAGCTAGCCATGTTGGCGTCCTTGGCGTCCCAGTCACCAGTAGACTATTGGATCACCAAGTCCGAGTCGCCGTAGCACAGAATGCGGCGGATGCTGATCTCCTTGGCTAGCCGGAGCCCGTGGATGAGCGCCTCATACTCGGTCACGTTGTTGGAGGCGGCAAAGTGGATCTGTAGCGTGTACTTGAGCTTGTCGCCTTTGGGAGATGTGAGGACGATGCCTGCTGCCAAACCGGTGCGCATCTTTGAGCTATTGAAGTGCATCCGCCAGTGCATGGAATCCGGCGCTGGTGGCAAGTACTGGGTATCGGCCTAGTTGACAAGGAAGTCGGCCAGCGCTTGGGACTTGATGGCAGTGCGGGGCTGGTAGAGGATGGTGTGGGGAGCCAGCTCGATGGCCCACTTTGCCACCCGGCCTGAGGCGTCTCTGTTGCCCATGATCTCGGCAAGGGGGGCGGTGCAGACGACCATTATGGTGTGCTCCTGGAAGTACTTCTTCAGCTTCTTGGCGGCAAAGTACACGCCGTAGCACATTTTCTGGTAGTGGGGGTAGTTCTGCTTGGAGGCAGACAACACCTCGCTTAGGTAGTATACCGGCCTCTGGACCGGCTGTGCTTTGCCGTCTTCTGGGCGCTCGACAACGATCACGGTGCTGACGACCCGGCTAGTAGCAGCGATGTAGAGGAACATGGGCTCTTTAGCAGCCGGAGCAGCCAGAACAAGCGGCGTGGACAGCATTCACTTGAGCTGGAGGAACGCCTCGTCCGCCTGATCGGTGCACGCGAAGCATGTGGTCTTCTTCATCAGCTGGTACAGAGGGAGGGCCTTCTCGCCCAGCCGACTAATGAACTGGCTGAGAGAGGCTAAGAACCCGGTGAACTTCTGGATGTCCCACAACTGGGTCGGCTTCTTCATCCGCTCAATGGCCTTCATCTTCATGGGGTTGCACTCGATCCCGCGCTCAGAAACAAGGAAGCCAAGGAGCTGGCCGGCTGGTACTCTGAAGACACACTTCTCCGGGTTGAGCTTGATCTAGAATCGGCGCAGGTTTGTGAAGGTCTCCTTGAGATCCTCCAAAAGGGTGCCGCGCTTCTCCGTCTTCACCACAATGTCGTCCACATAGACGTGGGCGTTCCTGCCAAGTTGCTTCAGGAGGCACTTCTGCATGCAGCGCTTGAAGGTGGCGCCGGCATTCCTCAAGCCGAACGTCATGGTGATGTAGCAGAATGCGCGGAAAGGGGTGATGAAGGCAGTCTTCAGTCGGTCGGACGGGTCTAGCTTGATCTGGTGGCAGCCAGAGTAGGCGTCCAAGAAGGACAGCAGCTCGCAGTCGGCCGTGGAGTCGATCACTTGATCTATCCGGGGCAAGGCAAAAGGGTCCTTGGGGCAGGCTTTGTTGAGGCTAGTGTAGTCGATACACATGCGCCACTTGTTGTTTTTCTTCAGAACGAGGACTGGGTTGGCAAGCCAGTCCGGGTAGAACACATCTATGATGAAGCCGGCTGCCAGAAGCCGGGCGATTTCTTCACCAATGATCCTTCTCTTCTCCTCTGATAGGCGGCGGAGGGGTTGCTTGACCGGTTTTGCATCCGATCTCACATGTAGCTTGTGCTCGGCGAAATCTGTCGGAACACCCGGCATGTCCTTGGGGGACCATGCGAAGTTATCCCGATTCTCACGGAGGAAGTCGACGAGCTCGCGTTCCTATTTGCTGTCAAGGGCGGACCCTATGACAGCAAACTTCTCCGGGTCCGCCGGTTCCAAGACGATCTTCTTGGTCTCCTTGGCCGGCTGGAAGGAGGCCCCGATTTCCGCGTCCTTGGGGTCAGATGGTATGGCCGGCTGCTCGCTGGCCATAGCCACGGCCTGATCAAGGAGACGCTTCTCTTGGGCAATGATGAGGGACTCGGCCAACTGGGAGATGGCCGCGGCGCACGTGAGTGACTTCTGGTAGTCGCCGGCAATGGTGATGATGCCTTGGGAACCGGCATCTTCATCTTCAGGTAGGCATAATGCGGCACCGCCATGAATTTGGCCAGTGCAGGCCGGCCCAAGAGCGCGTGGTAGGGGCTGTCCAAGTCAACCACCTTGAACCATATTGGCTCACGGCGGAAGTGGGTCTTGTCGCCAAACAAGACATCAATCTTGATCTTGTTGATCGGGGAGCAGGAAAGCCCGGGGACAATGCCATGGAACACGGTCCGGCTGGGCAGGAGCTGCTTCTCCTTGATGCCCAGCTTCTCGATGGTGTCGCGGTAGAGGATGTTGATGCTGCTGCCGCTGTCTATCAAGATCCGGGAGAAATGGCAGGCCCGCCTCTCCGTTGAGAAGGTGGAGTCCAGCACCATTGCATAAGCACCCGGTGAGGGCATCATGGCCGGGTGGTCATCACGGCTCCAGGAGATGGGCCTCTCGGACCAGTGTATAAATCGGGGGACCTCTGAGGCGACAGCATTCACCTCGCGGTGTTGCTGACGCCGGCTGTGCTTGTCGTCGGCTTCACTGGTGCAGACGACATAGGTGGCGTTTGCGTCGGGGAACTCGTCTTGGACCATGCCGACTGGGCGGACTGCCGACTGCTGAGGAGGCGGAGCCGCCGCGCCGGCAGGAGGAGGTGGCAGGCCCTCACCCTTGGTGATTCTGGTGAGCCAGTTGCACTGCCGGGTGGTGTGGTTAGACGGCTTCACGCCGCTGTGGAACTTGCATGGAGCGTCGAGGGTCTGCTCAAAGGAGAAGGCCGGCAGCCAGGCCCCCTTGCCGCCCCGCTGATGCTTGGGGCCGGGTTGGCATGCCGGCTGCTCGTCCTCGACGGTCGCCACTTGCCGGTTGTTGGTAGCCGGCTGCTGGGCCTTGCACTTGTTGTCATTCGGCTATTGACGCCGGTTGGAGTCACCAGCCGGCGTTTGGGGAGCCGGCGGGAGCACCTATCCGGACGCGTCAACCTGGATCTTCGACTTCATGGAGGAGTCGGCGGTGGCGTACTTGTCCGCCACGACAAGAAGCTCGTCTAATGTAGCCGGCTCGTCGCAAAGAAGCTTGTGCTTGAGCAGGGTGCCCTCTCTGCACCCGACGGTGAAGTACTCGATGGCCTGCACCTCGTGCACCCCCTCGCAGGAGTTGCATAGCTCGGCCCAGCGCATCAGGTAGTCGCGGGTGGACTCGGTCGGGCCCTGAACACACATGGAGAGCTGGCGTGGCTTGGGGGGCTACTTGTAGGTGCTGGTGAAGTTGCGGACTAAGACGTCGGCGAAGTCCAACCAGCTGTTGACGCTGTAGGGTTCGAGGCTGTTCAGCCATATCCGGGCCATGCCCTGGAGCATGAGCGGAACATACTTCACGGCAACGCGCTTGTTGCCGTTTGCTATGCTAACTGCCGTAGCGTAGTCGGTCAGCCTGTCCTTCGGCTTCACGGAGCCGGTGTACTTGGGAGTGTCTCGGGGGAGCAAGAACCCTTTGGGGAAGGGCTCGTCGTGGATGCGGGGGCCGAAGCAGGCCGGTTCGACAGTGTCCTCCTCCTCGACTGCCAGGGACCAAGCTAGCTGCTCAATTCGGTGTCGGGCATCATTCTCGCCGACTCCTTCATGGGGGCCTAGCCGGCCCATGACAATCGGGTGGTCAACCGGCTCCAGAGAGGCTGGCCTCTCCCTGCGAGGAGGATGCGGACGCTCATCCTGCTGGCGTTGGTCCTCCAATCTTGGAGGAACTTGCCGGCTATTGACAACCGTCAGACGGGTGTGTCGGCTGCGGCTAGCAGCCGGCTCCGGGTTCCGCTGGCCGTGGTCGCCGCCGCTTGGGGACCGGGAGGTCGCTCCATGCTCGCAGCAGGGGGTTTTCATCTTGCTTGCCGGCCTCCACCGCGCGGTTGCACGCGTCTTCCTGCGTGTTCGCAGCATCGAGGAGCTCCTATAGGCGCACCATCTGGCAGCGCCGCTCGTCGCCCTCCAGGTGCTCCAATTCTTCTGCCACCGCCTGGGCAGCGTGCAGGTTCTGCGCGTGGGTGGCGTAGATCAGGCGTCCGACCCCCACCATGCTGGCTATGGCCGTGCCGCGTTGCCGAACGGTGCCGGCTCGGTTGGGCTCGCCAGCAGCCGGCGTGCCACCTGCGATGCGGTCGATCTCGAGCTGGTTGGCCTCCGCATGACGCTTCATGGCCGCTATCTTGTTGGCGCTGTCAAGGAGCGTGACACGGAATGCCTCTAGTGCTGCCCCATCGGCGTTGGCAGCAACGGGAGTGGCCAGGCCCTGCATGGCCGCTCGCAACGGGTCCTGGGCGGCCCCATCGGAGTCCCCGCTGTGGCCGATGACCAGCACCTCTGTGACGATGCCGGCGTCGCCGTTGCTGGCGACAGGAGGGAGCGGATCATCAACGACCACCACGTCGACAGGGAACCCGTCGGTGGTGGCCGCATCGGAGATGGTGAGCTTAGTGAAAAGCTCGGAGAGGGGGTCGACGGAGCGAAGGGCCTCGGCGTCGGAGGCGGGCTCGTCGGAGAGGCTGGCCTTGCCGAAGAGGTCGATAAGGCAGCTCGCGGGGCAGGCTGCCCCCGTGTGGGCGGTGCGCTGGTGCAAGCGCAAGCGGGCGCACCGGGCTAGCTGATTAGGCCGGCCGCGACGTGCTCGCCGAGAGAAAGAGGGTTCCCGTCTAGAACGTGTCTTCGGCCAATGCTGCGTTAGGCCCCACATTGGGCGCCAACTGTCGGGGTATTCTCGCGACAGATGCCAGGGGGTGGCTTATCATGGGTGGAGCAAAAAGGACGTCGTCGGGGCCTGGAAGTGGGAGTGAGCACGAGATCGATCGCACACGAGACGTACCCAGGTTCGGGGCTCTCCGGGGAGATAATACCCCTTGTCCTACTCTGCGGGGTCTCCGCATGATGACTATGATCAAATGGTGGCTACAAGGTTGCTCCTTGAGCTGCGCTGCTAGAGGAGGAAGAAGGGCAGAGATGCTACCTTACTCTCCCTAGCTATGGTGTGTGTGAGTGGACTGTGTGCTGAACCCCTTGCATGGGTGATCCTGGGGAGCTTATATAGGCCTGCCCCCCAGGGGTACAATGGTAACACGACCGGGTGTAGGACCCGGACGTCAGTGTCTAGGGTCGCCGGGTTCTCCGCCGGCTGCTGAGGCCCGCCGCCGGAGGGCCCCGCCGGCTACCGAGAATCCGGCCGGCAGGTAGGGCCCGCCGCCTGTGGGCCATGCTGATTGCCTTTTGCTGTAGCATCATACTTGATGATGGAGGCCGCGTCAGGAGTCTTATGGCTACAGTCTCACCGTCTGAAGGGTTGGTGGCCACTTGGTCAGTGCACGCTGTAGCCATGCTCCATCCCGTCGGAGTAGGTGAGTGCAGACTTCGAGGGGAGGGGGAAGGCCGCCTGCTGCGGGCTGGTCCGCCCCCGAAGCCGCCTTCCAGGAATGCGCCGTCTTCTGGGAGCTCACGGACAGGTAGGGCCCGCCGCCTGCGGGCCGTACTGATTGCCTTTTGCTGTAGCAGGGCCCTTGCTGACGAGGGCCATGCTGATGGTCACATGGCTATAGTCCTGCGCATGGTAGGTAGGTGACAGCTTGGTCATCTCACACTGTAGCCAAGCCCCCCTGGGATTTGGGGGAGAGGGTGGCCCTGTAGCCATGGCTCGTCTCGTCGTAGTAGTTGAGTGCAGACTCCGAGGGGGGAGGGGGATTGGCCGTCTGCTAGGAGCCGGCCTCCCCCGAAGCCGCCTCCTGAGAATCCTCCGTCTTCTGGGAGCCGGCCGCTTGGGCCCAGCCGGCCCGAGAAGCCGGCCGCGTGTTTGGAAGGCGTGAGGGGCTTTGCCAGCCCCGATGTATTGAAATGCCAAGGGTTGTGGATGAGGATACCTGTGGTCAATGCCTCCGACATGAACAACACATAAATCATTACGTTGTCTTCCTTGTCCAACGTCAACAATTTTGGGATATAATATTTTGATGGGGGCTCACAATCACAAAAGATGTCCAAGATAGTGTATTTGCATGTGAATCTTCCCTTCCCTTATTAATTCTTTCATGAATTGCATCATTGACCAATGCTATGCTTGTAAATCTCCAATAAAATTTTCTTCTTGTACTCTTCCTTATGTGATGTCATTACTTACCATAAGATTAGCATATGATCTTTTTCTTTTATTTCCTTTCTTTTTATTGAACAAGAAAGTAAAGAAGACAAAACTCAAACTAAACTTTATTATATATCTTGCACACGATTACAAGGACAGATCACTAAGCAAACACTAAAAAAAGAAAGGATCGAACTAAACTTTGTATTCATCTAAAGCAAAAGATAACTATGGATCGAACTAAGATAAGTAAAGGCAAAAGATAGTGGAGGTGATACGATACCGGGGCACCTCCCCCAAGCTTGGCACAAGCCAAGGGGAGTGCCCATACCCGATATTCAATTTTCCTTTGGTGATGAAGAAGGAGGTGGTGGTGATGAAGTGGTAGCAATCTTATCCTTCAAGCTCAAAAGATACTCCAATCTACGGATGATGCTCTAGAGGGCGATGATATGCTCTTGCAATAGAATATTTTCATGGGTGAGATCTTTATTTTGCACACGAACCATTTCGATGATCGGAAAGGCTTCAATCTCAGTGGGGGTAAGATGATCATAGTAAGGTTTAAGGATATCTTCTTCTTCCTCCTCGGTAGGCAAGGCTTGCTCGGCCACTAATAACCCACAAGCATAGGGGATCACAACAGTTTTCGAGGGTAGAGTATTCAACCCAAATTTATTGATTCAACACAAGGGGAGCCAAAGAATATTCTCAAGTATTCGCAGCTGAGTTGTCAATTCAACCACACCTGAAAGACTTAATATCTGCAGAAAAGTATTTAGTAGCAAAGTAGTATGGAAGTAATGGTAACGGTGGCAAAAGTAACAGTAGCAGTTTTATAGTAATCATTACAGTGGCAACGGAAAAGTAACGAAACAAAGATCAATATGTGAAAAAGCTCATAGGCAATGGATCAATGAGGGATAATTATGTTGGATGGCATTCATCATGCAACAGTTATAACCTAGGGTGACACAGAACTAGCTCCAATTCATCAATATAATGTAGGCATGTATTCCGAATATAGTCATACGTGCTTATGGAAAAGAACTTGCACGACATCTTTTGTCCTACCCTCCCGTGGCAGCGGGGTACTAATGGAAACTAAGGGATATTAAGGCCTCCTTTTAATAGAGAACCGGACCAAAGCATTAGCACTTAGTGAATACATGAACTCTTCAAACTACGGTCATCACCGGAAAGAATCCCAATTATTGTCACCTTGGGGTATGCGGATCATAACACGTAATTGGTGTCTACAACTTGCAACATAGGATCAAGAACACATATATATTCATGAAAACATAATAGGTTCAGATCTGAAATCATGTCACTCGGGCCCTAGTGACAAGCATTAGGCATAGCAAAGTCATAGCAACATTAATCTTAGAACATAGTGGATACTAGGGATCAAACCCTAACAAAACTAACTCGATTACATGATAAATCTCATCCAACCCATCACCGTCCAGCAAGCCTACGATGGAATTACTCAGGCACGGCGGTGAGCATCATGAAATTGGTGATGGAGGATGGTTGATGATGCTGATGGCGATGATTTCCCCTCTCCGGAGCCCTGAACGGACTCCAGATCGTCCCTCCCGAGGAAGAACAGGAGGTGGCGGTGGCTCCGTATCGTAAAACGTGATGAATCCTTCTCTCTGATTTTTTCTCCCCGAACATGAATATATGGAGTTGGAGTTGAGGTTGGTGGAGCTTCATGGGACCCACAAGCCAAGGGGCACGCCCAGGGGGGTAGGGCATGCCCCCGACCCTTGTGGACAGGCGGTGGGTCCCCCTCGGTTGATTCTTTTGCCAATATTTTTTATTTGTTCCAAAAATATTCTCCGTGAAGTTTCAGGTCATTCCGAGAACTTTTATTTATGCACAAAAATAACACCATGGCAATTCTGCTGAAAACAGCGTCAGTCCGGGTTAGTTCCATTCAAATCATGCAAATTAGAGTCCAAAACAAGGGCAAAATAGTTTGGAAAAGTAGATACAATGGAGATGTATCAACTCCCCCAAGCTTAACCCATTGCTTGTCCTCAAGCAATTCAATTGACAAACTAAAAGTGATAAAGAAAAACTTTTACATACTCTGTTTGATCTTGTTGTTGCAAATATGTATAGCCAGCATTCATGTTTTCAGCAAAGATTATGAACTAACCACATTCACAATAACATTTAGGTCTCACGTTTACTCATATCAATGGCACAATCAACTAGCGAGTAATAATAATAAATCTCGGATGACAACACTTTTTCAAAACAATCATTATATAAGATAACAAGATGGTATCTCGCTAGCCCTTTCTGAGTCCGCAAAACATAAATGCAGAGCACCCCTGAGGATCAAGGACTGACTAGACATTGTAATTCATGGTAAAAGAGAACCAGTCAGAGTCATACTCAATATCAATTAATAGCAAAGCATACAAATCACAGTGGTGCTCTCTAACTGGTGCTTTTTATAAGAGGATGATGACTCAGCATAAAAGTAAATAGATAGGCCCTTCGCAGAGGGAAGCAGGGATTTGCAGAGGTGCCAGAGCTCAAGCTTTTTCAAACAGAGATGAATATAATTTTGAGCGGTATGCTTTCATTGTCAACATAACGACCGAGAGATCTCAATATCTTCCATGCTACATACATTATAGGCGGTTTCCAAATAGAATGGTAAAACTTTTTACTCCCCCTCAACCAACAAGCACACTCCACGGCATTTCTGAAACAATAGGTACCGTCCATACAAGCAACAATCCTAGGGGAGTTTTGTTTTAATTTATTTTGATTTGATTTGAGCATGAGACTGGGCATCCCGATTACCAGCCATTTTCTCGTGAATGATGAGCGGAGTCCACTCATCATGAGAATAACCCACCTTGCATGGAAGATACTGGCAGCCCCCAGTCGCTACATGAGTGATTCGGGCATAAAAAATAGATTATCATTTGAAGGTTTAGAGTTTGGCACGTGCAAATTTACTTGGAATAGCAGGTAAATACCGCATATAGGAAGGTATGGTGGACTCATATGGAACAACTTTGGGTTTATGGAAGTGGATGCACAAGCAATATTCCCGCTTAGTACAAGTGAAGGCTAGCAAAAGACTGGGAAGCAACCAACTAGAGAGCGACAACAGTCATAAACATGCATTGAGAGTAACCAACATTGAGTGCAAGCATGAGTAGGATATCAATCACCATGAACATAAATATCGTGGAGGCTATGTTGATCTTGTTTTCAACTACATGTGTGAACATGTGCCAAGTCAAGCCACTCGAATCATTCAAAGGAGGATACCATCCTATCATACTACATCACAACCATTTTAAAAAGCATGTTGGCACGCAAGGTAAACCATTATACACTCCTAGCTAATTAAGCATGGCATGAGTAACTATAATCTCTAATTGTCATTGCAAACATGTTTCATTCATAATAGGCTGAATCAGGAATCATGGACTAATCATATTTACAAAAACAAGATAGGTCGAGTTCATACCAGCTTTTCTCCATCTCAATCATTTCATCATATATCATCATTATTGCCTTTCACTTGCATGACCGAATGATGTGAATAATAATAATATTGCACGTGCATTGGACTAAGCTAGAATCTGCAAACATTTATTCAAAGTAGAAGACAAGGTAATATGGGCTCCTCATTAGATGAACAATAATGCAGATGAGAGCCACTCAACATTTTCATCGTGGTCTTCTCCTCTCGACCCCCAAAGAAAAGAAAAAGAATTTCAAAGTAACACACTGAAATGTTTTTGGAGTTTTTGTTTTTCTGAAGAGAGTAAAACAGGAACGAGAAAAACTATTTACACAGGAAAGCTCCCAACAAGCAAAAGAAGAACGAGAAATCTTTTTGGGTTTTCTTTAATACTACAACTAAGCATGGTAGGGAAATAAGCTATAACTAATTTTTTGTTTTGTTTTTCTCAAAGTTTTTTTTCAAACACACAAGAAGAAAGCGGGAAAAAGAAAGTAAACTAAAATGGATAATACAATGAAAAAGTATGAAAACTGACAACTGGAATGAATGTGTGAACATGAATGTAATGTCAGTGAGAAATACGTACTCCCCCAAGCTTAGGCTTTTGGCCTAAGTTGGTCTACGCCCATGGATCAAAGTAGTGCTCTCCGGTGTACTGAGGAGGATCCTGGGGGTTCCACTGGTTGACGAGCTCCTGCAGCTCCCACTGATAAATAGACTCCTGATAAGGATTAGGTGATGGCCCTGGCTCAGGAACTGGGGATCGCGTCCGCTCCCAGTATGCGTAAATGTCCGTGGGCAAGATGAAGTACCTGCCTAAATGAATATCGAACAAAGAAGGTGCAGGCAAGGTAATAATCTGACAAGTCTTCTTGCTAAATACCAGGTTATTAATGAGTCTCTTGTCATCGTGTTTCTTAATAAAATCGTGTGCTACCATACTGTCATAATCTAAGTATATAGTGGGCAGCAGCTTCTCCTCTACCTCATCATGCCTAATGGGTATCTCAGAGTGTTTAGCGAGGCGGGAGGCATAGATACCTCCAAAGATAGGACCTTTCGTACGGTTTAAACTCAATCGTCGAGCAACCATAGCACCCAAACTTAAAGTTCTATCACGAAGTAAAGCATGGCGCAAAATAGCAAGGTCAGGAGCACTAAGGCCTCCACTCTCCCCACGACCAATTAAACATCTCCCACCAAATAATGACTAATAGCGTAAAACAGGAAAATGTAAACTAGACACTCTCGCTCCCGACACTCCTCTTCCTTCCCCAACGGTAACTTCATCAATAAAACTTTCCACATTCCTAGGACATGGCTCAACGAAGCTGCCCTCACAAGGTAATTTACCAACCTCACAAAATTCATAAAGCGTCATCTCCTTATGCTCATCATATAAATAAAATTCTAGCGTGGGTGGTGATCTCCTAGCATGAAAGTGAAAATTTTGCACGAAAGTATTAGTGAGTAAGAGGTAGTGATCACACTTATCGTGGAGAAAGTCGGTGATGCCTGCATTCCCTGCCAAATAATAGAAATCCTCATAAATTCCGGCCGCCTCCAAGAATGCATCACATGGCCATTCACACGGCTGAACTTCCGCGGTGCGAGGAAGGTTGTACTTGGGTTTCTTCTTCTCTCCATTTTCCTTTTCTTTAGAACCCCGACTTGAAGAGCCTCTTAACAATCTCCTCATCATTTTCTCTAAAAATTTCTGAAATTTTTAGTGACTCAAAATAAAAGTGAACCAAACTCAACAAAATTGATAGCAACTACTCCTACAAGTGTCTAGAGGCTATATCATGCATCAAAACTACTTTGGACCATATAAATTTGACATGCATGCTCAAGAACAAGGTCACCACAGTAGCAAAAAATTGCAATAAATAAAGCACTAGAACAAAACTATTTGGACCATTGGAGGAGTCACATGCCGAAGAACAATCCTCCAAAATAGTTTTGTAAATGGAGCTTTGAGCAAGGAGATCGAAAGTGGCAGCAAAATGAGCAAGAACACGGGTTTGAGCTACAGGATGATTTTTTATGGAGGAAGACGAAGTGGATGGGTACTTTAATAAGTTGATGGGACCCATGTGGGACCCACAAGGCATGGGGGCACACCCAGGGGGTAGGGCGCGCGCTCCACCCTTGTGGCCCACTGGTGCATCCCCCTGGTGCTTGCTCAGTGCCAGAAATTCTAAAATATTCTATAAAAAATCATACTAAATTTTCAGGGCATTTGGAGAACTTTTATTTTTGGGAAATTTTTTATTGTACGGATAATTCAGAAAATAGACAGATAATACTATTTTTTGCTTTATTTAATCTAAATAACAGAAAGTAAAAATTAAGTACAAAAAGTTGTGCCTTCTAAATTCATCCATCTCATGCTCATCAAAAGGAATCCATTAAAAAGGTTGATCAAGTCTTATTAGCAAACCTCTTTCGAATAACATGAAACCGGAGAATTTTCGAATAACACTAAGTTACCTCAACGGGGATATGCATGTCCCCAACAATAAGAATGTCATATTTCTTTTTGACAGTAGGAAGAGGGAATTCAAAACCTCCAATTGTAATAGTTGAAATTTTTCCAATAGAATTGATACTATGAACTTGGGGTTGTTTCTTCGGAAAGTGTACCATATGCTCATTACCATTGACATGAAAAATGACATTGCCTTTATTGCAATCAATAACAGCCCCTGCAGTATTAAAAAAGGGTCTACCAAGGATGATCGACATACTGTCGTCCTCGGGAATATCAAGAATAACAAAGTCCGTTAAGATAGTAACGTTTGCAACCACAACAGGCACATCCTCACAAATACCAATGGGTATAGCAGTTGATTTATCAGCCATTTGCAAAGAGATTTCAGTAGGTGTCAACTTATTCAATTCAACTCTACGATATAAAGAGAAAGGCATAACACTAACACCGGCTCCCAAATCACATAAAGCAGTTTTAACATAGTTTCTATTAATGGAGCATGGTATAGTGGGTACTCCTGGATCTCCAAGTTTCTTTGGTATTCCACCCTTAAAAGTATAATTAGCAAGCATGGTGGAAATCTCAGCTTCCGATATCTTTCTTTTATTTGTAACAATATCTTTCATATACTTAGCATAAGGAGGCATTTTAAGCATATCAGTTAAACGCATACGCAAGAAGATAGGTCTAATCATTTCAGCAAAGCGCTCAAAATCCTCATCATCCTTTCTCTTGGATGGCTTAGGAGGAAAGGGCATGGGTTTCTGAGCCAATGGTTCTCTTTCTCTACCATGTTTTCTAGCAACAAAGTCTCTCTTATCATAACATTGATTCTTTGATTGTGGGTTATCAAGATCAATAGCAGGTTCAATCTCTACATCATTATACTAGGTTGAACATCAACATGAACATCACCATTAACATTATCACTAGGTTCATGTTCATCACGAGACTGTGTCTCAGCATCAGAAATAGAAATATCATTTGGATTCTCAATGTCCTATCCGTTTTCTTCTTTTTATTAGGACTAGGTGCATCAGTGTTAATTCTCTGAGAATCTTGCTCAACTCTCTTAGGATGGCCCTCAGGATACAAAGGTTCCTGAGTCATCTTACCACCTCTAGTCATAACCCTAACAGCATTATCATTATTCTTACTATTCAACTCATTAAGCAAACCATCCTGTGCCTTAAGTACTTGTTCTACTTGAGTTGTAACCATGAAAGCATGTTTACTAATAAGCTTAAGATCATTAATAGTTCTACTCATATAATCACCCAAGTAATCAAGCATGTAAGCATTACGTTTCAATTGTCTGCTAACATAAGCATTGAAATTTTCTTGTTTAACAATAAAATTATCAAACTCATCCAAGCATTGACTAGCAGACTTATTATGAGGGATATCACCTTCATCAAATCTATAGAGAGAATTTACCTCTACTACCTATGTCGGGTTATCAAGACCATGTATTTCTTCAACAGGCGGTAAATTCTTAACATCTTTAGCTTTAATACCTTTTTCTTTCATAGATTTCTTTGCCTCTTGCATATCTTCAGGACTGAGGAATAGAATACCTCTTTTCTTTGGAGTTGGCTTAGGAGTTGGTTCAAGAAGTGTCCAATCATTATCATTACTCAATATATTATTCAACAGCACTTCAGCTTGCTCAACAGTTTGTTCCCTGAAAACACAACAAGCACAACTATCTGGGTGGTCCCTAGAAGCATCGGTTAGTCCATTATAAAAGATATCAAGTATTTCATTTTTCTTAAGAGGATGATCAGGCAAAGCATTAAGTAATTGGAGAAGCCTCCCCCAAGCTTGTGGGAGACTCTCTTCTTCAATTTGCACAAAGTTAAATATTTCCTTTAAAGCAGCTTGTTTGTTATGAGCAGGGAAATATTTTTCAGAGAAGTAGTAAATCATATCCTGCGGACTACGCACACAATCAGGAGCAAGAGAATTAAACCATAACTTAGCATCACCCTTTAACGAGAAAGGAAACAACTTAAGAATATAGTAATATCGAATTTTTTCCTCATGAGTAAATAGGGTGACTATATCATTCAATTTAGTAAGATGTGCCACAACAGTTTCAGATTCATAACCATAGAAAGAATCAGATTCAACCAAAGTAATTAACTCAGGATCGACAGAGAATCATAATCCTTATCAGTAACAAAGATAGGTGAAGTAGCAAACTTAGGATCATATTGCATTCTAGCATTCAAAGAGTTTTCTTTCAGCTTAGCTAGCAATTTCTTAAGGTCATCTCTATCATTACAAGCAAGAAAGTCTCTAGCAGTTTCTTCATCCATAATATAACCCTCAGGTACAACAGGCAATTCATATCTAGGGGGAGAATCATAATCTTCAGTTTCAATAATTTCATTCTCTCTAGCCCTAGCAAGTTGTTCATCAAGAAATTCACCTAGTGGCACAGTATCATCAAGCAAAGTAGTAGTATCATCATAAGCATCATGCATAGCAGAAGTGGCATCATCAATTACGTGCGACATATCAGAATCACTAGCAGGTGTAGGTGTCGCAAGCTTACTCAAAACAGAAGGTGAATCAAGTGCAGAGCTAGATGGCAGTTCCTTACCTCCCCTCGTAGTAGAGGGAAAAATCTTGGTTCTAGTATCTTTCAAATTCCTCATAGTGATCAACAGATATAAATCCCAAGTGACTCAGAGAATAGAGTGATGCTCCCCGGCAACGGCACCAGAAAAAGGTCTTGATAACCCACAAGTATAGGGGATCGCAATAGTTTTCGAGGGTAGAGTATTCAACCCAAATTTATTGATTCGACACAAGGCGAGCCAAAGAATGTTCTCAAGTATTAGCAGCTGAGTTGTCAATTCAACCACACCTGAAAGACTTAATATCTGCAGCAAAGTATTTAGTAGCAAAGTAGTATGGAAGTAACGGTAACGGTGGCAAAAGTAACAGTAGCAGTTTTGTAGTAATTGTAACAGTGGCAACGGAAAAGTAACGAAACAAAGATCAATATTTGAAAAGCTCATAGGCAATGGATCAATGATGGATAATTATGTCGGATGACATTCATCATGCAACAGTTATAACCTAGGGTGACACAGAACTAGCTCCAATTCATCAATATTGTAACGCCCCTATGTAATAAAGCAGTGTGACCTTGAGTTAATCATGCCAAGTCATCTTCATTTGCTATGCATGATCATTTTGGTTAAACACTTCATTTCAAATTTGAAACTTAATTCAAAATTCAAGTGCAAAATAAAGTTGCCCAAAAGTTGCTGAGAAAATGTTCATTATCTTGCAAATATTCCAAAACAATTATGTGTTAAGGAACACAACATCACCCTTGAGCAAAGATGAGCATTAGCAATCATAACAGCACCATTCCAGCATTCTTCAGTGCTATTTTAATTTTGGAAAATACAAACCAAAACTACTTGCTCCCAAAATAATTGTGGCACTGTCTAAATTTGTGTTGGATTTATTGGGCCTAGTCCCATATTTTTCCTACACTATTTGGTTACCCAAATAATTCCATCCCTCTCTCTGTTGCTAAATAAAAGGGAAAACAGGAAAACAAAAAATGGAAAAAGGCCAGAGGCCACTTACCTGGCAGGTCGAGCCGGCCCAGCCCAACCACGTCTTCATCCTCCTCATGCGCTGTTGCCCGCGCGCGTGGACACAACGATGGCCGTCGTGCTGTCGGCCATCCGAGCCGCCCCCGGCGCCGTTAAAACCACCCTGACGCCCTAGGGTTCACCCTCTCCCTTTCCGCCTCACCACTCTTTCGCCCTTGCGCCAGATCCGCCGCGCTTGCCCGTTCCCCTCTCTCCCGAGCGCTGCCGCTATCGCACTGTCGTCGAACTCGTGGCCACCGACGCCCATCCGCTCCTCCACCGCATCCAGGCGGTCCACCGGCGTCGACTCCATCGACTGCGGGCAGCAGAGCAAGCCGGACTACCCCGAGCTGCGCCATCGCCTGTTTCCCCTCGCCGGGATCCGCCTCGGTCACCGACGACCATCGGCGACCACAGGCCTCCCTCTGCGCTCCCAAATCCCGAGAGGCCTCCGTGTGCCTGCAATGTAAGCCCCGCCAACTCCCTCCCCGATCGTGCACCGTTTCCTCGCCATTATCTAGCCGAACGCGCCACCGGCGCCATTGCCGTAGCCCACCATGCTGTCGAGCTCGCTGCGGTTGCTTCCGACATTGTCGTGGCCATCCGAGCTCACCAGTGAGCTCGGGGCACTCCCGTAGTGTGGCCTGACCTCTCCATATGCTCGCGCGTGCGCCGCTTGGCTGTTTCCGACCACACCCGAATGTCACCTCAGCCAACACTCATCGCCGGCAAGGTTCTGGCCTCCCCTGAGTCCATCCGGTCGCACCACTCAACGCGCGCGGCACAGGCCGTTCGAAAGCAACCAACCGCGTCGAAGACGGGCCACCGTAGCGAAATTCCGAGCCTTTCCCGCGAACACGCCGCCGCGGAGAGCTCGTCAAAGCAGCTCCGGCGCCGCTGACCGACGTGGCCTGACCAGTGGGCCACCCCGAGTCGCTGGCAGCTGGGACCCGTGGACCCAGTTGACCAGTTGACCGGGTCAACACTGGTGAGGTGGCACTTTCTGTCACTGACCAGTGGGCCCGCGTAATTAACTAGTTAAATAGGTTTTAAAATTAAAACTAATCACTAAACAGACACCGACATGTGGGACCCACACCCTGATTATCCACGTTTAACCTTAATTAACCACTGATTAGTCCTGAGACAATGACCTGTGGGTCCCACTGGACCCACCGGTCAGAATTGACTCTGGTCAGCCGGTTTGACCTGCTGACATAATGATGACATCACTGCTGACGTCATATTTCAATTTCTGTTAACTATAATAATTCCAGAAAATGTTAAAATCTTTAGAAAATCGTAAAAAATAAACCTATCTCGGATCGAAAAACTTTCTACATAAAGTTGATCAGAACAATGAGACGAAGCTGACCGTGTCGTCTGTTTCCGTGACGGGACCCTCTACGGAGGTGAACCCGTAACTTTTTACCCGTTTCCATTAGGTGAATAGTGCATATACACCGGCTAATAAATCGAACTTAAATCCTAAAATAACTAATATGCCTTAGACATGCTTTTAGGCAACCCTGCACTGCATGTTAGCAAAGCAAGCTCTGTGTTACTTTGTCTGCCTTGTATTTATCTGTTTCCTCCCCCTCTTCTCTCTCGATAGAGCCAGGTGCCGACGCAGCTCCGGAGATCGACGACCCCTGCCCTTTGCGTGAGCAAACAGCGGCAAGCCCCCCCCCCCCCCCCGCTTTGATCATCCCAATATCGCCCATTCTATTCTCTCATGCTTGCATTAGATTTTGCTACTGTAATTGATTGCTCCTATTCTGTTGCATAGCCTATTTTTGTAACTACTGTTGATACATGCCTGATATCCAAACTGCTTAGTATAGGCTGGTTAGTGACCCATCAGAGACCCCACTTTGACCCAACTGCCCCGCTCGATTATCAGAAGACCCGATCAACGGGATCGAAGACCAGACCCCGGCACCGCACATCACCCCCTTAGTTGTACGACACTGCAGCGTTACTATCGAGTGCCGAGGTTGATACCTCGTATAGCACTTCTGATGTTAACTCTGTAGAGTAGCTATTCGGTTGTGGTCATCGAGGGTGATTCCTCTTTCACCACTCCCGATAACGATGCTGTCGTGCAACACCTCATGTGTGAACCCATCAAGGGTGATTCCTCTGAGTTCACCTTGACGGATACATCGAGTAGGAATCCAACGAGGGTGATACCTCGGATTCTTCAGATGTTATGGGCACAAGGATAGTTGGACTTTACAACTGTTACTGGAAAGGCAGGTCGACCCTGAGGGGTACACGCGAATGATGGGATGTCGGGTTGACCTGGAGGTTACCCGTGAGATAAATACGAGGCATGACCGGGCATCCTTAGCCCTTGCGGCAAGTCCTCGAGACGGGGCAACGGGGTCACATCGATCATGAGTCTCTGCTCGTTACCGCAAGCCCCTAATCCAATAACAATTTGCATATTTGATCCGAGCCGGCCTTTGGCCGGATAGCACTAACCATCACGTGGGAAGAGTTATGGGCACTCTGCATCGTAGCATCAGCCGAAAGCTCTGTCAGACGTCCAGTTCAGCCTGGCGGCCGGGAAGGGCCGGCACCATCCTGTAGTGGTGGAGCCTAGTTCACCCTGCTCGCAACGAACTGGAGTGCACAGGGCGATGGCCCAAGACCCCTGAGTGCTTAGGAGGTAGACAGACGGGGACCTCTCTGCTGAGATGTAGGTAGGATTGCGGTGTGTCATTTGGCCGATGCCGGGCATGACCCTAGAAAGTGTGTCCGGCTGGCGTTAAGCGAGCATGGTGGGTAATTTGGTGCACCCCTGCAGGGAAGAAAACATCTATCGATAGCCGGTCCTACGGTAAAGGACACTCGGAGTTGTATCCCAATCGATACAACTAGAACTTGAGATGATACCTGGATATGTGGCTCCGGGATCGCTTTCTCGCAGGGAGTCGAGGAAGGATCTCTGGGCGAGACTGTTACTTTACACTACCACTATTATATATAGTACTGATCTACTCTCTTCTATTGCTGCAATACCGTTGAAGATGCTAGTCTTTGATAGGACTAGGCCTTCTCTCTATTCTGGCATTTCTGCAGCCCCATCCACATATACAGCCTCCCTTTGATAATGTTGCATATGTAGTGTAGATCCTTGCTTGCTGAGTACTTCGGATGAGTACTCACGGTTGCTTTGCTTTCTTTTTCCCCCATATCCATTTGATGCAACCAGATGACAGAGCCCCTGAGGCAGCTGCCCCTCCGACGACTACTTCTACCACCTCGAGGGTGGTTACTTCTACGAGCTGGCCGACGACCAGGAGTAGGATCGGAGGGTCCCAGGTAGGAGGCCTGCGCCTTTCGATCATAGCTTTTGTTTTGCCCCGCCTTGCTAAAGGCTTATCTCTCTGTCTTATGTCTGTACTCAGATATCTAACGCTTCCGCTGATGCTTGTTTGGCATCAAGCTTATGTATTCGAGCCCTCGAGGCCCTGGCTTGTAATATAATGCTTGTATGTCTTTATTTATGTTTTAGAGTTGTGTTGTGATATCTTCAAGTGAGTCCTTAGGCTTGATCATGTGCATTTGCGTGTATGATTAGTGCACGATTAAGCCGGGGGCATCACAGGTTGGTATCAGAGCCAACTGCCTATAGGATTCCCTTTCCAACTCCTTGGCCGAAGTTGAGTCTAGTGGTCCAAAAACTATTTTACTAACATGGTTGTGTGGCTTACGGGCCCACATCGCCAACAGGGTGGTATTAGGATCTTTTACTCCTCGACCTTTACTCTGGGACTCTGATCACTCTTCCTTTCGGGTTAAAATTTTACTAACTCCAACATTAGGTTCTCGTGATCACATCCACCCAGAGTTCTAAAATTATTCCCCCTTGCTTCAAGATTGTGGGCCAGGTTCTGCTTACAGGATCCTTTTATCGAGGGCACCCTGTGTTGTCACTTGCAGAATCTTCGCTCAAGCAGTTTTCTCCGACGTGATGTAGCCTTTGCTATGTCACGTTGTTGTATTCCTCACCGCGTGCGTGCGCGCCGCCTAGCTTGTCTAGCTGTGTGCGGTTCCGTACTCCTACCGCCGTTTGTGTCCAAACTCCGTGCATCATTTCGTATGTCTTCAAGGACTACTAATATGCACCAGATGCCTTCTTGTTCATTTCCCATGTTACATCATGAATAACTCCATACACATGCAGTTTTTCTTGCTAAACTGCCCCTGTTGATTTGGCAGGATGGCTGACGATCCTCGACCTCCACCCTATATTGCCGCAATGATGCAGTAGTTTATGACCGGACTAATGGCTCACTTCCCAACTCAGAATGCTCAGCAACAGTTTGCTCCAATAACTCTACCAGAATTCTCGCGCCTCAATCCATCCGTTTTCCGCAACTCCACCAATCCTATGGATGCTGATGATTGGCTACGTGACATCCTGTTTGAGATGGAGTCAACTAATGTTGCTCCTAACAGTTACGTCACCTTTGCGACATTCCACTTGAAGGGTCCAGCTGCTCAATGGTGGGAAAGCCACGAGAGTATGTTGCCTGATGAATCTGTAACCACATGGCAGGAATTTCAGTCAGCCTTTCGTGCACGGTACATTCCTCCAGGTCTGATCGACTAGAAGAAGCAGGAGTTCAGCAAACTCTCATAGGGCACAATGACTGTGGATGAATATCAGAGGAAATTTCTCGAATTATCCCGCTATGCTAAAGCTGACGTCGACACTGACGCCCGCAACCAGGAGCAATTATGTGAAGGACTGCGTTCCGATATACAGCTCGTACTTGTTGTTCAAGATTACGCAGACTTTGCAACGCTTGTCAGCCAAGCCTACTGAGTTGAAACTGGTCTGGCTAAGTACCAGGAGTCGCTCAAGCGCATTCGTGATGTTGGCTCATCCTCGGGCAGCCTGTTCAGAAATGTCGAGTGTGGATTCTGCACAATGTTCATCACCGACCTGCTCCAACACTATGGCCGTCTTATGCTGCATCTCGTCTACCTCCGCCGCTGAGACAACTAACAACTCAGGGTGGACATTTCAATGTTGTGGCTCCTCCCCATAATGATGGTTTATGCCACCATTGTGGACAGCCAGGGCACCGTGCTCTCAACTGTCGCCAGGGTCAGCCGCGGGATTCAACGTGTCGACCTGTTGACTGTAGGAAGGGCCGTCAAAACCATCCTAGCAGAAAACATAATGCTAGACCACCTGCTATGAATAGTGGTCAAGTCACCCATGTCAAAATGGAAGAAGCTCGAGAGTCCCCTAAAATCGTGATGGGTACCCTTCCAGTTAATTCAGTGGCAGCTTCTGTTCTTTTTGATTCAGGTGCGTCACATTCCTTTGTGTCCCAGCAATTTGCACAATTGCATGGGTTAGCTATGAGCTCATTACCCACTCCATTGGAGATTAGCACTCCCCGTTCCAGGTGGCAAACCAAGATGATAAGTCACAACAATCAGATCAGAATTGAAGGGTTGATGTTCTCTGCTTCCCTTATTGCTCTTGGACCTTCAGACATTGACATCATTCTTGGTATGGATTGGTTGACAGCGAATAAAGCTTTGATTGACTGTGCTACTAAGACAGTCCAGCTCACTCATCTTTCCGGCCAGACAGTCAAGTACTCAGCTCGAATAGTTCAGAATGCCAAGAATCAGATATATGTTCTGAATGCATTGAATGCTTCACCTCTTGAAGGCATCGAGAACATTCCATTTGTTCGTGATTTCCAGGATGTCTTTCCGGAAGAACTTCCAGGAATTCCCCCTGCTAGAGCTGTCGAGTTTGTCATCGACTTGAAGCCTGGCACTACCCCTATTGCGATAGGCGTCCTTACAAGATGCCTCCGCAGCACCTTCTCGAGCTTAAGGAAGAAATCGATAAGTCACTTAAGAAGGGTTTCATCCGCCCCAGTTCATCTGCTTGGGGAGCACCTTCCCTCTTTGTCAAGAAGAAGGATAGTACGAATCAGTTGGTTCAAGATTACTGACCAATCAACATGGCAACAATTCAGAACAAGTATCCGCTTCCCAGAATCAACAATCTGTATGATCAACTTGTTGGTTCCTCAGTATTATCTAAGCTTTATTTGAGATTGGGATACCACCAAATCCGAGTTCGTGAAGAGGATATTCTGAAGACAGCCTTCGTTACTCGCTATGGTTCTTATGAGTACACCGTCATGTCTTTTGGCTTGACTAATGCTCCAGCTACCTTCTCCCGGTTAATGAACTACATCTTCATGGATTATCTTGACAAATTCGTCGTGGTATATCTGGATGATATTCTTGTTTATTCGAAGAATGAAGAAGAACATGCCGAACATCTTCGGCTTGTACTGGAAAAAGCAGCGTGAACATCAACTGTATGCCAAGTATTCAAAATGCGAGTTCTAGTTATCTGAAGTGACATATCTCGGCCATGTGATTTTGAAAGATGGCATTGCCGTTAACCCAGAACAAGTTCAAGCTATTCTTGAATGGACTCCACCGAAGATTGTCAAGCAAGTCAGAAGTTTTCTCGGCCTTGCAAGCTATTGCCGTTGTTTTGTCGATAATTTCTCAAAGATTGCTAAGCCTTTGACAGATTTGCTTCACAAAGGCGTTAAGTTTGAGTGGACAGAAAAATGTCAGGAAAGTTTTCAAACACTCAAAGACAAGCTGACATCTGCCCTAGTACTTGCTCCTCCAGATTCTCGCAAAGATTTTGTGATTTATTGTGACGCATCCCGTGAAGGATTAGGCTGTGTCCTAATGCAAGAGCGTAAAGAGATTGCTGATGGCTCTCGACAGTTGCGCCCGCATGAGGAGAACTATCCAGTACATGATCTAGAACTAGCTGCGGTCATCTATGCATTGAAGTTGTGGCGACATTACCTCCTCAGTAATCGTTGCGAGATCTACATGGATCATAAAAGCCTGAAGTACTTGTTCACTCAGCCATCTCTGAACCTCCGTCAGCAAAGATGGATGGAGACCATTATGGACTATGATTTCGGTATTTCTTATACCATGGCAAGGCTAATGTAATGGCTGATGCATTGAGCCGTAAATCCTATTGCTGTGAACTTGAAGTTCAACTTGAGCAACCACTTATATATGAAGAGCTTCGAAAGCTAAATATCGAGATAGTTCCTCAAGGATACCTAAAAACTTTGGTTGTTGAACCAGACCTTGAGAAGGCTGTTAAGAGTGCGCAAGCTAAAGATGCTGAAATTGATCTCATGAAGAAAGATCTTCACCTTGGAAAGTACAGGGATTTCTCGTTGTCTGAAGATGGAACCTTGTACTTCAAAGACCGCATTGTGGTACCTCGCTTCGAGCTTATGACTGACAAGGTCATGAAGGAGGCACATGACACACTGCTGTCTATTCATCTGGGTAGCACCAAGATGTATCGTGATCTCCGTCAAAGGTACTGGTGGTCTAGAATGAAGCAGGACATTGCTCGATACGTTGCTGAATGTGATGTTTGCCATCGCGTTAAAGCAGAACATCAGAAGCCTGCTGGAATTCTGCAACCACTTCCTATTCCTTTATGGAAATGGGATATGGTTTAGATGGATTTCATTACTGGCCTACCCAAGTCATAGAAGGGTCACGATGCTATTCTTGTCGTCGTCGACCAACTTTCCAAAGTTGCACACTTTTTGCCTGTCAAAGAGACGATCACTGCTAGTCAGTTAGCAGAGTTATATATCTCTAGAATTGTATCACTCCATGGTATTACGAAGGAGATCAGTTCGGACTGCGGCGGTCTTTTCACCTCAAAGTTCTCGGAAAGTTTCCAAGAAGCTATGGGAACTCATATCACCTGGAGTTCAGCATATCACCCCCAGTCCCAAGGCCAAGTCGAACGAGTAAATCAAGTGCTTGAAGACATGCTGCGAGCTTGTGTTATTTCTTTTGCCAAGAAGTGGGAAGAATCTCTCCCGTATGCCGAGTTCTCTTATAACAACAGCTATCAAGCCAGCTTGAAAATGGCCCCCTTCGAAGTACTTTATGGGCGTAATTGTCGAACCCCTCTGAATTGGTCAGAAAATGGGGAACGACCACTCATGGGACCGGATATTATTCAACACGCCAAAGAGCAAGTTCGTATTGTCCGGGAAAATCTCAAGGCGGCTTAGGACCGTCAGAAGAGCAACTATGATCGCAAACGATGGGGTTTGATCTATCAACCTGGTGATCAGGCTTATCTGCGAGTCACTCCTATGAAGGGCACTCGCCATTTCGGAATCAAGGGCAAGTTAGCTCCCCGCTACATTGGTCCTTTCCGCATAGTTGCTAGACATGGTCAGGTGGCATATAAATTGGAGTTGCCGCCGCAATTCTCTCAATACGACGATGTCTTCCATGTGTCGCAACTTCGTCGTTGCTTCAAGGAATCTCCGCACCGCGCAGTGGATCACAAGATGCTCGAATTGCAAGATGACCTATCTTATAAGGAGCAACCGATCCGCATCCTCGATGACGCTGAACGTCAGACTCGTTAGAAGTCGACCAAGTTCCTGAAAGTGCAGTGGTCAAATCATATAGAAGATGAAGCCACTTGGGAACGCGAGGATAATCTGCGAGCGGAATACCCCGACCTTTTTCCTTCTACCTCCTGAATTCTCAGGACGAGAACTTCTTTTAGAGGAGGAGAATTGTAACACCCCTATGTAATAAAGCACTGTGACCTTCAGTTAATCATGCCATGTCATCTTCATTTGCTATGCTTGATCATTTTGGTTAAACACTTCATTTCAAATTCCTCTCTGAAACTCAATTCAAAATTCAAGTGCAAAATAAAGTTGCCCAAAAGTTGCTGAGAAAATATTCATTATCTTGCAAATATTCCAAAGCAATTATGTGTTAAGGAACACAACATCACCCTTGAGCAAAGATGAGCATTAGCAATCATAACAGCACCATTCCAGCATTCTTCAGTGCTATTTTAATTTTGGAAAATACAAACCAAAACTACTTACTCCCAAAATAAGTGTGGCACTGTCTAAATTTGTGTTGGATTTATTGGGCCTAGTCCCATATTTTTCCTACACTATTTGGTTACCCAAATAATTCCATCCCTCTCTCTGCTGCTAAATAAAAGAGAAAACAGGAAAACAGAAAAAGGAAAAAGGCCAGAGGCCACTTACCTGGCAGGCCGAGCCGGCCCAGCCCAACCGCATCTTCGTCCTCCTCGTGCACTGTCGCCCGCGCGCGTGGACACAGCAATGGCCGTCGTGCTGTCGGCCATCCGAGCCGCCCCCGGCGCCGTTAAAACCACCCCGACGCCCTAGGGTTCGCCCTCTCCATTTACGCCTCGCCACTCTTTCCCTCTTGCGCCAGATCCGCCGCGCTCGCCCGTTCCCCTCTCTCTCGAGCGCTGCCGCTACTGCACTATCGTCGAACTCGTGGCCATCGGCGCCCATCCGCTCCTCCACCGCGTCCAGGCAGTCCACTGGCGTCGACTCCATCAACTGCGGGCAGCAGAGCAAGCCGGACTACCCCGAGCTGCGCCATCGCCCGTTTCCCCTCGCTGGGATCTGCCTCGGTGACCGACGACCACCGGCGACCACAGGCCTCCTTCTGCGCTCCTGAACCCCAAGAGGCCTCCGTGTGCCTGCACTGTAAGCCCCGCCTCCTCTCTCCCCGATCGTGCGCCGTTTCCTCACAATTAGCTAGCCGAACGCGCCACCGCCACCATTGTCGTAGCCCGCCGTGTTGTCGAGCTCACTTCGGTTGCTTCCGACGTCGTCGTGGCTATCCGAGCTCACCGGTGAGCTCGGGGCACTCCCGTAGTGTGGCCTAACCTCTCCATATGCTCGCGCGTGCGCCGCTTCGCTGTTTCCGACCACGCCCGAATGTCACCTTTGCCTACGCTCGTCGACGGCGAGGTTCCGGCCTCCCCCGATTCCATCCGGTCACACCACACGATGCGCGCGGCACTGGCCGTTCGAATGAAACCAACCGGGTAAAAAACGGGCCACCGTAGCGAAATTCCGAGCCTCTTCGGTGAACTCCCCGCCGCGGAGAGCTCACCGGGGCAGCTCCGGCACTGTTGACCGACAAGGCCTGACCAGTGGGCCACCGCGAGTCGCTGGCAGCTGGGCCCCACGGACCTAGTTGACCAGTTGACCGGGTCAACACTGGTGACATGGCACTTTCTGTCACTAACCAGTGGGCCCACATAATTAACTTGTAAAATAGGTTTTAAAATTAAAACTAATCACTAAACAGACACCGACATGTGGGACCCACCCCCTGAGTAACCACGTTTAACCTTAATTAACCATTGATTAGTCCTGAGACACTGACCTATGGGTCCCAGTGGACCCACCGGTCAGAATTGACTCTGGTCAGCCGGTTTGACCTGCTGACGTAATGCTGACATCACTGCTGATGTCATATTTCAATTTCTGTTAACTAAAATAATTCCAGAAAATGTTAAAATCTTTAGAAAATCGTAGAAAATAAACCGTAGCTCGGATCGAAAAACTTTCTACATGAAAGTTGATCAGAACGACGAGCCGAAGCTGACCGTGCCGTCTGTTTCCATGGCGGTACCCTCTACGGAGGTGAACACGTAACTTTTTGCCCATTTCCATTAGGTGAATAGTGCATATACACCGGCTAATAAATCCAACTTAAATCCTAAAATAACTAATATGCCTTAGACATGCTTTTAGGCAACCCTGCACTGCACGTCAGCGTAGCAAGCTCTGTGTTACTTTGTCTGCCTTGTATTTATCTATTTCCTCCCCCTCTTCTCTTTCGATAGAGCCCAGTACCGACGCAGCTCCGGAGATCGACGACCCCACTGACGACCCTGCCTTTGCCACCGAGCAACCAGGCAAGCCCCCCCTTTGATCATCCCGATATCGCCCATTCTATTCTCTCAAGCTTGCATTAGATTTTGCTACTGTAATTGATTGCTCCTATTCTGTTGCATAGCCCATTTTTGTATCTACTGTTGATACCTGCCTGATATCCAAACTGCTTAGTATAGGCTGGTTAGTGACCCATCAGAGACCCCACTTTGACACAACTGCCCCGCTGGATTATCAGAAGACCCGATCAACGGGATCGAAGACCAGAACCCGGCACCGCACATCACCCCCTTATTTGTATGACACTGCAGCGTTACTATCGAGTGCCGAGGGTGATACCTCATATAGCACTTCTGATGTTAACTCTGCAGAGTAGCTATTCGGTTGTGGTCATCGAGGGTGATTCCTCTTTCACCACTCCCGATAATGACGCTGTCGTGCAACACCTCAAGTGTGAACCCATCAAGGGTGATTCCTCCGAGTTCACCTTGACGGATACATCGAGTAGGAATCCAACGAGGGTGATACCTCGGAATCTTCAGATGTTATGGACACACGGATACTTGGACTTTACAACTGTTACTGGAAACGCGGGTCGACCCTGAGGGGTACCCGCGAATGATGGGATGTCGGGTTGACCTGGAGGTTACTCATGAGTTAAATACGATGCGCGGCCGGGCATCCTTAGCCATTGCAGCAAGTCATCGAGACGGGGCAATGGGGTCACATCGATCATGAGTCTCTGCTCGTTACCGCAAGCCCCTAATCCACTAACGATTTGGATATTTGATCCGAGCCGGCCTTTGACCGGATAGCACTAACCATCATGTGGGAAGAGTTATGGGCACTCTGTATCGTAGCATCAACCGAAAGCTCTGTCAGATGTCTAGTTCAGCCTGGCGGCCGGGAAGGGCCGGCACCATCCTCTAGTGGTGGAGCCTGGTTCGCCCTAGTCGCAACGAACCGGAGTGCACAGGGCGATGGCCCAAGACCCCTGAGCGCTTAGGAGGTAGACCGACGGGGACCACTCTACTGAGCTGTAGGTAGGGTTGCAGTGTGTCGTTTGGCCGAGGCCGGGCATGACCCTGTAAAGTGTGTTCGACCGGAGTTAAGCGAGCGTGGTGGGTAAGTTGGTGCACCCCTGCAGGGAAGAAAACATCTATCGATAGCCGGTCCTACGGTAAAGGACACTCGGAGTTGTATCCCGATCGATACAACTAGAACTTGAGATGATAGCTGGATATGTGGCTCCGGGATCGCTTTCTCGCAGGGAGTCGAGGAAGGATCTCTGGGCGAGATGGTTACTTGACACTACCACTATTATATATTGTACTGATATACTCTCTTCTATTGCAGCAAGACCACTGAAGATGGTAGTCTTCGATAGGACTAGGCCTTCTCTCTATTCTGGCATTTCTGTAGCCCCGTCCACATATACAGCCTCCCTTTGATAATGTTGCATATGTAGTGTAGATCCTTGCTTGCTGAGTACTTCAGATGAGTACTCACGGTTGCTTTGCTTTCTTTTTCACCCATATCCATTTGATGCAACCAGATGACGGAGCCCCTGAGGCAGCTACCCCCCCGACGACTACTTCGACCACCTCGAGGGTGGTTACTTCTACGAGCTGGCCGACGACCAGGAGTAGGATCGGAGGGTCCCAGGCAGGAGGCCTGCACCTTTCGATTATAGGTTTTGTTTTGTCCCGCCTTGTTAAAGGCTTATCTCTCTGTCTTATGTCTATACTCATATATCTAACGCTTCCGCTGATGCTTGTTTGGCATCAAGCTTATGTATTCAAGCCCTCTAGGCCCTGGCTTGTAATATAATGCTTGTACGCCTTTATTTATGTATTAGAGTTGTGTTGTGATATCTTCAAGTGAGTCCTTAGGCTTGATCATGTGCATTTGCGTGTATGATTAGTGCACGATTAAGCCGGGGGCGTCACAAATATAATGTAGGCATGTATTCCGAATATAGTCATACGTGCTTATGGAAAAGAACTTGCATGACATCTTTTGTCCTACCCTCCTGTGGCAGCGGGCTCCTAATGGAAACTAAGGGATATTAAGGCCTCCTTTTAATAGAGAACCGGACCAAAGCATTAGCACTTAGTGAATACATGAACTCCTCAAACTACGGTCATCACCGGAAAGAATCCCAATTATTGTCACCTTGGGGTATGCGGATCATAACACGTAATTGGTGTCTACAACTTGCAACATAGGATCAAGAACACATATATATTCATGAAAAAATAATAGGTTCAGATCTGAAATCAAGTCACTCGAGCCCTGGTGACAAGCATTAGGCATAGCAAAGTCATAGCAACATCAATCTTAGAACATAGTGGATACTAGGGATCAAACCCTAACAAAACTAACTTGATTACATGATAAATCTCATCCAACCCATCACCGTCCAGCAAGCCTACGATGGAATTACTCATGCACGGCGGTGAGCATCATGAAATTGGTGATGGAGGATGGTTGATGATGATGATGGCGATGATTTCCACTCTCCGGAGCCCTGAACGGACTCCAGATCTGCCCTCCCAAGGAAGAACAGGAGGTGGCGATAGCTCCATATCGTAAAACGCGATGAATCCTTCTCTCTATTTTTTTTTGTCCCCGAACGTGAATATATGGAGTTGGAGTTGAGGTCGGTGGAGCTTCATGGGACCCACAAGCCAGGGGGCCGCACCCAGGGGGGTTGGGCGTGCCCCCCACCCTTGTGGACAGGCGGTGGGTCCCCCTCGGTTGATTCTTTATTTATTCCAAAAATATTCTCCGTGAAGTTTCAGGTCATTCCAAGAACTTTTATTTCTGCACAAAAATAACACCATGGCAATTCAGCTGAAAACAGCGTCAGTCCGGGTTAGTTCCATTCAAATCATGCAAATTAGAGTCCAAAACAAGGGCAAAAGAGTTTGGAAAAGTAGATATGATGGAGACGTATCAGCCACCGGCGCTTGATCTCCAGTGGCCTCCTTGCTCTTGTCCCCTTGGACGGCTTCTTTGGGCTCTTCTCTCTTCAACTCGATCTTCATCAACCAAGCATCTTCTTCTACGTTGTTGGAGGAGGGAGAAGACATGATGCCTGGCTTAACAGATCTGACCAAAAGCAGCAAGAAAAGAAAACAGAAGATTTCTCGGCGATAAGGTGGTAATAGGTTCGGGGGTTATATAAATATTTTTTATCTTGGGAAACAAGCAAACGAAAGAAAAACGGAGTCCGGAAGGTACCCGAGGTGGGCATAACCCACCTGGGTGCGCCTGGCAAGCGATGTGTGCCCTAGTGTCTTGTGCCCACCAGGGGTGCCTTCCTGGTTGTTTCTTATTTTCCAATTTTTTTATATATTCCAAAACTGACAGAAAATATTTTTGCGCATTTTTCGGAGTCTGTTTACTTACCGTATCACGTACCTCCTCTTTTTTCATGATTCTGGAGTGTTCCGGAAGGTTTCCTTTATATGTTCTTCCGGTGTCATAGTTTGGATAATATTGCTTTCAACATTAATGGGCGTACCTGAGATATAATGTTTTATTCTTTGACCATTGACAACCTTTGGGTTAGTACCTTCGGCATTATTTATTTTGATGGCTCCAGATCGATAAACCTCCTCAATAACATAGGGTCCTTCCCATTTGGAGAGGAATTTTCCTGCAAAGAATCTGAAACGAGAGTTGTACAAAAGAACATATTCTGCAACCTTGAACTCACACTTTTGGATTCTTTTGTCATGCCATCTTTTAACTTTTTTTTAAATAACTTGGCATTTTCATAAGCTTGTGTTCTCCATTCATCTAGTGAGCTAATATCAAATAACCTCTTTTCACCGGCAAGTTTGAAATCATAGTTGAGTTCTTTAATTGCCCAAAATGCTTTATGTTCTAACTCAAGTGGCAAATGACAAGCTTTTCCATAAACCATTTTATAAGGAGACATTCACATAGGATTTTTATATGCTGTTCTGTAAGCCCAAAGTGCATCATCTAATTTCTTGACCAATTCTTTCGGAACCTATTGATAGTTTTTGTAAAATTAACTTTATTTCTCTATTGCTAAGTTCAACTTGACCACTAGACTGAGGGTGATAAGGTGAAGCAATTCTATGGTTAACATCATACTTATCAAGCATTTTACTGAAAGCACCATGAATAAAATGTGAACCACCATCAGTCATTAAATATCTAGGGACTCCAAACCTTGGGAAAATGACTTCCTTAAGCATTTTAATGGAGGTGTTGTGATCAGCACTACTAGTTGGAATAGCTTCTACCCACTTAGTAACATAATCAACAGCAACCAAAATATGAATATACCCATTAGAGGAAGGAAAAGGTCCCATGTAATCAAAACCCCAAACATCAAATGGTTCAACAGCAAGTGAATAATTCATAGGCATTTCGTGATGCTTACCAATATTTCCAATTCTTTGAGATTCATCACAAGATAAAACAAACTTACGGGCATCCTTCAAGAGAGTAGGCCAATAAAAACCTGACTGCAATACCTTGTGAGCAGTTCTATCTCCCGCATGATGCCCTCCATAAGCTTCGGAGTGACATTTCCATAGGATTTGTCCCTGTTCATGCTCAGGTACACAACGTCTAATAATACCATCTACTCCTTCTTTATAAAGATGTGGGTCATCCCAAAAGTAATGTCTTAAATTATAGAAGAATTGTTTCTTTTGTTGGTATGTGAAACTAGGTGGTATGTATTTAGCAACAATGTAATTAGCATAGTCAGCATACCAAGGAGTGTTATGAGAAACATTTATTGCAGCTAATTGTTCATCAGGAAAACTATCATTAATAGGTTGTGGGTCATCAAGAATATTTTCTAACCTATACAAGTTATTAGCCACGGGGTTCTCAGCTCCCTTTTCTATCAGTGATATGTAAGTCAAATTCTTGTAGCAAAAGAAACCACCTAATGAGTCTAGGTTTAGCATCTTTTTTTTTCATAAGATATTTTATAGCAGCTGGATCGGTATGAACAATCACTTTAGAATCAACAATGTAAGATCTATATTTATCACAGGCAATCACCACTGCTAAAAATCCTTTCTCAGTAGTACCATAATTGCGTTGGGCACTGCCTAGAGTTTTACTAGCGTAATGAATAACATTTAATTTCTTGTCAACTCTTTATCCTAGAACAGCACCAATAGCATAATCACTAGCATCACACATAATTTCAAAAGGCAAGTTCCAATCTGGTGGTTGAACAATAGGTGCAAAAATTAAGGCTTTCTTAAGTGTTTCAAAGGCTTCTACACAATCATCATCAAAAACAAATGGAACATCCTTTTGTAAAAGATTTGTAAGAGGCCTAGAAGTTTTAGATAAGTCTTTAATAAACCTCCTATAGAAATCAGGATGACTGAGGAAACTACGAATACCTTTGATATCTTTAGGACATGGCATTTTCTCAATTGCATCAACTTTTGCTTTATCCACCTCAATACCTCATTCAGAAATTTTATGTCCCAAGACAATACCTTCATTAACCATAAAGTGGCACTTCTCCCAATTCAAGACAAGATTAGTTTGCTCGCCTCTGCAAAACTCAATCAAGGTTGCTTAAGCAATCATCAAAAGAAGTTTCGTAACCGGAAAATTCATCCATGTAAACCTCAACAATCTTTTCACAAAAATCAGAGAATATAGCAGTCATATATCTTTGAAAAGTAGCAGGTGCTTTACATAAACCAAAAGACATACGTCTATAAGAATAAGTTCCAAAAGGACAAGTAAAGGTGGTTTTCTCTTGATCAGGTTGTGAAACAGGTATTTGAAAAAACCCAGAATATCCATCAAGGAGACAGAAGTGTGTGTGCTTAGATAATCTTTCTAGCATTTGATCAATAAAAGGCAAAGGGTAATGATCTTAACTAGTTGCCTTATTTAATTTTCTAAAATCAATTACCATTCTATAGCCAGTAACAATTCTTTGTGGGATAAGTTCATTTTTATCATTAGGAACAACAGTAATACCTTCCTTCTTAGGGACACAATTACCATGACTTACCCATCTACTATCAGCTATAGGATAGATTATAACTGCTTCCAGAAGCTTCAATATTTCAGTTCTTACCACTTCTTTCATTTTAGGATTTAAACGTCGTTGATGATCAACAACGGGTTTGGCATCAGGTTCCATATTAATTGTATGCTGACAGAGAGTGGGACTAATGCCCTTTAAATCATCAAGAGTATATCCAATAGCAGCTCGGTGCTTCTTCAGAACCTTCAATAATCTTTGTTCTTCATGTTCTGAAAGGTTAGCACTAATAATAACTGGATATATCTTTTTCTCATCAAGATAATCATATTTCAAAGTGTCTGGTAATTGTTTTAATTCAAACACAGGATCACCTTTTGGTGGAGGAGGACCTCCTAGAGTTTCAATAGGCACATTGTGTTTAAGCAGAGGTCGTTGTTCAAAGAAAATTTTATCTATCTCATTTCTTTCATGCATATGCATATCATTTTCGTGGTCTAGCAAATATTGTTCTAGTTGATTAGTAGGAGGCACAACAATAGAGGCAAGACCAATTATTTCATCCTTACTAGGCAATTCTTTCTTATGATGCTTTCTAATAAACTTAGAAAAATTAAACTCATGAGACACATCACCAAAACTAACACCGACAGTTTGTTTCTCACAATCTATTTTAGCATTAACGGTGTTCAAGAAAGGTCTACCAAAGATAATGGGACAAAAGTCATCTTGTGGGGAACCAAGAACAAGAAAATCAGTAGGATATTTTATCTTCCCACACAAGACTTCAACATCTCTAACAATCCCAAGTGGTGTGATGGTGTCTCTATTAGCAAGCTTAATAGTAACATCTATGTCTTCTATTTCAGCGGGTGCTATATCATTCATAATTTCTTGATATAAGGTAAAAGGGATAGCACTCACGCTAGCACCTATGTCACATAAACCATGATAACAGTGATCTCCTATTTTAACTGAGACAACAGGCATGCCAACAACAGGTCTATGTTTATCTTTTTCATCGGGTTTTGGCAATTCTAGCAGCTTCATCACAGAAGTAAATAACATGCCCATCTATATTTTCAACCAGGAGATCTTTAACTATAGCAACACTAGGTTCTACTTTGATTTGTTCAGCAGGTTTGGAAGTTCTAATATAACTTTTGTTAACCACAGTTGAAACTTTAGCATGTTCCTTTATCCTAACAGGGAAAGGTGGTTTTTCAATATAACACTACTAGGGAAAACCATAGCAGTAGTGCGGGTATTAGGTATATCAGTAGTGCGGGCTCCCGCGCTACTAATATGGCGCTACAGCTAACCTCTAGCAGTAGCGCTTGTTGGCCCGCGCTACTGCTATGCATGCGTAGCAGTAGCGTGCGTCGCAGCAGCCCTTGTTGGCCCGCGCTACTGCTATGCATGCGTAGCAGTAGCGTGCGTCGCAGCAGCGCGCTACTGCTAATAGCTGCAGCGCTTTATATTAAGCCGCGCTACTAGTAAGGGCGCGCTGCTGCTAACTTTACTCCCCTCGCTACTGCTAATTTTATTAGTTTCTGATTTTTTTTCTGCATATTTGTTTTGTATTTGAACAGGATTTATACAATAATCTTTAGCACATCCAAATGTCATCATCATACACATACAAACGTAATCATAGCATATACATACAAATAGTATCATCAAATCATGTCATCATCATAATCATCATCCAACACAAAGTGGTCTCTCATCAGCATCTCGAAAATAGCGATACAAGTCTCGAATACTTGCAACTATATCGTCATCCATCTAAACAATGATATATGAGAGGAGAGCTATCACTATGAGTGAGAGCGCGGAACTATGCAATACATGAGGCGGCGGTTATGAGTCCTCTCTCGCACTAGCGTGAACCTCAAGTAACTAGCTTCTACTTCTTGTCTGCTTTTGAAGCCTTTATGGCTGGCGCCCGAGACCCCCTCCACTTGCGCCTGACACTCAGGCCACTCGTCGTACACTCCCGAAACCTTCCCTTTGTACACGACATAGCACTGCTTCTTTGCCATCAAGAATCTAGGTACCTGTTAGAGATGAATCTTCATCAAGAGAATGTACAATCATATATGCAACAAAATATACTTGAGCAACACAAAAAAGAAAGGGTTAGCAACTAGATGCAACATATAGTAAACATACAAATAATGAACGCAGTTTCATCGTACGCAAACTAATTAACTAGAGGTACGCAGGTCATCGTACCCAAACTAACAAAGTAGCATTACGCAAGTAGCATCGTACGCAAACTAATTAACTAGAGTTACGCAGGTCATCGTACCCAAACTAACAAATAATGAACGCAGTTTCAACGGACACATATCATCATCATCGGCATCGTAAATCACTAGAAGTTCCATCCTTCCATATCATCGAGGATGGACCCTAGCTTCTTGAACGGCGTGAGGTCCTAATGTTGCATGCCTATGCGAGTTCGGACATCAGCTCGCGATATAGGGCCGTGGTGGAACATCCCCTTCTCATCGACGACTTCTTTCATGATGATCGTCGCAATCTCCCTCTGAATGCGAAAGAAGTCATCTCTAAGTTTATAATCCGCTTCTCCATGAGATTCTACCCACTCGCGGATATGATCATCGTTTTTTCTTGTCATGCGAAGCTTTTGGTGATCCGTTCTGAACTCCATCATGAGATGGGGGAGGTAGAATCCATCATTCTTGCTTGGTTTTGGGACATGGATGCAGCAGAAGTTAGTTTTATGCGAGAAACCCGTCTTCTTGTGCCTTTGTTTCCTGATCTGCAGGTGGCCACCCCTCAAGCTGAAGCCTTGGAGAGCATCATCTAGAATATTCATTATGTGGGTGTAGTCCTTCTTCTCGTAGTTTCTGGTAGGGTCGAAATACACGGCGTGGGAGACTCGCGGGTAAAGAACGATAAGGACGGCGCGCCCGTTGCTGCGGGGAAAAAAACACCTCAAATTATTCTCCATATGAGCGAGAAGGAATGATTGAAATGTACAAAAGGGTTGTCCGGCACTGACTTACTTTGGATGATAAGGCAGGAGGACAATTTCCTGGTCCTTATTCTGTACCATGAAGTTTTCGAGGTACTCCCTAGCAGTTTTACGCTCAAAGACGCCGAGACTCAAGAAGGACTCGTGCATGTAGTATGGATCCGCCACAGAGATTTGCGAGACTTCTTCTCTCTTCATGATGGAGCTCATATGTAGTGCAAAAAGGCGGACGATTGTACAATCGAGCCGCCTTGTCAGAAACATCTTGAAGATATGGTCAAACCGCTGGAAGAACACATCCGCGGGCTGTGTGTCGATGTAGCACTTCCCCTCAGACACACGAGCCGCGTATGTCTGATATCTTTGATCCTTTGAGGCTAGTAGGCTTTTCTCAGTCGACAACACATGGTCGTGCAGTCTCCTGAGATCCCCTGATATTGCCTCCAGCAGTTTCAGCGGTAGCATCGGCTCGCCCGTGACATGGAACATGACCGCACCTTTGACAGGTACACGCTCTGCAAAATCCACCGTCTGGCTGCTATGTGCTCTGGCTTGTTTGTAGGCAGCAGAGCCTCTCTTCCCCAGTCTCTTTCTCTCCTTTTTCTGGGGCTGACCTTCCAGACCATTCCTTAACCCCTGCCCCAGTGTTGTTGGGCTAAGCACTGTACGACCCCTGGCTAGTTGAGCCTGTGTTGAGGCGGCATCTTCAGGTGTGTCCTGTGAGGAATGCATGAAGAGAGACTTCTTCCAATCCCTGCTAGGACATTCCTGCCCGGGCAAATCATCCATATCCTCATCAGCATGTTGATAGCCCGAGTCGTCATATGGCTGACTCATCTTATCTAAGTCACTGTCATAGGCGCCTGTATTGAGGAACCGAAGAGGGTCCTCCTCAATCTCATCATCCATTCTTTGTTCTATGGGGGCGATTACATTAGCCACTATTGGACCCCCTTCATCACGTCGTCCGCCGCTCTCACCCGGCACTACAGGCGCTGGTAATTGCGTAGGCGGGGTGGTGGTGTCCATACCTGCTTGTTCATGTGTGGTTATTGGAGTGCTCTCGGCCGGCTCCAGACGAAGAAGATTCTTCGACCATAGCGGCACCCAACCCTTGCAGCTTCCAATCCGCGACAGGGTCTTGTCGTCCTCTCCACCTAGCCGTACTGGAGGAGGCAAATCCTCATGCCCTGATTTCACACTCGACAAGGTAACCTTGAAGTGCCCATGGGGCATCGGCTGGCCGTGGAACATGAGTTCCAAGGGCTTCGTTATCACGCGCTTTCCCGCGTCCACCTTCTGGCCTTTGATCAAGTAGAGTATGGTGCACGGGGTTTCATCGGCCTGCAAACAAATGTCTGCGGCGTAAAACATCCAAAAGGCAACGAAAATGGAATATTCTAGATATATATTGGTGTGACATGTAATTACCGTGAGGGCGTCGAGCTCAGCCAAAGACGAAGGCCCGCCTAGCGCGCCAGAGACTGAGGACGGCCTGCTATGAGTGGGTGCGTGTGCTGGTGCGGGTGCAGGAGTAGGCCCGGTTGCGTGAGCAGGTGATGGTGCAGTGGTGTTGTTCACCGAGTTGCTCCCGACGAAACTGGGCATGGGGAAATCATCTATCGTCTTGTCTGGAATTTCCTTCATCCAGTTGATGATAGCCGGGATCAAGTTAGTAGCGAAATCATTTCTGCAGGCATGTACAGCTGCATCGACTGCCTACTGTAGCAACTCATTTTTCTCCTCGGCTGCTTTTTTCGCGTCCTCTGCTGCTTTTTTCTCGAACGCAAGCTTCACCTTCTCGTCGATGTCCACCTGACTAAACTTCCTTTTCTGCTTCTTGGCCTTCGGGCCCTCGTTGTAAAAGACCTTCCACGTGGCACCATCTCCGGCGCTGTGCACACGTCCATATTGCGTCCACTGGTCCAAAGGGAGTCCCTTAAGTTTGTTCAAGGCCCGGTTGAGAGGGGTGTCCCACTTGGGCCTCATCGGTGAAGTAGGGCTTTCGGCTGCAAGCTGGTGTTGCTTCTCCTGCAGAAGGAACATGAACCGTTTACGAATGTGTAGTCGACTTGATCAGAAGCTAAATGTAAGGTGGTAAAAGAATAATTACTAGTATTCTAATCAATTTCCTCGTGATCTGGTCTGTGTAAAAAACCTTCTTTTCCTTGTCCCACTTGTAGCGGGCCCTGATGAAGCCATGCTCCAAGGGGTTGGTGAACTTCGCGAAGGGGTCTGGGAGACCCGCGGCTTCATGTTCCACGTCCTCCTTATCCCATATGGGCCTTTTGACAAGGTAGCCACGGCTTTCGAGGCGATGCTTCCCCGTGTTCCTTTGCTGAAGGCTCTTGAATTTCGCAGCCTTAGCCTTGGCTGCCTCGATAGCGCAAGTGTCCATGAACTTTTCAAACTCCTCTTCCGTAAGTGTCGGATTTTCCTCCAGAATCTTGGACAGGGGTTCCTCAGCCTCAATAGCTCGTTTCACCCTCCCTTTCCAGGAAGCCAAATCATTGCTGAACATGCCCATGGCATGATTGTTAATCTTTTTCATCTTCGAATCATCCCACGGTTGTACTATGCTATCATCCCGATCGGGGAACTTGAATCTCTTGTGCAACTTCGTCAGGAGCAACTGCCTCAAATGTTCTTTACTCCTTAAGTAATCATCGTTGATACTCGCGCATTCCCATAGGATGCATCCTACTTGTTTCCCATAGCACTTGCGAGGTTCTTTCGGCTCTAATGGCTCAAACTTGCCAGGGGCCATCTTTGTGATCAACAGTCGTCCGATGCCGAGTTTGTTAGGTTTTCGTATCCTCTGCTTCTTCTTTTCGGTAGCGGCATCGGCGTCAGTACCTTCCCCGCCGGTATCTTCCCCACCGGTACCTTCCCCGCCGGTCTCGGCGCCGCCATCGGTGCCGGCGCCATCGGTGTCGATGTCGGCGTCAGTACCATAATCGAGGTCGACCTCGAAACCTTGACTGTGCTTAGCAGACAAAAAGTCGAGGTACTGTTGTTCACCCTCATAATCCATCTCGTCTGCATCTTGGTCAGAAGGCCCGGTTTCTTCGTTGTTCGACATGTTTCCTATGATTAAGTCTCCTCGTTTAATTCTAAAACTATAATAAAATGAGAAATGACATAAAAAAAGATCTATGTTTGTCGGAATGCCGTTTCCCAGCAAATCCCGGCACTCGATATGCCTACTTTCTAGCACAAGTCATGCCAAAATTCACGGGAAATTTCGGCATGACCTTTGTTAAAAAGTGGACATATCGAGCACCTGAAATTCACCGGAACAGAAATGAATTAGCATTCCGGCGAAACATCGGCCACTCAGATCATTTACCCTGCACATAATCATCATTTTCCAAATATGACATGTCCAAAACATCACATGTCCAAATATGACATGTCCAAATTCCATATCTGACATGTCCAAATCACATGTCCACATATCACATGTCCACTTCAAATTTGCATATAAAAGGAAGAAAAATATAGAACTTGAAGAAAAATGCAAGAAGTCGGGGGTCGGGGGGTTCAAATTGCACCTAGGGTTCATAATATTGCCAAATTAACCTATTAGTTTGATACCTAGCTAAATTCATAACTAAATAGATAACCTAATTAACCTAGTGCCCTAACTAAAACCTAAGTAAATTAACCAAAGAACCCTAGCTAGTAGAGAGAGGAGGAGCGGTGGGGGCTTATAGAGGGTGCAGGGGCGAGGAGGCAGGCTCGATGACGGCCAAGGTTGGGAGGGAAGGAAGCAGAGAAGGGAGGCACGGCGCGCCGGGGCCGGGGTCGGGGGCGAGGGCGAGGTCGCCAGGGTCGGGGGGTCGGGGGCGAGCGCCGCGGTCAGGGGCGAGGGCCGGACTCCGGCGAGGTCGAGGGTGAGGGCATGGCTCCGGCGCTTGAGGGAGGGGCGGGGCGAGGGCACGGTCTCCGGCGGCGATGAGGGTGGAGAAGAGAGAGTGGGGATTTGGGAGAAGAAGCAGAGGCGGGAAGCCCGCTGGGGGGTTAAGTCAACATAGCAGTAGCGTATTTCGACAAGAAGTGCTACTGCTATAACCAGTACTTATAGCACGTTTTTTCCAAAGGGCGCTACTACTATGTTGACTAGCTATAGCTCTTTTTTATACGGTTAAGTATGTCTACAAAATAGGAACATATATATTACATCATTTGACCCATGCATAACGTTTAAGTGTGTACACAAAATAGGAACATATAAATTACATCATATGACCGATAACGGTTTCTCAGCGTCGACGTTTTCATTTTTGAGTGAGCTTCTTTACCTTCTTCTTCGTTGAAGAATAATTGATCCCCTCATTGTGACTTTTCCTTTTCCATGGAGTACGATCTTTCTTAGGTAATGTAATATTGATTCTTCTTTTGACATATACTTCATCGTCATTGTCATCTTCCCTCATTGGGTTGCCGTACTGGTCATAGTCTTCCTTGTTGGCGACTCCATCCATTCCAATGATGTTCCTTTTGCCTCTCCTCATGACAACACCGCTAGGATTGCACGGGTCGGTTATGAAGAGGCATTGTGTCACGTGCTTAGCGTGTACCCATGGCTCGTTTTTTGCGATAGCGTTCACGGTAGCGCTCTTGGCGTCGGGTATAGTCATGGTAGTGAAATACCGGTTTTCTCTTTCGACATTCTTAGCCCATCTGACACGGAACATCGTCGCGTTGTGCAGTCCAAAGTAGTCAAGCTCCCAAATCTCCTCGACCCTTCCATAAAATCTCTTAGTTGCGCAGTTGTCGCTGCCGGTCATGCATTCCATCATCACCCCTGAGTTCTGATCATCACTGTCCATATCTTTGGCCTCCATGTAGAACGTGTATCCGTTGATATCGTATGTCTGATAGGTGACGAGGTTAGGCGAGGGGCCATGTGCTAAGCCGTATATGAGCAATCCGTCCTTAGAGCCCTCTTCCGGGGGATTAGCAATAATATGCTCTTTGAACCAATGTAGTAAAGTGGAGTTGTGCTCTCTAGTTACTTCGGCGTCCGTCCTGCATACCCTCTGGTCGCGATACTTCTTTCCGATAGTTTCTTTGTGCAGTCTCGCGAAAGGATCTACCTGCTATAGGTGTTGTAGCACTACCAAATTTGCTCTGTCAAAGTCATTGTGTCAATCTGAGTAGGCCACATGCAGTTCCCTACGACCGTTGGAGTTACCTTCTCCTTCGAGCCTCCCAACGTGCTTGTTAACGGGCAAACCAACACCAGGCGGCCGGTCTGCGCCATATAGAAAATTCTCGCAGAAAGAGATGCACTCTTGTGTAAGATAGCCTGGACGATGCTTCCATCCGGACGGGACATGTTACGAATGAATCCTTTGATGATCCCAATCATCCTCTCGAACGGCATCATGTTGTGCAGGAATGACGGACCCAGGTCTATTATGTCGTCCACAATATGAACACACAGATGCACCATGATGTCAAAGAACGCGGGAGGAAGTACATCTCAAGCTCATTTAGTATCACAACGATCTCTTCCTGTAGCCTTCGGAGCTGCTTCACACTGATCGACTTTCGAGAGATGATGTTGAAAAAGTTGCAGAGACCAATAAGCGTGTCACGGACGTGCTTGTCCATTTTGCCTCTAAGGGCAACAGGTAGTATCTGCGTCATCATCACATGACAGTCATGGGACTTCATCCTGCTGAACCTTTTCTTATTCGTGTCTAGATATCTAGTTATCTTGCCACAGTAACCGGAACTAACTTTGATTCCGGTAAGGCACTTGAAGAATTGATCCATCTCAGCCGGACTTAAGGTGAAGCAAGAAGGGGGGCAATAATCCTCTTCCTTTACTTTTTTGCCCTTCTTCTCCAGTGCCTCTATCTCCTTCTCTGTCTCCTCTGACTTTTACGGGGCGGCATGTGCAGATCTGCCATGATCTCCAAATCTTGGAAGTCTTTTCTTGCCTTCGGCCCATCCTTGGTCTTATCCGACATGTTCATCAGTGTCGCAAGCAAGCTCTCAAGGACATTCTTACAGATATGCATTTGATCAAGGCAATGAGGTGTGTCGAGTTTGTGCCAGTACTCCAAGTCCTAGAAAACAGACCTCGTCTTCCATACCTTCAGCAGCAGCACCGGCGCCTTTTTCATCCTCTTTCCCGGCGCGGGGCACTGTTCCCAGTTTTTCAACAGCTCATCAATTTCGGCGCCGCTCCGCTTACATGGAGGTCCTCGATGCTTAGCCTCACCATTGAATAGATCTCCACGGTTTCTCCATGGATCGTCCTTCTTGAGCCATCTTCGATGCCCCATGTACACGATTTTCCCAGATCCACCATCTTTCCTTGACGTTAGCTGCTGAGACGTCGTATCATCCATGCACGGCATGCATCCGCAATATCCATGGCACACCTGGCGTGCGACATATCCATAACCGAGATAGTCGTGCACCATCATGATCAACGTGGCCCTCATATAGAAATACTCGCCTTTGCTGGCGTCCCATGTCAGCGCCGATGTTTTCCATAACGTGTCTAACTCCTCTTGAAGTAGCCCAAGATACAGATTAATATTATTTCCCGGTTGTTTCGGCCCATGAATCAGCATGCTCATGTGTATGTACTTCGACTTCATGCACAACCAGGGGGGAGTTTGTACATCCATACAGACACGGGCCATGTGCTATGGTTGGTGTTCTGGTTGCCAAACGGATTCATGCCATCGGTACACGTGCCAAGCACGACGTTCCTTGCATCACATGTGAAATACCGATATTCGCCGTTGAATGCTCTCCACTGGCTTCCATCCACGACGTGTCTCAGCTTCGGATCATCTCCATCGTCGGGCCTCTTCCTCTCCGCATGCCAGCGCATGAGCTTTGCTTCCTTGGGATCTACGAAATACCGCTGGAGGCGGGGAGTGATCGGTAAATACCATACAACTTTCTAGGGAGATTTCTTCCTGGCCTTCTTGTATCGAGAAGCATTGCACACCGGACAGCTGGTTTTTTCCGCGTGCTCCTTCCGATAAATTATGCAATCGTTGATGCATGCATGGTATCTAATGTGCGGCAGATCAAGAGTGCACACGATCTTCTTGGCCTCATCCACACTAGTAGGACATAGATTCCACGCGGGAAGAACATCCTTTAGGTACTTGAGAAGCTCATCGAGGCTAGTGTCGGTCCATTTGTTTTTCGCCTTCGTCTTCAGGAGTTCGAGCATGAAATTCAAGCAGGTCACCTCGGGATTGCAACCATGATACAATGGTGTGGTTGAGTCTATCACTAGTTGCTGCAGCTTGGCCTCCTCTCTAGAAGCAGCTCTGTCAGTACTCGTCTCCTTGCGAAGCAGTTCTTGAACATGAGGGTCCCGCACGATTGAACTTAGTACCGATGAATTCTGCGGCGTGGAGTCCATGTTTTCTCCGCCGCCATGTCCAGCCCCTTCTCCGCCACCATGTCCGGCCCCTTCTCCTCCGCCATGTCCGGCCCCTTCTCCGCCGCCATGTCCAGCCTCTTCCCCGCCGCTATGTCCGGCCCCTTCTCCGCCGCCATTATCAATCATCTCTTCGTCTTGCCCCATGTCATCATTGCCTGCCCCGTCGGCGTCCTCAACATCATCCTCCTCATCTTCAATTATCCACTGAGTATAGCCATCCATGAAACCAGTCATGAGCAGGTGCACCATCACACAACTATCGTCATAGGGGTCGAGCCAAAATTGTCCTTTGCATCTTCGACACGGACATAAAACCTCTGTCAGGTTATTTTCTATCATGTCCTGCACCGCCGACCGCAACCACCTGTCCACCATCGTTCCACTGACCATCATGAATGCCTGCACGGTAATAATAAACAAATTGATTATAAAAATGCATTCATTCATCAAAGTCATACAAAAAATAGGACATATAGAGTTTGCCTGGAATTCGCCGAAACAGAAATAAATCGACATTTCGGCGAAACATAGGCAACTCACAAGCACAATTCGGCGTCAACTCATGCCACACACACAATTCCATCATATCGCCAGATTATGTCATATCGCACACACATACACATATTTCCATTCTTGCAAAAGCATAAATTTTTAATCACCTATCTCGACATCGAGCACGGTGATGATGATGTCGATAGGTGTCGCCACACACACCTATGGAATGATCAAAAGTGGACAAAGCTCTTCTTGAGAAGGCTAGATCTGGTTAGGGAGGTACATAGGTCACTTCACTAAATGCTAGATCTACCTAGCTAACTAGTTTGGGAGGAGACAAGTTCAACTAGTGGAGGGGGGAGGAAAAAGAGAAAGGAGATGCATTAATGGAGGTGGTGTAGTTAGCTAGGAGTAATAAAGAGAGAGAAAGATAGGTAGAAGAAGGAGAGTGATGGGGGGGAGAAGTAGTGAGGAAGAAGCAAAGTGAGGGAGAGAGGAGGTGGGAGCTAGGGGAAAGTGGGGAAGAGAGGATGGGGGAGGGGGAGGGGGGAGGAAAAAGGTGGTATGGCTGCGGCTTAGCAGTAGCGCTGGGCGTAAAACATGCTACTGCTAATAAGATAGCAGCAGCGCGCTTCTGGCAAACGCGCTACTGCTAAGCGGGGGCCGCCATGTGGCGAGGTTCAAAATTAGTAGTAGCAACCTACAAAAAAAGCACGCTACTACTATTACTTTAGCAATAGCGCGGTTAACGTGGGCGCGCTACTGACCTAGGGTGGTAGGAACGGTCGGTCAATTTTAGTAGCAGCATTGTTCTACTGAGCCGCGCTACTGCTAAGTTGGTAGCAGTAGCGCTTGTTTGGGGCACGCGCTACTGCTAATTAGCAGTAGTGCCCCTTCCTGACCCGCGCTGCTGCTAAGATTCTGTTTGTAAGGTTTTCCCTAGTAGTGTAAGCAGTAGGAACAACTGGATCAACATTATAAATAATAGTTCCATCTTTAGTTATTACCGGTTCTTTAGTTTCTTCTTTAATAGGTGGGTGATATTTAAACCACTTCTCCTTAGGTAGATCAACATGAGTAGCAAATGATTCACAAAAGGAGGCTACTATCTCAGAGTCAAGTACATATTTAGTGCTAAACTTTTGAAAAGCATCGGTATTCATAAAAGATTTAACACAATCATACTTAAGCTTAATACCTCACTCTTTACCTTCGTCAAGTTCCCAATCTTCAGAGTTGAGTTTAATTCTTTCTAAAAGATACCACCAGAATTCAATAGTCTTCTTCATAAAGGAACCAGTACAAGAAGTATCAAGCATGGATTGATCATCACGAGAAAGCCGAGCATAAAAATTCTGAATAATAATTTCTCTTGAGAGCTCATGAACGGGGCATGAATAGAACATTGACTTAAGCCTCCCCCAAGCTAGAGCGATACTTTCTCCTTCACGAGGCCAAAAATTATATATATAATTCTGATCACGATGAACTAGATGCATAGGATAAATTTTTTGGTGAAATTCCAATTTCAATCGATTCCAATTCCAGGATCCAATATCATCGCATAGCCTATACCATGCCAATGCTTTTCACTTCAAAGATAAAGGGAAAACCTTCTTCTTAGATTCATCTCTGGGTAAACCTGCAAGCTTAAATAATCCACAAATTTCATCCACGTATATCAAGTGCATATCAGGATATTCGGTTCCATCTCCTGCATAAGGATTAGCTAGCAGTTGTTCTATCATACCTGAGGGAAGTTCATAACTAATATTTTCAGTAGGTGCAGTAGCTTGAGGGGTAACTAATTGTGGTTTCGGTCGAGGTGAAGATACCCCGAACAAACCCCTCAAAGGATTGTTCTCCATAGTAACAAGTGACAATAAATTTTAGCACGTAATAATAAATTTTTCTTACCGATTTCCACTTACCAAGAGCGCTTCACTCCTTGGCAATGGCACCAGAAAAGAGCCTTGATGACCCACAAGTATAGGCAATCAATCGTAGTCCTCTCGGTAAGTAAGAGTGTCGAACCCAACGAGGAGCAGAAGGAAATGACAAGTAGTTTTCAGCAAGGTATTCTTTGCAAGCACTGAAATTATATGTAACGAGTAGTTTGATAGCAAGATAGTTTGTAATGAGCAAGTAACGGTAATGGTACCAAAAGTGCAGCAAGGTAGCCCAATCCTTTTGAGGCAAAGGACAGGCCAAAACGGTCTCTTATGATAAGCAAAGCGTTCTTAAGGTTACACGGGAATATCATCTAGTCACTTTCATCATGATGGTTTGATTTGTGTTCGCTACTTTGATAATTTGATATGTGGGTGGACCAGTGCTTTGGTGATGTTCTTACTTGAACAAGCCTCCTACTTATGATTATCCCCCTCGCAAGCATCCGCAACTACGAGAAAAGTATTAAGAATAAATCTAACCATAGCATTAAACTTTTGGATCCAAATCGGTCCCTTACGGAATAGCGCATAAACTAGGGTTTAAGCTTCTGTCACTCTCGCAACCCATCATCTAATAACTACTCCACAATGCATTCCCTTAGGCCCAAATATGGTGAAGTGCCATGTAGTCGATGTTCACATGACACCACTAAGGGAATCACAACATACGTACCATTAAAATATCGAACACATATCAAGTTCACATGATTACTTGCAACAAGATTTCTCCCGTGACCTCAAGAACAAAAGTAACTACTCACAAATGATAATCATGCTCAAGATCAGAGGGGTATTAAATAGCATAATGGATCTGAACATATAATCTTCCACCGAATAAACCATATAGTAATCAACTACAAGATGTAATCAGCAATACTAGTCACCCACAAGCACCAATCTAAGGTTCCGGTACAAAGATTGAACACAAGAGATGAACTAGGGTTTGAGAGGAGATGGTGCTGTTGAAGATGTTGATGGAGATTGCCCTCCCCAAGAAGGGAGAGTTGTTGGTGATGATGATGACTTCCCCCTCCGGGAGGGGAGTTCCCCCGGCGGAATCGCTCCGCCGGAGGGCAAAAGTGCTCCTGCCCAAGTTTCGCCTCAAGACGGCGGCGCTTCATCCCGAAAGTCCTCTCTTTATTTTTTCTAAGTCAAAATGACTTATATACCAGAAGAGGGGCACCGGATGTGGCCCGAGGAGCGCTTTCCATACCAGCGCTACTGCTAAGTGCTTTAGTAGTAGCGTTTTCCTGTCCAGCACTAAAGAGCGCTACTACTATATTTTCTCATATCTCTTTTTTTGCTACGTATTTGCGATGTTTTTGTACAGGTTTTATACAGTATTCTAGCCATATCATAACCATGCAATATGCCCATCATATCATACACAAAATAGTCTCATCATATCATCCAACACAAATCATGTCGTCACATCATAATCATGATATAGCTATACAAGTTACATGACATGTCTCATCATACATAATGTAGTACTTCTTGAGGCATCGGTTCGTATCCCTCTCTCACACTAGCGTGAACCTAAACTAACAACTTTTCGCTTCGGCTCTCCTATCGAACCCTCTCTGGCTGTCGCTCGGAAACCGGTATACCTGGGCCTGACACTCCGGCCACTCGTCGTATACTCATGGCATCGCACTTCTTCGCCATCGATGATCTATGTACCTGCATCATCACATGAGTCGATGATATGCAACATATATAGTTGAGCAACAGAAAGAGACAGACTTGGCAAAAATAGAAGCAACATATCATTAGCATAAATAACAAACTTCATCGTACCCAAAATGCCCTAACTAGAGTGATCTTCGCTAGTTGAGGAGGATGGTTTAATTACATCACAAATAAAGTTTCGTCATGCATAACTCACAGTTTCATCATAGAGAAAGTATGGACTAAACGGACACTTTGTCGTATATCGTCAATCACTCCAACATGTCGTGCCATCCATCCAACTCAGGGAGATAGTCCCCGAGCGCAGTGAAAGGCTTCAGGTCGAGACGCTGAGTGGCTATGCATGTTCGGACATCTTCCCGCGACATTTGCCCTTCTTCGTAGAACATCCCTATTTTTTCTAGAACCTCCTTCATGATGACTTAGGCAAGTTCACGCTGGATGTGATAGAACTCAGCTCGGAGTTGATGATCCAGGATATCTCCTAGGTTCTTTACCCATTGCAGAATATGGGCATTGCCAGATCTAGGTGACATGCGAAGGTTCTGCTGATCCCGTCTGTACTCCAGCATGTGGTGGAGGACATAGAATCCATCACTAAGAGTATCACTCGGTTGCTGGATGTAGCCGAAGTCGGTCTTATGGCCGAAGGCGGGCGCGCGGTTCCTTGTCTTCTTTAGCGTGATCTCTCGACCCCATAGGCCGTAGCTAAAGATAGCACTGTTGAGAACAGACTTGATGTGGGTGTAATCATTTTTCTTTATGTTCTTCGACAAGTCCAAGTAAAGAGTGTGGGAGAATCGGGGGTAAAGGATGATGAGGACGGCGCGCCCGTCGCTGCGCAAAATAAGTACACCTCAAATTAGCCTCCACGCGTGCAAATGATTGATTGAAATCGAAGGAAGGATATCCGCGATGACATACATGGGATGATAAGGCACGAGAATCGTCTCCTTGTCCTTATTGCCGACCATGAAATCGGCGATGTAGTTACTCATGTATTCACGGTGCTTTGGGCAGACTACCAACAATCCCTCGTGCATGAAGTACGGGTCAGCGACACAGATATAAGGTATCTGCTTAATCCTTACGATGTAGTTCATGTACAGTTCAAAAAGGCGGACAAACGTAAAATCCAGCTTTTTCAAATGAAATATGTCGAAGATGTAATCGAATCGAAGGAAGAACTTTTCCGCGGGGAATGTGTCGACGTACAACCTTTGTTGCGGCACGTTAACCACGTAGAGCGGGTATCCTGGATTTTGCGAGGCCATCATGCTTTTTTTTCTTCACAGCACATCATCATGAAGTCTCCTGAGATCGCCGTATATGTTCTCTACCGCTGCCTTAGGTAGGATCGGATCACCGGGGATATTGTATTTTGTCGCATCTATGACAGGTATACAGTCTTGAACCCGAGGCTGCGGAGGCAGCTGGCTCATAGAAGCAACTTTGTTGCCTTTCCTCGGTCTCTTCCTATGCTTCTTCGCTACTGGAAGGTCATCTATCTTACGTTCATCCTCCGGCAATTCAGGCACCGACTCATCACGCTCAAACCCTAAGTACTCATATTGCTGAGCCATCAATCCTTCGTCGTCATAGGCGCCAGTATTGAGATACTGTAGAGGGTCATCGTCATCCTCATCGATGGCATCGATGTCATGCATTGCCTCTTCGACGGCGGCGACGTCATTAGCGACTAATGGAGCCTCTTCCTCATGCCATCCGCTATCACCCGGCACGACAGGCGACGCTAATTGGGTAGGTGGGGTGTTGGTGTTCATACCTTGCTGAGGCTGCGTGGTCGTGGGTGTGCTCCCGTCCGCCTCTAGACGAAGCAGACTCTTTGGCCACAACAGGACCCAACTCTTGCAATTGCCAAGCCGCCGTGAGGTCTCGTCGTCATCTCCCCCTAGTACCGGAGGAGCCAAATTCTCGTGGCCCAGTTTGACACTGGCCACGAAAACCTTGAAGACGTCAGGGGGGATCCGCCGGCTGTGGAACAATTGTTCCTTCGGCTTCACTATCGTTGCCTTTCCCACGTCCACCTTCTGGCTGCTGATGGTGTACAGTATGGTGCACGGGGTTACGTCGGCCTACAAAGACATGTCTACGACGTGACACATCCGAAAGGTAACGGAAACGGGAGATTATACATATATTGAAGAGGGCCGATGTGAGAGGTACCGTGAGGACGTCGAGCTCAGCCAAAGACGAAGCCCCGCCGAGCACGCCAGAGATGGAGGACAGGCTGCTAGTGGGTGCGGGAGCAGGTGCGGAAGCAGGTGCGCTAAACGAGCTGCTCCCAAAAAAGTTGGAAAGGGGAAAGTCCGCTACCTCTTTATTTGGATTTTGCTTGGTCCAACTGACGATAGCCGGAACCAAGACACTATACGAAGCTGCCATCTCCTCTCTTGTGGCAGCTACCGCTGCTTTGACTGTCTCGGCTGATTTCTTATCAACCGCAATCTCAACCTTCTTGTCGATGTTTTCTTCATTTAACCTCCGGCTTTCCTTCCTCTCCTCCGTGGTCTGACGGTAGTACTTCTTCCACGTGGCGCCGTCTCCGACGTCGTGCACGCGTCCATATGACGGCCGAGTGTCCATCGGGAGTCCTTTCATTATGTTCATGGCCCGGTTGAATGGGGTGTCCCACTTGGGCCTCACCAACACCTTAGACGGCGAGTCACTTTCGTCCGAGATCCTATGCTACTCTTTCCGCAAAAGGAACAAGGATCATTTACAAATGTGACTAAACGTGCAGTAGAATTGATCAGAAGCTAAAATTAGGGGGTAAATGAAAAATTACCAGTAGTTTCATGAACTTCGTTGTGACCGCGTCCGTTTCGAAAACCTTGTTGACTGGGTCCCAATGGTACCGGGCCCTGATGATGTCACGCTCCTGCGGGACGGTGAACTCCGCCAAGGGGTCTGGGATCCCCAAACTTTCACGTTCCGCGTCCTTCTTGGCCCATATGGGCCTCTTCCCCGCGTAACCACGGCTTCCGAGGTGGTGGCACCCAAGGTTCCTCTCTTGAAGCCCCTTCATGTACTTTGACTTTTCTTTGGCAGCTTCGGCAACGCAAGCCGCCTTGAATATTTTGAACTGCTCTTCTGTAATTGTCGGATAATTTTTTACAATCACGGAGTAGGGTTCCTTTTTTACCAAGATCCGATGTTTCACCCTTACTTTCCAGGCGGACAATGCGCCGCTAAACTTGCCCATGGTGCGTTTGTTTATCTTCTTCATTGCCGGGTCTTGCCACGGCCGATTATATTTGATGTCATCCTGGCCTGGGAACAAGAATATCTGGTGCAGCTTCCTTAGGAGGGAGTGCTTCATATTTGGTATCTTCTTTAGTTTCTCATCGTTGATGGTGACGGTTGACCGTAGGATGCAGCCTATTTGATTGCCGTAGCACGCGCACGCTTCCGCAGGCTCTTTTGGCTCAAAATTGCTGGAGTCCACCTCCGTCACCACCAGTCTAGTAGTGTTGAGCTGGTTTGGGTGTCGTATCCTCTTTGGTTTCGGTTCTATACCGGCTTCGCCAGTCTCAGTGCCGGTCTCAGCGCCGGTCTCGGCGCCGGTCTCGGTCTCAGGGCCAGTCTCAGCGCCGGTTTCGGTCTCAGCACCGGTCTCGGTGCCGGTCTCAGTCTCGGATGTGACAGGTGGGCACTCCAACAACCGTTGCTCCTCGAGAAGGTACAAATAGGCATCTGCTATGTCGTAGACGTTGCAATCACTAGAACCCTGTCCTTCATCATTGCTAGCCATGTTTCCTATGATTAAATCTAGTCAATTAATTTTAGACCGAATAAAATGAAAAATTACATAAAAAAGGCCTATGTTTTGCAGGAATGTTGATTCATTCCCGGTGCAGCAAATCCCGGGCACTCGATATGCCCTAGTTTGTAGCACAAGTCATGCCGAAATTCACGAAAAATTTGGGCATGACCTTTGCTATGAAGTGGACAAATTGAGCACCTGAAATTTGCCGGAACGGAAATGAATCAACATTCGGGCAAAACATAAGCCACTCGACTTCATTCTCTACAAACAACAAAAAGCCACTTGGGCACAATCGAACCACTTCAATGAAAAGATATAACATGACCACTTCAATGAAAAGATATAATCAACAATAATGGAATATGCAAATGAACATCAATGACATATATCATATAACATCAATTCTATTTTTTGTTTATAGCTAAATGCCATAGCTACTGTTTTTTATTTATAGCTAAATGCTTTTGTTTTTTGTTTAAAGCTAAAAGTCTAGGAAGGGATCACCTTTAAAATAAAACTTGCCTACTTTTCCTTGAAAAATAGTGGTCTTTTCAAAAACTAAAAACCTTTGCAAAATGACCTCACTAAACACTTCTCTGCCTAGGACAGAACCCAAATTCTGTTCTAGCTATTCCTCTCTCTCACACACACACACACACATTATTTTCTTTTCATCCAAATTGTTTTAGAGCAAATATTCCAAAAATACTTGACCTTATTAGAAATTGCAAAGGAACTCCATTTTCTCTAACCCTTCTGACCTCACCAAAATTTCCACAGCAAGACCTTAGTACCTACACCCAATTTCTTCAAAAATATTCAGGTCCATAGTCCAAATAATTCAAATTTCATTTGAATGAAAGTTGGACCAGATTTAGGTCCATAGTCCAAATAATTTTTTATAGATAAATGCTACTATTTTTTGTGTATATCCTCTATTAATTTAAAGCTAAATGCTACTATTATTTATATACCCTCTGTTAATTTAAAGCCAAATGGAATTACTGTTTAGGCATTTTCATAAAAATTTGCCCTAGCTAATTTCCTAAAAAAATTGCTAATTTTTTTTCCTAAATGCTAAAAAAATTCCTACTGTCCTAAACAAATCTAGGGTTCATATGAACACCTAGGGTTCATATGAACATCATCACAGAAGCAACATATGAAATTTGCCCTAGCTAGCAATGAGAGAGAGAGAGAGGAGGGGAGGTGAGAGGAGAGGGAGAGGCTTACGGTCGGTGGCGAGGGCGGGCTCGGGATCGGGCAGCGACGGTCCAGGGTGGGGTCGGGCGGCGGCAGCGAGGTCGAGTGCGGCGGCGGTGAGGTCGAGGGCGGCGGCGGTGAGGTCGAGGGCGGGCTCGGGTGATGGTCGGTGTAGAGGGCGTGCTCGGGTGCAGGGAGATCGACGGCGGCGACAGATCGAGTGGGAGGTGAGGGGGGGAAGGACTTAGCAAAATTTTGAGCCCGCGCGTGGTTAAGTCAAACTAGCAATAGCGCTGGTAGGAAAAACGCGCTATAGCTAAGTTAGCTATAGCGCTTTCCACCAAAACGCGCTACTGCTACAGGAAGTAGCTATTTATTTTCCTTTTCCTTTTCCTTTTATCTAAGGAACTTAGCTATAGCGCGGGCATGCAAAGAGCGCTACTGCTAATGTAGCTATAGCACTTTGCGAGAACAAGCGCTACTGCTATGCCTTTCTCCTTTATTTTTATTTTTCTTTTGTTTTCCTTTACATTTTCTTTTTTTCATTTCTCCTTTTTCTATTTCTTTCATTTTCATTTACTTTCCTATTTATTTTTCTATTTATTTTCTTTTTCTTAGCAGTAGCGCTCTACAACAGAAATGCGCGACTACAAGGCACTTAGCAGTAGCGTGCTTTCTGCAGAATCGCTACTACTATTCCTAGCCTACCGGCAATAGTGTGGGAATTTTAGTAGTAGCACTTTTTCATGCAGACGCGCTACTGCTACAACCATAGCTGTAGCGTGCTTTGTCGACGCGCGCTACTACTAAGTAGCAGTAGCGCTTTGTTCTGACCAGCGCCACTACTATACCTCTGTGTATAAGGTTTTCCCTAGTAGTGCTCCGGGAGGGAAGTTCCCCCGGCGGAATCGCTCCACCGGAGGGCAAAAGTGCTCCCACCCAAGTTCCGCCTCGAGATGGCGGCGTTTCGTCCCAAAAGTCCTCTCTTTAGTTTTTTAGGTTAAAATGACTTATATACCAGAATAGGGGCACCAGAGGTGAGCCGACGAGGGCACAACCCACCAGGGCGCGCCTAGGCTCCCTGGCACGCCCAGGTGGGTTGTGCCCACCTGGTGGGCCCCCTCTGGTACTTATTTGCTCCAATAATTCTTATATATTCCATAAAAATTCTCTGTGAAGTTTCAGCTCATTTGGAGTTGTGCAGAATAGGTAGCCTGACGTAGCTTTTCCAGGTCCAGAATTCCACTGCCAGTATTCTCCCTCTTTGTGTGAACCTTGCATATTATGAGAGAAAATGCATTAGAATTACTCCAAAAAGCATTATTATACATAAAAACAATATAGATAACAGTAGGAAAACATGATGCAAAATGGACGTATCAATCTACTATCCATATTACACTTGTATCGCCATCTCTTCGCCGAACTAGTGCACCTATACAATTTACCATTGTATTGGGTGTGTTGGGGACAAAAGAGACTCTTTGTTATTTGGTTGCAGGGTTGTTTGAGAGAGATCATCTTCATCCTACGCCTCCCATGGATTGATAAACCTTAGGTCATCCACTTGAAGGAAATTTGCTGCTATCCTACAAAACTTTGCACTTGGAGGCCCAACAATGTCTACAAGAATAAAAGTTGCATAGTAGACATCAAACACAAACCCGACTCACAACCTTCGAGCTTGTTATGTTGTTAGACATGTCGCAAAGAGCGGAGAGACCATCCTCGGGGTCTCACCCTCAAGCAACTGTTCGGCAACGCCTCGGGACAACAACACCGAGATCCTAAGAATATACGAGATGTTTTCCTCAAAAAATTAGAGGAAGAGAGATCTTCGAGAACTCGATCACCTTCGGCGAGACAGACCGGCCGAGAGCCCGCCCAGTCCGAACACCTACCGCTCTGGTCCTCGATCCCATAGTGAACAAATTCAGACTCCAAAAGGTGCTAATGGACGGTGGCAGTGGCCTAAACCCTCATTTACGGGGACACCCTAGACAAAATGTTATTCGACAGATCTCGCGTCGAGTAAAGCCATACAACCATTCGAGGGATCATCCCCAGAAAAGAGGCACGTTGCACCGGAGGAGTTACTCTCGATGTAGTATTCGGCACTCCCGATAACTACCGGTGCGAAGAATTACTGTTCCACATTGTGCCCTTCCACAGCGGCTTATTAGTGCATGACGCGTTCATAAGGTTTCATGCTATACCACATTATGGGTATAGGAAACTCAAGATACCAGGGCCCAATGGCGTGATCACGGTTATATGTGATCCGGATAGTGCTCTTCGGGCTGAAAACAAAAGAGCATCGCTTGCCTTCGAAGCACTGTCCGAGGCTCTCGTTGCTGAAAACTGGGATATATTTGCTTGGCACCCATCAGATATTCCAGGAATCCCACGAAGGCTAGCTGAGCATAGTTTGAACATAAGAAAAGGCTTTAAGCCAGTCAAATAAGCGTTACGCCAATTTTCTGAACCCAAGCATCAAGCTATGGTTGAAGAACTGGTGAAGCTACTCAAAGACGGGTTCATCCGAGAAATCAAACACCCCGAGTGGTTTGCTAATCTGGTCATGGTGCCGAAGAAGGACAAATCCTGGCGACTGTGCATCGATTTTAAGGACCTAAATAAAAGCTTGCCCCAAGGATCCCTTCCATCTTACCCCACATTGACCAGATTATTGACGCCACTGCCGGACATGACTCATTGTGCTTCCTTGATGCCTACTGCGGATACCACCAAATCAAAATGAAGGAATCCGACCAGGCCGCAGCCTTCATCAACACCTACGGGCCATTCTGCTTCAACACAATGCCCTTCGGGTTAAAAAATGCAGGCGCCACATACCAACGCATGATTCAGACATGCCTAGAAAATCAAATTGGCAAGACAGTAGAGGCATACATGGGCGACGTGGTCATCAAGAACAAACATGTCAGCCAGCTGGTGGAGAACCTCCACCAAACTTTTGATAATCTGCGGGCCTACGATAGACGGATCAATCTGGACAAATGTTTCTTAAGAGTTCCCGCAGGCAAGCTGCTCAGATTTATTGTATCCCATAGAGGAATAGAGGACAATCCGGCTAAAATCTGAGCACTATCCCAGCTAGCGGTCCCTATGAAGCGGAAACACGTTCTAAAACTGGCGGGTTGCGTAGCGGCGTTATGGCGCTTTATCTCCCGCCTCGGTGAAAAGGCACTACCACTCTACAGGCTGCTCAAACGGACCAAAAACTTTTAGTGGACCAATGAAGCAATGACCGCATTGGAAGAAATTAAAACATTATTGGCTGGCAATCCTATACTAGAAGCACCCGGCATAGGTGAACCAATGATGTTGTACATCTCGGCCACAAATCAAGTGGTCAGTGCGGTTCTCGTTGTCGAACAAGAAGCGAGGGTCACAAGTTCAGGGTACAGAAGCCAGTCTACTACATATCAGAAGTGCTCACACCGTGCAAATCTTGGTATCCGCATTACCGTAAGATAGCTTATATGGTTTTTATGGCATCCCGATTGCTCAGACACTACTTTCAAGAGTGTTCGGTTTTGGTGCATCTGAAGTACCACTAAACTACATAATCAACAATAGGGATGCCACTGGCCACATTGCCAAATGGGATATAGAGCTCCTTCCTTTTGAAATCATGTACAAACCATGTCGATGTATTAAATCTCAGGTGTTGGCCGACTTTCTCGCCGAATGGACAGAAGCCGAGCTCCCCAGAGAATACAATACATAGTCACATTGGACGATGTATTTCAATGGCTCCAGGATGCTTGCCGGACTGCGGGCTGGGGTGATCCTTACATCCCCCACTGGCGACAATATTCGATATGTACTATAGATCATGTACACTGATTCCAACAATGCGGCCGAATACGAAGCTCTGTTGCACGGACTTCGAATGGCAACGTTAATGGGCGTACAACGGTTTGAGGTGCAGGGAGACTCTAACCTCGCCATCTTCCAAGTCAATGGCGAATACGATGCTAAAGACCCAAAGATGACAACATATTGAAATGCTGTCCTCAAAATAACCACCCGGTTCAAAGGGTTAGAATTCCACCACATCTCTAGAGATAGTAATCAAGATGCTGACGTCCTTGCTCGCATGGACGCCAAGCACGACCGCGTTCCTAAGAACACCTTTTTAGAATGGCTTTTTAAGCCATTCATGGTATGGCAAGATGAGGGCAAGGACGCTGGAGCCAATGGCCCAGAACAGATAATCCATCCTGTCATAGAGCCGGATGAAGAAATTATCGGAGTGTCGCGGGAAACCACGGCCACCTATGGGACCGGGAGGCCCCTTGCTGGTTCGGCAGGGGGGCGTCGCGTTACACAAAGAGCAGATGAGCATGTGGCAGCACGGCAGAGATCACACAGGCATTTTTACCCAGGTTCGGGCCGCCGTGAGGCGTAAAACCCTACTCCTGCTTTGGTGGATTGATGGTGGAAAGGTGGTGGTGGAGCGTAGTACACTTGCGCGGCAAGGGTTGCCTCAGGGCGGCAGTGGCTACGCGCGTATGGGGGTCTGAGTTACCCTACCTTCTAACCCTCTCTACGGGTGTCGTGGGCCTCCTTTTATAGATTAAGGGGTCACCACAATGGCAAAACAGTCATTATGCACTGATAAGATAGCAAACAGTGCTATCATACCTAACTCTGTGGACTGACAGGGCGCATTAAATGCACCGCTCATCGTCACTTTGTTAGTTGCCCGGCAAGGCCTGCCGGGCTATCTTGCCAGCTCCACGCCTGCTCGCTAGGCACGTTGCAGGACGGGTGTCATCTGTAGGTGTTTCCTGTAGGGAGAGGCTGCCATGTGGTGAATGGCTGCCACTTAGTCACTCCGCGGTTTGACACCGCACTGATTGACGATGTGGGTCATGGTGGAGTACTTGGTGAGGTGGTTTTGCCTCTGTGTGCCCCGGAAGGCCCTGCCGGGATGTCCTGGACGTCGTCTTCCAGGGGTGGCCTCGCCCCTTGCCAAGCTCGCCAGACCGGCAAAGGAGGCCCTTCTCCTGATGGTGCCTTGCTTCTTTGGCTTGATCTTGGTCCCTCTGATTAGCATGTTAGTCCTTCGAACCTCTTAGTCCCTTTTATTCCGACTTGGGTTGGTGCTTCAATCTCGTCCCTGTGCCTGTGCACAGTCTGGGCAATAGACCCAGGGTTTGTTGCACAGACAGAAGCCCCTGTGCCTGCCCCGAACGCGCTGCCGAGCGTCGTCGGGGTAGCGCCTAATAAGTGCATAGGCGGGGTCGCTGAAGAGGCTGGTATCTTGAGGTGTTCTTTGCTTCTTCATTAGCCATGATTCTGGGCCAGTTTCCGGTTTCTCTGCGCATCGTGTAAGGCCAATGGTGGTGGGGCCGCTCCAGTGATGGCCCGTGAATGACTTTAATGCACGGGGGAGAAACCGCCAATTCACTCTTCCCACCACTCCCTTATCCTTAGCCACATATGTTGCATGCATCGCGCGGGGTAGGTAACGGAGGCGTGTGGTGTGGGAGAGCGTCAAGGCGAGGGCCCGATCGTCTTGAGTTGGCGGAGGAGGACTGTGGCCACCTGTTGAGGGAGCGGCTCCCTCCCCGATCCGCCTATTAAAGGAGGGGTGGAGGAGGGCGGAGTCATCCATCGTCACATTCCTCTTCCCCTCCGTTGTCTGCCTCTGTTGGTTATGTTAGGAAAAAGAGTCTGGGGCCACGCCTCGGGATCCATCTCGAAGCCTTTCCTGGGTCTGAAAGGGGGACTCGGGTGGCGTGATGACGATGCCGGGGGTGGCAACTCCGGCGTGCTCGCCGCCGGGCCGACCGTGGCCTTGATTTCAGTGGAAGGGTCCGTGAATGACACCATGTCGAGGCTCGAGGTGGGCATGGCGCGTGGTAGTCGATCGCTCCCCATTCTTCTTCCCTTCTCGATGCTGAGGAGGAGTCACGGAAGAGATACGCCGCTAGTAGAGGCGAATCTAACTTCTCCCGGGCGCCGTCCTTTCGTCATGCGGGAGGGCTCCTTGCTTTCACATACGTCCCCGGGACGTGCAGTGACTTCCAATGCCAAGGCTCCTGGGGACGACCATGCTCTCTGTGGGAAGACCCAGAGAGCATGGTGCCCAACGCGACAGCCGTGCCGAGGTCTTCAGGTGGTAGTGATGCGGACGGCAGCGGCAACCCACGACGCGTGAAGAGCGGGGACGACTGCTCTGACGGGTCGTGTTTGCCGGTGACTCCGTGTCCCCCATCTGGTCCTCCGGCAGCGTCACCATCCACGCCTGCCCTCCGGTTTCTTCCTCCTTGCTAGGAAGCGGTGCCGTCCTGATACTGGGGAGGCGCCGACTCCCAGCTGCGCCCGTCTCCGGCCTCTTCGACCTCTTCCTGTAGGAGATGGACAGGGGCAAAGGTATTACGGGGCACTTATGTTTTTTCAATCTTAAATCTGCAGGCACTTGCCAAATTTTAATTCAAATAATGTAATCTCTCGAGTCCATGTTTGTGTTCTGTATTGCTTGTACTTGTATCAACATATTAATGAAAAAGATGAACCTTGTCGGGAACCCGTGCATGTGTATGTCCATGCAGAGGCGAGATGCCTCTTTAGTGTAAATAAACAAGTTTTCCCCGGCAGGCTATCCTGCTGGCACCTTTTCTGTCTGCCGGAGAGCTGTGTCTACCGGGCAACAGGCAAAGGGGCCAGCCCCCCACCAACTTCTTTTTACTAGAGGCCACTACGACCATCCTGTCTAAAGCAATGTTCGAGTCAGGGATGGGAGCACCTAAGTCTCAAAAGAGTGGCGGGGTTTTCTTATGCACAAGTTATAACTTACAGAACACTAATGGACAGGAGGTAGAACTTATCTGTTTGGCTTGCCGGGGATCGCAGTGCCGAGCAATCTTCTCAACTCCTCATCAAAGCCAAGTTCACGGCAGGAACCTGCAGCTTCATGCAGATGAGAATGAATGCAGGATGCGATCCTATCTATATGCATATGCAAATGCTCATGAAATGCTTATGCAGTGATCTTGGAATGCTCATGCATGCATGCAATCTTGGTCGGGGGCCCCCCATAGCGCTTCTTTATTTTCTCTTGCACAGGGTCATCGCCCTGGCTTTGTACAAGGGGCTACATGCAGCTGAGGTAAGGCCTGTACAAAAGGGTGGCTGCCGGGCAGGGCCGACAGCCGCGCCTTACGGGAAGAACTTGCGGAGATGCTCAATATTCCATGAATTTTGCAACTGAATGCCATCTCTGGTCTCCAGACGGACTGCGCTAGGTCTGGTGACTCGTACTACCCAGTAAGGGCCTTCCCACTTCGGTGACAACTTGTTTGTACCCTTGGCGGACTGAACGCGCCTAAGGACAAGGTCACCTTCCTCAAAGCACCGGGCATGAACCCTGCGGCTATGATACTGACGCAGGGCTTGCTGATAGCGTGCAGCACGCGTAGCGGCCCGGAGATGGTTCTCCTCGAGTAGCACAGCATCGTCATGCCGGTGCTGATCTTGCGCTACTTCATCGTAGGCAAGCACTCGAGGCGACCCGTAAATGAGTTCCGTGGGGATAACTGCTTCTGCCCCGTAGACCAGGGAGAAGGGAGTCTGCCCGGTAGCTTGGTTTGGTGTTGTTCTGAGGTACCAGAGAACTACCAGCAGCTCCTCGACCCACCGCCTGCCATGCTTCTGCAGCGGATCAAAGGTTCTTGTCTTAAGTCCGCGCAGCACTTCAGCGTTCGCCCTCTCAGCTTGCCCATTGCTCCGGGTGTGTGCCACAGAGGCAAATGAGATCTTACATCCGAGGGCATGAACATATTGCATGAAGGCGCGGCTCGTGAACTGGGCGCCGTTGTCCGTAATGATCCTTGCCGGAACTCCAAAACGACACACCAATTCTTTCAAGAACTTGATAGCTGACTGAGCTGTCACCTTTCTCATGGCAGTCACTTCTGGCCACTTTGTAAACTTGTCGATAGCAACAAACAAGAATTCAAAGCCCCCGATTGCTTGGGGGAAGGGGCCGAGCATATCGATCCCCCAGACCGAAAATGGCCATGATAGAGGGATTGTTTGAAGAGCTTGGGCAGGCAGGTGGGTTTTCTTGGAATGGAACTGGCAGGCTTCACATTTGGTGACTAGCTCGACCACATCTTGGAGGGTTGTGGGCCCATAGAATCCTTGCCAGAATTCTTTCCCAACTAGTGCCCTTGATCCAATGTGGGAGCCGCACATGCCTTTGTGTATCTCAGCCAGCAGTTCCTTTCCTTCTTCCTGGCAGACACACTTTAATTTCACACCGTTGGGCCTCCTTCTGTACAGAGTGTCATCGACAAAATGATACATACTGGCCCTCCGGGCTACTTTTTCAGCTTCGTCTTGGTTGCCGGGAAGCTCTCAAGTTTGGAGGAAGTGGATAATGTGCCTTGCCCAAGTTGGAGCCTGGGGCTCAGCAACAAGGACTAGCGGCACCTCCTCTGCTGTGGGAGCACATGCCTCGTTCGCGGGGTCCATGGGCCCGGCTGGAGGGGGTGGTCCAGCAGACTACGAGGAGTTGTTTCCGGCAGGGTCTCTGTCAGGAGCGGACGGCTCTACCGGGAGAGGCTTACCGGAGTCCAACTTTCTCCATTTCCAAGCCATTGTTGCTGGGGATACGGAGGGCTGAGTGAGATGGAGAACAAAAGTCCCTGGTTCCACAGGGAGCTTCTGCGCAGCACACTTTGACAAATGATCAGCTATGCTGTTTTCCGCACGGGGTACGTGCTTTGTTTGCAATCCATCAAAGTGCTCCTCCAATCTCCTCACTTCCTCGACGTATGCCTCCATCAATGGACTTTGGTAATCCTTGTTAACTTGTCTCACCACAAGCTGTGAATCTCCTCGAATGATCAGCTTCTTAATTCCCAATTCAGCTACAATCCTGAGCCCGGCAAGGAGCCCTTCATATTCTGTAGTATTGTTGGTTGCTTCTTCCTGGGCAAAATGCCTTTGGACGACATACCTCAAGTGCTCCCCTGAGGGGGCAACAAGAAGCACGCCAGCTCCTGCACCTTGTAGGGAAAAAGCACCATCAAAATACATAATCTGTTCTTGTGGCGATTCCTTGCCGGGGATAGCTGTCTCCGTCACTTCCTCATCAGGGGTTGGCGTCAATTCTGCAATAAACTCTGCCAATGCCCTCCTCTGAATAGTTGACGTGATTTCAAACTTCAAACCAAAACAAGATAACTCCAAAGCCCACTACACTATTCTGCCGGTAGCCTTAGGGTTTCGGAGTATCCGTTGCAACGGGAAACGAATGACAACCGTGATCTCATGGGCAAGGAAGTAGTGATGCAGTTTCCTTGCGGCCATGATGAGACAAAAAATCAACTTTTGGACGCCAGAGTACCTCGATCTAGCCCACTGTAATAAGTAGCTGACGAAGTACACTGGACGCTGCCCCACTTTCTTCCTTGCCGCATCCTTGGGGTTGCTCTCATTGCCGTGTTCATTGCAATCCTTATCCTTCTCTGACTCTGCCGACCTCTGCTCACTCTCTGCTTCATCCACTTCTCGCTGCGCTACCAAAGCTGCACTGACTACTTGGTTGGTTGCTGCTAAGTACAGCAGCAATGGTTCTTGGAGTTTGGGAGCGACCAAGGTAGGCACAGAGGACAAGTAGGCCTTCAACTCTTGCAAAGCTGCATCTGCTTCCGGGGTCCACTTCATGGGTCATGCCTTCTTAAAAATTTTGAAGAACGGCAGGGCGCGCTCGGCAGACTTGGAGATGAATCTGCTTAGCGCGGCAACGCATCCTGTCAGACGCCTCACATCCTTAACTGTCCTTGGTGCTTGGATCCGCTCGATAGCCTTGATCTTGTCGGGATTGGCTTCGATCCCGCGATGGGATACAAAGAACCCAAGCAACTTGCCGGAGGGAACACCAAATACACACTTCTGCAGGTTGAGCTTCAAATTGATTTTGCGCAGATTGGCAAACGTCTCCTCCAAATCTTGAATAAGGGTGGCCCTATCCTTGGTCTTGACCACAATATCATCCATATAGGCTTCTATGTTTCTGTGCAACTGTGACTCAAAACCAATCTGGACTGCCCTTGCAAAAGTGGACCCGGCACTCTTTAATCCGAATGATATGCTGACAAAATAGTACGTACCACATGGAGTGATGAACGACGTCTTCTCTTCATCTTCCTTGGACATGAAGATCTGGTGATACCCAGAATACGCATCTAGAAAGGAGAGCAAATCACAACCTGAAGTGGAATTCACAATCTGATCGATACACAGAAAGGGAAACGGGTCCTTCGGGCAAGCCTTGTTGAGATCTGTGGAATCTATGCAAAGCCTCCACTTCCTGTTAGCCTTCCGGACTACCACTGGGTTTGCCAACCACGTGGGATGCAGTACTCCTCTGACCAATCCAGCTGCCTCTAGTTTCTTGATCTCTTCTGCAATGAACTGCTGCCTCTCCAAGGCCTGCTTCCGGACTATCTGCTTGATAGGTCGGGCATGTGGGCAGACAGCAAGGTGGTGCTCGATTACCTCCCTAGGAACACCGGGGATATCTGATGGTTGCCAGGCAAACACATCAATATTCGCCCGCAGGAAGGCAACGAGCGCGCTTTCCTATTTGTCATCGAGGATGGCGCTGATGATGAAAGTACCATCAACGCCAGCCAGCCCTACCGGGACCTTCTTCACTTGGGGTGTAGCGACCTTGGATCTCATGCCATTGGAACATTCCGGCACGTCATCAACGGGTGTCGTGCACTCGGTGGGGGCATGCTTCCCGGACTCTTGGCCGGACTCCCTGCAATCCCTCTTCTTTCTTTTGCTTTCCTTAGCGGGAGCTGCTGCTGCCGCTGCCTCAGCAGCGACCGCATCCCGGTACATCTTGTCCACACAAATGATTGCATCCTTCTCATCTGATGGGATGGTGATGACTCCCAGTGGCCCAGGCATCTTCAAGGTGTTGTAGGCACAGTGAGATGCTGCCATGAACGTAGCCAGGGCCGGGCGTCCAAGAATCCCATTGTATGGCAGGGGGAGATCAACCACATCAAACACAACCCTCTCAGTCCGGTAGTTCAGTTCTCCCCCACACGTTACCGGCAACGTGATCTTTCCCTTAGGATGGATCCTGCCAGGATTAACTCCTTGAAACATGCTGGTAACCGCCAGCTCTTCCTCTGCTATCTGAAGCTTGCTGATAACTGCTGGGGAAATCAGATTCAATCCGGGCCCACCGTCCACCAACATCTTCATGACCTTGAGGTTGTGGATTGTTGGGGAGACCAACAATGGCAAACATCCTACCGCGGTGGTACGGCCAGGAAGATCCTCCTCGTCAAAGATGATGGGTGTACGAGACCACTTGAGCGGCTTCCAGGCCTCGGACGCTGGCTCCACGGCATTGACTTCTCGCGCCCACCGCTTGAGTTGGCGGTGAGAGGTGTGCAGAGATGCACCCCCGTCAATGCACAGGGCGTCGGTGGCCTTCTGAAACTCTTGATCACTGGTTTCCTCCTCATCCCCTCCATCACTCTCATCACCACAGGCTTCCTTCTCTCAACCTCTGGCGGGTTTTCTTTGTCACGCTTCTCATACTCTGCTTTCTGGTTCCGAAAGGGTTTGCCGGGGCGATTTACTTCACCACCTCGGCCCTTGCCGCCAGCAACATTCTGACCTTTTTCCTTGTCATGCTTCTCATACTCTGCTTTCTGTCTTTTGACATGTTGCTCAACCTGATAACACTCTTGAAGGTAATGGCCCTTGGTCCAACGAATCTTGCAATACGGCCCATCACCTTTCCCAGCTTTCTCGGCAACAGCGGCTTCCCGTCAGTCAGCGCACACGGCAGCTTCCTTGCCGGGGGCCTCAGCTTTGGCCTTCTTGCCGGTACTAGGCGTACCCGATCCTTCAATAGTCATTACTGCCTTATCCCTTCACTTCTTACTGCGCTTCTTGCTCTTCTTCTGACTGGTGATTCATCCTCATCCTCTAAATCAATATTGGTGCAATCTTCCTCCCCGGGGAACTTTCTTCCCTCCTCCATCTGAGCACACTTATCCACCAATGTATAAAGCTCCTTCACAGTCTTGGGCAACCGTACGTTCATCTTGGAATGAATCCAGCAGTTGCGCACATTGGACTGGAAGGCGGCTATCACGGCTGCCGGATGGATATTTGGGATATTTCTATGAACTTTGCTGAATCTCTGTAAATACTTACGGAGGGTCTCTCCTTCCTTCTGTTGGAGAAGCTGCAAGTCGCTGGGTCGGCCTGGCTCTTGGTGGCCATCGGTGAAGGCACCGATGAACTCATGGCACAGGTCTGCCCATGACGAAATGGAGTTCTCCGGAAGGTGCATCAGCCAAGACCTCACATTGGACATGAGGGCCAAAGGAAAGTAGTTGGCGAACACCTTCTCATCTCTTCCCCCGGCAGCCTAAACAGCGATGGTGTAGATGCTCAGGAACTCTGCCGGGTTCAGCCTCCCATCGTACTTCTCAGGTATCTCTGGCTTGAACATGCGAACTGACGGCCAGCCGACTTGCCGCAGCTCACGGGTAAAGGCAGGGCAGCCAGCCTCAAAAGGTAGGCACCCGCCAATACTGAGCGCGGGCTCGTCGACGCTGGGGCTGTTGCACCCATCGGTCCGGCGGAGGTCGTTGCGGCGTTTCTCAACAACGGCGCGCGTGTCACCTCTCCGGCAATCCTCCGGGGCTCGTCGTTGGCCTAGACGCGCTCGAGGGTCGGGAGAGGCCATCGAGACATCGTCGGGGTCTTGATTCTGTCGCGCTTGCGCTGGCTGCCGTGGCGGGGACTGCACCGTGGGGATGGCCCCTTCGGTACGGTGTAACACCCCAAAAATATTTTTCTGAATATTCGAAATCTTTCCTTTAAAAATAAAAGTTTTGAAAATCATTTTTGACCATATCACCTTTCTTCAATTTGAAAATCTCTTCAAATTTTAATTGGGTTTCAATCTGCTTTAATAATTCTGTTTTGAAGGTTTAAAATTATATGGATAAATAATTTGGGGGTTTTCAAACAATTTTTTTTAGCAAGAAAAGATTTGGGGATAATTAAATTTTCAAAGGAAATGACCTTTTCACCTCCTTTTAGCCCTTCTAAAATCCATCCAACCATTTTCTTCCACTTCAAAATTATCCCACAAGTCTCTTACATCTTCTAGGGCAGTACCCAACCCTCTCCCATCCAACAAAAAAAAATATTCTACACGATTCAAATAAATTCCCAAGTTGGGATTGTGTTTTTCATCAATTCTTGGTTTACAAAGGGACCACCATTTCTACAAGGATTCCAACTCCACCAAAATTATCCCATCAAATATATGGTACCCACAACCCATTTCTCAAAAAATATGGGGTACCACAGTTCAAAATTTTCAAATTCCACTCAATTCATATTTGGACCAGATTCAATATTTCTAATCCAAACATATTTTTAATTGATCCAAAAATTCCCAAACTCTGCCAAACTCATTTTTGAGCATCCACAAATTACCACAAAAATCCCCACAAAATCATAAAATCTCTAGCACCTTCTGTCATTTTATCAAACAGCTAATGTGCACACTGTTCATCACTGTCCAAAATTCAGTTAACTGAATTCGGTTCAGTGCCAGAAACGACGGCGCCGTGCACTCCACTCCATACCCACTCCTTCTCGTCCACGCCTCTTCCCTCGTAACTGCGTTGCCCTGGACCCCTCCTCGTCAGTGCCTCACCGCTGACAGCACAGAAGGAGGCCGGTGCACCTGCCTCCGTCCTCGGCGCCCGCCATATTCACTCCCTCGCTGACCTCCCCCAAGTAACTTCTCACCACGCGGCACCTCCTCCGCACTCTCTCCACGCTGATCACGCCGCTCTTAGCCCCCTGTCAGTCATCGGAGACGGACGACATCCGCCGCACCCGTACACCGACCTCACCGTGGATAAAGCCACCGAGCCCGAGCTCGTCCGCGCTGGCGCTTCGGGCAGCTTCCTCCACCCTCACTGACAATCACCGACCACGGCCACCGCCCAAACCGACCTCACCGACCATCATAACTCAGGCGTGATCCGAACCCCGCCGAACCTCCTCGGATCCCCTATAAAAGGATCCCCCGAGCTCCGTTCAGAGCACAAATCAACTCCACCACATCGCAATCACCCTCCAGAACTCCTCCCCGGCCTCGAGGAGGTCTTCTTCCCCCTCTCCGATCACCGCCCCGCCGCCACTGTCCCCGACCCGTTCGTCGTCATCACTCCACCACAACTGCACAAATCTTGTCAGTAGTCATATACTCCACCAAATCATCGACTCCTCGATTCAATTTCACTCCCAGAGCTCTCTCCGGCGAGATCCTGCATCACCCGAGCCACCATCCGCCGTCGTCGACCTCGTCGGTGTTCAGGTGCTCTCCGGCGACCAGCACCACCTCCCTCCGACGCGGCACTCCTCCCAGGTCATGTTCCGACCATCGCCGCCCTCCAAGACCCCGGCGATCACCGCCGGCGAACGCCGTCTCCTCTCTGTTTCCGCGCGCGGGTTCAAATATTTGAACCTGACGGGTGGACCCCACCCCGCGCTTTTCCTTTTCTTTTTCTCAGTCTAAAACGAAGGCGTAATCTCTACTTTTACGCCTTCCACGCTGAAAGGCGTATTTCTAGCCGAAGCGTTTTCTTTATAAAACGCACAGGGACTGGACTTTTTATAGAAAGGACCCTGGTTTTAAAACCTTTATAACTTTTTAACCACAAGTCTAAATGACTTGGTTCTTTTTCTGTTATTCTTATTTTTCTCTCTAGTTTTTTTAGTATTTATTTAAAAATGTTTTGAGACAACTTTTTGTACTGTTGTCAATTTTTTTAATTTAAGTTGAATTTGAAATTTTCAGAAAAAGAAGAGGGAAACTTTGCCGGGAATTTTGAAGGGTTTTCACCTGACTACCTTGGACAAGGCAAGCATTATTGAACTTGGGATATGATGATTGCATTTGGCATTTGCATGTTTACATCCGTTGCATTTGTATCTTATATATCACAAGTGCATGCATGTTCGGTCATATCATTTTCTTACCCATGTCTTGCACTTCACTCAAGTAAAGATTCTCCTAACATGGTAAAGCTGTGAGTATAAAGGGGAGTGTCTCCTGACTTGGACGTGCCGGTGGGCATGGGCCATTGCTTTTGACACGATGGTGTCAAATGACTGATGTGGAATATTCCGGTGATGTTAATTAACACCTCCTGAGTCGGCCTAGATCGAGTCTTGTTCCGTTACACCTAGCTGGATAGCGTGCTACCACGGGTCCTTCCACAAGGAAGGTGCGGCTGAGTAAGTTGTTAACCCCTGTCCAGGTACACACCGTACAGAGGGCCACGATGAGGGTTTCCAAGGCCTTGGACTAAATCCTGTCACCGGGTCAGGGGGCATGGGTGTTACCGGTTGTTGCCGAGAGGGGGTCCCCCCTTGGAATCCGCGCGTATTAATAGTGATCCCATGCTACACGAGATTGTTGTCTCCCCGACTTAGAGTTTTTCTCAAACGATGCTTTGGGTGATTCCTGGCATCCCGACGGTTAATCTGGTGTGTACGGGTCAGGTGTGTTTTCAACCGAAAGACCATAGTGGGAATTAGCCAGTGCCACGGTGCTGACTAAAGGAATCCCATGCATGTGGGTAAAGTGTACACCCTCTGCAGAGTTAAACCTATTCGAATAGCCGTGTCCTCGGTCAAAGGGCGTAGCTAGGTGGGTCAAGTGTCGGTCCCGGTGTCAGTCTCCGGAGGAAAATATTTAATCTGAGCATGAACTACTTTGCAGGATATCACTGTCATCACTAGCACTGTCTTGGTTAATCTGAATAATATTGCTGAGATTATTTCACGATTGTGCAGATTATTGTGGACTAACCCATTCCTCTTATTTTTATTATCAAGACCTTTTCATGGCATCCCTCGAGTTAATAGGCGGTTTATCACGCCACTACTTTTGTGGATACCCGATTGGCATTTCTTTTCAAGACCTTTTCGTGGCATCCCTCGAGTTAATAGGCGGTTTATCACGCCACTACTCTTGTGGATACCCGATTGGCATTTCTTTTCAAGACCTTTTGTGGCGTCCCTCGAGTTAATAGGCGGTTTATCACGCCACTACTCTTGTGGATACCCGATTGGCATTTCTTTTCAAGACCTTTTGTGGTGTCCCTCGAGTTAATAGGTGGTTTATCACGCCACTACTCTTGTGGATACCCGATAGGTATTTCTCTTCAAGTCCGACCGTGGCGTCAGTTTGACACCCGACTGGCATTTCTTTTCAAGACCTTTCGTGGCGTCGCTTGAGATTCCGAATTATTACCCGAGTCTCTTTTAGACACCCGATAGGATTTTCTCTTACTTTTCTGAATGTCACTTGGGCTGGCTAGACTACCCGTGGCATTCACTTGCTTTTATTTTTAATAAGACTGGTTATGGCTAACCTGTTTATTTACTTTCGCATCATTTTATTATTATGTCATGACCAGGATTTTAGTCAGCATGAGCATGTCATTATGTTCCTACATGAGCATATGCGTCCATTATATCTTTTGTTCATAATGTTTGCGAGTACATTCCAACATACTCACTGGCTTGTCCCTGGCTATTTACTTGGCCAGACTTGGAGGAGGATGAGCCTGTGGAGGAGGATTGAGCTAGCAAGCCCGATGCTTAGAGGAGTCCCAGTCAGTCAACCTGTGAGATAGGAGTCTACCACTTGTATCATCCGCCGAGCTTCCGCTACACCAATAAAATAGTCAAGTCTCACACTGACGCTTGGCTTATATTATTGTATCAGAGTTGTAACACCACCACACCAATATCATATTCCGCCACTGCCGTATAATGGCGAGTTGGTAACAATGTTGTTGAGCTCTCAGACTCAACCTTGTGTAATATTATATTGTACTGGTTATCTGTATCAAGGAAGTCCACCAGTTGTGTTGATCTTGGGGCTGGTGTGACTTAGGGCTTTTTCTGTGATTTATCCCAGAATGGGGCCCGACAGATCTTGGTACCAGAGCCAGGCTGACTGTAGGAAACCCTAGGCACGATCGCTAGCACCCGAGTTAGTACTAACATTTTTAGCATGCATCTCGTGCATTGTAGCAATTTTCCTTGGTCATCATATACTTATGATATAACCTGTGTATTTACATCCTGGGGGGGGAGATTTATTTTTAGTCTCGAAAAAAAATATTTGCTCCCTTTATAATTTCTTTTCTCATTGGTGTTACACAAATACCCTCAGAAAGAAAATGCATCGCCCCTGGACTCGTTCTATGCCAACTCCGCCAGAAAACAATAATGGACAAATGGGAAACAATTTCACACAAGGACAGACTAGCCAACAGGGCAGTGACTCAGCATTTTCACAAGTGTGCCGTCTATACGAGCAGAGCCAGCAACACCGCCAAGAAATGATGCAGCATTTGATCAATATGGGAAACCACCAAGGACAAAATCAGCACAGGTCAAAATTATCTGAGCTCCAGAAGACCCATCCAACAGTCTTCACCCACACAGATAAGCCATTGGAAGCTGATGATTGGTTACGTGACATTGAGAGAAAATTGGTTATTGCTCAATGCATGGACCAGGAAAAAGTGTTGTACGCTCCTCATTATTTTTCCGGTATAGCAGCATCATGGTGGGAAAACTTATGCCACACTCACCCCAACGGAGCCAATATGACTTGGGAGCAATTCAAGGAAAACTTTCGGGGAGCACATATCCCCAACAGCATTATGAAATTGAAGAAGAGGGAATTTGAGGATCTCAAGCAGCGTGGCACCTCGGTGACATAGTACCTGGATTAGTTCACTCAGCTGGCCCGGTATGCTGACGATAGGTATATGACAGAAGGCAAAAAGATGGAGAAGTTTCTCGATGGACTTATTCCGTCTTTGAAGTGCCAACTAGTTGTCCACACCTTTCCTGATTTCAAGACACTGGTGGACAAGGCAATTATACTGGAGAACGAGCATCGTAACATGAACGAGATACGCAAGCGCCGTATGAGCCAGTCATCTCAGGTTCGCAACAATAAACCCAAGAATGAATTTCAGAAGCCCACAACACACCGACCAGCAACACTGCTACCTCGAACCGCAGCTGTAGCACGGCAGTAGAACCGCAGAGCTTTCAACAACAGGACCAAGGATACAACATTCTATCTGGGCATCACCTGTTATGCCTGGGGAGGAGAAGGGCATTACTCCAGGAAATGCCCAAAGCAGGGAAACAATACTACCAAGCCAAACAACAACGGACGTGGTACAAACACAGCCCCCAAACGCAACAACATCAACCCCAATAACCACCAGAGGAAGGGACAAGTCAACCACGTGACCCTTGAGGAGGCACAAAATGCACCGGATATTGTGTTCGGTACGTTTCCTGTCAACTCAATTAATGCTACAGTTTTATTTGATTCCGGAGCTTCGCATTCGTGCATCTCTAAAAGGTTTGCTTCCAAGAATCAATTTTCTTTTTCGCCTTTGCAAAATTCCTTGGTTATTCAGTCCCCGGGATCGAAGCAAAACACACAATGGTATTGCAAGGATGTGAATATCGAGATCAATGGAATGATGTTTTCAGCCAACCTTATTGCACTAGAAATAGTCGATCTGGACGTTATTTTGGGAATGGATTGGTTAACCAAAAACAAGGGTTTCATAGACTGCTACAACCGCACAGTAACTCTTACAAGTTGCCAAGGGGAGACTATAAAATTTGGCACAAAGAGGACCTCCGCGTCACAAGGGAAATTAAATCATGTGGATGCAGAAGAATTAAGTAGGGTTCCAGTAGTCTGCGAGTACCCCGATGTATTTCCTGAGGAGCTACCAGGAATGCCCCCGGACCGTGAGATTGAATTTGTTATTGAATTGGCACCCAGTACGACACCCATTTATAAGAAGCCATACCGAATGGCTCCAACAGAATTAGCTGAGTTGAAGAAACAAATTAAGGAACTAATGGAAAAGGGATATGTTCTACCCAGCTCGTCACCATGGGGATCGCCAGTTTTATTTGCTAAGAAGAAGGATGGTACCCTAAGGCTATGTATTGATTACAGGGCTCTCAATATGGTCACCATCAAAAATAAATACCCGCTGCCCAGGATAAATGACTTGTTTGAACAGCTAGCAGAAGCCAAGGTATTCTCAAAAATAGATTTGAGGTCAGGCAACCACCAATTGAAAATCCGATCGTCAGATATACCCAAGACTGCATTTACTACCAGATACGGATTGTACGAATTTACAGTGATGCCTTTCGGCTTAACCAACGCTCCTGCCTATTTTGTTCATCTCATGAACAAGGTTTTCATGAAATATTTGGACAAGTTTGTGGTCGTATTTATTGATGACATACTTATATATTCCAAGACACCCGAAGAACACGAACAACACCTACTAATGGTCCTGGAAGAATTGAGGAAAAACCAACTCTATGCCAAATTCAGTAAATGTGAATTTTGGTTATGAGAAGTTGGCTTCCTGGGACATGTTCTGACGCAGGATGGGATAGCAGTAGACCCAAGCAAGGTAAAAGCTGTCCAAGAATGGAAACAACCCACCAACGTGACTGAGGTCAGGAGTTTTCTGGGTCTGGCAGGTTATTACCGGAGATTCATTGAATGATTCTCCACCATAGCTAAACCCATGACCCAATTGCTTAAGAAAGATAAGAAGTTTGAATGGACTAAAGCCTGTAAGAAATGTTTCCAAGAATTGAAGGAGAGGTTAACAACAGCACCCGTTCTGGTTGTGCCCGATGTGCACAAAATTTTTGAGATATACTGTGACGCGTCAAGGAAGGGCCTTGGATGTATATTAATGCAAGAAGGAAAAGTCGTGGCTTATGCCTCAAGACAGCTACGATGACACAAGGAGAATTATCCTACTCACGACTTGGAGCTAGCTGCGGTAATACACACACACACAAAGAATGGCGACACTTTCTTCTCGGTGAACGATGTGAAATATACACGGACCACAAAAGTCTTAAGTATATTTTCACTCAGCTGGAATTAAACTTGAGACAGCGTCGCTGTCTTGAGTTAATAAAGGACTACGATATCAGAATTCATTATCATCCGGGTAAAGCAAATGTTGTGGCAGATGCTCTCAGCCGAAGTCCCTGCACCAATAATAATAGTGTGCAATTTTCACAACATGAGTTCAACCAGGAATTTGCCAGACTCAATATGGTCCTAATCACAGAAGGAACCATTAATCAGCTGGAGATAAAACCAACATTAGAGGATTAGATCAAAGAAGCCCAAAAAGGACACCCAAGTATTGAGGGGATTAAGAGGAAAATGAAGTTGGGCAAGGCGCCCGAGTTTACCGCTGATAGTCAGGGAATTTTATGGTTCGGGAAAAGAATATGTGTGCCCAATAGGGAAGATTTAAAGTAGCAAATTTTGGCAGAAGCCCATACCACACCATATTCTATTCACCCATGAGGAACAAAGATGTACAAGGATCTACAAGAAAATTACTGGTGGCACGGGATGAAAAGAGATATAGCCGTATATGTCGCACGTTGTGATTCATGCCAGCGTGTGAAGGCAGAACACAAGAGGCCAGCAGGACTATTACAGCCACTCAGAGTGCCTGAATGGAAATGGGACGTAATAGGGATGGATTTTATCGTCGGATTGCCAAGGTCACGACACGGAAATGATGCTATCTGGGTTATAACACATTATTTAACCAAGGTGGCACATTTCATACCAGTAAAAACCACATACTCCACACAGAGACTCGCCAGATTATATCTCTCCCGAATTGTTTGCTTACACGGAGTTCCCAAGACCATAGTCTCTGATAGAGGCACCCAATTTGTCTCTAGATTTTGGGAGCACCTACAGCAAGCCCTAGGAACTCAACTAACGTTTAGCACTGCATACCACCCGCAAACCGGAGGACAAACTGAGCGGATAAATGAAATATTGGAGGACATGCTAAGAGCATGTGTTCTCACTTACGGAGTTAGCTGGGAAGACAGTTTGCCATACGCAGAATTTTCATATAACAACAGTTATCATGTCAGTTTAAAAATGTCACCTTTTGAAGCCCTGTACGGACGAAGGTGCCGTACCCCACTTAATTTGTCAGAGACCGGAGACTGTCGAATTTTCGGTCCCGAAGTTCTTAAAGAAGCAAAAACAAAAGTGAAACTTATTCAAGACAGACTGAAAGCAGCTCAGAGCCGTCAAAAGAGTTACTATGATCAAAAGCACCACCAAATTAGTTTTGAGCCCGATGAATACGTGTATCTCAGAGTATCTCCAACCAAAGGACTACAGAGATTTAAAGTCAAAGGGAAATTGGCACCAAGATTTATCGGACCATTCCGAGTAATCGCAAGAAGAGGCAAAGTTGCTTATCAACTAGAGCTACTGGCAGAATTATCAGACGTTCATGATGTGTTTCACGTGTCACAACTGAGAAGATGTGTTAGTAACCCGGACAAGCAAGTGCAACACCAAGACTTGGACCTTCAACCAGACCTCACATATAGGGAGAATCCTATAAAGATCTTAGAGGAGTCTGAACGGATGACCCGGCAAAATGTAATAAAATTTTACAAGGTTCAGTGGAGTAATCATACCGAGGAAGAAGCAACATGGGAAAGAGAGGATCATCTGAGGACTGAATATTCGTACCTGTTTGAGGGACAGCTGAAATCTCGGGGATGAGATTTTTCTTAAGGGGGGTAGGTGTTGTAACACCCCAAAAATATTTTTCTGAATATTTGAAATCTTTCCTTTAAAAATAAAAGTTTTGAAAATCATTTTTGACCATATCACCTTTCTTTAATTTGAAAATCTCTTCAAATTTTAATTGGGTTTCAATCTGCTTTAATAATTCTGTTTTGAAGTTTTAAAATTATATGGATAAATAATTTGGGGGTTTTCAAACAATTTTTTTAGCAAGAAAAGATTTGGGGATAATTAAACTTTCAAAGGAAATGACCTTTTCACCTCCTTTTAGCCCTTCTAAAATCCATCCAACCATTTTCTTCCACTTCAAAATTATCCCACAAGTCTCTTACATCTTCTAGGGCAGTACCCAACCCTCTCCCATCCCACAAAAAAAATATTCTACACGATTCAAATAAATTCCCAAGTTGGGATTCTATTTTTCATCAATTCTTGGTTTACAAAGGGACCACCATTTCTACAAGGATTCCACCTCCACCAAAATTATCCCATCAAATATATGGTACCCACAACCCATTTCTCAAAAAATATGGGGTACCACAGTTCAAAATTTTCAAATTCCACTCAATTCATATTTGGACCAGATTCAATATTTCTGATCCAAACATATTTCTGATCTAAATGACTTGGTTCTTTTTCTGTTATTCTTATTTTTCTCTCTAGTTTTTTTAGTATTTATTTAAAAATGTTTTGAGACAACTTTTTATACTGTTGTCAAATTTTTTAATTTAAGTTGAATTTGAAATTTTCAGAAAAAGAAGAGGGAAACTTTGCCGGGAATTTTGAAGGGTTTTCACCTGACTACCTTGGACAAGGCAAGCATTATTGAACTTGGGATATGATGATTGCATTTGGCATTTGCATGTTTACATCCGTTGCATTTGCATCTTATATATCACAAGTGCATGCATGTTCGGTCATATCATTTTCTTACCCATGTCTTGCACTTCACTCAAGTAAAGATTCTCCTAACATGGTAAAGCTGTGAGAATTCAGGGGAGTGTCTCCTGACTTGGACGTGCCGGTGGGCACAGGCCATTGCTTTTGACACGGTGGTGTCATATGACTGATGTGGAATATTCTGGTGATGTTAATTAACACCTCCTGAGTCGGCCTAGATCGAGTCTTGTTCCGTTACACCTAGCTGGATACCGTGCTACCACGGGCCCTTCCGCAAGGAAGGTGCGGCTGTGTAAGTTGTTAACCCCTGTCCAGGTACACACCGTACAGAGGGCCACGATGAGGGTTTCCAAGGCCTTGGACAAAATTCTGTCAACGGGTCAGGGGGCATGGGTGTTACCGGTTGTTGCCGAGAGGGGGTCCCCCCTTGGAATCCGTGCGTATTAATAGTGATCCCATGCTACTCGAGATTGTTGTCTCCCCGACTTAGAGTTTTTCTGAAACGATGCTTTGGGTGATTCCTGGCATCCGGACGGTTAATATGGTGTGTACGGGTCAGGTGTGTTTTCAACCCAAAGACCGTAGTGGGAATTGGCCAGTTCCACGGTGCTGACTAAAGGAATCCCATGCACGTGGGTAAAGAGTACACCCTCTGCAGAGTTAAACCTATTCGAATAGCCGTGTCCTCGGTCAATGGGCGTAGCTGGGTGAGTCAAGTGTCAGTCCCGGTGTCGGTCTCCGAAGGAAAATATTTAATCTGAGCATGAACTACTTTGCAGGATATCACTAGCACTATCTTGGTTAATCTGAATAATATTGCTGAAATTATTTCATGATTGTGCAGATTATTGTGGACTAACCCATTCCTCTTATTTTTATTATCAAGACCTTTTCGTGGCGTCCCTCGAGTTAATAGGCGGTTTATCACGCCACTACTCTTGTGGATACCCGATTGGCATTTCTTTTCAAGACCTTTTCGTGGCGTCCCTCGAGTTAATAGGCGGTTTATCACGCCACTACTCTTGTGGATACCCGATTGGCATTTCTTTTCAAGACCTTTTGTGGCGTCCCTCGAGCTAATAGGCGGTTTATCATGCCACTACTCTGGTGGATACCCGATTGGCATTTCTTTTCAAGACCTTTTGTGGCGTCCCTCGAGGTAATAGGCGGTTTATCACGCCACTACTCTTGTGGATACCCGATAGGCATTTCTCTTCAAGTCCGACCGTGGCATCACTTTGACACCCGACTGGCATTTCTTTTCAAGACCTTTCGTGGCGTCACTTGAGATTCTGGATTATTACCCGAGTCTCTTTTAGACACCCGACAGGCTTTTCTCTTACTTTTCTGAATGTCACTTGGGCTGGCTAGACTACCCGTGGCATTCACTTGCTTTTATTTTTAATAAGACTGGTTATGGCTAACCTGTTTATTTAATTCCGCATCATTTTATTATTATGTCATGACCAGGATTTTAGTCAGCATGAGCATGTCATTATGTTCCTACATGACCATATGCATCCATTATATCTTTTGTTCATAATGTTTGCGAGTACATTCCAACGTACTCACTGGCTTGTCCCTGGCTATTTACTTGGCCAGACTTGGAGGAGGACGAGCCTGTGGAGGAGGATTGCGCTAGCAAGCCCGATGCTTAGAGGAGTCCCAGTTAATCAACCTGTGAGATGGGAGTCTACCACTTGTATCATCCGCCGAGCTTCCGCTACACCAATAAAATAGTCAAGTCTCACACTGACGCTTGGCTTATATTATTGTATCAGAGTTGTAACACCACCACACCACTGTCATATTCCGCCACTGCCGTATAATGGCGAGTTGGTAATAATGTTGTTGAGCTCTCAGACTCAACCTTGTGTAATATTATATTGTACTGGTTATCTGTATCAAGGAAGTTCACCAGTTGTGTTGATCTTGGGGCTGGTGTGACTTAGGGATTTTTCTGTGATTTATCCCAGAAAGGGGCCCGACATACGGTCAGCAGCATGAGCCATCGCTGTCGCTTGGGGCGGCCGTGGCGTGCCAGCTCGCCGTGAGCCCCCAGCTTCAGCGAAACCGAGCAGAATTTGGATGGTGGTACGCCATTCGTCCATTTGTTCGACCGCTGGCGGAAACCTCAGCAGGTGAGCCCACGCCATGGCCTCCGAGGCTGTACTTGGCATGGGTGATGATGAAGTCGATCGCACCATCGCTCGGCTCCTGACGGTGCCAGTGGCGGCAGCACTGCGCCTCCGCTGCTGCGGGGCGACCACCTGGATGGCAGGGTGGTGCGGTGAATGCACTCGAGGGCTAGTGGCTCTGTCGGGCGCAGCGGCTTGGTCGACCCGTCCCGGGGGAGGAGCCCGTGCTGCGACCGCACACGTGGTGGGAGCAGTCGGAGGGCAGCGATTCGCCCCTGCCCGAGCGCCATTGCGGCAGCTGTGCCCGTCGGGGTGTTGCCGGTACCCCTCTCCTCCAATGTCTCCTGCACCTGCATCAGCCGCAGGGGAAGTGGTGACGGCGACGCCTACCCCAACCACATCCCCAGCAGTGTCCGCGTCCTCGTGTGTCTCCGCACCCACCGCAGCGTTAGAGGCCGCGGGCGGCGGAGCCTTCGAGGTGAAAGGATGAGCCGAAGAACCGGGTTTTTTCTTGGGCGCCATGGACGATGGCGTCGTCGAAGATGCTGATGGTGATGAAGGTGACGCGCTACACACACCTTCAGGTTCGCACAAGCGATCTCCCCCTACCTGGGGCGCCAAAGATGTCGCGGGAAACCGCGGCCACCTATGGGACCGGGAGGCCCCTTGCTAGTTCGGCAGGGGGGCGTCGTGTTGCACAAAGAGCAGACGAGCGTGTGGCAGCACGGCAGAGATCACACAGGCATTTTTACCCAGGTTCGGGCCGCCGTGAGGCATAAAACCCTACTTCTGCTTTGGTGGATTGATGGTGGAAAGGTGGTGGTGGAGCGTAGTAGACTTGCCCGGCAAGGGTTGCCTCAGGGCGGCAGTGGCTACGCGCGTATGGGGGTCTGAGTTACCCAACCTTCTAACCCTCTCTACGGTCGCCATGGGCCTCCTTTTATAGATTAAGGGGTCACCACAATGGCAAAACAGTCATTATGCACTGATAAGATAGCAAACAGTGCTATCATACCTAACTCTGTGGGCTGACAGGGCGCATTAAATGCACCGCTCATCGTCACTTCGTTAGTTGCCCGGCAAGGCGTGCCGGGCTATCTTGCCAGCTCCACGCCTGCTCGCTTGGCACGTCGCAGGACGGGTGTCATCTGTAGGTGTTTCCTGTAGGGAGAGGCTGCCATGTGGTGAATGGCTGCCATTTAGTCACTCCGCGGTTTGACACCGCACTGATTGACGACGTGGTTCGTGGTGTAGTTGGTGAGGTGGTTTTGCCTCCATGTGCCCGGCAGGCCATGCCGGGACGTCTTGTACGTCGTCTTCCGGGGGTGGCCAAGCCCCTTGCTGAGCTCGCATGCCCGGCAAAGGAGGCCCTTCTCCTGATGGTGCCTTGCTTCTTTGGCTTGATCTTGGTCCCTCTGATCTGCATGTTAGTACTTTGAACCTCTTAGTCCCTTGTATTCTGACTTCGGTTGGTGCTTCAATCTCCTCCCCGTGCTTGTGCACAGTCTGGGCAACAGACCCAGGGTTTGTTGCACCGACACGGAGGCTCGGCACTCGAAGAAACACCTTCAGCTCATGAAGTCATTGCAGTAATTGCGCCATAGACCAAGCCCTTCCTCGCTTATCTTCTCCGCCAAGAGCTCCCCGATGACCAAACCGAGGGACGACGCATAATTCGGCACTCTAAAGCTTATAAGGTCCACGAGGGTGAACTGTACAAGGAAAGTACCACCGGAGTCCTCCAGAGATGCATATCCAAAGAAGAGGGGCGACAGCTTCTGGCCGAGATACACGCTGGCATGGGCGGTCATCACACAGCAGCTTGGGCACTATTCAGCAAGGCCTTTCGGGCTGGGATCTTCTGGCCCACCACTCGCGCAGATGCCCACACATTGGTCCAACATTGCGTCGGATGCCAGCTCTTTGCAAATCAAATTCACATGCCCCCCATGACTCTTCAGACGATACCGATCAGCTGACCTTTTGCGGTCTGGGGACTAGATATGGTCGAACCACTCAAAGGGGGACCAAGAAAAAGAAATATCTACTGGAAATGGTGGATAAATTCACTAAGTGGATTGAGGCAAAACCAGTAACTTCAGCCAAGTCCAGGCCAGTCATCGACATTCTATCCGGCGTGGTCCACCGTTACGGTGTCCCCCACAACACAATAACGGATAGTGGATCCAATTTCACGGTGCAGGAGGTCAAGGATTGGTGTGCTAATATGGGCATCAAGCTCGATTACACCTCGGTGTATCACCCACAGACCAATGGACAGGTCGATAAGACCTCGACTAGTCCGTTCCCTGAAAGAGTCCAATTGCCACTAGGTGGAGGAGCTGGACTCCGTATTGTGGGGCCTATGCACCACCCCTAATTAATCAACAGGATACACATTATTCTTTATGGTGTACGGGCAGAAGTAGTCCTCCCCCGCGACCTCATCCACGATGCACCTAGAGTGCGCATGTACGAAGAAAAGGAAGCTGAGCTAGATCTGCCGGACAACCTGGATGCCCTAGAAGGAGAGCGCGACATAGCTCAGGCCCGCTCCATTTTTTATCAACAGCAGGCCCGGCACTACCAGAGTAGGGAAGTTCGGGCGAAGGCATACAACATGGGCGAACTCGTCCTACACCTCCCAGAGAAGCAGAAGAACAAGCTCTCGCCCAAATGGGAGGGTCCCTTCATAATCGATGAGGTACTAGCAGGAGGAGCTTATTGTCTCTGCAACCCAGCGAACAATCGCCTCAAACGAAACCCATGGAACACAGCTCGGCTTTGGCGCTTCTATGGCTAGTCCGGTGTCGTCACTCCCACTATCCTTTTATACCTTATTATAGTTTTCCTTTTCTTTCTTTGTGTGGCTAGCACCTCCTAGGCTGTGTTCGGCAAAACTGAACTATTTTAAGCTTCCCTAGGGATACGTCTTCAAATGTACTACCCGGTTATGCCTGGGGGCTTCTTTAACGAAACCGATCAGTATACTTTGATGCATCTATTTGTCTCTGTCGTGTGTGCACCCTTCCGGTATCATTTTTATGCCACTATATGCATTAATTTGACTTAAGATTTGGTCAAGCTGGGTTGCCTCCTTCCTATGCTTACCCCTCATGTTCCCGATTGTTCGGCTAGGGGTAAAGGGAGCACCTCTGTGATTGTTACGACCGGGTCACCCGAGTACGTACCTCAGACGGGTGAAGCCGAATGCAAGCGTTCTGAAGAAAATAATTGGTCGGCCACAAGGGAAGTGAAAATGAATTGGTGATCATCACCAAAACCCGGGGTTATTTTCCCGAAGTTACCATCACCCGCCTACTGCGGGTATCCAGTTAAAATGTCTATGGTCAACTTGACAACCCGAAGAAAGGAACCCATGGAGGAACTATTTTCTCCGGATGATGTTTCTTATGTTAAACAGTAATATAACATAACTCTCCATGCGCGTTATGTCTGTTTGTACCTAATGGCTGGATTGCCTGGTTCTCCGAAATGATTTCCTGTTACCACAGGTCACATAGTATGGGACACTCCCCAGCCAATGGTGGAGGAGGTAGAAGCCGATGGCCGGTTAAGACAATGTTTAAAGCACGGGGGAGAATGTTTGATGTTAAGTACATAGATACATAGAATTAAACACCCTATTTCTGGTCAAGATTATCTATTATAGTATCCAGGGCGCAGTCTTCTTGAGAGATCCAAGTGACTAGCATCACTTGGTCAAACATCAAATGAAGCAGAACTTCCTGCCCGTCCAGTCCCACCAGCCCAACTTGAGCTAAATGCTCTGGGTCGAGTTTAGTAAAGCGTGTCTTCACCATCGCCCATGCCTCATGAGCTCCTTCTTGACAAGCCAACATCTTCCATAGCTCGAAGTGACGCCGAGCTCCTTTAAATTAGCTGGCCAGCTCGGCCATCCCTTTCGGAGGCGTCTCAGTCGGCCATAAGGCCTTGACCATGCTCGTCATAGCTTTCTTAGCTCGCTCGTGCACGACGGACAATTCCTTTAGCAGGTTCCCCCCGAACGAGCTAGCCTCTCCCTCGGGACGCCCGGTAAGGAGACCTAATAAGAGATGTGGCATGTTTCTCACATTCATATAAAGCACATAATCTGTGTACTCATAGAGTTAGATTTCACTCACCGAACATGCCACCTTTCAACATCTGGTTTTCTTCATGGGTGTGGCACCCCGATAGAGGGCCAACGCACGCCAACCCCAGGATAAGACATGGCGCACGTCAAAGACATGATACAGCAATTCTAGGCACAAAATGGCTTTATATATAAAATGGAGTATTACAATACTGTTGCTTACAACAATATTACATAGCTCCAAGGCTAACTAAATGGCAGCGAAGGTCTTGGTTTAGTGGCAACGATGTCTCTTGCTAGGCTCCACAACTCACAGGACTGGCTGGGTTACGATCTAGCATGACAGATCTTCTCCTGCAACTGGCCACGTGCAAGGCAAGGTGAGTACTTTGAATGTACTCGCAAGACAACCAAATATATAGCATCCAAACAAGCAGATGACAAAGCAAGCCATATGCTGTGCAAGAATTTATTCTAAACATGACATGGAATTAACAAGAAAACATGAATCAAACATGGCATAGCATACCCTCTAGCATTACTAATTATCATGTTGTAGCAAGATTACCTGGCATGACTAAATATCTAGCAGCATTGATCATCATGACATAACAGGGTTATCTAGCAAGATAACTACTGTAGTAGAGTATAGTAAAGTAAAGCATATTAAGTATACAATCCATATCCCGAACATTTTCATAATCCCATCTTAAACTGATCCAAATCCAAGTCTCTCGGTCATCTGACCATCTCCTCCATAGCCATCCCATGGCTAACATACCACATACTTGACAACATTTGATGTCTATGCAGGGCAGGTTCTTTCACCACTATTATCATCATTATGGTTGACTACCTAGTGAGGTCTGGACAGGCTGTCCAATACTGTGGACACGGCTATTCAAATAGATTTTACACTCTACAGAGGTTGCGCACTTTACCCACACTATGGAGCACTGACCTCGTGATCCCATTCGGGTGGACCAGCGTTGCTCCAACGAAACCTGCCTAACCCGTGACTCCTCCATCGTACCACCGACAATCATACCCTCCCAGGGTCATGTCCTGGGTGGCCCCTATGTCACTCTTGACACCTGCCACTGTCGTGGCCAACACAACTGTCCCAAACATGGACTCCCGGGCTAAACATACAACTGGGCTCACAAGGTTATCGCCGCCTACCTGATCAGAGCAGCACGCACGCATAACATTCCCTATTTGGTAGTACCGGTGAAAGAGCATGGAGTCAGACCAAGTCAAGGCCGTCCCATACTGGCAAATGAGGCTGCATGAATAAGCCCGGACAGGTGATTCTAGATCAACCGACTAAGTTTAGTTTATTCAATTAGCATCTCCATCATGGCACCATTACCTCAACAATTATAAATGTGGACAGCCACTTAACATCAGCACAGCAGAATCATAACAACGTTGACAAACATGGCGTGAGATCAAATCATGGAACTAACATGATAACGGTATTCAAAATATTGTTACTAGCATGGCAAGATATGCAATGGAAACAAGTCATGATATTAGATGAAAAGTAATGCTAACATCAGATGATATAACAGGTGTATGCAAGTGCAGACTAACAGGTGATACAGATGTACTACGATGAATACACAGGGTGCAAGAAAACTCATCATGCAAGTCCAGAGCTCATGATAAGAGGTTGGCTTGCCTGGGGGTGAAGGAATACACCGGGTGGAAGTGCGATAAAACTCCGGGAAGATTTGCCGGAAAAGTTTCCCACTCGAAGGAGGCTGATTAAGGGCAAGGGCAAAATGGTCATTTTCGTAGTGTGAAAACATTACAAAAATGATGGCATCGGAATGGGCTCGACGAACTGAAGACGTGGGTGTTGGTTTTACCTCAATCGGAGTTACGGTCGCGACGTTAGGACCGTTCGTTCGTTAAGCATAAAAACAGACAGAAAATTGTCCACTTCAGTGCTTAGCGAGTGAACATTCACTATTTAGTGCTTTCGGCCGGCAGCTGAGAAAAATGAAAGCGTATTTATAGAAACGCGTTTTCGAAACTGGGAAGCGCACTGTACAGAGGGCGCCTCCACTTACTCCAGCTGGGCCCAGCTGCTATCTCACTTACACGTAGGTCCCCCCTTATCTAATCTCTCTCTCTCCCTTCCTTCTCCCCTGGTCGCCTTCTCCCTCGACAGAAACAGAGGGGAGGCCGAGGCCGGTGAGGCTTCCGGCGACTAGCCATGTGAGGGAGCCTGCCGGCGGGCGCGGGAGCTCCGGCGCCGTGCGCCGCATCCAACGGCGGTCGCGGTACCCCGCGGAGTAGGCTGTAGTGTCGTGACCACTGACCGGGTCATGGTGGCTGACGTGCGTTGGTGGGGTGGCGCCGGCGAGCCTTCCGCGACCAAGAGGAGGACGGCGGCAGCCCTGAAAGCTCGTGCGGATGCTCTGGCCGCGGATAGAGGAGAAGGGGAGGGCCAGGGCGACGGGACGGGCTGAGGGGGATCGGGCAGAGCTTCGGCCATGGGAAGGCAGGGAGCTACTCGAGCTCGAGGGGAGGGGGTTGGGGCTGCTGGTGACCAAGGAGGGGCTCGGGAGTGCTACTTATAGCCACTGGAAGGGGCTCTGGACGCCGGTCGAGGTTTCAAGACGGAGGTTCCGTGGCGGCACGCTAGCGGCGCACCCGCTGTCGGCACGCCCGGCCAACGGACAAGCCTCCAAGGCCATCTGGGGACGGATGAGGGTACGTACGTCGCCGCAGACATCGGCACAAGGCTCCGGCACGAGCACAGGGGAAGGGACGTGACATCTCAGCACCGAACTCCGGCTGTAGCTGCATTTGGCGTGGTCACCACGTGGCCATGGCCTTGCCACGGTGCACTTGATGCCAAATGATGTCTGGGAGGTTCTCCACACATCGCTGAGTTGACCTATGCATCTGGAAGACACAGGGGAGCTCTGAGGTGACTAAACCAAGGTCAAACAGGTTCTAACAGCAAAGTTTGCACACGTGGTGTGGCCACCACAGTGCACCCCCTGGTCTGATCTATGGCATGGGTCAGTAATCCACTAAGGTAATGATTCTGCTAAAATCTCAGCACAAATGGACAAGGCTAGGTGGTACTTCCTTCACAAAGTGCCAATCTGGCCAGAAATGAAGATGATGATGCTAGAGTCAAATGGCTAGATTAAAATGGCCCAAATTTGGTAGAGACCAATGATTTAGGCATATGGAGGCACTGTAAAAATTTCATACCATTTGCATAAATAGAAATGGTACTTCCTTCACAGTGCTCTAATCTGGACAGAAACTTGGAAAATTTGCTGAGGAAACTTGGCTTAATGAAATTGGCTGGTTTTTTGTATCCGGGGGTAATATCTCATAATGAATCACCATGCAAAATTTCAGCCCAAGGAGATCAAGGAATCAAGCACTTCCTTTGCAAACTAGAAATCTGGACAGAATTTGCAAAGTGGTGTTGTGCTCAAAATTTAATGGGTGGGACTTGAGATCTTGATGGAAATGGTGAATATATGGGTAGGACAAGCTCCACAAATTATTCAGAATTTTCCGTAGATACCAAAATGGTAGTTCCTTTGGAAAGGCCCCAAATTGATATATTGGCTTTAAATAGGAAAAAGCAATTTCCCTTATTTAATTATGGCCAATATTTTTATGTGAGCTTAGTATGATCACAAACAATATCTCCACAAGTTTTCATGAACTTTGGAGATAGATAGATATTTTCCTGGATTTAATTCCTCCGAAAGGCAGAAAAAGGAATTAATTCTAGATGAAAAATATTGCATATAACTTGGCAACATTTTTGCACATCTAGGGCTTGATGCCCCAGGAGATGCCCCAGGAGCTTGGCTCTCTCTTGCTCCCGCGCTATTCCGTGTGCGGCTAGGCACTGCACACGCCTAGCTCCTGGGGCATAAAGCACCCTACGGCGATAGTACGCGGCGTGCACGGGACCAACGCAGAGAGCACTCCCATCACGGGCCAGCGCCGGTCGGCACTGCTCGCGGATTCGCCTCCTGGATGCCGGTGATCGAGTGACGTGCGGTGTTGGGGATATAACTATTGGGTTTAACCCGCCCAGGAGGGGCCGGGTTAAGCCCCTGGCGGTTCATAAGACAAAGCCCATGAAGATGCTTAAGACGGTAGTTCATTACGCGGACTCATCGAGGGCCTGAAGCCCAAGGGCGACTTAAGGCCCAAACAAGTGTAAACCGCCGTATGTGTATGACTTGTATTATAAGGCATGTACTGTTAGTCACCGAGCCGGACACGTTGTTTCTGAGCCGGCCGAGACTCCGTGAGCCACCAGGCGTCAACCTGTGTATATAAAGGGATGACCCGGCGGCGACTTAAGGGGGAAGAGATCGAAAGCTAGGTCAAGCGGATTCGCTCCCTGGTAATCGAGACATAAGCAATACCACCTCAACTGGACTAGTCTTTTACCTTCACCACAAGGGGCCGAACCAGTATAAACTCCTTGTGTCCTTTGTCCCGTTTAACCCCTTTAAGCTAACCCTATTGCGATGGCTCCACGACTACGTCCTACTGCTAGGACATCTGCCGTGACAATTCCACGACAGTTGGCGCCCACCGTGGGGTCAGCGCATGGTGGTTTGGAGTTCTTACAGGGCAACTTTGAAGGGATCAAAGGATACGCTGTAGGCCGGATGACCAAGAGTCGTCGCGGCAAGCTTTACATCGACGACGCAGGCTGGGGCGCCGAGGCCGGCTCAATCGAGTACGGGTACCGGGTCCCCTTCGGCGGGATTCACGTCTTCATTGGCAAGATCGGTGAACCGGGCCCTGAGCCGGACATCTGCACCGACATCGTCGAGGTGGCTCAGTGTGCGCGACCTGCCCGGGTTCAACCCGCCGTGAAGCACGCCTTCATTGGATTCATCCATGGGGCGGAATTTGAGGAAGGATCTGTGTCTGGCGGTGAGACGGCCATCTATTCTGATGGTGAGTTTTCCACGGGCGAGACTACTTCATTGTATCAACTGCAAGACGGCAGGCTTGGGGGCTGTTCCGATGGCGATAGTATTCTGGACCCCCATAAGCCGCCGAACCGGGTCGCGATTTTCATGGCCGGTACACAGCCAGGGAAGAATTCTATGACTGCAGCAGCAATGATTTCCGGAACAGCAGCGGCAACGGCGGCCGGGGCAGGAGGCCCTGTGCGCCCGCCGGCTCAGGTCTTGTCCGACTTATTGGACACTTTGACAGCATTGTTGACAGCAGAGGTTAATCTGGAAAATCAAGCTCAGCATAACGCGGAAGTCGCGAAACTGCGAGATGGGATCGCTCAGGCCAAGGGAGATCTGGCGGCTGAAGATGCAAGGATGACTGTGGAGCGGGCTGCTCTGGATGCTCAGGCACAACGGATCCAGGCTGATTCCTTCCGGCTCTCGTTGGATCAGAACGCTTCAAACGAAATCATGAGGAGAAGGCACCGGAGTCGTCTGCCTCCAGTTTACGAGGCGAGGAACCTCTTCAACACACCTGGTGCAGGGACCAGTGACCCGCCAGAGGTAAACTGGATGGTAGCCGCACCTAGGACTGGGGTGCCGGCTCAGCCACGCACAACGGATCCATCTCGTCCGAATAATATCCCACCACAGCATGTGCCGACACCACCGGGTCATTATTCTAACCCTTTGGATAATATGATTGCTGCGGCAACACGACTGGCGGCTCTCCTAGTTGAAGGCGAGTCTCCAGCTGTGGTTGAAACGCGGAGGGCTAGAGAACTTCTTCAGACGGCACTGGTACAGCAGGAGGCTTATTCTTACAGTCGTGAGAGGATTCACTCGACCCCTCGCCCGAGCCGGAGTTATAGCAGACACATAGACTCACCGGCCATTTCAAGCAGTGATAGGCATCATAACCAGCCTCGTGGAGATGACCCGGCGCGTGATGGTGCTTAGAATTTGGTGGACCAGGGCAGGGCACGCCGAGAGGCTGAGCTGGCGGCTCAGCAAGCCGCTCAACAGCATCTTCCGGTTTATCCGGCAAGTTCGGTGGAGACAGGGGTAACCTCCAAAACCTTGGGAGTGTCGTGTTTGGTTCCGGCTTTGCGTAATGTGCGTTTGCCTAAGGATTTCAAGGGCCCTCGTAAAGTGCCTAATTACACAGCCGACTTACCCCCTAAGGCATGGGTTGAGAGTTATGAGATGGCAATGGAGCTGTTGGATGTTGACGTTGCGGCATGTGCTAAGTATTTTACGATGATGCTGGAAGGGACAGCCCGTACTTGGTTGAAAGGACTGCCAGCCAATTCCATTGGGTCATGGGCCGAGTTAAAAGCCCGGTTTACCCAGAATTTCAAAGATACGTGCAGGCAACCTATGTCAATTGTGGATCTGGACTCCTGTGTCCAAGAAGAGGGCGAGTCAACAACCCATTGGGTACGTCGGGTCTCGACTATCCTGCACTCATCGGATCGTATCAATGCCGGCTCAGCAGTCTTAATGTTAGAGAAGAATTGTCGTTTTGCGCCCCTTAAGCAGAAGCTAGGGCGACTCAAGCGCCATTGCAGCGACATGGGTGAGCTGATGGCGGCTCTAGTTAAATATGCCGACTCTGATAGTACCAAGGACCCCGAGTCTGATGATGAGAAGCCGGGAAAGGGAAAGAAGGTAGCAACGCCAAGGGGCAGCAGCATAACCCGGCAAATCAGGGGGCAATGGTAAGCGCAAGGCTGATAATAATTTGGATTTTCTGGCTAATACTAACACGCAGAATAATGGTCAGCATCGTAAGGGTAGACCCCCCCCCCCCCCACAGGTTGGGGGGTCAGGTTTTGATCTCGAGCTGCAGCTGAATAAGCCCTGCCCGAGGCATGGTACATGGGAGAGGCCGTCCACTCACCTCTGGAAAGATTGCTTCATTATGAAGGAGTACAGAAATTCCAATCTTTTTCAAGACAATCATGGGCCGGGCGGCGGCTCAGGTTCCGGCTCTCACGGTCCGGGTTACGGTGGTGGTGGTTCTAATTCCGGTTCTCAAGGCCACGGAAATCAGGGTGGTTACAACCAACAGAATAATCAGGGGAATCAGCAGCAGCAATCTGGTTATCAGAGTAACACGAAGCAGTTGAATAGTGGGCAGTACCACGTTTTCACTACAAATCTATGCAAGCGGGATCAGAAGCTACATAAGAGGGCAGTGAACACCGTTGAGCCGGTGGTTCCCCGTTACTTGCGATGGTCTGAGCAGCCCATTGTATGGAGTCGTGAGGATCACCCGCCCCGGGTTGATAATCCGGGTCACTTGGCACTGGTGGTGGCACCTCAGGTCGGAGGATACAAATTCACCAAGGTACTCATGGACGGGGGTAGCAGCATCAATATTCTTTATTATGAAACTTTCCGTCGCATGGGATTAACTGATAAAAATCTTAAGCCGTCAAACACTGTTTTTCACGGTGTAGTTCCTGGTAAGTCGGCATACCTAGTTGGTAAAATAGCTCTAGAAGTGGCTTTTGGAGATGAGTATGATTCCAGATCTAAGATATTGACCTTTGAAGTGGTTAAGATCCAGAGCCCTTATCATGCTCTGTTTGGACGGCTGGCTTACGCTAAGTTCATGGCAAGGCCTTGTTATGTTTACTTACAGCAGAAGATGCCGGGTCACAAGGGCACTATAATAGTGCATGGGAGTCACAAGATAGCCTTGGAGTGTGAAGAAGGTGACGCTGCATATGCTGAGTCTGTCTGCGCAGCAGAGGAATTAAAGTTTTATAAAGACAATGTTGACCTGAAAGATATAACAACTTTGAAAAAGCCAACTATGGAGCATGATCCGGCCTTGAAGTTTAAGTCTGTAGATGACACGAAGCTGGTTGACTTTGTTCCTGGCGACTCATCCAAGCAGTTCAGCGTCAGTGCTAATCTGGATCCAAAATAGGAAAGCACGCTCATCGACTTCATCCGTGAGAATCGGGACATCTTTGCATCGAAACCTTCTGACATGCCAGGTGTACCAAGGGAACTCACTGAGCACACTCTTAATATTGATCCAAGGTTTAAGCCGGTCAAGCAATTCCTTCGTCGTTTCAATGAAGAAAGGTGTAAGGCCATTGGTGAAGAAGTGGCCCGGCTCTTGGCCGCTGGGTTCATTATTAAAGTTTTTCATCCTGAGTGGTTGGCTAACCCGGTGTTAGTACTTAAGAAGAATGGCAATTGGTGTATGTGTGTGGATTACACAAATTTAAACATGTCTTGTCCGGCTGATCCTTTTGCTCTCCCCCATATTGATCAGATTATTGATGCTACGGCGGGTTGTGAGCGTTTGAGCTTTTTGGATGCTTATTCCGATTATCATCAGATTAAGATGGCAGTTAAGGACCAGGAGAAGACAGCTTTCATCACTCCGTTTGGAGCCTTCTGTTATGTGTCTATGCCTTTTGGGCTCAAGAGCGCCCAGGCGACTTACCAACGGTGTGTGCAAAATTGCCTTCATGATCAGATCGGGCGTAATGTTCATGCTTACGTGGATGATATTGTGGTGAAGTCTAGGAAGAAAGAGACCCTGATTGTTGATTTGAAGGAGACTTTTGACAATCTCCGGGTTTATAAGATGATTCTTAACCCGGCCAAGTGTGTTTTTGGGGCACCAGCTGGCAAGCTTTTGGGTTTCCTGGTTTCAGAATGGGGTATTGAAGCTAACCCGGAGAAGATAAAGGCTATCACCTCTTTGGCTAAATCAGCGTGTATTAATGATGTTCAACGTTTGGCAGGTCGTATTGTGGCCTTAAGCCAGTTCATAAGCCGTTTGGATGAGAAGGCCATCCCTCTTTACCAGATGATGAAGACGACAGATCACTTTGTTTGGAGTGATGCTGCTAATCAGGCATTTGAGGACTTGAAGAAGCAGTTGGCTGAGCCGCCCGTTCTTGCTGCTCCTATTAACAAAGAGCCTTTATTGTTATATGTGGCTGCTAATAGCCGAGCTGTCAGTGTAGCCGTTGTGGTGGAAAGGAAGGAGCCAGGCAAGGAGTATCCGGTTCAACGGCCGGTTTACTACGTCAGTGAGGTACTTATTGAGTCCAAGCAGAGGTATTCGCATTGGCAGAAGCTCGTCTATGGGGTATTCATGGCTAGTCGAAAGCTCAAGTAATATTTTCTGGGTCATCCCATCACTGTGATAAGTTCTGCCCCCTTAGGGGATATCATCCAAAACAGAGAAGCCACAGGTCGGGTAGCCAAGTTGGCCATTGAGCTTGGGCCTCATGGTTTGAAGTATGTGCCTCGCACGGCTATCAAGTCGCAAGCACTTGTGGATTTTATCAATGATTGGACCGAATTGCAGATGCCTGAGGAAAGGCCGGATAACACATATTGGACTATTCACTTTGACAGATCCAGACAGTTGGAAGGCTTGGGGCTGGAGTCGTCTTGACCTCCCCATGAGGTGATAAATTCTCTTATGTTCTATGGTTAATGTTCCCTTGTACTAATAATGCAGCTGAGTATGAAGCCCTGCTCCATGGTCTTTGGATGGCTAAGGAAATGAACTTAAGCCATGTGAGGTGTTTTGGCAACTCAGATTTAGTGGCTCAGCAAGTCTCTGGCACTTGGGATTCTAAGGATCCACTCATGGCGGCTTATCGTCGAGAGGTTGATGCTATTGCGGGTCACTTCAAGGGTTATCAAGTTGACATGTTGATCGCAGGAAAAATGATGCAGCTGATGCTTTAAGCCGGTTAGGGTCTCAGTGTAAGCCGGTGCCACCTAACACTTTCCTGGATATTCTGCATAGCCCTTCTGTCAAGTTGCCTACAGAGGAGGATCTTGCTATTACTGACCCGGAAGCACAACTGGTGGCCGCTCTTCATGCTATTCCTGATTGGACAGTTCCATATTTGGCTTATATGACACGGGGCGAGTTACCTGAGGATGAAACTTTGGCCAGGCAGATAACCCGGCAGTCCAAGTCAATGACTATTGTTCATGGAGAGTTGCATCATCGCAGTGTCACAGGGGCGTTTCAACGTTGTGTTTCTCCTAAAGAAGGCTATGAGATTTTACGAGAGATTCATGAAGGAGATTGTGGTCATCATGCCGGTTCTAAATCTCTTGTAGCCAAGGCTTTCCGTCACGGATTTTATTGGCTGATGGCTCACACTGATGCCGAGGATCTAGTCAGTAAATGTGATGGTTGTCAGAAATTCTCACGATGAGCTCATGTGCCGGCTCAAGAATTGTGGATGGTTTTGATTACTTGGCCGTTTGCAGTCTGGGGGCTTGATATGGTTGGGCCTTTCAAGAGGTACAAGGATAAAAAGACGCACCTCTTCGTGGCGGTTGACATGTTTAAAAAGTGGGTTGAGGCAGAGCCGGTCAGTAAATGTGATGCGGCAACGGCAGTTCAATTCATCAAAAAGGTGATTTTCTGTTTTGGTTTTCCCCACAGTATTATAACGTATAATGGCACTAATCTATTCAAGGGTGCTATGAAAGAATTTTGTCAACGTGAGCATATCCGGCTTGATGTATCATCAGTGGCTCACCCCCAGTCCAATGGTCAAGCTGAGAGAGCTAATCAAGAGATCCTGAGAGGCATCAAGCCCCGGCTTATGGTTCCTTTGCAGAGGACGCCGGGTTGTTGGGTGGAGGAGTTACCCTCAGTGAAATGTAGTATCAATACTACCCCCAATAGATCTACGGGTTACACGCCTTTTTTCATGGTTTATGGAGCTGAGGCGGTTCTCCCTAGTGACATCCGTCATGACTCGCCCCGGGTGGCGGCTGATGTTGAAGCTGACAATGAAAAAGCACGTCAGGATGCACTTGACCTGTTAGATGAGGAGCGTGACCTTGCGGCGGCTCATTCGGCGATTTACCAACAAGATCTGCGCCGTTATCACAGCCGCCGGGTTAAAACCAGAACCTTTCAAGAAGGTGACTTGGTACTCCGGCTTATCCAGGATCAATCTGATATGCACAAGCTATCCCCACCTTGGGAAGGGCCTTTTTTGGTCAGCAAAAATCTGAACAATGGATCATACTACCTTATCGATGTTCGAGGCCGTAAGGACTCACGCACGTCGGAGGAGGAGACCCGCCGGCCGTGGAATATTGCTCATCTTCGGCCTTACTATACCTGAGCCACCGGCCCTCCTGATGTACATATTTTGACAATGTATATATTATAATCAACATAATAAAGCCGGCATCCCTGATAATTCAGGGCCTCTGTCGTTTCATTTCTCAGAAATTGAGTCTTTATTACTACTTTATATGATTATTTAAAGGCTGGATGCCGAGTTACAGGGGCCAAAGAGAGTTTGTTGCATAGCACAACTCTAACATAGGTGCCAAGTGAGCACAGCTCAGAAATATATCACTTGGGGGCTTCCTGCTCATCGAGCATAGCTATGACTACCCTTGTTGATCCGGCGTATACGCCTGGAATATCATGTTACTCGGGGGCTCTTTGTTCAACGGACAAGAGTTTTTATGACCCTTGTAACAGGCTTAAAAGCCAAGCTTGGAAGCCAGGTGTATTCACCTAAAAAACCCAGGTTATCCTGCCTTTTTAAGTCTGCCACTCCACTCAGGTAATCCTGGAACGACCCGCCGTACTTTTGACAAGTCAATCTTATACAGACCTTGAACTTGTCAAGGTTAAAACGACGATTGGTTGTGTGAGGTCCGGCTTATAAGGTTTGTATGAAGGTTTAACTAAGTGGCTATGCGGCCCTTGAAAGCACTTGTGTTTTAGGCCTGGTCGCCTATGAAAGCCTTGATTTTTTGTTGCTTGATTTGAGCATTTTGTTCTTTTTCTGTGACTTATTAATACATGGTTAAAAGCCTATGAGGGTTATGATGCCTCATGGTTTATACATGAGACTACCCGGTGTTTATTAACCCGGACTGGCTTTGGACTATAAGTCGCCAGTATATGATGATATTAAATACTTGGAAGCATTGTGCTCCGAGTTTCGGTATATTCCCCTTTGCTGCATACGGTGTTGTAAGACGGCAGTATATGACAATTAAGAAGGGCATTATGTGCTCAATCTTTTTTGGGTTGACACCCTTACTGCACTGGTATGATAAACCGACAGTATAATCGAATATTACAATCACGAGTTGTTTACATAGGGTATTATGACCCATCTTGCGGTAAACCGCCAGGACACTTGTGATCTGTTTGTATGCAAGAACAGACTCAAGGTGATGGTATTATAAGCATAACAGATTTTACTTTGGCGGATCAGCAATGTTTGCACAACAAAACATGCACGATGGCATGGCAGATCAAGAGTTTCAACTGGCCTATTACAAAGGCATCTGATGCCCCAAAGGAATAACTATCTTAGCAGTTTTGACAGAAAAGTAGACATTAAGCCGGCCAACGGCTTATGATTCTTGGCCCTGCTGAGCTGAAGATTGCGGATTGTCCAGCGCCGGCTCATCTTCCCCCTCTTCACCCAATGGCTGGAAGTCAGTGGTTGCCCAGTCGATCCCGGTTAAAGCTCTGAATACAGCTTCATCACTTATAAGTGTCGATGGATCAATATCAGGGGCATAAGTGTGCTTACGGATTGGAGGAGTCAGGCCAAGAACATCGTGAGTCGGCGCTTTGGTCTTCTTATTATTGGCATCGTAAGCCGGCTGGTAATGTGTAAGATCACTATCTGCAGCCAGTTTACTGGCCAGAGGAAGCATTTCCCTCATAATGGCGGCGAAGTCATCTACGCTGAAGGGTGACCCATCTTCTTTTATGCTCGGGCAGCCATTTGCTAAGTCTGCCAGCTCAAGGTCAGCTAGCCACGCTTTGGCCCGGGTTAGCGCGGTCAGTGCACCGGCTCGCGCAGCTGAGTTCTTTAGCTCTTCAATCCGTGCAGGCAGCATCGATAGCTTCTCCAATGTATCCTTGATAAGGGTTGGAGCCGGTTTGTTGTGAGTCGCTGTGCAGATAACCCGTTGTGTCACAGTATATAACTGTTCTATGAGCGTATAGGTGGCTTTCAATTTTTTTCGCATATCTGAGCCAAGATGGGTAACCCGGGGTCCTGTTTTCATCAAGAACGTTTGTAAGCTGGAGCACATCGGTTAACATATGTTAAAAAGATTAAGAGATATTTACCAAAAACGGCAGTAGTCATGGCATTTATTTGCTGTTTTAAGCCGGCAAGCTCTACAGTTATCGGTTTAAGGGCTGCTTTCTGTGTATCCCAACCAGTTTGTTCAGCTTTGAAACTTTCCTTCAATTTTTCCATCCTTGCTAAGGCACTAGTCAATTCATCCTTGGCCTTGGAGGTCTCTTCTTGTTGAGACTTGATATTTTCTTTAAGGTCGGTGACTTGGGATTCTTTACTGCTAAGCTCAGTCTACAAGAGGTAAAACAGTAAATGAGAGGCAATGAATTTATTGGAAGTCCTAAGCACAATACAGGTATCATACTTAGCACTTGGGGGCTAATGTCTATTGCTTCTTAAAACTACTATGAAGTCCCAAGGACAATACAAGTATTATGCTTGGCACTTGGGGGCTAATGCATATTGCTCTTGTCAAAAATGAACTCATTCACTGACCCGGACAAACGGTAATGATCCGGCATACGAAGGTTATAAATGGGATTATGAATCTCCTGCAAGGCGATTAGTCTCGACTCAACAGATTTGTTAAAGCCGGCCCTTGGGGGCTACAGATGCAAAGTTGAAGTGCTGGTATTATAAAGTCCCAGTTCATATTGCAAATATAAACCGGCCCTTGGGGGCTACTGGAGTTGATCTATGCAGCTGTTGAAGTTTACAACACATGTTATTCTATCATATCCAATAAACTTGACGGCTAAGGGGAAGAAGATTCATATAACAAGGAATTGCAGTGTTTACCTTATAGCGCTCCGTCATCAAGTTCACTAAGCCGGCCTCAAAGTCACGGTTAGTGTATAGACGGTTTAAGTAACCAGAGTGGAGGTCTTGAGCACTGAAATGAGTATAGCTCTCCAAGTCTGTTTTCCACTTACCTTTATCTTCAGCACAAATTTCTTCTTTAGCGTTGTGCTTAGACAAGACAGTAGGTTGACCCGGAGCTGTGAATCCAAAGCCGGTGACAACAACGTCATCAGTCTTCTCCTCGGCAGGTTTGATTGGGTTGGGCGTCTTAGAGAGAGCCGGTTCAGTGTCCATATCATTTGGAGAAACTTCATGATCTTGTGGTGGAGGATCATTAAGGGTAGCATCAGCAATTGGGCTAGTAGGTTCTGACTGTTGTTTTTCCGGTTTAGATTGGTTAGAATCCTCGACCGGCTTATTCATTTTAGCCTTCTTGCTGGGTTTTGCTTGGCCCCTGGGAATAAGAAACAGAAAGAGGTCAGTATAAATGATAGATATAAGGTTTAAACAGTTGAATATATTTTTACCCAGGTACAGTCTTGAAAGTTGGGATCTAAGTTCCCGTTGACTCGCCAGAAGAAGAATGAGGAGTCCCCTGATAGTTTGAATCAGACGGGTTAAGAGGTTGTCGGAAACGACCCGCCTTGGGATAAAGTATATCAGCAGGAAAGACCTCTGGGCGGCATTTGCGAACCGGTGTATTCGGTAAGCCAGAGGAGGTGATTCGTCCACCACTATGCCGGGTGATTCGACGAGCCTCGTATTGCTATTTCTTCAAAAGAAAGTTGGGATCCAAGTGAGCTAGAGGGTGAGAAAAGCTTACTTTCCGGCTTGCTTGTCGAGTTTTCTGTGTTGGCAGAGGTTCTGAGCCGGAGGAAAGAATAGTTACCTCTGCGTCACCTGCACGGCTGGCCTCTGCGTCGTCCTGATAACAATCATTGTTAATGAGATGTACAAAAAAGGAGCCAAGGGAGTCAAGTTCTACCTCTGACTCATTATCATTGTCATCATCAGTGTTTATGTCGGTGGCCTTCTTGGTAGCTTTCTTGGTGGCTTTGGTTTTGGTCCGAGCCGGTTTGGCCGGTTTATCCTGCGTTTTCCTCTTCCAAAATTGATCGTCAGCCTGTTAAGATTGAAAATATTATAAGTAGGCATCAAAATATGAGTTAAGCAGAAGATGTGCAAATCTTACAGCTGGCGGCTTGTTGAAAGTGCAGAAAGGACTAAGTCCGGTTTTGTTGCACTCCTTTACAGGCTCATTTAGCAGTTTTTTGGTGGCTTCGGTAATTTCTGCATCAGACAGTTGAATGTCACAATGGAGCTGAGGGTCTTTTATGTCACCAGTGTATTCGCACATTAAGCCGGGGCGACGGCTTAATGGCAAGATACTCCAAGACAGCCAGCACCGGAAAAAATCAACACCGTTTAAGTCATTGGCCATAAAGGCTCTGAGCTTTGAAAAGGTTGGTGCGTACTTGGACCGTTCCTTTGCATCAAGCCATTGGGGGAGTGGATGTTTGTTGCTAAGTCGGTGGTCACGGTAACCAGGTAGAGGATTCTCACCGGCTGGAGATGTATCTTGACAATAGAACCAAGTTTGGTTCCACTCTTTGGGGTGACTGTGGAGCCTGGCATGGGGAAAGCTGACTTCTTTCCTTTTTTGAATTGAGACTCCACCAAGTTCTTGGCATGGTCCGTCGAGAAACTCTGTTTGGCGGTTTAAGTAATAGAACTCCGTGAATAAGTCAACTGTGGGCTCTTCTTGAAGATAAGCTTCACAGAATACTTGGAAGTTGCAGATGTTAGATACGGAGTTGGGTCCGATGTCTTGAGGGTGCAATTGGAGGAAATGAAGCACGTCACGGAAAAACTTTGAGCCGGGTGGGCTGAACCCTCGGCCCAAGTGATCAGCAAAAACAATCACTTCTCCATCTTTTGGTTGAGGAGGAACTTCTTCGCCAGGAGCTCTACAATGGATGATCTCTTTTTTGGCTAAAGCTCCAGTGGCGACAAAGTTGTTCAGTTCTTCTTTTGTAATCCGAGATTTGACCCAATTGCAAGACGTATATGTCTTAGCCATTTCTTTTCAATGATCTGAGAGAAAGATTAGGCTGGTTCAAGATTACATGGTTAAGCCGGCTTAAGGTTAAAAAGCAAACAATAATGAAGCATGAACAGGTGCTAAGCCGGAAATTGGCATTACAAAGTTACAAGGAACCATTGGCGGCTTAAGAGGGTACTAATGATACCTGGCGGGTAACCATTTCTGAGTTAAGCCACCCAGACAGATATTGAAAGTATAGATCTGAGGATGGAAAAATCGCTAAGTGTTGAGAAAAACAAGTTTCACAGATTGATGCTATGATTTTGGATCTGTGGCACTTCAATTAATGAAAAAATATTCAGACCTAAAATACCAGTACTCAAGCAGTTCATGGGTCCAGATCGGTTTTCTTATGCAGAGGAGGTGTTCTAAATAGTAAAAAGGAGTGCTATGGTTACCACGGTATAGGAGGAGCACCAATTTCGAATCAAAATCGCAAACTGCAGTGGAAAGCGAAGATGAACTCTGATGAACTCGTCAAAACCCTAATGGATATATGGGAGAAGGAAGAAGGAGAACTAAGTAGGGCTGTTGAACAGCGGAGGTGCACGGACGAAATCTGGTCAGATCAGGTCGATGCAGCGGCCGTTGTTGGAGCAGAGGTGAAGGCCGACGGCGGCGGCAGAGCTCGAGTGCTAGGGCGTCACGAGCTGGAAGACAGAGACGAAGAGGCAAGGGGGGAAAGTGAAAGGGACCCCCGGTCCTATTTATAAGATAACAGGATAAGTGACATGCACGGGAATCGAGGAGGCCAAAAAATGGATATGGCGGCACAGATGCCACGATTTTCGGAGATTCATTAAAACAGAAGATTTATTAAGATTTGAGTTTTGTGCCGTATTAATGACGGGTGATGTCATGGCGGGTTACCATGATCCTAGAAGATGACGCCACGGTGAGTTACAAGGTTTCACAAGAGTAATGAGGAAGGATTTTTTTTTCCTAAGTGTTGAAGATTGATATGAAAAAGTTCAAATCAACCTGGGGCCTAACGTTGGGGATATATCTATTGGGTTTAACACGCCCAGGAGGGGCCGGGTTAAGCCCCTGGCGGTTCATAAGACAAAGCCCATGAAGATTCTTAAGACGGTAGTTCATTACGCGGACTCATCAAGGGCCTGAAGCCCAAGGGCGACTTAAGGCCCAAACAAGTGTATACCGCCGTATGTGTATGACTTGTATTATAAGGCATGTACTGTTAGTCACCGAGCCGGACACGTTGTTTATGAGCCGGCCGGGACTCCGTGAGCCACCGGGCGTCAACCTGTGTATATAAAGGGACGACCCGGCGGCGACTTAAGGGGAAGAGATCGAAAGCTAGGTCAAGCGGATTCGCTCCCTCGTAATCGAGACATAAGCCATACCACCTCAACTGGACTAGGCTTTTACCTTCACCGCAAGGGGCCGAACCAGTATAAACTCCTTGTGTCCTTTGTCCCGTTTAACCCCTTTAACCTAACCCTGTTGCGATGGCTCCACGACTAAGTCCTACTGCTAGGACATCTGCCATGACAATTCCACGACACGCGGTTCTCCTGGACCTCGCTCACCGTACACCGGACTTGGGCTATAAAACGACCGCAGTTTCTTCTTCCTCCACCTCGCATCTCACCTCTTCTTCCTCTTCTCCTTTTCCTTCTGGTTGCAGGAGCGTGAGACAAAGCGTTAATAGCGGTCGTGGGTTCGTAGCTAATCACTATCCTCATGGTGAGTCTGCTGGCAGCATTGGTTGGCTTCTCGCTGCTGCTGTGTGCGATGATCCTCGATGATCACCGGGCTGCCGCTAACCGAGAGGTGGCTGGTGATCATCTACGCCGTCTTAAGCCGGCAGAATAAGTGCGGGCTGCGGCGGGGCAAGGGGGCGGCTGGGCAACATCAGACAAGATGATGACAGAGGCACCACTGAGTCTGTGGTTAGTGCGGTGTGGTCAGCAGAGCTCTACCAGTGTGGAGACCACACTGCTGGTTTCTCCTCGCTGAACGACATCCACAACGAGTGGGGGTTGAGGTAGAATCGGGGTTTAGATCTTAGATTGGAGGGGTTGTAACGGTTTATGTTGCAATAAAGTTTCTCAGAATTTCTCCGAGATTGCAACCGGGTTCTGGGAAAAGATCTTGGGACCAGGGAAATTACTCGATAGGACTGGTTTTCTAGAACGCTGGGTTCGGGAAAACTGGCAAATGGAGTAAGCATAGATGGGTATGAATAGGTGGCTTTGCATTCTACCCGAGTACTGTGGCAATTGTACTCAGGAGAAAGAACTTGGCGTGCAGACATTGCTCACACGATACACATGCAATCCATTTAGACTAATATGCAGGTAAATGCAGAATGCACACCGTAGCAAAATACAGAAAGAGAAAAGAAACATATCGAGCAGATTACACTAAGGTGTTTCAATGCTAGTGGGTGTATGTACTCCTGGTATACATTCACCTACATCAGCTCGTATTTTATTAGGGACTCTGGGCGAGTCCAATGTTATTAGGTGTAAGTGCTCTACTGACTAAAATCTTGTTAAGAATCCACTGCCAGCTCTGTTAGACATTTCTGCTTAACAGAGAGACAGATGGACCAAACACATAGAGCAAACAGGCATACACAACAATACAACAACACATAGGCACAAGCAGTACAAGCATTACAAGCATACAACAAAGCACAACCTTACTAAGCAGTTAACAGCAACAACTCACTCCGAACTACAGGATCCTAATCCTAGACGAGAACGAAGAAACAGTCTTCGCAACACACACACTTGCGGCATATCCTGGCTTCTCTCACTGTCGGAGCCACAAATGGGTCTACCCTTGCTGGGGCTCTCCTGGGGGATGAAGGCTAAGCCAACTTCCATCTTCATCGTCGAACGCCATAATGGGTTGGGGCACAACTGCTTGGGTTGCAGCTGGAACTTGACGAAACACATCCCGACGACAAAGACGATGAATAGCTCTGGCAACATAACTTGGGTGGATGATGCCAGGTTGCCATGGGTTCACGGGCTACGAGGGTAGCACTGGCTGTGAGGGTGGCACTAGTTGTGAAGGTGGCACTGGGTTTGGCAGCAGGGGAAGGGTGGTCTGGGATGCAGCTTGACGGGCATCACAGTATGCTTCCGTAATAACCCGGGTGGTGTCACGGTCAATGGATTGGAACTCTCGAATAATGCCGGCAATTAGCAGTCCCTGGGCATCAACGAATTGAACCAGGCGAGCTACTGCCGGGTCGGCTTCTCCAGCTGCGCTGAAGAACTCGCAACCTGCTTCGGACGAAGCGGGAAAATAGTGGAACTCCCTCATCTCCGCTACTTGCGGAAACTGGAAGCGAAGACGGGTGATGGCTTCCGTAGCAGCTGTCTGTACAGCCAAAGCAGAGGTGGGAATCGGTTTGCCCTTAAAAACCAAGGGCTTCCCATCCTTTGCTGGACTTGGGCGGAGAAGCACCTTCGCCTCATATTGGCAAAGGTGATGGACGGGTTCCGATTGGAACACCAAATACACTGGGGTAGTATTACAGCTAAGGGCTTGGATGAGCATATTGGAAAGGATAGGAGGAAATCCGTCATAACCTTTGGCCACGGTTTGGCTATGGAATTTGTGCATTTTGGAAGAACTAGCCATGGCTGCTGGTTTGCGGATACTGGCCTGGGCTCTCTTGCGGGGATCTGGCTTACTGAATGGAGAGGGCTGCAGCTCACAGGTGAGAGAGGCTTAATTAGACAGTCGGGCTGGGACACACCAGCATGGCCTGGGTCCTTCTCATGCCGGGCAGAAGATACGCCGGCACGGCCGACGGCGGGGTAGGGTCGTGGTCCAATCCAAGGACGGCTGGGCGGGTGGACAGCTAAGCAGGGACACGTCCAATCTTACTGCGCCGCCTGTTGATCAACAGTGGCCATGTCGGATGCCAGGGATGGGTCAAATCTATTGGGGTCACTACCAGTCAAAAATAGGGGTGATTTGGTGCTAGGGTAACCTATAGCCAGCCTGGCTCTGATACCACGTCCTGTGGCACCCTGATAGAGGGTCGATGCATGCCAGCCACAGGATAAGACCTGGCGCATGTCAAATACATGATACAGCAATTCCAGGCACAAAATGGCTTTATATATAAAATGGAGTATTACAATACTAGTGCTTACAACAATATTACATAGCTCCAAGGCTAACTAAATGGCAGCGAAGGTCTTGGTTCAGTGGCAACGATGTCTCTGGCTGGGCTCCACAACTCACAGGACTGGCTGGGCTACGATCTAGCACGACAGATCTTCTCCTGCAACTGGCCACGTGCAAGGCCAGGTGAGTACTTTGAATGTACTCGCAAGACAACCAAATATATAGCATCCAAACAAGCAGATGACAAAGCAACCCATATGCTATGCAAGAATTTATTCTAAACATGACATGGAATTAACAAGAAAACGTGAATCAAACATTGCATAGCATACCCTTCTAGCATTACTAATTATCATGTTCTAGCAAGATTACCTGGCATGATTAAATATCTAGCAGCATTGATCATCATGACATAACAGGGTTATCTAGCAAGATAACTACTGTAGTAGAGAACAGTAAAGTAAAGCATATTAAGTATACAATCCATATCCCGAAAATTTTCATGATCCCATCTGAAACTGATCCAAATCCAAGTCTCTCGGTCATCTGACCATCTCCTCCATAGCCATCCCATGGCTAACATACCACGTTCTTAACAACACCTGATGTCTATGCAGGACAGGTTCTTTCACCATTATTATCATCATTACGGTTGACCACCTAGTGAGGTCTGGACGGGCTGTCCAATACCGTGGACGTAGCTATTCGAATAGATTTTACACTCTGCAGATGTTGCGCACTTTACCCACACTATGGAGCACTGTCCTCGTGATCCCATTCGGGTGGAACCAAATTGCTCCAACGAAACCTGCCTGACCTGTGACTCCTCCATCTTACCACCGACAATCATACGCTCCCAGGGTCATGTCCTGGGTGGCCCCTGTTTCACTCTTGACACCTGCCATCGTCGTGGCCAACGCAAATGTCCCAAACGGGAACTCCCGGGCTAAACATACAACTGGGCTCACAAGGTTATCGCCGCCTACCTGATCAGGGCAGCGCGCATGCATAACCTTCCCTAGTTGGTAGAACCGGTGAAAGAGCACGGAGTCAGACCAAGTCAAGGCCGTCCCATACCGGCAAATGTGGCTGCACGAATAAGCCCGGACAGGTGACTCTAGATCAACCGACTAAGTTTAGTTTATTCAATTACCATCTCCATCATGGCACCATTACCTCAACAATTATAAGTGTGAACAGCCACTTAACATCAGCATAGCAGAATCATAACAACGTTGACAAACATGGCGTGAGATCAAATCATGGCACTAACATGATAACGGTATTCAAAATATTGTTACTAGCATGGCAAGATATGGCATGGAAACAAGTCATGATATTAGATGAAAAGTAATGCAAACATCAGATGATATAACAGGTGTATGCAAGTGCAGACAAACAGGTGATACAGATGTACTATGATGAGTACACAGGGTTCAAGCAAAGTCATCATGCAAGTCCAGAGCTCATGATAAGAGGTTGGCTTGCCTGGGGGTGAAGGAATACACCGGGTGGAAGTGCGATAAAACTCCGAGAAGATTTGCCAAAAAAGTTTCCCTCTCGAAGGAGGCTGATTAAGGGCAAGGGCAAAATGGTAATTTTCATAGTGTGAAAACATTATGAAAATGACGGCATCGGAACGGGCTCGATGAACTGAAGACGTGGGCGTTGGTTTTACCTCAATCGGAGTTACGGTCGCGACGTTAGGACCGTTCGTTCATTAAGCATAAAAACAGATAGAAAACTGTCCACTTCAGTGCTTAGCGAGTGAACATTCACTATTTAGTGCTTTCGGCCGGCAGCTGAGCAAAATGAAAGCGTATTTATAGAAAAGCTCTTTCAAAACTGGGAAGCGCACTGTACAGAGGGCGCCTCCACTTACTCCAGCTGGGCCCGGCTGCTATCTCACTTACACGTGGGTCCCCCCTTATCCAATCTCTCTCTCTTCTTCCTTCTCCTCTGGTCGCCGTCTCCCTCGACAGAAACAGAGGGGAGGCCGAGGCCAGTGAGGCTGCTGGTGACTAGCCATGCGAGGGAGCCTGCCGGCGGGCGCGGGACCTCCGGCGCCGTGCGCCGCATCCTACGGCGGTCGCGGTACCCCGCGGAGTAGGCTGTAGTGCCGTGACCACTGACCGGGTCATGGTCGATGACGTGCGTTGGTGGGGCGGCGCTGGCGAGGCTTCCCTGACCAGGAGGAGGACGGCGGCAGCCCTGAAAGCTCCTGCGGATGCTATGGCCGCGGATAGAGGAGAAGGGGAGGGCCAGGGTGCTGGGACGGGCTGAGGGGGATCAGACAGAGCTTCAGCCATGGGAAGGCAGGGAGCTACTCGAGCTCGAGGGAAGGGGGTTGGGGCTGCTGGTGACCAAGGAGGGGCTCGGGAGTGCTACTTATAGCCACGGGAAGGGGCTCTGGATGCCGGTCGAGGTTTCGAGACGGTGGTGCCGTGGCGGCACGCTAGCGGCGCACCCGCTGTCGGCACGCCTGGCCAATGGGCTAGCCTCCAAGGCCAGCTGGGGATGGATGAGGGTCCGTACATCGCCGCAGACGTCGGCACAAGGCTCCGGCGCGAGCACAGGGGAAGGGACGCGACATCTCAGCACCGAGCTCCGGCTGTAGCTGCATTTGGCGTGGTCACCACACGGCCATGGCCTTGCCACGGTGCACTTGATGCCAAATGATGTCTGGAAGGTTCTCCACACATCGCTGAGTTGACCTATGCGTTTGGAAGACACAGGGGAGCTCTGAGGTGACTAAACCAAGGTCAAACAGGTTCTAACAGCAAAGTTTGCACACGTGGTGTGGCCACCACAGTGCACCACTTGGTCTGATCTATGGCATGGGTTAGTAATCCACTAAGTTAGTGATTCTGGTAAAATCTCAGCACAAATGGACAAGGCTAGGTGGTACTTCCTTCACAAAGTGCCAATCTGGCCAGAAATGAAGATGATGATGCTGCAGTCAAATGGCTAGATTAAAATGGCCCAAATTTAGGCATATGGAGGCACTGTAAAAATTACATACCATTTGCATAAATAGAAATGGTACTTCCTTCAAAGTTCTCCAATCTGGACAGAAACTTGGAAAATTTGCTGAGGAAAATTGGCTAAATGAAATGGGCTGGTCTTTGGTATACAGGGGTAATATCTCATAATGAATCACCATGCAAAATTTCAGCCCAAGGAGATCAAGGAATCAAGCACTTCCTTTGCAAACTGGAAATCTGGACAGAATTTGCAAAGTGGTGTTGTGCTCAAAATTTAATGGGTGGGACTTGAGATCTTGATGGAAATGGTGAATATATGGGTAGGACAAGCTCCACAAATTATTTGGGATTTTTCCTAGCTACCAAAATGGTAGTTCCTTTGGAAAGGCCCCATATTGATATATTGGCTTTAAATAGGAAAAAGCAATTTCCCTTATTTAATTATGGCCAATATTTTTATGTGAGCTTAGTATGATCACAAAGAATATCTCCACAAGTTTTTATGAACTTTGGAGATAGATAGATATTTTCCTAGATTTAATTCCTCAGAAAGGCAGAAAAAGGAATTAATTCTAGATGAAAAATATTGCATATAACTTGGCAATATTTTTGCACATCTAGGGTTTATGGGTGAAGGATGATCTTCGGAAATTTTGGTAGGATCAACTGAGCAAGAAAGATGATAGTTCCTTTGTAAACACAAAGGCAGGATTTCCAGTTCCGATATTTTGGACCTAGGGTTTCAGTGAGGTTCGGAGTTTACTAACGGGAACTTGTCTGGCACAAGAGCATGGGAAATTCATGGAGAGGTTGAGGATTGTCTCGATTCACCTGGTCACTCACCAGATTCCAGAGGAAAAATTTGGGAGAGAAAAGTTAGGAAAGAATAACAGCACAAAAATCGATAACCCGATTTTTGGGGTGTTACAATGGGCTTGTGCGAGCTAAGTATTTAAGCTCTCAATTTCTACAGCTTGTTGCTGGTTTTCCGCTTTAAGCTTGTTCTTTTCCTCATGACTTCGGGTTAATACTCGTCTGCCAACCTGGCGCTACTATTCGGCGAAACTTTGGGATTCTTTGGCCACGTCCAGGTCCTTCTGCAGTTGAGCTATGGACTCAGCTGCTATAAAGGAATCTTATGAATGCTAAAGCTTTTTACCCACCATGTGCTTCCCTGGTGAACTTCTTGACCTCCTCTAGTTCGGCCTTCGTAGCTGCCAACTGTGTTCGATATAGCTCAAGGTCCTCGGACAGTTTTTTGTTCTGTTCCCGCGAGGCCTGCACCATGCCACAAACATATGCACATTCAGATCCTTAACTCGACCGTTCCGCCCAAATTAAGGCTCAGGGGCTACTCAGTTAGGATTTCTGTTTGGTTATCAAAACCAATCACGTACCTGCATGTTGGTTGACAGAAGGTTGGCAAATCCCTCAAGTCTGGCTCATGCAGCTTCGGGCGGCTCTGAGCGCGTTGAACTCCTGTTCGGAAAATGCGGAATGACGCAGTGATTCCTTCCGCCGTCGATGATTCATCACACTTTCGGCTTCGGAGTTGGTAACCAAGACATCCTCGAGATACTCTGGAAGTTGGTCTGCGGCCTTCGCATTGACCTCGGCCCCTGCCGAAGACCTTGATTCGGGATTTCGTCCTGGCGCCTCCTTGACGTCCTCGGACGAAGGTGGTTGTACACGTCTCCTGTAGGTTCCAGCAAAGATTATGAGTGTTTGCAGCAGCTATAACAATGACCGAACTACGAGTTCAATGAATTACCCCTTGGTCGGGGGCGTGGTTGAAGTCGCTCCCGTGGCCGCCGCGCGCCTGGGAGATCTACTGTCGTTTGGTGCTCACGCAACCGGCGCCGCTCACGCCAATGCTCGGTGCATGGTGCGACGGCCCTTGCGAGTAGAAGTCAGCATACTCGAAATGATGGGAGGCGAACGCCCTTTTCGAGAAGAGGCCTTCTTGCTACTTACAATGAAGGAGGGAAGTGTCCCATGGTGAACGGCCAAAAGTGCCACTTTAGATCCATCAAGACTCTCCTGGTAGAAACCCCATCCTCGAAATCGATCGACGTCTCTGGATCATCGTGGAAGCTTAGGTCGTCGTTGCTACTTCTTGAGCTTGCGTTGATTTTTCCCTTGAAGAGGAAAGGGTGATGCAGCAAAGTAGAGATAAGTATTTCCCTCAGTTAAGAACCAAGGTATCAATCCATTAGGAGGCACAAGCAAGTCCCCAATATATGCACCTGCACAAAAGAGCAAACACTTGCACACAACATGAAAAAGGGGTTGTCAATCCCTTTTTTTTACCATAAGACAGTAAGGCAAAAGCCCTACTCTGTGTCATTTTTCATTAATAAAGAAATCGTTAAATAGTCTTACAATGGTTGATGGGGGAACAACCAGAAATGGTCTAGGAGTACACGAAAAAGGAAGAGAAAGGCCTGAAAAATTAAATATTATCAATCCAGGATGACATCCCATCCTTCAGACTAGGTTTGGCTCTCAATATGGTTAACTTGAAAGTTCTGGTAAAATCATATCTGCTTTCAGTGATTGAGCAAGGAATTCCTTCAAATATCAAGCCATTTCTTTGATTCCAGATGCTCCAGCTGCCGACAATCATAATTTCCATGAAATAAGCAAGATGGTATCTTTGTTTAGCATCAATTATCATATCATGGATATTCATATATGTGTTCCATTCAATACCAATATTCCACCAAAATCATTGACTGTATGGGCAATAAAAGAGAAGGTGAGTTCTATCTTCCATATCTTCAACATTGCATAAGACACGTTTAGTGGAATCAAGGTGCATACTTCTCCTAGTCAAAAGATCACATGTATTTATTCTGTCATTGAGCATAAGCCAGCAGAAGAATTTATGCTTTGGTAAACATCAAGATTTCCATATCCACTTGAATGGATCAGCAGCATCTTCATCTTTCATGAGATAGTTATAGATCTTCTTTGTCATGTTTGAAGAGTTGCCCCAATTGAAATTCCAGTTGTCATGATCGTTATTCTGTCTGATGTTATTTAACTGATCAGACAGCAGGTGCAACTGTTGATGGGCAGTAATGGACAGAGGTAGTTGAAATAAGCTATAATAATTCACCAATCATTTGGCTGTACAAATAGATATGTTCTCCTGTTGACTGAAGGAGTGTAATTCAGGGAACTTCAGTTTCATAATAGAGCCATTAAAGCTGTCTCCCCATAGCAGAGTAGAATTTCCTGATTTAACTTCACAGGAAGTCATATCTTTAAATAGTTCAAACAGTTTCATGCAATCCTTCCACCAAAAAGAACCTTTGTTGTTGTTGGAATGCGTTATTTCGTTGTTTTGGTGGTAAGCCTTCCAAATTAATTTGACCCATGGAACATCAATCTGATTTTAGAATTTGTATAGGTGTTTGGTAAGGAGGGCTTTATTTTGTACTCTTAAATTTAGGACACCAAGGCCTCCTTGTTGTTTTGGTTTTCATATCATATTCCAACTAGCCAGACATTTGCCTCTTTTATTAATCTCATTTCCATACCAGTGAAAATTTCTGCTTGATTTTTCAACATGATCCAATATGGTGAGATGAACTTTAAGGGAGCACATAGCAAATATAGGCAAGGAAGCAACGACAGAATTTATGTATGTTAGACTGCCAGACTGATTCATGAATCTAGCCACTCCAGACAATCTGTTATCAATTTTGGATATGACAGGAATAAGATCTATGACAGTAGGTTTGGTGGTGCCCATCGGCAGTCCTAAGTATGTAAAAGGAAGACTTTCAACATTGCATCCAAAAGTGCTTGCTAGCATAGAGACTGACTGGTGATCAATGTTAATGGGGATCATGGAGGATTTGTTGAAGTTAACAAAAAGACCAGTAGATAGACTGAAAAGGTTGAGTAGATACTTCAGGTGGATAAGCTGATCTTCCTTAGCTGGCATAATCATTAAGGTGTCATCTGCATATTGTATGATTGGGTAGTCTTGACCATATGCATGATTAATGGGCAGAGAGAGCTCTCCATTTGACCAAGCAGCATTAACAACTGATTGTAGTAAGTCTGCGGCAATAATATATAGCAGAGGGGTGTGTGGATCACCTTGTCTGACCCCTCTTTTGCAAATAATCTTCTTGCCAGCAACTCCATTAAGTAGTACATAGGTGGATGCAGAGTATAGAATATTTGTTACCCAGTTAATCCATCTAGGTCCAAATCCTTTAGCCCTTAACATAGCTATAATGGCTTTGAATTCAATCTTGTCAAAAGCCTTTTCAAAATCTAGCTTGAGTATGATGATAGGCTTTTTTGACTGGTGGCATAGGTGGAGATATTCAAAAGCATAACCCAGACAATCTTGGATGTTTCTCCCCTTGATAAATCCATATTGGTTCTGATGAATGCCAGAGGTGATGACTTTCTATGCTCTGTTAGCCATAAGTTTGGTGATAATTTTAAGAGGAAGGCTAACCAGGGAAATAGGTCTGAAATCATTCATATTTTTAGGGTTTGAAATCTTTGGTATGAGAGTAATGAAGGCAGTATTTATACTTTGAATATCACAGTTTCCTTCAAAAAAAAATCCCAAATCATAGTATAGATATCTCGCTTGATAATATCCCAACATTTCCTCAAGAAGGTACCATTAAAACTATCAGGACCAGGGGCTCTGTCAGTGGGTAAATCTTTAATTACCTGATCAATCTCATCCATAGAAAAAGGAGCCTCAAGTTCTGTAAGATCCAGTGGTTGGATAAGTTCTTCAAGGCTGAATAGCATAGGAGGATCAATGGATTTGCCCAATCTATCTTTGTAGGATTTCCAAATAATAGCTGCCTTATGATCATGATTTTGATATGAGTTACCATCATCATCAATAATAGTAGTAATGTAATTTTTTCTGAAGCTTTGGGTAGCCATAGCATGAAAAAAATCAGTATTTTCATCATCCAATCTTACACACCTCATTTTGAATCTAGATTTCCAATAAATTCTTTTAACTTCCAATAACTTGGTGATGTGTTTTTTCAATATTTTCCTGAAATTTGCTTCCATAATACTCAGGTCTCTTTGATCTTCAATTCCATCAAGCATAGTTAAAACATAGTTACAGGCAGAGATATTGGTGTTGAGTCTAGAGAGATTTTTGCTCCATTTCTTGAGACCCATTCTGAGGCATTTGAATCTGGCAGCAATATCTTTTGCAGAGTTAACCAATTGTTGATTTCTATTCCAGCATTGTAAAACAGTCTCATAAAATCCATCAAATTCAAACCAGTAATTTTCAAATCTGAAGATAGAAGCCCTTGGGATGTCACTGCCAATCTGAATGTGAATAGGGGTATGATCTAAAGAAACTCTAGCTAGTGGGTGAGCTAGGGTATTTGGGTAGGACAAGGTCCAGTTTGCAGAGGTGAAAATCCAATCTAACTTTTCCAACAAGGGCAGATCTTGCATATTACTCCAAGTGAAATTTCTTCCTTTAAGTGGTATTTCCACAAGGTCTAATTGTTGTATAAGACTGTTGAACTTGAGCATATTATTTGTGTCTCCACCTGGTGTGTTTCTATCATGGGGGCTTCTGACTAAATTAAAATCTCCCACAAGCATCCAGTGATCCATTTGAGAGGCCTCTATATTGTTTAACCAGTCAAAGAAATCAGTTCTTTCATCATTATGGCAAGGACCATAAATGTTGGTAATATAGAAAATGTGTCCAGATAAATTGCATAGCAGTTTGACAGTAATCTGATAAGGTGATTGGCTGATAATAGATTCACTGAAGAGGCTACCATTCCATATAGTAATAAGGCCACCAGAAAGACCCACTGAGGGGGTATAAGCATATTGGTTAAATCTTCTGGGAGAAACATTTCTGAGATAAGCCAGGTCAAAAGAATCTCTTTTTGTTTCTTGAATGCATATGATACCACATTTGCTTTCATCAATTTTAGCTCTCAAATCATCCCATCTGGTTTGAGAATTTATCCCTCTGACATTCCAGTTTAAGATATTCCAAGTTCTATTCATTGAATTAAGAGTGGAGTGTGTTTCCATAGGGAAATGACCTAATTATTCCTCTTGTAACTGGGATCATAAACATGGAATATGAAGTAGTGATAACCCAGAGGGCAATGCTTGATCTCATAAAATAGCTTAACTGATCAAAACCAAGCTGACCATTCAGACATCTCAAATAGCAAGATAAACATCGATAAGGTCCCAGCAACATAAACTAATAATGGAGATTAACTCCTTACAGACCAGGTTCATAATTAAAGCAAAAGTAGGTAACCAGCACCAGAATAAATAAAAAAGAGGCATAAGGACGTTATGAGTCTTGTCACAGCAAGACCATCTACTGGCATGACAAAATTTATTCATGATCAACAGAGGACTTCAGCTTCTCTCCAGAATCATCCTCAGGAGGGATCTGACTCTGATTTGTAGCTATGGCTTGGATGGTTCCGAGGGGAAGCTCCGGGGAGGACTAGCAGAAGGGTCACGGATTTCATATTCAAACCCTGCAAATAGATTCTTCTTGCATTTGGCCAAGTTTTTTGCTTTCATTGCAGTAGCTTCATTTTTTAATCCCACACTCAGACCAGCGAGACGACGGCTGCGACACAGATCATTCACATCCACGGGAGCATTGATCTTCTTCCTCTTGTTGACAGCAGGTGAGGTATGTGCAATAGGTTGTTCATTGAAAGCAACATTTGGGTTCTCATTGACAGGAGAGCTATGGGCACTTGCGAGGAAATCAAGCAGAGCAGGGGAGATAATTTGTTCAGGGTTTTGCATGCTGTTGGTCTCAGAGGGTACAGTTAGCTTCGAGATTTGCACGGTTGAGATAACTGGTTCAGTTGGGAGCTCAGTAGTAATAGTGAATAGGCATTTCTTAATGGGTCCATGCTCTTCCACAAAATTAATCAGTTGGCACCTGGAACTGATCACAGTGGAGCCAGCAAGTTGATCAAATATAGCAGGAGCAGAGGCCATAATTTTTGACATCATGTCATGCAGAGCAATGAAGGAATCAGCAGCCTCAACAGCCGGCTGAATAGGATGATCATGTTGGTCATGCTCAGGGCTCTGTGGAGAAGTATTGACCATTGGAATATTCTCATTTCCCTCATCAGGTGCATGGTGGTTATCATTGCCAGCAAAGTCAGCATCATTCCAAGTTCCCCCAAAAGGAGCAAATGGCATGGGGTGCATAACACCATCAGGTGGGATTGGGTCATCATCGCCCCCCATGGCACCAAGAAGATCAGCTTGAAGTATATAAACAGCACAAGTCCATGACTGACCATGCCCAAAATCATCTAAGATCTCACAAATGACATGACTATCAGGGATTTCTAGTAGATCAGGCACTCTAACTTTGATAAGAATACAAGCTCTATTTGACATATCTCTGTTCCAGACTAAGAATTTACCGAAACAACTGACTAACTCCCTAACTTTGTCAGGCCTCCATGCCTCAAGCGGAAAGTTGACCATCATAATCCAAGCATCATGTGTAAAAGTGCAGTCCCTATGGTTTATACCTCTGCCGTGGTGGATGACGCGCAGAACAGAGTCCCCAACAAAGTAAGGGCTGTTGGCGATGGCGGAGTCGATGTCGTAGGCGTGCAGGAAGCGGACAAACGCAGCACCCTTCCCACAACGAGAAATCTCAGCAATGCGGAAGCCACGCTCATGGTCGAGGAAGTGACGGATGAGCATGGCGTCCATCTCGAACTGGTTGGGGTCCGGAGGTGGCGCGAGGGAGATGATGGCCCAGTCCCCGGATTGGACCAGGGGCTCACCACCAGGATAGTGGTAGGTGCGGCGGCGTCGGTTGCCATCAGCCTCCATGATAGCAGTACCGGGTGGGAGGAACGACAGGGGATCGCAAGGGTAGGTAGCCATGGGGTCGGCGGAGCTTGAGAGAACATGGGAGAATGATGGTGGAGCACGGCAGGGCTGCGATGGAGAATAGGGGGTTTGGCAGGGTGGGCGGACGAGCTGAGAGGTGGAAGTGGGGTTTTGGGGAGACGATTCATCGTGCGGGCGATTGGATACGGGTGACGGTTTGGTAGGAGGGTAGGTTTTAACCCAATATACTGGTGGTTTGTTCCTGGAGCTGAAACAAAAACGGGATATGTGGTCGTATCTGAAACATCTACGGCACCTAAACTGATTTGTGCAATCAACACGGAGATGACCAGTAGATAAACATTTACCACAAAAAGATAAAGCCTGGGAAATAGGATTTGTGGCAGCGGTGAATGGGGTAGGATGGGCTAATGGCGTGTCTTGGTCATGGCTTCGAGAGGTGCGAGGGGTGTGGGCTGTGGCCCGCTGCGGGGGGTCGACATGGGTCACACAAATGGATGATGGGCCAATGGGCCGAGTAGGGGATGGTTGGGCCATGGTCTCATGGTCAGAAATTGAAATTTGAACAGAACCAGCCGCGCCCGAAGATGGCTCGTGATCCGAGATAGGTGCAAGGTTGTTGGCGTGGGACTTGGAGGTCGTCGGCGGCGGCGTGGGACGACGGTGACCAACTGGGATGGAATTTGCACTGGAGAGGATGTGCCGAGCAGATCTAGTCACCGTAGTCCATTCATGATCAAGCTCATAAAGCTAGGAATTATATTCTCGGATCCATGCAGGACCATCGAAACCCCAAAGATGAAAGAAACATTGGAACAAAGGACATCCAAAAGATCTAAGTTTGTAGATCATAAACCCAACCGCCTTAGAAATGACAGAAAATTTGAAAACATGGCAACGGAGATGAATAACATGTAGGGCAGAAGGTGATCCACCGATACAAGCTTGTAGCGCTAGGCTAACATGCTCGACGGTGAGAGGAAAAGAGGAGCGGCTAAAGGAGACCACCAAGTGGAAAGCATGGAGTGGATCAAGGCAATGGACAGGAGTGGAGAATCTGGCTCTAACCTGGTTAGCAAATCCCACGCCGGGTGAAAGATCCAGAAGGCGAGGCGCCATCGAAGTCGGAGAGGTTCACGAGGAGGGGGCGCCATGGATCGCCGGCAGAGTCGCCCGTGGAGTCGCCAGGGGGGGGGAGGGGGTGGGAGACACCATATTATTTGAATGCACTGTCTAGGTTGTCAATCCCTTCACGGTCACTTGCTAGAGTGACATCTAATAGAGATAGATATAAAATATAAGTAAAAGGCAAAATAAAGTAAATATAAATAAATTGCAGCAAGGTATTTTTGGGTTTTTAGTTTTATAGATCTGAAAATATATGATGGAAAATAGACCCGGGGGCCATAGGTTTAACTAGAGGCTTCTCTCTAGAAGAAAACATACGGTGGGTAAACAAATTACTGTTGAGCAATTGATAGAAAAGCGCAAAGTTATGATGATATCTAAGGCAATGATCATGAATATAGGCATCATGTCCGTAACAAGTAGACCGACTCCTGCTAGCATCTACGACTATTACTCCACACATCAACCGACTCCTGCCTGCATCTAGAGTATTAAGTTCATAAGAACAGAGTAACGCCTTAAGCAAGATGACATGATGTAGAGTGATAAACTCACGCAATATGATATAAACTCCATCTTTTTATCCTTAATGGCAACACTACACTAGGTGCCTCACTACCCCTACTGTCATTGGGTGAGGACAACGCAAGATTGAACCCATCAAAAAGCACCTCTCCCATTGCACGAAAAATCAATCTAGTGGGCCAAACCAAATAGATATATCGGAGAGAAATACTAAGATATCTAAATCATGCATAAATGAGTTCAGAAAAGACTCAAATAATATTCATAGATAATCTGATCATAAATCCACAATTCGTCGGATCTCAACAAACGCACCGCAAAAGAAGATTACATCGAATAGATCTCCAAGAACATTGTATTGAAGATCAAAGAGAGAGAAGAAGCCATCTAGCTACTAGCTATGGACCCTTAGGTCCGTGGTAAACTACTCACGCTTCATCGGAAGGGCAGAAAGGTTGGTGTAGAGGCCCTCCATGATCGAATCCCCTCTGGCGACGTGCCGACAAAGGCCCCAAGATGGGATCTCACAAGAACAGAAGCTTGCGGCGGCGGAAAAGTATTTTTGGTTTGCCCCCTGACGTAAGGGGAATATTTGAGAATTTATAGTGGTGGAGTTAGGGTTAGAAGGTCTCTGAGTGGCCCACAAGCCTAGGGGGAGCGCCCCCCTGGGGCGCGCCCCTAGGGCTTGTGGCCTTCTCGTAGGTCTTGTGGCATCCTCTCGAAGCTTCCTAGGTTTCTTCTGGTCCAAAAAAATCATCGTAAAGTTTTATTCCGTTTGGACTCCGTTTGATATTGATTTTTTGTAAAAGCCAAAAAGAAGGAAAAAAACAACAAGTGGCACTGGGCACTAGGTTAATAAGTTAGTCCCAAAAATAATATAAAATAGCATATTAATGCATATAAAACATCTAAAACAGATAATATAATAGCATGGAACAATAAAAAATTATAGATACATTGGAGACGTATCAAGCATCCCCAAGGTTAATTCCTACTCGTCCTCGAGTAGGTAAATGATAAAAAACAGAATTTTTGATGTGGAAGGCTACCTAACATATTTATCAATGTAATTCTTCTTATTATGACATGAATATTCAGATCCATAAGATTCAAAACAAAGTTTAATATTGACATAAAAACAATAATACTTCAAGTATACTAATAAAGCAATCATGTCTTGTCAAAATATCATGGCTAAAGAAAGTTATCCTTGCAAAATCATAAAGTCTTGTCATGCTCTATCTTCATCACACAGAGTATTTATCATGCACAACCCCGATGACAAGCCAAGCAATTGTTTCATACCTTTAATGTTCTCAAGCTTTTTCAACTTTCACGCAATATATGAGCGTGAGCCATGGATATAGCACTATAGGTGGAATAGAAGCTGGTTGTGAGATGGGCTATGGAGATGCCCATCAATTGATATCGATGCAAGTGAGTAGGGATTTCCATGCAACGGATGCACTAGAGCTACAAGTGTATGAAGGCTCAAAGGAAAACTTAGTGGGTGTGCATCCAACTTGCTTGCTCATGAAGACCTAGGACAATTAGAGGAAGCCCATCATTGGAATATACAAGCCAAGTTCTATAATGAAAAATTCCCACTATTATATGAAAGTGATAAAATAGGAGACTCTCTATTATGAGGAACATGGTGCTATTTTTGAAGCACAAGTGTGGAAAAGGATAGTAACATTGTCCCTTCTCTCCTTTTCTCTCTCTTTTTTTATTTCTTTTGGGCTCTTTGGCCTCTCTTTTTTTGTTGGGCTCTTTGGCCTCTTTCTTTTATTTAAGTCTGGAGTCTCATCTCAACTTGTGGGAGAATCATATAATCCATCATCCTTTCCTCACATGGGACAATGCCCTAATAATGATAAACATCACACTTTTATTTACTTACAACTCAAGAATTACAACTCAATACTAGAACAAAGATATGACTCTATATGAATGCCTCCAGCGGTGTATCAGGATGTGCAATGATCTAACGTAGCAAATATATCAAAAAATGGACAAGCCATGAAAACATCATGCTAGCTATCTTACGATCATGCAAAGCAATATGACAATGATGGTGCGTGTCATAATAAACGGAACGGTGGAAGTTGCATGGCAATATATCTCGGAATGGCTATGGAGATGCCATAATAGGTAGCTATGGTGGCTATTTTCAGGAAGGGTATATGGTGGGTTTAATAAACCGGCGAAACTTGCGCGATACTAGAGAGGCTATCAATGGTGGAACGGTGAGAGTGCGTATAATCCATGGACTGAACACTAGTCATAAAGAACTCACATACTTATTGCAAAAAATTATTAGCCATCGAAGCAAAGTACTAATACGCATGCTCCTAGGGGGATAGATTGGTAGGAAATGACCATCGCTCGTCCCCGACCGCCACTCATAAGGAAGACAATCAAAAATAAATCATGCTCTAACTTCATCGCATAACGATAGACCATATGTGCATGCTTCGGGAATCACAAACTTTAACACAAGTATTTCTACCAATCAACAATTACTCTCTAGCTTGACTCTAATATCACCATCTTTATATCTCAAAACAAATGCAAGGAATCAAACTTCTCATATATTCAATGCTCTTTATGAAAGTTTTTATTATATCCCTCTTGGATGCCCATCATATTAGGACCAAATTCATAACCTAAGAAAATAGCCATACTATTTTAAGACTCTCAAAATAATATAAGTGCTGCATGAGAGTTCATCAATTTCTACATAATAAAACCACCGCCGTGCTCTAAAAAGATATAAGTGAAGTACTAGAGCAACTGCCTAGCTCAAAAGATATAAGTGAAGCACAAAGAGTATTCTAATAAATTCACAATTAATGTGTGTCCCTCTCAAAATGTGTGTAAAGCAAGGACGATTGTGGCAAACTAAAAAGCAAAGACTCATATAATACAAGGCGCTCCAAGCAAAACACATATCATCTGGTGAATAAAAATATAGCCTCAAGTAAATTTACCTATGGATTGAAGAGGAAAGAGGGGATGCCATCCGGGGCATCCCCAAGCTTAGATGCTTGGTTGTCCTTGAATATTACCTTGGAGTGCCTTGGGCATCCCCAAGCTTAGGCTATTCCCACTCCTTATTCCATAGTCCATCAAATCTTTACCCAAAAGTTGAAAACTTCATAACACAAAACTCAACAGAAAACTCGCAAGCTCCGTTAGTATAATAAAGCAAATCACCACTTTAGGTACTGTTGTGAACTCATTCTAAATTTATATTGGTGTTATATCTACTTTATTCCAACTTCTCCATGGTTCATACCCCCTGATACTACCCATAGCACTGGTACGACGTGGTGCTATACAAACGGTTTTTAACCCCTTTCTGCGACAGAGTTCTGAACCGTCGCCTAGTGAGTGACTGCGATAGGGGGGTCCTTCCCACACGACCCAGAAACCGTTGGGGATATGCCCTCCTGGCACACGCGCTCGGCAAAATGAGGTCGTGTGCGACCAGCGAGCGATCAAATACGGTTATACGTACAGTAGTGCTCAAAAAAATACAATTATACAGGCGAAATCGTTTCCGGTCGTAAGTACATTCCACACAGTCAGTCCCCGCTAAACGTTTTTGTTCGTATGTACATTTCACACAGTCAATCCAAGGAATACATTTCCGTTAGTATGTACATCCCACACAGCTAATCCAAGAAGTACGTTTCTGTTCGTATATACATTCCACACAGTCACTCCAAGGAAAATGTTTCCGTTCGCAGGTACATCACACACAATTTTCCCCATTAAATCGTTTGTGATAGCGTTGCCATTGCACACGATATTAACAATTTTATCGTTTGCGTTATTGAATGCATCACACACGGTGCATAGAAGAAACTATGTGGCAAAGGTTGTCCATCACACACAGTTTTTATGTGGTAAACGTTTGCGCAAGGTGGTCTAACGCAAACAGTTTTCAAGAGGAGGTCATGTGTGATTGTTCATTGATTCAACACGGTTTATTCCTAGAAACTGTGTGCGTTGCCTGAGGTCATCACCCACGGTGTTTTCTCAATAACCGTTTGCAATAGAAAAACCCAATTAGCAGGCTAATTGGCCATTAGCAGGCTAATTGCCCTATTATTAATAATCCATTTATTAATCTAATTGGCATTTCATATTAAGCACACAATATATTTCATTTCCATATTAAGGAAGCAGGATTTCATAATTGAAATACATCAGAGTACAACATCATATAGCTTCAGCACTCTGCTACCCCATTACACAACTGCACCAGCACCAAGTTTCACATGTAACATCTACAACCTTTCGAAATTAGCATCATAGACGGAACATAGACAGATGAATCTCATCTGGAAAACTGTTGAAGTGGAAGGCGAATATTGAGCCTTCATTGATGTTGAAGGTCTTTGCAACTTTAGGCCAGTGCCTGTGGATGGTTGACCGTCCATCCTTCGTCCTCTTCAGGAACACTTCAATATTGAACCGTGGGTGTTGTATGAAAAGCTTCCTCGCCTCCTGACCATACAGGTGGTTTGAGAGGTAATCATCAGTGAACTGCTTTGGAAAGGCCTGAAAACAAGGATATGGATAAATATCTTCTCTAGATTTGAAATGGCGCAAAGGAATTAAAAAGACAAGGTATAACAGTTAGTACCATCCCGTAGTGAACTGATGTCTTCTTCATTGTGCAGACAAAGATCTTGTTGTTTTTTGTCGCTGATTTCTTTATCGTAACAATCTTTCTGAGTGTCTTGACTTGACTGATATTAATGGACAACTCATTTCCACATATGCAAAAAGGGTCAAAACCTCTAACACCAGGACCTGCATGTGCAAGACCAAATTGTTAAAAACCTAATATTTAAAAACAAGAAGTGGAAAGGTGTGTTATTAACTGCAACAGGCCTAATATTTAAAAACAAGCAAATGTAGTCTTTCAAACTTGTATTGTGCAGGTCTAAGTACACTAGTTATTGGCCCTATTTGGATCCATGGGTTAGAGTTAGTTTGAGCTAGTTTGGGCTCAATTAGCCCTAAATTATCAAAACATGAGGGCTAGTTTGAGCTAGTTGCGTCAAACCCACCCAAAACAACTATCCCACCCAAGAGGTGCTGATTGGGGCTAGTTCTCCTAGTGCATTTATTGTCAATCTAACACTGTCATCCAAACACCTCTTTGGCTAGAGTTAGTTCAGGGTTAGTCATTGTTGAGTATCATTGTTATTTAGGAAATGTAGGATAGCGTAGGATTTATTCTGTCTTGACTTGTACTCCAAGATGACCATGTACTCCTATATATATGCCCACGAGGCTCAAGCAATACAATCAACTATTCCACCAATCTATCTCTCTCTCCCTTTTAACTGTCATGAGCTAGAAACTAACTCTAACCTCTAGCTAAGTTAGAGTATCCAAACAGTGCCATTGTTAAATCAAATGGAAAGGCGTGTTCAATACTCCCTCCGGACCTTTTTACTCTGCATATAAGAATTGTCTGAAGTCAAACTTCATAAAGTTTGACCTTATTTATATGAAAAAATATCAACATCTAGCATGCTAAAGTTATACAATATGAAAATTTAAGTCATGACACATGTACTGATATTTAGTTCATATTGTGAATGTTGGTATTTTGTTCTATAAAGTTGGTCAAAGTTTAAAAGGCCTGACTTTAGACAAATATTATATGCGAACTAAAAATATTAGGAGGGAGTACAACATGCTTAACAGCAACCAAATATAGTCATTCATAGAGCTGTTGTTAAATTTGGTATTGATGAAATTGAACTGCACAGTTCATACTAGCACATATAGAACATCACACTGTTCATATCTGAAATAAACAAGGCATACTACGAACAACCAAAGATGGCAATTGAAACTGGACTTATGCTAACTACAAACAACCGAACAACCATAAACCGTAGAAATAAACAAGGCGTAATGCAAACAACCTAATATAGCAATAAATACTGGACAGGTTCTCACTACAAAATGGGTTCGAGAAAAGAAATCATGGGTTTCCTCACTTGTCACAGATTGGCTCCTCCTCGTGGTCGCCGTCGATGAGGTCTGACTTGCCAGCTGAGGATCCCAGGCCAGCATCACAGAATGTGTCCTTCAGAAATGACAAAAGGGGCTCCATGGCGATGAAGGATGGCAAATTGTTCATAACGAGCCGCAGGAGATCAGCGACAGGGCCATCGATGAGATCGAAGGCTGTCGAACCCGAAGGGTTGGGGGTGGGTAACTTAACCTGTGACATAACACGCGTCAAGCCATCAGTGTCGACGACCTCGATGTCATAGCTAGCGTCCGCGACATGCCAGAATACTCTAGCCCGCTGATTGAAAGGCTTAATCCAGGTCCAGTCATCGTCGTCAGCTTCCTCGGCGGCCACCTCGCCGAAGTCGGGAGAAGAGACCGTGGTAAAGCTCTTTTGGGCCATTCGCTCCTCGAGCTCCCAGGGAAGCGTAGCCGGGCTTAGGCTGCGACGCTCTGGAGTGGGAGAGGGGGGTGGGGATGGGGATCTCTAGGAAAGGGGGCATTTTGCAGGCGTCATCTAAGAAACTCAGGGCGGCGAGGGTATGTATATCGGTGGTTAGACTGCACTGGCAGACCGGCAGAGGTTGACGATGGAGGCGGCGCAGCGGCGGCGGTGACCTAGCTAGGTTTGGAGCGAGGGAGGGGTGGTGTGTATGTGTGTGAGCGGGGGATTTGGGGTGTGTGTGTGGAGGGGGTCCAAGGTGGTGTTTGAGGAAATGCTGCGGGTACTGAAAATTTTACTAGGCGGGAGAAAATGGCGGGGCTACCGAAAATTTGGATCAAGGGATTGAAGCAGAGCAGGGCGGGAGTAAAATGCTGGGGCTACTGAAAATTTGGATCTACTGATTGAAGCAGAGCAGGAGTAACAAACATCGCACACGGTCCAGACATACTAATCGTGTGCTATCAAACAGAAAAACCATCTACGCGGATGCGGGTAGATATTTTCGTGATTGCGAGGGAGTAGATATTTTTGAGAGGGGGAGGGAAGCCTCGTGGAGCCCAATCTACTGTGATCATGTGTGTGACAGGTGAGGGGCAGGGCCGCGGCACACGGGTAGTCCTAGGGAACCGTGTCTGTTTCGTACCCGATCGCAAATGGTTGCTGTGTCCGACTCGTCTGTTGTTTATAAATTTGGCCAAAAAATGCGGGAAAGGGTCAGAACACGAAAAAACTTGCATGTGGACCAAATATATGTATGAAAAGGGTGGTTTTATGTTCAAATACCAAATGCACAACTTTGATGTGGCACCTCTCGCACAAAGCACACGTTATTATTGCTAGCCCCCCCCCCCAAACACACACACACACACACACACACACTTCGTGTTGCCGGGAGGGGAATCCTAGCTATGAACGCATGCCCCCAAATAGCTAGGTCTGACATCTCATCGTACAGTAACACAAAACCGAAAGGAGTACATCAACCCCCCTCCCCCCTTTGCTTTCCGATCAAATGTGGACCGTGTGCGGGCCCACAGATGTGTTCTTCTGGCATTACCAAATCACAAATTTGATGTGGCACATGTCCATCGCAAATTAACCAGGCATCCCCGACCCCACGGAGGTTCATCTAGTATGAAGTAGTAATGTGCCCCCCCCCCCCCACACACACACACACTTTGAGTCGGTGGGAGGGGGCATCTCAGCAAGGCGTATTGTAAGACTGACCAAGAAGAATCAACACCTTGGTCGTATAACCTCTCTTGTTTGTTGGGTCAAAGTCATGCATTAACGTTCCACACGCGGCCCAACAAAATAGGCTAGCTTGTCGCCGATAACCATGCGAGGGAATGCCTGAAGACTACCATTGCGTGCATGTGGCCCAAACATATGTATGAAGTGGCATGGGGTGTTTGAATATACCCAATGCACAACTTTGATGTGGCCGCGTGCTTTTGGAACCGGAAAGTCCCCACATGGAGCGATGGTTCATGACGCATAGTATACTATATATATATATATAGGAATTCATGTGTATGCAGGCCCTCGAACTTAGGTCTCGAATCTCACCATGATCGACGTACGATTATATGGTAATGCGAACCAAGAGAAGAAGAATCCACCCTGGTAACCTCTCTCGCATTGTTGGTCGAAGTGATGGACGTCCACGCGGGCCCACGAATATATAGGCCGTCGATGATAACCAAGCGAGGGAGAGTGTCCAAAGACAACCACTGCATGTATATATGTGCCCCAAACATATGTATGGACATGCGTGATGCATGCATATATGTTTGAATACCAAAAGCACAATATTTTGATGTGGCTCATGCATGCGTCGAAAAACGCACAGTCCCCACACAGATCTGGTTCATGATGCGTCGTGTGCTCGCCCCCCCCCCCCCCCCCCGCACTTTGACCCGGTGGGAGGGATTCATGCGTACACATGCGCGCGAAGTATATAGTTGCATGTACCGAACCGTATAAGACGAACCAAAATTTAATCCCCTCCTAATTATAAGTCAAATTAACCTCTATCGCTGTTGGTCGAAGTGATTGACCAAGCGGGCACACAGAGATGGACGAAGCATCTCGTTGATAACCCCGTGAGTGAGTGCTAGAGGCCAGCTGCCATCGCTTGCTTGTGGGCCAAACACATGTATGGAGATGTGTGGTTGTGATGTTTGAATACCTAATATATATGCAGAACTTTGATGTGGCAGCTACCTTGGAAACCTTTAAGTCCCCCACACGAACCGTGGTTCATGACACATAGTATATATATGTTGCCCCCTCCCCTCTTCGACGCGTAATATATACTCCTACGTACCGTAACACAACCCAAAAATAATCCTCCTTGTTCGTCAAATTACCTTTCTCGTTGTGTCATATATTAGATGGACGACGACCACGCGGGCCCATGGAGGGAAGAGTCGCAGGCGAATGAGTGACAACCATCATCTGCACATGGCCCAATGTGTTGGTGATGTTTTTAATACCCAATATGCACAACTTCTTTGCGGCACCTACCTCAGAAACCGAAAAGTCCCCACACGGAGCGAGATCGATTCATGACGTGTGTGTAGTATATATGTGCTGCCCCGGCCCCCTCCTCCCCTCTTTGACGCGTACTATATACTCCTACCGCAACACAACCCAAAAAGAAACCTCCTTGCTGGGTTAAAGTGATGGAGGACAACCTCACGGGCCCACGCATGGAAGCATCGCACGCGAGTGAGTGTCCTATATGACGCGTAGTATTGCCCCCGGCCACCCTCTTCAACGCGTACTATATATATACTCCTACCGTACGTATAACAAAAACCAAAAAATGACCATCCTTGTTGGTCAAATTAACCTCTCTCATTGCATGTCATAGTGCTGGACGGCGACCTCGCAGCCCACGCGAGTGAGTGTCCTAGGACCACCGCGTGCATGTGGCCCAAAGATGCATGTCAAACTTTTTCTGCAACGAACATGCGACCAAAGGAGTTTAGTGTTGAAAATTGAAAAAAATAGATAACATCTATCCATTTTTTAAACATTGATTGATTTCCCAGGGATTTAAATGTGCAAAAATCAAATTTGATCTACATGAGACCCGTGATAGTGCACGAAAATGGATTGCAAAATCATATGTGTACGTGTCCCTGGGTGCATGTTTAGTCCTCATGCAAGAAATTTCTAACATCTAGAATCTTGATTTTAAAATCCAATAAATCCAAAACTAAGTTGAAATTCATGAAACTTATCGTGGTGTCATATGGACACCAATAGACTGCGAATTTTTTTTCAAATTTGAGACAAGTTTTGATATAATCTTCTTACACACAGGAAATTTTAAATAATTATCAACCAATATCGCAAATGAACTCTTTATTCGAACCATGTGCTTAGACCAACAATGTAAGTGCAGTGCTTCAGTTAAGCAATAAAGCGGCAGAATTAATCATCAAAAAGGAAAAATCAATATAATACGTGCCGCACACGCGTCCCGTTTGCCGTACGAGCATTCGTGAGTTGATGAGACGCATGCTAGCAGGTAGACCGGGAGGCCGAGGCATGCGCATGTTCGCTATGCACACTCACCGTGGGGCGTGCTAGTAGCTGTGTGAAATGACGGTAGGCGTGCCAGCAGTCCGCTGCGCAGGCTCACCGGGAGGCGAGCCAGCCCTTTGACAGCCGCCCACCTTGCTCCCACTGCTCCATATTAATGGCGCGCTCGATCCGCGGCCGCACACCCCGTCCACAGTTGTCACCGCCACATGGAGTGTATTAGGATTTTGCCGAAGCGCACCATCGGTGGGAGTGGCAACGCCGGGGCTGGTGAAGCACCCGCGCAACGCATTAAGCTGGGCGCAGAGGTTATTGTTCGCCGCCGACGAGGTCTCACATCTCGCGCGGGCAGCAGCGCGACCTTGACTTCATCGCCGTCATCGTGCCTCCCTAGCCGGAGCCGTAGGTCCACATCTACTCCGGCAATGACATCGACTCCGACGGAAAACCGGTTGTCCCCCCCCCCCCTTTGTTGGCTTTGTTGGGAACAGAAACCCTTGGTTATGTTCACCCAGTCCATGAAATCAGAGTAAGATTCGTTAGATCCATGTAGTGTATTGATTGTTTGAATGGTATCTATGGTTAGTGATTAATTGTTTGTTCTGTACAAATGATTTTTTTGCTAATAATCTGACTAGGGTTAGCGTGCGTGCTAATAATTCATAGCCAGATCTTGAGAATTGATTTTGAATGTCCTACATATATGTTTGTGCCCTTTTTTTTCTTCCAGATCTTGAGAATTTATTTTGACTGTCCTACATGTATGTTTCTGCCTTTTTCCCTTCCAGATTGCTATGTACACAGATGAGGCTCCGGCCAGCGGTGCCGCCGGCTGTAGATCCTACACCCGGCAAAGCGCGCAGAAGTGGCCTCGCCCCCTGGATCTGAGGAACCCGTAGAATATCGGGCGGACCGCATCAGGGATCTCCCGGATGCCATCCTTGGGGAGATCATCTTCCTTCTCCCCACCAAGGATGGCTGCCTCACACAGGTCCTCGCATCTCGGTGGCGCACTCTGTGGCGCGCCACACCTCTTAATCTCGACTGTTGCCAGCTATCTATCATTCATGATTTTGAACTCCACGGAGCCATCATCTGCTCCCACCAGGGCTCCGTTCAATGCCTATGCATCCCGGCATGTTGCCTGCTGCACATACCCTTCACGGTGAACGCCTGGCTGACATCCCGTCAATTCAAAAAACTCCAACATCTTGAGTTCTACCATTACTATGCAAATAGCTGTCCACCAAGCGTTGTAGCTGTGCCCTCACCACCAGTGTCCATCTCATGGTTTTCCTCCTCTCTCCACACCACCACCCTGGCCCGGTGTCATCTACTAGACAATTTGGTACAAATGCTTCGACTCCCACTGCTAAAAAAACACACGCTTGTGGTGGTCGATCTGTCGGAGGCCTCACTGCACAGCATCATCCACTCATGCTGCCCTGCCCTGGAGCGCTTGCTGCTTGTTTTTGGAAAAGAAATCCGTATCCGTTGTCTCCAAATAAACTCGCCTCACCTTGTAAGCATTGGAATTTGCTTTAAAGGAGAGGAGCTCATCATCAAAGATGGCCCTTCACTCCAAAGGCTGCTCCTTGATTATCGTTATGCACCTTCGCAAATAAATGTGGTCTCTGCGCCTAAACTGGAGACCTTGGGTGTAATTCCTGATCCGTTTGAAGGTTACAAGATGGTGGTTGGCTCCACACTTTTGTAATCAACACTTTTGTGATCATAAGCTGCCTTTTTCATTTGTGTGCGTAAGTTTTATATCATCAACACTTTTGTAATCATAAGCTGCATTTTTCATTTGTGCGCATAATCTTTATATAATCTTGGAGTATGCTTTTGGTGCTAATATTATGCCCCTAACTGGAACCCACTACTCAGTTTTACCCCTAGTTTTCGGGTATGCTCAGTTTTGCCCCTCTGTCGTCAAGTCACCTTATAAAAATGCCCTTTCGTGCCTTTACCGTCTGGTCAAAGGGCTTTGACCGTCCTGTGAACAGTATCAAAAAATCTGAAATTTTTTGGGATCGAAGATACTCAGGTGCGCAAGGTGCGTGCAAATTTTCGTGCTGTTTGGACATTCCAGGAGCTTGTGGCAAAGGAAAAACAGTAAATCTGTATGCCTATGAACAGTAAATTCAAAAAGAATAAAAATAAAATTCACAAAAATATTAAACTTTTTGGCATCAAATAGGCCTGGGTGTGCAAGGTGCTTGCAAGTTTTTGTGATCAAATGACATGCGAGGAGCTCTAGCAAAAAAGAACTAAATAGTGCATTTTTTCAAAGTTTTTTCTGAGCCAAATTTTGTTTTTTCCTCCACAAGCTCCAACAATGTTTAAACACAAAAAAATTATGCACACACCTTGCGCACCCGAGCATCTTGGATGCCATAAAATTTCATATTTTTTTGAATTTTCTTGCTATTTTTTTGAATTAACTGTTCACAGGAGTACAGATTTACTATTTTCCTTTGCCACGAGCTCCTGGAATGTCCAAACAGCACAAAAATTTGCACGCACCTTGCGCACCTGAGTATCTTTAATCCCACAAAAATTTAGCTTTTTTTGATACTGTTCATCAGACGGTCAAAGCCCTTTGACCGGACGGTAAAGGCACGGAAGGGCATTTCTATAAGGTGACTTGACGGCAGAGGGGCAAAACAGAGCATACCCAAAAACTAAGGGCAAAACTGAGTAGTGGGTTCGAGTTAGGGGCAGAACTGGAATTGCCCCTATTATGTTCTATGCTCAATGAAGAGTTTGTCCATGGGTACCCTATCAATGGTGCTGGATTCTGTCAAGACCTTACATATCAGTACGTGGTGTTTTGATCTGAACATGGTTATTGGCTTGCTGTGATGCTTTCCATGTCTGGAGAATTTGTATATACAGGTGATGATATCAAGCACATTGATATACTTTACTAGAACTAACCGTTCAGCTGTACTATTTTTTTTAGACATTAACTTTTTTCAGTCTTCACGTCTATTTAGGCTAAAGGACAGGGACAAAAAGGTATAACCAATCAGCGGCATAAGAAGCACCGGGATTTTCTCAGTTCTCATGACATTCGTTTGAGGACAATAACGATGCAAGGATATGCATCCAACCATGCAAACACTAGCTTTGTCACATTCTCCCTGTTGAATGCGAGAGTACTATTGTCCATGAGGATTAAGTTTTTTGACAGACACTTTCTCATGGATGGACACGTTGAACAGCATAAAGGGAAGTTTCCGGTGGACAAAAGGGCTTCTGAACGTGCTCGGCTTCTATTTACAACAACTTGTTATCATGTACCAGTAGATTTTCTGGTCCAGGATCTTGATTTTATGGATCAGACCAATCCATTTCACTGTGACTGCTCAAAACTTTGGTTGAGTTAGTTTTTATTGTCCTGTTCAATCTGGATTTTGTGTAAACCTGATGAACAATTAATCATCGTGCTTTTGTACCTTCTATAAGCTGGGGTTAGATATTGCTACCCTTTTCAACTCGGCTTTGACCCATATTTTCTTTCATACAAACCGGAGCTTCTATCAAGAAGCCTCATGGTTCTAAGAGCGAACTTGGTCACATGATCTGGTCGCGAAACGACATACGTTGTATCTTCCCACCTTGATTTATTTTACAGAGGCAACATGCAACTATGCTAAACATATGAAATTATTCAGGGTTCGTTTCACCTTTTTATACATTGATTTTTCTAGTTATTTTTAACAAATAGCCACCACGTTATTATTGCAAACGGTCGTATTAGTCAAACCGTGGGCGTTCAACTAACCATTTATTGCTAGTTTTGGACTTTTGTTTCAGCCACCTCGGGAAGGTACGTAGAACAGTCCTCCATTCTCATCTACAAGCACCGGCGCCGAGGATCGCCGCCTGGTGCAAGATGGAGGACGAGCTGGCCAACAAGCGGGGGCAGGTCGATCCAAAACCACAAGAGCCTCCGGCGAACGTGGACTTCATCAGCAGCCTCCCCAACGAGATGTTGGTAACCATCATATCCCACCTCCCCATCAGATATGGCTTGCGGACCATTATCCTCTCATGGCGGTGGCGCCCTCTCTGGTGCTGCACCCCCCTGGACCTCATTGTCGACCATGAGTTCTGCAGCGGGGAGCACCAACGCCTAGACGCATTGTCCCACGTCCTCGACACGCACCCTGGACCGGTCAGACGCCTTGCTATCGGTAGGCTCAATCCCCATAACAAGACCGAACCCAGGTTGCACTATTGATTCCTATCCCCAGCCCTGGATCGGCTCGAGGAGCTCAACCTTCATGCTAGACGTCCTTGCTCGCTACCGCCGTCCGTGTTCCGCCTCGCGCCCATGATGTGCCGTGCTACATTCAGGCGGTGCATTTTCCCCCAGATCAATGCCGCGCGTGCTCTTCATCTCCCTAAACTTAAGCACCTCGAGCTCATTTCCGTCCGCATCTTGAAGGAGGATTTGGAGCGCCTGCTTGTCGGCTATACAGCGCTCGAGTACCTTCGTCTTCATGCGATGGATGGGTTCAATAGCCTCCATGTCACCTTGACGAATCTCCGTGCGATTTATGTGCATTGCTGGCACCGCCCAAGGCTGTCAGTTGAGGTGTTTCACGATATTGTCATTGAGAATGCACCTTTCATCGAGAGATTGTATGTACATGATAAATTAGGTCCAGCAAGAATCAGGGTCATTCACGCACCGAAATTGACAGTGTTGGGCTATTCGTGTGCTAAATTCAACGAACTTGTTACTGGATCATTATCCGTTCAGGTACAACAGTCTTCTTCTTCTCCTTCTTATATATTATCGGACAGCACATTTTTATCTAATTGTTGTTGATCTATATGTTCACCTGTCATCCAGAAAATGATTCCCACAAGCTTGACCCGGCCTCTGCGCCCAGTGAAGATCTTGGCACTACAATCTGTCGGCCCCGATCTGGTTGAAGTTGTTAGATTCCTTAGATGCTTTCCTTGCACGGAGAAGCTATACATCGAGGTGATGCTCCTTTCCTGTTAATTGTTAACCACAATGGAGCTCAATTTTTTGTTACTTTTATCCATGATTACAATGACAAATGTAGAATGATTTCTAAAGGAAATTTGGAGGATTTCAATACATATATTTTTGGAGATCCTAGTGTTGTATGCGTTTTATTCCTTCGCCCCACATGCTTTCATGATAAAAGTTTTCATGAAAGATTGAAGGTGGCATTTCACTCTTTTCATGTATTTTAGAAATCCTGCAAATCAAAGAGGCCCGAAGTGTTCAAATCTGCAGCTATGCACTAATATGTTGTCTTCGTTTGCAGATACTAGCAAGCCCGAAAGTAGAAAATGTTGGGGAATATAACAATCCCATTGAATGCCTTGATCTTCATCTCATAGAAATTACTTTTAATGAGTACCGAGGCACCACACCACAAATTAAATTTGCCAGGTTCTTTGTTGAGAAAGCAAGGTTGCTCAAGGTAATCAGGTTTGCCCTATATTTACTGCGCAGAAGTGAATGGATTGCTAAAGAGCACAAGCATCTACAGCTGAATGGAAAAGGCTCTACACAAGTTGAATTTCAGTTTGTAACTTCATATGACAGATTATTCGGAAGTCACTGTATCGAGCCGCTATATGACTTCTCGGTGGCTTATCCTTTCGCAGAAATAATGCATGAAAAAGATTCTGAAGAAGATGAATTTTATGTGTCTGAATAGTTTGAACCTTGTAATGCTAGAATTTGAAACTTGCAATATTTATGGTATTTGTTATATAACCTAATTGGATGTTTAATTTGTTTTTGCAATCATGTCCTGTTATAAGTATATATATGTTGTTCTTCTGTACACAGAGCATAGATGTGTTGCAGACAGAGCATATCACATCGCACACGGACCACACTAGGGAACCCGTCGGTGACGAATTCATCAATCACAAATGGTTGTATACCAGCAAGCATTTGCCCACAACACACATAGCTTATTCCATCACAAATAGCTCGGATGGATCAACTGTATGTCACGTTCAACTGTATGTCACGTATTGCACATTGTCAAAAAGTAATGCGGTAGACCTTCTTTAACATGTGTTAAAAAACAAAACAAGGACCTCGAGGTTAATTTCACTAATGGGATGGATAAAAGACATCAATGACATCTATGATCTATCCCATCAGAGAATTTAACATCAAGACAACTTCCCATCCAGTCACCCATCTGATGGCTGCTCCAGCCTGAGCACAGTTAACTTGAGAGTTCTCTTAAATGAGCTATTGGTGGAACAACTGGTCCTTGCTGATATAGGATGCCTCTTCGCATCCTTATGGCGTACCCGGATGACCGCCCGTCACCCAATGGCAAATAGATGTTGTGTAGACAGAGCACATCGCACACGGACCACACTAGGGAACCCGTCGGTGATGAATTCATCAATCGCAAACGATTCTATACTAGCAAGCGTTTGCACACAACACACATGGCTTATTCCATCACAAACAGCTTGGATGGATCAACTGTATGTCACGTATCGCACACGCAACTCTAATCTGATTCGTGCTTGATGTCTCCGCCATCGCTCGCACGGTTCATCTTATTTGCCATGTATCACTGTGCCGGCCTCTGCTCACGTCCCTCGGCGCGCTCTGCTCGCCGTTAGGCGCCGCAGCGCACTGCTCGCCGTTAGTCGCCGCGGCGCGCTCTGCTCGCGTCCCTCGGCGCACTCTACTCGCGTACCTCCATGCGCTCGGCATGTGGACAGCTTTTCCTTGCGTGTTCAACTGCTATATGCATATATATGGTTGCTCGCCATTGAGGCGATCGCGGAGCGCTCTACTTGCGCCCCTGCGCACGCGCTCTGCCTGCGGTTGGGGCCTGCGCATGATCATGTTGGGGGACCATATGCATGCGGTTGCACCGCGCGCGTCGCCACGATGCAGTTACGTGCGGCACGATGGCGTTACACGCTGCAAATTAGAACTGCCATGCGAGCGTGCGGATATTCCAGGCCGTCCGGCTTCCCCATTAATTCCCGTAGCCATTATAACCTTAGTCTCTTCAACCTTTCGATCTCACCGCACAAGAGAACAAGCACAACCACAACAACACATAAAGAGGGGATGTCTAGCGGCGCTCCAATGGAGTTCGGCGACCACAGAGTGGAGACCCACGCGAGGGAGACGGATATCTCGATGGTGTACACCATCGACCCAGCCGTGGTGGACGACTACATCAACACCGTTGAGCAGTTGCTTGCTCGAGACAAGTACAAGCTGGTCGGCATCGACCTCCAGTACACCGGCGGTCGTCCCAACATAGATCAGAAGGTTACCGTCGCCCAGTTGTGCGTGCGCCATCATGTCCTCATCTACCACTACTGCATGGCCACAGAGCCGTGCGACCGTTTCGCCAGATTTTTCAACAGCACCGACTACAAGTTCGCTACGGTGGAAACCACCGATGATGTAAAAGCGCTCAGGGTTACGGGCTTGGCCTGCAAGAACCTTGTCGAAATCCGTGAGCACTACAGGGTCTGGGGCAGCACGAAGAAGGACTCCCTGGTTGAACTCGCCTCGGCTATCATCGACCCATACTACGAAAAGATGAACCAGGATGCTAACAGAACATGTCCCGTATCCTGGCACGGGGCCTGGATGCGCCAACTGGATGAACCTCACCTCAGGTTCGTGGCCAAGAGCGTGTACACATGCTACGAGATGCACAGGCGGATCGTCGACATGAGGAAGTGCCTCGTTACCGAAATCGACGAGGCCGGATCAAGCCACAAGCAGAGCAGCAGCGGCAAGCGTCACAAGAAGTAGATGATGATCAGATGATCGTTTATCCTAGTTAATTATACATGTGATATATAGTTGACTTTGGTGTGCGGAAATGTCATGTGTGTAGTAGCCACCTATGTAATTATGCATGTAATAGTTTACTTTGGTGTGTGCAAATGTCATGTGTGTAGTAGCCACCTATGTAATTGGATGTTTAATTTGGTTATGCAATCATGTCCTTATAAGTATGTATATATATATATATATATATATATGTTGTTGTTCTGTATGCAATCCCAACGCACAACACACACGTCTTATTTGCAGCAATCGTCTATGTTATTATCGGTCTTCGCACACATTTCAGATGACAGACCTGTTTGCCACGTATCACACACATCTTGTTATATTGAACCGTTTCTGTTATCTTGGCTCAACGCAAACAGTTCATCCGAGTGAACTGTTTGCCCTCTATCGCACACACCTTGATCTGGCTGACCGTTTCTTTTGTTCCGCCTAATCACAAACAGTTCATCCGAGTGAACCGTATGCCGTATATCGCACACACCTTCATCTAGCTGCCCGTTTCTGTTCTTCTGCCTCATCACAAACAGTTCATCGAACTGAACCGTATGCCCTGCATCGCACACGCAACTAAAATCTGAACCGTGTTTGATGCATCCGTCATCGCAAATGTTTTGCATCTTTTTTGACGGTTTTTTTACATCACCGTTTGCAATTATTGCATCGCACACAGTTTCGTCGAAGGGTCTCTGATCGTAGTGTCGCGTTAGCAGCATCCTGCAGTAGTGTAGATTCATCAAAATAAGCAAACAACACATAGAAAACAGAATCTGTCAAAAACAGAACAGTCTAAAGTTATCTGAAATTTTAGTATACTTCTTCAACTCCAAAAATTCTGAACAATTAGGAAAACCTGGGAAATTTGTATATCAATCTTGTGTCAAAATTCAGAATTTTATCATGCTCCAGTGAATTTTAACAATTCTGCTACTGGACGCAAAAGTTTCTGTTTTTCAGCAAAATCAAATCAGCTATCACCATAGACCATCCCAAAGGTCTTGCTTGGCTCAAGCACTAATTAAAACACTAAAACATAATTACTAAAGAAGTAATATTGAGTATTTATTGAAAAACAAAAGCAAAAAGAAAAAAAGAAAATAATATTAGGTTGCCTCCCAACAAGCGTTATTGTTCTATGCCCCTAGCTAAGCATAATTCATAGATCTAGGTATTGTCATCTTTGGTATTAAATCCGTAAGTAGCCCTCATAACATATTCATATGGTAACTTAATTTTTCTTCTTGGAAAGTGTTCCATGCCCTTCCTTAATGGAAATTGAAATCTAATGTTTCCTTCTTTCATATCAATAATTGCACCAATCGTTCTTAGGAAAGGTCTACCAAGTATAATAGGGCATGTAGGATTGCAATCTATATCAAGCACAATAAAATCTACGGGCACATAATTCCTATTTGCAACAATAAGAACATCATTAATCCTTCCCATGGGTTTCTTAATAGTGGATTCCGCTAGATGCAAATTCGAAGAACAATCATCAAATTTCTGGAAACCTAGCATATCACATAAAGTTTTGGAAATAGTGGAAACGCTAGCACCCAAATCACACACAGCATTACACTCATAATCTTCAATATTAATCTCAATAGTAGGTTCTCATTCATCATAAAGCTTTCTAGGGATTGAAACTTCCAACTCAAGTTTTTCTCCAAACGATTTCATCATAGCATCCACGATATGTTTAGTAAAAGCCTTATATTGATTACAAGCATGAGGTGAATTTAGCATGGATTGCAACAAGGAAATACAATCTATTAAAGCAGAATTATCATAATTAAAGTCCTTGAAATCCAAAAGAGTGGGTTCATCGCTACCTAAAGTTTTGACCTCGCCAATCCCACTTTTATCAAATTTTTCATTAAGATCTTCACCCTCTGAATTATTGCGACGCCATCTAGCTAAAGTTGACTCATATCCAGTCCCATATTTATCAAGTTTTATATTAGCAAACAAAGATCCAATAGGAGTCACACCAATCACTTTAAGATCTTCAGCATTATTATCACAAAAACTAGAAGAACATGCTTTTTCTAGCCAATCTCTCTTAGCACGCATCCTAGCGGTTCTCTCTCTACTTTCATTAATAGAAATTTGAATAGCTTTTAGAGATTCATTAATATCAATCTTGGGTGGCATAGATCTAATCTTAAAAGAATGAATCTCATGGGAAATTCTATCAATGTTTCTAGCCAAATCATCAATCTTAAGCAATTTTTCTTCAACCATAGCATTGAAAATCTTTTAAGAATTAATGAATTATTTAATATTGTTCTCGATATCAGAGGGTATTTTATTATAATTTCCATAAGAATTGTTATAGGAATTACCATAATTATTAGAGGAATTACTAGGAAACGGCCTAGGGTTGAATTTGCCTCTATACGCGTTATTAGCAAAATTGTTCCTACCCAAAAAATTCACATCCATAGATTCAATATTATTCTCAATCAAAGTGGACAAAGGCATATCATTAGGATCAATAGGAGAACTCTTACTAGCAATCAATTTCATAAGTTCATCATCTTTCCACTCAAAGTATTAATTTCTTCAATCGTATGCACTTTTTTTCTAGTAGAAGATCTTTCGGTATGCCATTGAGAGTAATTTGCCATAATATTATCTAGGAGTTTAGTTGCTTCTCCTAATGTGATTTCCATAAAAGTACCTCCCACGGCGGAATCTAAAAGATTTCTAAATGCAAAATTCAATCCGGCATAAATTTTTTGTATGATCATCCATAAACTTAAACCATGAGTAGGGAAATTTCTTATCATCAATTTCATTCTCTCCCAAGATTGTGCAACATGTTCATGATCAAGTTGCTTAAAATTCATTATATCGTTCCTAAGGAAGATGATCTTAGCGGGAGGAAAATAATTGGAAATAAAAGCATCTTTACACTTATTCCATGAATCAATACCATTTTTAGGCAAAGATGAGACCCTAGTTTTAGCACGATCTCATAGTGAGAACGGAAATAGCTTCAATTTAACAATATCATTATCCACATCTTTTTTCTTTTGCATATCACACAACTCAACGAAAGTATTTAGATGGGATGCGGCATGTTCATTAGGAGTACCAGAAAATTGTTCTTTCATAACAAGATTAAACAAAGCGGCATTAATTTCATAAGATTCCGCACTGGTGGCGGGAGCAATCGGAGTACTAATAAAATCATTATTATTAGTATTGAAAAAGTCACACAACTTGGTATTTTCTTGAGACATCATGACAAAACAAGCAATCTAGCACACAAGCAAACAAAAAGCAAACGAAAACACGAACGTAAAGAAGGCGAATAAAAAGGCAAATATTTTTATGTTTTTCTAAAAACATTTTAGAAGTGGGGGAGAGGAAAATAAGAGGCACGTGGCAAATAATGTAAATGCAAGAGATGAGAGTTTATGATAGGTACTTGGTAGGCTTGATGTAGAACCTCCCCTGCAACGGCGCCAGAAATTCTTCCTGCTACTTCTTGAGCTTGCGTTGATTTTTCCCTTGAAGAGGAAAGGGTGATGCAGCAAAGTAGAGATAAGTATTTCCCTCAGTTAAGAACCAAGGTATCAATCCAGTAGGAGGCACAAGCAAGTCCCCAATATATGCACCTGCACAAACTAACAAACACTTGCACTCAACGCGAAAAAGGGGTTGTCAATCCCTTCACGGTCACTTGCATGAGTGAGATCTAATAGAGACAGATATAAAAGATAAGTAAAAGGCAAAATAAAGTAAATATAAATAAATTGCAGCAAGGTATTTTTGGATTTTTAGTTTTATAGATATGAAAATATATGATGGAAAATAGACCCGGGGGCCATAGGTTTCACTAGAGGCTTCTCTCTTGAAGAAAACTTACGGTGGGTAAACAAATTACTATTGAGCAATTAATAGAAAACCGCAAAGTTATGACGATATCTAAGGCAATGATGATGAATATAGGCATCATGTCCGTGACAAGTAGACCAACTCTTGCGTGCATCTACTACTATTACTCCACACATCGACCGACTCCTGCCTGCATCTAGAGTATTAAGTCCATAAGAACAGAGTAACGCCTTCAGCAAGATGACATGATGTAGAGGGATAAACTGAAGAAATATGATATAAACCACATTGTTTTATCCTTAATGGCAACAATACAATACATGCCTCGCTACCCCTACTGTCATTGGGTGAGGACACCGCAAGATTGAACCCATAACAAAGCACCTCTCACATTGCAAGAAAAACCAATCTAGTGGGCCAAACCTAATAGATAGATCGGAGAGAAATACTAAGCTATCTCAATCATGCATAAAAGAGTTCAGAAAAGACTCAAATAATATTCATAGATAACCTGATCATAAATCCACAATTCATCGGATCTCAACAAATTCACCGCAAAAGAAGATTACATTGAATAGATCTCCAAGAACATCGAGGAGAGCATTGTAGTGATGATCAAAGAGAGAGAAGAAACCATCTAGCTACTAGCTATGGACCCTTAGGTACGTGGTAAACTACTCACACTTCATCGATTGGAAGGGCAGCAAGGCTGGTGTAGAGGCCCTCCGTGATCGAATCCCCCTCCGGCGGAGTGCCGGAAAAGGCCCCAAGATGGGATCTCACGAGAACAGAAGCGGCGGCGGAAAAGTATTTTTTGTGTGCCCCCTGCCGTAAGGGGAATATTTGAGAATTTATAGGGTGAAGTTAGGGTTAGAAGGTCTCCGAGGGGCCCACAAGCCTAGCGGGCGCGCCCCTAGGCCGTGTGGCCTCCTCACAGGTCTTCTGGCCTCCTTCCGGAGCTTCCTAGGTTTCTTCTAGTCCAAGAAAAATCATCGTAAAGTTTTATTCTGTTTGGACTCCGTTTGATATTGATTTTCTGTAAAAGATAAAAACAAGGAAAAAACAGCAACTGGCACTGGGCACTAGGTTAATAAGTTAGTCCCAAAAATAATATAAAATAGCATATAAAACATCCAAAACAGATAATATAATAGCATGGAACAATAAAAAATTATAGATACATTGGAGACGTATCAGTCGTCGCGGGAGTAGCTCTCCGGTTGAGGCGAAGGGCAGCTGACTGTCTCGATCCAGCGCCTCCAGCTCTGTTTGGAAAGATAAAAGACCTGATCAGTAAAAATGATCATAACATCCAGACTATGAAAATGTAGTTGAACTTACCCATTCAATGGGATTATAACTCGAGTAGCCATCTCTAGTCCTCAGGCGGGCAAACTCTTCCTTTTCTCCTGTAAAGAGATCGGCCAGTATGGCTGCCATTGCTGCCTGGTTGGCAGGCCCCTTTAGTTTATAACGGGTCGCGTCGTTTGTCCCATTGTAACACCATAAGGGGCGCATCCTTTGTTGAAGAGGTTTGACACATCGAGTAATGGCAGCGGCCATCATGTCAATGATGGTTAACTTACTATGAGCTGCTACTTGTTGAGCTTGCGTTGGTTTTTCCCTTGAAGAGGAAAGGGTGATGCAGCAAAGTAGAGATAAGTATTTCCCTCAGTTTGAGAACCAAGCGATCAATCCAGTTGGAGACAACACACAAATCACCGAATACCTGCACAAACAATCAAACAACTTGCACCCAACGCGATAAAGTGGTTGTCAATCCCTTCATGGTTATTTGCAAAAGTGAGATCTGATAGAGATAGATAAATGATAAAGTAAATATTTTTGGTATTTTTGTTTTATAGATCGGAAAGTAAAAGATTGCAAAATAGTAGACCGGAAACTTGTATGATAAAAGGTAAAAAGTTATATGATAGAAAATAGACCCGGGGGCCATAGGTTTCACTAAAGGCTTCTCTCAAGATAGAAAATAATACGGTGGGTGAACAAATTACTGCCGAGCAATTGATAGAAAAGCGCAAAGTTATGACGATATCTAAGGCAATGATCATGAATATAGGTATCACGTCCGTGTCAAGTAGACCGAAATGATTCTGCATCTACTACTATTACTCCACACATCGACCGCTATCCAGCATGCATCTAGAGTATTAAGTACATAAAGAACGGAGTAATGCATTAAGTAAGATGACATGATGTAGAGGAATTAACTCAAGCAATATGATGAAAACCCCATCTTTTTATCCTCGATGGCAACAATACAATACGTGCCTTGCTGCCCCTACTGTCACTGGGAAAAGACACCGCAAGATTGAATCCAAAGCTAAGCACTTCTCCCATTGTAAGAAAAACCAATCTAGTTGGCCAAACCAAACCGATAGTTCGAAGAGAATTACAAAGATATCAAATCATGCATAAAAGAATTAAGAGAAGATTCAAATAATATTCATAGATAATCTGATCATAAATCCACAATTTATCGGATCTCGGCAAACACACCGCAAAAAAGTATTACATCGAATAGATCTCCAAGAACATTGAGGAGAACAGGGTATTGAGAATCAAAGAGAGAGAAGAAGCCATCTAGCTACTAGCTATGGACCCATAGGTCTGTGATAAACTACTCACGCTTCATCGGAAGGGCAATGGTGTTAATGTAGAAGCCCTCCATGATCGAATCCCCCTCCGGCAGGGTGCCGGAAAAGGTCCCTCGATGGGACCTAACGGGTACAGAAGGTTGCGGCGGTGGAAAACTCTTTTCGTGGATGCTTCTATTGGTTTGGGGATATATGGCTATATATAGGCGAAAGAATTAGGTCAGGAGGTGCACGAGGGGCCCACAAGGGTGGGGGGTGCGCCTTACCCCCCTGGGCGCGCCCTCCATCCCTGTAGCTGTCTCGTGGCTCCTCCGACTTCATCTCCAAGTCTCCTGGTTTCCTTCTGGTCCAAGAAAAATCATCGCGAAAGTTTTATTCCGTTTGGACTCCGTTTGGTATTCCTTTTCTGCGAAACTCAGAAACAAGGAAAAAAAACAGAAACTGGCACTGGCACTGGGCTCTAGGTTAATAGGTTAGTCCCAAAAATAATATAAAATAGCATATTAATGCATATAAAACATCCAAAACAGATAATATAATACTCCCTCCGTCCGGAAAAAGTTGTCCGGCCCGCAGTGTAATGGCATTTTTGTAAAAACATCCTCGTAATTAGAAAACTGTTTCAACCAGGTCCCTGCGCCTGTCTTCTTCCTCTGACTGTCGCCAGCGCGTCGCCAGCGGCAGGCGCCGCCCAGCTGCGCGATTTGCCGCCGACCAGGACCTGCCCCGCGGCCGCCGCCCAGGAACTGCCCCGCGGCCGCTGCCCAGGACCTGCGCCGCCGCGACGCTATCACGCCGTGATCCAGTACGCGTGTCGCCGGAATTTGCCGCCACGATCCGCTGGAGCTCTTCCTCCTCTAGCTCCCGCGCGCGCCTGGGTCTCGATCGCCTGGATCAAGAGCGCTCGACCTTCTCTCCTGCCGCCCATGCCTGTGCTGCTGCTCTGTCGCGCGTCACCGGTGGAGCTCTGCCCGTGCTGCTGCTCTGTCGCGCATCGCTGTTGGAGCTCTGCCCGTGCTGCTGCTGCTCCTCTACCCATTCTCGTGCTGCTGCTCTTCCTCTGCCCGTGGTGGTGGTGCTGCTGCTTCTCTGCCCATCCAGGAACTGGCTCCTTGTGCTGCCGCCAGAACTCCTCTGCACTCGGAAGAAAATGTTGTTAACTGAATATGAAAGCACAGATTTCTAACTGATCAACTGTCCGACTTAATTAAGAACCCATCCACTTAGACAGTTGAAAATGACAAAACCTGGCAACCAACTAGCATATCTCCTTTCTCAGGCAGTGACCAAACCATAGGACAAGCAGGTTTCCTATAACCAAGTGGCAAGCATAGTCTAAGATGCAGAGAGATTGCACAGTAAATGAGCACACAAATCAATTCTGGGCTAGGAATGTAACAGGATCAAGCACAGAATTAATGGAGAAGGTACCTGTAAATCTGTAAGCCTTCTGTTGCTCATTTCATGTGACGGGCAGTGCAGCCCCCAGGAGATTGGCTACGGCGCGGCATTGGGCGAGGAGGCAGTATATAGAAAATGCATAACTGTATTATTCAGTTTTGAGATCACTTGTCCCTAGAACTAAATGTATCAGCCAATAGGCCATTAAAAATACAGGAGAAAAATAAAGAAAAAATCTGATACAGACTAGTAAAGCATGAATTACTTTCAAAGCATTTAATCTGATACAGAGAGATTTTTAGCTCACAAGATTTTGGGGAGTACTGCAGAAAGAACCAAGATTTTCAGCTCACAAGAATGAGAACAGGCAACCAACAAACTGGATCAAAACTGAATTTACAAACTAGTAAAGCATGAATTTACATCAGTGGCTTAACTGAATTTACATCAGTGGCTTCTGAATTCAGTTAAACTGATTCACAAGAACTGCACATTACTGCCAAGAAACAAGTCAGAACCTACTCATTCAGACTTGAACTACTCATTCAGACTTGAACCAAGGAGAGCACATGGCCGATGAGCACCTGGAGGAGGGAGCCACGCATGCCGCAGTAGCCCATAAGAGGAGGAGCTGCCGTCGTCGGTGAAGACGGCATGGTGCTGCAGCAGCGGCGCCGGCCACAGCTTGGGAGCAGCAGCAGTGCCTTGAAGACCATCGGCAGAAGAAGCCTTAGAAGCAGAGGACCTGCACTGCCGTGGGAGAGTGGGCAGCAGAAGCGGCAGCGGCGGCGCCGGTGGAGCGAAGAGGGCGGGTCCTCCATCATCAATCAGTCCGCCAGCTCGAGGAGGGGAATGGCAGCGGCAAGATGAGCACGGGGCAGTGGGATGTGGCAGGAGCAAGCCTTCGTCTTCCCCATTACGTGGCCGTCTTCCCCACGCCGTTGACTTCCGCAGCAGCCGCTCGGGGTCTGGAGAAGCTGGTGGATGAGGAGCTCGAGGACCTTCTCTGCCTCCAGATCGAGCCCCAACTCCCTCCAGGACATGAGCGCCGCCGCCGGAGCCGGCAAGTCGCGGGCTTTGCAGAAAAGGGGATCCCTTCCCTCTTGATCTCCTGGTGCGGACGAACAGAAGCGGCGAGACGAGGGGGAGAAGGTAGCCGGTGCGAGGTGAGGCGATGGAGCAGGCGGCGAGCCGACGGCGCGGGCGGCCAGGCGACTGAGCAGGCGGCCGGCGCGTGGCGAGGCGACGGAGCAGGCGCGATGGGCTCCGTGGCTTGTCGGAGAAAGGGGGAGGGGGTTTTCGTAAAAAATCGGTGGGGACAACTTTTTTAGGACGGAGGGAGTAGCATGGAACAATAAAAAATTATAGATACGTTGAAGATGTATCAAGCATCCCCAAGCTTAATTCCTGCTCGTCCTCGAGTAGGTAAATGATAAAAATAGAATTTTTGATGTGGAATGCTACCTAACATATTTATCCATGTAATTTTCTTTATTGTGGCATGAATGTTCAGATCCATAAGATTCAAAACAAAAGTTTAATATTGACATAAAAACAATAATACTTCAAGCATACTAACAAGGCAATTATGTCTTCTCAAAATAACATGGCGAAAGAAAGCTTATCCCTACAAAATCATATAGTCTGGCTATGCTCCATCTTCATCACACAAAATACTCAAATCATGCACAACCTCGATGACAAGCCAAGCAATTGTTTCATACTTTTGACATTCTCAAACCTTTTCAACTTTCATGCAATACATGAGCGTGAGTCATGGACATAGCACTATAGGTGGAATAGAATATGGTGGTTGTGGAGAAGACAAAAAGAGGGAGATAGTCTCACATCAACTAGGCGTATCAACGGGCTATGGAGATGCCCATCAATAGATATCAATGTGAGTGAGTAGGGATTGCCATGCAACGGATGCACTAGAGTTATAAGTGTAGGGGACAAGGCTGCCCCTCCCTGGGTGCGGGGGACAAGGCTGAAATACTTTCTGCATAATTCCAAATGGGCCTCGCAGCCCAGAAAAATCTCGCAAAGGGCGACATAGCCAGAGATATGCAGGATGGATCTAGGGGTGAGGTGATGGATCTAGATCCTATAAAACTCTAGCAAACCTCTAAGGAAAGGGTGAATGGGAAAACCCAAACCTCTTAAGAGATAGGGCACAAAGGATACCCTCTCTTCCTTGTGTGGAGCAGGGAAGTTTTCTGCAAAGGCTTCGGCATTCACAGAAGTTAATCTGGGGCGAGTGGATGCAAGATCTGAAGCGGGAAGATACCCTTGCATCTCAACATTTATTAGTTGGAGACGGAAGACTAAACACCTTGCCTAGTCGCCTGGAAGGGGACCATGTGGGCGTGAGGAGGAGCTTGGGGCGCTCGCCATTTTCCCAGAGTTTTTTGGCTTCTTAATGATTTGGGGATGGAGTGTGTTATTTGTCGCGCTCCTGGCCTATTTAATAGGTGCTTCTTCCTTGTTCGTGAGGGTCATTTCGGTAAAAGACTACTGGACAGTCTACCTCCTTCTGGCGCATGGAAATCGAGGGGTGTCATTAACCCTAAGCAAAAAGGTAGATGTTGTGGGCCCGACGACGCTTCAATGAATCGGGAAGTCGGTGGCGGCCAAACTATTGTCAGCCAAACATAGAGGGGGTAAAGAACTCGTCTCACAAGCCGAAGACTTTGGGGGCGCGAGGCTACCAGGAATCATGGACCGCGTGCTACTTTTTGAGCTTGCGTTGATTTTTCCCTTGAAGAGGAAAGGGTGATGCAGCAAAGTAGAGATAAGTATTTCCCTCAGTTAAGAACCAAGGTATCAATCCAGTAGGAGGCACAAGCAAGTCTCTAATCTATGCACCTGCACAAACTAACAAACACTTGCACATAACGCGAAAAAGGGGTTGTCAATCCCTTCACGGTCACAAACAAGAGTGAGATCTAAAAGAGATATGTATAAAAGATAAATAAAAAAGCAAACTAAAGTAAATATAAATAAATTGCAGCAAGGTACTTTTGGGTTTTTTGGTTTATATATCTGAAAATATATGATGGAAAATAGACCCGGGGGCCATAGGTTTCACTAGAGGCTTCTCTCTTGAAAGAAAACATATGGTGGGTAAACAAATTACTGTCGAGCAATTGATAGAAAAGCGCAAAGTTATGACGATATCTAAGGCAATGATCATGAATATAGGCATCATGTCCGTGACAAGTAGACCGACTCCTGCCTGCATCTACGACTATTACTCCACACATCGACCACTATCCAGCATGCATCTAGAGTATTAAGTTCATAAGAACGGAGTAACGCCTTAAGTAAGATGACATGATGTAGAGGGATAAACTCAACCAATATGATGAAAACCCCATCATTTTATCCTTGATGGCAACAATACAATACGTGCCTCGCTACCCCTACTATGTCACTAGGTGCGGACACCACCACAAGATTGAACCCAAAACTAAGTACCTCTCCCATTGCAAGAAACACCAATCTAGTTAGCCAAACCAAACCAATAATTTGAAGATAAATACAAATATATTTAATCATGCATAAAAGAGTTCAGAAAAGACTCAAATAATATTCATAGATAATCTGATCAAAATCCACAATTCATCGGATCTTGACGAATACACCGCAAAAGAATATTACATCGGATAGAACTCCAAGAACATCGAGGAGAACATTGTATTGAAGATCAAAGAGAGAGAGAAGAAGCCATCTAGCTACTAGCTATGGACCCATAGGTCTATGGTAAACTACTCATGCTTCATCGGAAGGGCAGCAAGGTTGGTGTAGATGCCCTCCGTGATCGAATCCCCCTCCGGCAGGGTGCGGGAAAAGGCCCCAATATGGGATCTCATAGGAACAGAGGCTTGTGGCGGCGAAAAAGTATTTTGGTGGACGCTTCTGATATTTGCGAAATATTTGGGAATTTATAGTGCAAAGATTAGTGTTGGAGGACTCCCGAGGGGCCCACAAACCCTTAGGGCGCCCCCCACTGGGGCGCGCCTGGCAGGCTTGTGCCCTCCTCGGGAACCTTCTGGCCCCCTCTCCAAGTCCTCTAGATGTCTTCTGGTCCAAGAAAAATCATCGCGAAAGTTTTATTCTGTTTGGACTCCGTTTGGTATTCCTTTTCTGTAAAACTCTAAAACAAGGAAAAAACAGAAACTGGCACTGGGCTCTAGGTTAATAGGTTAGTCCCAAAAATATTATAAAATAGCATATTAATGCATATAAAACATCCAAAATAGATAATATAATAGCATGGAACAATAAAAAATTATATATACATTGGAGACATATCAAGCATCCCCAAGCTTAATTCCTACTCGTCCTCGGGTAGGTAAATGATAAAACAGAATTTTTGATGTGGAATCCTACCTAAAATATTCATCCATGTAATTTTATTTATTATGGTATTAATATTCAGATCCATAAGATTCAAAACAAAAGTTTAGTATTGACAGAAAAACAATAATATTTCAAGCATACTAATAAAGCAATTATGTCTTCTCAAAATAACATTGCAAAAGAAAGTTATCCCTACAAAATCATATAGTCTGGCTATGCGCCATCTTCATCACACAAAGTATTTTATCATGCACAACCCCAATGATAAGCCAAGCAATTGTTTCATACTTTTGATGTTCTCAAACCTTTTCAACTTTCACGCAATACATGAGCGTGAGCCATGGATATAGCACTATAGGTGGAATAGAATATGGTGGTTGTGGAGAAGACAAAAAGAAAGAGAGAGTCTCACATCAACTAGGCGTATTAACGGGCTATGGAGATGCCCATCAATAGATATCAATGTGAGTGAGTAGGGATTCCATGCAACGGATGCACTAGGGCTATAAGTGTATGAAAGCTCAAAAAGAAACTAAGTGGGTGTGCATCCAACTCGCTTGCTCACGAAGACTTAGGGCAATTTGAGGAAGCCCATCATTGGAATATACAAGCCAAGTTCTATACTGAAAAATTCCCACTAGTATATGAAATTGACAAAATAGCAGACTCTCTATCATGAAGAACATGGTGCTACTTTGAAGCACAAGTGTGGAAAAAGGATAGTAACATTGTCCCTTCTCTTTTTTTTCTCATTTTTTTGTCATTTCTCTGTTTGGGATTCTTTGGCCTCTTTTATTTTTTATTTGGGCTTCATTGGCCTCTTTTATTTTTTTATAAAGTCCGGAGACTCATCCCAACTTGTGAGGGAATCATAGCTTCCCTCATCCTTTCCTCACATGGGACAATGCTCTAATAATGATGATCATCACACTTTTATTTACTTACAACTCAAGAATTACAACTCGATTCTAGAACAAAATATGACTATATATGAATGCCTCCGACGGTGTACCAGGATGTGCAATTTTCTAGCATAGCAATGACATCAAAAAATGGACAAGCCATGAAAACATCAAGCTAGCTATCTTACGATCATGCAAAGCAATATGAAAATGATGGTATGTGTCATAATAAACGGAACGGTGGAAGTTGCATGGCAATATATCTCGGAATGGCTATGGAAATGACATAATAGGTAGGTATGGTGGCTGTTTTGAGGAGGGTATATGGTGGGTTTAATGCACCAGCGAAAGTTGTGCGGTACTAGAGAGGCTAGCAATGGTGGAAGGCTGAGAGTGTGTATAATCCATGCACTCATCATTAGTCACAAAGAACTCGCACACTTATTGAAAAATTTATTAGCCATCAAAACAAATTACTACACGCATGCTCCTAGGGGGATAGATTGGTAGGAAAAGACCATTGCTCCTCCCCGACCACCACTCATAAAGAAGACAATCAAAAAATAAATCATGCTCTAACTTCATCGCATAACGATAGACCAAACGTGCATGCTTCGGGAATCACAAACTTTACCAAAAGTATTTCTACCAATCCACAATTACTCACTAGCGTGACTCTAATATCACCATCTTTATATCTCAAAACAATATGCAAGGAATCAAACTTCTCATAGTATTCAATGCTCTTTATATGAAAGTTTTTATTATATCCCTCTTGGATGCCCATCATATTAGGACTAAATTCATAACCTAAGCAAATTACCATGCTATTTAAAGACTCTCAAAATAATATATGTGAAGCATGAGAGTTCAACAATTTCTGTAAAATAAAGCCACCACCGTGCTTTTAAAAAGATATAAGTGAAGCACTAGAGCAAACTGCCTAGCTCAAAAGATATAAGTGAAGCACATAGAGTATTCTAATAAATTCACGATTAATGTGTGTTCCTCTCTGATGTCTACTACACAACCTTCTTCTTGTAGACACGTGTTGGGCCTCCAAGCGTAGAGTTTTGTAGGACACTAGCAAATTTCCCTCAAGTGGATGACCTAAGGTTTATCAATCGGTGGGAGGCGTAGGATGAAGATGGTCTCTCTCAAACAACCCTGCAACCAAATAACAAAGAGTCTCTTGTGTCCCCAACACACCCAATACAATGATAAATTGTATAGGTGCACTAGTTCGGGGAAGAGATGGTGATATAAGTGCAATATGGATGATAGATATAGGTTTTTGTAATCTGAATATATAAAAACAGCAAGGTAACTAGTAACAAAAGTGAGCTAAAACGGTATTGCAATGCTTAGAAACAAGGCCTAGGGTTCATACTTTCACTAGTGCAAGTTCTCTCAACAATGATAACATAATTAGATCATATAACAATCCCTCAACGTGCAACAAAGAGTCACTCCAAAGTCACTAATAGCGGAGAATAAATGAAGAGATTATTGTAGGGTACGAAACCACCTCAAAGTTATTCTTTCTGATCGATCTATTGGGCTATTCCTATAAGTGCCACAAATAGCCCTAGAGTTCGTACTAAAATAACACCTTAAGACACACATCAACCAAAACCCTAATGTCACCTAGATACTCCAATTTCACCACAAGTATCCGCAGGTTTGATTATATGATATGCATCACACAATCTCAGATTCATCTATTCGAACCAACACAAAGAACGTCAAAGAGTGCCGCAAAGTTTCTACCGGAGAGTCAAGACGAAAATGTGTGCCAACCCCTATGCATAAGTTCACAAGGTCACAGAACCCGCAAGTTGATCACCAAAACATACATCAAGTGGATCACGTGAATATCCCATTGTTGCCACAGATAAGCACATGCAAGACATACATCAAGTGTTCTCAAATCCTTAAAGACTCAATCCGATAAGATAACTTCAAAGGGAAAACTCAATTCATTACAAGAAGGTAGAGGGGAGAAACATCATAAGATCCAACTATAATAGCAAAGCTTGCGGTACATCAAGATCGTGCCAAATCAAGAACACGAGAGAGAGATCAAACACATAGCTACTGGTACATACCCTCAACCCCGAGGGTGAACTACTCCCTCCTCGTCATGGAGAGCGCCAGGATGATGAAGATTGCCACTGGTGATGATTTCCCCCTCCGGCAGGGTGTCGGAACAGGGTCCTGATTGGTTTTTGGTGGCTACAGAGGCTTGCGGCGGCGGAACTCCTGATCTAGGTTTTGTTCTGGAGGTTTGGGGATATATGAGAGGTGTTGGCGTTGAGAACAAGTCAGGGGAGTCCACGAGGGGCCCACAAGGTCGGAGGGCGCGCCCTCCACCCTTGTAGTGGCCTCGGGACTCTTTTGGTGCATCTCCGGTACTCCGTGGGCTTCTTTTGGTCCAAAAACAATCGTCATAAATTTTCAGCTCAATTTGACTCCGTTTGATATTCCTTTTCTGCGAAACTCAAAAACAAGGAAAAAACAGAAACTGGCACTGGGCTCTAGGTTAATAGGTTAGTCCCAAAAATCATATAAAACATCCAAGATAGATAATATAATAGCATGGAACAATCAAAAATTATAGATACGTTGGAGACGTATCAAGCATCCCCAAGCTTAATTCCTGCTCGTCCTCGAGTAGGTAAATGATAAAAACAAATTTTTTGATGTGGAATGCTAGCAAGTGCTCAAGTTTGATCAATGATAATTCCATTCACTTTTTCTAGCATCATTATATATCACAAATTAACAGTAGCTCATCTCATAAAACTTCTCATGATCAAGTAGCAAACTATTCACATGTTAAAGCATAGATCATAAACTTTCTTGAAAACTAACAAACTAGGTTCTCAGCCATCAAACAATTGCAATTCATCTTATTTTAAGGAAGGGTCTATGTAAGAGCTTTGATTTAGCAAATCCCACATACTCAACTATCATATAGTCTTCCATGATTGCTACCACTCAAAGCATATTTTTAGAACAAATAGCATCCATCGAACACAGAGAAAGATAGGGGCTTAGTGTTTCGCCTCCCAACTTATTTATCATATAGATAATTGTCAACAATAATAATTCATGATCAAATATATTTGAATGGCCATATATGCTTAGATCTTTCCCCACCACATGAAGCTTGCCAACTAAAGATTAGGTTGGAATGAGAAGGAATACTGCTGACTCTTGCATAAAAGTAAAAGACAAGCCCTTCGCAGAGCAAAGCAGGGATTTGCAGAGGTGCTAGAGCTCGAAGCTTTTAAAACAGAGATGAAAATAATTTTGAGAGGTATGCTTTCATTGTCAACATAACAACCAAGATTTCCCAATATCTTCCATACTAGATACAATATAGGCGGTTCCCAAAAAGAAAGGTAAAGTTTTTTACTCCCCCTCCACCAACAATCACACTCCATGGCTTGTCCGAAACAACGGGTACCGTCCAACTATCAACAATCCTGGGGGAGTTTTGTTTGCCATTATTTGTGATTTTGTTTTTGATCTTTTGATCATAGGACTGGGCATCCCAATTACCAGCCACTCTCTCGTGAATGATAAGCGGAGTCCACTCATCGTGAGAATAACCCACCTAGCATGGAAGATACTGACAGCCCCTAGTCGCTACATGAGCGATTCGGGCATACAAAACAGATTATTATTTGAAGGTTTAGAGTTTGGCACATGCAAATTTACTTGGAACGTCAGGTAAATACCGCATATAGGTAGATATGGTGGACACTCATGGAAGAAACTTGGTTCAAGGAGTTTGGATGTACAAGCAGTAATCCCGCTTACTACAGAAATTTTGGATAGCAAAAGATTCTAAATAGCAAGCACCACATGTTGGAGGATCCATAACAATATGACTTCTATACAAATATACCCAAGCATAACTCATTATGTTGTCTTCCATGTCCAACTTCAACTAATTTGCTCAAGTTTGAAAATAATTAATGGGGCTCACAATCATAGAAGATGTCCAAGATAGTATATTTATATGTGAAATCTCTCTTCCTTCAATATTCTTTCATGAATTGTTCAAGTGACCAATAATATGTTTGCTAACTTTCAATAAATTTACCACCTCTACTTCTTATATGTGAAGTCATTACTCCCCATGGTATAAGCATATGAATCATATATAATTTTGGATTTATGATATTCAATTCATTCAACCATTTACTCATATGATATAAGTGAAACACGAGAGTAAATGACAAACTACTCCAAAAAGATGTAAGTGAAGATCAATGAGTAGTTGAATAATTATGTAGCTATGTGAAGACTCTCTCTCATAAATAAAATTTCAGATCTTAAGTACTTTATTAAAACAGCAAGCAAAGCGAAATAAAATGACATTCCAAGGATAGCACATATCATGTGAAGAAGCAAAAACTTAGGCTCAACCGATACTAACTGATAATTCTTGATGAAGAAAGGTGGGATGCCTACCGGGGCATCCCCAAGCTTAGATGCTCGAGACTTCTTGAAATATTATATTGGGATGCCTTGGGCATCCCCAAGCTTGAGCTTATGTGTCTCCTTAATTCCCTTTATATCACGGTTTCCCTAAATCTTAAAAACTTCATGCACACAAAACTCAACAAGAACTTGTGAGAAAAGTTAGTATACATCAAATACATAACCTTATCATTCTCTACTGTAGCATATCACTAAAATTATTATTTAACATTTCATACTAAATGCCTCTGCATATTTAATACTCCTATCCTCAAATAGAATAATTAAACAAGCAAACATATGCAAACAATGCAAACATAACAGCAATCTGTCAAAACAGGACAGTCTGTAAAGAGTGCAATTGTACTCATACTTACCTAACTTCAAAAATTCTGGAAAATTACCACACTGTATAAAATTTGTTAATACTCATTGTGTAAAATTTTTAATATTTTATCATGTTCTGAATTTCCATAAGAATTCAGACAATGATAGAAAACTTTCTGTTTTCAAAACAGCAACATATAGACTTGCAAAATGAGCATGGTAAAGGCTGAACTTGACCTTTTTATTGAACTAAAATATGCAAAACATTACTCTAAATAACAGAAATCAAATACTAATAAAATAAAATGATGCTCCAAGAAAAACTCATATCGTGTGACGAATAAAAATATAGCTCCAAGTAAGGTTACCGATAATGTTGGAGACGAAAGAGGGGATGCCATCCGGGGCATCCCCAAGCTTAGTTGCTTGGATCTTCCTTGAATATTACCTTAGGTTGCCTTGGGCATCCCCAAGCTTAGGGTCTTGTCACTCCTTATTCTCCTCATATCGATTTCTCACCCAAAACTTGAAAACTTCAACCACACAAAACTTAACAAAACCTTCGTGAGATCCGTTAGTATAATAAAACAAATCATTCACTTTGTTACTGTCAAGACAAGATTCATAACTTTTCTCACATGATTACTACTGTACCCTATCATTTCTACAATTTATATTAAGCAATATAAGCCATAGAAACTAGAAAACAAGCAAACTATGCATCGAAAACAGAATCTGTCAAAAACAGAACAGTCTGTGAAGAACTGAATTGAGCTCATACCTCAGTTACTCCAAAACTTCTGAAAATTTAGGAAAACGTATAAAATTTGTATATCAATCCTCTGTAAACAATTCAGAGTTTTTCCACATTCCAGTGAATTTTAACAATTCTGTTACTGGACGCAAAAGTTTCTGTTTTTGCACAGAATCAAGTCAACTATCATCCACACTATCCCAAAGGCTTTACTTGGCACTTTATTGAAACAAAAGCTATAAAACATGATTACTACAGTATCTTAATCATTTGAACACACAAAAACAGTAGGGGTAAATATTGGGTTGTCTCCCAACAAGCGCTTTTCTTTAATGCCTTTTTAGCTAGGCATGATGATTTCAATGATGCTCACATAAAAGATAAGAATTGAAACATAACGGGAGCATCATGAAGCATATGAATAGCACATTTAATTCTAACCCACTTCCTATGCATAGGGATTTTTTGAGAAAACAATTTATGGGAACAAGAATCAACTAGCATAAGAAGGCAAAACAAGCATAACTTCAAGATTTTCAACACATAGGGAGGAAACTTGATATTATTGCAATATGTAGAAGCTTGTGTTCCTCTCTCATAATAATTTTCAGTAGCATCATGAATGAATTCAACAATATAACTATCACATAAAGCATTCTTTTCATGATCCACAAGCATAGAAATTTTATTACTCTCCACATAAGCAAATTTATTCTCATGAATAGTACGGGGAGCAAACTCAACAAAATAACTATCATGTGAGGCATAATCCAATTGAAAATTAAAATCATGATGACAAGTTTCATGGTTATCATTATTCTTTATAGCATACATGTCATCACAATAATCATCATAGATAGCAACTTTGTTCTCATAATCAATTGGAACCTCTTCCGAAATAGTGGATTCATCACTAAATAAAGTCATGACCTCTCCAAATCCACTTTTATCAATATTGTGAAAAGATTCAACACCCTCCAAAATAGTGGGATCAATACTACCTAGAGTTGACACTCTTCCAAACCCACTTTCATCAATATAATCATCATAAATAGGAGGCATGCTTTCATCATAATAAATTTTCTCATCAAAACTTGGGGGACTAAAAATATCATTTTCATCAAACATAGCATCCCCTAGCTTATGGCTTTGCATATTATTAGCATCATGGATATTCAAAGAATTCATACTAACAACATTGCAATCATGCTCATCATTCAAAGATTTAGTGTCAAACATTTTATAGACTTCTTCTTCTAACACTTGAGCACAATTTTCCTTTCCATCATTTTCACGAAAGACATTAAAAAGATGAAGCATATGAGGCAACCTCAATTCCATTTTTTTCTAGTTTTCTTTTATAGACTAAACTAGTGATAAAACAAGAAACTAAAGATTCGATTGCAAGATCTAAAGATATACCTTCAAGCACTAACCTCCCCGGCAACGGTGCCAGAAAAGAGCTTGATGTCTACTACGCAACCTTCTTCTTGTAGACTCGTGTTGGGCCTCCAAGCGCAGAATTTTGTAGGACAGTAGCAAATTTCCCTCAAGTGGATGACCTAAGGTTTATCAATCGGTGGGAGGCGTAGGATGAAGATGGTCTCTCTCAAACAACCCTGCAACCAAATAACAAAGAGTCTCTTGTGTCCCCAACACACCCAATACAATGATAAATTGTATAGGTGCACTAGTTCGGCGAAGAGATGGTGATACAAGTGCAATATGGATGGTAGATATAGGTTTTTGTAATCTGGAAATATAAAAACAGCAAGGTAACTAGTAACAAAAGTGAGCGAAAACGGTATTGCAATGCTTCAAAACAAGGCCTAGGGTTCATACTTTCACTAGTAGCCCTTTGTGCCGTTTGTCGAGGTAGCCGAGATCGTAGGATGGTGTAGCCGTGGTTGAGATAGCCGTGCGAAGAACGCCGTGGTCGATGTCGAGTCGGGGTAGCCGGTATCGAGTAAGTCGCCCTGGAGCCGCGGGCGCAAGGAGGCGCCAAGTTAGTCACGGGCGCAGTGGTGTCAAAGTAGTGGTGCGCCGGGTAGAAGACGTTGTTGATGACGCGTCGCGCCAGGGTTGCCATGTCCAGGGACACATCGTGGACGAAGGCACGCATCGGTGTTGCCAGCATCGGGCATGCGTAGACGGAGGAAGACGAAGTTGACGAAGCGCCGACCAGGATTGCCAGACCCTGGGACATGATGTCTACTATGCAACTTTATCCTTGTAGACGTTGTTGGGCCTCCAAGTGCAGAGTTTTGTAGGACAGTAGCAAATTTCCATCAAGTGGATAACCTAAGGTTTATCAATCCGTGGGAGGCGTAGGATGAATATGGTCTCTCTCAAACAACGCTGCAACCAAATAACAAAGAGTATCTTGTGCCCCCAACACACCCAATACAATGGTAAATAGTATAGGTGCACTAGTTCGGCGAAGAGATGGTGATACAAGTGCAATATGGATAGTAGATATAGGTTTTTGTAATCTGAAAATATAAAAGCAGCAAGGTAACTAGTAACAAAAGTGAGCTAAAACGGTATTGCAATGCTTCGAAACAAGGCCTAGGGTTCATACTTTCACTAGTGCAAGTTCTCTCAACAATGATAACATAATTAGATCATATAACAATCCCTCAACGTGCAACAAAGAGTCACTCCAAAGTCACTAATAGCGGAGAATAAATGAAGAGATTATTGTAGGGTACGAAACCACCTCAAAGTTATTCTTTCTGATCGATCTATTGGGCTATTCCTATAAGTGCCACAAATAGCCCTAGAGTTCGTACTAAAATAACACCTTAAGACACACATCAACCAAAACCCTAATGTCACCTAGATACTCCAATGTCACCACAAGTATCTGCGGGTTTGATTATATGATATGCATCACACAATCTCAGATTCATCTATTTGAACCAACACAAAGAACTTCAAAGAGTGTCCCAAAGTTTCTACCTGAGAGTCAAGACGAAAATGTGTGCCAACCCCTATGCATAAGTTCACAAGGTCACAGAACCCGCAAGTTGATCACCAAAACATACATCAAGTGGATCACGTGAATATCCCATTGTTGCCACAGATAAGCACATGCAAGACATACATCAAGTGTTCTCAAATCCTTAAAGACTCAATCCGATAAGATAACTTCAAAGGGAAAACTCAATTCATTACAAGAAGGTAGAGGGGAGAAACATCATAAGATCCAACTATAATAGCAAAGCTCGCGGTACATCAAGATCGTGTCAAATCAAGAACTCGAGAGAGACATCAAACACATAGCTACTGGTACATACCCTCAGCCCCGAGGGTGAACTACTACCTCCTCATCATGGAGAGCGCCGGAATGATGAAGATGGCCACCGGTGATGATTTCCCCCTCCGGCAGGGTGCCGGAACAGGGTCCCGATTGGTTTTTGGTGGCTACAGAGGCTTGCGGCGGCGGAACTCCCGATCTAGGTTTTGTTCTGGAGGTTTGGGGATATATGAGAGGTGTTGGCGTCAAGAACAAGTCAGGGGAGTCCACGAGGGGCCCACAAGGTCGGAGGGCACGCCCTAGGGGGTGGGAGCGCCCTCCACCCTTGTGGTGGCCTCGGGACTCTTCTGGTGCATCTCCGGTACTCCGTGGGCTTCTTTTGGTCCAAAAACAATCGTCGTAAATTTTCAGCTCAATTGGACTCCGTTTGATATTTCTTTTCTGTGAAACTCAAAAACAAGGAGAAAACAGAAACTGTCACTGGGCTCTAGGTTAATAGGTTAGTCCCAAAAATCATATAAAATAGCATATAAAACATCCAAGATAGATAATATAATAGCATGGAACAATCAAAAATTATAGATACGTTGGAGACGTATCACTCTCAAAAGGTGTGTACAGCAAGGATGATTGTGGCAAACTAAAAACCAAAGACTCATATCATACAAGATGCTCCATGGAAAACACATATCATGTGGTGAATAAAAATATAGCCTCAAGTAAACTTACTGATGGATTGAAGACAAAAGAGGGGATGCCATCCGGGGAATCCCCAAGCTTAGATGCTTAGTTGTCCTTGAATATTACCTTGGGGTGCCTTGGGCATCCCTAAGCTTAGGCTCTTGCCACTCCTTATTCCATGATCCATCAAATCTTTACCCAAAACTTGAAAACTTCACAACACAAAACTCAACAGAAAACTCATGACATTCGTTAGTATAATAAAATAAATCACCACTTTTGGTACTGTTGTGAACCCATTCTAAATTTATATTGGTGTAATATCTATTGTATTCCAACTTCTCCATGGTTCATACCCCGATACTACCCATAGATTCATCAAAATAAGCAAACAACACATAGAAAAAAGAATCTGTCAAAAACAGAACAGTCTGTAGCAATATGGAAACTTCGTATATATCTCTAACTCCAAAAATTCTGAAACATTAGAACAATATGGGAAATTTGTATATCAATCTTGTGTAAAAAATTCAGATCAAAAGCACGTTTCTGTGATTTTTTAAAATTCTAGCAATGAGCACAAAAGTTTCTGTTTTTTAGCAAGATCAAATCAACTATCACCCTAGACTATCCCAAAGGTCTTACTTGGCCCAAACACTAATTAAAACACCAAAACACAATTACTACAGAGGTAATAATGTGTATTTATTTAAAACAGAACCAAAACAAAAAACATAAAAATAAAATTGGGTTGCCTCCCAACAAGCGCTATTGTTTAACGCCCCTAGCTAGACATAAAACATAGATCTAGGTATTGTCATCTTTGGTAATTTTGTTCATAGATGTGTCCTCGTTAGGAGTTTTTGCAAAGATAACTTGAAACACATTATACATACAAATTTTGGCATTATCAAGCTGCCCATCTACGTATCCCTTTTGATTTCCGGCCACAATCCAAGAATATTGTTGATTAACATCATTGAAAACTTATTGGATCATATCTAAAACTAGGATTTTCTTTTTAAGGTTCTCATCAAAAATTTGATTATTTCCAAACAAATGTCTCAACGTATAGTCATTGTTGTAAAGAATCTCGTCTATCATCGGTCTTTCACGGCTCATACCATAATGATCAAAAATTTCCCTAGCTTCCCGCACTATGTGATCAAATTCATTCATAAGAACATGGGTAGCTATCCTTTTAGCCTTAGGATATTTTACAACGGGTAGCTCATAAAACAATATTTGTAAGGTAGGATGAGTACGGAAAAATCTACTTTCAAATTTCTGAACTAGTGCTGAAATAGCCTCCCTATAAGTTTTAGTTCTTTTAAGTATAGGAGTATCATCAAGGGGCAGATTGCCTACACAATTGAAAAATTCTTGGATATGTTCTTTTCCCATAAAATTTCCTTGCCCCAAAACAAAAGTTTTAGCATCCAGATTGTCGGTTCGTCTAATTTTAGGACTTAGGCCATCATCTCTTTCTGCCATACCAAAGTCACTCAAGAAGGGCGAATAAAAAGGAAAATATTTTTGAGTTTTTCTGAAAACGTTTTAGAAGTGGGGGAGACAAAAACGAGAGACAAATGGCAAATGATGTATGTGCAAGAGATGAGAGTTTATGATGCATACTTGGTAGGCTTAATGTAGAACCTCCCCGGCAACGGCGCCAGAAATTCTTCCTGCTACTTCTTGAGCTTGCGTTGATTTTTCCCATGAAGAGGAAAGGGTGATGCAGCAAAGTAGAGATAAGTATTTCCCTCTGTTAAGAACCAGGGTATCAATCCAGTAGGAGGCACAAGCAAGTCTCCAATCTATGCACCTGCACAAACTAATAAACACTTGCACACAACGCAAAAAAGGGGTTGTCAATCCCTTCACGATCACGAACAAGAGTGAGATCTAAAAGAGATAGATATAAAAGATAAATAAAAGAGCAAACTAAAGTAAATAACAATAAATTGCAGCAAGGTGTTTTTGGGTTTTTTAGTTTATAGAGCTGAAAATATATGATGGAAAATAGACCCGGGGGCCATAGGTTTCACTAGAGGCTTCTCTCTTGAAAGAAAACATACGGTGGGTAAACAAATTACTGTCGAGCAATTGATAGAAAAGCGCAAAGTTATGACGATATCTAAGGCAATGATCACGAATATAGGCATCACGATGGTGACAAGTAGACCGACTCCTGCCTGCATCTACTACTATTACTCCACACATCGACCGCTATCCAGCATGCATCTAGAGTATTAAGTTCATAAGAACGGAGTAACGCCTTAAGTAGGATGACATGATGAAAACCCCATATTTTTATCCTTGATGGCAACAATACAATACGTGCCTCGCTACCCCTACTGTGTCACTGGGTGAGGACACCGTAAGATTGAACCCAAAGCTAAGCACCTCTCCCATTGCAAGAAATACCAATCTAGTTGGCCAAACCAAACTGATAATTCAAAGAGAAATACAAAGTTATTTAATCATGCATAAAAGAGTTCAGAAAAGACTCAAATAATATTCATAGATAATCTGATCATAAATCCATAATTCATTGGATCTCGACAAACACACCGCAAAAGAATATTACATCAGATAGAACTCCAAGAACATTGAGGAGCACATTGTATTGAAGATCAAAGAGAGAGAATAAGCCATCTAGCTACTAGCTATGGACCCATAGGTCTGTGGTAAACTACTCACGCTTCATCAGAAGGGCAGCAAGGTTGGTGTAGATGCCCTCCGTGATCGAATCCCCCTCTGGCAGGGTGCCAGAAAAGGCCCCAAGATGGGATCTCATGGGAACAGAGGCTTGCGGCGGCGGAAAAGTATTTTGGCGGACGCTTCTGATGTTTGGGGAATATTTGGGAATGTATAGTGCAAAGATTAGGGTTGGAGGAATCCCGAGAGGCCCACAAGCCCTCAGGGTACGCCCCCCGGGGCGCGCCTGGCAGGCTTGTGGCCTCCACGGGAATCTTCTGGCGCCTCTCCAAGTCCTTTGGATGTCTTCTGGTCCAAGAAAAATCATCGCGAAAGTTTTATTCCATTTGGACTCCGTTTGGTATTCATTTTCTGTAAAACTCTAAAACAAGGGAAAAAACAGAAACTGGCACTGGGCTCTAGGTTAATAGGTTAGTCCCAAAAATAATATAAAATAGCATATTAATGCATATAAAACATCCAAAACAGATAATATAATAGTATGGAACAATCAATAATTATAGATACGTTGGAGACGTATCACCGCGGCATTGGAGACTAGTTCGGGGGCTACTGAGGGAGTCCTAGACTAAGGGGTCCTCGGGCTGCCGGTCTATTTCTTATGTGCCGGATAGGCGAGCTGCTCTACAACTATTCTTGGAGGGCCGAACTAGAAGGTGGCCTCGTATACGGGAAGGAAACCTCCGAAGCCTTGGGGTGTCCTCCAGGACAAGGTGGAAGAATTGGCATGATTATTCCCTGATGATAACCGGCTATGTGTAACCCTAGGTACTCTGGTGTCTATAAGCCAGAGGGTTTATTACGTAGAGGCTAGAAGAAGAATCATCATCCTAGTCACCTAGTGTCTAGTTCATCTGATCTCATGGTAGATCGACTCTGTTATCCTCATACACACTTCAATACAATCAAGCAGGACGTAGGGTTTTACCTCCTCGAGAGGGCCCGATCCTGGGTAAATACTGTCCCTGTGTTTTTTTGTTCCCCATTGATCCAAGATCCACAGCTCGGGTCCCCTACCCGAGATTCGTCGGTTTTGACACCGACAGTCACCGCGTGACTGTGGTGTTGCCATTTGTTCTTGGCGGCCTAGGCATGTCTGGTGGGTTGGGCACTTCCTCGGTAGGTGTTATAAAGAAGAAGACAACAGAAGAATCTCACAAGGAGACTGAACTAAGCACTAACATGAATTAGTAGCCAAGTGTTTGATTAATGGTGGGGGAAATGCACATGGCCAATGGGCCTGCGTTTTGGCTGCGGATGATCTTCTACTAAGGAGACTTTCATGGCAAATTTGCAGCTCAAATGGAGGAGCCTAGGTGGCACTTGCTTTGCAAAGTACCACACTGGAGAGAAATATCAATGTTGAAGCTGGGCTCAAATGAATGAATGGATTGAGCTGAAATTTGGTCTAGGATGGTCATTTGGGCATAGGAAAGCACTGTAAAAATTTGATACCATTTGGACATGCCAAAGTGGTACTTCCTTGGCAATGCTCTTCTATGGATATAAACTTGGGAAAATTATTGAGAGAAATTGTCTAAACAAAATGAGCTCAAATTTGGTGGAGGGAAGTTATATAGGTAGGATCATGCCCTCGTAAATTTGCAGCTCAAATGGGGGATCCTAGGTGGCACTTGCTTTGCAAAGTACCACACTGGACAGAAATATGAATATTAAAGCTGGGCTCAAATGAATAAATGCACTGAGCTGATATTTGGTGGGGGATGGTCATTTGGGCATAGGAAAGCACTGTAAAAATTGGATACCATTTGGACATGCCAAAGTGGTACTTCCTTGGCAATGCTCTTCTCTGGACAGAAACTTGGGAAAATTATTGAGAGAAATTGGCTAAATGAAATGAGCTCAAATTTGGTGGAGGGAAGCTATATAGGTAGGATCATGCCTCGCAAATTTCAGCAATAATGAAGCAATATAAAATATAGTTGCTTCACAAACTGAAAATATGACCAGAATTTGGTAAGCCTAGCTAGTACTTCCTTCACAAAGCTTCTCTCTAGATGGAAACTTTGGAAATTTGCTGAGGAAGATTTACTAGGCAGATGGAGCTAAATATTGGCATGTGGCAATGATCTGGATATGGAAGAGTGCCCAAAACGTTTGAGGGTAATTAGGAAAATATAAATCGCACTTCCTTCATAAAGTGCTATTCTGGACAGAATAGGAAAATGAATATTCCTGAATTATTTTTGAAATAGGCAAAGAAAGGGATTTGACATATTTCTCAAAGATATGATCCAAAGAATTTATGAAATTTTTGTGGGAATTTTGGGGATGACAGAAATATACAAAACTGATGAACTGTCAGCCGAAATTGACACATGGACATGTCACATAGGCAAAAATTGACACATGCACATGAGACATCAGCAAAACTGATGAGGTGGCGCATAGTCATAGCAATGCACCATAATTTACAAGGCTATGACCATCTATATTGGTCGTAAGAAGATATAAATAAGCCCGTCGGACAGTGGTGTTTGCTTTACGACCATTTTGTGTAAGACAATTACGACCTTCTTTACTAGTATGGTCGTTATGGTTTAGGGTTTTGGCCCTCCCAAATAGCTTATGACCAATTGAGTCTAAATGGTAGTAGAATTATGACTACTTCTTCCAGGGTCACTGACAGAAGGTCACAAGTTGACATATTTCTTGTAGTGCCACTGGTCAGGTTCAAATGTTTCAGTCAACGGTGGGATACCGAGAGGTACTAGATAGCTATCAGCAAAGAAAACATGTCATATTATTCTTTTTCAAAATTTAACAAATATTTTGAATGTTTCACTAACAATTGGGTCCAGTGGGTGCACCTATCAGGTTAGAATGCTTCGATGATAGGTGGTTTATCAAGCAGTGCTTCGTGGCTCTCAGTATAGATAACAGCAAGTACGGAGCAGTCAGTTGCAAACGCACATGCCACGTTGCTAGTCTTTGCCGTGTGGTGCTCTCGGCATCTGTCGTGTTTGCCAACTTTGCTTTGTTTGCCACGATCCTGTGTTGGCAACATTACTTCGTTGTCGTGAACCTGTAGTTGCCGAGTGTTACTCTCGGTGTATACGCGTTTACCGAGTGCCCATGGTTTGGCGCTCGGCGAAGAGCCTGGCACCTGGCGTACAGGTTTTTTCCAGTAGTGCCAACAATGTCTTTCTTTTGACAACAAATAGACTTTATTTGACATATCATGGTCATGTCCTTTACAAAAAATGCAAAACAAAGGCAGGGATGACATCATCCCAAGAACCCCAAGATCTAGCAGTAAAAGAATGCTTAGCTAGCTCATATGCTACCTGATTAGCTTCCCGAAAACAGTGTTTAAATGATATTTTGGCAAAGTCCATCGCCAACTTCTTGCATTCAGAGACCAATGCAATGTCAGGTCCTAGATAAGAGTCCATTTCCTGAATTGTCTCCACCGCAAAACGAGCAATCAGATTCAATCTCCTCATTGTTGCATCCCAAATTTGCCAACAAGTATATTCCATTTCTAATTGCCATGAACTCCACTGAATCAACTTCTCGGATATGCGGAAGAGACCAAGTCGTTGCTGCTAGAAAGTCACCCCGTTCAGGACGCACGATGGCACCGCAAGCTCCAGATAAAGTATCCACATGAAATGATGTATCTACATTAACCTTGACGAGTCCATGAGACATTTTTTTTCACATATGTTCTTTCTTCCGAGTCGGGAGCTTCGTAGACATCGATCCGATGTAATTTGTAGCTAGGACGCGTATAGAAAGTGTTGTTTTCTCAGGATTTTGAATCACAATTTCTTTCACAAGTTGTCGTCGTTGCCACCAAAGGTTCCACGCCGCCACAACAGCTAATTCGGCCACAGGTAGTCCATCCGAAATAGCATTAAGCTTTGATAAGATCTCCATAGTGAATGAGCCTGATATGTCCTCATTAGTTGCTCTCTGAATGACATCTAGAAGTCCCAGCTGAGACCACACTTCTTTCACACGACGACATTTGAAGAGATAGTGTTGCAAGTCTTCAGCACCCACCAAACAGCATGGGCATTGGGGTGAACAAGGTATGTGTCGGGCTGCCAAAACTCCATAGCAGGGTAAGACTCCACGTAGCACCTTCCAAGCATAGTGTTTGACTTTCACAAGAACCTGTAACCGCCATATATCTTTCCAAATATGATTAATATGCTCACTGCCCTGCCCATCTGGCCTTGTCAACCGGGAACCAAACTGATGGTCTAGCTCCCTATAATATGCAGACCGGGCCAAACAAGTGCCATAACAGGTATAGTTCAATGCAATGAAATCCTCATTCATTGAGCATTTAATGGGATTTGTAAGATTCTTTGCACATCCACCGGTGAGAATACAACACGTATGAGATCTTCATCCCAATTACCAAAATGAGTGTCAATGAGTTTTTCTACTTTAGATAGCATAGTCCCAACCCTGGGTGTAATAACTCTCCACGATGCAATTGTAGGAATCCATGAGTCTTGCCATATACTCCCTCCGTTTCTTTATATAAGGTGTATTTGTTTTGGATAAAAGTCCAGAATGTAATGTGCATTTCTTATTGCCGTGGGACTTCATAAGCACATGATATTAAAATTTAAAGTTAAATCATGACTGTGACGATATATTGGAAACATAATTGGACCATAGACATAGTGATGGAGTACACTTTGTGACGATAGCAGACAACGTTATAGAAGCTACTCATAAAATTCTCGATGAGTTGGCATAGTATGCATGTTTTTAAAAACAATTAGTGAACGATCTAGAGCCTGAGGTGCAATCTGTGTGACCTGGAAGTGCTTGTAGATGAGGCTTTTTCTTGATATGCCTGATAGATAAAAACCTAAGAAGATATGACAGTAAAATAAAATGCTACGTACAGATTAGTTGCATATCTCTCTTCATTTTCTTTGGCTTGCACCTGTATACTCAAATCTATATCAAATATAATATGATGTTTGAGGGGCTGATAAAAAAGAAAAAGAGTGGGGTACAATATTATGTTAGATGGTTCTCACACCTAGAGACAGGTGAAACTGAGCCGATGAGAAGATCAGAAGCCAACGCTTGCTGACTTGGGATAAATTTCACCTGGTAATAATTCGGAACATAAAATATGTCTTGAGTTGGCAAGACAATGGTAAGCATCACAATAAATTGTTGTATGCAAAGAAATATTTATATATTTATTCATAAAATCAATTCATTGAAAGAAGCAATGGGTCTAAATATACTCCCTCCGTTCCTTTATGTAAGGTGTATTATTTTCAGCACGGTGATCAAGGCACGCAATTATAGACATTTTAAGACGAAGTTACCCTTGGCAAATTTATTGGTTTGTGGGAAGTAAATCAGTTAGTCGAGAAAAGTATGAGATACATGCAATCGAGAGAGAGATACTTTCTTTCTTTCGCTCCAAGAAAAGATACAGACAATCAGGAGAGAGATACTTTCCCTTTTTCTGGAGGGCTAACAAGGGAATTATGAGGAATTAGAAGAAATGCACCTTACATTCTCGGATTTTATCAAAAGACAAATACACCTTATATGAAGGAACGGAGGGAGTACTGATGCCAATTAAAGATTCTAAAAACAATTTACTGAAAACTAAATCAACATAGGCAGACATATAACTTGCAAATCACCAATAAGAATGCCCCTATATGCCATGCATAAATGTACAACTTCATAAGAAAAAGACCCCTTTTTTCGTAAATAGATTACTTTTCTAGTAGATGTTTGCTCATCATATGTAAAACCCGAAAAAAGGTACCCTCTCCCGATCTAAGTATCAGCGCCAGAACATACCTTGTTATATGAGTTTCTGATACATTCTCTGGATCATTTTCTAGGATAGACAGTGGCATGCGCGGTCTGTGAAAGCGGCATAGGAGATGGTCAATGATCAAATGGACAAACATCTTGTCAACGTAGATAAAAAGTATTTTACACAAACAAACGGAATACAACAAACCTGAATTCCTGTATATGAAGAAAAGAACTTGTGGATTGCATTAGTTACAAAGACATCGACGAATATGAAAGATTTAAATGGGCATAATGATCTTAACTACCCTTTCCTTTTTATATACCTAAATGATGGACGTTTGGGCCCTGTACTCAGAAGCAACACACATGTATTGTCTCAAGTGAGAGACCATGAGTAATAAGTTGTTGACAATGACATACATCATTTCAGAGGCAGTAGATTGCCAGGAAGCATATGTACCAAATCTCGCACCGTAGTTTTAGAAACCACAATTAAATGAGGAGGAATCCTATACAACAATGAAGAAGCAAACTGTTATCAGACCATGACTTATCTGAATAAAAAAGCACTATCAAGAAACAATAGTTGAAGTGTAAGGAACCAGAAGTTTGACAACCGTCTATCACCCTTGCTGTTGGCGAGTGAAATATGAGAAAATCCGAGGGAAAATCAGTAGATGATTGGTATAAATATTGGGGGAAATCAGGAAAAAAAAGGTGACGTTTGAATACCTTGAATTAATTTCACTGCATTGTAGTTTCTGTGTTGTTTCAAGGTAATCTTTCTCTGCAAAGCCGATTTAAACGTGCAAAAAAATATGAGATGAGTAATTACGGGGCACCATAACAGTCCGAACACACACACACACACACACACACACACACACAGAGTGATCTGGGAATCAGATCAGGTAAAAGTTGTTCTGATGGCAGATTAGAATCAAATTCAACCCTCGTCCATCCTCCTTGCCATGAGACTATGGGCTCCCATGAGCACTCAATCTATTGGACAACTCATGAACTCTAGTGTTGTGCCCACGTGCGACAGCGGCGAGGAGGGCCATGAGGGGGGCGGTCGCCTAGGCTATCTGGCGGCAGGCAAGGCAGGCCGGCGCAAGGCAAAGTTGCCGCATGGGCGGGGTGGTCGCCAAGGAGAAGGTTGTCGTGGAGATTGGAGAAGAAGCGAGCAGCGATGGGGAATCCCGTGGGGGACGAAGCAGAAATCTGAGAAGTGGAGCACAAAGCGGTGTGCCATCGGCGATTTGATTGGGACTCGGTTGGGGAAATAAATTGAAGTGGAGAAAGAAGCGGTGTGACCGGGCCTGGCGCAGTGGACCTTTGGTAGAAAATGAAGCGGTTTGCGCTGAAGAAACGAAGCGGCGAAATAAAAAGCATCAAACTTATGCGTTGGGAAGGCTGATTGAATGAAAAATCAATCAATTGTTTTTTTTCTCAGCGAGGGAAGGTTGTGCTTAGCTCTGTTAATTGAAAAAAAAACTAACGTGGCTTTGAGTGGGACTGTGTAACGCAGCTGGATGTGATTGGATGATGACGTGGCTATGTTGCATGTTGAGATAAATCAAGTGGTGGGGGTGAACTTCTTAAGTATATAGGATTCCTCATAACTAGAAGCGTTTAGCGCGCTTTGTTGCGCCGAAGAAATTCTGCATGAATTTTACATTAACAAATATAATTAAAGTTTTCAAAGTATGTGCTTCCTAGAGCTGTTTTATCTGTTCAGATATAGGGATCAAAAGTCGGAGGAACATCTGCTTGCATGTATGAAAGCAGCAACTCTGTGAAATACAACTAACCACTTTATGAATTCATATTAAACTCCCAAACAACTTAGGAAAAAAAAAACCTCACAGACATCTGCAAGAACACAATAGAATGGAATGAATCTAAGACAGTAACTACTTGTCAGGAGCTTGCTCCTGCTGGGTGTCATGCACTTTATTCAAGAACTCTAGAGAGCCTAACACTGCATAGAGCTTGATCCTCCGAAACCATCATATCATCAACTTTTCACTTCAGAGTAGTTGTATAGGCGTACAACAAGGAGTAATATCTTGAGATAAATGGCTCCACGCCCTTCTTCCTTTCCTGTAAGTGATATAAGTTTACATCACACTGTAACTCAACAACATTAATGCTTCCCCTTATACCTCCAGGGATGAGATCACATTTGCAAACAAAAGATATCTTCAACCTGGATCATCGCAAAATAAATTTACCAGGCAGCCCTTAAAATCTTAATAAAAATGACTTACCATAGTTAATGAAACCGCAAGCCTCACAAAATAGTAGCGTTTCCTAAAATTAAAACAAAGATTGTTGTTCCATGATAGCAGTAAGGACCTACGCCTATAGGACCAAGAAAACACACTTATGTCATTGTCAACAGCATAGTAAAACCCCTCATCTGAACCTGGCCAACACATCGTCATTGCAGTGAACTACATGCATTCCATGTAAACTATAAACTATCATGCATTCATCAGTTCCTTCCAATGATTGGCCACTGTTTTTCTCATATTTGTTGATCTTCTTTTGACCATTCTTTTGCTTCATGTCCAAAGGAGTCACATCATTATGCAAATGTTTCTTCTAAACAGGTTTATCTGGTTATTTCTCCAAGCTTTTCTCACCAACTTGACCAATGCAATCAGGAATGACATGAATATCTTTTGATTTTATCTGAAATTCTTGCTTCCGTTCATGCCTTTCAGGTATAGATAAGAATAGACATATAAAATTTGTGTATGCCTAAAGGGTATCTGAACCACTTGCAAAATATATGACCTTATTTTGAGGACTTTCAATAACCAAACACAACACAACATGAGGAAAGAATGGAATCAAGATAATCTGGAACCCATAAAACTAATATTAACTTGAAAGGAACTAACTAAGAAGTGGTCGATAATTAAGAAATGATTAATGATAAAACAGTGACACTGAAAGAAAGTGACATATCTCTAATAGTAGGATGGAATACTCAAACTGATAAACCGTACAGTTGAGCAAGACATAATGCAATGGATATCCAGGTTTTAACATACGAACCAAGAAGTGTCTGGCAATTTTAAGATATTTAATAAGAAAACGCTGCATAGTAAAGAAAATGAGAGATCTCTAATATAATGATATAAAATATAATATTTGATAAATTGAAGAAGATGGTCAATGTTGCCAAATAAGTAAAACAATTGTTCGATGCCCACCCATGTTTTAACATGTGAACCCTTGCGTTGGATCCTGAAAACAACTGACTATTTTAGGGACATAGGGAAAGACAAACTAGAGATATTAAAGATTCTGTATTAGTATAGTATTACTACATTCTTAACCAATTAACAAATTAGGAGGTACACTAGTACTATGAATTATAACTTTCCACGTTTACAGTACTATAATTTTAACAAGAGAGCTAAATATGCTAAGAATCAGTATATCACGTCCCCAAGAACCAGGCTAAGGAACATCACATTTTAAAAGAAAAAATATCATCAAAAACAACCAATCAATGATGCACAATCGAACTAATGACTATCAATTTTTTTGTTGTAGTTCAGTATCCCATCCAGCAATCATTCATAAATGCATATCTAACATGCAATATGCAAGTGCGTTAATAGAAATAAGAATGGACACGGAACGTATAAAACAACAGCAGCCAAAAAATGTTACAGTAACAAAAGAACATGCAGAATGCAACAGTTTCCGTACCCTAGGAGTTGCATGGTCCAAACTCTTCTGGGCCTTCACAAGATATTTCTTTAGTCGATCGATTTCATCTGCAACACAGTTTCCTCCTTTTGATCTTAAAGTATATTTTTCTCCTTCAGAAAGCAATTATGATTTCTTTGTTTGTTTGCAAGAGCAGACTAAGAGCATCTCCAACAGCCGCGCCAAATAAGCGTCGCGCTGAAAAACCAGCGTTTTTTGCACGCGCGCTCCAGCGATCGCCCAAAAACAGCGCGCGCGGCAAAAGTGGTTCAGCGCGCGGGGCGAAACGGCATCACGCGCCGCTTATTTCGAGCGCCCGCTCCCGTGCGCTGCACACTCGAGCGCCCGCGCCGCGTCTTCCACCCACCGCATCCAGGCGCCGTTTTTTGCCGCGCCTGCTGGAGCGGCGCGCGCGCTGTTTTTTGCAGCGGCCGCCGGAGCCAGCGCTCCGCGGCGCGTAAAAAACGGCTGCGGGCGCGCTGTAAACTGGTTTTTAGCGCGCCGCACGTTGCGTGGCGGTTGGAGATGCTCTAACTCCCTCAATTCACTGCGTACTCAATAAGTTAACTGGTATTGTTGATGTAGAGTCTAATCTAAATATAGCCGTCAGCACTTTTAGCTAATGATTTACCAAAAGATCAGCTAGAGATTAAACACTATACAAAGTACTCTCAAATGAAGCTAGCACACACAGGCATTAAGCCTATACACCGCACGCGCAGCAGCATTACGCAAGCAGCGCATACACATACACGCAACGTTGCAGCAGCACACATCAAGCCGCAGGTGAGGTCGCGACGCAGGACACAGGGCTGCAGCTATCACGGTCAAGAGAGGAGGATGAGACAGTCATCGTGCAGTTCACACAGAGTCGGAGCGATAGGATCCCAGGCTTTTCGCGAAGGCGTGCTCCGCCGGAGCGTTGGGCTCCACTGGGTGCTCCTTGGGGCGCAACGGCGCGGTCGCCGGCGCATCATCGGCCGGTCCGGCGATGGGGATCTCCGCCTGGGCCAAGCACGTAGCCGCCGCCGTAGCCTGCGAGCGGCGCAGGGACTGGTGAACGACGTGTTTCCTCGAGTCTTGCTATTGCCGAGTGCCCGACAACAGCATGACGGTGGCGTCGGGGTTTCCTCTTGGTGGTGGTCTTCAAGGATGTTGGTGGCCTTGCGCAGCGCGTCGCCGGCGCAGCGTTCTGCGCCAGCTCATGCCCCCGCGTGGCGGCGCACACCGTCAGCTGGCCCACGATCTGTCATGCCTACCACTGCCCCTGCATCGACATCAATCGTAGCGACATCAGCCGCTTGGCAGCGCCAGAGAAGCCGACGACGGAGAGTCGGTCGGCCGTGTCGAGCCTTAGCGGTGGTGCTCGGCTGCTCGTGCTTGTGGCCGCCAGATCAGGGTCGAGGAGACATGGGTGTGGGCAAGGGGAACTGTTAGAATTAATCCGAGGTCACCGTCGATCATCCGAGGATCAAGGAATCACACAAGCATGACACCGATATTTGCTAACGAGGTTCACCGATATGGCTACATTTCGGGGCGTGACTAGGGGCACTCCTCCCCGTGACACCGCTGCAATACCGCACGTTGGTCGTCCGGACGGCGGCACACGTCGTCGGTTCCCTCGCGTGCTGTACTATTATGTTGGCATAAGTTACATCGTATGTTTACCCTCGATATATATGAGGGCCTAGGATACAAGTGTCCTATTATGACACAACTCCTACCCTCTCTACACACAGCTCAAAACCAAATCTAACTGTAACCTACCTTATATAATAATATTCTACACAACTCTAACAAACTCCACCTTCGCGAATATTCTTCACCACCTTACATTCATCCATGCGTCGAAGCTCCATGTACATTGGACTTGAGATACGCCATGAGCACCGCTGCTACTCCCAGACTCCATATGACTCCACCTGCAACTGTAGTCTCTTCTCGTATTCTTCATAGTCAACACTCGAGCAAAATCAAGTTCCTCATTACTCTACTTTGTGCTCCCAACTTCTGGAGAATCCGTTCAACGCCATCATACACCGACCACTATCTGCGCGAAAATGAACAACTCATATATTGGACGCCACATATAAGAGTTACTTGAACTCAACGTCAGCGCTCTTTCTCGACTGCTTGTCTGAAACTTGAAGGAATTTCACTGTTGCCCTTTGTCACCCTGAGTCAAATTCGCAGTTGTCTCACCCTTCTTCCCGGATAGTCTCTGACATGTCCCACAGCTATAGCACTCCGCCTCCTTCTGTACTTGTCATCCACACTTTGCCATATGCAGTGAACACCACAGGATATATAGCCATGTACTCTCTTAAGTTTTGAGAATTTTAGACTTTCCGTCACTTTCTCAGATTCTTCATGGTCAACTCCTGTCCATCAACTAGCACCGATAGACCCAGACACCAACTTGAATCTGGTACTCATCAACACTGCTTCAGCACCCCTGCACACTTTGTCTGACCATATATCTCACCGTTAGTGCCTTGGTCTGTCGCTGTGTCTCGTGCTTACCGCACGCCTCGCCGCTGTCAGTGCGTCAAACCTCTGCTGTCCTGGTCGAGTCTCCAGGGTCGCATACCCACACCACTCAACCCCTACTACAGAGAACCACCGATCATCACCGACCGATGCCGAGTATCACGCCTCCATCAGACCACTGGGCCCAGTCCGATCCACGTGTCTCTCGCTATCCCGCTGAAATAGGTTTCGACTCTCCATGCATTTACACCGTAGCCCCTCTATCAGCACAGAGTGAAGTCTTCCGCTAGACTCCAGCTCCACCTTCAACATGACTGCATGTAGCTGGCCGTGCTACCCTGCGCCCTGTCGACTTCAAGCTCTCATGTGTACACTGCCTTGAATCAACCCCGCGCCTTTGTCTTGTCGAAGCCACACAAGCCCTCATGCCTGCACCACGTGTTTCCACGCCCCAGAAATCGGCCACCATCAGCATCACGCTCCTATGTCATCGTCGCTGAAATCACCGCCATCTTCTCCTTTGACCAACATTCATGTCGATCCGTCAGACTGTCCAGTTCGACCCAGCCGAATTATCCGACTGCAACCATGCTCCACCCTGTGTTGTGTCCGCCTCGCACAACTGTGCATTGCCTTGACGCCCTGTGTTTGCATGATTCTGTCACGGCGTGCTCCAGACTTCTCCGAGCCTTATACGCACGTCGCCATCCTCGCCACATACTCTTTGAACCCTCAGCAATCTTAACAGAAAACTTCCACGCAAATATCTATTCCTTGCACCATAATTTTCATATCCATTGCCAGTACTTGTACGTGTACCCTAGCAGCCAAGACAAAATAGTGTCATCTCCCAACTGCCGCTGTACACAAGCAGGTTCTATGTATCCATGTGACGAAAGGCACTCAAGCCTTATGCACGGTTTCCATTTGACTGCGCCCGCTGAACAACATCGCTGCCATGCCATCATCTTTGACCAGTTTACCAAGCAAAGAACCCAAAAGTAGTCCTAGTAACTCAACTCCACGACTTTAACACCCGTGACTCTCATGACTCTTTTCTTGTTCTTTCTTTAATCCTGATCTGCCAGTAGTATAGCCAGCAACTTTCATGTCCAATACATTGTGCAATCCCTCGAAACCGATCTCTTTTTGTCCAAACAAAATCTCAGATGCATCATCTGCGTGGTTCTGTACAGTTTGCACTACTCAGCGTGTCCAGCGGCTCCTGGCGACCGCGCGTACGCCACGCCTGCATACCAGCCCTCGTAGCACCAGCGCCAGCGCTTGGGCCCCTGGCCCGCAGGCCGCGCCTGCCTGTCTGCGCAGCAACGTGCTCGGCCGCCGCATGCCCTAGCGCTCCTGCCGCCGGCTTTTCCTATTTGACGCATTTTGCGTCAAGTAGTCGATCCTTCGCACAGACAGATCAAAGCTAGCGATCGAACTAGGCCGGCCCATCGGAGAAGCTAACGAATGCAGGCATCCGGTTTTAGGAACAATCTGGAAGGTTCCAGCATGGTTTTTCTGGTTTTGTGAAGATTCTAGAATGTTCCTGAACCCTTTTTTTTTGCTGGTTTTTCGCTTTCTTATGTTTTTTAACTAATCTTTTTCTTTGTTTTTCTGTTTCTTTTTTTTTCAGTTTCTTTTCTTTATGTTTCTGTTCAAAATTTTCAAAAATTCTTCAGAACAATTTCGGGATTTCAATTAATAATTCCGTTTCAAAACTTGTTCGCTAATTTCAAAGAATTTTCATGTTTCCAAATTTTGTTCCGAAGATAAAAAAAAATGTTCTCGTTTCGAAAAAGTGTTCATGTCTTAAATTGTGTTCTGGAGTTTAAAAAATGTTTCATTTCAAATATTATGTGCATTTTCCAAAAAATGTTTATGTTTTGAAATTTTGTTCTGAGGTTTAAAAAAACTCTGGTTTTCAAAAAAATGTTCGCTTTCAAAATTTAGTTTTGGAATTTTGAAAAAAAAAATTCTGTTATGAAAAATTGTTTGTGTTTTCAAATTTTGTTCCAGAGTTTCATAAAATGTTCGTGTTTTCCAAAAAATTAAGAATTTCAAAAAATGTTCACGTATTCTTTTTATCCCAGAGTTTGAAAAAATTGTTCAGTATTTTCAAAAAATGTTCCATTTTTTTGAAAATGTTTGAGTTTTTTTAAATTTTGTTCACAAATTTAAAAAGTGTTCGCGTTTCATAAACATTTCCTTTTTTAAAACAAATGTTTTGGGTTTGAAATTTCGAAAATACTCGGATCTGCGATGGTTTTGGTTCTTAATTTACTTGCACAGCCTAATAACCAGATATGGTCGTCAGGTGAAGTGGTAATAGCATGTCTTGGTGAACTGGAGCTCTTGAGTTCGATACCTACAGAATGCGACTTTTTTTAAGACCTCCAGACTCGCTCTAGTTCGCTGCTGCTCGCTAGCTTGGGCCGGGCCCAGTCGGATATCCGCCTGTGCGTTCGGACGGCAATTTGCCGCAAAGAGCGGCAGACAGGAGCTCCCCCTGCCGCCACCTGCCGCTGTACGTGCCCGAAACGAACTCCACCGCAGCTTCTGATCTGCCGATCTCGTCGCCGCTGTTGTCCGCTAGGTCTGCCAGCTTCTGCCACGCGCCCTGCTGCCCGATGCTTGTCCCGATCTCGTCGATAGCGCACCCAACGACCTCCGCGGAACATCACTTCCGCACGTCGTCTTTATACAGAAACTTGACGACGATCCATCCACTAGATCAAGGATCCGCGACCTCCTCGAACCCTGCTCATGATACAACTTGTTAGAATTAATCCGAGATCACTGTCGATCATCCGAGGACCAAGAAATCACACAAGCATGACACCGAGATTTGTTACTGAGGTTCCTAGATCTCCGGGGCCTGACTACGGGCGCTCCTCCCCGTGACAACGCTACAATACAGCACGCTGGCCGCCCGGGCGCCGGCACACGCCGCCGGTTCCGCCGCGTGCCTGTGCTATTATGTTGGCATAAGTTACATCGTGTGTCTACCCTCAATATATATGAGGGCCTAGGATACAAGTGTCCTATTAGGACACAACTCCTACCCTCTCTACACACAGTCCAAAACCTAGTCTAACTGTAACCTATCTTATACAATAATATTCGACACAAGTCTAACAGGAACAACAGATCCGGGGGACGCCTCCCTCTCTTCTCTTTTTTCCGACTCGGTGCACATGGGAGGGATCGAGAGAGTTCTACTGCAACCCAGCCGCCAAAGGGGCCCACTAGACGCACGACCGAGTCAAAATCGGAAGACACGATCCAAAATCTATATTCTCAATTGGCTGTGGAGGCCTTAAAAATTCCGGAGCTTAGTGTTATAGAAGATTCAATTTTTGGCCCTCCAGATAAAAATAAATATCTCTCTTCTGATTATCTATATCTCTCCTTATAGCAAAATAAGGAAAGTATCTATCTATCGTTTGTATGTATCTCTTACTTTTCTGACTAACTGATTTATTTGTCACTAATCAACAAATTTGCCAAGAGTAATTTCGTTCTAACTTGTCTATAATTATGTGCATTGGTCATTGTGTCAAAAATAATACACCTTACACAAAGAGACGGAAGGACCCTTGCTGAAAAGTTTGAATATCTACTACGATACTCCGCCAAGTGTAAGACGATCCTTTCTTAAGTAAAAACGCTATGACTGCACAAACGTATCTATTCTTTTAGTTGACCAAAAGGAAAATTCTAAATCTCAAAACCAAGCGGCCAAGCGTCATGGGAAACTAAACCTAGCCTTCAACTGCTGCACGCGCAGGAGGCGAGGATGCGCCGCTGGAGACGGGAAGGCCACCGATGTCCCGAGAGCCGCGTCGAGACGCCTCCCCAATTGTCGACCGCTGAGAACAGGATCAATCTACAGTCGGCGCCACTCCCGTTCGAGCGACACCGGCTAAACACGCTTTTCTACCGCCACTCCCGTTTGAGCCCGCTGGACCGTACACGCTCGGCCCTCAACGCTCGTGCGTGGCCTGGAGCCTGTCCCGATACCCGTCGGGGTCCCCACTTCCACCACTTCTCTTCCAGCAAGCGCCTCGATCTTGTCTGCTGATATCATAGCCGGAGGCAGTCCTGCTCCTCCCTCCACGAGCAAGAGATGTCGAAACCTGCGTGTTGCTGATCCCTGCATGAGCACGCTGTCGAGTACTACTACTTGGGACAGCAGGTCCAAAGACATCGCCCACCACCCCTTCAGAATCGTAGGATCTGCACGCTAGACAAAGGGATGAAGCTGTTGGTGTTGAAATTTGAAACAAAGGATTACAACGCACCAACTCTCCAACGCAAACTTACATCAAGGGAATGCTTCGAGAAGTCCGGTAGACCCGGCGGATCTAGCCGCGGCTGTGGTGGCCATGTCGGCGTAGGTGCAGTGGCGGAGCCACCAACCGGCGACCCGGGGCAGCTGCCCGGGCTAGTCCAAAAAATTACTACTAAGCACTACTGATAATCTATGGTTAGAAGACTTATTTCTTTGGGCAGGTCGCAGCTCACGCTGTCACAGTTCAGTCATGCCCGGGCTGCATTTATGGGCTGGCTCCGCCACTGCGTAGGTGGAAGTCGTGCCGGCCACGTCCATGGGCCGCCGATCAAGCGTGCCCGCCATGACGCAGAGGCCGGAATTTCTAGCGCGTTGTTGTTGGGACAAACTCTGGACCAGTTCTCTTTCTGTCACTCGCTCAGACGAAGGTAGAAGGAGCAGGCAGTTTTTTTCTGGCGCACAAACGTCTCTGCCGCACTAACTGCTCCACGCTGCACGAACATCAATTTCTTTATTGGGCGACGAAACACGAGACATGGATTTAACGTGGTAACCCTTCTGGGAGAAAATCACGGACGCATGAAGGCGCAATCACTATGATGAAGGAGTATTACAAGCACGAGACGACATGCCGTCTTAGGTGCGACTACATAGGTATATATGAGGGCAACACATAAGAGTCCTTGTAGAACAATTAAACGAGTTGTACTCGTATGCATCTACGTCAACGCAACGCCGACACCGATTGTACTACGTCTAGTCCAACACGGTACTAGAATTTGGATCACAATTTAACAATCTCCACCTTGAGCCAAATTTCCTCCGGTAGTCGAAGAAAATAAATAACTCCATCCAAATCAGCATAAACACGTTGTGCGTCAAAGTCCATAGGACTAGTGAGAAATACCAACTAAGCATGAGCAAAGCTCAAACTTATTGGTAGGAACCGACTTTGTCATCATACCAGCAGGATTATCATGAGTACTTACCTTGCATACCTTTCAAATCGCCTTCAGCAACAACATCTTGAATATAGTGAAATCTGATATCAATGTGCTTTGTTCTCTCATGGCACATTGGCTTCTTTGTAAGATATGTTGCACTTTGACTGTCACTAAATACGGTAGGGCAAGATGAATCTCCACAAAGATCAGCGTACAAACCTCTCAACCAGATGGCTTTTTTGCATGCCTCAGAAATAGCCATATACTCGACATCAGTAGTGGAACAAGCCACAATAGACTGCAAAGTTGCTCTCCAACTCACAGCACGACCACCAATGATGAAAACGTAACATGTGAGTTAACTTCTCTTATCCAAATCACCAGCAAAATCAGAATCAACAAAACCAACAAATCCATCTCCAGTTTACCCAAACTATAAATAAGCATTAGAAGTACCTCGCAAGTTTCTGAAAATCCACGGAACTGCTTTCCAATGCTCTTTTTCAGGATTAGCTATGTATCTACTGACAACACTCAATGCATATGATAAATCAGGACGAGAACAAATCATGGCATACATAAGTGAACCAACTGCACTCGAATAGGAAACTCTAGACATGTTCTCAATATCGGCATCTGACTTAGGACATAAGGCTGATGATAATTTGAAGTTTGCAGCTAACGGATTACTCACCGGCCTGGCATAATGCATATTAAAATGACGAAGAACTTTATCAATATATCCCTTCTGACGTAGATATACTTTTCCAGGCGGTCTATCTCTAGATATTTCGATGCCAAGTATTTTCATTGCTGCTCCCAAATCTTTCACCTCAAATTCATTACTCAATTGCTTCTTTAGTCTATCAATCTCTGACATGCTCTTTGCAGCAATTAGAATATCATCAACATAAAGGAGCAAATATATAGCTGAACCATTGCCAATTTTCAAATAAACACAACTATCATAACTAGACCTTTTGCAACTTTGAGAGAGCATAAAAGTGTCAAATCTCTTGTACCGCTGTCTAGTGGATTGCTTCAATCCACAAAGAGATTTCTTTAAGTTACAGACAAGCTTTTCTTTTCCAGGAATAACAAAACCTTCAAGTTGTTCCATATAAATATTCTCTTCTAATTCTCCATGTAAGAATGCAGTTTTAACATCTAATTGTTCAATCTCAAAATCATGCATGGCAACAATACTGAGTAAAGTGCGAATAGATCTATGCTTCACAACAGGAGAAAAGACTTCAATATAGTCAATAGCTGAAATCTGGCTATAACCTTTAGCAACTAACTTTGCTTTATATCTTGTCTCGTCATTAGGAGAAACACTTTCTTTCCTCTTGAAAACCCACTTGCATCGAATAGGTTTCTTCGCTCTTGGTAATTTTACTAAATCCAAGTGCCATTATTTTCAAGTGATTCCATCTCATCATGTATAGCGGTCATCCACTTATTACTATCACCAGAAATAATAGCCTCGGAATATGAAGAAGGCTCAACATTACCTTCAATTTCTTCTGCAACGGATAAAGCAAAAGAAACAATATTGCACTCTTCAATTAACCTTTCAGGTTTATTAATACCCCGCCTAACTTTGTCACATGCCAGATTCCAACTGGGTGGAACAATATGCTGATTTGGAGTTGGAGTGACATGTTCATCATCAACGATGGGTTCATCATGTGCATCAACATTTTCCTTATCAGATGTATTACTGGAATCAATAACATGCTCCACCTAAACAGTAGGCCCCTGAACAATAGACTGTTGTTCACTCTCAACAGGAGCATTAGTAGATGGAACATCATGTAACATAGCAGATTCACTAAAGATAATATTTCTGCTAATAACAACTTTCTAGGTTTCAGGATTCTACAATTTAAAACCTTTAACACTAGATTTATAACCAAGAAGGATGCACTTAACACCCCTAGGCTCCAACTTTCCATTATCAACATGAGCATAACTAGTGCAACCAAAAATTCTCAACTATGAATAATCAGCAGGTGAACCAGACCATACCTCAATTGGAGTTTTCTTATTAAGAGCAATAGATGGTGAATGGTTAATGAGATAACAAGAAGTGGAGGCGGCCTCAGCCCGAAAATGCCTATGCAAACCTACATTTGACAACATGCAACAGGCTCTGGAAATAATGGTCCTTTTCATACGCTCAGCAACATCATTCTGTTGAGGAGTATAAGGAACGTGGTAATGCCTGACAATGCCTTCAGACTTGCAATAATTCTCAAATTGCTTAGAACATAATTCCATACCATTATCAATGCGAAGTATTTTTACCTTCTTTTCAGTTTGTCTCTCAATCATAATCTTCCACTCCTTAAAAGCTTAGAATGCTTGATATTTATGAGTCAAGAAATAAGGCCAAACTTTTATCGAGTAATCATCAATAATAGTCACCATGTAACTAGCATAACCTAGTGACTTTCTGCGAGATGGTCCACATAAATCAGAATGGACATAATCAACAATACCATCAGTTGTCTGAGTTGAAGTGTTGAACTTCACCCTTTTGTGCTTGCCGAAGATACAATGCTCACAAAATTTTATTTTACCAGTTTCATATACAGCAAGAAGACCTCTCTTATTTAACTCTGTCAAACCAAGTTCACTCATATGTCCAAGACGCATATGCCAAAGGTTAGCAGCATCACAATCAGAATTCTTTGAAATAACTGGAGTAGTGTTACCTGGAACGGTAGAACCTCGAAGGTAATAAAGACCTTTGGTCGAACTCAAGTCAGCTTTCTTCACAATAAGAGAACCTTTGCTGAGTCTGAAAACACTATCTCCACTTGAATACTTGTACCCCTTCGCATCAAGGGCACTAAAGGAGATAAGATTTCTCTTCATCCTCGGAATATACCGGACATCTGTAAAAGTTCTGATTGTGCCATCAAACATGTTGATTCGAACGGAACCTATGCCTTCAATCTTGCATGGTGAATTAAAAAAACCCAAAACGGAACCAACAACATGTAACGACCCGAGACCAACGCTTCAAATGCCTTCCATGTATTCCGAGTTTCGTCGTGTGATTTGTTTTGCTTGTTGCATTCATCATTGCATATTTTGCATTGCATCATGTCACCATTACCAACTTAAATGTTTTCTCATAAATAAATTGCATGGATCTGTGATCCATTTAAATTGAGGGAAATGCACATGGTGATTTCTCTTTAAAACATATTCAAAGTCTCCTACTATTATTAGGGAGCTATATTAAAATATCCCATTAACTTTGGAATCACGATAACACACTTGCAATTTAATTCCATGCCTCTTCTGCTTCAAGTTTCACCTCCAAACTTTGCCAACAATTCTTTTCCCTTTTATCGAGGCTCTTCCTAAATTCTCAGCATTTTTGGACCTACCGAATACCCACTTCTTTCTCACACTCATTTGAATTAAATTCAAATGAGGTTGAATTCAACTTCACGCCCATGCTCACTTTCTATTTTTCTGGGATCAAGCTCATTTTTGTGAGTCTGAGAAAATTAACTCCATGCCCAAACTCCACTCCAATCTCTCTCGACATTTATTCTAAGTTTCTGTTTCCTTGAAATAGAGAGAGAGAGAGAGAGAAGAGAGCCAGCCCAACTGGGCCTCCCAGCTACCGTAGCTCGGCCTGCTCCCAGTAGCCAGCGGCCTCCCTAGGCCCAACTCCCACACCCCCTATCTAACCCTAGCCCCCTCGATCGATCCCCATCTCTCGATCCCTTCCTCCCTCCCGTGCGCCGCCAGAGAGAGAGAACAGCAGTGCCTCGCACCCGAGCTCTCCTGCTCGCGAGCACCTCCATCCCCATGGGGCTGCGACCCCGTCGCTACTCCCGCCGATGAGCGCCATCGCTGGCTATGCCCTGCCTCCGTCGCCGCCTCTGATCCCCTGCTTCCCTCCTTCCCTTCCACTCCTCATGCCCGACGCCGGCTCTGCAGCACGCCGGCCACTTCTTTCCTCTGCTCCGCCTCCCCTGCTTCATGCCAAGGACGCCGCTGGCAACGACGTCGCCACCATCATCGCGCGCCGCCAACCCCGCGCTGCGCCCTCGTCCCGATCCTCCCCTGCCCGTGCTCCTCGTCCGACCCCGCCGTCCAGCCGCCGGCCTCCCGCGCCTCTGCCGGCCTGGTCCGCCTCGCAGCTGCCTCCCCGCCAGGGCCCTTGCAAGCTCCCTCTGAAGCCTTGCCTCGCCTCCCGGCATGCAGCAGCAACGTCCACCTCGTACCCATGGCCACGCCTCTGCACCACCGGCCTTCGACCTCGACGCCCGCCACGGCCATCTTCTTCTACTGCCTCGAGTAGCCCCATCACGGCCAACATCCACGAGAGCTCCACCCCCCCCCCCTTGCTGTCCCGTTGGCCTTGTTGCCCCTCTTGTCGCTGCCAAGACCCGGCAACCAGGGACGCCAAGAACGCCTTCGTGGATTCGCCAAGTACCCACACCGGCAAGACTACACGGACGTTCATTGCACTACAGCACTGAAACGTCAAGGTCGGCTACGTTTTGCTGCCCCGTCCGGAATCGTCAAGTACCCGAAGACCACATTGGCACCAAGTACATCTACCACTGTTTTCGAAATCACCAAGACCGCGTGTACCACTACTTCCATGATGTCCATTAGTGTCATCATGGTATTCGACAGGTTCGATGACGACCCCTGAAGACCTTGGATTCGTCAAGTTCCCCTCCCTCGCCGTGTACCACTACTTCCTCTTCGGTGCACCGAACTTGGTCCACAATGAAATGCACGCTACAAAGGTATAACCCCGAGACGGCGCCCGTGAATGAATGCATGCATGTTGTATGAGATGCTCGTGTTTGCACCGTGTCTGAGTTGTCATTGCACGTTCCTCCTCGTTTGCCATGTCGTCGACCCGTGGGAACCCGGTAAGCGGGATCACCCCACCATCTTTTGCATGTACCATACATCCACACTTTCTTTTGCACCGGAATCTCGACGAGTTGTCGGATCATCGAAATGTTGCCGTGGAACCATTTCCGTTGTCGTTGCCGTGGCACGCAATTCTTTCCGTCATGGTGACCAAATGCTTCATAACATGCTCATGTCAACATTTTCATAAAACTTGTATATGTCATCCGCATCATGATAACAACATTTAAAATGTTTAAAATTGTTGTTCGCATTATATTGCTAAATGACATGTGGAGTTTTACCGGAATTGTTGTTTGTTGTTTCCGGCCTCATTTAAACTTGCCTAAATAGTTAGTTTAATTATGCTTCACCTCTTGCCATGTTTAACAACATTTAATATTGTTGGGTACATAAACGAGAGCGAACTAAATAATTAGATGTGGTGTTTCGTCAATATGCAACTCTTTGCATATTGAGCTCCACTTAATTTGTAGTATTGTTTGTTGCACTTTGCCATGCCATGCCTATTTAAACCGGACATGCATCATACTTGTTTGTGCATCATGCCATGCTCATGCTTGTGTGTTTACCCTGTTGCTTATTTCTTTCCGGTTGTGATTCTTCTCGATACTTGTCGGTAATGTTGCGATTGTGAGGATTCGTTCGACTATGTTGGTTCGACTACTTCATGGATTCGGTCTTCTTCCTAGCGGGATTTCAGGCAAGATGACTGTACCTTGGATCTCACTACTATCTTTGCTTTGCTAGTTGTCTCGATGCTATCGCTATGTCGCGCTACTTACCACTTGTTTATCAAGCCTCCCAATATGCCATGATAAGCCTCTAACCTTTTTCACCATCCTAGCAAACCGTTGTTTGGCTATGTTATTGCTTTGCTCAGCCCCTCTTATAGCATTGCTCGTTGCAGGTGCAGTTGCAGGTTGTTCCATGTTGGGACATGGATATCATGGGATATCACAATATCTCTTATTTAATTAATGTATCTATATAATTGGTAAGGGTGGAAGGCTCGGCCTTTTGCATGGTGTTTTGTTCCACTCTTGCCGCCCTAGTTTCCGTCATACCGGTGTTATGTTCCTTGATTTTGCGTTCCTAACACGGTCGGGGTTTATCGGCCCCCCTTGACAGTTCGCTTTGACTAAAACTCTTCCAGCAAGGCCCAACATTGGTTTTACCATTTGCCTAATAACAACTAAAACATGCATAGGGACTTCCCGGGCCACGAGGATAATTAATCAACAACCCGGGCCAGTGCTCCTCATGCGTGTTGGTCCAAACTAGAGAACCTTGCGGCGCCCCCTGGGCAACTTGGGTCTCAGCGACCGTAAGCTTAGCTCATCCGTCGTGGCCTGAGACGAGATACGCGCGGCTACTATCAGGGTGTCGGAACGTCGGGAGGTCTTGCTGGATTTGTTTTACCATTGTCGAAATGTCTTGTGAACCGGGATTCCGAGCTTGATCGGGTTGTTCCGGGAGGAGGATTTTCCTTCGTTGATCGTGAGAGTTTGTGATGGACTAAGTTGGGACACCCCTGCAGGGTTTAAACTTTCGAGAGCCGTGCCCGCGGTTATGTGTCAGATGGGAATTTTTAATATCCGGTTGTAGAGAACTTGACACCAGATCCGAAATAAAATACACCAACCGAGTGTGTAACCGTGACCGTCTCTTTGCGAGTGAGTTCGAGAAGAGAACACAGTGGGGTTATGTTTGACTCGTAAGTAGTTTAGGATCACTTCTTGATCATTACTAGTTCGCGACCGTATGCGTAGTTACTCTTCTTACTCTTGTACTCGTAAGTTAGCCACCATACAATGCTTAGTGCTTGCTGCAACCTCACCACTTATCCTTTCCATACCCATTAAGCTTTGCTAGTCTGGACACCCATGGTAATGGGATTGTTGAGTCCTCGTGGCTCACAGATTACTACAACAACAGGTGCAGGTACAGGTAAAGCGAAGCCTTGACGTGGGAGCGATGCTTGCTTGTTTGGAGTTCTTCTTCTGCTTCTTCATCTTCGATCAAGGGATAGGTTCCGGGCCGGGAGCCTGGGATTAGCAGGGTGGATGTCGTTCTTTTTTTTTTGTTTTCATCCGTAGCCGGATCCTGCTCTTCTGTATGATGATTGCTATGTATTGATGTATTCATGTTGTAGCTTGTGGCGAGTGTAAGCCTTTATCTTGTATTCTCATCTATTCAGTACATGGTATGTTGTAATGATATCCACCTTGCTATGCGCTCAAAATGCGATTGTGCCCCAATCATGAATTCATCACGTGATTGGGATAGAAGCGCATCTTGGGCGCTACAAGTTGGTATCAGAGCCTTACCGACCACAGGAGCCCTGTTGATTGATCGATCCGCTGCCGTTGTTGAGTGTAGAAAGAAAACTATTTTGAGTCTAGTTATATCGGAGAGTAGGAATTCTTTTTACTCCTCATCCCCTTCGTCGCTCTAGTAAGGACTCCTGACGTAGGTGTTTTCCCACTCTTCTATGCTTTTTCACTCATTTTTTTTAGGATCACGCGGGTATTGTGGAATCGTTCCGTTATCGGTGTGACGGGAATTCTGTCTTGGTGCCTCCTGTCTGACTTGACTTCTTCCGGGGAGTTGAGCTCCAAGGTGTTTTCGTCACAGTGCTTATCGTTTCAGTTCTGGAATACCAGAGGGCGCTGACATCGAAAATGATTCCATACTCTTTGTGGTGAGAGTAGTTTGACGACACCCAGTACTGGGGAGAGCGATCAGATGTATTGCCACAGCTAGTATATCGGATGTTTTTGAAGGTCTGAGGTACATGATATCCAAGGTTTTCTTGGTTATGTGTTGACGGATGGATACAGTTGGAGTGTAGGATTTGTTAGTTGTGTGAGATATTTGTGCCTCCCTGTATCCCCAACACCAGATTGCATAACCAGAAAGTTTCGGGAGTTCTTAGGTGGGAATTCAAGTAGTTACCTAGGATATCTTTCCGACAGATGCATGATATGAGATTGGGGTTCGACGTCTAGTGGTCTGCTTGCCCACGGTTGGTTTTACAGTGGTCTCGTTGTGTCTTAATGAGCCCTGTATAGCTTTGCTATGGCTCAGGGACGCTTTGTATGTCATGTGCACTGCCTTGTACATGATGGTGCTGTACGATCGAGCCCGTGTGGGCCCCACCATGAAAATTTCGGACGAAATCTCTATCATATGTTTGTTTTCGGCTTATTCTGCAAGCCAAATCCTTTGTTTTGTTTTGAGTTGTGGTATTCGAGTTGCTTCAATGTCAAGTGTTGATTCCATACCTTTCCTAAGCGGTGTTCTCATATTTCTATGTGAATACTAATCCTTCGTGATAATCGAGATGGTCATGTCATTTCTTTTCAACCGGCGTGCTTCTCTTCAACTGGATCCGATCATTTCAACATTCGCAAGACCAAGTCTAAGTTTTCTCAACGGTGTTCGTTCCATCCGTCCCAAGTTGCATTTGTTTTTCCACCGTCCCACCCTTTTCTTCAAGGACTCGGATTTCTTAATCCATTATGCATTTTATTGATGTGAAGTTTCTTCATCCTTTTCTTCCAAGTTTCATCCGGCGGTTCCTCGTGAAAATGCTAAGGAAGCTTTAAGTTTATCATTCTTCATTCTCTTTCTTCTCCGATGGACTAATTGCAAGCTTTCAGTGTTGATCATGTCCCTTTCATAGTTTCAAATGCTTTCCCATGCCGGTGCACCTCATAATCTTTCCCCGCTTGCTATTCAATTGTTCCGAAGTGACGAAGATATCACAGAAGATTTGTGTCTCCATTATCAATCCGTTCAAGCTATTTCGAGGTTCTTATCTCATTCAAGCCATTTAATTCAACCGGTGCAATCTCTCTTATCAAGCAATCATTTCAACGGTGTTTCTTTTGAGTGGGCCCATAACCCACAGGTCTTTTCCCAGGATCTTACCTGACCCTTCTATTTTTTCCGGAGTTATTCCCAAATTCATTTCAAAGTTTGACGTAAGAATGAATTATCATCAGTCATATGCCTTCTTCAAGATCGCTTCCAAATTCTTTTCATCGTTGGTTCAACCTTTATATTCTTCATTCTTCCGGAGTATCTCAAAATTCTTCATGGTGGTTCTCATCATCATTCTCAGCTTTGAAGAACGAAGAAGAATTTCTCCTAAATCATGGTTATTTATCTTGGAGATTCGTGGTTCTAGCTTGATGCCATCCTCTCAAATTGTCCCGATCGTGAGAAATTCTTTTCATATCCATATGAAGCATTTCAGGAGCGTTTTCGTTCTCGATTCTCCGAAGGCCATCATTTCAGAAGATTTCTTCATTCTGAGTTTTCAGCTTCGTTCTCCAACTATTCTAAATTGATGCCTCCTCGTTTGTCTCCATACTCTTCCGGTGGAGCATTCAAGTATTCTCTAGCCAGCTCGTGATCTCTTCGTTCTCTTGTATCTAAATTTTTCTCAAGTATCTTCGTTCGTTTTCTAATTCTTCCCGGTGATTCGTTCACTTTTCTGCAATTGTTTTCAATTCTTACAATGGTTCGTTCAAGATTCCTTTTCCTTTGTTACCATATCAATTCATTCGTTCTTTCTGAAATTCATATCGGTGATTCGTCGAAGACTTCTTCAAGTTTGCGCTATATCTCTCTTCAATCTTTTGAAGAAGAATAAGTAGTATGCCAAATCCGTTACTTGTCATCAATTTTATTTGATGAAGGATAAGCATATAGTAAATCTTATTCTTATTTCCACGAGGTGATTAATCCCTTCTTTCGGAGTTTGTTCACGATATCAATTTCTCACTTCTAAGTTGTTCATTTTTTCTTTTCCGGAGTTCTTCCAAGAGGTCCTTCATGGCGGTTCATTAAGGATTAATTCATTCTCGGAGTGTTCGTCAAGATTCTTGTTGGAGGAGCTCAAGCGTTCTTCTTCTTGAATTCCGAAGTGCAATTCTTTCTACCTTATCATTTGAGGTGGTGTTATGTCATTCTTGACAATTTCCCTTCGTGTTTCAAGGTTCACAAGTTGCTAAGAATGAGATATTTAAACCCATCATTTTCTCTTCGTTCAGGAAATCCTTTGCAACCCGTCAATCTCTTCATTGGAGTTATCTTGGGTTATATTTCACCTAAAGCCTTCCCTAAGGAATGTTGCTATTGTGGTGCTTATCAATGATCCAAGTTATCTCTTTATCATATTCGTGGAAGAAGTTTTTCATCTGTTGGTATTCTTAATCAAATTAATTGTTTCCGTTAGTGGCAGAATTGCACCTCAAAATTTGAGATGATTTCCATAAGCCCACAACAAGCTTATTCTTTTCGTTGGTGATTTTCCAACAACTCCATTCAACCCTTCTTCGTAAGGATGTTTTTCAAATTCATTTGAGGTAGAAGATGTTGTTTTCTTCTCCGTTCTTTTCATTCAATTCTTTCAGTTCTTTCGGAGGCATTGTGATGTTGCTCTCTTCGAACCATCATCTCGTTTTGTCAAGATCATATTCTTTTCCTTGCTTATCCATTTAACAGGAGTGTTGTGTCCTCCATTCAAGTTCTTTTCAGTTTATCAAGTTTTCCTTCTCTTTTCTACCGGTATGGTTTCATATTCTTTGCTTCGTTAAGCTCTTGTTTCATGTCTTTCAACCTACAAGGTTCTCATGGTGTTCCTTGTTTCCGTTTTCTACCAGAGTGCTCTCTACTTCATTCATCTTCGTTGTTTTTTTTTCTTTCAAGTTGTTCAACCTCTCAAGGTTCGTGGTTTCACTCATTTGTCAAAGAAGCAACTTGTTTTACCTCTTCCTCTTCCGCTTCTCTCCGGTGCCATCCCTAGATCTCGGGGCGAGATCTCTTGTAAGTGGAGGAGAGTTGTAACGACCCGAGACCAACGCTTCAAATGCCTTCCATGTATTCCAAGTTTTGTCGTGTCATTTGTTTTGCTTGTTGCATTCATCATTGCATATTTTGCATTGCATCATGTCACCATTACCAACTTAAATGTTTTCTCATAAACAAATTGCATGGAGCTCTGATCCATTTAAATTGAGGGAAATGCACATGGTGATTTCTCTTTAAAACATATTCAAAGTCTCCTACTATTATTAGGGAGCTATATTAAAATATTCCATTAACTTTGGAATCACGATAACACACTTGCAATTTAATTCCATGCCTCTTCTGCTTCAAGTTTCACCTCCAAACTTTGCCAACAATTCTTTTCCCTTTTATCGAGGCTCTTCCTAAATTCTCAGCATTTTTGGACCTACTGAATACCCACTTCTTTCTCACACTCATTTGAATTAAATTCAAATGAGGGTGAATTCGACTTCACGCCCATGCTCACTTTCTATTTTTCTGGGATCAAGCTCATTTTTGTGAGTCTGAGAAAATTAACTCCATGCCCAAAGTCCACTCCAATCTCTCTCGACATTTATTCTAAGTTTCTGTTTCTTTGAAATAGATAGAGAGAGAGAGAGAGAGAAGAGAGCCAGCCCAACTGGGCCTCCCAGCTACCGCAGCTTGGCCTGCTCCCAGCAGCCAGCGGCCTCCCTAGGCCCAACTCCCGCACCCCCTATCTAACCCTAGCCCCCTCGATCGATCCCCATCTCTCGATCCCTTCCTCCCTCCTGTGCGCCGCCAGAGAGAGAGAGAACAGCAGTGCCTCGCACCCGAGCTCTCCTGCTCGCGAGCACCTCCATCCCCATGGGGCTGCGACCCCGTCGCTGCTCCCGCCGATGAGCGCCATCGCCGGCTATGCCCTGCATCCGTCGCCGCCTCCGATCCCCTGCTTCCCTTCTTCCCTTTCGCTCCTCATGCCCGACGCCGGCTCTGCAGCATGCCGGCCACTTCTTTCCTCTGCTCCGCCTCCCCTGCTTCGTGCCAAGGACGCCGCCGATAACGGCGTCGCCACCGTCGTCGCGCGCTGCCAACCCCGCGCTGCGCCCTCATCCCGATCCCTTCCTGCCCATGCTCCTCGTCTGACCCCGCCGTCCAGCCGCCGGCCTCCCGCACCTCCGCCGGCCTGGTACGCCTCGCAGCTGCCTCCCCGCCAGGGCCCTTGCAAGCTCCCTCTGTCGCCTTGCCTCGCCTCCCGGCATGCAGCAGCAATGTCCACCTCGTACCCATGGCCACGCCTCTGCACCACCGGCCTTCAACCTCGACGCCCGCCCCGGCCATCTTCTTCTGCTGCCTCGAGCAGCCCCTTCACGGCCAACATCCACGAGAGCTCCACACCCCACACCCCCCCCCCCCCGGGCGCTGCTGGCCCGTTGGCCTTGATGCCCCTCTTGTCGCTGCCAAGACCCGGCAACCAGGGACGCCAAGAACGCCTTCGTGGATTCGCCAAGTACCCACACCGGCAAGACTACACGGACGTTCATTCCACTACAGCACTGAAACGTCAAGGTCGGCTACGTTCGGAATCGTCAAGTACGTGAAGACCACATTGGCACCAAGTACATCTACCGCCGTTTTCGGAATCACCAAGACCGCATGTACCACTACTTCCATGACGTCCATTAGCGTCGTCGTGGGATTCGACAAGTTCAATGACGACCCCTGAAAACCTTGGATTCATCAAGTTCCCCTCCGTCGCCGTGTACCACTACTTCCTCTTCGTTGCACCGAACTTGGTCCGCTCCGAAACGCACGCTACAAAGGTATAACCCCGAGACGGCGCCCGTGAATGAATGCATGCATGTTGTATGAGATGCTCATGTTTGCATCGTGTCCGAGTTGTCATTGCACGTTCCTCCTCGTTTGCTATGCCGTTGACCCGTGGGAACCCGGTAACCGGGATCACCCCATCATCTTTTGTATGTTCCGTACATCCACACTTTCTTTTGCACCGATATCTCAACGAGTTGTCGGATCATCGGAATGTTGCCGTGGCACCATTTCCGTTGTCGTTGCCGTGACACCCAATTCTTTCCGTCATGGTGACCAAATGCTTCATAATATGCTCATGTCAACATTTTCATAAAACTTGTATATGTCATCCGCATCATGATAACAACATTTAAAATGTTTAAAATTGTTGTTTGCATTATATTGCTAAATGACATGTGGAGTTTTACTGGAATTGTTGTTTGTTGTTTTTGGTCTCATTTAAACTTGCCTAAATAGTTAGTTTAATTATGCTTCACCTCTTGCCATGTTTAACAACATTTAATATTGTTGGGTACATAAACGAGAGCGAACTAAATAATTAGATGTGGTGTTTCGTCAATATGCAACTCTTTGCATATTGAGATCCACTTAATTTGTAGTATTGTTTGTTGCACTTTGCCATGCCATGCCTATTTAAACCGGACATGCATCATACTTGTTTGTGCATCATGCCATACTTGTGCTTGTGTGTTTACCCTGTTGCTTGTTTCTTTCCGGTTGTGATTCTTCTCGATACTTGTCGGTAACGTTGCGATTGTGAGGATTCGTTCGACTACGTTGGTTCGACTACTTCATGGATTCGGTCTTCTTCCTAGCGGGATTTCAGGCAAGATGACCGTCACCTTGGATCTCACTACTATCTTTGCTTTGCTAGTTGTCTCGATGTTATCGCTATGTCGCACTACCTACCACTTGTTTATCAAGCCTCCCAATATGCCATGATAAGCCTCTAACCTTTTTCACCATCCTAGCAAACCGTTGTTTGGTTATGTTACTGCTTTGCTCAACCCCTCTTATAGCGTTGCTAGTTGCAGGTGCAGGTTGTTTCATGTTGGGACATGGATATCATGGGATATCACAATATCTCTTATTTAATTAATGCATCTATATACTTGGTAAGGGTGGAAGGCTCGGCCTTTTGTCTGGTGTTTTGTTCCACTCTTGCCGCCCTAGTTTCTGTCATATCGGTGTTATGTTCCTTGATTTTGCGTTCCTAATACGGTTGGGGTTTATGGGCCCCCTTGACAGTTCGCTTTGAACAAAACTCTTCCAGCAAGGCCCAACATTGGTTTTACCATTGGCCTAATAACAACTAAAACTTGCATAGGGATTTCCCGGGCCTCGAGGATAATTAATCAACAACCCGGGCCAGTGCTCCTCATGAGTGTTGGTCCAAATTAGAGCACCTTGCGGCGCCCCCTGGGCAACTTGGGTCTCAGCGACCGTAAGCTTAGCTCATCCATCGTGGCCTAAGATGAGATACGCGCGGCTACTATCAGGGTGTCGCCATGTCGGGAGGTCTTGCTGGATTTGTTTAACCATTGTCGAAATGTCTTGTGAACCGGGATTCCGAGCTTGATCGGGTTGTTCCGGGAGGAGGATTTTCCTTCGTTGATCGTGAGAGTTTGTGATGGACTAAGTTGGGACACCCCTACAGGGTTTAAACTTTCGAGAGCCGTGGCCGCGGTTATGTGGCAGATAGGAATTTTTAATATCCGGTTGTAGAGAACTTGACACCAGATCCGAAATAAAATACACCAACTGTGTGTGTAACCGTGACCGTCCCTGTTCGAGTGAGTTCGAGAAGAGAACATGGTGGGGTTATATTTGACTCGTAAGTAGTTCAGGATCACTTCTTGATCATTACTAGTTCGCGACCGTATGCGTAGTTACTCTTCTTACTCTTGTACTCGTAAGTTAGCCACCATACAATGCTTAGTGCTTGCTGCAACCTCACCACTTATCTTTTCCATACCCATTAAGCTTTGTTAGTCTTGATACCCATGATAATGGGGTTGCTGAGTCCTCATGGCTCACAGATTACTACAACAACAGGTGCAGGTACAGGTAAAGCGAAGCCTTGACGTGAGAGCGATGCTTGCTTGTTTGGAATTCTTCTTCTGCTTTTTCGTCTTCGATCAAGGGATAGGTTCCGGGTCGGGAGCCTGGGATTAGCAGGGTGGATGTCATTCTTCTTTTTCGTTTGTTTTCATCTGTAGTTGGATCCTGCTCTTCTGTATGATGATTGCTATGTATTGATGTATTCATGTATTCATGTTGTAGCTTGTGGCGAGTGTAAGCCTTTATCTTGTATTTTCATCTATTCAGTACATGGTATGTTGTAATGATATCCACCTTGCTATGTGCTCGAAATGTGATTGTGCCCCAATCATGAATTCTTCACGTGATTGGGATAGAAGCGCATCTTGGGCGCTACACAACAGTAGTAGAATCAAAAGTATTAAACCAATCTCTAGGCGGGCACATATGAAAAGTACATGCAGTATCAAGTACCCACTCATCATTGGTCTCGGCACATCCAGCAATAACAACAAAAGCATCATCAGAACTATCATCACGAGCAACATTAGCAGAATTTTCGTCTTGTTCATTACCGTTCCCTTTTTTCTTTGTTCTACAACTTGAAATATTCAGAGATGTCTTGCCCGTCTCTTTTGCAATACCTGCAATACCTCTTGTCTCTTGATTGCAACCTGCCCCTGTAGCCGTTTTTGCCTTTGCCTTTGTTTTCATTATGTGAGTTCTTCTCCTTTGTCCTACCACTAACAAATAATCCCTCGGCTTGGGATGAACTTGAACCATCATGACGAACCATTAGTTTCATCTCCTCCTTAGACTTCAAAGCTTCATAAACTTTAATAAGCGTGAGAGTATCACTTCTGTATAATATGGTGTCTCAAAAATTTGTATATGAACTTGGCAGTGGACAAAGTAACATTAAAACAGTATCTTCCTCTTCATACTTAACCTCCATTGCAGCTAGATCCGATATAATCTCTTTAAATTCTAAAATATGATTCAAAACATTACCTCCTTCGGGTAACCGGTGCAGGAATAATTTTTGCTTTAGATGCAACTTGCTAGTGAGATCTTTTGTCATGCAAATGCCTTCTAGCTTTAACCATAGAGCAGCGGCAGTTTTCTTGCTCAAAACTTCCTGCAAAATATTATTATGCAAATGGAGTTGAATTTGTGACAAAGCCTTACGATCCCTTCTTTTCTTCTCATCAGTCCAATCCTGAATTCAGTTCTTTCCAAAACTATCCAATGCATCATCATAATCGGCTTGTGCCAACAATGCCCGCATCTTGACTTGCCATACGATAAACCTTGTGTCATGATATAGTAGCGGAAGGTTGTACTTCATGGATGCCATGAGTCTATAAACTGTGCAAAAGTAGTACAAGCCAGTGGAAAAAAATCTTGAAAAGAATTAAATTATGCTGATCAAACGAACTTAGAATAAATGCACCTGGTAGCCTTCGGGTAGATATAGCAATTGATGGAAAACAAATTGACCTACAGTAGTACAGTACTACTCCCTCCGTTCGGAATTACTTGTCGCAGAAATGAATGTATCATGATACATTCATTTCTGCGACAAGTAATTCCGAACGGAGGGAGTAGTACTAGCAGGTCACGTGAAGTAGTACTCATTGGAGTAGTACTTGATGATTGGGATTGTCTTCACGTGGAGTAGAACATGGCGACTCGGAGGATCGCAAATCACTGCTCCACAATTTGGCTTTGCGGCTGCCTTGGAACTTGAAGCCTGTATGTAGACGGGAAGACGTGGCCGTGATCGAACTCTTGTCGGTCTCGAAGTCAGAGGATTGCACGACGCGGCAGCGACACACACAACCCAAATTCTCTCGAACTAATCTTATGTGAACAAACTTGGCTCTGTATATCGCTTGTTAGATAAAACGAGATCAACGAAACACAAGAGACATGGATTTAACGTCAAAACCTTTGTGGGAGAAAACCACGAACGGACGAAGGTGCAATCACTATGATGGAGGAGTATTACAAGCACGAGACGACATGCCGTCTTAGATGCGACTACATGGGGTATATATGAGGGCAACACATAAGAGTCCTTGTAGAACAAGTAAACGAGTTGTACTCGTACGCGTCTACGTCAATGCAACGCCCGCACTGGTTATACTATGTCTAGTCCAACATGATACTAGAATTTGGATCACAATTTAACAGCACATACCCGGCTTGGTAACAAACCGTAGAACTTACATGGCAGACCACGCCGTGGAGACTAACTCCGGCTCCTACTCCTCATGGTGAGCACACACACGCGAGAGACCACCAGAGACTACATTGTTTCTCCTAGCTACCCTTGGCTCTACCCCCTGCGCACACAGGCACAACTCTTAGGTACTAGTACACACGGCCACACACGCATGACTAGTCTAACCAGCCACCACATTAGGCCACTAACCCATGCACTAACTACTCACTAGAATCTCTCCATGATCAACAAGATCTGGCTGTGTAGCTAACAACCATGCATGCAGCAGCACCACGGCTCGACCGCCACACACGCACCGCCAAGTCAAGATTATAGCTAACAATTCCCCTCTAATCTTCACAAAGATCGTCGTCGGCCATCGCCTTGTGCTCGTTGCCGGCCGTTGCATGCAAGCGACGACCTGTGCCGCACCGCCCGACCTCCGCACTGTCTCCACCGTGCTGCGTCACAAGCTGTTGATACGTCTCCAATGTATATATAATGTTTGCTTGTTCCATGCTGTTATATTATCATTCTTGGATGTTTTACAATCATTTTATAGCAACTTTATATCATTTTTTGGGACTAACCTATTGACGTAGTGCCCAGTGCCAGTTGCTGTTTTTTGCTTGTTTTTTACTTTGCAGAAAATCAATACCAAACGGAGTCCAAACGCAGCGAATTTTTTTTGGAGATTTTTTCTGGAGCAGAAGACACCTGTTGGGCCAAAGAAGTACCAGAAGGGGGCTCCGAGGGGAGCACAACCCACCTGGGCGCGCCTGGGGGCCCAGACGCGCCCTGGTGGGTTGTACCCACCTCAGCCGTCTCCCGCAACGCCTCTTTGCTCTATAAATACCCCGAAAATCCAAAAACCCTATGGGAGTCTGCGAAAAACAATTCCAGCCGCCGCAAGTTCCAGAACCACCAGAACGAATCTAGACACCATCATGGAGGGGTTCATCATCCTCATTGGTGCCTCTCCGATGATGCGTGAATAGTTCATTGTAGACCTACGGGTCCGTAGGTAGTAGCTAGATGGCTTCCTCTCTCTCTTTTGATTCTCAATACAATGGTCTCTCGGAGATCTATTTGATGTAACTCTTTTTGCGGTGTGTTTGTTAGGATCCGATGAACTTTGAGTTTATGATCAGATCTATTTTATCCATGAAAGTTATTTGAATCTTCTTTTGATCTCTTATATGCATGATTACTTATAGCCTCGCATTTCTTCTTCAAATCTTTGGTTTAGTTAGGCCGACTAGATCGATTTTTCTTGCCATGAGAAGAGGTGCTTTGTGATGGGTTCGGTCATGCAGTGTTCTTTCCCAGTGACAGAAGGGGCAGCAAGACATGTATTGATCTTTGCCATTAATGATAACAAGATGGGGTCTATTCCTACATTAATAGATCTTGTCTACATCATGTCATCATTCTTATTGCATTACTCCGTTTCTCCATGAACTTAATACACTAGATGCATGCTGGATAACGGTCTATGTGTGGAGTAATAGTAGTAGATGCAGGCAGGAGTCGGTCTGCTAATCTTGGACGTGATGCCTACACAATGATCATTGCCTGGATATCGTCATAATTATTTGAAGTTCTAACAATTGCCCAACAGTAATTTGTTTACCCACCGTATGCTATTTTTCTCGAGAGAAGCCACTAGTGAAATCTACGGCCCCCGGTTCTATTCTTCATCATATTTGCTTTCCGATCTATTATTTGCCACTTTTATTTTCAGATCTATATTTCCAAAAACCCAAAAATACCTTGCTGCACTTTTTTATTACTTATTTTATTTCACGTTTTATCGAGATCTATTTATCCAATCTACCACAAATTTATCTATCTTTTTACCGTGGAGGGATTGACAACCCCTCTTACGCGTCGGGTTGCAAGTATTTGTTCTTTGTGTGTAGGTACCGTTTACATAGTGTTGCTTGGTTCTCCTACTGGATTGATACCTTGGTTTCATAACTGAGGGAAATACCTACCATAGCTGTGCTGCATCATCCCTTCCTCTTTGGGGACATACCGACGTAGTTCAAGCAACATCAAAAGGAATTTCTGGCGCCGTTGCCGGGGAGGATCAAGTCAAGATAGTCTCCCGATAACTCGCCAATTTCTGGCGCCGTTGCCGGGGAGACATCATCAACATCTATCAGGTTCCTAATCACAAATCTCATCTCCTTGCAATTTACATCATTTGCCATTTGCCTCTCGTTTTCATCTCCCCCACTTCACAAAAATTTACCGTTTTATTCGCCCTCTTTTTCGTTCGCTGTTTTCTCGTCAGATATGTTTTTGTGTGCAATCTTGTTTGCGTAGTCACGATGACTCAAGAGAACACCAAGTTGTGTGATTTTTCCAATACCAACAACAATGATTTTATTAGCACTCTGATTGCTCCTCCAGCCACTAGTGCGGAATCTTGCGATATTAATGCCGCTTTGTTGAATCTTGTTATGAAAAATCAGTTTTCCGGTACTCCTAATGAGGATGCCGCGTCCCACCTTAACACATTCTTAGAATTATGCGATATGAAATAGAAAAAAGATGTGGACAATGATATTGTGAAGTTGAAATTATTTCCGTTTTCTTTGCGAGATCATGCAAAATTTTGGTTTTCTTCTTTGCCTCGCAATAGTATCGATTCTTGGGATAAATGCAAAGATGCTTTCATTACTAAGTATTTTCCGCCCACAAAAATTATTTCCCTTAGAACTCAAATCATGAATTTTAAGCAACTTGAGCATGAACAGGTTGCACAATCTTGGGAAAGAATGAAATTGATGCTAAGAAATTGTCCTACTCATGACTTAAATCTTTTAGATTTCACCACGGTTGGTAATTTTATGGAAATTACTTTGGGTGAAGCTACTAATTTGCTTGATAATATTATGGCAAATTATTCACAATGGCATACCGAAAGAGCACTTACTAGTGAAAAGGTTAATTTGGTTCAAGAAATAAATTCTTTGAGTGAAAAAGTTGATGCTCTTATGAAATTGGTTGCTAATAAAAATGCTCCTATTGATCTTAATGATGTGCCTTTGTCTACTTTGATGGAGCAAAATAGTGATTCCGTAGATGTGAATTTTGTCTCGGAAAACAATTTTAAAGACAATGCTTATAGAGGTAATTTTAATCCTAGGCCTTTTCCTGGAAATTCCTCTAATAGTTATAGTAATTCCTATGGTAATCCTTCTTATAATAATAGGAACACCTCTAATCTTGAGAGTAATATTAAAGAATTTATAAATGCTCAAAAGGTTTTCAATAATACGATAGAAGAAAAGTTGAATAAGATTGATGATATGTCTAGAAGCATTGATAGAATTTCTCATGATGTAGAAAATCTCAAGTTGAAATTTTTTGTGCCTAAGGTTGAGGAATCAATTAAAGCATTATATGTTTCTTTGGATGAAAGTAAGAAAAGAACCGCTATGCTTAGAGCTAAAAGAGAATTTTTAGAAAAGGCGTTTTCTAGTGATTGCTTTCATAAAAATGATGAAGATCTTAAAGTGATTGGTGTTTCTTCTATTGATTCCTTGTTTAGTAAGATTAAAATTGATGATAAAGGGACTGAAGAAGAGTCAACTTTAGCTAGAAGGCGTCCCGATAATTTGGAGGGTGAAAATCTTGATGAAAAAATTAATAAAAGTGGGTTTGGAGAGCTCAAAACTTTAACTAGTGACGTGCCCACTCTTTTGGATTACAAAGACTTTAATTATGATAATTGCTTTTTAGTTGATTGTATTTCTTTGTTGCAATCCATGATTAATTCACCCCATGCTTATGAACAAAATAATGCTTTTACTAAACATATTGTTGATGCTATGATGAAAGCTTTGGAAGAAAAATTGGAATTAGAGATCTCAATTCCTAGAAAATTACATGATGAATGGGAACCCACCATCAAAGTCAAGATAAAAAATTATGAGTGTTTTTCTTTGTGTGATTTGGGTGCTAGTGTTTCCAGAATTCCGAGATCTCTTTGTGATGTGCTTGGTCTTACCGATATGGAAGAGTGTTCTTTAAATTTGCATTTGGCGGATTCGACTATTAAAAAGACTATGGGAAGAATTAATGATGTTCTTATTCTTGCAAATAGAAATTATGTGCCCATAGATTTTATTGTTCTTGATATTGATTGCAATCCGTCTTGTCCAATTATACTTGGTAGACCGTTTTTACGTACTATTGGTGCCGTGATTGATATGAAAGAAGGCAATATTAAATTTCAATTTCCACTAAGAAAGGGGATGGAACACTTCCCGAGAACAATAATCAAGCCACCATATGAATCAATCATGAGGGCATCCTATGGATCTAGAACTAAAGATGACAATACTTGAATCCATGCTTTATGCCTAGCTAGGGGCGTAAAACGATGGCGCTTGTTGGGAGGCAACCCAATGAATAAATTTTATTTTTGCCTTTTTCTATCTGTTCTTGAGTGTTTGCACAATTATGCCTCTGTTATGATTGTGTTTTCTTTGTTTTAATTAGTGTTTGTGCCAAGTAAAGCCTTTGGGATTATGTTTGGTGATAGTTGATTTGATCTTGTCGAAAAACAGAAACTTTTGCTTCCAGTAAAATAATTTTCAAAAATCACAGAAGCGATGAAAGCTTCTGAATTTTTTACACAAGATTGATATACAAATTGCATACATCGTCCTAATTGTTCAGAATTTGTGGAGTTACATAAGTATACGAAGTTTTCAGATTACTACAGATTGTTCTGTTTTTGACAGATTCTGTTTTCTTTGCGCTGTGTGTTTATTTTGATGATTGTCGTGGGAAACCACGGCCACCTATGGGGCCATCAGCCCCTTTTTGGTTCGGCGGGGGGATTGACCCATTGCACAAAGAGCGGAGAAGCGTCGCGCAGCACGACAGAGATCACACGGGCAGTCTTTACCCAGGTTCGGGCCGCCATGGGGCGTAGAACCCTACTTCTGCTTTGCTAGATTGATGGTGGATAATGGTGGTGAAACGTAGCACCCTCGCCTGGCAAGGTTGCCCTGGGGGCGAGAGTGGCTACGCACGTATGGATATGCGAGGATCCAACCCTTTCTACGGTCGTCATGGGCCTCCTTTTATAGATTAAGGGGTCACCATAGTGGCAAATCAGTCTTTGTGTACTGATTAGATAGCTAACAGTGCTATCATATCTAACTCTACAGGCTGGCAGAACGCAATAAATGCGCCGCTCAATGTCACATCACAGCTTGCCCAACAGGCCCTGCCGGGCTGTCTTGCCAGCTTTGCGCATGCTTGCTTGACACGTCTCAGGACGGGTGTCATATGGTGGTGTTTGCTGTAGGAAGTGGCTGCCATGTGGCAGAAAGCAGCCACTTAGTCACCTTGGAGCTTGACACCGCTTTGATTATTGACTTGCGTCGCTTGTGAGGTGGAGCGGTGGAGTGGCTTGCCTCCGCCAGTCCCGGCAGGCCTACCGGGACGATCTGGGAGCTTGCTTCCGGGGCAAAACCCAAAATTGCCAAGCTCGCCTACCTGGCAAGGTAGGCTCTTCCCTTAGTGATGCCTTGTTCCTTTGGCTTGCCTTGGACTTCTTGTCTTGCTCTTGGATCCTTCAAAGGAATTGATCCTTCTTGCTTGATATGATATCGGTCTTGCGATCTGGTCTCCGGCCTGTGCACAACCCGTGCAATGGACCCAGGGTCTGTTGCACCGACAAGAGCCCCCGGGCCTGGCACGGACGCGCCGCTGGGCGCCGCCGGGGTAGGCCCTAACCAGTGCACAGGAAGAAATGTAAGGGCGGCTCCGCCCTTTGAGATCTTCTTTGCTTCTTCATTAACTTCAGCTTCAGTCAGTTTCCGGTTTTCCCACGTGTCGTGCAACGCTTAGGGGAAAAACTGAACCACGTTCTATGGGCGGCCCATGCCCCACGATCACGGGGTAGGAAACTGCCATCCCACTTGCCTCCTGCCCTAGAGTGCCTCCGCCACGCGTGTCGCATGCATTGCACAGGGTAGGTGGTGGACGCGGAGGGCGCGGGAATGGGCGCCATGGCAGAATGCCAGGCGTCGCCGAGTGGTGCAGAGGGGCGGCCCTGATTCCCCGAGCCGTAGGAGGCGCAAAGGGGAACCGCATTGGAGGAGCAAGGCGGTCGCCTGCTGAGTGAGAGGCCAGCCCCCTGCCTCGTTCTTCTATAAAAGGGGGCAGCAGTAGTGTGTCTGCTCACACACCTTCCGTCTCCCTTTCTTCAAAGCTTCTCTTGCTTGCCATGGTGAGGGGGCGAGGGCGCGGTAGCACTTCGGTGGTGGCGACGAGAACTTCTGCTCGACAGCGTCTCCCTCCTCCTCTCGATGATGTGGGGGTGGAACCCGCTGTGAGAGGAGGCGGAAGGGGGCGTGGCCGAGGTCATCGTGGTGTGCGCGGCCGAGGAGGCAGGGGGGCGCCTCAATTGCGCCCGCACCAGATGCTCTTCCTCCGATGGAAGGCCACATCGGAGATCAACCCTTGGAGTTCGTCATCAGGCTGCACAAGCCTCCGCGTGTCCGCCTCCGTCTCCCTACTCCATTTGCCAGGGTGATGGAGCTCGAACAGTCGCGTGCACTGAGGTTGCACATGAGGGGCTGTGGGAATGGCAGCATGTGGGTGGATGTTGACTTCCCTACTCCTCATGTCATGTACCTCGCCGCGGTTGGAAGACCTTTGCTAGAGCCCATAGCTTGTCGGAGGGGCACGTTCTCTAGTTTAAATTAATGGAGAGCGGCCTGCTTTTCGTCAAGGTCTTTGGGCGCTCGGGAGCTCGCTTAGGGTGCTGCGCGGAGAGCTCGACCGACGATGAAAGCTCCTCCTCGAGCGAAAGCGACGAGGAGGAGACTGTCGGTGATGACGACGGCAGCGGCCGGGAGGGCGACGATTCTGACTCCGGCTGAACGTCGCTCGCACCAACTTCATCTGGCGGCAGCACCATCATCTGCACCTGTGTTTTCTTCCCAGCAAGGTGGTTTGCCGGGAAGTTGGATGCAGAGGTGGTGATGGTGCCCCCTGGCCCTTCCAGTAGTCCTCCAGCTGGACCCGGCAGGCTTCCTCTCGGGCTGCAGCTCCATTAGCCATGCCGTGCCCTGCTGGCCTTGGTGGTGGTGGTCGATGGGTCGCCTTCGCCATGCTCTCCATCGACGTCTTCGTCCACGCCCTCGCGCCCCTGCCGGGCATCCTCTCCTGGAGCCTGACAGGGTCGGGCTGGGCTTCTACCCCGACACTCCTCTTGCCCTCTTCGCCTTCTACCGCCGTGCCTAGGACGAGAGGGACAAGAAAAGGCATTACGGGGCACTTATCTTTTTTCAATCTTAAATCTGTAGGTACTTGCCAAATTTTAGTTCAAATAATGTAATCTCTTGTATCCATGTTTATGTTCCGTGAGACTTGTACTTGTTGATCGGCATAATAATGAAAAAGATGAGCTTGCCGGGTGCTTGTGCATGTATGATATCCATGCAGAGGTGAAACACCTCCATACTTTCACGTAAACAAGTAGGCCCCGGTAAGCTACCTTGCCGGTACCCCATAGGACTGCCGCCGTGAGGCCGAGCCTGCCGGGCGCAGAACCTATTGGGAGAGACCAGCCCCCCGCCAACCCCTTTCAGCCAAAGGCTACTACGACCATCCTGACCGAAGCAGCGTTCGTGCCAGTAGATGGGAGCACCTTTGTTTCCGAGGCGGCGAGGTTTTCGTATGCACAAGTTCTACTCACGGAACATGTATGGATAAGAGATGGAACTTATCTGTTTTGGCTTGCCAGAGATCACAGTGTTGGCTTGTCTTCGCATCCTCTTCCCAGGACTAAGTCCATGGCAGGAGCCTGCAATTTATGCAAATGAAGATGATGCTAGATGCAATCTATCTACATGATCATGCAACCTATCTACATGAATCATGCAATGCTTATGCATGCATGCAACTTGTCGGGGGCCCCCAGCGCTTCATTTATTTCTCTGTTGCTCAGGGTCTTCACCTGGCTTTGTACAAGGGGTTACATGCAGCTGAGGCAAAGCCTGTACAAAAGGGTGGCTACCGGGCAGGGCCCGACAGCCGCGCCTTATGGGTAGAACTTGCGGAGATGCTCAATATTCCATGAGTTTTGCAATTGAATGCCATCTCCGGTCTCCAGACAGACTGCGCCAGGTCTGGTGACTCTAACTACCCGGTAAGGGCCTTCCCACTTCGGCGATAGCTTGTTTGTACCCTTGGCGGACTGAACGCGCCTAAGGACAAGGTCGCCTTCCTCAAAACACTGGGCATGAACCCTGCGGCTATGATAGTGACGCAGGGCTTGCTGATAGCGTGCAGCACGCATAGCAGCACGGAGATGATTCTCCTCAAGAAGCATGGCGTCGTCATGCATGTGCTGTTCCTGCGCTACTTCATCATAGGCAAGCACTCAAGGTGACCTGTAAATGAGTTCCGTGGGGATAACTGCTTTTGCCCCATAGACTAGGGAGAAGGGAGTCTGCCCGGTAGCTCGGTTTGGAGTCATTCTGAGGGACCAAAGAACCACCGGTAGCTCATTGATCCATTGCCTGCCGTGCTTCTGCAGCTTATCAAATGTTCTTGTCTTGAGTCATCGCAGCACTTCAGTGTTCGCCCTCTTAGCTTGTCGATTGCTTCTGGGATGTGCGACAAATGCAAATGAGATCTTGCTTCCGAGGGCATGAACATATTGCATGAATGCGCGGCTCGTGAACTGGGTGCCGTTGTCGATAATGATCCGGGCAGGAACCCCGAAGTGGCACACCAATCCTTTCAAGAACTTGATAGCTAACTGAGCAGTCCACTTTCTCACGACATCTACTTCCGATCACTTTGTAAACTTGTTGATTGCAACAAAAAAGAATTCAAAGCCCCCGGCAGCTCGAGGGAAGGGGCCGAGGACGAGCCCCCAGACCGAAAAGGGCCATGACAAAGGGATTGTTTGGAGTGCTTGGGAAGGCAGATGGATATTTTTGGAATGGAACTGACAGGCTTCACACTTTGTGACGAGCTCAACCGCATCTTGGAGGGCTGTGGGCCAATAGAATCCTTGCCGGAATGCTTTCCCAACCAAAGCCCTTGATCCAATAAGGGAGCCGCACATGCCTTTGTGTATTTCTACCAGCATTTCCTTTCCTCCTTCCCAACAAATGCACTTCAATTTCACCCCGTTGGGCCTTCTTCTGTATAGTGTGTCATCGACAAACTGATACATACTGGCCCACCGGGCTACTCTTTTAGCATCTTCTTGCTCTTCGGGAAGTTCTCCGGTTTGGAGGAAATGGACTATGTGCCTTGCCCAAGTTGGACCCTGAGGCTCGGCAATGAGGACTAGCGGCACCTCCTCATTTGTGGGGGTGCATCCCTTGACTGCGGGGACCAATGGCCCGGTAGGAGGGTGCAGCCCGGCAAGCGAAGGTGAGTTGTTTCCGGCAGGGTCCCTGCCAGGAGCCCCGAAAGGCTCTACCGGGAGAGGCTTACCGGAGTCCAATTTCCTCCTCTTTTGGGCCATTGTGGTCGGGGATAGGGAGGGCTGAGTGAGATGGAGAACAAAAGTCCCTGGTTCCACAGGAAGCTTCTGCGCAGCGCACTTTGACAGGTGATCAGCAATGCTGTTTTTTGCACGGGGTACGTGTTCTGTTTGCAACCCGTCAAAGTGCTCCTCCAATATTCTCACTTCCTCGACGTATGCCTCCATCAATGGGCTTTGGTAATCCTTGTTGACTTGTCTCATCACCAGCTGTGAATCTCCTCGAATGATCAGCTTCTTGATTCCCAATTCTGTGGCAACTCTGAGCCCGGCAAGAAGCCCTTCATATTCTGTTGTATTGTTGGTTGCCTCCTCCCGGGGAAAGTGCATCTGGATGACGTACCTCAGGTGTTCTCCAGTGGGAGCCACGAGAAGCACACCAGCCCCTGCACCTTGTAGGGAGAAGGCACCGTCAAAATACATGATCCATTCTTGGGGTGCTTCCTTGCCGGGGATAACTGTTTCCTGTACTTCTTCATCAGGGGTCGGCGTCCATTCTGCAATAAACTCTGCCAATGCCCTGCTCTAGATTGTTGATGTGCTTTCAAACTTTAGGCCAAAGCTGGATAACTCCAATGCCCACTCCACTATCCTGCCGGTGGCCTCTGGGTTTCGAAGTATCCTTTGCAACAGGAAGCGGGTGACAACCATGATCTCATGGGCTTGGAAGTAGTGGCGCAGTTTCCTTGAGGCCATGACAAGGCCAAAAATCAACTTTTGCATGCCAGAATATCTGGATCTAGCCCCCTGCAACAGGGAGCTGACGAAGTATACTGGGCGCTGAACCACCTTCTTCCTTGCCGTGTCCATGGAGTTGCTTCCGCTGCCATGCTCTTCTTTGTCCTGATCCATATCTGGCCTTGCCGAGCTGCTCTCTTCCTCTTCCCCTAGCGGGATACTTGCTGAGGTGGCTGTTTCTTCTACTTCTCGCTGTGCTACTAGGGCCGCACTAACCACTTGATTAGTTGCTGCCAGATATAGCAGTAATGGCTCTTGTTGTTTGGGTGCAACCAAAGTAGGCACAAAAGACAAGTAGGCCTTCAAATCCTGTAGCGCAGCATCTGCTTCCGGGGTCCACTTCATGGGTCCTGCCTTCTTCAAAATCTTGAAGAACGGCAAGGCGCACTCGGCAGACTTGGAGATGAACCTGCTAAGCGCGGCAACGCATCCTGTCAAACGCCTCACATCCTTAACTGTCTTGGGTGCCTGTATCTGCTCGATAGCCTTGATCTTATCGGGGTCGGCCTCTATCCCACGATGGGACACAAAGAAACCAAGTAGCTTGCCGGAGGGAACGCCAAACACACACTTCTCCGGATTCAGCTTCAAGTTGATCTTGCACAGATTAGCAAATGCCTCTTCTAAATCCTGAATGAGGGTTGATCTGTCCTTGGTCTTGACCACAATATCATCCATATAGGCTTCAATGTTGCTGTGCAACTGTGATTCAAAGCCAATCTGAAATGCTCTTGCAAAAGTGGACCCGGCACTCCTCAACCCGAAAGGCATGCGCACAAAGCAGTACGTGCCGCATGGGGTGATGAATGAGGTCTTTTCTTCGTCTTCCTTGGACATAAAAATCTGATGGTATCCAGAGTATGCATCCAAAAAAGAGAGCAACTCACATCTTGAGGTAGAATCCACGATTTGGTCGATGCGCGGCAAGGGAAATGGGTCCTTTGGGCATGCCTTGTTCAAATCCGTAAAATCTATGCAAAGCCTCCATTTTCCATTAGCCTTGCGCACAACCACTGGGTTTGCTAACCATGTTGCAGATGCAGTACTCCTCTAACCAAACCAGCTGCTTCAAGTTTCTTGATTTCCTCGGCAATGAACTACTGCCGTTCCAAGGCCTGCTTCCGAACCTTCTGCTTGATGGGCCGGGCGTGTGGGCAGACAGCATTGTGGTGCTCAATTACCTCCCTGGGAACACCGGGGATATCAGATGGTTGCCAGGCAAACACATCGATATTCGCCCGCAAGAAGGCAACGAGCGCGCTTTCCTATTTGTCATCAAGGGTGGCGCTAATAGTGAAAGTACCATCAGTGCCAGCCAGCCCTGTCGCGACCTTTTTCACTTGGGGTGGAGTAGCCTTGGATCTCTTGCTGTTGGAACTCTCTGGTGTGTCATCAACGGGCGTGGCACATTCCACGGAGGTACGCTTCCCGGATTCCTTGCCGGTGCCTCTGTTACGCTTTTCCTTGGCGGGAACTGTGGCTTTAGCGACCTCTGCCGCGACCGCATCCCGGTACATCTTATCCACACAAATAATTGCGTCTTTCTTGTCCGATGGAACGGAAATGACGCCCATCGGCCCTGGCATCTTCAAGGTGTTGTAAGCATAGTGGGATGCTGCCATGAATTTGGCCAGGGCCGGGCGCCCAAGGATCCCGTTGTACGGCAGAGGGAGGTGAACCACATCAAACACAACTTTCTCAGTCCTGTAGTTCAACTCCCCTCCAAATGTCACTGGCAATGTAACCTTTCCCTTAGGACGGCTCCTGCCGAGATTGATTCCTTGAAATGTGCCTGTGGCCTTAAGTTCTTCCTCTGCTATCTGGAGTTTGCTGATAACCTTTGGGGAAATCAAATTCAACCTGACCCCGCCGTCAACCAGCATCTTTGTGACCTTGAGGTTGCGAATTGTTGGTGAGACCAACAACGGCAAGCACCCTACCACAGTGATGCAGTCGGGGTGGTCATCTTCATCAAAGACGATGGGCGTGCGTGACCACTTGAGCGGCTTCCGAGAATCTGCCGCTGGCTCCATGGCATTGACTTCACGCGCCCACTATTTAAGTTGGCGGTGAGAGGAGTGAAAAGATGCACCCCCATCAATGCACAGGGCGTAAGTGGCCTTCTAGAATTCCTGCTCGCTGGTTTCCTCTTCATTCCCTCCATCACTCTCATTACTGCAATCCTCCTTCTCTCAGCCCTTGGTAGGTTTTCCTTGGTTCCGAGGAGCCTTGCCGGGGCGATTTGCTTCACCACCCCGGCCCTTCTCGCCAGCGCCATTCTGACCTTTTTCCTTATCACGCTTCTCATACTCAGCCTTCTGTCTCTTGATGAGCTGTTCCACTTGATAACACTCCTGGAGATCATGGCCCTTGGTCCGATGAATCTTACAGTACGGCCCATCACCTTTCCCAGCTTTCTCGGCAGCCGCCGCCTCCCGGCAGTCAGCGCATGCGGTAGCATCCTTGCCCGGGGTTTCAGCCTTGGCCTTCTTGCCGGTACTAGGCGTGCCTGACCCCTCAACAATCATCACTGTCTTATCCTTGCGTTTCTTGTTGTGCTTCTTGTTCTTCTTCTTCTTCTTCTTACTGATGGTGTCGTCGTCATCTTCTGAGTCGATGTCGACGCAATCTTCCTCTCCAGGAAGTTTCCTCCGCTCCTCCACCCGAGCACACTTGTCCACCAAAGTGTAGAGCTCCTTCACAGTCTTGGCCAACCAAATGTTCATCTTGGAACGTATCCTGCGGTTGCGCATGTTGGATTGGAAGGCAGCTGGGTGGATATCTGGGATATTTCTGTGGACTCAACTGAATCTCTGCAAGTACTTCCGCAAAGATTCTTCTTCTTTCTGCCGGAGAAGCTATAAGTCGCTGGGCTGCCCTGGTTCTTGATGGCTACCCATGAAGGCACCAATGAACTCGTGGCACAGGTCAGTCCAGGTCGAAATGGAGTTCTCCTGCAGGTGCATCATCCAAGACCTCATATTTGACTTGAGGGCCAAAGGGAAGTAGTTGGCGAACACCTTCTCATCTCTTCCCCCGGCAGCTTGAACAGCGATGGTGTAGATGCTCAAGAACTCTGTCAGGTTTAGTCTCCCATCATACTTCTTGGGTATCTCTGGCTTGAACGTGCGAGTGGACGGCCAACAGACATGCCGCAGCTCACGAGTGAAGGCAGGGCACCCAATCTCGAAAGGCAGGCACCCGCCATCTTCGAGCGCGGGTTCGTCGACGTCGGGGCCATCGCACCCGTTGATCTGGCGGGGGTTGTCGCAGCGCCGCTCGTCGATGAAATGCGCGCCTTCCCTTCGCCTGCCCTCAGGGGCACGCTGCCGGCCTTGACACGCTCGAGGATCTGATGAGGCCATCGAGGCATCATCGGGCGCCTGGACTTGCGGGTCCCAGGCGACTTGCCATGGCGGGGATTGCACCGTGAGGGTGGCCCCTCCCGCACGACCAGCCGCACGGGCTGTCGTTGTGATCCTTCCACCTCGGCAAAACCAATCAAACTTTGGATGGTGGCTCACCACTCATCCATCTGGTCTGCCGCCGGTGGAAATCTCAGTAGTAGTTGGGCCCGCGCCATGGCTTCAGAGGCAGTGCTTGGCATAGGTGATGATGATGTAGATCATAGCGTCGCTCGGCTCCTGACGTTGCCGGTGGTGACTCCGCCACGCCCTTGCCGCTGTGAACCAGCTGTCTGGACGGCATGGTGACGCGGCGGAGGCATCTGAGAGCCAGCGGCTCCATTGGGCATAGTAGCTGGGCTAGCCCGCCCCGGGGTTGCGCGTGCCCTGCGATCGCGCCCGCAGCAGGGGCGGCTGAAGGGTTGCGATTCGCACCAGAGCGAGCATCATCACTGTGGCTGTGCCCGTTGGCGAGGAGAAAGGGTTCAGGCGGAATGACCCCTCCATCCGTACCTTGTGGAGCATGGCCGTCGGGATGTTGCTGATGCTGTCCTTCCCTGGTACCTCCCATTCCTGCTTCGGCCGTGGGGGAGGTGGTGACGGCGCCGCCTGCGCCAACCACGTCCCCCACAGCGTCAACGCCCTCGTGAGCCCCCGCATTCCCCGCGACATCCGCGGTCGCGGGTGGCGGAGCCTTCGAGGTGGACGGGTGATTAGCAGCTCCAGGCTTCCTCTTGGGCGCCATAGTCGATGACGCCGTCCTTGATGAAAATGTCGATGAAGATGACGCGCAGCGTATGCTCTCGGTTTCGCGCAAGTGATCCCCCTACCTGGTGTGCCAAAGATGTCATGGGAAACCACGGCCACCTATGGGGCCATCAGCCCCTTTTTGGTTTGGCGGGGGGATGGACACGTTGCACAAAGAGCGGAGAAGCGTCGCGTAGCACGGCAGAGATCACACGGGCAGTCTTTACCCAGGTTCGAGCAGCCGTGGGGTGTAAAACCCTACTCCTGCTTTGGTGGATTGATGGTGGATAATGGTGGTGAAACATAGCACACTCGCCCGGCAAGGTTGCTCTGGGGGCGAGAGTGGCTACGCGTGTATGGATATGCGAGGATCCAACCCCTTCTACGGTCGCCATGGGCCTCCTTTTATAGATTAAGGGGTCACCACAGGGGCAAATCAGTCTTTATGTACTGATTAGATAGCTAACAGTGCTATCATATCTAACTCTGCAGGCTGACAGAACGCATTAAATGCACCGCTCAATGTCACATCACAGCTTGCCCGGCAGGCCTTGCCGGGCTGTCTTGCCAGCTTCGCGCCTACTTGCTTGACACGTCTCAAGACGGGTGTCATATGGTCGTGTTTGCTGTAGGAAGTGGCTACCATGTGGCAGAAAGCAGCCACTTAGTCACCTTGGAGCTTGACACCGCTTTGATTACTGACTTGTGTCGCTTGTGAGGTGGAGAGGTAGAGTGGCTTGCCTACGCCAGTCCCGGCAGGCCTGCCGGGACGATCTCGGAGCTTGCTTCCGGGGCAAAACCCAACCTTGCCAAGGCCGCCTGCCTGGCAAGGTAGGCTCTTCCCTTAGCGATGCATCGTTCCCCTGGCTTGCCTTAGCCTTCTTGTCTTGCTCTTGGATCCTTCAAAGGAATTGATCCTTCTTGCTTGATATGATCTCGGTCTTGCGATCTGGACTCCGGCCTGTGCATAGTCCGTGCAATGGACCCAGGGTCTGTTGCGCTGACAATGATTCTATGGGTTGTATCGGGGGGTATGAGCTATAGCAAAGTTGGAATATAGTAGATATAATGCAAAAATAAAATATCAATGGGTTTGCAACAGTACTTAGTGTAGTGATTTGATTTGTTATACTAACAGATCTCACGAAGGTTTTGTTGAGTTTTGTGTGATTGAAGTTTTTAAGTTTTGGGTGAGATCACGGTGGATGAAGGAATAAGGAGTAAGAAGAGCCTAAGCTTGGGGATGCCCCATGGCACCTCAAGTTATTTTCCAAAGAGAAACAAGCAACTAAGCTTGGGGATGCCCCCGAGTGGCATCCCCTCTTTCTTCTAACGACCATCGGTATTTTACTTGGAAATATATTTTTATTCGTCACATATCATGAGTTTTGCTTGGAGCGTCTTGTATTATATGAGTCTTTGCTTGTTTCGCTTTTTAGTTTGAGTCATCTATCCTTGCTGAACACACCTATTTGAGAGAGCCAAAATTATGCTATGATTTGTTAGAATTGCTCTATGTGCTTCACTTAAATTTTTGAGCTATGGAATTGCACTAGTGCTTCACTTATATATTTTTGAGCACGGGGTGCTTTAATGTTTTTGAAGAAATGCTCTCATGCTTCACTTAGATTTATTTGAGAATTAGTAAATTTTTGAATAAATTCTCTCATGCTTCACTTATATTATTTTGAGAGACAAAAAAATTTATGCTCATGTTCTTCACCTAGATTTGTTTGAGCTGTCAGAAACAACATATGAAATTAGTCCCAAAGTGATAAATATTCAAGAGGGATATAATAAAAACTTTCATGAAGATCATTGGACAAAATAAACTTGATTCTATGTAATAATTTTGCGATATGATGATAGTGATCTGTGAGTCATGTTGGTGAGTAATTATGCTTTAGTAAGAATATTGGTGTTAAGGTTTGCGATTCCCTATGCAAGCATGAAAGTCAATAGTTGTGCAATGAAATATATCCTACTTGTGGTGCATTATTCGGTGTTAGTTATGCTTAATGCACTCTTATGAGATTTTTTGTTTCTTGGTTGGATGCTTCTCAATCTTTTTGCTAGCCTTCACTTGTACTAAGTAGGAATACTACTTGTGCATTCAAAAATCCTTAAACCCAGTTTTGCCACATGAGTCCACCATACCTACCTATATGCTGTATTCCCATGCCATTCTAAGCAAATTTGTATGTGCCATCTCTAATTTTCAAAATAAATTTCCTTTTTGTGTGCTCATACCGCTCATGAAACGGTAAGGGGTGCCTGATATTTTTCCATGCTAGATGTGTTATTCTCAAGATGAGTGTTTATTCACTTGTCATTGCATGACAGTACGGCAAAGGTATTAAAGATGCCCAGTCCCGAAATGAAAAATAAAATTACTTTATGTTGTCAAATAATAAATTCCTTGGAAAGTGTTGGTATGGATGGCACCCGTGGATACAGCTAGCCGTGGAATGTGAAAGTATGGTGGAAAAACGAATATACTTTATTTTCTGTTTGGGAACCGCCTATGATATATCTAGGATGGAAAGTATTGGGAACTACTCGATCATTTTCATTGACAGGAAAAGCATGCCACCCAAAATGTTTTATCTCAATCTTTCTAGCTTTGAGCTCTGGCACCTCTACAAATCCCTACTTCCCTCTGCGAACGGCCTATCTATTTATTTTATGCAATTTTTATTTTTATTTGAGTCTCCATTTTCTCTTATAAAGAACAAACTAAGGGGCACTATGATCATACTTGAGCATTGGGTGTAGCTAATATGCGAGTGTGTTTCATGAATGGATCAATGATTGAGCATAATGGGCTAGGGATAACTTGCTTTAGTATTGATATTTTGAAAGACATGGTTGCTTGTTGATATGCTTGAGTATTGAAATCTTCATGTCAAAACAAGACTATTGCTTTGAACCATATAAAAGTCCAAATGTCCATGCTTCAAAAGAAAAGAATATGTGATGAACATGTTATGCAGCATTCCACATAATTTTTTTTGCTTTTATCATTTACCTACTCGAGGACGAGTAGGAATTAAGCTTGGGGATGCTGATACGTCTCCAACGTATCTATAATTTTTGCTTGTTCCATGCTTTTATATTATCATTCTTGGATGTTTTACAATCATTTTATAGCAACTTTATATCATTTTTTGGGACTAACCTGTTGACATAGTGCCCAGTGCCAGTTGCTGCTTTCTACTTGTTTTTTACTTCGCAGAAAATCAATACCAAACGGAGTCCAAACACAGCGAAACTTTTTGGAGATTTTTTCTGGACCAGAAGACACCTGTTGGGCCAAAGAAGTACCAGATGGGGCTCCGAGGGGAGCACAACCCACCTGGGCGCGCCTGGGGGCCCAGGCGTGCCTGTGGGCCCAGGCACGCCCTGGTGGGGTGTTCCCACCTCGGGCGCTTCCCACACCGCCTGTTTACTCTATAAATACCCCGAAAATCCAAAAACCCTAGGGGAGTCCACGAAACAAAATTCCAGCAGCCGCAAGTTCCAGAACCACCAGATCCAATGTAGACACCATCACGGAGGGGTTCATCATCCTCATTGGTGCCTCTCCGATGATGCGTGAGTAGTTCATTGTAGACCTACGGGTCTGTAGTTAGTAGCTAGATGGCTTCCTCTCTCTCTTTTGATTCTCAATACAATGGTCTCTTGGAGATCTATTTGATGTAAATCTTTTTGCGGTGTGTTTGTTTGGATCCGATGAAATTTGAGTTTATGATCAAATCTATTTTATCCATGCATGTTATTTGAGTCTTCTTTTGATCTCTTATATGCATGATTACTTATAGCTTCGTATTTCTTCTTCGAATCTTTGGTTTAGTGAGGCCGACTAGATCGATTTTTCTTGCCATGGGAAGAGGTGCTTTGTGATGGGTTCAGTCGTGCGGTGTTCTTTCCGAGTGACAGAAGGGGCAGCAAGACACGTATTGATCGTTGCCATTAAGGATAACAAGATGGGGTCTATTCCTACATGAATAGATCTTGTCTACATCATGTCATCGTTCTTGTTGCATTACTCCATTTATCCATGAACTTAATACACTAGATGCATGCTGGATAGCGGTCGATGTGTGGAGTAATAGTAGTTGTCGGAGGGATTGACCACGGGTAGCCTCACCAGCACCCCATAGCATTTCAAGACATCGGGGCTAGCAAAGCCCCTCACACCTTCCAGACGCGCAGCCGGCTCCTTGTGCCGGTTGGGCCCAAGCGGCCGGCTCCTAGAGGGCGGCGCTCTCCTGGAAGGCGGCTTCAGGAGAGGCCGGCCCCTAGTAGACGGCCCACCCTCTCCTCGGAGTCTGCAATCAACCACTATGACAAGACAGAGCGTGGCTACAGGGCCCCCTGCTCCCCCCAAATCCCAGAGGAGCATGGCCACAGTGCGGGCTGACCGAGCGGACACCCCCTGCCAAGTGCACGACTATAGCCATGCGACTCACGGCATGGCCCACGTCAGCCAGGGTCATGCTACTGCAAAAGGCAATCAGTACGGCCCACAGGCGGCAGGCCCTACCTGTCCATGAGCCGCCAGAAGACGGCGCTCCCCTTGAAGACGACGCTGAGGGGTGGGCCGGCCTCCAGCAGGCGGCCCATCCCTTCCCCCTCACGACAAGACCGAACACGACTACAGTGTGCATAGCCCAGGCGGCCTTCCTCCTTCCCTCGGAGTCTGCATTCACCTGCTCCGACGGGATGGAGCATGGCTATATCGTGCACTGACCAAGCGGCCACAAACCCGTCAGACAATGAGACTGTAGCCATACGACTGCTGACGCGGCTTTCGTCATCAAGTACAAGACTACAAAAAAGAGCAGGCAGCATGGCCCGCAGGCGGCGGGCCCTACCTGTCGTCCGGACTCTTGACAGTCGGCGGGGCCCACCAAGCAGCGGGCCCTAGCAGCCGGCGGAGAACCCGGTGACCAAAGACACTGACGTCCGGGTCCTACACCCGGTCGTATTACCATTGTACCCCTGGGGGGTAGGCCTATATAAACCCCCCAGGCTCACCCATGCAAAGGGTTCAGCATCCACGCCATTCATACACACATAACTAGGGGAAGCAAGAGAGCTAGCCTTGCCCTTCTTCTTCCTCTAGCCAACAGCTCAAGGAGCAAACTTGTAGCCACTATCTGGTCATAGTCATCATGCGGAGATCCCACAGAGCAGGACTAGGGGTGTTATCTCCTCGGAGAGCCCCGAACCTGGGTAAGACTCATGTGCGTTCGAGCTCTCGCCCATTCTTGCTTCCAAGGCCCGACGACGTCCTTCTGTCCCCATCCATGAAAAGCCACCCCCTGGCATCTGTCGCGAGAATACCCCGACACTTGGCGCCCACCGTGGGGCAAAGCGTAGCGTCGGCCGGAGACATGTTCTGGACGGGAACCCTCTTCCTCTCCGGCGAGCATGTCACGTCTGGCCTGATCAGCCAGCCCGACACGCCGGTTAGCGCATGCACCAGCACATCGCTCGACGCGGGAGCGGCGCGCCCCGCGAGCTGCCTCATCGACCTCTTCGGCAAGCTCGGCATCTCCGATGCGCCAGCCTCCGACGCAGAGTCCGTCGGCTCAACCAACCCCTCCATCGAGCCCGTCGAGATGCTCATCGACTCCGACGCGGCCACCACCAACGGTTTCCCCGCCAACGTGGTGGTCATTGATGACCTGCTCCCTCCCATCGCCAGCAACTCCAACGCCGGCACCATCGCGGAGGTGCTAGTCACTGGCCACAGCGTTAATTCCGTTGGGGTTGCTCAGGACCTGCCGCGAGCGGCCGTGTAGGGCCTGGCCACCCCCGTTGCAGCTAACGCCGATGGGGCGACACTGGAGGCGTTCCGTGTCATGCTCCTTGAAAGCGCCAACAAGATGGCGGCCATGAGGCGCCACGCTGAGGCCTGCCAGTGTGAGATTGACCGCATCGCGAGCGGCATATCGGCTGCTGGTGAGCCCAGCCGAGCCGGTACCGTTCGGCAACACGGCGCGGCCATAGCCAGCATGCTGGGAGTCGGACGCCCGGTCTACGCCACCCCAGTGGAGAACCTGCACGCTGCCCAGGCGGCCGCAGATGAATTGGATAACCTAGAGGGCGACAAGCGACGCAGCCAGATGGCGCGCCTCTAGGAGCTCCTCGATGCTGCAACCACGCAGCAAGACGCGTGCCACCGCACGATGGCTACCGGCAAGCAAGCTGAAAACCATCCCCCCCCGTCGTGAGCATGGAGCGACCTCCCGGTCCCCAGCAGGCGGAGACCGCGGTCAGCAAGACCCGGAGCCAGCTGCTAGCCACAGCCGGCGCACTCGCCTTACTGTTGTGCGCAGCCATGACGACCGCCCATGGGTGAAGCACCGGCGGGATGCGCCTCCCCCTCCCCCTCACAGGGAGAGGCTGGCCTCTCCGCCTCCGGTGGATCATCCGACTCTCGGGGGCCGGCTGGGCCCCCGTGAAGGAGTCGGGGAGAATGATGCGCGCCACCGGATCGAGCGGCTCGCTTGGTCCCAGGCCGTAGAAGAGGAAGACACGATCGGCCCGGCCTGCTTCGGCACCCGTATCCACGACGAGCCCTTCCCCAAAGGGTTCTCGCTCCCTCAAGACACCCCCAAGTACATCGGCTCCGTGAAGTCAGAGGACTGGATGACCGACTACTCGACGACAGTCAGCATAGCAAACGGCAACAAGCGCGTTGCCTTGAAGTACGTTCCGCTCATGCTCCAGGGCACGACCCGGACATGGCTGAATAGCCTCAAGCCCTACGGCTTCAACAGCTGGCTAGATTTCGCCGATGTCTTCATCTGCAACTTCACCAGCACCTACAAGCGGTCTCCCAAGCCTCGCCAGCTCTCCATGTGCGTTCAGGGGCCAACCGAGTCCACCGGTGACTACCTGACGCGCTGGACTGAGCTGCGCAACTCCTGCGAAGGCGTGCATGAGGTACCACTACTAGAATCCACTTCTTTGCCATCTGCCACTTCTTTGCTGTCAGCTAGCAGACGACAAAGAAAGGCTTTGCCATCAGCCACCAGAAAACTGACGGCAAAGAGGCAGCGGACGGCAACGGATGGCTTTGCCATCAGCATATTTTTGCCGTCTGCTAGCGGACGGCAAAGAGAGTGGGTGGCGGGCGTACGAGGGCGACCTAACGGCCATCTTCTTTGCCGTATGCTGGCTGACGGCAAAACATCTTTGCCGTCCGTCAGCAGATGGCAAAGAAGATGGCCGTTAGTTCCTCCGTTTCCCCCCGGCCCCACCCCACTAGGTACGCTCTTTGCCATCTGCTGGCAGACGGCAAAGAGCTGTGACCTAGCAGATATGGGGCCGCGCCTGCGCCCGATCTGTCCATTCCCTCTCTCTCCCTGCCCGAGCCGCCCCGACCCCTCACCCCTGCCGCCGCCCGGCCGCCCGCCCCACCCAGCCGAGCTGCCGCCGCCCCGCGCCACCCACGTCGTCGGCCGCCCACCCCGCCCGTCCCGAGCCGTCGCCGCCAGACGAGCCGCCGCCGCCGGCCGCTAGCCCGCCCGACCGCCGCCCGGCCGCGCAGCCCCCGTCCCGAGCTCGGCCGGCCGCCCCGCACCGCCCCGCCCCGTCCCAAGCCGCCGCCGCGGCCGCACCGCACCACCGGCCGCACCGCCCGGCCCTGCCCGCCGCCGCCCGCCCCTCATCGTGGTGAGTTTTTTTTTTCTGTTTTTTTAGATTTAGTTTATATTTGTTTAGTTTAGGTTAGTTTAGTTTAGGTTAGTTTAGTTTATTTAGTTTAGTTTAGGTTAGTTTAGGTTAATTTAGTTTATTTTAGGTTACATTTAGTTTATAGTTTTGTTTAGTTTTTTTTCCTGTTTTTAAGAATAATCAAGAAAGATCAAAAAAAAGAAAAAGAAGAAGAGGAAGAAGAAGAAGAAAAAAGAAAAATAAGTAGTAGAAGAAGAAGAAGATGAAAAAAAGAAGTAGAAGTTGAAGATGAAAAAAAGAAGTAGGAAAAGAGGGCGCCCGGGGACGAGCGGGTTAGGGGGTTCCTCGGTGTCGATGGAACCCTAAATAGCAAGTATCGTCGGTGCGAGGTACATGTGGCCGTCGGTGTCGAATACTACATCCACGTCCCACAAGTGATGCTGACGTCCGGCGTCCCAAAGCAACTGTTCTCGGTGTCGATGGCGGTCGAACACCATTGCGAATTTGTCTGGCAGCCTCTGCGATGACGATTAAAAGGTAAGTGTTGAAACTTGAAACACCCAAACTAACTCAAGTCGGTTTGGTTGTTTGAAATTTCAAAACTTGGCTTTAATCCTCATCGCAGAGGCTGCCAGACAAATTCGCCAAGGTGTTCAACCGTCATCGGCCACCAGAACTATTATTGCGGGACGCCGGGCGCCGGCTTCACTTGTTGGATGTGGATCTAGTGTTCAACGCCGACCGCCTCATGTAACTTGCACCGATGGTTGTTGCTATTTAGTTTACCCGGGGACGAGCGGGTTAGGGGGTCGCTATGTTACTCATCTTTGGATTTAAATGTGCAGTTATTTCGTCGCCGCGAGGGTCTAGTGTTCGACGAGCTCCGCCCCTGCGTTCGTTGGGGAGCACAAATGACATCTCCTGATGAAACTTGCTAGCTATAGGTGTCAATCATCAGTATGCGTAATCAACAGTATGGGTTACATCTATAAATATGCATGCATTTGCATATTTATAATCGTGATTCTTTCGAATTGTCCAACGTTATCCATGGACAGCCCGAGTATGTGTAGATTGGGTTCGTTTTCCCATATGCTCAGCTCCGGATCCGATGCAGAATTTTGTCAGTGCCTCCCTGTTGTTCTTCGAGTACACATTCTCTCTACTTATTGCCGAGACGTGTATCAGGAGAACAGCGGAGAGGTGCTGCCGAAATTTTGCGTCGGATCCGGAGAAGAGCATGGGAAAACGAACCCGATCTACACATACTCGGGTGGGATTAGGACCTATCTTTACCTATTAGCATGTAGGTTGCATGGACGTAATAAAACTGACAAACTCCATTAACTGATTGATATGGTTTGCTTAATTATGTATATATTTCTTGTGTGTCCAGTAGGAAGTCAATATGAGTGATTGTGCATGGATGTACACCGGTTACACTAGTTAGAAAGTTTGGACCGAGGAATGGTTAACAAAAACCAAGGGGTTTGTTAGAGCCACATTTGCAAATGGCCAGGAATTTAGCTGGTGCCCCTGTGCCCGTTGCGACAACTATAAAAAGAGGGACGAGCTTGAAATGAGTAAAGACCTGCAGAAGTTTGGTTTTACGCCTGGTTACACGGTCTGGACATTACATGGTGAGTCTGCCCAACGTGCCAGAGCCGAGGTTCATCGTCGCACCGACGAGCATGGTACCGGGACCGCAGACATGGTGCAAGACTTTGACGATGCTCGGGACTCGGACGAGGAGATGGAGGAATCTGCAAAGGCCTTCACTGAAATGTTGGAGTCCTCAAAACGTCCTCTCCATGAGCACACTGAGCTTTGTCAGCTGGATGCCATCTCACAAATAATGGCTTTGAAGGCTCAATTCAACTTGGGCAGAGAATGCTACGACGCGATGATGACAATATTCGGACGATTTCTACCCAAAGGCCATGTGCTACCTCCAAACCTGTACCAGTCAGACAAAATCCTCCGTGCTCTTAAGATGCCCTATGAGAAGATACATGCCTGTGAGAAAGGATGTGTCTTATTTAGGCTTCAGTATGAGGACTTGAACTATTGTCCCATTTGCAATTCTTCCAGGTATGTTGTGGTAGACAACGGTATGGGTGAGAAGACGCAGACCAAAATACCCGTTAATGTTCTTCGGTATATGCCAATCATACCAAGACTTCAACGTCTTTTCATGGTCGAAGAGACGGCCAGACAGATGACATGGCACAAAATGGGCAAAAGAACCGAACTAGATGCAGATGGGAATGTGATGATGGTGCACACATCGGATGGTGAAGCGTGGAAGCGCTTCGATGCATTACATAAGGAAAAAATGGCAGATCCAAGGCATCCTCGAGTCGCCGTCAGCACAGATGGGTTCAGTGTGTTTGGTCAGATGGCAGCCCCATACAGCTGTTGGCCCGTGTTCGTCATTCCACTCAATCTCCCCCCTGGGCAGATTATGTAATGAAAGAATATTTTACTGACGTTGATAATTCCAGGGCCAAACTATCCGGGGAAGAATATGAATGTGTACATGCAGCCGCTTAAGGACGAATTGCAAGAAGCTTGGGATAATGGGTTCAAGACATACGATGCCTTTAGCAAATAGAACTTCATAATGCGTGGCTGGTACATGTACTCGACGCATGACTTGCCGGCGTATGCGCTATTCGTTGGCTGGTGTGTGCATGGAAGGTTCCCGTGCCCCACATGCAAGGGAGCTCTTGAGTTTCATTGGCTGACGGCAGGGCGCAAGTATAGTTGCTTCGACTTGCATAGACCGTTTCTACATCCTGGCCATAAGTTCAGGAAAGACAAGAAGAACTTCATCAAAGGTAGAGCTGTCAAACACTGCACCACCTGCGTTGACAGGCCAACAGACCCTAGATCAGTTAAACACTCTCGAGCCAGATCCAGAGCGTCCAGGGTATTTCAAGGGGTATAATAAGGAACATGCCTGGACTCACAAGACATGCTTCTGGGATCTGCCTTACATCAAAGACCTCCTTTGCCCACACAACATCGACGTGATGCACACTGAAAAGAATATCGCCGAAGCCATTTTTGGTACATTGTTCGGCATAGAGGGGAAATCAAAGGATAATCCTAAGGCTAGAGTCGATCAAGAGGAGCTATGTGATAGACCGTTACAAAACATGAAAGAACCGAAAGGAAAGGGGATCAACTGGACGAAGCGAAAGGCATGGTTCAATCTTGGAAGGCCAGCTATGAAGGAAATTATTTTGTGGGTGAAAATGCAGTTGATGTTCCCCGATGGGTATGCAGCAAATCTAAAGAGGGGAGCGAGTCTTCAAAAATTGAAAATATTTGGTCTAAAGTCATGATTGGCACATATGGATTGAGCGGATAATGCCGGTGATGTTGCGTGGCTTCATCCCTGAGGATGAATGGCTAGTACTGGCAGAGCTGAGCTATTTCTTCCGTGTTCTTTGTGCGAAAGAACTATCACCTGGCCTCCTAGAAGAAATGGAATAGTTGGCGCCGGAGTTGATCTGCAAGTTAGAGAAGATCTTTTCGCCAAGCTTCTTTAATCCAATGCAACACTTGATTTTGCATCTCCCGAACGAGGCACGATTGGGGGGGCCCGTGCAAAATCGTTGGTGCTACTCAACTGAGAGGATGCAGAAGACGCTTCGAGCAAAATGTAAAAATAAACGTAGAATAGAAGCATCGATGGCGGAGGCATTCATCACTTAGGAGGCGGCAAACTTCGTGACCGCACACTACGAAGCCAAAAATCATCATTTGCATAATCCGAAGCCTCGGTACAATGCTGACGAACCTCAAAAGGGTCAATCCAACCTCAGCCTATTCAAAGGGAATCTCGCACCAGCCGGTGGTTGGAAACCAGTAAGGTTGGATGTTGAAGAATGGCGGACCATTTCGCTGTATCTCTTCAACAACCTAACAGAAGTGCGGCCGTACATCGAGTAAGATCTTGGTACATTGTTTCACAACTTCTAATTCCTTTGAACTTCTCTTATTCCTGGATTTTTGATGCAGTCAATACGTCGCCATATTCTCGTATGGAGCGGTGATCCAAAAGGATTCCGTCGAAGATTATGAGCTTCTGGCAAAACAAGGAGCCGAATTTCCCGGTTTCATCTCTTGGTTCAAAAAAACGGTAATTTCCATTAGACACTTTTTTTCTTTGGCTAATTTGCGACTAATGCAACAATCCTTTCGTATTAAACTTGTAGGCTAATTCAGAGATAATGGATGCCGAATTGAGACAAGTAGCTAATGGTTTTGACTATAAGGTCCATTCATTTGACAAATACGACATCAACGGGTATCGCTTTCGTACCTATGGCAAAGAGCTATCTATGGCCGACCGAAAGTCTACAAATTGTTGTGTCTCTGCTATCGGTGAAGGAGGTATCGAGTATTATAGAAGAGTTGAAGCAATTTATGAACTTGAATTCTATGGTGAAAACCCACCAAACGTCGTAGTCTTCAGATGTTATTGGTTCCAGCCGAGGGAGACTAGAAGGACTCATGAACATATAGGGCTAGTCAAAATCAAACAAAGCACCCATTTGGATGTTCCCGATATCTATATTACGGCTCAACAGGCAACCCAAGTTTTCTATCTACCGTGGGCCTGTCAAAGTGATCCAAATCTCAGTGGTTGGGACGTCGTTTATGAAGTGCCGCCATGTGTTAGACCACCTCCCCCCAATGAAAAGGATTATGAACCTCACATTAACCAAGACACATATGACGAAGGAGAATTATTCCAAGAAACACGTCTTTCCAAAAAACATTTCAAGAACCGCTCTACTCCACCCCAGAACATTGAAGTAGACAACGATAGTGAATCCGACTTCACCCCTGAGCTGGAACAAGAAGAGCCGGAAGAAGAAGAAGTTACTGCTGCAGATGACCTGTCAATGCTTGAACGATTACGTAAAGGTGGCCTTCCACATGATGATGCATTTATTAATGATGATGATGAGCACGTCATTACCGATAGTGATGATGATGATGCCTTTATTAATGATGATGACGAGCACGTCATTACCGATAATGATTATTAGGTATTCAAATTTTTATGGTGTACTTGATTTATATAGTTATTTGTATGATTGTATGATTTATATAGTTGGTATTTATAATTTTCTTACTTTGTATGATTGTTTCTTATACATGGTGCCATGGTCTTGATTTCCGTCCCGGTCGGCCCTCGCCCGCTTTATGATTCGGATGTGGTAAATTCTCCTTCATAACTATTTGTTGCATTTCGCATTTATGCAAATTATGGCCATCAAGTTGACATAGAGATATTTTAATCTAGGAGGTATGTGAACCGGAATTTGAAATGGACCCTCTTGTCGAGAAGTTAAATTTAGTTGAAAAAGAAAATGAGTATTTGAAACAAAAGATTAAAAGAATTGAAGAAGAGAAGATGACATTGGAGTTGTATGTTGCCGATGCCATCGATGATCTCAAGATGAAGATGAATGCAATGCGCTTGAAGATGGTTGCAATGCGCCTGAAGCTTAAGAAGATTAGAAAATATGCCATTGATAATGAGGCTTGGTATCATTATGCCGTTGGATCAATTGTTACCTTAGTTGCGATCTTCATCACATTTGTTGTGATGAGGGTAAGTTTTCTCTAGTGTTTTGCTTTACAAATGGATACTTAGCTTATTTTCCTCCTAAATGGCATAATTACCTAAGTTAGATAAAAAATAAGCTATACTTAGCTTATTCAGTTCATTTATGACATACTTAGCATACTTAGGTAAAAAATGGCATGATAATCTTTGTTAGCTCCAAAATGATATAGACTAGCTTATTTTCCTCGAAAATGACATAATAACCTTACTAAGCTCCAAAATGACCTATTTACCTACCTTAGCTCTAAAATGACCTACACTTAGCATTTTTACCTAGCTTAGCAATAAAATGACATTTTTACCTACCTTAGTTAGAAGAAGAAGAAGATAAAGAAGAGGAGAGGAGAAAAAGGAAGAGAAGAAAAAAAATCTTCTTCTTCTTCTTCTAACTAGTCTTCTTCTTCTTCTTCTTCTCCTTCTAACTTTCATCTTTCCCAATTTGCAGATTTGCTTTACACGAGGAAGCTTGGATTCATGGAGTGTACTATTCTTGTGGTGCTTCCTTGTTGTTTATGAAAACTTGTTTGGATATGTATGTCTATATGGATATGTTGTTGGAAACTTGTTTCTGGTTATGTATATATGGATATGTTGGACTTTGTTGAACTATGTTGTTGGATTGGATGAAATATGTTGTTGGACATGCTGTTGGATATGTTGGATATGTATGCATGTATATCTGTGTTTGAAACCATGTCTAATTAATGGGATTTAAATAAAAACAGGGGATATATAGCCTCTTTGGCGTCCGCTAGCGGACGGCAAAGAGCTTTGGCGTCCGCTAGCAGACGGCAAAGAGGACACGTGGCAGTCACCTGTGCAAACTGGGAACACTGGCTGCCTATTTGGTCATTTTGCCGTATGCTATCGGATGGCAAAGTGACCATCTATGCCGTCTGCCAGCAGACGGCAATGATTCAAACCTCTTTGCCGTCTGCTGGCGGACGGCATATCTGGACACGTGGCAGCTTCCCAGTGCTGCCTAGCTGACTCTTTGCCGTCCGCTGGCAGACGGCAAAGAGCGCCGGTAACCCCCTAACAGCTCTCACGCCACCGCACTGCCGTCAGCTGTCTTTGCCGTCAGCTGGCCTCGGATGGCGGACGGCGTAATCCTTTGCCGTCCGTTTCTAAGAAGCGGACGACAAAGAAGGCCTTTGCTGGCAGGCTTTCATCCGGACAGTTTGCCATCCGCTAGCGGACGGCAAAGCATTTTGCCGTCCGTGATCTATGCCTTTGCCGTCCGGCATGGCGGACGGCAAAGAAGCTGATTCCAGTAGTGTACAAGCCATCGAGTACTTCACCGCCGGATGCAGAGAAGGCACTCTGCTCAAGCACAAGCTCCTATGCGACGAGCCGGCTACGTTGGACGAGCTCTTGGTCGTGGCCGAGAAGTACGCCATGCCCGACTCCTCCATGAAGTCAGAAATCTGGGTCGACGCATCCGGGAAGGTAATCCAGGCGGCCCCTCAAGCTCCGGCTGGTGACACCAACCGACGACAACAACCGAACGACAACAAGCGCAAGGCCCAGCAGCCGGCTTCCAATAGCCGGCAAGTGGCAACCGTCGAAGACCAGCAGCCGAACGGGCAACCCGGCCCCAAGCGTCAGAAGGGCAGCAAGGGTGCTTGGCTGCCCGCCATTTCCTTCGAGCAAGCCCTCGATGCTTCGTGCAAATTCCATAGTGGAGCGAAGCCGTACAACCACACCACTCGGAAGTGCAACTGGCTCACCAGAATTGCCAAGGGAGAGGGCCTGCCGCCTCCACCAGCTGGCCCAGCTGGCCCGGCGGCTCCGCCTCCTCAACAGTCAGCGCCCCGCCCAGTCGGCATGCTCCAAGACGAGTTCCCCGACGCCAACGCCACCTACGTCATCTTCACAAGCCAAGTCGACGACAAGCACAGTCGGCGGCAGCAACACCGCGAGGTGAACACTGTCGCCTCAGAGGTCCCCCAGTTCATGCACTGGTCCGAGAGGCCCATCAGCTGGAGTCGTGATGACCACCCGGCTGTGATGCCCTTGCCGGGTGCTTATGCAATGGTGCTAGACTCCACCTTCTCAACGGAGAGGCGGGCGTGCCGCTTCTCCCGGATCCTAATAGACGGCGGCAGCAGCATCAACATCCTCTACCGCGACACCATGGAGAAGCTGGGCATCAAGGAAAAGCAGCTCCTGCCCAGCCGAACCGTGTTCCATGGCATAGTCCCTGGGCTTTCCTGCTCCCCAATCGGTATGATCAAGATTGATGTCTTGTTCGGTGACAAGACCCATTTCCGCCGCGAGCCAATCTGGTTCGAGGTGGTTGACTTGGACAGCCCCTACCACGCACTCTTGGGCCGGCCCGCACTAGCCAAGTTCGTGGCGGTGCCGCATTATGCCTACCTGAAGATGAAGATGTCGGGTCCCAAGGGCATTATCAGCATTACCGGCGACTACCAGAAGTCGCTCACGTGTGCCGCCGCCAGCAGCCAGCTGGCCGAGTCCCTCGTCATCGCTGAAGAGAAGCGCCTCCTTGACCGGGTGGTGGCCATGGCTAGCAAGTAGCCGGACATACCATCCGACCCCAAGGACGCGGAGACCCAGGGCTCCTTCCAACCGGCCAAGGAAACCAAGAAGATCACCTTGGATCCGGCGCACCCGGAGAGATTTGCTGTCGTGGGGTCTCACCTCGACAGCAAATAGGAAAGCGAGCTCGTTGATTTCCTCCGTGAGAATTGGGACATCTTCGCATGGTCTCCCAAGGACATGCCGGGTGTTTCGATGGATTTCGCAGAGCACAAGCTACATGTGAGATCGGATGCAAAACTGGTCATGCAACCCCTCCGCTACCTATCAGAAGAGAAGAGAAGTATTGTTGATGAAGAGATCGCCCGGCTTCTGGCAGCCGGCTTCATCATGGAAGTGTTCTACCCGGACTGGCTTTCCAACCCAGTCCTCGTCTTGAAGAAGAATAACAAGTGGCGCATGTGTATCGACTACACTAGCCTCAACAAAGCCTGCCCCAAGGACCCCTTTGCCTTGCCTCGGATAGATCAATTGATCGACTCCATGGCCAGCTGCGAGCTGCTGTCTTTCTTGGACGCCCACTCCGGCTACCACCAGATCAAGCTGGACCCGGCCGACCGCCTGAAGACCTCCTTCATCACACCATTCGGTGCCTTCTGCTACATCACCATGACGTTCGGCTCGAGGAATGTCGGCGCCACCTTTCAGCGCTGCATGCAGAAGTGCCTCCTGAAGCAACTAGGCAGAAACACCCACGTGTATGTGGACGACATTGTGGTGAAGACGGAGATGCGCGGCACCCTTTTGGAGGACCTCAAGGAGACCTTTGCCAACTTGCGCCGCTTTCAGATCAAGCTCAACCCGGAGAAATGCGTCTTCGGTGTACCAGCCGGCCAGCTCCTTGGTTTCCTTGTCTCTGAGCGCGGGATCGAGTGCAACCCCGTAATGATCAAGGCCATCGAGCGGATGTAGAAGCCGACCCAGCTGCGGGACGTCCAGAAGTTCACTGGATGCTTGGCATCACTCAGCCGGTTCATTAGTCGGCTAGGCGAGAAGGCCCTCCCACTGTACCAGTTGATGAAGAAGACCACCTGCTTCGAGTTGACCGACCAGGCGGACGAGGCCTTCCTCCAGCTCAAGCGCACGATGACCACGCCGCCTGTTCTGGCCGCTCCGGCTCCGAAAGAGCCCATGTTCCTCTACATCGCGGCCACCAGCCGGCTGGTCAGGACAGTGATCGTGGTCGAGCGCCCAGAAAACGGCAAGGCCCAGCCGGTCCAGAGGCCGGTCTACTACCTGAGCGAGGTGATGTCCGCCTCCAAGCAGAACTACCCCCACTACCAGAAGATGTGCTACGACGTGTACTTTGCCGCCAAGAAGCTGAAGCAGTATTTTGAGGAGCATACCGTCATGGTTGTCTGCACCGCCCCCCTTGCCGAGATCATAGGCAACAGAGATGCCTCAGGCCGGGTGGCCAAATGGGCCATTGAGTTGGCCCCACACACCATCTTCTACCAGCCCCGCACCGCCATCAAGTACCAAGCGCTGGCCGACTTCCTCGTCGACTGGGCTGAGACCCAGTACCTGCCGCCAGCGCCGGATTCCACTCATTGGAGGATGAACTTTGATGGCTCGAAGATGCGCACCGGTCTGGGAGCCGGCATCGTCCTCACCTCTCCCAAAGGCGACAGGCTCAAGTACACGCTGCAAATCCACTTCGCCGCCTCCAACAACGTGGCCATGTACGAGGCACTCGTCCACGGACTCCGGCTAGCCAAGGAGATCGGCATCCGCCGGATTCTGTGCTACGACGACTCGGATTTGGTGGTCCAACGGTCTTCTGGTGACTGGGACGCCAAGGACGCCAATATGGCAAGCTACCGCTTCCTCGTCCAGCAAATCAGCGGCCACTTCGACTGGTGCGAGTTCCTTCATGTGCCACGAGCCGACAACGAGCAAGCCGACACCCTGGCACGGATTGTCTCCACCCGGCAAGCAATACCAACCGGCGTCTCCCTCGAGTGCTTGCGCAAGCCATCTATCAAGCCTTCGCCAGAATCAGAGTCCATCTTTGTGCCGGCTGACCCCGGAGCAGTCAGATCTGGTTCGGGGACTCCAGCAGTCGGCCCGGGGACTTCAGCAAGCGGCCCGGGGGCTGCAGCACCCACAACCGGCCCGGGGACTTCAGAACCTGGCCCGAGGACTGCAGCACTCGGCCCGGGGACTTCAACGAAGCAGCAAGCAGCGGCCGGCTCCGACCCGCCGCCTCCCAACCCGACCCCCATGGTGCCGGTTGCTATCATGATAGTGGTAGAAGCTCCATCCTCGGCGCAGCCCATCCTTAACTTCCTGGTGAGCCAAGAGCTACCAGCCGAAGAGATTTTGGCTCGGCAGGTGCAACACCGGGCGGCAGCATACACGATAGTCAACAGAGAGCTCGTCAGGCGCAGCGTGACTGGCATTTTTCAGCGCTGCGTTGAGCCAGAAAAGGGCATCAAGATCCTGAGAGATATCCATCAAGGTGAATGTGGCCACCATGCCGCCTCCAGATCCCTCGTCGCCAAAGCTTTCCACCATGGTTTCTTCTGGCCGAGTGCTTTGGACGACGCCAAGGAGTTGGTCCGCAAGTGCAAGGGGTGCCAGCGCTTCAGCTCCAAGCAGCACCTGCCGGCCTCTGCACTCAAGACCATTCCCATCACCTGGCCGTTTGCCATATGGGGATTGGACATGGTGGGCCCATTCAAGACAGCACGCGACGGCCTGACCCATCTGCTGGTCACCGTGGACAAGTTCACAAAGTGGATTGAGGCAAAGCCAATCAAGAAGCTGAATGGTCTGACTGCCGTCACATTCATCGCTGACATCACCGTCCGGTACGGCATCCCACACAGCATCATCATGGACAACGGCACAAACTTCACCAAAGGCACCTTGGCCCGGTTCCGCGCGACACAGGGCATCCGACTGGACTTAGTGTCCGTTGCCGATCCGCAGTCAAACGGCCAAGTGGAGCGAGCAAACGGCCTCATCCTGTCCAGCATCAAGCCCCGGCTGGTCGAGCCCCTAGAGCGCTCAGCCTGCTGCTGGATCGAGGAGCTGCCGGTCGTCCTTTGGAGTCTTCGGACCACGCCGAACAAAGCAACCGGCTTCACACCCTTCTTCCTCGTGTACGGGGCCAAGGCTATCATCCCAACAGATATTGAGTTTGACTCGCCTCGCGTCACCATGTACACGGAGGCGGAGGCGAAGGAAGCACGAGAACACGGCGTCGATCTGCTGGAAGAAGGCCGGCTTTTAGCACTCAGCCGGTCCACCATCTACTAGCAGAGCCTGCGCCGCTACCACAACAAGAAGGTGAAGCCGCGTGCTTCCCGCGAGGGCGATCTTGTGCTCCGGCTGATCCAGCGAACAGCCGGCCAGCACAAGCTATCGGCTCCTTGGGAGGGGCCTTTCATCATCAGCAAAGCCCTGGGCAATGACTCCTACTACCACATCGACGCACAGAAGCCCAGGGCTCGCAAGAGGGACAATTCCGGCCAAGAGACGGAGCAACCATGGAACATGAATCTTTTCCGCCCATTTTACAGTTGATGCAGTGTATGTACCACACTACCTTTTGTATTAAGCAAAGACAGCAGGTCCCCCGAGGCGCACAGGGGGGCTAACTTTTTATCTATAAGTTAAACCTCGCCTATGAATGTGTTATTTCATTCTTTCGCCCTGTCCGGGTCCGGTCAGCCGCCCCGGGGGCTCACCGCCCTTGACCTAAGCTGGTACCACCCGAAGCCGGGCAAGTAGTGTGCCGACGCCAAAGCCCTCTCTTCGCCTCAGCTGCAGCTCGCAGCGCGACTGTCCGGCTGGCAAGAGCTAAAGGCCGGAATCGCTGTCCACACGAAAAATGACTAAGGAAGAACGCCAACACGGGCCAGGCCGGCTCCTAGCCTCACCCGTCCGGCTGCTTAGCAGTTGGCCAGCCGGCTTCTCGCTCGACCAAGCTACGCTCTAGGTGGCCAAAGTAACTTTCCTATTCTAAAAACGGCCAAGTCCCTGACCCAGCCACAGACCGTAGTGCGGCTGTCCGTCTAGCAGGGCGGCAGCCAATGGAAGGAGGCAAATGAAAAAGCCAAATAGAGCAAAGGAAAAGCTAAGCTAGAACCCGGCAAAAGACACAAGCATGTGGGAGATAAATTAGTTACATCACAAAAGGCCCAAGGCTAGCATTCGAGAGAGTTTGAATTACACCCCCAGTGGGTGGAACTGCGCAGGATTAACTTGTTTGTTCAAGTACAAGACAGAGAAATGTTAAAAAGATAAAGGGCTGCCTAGGCCAAGGGAGCTTCGGGCGGCGTGGATAGGTCGGCAGTGGCTGAAGCGCCGGCTGGTGGAGCGTCCGGCTGTTGGGTCTCGGCCTGGTTGGAGTCAGCGACAGCTGATGTAGTCTCCCGCGGCCCGCTGGTCGAGGCCTGATCGGGCTGAGTTCGGCTGGTTGCTCCGCTGTCTGGTGCGACGTCCTCGCATTCCTCGTCCTTGTCGTCCTCGCCCTCGTTGCTGGAGGCGATCTCCTCCACCGAGTCCTCCCCCTTGTTCGGGTCCAGCCCGAAACAGGATGGCGGCATCTCAGTGCCATCTTCCACCCGCTCCGGGATGAAGATGCTGACGTTGACATAGTCGGCAAGGGCTGCCACGCGCTGGACGATCTCATCCTGCGCCGCCTCCAGCTCTGGTCCTGCCTCCTGGCGGAAGGTGGCAAGCTGAGCCAACCTCATGTCCGGATACCAGGCTTTGACGAACTCCAGCGTCGCCCTAGCACCCGCCCGAGCTGCGGCACCTTTCCAGGCCTCAAGCCACTCGGCCGCCACCTCCAGCCAGTCGGCGGTGTGGCTGGGAGTCCGAGGAATCCACTCCTCCGGCCAAAGTCCCGCCAGGACCTGCGACCCGGCGTGCTGAAGTCGGCGGAGCAGGCGGTACGCTTGCTTGAGGCACATCTTGTAGGCCATGAGCTGCTCGCCTAGAGTCCGGGGCGAGTCCTGCGGAATGTCCGCGCTCATCCTCCTCCGCTGTTCGCGCCACACTTTGGTTGCCTGGCAGATGGCAACGGAGCGACCGGGGAAGTACTCTGTTGAAAAGAAGACCAAGATTTAAAAGTCGGCCTCCTATAGCAGCCGGCGACCAAGCAACAAAAGAAGAAAGGATCTACCTTCGATCATATCCTCGATCACGACGTAGCCGTCCGACAGCAGCTTCTCCCTCTCGACCCAGTCCGAGCGCTCGGTCTCGAACTCGGCCTTGAGGAGTGCCTCCCCGTCCTTCAGCTGCTGGATCTCTGCCTTGTGCTGGGTCGCCTGGTCTGCTAGCTCCTTCACAAGACGGGCGCGCTCTGCGGCCGCCTTGGCTGTGCTCTTGCTCCTTATCTCGGTGCTAGCCCTCAAGCTCGCACATGCGCGTCCAAAGATGGGTGGCGGCCTCTGCAAAAAACACAAGAGAAATGTCAACATCAACAAAGACAAGAAGTTGCCGGAAGATCTGGCCCGACTGCTTAGCAGTCGGCCTGAATCTCGGGGGCTACACCTAGTGGGTGCGCTTGCGTGCCCCCACTAGAAGACGGCCTACGTACCATGGCTCTCGTTCAGCTCAGTAGTCCGGTTGGCGAGCTGCTGGTTCTGGGAGTTGTAGGCGGCCGCACCCAGATTATGATAGTTCGGCAACAAGAGCAACACTTCAGCATTTAGAAATATGCCTTGGGATTCCAACCTGCCTGCTCAGCAGCCGGCTCGGAACTCGGGGGATACACCCAGTGGGTGCGCTGGCGCGCCCCCACTGAAGACCGCATAAGCAAAAAAGATAATTCAAGCGAATACCTGGACGAATGTCTGCATCGCCACCAGCTCGCTCCTCGCCTGCAGGAGGGTGGCGCTATGGGTCTTGAACGTGTCGAGGATGTTCTGCACCGCAATGTTTAGGGTGGCCGGGCCGGCTCCTTGCGCCCAACCAGGCTGAGCGGAGCTCGTGGCCTCGGTATCGGCCACCTACGAGCTCGTGACCTCGGCATCTGCCGGCCTCGGCGCAGAAGTAGCCCGCGCTAGGCGCCTGCGCGTGGAAGCGCGGGTCACCATGGCCTGGTTCGCCACCAGCTCGGTGCTGGATGGCGGCACCTCCGGCCTCTCGGGCTGGCCACCACCCAGCTCGCCAGCATCCGGTGCGCGTGGCACCACTTCCACCTCCGGGATGATGGGGTCGGTCCCCCCCGCTCCGGGAGCACCTGGCCTGCTCCGCCTCCTCTAGTTGGTGCCCGGTCCTCCACCAATGGCGACTCTGGCTGCTACGGGTCGGCGTCCTCGGGAACCACGTTCTGGGCCGGGTCCTCCGCGGCCTTGACGAAGGCCTCCGCCTACGCCTTGGCCGCCGCGTCCACCTGCGCCTTGGCTACGGCATCGGCCTGCGCCTGCGCCGCGGTCGCGGCTTCGGCCTCCAGCCGTGCAGCAGCCTCCCGCTCCTCCCGTGCCTCCCGCGCGTTCCTCTCCGTCGCCTCTCGAAGGGCGGCGGCCGGGTACACACGGCGGGCATCCTTAGAGCCGCCTGCTTCTCCAATCACCGAGGCGGACGGGGCCCGTGACACAGTGAGGGGAGCCCTGCTCAACAAGACAAGCAAAGATAAGAAGTTTGGAAAAAGAAGAGCCAAGACAAAACAACCAAAACAAGAGCAGTCAAAATACTTACGCAGACACCAACGGGCGTGGCTTCTGGGCCCTCCGGACGGCGGCCGCCTTCGCGGCCTCTTGCCGCTTGGTCGCGGCAACCGTCGACTTGGGCTTCTTGGCTGGCCGGGTGCCGAGCGTCCCCACGTCAGCACGACGCTTAGACGCGCCGGGTGCTCCAGTCGGCGCCCCGCCAGTCGGCCGCGTTGCCAAGCGACGCTGCTCATCGCCATCCTCGTCGTCGTCTGGCTAGTCCTGGACGTCGCCTCCCACGCCGCCCCCTGCGGCTCCGCCTGCTCCGGCGCCGCTTCCACCGGCCACGTCGTCCTCCTCCAACGCGGCCGCCCCCAGTTCGGGGTCGCCCACGTCACTCACCTCCCGGTTCGCCATCCACTGGTGGCCGGGATCTGGTGTGCCGCCTGCTCCCTGGCCGGCGAAGTGCTGCACTGCGTTCGGGTGGTCAGGGCTGATAAAGAGCACGACGTAGGCAAAAAAGTGAGACCAAATACTAACCGCAGGTGGCAGATTGGCGCGGCTGTAAGGCTCCTTGCCGAAGCTCCAGTCCTCCTCGCTGAGCTGGTTGCCGGAGATGTTGTTGACATGGCGGACGACCTCCACCGCCGGCATCTCCTTGGTCGACATCCGGCAAGGGTCCGGCGACCGCTCATGTCGCAGATCAAGTGAGGCCGGAATTGAAGCGGCGACACCCGGCGCTGGATGAAGGAGGCCAGCAGGTCCGCCGGCTGGAGGCCTTCCAAGTCCATCATCTCCTGGAGGCGATCGAGGACGTTGGTGATGGCAGCCGGCAGCGGCCTCGGCTGCTGGCCCCAATTGTTCCGCGGATCAGGAGGCGGGCCGGTTGCATAATCCGGCAGGTTGACGTAGTCCCGAGTCGGATCCAAGTTGCGGACGTAGAAGTAAGACTTCTACCACAACTTGGCCGACTCCAACACGGCCACAGCCGGAAACCGGGTTCCAGCGCTGGTGCGCCGCACGGCGACGCAAGCACCGCACTGGGCCGGCTCACCCTTGGTCGCAGTGCCGAGCTTGAGGTAGAAGAACCTCCCCCACAACTTGAGTGTGGGGAGGACGCCAAGGTAGCCCTCGCAAAAGGTGACGAAGGCGGAGAGGAGTACCACGGTATTGGGCGTGAGGTTGTGCGGCTGCAGGCGGTAGAGGTTGAGGAAGGTGCGGAAGAAGCCACTCGCCGGCAAACCGAAGCCACGGAGGAAGTGGCTGAGAAAAACGACTAATTCGCTGGCCTCCGGCGCCGGCGTTATCTTCCTCGCTGCAGGAACCCGTGCGCCCACGAACGTTTTGTTGGGCATCCTCCGCGTCTCGCGGAGGAAGTTGATGTGCTCGTCGATGATATTTGAGCCATCCCACTCGCCTCACGCCATGCTCTGTGGTTGCTTGGTGGCGGCGCGGCGAGCTCGAGTGATGGCGAGGCCGCGGTGGCGCGGAGAGGTCGAGCGACGGCGGGATGCGGCATCACTTTGGTGGCGGGCGGCGTGGCGCAGCGGCAGCAGCAAGGAAGAAGAAGAAGAAAGCGAGGGAGGTGGCGCGTGCGTTTGGCCGCTCCCCCACCCCTCCCCTACTTATACGGCTGCGATGGCAAAGCCGAAGAGGCAAATCGTGGGGGGCGTGGGCATTAACTGCGCACACTCCCCGCATGACCCGTAAATCCCGCGCCAATTATGGCGCGTCTTCAATTGGCCCCGGAAGGGCAACTGCCCGCCTCGGCCGTAGTGGATCCGCGCGCGTGCCGAGACCCTGTAGTGGTGGGCCCTCGCCTGCGGCGACGTCCCGTCGCGCGTGTGGGCTGGCAGGCCGGCCTGGCCTGCTGGCGTCGCATGGCAAGCAGGCAATGGGCGGCAGGTGCGCCGCCCGGCGCACGTGACGACGATCCAAATTCATCAGGCGGCCGGCCCGACCTTGGTTGTATCCTGTCAGACGGCTTCTACCAGTCGGATGAAGCAAGGGCGTAAGACCTCTCAGATTAGGAAACAGCTGAGGCACTCCGGCTTGAGCCGTGGTGCCTCACCAGCTTCGGGGACTACTGTCGGAGGGATTGACCACGGGTAGCCTCACCAGCACCGCATAGCATTTCAAGACATCGGGGCTAGCAAAGCCCCTTGCACCTTCCAGACGCGCAGCCGGCTCCTTAGGCCGGTTGGGCCCAAGCGGCTGGCTCCTAGAGGGCGGCGCTCTCCTGGAAGGCGGCTTCAGGAGAGGCCGGCCCCTAGCAGACGGCCCACCCTCTCTTCGGAGTCTGCACTCAACCACTACAACAAGACACAGCGTGGCTACAGGGCCCCCTACTCCCCCCAAATCCCGGAGGAGCGTGGCCACAGTGCGGGCTGACCGAGCGGACACCCCCTGCCAAGCGCAGGACTGTAGCCATGCGACTCACGGTGTGGCCCTCATTAGCCAGGGTCACGCTACTGCAAAATGCAATCAGTACGGCCCACAGGCGGCGAGCTCTACCTGTCCGTGAGCCGCCAGAAGACGGCGCTCCCCTAGAAGACGGCGCTGAGGGGCGGGCCGGCCTCCAGCAGGCTGCCCATCCCTTCCCCCTCACGACGAGACTCAAGACGGCTACAGTGTGCGCAACCCAGGCAGCCTTCCTCCTTCCCTCGGAGTCTGCACTCACCTGCTCTGACAGGATGGAGCATGGCTACAGTGTGAGCTGACCAAGCAGCCACCAACCCGTCAGACGATGAGATTGTAGCCATACGACTCCTGACGCGGCTTTCGTCATCAAGTACAAGACTATAGAAAAGAGCAGGCAGCATGGCCCACAGGTGGAGGGCCCTACCTGTCGTCCGGACTCTTGACAGTCGGCGGGGCCCACCAGGCGGCGGGCCCCAGCAGCTGGCGGAGAACCCGGTGACCAAAGACACTAACGTCCGGGTCCTACACCTAGCCGTATTACCATTGTACCCCTGGGGGGTAGGCCTATATAAACCCCCCAGGCTCACCCATGCAAAGGGTTCAGCATCCACGCCATTCATACACACATAGCTCGGGGAAGCAAGAGAGCTAGCCTTGCCCTTCTTCTTCCTCTAGCCAACAGCTCAAGGAGCAAACTTGTAGCCACTATCTGGTCATAGTCATCATGCGGAGACCCCGCAGAGCAGGACTAGGGGTGTTATCTCCTCGAAGAGCCCCGAACCTAGGTAAGACTCGTGTGCGTTCGAGCTCTCACCCATTCCCGCTTCCAGGGCCCGACGACGTCCTCCTGTCCCCATCCATGATAAGCCAGCCCCTGGCATCTGTCGCGAGAATACCCCGACAGTAGTAGATGTAGGCAGGAGTCGGTCTACTAATCTTGGACGTGATGCCTATACAATGATCATTGCCTGGATATTGTCATAATTATTTGAAGTTCTATCAATTTCCCAACAGTAATTTGTTTACTCAACGTATGCTATTTTTCTCGAGAGAAGCCACTAGTGAAATCTACGGCCACTACTAGGGAAAAGCCTAGCAGTAGTGCGGGTTTTAGGTGTATCAGTAGCATGGGGACCCGCACTACTGCTACGGCGCTACAGCTAAAGGCCAGCAGTAGCGTTGGTTCACCCGCACTACTGCTATAGCTACTTAGTAGTAGCGCTTCCTGCAGAAAGCGCTACTAGTAGTTACTGGCAGCGCGCCTCTCTACCCGCGCTACTACTATTATTACGTATTCTATTTCTTTTTTATTTTATATCATATTCATACACCATTATACAATTTTTCGTACAATAGCAATTTAGAGATTGTTTTTACATGACAATGCGTTATTACATCACTGGGTGAAAGAACCGTGGATTAGTTTCAAGTGGATGGATCCTAAGTGACCAAGTCATGGATTATCGTAATAATCCACGGTTCTTTCACCTAGTGATGTAATAACTCATCATCATCATCATCATATCATTAACAACTTATCATCAAAATATATTATTGTCATATAACAACTACTCATGATCATCATTTTCGTCCGTGAGACATCATATAACAACTTGGTCACTAGTCATAATCACAACTCCTCCTCCTCATCATCATCAACTCTAACACATTGTAGCACATAATAACACATTGTACCTAGGACCTACTCCTCTCACATAGGACCTACTACCATCTCTAAGGTAAAATAACATAAAACAAGATGGGCCCTGACGATCCATTTTGGAGAATGCAGACTATCCTGTCTCCAATTCTTGCGCTTCACACAATATTGCTTCCAAGTAGCTCCCTATGATTGTTCATACAGTTTTTCCATTCTTGATTGTCATGTCTTCATCGGTTTTAGAAATCCGGTATGAACAGCTGTGAAGCCTAGGCAGACAGGGCCGTAAGCTAATAACATCAAGCTGACCTTTCGGAAACATTAGATCAGGCACACAATCCTTCGGGATTTTCTATTGAAAAACATAATAATAACATCGTAGTTAGCAATGTAGTTTAGCTTTAGAAGAATATATGCAAAAGATGCACGGATGTCGTAATAGTAAGAAATCTTACCATGCCATCTCCATGGATGTTACCATAGTTCAACACGTGCACTAGTGGCACGTAATGACCATAATGTGCAGGAGTTTCATAATTGATATTGTAATTCTCAACATCAATAATAAATGAGATAAGATGATCTTTCTCTTGATAAGTTAATTGTGCGCCATCGGTGTAGTAGGTTCTGTCTACCATCTTTCGTACATTTTTTGAAGAATGAAAATAAGTTGTCAATGGAAATAAGCTGTCAACTATTTTGAAATAAACAATATAAATTACTTAATAAATATGTTTGAGAAACTCACATAGCGGTAGAATTGGAAGCGTATCAACAAGGACCCAAATGTCCATAATCTCTTCGCCGATGTCAGGATCATCAAGATCAAAGGTGACAAGCATACCCTCATGAAAATCATACGTCTTGCAAAGTGCTTCCCAATTAGGGCAACCAAAATGAGATACACTCTCAGAATTGTATAGATTTACAGCAAAATCATAACCATGATGGGTCCTTAGGTGAACTATCTTTGTCTCCATATTTTCATGATCTTCAAAATCCAGCTTCTCCAGGACATAGCATCTTGCATGGCATGGGAGAAGCTAGTCGAATTGTAAAAGATGGAAATTACACGTTGAAGAAGTAGAAGTCATGCTTAATTACGAAAAAACACTTGTCATCGTTGCAGACCGTTTCAACATCGAAGGTCTCGTCGAGCTTAATTCTGAAGCGCTGACCTTCTACTAGGTGAGGCATGTCGGACAGACCCCGGTCGTCGCCGCACTAGTCGCACTCCGGGAGCCTATCGTCGTCGTCAGACATTTCCTATGTTCATAATTCAAAGATTAAATTTGTACAATTCAATATATGTACTACAAAAACTAAATTAGATCATTATTATTCATCACGGGTTGACTATCGGTCTGTCGAGTATTTTCTTGAAAAGTCTCATCTCACGTGGTGTATATATTCGACCATCGGTGATGGTAGCTCCTCCCTTCGTTCCCGAGTGCATTACACCAAATTGTCTAGCACACGGGAACGAAGGAGAAGCTACCCCCACGATAACAGTCGAGATTCTTCATCTCTGACATTTGCGACCTTCGATGATGGTAGCTACTCCTGTCATTCCAAAGTGCATTACACCAAAATGTCAAGCACCTCAGAATGAAGAAGAAGCTACCCCCACGACAACAGCCGGGATTCTTCGTCCTCTCATATATATGGTGGAGTCCCGACAGACTTAAAGTTAACCCAAAAAGTCATTTAATTATCTTTCTACAAAATCCGGGCCACTCGATATTTCCTACATATTCTAGCACAAGTCATGCCAAAATTCACGAAAAAATCCGGCATGACCTTTGCTAAAATGGACATATATCGAGCGCCTGAAATTTGCCAGAATGGAAATTAATCAACACTTCGGCAAAACATAGGCAATTGTGAGGTGTTCCCTACAAACATAGGCCACTTGGGCAAGCACTAGTACTAGACAACACTACATATCACATGTCTAAATCTCCATCATATTTGAAAGACCTACATTGAAAATTTTCTATTCCATGGAAATTGTCACAGCTACTCATCTACTACTCTACTACATCTATGAAAACATCTACATCATCATCAACATGGGGATTTTGCTGGTCTAACCTCGAGGTCGGAGGGGGTCGGTGACGGGGATGATGCAGGGCTCCTTGATTTATGCAAAAACAAAATATAAACAAAAACATTATTATCCTAATTTTAGTACTTAGTGAAACCCTAAACCCTAGAAAAATGCCCTGGTTTTTTACCTACTGTCTACTTCTTGAACCATAGAAAAATGCCATAATTTCACATAACTTAGAGTTTGATTGCTGAAATATATTTGAAAAGATACTATGAACCCTAGAAAAAGCCCTAATTTCAGAATAAATGTAGTAAAATACAAACTATAACATAGAAACCATTAGTAAAAAAAAAAATCTATTCTATTCAAATAACCTAAATTAATGCTAAATTTTTAAAGATATTTGGTTGTTTTGCCCCTACATTACTAAAAAAATCTATTCTATTCAAATAATCTATATTATTGAAAAATTTCTATTCTATTCAAATAATCTATAATACTAAATATCTTGTAACCCCTACATTTACTAAAAATTTACATTCTACATTATATTGTATTTGAAAAACATTAAAAAAACCCTACATTTCTACAGCAATAGAGGGAGGAGGAATGGAGGGAGGTAGGAGGGAGGAGGGGGGAGGGAGGAGAGAGAGAGAGGAGGAGGAGGGAGGAAGGGAGGGAGGAGAGGGAGCAGGAGGGCGGACGGCCGAGGAGGGAATTGGGAGGAGAAAGGAGAGAGCAGGAGAGGGAGGAGGGGGTGGCTTACCGACGAGGAAGGAGGCGGCGACGGCTGTAGAAATGCGGCAGGGGCGACCGGAGCAGCGTAGGGGCAGGCCGCTGTCGACGAGGGTGGGAGAGAGAGTGGAGATGGAGAGTGAGGAGGGGAGACTGAGAGGTCAGGCACGAAGGCCGATGATAGCCTGGGCTTAGTAGTAGCGCCTTTCTAGGAAAACGCTACTACTAAAGTTAATAGCTGTAGCGCTGGTCCAAGACAGGCGCTACTGCTAAGTTGGATGGACACCTGGGCCCGGGCTGGCCAAAACAGCAGCGCGGTATTCCAGAACGCGCTACTGCTAACCACCTACTAGTAGCGCTCGAAACAAGAAAGCGCTACTACTAATTATCAGTAGCGCCTCTTTTTAACCCGCGCTACTGCTAAGACTCTGTGTATAAGGTTTTCCCTAGTAGTGGGCCCTCGGGTCTATTCTTCATCATATTTGCTTTCCGATCTATTATTTGCCACTTTTATTTTAAGATCTATATTTCCAAACACCCAAAAATACCTTGCTGCACTTTTTTATTACTTATTTTGTTTCGTGTTTTATCTAGATCTATTTATCCAATCTACCCCAAATTTATCTATCTTTTTACCATGGAGGGATTGACAACCCCTCTTACACGTCGGGCTGCAAGTATTTGTTCTTTGTGTGCAGGTACCGTTCACATAGTGTTTCTTAGTTCTCCTACTAGATTGATACCTTGGTTTCATAATTGAGGGAAATACCTACCGTAGCTGTGCTGCATCATCCCTTCCTCTTTGGGGAAATACCAACGTAGTTCAAGCGACATCAGCTGTCGATATTCCCCGGCCGCCGCACCATGGCCACCGCGGCCGCCACACCTATGCACCTCCACGCAGGTCCTCTGCGGCCTCCACGCCATGTCGTCACAGCCTTAGCGGCCTTCTCGCCACGCCGCTGCCGCGCCATGCACCTCCATAGGCCAACACATGTCCCGGAGCTTCACCGCGTTGCCACCGGCGAACACCACCACGGCCGGACTCGCCACGCATCGCCGTCGCCAGCAATCACCATGCACCTCCACCGCGCCGCCGAGCAAGGGGAACGACGCCCAAGATAACCAAGCTCATGATACCAAATGTGGGGACAAACCCCGGACCAACTCTCTCTCTCACTTGCTCATATGAAGGTAGAAGAAGGAGCACACAAAATTTTTCTGGCACACAGACGCATCTGCCGCACGAACGGCGCCAGGCTGCACGACCAACGATTTCTTTAATGGGCACATACCTGGTCGGCAAGAAACCATAGAACTTACATGGGAGACTACACGCCGTGGAGACTAACTCCAGCTCCTACTCCTGATGGTGAGCACACACATGCGAGAGACCACAGAAGACTACATTGTTTCACCTATCTACTCTTGGCTGTACCCCCTGCGCACATAGGTAGTACCCTTAAGTACTAGTACACACGGCCACACACGCATGCACTAGCCTACCTAGCCACTACATTAGGCCAATAACCCATGCACTAACTACTCACTGGAATCTCTCCATGATCAACAAGACCCGGATGTGCAGCTAATAACCATGCATGCAGCAGCACAACGGCTCGGCCGCCACACACGCACCGCTAAGTCAAGATTATAGCTAACAGTTTTGTTGATGCTCTCAAGCTCAAGCGACGACGAGGACAAGGGACAGCGCTGGTGGAGGTCGACGTAGGGGCGGGAAAGCGCCCAGCTCTGATGGGGCGGCGAGCGAGACGGGTCGGCTGGCTTCGATGTGCCCGACGAGCACATCTTGCCCCACATCAAGAGGTGCCGCACCGCAAATAAAGAGCTCGTTGCCGCTGAGCGCGTGGTGGCAAACTTCGAAGGATGGGTTTCGGGCCGCCTCGAAGCCGCCAAGAAGGAGCACGAGCTCACTATGGCATGTTTCAGAGGCAGAACATTTAAATAAACACACACTTTTCAAACATGGATAATAGAATGTTGGAAATTTTATTCATGGTCGAGAATAGAACTAACAACAAGTTAACATCATGTTGATCAACATTCATGTATATCACATCTTCATATAATGCACAGTCAAAAAGATATGCTATTTTCAAAATGCCAAGACAATGTTGAGTGTGCGAAAAACTGGGTAAACTAGGGACAAAATTTTGGCAAGCGGTGGAGGTGGTGTGTATAGATGACATGGCAAGACACACATGTCAGTAATAGCTGAGGCAAAAAATTAGATATTTTTCAATTGCACCAGTTGGAATCGAACCGGGACAACACAACTTTTGGGTGAGAGGGTTGTATGCACCGGGCTACTATGGTATGTTCGAAAGAATGAAGGCGCTCTTTTTCACTACTCGAAGTATGGTCAATGTTCAGATTACTACAGACTATTATGTTTTTGATAGATTCTGTTTTTTATGCATTGTTTTGCTTGTTTTCATGAATCTATGGATTGTATCGGAGGGTATAAGCCATGGATAAGTTAGAATACAGTAGCTATAATGCAAAAATACAATATGAATGGGTTTGCAACAGTACTTAAAGTAGTGATTTGCATTATTATACTAACAGATCTCACAAAGGTTTTGTTATGTTTTGTGTGGATGAAGTGTTTGAAGATCGAGGAGGTCTCGATATGAGGAGAAGGAGGACAGGCAAGGCACCCCAAGTAAATATTCAACGAGACTCAAGTGTTTAAGCTTGGGGATGCCCCGGAAGGCATCCCATCTTTCTGCAACAAGTATCGGTATGTTTCGGTTTTTGTTTTGTTCACATGATATGCGTAAATTCTTGGAGCGTCTTTTGTGTTTATTTTTCTATTTTATTTAATGCACCTTGCTGGTATGAGATAGTCCTTGGTTGATTTATAGAATGCTCTTTGCACTACACTTATAACATTTGAGTATGTCTTTATAGAATGATTCATGTGCTTCACTTATATCATTTAAAGCTTGGATTGCTTGTTTCTCTAGATATGGAAAACCGTTATTTGTAGAATGCTCTTTTGCTTCACTTATATTTATGAGAGCATGGGCAAGTCTTTTGTATAAATAATTAAACTTTCATGCTTCACTTATATCTATTTAGAGAGTTAACAGGAATTGGTCATTCACATGGTTTGTCATAAAATCCTACATAAAACTTGTAGATCACTGAATATGATGTGTTTGATTCCTTGCAATAGTTTTGTGATATAGAGATGGTAATATGTGGGAGGTACCAGTCAATGATTGTGTTTAGTTAGAATACTAGTGTTAAGGTTTGTGATTCCTGAAGCATGCACGTATAGTCTCTCGTTAAGCTAGGAAGTTGGAGCATGATTTATTATTGATTGTCTTCCTTATGAGTGGTGGTACGGGACGAGCGATGGTCTTTCCTACCAATCTATAACCCTAGGGGCATGCGTAGTAGTACTTTGCTTTGAGGGCTAATAAACTTTTGCAATAAGTATGCGAGTTCTTTATGACTAATGCGAGTCCAAGGGTTATACGCACAGTTACCTTTCCGCAATTTGTTAGCCTCTTTGGTACTGTGGATTGCCCTTTCTCACCTCGAGATGTGGTGCAAACTTCGCCGGTGCATCCAAACCCTGTGATATGATATGGTCTATCACACATAAGCCTTATTATATCTTCCTCAAAACAGCCACCATACCTACCTATTATGGCGTTTCCATAGCCATTCCGAAATATATTGCCATGCAACTTCCATCATCACTTGAGCATTCATTGTCATATTGCTTTGCATGATCATAAGATAGATAGCATGATATTTTCATGGCTTGTCCGTTTTTTGATAACTTTGCTTCGCTAGATCATTGCACATCCTGGTACACTGCCAGCGGCATTCATATAAAGTCATACTTTCTTCTAGGATCGAGTTGTAATTTTTTGAGTTGTAACTAAACAAAAGTGTGATGATCATCATTATTCATTATAAGAGCATGTCCCAGCAAGGAAAGGATGATGGAGACTATGATTCCCCCACAAGTCAGGATGACACTTCGGACGAAAAAAGTGAGACCAAAAAGAGCCCAAGATAAAAAGGAAAAAAAGAAAAAAAAAGAGAGAAAAAGAGAGAAGGGGCATTGTTATTATCCTTTCCACACCTGTGCTTCAAAGTAGCACCATGTTTTTCATATAGGGGATCTCCTACGTTGTCAGTTGCATATACTAGTGGGAATTTTTCATTATAGAACTTCTCTTGTACATTCCAATGATGGGCTTCCTCAATTACCCGAGGTCTTGAGCAAGCAAGTTGGATGCACACCCACTTAGTTTTCATATTGATCTTTCATACACTTACAGCTCTTAGTGCATCTGTTGCATAGCAATCCCTACTCCTCGCATTGACATCGATTGATGGTCATCTCCATAGCTTGTTGATTAGCCGCGTCGATGTGAGACTTTCTTCCCTTTTGTCTTCTCCATATTTACCCCTATCATTGCTACTTCTTGAGCTTGCGTTGGTTTTCCCTTGAAGAGGAAAGGGTGATGCAGCAAAGTAGAGATAAGTATTTCCCTCAGTTAGAGAACCAAGGTATCAACCCATTAGGAGACAACGCACAAATCACTGAATACCTGCACAAACAATCAAACTACTTGCACCCAACGCGATAAAGGGGTTGTCAATCCCTTCACGGTTACTTGCAAAAGTGAGATCTGATAGATATAGATGAAAGTAAATAAAAGATAAAGTAAATATTTTTGGTATTTTTGGTTTATAGATCGGAAAGTAAAAGATTGCAAAATAGTAGATCGGAAACTAATATAGTAGATTGGAAACTTATATGATGGAAAATAGTAGATCAGAAACTTATATGATGGAAAATAGACCCGGGGGCCATAGGTTTCACTAGAGGCTTTTCTCAAGATAGCAAATAATACGGTGGGTGAACAAATTACTGCCGAGCAATGGATAGAAAAGCGCAAAGTTATGATGATATCTAAGGCAATGATCATGAATATAGGCATCACGTCCGTGTCAAGTAGACCGAAAAGATTCTGCATCTACTACTATTACTCCACACATCGATCGACTCCTGCCTGCATCTAGAGTTTTAAGTTCATGAAGAATAGAGTAACGCATTAAGTAAGATGACATGATGTAGAGGAATAAACTCAAGCAATATGATGTAAACCCCATCTTTTTATCCTCGATGGCAACAATACAATACGTGCCTTGCTGCCCTTACTATCACTGGGAAAGGACACCGCAAGATTGAACCCAAAGCTAAGCACTCCTCCCATTGCAAGAAAAACCAATCTAGTTGGCCAAACCAAACCGATAGTTCGAAGAGAATTACAAAAAACATATCAAATCATTCATAAAAGAATTCAGAGAAGATTCAAATAATATTCATAGATAATCTGATCATAAATCCACAATTCATCGGATCTCGGCAAACACACTGCAAAAAAGTATTACATCGAATAGATCTCCAAGAACATCGAGGAGAACATGGTATTGAGAATCAAAGAGAGAGAAGAAGCCATCTAGCTACTAGCTATGGACCCATAGGTCTGAGATAAACTACTCACGCTTCATCGGAAGGGCAATAGGGTTGATGTAGAAGCCCTCTGTGATCGAATCCCCCTCTGGCAGGGTGCCGGAAAAGGTCCCACAAGGCAGGGGGGCGCGCCCTACCCCCCTGGGCGCGCCCTCCACCCTTGTGGCCGCCTCGTGGCTCCTCCGACTTCATCTCCAAGTCTCCTGGGTGTCTTCTGGTCCAAGAAAAATCATCGCGAAGATTTTATTCCATTTGGTATTCCTTCTCCACGAAGCTAAAAAACAAGGAAAAAACAGAAACTGGCACTGGGCTCTAGGTTAATAGGTTAATCCCAAAAATAATATAAAATAGCATATTAATGCATATAAAACATCCAAAACAGATAATATAATAGCATGGAACAATCAAAAATTATAGATACGTTGGTGACGTATCAAGCATCCCCAAGCTTAATTCCTGCTCGTCCTTGAGTAGGTAAATGATAAAAACAGAATTTTTGATGTGGAATGCTACCTAACATACTTATCCATGTAATTTTCTTTATTGTGGCATGAATGTTCAGATCCATAAGATTCAAGACAAAAGTTTAATATTGACATAAAAACAGTAATACTTCAAGCATACTAACAAGGCAATTATGTCTTCTCAAAATAACATGGCCAAAGAAAGCTTATCCCTACAAAATCATATAGTCCGGCTATGCTCCATCTTCATCACACAAAATATTCAAATCATGCAGAACCCAAATGACAAGCCAAGCAATTGTTTCATACTTTTGATGTTCTCAAACTTTTTCAACTTTCACGCAATACATGAGCGTGAGCCATGGACATAGCACTATAGGTGGAATAGAATATGGTGGTTGTGGAGAAGACAAAAAGAAGGAGATAGTCTCACATCAACTAGGCATATCAACGGGCTATGGAGATGCCCATCAATAGATATCAATGTGAGTGAGTAGGGATTGCCATGCAACGGATGCACTAGAGCTAAAAGTTTTTGAAAGCTCAAAAGAAAACTAAGTGGGTGTTCATCCAACTCACTTGCTCACGAAGACCTAGGGCAATTTGAGGAAGCCCACCATTGGAATATACAAGACAAGTTCTATAATAAAAAATTCCCACTAGTATATGAAAGTGACAACATAGGAGACTCACTATCATGAAGATCATGGTGCTACTTTAAAGCACAAGCGTGGTAAAAGGATAGTAACATTGTCCCTTTTCTCTTTTCTCTCATTTTTTTAATTTTATTTGGGCCTTCTCATTTTTTAGCCTCTTTTTTTTTCGTCCGGAGTCTCATCCCGACTTGTGGGGGAATCATAGTCTCCATCATCCTTTCCTCACATGGGACAATGCTCTAATAATGAAGATCATCACACTTTTATTTACTTACAACTCGATACTTAGAACAAAATATGACTCTATATGAATGCCTCCGACGGTGTACCGGGATGTGCAATGAATCAAGAGTGACATGTATGAAAGAATTATGAACGGTGGCATTGCCACAAATACGATGTCAACTACATGATCATGCAAAGCAATATGACAATGATGAAGCGTGTCATAATAAACGGAACGGTGGAAACTTGCATGGAAATATGTCTCGGAATGGCTATGGAAATGCCATAATAGGTAGGTATGGTGGCTGTTTTGAGGAAGGTATATGGTAGGTGTATGGTACCGGCGAAAGTTGCGCGGCACTAGAGAGGCTAGCAATGGTGGAAGGGTGAGAGTGCGTATAATCCATGGACTCAACATTAGTCATAAAGAACTCACATACTTATTGCAAAAATTTATTAGTTATCGAAACGAAGTACTACGCGCATGCTCCTAGGGGGATATATTGGTAGGAAAAGACCATCGCTCGTCCCTGACCGCCACTCATAAGGAAGACAATCAATAAATAAATCATGCTCTGACTTCATCACATAACGGTTCACCATACGTGCATGCTACGGGAATCCCATACTTTAACACAAGTATTTCTCAAATTCACAATTACTCACTAGCATGACTCTAATATTACCATCTCTATATCTCAAAACAATCATAAGGAATCAAACTTCTCATAGTATTCAATGCACTTTATATGAAAGTTTTTATTATATCCCTCTTGGATGCCTATCATATTAGGACTAAATTTATAACCAAAAAGCAAATTACCATTCTGTTTGAAGACTCTTAAAATAATATAAGTGAAGCATGAGAGTTCAACAATTTCTATAAAATAAAACCACCGCCGTGCTCTAAAAAGATATAAGTGAAGCACTAGAGCAAAATTGCCTAGCTCAAAAGATATAAGTGAAGCACATAGAGTATTCTAATAAATCACGATTCATGCGTGTCCCTCTCAGAAGGTGTGTACAGCAAGGATGATTGTGGCAAACTAAAAAGCAAAGACTCAAATCATACAAGACGCTCCAAGCAAAACACATATCATGTGGTGAATAAAAATATAGCCTCAAGTAAAGTTACCGATAGACGAAGACGAAAGAGGGGATGCCTTCCGGGGCATACCCAAGCTTAGGATCTTGGTTGTCCTTGAATATTACCTTGGGATGCCTTGGGAATCCCCAAGCTTAGGTTCTTCCCACTCCTTATTCCATAGTCCATCAAATCCTTACCCCAACTTGAAAACTTCACAACACAAAACTCAACAGAAAATCTCATAAGCTCCGTTAGTATAAGAAAATAAATCACCACTTTTGGTACTTTTATGAACTCATTATTTGTTTATATAGGTGTAATACATACTGTATTCCAACTTTTCCATGGTTCATACCCCCCGATACAACCCATAGATTCATCAAAATAAGCAAACAACACAAAGAAAACAGAATCTGTCAAAAACAGAATAGTCTGCGAAGATCCAAATTGTTCTAATACTTATGTAACTCTAAAAATTCTGAAAAATTAGGAAAACATAGGAAATTTGTATATCAATCTCGTATATAAAAATTCATGGTTTTTCAAGAACCAGTAAATTATGAAAATTCTGTGACTGGACGCAAAAGTTTCTGTTTTTCAGCAAGATCAAATCAACTATCACCGTAAGCCATCCCAAAGGTTTTACTTGGCACAAACACTAATTAAAACACAAAACCACATCTAACCAGAGTCTAGATGAAAAATTTATTGAAAAACAGCAAGGAAAAATATTGGGTTGTCTCCCAACAAGCGCTTTTCTTTAAAGCCTTTTAGCTAGGCATTGGTAATTTTGATGATGCTCATATGAAAGAAAAGAATTGAGGCACAAAGAGAGCATTGTAAAACATGTGAAAAACACATCTAAGTCTAACATACTTCCTATGCATAGGCATTTTATAGGAAAACAAATTAGCAAGACAAGCAAGATCTAGCATATGCAAGGAAGAAAAAAGAAACGATAGCAATCTCAACATAACGAGAGGTAATTTAGTAACATGAAAATTTCTACGTCCATATTTTCCTCTCCCATAATAATTACATGTAGGATCATAATTAAATTCAACAATATAACTATCACATAAAATATTATCTATATGATCCACATGCATGCAAAGTTGACACTCTTCCAAAATAGTGGGATTAACATTAACTAAAGTCATGACCTCTCCAAACCCACTTTTATCAAAAAATTCATGAGATTGATCATAATCCAAAGTAGTGGGATCATTATCACCTAGAGTTGACACTCTTCCAAACCCACTTTCAATGTTATTGGAAGCATTATTATCAATATCGTATTCATCATGAGGCTTAAATAAATTTCCAAGATCATAAGAAAAATCACCCCAATCATGATCATTGCAACAAGTAGTGGACCTAGCAAAACTAGCATCCCCAATCTTAGGGTTTTGCATATCATTAGCACAACTGACATTAATAGAATTTATAGTAGAATCATTGCAATCATGCTTTTCATCCAAGGATCTATCGTGAATCACTTCATAAATTTCTTCATCACAATTTTCAGATCACGAATTTCAAGCAAAACGTCATAATGATAATCTAGTGCACAAAACTTACTAGCAATTGGTTCATCATAATTAGATGTCTTAAAAAGATTAGCAAGTGGGTGAGATCCATAAACTTTTAGCAAGTGAAGATGTAAGCAAAAAGAAGGCACATGGTAACACAAGCAAACAAAAGATCTAATGAGAAAAAGGCAAATGAAAAAGAGGGCGAATAAAAATGGTAAATCTTTTTCGAAAACCGTTTTAGAAGTGGGGGAGAGGAAAACGAGAGGCAAATGGCGAATAATGTAATGCAAGAGATGAGAGTTTATGATGGGTACTTGGTATGTCTTGACTTGGCGTAGATCTTCCCGGCAACGGCGCCATAAATTCTTCCTGCTACTTCTTGAGCTTGCGTTGGTTTTTCCCTTGAAGAGGAAAGGGTGATGCAGCAAAGTAGAGATAATTATTTCCCTCAGTTTGAGAACCAAGGTATCAATCCAGTAGGAGACAACGCACAAATCACCGAATACCTGCACAAACAATCAAACAACTTGCACCCAATGCGATAAAGGGGTTGTCAATCCCTTCACGGTTACTTGCAAAAGTGAGATCTGATAGATATAGATGAAACTAAATAAAAGATAAAGTAAATATTTTTGGTATTTTTGGTTTATAGATCGGAAAGTAAAAGATTGCAAAATAGTAGATTGGAAATTAATATAGTAGATTGGAAACTTATATGATTTAAAATAGTAGATCAAAAACTTATATCATGGAAAATAGACCCGGGGGCCATAGGTTTCACTAGAGGCTTCTCTCAAGATAGCAAATAATACGGTGGGTGAACAAATTACTGCCTAGCAATTGATAGAAAAGCGCAAAGTTATGACGATATCTAAGGCAATGATCATGAATATAGGCATCACATCCATGTCAAGTAGACCGAAACGACTATGCATCTACTACTATTACTCCACACGTCGACCGACTCCTGCCTGCATCTAGAGTATTAAGTTCATGAAGAACAGAGTAACGCATTAAGTAAGATGACATGATGTAGAGGAATAAAATCAAGCAATATGATGTAAACCCCATCTTTTTATCGTCGATGGCAACAATACAATACGTGCCTTGCTGCCCCTACTGTCACTGGGAAAGGACACCGCAAGATTGAACCCAAAGCTAACCACTTCTCCCAGTGCAAGAAACACCAATTTAGTTGGCCAAACAAAACTGATAGTTCAAAGAGAATTACAAAGATATCAAATCATGCATAAATGAATTCAGAGAAGATTCAAATAATAGTCATAGATAATCTGATCATAAATCCACAATTCATCATATCTCGACAAACACACCGCAAAAAAGTAATACATCGAATAGATCTCCAAGAACATCGAGGAGAACATGGTATCGAGAATCAAAGAGAGAGAAGAAGCCATCTAGCTACTAGCTATGGACCCGTAGGTCTGAGATAAACTACTCACGCTTCATCGGAAGGGCAATAGGGTTGACGTAGAAGCCCTCCGTGATCAAATCCCCCTCCGGCAGGGTGTCGGAAAAGGTCCCTACAAGGGATCTCACGGGTACAGAAGGTTGCTGTCAGTGAACACAAACAGGGGTATATGTTTTCCCCTGACTGTGCACGGACGGCAAGCCAACAGGCTTGAAGACAAGATTACAAGACCATGATCGGACCAAACAAGGAGGATCAATTCCTTGGAAGGATCCAAGTGCAAGTCGAGAAGGCCAAGGTGAGCCAGAGGAACGAGGCATCACTATAGGAAGGACCTACCTTGCCGGGCAGGTGAGCCTGGCAGGGTTGGGTTTTGCCTCGGAAGCAAGCTCCAGATCGTCCCGGCAAGCCTGCCGGGGCTGGCGGAGGCAAGCCACCCCACCACTCCACCTCAGAAGCGACGCAAGTCAGTAATCAAAGCGGTGTCGAGATCCAAGGTGACTAAGTGGCTGCTTTCTGCCATATGGCAGCCACTTCCTACAGCAACACCTCCATATGACACCCGTCCTAAGACGTGTCAAGCGAGCAGGCGCGAAGATGGCAAAACAGCTCGGCAGGGCCTGCCGGGCGAGCTGTGATGTGACGCTGAGCGGCACATTTAATGCGCTCTGTCATCCTGCAGAGTTAGATATGATAGCACTGTTAGCTATATAATCAGTACGCAAAGACTGATTTGCCACTCTGGTGACCCCTTAACCGATAAAAGGAGGCCCATGGCGACCGTAGAAAGGGTTGGACCCTCGATATCCATACACGCGTAGCCACTCTCGCCCCCAGAGCGACCTTGCCGGGCGAGTGTGCTACGTTCACCACCATTATCCACCATCAATCTACCAAAGCAGGAGTAGGGCTTTATGCCTCACGGCGGCCCGAACCTGGGTAAAGACTACCCGTGTGATCTCTGTCATGCTGCGCGATGCTTCTCCGCTCTTTGTGCATCGTGCCCATCCCCCCGCCGAACCAAAAGGGGCTCATGGCCCCATAGGTGGCCGTGGTTTCCCATGACATGTTTGGCGCGCCAGGTAGGGGGATCACTTGCGCAAACCCGAGGGCGTTGCAGCGCGTCGTCTCCATTGTAGCCCAGCCAAAGCTTTTGGCGTCGGTGGTGCTCATGAAGATATGAAGGCAAAGCAGGAGAGCAGGGCCGTTCCCGCACTTGCTTTGTTCGTCATCTCATCTCACCGCGGTCGCGGCCGCGGTGAGGATCGGCGCTGACGATGGTATGCTTCCCCCCCAGGCGGCCTAGGCGGCGCGGCCACCGTGCGGGCGCCATCCGGGGAGAAGGGGCGAGGCACGCAGGAACGAGGCTCCTCTTTCCATCTCTCTCCCTCTTCGGCAATCGAGCTGCTCTGCCCCTGGCATCATCAATGTCGATGAGTACCGCGTGATGTTCTGTTTAGCATTTACCCTGCTTAGGGAAATCCTGAGCAAAACGCCGGTACGAATCCATTGATCGACGCCCAGGTGAGTATGCTCTGGCAAGGCCGTCCACACTGGCGGGACTCTTGCACTAGCCGCTGTCGGATTGTTCGAAAAGATTGGAGGAGAGAAGGAGGGGCCGGGAAAGCCCGGCACCATATCCTACCGCCCGCAAGACATGCCTCACGCATGTTGGTCCCTGCCGGGAACCAGAGAGATATTCGCTAGCCTCCGTCTTTTCGAGTATTGCGAGCATGCTAAACGCACGCAACTGGAAAGGATGGGAAGGGGCAAGAACAAAAGCTAAGTCCATGCAATCATTTCCTTTTGATGAATCCTAGATTTTTGCGTCCATTTATCCCTCGGTTTTAGTAAGTTTTCGTACTATGAAATCCTTCGTGTGATGGAACCTTCGCTAGTTCTTTGTCTGCACCCTCGTTCTGTCCCGAGCCTTGCTCACAGAACGAGTGGCTGCGTGGAAAGCTACCAAGGAAAAACTTGCCGGGACGCATCCATGCCAAGATGAATGTTAAGGGCCGGACCCTTACGACAATCGCGGCAATATGATACCAGCAAGCAACCAGAACATGTTTAGGGACTAATCATACGAACACAAGCATATAAGCTTAGAGGGATAAACTTGCATTTAAGATTAAGCAGGGGACATCAGTTCCTTCACAGTACGGCATCTAAACATGAAGCATACATCATGATTTGTTACAGGATAGCACGATGGCAAGAATAGCTCGGAGTCAAGCCCGGCGACTGCGTGAAACCATTGGGACGTGAAGGGCCCTGGCGGCCAGAGGTGCAGCTTTCTCTTTGGCAGCTGGAATATCAGCACCAACCGGTGGCTCCTTAAATCCGTCGGCAAGGTCGAGGTCTGGATGACGGCAGGCGATGTTGCTCAGGACGATGAGGAGGGCGTCGTGTGCAAGCTTCCAGGACTCGGTCGCGAAGCGCTTGGCCCTCCCCTCTTCATGCACCTTCAACTTTTCGATCAGCTCGTTGAAGAAAACTCCTAGCTTGGCACTAGGGACCTCCTGCCTGTTAATTGAGAAAGCTGGCCAGTCCATGCCCATTGCTACGGTCTGGGCAGCAAGGCGCATAGCAATGTCAATCATGCTCCTGATCCAGAGGTTCACCTGCTTGGATTGGTTCGTCAGCTTGTCCTTTGCTTCCTTCCGGAGACGCTGGGCGGTGTCTAGATCTTTGGACAACTGTTGCTAGCGGGCTCTGTTGGACTCTGCCGCGCTTTCCAAGGTGCCGATCCTGGCCTTCAGATCCGTAATGGCGCCGTTGGCGGTTTCAAGGCCTTGGGTCCGGGAGGAAAGCTGCGACTGTACATCGCTCAGAAGGACCTCAGCCTTTCGCGCTTCCTCCTTGAGAGCCTCCATCTCCTTGGTGCTCCCGGCACTGGTATAGCGAGGTGCTATACAAACGATTTTTAACCCCTTTCCGCGACGGCATATGGAACTGTCGCCAAGTGGGTGTGGGCGATAGGGGGGTCCTTCTCACACGACCCAGAAACCGTCGGGGATATGCACTCCTGGCACACACGCTCGGCAAAATGAGGTCGTGTGCGACCGGCGAGCGCTCAAATACGGTTATATGTACAGTAGTGCTAAAAAATACAATTATACAGGCGAAATCGTTTCCGGTCGTAAGTACGTCCCACACAGTCAGTCCCCGCTAAATGTTTCTGTTCGTATATACATCCCACACAGTCGCTCCAAGGAAAACGTTTCCATTCACAAGTACATCACACACAATTTTCCCCGTTAAATCGTTTGTGATAGCGTTGCCATTTCACACAATATTAACAATTTTATCGTTTGCGTTATTGAATGCATCACACATGGTGCGTAGAAGAAACTGTGTGGCAAAGGTTGTCCACCACACACAGTTTTTATGTGGTAAATGTTTGCGCAAGGTGGCCTAACGCAAACAGTTTTCAAGAGAATGTCGTGTGTGATTGTTCATTTATCCAACACGGTTTATTCCTAGAAACTGTGTGCGTTGCCTGAGGTCATCGCCCACGTTGTTTTCTCAATAACCGTTTGCAATAAAAAAAACCAATTAGCAGGCTAATTGGCCATTAGCAGGCTAATTGGCCATTAGCAGGCTAATTGCCCTATTATTAATAATCCATTTATTAATCTAATTGACATTCATATTAAGCACATAATATATTTCATTTCCATATTAAGGAAGCAGGATTTCATAATTGAAATACATTAGAGTACAACATGATATAGCTTCAACACTCAACTACCCCATTACACAACTGCACCAGCACCAAGTTTCACATGCAACATCTAGAACCTTTCAAAATTAGCATCATAGACGGTACATAGACAGATGCAACTCATCTGGAAAACTGCTGAAGCGGAAGGCGAATATTGAGCCTTCATTCATGTTGAAGGTCTTTGCAACTTTAGGCCAGTGCCTGTGGATGATTGACCTTCCATCCTTCATCCTCTTCAGGAACACTTCAATATTGAACCGTGGGTGTTGTATGAAAACCTTCCTCGCCTCCGGACCATAGAGGTGGTTTGAGGGGTAATCATCAGTGAACTGCTTTGGAAAGGCCTGAAAACAAGGATGTGCATAAATTCCTCTCTATATTGGAAATGGGGCAAAGGAGTAAAAAAAGGCAAGGTATAATAGTTAGTACCATCTTGTAGTGAACTGATGTCTTCTTCATTGTGCAGACAAAGATCTTGTCATTTTTTGTCGCTAATTTCTTTATCCTAACAATCTTTCTGAGTTTCTTGAATTGATTGATATTCATGGACAACTCATTTCCCCATATGCAAAATTGGTCAAACAGTGGGTCAAAACCTCTGACAGCAGGACCTACATGTGCAAGACCATTTTGTTAAAAACCTAAATATTAGAATGGTTCCTGCAATTGCACAATAATGTGATATTAGACAACAGACCATGCACGTGCTAACCTTGATTGTAAACCTCAGTGCTTCCCATTGTTTCCCTGCAACACATATAAGGTAGTTAGTCATCAGGTTAAGTAAGGGTTCGCATGCTATCAGTAAAATATGTTGATGAAAAATAAGCACATTGCAGATTCATTGGATTAATTCAAGTCACATGGAAAACCCATTTATCCAAACCAAGCATGATTAAGAACTAGGAAATATAGCACTTGTATATGTTTCTCATGTATTAAGTGCAGCCAAACTCGATTTATTCCTCACATGCACAACAATACAAAATTCTACCCACGACAATTGGACATCGCATTGCAGAATTGAACCAAGCAGTTAACTAAACACCACAACAAATGAACCAAACATTAACTGAGCACCACATTGCACAATATAACATACTCCTAATAGAAGATCAGACAGTTAACCAAACCAAGCATGCTTAACAACTTGGAAATATAGCAATTGTATTTGTTTCTCATGTATTTAGTACGGCCAAATTCAATTTATTCCTCACATGGTATACAATAACAGAATACACCCACAACAATTGAATATCGCATTGCAGAATTGAACCAAATAGTTAACTAAACACCACAACAAATGAACGAAACGTTAACTGAGCACCACATTGCACAATATAACATACTCCTAATAGAAGATCAGACAGTTAACCAAACCAAGCATGCTTAACAACTTGGAAATATAGCAATTGTATTTGTTTCTCATGTATTTAGTACAGCCAAATTCGATTTACTTCTCACATAGTATACAATAACAGAATGCACCCACAACTATTGAACATCGCATTGTAGAATTGAACCAAACTGTTAAATAAACACCACAACAAATGAACCAAACGTTAACTGAGCACCACATTGCACAATGTATAACCAAACCAAGCATGCTTGACAACTTGGAAATATAGCAATTGTATTCGTTTCTCATGTATTTTGTAAAGATAAATTCGATTTATTTCTCACATGGAAGACAATACAAAATTGCAGCCTGAAGAATTGAACATCACATTTGCAGAATTGAACCAAACAGTTAACTGAAGACGACAACTAATTAACCAAACAGTTAATAAGTGAGCACCACACTGCACGACATATAGAACATATACACTAGAGCAACATATTGCATGGTAAAATTAGATAGCAAAATTCACTAGAATTTGTTAAGGAAAGGCAGGAGGAGCACACGCAACGGGTAAACCGAGCATGCTTAACCGGCGTAGCTAGAAAATGGCAAGGTGCTCCTCCAAGATCTGGGGGTCGGCATGAATGGCAGCCATCGCGACCTCATCCGCGCATGCGACCGCGATTTGCTTCTCCGCTGCCAAATGCTCCTTGAGCTCCTGGCTATACTGCGTGCACCATGTCTTAGGGCGGTGCTTATTTTGTGGAGGGGTCGGTGATTTGGGTGGAAGGTGTCGCGCCGGTGGTCGGGGCATGTGGGATGTGGAAGGAGGAGGAGGATGGGGGTCGGGTGTGGATTACCTGCCTGGATAGATGAGGCCGAGCAGCGTGAAGGAGGGTCGCCGGCGAGGAGGTGGCGCTGCAAGCAAGGAGTGAAGGTTTCAACTTGGAAAGGAAGGCGGAAACAGGGGAAATGTGGCTTTTGGTAAGGAGGAGGGGGCGGGAAGGTAGATATTTCCGCGGAAGCCAAATTTTTTGAATCGGTTCAGCGAAATAACTCGCGCGCAAAGTGTCTTTAGACACGGTCGCTTATTCAGAACAGTGTACGATGTGTGAACATCACAAACGATTCAGATAGCTTAACCCGTGTGTGATGAGTTTGAACGTCAAATTTTTTGGTTCGAATTTCCCTGGTTGCCGTGGTCATCCACGTCATTGCATAATTTGGGTACACAAAGGACACTATAGTACACCCACACTTCTTAATCGAGCAAGTTCAGCAATTAAACAGAGCTAGCTGACCTAAACATTACTCTAACAAATTAAAGACCGGCGCTCTTAATTAAACAAACCAAAGAGTACTACTACGGCTGGTACTCGTTGATCTCCGCATCCTCCTCCATGTCCAGCTCACGCCCGACGGTCTCCTGGGGAAGGGGCTTCATGGCATCCATCACACCATACTTGGCAAGCATCTCGCCATTCGTGTCCGCCATCTCATTCGAAAAGGCTGCCACGAGCTGGGCGTGGGCGGTCATGATCTGGGCTTGGACGGGCTCCGTCATGGCAAGGTATGCGGCGGAGGAACGGACAGCTACTCGAACGCTCTCGGCGATTGCCAACTCTTCGGTCGTGGGTTGCCGACCGTTGTCGGAGAAGCTTCGTTCGATTTGTGCGGTGACCGCCCCGAGCTGGGCGTGGGCGGCCTCCATCAGGGCTAAGGCCGCTGTTGCGGAACGGACAACTGTTGTGCCACTCTCGCCAGTTGCTATCCCCGAGGCAGATGTTACTGCCGCCACCTAAGAAGCAACAGCGGCCGTTTGGGCCGCCTTGGCCGCCCGGTCGCAGATTGCAGCCGTGCTCATGCACGTTGTTAGCACGCGCATGGCGGCTGCGGCCGCGCTCTCGCCGGAGTGGGCCGCCAAAGTTGCCCTCACGACGCGGATCCACGTCCCCATCTTTCACCGGCGACGATTGAACAATGAAATGATATTTGGTGAGCGAGCTAGTGTGCTTGACACGCTGACTGTGGACTGTAGCCGATGCACCTTCTCGCGTAAGCCATAGGCGTACTATACACCGACGGTGCTCCAGGATATTTTGTACTGCATCTCACACGGTTGGTGATAATAATCTGTGTGGGATCTACTTGATTTTTCATCTTGATTTGAATTACATAATGGGGTCACAGTGGCAATGGACGATGTTTGAATTGCTAGAACTTTTATCTGCAGTGAACATGCAACTATATATGTGTCGTAAAAGAATTGGAATTATTCAGGGTTCGTTTGGACATTTTATACAATAAATTGGTTTTTAGCCATTTCAGGTGCACAATTCAAAATTAAACTACATGCACATGCTCCGGTGCACCAACATGGGTTGTAAAATCATATATGTGCCCATGGGTTTATGCTTATGTCCCATGCAAGAAATGGGGATGAATTTCGAACACCACGGCACCGTGGCTCTCTGGAAAATGTTGAGGTACTTGCTTTTGTAATTCTAGTAAATCCAAAACCCGTCTGAAATTCATGAACCTTGGCATGCTATCATGGAATGGCATCAATATGCTGGGGTAAAAAATATTGTCCCATTTGGGGCAGGTTATGGTATAAGCTTCTAACAAACCAGAGCTTCACAAAAGAAGCCTCATGGTTCTGTTAGGGAAACGTGTCACCTTTGTGGACAAAATGATATTCGTCGCCTCTTCTTCCTTTCAATTTTTTTCCTGGTGTCAACATAGAATAACAGGAGTGTCGCGTTAAATTTTGGATTTTTTCGGGGATCGTTTGGACATTTTTATACGTTAACTGAGTTTTCTAGCCATTTATGTGCATAATTCAAAATTGAACTACATGCACATGCTCCAGTCCAGAAAAACGGGTTGCAAAATGAAATGTTTATCCTTGATTGCAAGCTTAGGTCACATGCAAGAAATGAGAATGAATGTCAAACACCTTGACACTGTCGCTCGGCCGCTAACATTGAGATACATGGTTTTAAAATTCTAGTAAATCGAGAACTCGTCTGAAATTCATGAAACTTGACATGATATCATGGAACGACATCGATATGTCGTGGTAAAAATATTGTCCCATTTGGGGCAGGTTTGGGTATAAGCTTCTCGCAAACCAGAGCTTCTCTCACAACAAGCCTGATGGTTTCGGTAGGGAACGTGCCACCTTGGGGGATGAAACGATATCTGTTGCCTCTAATTACTTCCAAAAAATTTCTCGTGTCAACATAGAACAACACGAGTGTTGTGTCAATTTTTGGTATTTTTCGGGGTTCGCTTGGACATTTTTATACATTAACTGAGTTTTCTATGCATTGATGTGCATAATTCAAATTTGAACTACATGCACATGCTCCAGTGCATATAAATTGGTTCAAAATTGGAATGTGTGTCCTTGGTTACATGCTTAAGTCCCATGCAAGAAATGAGAATGAATGTCAAACAACTTGGCACCGTCGCTCGGCCGCTAACATTGAGATACATGGTTTTTAAATTCTAGTAAATCGAAAACGCGTCTGAAATTTATGAAACTTGACATGCTAGCATGGAACGGCATCAACATGCAGTGGTAAAAATATTGTCCCATTTGGGGTAGGTTGGGGTATATAAGCTTCTCACAAACCAGAGCTTCTCACAACAAGCCTCATGGTTACGGTAGGGAACATTTCACCTTTCTGGACGAAACGATATCCGGTGCCTCTTCTTGATTTCAATTTTTTTTCTAGTGTCAACATAGAACAACATGAGTGTTGTGTTAATTTTAGGAATTTTTCGGGGCTCATTTGGACATTTCTATACATTAACTGAGTTTTCTATGCATTTATGTGCGTAATTCAAATTTGAACTACAGGCACATGCTCTAATGCATATAAATTGGTTGAAAATTCAAATATGTGTCCTTGGTTGCATGCTTAGGTCCCATGCAAGAAATCGGAATGAATGTCAAACACCCTGCCACTGTCACTCGGCCGCAAACATTGAGATACCTGGTTTTTAAATTCTAGTAAATCCAAAACTCGTCTGACATTCATGAAACTTGGCATGCTATCATGGAGCGGCATCAACATGCCGTGGTAAAATTTTTGTCCCATTTGGGGCAGGTTTGGGTATAAGCTTCTCACAAACCAGAGCTTCTCACAACAAGCCTGATGGTTTCGATAGGGAACATTTCACCTTTCTGGACGAAACGATATCCGTTGCCTCTTCTTGATTTCAATTTTTCTCTAGTGTCTACTTAGAACAACAGGAGTGTTGTGTTAAATTTAGGAATTTTTCGGGGCTCGTTTGGACATTTTTATACATTAACTGAGTTTTCAATGCATTTATGTGCATAATTCAAATTTGAACTAGAGGCACATGCTCTAATGCATATAAATTGGTTGAAAACTCAAATCTGTGTCCTTGGTTGCATGCTTAGGTCCCATGCGAGAAATGGGAATGAATGTCAAACACCCTGCCACCGTCACTCGGCCGCAAACATTGAGATACCTGGTTTTTAAATTCTAGTTAATCCAAAACTTGTCTGAAATTCATAAAACTTGGCATGCTATCATGGAGCAGCATCAACATGCCATGGAATTTTTTTTGTCCCATTTGGGGCAGGTTTGGGTATAAGCTTCTCACAACAAGCCTGACGGTTTCGGTAGGGAACGTGCCACCTTTGGGGATGAACCGATATTCGTTGCCTCTTATTGCTTTCAAAAAATTTCTACTGTCAACATAGAATAACAGGAGTGTTGTGTTAAATTTTGGAATTTTTCAGGGTTCGTTTGGACATTTTTATACATTAACTGGGTTTTCTAGGCATTTTATGTGCATAATTCAAATTTGAACTACATGCACATGCTCCAGTGCATATAAATTGGTTGAAAAATCAAATTTGTGTCCTTGGGTGCATGCTTAGGTCCCATGCAAGAAATGGGAATGAATATCAAACACCAGGGCACTGTTGATTGCCGGCAAAACATTGAGATACTTTGTTTTCAAATTCTAGTAAATCCAAAACTCGTCTGAAATTCATGAAACTTGGCATGCTATCATGGAATGGCACCCGACATGCGGTGGTATTTTTCTTGTCCATTTTGAGAGAAGGCGCACTCGAATAACAGCCAACAAAGGCATTTCGAAAAAATAGCTGCCACTTTAATATCTCAAACATTTGTATAATTCAAATCATGTGCGTTCTGTTAACCATTCACGTGATGCCACATGTCTTGGTTTTTAATGGCTATAGGAGGTGCCGTGCGGACAGCTGCTTGACTGAACGGGAGGCGTGCGACTGCAGTCCAGTGCGCAGGCTAACCGAAAGGCATGCAAGCTGTCCTCCAATGCGCAGGCTCACCAAGAAGCGTGCGAGCTGTACGATGCGCAGGCTCACTAGGAAGCGATCCCTTTGACTTCCATGGCCGTCCGCCTTCCTCTCCATTAATGGCGCCCGAGCCGCTGTTTAATACGGGCGGCCTTACTGTTCGCCTCCCATTCCCCTCCCTCCCGTAGACCTCCACCAACACCATGGCGCAGAATGATCATCTGCCACTAGTCTTCAAGTTTGGTGAAGTCGACTCCGAGACGGAGGAGATAGAAAATAAGGAGGAATGGGGCCTCATGGACATGGCCGTGAACGAGCTGGCCCCGGTGGTTGCTGCCCCCGCTCCCGTCCCTGCTCCCATCCCCGTGCCCACGCCAGCGACCATCCCCGTAGCATTGACGGGCTGGTCGCCGAGCACTATCGCAGAGCTGGAAGCCGCGGGCATCAGCGAGGTCTCCGCAGACCCGCGCGAGCTCGTGTACATGCCAGTGCCAGCGCCCGTGCCCGTGCCCGTGTGCGCCCCTCCACCCACCGCGGCGCCGGTCCCCGTGCATTTGGCTGCACCCGCCGCGCCCGTGCCTGTGCGTGTGCCCCCCCTCAGCGGCATGGGATGCCACTATTGACCGCTACCTCTCAGCGGCGCCAGTTGCCGTCCTCCCGCGCCCCGCCCGTCGATCGCGCGACGACATGATGTTTGATTTACAAGTGAAGAACATTCTGTGCTGCCTTGAAGACTTCAACAATGGCGTCCCGGAGGACGACAACGACAACGACGGCGTGGCACGCCGCCTCCGACGCCGCCGGAAATAGTTTTTTTTGGGGTTTAATACTGTATCTCGATCATATGAATACAAATTCGCAGTGTGACTGAATGAACGATATGGTTTGAACGAACTTGCGTTTTTCTCTGTTAATGTACAGACTTATCAAACAATTTTATTTTGAAAAAAATTCAATGGTTTTTAAATATAAACACTCATCGCAAACGTTTAAGTTAGAACACCCGTATGCGAACCGACAGCTTCCCCAGGAAGCCAAGGGAAAATGTGCCGAGCAGGATTTGTGCAGCTCTTGATCGCAAACGTTTTAGATAGAACACCCGTATGTAAAGTGAGAGCTATGGTCTTCCCCCTTAAGTCAAGGGAAAATTCGCAGCGCAGGATATGTGCATCCCTTCAATGCAAACGGTTGTTTTGGATGACCCGTGTGCAACCATGTACAAACAATTTGGTAAGATTTGCATCTGTCATATTGGGTATGTTGCCATTTGTCAAACTGGAAAGATTGACATTTGTTTATCTAGTAACATTACCATTTGTCAATCTTGTAACACTGCGATTTGTCAAAATATGCAGCTAAAAATCACTAGCACTATCTATTTTTTGCAATTAAAATTCAGTAATTAAGCATAGATTTCATTCATAGATTAAGCAGTCGTTCCTTATACAAACAGTTCAACTCGACAGCTGAACCGACCAAACTTTTCCCCAATTGTTGCCAACCACGTACTGAAATAGCTAGTTCAACTATATATACTAGCTAATTTTAAGTACATTGTACAGTTCCACCACATCTATAGTCAGATGACCTGAACAAAATAGCCCCTAAATACTACTACTACGGAGGGGCTTTGTACTACTTCCGGCAGCCTCTCCTCTGCCGAGCACGCTCAGTAAGAGGCAAAGGAGGAGGAGCCTAACGACGAGCTGGGAAACTACAATACGGTGCCTGCCGCTGCTGCACCTTCAGCGACGCTCACCTCGAACGCCCTCTGCCGCTCCAGACGACCCCTCTCGAAGTGGTGGTTCTCCTCGTAGATCTCCTAATTCCTCACCTCTGAGGCGGCTTGTGCCGCGGCCACGGCAGCGGTAAGGCCCTTTGCGTGCTCGACGAGGCGCTCCTCCTCCTCCCGCAGGAACTCGGTGTAGCATGCAAGGTCGCTGACGCACGTGCGGGCCTCTACCTCTGCCTCCCGCCTTCGGGCGGTGGAGGCGGAGCGGGTGATGACCTCGGCGGTCGACAGTGGGCTGGCGGCCACGGCGGCCGACGATGGGGTGGCGGCCATGACCACCACCTCCCGCCTTCGGGCCGCTGTGGCGGAGCGGTGATGGCCACGGTGGCCGGCAGTGGGGTGGCGGCCACGACGGCCACCTCCCGCCTTCGGGCCATGGCGGCGGAGCAGGCGATGGCCCTGGCTTTCGACGGTGGTGTGGCGGCAGCGGCGGCCGGCAACAGCTGCCGACGGGCAGCGGCGGCGGAGCGTGTGGTGGGTATTCCGCGCACACCCAACAGGGACGCCACGCGCACTACACTACGTCGGGGACTGCGCCGCTGGTGTAGCCTCCCAGCTGGAGCTGTCCTCTGATGATGGCAGAGTGGCTGATCGATGATGACGGACCGGTGCCATTAGCGATTGTGGGAGAAGCAGACAAGATAAGCTACAGGGAGGGAGGGGAAAATGCGACGCAGGACTCGCCGGCCGTGAGGGTTTATATAGCAGGCCGGTAAGCATTGTTATTTTGGGGGATTTCACCGAGTCGGGCGGGAAGCTTGCGCGGGAACCTGCGAGGTTGTGTGGGAACAGGCTCACCGACGATTCATTGGCGCCACTTCGAGCCATCGTTTGGCCAAAAGAACGCCCCCGCGCGCTGCGCAAGCTTGCGCTGTAAGCCGTCTGCGGCAGTGGGGTGACAAGACGTGCGAGAGGAGGACGAAAGGCCACATACACATACGGTTAATAAAAAAAATGTTTGCAATTTAATTACCTACTATACCCCCTTCCTGGTTTATAAGTAGGATTTAACTAATAAAATAGGAATGCATGTCGCCAAAGATTATATAGTTGGATTCGTATTTGAACATAGTTTTTATTATATAATTTTTATAACATGCATTAACATTTTGTTGGTCAAATTTAATGGCAACGTATGGCACAGAATATAAAGGGGACGACCAAGATGGAGGTAGTAGCACACGGCCGCTCTCTACGCAGCGACACAACTGTCAGCAGGCTTGTAGGCGGCCATTTCCTGCGTGTTCAACTGCTCTATGCGTGTGGTTGCTTGCAGTTGAGGCAGCCGCGGCGCGCTCTGCTCGCGTCCCACCGTGTGCGCTCTGCTCTCGCGTCCCTCCGGGTGCTCTGCCCTCATTCCTCCATGCACACTGCCAGTGTTTGGGGCCGGCATAGGATCACGCATGTTCGTGTGCATGCGGTTGCGCCGGGCGCGGCACGACGATGCAGTTACCCGCTGCAAAAACTGCCATGCGGACGCGCCGACAATCCAGGCCGCCCGCCACCCTTTTATTCTTGCGGCCATTTACCTTCATCTCTCGTGTCACACGACACAATAAGTACACCGACGATGACACATACAGAGAGGACATCCAGCGGTTCCAATGGCGCTCCCCGTGGCTCCAATGGCGCTCCCAGCGGCCGACGACGACAACGGTGGGCAGTTCACCACGCATCACGTAATGGACACCCACGTGAGGGGGAAGGCCCTCTCAGTGGTGTACATGAATGATCCGGTTTTGGTGGAGAGCTCCATCCACACTATGGAGCAGTTCCTTGCCGAGGACAAGTACCAAGTGGTCGGCTTCGACCTCGAGTACACCATCGATCATGCCGGGCACGATCAGAAGGTTGCCATCACCCAGTTGTGCGTGCGACATGACATCCTTGTCTACCAGTACCACCTGGCCACAAGGCCTTGCGAGCATTTCTCCAGGTTTATCAACAGCTCCGACTACAGTTTCGCTACGGTGGACACCACCAACGATCTAAAAGTGCTGAAGGTTTCGGGCTTGAAATGCCCGAATCTTGTCAACATCCAGCACCATTACAAGGTATGGGGTAGCGACAACAATAAACTGAACTCCCTGGTTGACCTTGCCTCGGCCATCATCGACCCCTACTACATGAAGATGAAGGATGAGAGCAAGAAGGAAAAGATCGCCTGGCACAATGTTTGGCATGAGAGACTGGATGAACAACACGTCAAGTACACGGCCAAGGATGCATACACAAGCTACGAGATGTACATGCGGATCATTGACATGAGGAAGTGTCTTGTTCCTGCCCCATACGAGGGATCGAGCCACAGAGTAGTGGCGGGAGCATCACAAGAAGTAGATGACTAGACGGTCGTTTCTCCTACTTTAGAATGCATGCAGTATATTGAGGTGTGTGCGAATGATCTGTATAGTCACTTATGTAATTAGATGTTTATTTCAGTTATATATATATATATATGTTATTCTTCTGTAGACAGAGCAAATCACACGGCTTATTAGCAGCAATCGTCTGTGTTATTATTGGTCTTCGCACACATTTCTGATTACGGACCTGTTTGCCGCGTATCACACACATCTTGTTCAGTTGAACCATTTCCATTGTGTTGCCTAATCACACGCAGTTCATCCAAGTGAACTGTATGCTGTATATTGCACACACCCTCATCTGGCTGCCCGTTTCTGTTGTTCTGCATCTTCACAAACAGTTCTTCTGGATTAACAATTTGCCACTCATCGCACACGTAAATCTAATATGAACCGTGTTTGATGTCGCCGCCATCGCAAATGTTTTGCACCTTTTTTGATGGTTTTTTACACCACCGTTTGTGATTATTACATCGCACACAGTTTCATCGAAGGGTCTCTGATTCGACTGTCGCGTTTGGACCATCCTACAGTAGTGCGGCAAGCTCCTCAGTCAGCTTAGTCACTTGTCGATCAAGGTCAGTCCTGGCAGCGGATGCGGCAGCAAGATCATCAGTGAGTTTCTTCAGTTGAACAACATAATCAGTTGTAAGGACGTCTAGGGCAGCTTTGTGCTTGTCTTCCAACTCCTTGGTGCGTTGCTGCACGAGGGCTTCCAGGTCCTCATCTTTGGCACGAAGGGTGGCTCCAAGCTTCTCCTCCCGGAGAGAAATCTCTTGCTCTCTGGCGTCCAGACATGCCCGGCGATCCGCCAGGTGCACTTCACGGGCTATGACATCGTCCCTCATCATCAGGATCGCCTCCTGCTGCCTCATAAGTACCTGGAACTGCTTGCCGTGCCATTCACGCAGCTCCAGGCACTTGTCCTTCAACTTCTGTTCCACTTTGTTGGCGGTCTCACGTTGCTCTTTGAGCGCCTGCCACTTCTGGTCGTGACGGGCCTGCATTTCTTTGATGCCCGCCGCCACAGACTCCAGGAAGGACAAATCCATTGCAACGGCAACATAATCACCTGACTCTCCAACCCCTTGATGCAGCGACGCCAGGATTCGATGGAGCTCTTCATCAAGCTCCGCGTTCATCGAAGCTGACGGGCTGGGGGCTCCAATCTTGGGCTGCACCAACACCATCGCCAACTGGCTTGAGGGGGATGGCGAGGTCCCCACCATGGGCCCAAAAGAGGGAAGGGGATCCATGGTTCGGAGGGGAATCTTCCCCTCGACCACCACTCCCACCTCTGGGGCACTTTCAGAAGTATGTTCCGCCACCGTGAAAGGATCTTGAACACTCCCGGCAACGGATCCCTGTCCCTCCACGGTGGCGATCTCGGCGGCCTCGTCCGCGGCAGCTCTCCCTATGTTGGCCACCTCTTCCAGCAGTTCTAGCTCTTCGGCCTGGAGGACTGCAGATGAAAGGACAAGCAAATGGCAAGAAAAGGCAGAAGTTTTAGATTACAGGGATAAAGGGAGAGGGGATACATAAGAGAAAGAAGGAGAAGAGTGGAAATTAAGTACCCGGAGAAGCCTGCCGGGCAGGGGCCTCAGCTTCACCGACAGCATCAGTTGCCGGGCCATGAACTCCACCCCCTGCCGTGGCAGCCACGACGACGCTTTGTGCGGGCTCATCCACGGAGGGTCTCGCTAGGGGTCCTTTGGCTGGGTCAGCGGGAGGAACGTACCCTTCCAGGGAGGGCTCATCCAGTGTGGTCTTGCCGCCTCCTCCAGCTGGATGGGTGGGAAGTTCGTCTCCGTTGCCCCTAGTAGAAGGAACGAGCCCTCCACTTTCAGGCCAGGGGCTGGGCTGGGGGCTCGGTGCGGGATCCTCCATATGACTCCCCACCAAACCCAAGCTCTCCACAGTCTTCGGTGACCCAGCATGCTGGAGCGTCTTCGACCGATGGATGAGGGTCTCCGTTTCCTCCTCCTCCCTACCAACGACAGCAAAACAAAAGGTCAGCCAGCAAAGACAATAAAGTATACTAAAGTTATCACGGAGAGGGAAATCTTCCTTACTCCTCATCAATGAGCATGGAGCTCAAATCAAATTCCATGGGTGGTGGGGATGCTCTGCCTCTCTTCTGGGATGGAGGGGCGGAGCTTTCCGGCAGCCCCAAACCCTGCTGGAGCACTGGGGGCTCTAATGAAGATGAGCTCTGCGAAGAGCTCAAGCCAGAATGAGAGCTGGAATCACCCTCCATATCCACTGATTGCTTGGCGGGAAAAGCTTTGATCCTGGCAAGGCGAGGAGACTGGTGGCACACCACGTCTGGCTTGGTATTTCTGGTGGTGGTATTCTTCACCTTCTTGGCGGCAGGCGCTAGATTTGGGACCGCCGTTCCCCGGTTAGCAGCACGCCTGCGGGGACGCTGATCCAAAATCGGCTCAGGGGCTTGAGGACCAGCCGCGAGCCACTCCGCTTCGGGCTCCACTGCCTCAGCAGCCTCCTCCTCCTTTTGGAGTTCTGCTACTGCGGTAGCTAGAGCCTCAAGCCCGGAAAACTCTTCCCCGGCAAGATCTTCCCCAGCAACCTCTTCCGTGGCCTGCGCCTCGCTACCACCATGAGAGGAACTCTCGTCCTCAGCTTTTCCCTTCCCGACCTTTGCAGCCCTTGCCATTGCAGCAATTCAGGAAGCTTTGTCCTCCTCAATCCTCCTCTTGATAAACGTTGCCTCCACGGTGGAGGTGTGTTTGTACACGTTGGTCTCCACTCTGACAGCCCTCTCCGCCAGGGCGTTGGACCATTCAAATTCTTCGTCAAGAGTGGGCAACCGCCAATCACTTGCCATCCCATGAGCGTTGCAATCCAGCGTCCACTTCAAGATCTGGTCCCGGGCCGAATTGACATTCAGAGGGATAACGGTTGCCGGGAGCTTGAACAGCTCGAAGCGGCCAAACAGCTGGTCACACAACCAGGCATGGCCATAAACAGACAAGTTATTGGCCAAACCTGGAAGCAATCTCATCCTGTCTACAGCATCACCATATAACCAGGCGGGTCTGTCACTCTTCTGCAGTGGCGAGATGCGACGAAGTAGAAAATCTGCCCCCACGTGCTAAATGGTTATTCCGGCATCCTTCAGGTGGGTGGTCATGTTTATTGCCGAGCGAAGCCTATCATTGGTGAGGCCGAATGCGCTTCATCCCTTGCTGCGCTCGACACACACTATTTGTACTTCGCAGAACTCTAGGGCTTCGATATCCTGAATCCAGCACCAGTCTCCTCTCCACTCATCCCACCTCTTGCGCTACAGACCAGGGATATAATCCAAGGACTTCCTTGCCCCCGTGGCATCCAGCTGATGTTCCCAGAGCAGTGAGTTTTGTTCTCCACCCGCGGGACAAAGTAATGCATGAACATATCAACATTGGGGGCGACTCCAACAAAATTCTCACACAAATGAGCAAAGATGGCCATGGTCGCCATTGCATTTGGCGTGAAATCCAGGAGGTGGAATCCATAAATCGTCATCTTCGCCTCAAAGAAATCAGAAAAAGGGGGGCAGAGGCCGCAGATGAAATATGCGCAGAAGAATCGGTATGAATTTGGCGGATCTTCTTCCCCCCTCTGCCAAAACATTGGGCGCGCCGTGCCCATTCGGGACTTCCCTCCCCCACAGGTACCCGTACCTTGCCTACAGAACCGGGCCGTCCAGGTTCGACGGAAAGAAGACGATGTCTTCCCTCCGCTTCCTGTCCAGCTCCGCCGCCCTCTAGCTTCCCTCGGTAACCACCTCCTTCACCGCGGTCGTCTGCTTCCCTTTTGCTGTAGTTTTCTTCCCCATTCCCGTGGACGCCGGTGCGAACGGGGGAAGGAATCAGGTGGGGGAACGGCAGCAGGCGAGGGAGAGAAAGGAGGGGCGGTTGTTTGGCTTGCAGAGGAAGATGATGGGAGGCCAGGACAGGCGACAAGTGAACCGTGCCGTTCCGCATTTTCCTATCTTAAGGGGAAAAGGCATGGAGCGGGGACGCGATGCTCTAGAAGTTACCGTTTTACATTAACTGCAACAATCCCACGACCCCACGACTCGCAGTAATTGTGCGAAATGGACGTTGGATTGACTGGTCATCATGACGAACCATGATGCGAGCAGCCCTTTTTAGCCACGTGTCCGTGCACTGGTTTGGGGCCTAACCCAACGTGCCCAGCAACACTTATGGCTTAGGCCCGGGGGCTTATGTCGGGGAACACAGACAGGGGTATATGTTTTCCCCTGAATGTGCACAGACGGCAAGCCAATAGGCTTGAAGACAAGATTACAAGACCAAGATCAGACCAAACAAGGAGGATCAATTCCTTTGAAGGAACCAAGTGCAAGTCGAGAAGGCCAAGGTGAGCCAGAGGAACGAGGCATCACTAAAGGAAGGACCTACCTTGCCGAGCAGGCGAGCCTGGCAGGGTTGCGTTTTGCCTTGGAAGCAAGCTCCAGATCATCCCGGCAAGCCTGCCGGGGCTGGCGGAGGCAAGCCACCCCCCCCACTCCACCTCACAAGCGACGCAAGTCAGTAATCAAAGTGGTGTCGAGCTCCAAGGTGACTAAGTGGCTGCTTTCTGCCACATGGCAGCCACTTCCTACAGCAAACACCTCCATATGACACCCGTCCTGAGACGTGTCAAGAGAGCAGGCGCGAAGCTGGCAAAACAGCTCGGCAGGGCCTACCGGGCGAGCTGTGATGTGACACTGAGTAGTGCATTTAATGCGCTCTGTCAGCCTGCACAGTTAGATATGATAGCACTGTTAGCTATCTAATCAGTATGCAAAGACTGATTTTCCACTGTGGAGACCCCTTAACCTATAAAAGGAGGCCCATGGCGACCGTAGAAAGGGTTGGACGTTCGATATCCATACGCGCGTAGCCACTCTCGCCCCCAGAGCGACCTTGCTGGGCGAGTGTGCTACGTTCACCACCATTATGCACCATCAATCCACCAAACCAGGAGTAGGGTTTTACGCCTCACGGCGGCCCGAACCTGGGTAAAGACTGCCCGTGTGATCTCTGCCATGCTGCGCGACGCTTCTCCGCTCTTTGTGCAACGTGCCCATCCCCCCGTCGAACCAAAAGGGGCTCATGGCCACATAGGTTTGGGAACACAAGTGAATATATAGGCAAAAGAATTAGGTTAGGAGGGTCACGGGGGGCCCACAAGGCAGGGGGCGTGCCCTACCCCCCTGGGCACGCCCTCCACCCTTGTGGCCGCCTCGTGGCTCCTCCGACTTCATCTCCAAATCACTTGGGTGTCTTCTGGTCCAAGAAAAATCATCGCAAAGATTTTATTCTGTTTGGACTCCGTTTGGTATTCCGTCTCCATGAAGCTAAAAAACAAGGAAAAACAGAAATTGACACTAGGCTCTAGGTTAATAGGTTAGTCCCAATAATAATATAAAATAGCATATTAATGCATATAAAACATCCAAAACGGATAATATAATAGCATGAAACAATAAAAAATTATAGATACATTGGAGATGTATCAATCATCATACTCTATTCCACTCATATTGCATGTCCATGGCTTGCGCTCATGTATTGCGTGGGGGTTAAAGCATGAACCAATTGCTCGGCTTGTCATCAGGGTCGTGCATGATAAATACTTTGTGTTAAGAAGATGGAGCATGACAAACTATATGATTTTGTGAGCATAACGTTCTTTAGCATTGATATTTCGACAGACATGATTGTTTGTTGGGATCCTGAGTATTAATGTCTTTATGTCAAATTATAGACTATTGCTTTGAATCACTGTTGTCTTAATATTCATGCCATGACTAGATTGTATGATTAAGATTATGCTAGGTAGCATTCCACATCAAAAAATATCTTTTTTATCATTTACCTACTTGAGGACGAGCAGGAATTAAGCTTGGGGATGATGATACGTCTTCGTCACATCTATAATTTTTGATTGTTCCATTCCAATGTTAAACAACTTTCACATACTTTCGGCAACAATTTATACGATTTATGGGACTAACATATTGATCCAGTGCCTAGTGCCAGTTCGTGTTTGTTGCATGTTTTTGTTTCATAGAATATCCATATCAAACGAAGTCCAAATGTTATAAAAATTTACGGAGATTTATGTTGGAATATATGTGAATTTTTGGAAGAAGAGTCAACGCAAGACGGTGCTCGAGGGGCCCACTAGGCACTAGGGCGCGCCAGGGGGGCCCAGTCATGCCCTGATGGGTAGTGGGCACCTCGTAAGGCGGTTGCTGCCCTTTTTTCGCCGCAAGAAAGATAATTTAAGGATAAAAATCCCTCAAAATTTCGGCCCAATTTGAGTTGTGGATCTCGGGGAATTTAAGAAATGGTTTTCGGCCAGGAAACAGGAACACGAAACAGAAGATAACCGAGAGAGAGATCCATTCTAGGAGGGGCGCCCGCACCTCCATGGCCGCCATGGCGGCCATGAACCAGAGGGGGAACTCTCCTCCCATCTAAGGGGGATGGCAAGGAAGAAGAAGAAGGAGGGCGCTCTCTCCCCATCTCTATCGGTGGCGCCGGAGTGCCGCCGGGGCAATCATCGTGACGGCGATCTACACCAATAACTTCGCCGCTGTCACCACCAACTCTCTCCCCCTCTATTCAGCGGTGTAACACCTCTTCTCCCCACTGTAATCTCTACTTAAACATGGTGCTTAATGCAACATATTATTATCCAATGATGTGTTGCCATCCTATGATGTTTGAGTGGATCTATTTTGTCCATATGTTGATTGATGATTGTGATTGGTTTGAGCTGTATATTTTATTTTGGAGCTGTCCTATGGTGCCCTCCGTGTCGTGCAAGCATGAGGGATTCCCGTTGTAGGGTGTTGCAATACGCTCATGATTCGCTTATGGTGGGTGGCATTAGTGACTGAAACACATACCCGAGTCAGGGAGTTGTTGCGTATGGGATAAAGAGGACTTGATATTTAATGCGATGCTTGGGTTTTACCTTAATGAGCTTTGGTAGTTGCGAATGCTTGCTAGAGTTCCAATCATAAGTGCATATGATCCAAGTACGAAAAGTATGTTAGCTCATGCATCTCCCTCATATCAAATTGCAATAATGATTACTGGTCTAGTTATCGACTGCCTAGGGACAAAATACTTCTCTTGTGCTTGATACGTCCCCAACATATCTATAATTTTTGCTTGTTCCATGTTGTTATATTACCATTCTTGGATCTTTTACAATCATTTTATAGCAACATTATATCATTTTTTGGGACTAACCTATTGACATAGCGCCCAGTGCCCGTTGTTCTTTTTTGCTTGTTTTTTACTTCGCAGAAAATCAATACCAAACGGAGTCCAAATGCAGTGAAACTTTTTGGAGATTTTTTCTGGACCAGAAGACACCTGTTGGGCCAAAGAAGTACCAGAGGGGGGCTTCGTGGGGGGCACAACCCACCTGGGCGCGCCTGGGGGTGTAGGCACGCCCTAGTTGGTTGTGCCCACCTCGGAAGCCAACCGCACCGCCTCTTTACTCTATAAATACCCCGAAAATCCATAAACCCTAGGTGAGTCGACAAAACACAATTCCAGCCGCCGCAAGTTCCAGAACCACCTGATTGAATCTAGACACCATCACGGAGGGGTTCATCATCCTCATTGGTGCCTCTCCGATGATGTGTGAGTAGTTCATTGTAGACCTACGGGTCCGTAATTATTAGCTAGATGGCTTCCTCTCTCTCTCTTTTGATTCTCAATACAATGGTCTCTTGGAGATCTATTTGATGTAACTCTTTTTGCGGTGTGTTTGTTGGGATCCGATGAACTTTGAGTTTATGATCAGATCTATTTTATCCATGAAAGTTATTTGAGTCTTCTTTTGATCTCTTATATGCATGATTACTTATAGCCTCGTATTTCTTCTTAGAATCGTTGGTTTAGTTAGGCCGACTAGATCGATTTTTCTTGCCATGGGAGGAGGTGCTTTGTGATGGGTTCGGTCATGCGGTGTTCATTCCCAGTGACAGAAGGGGCAGCAAGACACGTATTGATCGTTGCCATTAAGGATAACAAGATGGGGTCTATTCCTACATGAATAGATCCTCTCTACATCATTTCATCATTCTTATTGCGTTACTCCATTTCTCCAAGAACTTAATACACTAGATGCATGCTGGATAGCGGTTGATGTGTGGAGTAATAGTAGTAGATGCAGGCAGGAGTCGGTCTACTAATCTTGGACATGATGCCTATACAATGATCATTGCCTGGATATCGTCATAATTATTTGAAGTTCTATGAATTGCCCAACAGTAATTTTTTTACCCACCATATGCTATTTTTCTCGAAAGAAGCCACTAGTGAAATCTACGACCCCCGGGTCTATTCTTCATCATATTTGCTTTCCGATCTATTATTTGCCACTTTTATTTTGAGATCTATATTTCCAAAAACCCAAAAATACCTCGCTGGACTTTTCTATTACTTATTTTATTTCGTGTTTTATCGATATCTATTTATCCAATCTACCACAAATTTATCTATCTTTTTACCGTAGAGGGATTGACAACCCCTCTTACGCGTCCGATTGCAAGTATTTGTTCTTTGTGTGCAGGTACCGTTTACATAGTGTTGCTTGGTTCTCCTACTGGATTGATACCTTGGTTTAATAACTGAGGGAAATACCTACCATAGCTGTGCTGCATCATCCCTTCCTCTTTGGGAAAATACCGACATAGTTCAAGCGACATCAGTGCTATAAAAATCTTTCTACTAAACAACTAAATATTATTACCTCACAAAGTACTCCTAGTATTATTCTTTTAAAATGGTTATAGCATCACACCTACAAAAATTGTTTCATACTTGTTCTAGGTAAAGCGAACGTTAAGCATGCGTAGAGTTGTGTCGGTGGTCCATAGAACTTGAAGGGAATATAAATCCTACCTTTAGATCGTCGTTTGGTTCGACACTCTTATTTATCGAAAAAGCTACAATTGATCCCCTATACTTGTGGGTTATCAGCGGGTCAGTAGCCGGTTTCCAAAATGCCGGCTCACAAAGACATTTCCCAGGTTTCGTCTTCCAGGGGCCAGCGCATCTAACTCCGGTTTTCAGGGGAACGGTGGTGGCAATAATCAATGTTTTGGCCAAGGCGGTTAACATCAGGGAAATCAATCTAGGTGTCATAGTAATCCTAAACAGTTGAATGGCGGGCAATACCATGTCTTCACAACCAGTACTTGCAAGCTTTACCCCAAGCTCCACAAGCGAGCCGTCAACATGGTTGAGCCGTCTGTCCCCGAGTACTTGAACTGGTCCGAGAAGCGGGTTACCTGGAGCAAAGAGGATCATCCTCCCCGGATTGATAACCCGGGTTGTCTCGCTTTGGTAGTGGCACCACAAGTTGGTCGATAAAAGCTCACGAAAGTCCTAATGGATGGCGGAAGCAGCATCAACATTTTGTACTATGATACCTTCAAGCGAATAAATCTATCCGAAAAACAACTACATCCCTCTTCAACGGTATTTCACGGGATCATCCCCAGGAAATCATCATATCCTATTGGATGGATTAAGCTGGAAGTTACTTTTGGTAAAGTGTATAACTTTAGGTCGGAATTCGTTTGAGGTGGTCAAAATCAAAAGCTCATATAATGCCCTTTTTGGCAGGCCGACTTATGCTCGCTTTATGGCGCGGTCCTGCTATGTCCATCTGACACTCAAAATGCCTGGACCAGAGGGTACCATCACTGTTGATGGTGACAAGAAAATCACGCTCAAGTGTGAGGAAAGGGACGCGACCTATGCTGAGTCGGCTTGTGTAGCCGAGGAGTTGAAATTTTATATAGCCAATGTTGACCCGGCAGATATGACGTCCCTGAAGAAGCCCATCACCTAGTCTAATCCCCCACTCAAATTCAGGTCGGCTGAGAGCATGAAGTAGGTTGACTTCACCCCTGGTGATTCATCCCTGCAGTTTACTATCGGGACTGGCATGGATCCCAAATAGGAAAGCACGCTCATTGAGTTCACCCATGAGAATTGGGACATTTTTGCATGGAAACCTTCTAACATGCCTGGTGTACCGAGAGAACTCACTGAGCACCATCTTCATGTAGATACTAAGATGAAACCTGTCAGACAATACCTCTGTCGTTTTAATGAGGAGAGACACAAGGCTATTGATGAAGAAGTAGCTCGACTCCTTGTAGCTGGATTCATTGCTGAAGTTTTTCATCCTGAGTGGTTGGCAAACCCAGTGCTTGTTTTGAAGAAAAACGGGAACTCGAGAATGTGTGTTGATTACACACATCTCAACAAGGCTTGTCCTAAGGACCCGTTTGCTCTTCCTCGCATTGATTAGATTATTGATTCCACCGCTAGCTGTGAGTGCTTATGTTTCCTGGATGCCTAATCTGGATATCATCAAATCAAGATGCCATGGAAGATCAGGAGAAGACAGCCTTTATAACACCCTCTGGGACCTTCTGTTATGTCTACATGCCCTTTGGGTTGAAAAGTGCTGGAGCTACTTATCAACATTGCATACAAAATTGTCTACACATACAGATTGAACACAATGTTCACGTTTACATCGACGATATCATAGTCAAGTCTCAGAAGAAGGATACCCCGCTTGACGATTTAAAAGAGATGTTGGAAAATCTTCGTGTCTACAAGATGAAGCTCAATCCGGCTAAATGTCTTTTTGGAGTTCCAGCAGGTAAACTGTTGGGTTTGCTAATCTCAGAGCAACGCATTGAGGCCAACCCAGATGAAATCAAGGCTGTCACGATGCTCGCCAAGCCAGCCAACATCAACGACGTCCAGCGAGTGGCGAGTCATGTTGCCGCATTGAGAAGATTTATAAGATGACTGGGCGAGCAGGTGATCCCTTTGTACCAGTTGTTTAAAAAGACAAACAATTTCATCTGGAACAACACCGCGAACAAGGCTTTCGAGTCTCTCAAGCAATAGTTGTCTGCGGCGCCAATCCTTGCTGCTCCCCAAGACAAAGAGCCTATGCTCCTGTACATCGCCGCTAATAATAAAGCGGTGAGTGTGGCAGTGGTTGTGGAATGCAAGGAGGAAGGGAAGGAATATCCAGTTCGGAGGCTAGTTTATTATGACAGCGATTTTCTGACCGAGCCAAAACAGCGGTATCCACATTGGCAGAAACTGGTGTTTGCTGTCTTCATGGCTAGTCACAAACTCAAGCACTATTTTAGGGGCATCCTATAACCATGGTAAGATCGTCTCCTTTGGGAGACATCATCCAAAATAGGGAGGCCACAGGCCCGGTTGCTAAGTGGGCGATTGAGCTTGGTCTGCGTCATCTGAAGTATGCGCCTCGGATGGCTATCAAATCTCAGCCCTGCTGGATTTCATCTATAACTGGACTGAATTGCAAGCCACCGAGGAGAAGCTGGATAATACATAATGGACAATACATTTTGATGGTTCTAGGCAGTTAGAAGGCTCGGGGGCTGGAGTGATCATATCTTTCCCACGACATGATAAATTTTGTTATGTTTCGAGGGTCATGTTTCCCTGTACTGACAATGCAGCTGAGTATGAGGGTATGCTTCAAGGGCTCCGTATGGCTAAGGAGATGAACCTCAGCCGGCTCAGGTGCTTGGGTGACTCTGATTTGGTCTCTCAGCAGGTCTCTGGGAAATGGGATTCTAAAGATCCCCTAATGGTGGCTTATGGACATGTTGTGACGGTCGTTGCAGGCCACATCAAGAGTTATCAGGTCAATCATATCGATCACCTGCTCATTGAGGCCGGTGATGCTTTATCATGTTTGGGCTCTCAGCATAAGCCGGTTCCACCCAACGTTTTCCTTGATGTTCTCCATAATCCTTCTGTCAAGTGGTCGTCCGAGGAAGACATTGTTATTCCTGACCTGGAAGCGTAGTTGGTCGCTGCTGTTCATGCTCTACCAGTCTGGACAGTACCTTATATATAGCTTATCTTGAGCATAGCAAACTCTGTGAAGAGGAAATCATCGCCTGACAGGTCATCAGGTGATCCAAGTCCATGACTATTGTTAATGGCGATCTACACAGGAGAGGCGTTTTTCAGCGTTGCATTTCTCCTAAGGAGGGTCATGAAATTCTCAACGAGATTCATTATGGTGAGTTTGGACATCATGATGGCTCAAGATGCTTGGTGGTTAAAGCTTTTCGACATGGTTTTTACTAGCTCACAGCTCACAGAGATGCCGAAGATATCGTACGAAAGTGCAATGGTTGCCAAAAATTCGCATGCCAAGCTCACATGCCGGCTCAAGAGTTACGGATGATTCCATTAACCTCGCCGCTCGCAGTCTAGGGGCTAGATATGGTTGGTCCTTTCAAGCCGTCTAAGGATAAGAACAAACATCTTTTGGTCGTAATTGACAAGTTCACCAAGTGGGTTCAAGGAGAACCAATCAGTAATTGTGATGCAGCAGTTGTAGTCAAATTTTTAAAAAACTTGATCTTTTGCTTTTGATATCCACACAGTATCATTACTAGTAACGACACTAATCTGTCCGAGGGAGCTATGGAACAGTTCTGCCAGCACGAACATATCCGGCTTGATCTAGCTTTAGTTGCACATCCACAGTCTAATGGACAAGCAGAACGTGCTAATCGGGAGTTGTTGCGAGGAATCAAGCCAAGACTTATGGTCCCATTTGAACTTACTATTGGATGCTGGGTTGAAGAGTTACCGGCTATGTTATGAAGCATTCGGACTACCACTACTGCAGGATGCTGCTAACGCGACACTACAATCAGAGACCCTTTGACAAAACCATGTGTGATGCATTAATCACAAACGGTGATGTAAAAAAACCATCAAAAAAGATGCAAAACATTTAAGATGGTGGATACATCAAACATGGTTCATATTCTAATTCCGTGTGCGATGCGTGACATACGGTTAATCCATAAGAACTATTTGCGATGAGACAGAACAACATAAATGGGCAGCTATATCATTGTGTGTGCAATACACGGCATACAGTTTGCTCGGATGAACTGTTTGCTATTAGGGAATGCAATAGAAATGGTCAGCCAGATCAGGGTGTGTGCGATTTATGGCATAAGGTTCACTCGGACGAACTGTTTTCGATTAGGAACACAACAGAAACGGTTCAGTTTAACAAGATGCGTGTGATATGCGGCATACAATTCACATAGTTGAATTGTTTGCTATGAGCCAAAAGAACACGAATGACTCGTGTAAACAAGATGTGTGTGATACGCGGCAAACAGCCCACTCGGATGAACTGTTTGCGATGAGAAAATATAACACAGACGGTTACTAGAGTTAATTCATGTGCGATTCTGTGTGTAGTAAAAACTTTGAAAAATGCATACTAGTTGATTGCGATGGCTAGGAGTATCACACACGATGTGTGTGCGAGTACTCGTGTGCGATGATTAGTAAGTTACACATACGTTTCTTTATGTTAACATGTGTTGGGTTGTGTGCTCCACTTAGTCTTCCTGCGCTCCAGTGAAGGCTTCCCGCGCTCCAGCGAAGGCTTCCCGCGCTCCATACGGCTGAATTGTAAAATCCCCAATCCCCTAGCCAGATGATAGCAATAAATAACCATAGCAATGGCCGCCGGTGGTGACTCGCTACTGATCCACTTGCTAGCTAGTTACCCACACATACCGACATACCCCCAATGGTCGACGACAAGATGGAGTTGCGCGAGGGGAATGGGAGCCGGAGATCATAGTTTAGGTTAATTAATTATACCTCCAGAGCCGGATGATTCCAGCTCTGGAGGTATAATTAATTAACATAGTCTAAGATGAAATAACTAAAGCTTCCCCAACTGCTAGCGGAGCGCGCGCGGAGGGACGCGACCTGAGCTAGCCTTGGCACCTAAACGGCGAGCAGAGCACACTGAGGGACGCGACCCGAGGGCGCCCAAACAGCAAGTAGAGTGCGTGGAGGCACGCCAGCAGAGCGCGCCACAGCCGCCTAAACGGCGAGCAAGCACATGCATAATAATTGCATATAGCAGATGAACATAGCCGGGAATAGCTGTCCAACAATATTATTTTCGATGACATGCATTAATATATTCTTTGTTAAATCTAAGGTGAAAGTTTGGTACTACAAAATACGAAGGGGCCAATAAACCATGACAGAGGTAGTACCAATATGAACACAGACAGCCAGTGCAGAAATTATTGACGTTATACATGTGTCCCGCAATCCACGCCAATGGTTACCACCTCTTCCCACATCGGTTTTGGGCGTTGCCGCATGTGGCATTTTTAATTATCCTGAATATGTAAGATAATTATTAACCGTTGCCATTGTAAATTTGCCTCAATGGCGAGCAGAGCCTGCGTAGGGACGCCAGAGCGGAGCACCCCGCGGCAGCCTCAATGGCGAGCAAAACGCGCGGACGGACACGAGCAGAGCGCGCCGCGGTTGCCTCAACGACGAGCAGAGCGCGCCGCGGCCGCCTCACTGGCGAGCAACCACACCTGCATATTGCAATTCTGGTCAACCTTCTGGCACCCCGTGGGAGGTGCGATGGCGCATCCGTCGGACACGATGGTGTTATCTGGACCGTGTGTGATAGTGGGCAGACACGTACATGTACATCCAAGAACATGGGCCCACGTACGCCATCTGGGAACCGTTTCGGGCTTCCAATGCATGTGCGATGTGTGGCATACAGTTGATCCATAAAAACTGTTTGCGATGAGCCAGAACAACAGAAACGGGCAGCCATATGAAGGTGTGTTTCGGGGTTCGAGACCAGAACCATCAATAAATTTTGACCTTGTTTCTCGTCACATTCCAGATTACCAAGCAATAAGTAATTGCAAATTTGTTCACAACGATCAAACCTAAATGTGCTCACACTTAGCACCGGGCTATAAAAACTACCCACTCGAAAATTACTTCATAGTTCCTCTCCTCATCACCCACAAAACATGTCTTTCCTGTCTAGTCATTCCACCATGACTGGTAGGAGGAGTTTCGGGTTGACATTCAACCAGGGAGCAAAGACCAAGGTCGCGGAAGCACTAGAGAGGTCTCGCCGCTATGCGGCAGCCGCAGTAGAGATGTCCTGGTGCTACTTCTTGAGCTTGCATTGGTTTTTCCCTTGAAGAGGAAAGGGTGATGCAGCACAGTAGAGGTAAGTATTTCCCTCAGTTAAGAACCAAGGTATCAATCCAGTAGGAGAAGAACGCACAAATCACCAACACCCGCACAAATAATCAAACACTTGCACCCAACACGATAAAGGGGTTGTCAAGCCCTTCACGGTCAATTACAAAAGTGAGATGTGATAGAGAAAGATAAACAAAAGATAAAATATTTTTGGGTTTTTTGGTATATAGATCTGAAAATAAAAGATTGCAAAATAGTAGATCGGAATGTAATATGATGAAAAATAGACCCGGGGGCCATAGGTTTCACTAGAGGCTTCTCTCACGAAGGCATACGGTGGGTGAACAAATTGCTATCGATCAATTGATAGAAAAGCGCAAAGTTATGACGATATCCAAGGAAATGATTATGCATATAGGCATCACGTCTGTGTCAAGTAGACCGACTCCTGCCTGCATCTACTACTATTACTCCAGACATGGACCGCTATCCAGCATTCATCTAGAGTATTAAGTTCGTAAAGAACGGAGTAACGCCTTAAGTAAGATGACATGATGTAGAGGAATTAACTCAAGCAATATGATGAAAACCCCATCTTTTTATCCTCGATGGCAACAATGCAATACGTATCTCGCTACCCCTACTTTGTCACTGGGTGAAATCATGCAAGATTGAACCCAAAGCTAAGCACCTCTCCCATTGCAAGAAAAATCAATCTAGTTGGCCAAACCAAACCGATAATTCGAAGAGAAATACAATGATATTAAATCATGCATAAAAGAATTCAGAGAAGATTCAAATAATATTCATAGATAAGCTGATCATAAATCCACAATTCATCGGATCTCAACAAACACACCGCAAAAGAAGATTACATCGGATAGATCTCCAAGAACATCAAGGAGAACGTTCTATTGAGAATCAAAGAGAGAGAAGAAGCCTTCTAGCTACTAGCTATGGACCCGTAGGTCTGAGGTAAACTACCCATGCATCATCGGAAGGGCAATGGAGTTGATGTAGAAGCCCTCCATGATCGATTCCCCCTCCGGCAGGATGCCGGAAAAGGCCCCAAGATGGGATCTGATGGGAACCAAAGGTTGCGGCGGTGGAAAAGTGTTTTCGTGGATGCCTCTGGTGGTTCTGGAATATTTGTGAATATATAGGAGGAATAACTAGGTCAGGGGAGTCCCGAGGGGCCCACAAGGTAGGGGGCGCCCCCCTAGGGCACTCCCTCCACCCTTGTCACTGCCTCGTGGCTATTCTGACTTGGACGCCAAGTCCCCTGGGTGTCTTCTGGTCCAAGAAAAATCATCGTGAAGTCTTATTCCGTTTGGACTCCGTTTGGTATTCCTTTTCTGCGAGGCTCAAAAACATGGAAAAAACAGAAACTGGCACTGGGCTCTAGGTTAATAGGTTAGTCCCAAAAATAATATAAAATAGCATATTAATGCATATAAAACATCCAAAACAGATTATATAATAGCATGGAACAATCAAAAATTATAGATACGTTAGAGACGTATCACCTGGCGCGCCGCGGAGCCCTCGAATGAGCTCTCACCGGCACGCGAGGGCTCTCACAAGTTCACTCTCCGCGTCAGCGATCGCGACGAGCTGTCATTGCTGAAGTCCTTGGGCAGCGACGAGGACATCCTCGTTGGCCTAATTAAGCAACAGGAGCTGGTCAACAACTTGATGAAGTTGCTCGAGATTAGCGATGCCTCGGTTGAGAAGGCGACCGGCCTCGTCAAGCAACACATGGGCGACAATGCAAAGTGCCTCAAGGCACTTGCCAAGATGGAGCAGGAGGCCGCCGGCTGGAAAAAGCTGCATGAGCAGAGCAATTCCTCGGGGATGACGCTGAAAGCGGTCATCAAGAAACTGATGGGTGACTTGAAGAAGCTCCGGATCGAGCGCGAGGAGGAGGTGGAGGAATCCGTGGCTGCTGTCAAGCAAAGTTGTGAGGAATTGAAGAAGGAGCTGGAGGATGTCATTGCCCGGCGATCCATCGAGTAGTAGAGACAGTAGCGACCCAGGTCGTTGTCTGCGATTTCCTTCTTCTCTTGCCCCCGTGTCTTCCGGGCTTTACCGCATGTGGCATTTTAAATTATCCAGAATATGTAAGACAATTATTATCCGCGCCATTGTAAATTTGTCGTCATATTATCCATTGCCATGTTATTTGTCATCGTATTAGCCGTTGGCCTATGTGGCATTTTGAATTATCCAGAATACGAGTTGAAAACACGAACAAAGCAAATGCTAACATTGAGCGGGGCCATGAGATCACAAGAAAACACCCTCCATCCAGGTGCTTTAATTAACCGCGTGTTAAACAATGGCTCGGCCGCCATTAATGGAGAAGTTGTGAGCTAGGCGGGCGGCTGGTGGATGGTGGTCAAAGAGCTAGCTTCCTGGTGAGCGTGCGCGGCCTTGGCTTCTCGCACATGTCTCGTCGAGCCTGCGAGGTGGACACATCGCAAGCGTCCCGTCGAGTCTGCGCGGCGGACTGCTCGCATGTGTCCCATCGAGCCTGCACGGCGGACTTCTCTTGCTCGTCTCGTCTAATCAAATAGCTGCACGCACGCCACCGAGTATGGTTAAATTTTCACACAAAATACAAAGATGACCAATGAACGAGGACCGAGGTAGTAATATCCCATAAGAAAAGAGGGACGTGCGACCGCAATTAAATGGTTACGGGAACACACACGTTTCATATAATACTATCGTTTGCGATATTAACATGCCAGCTATTTGTTTCAATGAGACCTAAACATGCACCCAATGACACATGTATGATTTTCCACCCATTTTGCTTCACTGGAGCATGTGCTTGTAGTTTAGATTTGAATTATGGACTACATTAAATGCCTAGAAAACTCATTTAATATATAAAATGGCTAAACGAACCCTGAACAGTTTCAAATTTCAGCATGACACTCTTGTTATTCTATGTTGCCTGTAGAAAACAAAATACAAGGCGAGAAGAGGCAACGATTATCGTTTCGCCCACAAGAGGGGCATGTTTCCCTGCAGGAACCACGAGGGTTGTGAGAAGCTTTGGTTTGTAAGAGGCTTGTAATATAGCTTGGCCCAAATTGGACAACGTTTTTACCACGACATATATGTACCATGTCGTGACACCATGCCAAGTTTCATGATTTTTGGTGAGTTTTGGATTTACGGGGATTTAAAAATAGAGATTCGCAATGTTTGAGGCCGAGCCAAGACACCGAGATGGTTGAATTTTCATTCCCATTCCTTCCATGGGACCTAAACATGCAGCCCAAGGACACATGTATGATATTTCTAGCCATTTCGGTGCACTGGAGCATGTATTTGTAGTTTGGATTTGAATTATGGACATTAAATGCCTAGAAAACTCAATTAATGTGAAAAAAGTTCAAACGAACCCTGAATAATTCCAAAGTTCTGCGCGAATCTCCCGTTGTTCCATGTTGCATGTAGAAGAAAATGCAAGGCGAGAAGAGGGAGTGATTATCGTTTCGCCCACAAGGGTTCACGTTTCCCTATCGAACCATGAGGGTTCTTGAGAGAGGCTCCGGTTTGTAAGAGGTTTGTAATAAATCTTGGCCCAAATTGGACAATTTTTTTACCATGACATATATGTGCCATGACGTGACACCATGCCAACTTTCATTATTTTCTGGTGAGTTTTGGATCTAAATGTTTGAGGACGAGGCAGGACACCAGTATGTTTGTAATTCATTACCATTCCTTGTATGGGACCTAAACATGCACCCAAGGACACATGTATGATTTTTCTAGCCATGCATCTTGGTGAACTGGAGCATGTATTTGTAGTTCAGATTTCAATTATGGACATTAAATGCCTAGAAAACTCAATTAATGTATAAAAAGGCCAAACAAATCGTAAATAATTTTAAATTTTAGCACGGATATCCTATAATTCCATGTTGCCTGTAGAAAAAAATTAAGGTGAAAAGAGGCGGTGATTATCGTTTCGCCCACAAGGGGGACACGTTTCCCTATCGGAACCACGAGGCTTCTTGAGAGAAGCTCCGGTTTGTAAGAGGCTTGTAATAAAACTTAACCAAAAATGGGAAAAAAATTCCACAACATTTATGTGCCATGTCATGACACCATGCCAAGTTTCACGATTTTCGGGTGAGTTTTGGATTTACCGAGATTTAAAAACTAAGATTCTCCATGTCCGAGGCCGAGCCAGACGCCGAGACAGTTGTAATTCATTCTCATTCTTTGCATGGGACCTAAACATGCATCCAAGGACACATGTATGATTTTTTTAGCCATTTTGGTGCAATAATTTGAATTATGCACATTAAATTAATGCTTATAAAACTTAATTATAATGTGTAAAAAAGGCCAAATGAACCCTGAATATTTAAAGCAGTTCTGGTCAACCGTCTGTCACCCGTGGGTAAGCACTATGCGCATGCGTCATGCTAGCTCACGCTTCCTTCTCTACTAAGTTTTCCATATTAATGTTGTTATATATCCAAACACGATACCGTTTCCCGCCGCTCCTCCCATCTGTTTCCCACCTCTTTTCCCATCGGTTACCCACTGCTAGTGTCAGTGCTCATAGAAGTCTAGGCGGCGACACACTGTTAATGTAAATATTGCACACAGTTTCTAAAAGCACAAACATGTGTGATATTAGGGAGTAGGTCCCATAGGGTGACCAGTGTGAAACACCTTAAAGGCAAGGAGGCAATTCTTATCACCAAGGGGCGGCTTCCCATCCGCTAACCTAGTCGAATAGAATGCAAAATTTAAGCATGTTGGGGTTGGAGTAGTCTAAGGATGGGTGACCCGGTGGGAAGTTGCATATCTCAAGCTTCATTTAAACGCCATGCTACGGTCATTATAGACATTTATCATCTAAATGTCACTATAGTGACCTGTCATGATGATTATATAAACCTTGGGATCCTTGTTTTGCTAATTTATAAAATATGTTTTTTTATTGGTTATTTTTTGTTCTCAAAAATCGAAGAATGATCGACATCTGTAGGCCCACACAAATTATCTCTTTGACCCAACGCACGAGAAGGGTTTCCCCTTTGCTCCGTGTGCTATGTTAGAGCAAAACAAGTTTTAGCACATGCGTTGGACGATACCCCCTACACCCCCACCGCCTCAATGTTGCGGAACCGACATCGTACGTCTTTAACCTGGCTGGGGGGTACGATGTTCAGTTTGTAATGTTACTGATGTAGTTGGTGCCCCATCGAAGTTGTGTATTCGGAATTTGAACAAATCACACACCGGACCCATACATATTTTTCGGGTTGCATACAGGGTATAGGGGGCCGGGTGTTCTGATCGAGAACGTCTCCCTTGTGCGGTTTATAGACGCCGCACATATTTGTGGGCTCCCTGAGGTCTATATATATATCATCCTTGACTGATAACGAGAGGGGCCCACACAATCTATCCCTGTGACCCAACATACGAGAATGGTTTGACCATGATGGTTTTCTATTGCTATGTGTGCCATGTTAGACCAAATAAAGTTTGAGCGCATGCGTTGGACGACACCCCCCACGCCTCGAAGTTGGGGAACCGACATCGTACGTATTGAACCTGGCTTCGGGTCGGGTACGGTGTTCGGTTTGTAATGTAGTTGGTGCCTCATCGAAGTTGTGCTTTGGGGATTTGAACACATCACATACCACCCATACATATTTTCGAGCCGCATGCAGTGTATAGCGGGTCTTCTGATCGACCACGTCTCCCTTGTGCGGTTTTTTGTGACAACACCCATATCTGTGGGCTCCCCGAGTGTATATATGTATATCATCCCTTTGACCGATAACGAGGGGTATCTGTTGGCCATGAATGGATTCCTCCTAGTTCTTGTTAGGGCCGGTCACTGTCACATGTCGTTCAAACAAAGTTCGAGCTCATGCGTTGTCAGGATTCCCTCCCACACGCTCGGATTGGTGGGTTCGACCGACACCGTACCCTGCGTATCTCGTCCTTAATTACCTGGCTTTCATGGTTGTTGTCTGTATCGAGAGGCAGGCACCACATCTAAATTTTACATTATTCGATACTGAAAACACAAATCAGCCCTTCCAACGTACATCATTTTGGGCCGCATGCAGGCGGTGCTGGTTTTGTGGTCCCTCTCGTGCGATTTTTTATGATGGTTAAATCTATTGGCCCAAGCGGTATATATATATATATTTTATCCATTTTTGATCGACAACAACAGCTGTCATTTGACCAAGCGATAGATTCACTGATCCGTCTTATGGTAGGTCATGGCAACATGCACGTATGACCAAAGTATCAGTACGTGCATCCGCCACGCATGCACAAAGTGGGAGGTGGGTCAAGCACCCTAGCTAGGTAGCTATGACATTATGTCATTATAGATATATCCAAGGGTGCTTTCGGGTTTGCGAGGCAGGTGCCACCAAATTTGTGCATTGTGTATTTAAAGTTTTAAACATCACACCCTATATTCCTACATATATTTGGCCACTTCCAGGTGGTTCTTGACTTCTGGCCCCTCTCATCGATCTTCAACGACACGCCCAACCATGGCCCGCGTGGTCAAAGTTTTGCATTGGAATTTTGAACATCACAGACCACCCTTTTCATTCATATATATTTGGGCCACATGCTGGTGTGGCTGTCTTCTGACCCTCTCTGATTTTTTTTTGCTACGAAGACTCGGATGACGCTCAATGGCCACAGGTGTACTGTCTTAACCGTGTGTGATGCAAGTGCGCTGTGAAATCACCATGACTGCGCAAGTGCGATCAATGGTGTAGGTAGTGGATTAACCGTGTGCGATGCTAGTAGGCTATGAAATCACCACAACTGCGCAAGCACGAGGAGGGGTGGAGTTAGTGGTTTAACCGTGTGCGATGCAAGTTCGCTGTGAATCACCACGAATGGGCAAGCGCAAGCAAAGATGGAGGTACTGGCTTAACCGTGTGCGATGCTAGTGCGCTGTAAAATCACCACATGTGTAAGCTAAAGGCAGGTAGTTTATTTAGATTGAATTCCACGTCTGCGTCTGAAAATTAGGATGAACTGTGTGCGATAGACCAGCTAGCTAGAAATCTAAAAACAAACTACCCGCCTTGAGCGTTGCAAAAATTGGTTGTTCCGCCGGTTTTCCTTATCATCATACACATATATTCTTATTGGACCATGTGCGATCTTGGGTGCTCCCGCCCCGCATGAATTCCTTTTCCCAAATTTTAGTAGCCGCGGTACTTCAACCTTTGCCCCCACCGCTCCAGCACTGACCTTATAGTAAAATTGCAGTAGCCGAAGCATTTGAACCGTCGCCCTCCCTCGCCCACCACAATCTCCACCCACCATTACTAAATTTTTCAGTAGCCACAGCGTATCCTCAGACACCACCCCATCCTCCCCCTCCACAGTCCCCCACCCGCCCCCTCGAATCCTAGCTCGCTGCCGCCACCGGCGCCAACCCCTGTCGGTCTGCCTGTTCCTCGTAGCTTAGGTAATAAAGTTTCGGTTACCCAGCGATTCCCATGCCATCGCCCCACTCCCCTATGTTTTTAGATGAGGCATGTGGTGTCCCTTCCCGCCAGATCCACATCCCCTGCTCCAGAATGTCGCAGCCTAAGCCCAACCATGTATCGCAGGGAGCCCAAGGAGCGTTCGGCCAAGAAGAGGTTTATCATACCCTCTCCGGCGAACGTTGGAGAGGTGGCCGCCGTTCGCCCCGACCTATCGATCCTGGAGCAACACCTCGCCGCGGAAGCCGGTGAAGTCATTGACTAGGTTGCCATGACGAAGTCTTCACGTCAGTGGGCTAGCGTATTACTCTATCTCGGGAAAGCTGGCTACGACATCAAGCTAGTCAACATCGACGGCTTCATGCAGGCCATGTCACAGGTGTCGATGTCAAAATCGGCGGATCTCGGGTAGGGGGTCCCGAGCTGTGGATCTAGGATCGATGGGGAACAAGGGACGATGAACACGGTGTTTACCCAGGTTCAGGCCCTCTCTAAGAAGCAAAACCCTATGTCATGCTTGATTATATTTGATGTGTATAGTATGGTTAGAAAGTCGATCTACCTCGAGATCAGGCGAGCTAAATGCTAGGTTGATGGGCTGTTGGATGTTGCTCTAGCCTTAAAGACTAAAACCCTTCGGTTTATATAGACACCGATAGGGTTAGGGTTACATGCGATCAGTTACAACAAAGGAAAGATCATGCTAAATCCTGACTTGGAGGGCACACCACGACTCTGAAGATCTACTGTCCGGTCATGGGTCCACGCCCTAGTTCGCCTCCATAGTAGCCCATCAGTCCGGTCCGAGGATCGCTTAATCCAGGACTCGCTCAATAGCCCTGAACTAGCCTCCAATCCCGGGGATTGCCATCCGGCGTGCTTCACATTTCCGGCTTGCGAGGTGAGTTCTTCACATTTACCCGTATCATTCAGAGCAGAGTTCCATCGCTGTCGGGGTACACAAACATGGTGTATGTTTCCCCTGACTTGTACACGGACAAAGAGCCTCCGCGCTGGCAGCCAGATCTTGACAAAGGAATGGCTACACCAAGCTACAGAAGTGTCGGTGTAACAAACCTTCCCGTATGTTGCCTAGATGGTACATAGGCCCAAGTGGCAGGAATGCGAGCAACACCAAGTATTCAAGAGAAGACCAAGCCAGAGAGAGCTCTTTGGGGAATCAAAGGGCGGATCAAGAAGACCAAGACAATCCAAGACAGCAGAATAACACTAAGAAGAAACCTCCCTTGCCGGGCAGGTGAGCTTGGTAAGGTCGAGGCCACCCCGAAGACAAGTCTCAAAACTTCCCCAGCAAGGACTGCACCCCCGCCAGGACTCCACCGCTCCACCGCATTGCAACGCAAGTCCTCCATCAATGCGGTGTCGAGACCTTAGGTGACTAAGTGGCTGTCGCTCGACGCGTGGCAGCCATTTGGAAGGAAGATTATCTGCACATGACACCCGTCCAGAGGCGTGTCAAGCAGACAGGTGTGAGATGACTAAAACGGCGCGACAAGGCTTGTCGGGCTACATCCACGACGTGACATCCAGCGGCGCATTTAATGCGCTTTATCCTAACTGCTAGAGTTAGATATGATAGCAATGTTGGCTATCTAATCAGTGGACAAAGACTGATTTGCCACTGTTGTAACCCCTTGGCCTATAAAAGGAGGGCCATGGCAACCTAAAATAGGATTCAGACCCTGGTGTACTTGTACGCGCATAGCTGCACTCCCCGAGCCGACCTTGCCGGCCTTGAGCGTGTGCGCCTTTCACCATACTCTCATCAATCCACCAAAGCAAGAGTAGGGTTTTACGCCTCAAGGCAGCCCGAACCTGGGGAAAAAACCACCCGTGTCACCATTGCCATGCTGCTCAACGGCCTCCGCTCTTTGTGCAACGTGCCCCTACCCCTCACCGAACCACAAAGGGGCCAATGGGCCCATAGGTGATCATGCTCTGCCACGACAAGAAGTGAAACCAAGCCAGAAGAACCGCTCTTTGTGAGATCAAGGAGCGGATCAAGAAGACCAAGACAAGCAAGACAGTAGAGCATCACCTTGGGAAGGCCTCCCTTGCCGGGCAGGAGAGCCTGGCCGGGTCGAGGCCGTCCCATGGACAAGTCCAAGATTTCCCCGGCAGGCTTTCCGGGTCCGCTAAGGGCATATCTCCCCGCCAAGGTGCCACTGCTCCACCACACCGCAACGCAAATCAGTTATCAGTGTGGTGTCGAGCCCCCAAGTGATTAAGTGGCTTCCGCTAAGCACATGGCGGCCATTTGGAAGACAGATTACCCCCATATGACACCCGTCCAGAGGCGTGTCAAGAAGATAAGCAGGAGATGATTAAGCGGCAAGGCAGGCTTGCCTGGCTCCATCCTCAGCATGACACCTAGCAATGCATTTAATGCCCTTTGTCCTAACTGCCAGAGTTAGGTATGATAGCACTGTAAGCTATCTAATCATTAGATAAAGACTACTTTGCCATTGTGGTCACCCCTTAAGCTATTAAAGGAGGACCAAGGCTAACTAGCAAAGGATTTGGACCCTTGCACACTTGTACGCGCGTAGCTGATCTCCTCGAGGCCACCTTGCCGGATTTGAGCGCTGCGTGCCCATCGTGTTACTCCATCCAATCCACCAAAGCAGGAGTAGGGTTTTATGTCTCACGGCGGCCCGAACCTGGGTAAAAACCACCAACGTCACCAACGTTGTGTTTGTCCATGGCCTCTACTCTTTGTGCAACGTGATCTTTCCCCTTGCCAAAAAACAAGGGGCGACGGCCCCATAGGTGATTGTGTCCACCCACGACAATCGCCGAATACTATCTGGAATTCGGATTAACATCTGAGGTTTGTCGCCCAAGATGATCCAGATCAATACTGCATTCGTGCCAGGTCGGTTTTGACAATTCGGAATTCGAGGACCTCACCAGAACATGGTGGGGCCATTGGAGTTAATGCTTTTCTCGGGGCAATGGAAAGCTTTGACTGTCGTGCACCCTTTTAGAAGGTGAACGGCCCAATGCCCCCTTTTTCGTAGACCCGTCCTTTCAACTTTAGGACGAAATGCCTATTTATAGATCCAAAAGTGCGGGGTACGACTGACCCGTCCCCCCAGAAGCCAATGCCTGAGAAATTTTAGGTGCCATGGCCGACGCCCCAGGCTCTTCTTCACGACCTCACGGTCCTCTTCCAGGCCACTGGGTGAGCTACTCCGTCTCACGCCTTCAACTAAGTAATCTACAGATGCAAGGGTATCTTCTGGCAGCGGATCTTGTTTCTGTTCATGCCGGATTGATCTCCGTGGATGGCCAAGCGTTTGCCGAGAACTTCCTTGCTCCAGGCAAGGAAGAGAGGGTATGTTTCGTGCCCTTTCTTCTATGGGGCCTGGGCTTTCCCATTCACCCCTTCTTGTGGTGTCTATTAGAATTCTATGGGATCCAGCTTCACCACCTCACCCCGTGGTCGATAATGCATATTTCTAGTTTTGTGGCCCTCTGCTAGATATTCCTGAGCTGCGAAGCTCACTTTGATTTGTGGAGAAAATACTTCTTCCTCGTCCCTTGTACCAGTGAAGGGTAAATGTTTGAAGTAGGTGGAGCAGAGTTAAATGTTTGAAGTAGGCAGAGCAGAGGTAGGCGGAGTAGAGGTATGCCGGGACAGGGTATCCCATCGGGACCCCACAAAAAGATATCGAGGAATGGACCTCGGAGTGGGTCTATATTGAAGATGTTCCCCTCTCCGACCCAGTCCGGAGGGGGATGCCTGAATACTCAATTGGCCCGCTAAAGAAGCGGTTCAACTGGCGACCCAAGAGTCATTCCCAAGTAGACAGCGCAGAGGTGCACCTTTTGGCCACCAAAATTCGGCTGCTTACCCATAGCAAACTGACCATGATCGAAGTGATGGCCGTCGCCATATCCTGGTTCTTACAGACCCTTTAACAGAGGGGGCATCCTCTGTGGTACTACAATTTGACCAGTGACGCAACCCGCTACAAGCGAAAAGGACCGGACAATCAGGGGGTTACGACCAAAATACTAGCCGACCTCTTCAAAGGAGAGGAGGAAGATTTTTCTCAATTAAGTACCCGGGAGGGTTGCTCTAGCTACAATCCGGCATACTGGGTAAGCTTCAATACTTTGTCTTTATACTTATTGGATGTGCCTTTCTCTCACACATGGTTGGAGGCGTCAGGTCGAGTCCATCTATTGCCCCTCCCCTCAACCGGAGAATTATTCCTGTGATGATGACCTGGGGTATCATGACGATCTGGAGACGTTGACTGATTTTGAAGACGGGGTCTTTTACCAGGAAAGCCTTGATGGCACCAAGGTTGCCTTAACGGCCTGTCCCAAAACAAGGCGCTCGTCTTGCACCATACCAAATGTGCTGACTTCTACTCCCAAGTGTCGCCGCACTGCGCGCCGAACAACCGTGGGTAGAGCACGGACTATGCCAACATCGACCCGTAATGGGGGATCCAAGCGGAAGGCCTCCACCAGAGCAGAAGTAACCGCTCCCTCGACTCAGAGGTAATGTGTTCGGAACCATGACAAGAGTCGTTCTTAATGTCTTTCTTCTGACGTTTGCTTAGCTTTGCAGAAGAAGACTACCACCACGACAATCCGAAGACTCCCCGGGCATGCCGAGGCGTGGTTCCAATCTTGGGACTTCGGAGCAGGCTAGGGACCCTGCCGAACACGCAGCAGCTGGCGCACCTCCGAAGGATCCTGACGATGTTTCGGTTACCAACTCCGAAGTTGAGAGTGTGATGAATCATCGCTGCCGGAGGGAATCGTTACGTTATGCTGCCTTCACCGACAAGGAATTCAATGCATTTAATTCGGTGGACGGGTACCTTCGAGAGGCCCGAATAGGGCTTGAAGGGATCGCCAGTCTTTTTTCTGCCAAAATGCAGGTGCGAGATTTAAATAGCTGAAGAGCAGATCATAATCCCTAACCTAGTAGCCCCCAAGCCTTAATTTGGGTGGTACGGTCAAGTTAATGATCTGAATTATCTTGATTTTGTAGGCCGCGAGGGAACATAATAACAAGTTATCCGAAGACCTCGAGCTTAGCCGAACACAGTTGGCCAATACTAAAGCCGAACTTGAAGCGGCCAAGAAAGCTACCAGCAAAATTCCTGGTAAGTGGAAAAGCTTTAGAATGATTAAAAATGGTATGGCTTTTCCTGCATATTGATACCATGCCGTCCCTGCAGCCACCGAATCCATGAACCAATTGTGGAGGGACCTGGAGGCTGGCAAACGAGTGCTGACACAAAGTCATGAGGAGAAGAATGAGCTCAAGGCGGAAAATCAACGGAAAGTCGAAGAAATCAAGAATTTAAAATCTCAGTTGGCGCAAGCCTTGGAGGGGAACCAGAAGCTAAAAGGTGGCATATTCGGTAAGTCATGAATTTTGATATTGCATGTATGTGGATGATCACAATATTTTGAGAAAACATGCTGCCCCTGTTTGCTAGGTCTCCTGACAAGACGGCCAGAAGAGGAGGCCGGTTCCTTTAGTGGGAACCTTTTGAAGGAGCTGACCAAAACGCACGAGAGAGCCCAGAAGGCCATGAAAAGCATGGTCAAGGCATTATGGCCATTGGATGCACCGCTATAGAGCATGGCTGAGTTGGCTGGCAGCTTTAAAGGGGCGAGGTGGCGCTTTGAATTATGGAAGAAATCGACCTGCCGGGAAGGAGCGCGCGAGGACTGGGCAATGGTAAAGACCCGATTTACCAAACTCGAACCTGAACATATGGCTCGAGTTGGACCCGTGGGGCCGGATGCGCAGGAAATACCTCTTAGCTTAGTGTATGACCAAGTAATGGCTGCTGCTCGGTACTCTCGATAAGATTGTGCCTAGGACAGTTTGATACATGGTATTGACAAAGCGTAGGACAGTTTGATAGATTGTATCCATGTACTTTACATCGTGCCATCTTGATCCGCAGTAAAAACGTTGTCTTAACCGGCCATCGGCTTCCGCCTCCCTGACCAGTGATCGGTTAGTGTTCCGTACTATATTCCCTGATGAACAAGGAACACTTCTGGTAACCAGGCAATCTGGCCATTTGGTGTGAACAGACAGAACGTGCGTAGCGAGCTATGTTATATTACTTTGTAATGTAAGAAACATCTTTCAAAGAAAATAGTTCCTCCAAGGGTTCCATTCTTCAGGTATGGTATGTTGACCATAAGCCATGGATCCGGATGCCGGTGGTACATGGATGTTTCGTGGTTTTTAGGAACCAAGAATAGTGGGCTGGCGGCTAGTGCCTAGTTATTTTCACTTCCCTTGAGGCCGACCCATTATTTTCTGTAAGAACGCTAGCTTTCGGCTTCACCCATCTGAGGTACGTATTCGGAATACCCAGGCGTAACAATCGCAGAGGTGCTCCCCTTACTTCCTAGCCGAACAATCGGAAACTTAGGGTTAAACACAGGAGCCAGGCAACCCATCTTGGTAAAGGACTTAAGTCAAATAGGTGCATATAGTGGCTTAAAAGTTATGGGAAGGATATTAATTCAAACAACATAAAAGACGTTGCGAGATGAATATTGTAAATGGCCTTTTTAAAAGAAGCCCCTAGGTAAAGCTGGGTAGTACATCCTAAGATGTGTACAGTGGTGACCTGCCGTGTTACGGTTTATCCGAACTCTAGGTAAGGAGTTTAAAGCTCCCAGAGTAAAACAAAGAAAGGAATAAAAACAGAAGGAAAACGAGGAGTGGTGATGACGACACCGGACTAGGCGTAGAAATGCCGAAGCCGAGCGGCATTCCATGAGTTGGGTTCGAGGAGGTTATCTGACGAGCTGGGCAGGCAGTATGCCCCTCCTACGAGTACTTCATCTATAATGAAGTGGCCCACCAACTTGGGCGAAAGCTTGTGCTTCTGCTTCTCGGGGAGGCGGAGGACGAGCTCTCCCACATTATATGCCTTCGCCCGAACCTCCCGATTCTGGTAGCGCCGAGCTTGCTGTTGGTAAAACATGGAGCATGCCCGTGCGATGTCGCGCTCTCCTTCTAAGGCGTCCAGGTCGTCCTACAGATCTAGCTAGGCCTCCTTCTCTTTGTACATGCGTACTTTAGGTGCATCATGGATCAAATCACACGGGAGGACTGCTTCGGCGCCGTACACCCTAAAAAATGGGGTGTATCCTATGGACCGATTAGGATTGGTGTAGGTTTGGTGCGCAGCCCCCATAGCACGGAGTCCAGCTCCTCTATCCAGTGGCAATCTGATTCTTCGAGTGAGCGAACTAAGCGAGGTTTTATGCCGCTCATAATTAGTCCATTTGCTCGCTCTACCTGCCCATTGGTTTGTGGGTGGTACACCGAAGTGTAATCGAGCTTTATACCCATCTTAGTGCACCAATCTTTAACTTCTTGGGCGGTAAAATTAGACCCATTATCGGTGATTATGCTATGGGGAACACCATAATGGCGTAAGACACAAGATATGAAGTCAACAACTGGTCTGGATTCTGCAGATGTTACCGGCTTTGCTTCGATCCACATAAGGAACTTATCGACCATAACCAGTAAGTACTTCTTTTTCTTGGTCCCCCCTTTAAGTGGTCCGACCATGTCTAGCCCCCAGAGTGCAAATGACCAGGTTATCGGTATCGTCCGAAGAGCTATGGGGGGCATATGGCTTTGATTTGCAAATAGCTGGCACCCAACGCAATGTTGGACCAGCGTACACGCGTCCGCGTGGGCTGTGGTCCAGAAGAAACCAGCTCAGAAGGCCTTACTGACCAGGGCCCGAGCTGCTGCGTGGTGGCTGCCCATGCCGGCATGCATCTCAGCGAGAAGTTGTTGCCCCTCCTCTTCGGAGATGCACCTATGAAGGACACCTGTAGTGCTATTTTTATAGAGCTCGTCCTCATGGACCTTGTATGCTTTGGAGCGCCGGACTATGCGTCGCGCCTGCGTCTGGTCATCGGGGAGTTCTTGTCGCAAGAGGTAGGCAAGTAAGGGCTAGGTCCACAGGGCAATTATGGCCATGATCTCGTGGGCCGAGGGTGTTTCTTTGAGTGCGGAGCCCCTGATGATACAGTCATCGGGCTTGATTTCCGGGGGGATGATCTGGGCGGGCTCATTGGTTGTGGTGCCACTATCCCCACCCTGCCATACCACGGATGGCTTGAAGAGCCTTTCTAGAAAGGTGTTTTTAGTGACTGGGTCGCGCTTGGCGCCCATGCGGGCAAGGACATCCGCGGCCTGGTTGCTGTCTCTTGAGACATGATAGAATTCTAGACCCTCGAATTGGGCTGACATCCTGAGGACGGCATTTCTATAGGCGCCATTTTCAGGTCTTTGGCGTCAAATTCACCATTGACCTGGGAGATGGCGAGGTTTGAATCTCCTCGCACCTCTAGCCGCTGAACACCCATCGATGTTGCCATCCTAAGACCGTGCAACAGTGCCTCGTATTCGGCTGCGTTATTGGAATCCGTGTACATGATCTGTAGAACGTACCGGATATTGTCTCCTGTGGGGGATATTAGGATCACCCCAGCCCCCAGTTCAGCTAGCATTTTAGAGCCATCAAAGTACATCGTCCAGTGTGCATATGTATTATATTCCCGGGGGAGCTCGGCTTTGATCCATTTGGATAGAAAATCGGCCAACACCTGAGATTTAATAGCTCGGCGTGGTATGTATACGATCTCGAAGGGAAGGAGCTCTATGGCCCATTTGGCAATGCGGCCCATGGCGTGCCTGTTATTGATTATATCATTGAGCGGTACCTCGGATACCACTGTCACCGAACACTCTTGAAAGTAGTGCCGCAAATTTTAGGATGCCCAAAAGACCGTATATGCTATCTTTTGGTAGTGTGGGTATCAAGATTTGCATGGTGTGAGGACCTCTGACACGTAGTAGACCAATTTTTGAACCTGGAACTTGTGGCCCTTTGACTGCCGTTCTACGACAAGCACCGCACTCACCACTTGATTGGTGGCTGATATATACAGCAACATAGGTTCATCGATACCTGGTGCGGCCAGGATAGGGTTGCTTGCGAGGAGTGTTTTAATTTCCTCTAGTGCCGCAGTTGCTTCATTGGTCCACTCAAAGTTTTTTGTCTTCTTGAGTAGCCTGTAGAGATGCATCACCTTTTCGCCGAGGCGGGAGATGAAACGGCTTAAAGTCGCTATGCAGCCTGCCAGCTTCTGAATGTGTTTGTGCTCCGTTGGTGTTGCTAGCTGGGACAGGGCCCTGATTTTTGCCGGATTGGCCTCAATTCCTCTACGGGAGACAATAAACCTGAGCAGTTTGCCGGCGCGGAATCCGAAGACACATTTGTCCGGGTTGAGCCATATATCGTAAGCCCATAAATTTTTGAAGGTCAAGCAGAGATCATCCACGAGTTGATCGACTTTTTTGGATTTAATGACCATGTCGTCTACGTATGCCTCGACCGTTTTGACGATTTGGTTTTCCAGGCATGTTGAATCAAGCGTTGCTGTGTGGCTCCCGCGTTCTTTAACCCGAAAGGCATTGTGTTGAAGCAGAATGGCCCTTAGGGGGTGGTGAACGCGTTTGCAGCTTGGTCGGACTCCTTCATCTTTATTTGGTGATATCTGAAGTATGCGTCAAGGAAGCATAGTGAGTCGTGTCCGGCAGTGGCGTCGATCTGATCTATGCGAGGTAAGGGGAAGGGATCCTTGGGGAAGGCCTTGTTTAGGTCCTTTAAGTCCACGCAGAGTCACCAGAACTTGTCCTTCTTGGGTACCATGACCAGATTTGCTAGCCACTCGGGATGCTTGATTTCACGGATGAATCAGGCCTCCAATAGCTTTGCCAATTCTTCACCTATAGCCTGCCATTTGGGTTTGGAGAATCGACGCAGTGTCTGTTTGACTGGCTTGAAGCCTTTTATGATGTTCAAGCTATGCTCCGCCAGCCTCCGTGGGATGCCTGGCATATCCGAAGGGTGCCAGGCGAATATATCCCATTTTTTGCGTAAGAACGCGCGCAGTGCTTCGTCAAATACGGGATCCAGCTATGCTCCGACGGACGCTATTTTTTTTGGGTCTGTCGGGTGTACTTGGATTTTTACTATGTCGTCTGCTGGCTTAAATGACATGGATTTTGGCCTTTTACTGAGGACACGTCACCCCTGTTGACTGTAGTGTGGAGCATTGTTAACTCTTCTGCTGCGAGGGCCTCGGATAGTGCCTCGAGGGCGAGCGATGCGGTCTTATTTTCAGCTCGGAGGGCTGTGTTCGGATCGCTGGCGAGCGAGATCACGCCGTTAGGCCCTGGCATTTTGAGTTTCATGTATCCATAATGAGGTACGGCCTGGAACCTCGCGAATGCTTCACGTCCCAAAAGGGCATGGTATCCACTATGGAAGGGCACAATGTAAAATAAGAAGGGTTCGGATCTATAGTTATCGGGAGTACCGGACGCTACGTCCAAGGTTATGCATCCAAAATAGCGCGCCTCCCTGCCGGATATAATTCCTCGAAATGTGGTATTACTGTGCTCGATGCGGGATCTGTTGAGTTGCATTTTGTCGAGCGTTTCCTCGCAAATGAGGTTCAGGCCACTGCCCCCGTCCATCGACACTTTAGTTAGCCTGAAGCCATCGATTATGGGGTCCAGGACTAGTGCGGCGGGCGCGCGGGTGGGGCGAGACCTCGGCTCGTTGTTCTGATCAAAGGTAATAGGTGTGTCCGTCCATGGTTGTAAGGCTGTCACTTGGTAGACTTGCCCGAGCTCCCGAAGAGCGCTTTTCCTTTGATAGTTTGAAGAGAACATCTCGTAAACTATCAGGACGTTGTCATCGTGGGGTGGCGTTGTTGATCGTCTATCAGGGGGAGTGAGACCCAGAATATTTTTTCCACTTTTGGCCACCCGCCTCACCACCCAACAAGCTCAAAGACTTTGAGTTGGATTTACGTTAAGTAGGGCCGAGTGTATAGGGCATGGCTTATCCAGCAATTCGTCCAAGACTATTCGGGGTCTATTTTTCTTTTCGGTAGGCTCGTGCTAGGGTAACCGTCTTGCATATGCTCGCTTTTCTTGGGCTTTCCTGGGCTCCAGAGCGGGACTGACTCCTTGCGCATTTGCTACAACCTCCACGTGCTTTCCATGTCACAATATTTGTGTACCATATCTGATAATTCGGTGAAGTGTTGCACGTGGAGACGGGAGAGGGCATTTACGATTCCTGCGTCCCGGCAATTGAACCGAAAAGCTTCAATTATTTCTTCGTCTCGGTATTCTGTTATCTTGTTTTTGACCAGGAGAAATCTGGCCCAGTAGTGATGGACCGACACTTCGGGCTGCTGCTTGACGTACATCAGGTCCCATACATCCGGACTTCCCACGTCTGGGGAATATTGGGTCTGGGAGGTGGGTGGGAAATTTTTTGGCACTCCCGTCTGCTGTGAGTCCGGAGCATGAGCAGCGGCAAACTATGCCTGGACTGTGTCCGGATCGGGTCGCATAGTGTTCGGGCATGCGCCTGTGTGCAGTTGGGTCGACTGGAGGTCAGATCCCGTATCATAGGTCGAATCCGAACTTTTCTCTTGACGATTGTTCATCTCCTAGCTAGAGACCCGGGTATATACCGTTTTTAACTTTGGAGATCGTGATCCCTCCGGCGTTCCTTCGGTAGTAGCGATGAGGTGTGTGATCGGCAGGGTGTGGATCTCTCTGTTGTCGGGTTTAAGCCCGATCTTGTTGTAGGTTGTAGGCCTGCTGACAGAGATTCCCATGAAGAGGAATCGATCCACCAGGCTATCTACCGAAGAGGTTCCCATCGGGGGGATGCCCCCTATATCTTCGGCGGGACATTCTTTGGGTATTTCAACAGGGTCCGGCTTTAGGGCCAGATGTAACACCCCATTTGTAACACCTTCCATTTTGGCTATGTATCCAACTTGATCTTCATCTAATTCCATGTGGGTCTATCCTTGTTGGTTTCATTTTGGGTTTTTCTTTAATTTATTTATTGCATTGCCTTGCTATTCTTGTCATATTCCATTTTTGCAATCATATGTTTGCATCATGTTCATATCAATGTTGTGTTGTGCTCATGTCAACTTGCTTTTCCATGATCTTCATGCATGATATGTTGTTGCATGCTCTATGTGGATCCAAGCATCACCACCACCTTCTATCCCTTCCTTTCGTTCATTTTTGCAAGCTCATTTAATCCTCTCTCCATTAATGTTCATCTTTGCCGCACAAATCTTGCACCATGCCTTAAGCCTCTCTGCCAAGTTTCCACTTATTTGGAGTTGTTTTGGTTAGGTTAAAAAATGGTCCAAGTTTGAGTATAATTCAAACTTGTTTCATTTTTATACCTCTAAACAATTCCCAATGCAATTTATTCAATTAGTAGATAATCCCGGGAGCTTGGAAATATTGTCATACCTCCCAAATTCCTCTCCTTGCCCCCTGGCCTTTTCTCTTTTTGCAGCTGTTCTTTTAAATTTGCAGAAATGGGAAAAAGGCAGAGAGCCTCACCTGGGCCGTCCTCATAGAGCGCCAGCCGCCGCAGCCCAGCAACTGGCCCAGCAGCGCGCCAGCCAGCCCGCTCGGCCTCCCGCGCCCTCTCCCTCCTTTTCTTTTCTCACCCACAGACCCACTCGCCCCCGCTGCTCCGCCGACACATGGCCAAGGCGGCCCCACTGGTCAGCGACCGCGCCGGCACCCTCACCCACCTTTTCTCCTACCTCGGTCCCCCTCATGAGCACACACATGGCCACGGCCGCGTCGACGCCGTGCTCGCCCTCTTGCCCTAGCCACTATTTAAACCCCTCTCCATGTCCACCCACCTCTCTAGGGTTTCCCTCATCCGCCGTCGCCGCCGCCTGGTAGGTTTAGTTAGCAGATCCGCCGTCCCCTTCGTGCCTGAGCACGTACAAGAGCGTGTTCATCATCGCCGGAGTGCTCACCATCGTCCGCAGCCCCGCCAACCATGTCCGTCGCCTTCCCCGACGTCGTCTACGCCCCCGTCGTCGACTACGGAGGCCTAGGACGCCATGCTGCAGCTTCCCCATTCTCGTCTTCGACTCCGGTGACCGTAGTCGTTCGTCCGTCATCGTTGCCATCTCCGTCTACCTCTCGTCAAGCCGAGCCCACCGCTGAGTTCATGGTGAGCTCCTACTCCTTCCCATCTCTTTTCCCTCCTTGATTGCTTGCTCTAGGCGAGTCTACCATCTCCGCCCGTATCCGCATCCGCAGGACCTCGTCGCCGGCAAGTGTTCTGGCCTCCTTACGTCTTGTGTGCGTGCCCTTCGCGTTCCCCACATCGCGTAGGCTAGAACCGTGCCCGCTACCGCTTGCTTAACCCCGTGGCACGTCGTGTTCGAGCTCGCTGCCGCCGTCTCTGAACCTCGTCGCCGGCAGCGTTCCCGTCGCCGTTGGGCGTCGTGCGTGCCAAGCGTGAGCGCGGGATCCTCTCGCGCTTCCAACCAGCCACTCCGCCTCTCCTCTAACCCACCGTAGCATTCTTCAGTGACCTCCTCCGCCGCGTCATGCTCGTCGTCGGCAGAGCTCTGCTTGGTTGGTTCAAAACCAACACCTCCCCCTCTCGGTCGAACACACCCGCATAGCCCAGTGGGTCGAGCCACGCCGCACCACCCAGGCGACCCGGGTTTGATCCCCCACGGGCGCATAAACCCCCCCCCCTTTTTTTCCATTTATCCACCCACTGACAGGCCGGTCCCACCTGTCATACACACTGACAGTCGGGGCCCACATGTCACACTCTCACAGGGGACCAGGTCCACCTGTCATCCGCTCTTCCCGCTGTTTTCTTTTATTTATTTCATTTTTCAGCTTATTTACATTTCTGGCAAGGGCCCATATTCCAAATCGGGCAAGTCCATTTCTGGACATTTCTAATTCTGGAAGTTGCCATTTCTGTTTATTTCCTTTTTAGGCAGTAGTGCATTTTAAGCACTTGTGGTGATTTTTCTACAGCAACATATACATATTATATATGTTTTTGGGCTAGAAAAATCCAATGAATCCATTGGTGGCATCCATTTCTTCATTTGAGCAAGTTTGCACACATGTCATTTTTACATTACATTGTTGTCTTGTCATTTATGTGGATATTTATGCAAATGTGATATGTGATAACTTTGTTCATGAACATGCTGTTTTACATGCCATCTTCATGCTAGATTTTATTCCATGCCTTAAAATGCACTGTGATGAGTGCCACAAGCTTGAAAACATGCCTACATGAACCTGTTTTGTCGTGCCATGTATATTTCTGCCAAGTCCGTAAAGCTGTTATCATTTGCAATCTTGCCATGATGTTTTGAGCATGTTCTAGTGGTTTCTAGCAGGTGCTTAGTAATCATGTTTAGTAGAGCTCTACCTGTACACAAATGCCATATCTTTCATTTTCATGTTGGAGTGCTGTAGCATATATTGATGTTGAATCTTAAGTTCTATATTGCTATTAATATCAGTTTTGCATTGTTATTGTTTTGCTCACCATTTGAGTTGTGTGCATCCGTTCCTCGTGATCTTTATATCGATTTCGACTGAAATCTTCGAATCTATCAAGTGGCATGCTTGGATTATCAAGTTGATGCCATGTTCATCATTTCCCCTTCCAGAGCACCCATATGCATTGCACATCATATATTGCATACCATGCCATGTCATGCATCATGTTGCTTGCGCATTGCACCGTGATTGATTGTTTTTCTGTTGTTGTGTTCTTGCTTTGGGTAGAGCCGGGAGACTAGTTCGTGCCTGAGGAACCTGTCGAGTACATTTACGAGGAGCAAGCTTTCGTTCCCTCTGAGGACATTTCAGGCAAGATGATCATTACCCCCGATATCACTTCTATCTTTGCTTGCTAGTTGTTCGTTCTACCGCTATGTCGCGCTACCTACCACTTATTTATATAGCCTCCCAAATTTCCATGTCAAGCCTCTAACCCACCTTCATAGCAAACCGTTGTTTGGCTATGTTACCGCTTTTGCTCAGCCCCTCTTATAGCGTTGCTAGTTGCAGGTGCAGTGCCGGTTGTTTCATGTTGGGACATGGATATCTTGGGATATCACAGTATCTCTTATTTAATTAATGCATCTATATACTTGGTAAAGGGTGGAAGGCTTGGCCTTTTGCTCGGTGTTTTTTCCACTCTTGCCGCCTTAGTTTCCGTTATACCGGTGTTATGTTCCTTGAATTTTTGCGTTCCTAACGCGGTCGGGGTTTATGGGCCCCCCTTGACAGTTCGCTTTGAATAAAACTCTTCCAGCAAGGCCCAACTTTGGTTTTACCATTTGCCTAATAACAACTAAAATTTGCATAGGGAGTAATTAACCCGAGGTTCTTAAACAACAACCCGGGCCAGTGCTCCTCATGAGTGTTGGTCCAAACTAGAGCAGCGCGCGGCACTGCCCGGAGCAACTAGTGGATTTGGACGCTGTAACCATAGCTCATCCGTCGTGGCCTGAGACGAGATATGCGCGGCTACTATCAGGGTGTCGGCACGTCGGGAGGTCTTGCTGGTTTTGTATTACCATTGTCGATATGTCTTATGAACCGGGATTCCGAGCTTGACCGGGTTGTTCCGGGAGGAGGATCTTCCTCCATTGATCGTGAGAGCTTGTCATGGGCTAAGTTGGGACACCCCTGCAGGGTTTAAACTTTCGAGAGCCGTGCCCGTGGTTATGTGGCAGATGGGAGTTTTTAATATTTGGTTGTATTGAACTTGACACTAAACTCTTTAAAATACACCAACCGCGTGTATAACCATGATGGTCTCTTTTCGACGAGGTTCGGGAAGGGAACATGGTGGGGTTATGCTTGAACGTAAGTAGTTCATTACTAGTTTGTGACCGTTGTGTAGTTTCTCATCTTATTCTTGTGTTCATAAGTTAGCCACCATACATATGCTTAGTGCTTGCTGCAACTCCACGACTTATCCATGCCTTACCCATTTAAGCTTTGTTAGTCTTGATACCGTGGGTGATATGATTGCTGAGTCCCCGTGGCTCACAGAATACTAAAAACACAGTTGCAGGTACCATTGAGTCTGATGCAGGAGATGCCACTGAGCTCCAGTGGGAGTTTGACGAGGATCGTGGTCGTTTCTATGTTACTTATCCGGACGATCAGTAGAGGACCTAGTCGGAGTATCCGGGGATAGTAGCAGGGTGGTGTTTTCTTTTGATCTAGTCTGTAGTCGGACTCTACTATCTGTATGGATGATTGTATGATGATTGTCATATTTATGCTATTCTGGGGCAAGTGTTGCCTGGATCTCGTATTCTATCTATTCACTTGGTTGTATGAATTTGTATGCCACCTTGCTACGCGTCCGAAATGCGATTGTGCCCCAATCATGAGTTCATCACGTGATTGGGATAGAATTGCATCTTGGGCATTACAAGTTGGTAATCAGAGCCATACGGACTATAGGAGCCCCTGCTTGATCGAACCGCTGACGAGTCTAGAACAAAACAGTTTTGAGTCTTAGTTATATCAGAGAGTAGGAATTCTTTTTACTCCTTATCCCCTTCGTCGCTCTGGTAAGGACTCGTGATGTAGGTGTTTTCCTCACTCTTCTATCTTTTTTCACTCATATTTTTTTTAGGTTCACGCGGGTATTGTGGAATCGTTCCGATACCATTGTGATGGGGATTCTGTCTTGGTGCCTCCTAACATTTAGGGGTTGTGGCAGTGTCCCGGGGAGTTGAGCTCCAAGGTGTTTTCGTCACAGTGTTTATCGTTTCAGTTCCGGAATACCAGAGGACGCCGACATCGAAAGCGCTTCTATGCTACTAGTGGTGAGAGTGGTTTGGTGACACCCAGTACTGGGGAGATCGACCAGATGTATTGCCACAACTAGTATAGGGGATGTTCTTTCGAAGGTCTGAGGTACACGATTTCCTAAGTTTTCTTGGTTATGTGTTGATGGATGGATATAGTTGGTGTGTAGGATTTGTTAGTTGTGTGAGATATTTGTGCTTCCCTGTATCCCCAACACCAGATTGCTTAACCAGAAAGGTTCGGGAGTTAATAGGTGGGAATTCAAGTAGTTACCCAGGAATTCTTTCCGACAAATGTATGAGTTGAGATTGGGGTCCAACGTCTAGTGGTTCGTTTTTCACGGTCGATTTACAGTGGTCGTGAGGCGTCTTAAAGAATCCTTGGTAATGCCGATTCAGGGACGTCTTGTTTGTCATTCGTGACATCCGCTGTACGTCGTGCCCATGGGGCCTCATCGCGAACACGTTGGGCGAAATATCTGTCATATCGTTGTATCCAGCTGATACCTTGCTTTGTTAATCCAATCATTCCATGTGGCTTCTCATTCAAATGGTTGTATCATATTAACTTTGGAATGCATTCGTTCAATCTCTCTGTTCGGATGCTCATTGTGATGACTACATTGCACATGCCTAGCCTTTGATTCAGCTAATCTATCATTTTCAATGGTGGTTCTAACGGATGTCATCTTCTTCAGGATGGCTCCCCCAACGCGTCTGCATCCAGAACGTGGTGAAGGAGAGTAGTCGGAACCTCCACCTCTGCCACCTCCTCTACCTCCGATGGCATGCTTTGATGGCGGCCACCAATGCCAATACTAAGATGCTGATTCAGCTCATGCAAGAGCGCAGCCAAGGACAAGGCAACCAAGGGAACCAAGGTTAAGGGCATTTCAACAACCAGCCTCAATTTGCTACACTCAGTCAGTTCCTCGCTAATCAGCCAAAGACGTTCAACGCTTGTGTTGAAGCCATGGACGCCGATGATTGGCTCGTGGACATCAACAAGCATTTCAAGTGCAGCAATGTCAGACCTGAGGACTACGTCAAGTTCACTTCCTTCCAGCTCAAGGACCAAGCAGCAGATTGGTGGCAGCAGTACAAAGACTCTAGAGGGGGTCGAGTGATCAGCTAGACCGACTTCTGCCAGGATTTTCGAGCTCATCATATTCCAACAAGTGTTGTTGAGAGCATGCGTGAGCAATTCCGCAATCTCAAGCAAGGCAGTATGTCCGTGTATCAATATAACATCAAGTTTCATAATCTTGCTCGCGCTATGCAAGGCAAGACGTTCCAGATGAGAACAGCATGATCTAGTACTTTAGGGGTGGCCTCAGAGAGGACCTTCAGTTAGCCCTCGTTCTTGTTGACCTACTCAGTTCGATCAGTTCTATAACATGGCTCTAAAACAAGAAGCAGCTCAGCTCAAGTGTGAAGCTTACAAGAAGAGACTCAGGGATGCAGTGAATTCTTCGTCTTCCTCTCAAGTGGTCTCAAAGCAGCAGAAGTTTTGGCTTCCTCCACCTCCTCCGTTTCGTCCGCCCCATCAGCAGAAGCACTCAGGTGGTCGTGGATCTTCCCACCCACCCAACCCAAGCTATCAGAACAAGTCTCAGTCTAAGTCTCAGGCTCCAAGGACAGGCGGTCCTCCTCCACCTTTTCGTCCACTTTCAGAGGTCACTTGTCACAAGTGTGGTATGAAAGGACATTACTCCAACAAGTGCACCCAGAGGCGCCTTCCGCCTCCTCCACCTGTCAGGTCAGCAAGCAACGCAGTTGTCAAGCACAATCCCAAGTCTGCAAGGGTGAACTTGATAAATTCAGCTCAAGCCGAAGAATCTTCTGAAGTGGTAGTGGGTACACTTCCAGTTAACTCTATTCCTGCCAAAGTTTTGTTCGATACTGGTGCATCGCATTGCTTCATTTCAAAACCTTTCCTGTGCAAACATGATTTGCCCACAGAGTTTTTGCAAGATCCTTTTTGTGAGGTTTCTTCGGGAATGCGCATGAGCTCTCATATTGTAGTTCCCGACGTGGATATCAAGATGGGCAACTATTCTTTTCTGGCTTCTCCAATTGCTCTTGGCAATTCCGATAATGAGCTCATTCTTGGCATGGATTGGCTTTCTAAGCACAAGGCTTTTCTCAATTGTGCTGAAAAGGAGAGTAAATTGACTCATCCTTCTGAAGATGTGATTATCTTTGCCACTCATGATGAAACCATTTGGTTGTTCTCTCTCAATGAGAAAGGCGAGATCAATGCTATTTCTTAGATTCCAGTTGTTTGTGAGTATCAAGATGTCTTTCCAGAAGATATTCCGGGTATGCCTCCTCACCGGCCGTTCGAGTTCGTTATTGACCATGAGCCCGGTACAGAACCCGTTTGCAAGCGACCCTACAAGCTTGGGCCAGAAGAGCTTAAAGAATTAAAGAAACAACTCGATGAACAAGAGCGTCTGGGTTTGATCAGACCAAGTTCATCTACTTAGGGATGTGGTGTTCTCTTTGTCCAGAAGAAAGATGGCACGGAACGACTTTGCGTCGATTACCACCCATTGAACAAAAAGACAATAAAGAATAAATATCCACTTCCCAATATCAATGAGTTATTCGAGCAACTCAAAGGTGCAAAGGTGTTTTCCAAGCTTGACCTCTGTATGGGGTATCACCAGATTCGCATTCGTGAAGAAGATATCCCAAAGACAGCTTTCAGAACGAGCTTTGGCTCTTATGAGTATACGGTCATGTCTTTCGGGCTTGCCAATGCCCCTCCTACGTTCTCAAGAATGATGAACTTCATCTTCAACCCCTACATCAATGAATTCGTCCTGGTGTATCTCGATGATATCCTGGTGTTCTCCAAGAATAAAAAGGATCATGCCAAGCATTTGCGATTGGTGCTCAACAAGCTCAGAGAGTATCAATTCTACGCAAAGTTCTCTAAATGCGAATTTTGGCTTGATGAAGTTCTTTACCTTGGTCACATCATCTCTGCCAAGAGCATTTCTATCAATCCTGAAAAGGTTGCTTCAAGTGTCAAATGGGAGCCTCCTCAGAATGTCAAGCAGCTTCGCAGTTTCCTCGGGCTTGCAAGCTATTGCCGAAGGTTTGTGGAGAACTTCTCCAAAATGTCTAAGCCTCTGTCCAACCACCTCCAGAAGAATGTCAGATACTCCTGGACTCCTGAGTGTGACGTGGCCTTCAATACTCTCAAAGAGAAACTTGTCACAGCTCCGGTCCTGACTCCTCCTGATGAGTCCAAGCCCTACAAAGTATTCTGTGATGCTTCATTGCAAGGCCTTGGTGCTATTCTTATGCAAGAAAGAAAAGTTGTGGCTTACACTTCTCGTCAGTTGAAGCCAAATGAGAGGAACTACCCCACTCATTATCTTGAGTTGGTGGTAGTTGTCCATGCCTTAATCACATGGAGACATCTATTGTTGGGTAGGCAAGTGGACATTTTCACCGATCACAAGAGCCTCATGTATATCTTCACTCAACCCAACCTCAACCTCCGGCAAACTCGTTGGGTCGAAATGATCCAAGAGTACAATCCAAGCATTGAATATACTCCAGGCAAGGCAAATGTGATTGCAGATGCTTTGAGCAGAAAGGCTTATTGCAACAGCTTAATTCTCAAGCCATTCCAACCCTGATCTTTGTGAAGCTTTCCGCAAGCTCAACCTCGAAGTTGTTCCTTAAGGTTTTCTGGCCAACCTTCAAGTCACTCCAACTTTGGAAGACCAAATTCGTGAAGCGCAACTCCTTGACTCTATGGCGAAGAAGGTGAAAGGTGGTGTTGCCAAGGGCTTATCCAAATACAAGTGCTATCGCATTGATGACAAAGACACCTTATTCTTCGAGGACCGGCTAGTGGTTCCTAAGGGTGATCTAAGGAAGGTCATAATGAACGAAGCACACAATTCTCTTCTTTCAATCCATCCAGGCAGTTCTAAGATGTATCATGACCTCAAGCAGACTTTCTAGTGGACACGAATGAAGCGAGAGATTGCTCAATTCGTGAATGAGTGTGATGTCTGTCGAAGGGTGAAAGCAGAACATCAGCGACCAGCTGGACTCCTTCAACCTCTACCTATTCCCGAGTGGAAGTTCGACCATATCGAGATGGACTTTGTCACCGGCTTTCCCAAGTCCAAGCGAGGAAATGATGCTATCTTCGTCGTCATTGATAAGCTCACAAAAGTGGCTCATTTCCTTCCAGTCAAAGAATCTATCACAGCAGCTCAGTTGGCAGAGCTATAGACCTCCATAATTGTCTCGTTGCACGGGATTCCTCAATTGATCTCCTCAGACCATGGAAGCATTTTCACTTCCAAGTTCTGGGACTCCTTTCAGAAGGCCATGGGTACCAACATTCGTTTCAGCACGGCCTTTCATCCTCAAACAAGTGGCCAAGTTGAAAGAGTCAATCAAATCCTTGAAGACATTCTAAGAGCTTGTGTCATCTCTTTCGGTATGAAGTGGGAAGATTGCCTCCCATATGCCGAGTTCTCCTACAACAACAGCTACCAAGCAAGTTCGGGCAAGGGCCCATTCAAAATTCTATATGGCAGAAAGTGTCGTACTCCTCTCAACTGGTCCGAGACTGGTGAATGCCAACTTCTCGGTAATGACTTGATCACAGAAGATGAAGAAATGTGCAAAGTCATCCGTGAAAATCTCAAAGCCGCGCAATCGCGCTATAAGAGTTACTATGATAGCAAGCACCATGACTTGGCTTTCGAGATTGCAGACCATGTCTATCTCTAAGTCTCTCCTATGAAAGGCACTCAACGCTTCGGAATCAAAGGGAAGCTTGCCCCAAGATATGTGGGTCCTTTCAAGATTGTTGGCAAAAGAGGCGACCTTGCCTATCAACTTGAGCTCCCTTCCAACTTCTCAAATGGGCACGATGTGTTTCACGTGTCACAACTTCGCAAGTGCTTCAAGATGCCCGAGCGCACAATCAACTTTGAGGAGATTGACCTCCAAGAGGACTTGTCTTATCATGACCATCCCGTTGCCATTCTTGATGAAACCGAGCGCAAAACTCGCAACAAGTCGATCAAGTTCCTGAAAGTTAAGTGGTCTCACCATTCCGACCGAGAAGCTACTTGGGAGCGTGAGGATCACCTTTTTTCCGAATATCCGGATTTCTTTCAGTCCTAGATCTCAGGACGAGATCCTTTCGTAGTGGAGGAGAATTGTAACACCCCATTTGTAACACCTTCCATTTTGGCTATGTATCCAACTTGATCTTCATCTAATTCCATGTGGGTCTATCCTTGTTGGTTTCATTTTAGGTTTTGCTTTGTTTTATTTATTGCATTGCCTTGCTATTCTTGTCATATTCCATTTTTGCAATCATATGTTTGCATCATGTTCATATCAATGTTGTGTTGTGCTCATGTTAACTTGCTTTTCCATGATCTTCATGCATGATATGTTGTTGCATGCTCTATGTGGATCCAAGCATCACCACCACCTTCTATCCCTTCATTTCGTTCATTTTGCAAGCTCATTTAATCCTCTCTCCATTAATGTTCATCTTTGCCTCACAAATCTTGCACCATGCCTTAAGCCTCTCTGCCAAGTTTCCACTTATTTGGAGTTGTTTTGGTTAGGTTCAAAAATGGTCCAAGTTTGAGTATAATTCAAACTTGTTTCATTTTTATACCTCTAAAAAATGCCCAACACAATTTATTCAATTAGTGGATAATCCCAGGAGCTTGGGAATATTGTCATACCTCCCAAATTCCTCTTCTTGCGCCCTGGCCTTTTCTCTTTTTGCAGCTGTTCTTTTAAATTTGCAGAAATGGGAAAAAGGCAGAGAGCCTCACCTGGGCCGGCCTCCCAGAGCGCCAGCCGCCGCAGCCCAGCAACCGGCCCAGCAGCGCGCCAGCCAACCCGCTCGGCCTCCCGTGCCCTCTCCCTCTACCCACAGACCCACTCGCCCCCGCTGCTCCGCTGACACATGGCCAAGGCGGCCCCACTGGTCACCGACCGCGCCGGCACCCACACCCACCTTTTCTCCTACCTCGGTCCCCCTCGCAAGCACGCACATGGCCACGGCCGCATCGATGCCGTGCTCCCCCGCTCGCCCTAGCAACTACTTAAACCCGTCTCGATGTCCCCCCACCTCTCTAGGGTTTCCCTCATCCGCCGTCGCCGCCGCCTGGTAGGTTTAGCCACCAGATCCGCCATCCCCTTCGTGCCTGAGCGCGTCCAGGAGCATGTTCGTCATCGCTGGCGTGCTCACCGTCATCTGCAGCCCCGCTAACCGTGTCAGTCGCCTTCCCCGATGTCGTCTACGTCCCCGTCGTCGACTACGGAGGCCTAGGACGCCACGCTGCAGCTTTCCCTTCCTCGTCTTCGACTCTGGTGACCGTAGCCGTTCGTCCGTCGTCGTCGCCATCTCCGTCTACCTCTCGTCAAGCCGAGCCCACCGCTGAGCTCGTGGTGAGCTCCTGCTCCTTCCCATCTCTTTTCCCTCCTCGATTGCTTGCTCTAGGCGAGTCTACCATCTCCGCCCGTATCCGCCTCCGTCGGACCTCATCGCCGGCGAGTGTTCCGGCCTCCTTACGTCTCGTGTGCGTGCCCTTCGCGTTCCCCGCATCACGTAGGCTAGACCCGTGCCCGCTGCCACTTGCTTAACCCCGTGGCTCGTCGTGTTCGAGCTCGCCGCCGCCATCTCTGAACCTCGTCGCAGGCAGCATTCCCGTCGCCGTTGGGCGTCGTGCGTGCCAAGCGCGAACGCGGGATCCTCTCGCACTTCCAACCAGCCACTCCGCCACTCCTCTAACCCACCGTAGCCTTCTCCGGTGACCTCCTCCACCGCGTCATGCTTGTCGCCGGCAGAGCTCTGCTGGGTTGGCTCAAAACCAACACCTCCCCCTCTCGGTCGAACACAACCGCATAGCCCAGTGGCTCGAGCCATGCCGCACCACCCAGGCGACCCGGGTTCAATCCCCCGAGGGCGCATAAAACCCCCCCTTTTTTCCATTTAGCCACCCACTGACAGGCCGGTCCCACCTGTCATACACACTGACAGTCGGGGCCCACATGTCACAATCTCACAGGGGACCAGGTCCAGCTGTCATCCCCTCTTCCCTCTGTTTTCTTTTCTTTATTTCATTTTTCAGCTTATTTCCATTTCTGGAAAGGGCCAGATTCCAAATCGGGCAAGTCCATTTCTGGACATTTCTAATTCTGGAAGTTGCCATTTCTGTATATTTCCTTTTTAGGCAGTAGTGCATTTTAAGCATTTGTGGTGATTTTTCTACAGCAACAAATACATATTATATATGTTTTTGTACTAGAAAAATCCAATGAATCCATTTATGGCATCCATTTCTTCATTTGAGCAAGTTTGCACGTATGTCATTTTTACATTATATTGTTGTCTTGTCATTTATGTGGATATTTATGCAAATGTGATATGTGATAACTTTGTTCATGAACATGCTCGTTTACATGCCATATTCATGCTAGATTTTATTCCATGCCTTAAAATGCACTGTGATGAGTGCCACAAGCTTGAAAACATGCCTACATGAACCTGTTTTGTCATTCCATGTATATTTCTGCCAAGTCCGTAAAGCTGTTATCATTTGCAATCTTGCCATGATGTTTTGAGCATGTTCTAGTGCTTTCTAGCAGGTGCTTAGTAATCATGTTTAGTAGAGCTCTACCTGTACACCACTGCCATGTATTTTATTTTCATGTTGGAGTGCTGTAGCATATATTGATGTTGCATCTTAAGTGCTATGTTGCTGTTAATCTCAGTTTTGCATTGTTATTGTTTTGCTCGCCGTTTGAGTTGTGTGCATCTGTTCCTCGTGATCTTTATATCGATTTTGACTGAAATCTTCCAATCTATCCAGTGGCATGCTTGGATTACCAAGATGGTGCCATGTTCATCATTTCCCCTTCCGGAGCACCCATATGCATTGCACATCATATATTGCATACCATGCCCTGTCATGCATCATGTTGCTTGCACATTGCACCATGACTGATTGTTGTTCCATTTTTGTGTTCTTACTTTGGGTAGAGCCGGGAGATGAGTTCGTGCATGAGGACCCTGTCGAGTACGTTTACACGGAGCAAGCTTTCGTTCCCTTTGAGGACATTTCAGGTAAGATGATCATTACCCCCGATATCACTTCTATCTTTGCTTGCTAGTTGTTTGTTCTACCGCTATGTCGCGCTACCTACCACTTATTTATATAGCCTCCCAAATTGCCATGTCACGCCTCTAACCCACCATCCTAGCAAACCGTTGTTTGCCTATGTTACCGCTTTTGCTCAGCCTCTCTTATAGCGTTGCTAGTTGCAGGTGCAGTGCAGGTTGTTCCATGTTGGGACATGGATATCTTGGGATTTCACAATATCTCTTATTTAATTAATGCATCTATATACTTGGTAAAGTGTGGAAGGCTTGGCCTTTTGCTCGGAGTTTTGTTCCACTCTTGCCCCTTAGTTTCCGTTATACCGGTGTTATGTTCCTTGAATTTTTGCGTTCCTAACGCGGTCGGGGTTTATGGGCCCCCCTTGACAGTTCGCTTTGAATAAAACTCTTCCAGCAAGGCCCAACTTTGGTTTTACCATTTGCCTAATAACAACTAAAATTTGCATAGGGAGTAATTAACCCGAGGTTCTTAATCAACAACCCGGGCCAGTGCTCCTCATGAGTGTTGGTCCAAACTAGAGCAGCTTGCGGCGTCGCCCGGGGCAACTCGTGGATTTGGACGCTACAACCATAGCTCATCCGTCGTGGCCTGAGACGAGATACGCGCGGCTACTATCAGGGTGTCGGCACGTCAGGAGGTCTTGCTAGTTTTGTTTTACCATTGTCGAAATGTCTTGTGAACCGGGATTCCGAGCTTGATCGGGCTGTTCCGGGAGGAGGATCTTCCTCCATTGATCGTGAGAGCTTGTCATGGGCTAAGTTGGGACACCCCTGCACGGTTTAAACTTTCGAGAGACGTTCCCGCAGTTATGTGGCAGATGGGAGTTTTTAATATCCGGTTGTAGTGAACTTGACACTGAACTCTTTAAAATACACCAACTGCGTGTGTAACCGTGATGGTCTCTTTTCGATGAGGTTCGGGAAGAGAACACGGTGGGGTTATGCTTGAACGTAAGTAGTTCAGGGTCACTTCTTGATCATTACTAGTTTGCGACCGTTGCGTAGTTTCTCATCTTATTCTTATATTCGTAAGTTAGCCACCATACATATGCTTAGTGCTTTCTGCAACTCCACCACTTATCCATGCCTTACCCATTTAAGCTTTGTTAGTCTTGATACCGTGGGTGATATGATTGTTGAGTCCCCGTGGCTCACAAAATACTACAAACACAGTTGCAGGTACCATTGAGTCTGATGCAGGAGATGCCACTGAGCTCTAGTGGGAGTTTGACGAGGATCATGGTCGTTTCTATGTTACTTATCCGGACGATCAGTAGAGGACCTAGTCGGAGTATCCGGGGATAGTAGCAGGGTGGTGTTTTCTTTTGATCTAGTCCATAGTCGGAATCTACTATCTGTGTGGATGATTGTATGATGATTGTCATATTTATGCTATTCTGGGGCAAGTGTTGCCTGGATCTCGTATTCTATCTATTCACTTGGTTGTATGAATTTGTATGCCACCTTGCTACACGCCCGAAATGCGATTGAGCCCTAGTCATGAGTTCATCACGTGATTGGGATAGAATTGCATCTTGGGCGTTACACCAGATCCTGGATAGCGTCAGCCCCCTTCATGCCCACCGAATCCGAGGTCAAAGTGTCGGGCTCGGCGGGTTCTTCTGCAGGGGTAGCAAATTCTTTGGGAGGAGAGCTTCCCCCAGGGCTGGCACTGGACTCTAAATTTTGGAGGTCGGCTCCATAATTGGGGGTGAGGTTCTCAACTTGGCCCAAGCATGAAGATCTGGCGGGAGGTCGGCGCGAAAAGTGAGGCTGGCGAACATGAAGATCTGGCTAGGGACGAAGATGTCCCTGGTGCAAATGGGGTTTCCAATAAATAGTTGGGCCATCGACCCTTCGGCGATCCGTAACGAACCTTTCAATGAAAGCACCAATGTCGGTGTCAAAACCGGCGGATCTCGGGTAGGGTGTCCCGAGCTGTGGATCTACGATCGATGGAGAACAAGGGATGATGAACATGATGTTTACCCAGGTTTGGGCCCTCTCTAAGAGGTAAAATCCTACGTCCTGCTTGATTATATTTGATGTGTATAGTATGGTTACAGAGTCGATCTACCTCAAGATCAGACAAGCTAAACCGTAGGTTGATGGGGTGTTGGCTGTTGCTCTAGCCTTAAAGACTAAAACCCTTCGGTTTATATAGACACCGTTAGGGTTAGGGTTACATGTGATCGGTTACAACAAAGGAAAGATCGCGCTAAATCTTGACTTGGAGGGCACACCATGACTCCGAAGATCTCCTGTTCGGTCACGGGTCCACGCCCTAGTTTGGCTCCATAGTAGCCCATCAGTCTGGCCCGTATGCAATGGGCCGGCGGCCTGAGGAGCCCTTAATCCAGGACTCCCTCAACAGATTAAGTGGTCCATCTCCAACCCCTCTGGTTCAACCGCCGTCAATCTCTTCTACGGCCCTGCCGCTGATCTCCTCCACCACGCGGTCAAGGATTTGCGATCCTTGTATGCCATCGAGCCCATTTTGTCATTTCTGAAGGACACGTTCTACGGCGGCGGCTTGGGATCCTCAATTGCCAAGTGAGATCTCATCGACCATGACCACGAGGAGGGCAGCCACAAACGTTCTTCCAAGGTGAAACAACCCATCTGTGACATCAGATAGCGCACCATGGGTCTGTGCTCTTCCAACTGGAAGGATCCCGTCCATGACATGTGAGGCAACATCCTATCAGCAAATCTTACCTTTTCTAGCTTGCCAACCTGTACCCTTTGTTGTAGTAGCTTTTGCCATGCGATGTTTTAACTGTGCCGTGTTTAATTATTTCAGTTATGCAAAAATGTAATGTTCAATAGGGCTATGTGATGTTTAAGTATAAATTGTCCACTTCTGTTTCACGAATGGCTATATTTGGTTGTTTATAGAGAGTAGATGCCTTGTTTATCTGTATTTGGTTGTTAGGTTGGTTGCAGTGAGCATTTGTCCAATTATCAAGGAGATGCCTTGTTTATCTGTATTTGGTTGTTAGGTTGGTTGCAGTGAGCATTTGTTCAGTTAACAAGCAGATGCCTTGTTTATCTGTATTTGGCTGTTAGGTTGGTTGTAGTGAGCATTTGTCCAGTTTTCAAGCACATGCCTTGTTTATCTGTATTTGCTTCTTAGGTTGGTTGCAGTGAGCATTTGTCTAGTTTTCAAGCATATGCCCTATTTTTCTATATTTGCTTGTTAGGTTGGTTGCAGTGAGACTCTGTCCAGTTTTCAATGGCTATATTTGGTTGTTATACTGATCATTTATGCCTTGTTTATTCCAGTCAATCACAATGTGATGTTCATTTTGCGCAAGTCGGAACTGTGCCGCTCAATTTCATCAATACCAATTTGAACAGCTATATTTGGTTCCAGTTATGCCTGGTGTAGTTAACACATGCCCTTTATTTCAGTTTTGCATATTTATCCAGTGTGATGTTTAAGCATGACCTACGTTCTATTCATTTTTCAACAATACCAGTCTGAATTGCAATATTTGATGGCTGTTAAGCCTGTTGTAGGTAACATTCCCTTCCATTTTATATATGCTCCAATAGTAAGCTGAAACCAACACATTCAAGCTATCATGTTGTTTATCTTTGCTATATTTGTTTGATGTTAAGGTTGTTGTACTTATCATGCCTTTCCACTACTTATGTAGGACAACAACGGGAGTGGCCAGCATTTTCCGCCGAGGTTAGTTTCATCCCTTGACTTGTACTCCCCCTCGTTGTTCCATAATGTAGTGCATATAGATCCAGGACTGGACACTTGTTAGCTTCTAAAATTTACTTGTTACTTGTAGGTACATATGCCCTTGGCAAAGATCCACGCATCGACCCTTTTTGCTTATGGGGCAATAAGATATTCATGAACAAGCATCAAGTGAGGGAATTGATATGGATTATTAGCAAAATATAGACGAACGATGGCAAGCAAATTATTTGTTTATGCTCTATCCAACACAATAGTGAGCTGTAGGATGGTAACTACAAACTCTGCAGCCTTCTCTTTTTACTGCCCATAATGAGTTGTTAGACAACAATGTCTGAATCTTTTTCGTACGCAGTGGTTCCCAAAGCAGTTTACTCAAGATTACCTCGCAAAGTACATGATTGGTGGACATGCAATGAAGGTTAAATATTTCATCCAGACTACAATGAGCATCGAGAAGTCCTAATGAAGATAGTGAAGGATGGACGGGCAGCCATCACAAGGGGTTGGCCTAGAGCCGTGCGCACATTACGCATGGAGGAGGGGACTATATGGGCATTCCGCTTCACCTTCTCCAGCAACCAGAATGTCTTTCGCTTCTCTCTTTACAGTCTTAAGTACAACTATGGTTCATCATTCTTTACTTGGTTCTTCTGTAGTTCTTCAGTATATGTACCTGCGCATTGAATTATGTATTCGTGGTTGAACCTATATTTGTAATAAACATGGCTCAATATGAAATAAGTGATTGCCTACTTTCAAATTCAAAATCTATGATTTTTAAATGCAGGGATTAAATTAGGGATTACACTACACACAGTTTGCGAAACCAAAACATCTGCGATAGATGTGAAGATCAGACATGTTTCTCGGATCCACTACATGTGCAATCAATCTCTACTGCACACACGATCAGCCAAGAAAAAATGTGTGTGATTAACAACGGCATCGCACAAAGTTCCTTCTTATTAAATATTTGCGAAAGTCACCTTATCACACACTCTTGGCAATTATGGACTGTTTATAATGCTGTGCGCATCGCAAAAGTCACCTTATCACACACGCTTGGCAATTATGGACTGTTTATGATGATGTGCGCATTGCAAACGTTTGGTCATAGAAGAACGCGTGCAATAGGTCTTCATCCGACGGGGGTACGACGGATAAATCGTGCAGGATGTATTCAAGCTTTGCATACAGTTTCATAGGGACAACTGTATGCGCTCTTACATCGAATCTTGTACAGTCGAGGAAAAGTAAATGCGTGTGGTTGTCTGCTTATCGTACACGTTCTATAATCGTGAACTATTTGTGATGGTTCGCGCATCATAAAAGTAGCACCATAGAATACAGACTGCGATGGCAATGCGAGCGCAAATGAGTTGCAAGGATGAAGCATTTGGGATATTTTAGATATCAGAAACAGTTTTATAGGGACAACTATATGCATCATGGCTCCCTATCCCCGACGATTTTTGGGTCGTGTGGGAAGGACCCCCCTATCGCACACACTCACTTGGCGACGGTTCAAAATGCCATCACGGAAAGGGGTTAGAAACCATTTGTATATAGCACCTCGTTGTACCATTGTACTCCTTATAGGTCAACATGTTATACACCTTTTTTCCTAGTCTATAGTGCAGAAGTCGTGCTCCCAAGCAATATTCATCATGACTCCCCTAGGGTAGCAGCATATGTTGAAGCAAACAATGAAATTGCTCGACAAGATTCTCTGGATGCTTTGGAGGAAGAACGCGATCTTGTAGCATCTCAATCAGCGATTTATCAGCAAGACCTACGTCGTTATTACAATCATAGAGTGAGAAGTCATACTTTCCAGGAAGGTGACTTGGTGCTTCATTTGATACAAGAACATATAGGTATGCACAAGCTTTCACCACCTTGGGAAGGGCCTTTTGTCATCATCAAGAACTTGCAGAATGGAACCTATTATCTTGTTGATATACGTGAAACAAGCAAATGACGTACCTCTCAAGAGGATACTAGCAGGCCCTGGAATATTGCACATCTTCGGCCATATTTATACTTAAAGTCATTGGCTTGAGTTTTTTAGATACCTCATCATGTATATATATTAGTGATCAATGAAATAAAGCCAGAACCTCTGAAATTCAGAGTTTTTTTGTCATTTCAAACTCATAAATTGTGTATTGAGCCTTTATTCTTTGATTACTGATCACTTGGGGGCTTCCAACTCATCGAGTTTAGCTATTAACTTAATTTTTGACCTGGCATATGCCATTCCGCAAAGGTGACCCGGTTGGCATGATGCGATTCCGCAAAGGTGACCCGGTTGTACTATTGCTAAGTCAATCATACTGATGCCTATCATGGCATGTATTGACCCTGAACCTACTAAGGCTAAAACACCGGTTTAAGTTACGAGAGAGCCGTCTTTTAGAGAACAAGGATAAACCGCAATGCTATCTAGCCTGCTTCACTAAAGCAAGACACGTGACTAGAAATCTATTCTTTTTGTCATGCAAAGCCGGCTTATTATTATTTTTAGTCTTTTATGTCTTTTCTTCTATATATACATATATATATATATATATATATATATATCTTTGTTTTTGCAGGTATTCTTTTCTAAATACATTGGGACATATTTAACACCGGGTTCTCTGTGCTGATCGGGCCACTATTGACCCGGCTATGGGAATTTTCCTGTATATTTTGACCATTGGTTTCTCCCATATTTGTTGTGGAATTATTTTTACAAGAGACTCAAAGGTATTCAACTAGAAAGATATCAAGGCAATATTGCTGGCTTAAACAGGCAAACGTCGGCTCAAATATTCCAAGGAACACTCAATGCACGAAGGCATTACAGGATAAACTGTTTTCAACACCCTATTACAATCCCCCTTGTGCCGATATCCATCAAAGTTTTTCAAAATGAGACACATAAGTCGGCTACCATATTCACTTCAAGCCTTCTGTGGAACTTTTCGGGTTGGCGTGGTGTTCCTCAGTACCAGTCATAGTCGGGTTATCCTTTGATGACTCTTCTTGGTTTTCTAGGATTCTCCGTCATCTTTGGCCAGCCTGGATAGATCTTAGAGCTTCAAAAACCGAATCTTTCTCATCACAGATGAAGTATTGATGCCAGGAGCAAAAAAAATCTTGCGTGGTGGATTCAGTTCAAAAGGCTACGGTATTGGTGGCGGGAGATGCTTGTCGGCTTCCAAATAGGTGGCATGGAACTTCGTCAGGTCATTTCCCTCCACAAGTTAGGTCACCGCTACTCGATTTACCCTCAGACAGTGTAGATAGTCTTCTTTTCTAAATGGAGTTCCATCTACATTGAACTCTGGGAAGCCATCAGCTAGTTGAGCCGTCACCAACTCTGGGAAATAAGCTTTGGCATGCGCTAGTGCAAGCAGCGCCCCTTGATGGCAAGCAGAACTTTTCAGTTCCTTAACCCATTCTGGAAACGTGGACAAGTCCTTCAGCATATCCATAATGTAATGAGGCAGCGCCTTGGTATTCTTAACTGCCATGATGCAGTAAGCGCCGCCAACATATAGTTGCTCCAAGAACTTGTATATGTCCTTCAGCTTCACCAAAGGTAGCTCTACAATATTATAATGTCTTCTACATGTCAACATAAATCAAGAATTATCAGTAACCAGGACAATACAATGAGCTGGTGTGGCTTTGGCGGCTTGTACGGATTTATGCTTACCCAAGATGGCCACGCACAGATCGTTGATTTGGCCTTATAATGTCGCCAACTCTTGCTTCACCGGCTAAATTTTGCCTCACCATCTCCGGCTCTCTTTAACAGGGCGGTTCTCTCCATCTCAAATTCGGCCATCGCGTCTTGAAGTGCATCAGTTGCCAGAAGCAAGGACTTGTGGAGATCTGTAGATAAGCTTTCTGCCTCTTCTTTCAGATTTCTTTCCTTCTTTAGGTCCTTTTGCAAGCTGGCAACGGATGACTCGGCGTAGTCCAACATTTCTTGCATATCAGAAATTTCTCAGTAAGCAATATTACTCAAAAAGTCCAGAGCCGCCATAGGCAGACGACCCGGCACTTGGGGGCTACATCAGACAAAAATTGACATATGTTCTGTTTAACTCCCAATGCAATTGCAAGCATTCTACATGGCACTTGTGGGCTAATGCATCCTTAGTGTTTACTAGAACTATGACATAAGACCCGGCCCATCACATGATGATGAGCCGACCCTTGGGGGATACCAGTTGTTCAAAATCTTACTAAAGTATACAAGTCCCAGTTCATTATTTCATAATGACCTGGCCCTTGGGGGCTATACAAGTATGCAGCTATATGATGTATGTTCCTGAAGGGTCAAGGTTCATGCAAGTTTTAAGTATTATCAGAATTCTCAATCCGTAAAACTTGGGGGCTATATAAAGGCATGATACGTCTCCATCGTATCTAGTTTTCCAAACACTTTTGCTCTTGTTTTGGACTCTAATATGCATGATTTGAATGAAACTAAGCCGAACTGACGCTGTTTTCAGAAGAATTGCCATGGTGTTGTTTTTGTGCAGAAATCAAAGTTCTCGGATTGACCTGAAAATTTACGGAGAATTTTTATGGAATATATAAAAAATATTGGTGGAAAAATACACCAGAGGGGGAGCCAACACTACAAAAAAACCACTTCCGTGATGATACGTGTTTGGCACAGTAGGTCACGTTTTCTGTCATGCATGTACATCCATGACGACTTTATAACAGAATCAAGATAGTCATACCTGTGTTGTCGTAGAAATGTTCCATGACAATACCAAAATTATCATCACGAAAGTGTCCACTTCCATGACGATAAATCATGCGTCATATAAGTGTTTTGGTCAAGGGTAACCGACACGTAGCATCCATCGTAACGGGTCACCGTTAAGCTATCGGGTTCCGGTCTGGATCCGATAACCCTGTAACAGCCCTGACGAATGGGGATTTTCCACGTGTAAAATTCTCATTCGCTGGAGTATCCACGTGTCAGCTCAGTGCTGTGACAGCTGTCATCTAGTGAATGGACAGGACGCGCCTATGATACGTCGACACGTGGCTTGGCCCAACAGTGGCCCATTCAGGTCAAAAGGACGGCCCGTTTGACTTGGTCAAAAAGTAGCGGCCCGGCCCACGAAAATCCTGTTAACGGCTTGTGCGCATATAGCCCATTTACAGCCCGCTAACTCATGGCCCATTATAGCCTATCCAAATTAGGGCCAGTAGCGTCATATGGGCCGCCCAATATGATTCCAGCCAGTTGTAACTTCCGGCCCATATGAGGCCCTTTGTTACTGTTGGCCCATAAATGGCCCGTAGTGAAACTAGCCCAAAATGAACAGTATATCGTTTTATATCCATTCACGGCCCATTATTCCATTGGGCTGTTTCCATCCCGTGTTATCTTTCGGCCTTCTAAGGGCCCATTTATTATTGGGCTCATTTCCAGCATTCGATTACTTACGGTCTGTTACAGGCATGTTCCGCTTGTGGGTTAAATTCAGCCTATGGTTAAAGTCGGCCCGTGTGTGGCTCGTTAATCCGTTGGGCCGTTATCACAGCGTGATCAAATATGGCCCATTAACGACCTATTATCTGTGCCGATAGAATTAAGCCCGTTCCACACATCGGCCTATTAACGACCAGTTATGGCCGGCCCATAAATAGACGATTCCGATTCTAGCCCGTTTATGACCCATGTTACGGTCCGTTAATGGTCCACGAAAGTACGGCCGATGTTTCGCCAATCGATCAAACGGCCCGTAGAAGGCCCATTGAATCTGCGGGCCGTAGAAGGCCCATGGATCATGCGGTCCTTACAAAGCCCACTATAGCAGCCAGCAGGACCATGGTTACAATGTCCGTATGTTGCCCATGGTTATTGTGGCCTAGTTCTAAATAAAAAGGTTACCGCGTAAAAAGAACTGCAGCGACTACAAGAACAAAAATAAGCAAGACAACTAGGGAATAAATAAGCAAGCAACTTACGCTAGGCTATTACGGCTATTACAAATATTACATCCATTGGGCATCAAAGTTCGCCACCAGTGCAAATATCACGAACAAAGCAGCATACTCTTTGCACCAGTGAAAATCCTATTTGCCATAAGCCAACTCTTTGCCATCTGCTAGCGGACGGCAAAGATTCTTGGCCGTCAGCTACCAGACGGCAAAGAGGTGGGTGGGGTCCAGTGGAGGCCCAAACCCTAACGGCCCACCAGCCCCACCTCTTTGCCGTCCGCCAGCAGACGGCAAAGATTCTTTGCCGTCCGCTAGCAGACGGCAAAGAACTTGCCCACTAACGGCCACCCCTCCCTCTCTCCCCGGCCCCACCCCTCTCTCTCCCCTCTCTCTCCACCCATGCGCGCACAGTCGTCCCCGTGCCCACACCGCTGCCGCCGCACCACCCCGTCGTCCCCGCCGCCCCGGAGCCTTGCGGCGCAATCGCCAGCGCCGGCCGGTGCCCCCGCTGCCCCGTCGCCCCCGCCGCCCTGCCCCAGGCCGCCCCGCCCCCTCCTCCACCGGCCACTTCCTCCACCGGCTGCCCCCCGAAGGTGAGATCTCCTTTTTTTCTTCTTTTTTTCTGTTTTTTAGATTTAGTTTAGGTTTAGTTTAGTTTAGGTTTTTTTCCTGCTTTTTTCGGTTTAGGTTTAGATTTAGTTTAGTTTATGTTTAGTTAAAGTTAAGAAGAAAGAAGAAAGATGAAAAAAAAATGAAGAAGAAGAAGAAGAAGAAGAAGAAGAAGAAGAAGAAGAGGAAGAAGAAGAAGAAGAAGAAGAAGAAGAAGAAGACGAGGAGGAGGAAGAAGAAGAAGAGGAGGAAGAAGAAGAAGAAGAAGAGGAAGAAGAAGAAGAAGAAGAAGAAGAAGAAGAAGAAGAAGAAGAAGAAGACGAGGTTAGGGGTGCGTCGGCGCTGACGGAACCGGGTCGAGGTTAGGGGTGCATCGGTGCCGACGGAACCGGGTCGAGGATCACCGGTCGTCGAGGGGTCGAGGGTCGGGGCAGAGGGTCGAGGATCGCCGGTCGTCGAGGGGATAGATGGTGGAGCCAGTGGGTCCCTCCAGTCCCGAGGCCGTCGCCCAGGCCGAGAATCCCCCAGTCCGAGTGCTGACCAGTCGACCGTGCATCGCCATACCTAAGGGCTCACGGGGACGAGCGGGTTAGGGGGTTCCTCGGCGTCGATGGAACCCTAAATGACGGCTATTTAGGTTAGGGGGTGCCTTGGCATTGATGAAAGCCTAAATGACATCTATATAGGTTAGGGGTGCCTCGACGTCGACGGAACCCTGAATGACATATTTTTCGATGGCATCCTATTGTAAATATTAAGTTAGGTTGATGGCAAAAAAAATAATGCTATGTTACTCATCTTTTGATTTCAATGTGCAGTTGTTTCGTCGCTGCGAGGGTCTGGTGTTTGACGAGCTTCGCCCCTGCGTTCGTGGGTGAGCACAAATAACATCTCCTCCTCCCCCTTAATTATTTGCTCTATTCTGGCCTTCGTGCCGATGACACTAGCTAGGTAAGTACAGTCGCGTAACCAGTATGCGTCTCCCGTCCAAAAGGGTTGCATCGATAAATATGCATTCAGTTGCATATTTATCACTGTAAGTCATTTGGATTGTCCAGCGATTTCCACGGATAGCCTGAGTATGTGTAGATTGGGTACATTCTCCATGTTCTACCCCATTCCGAGACAAAATTTCGTCAGCGCCTCCCTGTTGTTCTCCGGATGCACATTCTCTCGGCTTTTTACCGAGATGTGTATCGGGAGAACAGCGGGGAGGTGCTGCCAAAATTTTGTCTCGGAATGGGGTAGAGCATGGAAAAAGTACTCAATCTACACATACTCGGGTGGGATTAGGACCTATCTTTACCTATTAGAGTGTAGGTTGCATGGACGTAATAAAATTGACAAACTAGATTAACTGATGAATATACATGTTGAATTATATATATTTCTTGTATGTCCAGTAGCTAAGCAAGATGAGTGATTGTGCGTGGATGTACACCAATCGCACTAGTCAGAAAGAGATTACCAATGAATGGTTAACAAAAACCAAGGGGTTTGTGAAAGCCGCATTTGCAAATGCCCAGCGGAAAAACTGGTGCTCTGTGTCCGGTGCAAGAATTGGGAAAAGAGGACACATGATGAAATGGGCAAACACCTGCAGAAGAGTGGTTTTACGCCCGGTTATACGGTGTGGACATTTCATGGTAAGTCTGCCCAACGTGCCAGAGCTGAGGTGGTTCGTCGTCGCACCGACGAGCATGGTACCAGGATGGAAGACATGGTGCAAAACTTTGATGATGCTCGTGATTCGGACGAAGAGATGGAGGAATCTGCGAAGGCCTTCAATGAAATGTTGGAGTCTCCAAAACGTCCTCTTAATGAGCACACTGAGCTTTGTCAGCTGGATGCCATCTCACAAATAATGGCTCTGAAGTCTCAATTCAACTTGGGCAGAGAATGCTATGACGCGATGATGACAATATTTGGACGCTTTCTCCCAAAGGCCATGCACTGCCTGCAAACCTGTACCAGTTAGACAAAATCCTCCGTGCTCTTAAGATGCCCTATGAGAAGATACATGTGTCGTGGTAATATCTCGACAGATGCCAGGGGTGGCTTATCATGGTTGGGGCCATGAGATCGTCGTCGGGTCCTGGAAGCGGGAGTGGGCACAAGCTCGGATGGACACGAGATCTACCCAGGTTCAGGGCTCTCCTAAGAGATGAAACCCCTACTCCTGCTCTATGGGGTCTCCGCATGATCACTATGGAGCAAAGAGTACAATGGTGCTCCTAGAGCTGTTCAGCCAGAGGATGGAGAAGGGCAAGGCTAGCTGTGTCCTCTCCCTGGCTATGGTGTGTGTAGAACTAAGGTGGAACATGAGAGGACCCCCCCGGCATGGGTGTGGCCTGGGGGGTTTTATAGGCTAACCCCCCAGGGGTACAATGGTAATGTGGCCGGGTGATAGGCCCCGGCTGCCAATGTCTAAGGGGGCCGGGTTCCCCGCCGGCTGCTGGGGCCCTCCTCTGCAGGGCCCTACCGGCCGCCGAGGAACCGACCGACAGGGGGCCCGCCGCCAGCGGGCCCCACTGACGGCTTTTCACTGTGGTGCCATTCGCGCTGACGGAGGCTGTGTCGGGCGCGCCATGGCTACTGCGCCGCCCCGGGCGGGTTGGCGGCCGCCCGGCGGCGCCTACTGTAGCCATGCGGCCGTGATTTGGGTGAGGCATGGCGCACCGTGGCCATGCCCCAGCTTGTCTCCTGGTCGGGCTCAAACTCCTAGGGAGGGGACGGGCTACCTGCTAGGAGCCGGCCCGTACCCTCGCCGTCTTCAGGGGTACGTCGCCTTCTGGAACGCGCTGTCTTCCAGGAGACAGCCCTCCGGTCCTGTCCGGCCACAGAGGCCAGTCTTACGATCAGTCGGACGGAGGGGCTTGGCCAGCCACGATGTCTTGAAATATGGTTAAGTGCTGATGAGGCTACACGGGGTCTATCCCCCCGACAGTAGTCCCCGAAGCTGGTGAGGTTCTACGGCTTTAGCAGTCGGAGGGCCTCAGCAGTTTCCCCTTCGAGTGGTCTTCCGCCTTCTGCTCCGTCCGGCTGGGAGAAGCCGGACGCTAGGAGCCGGCCGCGGCTGCGGCCGCCTGGTGGAATTCGAATCGACAGGCCGGAGTCGTGGCGGCGCCGCCCGCCGCACGTGCGCCATGCGGCGCCCGAAGGCCAGGCCGGCCTGCCAGCCCACGCGTGCGACGAGACGTCGCCGCAGGCTGGGGCCCACCGCTATAGGGCCTCAGCACACTCGCGGATCCGCTGAGGCCGAGGTGGGCGGTTGCCCTTCTGCGGCGCATTAACTGCGCCACAACCGCGCAGAATACACGGGGTCATCCGGGGCGTGGGGCGCAGTTAATATCATGCCCCCACGTCGTCTCCGCTTCATTTCCGCCGGCTATAAAAGAGGGGGAGGAGGAGGAGGGGCGGAAGAACATGTGCGCGCCCCTTCCCCACTCTCTCTCCTCCATTCGCCATTGCTGCTGCGGCGCTGCTCCGCCGCCGCCGAAGCACTTCCGCGGTTGCCTCCCTGGTCGCCGTCGCCTAGCCGCGGTCCCCGCTCCGCTGAAGCAGCCACTCTGCTACGGCCACCGTTGCGGCTCCGCTGCCTCGCGTCGTCGCCGCATCGCCCATTGTCTTCTTCTTCGTCACCGCAGCGCCCGTCATCTTCTTCTCCGTGGAGCACCTCCTTACCTTCCCTGCGCCTTGCCGAAAAGCAGATGGCTGGGGTCTAATGTCCACGATGACCATGTCGACTTCCTCCGCGTGACACGGAGGCTGCCACACTCCGACAACGTGGGCGTGCGCATCCCCCCGAGCCAGAGATCTCGCCGTGGCCGGAGCCCGGTGAGTACGTCGTCTTCCGCGCTCACTTCCTCTGCGGCTTCGCGCTCCCGGCCAGTGGCTTCTTCCGGGAGTTTCTCCACTTCTACCGACTGCAGCCGCAACACCTCACCCCCAACATGGTGGTGTGCCTCTCTGCCTTAGTTACTTTCTTCGAGGGATACCTCGCCGTCTTGCCGACTATCGAGCTCTGGGGTAGGTTCTTCTACCTCAAGTTAGGTACATCGGCGAAGGAGGAGCCGGCCCAGTGCGGGGCGTGTGTGGTCGTGAGGCGCTCAGGAGGTGGCACGCGCTTCTCGTCGATCCCTCTGCTTGACGGGGCCAAGCTTTGGCAGAAGTCATACTTCTACGTCCGGAATCTCCAGAACGTCGACTACATCAACCTACCGGCCTACGTGCCTGGGCCGCCTGCTGGGCCGCGTGACAACTGGCAACAGCAGCCACCCAAGCGCCCCCTGCCGGGCACTATCTTCAGCGTCCTTGCCCGGCTGGAGGAGATAAAAGGCCAGGAGGGGCTCAAGCCGGCCGACCTGCTGGCCGGCTTCATCATGCGCCGGGTATCGCCGCTTCAGCTTCGGCCGCACCTCATCAGCCAGATGAGCGGCCGCCGGGATCCATGTCGGATGTCCACCAAGGAGATGCCGAGGGTGGAGGTGGTCCGCCATGTCAAAAACATCTCCAACTACAAGCTCAGCGAGGCGGAGTGGCGTATCGGCAAGGAGCCTTACAGTCGGGCCAACCCCCCTCCAGCGGTATGTACCAGATCCGGCTGCTTTATTCACAATATCCTTCGTCCCTCCGTCTTGACCAGTCAGCTTTTTGTGGCAGCGCTTCGCGGGCCACGGCACGCTGGCTCCTGGCCAGGCGGCAGGTGGAGGCTGTGGCCTCGAGCTCGCGGGGAGCCGACGCCGGGGCCACGAGCGCCCCTCCTTCAGGATGGGTGGCGAGGGCCGGCTCGGGCGCCTTGAACCTGGCGGTGCGCGACCTGGAGGACCGGTTCCGGGCCCAGAACGCCACTCTGCAGAGGGCGAGGGAGGAGCTGTTGGTGACGCGGTCGGCCGTCTGGGTACGTACACCTTATTTTGCTATATTTTTTGTCTTGTAATCTTCCGTGGGGGCGCGCCAGCGCACCCACTGGGTGTAGCCCTCGAGTTTCGAGCTGGCTGCTGAGCAGGCGGGTTGGAACTCCAAGGTGTTCTTCTCTTTGGCTGACATGCTTGACACTGTTGCAGGACTACCACAACATGCGGGCGGCCGCGTACAACACGCAGATCCGGATGCTCGCCACCCGGACTACTAAGCTAGCTCAGAGCCGAAGTAAGCAAGCCGGCTTTCAGTGGGGGCACGCCAGCGCACCCACTGGGTGTAGCCCCCAAGATTCGGGCTGACTGTTGAGCAGTCGGGTCTGGTCTTTTCTGTTTGGCTTATTTTCATTTTTGTCGAAGTAGATGATGATGATTTCTATCTTTTTCTTGCAGCGGCCGCCGCCCAGTTGAGGGAGCGCGTGGCTGAGCTCGAGGGCCCGCTCCGGGTTTTGGTGCAGGAGCGCGACCAGGCGGCCGCGGCTCACGACCGGCTGGAGAAGGAGCTGGCGGAGCTGGCCGAACGCCACACGAACCAGGTCCGGATGCTGGAGGCGGGCGAATAGCGCCTGACGGCCAAGTTCGAGACTCAACGCTTGGACTGGGCCGAGAGGGAGAAGCTCCTCGATGACGGCTACTCCGTGATTGAGGACATGCTTGACGGTGCGTCTCTCTTCTCCGGGTTGTGGGTTGCTGATCATTAGCTATCGGCTGTCGCTGGAAGCCGGCCTCTGACATCTTTGTCTTCTTCTTGAGCAGAGTTCCTCCCGGGCTACTCCGTCTCCGTCTGCATGGCTATCGAGGCCCAGCGGGAGGAGCATAGGCGGGAGGGCACAGAGATCGCGCAGTACCAGCCTCGGACAGTGGGCGAACAGATCACGGCCGTCCGGATGCGCCTGGAGCCCACGCGCCGCCTGCTCCGCCGGCTTCAGCGCGCCGGGTCGCAGGTCTTGGAAAGCTTGTGGCCGGGTGCTCAGATCCCGTGGAATCCCAGTCCGACGGCCGACTGGCTGGAGGTGGCGGCGAGCCAGCTCGAAGCCTGGAAGAGTTCCGCGGTGCGGTCCGGGGCTGCAAAGGCTCTAGAGTTCATCAAGGCCTGGTACCCCGGTGTGCGCCTGTGCTAGCTGGCGACCTTTCGCCAAGAGGCACTGCTGGAGCTGGCGGCGGAACACGAGGACATCACCGTCCGTGCGGCGGCCATCGCCGACTATGCTGATGTCGACATCTTCATCCCGGAGCGGGGAGATGACGGCGCCGTGGTTCCTCCGTCCTGGTTTGGTCTAAACCCGTCGGATGGGGAGGACTCGGTGGAGGAGATCGCCTCTAGTGACGAAGGCGACGAGGACGAGGAAGGCGGCTGCGCCTCACCAGATGCTCGCCTTGGACCCTTTTGCAATGTACAAAGTTTAAATCCCCACATTTTGCATGTGTTGCCGGGTTCTAGCTTGAGTTTGCTTTTTCCCTCTTTAGCTTTTTCCTTTGCCGCGTTCCCTTGGCCGCCTCCCTGCCAGCCGGACAGCTGCGCTGCGGTCTGTGGCTGGGTCATGGACTTGGTAGTTTAGAACGGGCAAGTTACTTCAGCCGCTTAGAGCGTAGCTTAGTCGAGCGAGAAGCCGGCTTGCCGGCTGCCAAGCAACCGGACGAGGGAGGCGAGAGGCCAGCTTGGCCATAGTCGGCGTTTTCCTTAGTCGTTTTTCGTGTGGACGGTGTTTCCGGCCTTTGTCTCTTGCGAGCTATGACATGGAGTCAAGAGAGGGCTTTGGCGTCGGCACACTACTAGTCGGCTCCGGCTGGTGCGAACTTAGGCAAAGATGGTGAGCCCCCGGGTCGGCTGACCGGAACCCAGACGGGGCAAGAATATATAAAAAAACTCAATTCATGGTATATGCTTATCTCATGGATAAAAAGGTAGCCCCCGAGTGCATCTCGGGGGACCTGAGGTCTTTAGTTAATACAAAAGTTGGCGTGGCACATACACTCGCTTTAACTGTGAAACGGACGGAGTAGGTTCATGTTCCATGGCCGCTCCGTCTCTTCGCCGGCTGTGCTTCGCTTGCATGCCCTGGGCTTTTGGGCCTCGATGAGGTAGTACGAGTCATTGCCCAGGGCCTTGCTGACGATGAAGGGGCCTTCCCAAGGTGCTGCGAGCTTGAGCTGGCCGGCTGATCGCTGGATCCGGCGGAGTACAAGGTCACCTTTGCGGAATGTACGTGGCTTGACCTTCTTGTTATGGTAGCAGCGCAGGCTCTGCTGGTAGATGGCGGACCGGCTGCACGCTAGCAGCCGGGCCTCTTCCAGCAGGTCAACACCGTCTTCTCGCGCCTCCTTTGCTTCCGCCTCCGTGTACATAGTGACGCGAGGTGAGTCAAACTCGATATCCGTGGGGATGATAGCCTTGGCACCGTACACGAGGAAGAAGGGCATAAAGCCGGTTGATCTATTGGGCGTGGTCCGAAGATTCCAGAGGACGGCCGGCAGCTCGTCGATCTAGCAGCCGGCCAATCGCTCCAGCGGCTCGATCAGGCGGGGCTTGATGCCGGACAGGATGAGGTCGTTTGCTCGCTCCACCTGGCCGTTTGATTGCGGATGGGCAACGGACGCTAGGTCTAGTTGGATACCCTGGTTTGCGCAGAAACGGGCCAAGGCGCCTTTGGCGAAGTTGGTGCCGTTGTCGGTGATGATGCTGTGGGGAATGTGTATCGGACGGGGATGTCGGCGACAAACATGACGGCAGTCGGACCGTTCAGCTTCTTGATTGGCGTGGCTTCTATCCACTTGGTGAATTTGTGCACGGCGACCAGCAAATGAGTCATGCCGCCGCGTGCTGTCTTGAAAGGACCCACCATGTCCAAACCCCTAACGGCAAACGGCCAAGTGATGGGGATGGTCTTGAGGACAGAAGCCGGCTGGTGTTGCTTGGTGCTAAACTTCTGGCACCCTTTGCACTTCTTGACCAACTCCTTGGCGTCGTCCAATGCAGTCGGCCAGAAGAAACCATGGCGAAAGGCTTTGGCTACGAGGGACCTGGAGGCGGCATGGTTGCCACATTTGCCTAGGTGGATGTCTCTGAGGATCTCCATGCCCTTCTCCGGCTCCACGCAGCGCTGATAAACACCGGTCATGCTTCGCCTGGCGAGCTCTTTGTTGACAATGGTGTAGGCACCTGCTCGGCTCTGGATCTGTCGGGCTAGCACTTTGTCTGCTGGTAGCACGCGGCTTACCAGATAGTCACGGATGGGCTGCACCCAAGATGGGGCTGCCACCACCGTGAAGACGGCAACTGGCACGAGGGTGGCCGGGTTGGGAGGCGGCGGGCTGGAGCCGGCCGCTCCTGGTGGTGTTGGTGAAGTCCCGGGGCCGATTGCTGCAGTCCTTGGGTCGCCTGCTGGAATTCCTGGGCCGGGTGCTGGTGGTGCAGCCCCCGGGCCACCTGCTGAAGTCCCCGGGCCGACTGCTGGAGTCCCCGAGCCGGATCCGACTGCTCCAGGGTCAGCCGGCACGAAGATGGAGTCGGACTCTGGCGATGGCTTGATAGACGGCTTGCATAGACACTCGAGGGAGACACCGGTTGGTATGGCCTGCTGGGTGGAACCAATGCGGGCGAGGGCGTCCGCTGCGTCGTTGTCGGCTCTTGGCACGTGGAGGAACTCGCACCCATCGAAGTGCCCGCTTATCTGCTGGACGAGGAAGCGGTAGCTTGCCATGTTGGTGTCCTTGGCGTCCTAGTCGCGGACGACTGCTGGACCACCAAGTCCGAGTCTCCGTAGTAGAGGATGCGGCGAATGCCGATCTCCTTGGCCAGTCGGAGCCCAAAGATGAGCGCCTCTTACTCGGCTACGTTGTTGGAGGTGGCGAAGTGGATCTGCAGCGTGTACTTTAGCTTGTCGCCCTTGGGAGACGTGAGGATGATGCCGGCTCCCAAGCCGGTGCGCATCTTTGAGCCATCAAAGTGCATCCGCCAATGCGTAGTATCCGGCGCTGGCGGCAGGTACTGGGACTCGCCCTAGTCGACTAAGAAGTCGGCCAGCGCTTGGGACTTGATGGCGGTGCGGGGTTGGTAGAGAATGGTATGGGGAGCCAGCTCGATGGCCCACTTGGCCACCCGGCCTGAGGCATCTCTGTTGCCCATGATCTCAGCAAGGGGGGCGGTGCAGACAACCGTGATGGAGTGCTCTTGGAAATATTGCTTCAGCTTCTTGGCAGCAAAGTACACACCGTAGCACATCTCCTGGTAGTGGGGGTAGTTCTGCTTGGAGGCGGACAAGACCTCGCTCAGATAATACACTGGCCTCTGGACCGGCTGCACCTTGCTGGCCTATGGGCGCTCGACCACGATCACCGTGCTGATGACTCAGTTGGTGGCGGCAATGTAGAGGAGCATCGGTTCCTTGGCAGCCGGAGCCGCCAGGATAGGCGGCGTGGACATCATGCGCTTGAGCTGACGAAAAGCTTCGTCTGCCTGGTCGTTCCACTCGAAGCAAGTGGTTTTCTTCATGAGCTGGTACAGGGGGAGCGCCTTCTCGCCCAGCCGACTGATGAAGCGGCTGAGGGATGTCAGGCACCTGGTGAACTTTTGGACGTCACGCAGCTTGGTGGGTCTCTCCATCCGCTCGATGGCCTTGATCTTCACGGGGTTACACTCGATGGCGCTTTCAGAGACAAGGAAGCCGAGGAGCTGGCCGGCTGGTACTCCGAAGACTCACTTCTCCGGGTTGAGCTTGATTTGAAAACGGCGCAGATTTTCGAAGGTCTCCTTGAGATCCTCTAGGAGGGTGCCGCGCTTCTCCGTCTTCACCACAATGTCGTCTACATAGACTTGAGCGTTTCTGCCGAGTTGCTTGAGGAGGCACTTCTGCATGCAACGCTGAAACGTGGTGCCAGCATTTCTCAAGCCGAACGTCATGGTCAGGTAACAGAAGGCTCCAAATGGTGAGATGAAGGCGGTCTTCAGCCGATCGGCCAGGTTCAGCTTGATCTGCTGGTAGCCGGAGTAGGCGTCCGGGAAAGATAGCAGCTCGCATCCGGCTGTGGAGTCGATCACTTGATCTATCCGGGGTAAGGCAAATGGTCCCTGGGGTAGGCTTTGTTGAGGCTAGTGTAGTCGATAGACATGCGCCACTTGTTACTCTTATTCAAGACGAGGACTGGGTTGGCAAGCCAGTCCGGGTAGAACACTTCCATGATGAAGCCGGCTGCCAGAAGCCGGGCGATTTCTTCACCAACGATCCTCCTCTTCTCTTCTGACAGGCGGCGGAGGGGTTGCTCGACCGGCTTAGTGTCCGGCCTCCCATGTAGTTTGTGCTCGGCGAAATCCGTAGGGACACCTGGCATGTCTTTGGGGGACCATGCAAAGATGTCTCGATTCCCACAGAGGAAATCGACGAGCTCGCCTTCCTATTTGCTGTTGAGGTTGGTCCCTACGACAGCAAACCTCTCCGGGTGCGCCGGGTCCAAGGCGATCTTCTTGGTTTCCTTTGACGGCTGGAAGGAGGCCCCTGCTTCTGTCTCCTTGGGATCAGTCGGCATGGCCGGCTTCTCGTTGGCCATGGCTACCATCCGGTCAAGGAGACGCTTCTCTTGAGCGATGACGAGGGACTCGTCCAGCCGGCTGCTTGCGGTGGCGCAATCTAGCGACTTCTAGTAGTCTCCAGCAACAATGATGATGCCCTTGGTACCCGGCATCTTGGCCTTCAGGTAGGCATAGTGTGGGACCATCATGAATTTTGCCAGCGCTGGGCGGCCCAAGAGCGCGTGGTAGGGGCTGTCCAGGTCGACCACCTTGAACCAGATTGGCTCGCGGCGGAAGTGGCTCTTGTCGCCGAACAGGACATCGATCTTGATCTTGCCGATTGGAGAGCAGGAAAGGCCGGGAACTATGCCGTGGAAGATAGTCCGGCTGGGCTGAAGCTGCTTGACCTTGATGTCCAACCGCTCCATGGTCTCGCGGTACAGGATGTTGATGCTGCTGCCGCCATCTATCAGAACTTGGCTGAAGCGGCAAGTCCGCCTCTCCGCTGAGAAGGTTGATTCCAGCACCAAGGCGTATGCTCCCGGCGAGGGCATCACGGTCAGGTGGTTAGCTTGGCTCCAGGTGATGGGCCTCTCGGACCAGTGCATGAAGGTGGGGACCCCTGAGCTGACAGCATTCACATCGCAGTGCTGCTGCCGTCTGCTGTGCTTATCGTCGGCTTCTCTCGTGAAGACGACGTAGGTAGCGTTCTCTTCGGGGAACTCCTCTTGAAGCATGCTGGCAGCTCGGGCCGTTAGCTGAACAGCCGGAGCTACCTCGCCGGCTGGTGGGGGAGGAGGCAGGGCCTCGCCCTTGGCAATCCGGGTGAGCCAGTTGCACTTCCGGGTGGTGTGGTTGGACGGCTTTGCGCCGCTATGGAACTTGCACGGGGCATCGAGGGCTTGCTCAAAGGAGAAGGCAGGCTGCCAGGTACCCTTGCCGCCCCACTGACGCTTGGGGCCGGGCTGCCCGGCCGGCTGCTGATCCTTGACAGTGGCCACCTGCCGGCTGTTGGAAGCCAGCTGCAGGGCCTTGCGCTTGTTGTCGTTCGGTTGTTGGCGCCGGTTGGTGTCACAAGCCGGAGTTTGGGAACCCGGCTGGACCACCCTACTGGCCGCGTCAACCCGGATCTCTGACTTCATGGAGGAGTCGGCGGTGGCGTACTTGTCGGCCACGACCAGGAGCTCGTCCAAGGTAGACGGCTCATCGCACAAGAGCTTGTGCTTGAGCAGGGTGCCCTCTCTGCACCCGGCGGTGAAGTACTCTATGGCCTGCACCTCGTGGACCCCCTCGCAGGAGTTGCGCAGCTCGCCCCAACGCGTTAGGTAGTCGCGAGTAGACTCGGCCGGCTCCTGAACACACATGGAGAGCTGGCGCGGCTTGGTGAGCCGCTTGTACGTACTGGTGAACTTGCGGACGAAGGCGTCACTGAAATCTACCCAGCTGTTGATGCTGTTGGGCTTGAGGCTGTTCAGCCATGTCCGGGCCATGCCCTGAAGCATAAGCGGGACGTACTTGACAGCGACGCGCTTGTTGTCGTTGGCGATGCCGACTGCTGTGTGGTAGTCGATCAGCCAGTCTTCCGGCTTCATGACGCCGTTGTACTTGGCGTATCTCTGGGGAGCGTGAATCCTCTGGGAAGGGGCTCATCGCGGATGCGGGGTCCGAAGCAGGCCTCCCCTAGTATGCGCTCCTCTTCCAACAACTGGGACCGAGCCAACTGCTCGATCCGGTGGCGTGCATCGTTTCCGCCAACTGCTTTGCGGGGGCCAAGCCGGCCGCTGAGTGTCGGGTGATCAGGCGGCGACGGGGGAGTGGCCGCCCTCTTCCTCCAAGGAGGCAAGCGCTCTTTTTGCCGGCGTCGAGGCTCCGGATTCTGGAGCACTTGGTGGCTGTCCACTATCGTGCGGCGCGTACGCCGGCTGTTGCTACCAGCCGGCACTGGGTCTCATGACTGCCCGCGGCCTCCGCCGCTAGAGGATCGAGAGGTCGCGCCGTTCTCACGATAGGGCACGTGGGTGTCGACCCGTCGGCCTGCTCCCACCACACGGTTGCCCGTGTCCTGCTGCGCGTTCGCAGCGTCGATGAGCTGCTGGAGGCACTCCAGTTGCTCGCGTAGCTCGTCGCCCTGCAAGTGCTTGAGCTTGTCTGCGGCCGCCTGGGGGGCTCACATGTTCTGCGCTGGGGTCTCGTAGGCTGGGCGTTCGTCCCCCAACATGCTGGCAATCGCAGCGCCGTGTTGCCGGATGGCGCTGGCCTGGCTACGCTCAGCCGCAGCCGGCGTCCCACCGACCACGCGGTCGATCTCGCGCTGAGTGGCTTCAGTGCCGCCATCTTGGAGGCGCTGTCGAAAAGCTTGACGCAGAACTCCTCCAGCTCCTCCTGGCTGGCCCCAGGGGGAGGAGGCATCGCCAGCGCGTGTATGGTCGCGTCCAGCGGTTCCTGGTTGGATCTGCCAGCGCCCAGGCCGTCGCCGATGACCATCACCTCCGCAAGGGTGCTAGCATCGAGCGCGCCGACAGGTGCGTTCCTAGCGGCAGGAGGGAGGGGATCATCGACGACCTCCATATAGCTGGGGAAGTCGTCGGTGGAGGCCGTGTCGACGAGAGCGACCTTGCCGAAGAGCTCGGTAAGGGGGCAGCCACTCGCGTGTCGGCAGCGGGCTAGTCGAGGAGGCTGGTCTCGCTGAAGAGGCCAGCGAGGCGATCCGTGGGGAAGGTGGCTTCCGCGTCAGGCGACGCGACAAGGCTGACGTGGGCGGGCGCATCGGGCCGGCTGCTCTCACCAGCCGCGGCACACTCGCCGGAGAGGAACAAGGTTCTCGTCCAGAACGTGTCTCCGGCCTACGTCGCTGCTGGCCCCACATTGGGCGCCAACTGTCGTGGTAATATCTCGACAGATGCCAGGGGGTGGCTTATCATGGTTGGGGCCATGAGATCGTCGTCGGGTCCTGGAAGTGGGAGTGGGCACAAGCTCGGACGGACACGAGATCTACCCAGGTTCAGGGCTCTCCTAAGAGATGAAACCCCTACTCCTGCTCTACGGGGTCTCCGCATGATCACTATGGAGCAAAGAGTACAATGGTGGTCCTAGAGCTGTTCGGCCAGAGGAGGAAGAAGGGCAAGGCTAGCTCTCTCCTCTCCCTGGTTATGGTGTGTGTAGAACTGAGGTGGAACATGAGAGGAACCCCCCTGCATGTGTGCGGCCTGGGGGGTTTTATAGGCTAACCCCCCAGGGGTACAGTGGTAATGTGGCCAAGTGGAAGGCCCCGGCTGCCAATGTCTAAGGGGGCCGGGTTCCCCACCGGCTGTTGGGTCCCGCCTCTGCAGGGCCCTGCCAGCCGCCGAGGAACCGGCCAACAGGTGGGGCCCGCCACCGGCGGGCCCCGTTGAGGGTTTTCACTATGGCACCGTCCACGGTGACGGAGGCCGTGTCGGGCGCGCCATGGCTACAGCGCCGCCCTAGGCGGGTCGGCGGCCGCCCGGCGGCGCCTACTGTAGCCATGCGGCCGTGATTTGGTGGAGGCATGGCGCACTGTGGCCATGCCCCAGCTTGTCTCCTGGTCGGGCTCAAACTCCTAGGGAGGGGACGGGCTGCCTGCAAGGAGCCGGCCCGTACCCTTGCCGCCTTCTTGAGTGCGCCGTCTTTAGGGGTACGTCACCTTATGGAACGGGCCGTCTTCCAGGAGGCGGCTCTCCGGTCCTGTCCATCCACGGAGGCCGGTCTTATGATCAATCGCACTGAGGGGCTTGGCCAGCCCCGATGTCTTGAAATATGGTTAAGTGCTGATGGGGCTACTCGGGGTCTATCCCCCCGACAACATGCCCGTGAGAAAGGATGTGCCTTATTTAGGCTTGAGTATGCGGACTTGAACTATCGTCCCATTTGCATTTCTTCTAGGTATATTGTGATAGACAATGGTATGGGTGAGAAGACGCAGACCAAAATCCCGGTTAATGTTCTTCGGTATATGCCAATCGTAGCAAGACTTCAACGTCTTTTCATGGTCGAAGGGACGGCCAGACAGATGCCATGGCACAAAACGGGCAAAAGAACCGAACTAGATGCAGATGGGAATCTGATGATGGTACACACATCGGATGGTGAAGCGTGGAAGCACTTCGATGCATTACATGCAGAAAAATCAGGAGATCCAAGGCATCCTCGAGTCGCCATCACTACGAATGGGTTCAGTGTGTTTGGTCTGACGGCAACCCAATATAGTTGTTGGCCCGTATTTGTCTTTCCACTCAGTCTCCCTCCCCCCCGGGATAGATTATGCAAAGAAAGAACATTTTCCTGACATTGATAGTTCCAGGGCCGAACTATCCGGGGAAGAATGTGAATGTGTACATGCAGCCGCTTAAGGACGAATTGCAAGAAGGTTGGGATAATGGGTTCAAGACATACGACGCCTTTAACAAACAGAACTTCATAATGCGTGTCTGGTACATGTACTGGACGCATGACTTGCCGGCGTATGCGCTATTCGTTGGTTGGTGTGTGCATGGAAGGTTCCCGTGCCCCACATGCAAGGCAACTCTTGAGTTTCGTTGGCTGCAGGCGGGTTGCAAGTTTTCTTGCTTCGACTTGCATAGACAGTTCCTGGATCCTCGTCATAAGTTCAGGAAAGACAAGAAGAACTTCATGAAAGGTACAGTTGTCAAAAACTCTGCACCACCTCCGTTGACAGGCCAAGAGACCCTGGATCAATTAAACGCTCTCGAGCCAGATCCAGAGCGTCCAGGGTATTTCAAGGGGTATAATTCGAAACACGCTTGAACTCACAAGACATGCTTGTGGGATCTGCCTTACTTCAAAGACCTCCTTTGCCCACACAACATCGACGTGATGCACACTGAAAAGAATATCGCCGAGTCACTTTTTGGTACATTGTTTGGCATAGAGGGGAAGTCAACGGATAATACTAAGGCTAGAGTTGATCAAGAGGCGCTATGTGATAGACCGTTACAAAACATGAAAGAACCAAAAGGAAAGCAGAACTGGACGATGCCAAAGGCATGGTTCAATCTTGGAAGGCCAGCTATGAGGGAAATTATCTTGTGGGTGAAAATGTAGTTGATGTTCCCTGATGGGTATGCAGCGAATCTAAAGAGGGGAGCGAGTCTTGAGAAATTGAAAATATTTGGTCTCAAGAGTCAAGATTGGCACATATGGATTGAGCGGGTAATGCCGGTGATGTTGCGTGGCTTCATCCCTGAGGGTGAATGGCTAGTACTGGCAGAGCTGAGCTATTTCTTCCGTGTTCTTTGTGCGAAAGAACTATCGCCTGCCGTGCTAGAAGAAATGGAAGAGTTGGCACCGGAGTTGGTCTGCAAGTTAGAGAAGATCTTTCCGCCAGGCTTCTTTAATCCAATGCAACACTTGATTTTGCATCTCCCGACCGAGGCAAGATTGGGGGGGCCGTGCAAAATCGTTGGTGCTACGCAACTGAGAGGATGCAGAAGATGCTCCGAGCAAAATGTAAAAATAAACGTAGAATTGAAGCATCGATGGCCGAGGCATTCAATACTGAGGAGGTGGCAAACTTCGTGATAGCACACCACGAAGCCAAAAATCGTCATTTGCATAATCCGAAGCCTTGGTACAATGCTGGCGACCATAAAAAGCTGGATCCAACCTCAGTCTATTCATAGGAAATCTCGCACCAGCCGGTGCTTCGAAACCAATATCGTTGGATGTCGAAGAATGGTGGACCATTTCATTATATATCTTCACCAACCTAATAGAAGTGTGGCCATACATCAAGTAAGTTCTCGCGGTACATTGTTTCGCAACTTCTAATTCCTTTGAACTGCTCTTATTCTCGGATATTTTTTGATACAGTCGATACGTCGCCAAATTCTCTGATGGAGCGGTGATCCAAAAGGAATCCATCGAAGAGTATGAGCTTCTGGCAAAGCAAGGAGGCGGCTTTCCCGGTTTCATCTCTTGGTTCAAACAAATGGTAATTTCCATTACACCATTCTCATTTCTTCGTCTAATTTGCTGCTAATGCAACAATCCTTTCGTATTAAACTTGTAGGCTAATTCAGAGTCTATGGACGCCGAATTGAGACAAGTCGCTAATGGTTTCGACTTTAAGGTCCGTTCATTTGACAAATACGACATCAACGGGTATCGCTTTCGTACCTACGGCAAAGAGCTATCTATGGCCGACCGAAAGTCTACAAATTGTTGTGTCTCTGCTATCGGCGGTGGAGGTATTGATTATTATGGGAGAGTTGAAGCAATTTATGAACTTCTATTCTATGGTCAAAATGCACCGAATGTCGTAGTCTTCAAATGTTACTGGTTCCAGCCGAAGGAGACTAGAAGGACTCATGAACATATAGGGCTAGTCGAAATCAAACAAAGCACCCATTTAGATGTTCCCGATGTCTATATTACGGCTCAACAGGCGACCCAAGTTTTCTATCTACCGTGGGCCTGCCAAATTGATCCAAATTTGAATGGTTGGGATATCGTTTATGAAGTGTCGCCACGTGTTAGACCACCTCCCCCCAATGAAGAGGATTATGAAACTCACATTAACCAAGACACATATGAAGGTGAATTCTTCCAAGAAACACGTCTTTCCAAAAAATGCTTCAAGAAACGCTCTACTTCACCCCAGAACATTGAAGTAGATAGCGACAATGAACCCGACTTCACCCCTGAGCCGGAACAAGACGAGCCTGAACAAGAAGAGGTTACTGCTCTGGATGACTTGTCAATGCTTGACCGATTACGTAAAGGTGGCCTTCCACATGTTGATGCCGCTGAACCCGATGAGCACTTTATTCGTGATAGTGATGATGATGATGCATTTATTGATCCCGGAGCATTTATTGAACCCAACGATCAAGATTATTATTAGGTATTCAATTTTTTATGTTGTACTTGATTTATATAGTTACTTGTATGATTGTACGATTTATATAGTTACTTGTATAATTTTCTTACTTTGTATGATTGTTTGTTATACATAGTGTCATGGTCTTGATATCCGTCCCCGTCGGCCCTCGCCCGGTTTATGATTCGGATGTGGTATATTATCTTTTATAACTATTTGTTGCATTTCGCATTTATGACAATTACGGCCATCAAGTTGACATAGAGATATTTTTATCTAGGAGGTATGTGAACCGGAAATTGCAACCGACCCTCTTGTCGAGAAGTTACATTTAGTTGAAAAAGAAAATGAGTATTTGAAAGAAAAATTTAAAAGAATTGAAGAAGATAAGATGAAATTGGAGTTTTATGTTGCCGATGTCGTCGATGATCACAAGATGGAGATGAATGCAATGCGCTTGATGTCGGCGCAACAAACCTTGGGTCTGTTGCCCGAACTGTGCACATGCACGAGGACAAGATTACAACACCAAGGCCACGCCAAGATACAAGAGATCAAGATCTTCGAAGAACCAACATGCAGATTAAGAGGACCAAGGCCAAGACAGAGTAGCAAGATACCACCAGAAGAAAAGCCTCCCTTGCCGGGCAGGCGAGCCTGGCAAGGACGCGGACTCCCCCGGAAGGAAACGTCCAAGACGTCCCAGCAGGGCCTGCTGGGAGTCGCAAAGACAGAGCCACCTCACCAAGCCATCTCACCACGACCCACATCGTTAATCAATGCGGTGTCAAGCCGCAAAGTGAGTAACTGGTAGCCATTCGCCACATGGCGGCCTCTTCCCACAGATAATACCTACAGGAGACACCTGTCATGCGACGTGTCGAGCAAGCAGGCATGGAGCTAGCAAGGCAAGCCTGGCAAGGCATGCCGGGAAAACAACGATATGACATTGAGCGGTGCATTTAATGCGCCCTGTCAGCCTGCATGATTAGGTATGATAGCACTGCTTGCTATCTTATCAGTGCAGAATGGCTGTTTTGCCATTGTGGTGACCCCTTGATCTATAAAAGAAGGCCCATGGCACCCATAGAAGGGGTTGGAAAACTTGAACACCCACACACTCATACGCGCGTAGCCACTGCCTCTCCTAAGGCGAGCCTGCCGGGCAAGTGTACTACGCTCGACCACCACTTTTCCACCATCAATCCACCAAAGCAGGAGTAGGGTTTTACGCCTGTCGGCGGCCCGAACCTGGGTAAAATTGCCTGTGTGATCGCTGCCGCGCTGCCCCACAATCTTCTGCTCTTTGTGCAACACGACGTCCCCCCTGCCGCACCAGCAAAGGGGCCCTTTGCCCCATAGGTGGCCGTGGTTTCCCACGACATCTTTGGCGCGACAGGTAGGCGCATCGCTTGCGTGAACCTGAAAGCGTGTGCAGCGCGTCTTCATCATCACCGTCCTCGTCTTAAGTGGCGCCGTCGACCATGGCGCCCAAGAAGAAACCCGGTGCTACTGCTCACCCGTCCACCTCAAAGGCACCGCCGCCCACAACCACCAATGCTACGGGGGACGCAGAGACGCACGAGAATGTGGGTGCCGCCGGGGATGTGGTCGAGGCAGGCGGCACCAACGCCACTTCCCCCGCGATCGAAGCGGGAGCAGCAGACACTGGAGGAGGGCAACAACAGCAACACCCCGATAACCACGCTCCATGAGGTACGGGTGAAGGGGCTACTCCATCCACACCCCTTTCCCTCGCCGACGGGCATAGCCGCAGCAATGGCGCTCGGTCCGGGGCGAATCGCCCCCCTCCGGCCGCCCCTACCACGGGAGTGACCGCAATACATGCACCTTCCCCGGGGTGAGTCGACCAAGCCGCTGCGCCTAGTGGAGCCGCTGACCTTCAAGCGCCTTCACCGCGCCACCATGCCATCCAGGTGACCGCCCCGCAACAGCGGGGACGTGGTGCTGTCGCTGCTGGCACTGTCAGGAGCCGAGCGACGGTGCGAGCTGCGTCATCATCACCCATACCAAGTACTGCTACGGAGGCCATGGTGCGGGCTCAACTATTGCTGAGGTTTCCACCAGCGGTTGAGCAGATGGACGAGTGGCGTGCCACCATCCAAAGCCTACTCGACTTCGCCGAGGCTGGGGGCTCGCAGCGAGCTGGCCCGCCATGGCCTCCCCAAGCGACGACGACGGCTCGTGCTGCTAGTCGTACAGAAGGGGCCACCCCCACGGTTCAATCCCCGCCACGGCAGCCAGCACGAGCGCAGCGGAGTCAAGAACCTGAAAGCGTCTCGACGGCCTCTTCTGACCCTCGAGCACGTCCAAGCAGGCAGCGTGCCCCGGAGGACCGACGGAGGGGAGACTCGCACGTTGTCATTGAACAACGCCGTGGCGACCACCGCTCGATCAATGGGTGTGACGGTCCCGACGTCGATGAGCTTGTGCTCGATATTGGCGGGTGCCTACCTTTTGAGGTTGGGTGCCCTGCCTTTACTCGTGAGCTGCGGCGAGTCCGTTGGCCGTCCATCCGAACGTTCAAGCCAGAGATACCCGAGAAGTATGCTGGGAGGCTAAATCCGGCAGAGGTTCTGAGCAACTACACCATCGCTGTTCAAGCTGCCGGGGGAAGAGACGAGAAAGTATTCGCCAACTACTTCACTTTGGCTCTCAAGGCCAATGTGTGGTCTTGGCTGATGCACCTGCCGGAGAACTCCATTTCGTCATGTGCTGATTTGTGCCATGAGTTTATTGGCGCCTTTACTGGCGGCCATCAAGAACCAGGTCGGCCCAGCGATCTGCAGCTTCTCCAGTAGAAAGAAGGAGAAACTCTCCAGAAGTATTTGCAAAGATTCAGCAGAGTCCACAGAAACATCCCAAATATTTATTCAGCAGCTGTGATAGCTGCCTTCCAGTCCAATGTGTGCAACCGAAGGATTCATTCCAAGATGAATGTACGGTTGCCCAAGACCGTGAAAGAGCTTTACACCTTGGTGGATAAGTGTGCACGGATGGAGGAGGGAAGAAAGCTGCCCGGAGAGGAGGATTGCATCAATATCGATTCAGAGGATGATGACGGGTCCACCAGTCAGAAGAAAAGCAAGAAGCGCAATAAGAAGCGCAAGGATAAGGTAGTGATGTCCGTTGAAGGGGCAGGTATCCCTAGTACTGGCAAGAAGGTTAAAGCCGAAGCCCCCGGCAAGGAAGCTGCCGTGTGCTCTGACTGCCGGGAGGCCACAGGTGCCGAGAAGGCCGGGAAAGGTGATGGGCCGTACTGCAAGATCCATCAGACTAAGGGCCACGATCTTCAATAGTGTTATCAGGTTGAGCAACTTGTCAAGAGACAGAAAGCAGAGTATGAGAAGCGTGATAAGGAAAAGGGACAGAATGTTGCCGGCGGTAAGGGTCGAGGCGGTGAAGTAAATCGCCCCGGCAGACCTCTTCGGAACATAGGGAAACCCGCCAGGGATCGAGAGAAGGAAACCTGCGATGATGACAGTGATGGAGGGGATGAAAAGGAAACCAGAGAGCAGGAGTTCCAGAAAGCCACTGACGCCCTTTGCATTGTCGGGGGTGCGTCCCTGCACACCTCTCACCGCCAACTCAAGCAGTGGGCGCGTGAAGTCAATGCCGTGGAACCAGTGCCAGGGGCCCGGAAACCTCTCAAATGGTCATGCACGCCCATCATTTTTTACGAAGGGGATCATCCTCACCACACCACCGCGGTAGGATATTTGCCATTGTTGGTCTCTCCAACAATCCGCAACCTCAAGGTCACAAAAATGTTGGTGGATAGCAGGGCCGGGTTGAATCTAATTTCCCCAAAGGTTATCAGCAAGCTTCAGATAGCAGAGGATGAGTTGAAGGTCACCGGCATGTTTCAAGGAGTTAATCCCGGCAGGAGTCATCCTAAGGGAAAGATCATGTTGCCTGTGACATTTGGGGGAGAGCTGAACTACCGGACTGAAAAGATTGTGTTTGATGTGGTTGACCTCCCCTTGCCGTACAATGGAATCCTTGGATGCCCAGCCCTAGCTAAGTTCATGGCGGCATCCCACTATGCCTACAACATCTTGTAGATGCCAGGGCCGGTTGGAGTCATTTCCATCCCATCAGATGAGAAAGACGCAATCATTTGCGTGGACAAGAACTACCGGGATGCAGTCGCGGCAGAGGCAGCGGCAGCAGTAGTCCCCGCCAAGGAGAACAGAGGAAAGAAGAAGGATAGTAAGAGCTCCAGCAAGGAATTGAGGAAGCGCGCCTCTCCGGAGTCCGCTGCGCCTGTTGATGACTTGCAGGAGAGTTCCAACAGCAAGAGATCCAAGGTTGCTGCTCCACAAGTGAAGAAGGTCCAACGGCAGGGTTTGCTGGTGTCGATGGAACTTTCACCATCAGCGCCACCGTCGATGACAAATAGGAAAGCGCGCTCATTGCCTTCCTGCGGGCGATTATCGATGTGTTTGCTTAGCAACCATCTGATATCCCCGGTGTTCCCAGGGAGGTAATCGAGCACCACCTTGCTGTCTGCCCACATGCCCGACCTGTCAAGCAGAATGTCCGAAAGCAGGCCTTGGAAAGGCAGTATTTTATTACGGAGGAAATCAATAAACTTGAGGCAGCTGGTTTGGTCAGAGTAGTGCTACATCCAACATGGTTAACACATCCAGTGGTTGTTCGGAAGGCTAATGGGAAATGGAGGCTTTGCATAGATTTCACAGATCTCAACAAGGTTTGCCCGAAGGACCCATTTCCCTTGCCGTGCATCGACCAGATTGTGGATTCCACCTCAGGCTGCGATTTGCTCTCCTTTTTGGATGCATATTCTGGGTATCATCAAATCTTCATGTCTAAGGAAGACGAAGAGAAGATCTCGTTCATCACCCCGTGTGGAATGTACTGTTTTATCCGCATGCCTTTTGGATTAAAGAGTGCCGGATCTACTTTTGCAAGGGCAGTCCAGATTGGTTTTGAGCCGCAGCTACACAGAAACATTGAATCTTATATGGATGATATTGTGGTCAAGACCAAGGACAGAGCATACCTTATCCAGGATTTGGAGGAGACATTTAATAATTTGCGCAAGATCAACTTGAAGCTTAACCCGGAGAAATGTGTATTTGGTGTTCCCTCCGGCAAGCTGCTCGGGTACATTGTATCCCATCGGGGGATCGAAGCCAACCCCGATAAGATCCAGGCTATCGAGCAAATCCAAGCACCAAGGACAGTCAAAGATGTGAGGCATTTGACAGGATGCGTTGCCGCGCTAAGCAGATTCATTTCCAAGTCTGCCGAGCGCGCCTTGCCGTTCTTCAAAATCTTGAAGAAGTGGACCCCAGAAGCAGATATGGCTTTGCAAGAGTTGAAGGCCTACTTATCCTTTGTGCCCACCTTGGTTGCTCCCAAACCTCAAGAGCCATTGCTGTCATACCTGGCAGCAACCATCCAAGTGGTTAGTGCAGCCTTGGTGGCACAGCGGGAAGTGGACGAGGCAGAGAGTGAGCAAGGACCTACAGAGTCAGATAGGAATCAGGACAGAGATGAGCACGGCAACGAGGGCAACCCCAAGGACACGGCAAGGAAAAAAGTGCTGCAGCGCCCAGTGTATTTCGTCAGCTCCCTGTTACAGGGGGCTAGATCGAGGTACTCTGGCGTGCAAAATTTGATCTTTGGCCTCATCATGGCCTCAAGGAAACTGCGCCACTAGTTCCAAGCCCATGAGATCACGGTTGTCACTCGTTTCCCATTGCAAAGGATACTCTGGAACCCTGAGGCTACTGGAAGAATAGTGGAGTGGGCTTTGGAGTTATCCAGTTTTGGTCTGAAGTTTGAGAGCACATCAACAATTCGGAGCAGGGCATTGGCAGAGTTTATTGCAGAATGGACGCCAACCCCTGACGAGAAAATACCAGAAACAGCCATCCCCGGCAAGGAGGCGCCCCACGAATGGATTATGTATTTCGATGGTGCCTTTTCTCTACAAGGTGCAGGGGCTGGCGTGCTTCACGTCGCTCCCTCCGGGGAACACTTGAAGTATGTTGTCCAGATGCATTTTGCCCGGGAAGAGGCAACCAACAATACAGCAGAGTATGAAGGGCTCCTTGCCGGGCTCAGGATTGCCGCAGAGTTGGGAATCAAGAAACTGATCATTCGAGGAAACTCACAGCTTGTGGTGAGACAAGTCAACAAGGATTACCAAAGTCCATTGATGGAGGCATACGTTGAGGAAGTGAGAAGATCGGAGGAGCGCTTTGACGGGTTGCAAACAGAGCACATACCTCGTGCGGAAAACAGCATAGCTAATTACCTGTCAAAGTGTGCTGCGCAAAAGCTTCCTCTGGAACCAGGAACTTTTGTACTCCATCTTACTCAGCCCACCATATCCCCAGCAACAATGGCCCGAAAAAGGAGAAAGATGGACTCCGGTAAGCCACTCCCAGTAGAGCCATCCGCTCCTGGCAGGGACCCTGCCAAAAACAACTCCTCACAACTTGCCGGACTGCACCCTCCAGCCAGACCCATGGTCACTGTGAACGAGGAATGTGCCCCCGCAGTTGAGGAGGTGCCGCTAGTCCTTGTTGCCGAGCCCCAGGCTCCAACTTGGGCATGGCACATAGTCCACATCCTCCAGACCAGAGAACTTCCCAATGACCATTATGAGGCTGAAAGAGTAGCCCGGAGGGCCAGTATGTACCAGTTTGTCGATGACACTCTGTACAGAAGGAGGCCCAACGGTGTGAAATTGAAGTGCATCTATCGGGAAGAAGGGAAGGAACTGCTGGCTGAGATACACAAAGGCAAGTGCGGCTCCCATACTGGATCAAGGGCATTGGTTGGGAAAGCATTCCGACAAGGATTCTATTGGCCCACAGCCCTCCAAGATGCTGTTGAGCTAGTCACCAAATGTGAAGCCTGTCAGTTCCATTCCAAGAAAATCCACTTGCCTGCCCAAGCTCTTCAGACAATCCCTTTATCATGGCCATTTTCGGTGTGGGGGCTCGATATCCTCGGCCCTTTCCCCCGAGCAATCGGGGGCTTTGAATTCTTGTTCGTTGCTATCGACTAGTTTACAAAGTGGCCGGAAGTTGCTGCCGTGAGAAAGGTGACTGCTCAATCAGCTATCAAGTTCTTGAAAGATTTGGTGTGTCGTTTCGGAATCCCGGTAAGTATTATTACCGACAATGACACCCAATTCACGAGCCGCGCCTTCATGCAATATGTTCATGCCCTCGGAAGCAAGATCTCGTTTGCCTCTGTTGCGCATCCCAGAAGCAACGGACAAGCTGAGAGGGTGAACGCTGAAGTGCTGCGGGGACTCAAAACAAGAACCTTTGATACGCTGCAGAAGCACGGCAAGCGGTGGATTGATGACCTGCCGGTAGTTCTATGGTCCCTCAAAACGACACCAAATCAAGCTACCGGGCAGACTCCTTTTTCCCTGGTCTATGGGGCAGAAGCAGTTATCCCCACGGAACTCATTTACGGGTCAGCTTGAGTGCTCGCCTACGACGAATTAGCGCAAGATCAGCACCGGCGTGACGACGATGTGCTACTCGAGGAGAACCATCTCCGGGCTACTACACGTGTTGCACACTATCAACAAGCCCTGCATCGCTATCATAGCCATAGGGTTCATGCCTGGTGTTTTGAGGAAGGCGACCTTGTCCTTAGGCGTGTTCAGACCGCCAAGGGTACAAACAAGTTGACGTCGAAGTGGGAAGGCCCTTACCGGGTAGTATGAGTCACCAGACCTGGCGCAGTCCGTATGGAGACCAGAGATGGCATTCAATTGCAAAATTCATGGAATATTGAGCATCTCCGCAAGTTCTACCCGTAAGGCGCGGCTGTCGGGCCCTGCCCGGCAGCCACCCTTTTGTACAGGCCTTTGCCTCAGTTGCATGTAACCCCTTGTACAAAGCCAGGTGATGACCCTGAGCACCAGAGAAATAAACGAAGCGCTGGGGGCCCCCGACCAAGTTGCATGCATGCATAAGCATTCCAAGAGCATCTGCATAAGTATTTCATGAGCATTTGCATATGCATATAAATAGGATCGCATCCTGCATCATTCTCATCTGCATAAAGCTGCAGGTTCCTACCGTAAGCTTGGTTTCTGCAAGAAGATGGGGAGATAAACCAGCGCTGCGATCCCCGGCAAGCCAAACAGATAAGTTCTACCTCTTGTCCATAAGTGTTCTGTAAGCTAAAACTTGTGCATAAGGAAACCCCGCCACTCTTCCAAACTTAGGTGCTCCCATCCTTGGCTCGAACGTTGCTTTGGCCAGGATGGTCATAGTGGCTTTTGATGAAAAGAAGTGGGTGGGGGGGGGGCGGTCCCTCTATTCCTTGCCCGGTAGGCTCAGTTCTCTGGCAACGAAAAAAAAGGGTACTGGTAGGATAGCCTGCCGGGGAAAACTCGTTTATTTAAAATAAAGAGGCATTTCACCTCTGCGTGGACATATACATGCACGAGTTCTCGGCAAGGTTCATCTTTTTCATTAATATGCTGGTCATACAAGTACAAACCTTACAGAACACAGACATGGACTCGACAAATTACATTATTTGAACTAAAATTTGGCAAGTACCGGCAAGTTTAAGAATGAAAGAAGATAAGTGCCCCGTAATGCCTTTGCCCTTGTCCATCTCCTTCAGGAAGAGGTCAAGGAGGCCGGTGGCAAACCCAGCTGGGATTCGGCGTCTCCCCAGGATCAGGATGGCGCCGCCCCTTAGCAAGGAGGAAGAAACCAAAGGGCAGGCGCAGAAAGTGACACTGCCGGAGGACCAGATGGGGGACACGGAGTCACCAGCAAACATGGCTCGTCGGAACGGTGGCCCCCGTTCTTGACGCATCGTGGGTTGCCGCCGCCATCTGCATCACTACCACCCGAAGACCTCAGCACGACAGCCGGGCCGGACACCATGCTCTCTGGCATGCCCCACAGAGAGCATGGTCGTCTCCAGCAGCCCTGACGTCAGAAATCACTGCACGTCCCGGAGACGCCGAGGGCCCGATCACCAGGACCACAAGCAGCAATAGCCCGGAGCTGGACACCACACCATCCAACAAGCGGCCAACCGTAGCAAAAGAGGCAAGCATTTCCCCGTAACGGGGAAGCTTGGTATCTCCTGTGCCACGGGCGGCTCGTCCATGACGACTTCTCCGAGCATAGACTAGGTTCACTCCCCAAGCGCCAACACCAACACTTGACAACTCTAAACACAAGCTAGAGCCTGGAGCTTGGCCCCGGGCTCTTCTTGTCGGGGGTTGGATGCGACATATGCCAAGGGATGGCTTATCATGGTGGGAGCTAGTAGAACGTCGCCGGTGCCTGGAAGCGGGATGAGGCGTAGACACGAACGCCAGCGTACTTTACCTAGGTTCAGGGCTCTCCTAGGAGATAACACCCCTAGTCCTGCTCTGCGGGGTCTCCGCATGATCACTAAGGCACTAGTGAGTACAAGGTGCTCCTCGAGCTGTGTGCCAGAGGTAGAAGAGAGCAGGGCCGACTCTCTCCTCACTCTGAATGAGTCTAGGTTTCACAGGTCCGAACCCTTTGCATGGGTGCCCTGGGGGTTTATATAGGCCTACCCCCCAGGGGTACAACAGACATCTAGACGGGTGTAGGGTCTGGCGGTCAGCGTCTCTGGCCGCCGGCTTCTCTGTCAGCTGCTGGGGCCCGCCGCCTGGTGGGCCCCATCGACTGGTCTGGCTCGGAGCTGACAGGCCGCTCCCGCCACTTGCGGGTCTCATCGGCTGCTTGTTGCCATAGCCGTAATGCAGATGACGCATGCTTGGTCGGGGGGGGGGGCGTGGCTACAGCCCCGCCGTTGGGTGGGAGATCACTGTAGCCACATCATGTCTTTTCTGGTTTAATGGCGCGCGGACTTCGAGGGAGGAGGGGCCGCTTGCTAGAGGCCGGCCTCCCACCGGTCCGACTGGTCAGGCTCTGCCGCCCTCCAGTCTCTCGCTGCCTGGTAGGGCCTGCCGCCTGCAGGCCGCACCGACAGGCCGTCGTGGGAACAGGGCTTCGCCTGATAGGAATGACGTCAAGGGTGGGGTCGCCATAGTGCCACATCATGGGGAGATCTCTGCCTGTACGGAGCACTGTGGCCGCGCCATGCCCTGGATATGGGGGAATGGGCAATACTGTAGCCACATCCTGTCTTGTCTTCTTAATGGGGACGTAGACTTTGAGGGCGTCGTGGGCCGCCTGTTCTAGGAGCCGGTCTCTCTGGAGGCCGCCTGCTAGGAGTCGGCCCGTCTTGGGGCCGTCTTCCGGTGCTTGGCCGTCCTCTGGCATCCGGCCTCATGAGCCAGCCAGCCACCAGAAGGCGGCGCTTCATCCTTGATGCCTGAGGGGCGCAGCCGGCCCAACGTCTTGAAATGCTCAGGGACCCGGGTTAGGCTATCCGTGGCCCATTACTCCGACAGTAGTCCCCGAAGCTGGTGAGGCGTCGCGGCCGATAAGTCGAGAGGCCTCAGCAGCTTCCTTCTCCGAATGCTCTTGCTGAATACATCGTTCGCCTCTCGGTGTGCCGCCTGCTGGGAGTCGGTCGCGACCAGGCGGCCTCGCCTGATAACTTCGAAACGCTGAGGCGGGAACCAGGTGGCGGGCCGGTCGAGCCTCTAGGCACGCTGCCCGCAGCAGGCACGCCATGCGGTGCCAGCTAGCTGGGCCAGCCCGCCAGCCACGCGCGTGATAGGACGTGGCAGCAGGCCGGGCCCACCACTACTGGGCCTCGGCACGCGGGCGGATCCGCTGCGGCCGAGGTTGACAGTCGCGATTCCGTGCGGGGTCACTGCGCGCAGAAACCCACGCAATAACCACAGGGTCGTGGGGTCGTGGGTGCAGTTAATCCCAAGATCCCACGCCCCGCCCCCTCGGCTTCGTAGCCTAGGGGCTATAAGTAGGGGGAGGAGGAGGAGCGGCGGAGCACTCGCGCCCTCCTCTCCCTTCACCATTTTCGTCCTGTCCTTTCCTTGCTGCCGCCGCACCTCCGCACTCTGCCGAGGCGCCGCCGCAGCTCACCGCGGTCGGTCCCCTTCGCCCCAAGCCTCTTGCTCCGCCGCGGCCCTCGCCTCCGCTGCAGCGCCATTTCTCCGTGTAGCTCGGTCCCCATGGCGCGCGAGAAGGGAGGGGACTGGGATGGCTTGGTCGTGATCGAGGACCACCTTGCCTTCTTTGTGCCACACGGCGGCTGCCCGGCGCGGGCTTCGTCAAGGTGCGCGTGCCGCCGGAGAGGGAGATTTCGCCGGCGCCGCAAGGAGGCGACTGGGTCATCTTCCGCTCGCACTTCCTCCGCGGCTTCGGCCTGCCGGCGAGCGGATTCCTCCGTTCCTTCCTCGACTTCTACCATCTTCAGCTGCATCATCTGACGCCCAACACCGTGACGCTGCTGTCCGCCTTCGTCATGTTGTGCGAGGGCTATCTTGGCATCCTCCCCACCATCGAGTTGTGGGGAGCATTCTTCTATACCAAACTGGGCACCTCCACCAGGGAGAAGGCGGCCCAGTGCAGTGCCTTCGTTGCGGTGCGCCGTCCGTCGGGGAAGAATGCCTTCCCCGCCATCAAGCTGTCACAGTCGGTCAAACTGTGGCAGAAATCATATTTTTACGTGGAGAACGTCGACCCGGTAACCGACTTCATCAACTTGCCGCCCTATGAAGCCGGCCCTCCGGCCGAGCCTCGGGCCAACTGGGGCTACAAGCCAAGACCCTTGTCGGCCAACGCCACCGCCGCCATCAACCGGCTCCGGGTGCTGACGGGCGTAGAAGGCCTCAAGGCGTCCGACCTACTGGTCGCCTTTGTCAAGCGCCGGGTTCTCCCACTCCAAGGCCGGCCTCATCTTATCTGTCGGATGAGCGGGCACCGTGACCCGAGACGGATGTGCACGAGGGACATGCCGGCTGCCGAAGTTGTCCGTATGGTGAACGAGATCTCCGACCTCAAGCTGTCGGAAGGGTCCTGGCGGTTCGGCGAGCGGCCATACTCCCGCGCCGACCCGCCGCCTGCTCCGACGGCGGCCGCCGTGGTGGGGCCGGGTGAAGGCTATCAGCCGGAACTAGAAGTGAGAGACATGGACGACCCTGACTTGGGGGCGGCCGCCCTTGAAGACGACGCCGCGGGCGGCAGCGATGTAGCAGGAGGCTCTGAAGAAGGAGGTGGCCTTGAGACTTGGCCTGACGACGACGAGGAGGAGGACGAGCCGCGCCATGCGCGAGGCGCTGACAGGGCGGACGTGGGCCCTTCTGCCGGGCCGGCTGCTAGAGGCGGTACGTGCAAGCGCAAACAAGGTGCCGTCTTGTTCGGTAGCATGCTGAAGAAGGCCAAGAACCCGACCGTGGCGACTAAGCGGAAGGAGGCCGCCGCAAAGGTGACCAAGTTCCTGAAGCTTCCGAAGGTGCCTCCTATGGTGTCGGCGTAAGTGTCTTTTCCTTGTGCTTTCTTTTCTTGTTGGTTTTGTCTGAGCTTCTTTGCTTTATTTTCCTTGACTTAGGGCTCCGCTCTCCCTTGAGAAGTCGACCGCCGCCTCCGTCATCGGGTCGGTGGAGACCTCTACCACCACTCGGCGAATCGACCCAGCAGCCGACCTCCGGGAGGCGCAGGAATGAAACGCGCGGGAGGCGCGCGAGGAGCAGGAAGCCGCCCGCATGGAGAAGGCGGAGGCGGACAGGGCGGAAGCCACCGCGTTGAAGAGGTTGGTGGAGGCTGAAGCCGATGCCACGGAGAAGAGGCTGGGTGAAGGAGCCGCGCGCTGTTAGGCGCCGCTACTCGTCACTCCCTTGAGCTTCGCGCCGCCACCACCAGAGTTTACGGCGCCGACTAGGGGAGCTGGCGTCGAACAGCCGGTCATGGGGAGAGAAGGCGGCGATGTCGTCATGCTAGAGGTAGTCGTGCCTCCGTCGCCGCCGTCTGGAGGAGCGCGGGACAAACAGCCGGCTGCCCCGCCGGCGCCGCCAGCCAGAAATGAGGTAGTGACGGGCCCAATTCTTGAGGCCCGCACACCATCGCGCCGCCGAGGCGCGAAGGCGGCTTCAGCGTCACGACCGCTAGAAGCCGGCGCTGCGAGCTTGTCCGTCCCAGATGCCGAAGCCACCAGCCCCGCGCCCGCCGAGTGGGTGCGTGGAGGCGGGACCGGCGCCTTAAACCAGGCGATCCTAGACGTCCAGGCCAAACTCCGAGCTGAGGCCACCGCTCTTCGATAGTGCAACAGTGCGTTCTTGGATTCGCGAGCGGCCATTAGGGTACGTCCTTTATTTCTTCGTCTTTGATTCTTGTATTCTCTCTGTGGCGGCGCGCCAGCGCACCCACTAGGTGTAGCCCCTGATTTTCGGGCCGGCTGTTGAGCAGGCGGCTCGGAACTTTAATTGGCAAACTCCGAGGCTAACTTTATCTGCTATCTTCATTATAGGACTATCATAACCTTCGCGCGATCACCTTCAACTCCAACGTCCGAGAGCTGGACCGGCGGACCGCCGACTTGTCGGAAAGCCGGAGTAAGTGTTCGTTTTCTTTCTCTACGGGGGCGCGCCAGCGCACCCGCGGGCTGTAGCCCCCGAGATTCGGGCCGACTGCTGAGCAGTCGGGCCGGATCTGCTTGGCAGCCGTACCTCTTTTTTGTTGATGGGTGATATTTTTTCCTTCTTCTGCTCTTGCAGAAGCCAACGCCACTTTGAAGCAGCAACTGGGTGAGGCCAACACCGCGTTGTGCGCCAAGGAGGCAGAGTGCAACGAGCTGGCCCAAGAGCGTGACCGACTGGCCAAGCAACTGACGGAGCAGGCGGAGCTTCTCCAGAAGGCCCAGAAGGAGGCGGAGGTAAAAGAGTCCAGTCTCCTCGCCGAGTTCGAGACCGAACGCTCCGCCTGGATTGACAGGGAGGCGCTACTAAAATCCGGTTTCGGCAGGATTGAAGACATAGTTGATGGTAAGCTTTCTTCTTTTTCTTTCATTGAGCTGCCTGTTGCCGATCGAGCCGGCGTCTAGCTTCTGACTTCTGATTTCTGATTTCTTTGCTTTCTTCCTGAGCAGACTTCTTTCCTGGCCACTCTGACGCCGCCAACCAGGCTATTGATGCTTATCGTAGAGAACGGAGAGCGGAAGGCGTGCAGATCGCTGCCAACGCCCCCCGGACTCTTAGCGAACAGCTCCTCAGCATCCAGGCCCGCCTGCGACCGGCTCATCGGATGCTGCGCCATCTTCAGCGTGTCGGGGCCCAAGCGGTCGCCGCCCTTTGGCCGGACATGCCGGCTCCGCGCACTCCCAGTCAGACTACCGACTGGCTGGAGGTGGTGGCCGGCCGACTTGAGGCTTGGAAGGGTTCCTCAGCCCGGGTTGGCGCGCGCTGGGCCTTGGAGTTCATCAAGGCGTGGTACCCTGGGCTAAGTCTAGCCCGGTTGACCACGTTTCGGCAAGAGGCCCAAGAGGAGCTGGTGGCGGTGGAGCGTGATCTTGTCAGACGGGCAGCGGCGATCGCCGAGTACACCAACACCAACATCTTTGTTCCCGAGCTGGCTGTGGACGGTGCCGAGGCGCCACCGGAGTAGTTCGGGCTGAACCCAGAGTACGACGAAGACTCGGCCGAGATGATCGACTCCAGCGACGAGGGGGAAGGCGAGGAGGACGGGGAGAGCGAAGAAGATATGCCGGAGGTCGGGGCGGACGACCAGTCTCCGCTTGATCGTGCCTCAATCAACGAGCCGCGCTCGAGTGCGCCAACTGCTGCTAGAGGCGACCAAGCGGAGACTGACCACCGCTCCACCAATCGGCACTACCGACTCAGCCAACCAGTCGGACCCCTCTGCTGCTCCCTAGGCCGCTGACTTGTCTTTTATTTTTCCTATTTTATCAGTCTCGACAAACTTTGTTAAATTCGCACAATTCCACCCATGGGGTGTATTTCAAACTCTGTTGAATGCTGGCCAAGGGCCTATTGACATGCTGATACTCTTCTACATAAGTTGCGCTCTTGCCGAGCTCTGACTTTCCTTGCTTTCTGCTCCTTGGCTTTTTTCCTTTGCCGCCCTCCCTTGGCTGCTGTCTTGCCAGCCAAACAGCCGCTCTGCAAACTGCGGCTGGGTCAAGTACTTTGCTACTTTCGGGAGAGCAAGTACTTAGCCGACGAGAGCATTAGTAAGATAAGTAGAAGCCGGCCGCCAGGCTGCTCTGCAGCCGGTCAATGAGGCGGAAGCCGGCCTGAACTATGTGCATGCTTTGGGTCCTTTGCCATTTTTCATGCAGACACCTTTTCTGCCTTTAACCCCTGCCCACCGGATAGTCGCTCTGTGAACTATGGCTTTGGCAGGAGAAAGTTGAGGCGCCAATGCATTACTTGTCCGGCTGCAGGAGGCGCCACATAGTACAAGGCGGCGAGCCCCCGGGCCGACTGGTCGAACCCGATGCCAGGCGGAATAATGAAATGACACATTTATAGGCGTAATACTCATCACGCAGATAAAAGTGGGTAGCCCCCGAGTTCTTCTCGGGGAACCCGGAGTCTTCGTACTTAATACAAAGTGTAGCGTGATACATACTTTATCAACTGTAAAATCTTCGAAGGAGGTTTGCGTTCCACGGCCGCTCTGTCTCCTTGCCGGAGTCGTCTCTCTTGCGTGCTCTAGGCTTCTGAGCATCGATCAGGTAGTAGGAGTCATTGCCCAAAACTTTGCTGATGATGAAGGGGCCTTCCCAAGGTGCCGAGAGCTTGTGCTGGCCGGCTATTCGCTGGATCAGCCGGAGCACAAGGTCTCCCTCTTGGAAAGATCTTGGCTTCACCTTCCGATTGTAGTATCGGCGTAGATTCTGCTGGTGGATGGCGGACCGGCTGAGTGCCAACAGCCGGCTCTCTTCCAGCAGATCGACGCCGTCTTCTCGTGCTTCTTTTGCCTCCTCCTCAGTGTACATGGTGACTCGAGGGGAGTCGAATTCTATGTCCGTCGGGATGACGGCTTTGGCACCGTAGATGAGGAAGAAGGGCGTGAAGCCGGTTGACTTGTTTGGAGTTGTATGCAGGCTCCAGAGGACGGCCGGTAGCACATCAAGCCAACAGCCGGCTGAACGCTCCAGAGGCTCGATTAGTCGGGGCTTGATGCCGGACAAAATGAGGCCGTTTGCTCGCTCCACCTGGCCGTTTGTCTGCGGATGGGCAACAGATGCTAAGTCCAGTCGGATGCCCTGTGTCGCGCAAAAATGAGCCAAGGCGCCCTTGGCGAAGTTTGTGCCGTTGTCTGAGATGATGCTGTGTGGTATGCCATACCGGGTGGTGATGTCTGCGATGAAAGTCACAGCGGTCGGACCATTCAACTTCTTGATTGTTTTGGCCTATATCCACTTGGTGAACTTATCCACGGAGACAAGTAGATGAGTCACGCTGCCGCGCGCTGTCTTGAATGGTCCCACCATGTCCAGCCCCCAGACGGCAAAGGGCCAGGCAATGGGGATGGTCTTGAGTGCAGAAGCCGGCGAATGTGGCTTGGAGCAGAACTTCTGACACCCCTTACATATCTGGACCAAATCTTTGGCGTCTTCTAGAGCAGTTGGCCAGAAGAAACCATGGCGGAAAGCTTTGGCAACAAGTGATCTTGAAGCCGCATGGTGACCACACTCGCCTTGGTGGATATCTTTGAGGATTGCTTGGCCTTTCTCCGGCTCCACGCAGTGCTGGTACACGCCAGTGACACTACACCTCACAAGTTCTCTGTTAACAATGGTGTATGCTCCTGCCCGACATTGCACTTGTCGGGCCAAGATTTCATCAGTCGGCAGCTCCTAGGTCACCAGAAAGTTGAGGACGGGCCGCGCCCATGAAGGTGCTGCTATTTCTTCGACTGCCAGAACTGCTATTTGCATGAGGGCGGTTGGGAGGGGAGGCGGCGGGGTGGAGCCAATGGCGTCTTGCTGTGTTGTTGGAGTCCCCGGGCCGACTGCCGCGGCCCCCGGGCCGGGTTGTGGAGTCCCCGGGCCGGGTGCGACTGCTACAGTCCCCGGGCCGCTTGGTGAAGTCCCCGAGACAGCTGCCTCGGGGGGAGTCGGCACGAAGATGGAGTCTGATTCTGGTGATGGCCTGATAGACGGCTTGAGGAGGCGTTGCAGGGCGACGCTGGCTGGTACTGCTTGCCAGGTGGAGCCGATCCGTGCCAAGGCATCGGCTTGCTCATTGTCATTTCTCGGCACATGGAGGAACTCGCACCCTTCAAAGTATCCACTGAGTTGCTGGGCGAGGAAGCGGTAGCTTGCCATGTTTGCATCCTTGGCGTCCCAGTCGCCTGACGACTGCTGGACCACCAAGTCGGAGTCACAGTAGCATAGGATCCGGCGAATGCCGAGTTCCTTGGCAAGCCGGAGCCCGTGTAAGAGTGCTTCGTACTCGGCCATGTTGTTGGAGGCGGCAAATTGTATTTGCAGCGCGTATCTGGGCTTGTCGCCCTTGGGAGAGGTGAGGACGATGCCGACTCCTTCACCGGTGCGCATCTTCAAGCCATCGAAGTGCATCCGCTAATGAGTGGAGTCCGGAGCTGGCGGCAGGTACTGGGTCTCTGCCCAGTCGACGAGGAAGTCGGCCAGCGCCTGGGATTTGATGGCGGTGCCAGGTTGGTAGAAGATGGTGTAGGGGGCTAGCTCGATGGCCCACTTGGCCACTCGGCCCGATGCATCTCTGCTGCCTATGATCTCCGCAAGCGGGGCGGTGCAAACAACCGTGATTGGATGCTCTTGGAAGTATGGCTTCAGCTTCTTGGTGGCGAAATGCACGCCATAACACAACTTTTGATAGTGGGGGTAGTTCTGCTTGGAGGCTGACAACACCTCGCTCAAGTAGTACACCGCTCTCTGGACCGGCTGTGCCTTGCCGTCCTCTTTGCGTTCCATAACTATGACTGTGCTAACCACCCGGCTGGTGGCGGCGATGTAGAGAAGCATCCGCTCCTTAGCAGTCGGAGCCGCTAGGACAGGCGGAGTGGTCAACACCTTTTTGAGGAGGAGAAAAGCTTCATCCACCCTGTCATTCCACTTGAAAAAAGTGGTCATCTTCATAAGCTGGTACAGAGGAAGAGCCTTCTCGCCCAGCCGACTGATGAAATGGCTGATGGATGCCAAGCAGCCGGTGAATTTTTGCACGTCCAGCAGTCGGGTGGGCACCTACATCCTCTCGATGGCCTTGATCTTCACAGGATTGCACTCTATGCCGCGCTCTGAGACCAGGAAACCAAGAAGCTGGCTGGCTGGTACTCCAAAGACACATTTCTCCGGGTTGAGCTTGATTTGAAAATGACACAAGTTTTCAAAGGTTTCCTTAAGGTCCTCTAGCAGGGTGCCACGCTTCTCCGTCTTCACCACGATATCATCCACATAGACATGGGTGTTCTTGCCGAGTTGCTTGAGGAGACACTTCTGCATGCAACGCTGAAACGTGGCGCCGGCATTCCTCAAGCCGAACGTCATGGTCAGGTAGCAGAAGGCTCCGAATGGTGTGATGAAGGCGGTCTTCAGCCTGTCGGCTGGGTTCAGTTTGATCTGGTGGTACCCTGAGTATGCATGCAAAAAACTCAACAGCTCGCATCCAGCTGTGGAGTCTATCACTTGGTCAATTCTTGGCAAAGCAAATGGATCTTTAGGGCAAGCTTTGTTGAGGCTGGTATAATCAATACACATGTGCCACTTCTTATTCTTTTTCAGCACAAGGACTGGGTTGGCTAACCACTCTGGGAAGAATACTTCCATAATGAAGCCCGCTGCTAGAAGCCGGGCTATTTCTTCTCCAATGACTCCTCTCTTTTCTTCCGACAGGCGGCGCAAGGGCTGCCTGACTGGCTTGACACCAGGTCGGACATGTAACTTGTGCTCGGAGAAATCCGTCGGAACACCCGGCATGTCTTTAGGAGACCATGCAAAGATGTCCCGATTCTCACGGAGGAAATCGGCGAGCTCGCTTTCCTATTTGTTGTCAAGGTTTGCACCAATGACAGCGTACCTCTCTGGGTGCTCCGGGTCCAGGGGTATCTTCTTTGTTTCTTTCGCCGGCTTGAATGAGCCCTCAGCTTTCGGCTCCCTAGGTTCTGGCGACATTTCCGGCTGCTTGCCTGCCATTGCCACAACCCGGTCAAGGAGCCTCCTCTCGGCAGCAATCACGAGGGACTCGGCCAGCCGACTGCTGGCAGCGGCGTAGGCGACAAACTTCTGGTAGTCACCAGCCACGGTGATGATGCCCTTGGTGCTCAGCATCTTCATCTTGAGATAGGCGTAGTGGGGGACCGCCATGAACTTGGCCAGGGAGGGCCGGCCAAGCAACGCGTGGTAGGGGCTTTCAAGATCAACCACCTCGAACCAGATTGGCTCTCGGCGGAAGTGATCCTTCTCTCCGAAAAGGACATCTATCTTGATCTTGCCGATCGGCGAGCAGGACAGGCCAGGCACGATGCCATGGAAGACAGTCCGGCTGGGCTGGAGCTATTTCTCTTTGATGTCCAACTTCTCCATGGTGTCACGGTAGAGGATGTTGATGCTGCTGCCGCCATCTATCAGAACTCGGGAGAAACGAGCAGCCCGCCTCTCCGTAGCGAAGGTGGCATCCAGCACCAGGGCATAAGAACCCGGAGCAGGCATCACCTCCGGGTGGTCAGATCAGCTCCAGCTGATCGGCCTCTCCGACCAGTGCATGAATTTTGGAGCTTTAGAAGCGACAATGTTCACTTCCTGGCGCTGTTGACGCTGGCTGCGCCTGTCGTCAGTCACGCTGGTGAAGACGACGTAAGCTCCGTGCACTTCAGGGAACTCGTCTTGGATTGCTCCGATTGGCCGAACCTCCGGCTGCTGGGGCGGCGGAGGCGGAGGGCCAGCAGGTGGAGGAGGCAGGATCCCGTCGCCCTTGGCGATCTTGGTGAGCCAGTGGCACTTCCGAGTGGTGTGGTTGGACGGCTTCACGCCGCTGTGAAACTTGCAGGGTGCATCGAGAGTCTGCTCGTATGAGAAGGCGGGCAACCAGTTGGGCTTGCCGCCCTTCTGACGCTTGGGAGGAGGCTGTCCTTCCGGCTGCTGGTCTTTGACTGTCGCCACCTTCCGGCTTGTAGAAGCCGGTTGTGGCGCCTTGCGCTTGTTGTCGTTTTGCTGCTGCCACCGACTGGCGTCACGAGCCGGGGTACGAGGAGCTTGAGGAGCCACTTTGCCAGATGCATCAACTTGAATCTCCGCCTTCATGGAGGAGTCGGCCGTGGCGTACTTGTCCGCTATGATCAGCAACTCGTCGAGGGTGGCCGGCTCGTCGCAGAGGAGTTTGTGCTTGAGCAAAGTGCCTTCTCTGCACCCGGCTGTGAAATACTCAATGGCCTGCACCTCGTGCACGCCTTCGCAGGAGTTTCGCAGCTCGGTCCAGCGCGTGAGGTAGTCGCGTGTCGACTTGTCGGGGCCTTGGACGCACAAGGAGAGCTGGCGAGGCTTGGGTGGCCGCTTGTACATGCTGGTGAAGTTGCGGTTGAAGGCTTCGGTGAAATCAACCTAGCTATTGATGCTGCGGGGCATCAGGCTATTCAGCCATGTCCGGGCGGTGCCTTGGAGCATGAGCGGAACATACTTCACGGCAACGCGCTTGTTGCCGTTTGCGATGCTGACGGCCGTGGAGTAGTTGACCAGCCAGTCTTCCGGCTTCACAGAGCCAGTGTACTTGGGCGTATCTCTTGGGAGAGTGAACCCTTTGGGGAAGGGCTCGTCACGGATGCGGGGGCCAAAGCAAGGGGGACACAATGCGTCTTCTTCTTCTAGCGCCAGGGACCGGTTGAGGCGGTCGATCCGATGGCAGGCATCGTTCTCCCCGACTCATTCTCGGCGGCCAAGGCGGTCGCCGAGTGTCGGGTGGTCAACAGGTGGCGGGGAAGCGCGTCTCTCCCGGCGCGGGGGAGGCGGACGACCGTCCCGCCGTTCCACCGCTCATGAGCGGCCGTTTTGGTCGCGCTCGATGGAGATGCGGCTGCGGCTGCGGCTTGCAACCGGCTCTGGGTCTCTTCCGTCGCGGGCGCCGTCTGTTGGTGTCCGGGAGGTCGCGCCGTGCTCTCGGCGAGGGGGAAGGTTCCCGGCCTGTAAGCCGGGTTCCATCATGCGGCGGCCGGCTTCCTGCTGCGCAGCGGCCGTGTCGATGAGCTGTTGGATGCGCTCCGTCATGCAGCGACGCTCGTCACCCTCCAGGCGGTCCAGTTCTTCTGCCGCCGCCTGGGCGGCGCGCAAGTTCTCCATCGGCGTGGCGTAGACTGGGCGGTCGGCCCCCAACATGCTGGCGATGGCTGCGCCACGCTGTCGGACCGTGCCCGCGCGGCTGGGCTCGCCAGCAGCCGGCGTGCCACAGACGGCATGATTGATCTCGCGGTGGTAAGCCTCGGTGAGGCGTCTCATGGCCGCCAACTTGTTGGCGCTGTCGAGAAGCGCGATATGGCATGCTTCCAGCATTTCACCGTTCGCACTGGGTGCTATGGGCGCGGACAGGTCCCGCATCGCCGCCTGCAGCGGATCCTGGCCACCTCCGCCAGAGTGCTCGCCATGCTCGATGACAAGCACCTCCGTGACGGTGCCTCCGCCACTGTTCACGCGAGGGAGCGGTTCGTCGTAGACCACCACGCTGGTGGGGAATGTGTCGAGCAACACCGTGTCGGAATCGACAAGCATCATGTCGGTGGAGCCAACCGACTCCAAGTCTGCAGCAGGCTCACTGCCGACGTGGAGCTGGTCGAGGAGGCCGACGAGGCGGCTCTCGGGGTCATCTGTGCCCACGTCAGATACGGGCTTGTCGGGAAGGAGAATCTCGCCAACAAGATCGGCGAGGCAACTTGCCGCGCAGACGACCTCCACGCCGCGCAGCGCATCGGCGCAGGCGCCGTCTGGCATGCCGGGCTGGCTGCGCTCGCCAGGAAGGAACAAGGTTCCCGTCCAGAACAGGTCTCCGGACGGCGGTGCACCTAGCCCCACGGTGGGAGATCACTGTAGCCACATCATGTCTTTTCTGGTTTAATGGCGCGCGGAATTTGAGGGAGGAGGGGCCGCTTGCTAGAGGCCTGCCTCCCACCGGTCCGACTGGTCAGGCTCTGCCTCCCTCCAGTCTCTCGCTGCCTGGTAGGGCCTGCCGCCTGCAGGCCGCACCGACAGGCCGTCATGGGAACAGGGCTTCGCCTGATAGGAATGACGTCAAGGGTGGGGTCGCCACAGTGCGACGTCGTGGGGAGATCTCTGCCTGTACGGAGCACTGTGGCCGTGCCGTGCCCTGGATATGGGGGAATGGGCAATACTGTAGCCACATCCTGTCTTGTCTTCTTAATGGGGGCGTAGACTTTGAGGGCGTCGTGGGCCGCCTGTTCTAGGAGCCGGCCTCTCTGGAGGCCGCCTGCTAGGAGTCGGCCTGTCTTGGGGCCGTCTTCCTGTGCTTGGCCGTCCTCTGGCATCCGGCCTCATGAGCCAGCTGGCCACTAGAAGGCGGCGCTTCATCCTAGATGCCTGAGGGGCGCAGCCGTCCCAATGTCTTGAAATGCTCAGGGACCCGGGTTAGGCTACCCGTGGCCCATTACTCCGACACTTCTCTTCGACATGGCCAACAAAAAGCAAAAGACAGGAGATAGAGGATGCGGAGATGGATGGCTCAGCTCTCCCTCCGCCCCTCCTTTTATAGGCGGGGCCAGGAGGGGAGCCGCTCCCTCAACGAGCGACCGCCGCCTTCCTCCGCCAATCCAAGAAGGCTGGGCCCTTGCCCTGGTGCTCTCCCACGCCACGCACCTCCGTCACCTACCCCGTGCGATGCATGCAGCCTACGTGGCTGGGGATAAGGGCGTGGTGGGAAGAGCGAATTCGCAGTTTCTACCCCATGCATTAAAGTCATTCGCGGACCATTACAAAGATGGCCCCACCATGATTGGCTTTACGCGGCGCGCGGGAAAACCGGAAACTGGCCCAGAATCAAGACTAATGAAGAAGCAAAGAGAACTCCAAGAGGCCAGCCTCTTCAGCGCCCCTCCTGTGCACTAATTTGGACCTACCCCAACGACGCTCGGCGGCGCGATCGGGGCAGGCCCGGGGGCTTCTGTCATTGCAACAAACCTTGGGTTTGCTGCCCGGACTATGTACAGGCATGAGAACAAGATTACACACCAAGGCCACGCCAAGATACAAGAGATCAAGATCTTCGAAGAACCAACATGCAGATTAAGAGGACCAAGGCCAAGACATAGAAGCAAGATACCACCGAAAGGAAAGCCTCACTTGCCGGGCAGGCGAGCCTGGCAAGGACAGGGACTCCCCCGGAAGGAAACATCCAAGACATCCCGGCAGGGCCTGCCGGGACTCGCGAAGACAGAGCCACCTCACCAAGCCATCTCGCCACGACCCACGTCGTTAATCAATGCGGTGTCAAGCCGCAAAGTTAGTAAGTGGCAGCCATTCGCCACATGGCGGCCTCTTCCTACAGATAATACCTACAGGAGACACCCGTCCTGCGACGTGTTGAGCAAGCAGGCATGGAGCTAGCAAGGTAAGCCCGGCAAGGCCTGCCGGGCAAACAACGATACGACGTTGAGCGGTGCATTTAATGCGCCCTGTCAGCCTGCAGGATTAGGTATGATAGCACTGTTTGCTATCTTATCAGTGCATATTGACTGTTTTGCCATTGTGGTGACCCCTTGATCTATAAAAGGAGGCCCATGGCACCCATAGAAGGGGTTGGAAAACTTGAACACCCACACACTCATACGCGTGTAGCCACTGCCTCTCCTAAGGCGAGCCTGCCGGGCAAGTGTACTACGCTCGACCACCACTTTTCCACCATCAATCCACCAAAGTAGGAGTAGGGTTTTACGCCTCACGGCGGTCCGAACCTGGGTAAAATTGCCTGTGTGATCTCCGTCGCGTTGCCCCACATTCTTCCGCTCTTTGTGCAACGCGACGTCCCCCCTGCCGAACCGGCAAAGGGGCCCTTGGCCCCATAGGTGGCCGTGGTTTCCCACGACACTTGAAGATGGATGCAATGCGCTTGAAGATTAAGAAGATTAGAAAATATGCCACTGATAATGAGGCTTGGTATCATTATGCCATTGGATCAATTGTTACCCTAGTTGCGATCTTCATCGCATTTGTTGTGATGAGGGTAAGTTTTCTCTAGTGTTTTGCTTAACAAATGCATACTTAGCTTCGTACATGCTTGTTAGCCCTATTATGCCACATACTTTCCTTATTTCCCCCAAAAAAGACGTACTTAGATAATTATCCTCCGAAATGACATAATTAGCTTATTTAGTTCATTTATGACATAAGTAGCTTATTCATTTCAAAAATGGCATAATAACCTTGTTTCTCTCGTAGATGCCATATACTTAGCTTATTTTCCTCCTAAATGGCATAATTATCTAAGTTAGATAAAAAATGAGCTATACTTACGTACGTTGGCTCAAAAATGGCATCATCACCTAGGTTAACACAAAAATGACCTATACTTGCCTTATTTTCCTCCAAATTGACATAATAAGCTTGGTTGGCTAAAAAATGGCATAATTACCTATGTTAGCTCTAAAATGACGCAAATAAGGAATAAGAAGAAAAACAGAAAGAGGAGAAAAAGAAAGAATAAGAAGAAAGAGAGAAAAAGAATGAATATAGAGAGTATGAGATGAGGAGGAAAGGGACAAAAAGATAGAAGAGAATAAGAAAGATGAGAAAAGAAGAAGAAGAAGAAAATTCTTCTTCTTCTAGTCTTCTCTTCTTCTTCTTTCTTCTTCTAGTCTTCTTCTTCTTCTTCCTCTTCTAGTCTTCTTCTTCATCTTCTTCTTCTTCTTCTTCTTCTAGTCTTCTTCTTCTTCTTCTTCTTCTTCTAGTCTTCTTCTTCTTCTTTTTCTTCTTCTTCTTCTAGTCTTCTTCTTCTTCTTCTTCTAGTCTTCTTCTTCTTTTAGTCTTCTTCTTCTTCTAACTTTCTTACTCCCATTTTTGCAGGTTTGATTCACTTCATGGAAGCAGCATTGATGGACTGCTAGTGTTTAGTTCTTGTTTTCATTTGTATTGATGAACAATGTGAAACTATGTATGTATATATGGATGAACTCTGTGAAACTATGTATGTATTGGATCTTTTAATACCCTATGTGTTCTGTTGCATCGATGGACTACTAGATGTTTGATACATGGGCTATGTTTGAGGTTGAAACTATATATATCATATATATCTTTTGAAAATACAGGGATATAACAGAAAACAGAAAAAACAGTAACAATATAGGCACTTGGTCGTCTACCACCGACAGCAAGGAGACCTTTGCCGTCCACTGCGGACGGCAAAGAAGCCATGTGGCAGCAACTTGTGCAACCTGGGAGCTGACCCATTTGGTCAGTTTGCCGTCCGTAGCAGACGGCAAAGGGCTGGGTGCAGACGACAAAGGGAGGGGCAGCTTTGCCGTCTGCTAGCGGATGGCAAAGGCTGCCGTTAGCCACCTAACATGGCTAACGCATGGTTTTTTCCGTCCATGTTCTTTGCTGTCTGCCACTGACGGCAAAGGGCCTTTGCCATCCACTTTCAGGAAGTAGACGGCAAAGAACATATTTACCATCACTCTCTTTGCCGGACAGGTTTGCCGTCGATGGCAGACGGCAAAGAACTTTGCCGTCCGCTTTTGGTGCCTTTGCCGTCTGCCATGGCAGATGGCAAATAAGCTGATTCCTGTAGTGTATCTATGTACTATGTTCACTGTATTATCTATATCATTCTAGTTTATGTTGCCAAATCAAGATAGAGGCATAGTTCAAATCATATCTTTTTAAGACACTGCAGCATAGACAGAATATAAGTGTAGGAAACTACATAGCACTAGCAACACTTGTAATGTGCATGACTTGAGAACATAACTGTTTATACAACTGAAACTGAAATCAACATAGGTCAAGAAGTTAGAACAGCAATGCACTTAAAGGAATAGGTTTGAAACATACCTATTGCACCATTGGAGTTTCAATTGGATACTTGAAATTCGAAATTAGTTGGTATGAGTAAATACAGTGATGCAAGAGCAAAGGAGTATGGACCGTAGCTAGGGAATCTGACCTAAGGACAGTTGCTCTTTTGCTTTAAACGTGGAGTTTGGGTTCCCTGTGGCGGTCTTCATACTTTGGGCACTTCAGTTGCTTTACAAACTACTTGTGTGGGGGTACTTGTGGTGAACATGTTGCTGTGTCAACTAGAAGTGGGTTACTATCTGCTGGGGTTGGGATTAGATGGGGTGTAGCTGGTTCTCTGTCCAACGGTGTAGGTGTACAATCTGGAAGAGTCTCGATTATATGTTGTGGGGCTAGTTCGTGGGCCAGTACAACCATGGTTTTATCTGCATCGATGGGTAGCACTGTCTTTTGTGAAGAACAGGTTTTTACTCCCTTAGATATTGCCATCACCCCATCCAATTCAAATGGCTGATAAACAAGAAAAGAATAGGACAGATGTGGTAATTCACATATATGTTGTCTAACCAAATAGGACATCATGACACAATTTCACATATATGATGGCTAACTAAACAGGATAGCATGACACAGTTTCAGATATATGATGGATAACTTAACAGGATATAACGGCATAATTCAACATATGATGTCGCGGGAAACCGCGGCCACCTATGGGACCAGGAGGCCCCTTGCTGGTTCGGCAGGGGGGCGTCATGTTGCACAAAGAGCAGACGAGCGTGTGGCAGCATGACAGAGATCATACAGGCATTTTTACCCAGGTTCGGGCTGCCGTGAGGTGTAAAACCCTACTCCTGCTTTGGTGGATTGATGGTGGAAAGGTGTTGGTGAAGCGTAGTACACTTGGCCGGCAAGGGTTGCCTCAGGACGGCAGTGGCTACGCGCGTATGGGGGTCTGAGTTACCCAACCTTCTAACCCTCTCTACGGTTGCCATGGGCCTCCTTTTATAGATTAAGGGGTCACCACAATGGCAAAACAGTCATTAGGCACTCATAAGATAGCAAACAATGCTATCATACCTAACTCTGCGGGATGACAGGGCGCATTAAATGCACCTCTCAACGTCACATCGTTGGTTGCCCGGCAAGGCTTGCCGGGCTATCTCGCCAGCTCCACGCCAGCTCCACGCCCGCTCGCTTGACACATCGCAGGGCGGGTGTCGTCTGCAGGTGTTTCCTTTAGGGAGAGGCTGCCATGTGGTGAATGGCTGCCACTTAGTCACTCCGCGGTTCGACACCGCACTGATTGACGACGTGGGTCGTGGTGGAGTAGTTGGTGAGGTGGTTTTGCCTCCGTGTGCCCCGGCAGGCCCTGCCGGGACGTCTTGGACATTGTCTTCCAGAGGTGGCCTCGCCCCTTGCCGAGCTCGCCTGCCGGGCAAAGGAGGCCCTTCTCCTGATAGTGCCTTGCTTCTTTGGCTTGATCTTGGTCCCTCTGATCTGTATGTTAGTCCTTTGAACCTCTTAGTCCCTTGTATTCTGACTTGGGTTGGTGCTTCAATCTCGTCCCTGTGCTTGTGCACAGCCTGGGCAACAGACCCAGGGTTTGTTGCACCGACATATGATGACTATGTAAACAAGATGACATGACATAACTATATGATGTGTTTCTAAAATAGGTTGGAATGAAATAATTCACATACAGACAGAGCAGCAGCAACAACGAAAGCAAGAGCAGAGCAGCAGCGCGACCAACAGCAAGAGCAAAGTCGCAGTGCTAGCGAGAGCCGGAGTAGCAGCAGCAGCGCGAGCGAGAGTCGGAGTAGCAGTAGCTAGTGCTGCTATGGAAGTCGCCAGCGAGGAAGCAACGACATGAGGGAGAGACGTTGTGGAGGAAGTGGCCGGCGATGACGCCGTCGATGGAGACCTGACATGGCTGCTCGGTATCGAGCACCGGCAACCCCGGGAGATCGAAAAAAAGATAAAATTGTAGTGGTGAGCACAGAACCTCCTTGATAGTGTCGAGTAGGCCTCGGCTTCATTGGAGGAATTGGTGAGGGTGCTGTGGTTTCGGTGGGGCAGGTGAAGACGGCTAAGTGGGGATGGAGGTGGCGCGATAGACAAGGTGAACGTCGGGGCAGCTCCTTGGAGGTGGAGGAAGGGGCGGCTGATCCGGCGGGACGACGAGATCGACGACGGATCCACATCCATTGCAGTGGATGAGGGACGTCCAGCTGTTACCGTGGATAATGGGCGGGAGGCTCTTGATAACCCACAAGTATAGGGGATCGCAACAGTTTTCGAGGGTAGAGTATTCAATCCAAATTTACAGATTCGACACAAGGGGAGCCAAAGAATATTTGCAAGTATTAGCAGCTAAGTTGTCAATTCAAACACACCTGGAGATTAATTATCTACAGCAAGGTGATCAATAGCACAGTAATATGATAGTTTTGATAGCAGTGATGATAGTAACAGTGATAGCAATGATTTTGTAGCAAGTGTAACAGTAGCAGCAATAGTAGTAACTTCGAAAGAACAATATATGGAAAATTCGTTGGCATTGGATCTTTGAATTCGTTGGATTATATTCATCATATAACAGTCATCACCTAGGGAGATACGGCACCAGCTCCAGTTCATAAATATAATGTAGGCATGTATTCCATACATAGTCATACGTGCTTATGGAAAGAACTTGCATGACATCTTTTGTCCTACCGTCCCGTGGCAACGGGGTCCATAAGGAAACTAAGGGATATTAAGGCCTCCTTTTAATAGAGAACCGGACACATAGTGAATACATGAACTCCTCAAACTACGGTCATCACCGGAAAGTATCCTGATTACTGACACACCGGGGTTTATGGATCATTGATAACCCACAAGTATAGGGGATCGCAACAGTTTTCGAGGGTATAGTATTCAACCCAAATTTATTGATTCGACACAAGGGGAGCCAAAGAATATTCTCAAGTATTAGCAGCTAAGCTGTCAATTCAACCACACCTGAAAGACTTAATATCTGCAGCAAAGTATTTAGTAGCAAAGTAGTATGGAAGTAACGGTAACGGTGGCAAAAGTAACAGTAGCAGTTTTGTAGCAATTGTAACAGTGGCAACGGCAAAGTAACATAGCAAAGATCAATATGTGAAAAGCTCGTAGGCAATGCATCAATGATGGATAATTATGTCGGATGGCATTCATCATGCAACAGTTATAACCTAGGGTGACATAGAACTAGCTCCAATTCATCAATATAATGTAGGCATGTATTCCGAATATAGTCATACGTGCTTATGGAAAAGAACTTGCATGACATCTTTTGTCCTACCCTCCTGTGGCAGCGGGGTCCTAATGGAAACTAAGGGGTATTAAGGCCTCCTTTTAATAGAGAACCAGACCAAAGCATTAGCACTTAGTGAATACATGAACTCCTCAAACTACGGTAATCATCGGAAAGAATCCCAATTATTGTCACCTTGGGGGATGCGGATCATAACACGTAATAGGTGTCAACAACTTGCAAGATAGGATCAAGAACACAAATATATTCATGAAAACATAATAGGTTCAGATCTGAAATCATGGCACTCGGGCCGTAGTGACAAGCATTAAGCATAGCAAAGTCATAGCAACATCAATCTCAGAACATAGTGGATACTAGGGATCAAACCCTAACAAAACTAACTCGATTATATGATAAATCTTGTGACGCCCCTGGCTTAATCATGCACTAATCATACACGCAAATGCACACGATCAAGCCTAAGGACTCACTTGAAGGAATCACAACACAACTCTAAAACATAAATAAAGGCATACAAGCATTATATTACAAGCCAGGGCCTCGAGGGCTCGAATACATAAGCTCGATGTCAACAAGCATCAGCGGAAGAGTTAGATATCTGAGTACAGATATAAAAGAGAAATAGATAGGCCTTTAAAATGCAAGGCAAAAGAAAACACTACGATAAAAAAGGCGCAGGCCTCCTGCCTGGGACCCTCCGAACCTACTCCTGGTCGTCAGTCATCTCGAAGTAGTAACCACCCTCGGGGTAGTAGAAGTGATCGTCGATGGCGGCTTCTGGCTCCGGGGCTCCGTCACCTGGTTGCATCAAACGGATATGGGGAAAAAGATGAAGCAAAGCAACCGTGAGTACTCATCCGAAGTACTCAGCAAGCAAGGATCTACACTACATATGCAACATTATCAAAGAAAGGCTGTATATGTGGACTGGGCTGCAGAAATGCCAGAATAGAGAGAAGGCCTAGTCCTACCGAAGACTAGCATCTTCAACGGTCTTGCATCATTAGAAGAGTGTAGATTAGTACAGTATAAAGTACTAGTAGCATTAAGTATCAACCTTGGCCAGAGATCCTTTCTCGACTCCCTGCGAGAAAGCAATCCCAGAGCCCTAATATCCAGTTCTCATCTCATCATTAGGTTCTAGTTGTATCGATCGGGATACAACTCCGAGCGTCCATTACTGAGGATCCGGCTATGCATAGATTAGTTCTTCCCTGCAGGGGTGCACCAACTTACCCACCATGCTCGCTTAACTCCGGCCGAACACACTTTTCTGGGTCATGCCCGGCCTCGGCCAAACAACACACCGCAGCCCTACCTAAAGGTCGGCAGAGAGGTCCCCGACGGTCTATATCCTAAGTGCTCAGGGGTCTTGGGCCATCGCCCAGTGCACTCCGGGTCGTTGCATGCAGGGTGGATACCAGCGCCATTGGCACGATCCAACCCAGCCGCCATGCTGAACTGGACGTCTGACAGAGCTTTCGACTGATGCATACGATGCAGAGTGCCCATAACTTTTCCCGCGTGATGGTTAGTGCTATCGGGCCATAGGCCCACTCGGATCAAATATCCAAATCGCTAGTGTATTGGTAGCGTGCGGTAACGAGCAGAGACTCATGATCGATGTGACGCCATCGCCCCATCTTGAGGACTTGCGGCAAGGGCTAAGAATGCCCGGCCACGCCTCGTAATTTATCTCTCGGGTACCCTCTAGGTCAACCCGACTTCCCATCACTCGCGGGTACCCCTCAGTGTCGACCCGCCTTTCCAACTAATAGTTGTAAAGTCCAAGTATCCGTGTGTCCATAACATCAAGGGAATCCGAGGTATCACCCTCGTTGGATTCCTACTCGATGTAACCATCAAGGTGAACTCGGAGGAATCACCCTCGATGGGTTCACACTTGAGGTGTTGCACGATAGCGTCGTTATCGGAAGTGGTGAAGGAGGAATCACCCTTGAGGACCACGACCGAATAGCTACTCTACAGAGTTAACATCAGAAGTGCTAAACGAGGTATCACCCTCGGCACTCAATAATAATGCTGCAGTGTCGTACATCTAAGGGGGGTGTTGTGCAGTGCCGGGGCCTAGCTGTCGATCCCATTAATTGAGTCATGTGATATTCCAGCTGTCGGATTCAGGGATCCGCAGACCCAAGAAAGGTTTGAACTCTAGTGTGCGTGCAAAGAACTCAATCTCCCCAGTCTGCCAACTCGTTGATCTCACGGCCAACTCGATGAACTAGAAAGGAAAGGGACACAGCAGTTTACCCAGGTTCGGGCCACCTTGCGGTGTAAAACACTACTCCTGCTTCATGGTGGATTGGCCTCGAGGTGGGCTGAGGATGAACTAGTACAGAGGGGGAACAACCTCAGGGGGTGTGTTCTTGTGTTAGTGTGAGGTGGTGGGGTGATCTGATTGATCCGTTCCTTCTATGGTGGTGGCCTAGCTATATTTATAGTGGCCTTGGTCCTCTTCCCCCAAAACGAAGGCGGGAAGGGATCCCACAATGGCCAAGTTTGAAGGAAGACAAGTAGTACATCTTATCCTGACGAAAGGGGGTCTTCGCCTACAAAGCTTCTAGTTGTGACGTCATGGTGGGCTCGGCGATGACCTCCATCCTCCCATCCTGGTCTTGTTGCACGGGAATGGAAAGCTTTGGCTGATTCCTCGGGACTCCGTGCCTGCGCTTGCTTCCTTAACACCAAAGTGGAAACCTGCTGTACTGCGCGCGCTGGCGCCCGCCTGGCCTTGGTCGTCAGAGCTTGCATCATCTGAACCTCATGAGGTGGAGCTTGCATAGAAATCTCCGCTCCTCAGGAGCCGGCCTAAGGAGGCCACTCCCTCTGGAGGTCTTGACGCTGTCCGCCTCGCGAGGCTTGGCCCCTCGCGAGGGTCTTGTGTTGTTGATGCTGAGGATGGGCCGTACCAGGCCGTAGATGGAGCCACGCTGCGGGCCGTAAGCAGGCAAGTCTGGGTACCCCGGTTCCCAGAACGCCGACAGTAGCCCCCGGGCCCAAGGCACGCTGACTTGGCTTCAAGGCGAAGCCAAAGGGCAAGGGCGAAGCGCCGCGGGCCCTAACCGCCTGTGGACCCAGTCGACGCGTGGCGCTTGATGGAACGTGGGTTTCTCCGCTTCCCCACACTGCCTCGGCAACCATCCTGGGCTGACAAAAGGGCTGGCACTTGCCGCTAAGCCTTCACTGCCATCGCTTCGTCTTGCTCCAGATCCCCATTTTTCCATGCCGAGAGCGCCTCCAGATCTGTCAAGCTTTCCCCCAAGCTCGCCACCGATGTTGACTGAGAAGGCGAAGTCTACCGCTCCCTCCGCGCGTTCAGCCTCCCTGCTCGATCCGGCCCTCAGTGTGTCCACCATCACCAAGGAGAGGCACCTCGCCGCCGTGCTCCCGCTGACGGTGAGCAATGACAATGAGGGGAGAGAGACGGTGCTTCGGGTCGGCTCCACCAAGCAGGGCACCTTGGAGAGGACCTTCTACCCCTTCTTTCTACACAGCGTCTTTGCTGGGCTCGTCCCCCCTTTCTCCGATTTCTTCTTCGCCGTCCTGGACCATTACCAGATCCGCGCCCTTCATCTCCATCCCAACTCCATCCTCATCCTGTCGATCTTTGCCTTCTACTGCGAGGCGTTCATGGGGGTGGCGCCCTCCGTTGCGCTGCTCCGCCACTTCTTCTACCTCCGGATGCGCAGCGCAACCCAGTGCTCCGGGTGCGTCTGCTTCGTTGCATCCCATGGCAGCAACGCGCTCTCGAGGGACGGGAAGAAAGTGGACGACTTCCAGCGCAAGTGGATCTTCATGGACGCCAAGCGCCTCCATGCTCGGCTGGAGCTGCCGACCGCGATGCCGGCGAAGCTGGACCGGTGGGCTCATGAGAAGCTCACCGACCCTTGTGCGGCACCGGTCCTGGAGAAGATGGCGGCGCATCTGGAGGCAGAGAGGCCGACGGGAGCCATGCTCGTCAAGGAGTTCCTGACGCAGCGCCTGGCTCCGCTCCAGGCGCACTCGCGCCCCTTGTGGGGTCTCAAGGGCAGGGAAGATGACCTATGGCTGCGCTCGGAAGCCTTGACGGACGAGGAGCTGAGCAAGGCCTTGCGCACCTTGCTTGAAAAGGACCAGGGCGGTCGCCCGGAGGCCTTCCTCCCGCTGTATCGCCACGACGACGGGGCGGAGGTGGCAGCCGCCATGCCTGTCTTCAATGAGCGGGGGCTTGTGCTGCCCAAGACCCCGAACTCCTCGGTGCCGGTGTCCTCCGGCGAGAGCTCCGGGGAGGAGGAAAAGGAGGACTCGGAGGCCACCATGGAGGAGGTGGGAGACACCTCTCATCCATGGCAAAGCGAGCTCCTCCGCGGTCTCTCCGATGATGACGACGCCGGCAAATATCTGGCGGCGGGTTCCTCGCGCCCTGCTGGGGTCGTCACGAGGTCTGGGGGGACCCTTCTGCGGAGGCTGAGGCACGGGACCCCGAAGAAGGGCGACACGGCGCTGCTTCCCCAAGGCGACGCCCCCGCCTTGTTACCCGTCGCCACCATCCTGGAGCCAGCCTCCATGCGCCCGGCCGATCGCGAGGGCGTGGCGAAGTCCGCGCTCAAGAAGCTTGGGGGTGCTGCACTCCTGTCCAAGAGGAGGGCGTACGTTGCTGACGATGAGTAAGTACTTCACCTTGTTTTTGCTTCCCATCCTTGATGTCGTGCTCACGACCCTCTCCTTCTGGTGGCCAGGCTGACGCCGGTGATGAAGAAGAAGAAGGAGGAGGCCAAGGCCTCCGAGGCCTCGCGACCCGCCGCGGCAGCAGTGACTCCAGCCCGGGCGGGGGAGGCCGCCTCGCGTGCGCCTGTGATGGAGCGGGCCTCTCGAGGCTCGGTGGCCAAGCCTCAGGAGGAGACCGCCTCCATGGCCAAGCCGACTCCGGAGGTGCCCATTTCTAGCGCGCCTGCTGGGGGTTTGAGGGCTCCGGAGCCCCCTGTCGCCCTTGTTGCTGTAGCGGCGCCAGTCCAGGCGCCGGTGCCACCTCCTCCTCAAGTCCTCTTGTTGGCGGACCATGGCTCCTCTGCCCTGCCCAGCGCTTTGGAGGAGGTCTTCACCACGCTGGACCAGCTCCAGACTGGTCTTCGGGGCGCCAACCGGGGCATGGTGACGAAGCGCCTGGGGCTGGTCTCGGGGTGGCTCCAGGCCGACTCCTCCGTCAGGGCGGCCTGGGGCCAGGCCGAGGCTGTCATCGCGGAGGGCACGAAGGAGGCCGATGAGGCCACAGCGGCTCGCGATGCAGCGCTGATCGACGCAGCGTCTGCCAAGGAGCGCTGCCACACGGTGGAGGCCGAGCTGAAGGCTCTCCGCGATGAGCAGCCGCCCGCGCCCGCCAGCTTGAAGAGCAGGAGGAGGACCTCAAGGCTCGGGAAGCTGCGCTCGCCGACCGAGACGCCGAGCTGGAGCAAGTCACTACTGGAATAAGAAGATTTGCCATCCGCTAGCGGACGACAAAGAGTGGCTTTGCCATCAGCTAGCAGAAAACAGACGGCAAAGAGCTAGCAGACGGCAAAGGGTGGCTTTGCCATCAGCCAACTCTTTGCCGTCTGGCGCCCCCCCCCTCTTTGCTGTCTGCTAGCAGACGGCAAAGGCGCGGCGGACGGCAACGCTTTAATTTTGACTTAACGAGGCCGCGCCCCCGCCGTCGCCCTCTCTCTCTCTCTTTATCCTCTTTCTCCTCCAGGCCCGACGAGCACCGCAGCCGCCCCGTCGCCCCACCGCCCCACCGGCTCACCCACTCTCTGTCGCCGCCCCCTCCCTGCCACGCCGCCCCATCGCCGCCCCCTCCCCGCCCCGTCACCGCCCGCTCCCTGCCACCGTAGCCGCGCCGCCGCCCGCGCCTGCCCCCTCCTACGCTCCTCACCCGTCGTCGCCGCCCGCCTCGCCCCCCTTCCGCCCCTCCCTGCCTCCCAACCCCCCTCCCAAGCCTCCCCGCTGTCGCCTCCCCGCCGTAGCAGCAGGTCGGCCGCCCCAGCCACCCCGAGGAGCGCCGCCCGTCGCCGCCCCCTCCCCGCCCTGTCGCCACCCCGCCCCATCGCCGCCCCCTCCCCGCCCCGTCGCCGCCCCCCACGATGAGCCCCTGCCACCCCCTTTTCTATTTTTTTTCTTTTCTATTTTAGATATTAGATATAGTTAGCTAGATTAGATTAGATTATATTAGAATACTGTTAGTTTTAGTTAAATAGTCATAATTAAAGGAAGTAAAAAAAAGATGAAAAAGAGAAGAAAAGTAGAATAAGTAGAAGGGGGAAGAAGAAGAAGAAGAAGAAAGAAGAGAAGAGGAGGAGGAGGAGGAGGAGGAGGAGGAGGAGGAAAGAAGAAGATGTAAAAGAAATAAAAAGAAGAAAGAAGAACGAAGAGAAGAAGAAGAAGAAGAAGAGAAGAAGAAGAAGAATGAAGAGAAGAAGAAGAGAAGAAGAAGAAGAAGAAGAAGAAGAAGAAGAAGAAGAAGAAGAAGAAGAAGAAGAAGAAGAAGAAGAAGAAGAAGAGGAGGAGGAGAAGGAAAGAAGAAGAAGAAGAAGAAGATGAAAAAAAAAGAAGTAGAAGTAGAAGATGAAAAAAAGAAGTAGGAAAAGTAGAAAAAGAGGGTCGCCGATTTGTCGAGGGACACCGAGGGAAAAGAGGGTCGCCGAGTGGTCGAGGGGTCGAGGATCGAGGGGAAAAGGAGTCGAGGGTCTAGGGGTCGAGGATCGAGGTGTCGAGGGGTCGAGGGTCGAGCGGAAAAGGGGTCGAGGATTTGCCATCTCGACGCCGACACCCCGACCCCCTGACCCCGACACCCCGACCCCGACCCGACACCCCGACACCCCTCATGCTTGAGTACAGGGATCACTGGGTATGTGGTTTGCTTCATGATTCATGCAATTTCATTCTTCATGCTAGCTTGAGCCCTTAACTAATATTTTGTTCCTCTCTTTTAGGCGCGACACAACAAGAAGGACGTGCCACCGTTGTTCGACCTATATGCCATGGCCCATACTGCCCTGTACAAGAAGGCCAAGGCATTCTCTGAGGATGACCTCGATCATCCAGAGAGCTTCACCAACATCTCCTCTCACAACAAGCTCGTGAGGTACAGAGATGTTGGGAAGACGAGGAAAGGGGAGGACTTCAACATGAGCCAGAGTCCTTTTGATTCAGAGATCGTGATGCTATCTGGAGGCGGGAGGTACCATGGCTCGGTAGCCATTGTGGATGGACTCATACATTGTCCTAGAACTCTCCCAGAGATCAAGAAGCGCCAGACGAGCTCCGATCCTGAGATAAGGCCTCGTCCACGGCCAATGGAGCTCACCATCGAGGCTAGGGCCCAGGAGCTTCTGGCGGAGGCAAACAGGCAGGCGGCGGAGAGGGAGAGGGACTTGGAGGAGAGGACGGCTAGTCTGTTGGAGGCGGAGAGGAACCGAAATGACGCATCTCACCGGGCCCTATAGGAGCTCCTCGTGGTAAGTTTCTCCTACATATTAGCCAAATCATGCACGTAATGTTCGTTTCATTACTAACTAATATGACTGACTCGCGAAAACAAAATGTGCAGACCGTGTGCCAGAACAACGGTCATACCCCTCCGCCGATGCCCCAGATTGGTCTAGCGCCCACGGTGAGTTTCATTTGAATGGTCATTAGTTCCTAGTATTCACATTTCAATTGCATCATGCTAATGAGACATTGCAAATGATCTTTGGTGCAGCATGCCTCTCGACAAGCGTCGACCGATCCTTCTCCATCTGGCACTGGCGCAACCTCGACCGGTCCTTCTCCGTCTGGCACTGGCGCAAACCTGACCGGTCCTTCACCTCCATGATGATGGTAAGTTTTCCCAAGTGTTTTGCTTAACAAATGCATACTTAGCTTAAGAAATGTCCTACTTAGCTCCAAAATGACCTATACTTAGCTTATTTTCCTCGAAAATGACATAATAACCTTACTTAGCTCCAAAATGACATATTTTAGCTAGGATAGCTATAAAATGACCTATACTTATCATTTTTTTTCCTCCAAAATGACTTGATTTGCTTAGTTAGCTTAAAAATGGCATAACTACCTAGGATAGCTCAATAATGATCTATACTTAGCTTAGCTAGTTCATTTATGACATAATTAGCTCACTTAGGTAAAAAAATGGCATAAAAACCTTGGTTTAGCTCCAAAATGACCTATACTTAGCTTATTTTCCTTGAAAATGACATAATAACCTTACTAAGCTCCAAAATGACCTATTTAGCTAGCTTAGCTCTAAAATGACCTACACTTAGCATTTTTACCTAGCTTATCTAGAAAATGGCATTTTTACCTACCTTAGTTAGAAGAAGAAGAAGATAAAGAAGAGGAGAGGAGACAAGGAAAGAGAAGAAAAATTCTTCTTCTTCTTCTTCTTCTTCTTCTTCTTCTTCTTCTTCTTCTTCTTTTTCTTCTTCTTCTTCTTTTTCTTCTTCTTCTTCTAGCTAGTCTTCTTCTTCTTCTTCTAACTTTCTTATTTCCCAATTTGCAGATTTGCTTTAGATGAGGAAGCTTGTGTTGATGGAGTCTATTCTTCTCCTAGTGCTTCCTTTTTGTTTTGATTTTGTATGATGAACAATGTGAAACTTGCGACCTATATATGTATGTATGGATGAAACCATTGTATGCTTGTTGTTGGATATGTTGCATATGTTCCTCTCTTCACGATTCATGTGTTGGTATGCTTGTTCAAAGTATTTTCAAATGTGTATATATATATATATCTGTGAAAACCTATGAAATTGAATGAATTTAAGAAAAAACAGAAAAAACAGGGGCTGTACAGGCTCTTTGCCGTCTGCTAGTAGATGGCAAAGAGCTTTGCCATCAGGCAGCAGACGGCAAAGCTGCCACGTGGCAGCTACCTGTGCAACCTGGGGGGGCACTGGGCTGGCCTATATGGTTGCTTTGCCGTCTGCTGGCAGACGGCAAAGACCTTTGCATCTTTGCCGTCTGCCAGCAGACGGCAAAGCACGCCGTTAACACGTTAACGGACCTAAGCTGCCATGTGTGCCGTCCAGGCCCTTTGCGTCTGCTGGCGGACGGCAAAGGCCTTTGCATCTTTGCCGTCTGCCAGCAGACGACAAAGTGCCCTTTGCCGTAGTTTGTTCAGTCGGATGTGTTGCCGTCTGCTGGCTGACGGCAAAGGCCGTTGCCGTCCTCCAGGCATGCCTTTGCCGTCAGCCATGGCAGACGGCAAAGTTCCTGATTCCTGTAGTGAGTGGCCCAGGAGCAGGCTACAGAACGGAGCCGCCTGGCGAAGCTGAAGGGGGAGACGAAGACGGCCCAAGTGTCCCACACTAAGCTCGTCTCCGAGGAGAAGGCTCGGCTGGAGGCCAGGGAGAGATCCGTTGACGCGGCTGAGAAGGCGACCGCCGCGGGGCGCGACGCCTTCATCTCCCTCGAGCTGAGGTCCCGCAAGGCACTGTGGGCCCTTTACGGGGAAGGGTACGAGGGACCGCTAGCTAGTCTAGAGGAAGGCCCTGTCGGGCTGCTCCCCAAGCTTGCCACCGCACTCGAGGCATCGTCATCGGAGTAGGCCCCCTGGTGGAGAGGGAAGCTCGCGCGCTCTTCACCTCAGTCGCGACGCGCATCTTTAGCCACCTCCACCTTCGGGACCCAAGCTTCAACCTTGGCACGATGCTTGAACCTGTGGCCCCTGAGCTCCACGATGCTGCCGCCTAGGCCGTGGGGGAACAGGTGGAGGCCCTGGTGCAGAAGTTCCTCTGCGTCGACCCCAAGACCGGAGCCGGTGGCGACGGCGGCAGCGACGTTGTCGACGACGGGCCCCTACAGGTAGGTGGCGGCGGCATCCAAGGCTAAAGGAGAGGTCTGAAGGCGGCGCTTCCTCCGTTTTAACCCTGCAACATTTACTGTGCCTCGTGGAGGTGTGAGAACTTCTGCCTTGAGTTTTTAAGGAACAATATGTTTTGTAATAATTTTGCTAGGATATCGTGATTTCCTTTCCGTTTGCTTTATGTTCTGCGTCGGCAGGGCCTGGTTCTGCGCATAACTCAGCCGCCGTTGGGGCGTCCGGATCACCAGGACGAGACCAAGGGGTGAGGGGCTACGTGACCGGTGAGGCCCCTGAGTCGCGATGCTCAGGGGTCCCCCTTGACGTATGAACAGCCCTCGGGAAGGAGATGCGAGCATGGTTTTTAGCGTTTTGCGTCGGCAGGGCCCGGTCCCGTGCATACCTCAGCCGCCGTTGGGGCGTCCAGATCACCAGGATGAGACCAAGGGGTGAGGGGCTACATGACCAGTGAGGCCCCTGAGTCGCGATGCTCAGGGGTCCCCCTTGATGTACGAACAGCTCTCCATACCTTTCCTCGCCGGGCTTTCGCTCGGGAGGGATGCGAGAAGACCAGGTCTGAGGGACCTGTTGAGGTGGTGTACGCCAGGCGTGACCTGAGCGTAGCCCCCGTGCCCAGCCCCCTCGTGCGACCCTCCCAAGGGAAAAGCAGTGCGATGAAGCTGAGCGGCGAGCCTGGTGCCTCTCCTGAGGTTACTGCAGCAGCTAGGGTGCCCTCAGTTGTTTATTCACCAGTGCGAAGCATGGCGCTTTCGCTCTTGCATGGGCATAGCCGCTCCTCGACCGTGTCGTCTGCCAGCGCGGAGCATGGGGCTTCCACTGGTTTGTGGGTGGGAGCTCCCTCTGATGGGAGACTCCGGGGCGTGTAAAGCCCCGTCCTGGCACATGGCTTGCACGGCAGGACTGGAGGAGGTGTATATGGGCACTCATGAGCCAGCGCGGGACTCACGAGGCCCTACCTCAATGCGGGTTGTGCCTGAATTTGGTTTGGAACATTTGCAAGGGTCCTGCGAGATGGTTAGGTAGCCTGCGCCGAGTGAATCTCCTAAGGATATCGCATGAGAAGGCCAAACACCAACGACCCCAGGAGGTGACATGAACGGGGCCGGCCCGCCAGACAAAGCTCAGCCGTTGGGTTTGTCGATGCTGCAGGGACGGACCCGAGCACAGACGCCGTTCCCAGTCTTCTCATGCGAAGGTCCTGAAGAAAGACAACCGGCGCGCGGCGAGGCACTGGGTCACGCGCCCTAACTGATCCGCTCCTGATTTGTCATGCAAGAACAAGGCACCAAGGACCATGGGAGGTGACGTGCACAGGAGCTGGCCCATGAGCCAGAGCTCAGCCACTTGGATTTAGCGATGCTGTAGGGACGGATCCGAGCACAGACGCCGTGCCAATCCTTAATCATGAGGCGGTCGTGGGCGGGTTTGCAAGGGCGTACGACGTTCATGGCGGCGAAGCACTGGACAGACAGGTGATAATCGCAAAGCAACTCATGAAAGTGTAAGGCCAGTTCTGATTTATGGGAAAAATGATACATGCCGCAGGGACAGACCCACACGGCTTGGGGATAATACAGCCCGAGGGGCGCCCCCAGAGTGTCACCTGGCACTGTTGCTGAAGAAATGTTGGAGTAGCTGAGGACATGCGCTGCAGAAGTCGTTCCTCACGAGCCGTCGAGGTCCTGAGCCTCGTGAGGCCCGGGGGGCTCGCGAGGATCAATCGCCTCCTCCGATAGGATCGCCTGGTACCTGGCCTCTTGAGCCGCCAGGATGCTCCTCGTGTAGCACTGGTGCGTGGCAGCCCTGTTCAGCAGACCGAAAGGCATCCGAACATAGCTATGAGGGGGGCCCTCGCACCGGCCCATGTGGGATGGCCAGTAGAGCTCCTAAGACGCGGCTCTATTGAGCCCTGGGATGTTAACGCAGACGCGCAGCCCGCTACCCTCGTCAGGGGAGGGAGCTGCGCCGGGTGGTGCGGGGCGACGCTCGCCTCGCATAGCCCTCCCCTCCTGAAGATCCTCGACTGCCTTGGTGGTGAACTCCTGAGCGCCTCGCGCCTCACGCACTAAGCTCTTCTCGCGGAAGCGCGCGTTAAAGAACGCCTCCACATGGTGCCCAAACACCTCCCTCGTGACGCTGGCCAGGTCTGAGGCCCTCCAGAGGAGAGCCCCCGAGCCCAACCTAAGGGGGGCGTCAGGTGCGCCTTCCTATGCAAGAGGGGAGGGCGCCCCATCAGTGGGCACAGGGCCTGAAGTACGATCATCAGACGCCCCATCCTCCTGAGATCCTCGGTGGAGCAGCTGCTTCTACTTCTTGGGGATGACCTCAGGAGGGTAAGTGGCGCCCTCGTCATCTGGGTTCTCGACCACCGCAGCCTGGTAGGCGCGTTCTAGGGAGCACACCACGTCCTTCTCATCGCAGGCGACCGTGATGATGCCTCCGCTCCCTGGCATCTTGAGGACATTGTAGCCGTGGTGAGTCGCGGCCATGAACTTGGCCAGGGCTAGATACCGAAGGATGGTGTTGTACGGGAGGCAAATATGGGCGACATCGAAGTCGATGAGGTCAGTGCGGTAGTTGTCGCGCTTGCCGAAGGTGACAGGGAGGCAGATCTGCCCTATAGGGGTGGTGGAGCCGTCGATCACTCCTGAGAAGGGCTTGGTGGGTTGAAGCTGGCCGTACAGCACCTGGAGCCTGTCAAACGTCTCGACGGAGAGGACATTGAGTCCCGCACCACCATCCATGAGTGTCTTGGTGACGAGGACATTGCTGATGGTAGGCGAGCAGAGCATCGGCAGCGCGCCGGCAGTGGCCGTGCACTTGAGCTGGTCAGCAGAGTCGAAGGTGATGGTTTACTTGGACCACCTGAGCGGATGCGTCGCCTCGAGCTTGGGGAGGGCCGCGTTCACCTCACGAGTGAACTGCTTGAAGATGCGGTGAGAGGCGGGGGCCTGAGCAGCACCCAAGATGCAAGCAACAGCACGAGGCTCTTGGAAGCCCCCGGCCCGATCATCTTGGTGGTGGTCGTCATTCCTCCTTGGCGGCGGCGGCAGCGGAGGGAGGCCAGCGTTGCCCAGAGGGCAGTCCTCACGAGGCTGATCCCTCCAAGAGCCCTCGTGAGGCTGGCCCTGCCAGCGATCCTCATGAGGCTGGTCGCGCCAGTCCTGGCGGGGGTCGCGGTTGTCCCAGCATCCCCCACCTCGGCCTCCTCCACGGCCGTAGCCACGGTCGTTGCGCTTAGGGCGGCAGCCAAGGTGCCCGCCCCGGATGGCCCTGAGCTCTTGGCAGTCGTTGGTGTTGTGGCTGTGCACTTTGTGGAAGACGCAGAACGGGCGGCTGCCCTTGGCGGACTCCAGGAAGTCGCAGCCGCGCTTCATCTCAGGTTCGGCCGCGAGAACAGCTGGTCCCTTGCGCTTCACGTCCTTAGCCTTGGCCTTCTTGTCTTCTGGATCAGCCTCTGGGATCTCAAGGAGGGAGAGGCGACCATCCTCAGCCCTCGCATACCTGGTTGCCATGTTGAACATCTCCAGAGCTGGGCATAGGTCCTCGTGTATGGCGAGCTCTTCCTTCATCTTGACATCCCAGACGCCATCAGTGAACACAGAAATGATGGCCTCGTCCGACACCTTGGGGATCTTGAGGTGAACGTTGGTGAAGCATTGGATGTATTTGTGCAAGGTCTCCCCTAGCAGCTACTTGATGCGCCGCAGATCTCCCGCAGCCTGGGCGCGGTCGCAAGTGCCCTGGAAGTTGGCGATGAAGCGCTCTCGCATTTCGTCCCAGGAAGAGATCGATCCGACAGGGAGGTTCGGGAGCCTTGAGCGCACGCCATCCTTGAGGGCCATGGGGAACCAGTTTGTCGTAACCTTCTTGTCGTCGTTGGCCACCTCGATGCTCAGCTTGTAGAGCTGGAGGAACTCGGTAGGGTCAGGGGTGCCGTCGTAGCATGGAGGCAGGTCTAGCTTGAACTTCCCTGGCCAGATGACGCTACGCAGCTCCGGGGTGAACGCACGGTAGCCCACCGTGCTCACGGGAGCCCGCCGTAGAGGGGGAGCCTGGACTTGGCGCTCGCGCACCGCCGCCTCAGGCAGCACGCGGTCTTGACGTGGCGGCGCTGGAAGCACGCGCGCCTCTCCATGGGGCCGCTACACCACTTGACAACTTGTTCATCGCGCGCCAGCGTGCTACGCGGCGGGTCGCGCCGAGGAGTCTCACGCTTTGGCTCGGGGGCGACTTCTTGCCTAGGAGGCGGAGGAGGCGCTCCATGGGCCACGTCGCCCGCAAGAGCTGGTAGGGGAGGCAGCGAGCGAGACGGTGCAGGGGTCTCCCAGCAGCGCTAACGAGCTCGGCGATGCGGTCCAGCCAGTCCTCATAGAGGTCGTCGATCGGGTGATAGCGTAGAAGCCCGCGCGGCGTGAGCAATGCAGCCTGCGTGTTCGCCGGCCTGCGACGAGCATGGGAGGACGAAGCAGCCGCCGGAGTCAGTGATGGACTAGCGGTGCGTCCGTCGCGCCGCACAGAGGGAAGCAGCGACGAAGCCTGCTGCTCGTGGGCCGCGGGACTAGTGGTAGCGTTTGCCACAAGCGACGGGGGATGGTGGGAGCGCCGTCACCCGCAGGTGCTGTCTGGGTGAAACGGGCGGCGAGAGCACCCGGCGCTCAGCGCGAACTCGACGAGCGTCAGCCATGGGAACGGTGGAACGGCGGCGAATCGACCGTCGGAAGAGCGGCTCCGACGCACCCCAACCTAGAGTGCCAAACGTTGGATTCAGGGCTCCGCAGACCCAAGAAATGTTCAAACTCTAGGGTGCGTGCGAGGAACTCAATCTCCCCAGTCTGCCAACTCATTGATCTCACGGCCTAGCTCGATGAACTAGAAAGGAAAGGGACACAGCAGTTTACCCAGGTTCGGGCCACCTTGCGGTGTAAAACCCTACTCCTTCTTTGTGGTGGATTGTCCTCAAGGTGGGCTGAGGATGAACTAGTACAGAGGGGGAACAACCCCAGGGGGTGTGTTCTTGTGTTGGTGTGAGCTGTTGGGGGTGATCTGATTGATCCGTTCCTTCTATGGTGGTGGCCTAGCTATATTTATACTGGCCTTGGTCCTCTTCCCCCAAAACGAAGGCGGGAAGGGATCCCACAACGGCCAAGTTTGAAGGGAGACAAGTAGTACATCTTAACCTGACGAAAGGTGGTCTTTGCCTGCGAAGCTTCTGGTTGTGACGTCGTGGTGGGCTCGGCGATGACCTCCGTCCTGTCGTCCTGGTCTTGTAGCACGGGAATGGAAACCTTTGGCTGATTCCTCGGGACTCCGTGCCTGCGCTTTCTTCCTTAGCACCAAAGTGGAAACCTGATGTACTGCGCTTGCTGGCGCCCACCTGGCCTTGGTCGTAAGAGCTTGCGTCATCTGAACCTCATGAGGTGGGGCTTGCATAGAAATCTCCGCTCCTTAGGAGCCGGCCTAAGGAGGCCGCTCCCTCTGGAGGTCTTGACGCCGTCCGCCTCGCGAGGCTCGGCCCCTCGCGAGGGTCTTATGTTGCTGATTTTGAGGATGGGCCGTACCAGGCCGCAGATGGAGTCACGCTGCGGGCCGCAGGCAGGCAAGTCTGGGTACCCCAGTTCCCAGAACGCCAACACCAGCGGGGGCAACTGGGTCAAAATGGGGGTCTCTGGTGGGTCTCTAACCAGCCTATACTAAGCAGTTTAGGACAAACAGGTAGGTATCAACATCAGTTACAAAAACAGGCTATGCATCAGAAATAGGATAAACAGTAGTAGCAGCAATTTCTAATGCAAGCATAAGAGAGAAAGAATACACGATATAGGCATGCTCAAGGGGGGGTTGCTTGCCTGGAAGCTCTGCGGCAAGAGAAAGGTCATTAACGGCGTACTCAAACTCCGGAGCTGCGTCGGTCTCGGGGATGGCATCGATGTCGGGGTCTATCGAGAGAGAAGGAGGGGGGAAGAAACAATAAATACATGGCAAAAATGCAAACAATATGCATGACATGCCAAAGTGATATGCAGAGGTGTTCTACTACCTAACTAAATGATTTAGTTAATTTAGGAATTTGTTTAGATTTATTTTATTAAAGTTGAGCACTATTCATATATCAAAAATAGTCTAAAAGTTTCATGTTTAGGTAGTTAGGGGCATTTGACAGCAATACGAAGGGCGTATTCAAATTCGTCTTGTCGTTCTGAGCAACTTTCATGTACACAGTATTTTCATCCGAGCTACAGTTTATTTTCTATGGTTTTCTTAAATTTTAATCATTTTTTGGATTTATTTAATTAATTTAAATCAACATTATCCAAAATAGTAAAAGGTGATGTCAGCATAACATAGAGGTGAGGTCAGCGGTCAACAGTCCGCTGACCAGAGTCAAACCTGACCTGTGGGTCCAGTGGGACCCACATGTTAGTGACTGTGGCACTAACATAGGGGTTAGTCTGAACTAAATAGGTTAATTAGTGGGTGGGCCCCAGTAGTCAGTGAGTGATTAGCATTTAAACTAATTATTTAGTTTAATTAACAGATTATCTTTTTATTAAAAATCATTTAGTCAATCGGGCCCCACATGTCAGTGGGTTGACCAAGTCAACGAGTCAACTGGGCCCACCCGTCAGTGGCACAGGCGACCCACACGTCAGTCCACGTCGGATGCCGCCGGCTTCGGCGCCGAAGAACGCTCTGGCAACCAAATCTGCGGCGGCGCGGTCTTGGATGTGGCTGGAAATCGTGCGCCGGCCACCGTTTGGCGCGCATTTGGGCGCGTTCGAAAGCGGAGACCAGACCGCATCGATCTGCGGCGGTCTCGCGGCCAGGGAGGCCCTACGGCGTCGGCGGCGAGCAATCGGCGGCGGAGCTCTCGGGCTTGCTACGGGGAGGCGGCTGTGGTGCGTTTTTGAGGGCGTTTTCGAGCGCGTTCGAGCGAGGGGGAAGTGCCGCATCGATCTGAGCTCAAGCGCGGGTTCGGAGACGACCGGAAGTGGCCGGACGGCGAGCTCCCATGGCGAACAGAACACGGCGGAGCAGCAAGCTAGCTATGGAGAAATGCGGCGGCTCGGGAAGGAGGAGAGAGGGAGGAGAGGCTCACCGCGTGGCTAAGAAAAGCCCTCGACGGCTTTGTAGCTGCAGAGATGGCCGGGGATGACGACGATCGCCGGCGACAGAGGAGATGGGGACGAGGTCGATCCTGTGCGTGCGGTCGTCCCCGAGCTCGATGGCGAAGCACATCCGAGGTAGTCGAGCGAGGCGGAGCGGATGGGCTCATCGGAGAGGCACTTGAGAGGCGGTGGCCGCGCTAAATCACAGCCATGGCGGCGGCGACTTCGGGCGTCCGGGAGGAAGGAAGAAGGAGAGCGAGGGAGAGGGGTCTGTGTAGGCTAGGGTTTCGGGGAGAGAGGGGAGCGACCAGGGGAGGCTTTATCGGCGTCGGTGAACCGTGGGATGGCCGACAGCGAGGCGGGCGAGGGCGTGTCGGCGCAGGCGAGTGACAGCGCATGGGAGGAGGGAGATGACCTCCAGATGGGCTGGGCTGGTCCCTGTAGCTCACAGGCCTAAGTGCACAGTAGTCACTAGGCCTTTTCTATTTCTTATTTCTTGTTTTCTGTTTAACTCTGTTTTGCAAACTGTTTGAGCACTTCTGGACTTTTATCAAATGTGTGACCTAGCTTCTAAATTGTTGTGCAATATCCTCTAACACCAGAAATTGGTTTGGGTAAAATATAATTTCACATTTAACTTAGATTAAATAAATGGTTAATAAAAGTTGCTGTTAGCCACTGTTTGAGGTTGTTAGGGTCACTTAACTAATCCCATTGATGTTGTTTATAATTTTATAATTGCCTCTGAATTAATTGCTATTTAATGAACATTTTAGTTTCCAATTTGGAACAACTTTCATTTTCACTTTAAATTAAATTGAAGTTTGAATTAGGAGTTTGAAATGCAATATGATGCAAATGATGAGTAGGCACTGTTAAAACTTGCTGACATGGCATTAACTAAGGGTGATCACTGTGATTAATTACATGGGATGTTACAATTCTCCTCCTCTAACAAGAATTCTCATCTCGAGAATTCAGGAGGTAGAAGGAAAGAGGTCGGGGTATTCTTCCCGAAGATGATCCTCGCGTTCCCAAGTGGCTTCATCTTCTATATGATTTGACCACTGCACTTTCAGGAATTTGGTCGTCTTCTGACGGGTCCGACGTTCAGCGTGATTGAGAATGTGGATCGGATGCTCCGTATAAGATAGGTCATCTTGCAATTTGAGCATCTCATGATCCATTGCGCGGTGCAGAGATTCCTTGAAGCAACGACGAAGTTGCGACACATGGAATACCTCGTGGATATGAGAGAATTGCGGTGGCAAATCCAATTTATATGCCACCTGACCACGTCTTGCAACAATGCAGAAAGGGCCAATGTAGCGTGGAGCTAACTTGCCCTTGATTCCAAAGCGGTGAGTGCCCTTCATAGGAGTGACACGAAGATAAGCTTGATCACCAGGTTGATAAGTCAAACCCCATCGTTTGAGATCATAGTTGCTCTTCTGGCGGTCCTGAGCCGCATTCAGATTTTCTCGAATGATACGGACTTGCTCTTCGGTGTGTTGAATAATATCCGGACACACGTGCGGTCGTTCCCCAGTTTCTGACCAATTCAGAGGGGTTCGACACTTACGTCCATAAAGCACTTCGAAGGGGGCCATTTTCAGGCTGACTTGATAGCTGTTGTTATATGAGAACTTGGCGTAAGGGAGAGATTCTTCCCACTTCTTGCCGTAGGAAATAACACAAGCCCGAAGCTTGTCTTCAAGCACTTGATTCACTCACTCAACTTGGCCTTGGGATTGGGGATGATAAGCTGAACTCCAGGTAATATGAGTTCCCATAGCTTCTTGGAAACATTCCCAGAACTTAGAGGTGAAAAGGCCGACACGGTCTGACTAGCAGTGATAGTTTCTTTGACAGGCAGAAAGTGTGCAACCTTAGAAAGTTGGTCGACGATGACAAGAATAGCATCATGACCCTTCTGTGATTTGGGAAGGCCAGTAATGAAATCCATCTGAACCTTATCCCATTTCCATAGAGGAATAGGAAGGGGTTGCAGAATTCCAGCAGGCTTCTGATGTTCTGCTTTAACGCGACGACAAACATCACATTCAGCAACATATCGGGCAATGTCCTGCTTCATTTTAGACCACGAGTACCTTTGTCGGAGATCACGATACATCTTGGTGCTACCCGGATGAATAGACAATGGTGTGTCATGTGCCTCCTTCATGACCTTGTCAGTCATAAGCTCAAAGCGAGGTACGACAATGCGGTCTCTGAAATACAAGGTTCCATCTTCAGACAACGAGAAATCCCTGTAATTTTCATGGTGAAGATCTTTCTTCACCAGATCAACTTTAGCATCTTTAGCTTGCGCACTCTTAACAACCTTCTCAAGGTCTGATTCAACAACCAACGTATTTAGGTATCCTTGAGGAACTATCTCGAGATTTAGCTTTCGAATCTCTTCATACAGGAGTGGTTGCTGTAGCTGGACTTCAAGTTCAAAGCAGTAGGATTTACGGCTCAAAGCATCAGCCATTACATTAGCCTTGCCAGGGGTATAAGAAATACCCAAATCATAGTCTGTAATGGTCTCCATCCATCTTTGCTGACAGAGGTTCAGAGATGGCTGAATGAACAAGTACTTCAGACTTTTATGATCCGTGTAGATCTCGCAGCGATTACCGAGGTGGTAATGTCGCCACAACTTCAATGCATAGATGACAGCAGCTAGTTCTAGATCATGTACTGGATAGTTCTCTTCATGTGGACGCAACTGTCGAGAGCCATAAGCAATCACTTTACGCTCTTGCATTAGGACATAGCCTAATCCTTCACGGGATGCGTCGCAATAAATTATGAAGTCTTTGCAAGAATCTGGAGGAGCAAGTACTGGGGCAGATGTTAGCTTGTCTTTGAGTTTTTGAAAACTTTCCTGACATTTTTCTGTCCACTCAAACTTAACGCCTTTGTGAAGAAGATCAGTCAAAGGCTTAGCAATCTTTGAGAAATTCTCGACAAAGCGACAGCAATAGCTTGCAAGGCCGAGAAAACTTCTGACTTGCTTGACATTCTTCGGTGGAGTCCATTCAAGAATAGCCTGAACTTGTTCTAGGTTAACAGCAATGCCATATTTGGAGATCACATGGCTGAGATATGTCACTTGAGACAACCAGAATTGGTCTCGAACGCGCCCGGAAACGGCTGCGAAAACGCACTGCAGCCGCCTCCCCGTAGCACGCCCGAGAGCTCCGCCGCCTATGTGCTTGGTCTCGAACGCGCCCGGAAACGCCCGTGAAAACGCACCGCAGCCGCCTCCCCGTAGCACGCCCGAGAGCTCCGCCGTCGATGTGCTTGCCGCCGACGCCGTAGGGCCTCCCTGGCCGCGAGACCGCCACAAATCGACGCGGTTTGGTCTCCGCTTTTGAACGCACCCAAATGCACGCAAAACGGTGGCCGAAGCACGATTTCCGGCCACATCCGAGACCGCGCCGCCGCAGGTTTGGTCGCCGGAGCGTTCTTCGGTGCCGACGCCGGCGGCATCTGACGTGGACTGATGCGTGGGTCCCCTATGCCACTGACGGGTGGCCCCAGTTGATTGGTTGACTAGGTCAACCCACTGACATGTGGGGCCCGATCTATTAAATAATTTTTAATAAAAAGATAATCTGTTAATTAAACTAAATAATTAATTTAAATGCTAGTCACTCACTGACTACTGGGGCCCACCCACTAATTAACCTAATTAGTTTAGACTAACCCCTCTGTTAGTGCCACAGTCACTGACATGTGGGTCCCACTGGACCCACAGGTCAGGTTTGACTCTGTTCAGCAGACTGTTGACCGCTGACATCACCTCTACGTCATGCTGACGTCACCTTTTACTATTCTAGATAATGTTGATTTAAATTAATTAAATAAATCTAGAAAATGATTAAAAAATTAGAAAATCATAGAAAATAAACCGTAGCTCGGATGAAAATACTTTGTACATGAAAGTTGCTCAGAGCGACGAGACGAATCTGAATACGCCCTTCGTATTGCTGCCAGATGCCCCTAACTATCTGAACATGGAACTTCTAGACTGTTTTCGATAAATGAATAGTGATCAACTTTAATAAAATAAATCTAAACAAATTCCTAAATTAACTAAATCATTATTTAGGCAGTACAACACCTCTGCATATCACTTATGCATGTCATTCATATTGTTTGCATTTTTTCCATGAATTTATTGTTTTCCCCCCTCCTACTCTCTCGATAGACCCCGACATCGACGCCGTCCCCGAGACCGACGCAGCTCATGAGTTCGACTACGCCCTTAACGACCTTTCTCTTGAACATGCCTATATCGCCTATTCTTTCTCTCTTATACTTGCATTAGAAATTGCTGCTGCTACTATTTATCCTATTTCTGATGCATAGCCTGTTTTTGTAACTGTTGTTGATACCTACCTGTTTATCCTAAACTGCTTAGTATAGGCTGGTTAGAGACCCACCAAAGACCCCCATTTTGACCCAGTTGCCCCCGCTGGAATATCAGATGACTCAATCAACGGGATCGACAGCCAGGCCCCGGCACTGCACAACACCCCCCTTAGATGTATGACACTGCAGCGTTACTATCGAGTGCCGAGGGTGATACCTCGTTTAGCACTTCTGATGTTAACTCTATAGAGTAGCTATTCGGTCATGGTCCTCGAGGGTGATTCCTCCTTCACCACTTCCGATAACGACGCTGTCGTGCAACACCTCAAGTGTGAACCCATCGAGGGTGATTCCTCCGAGTTCACCTTGACGGTTACATCAAGTAGGAATCCAATGAGGGTGATACCTCGGATTCCCTTGTTGTTATGGACACACGGATACTTGGACTTTACAACTGTTACTTGGAAAGGCGGGTCAACCCTGAGCGGTACCCGCGAGTGATGGGAAGTCGGGTTGACCTGGAGGGTACCCGAGAGATAAATTACGAGGCATGGCCGGGCATTCTTAGCCCTTGCCGCAAGTCCTCGAGATGGGGTGATGGGGTCACATCGATCGTGAGTCTCTGCTCGTTACCGCACGCTACCAATACACTAACGATTTGGATATTTGATCCGAGTGGGCCTCTGGCCCGATAGCACTAACCATCACGCGGGAAAAGTTATGGGCACTCTACATCGTATGAATCAGCCGAAAGCTCTGTCAGGCATCCAGTTCAGCATGGCGGCCGGGTCGGATCGTGCCGATGGCGCTGGTATCCACCCTGCACGCAACGACCCGGAGTGCATAGGGCGAAGGCCCAAGACCCCTGAGCGCTTAGGATATAGACCGACGGGGACCTCTCTGCTGGGCTTTAGGTAGGGCTGCGGTGTGTCGTTTGGCCGAGGCCGGGCATGACCCAGAAAAGTGTGTCCGGCCGGAGTTAAGCGAGCGTGGTGGGTAAGTTGGTGCACCCCTGCAGGGAAGAACTAATCTATGCATAGCTGGATCCTCGGTAATGGACGCTCGGAGTTGTATCACGATCGATACAACTAGAACTTAATGATGAGATGAGAAGTGGATATTAGGGCTCTGGGATTGCTTTCTCGCAGGGAGTCGAGAAATGATCTCTGGCCGAGGTTGATACTTAATGCTACTACTACTTTATACTGTACTAATCTACACTCTTCTAATGCTACAAGACCGTTGAAGATGCTAGTCGTCGGTAGGACTAGGCCTTCTCTCTATTCTGGCCTTTCTGCAGCCCAGTCCACATATATAGCCTTTATTTGATAATGTTGCATTTGTAGTGTAGATCTTTGCTTGCTGAGTACTTCGGATGAGTACTCACGGTTGCCTTGCTTCCTCTTTTTCCCCATATCCGTTTTATGCAACCAGATGATGGAGCCCCGGAGCCAGAAGCCCCCATCGACGATCGCTCCTACTACCCCGAGGGTGGTTACTACTTCGAGATGACTGACGACCAGGAGTAGGTTCGGAGGGTCCCAGGCAGGAGGCATGCGCCTTTTCGATCGTAGTGTTTTCTTTTGCCTCGCCTTTTAAAGGCCTATATGTTTCTCTTTTATATCTGTACTCAGATATCTAACGCTTCCGCAGACGCTTGTATGCGAGCTTATGTATTCGAGCCCTCGAGGCCCCTGGCTTGTAACATAAAGCTTGTATTATTTTAATTTGTGTCTAGAGTTGTGTTGTGATATCTTCAAGTGAGTCCTTAGACTTGATCGTGTGCATTTGCGGATATGATTACTGCACGATTAAGCTGGGGGCGTCACAAATCTCATCCAACCCATCACCGTCCAGCAAGCCTACAATGGAATTACTCACGCACGGTGGTGAGCATCATGAAATTGGCGATGGAGGAAGGTTGGTGATGATGATGGTGACAAATTCCCCTCTCCGGAGCCCCGAACGGACTCCAGATCTGCCCTCCCAATGAAGAACAGGAGGTGACGACGGCTCCGTATCGTAAAACACGATGAATCCTTCTCTCTGATTTTTTGCTCCCCGAAAGTGAATATATAGAGTTGGAGTTGAGGTCGGTGGAGGTCCAGGGGACCCACAAGGCAGGGGGCGCGCCCTCCACCCTTGTGGACAGCTGGTGGGTCCCCTCTGGTTGAATCTTTCACCAATATTTTTTATTTATTCCAAAAATATTCTCCGTAAAGTTTCAGGTCATTCGAAGAACTTTTATTTCTGCACAAAAATAACACCAAGGCAATTCCACTGAAAACATCGTCAGTCCGAGTTAGTTCCATTCAAATCACGCAAATTAGAGTCCAAAACAAGGGTAAAAGAGTTTGGAAAAGTAGATACGACGGAGACGTATCAACTCCCCCAAGCTTAACCCATTGCTTGACCTCAAGCAATTCAGTTGACAAACTAAAAGTGATAAAGAAAGTCTTTTACAAACTCTGTTTGATCTTGTTGTTGCAAATATGTAAAGCCAGCATTCAAATTTTCAGAAAAGATTATGAACTAAACATATTCATAATAACATTTAGGTCTCACATTTACTCATATCAATGGCATAATCAACTTGCGAGCAATAATAATAAATCTTGGATGACAACACTTTTTCAAACTAATCATGATATGATATAACAAAATGGTATCTCGCTAGCCCTTTCTGAGACCGCAAAAGATAAATGCAGAGCACCCCTGAAGATCAAGGACTGACTAGACATTGTAATTCATGGAAAAAGAGATCCAGTCACAGTCATACTCAATATCAATTAATAACAACGCATACAAATGACAGTGGTGCTCTCTAACTGATGCTTTTTATAGGAGGATGATGACTCAGCAATAAAAGTAAAATAGATAGGCCCTTCGTAAAGGGAAGCAGGGATTTGCAGAGGTGCCAGATCTTGAGCTTTTTGAAATAGAGATGAATATAATTTGGAGCGGTATGCTTTCATTGTCAACATAACAACCAAGAGATCTCTGTATCTTCCATGCTACATACATTATAGGCGGTTCCCAAACAGAATGGTAAAGTTTTTACTCCCACTCCACCAACAAGCACACTCCACGGCTGGTCCGAAACAACGGGTACCGTCCATACTAACAACAGTCCTGTGGGAGTTTCGTTTGATATTATATTTTGATTTGATTTGAGCATGGAACTGGGCATCCCGATTACCAGCCACTTTCTCGTGAATGACAAGTGAATCAACACTCATCATGAGAATAACCCACCTAGCATGGAAGATACTGACGGCCCCCAGTCGCTACATGAGCGATTCGGGCATAGAAAACAGATTATTATTTGAAGGTTTAGAGTTTGGCACATGCAAATTTACTTGGAACGGCTGGTAAATACCGCTTATAGGTAGGTATGGTGGACTCATATGGAACAACTTTTGGGTTCATGGAAGTGGATGCACAAGCAGTATTCCCGCTTAGTACAAGTTAAGGCTAGCAAAAGAATGAGGAGCGACCAACTAGAGAGCGACAACAGTCATAAACATGCGTTAAGATTAACCAACATTGAGTGCAAGCATGAGTAGGATATAAATCACCATGAACATAAATATCATGTAGGCTATGTTGATTTTGTTTCAACTACATGCGTGAACATGTGCCAAGTCAAGCCACTCGAATCATTCAAAGGAGGATTCCATCCTATCATACTATATCACAACCATTTTAAAAGCATGTTGGCACGCAAGGTAAATCATTATAAACTCCTAGCTAATTAAGCATGGCATGAGTAACTATAATCTCTACTTGTTATTGCAAACATGTTTCATTCATAATGGGCTGAATCAAGAACGATGAACTAATCATATTTACAAAAACAAAATAGGTCGAGTTCATACCAGCTTTTCCTCATCTCAATCATTTCATCGTATATCGTCATTATTGCCTTTCACTTGCACGACTGAACGGTGTGGATAATAATAATAGCGCACATGCATTGGACTAAGATGGAATCTGCAAACATTTATTCAGAGGAGAAGACAAGGTAATATGGGCTCTTTGTTAGATCAACAAAAATGCATATGAGAGCCACTCAACATTTTCATCATGGTCTTCTCCTCTCGACCCAAAGAAAGGAAAAAGAATTTCAAAGAAACACACTGAAATATTTTTTGGAGTTTTTGTTTTTCTGAAGAAAGTGAAAACAAGAACGAGAAAAACTATTTACACGGGAAAGCTCCCAACAAGCAAAACAGGAACGAGAAATCTTTTTAGGTTTTCTTTTAATATTACAACTAAATAAACATGGAAAGGAAACTAGAAAGAAGCTACAATTAATTGTTTTGGATTTTCTCAAAGTTTTTCGAACACACAAGAAGAAAGCAAGAAAAAGAAATAAACGAACATGGATAATACAATGAAAAAGTATGAACACCGACAACTGGAATGAGTGTGTGAACATGAATGTAATGTCGGTGAGAAATACGTACTCCCCCAAGCTTAGGCTTTTGGCCTAAGTTGGTCTACGCCCATGGATCAAAGTAGCCCTCTCCTAGGTAATTTGCAAACCTCACAAAAATAATAAAGCGTCATCTCCATATGCTCGTCATATAAATAAAATTCTACCGTGGGTGGTGATTTCTGTAACACCCCAAAAATTTGACCATATTTTCTTTAATAAGTAAAAAGTGGCCAGAAATAAAGTTTTAAATTATTTTGGGTGTTTTATTAATTTTAGAGTATTTTCTGCCCTCTGTCTTTCAAAATTCATTCCCTCCATATAGGAACTTTTGGAAATAATATTGTGGCTCTGGTAGTTTTCGTAGATCATTTTAATTATATTTTAATAACAGTAGAAATTATTTTCTGAATAAAATTTGCTCCAAAACAATTCTTTAAATAGCATTTTCAACCTTTAAATGCCTCTGTTGCACTACAACTATTTTAAATAAATCTTTTAAATTTCCACAAAAATTATGAGAGGTCATGTGATGCCTACCTATCACTTTTATGCAAAAACCTAACTTGGTGTTTTGAAAGTTTTGAGTGAAACAACTTCTTTTTAATTCTGTCCCATTCTTCAGTTTCAACTACAACCCCAATTTTCCTTGCCCCAAAAATTTTGAAATTTTTCACACTCCTAGTCCTTCCAACCAAACCCTTAAGTCCAGAAGATCAACTCCATTTGCATTTTGTAGATCCACCCAATGATTCCCTCAAAAACTGGTCCAGAACTGAATTTCAGTAGAATTTGCACTGTTTCCTATGGACCATCCAACCCTATCACCTCATCTATCATTCAAAGAGGCATCATACTGCCAAGGTTCATGATCAACAAAAACAACTAGGGAACCATTTCATTTCATCATACACCTTGAGTGCATGACAAAATTCTGTCACCACTAAAACCTCCATATGGCTCTAGCTACATTTGCTAAGCTAGCATGTCCAACATACCCCTCACACTTGCTAGCATCACCATCCCAAAAATCAGCTCAAATGGACCTATCTAGCTTGCCTCTGGCAATTCATCGAGCACTTGATGTGCATGCCTAGAGCGCGTGTACTGCTGTCGTGGCATCGGGCCGCTGTTGTTCCCCTGCTACCTCCCCTGCTCGCCCGAGTCCACCCCTGGGTCACCTGATCATCCCCAAGCCTCACCGACACCTTGCCTCGTCCCCTAGCGCTGCCCCCACTGGCCAGCGCCGCCTCTGACCACCGCTCGAAGACGGCCACTCGGCCACGTCTCTGTCGGCGCCGTCTCACCTTAATGGCCAACATCCAGTGCTCATCCGTTCGTCCACCGCCCTCATCTACTACGCTGACCCACGCCACCGACCACAACTACATCGACGGCGCAGTTATGGCCGCCGCTGTCGTGACTTATCCGGGAAGCCACGGCATCACCTTCTCCTGCCTATAAAAGGCCACCATGAGCTCGCCCTCGATCATCACCACCCTCCCCTCTCCCTCTGTAAGCTCCCCGTGGAAGGAAAACGACGAGAGCGGTCGTCGTCTTCAACTCCGGCAACCACAGCCACCACCGCATCCACGAAGATTCCCACCTCTCCAGTACCTTCCCCTCTCAACTAGCTACACTAGGAGCTTTCCCACAGTCCCACAGATCCTTTCCGCGCTCCAATTCCTCCTCCCCAAGGTTGAGTTGAGCTCGACGAATCCAACCGTAGCTCTCCTCCGCCATGGTTGACGCCGTGCTCAAACCCGAGCCCCTCAACGGCTATCTCCACCTCCCACGGATGCGGCACTCTTCCCTGAACACAACCATGTGCCGAGCGTCGCCGGAGATGCCCTATAACACCGGCAATCCTCGCCGGAGCTCGCCTCTGTTCCTGTCCAAACGCGCGCGAGTTGGGGAAGACAAACCCGACAGGTGGGTCCCACCTGTCAGTGAGTCACTCATTCTTTCCAGAAGCGCATCTCCGTGGGTACGTTTTCCCTACGGGGAAACGTACTCTGGGGAGTACACCTTTGACGCGCCGCCTCCCCGCGGGCTAGGAGCTGGGCCCGGCCCAGTGATGCCGTCCAACTAATTCGTGCTTAGGGCGCACCCCTAACCTTTTCCCTTTTCCTTTTTCAGCTGTCTTCAAAAACACTCTGTACCAGTCAGTTCAAACCCAAATCTGATAAATCAAATTTCTAAATACTTCTAAAATAACTCTATATTATCTCAGATAGGGTGAACATTTTTAGTAGGCATTATTTTTGTAACATTTGTTTAATAGTCCATTTAATCATTTAATTCAACTTATAAATTCCATTAGTAATTCATATTAACTCCAAATGAATTGATTCTTTTTCTGTTATTTTTCATTTTTCATCTCGTTTATTTTAGTATTCATTTTTAAAAAAATTGAAAAACTTTTTAGTACTGTTTTGATTTATGTGGTAATTACTATATTCTTTAAAATAGGAAAATGGAGGGAAGAAATATTTCAAACTTTTGGAGTGCACCCCACACTTTTACATGCTCAAGGCAAGCATCTTGAACACTTGATATGGTGATTGCATGGTTAATTGTTTGCATGAATAAATAAATTATGCATAGCTTGAATTCAAATAGAATTTGCATGCATGTAGTGTTGGCATGTTTCATCGTACCGTGCATCGTGTGTTTGCCATGACTAACTTGCAGGAACAGGCCAAAGAGAAATACCATTACCGGCAGAAGGGTGATCACGTTGGAGCATGATCATGAGTTGTTTGTTATGCATGTTGGAGCATGTAAGGGTTGTGGCCGAGTTTGGTATTGCTGTTGAAAGAATACTTTGTTGTGCTAACCGTTGCAGGAAACTTAAGCCTCCTGAGTCGACCGTAGATCGAGTCTTGTTCCGGTAACCCCCATACTTGATTCGTGCTACCACTTGTCCCTGCCACAGGTGGGCTATGGTTCAGTAAGTTGTTAACCCCTTTCCGTGCACACACAACATAGAGGGCTATGATGAGGGTTTCCATGTTGGTGGACTAAATCCTGTCATCGGGTTAGGGGGCATGGCTGTTTCCGATTGTGACCGAGAGGGGGCACCGCTTGGAATCTACGCGTATTAATAGTGATCCAATGCTACTCAAGATTGTTGTCTCCCCGACTTAGATTTTTTCTGGAATGATGCTTTGGGTGATTCCTGGCATCCGGTCGGTTAATCTGGTGTGTGTTGGTCAGGTGTGCTTTCAACCCAAAGACCGTAATGGGAATTAGTCAGTGTCACGGTACTGACAAAAGAAATCCTATACTTGTGGGTAAAGAGCACACCCTCTGCAGATTTAAACCTATTCGAATAGCCATGTCCGCGGTTAAGGACTACAGTGTGGGTTGGTCAAGTGTCGGTCTTAGTGTCGGTGTCCCGAGGAAGATAATTAAATTGTGCCTGAATTATTTTGCAGAATAATTATTGTCACCCTGATGCTACCATGAATATTTTCTTCTGCTATGCATATTAATATTATTGTGGTTATGCATATTATTGTGGACTAACCCATTTCTCTTATTTTATTTTCCTGAGTGTCTCAGGGGTTGGCTAGACTAGGCATTCGGTTTTATTTTCAAGACCTCTCCGTGGCATCTCTCGAGTTTTCAGGCGGTCTATCACGCCACTACTCTTGTGGACACCCGATTGGCATTTCTTTTCAAGACCTCTCCGTGGCGTCCCTCGAGTTCTTAGGCGGTCTATGATGCCACTACTCTTGTGGATGCCCGATTGGCATTTCTTTTCAAGACTGACCATGGCGTCACTTTTGACACCCGACTGGCATTTCTTTTCAAGACCTCTCGTGGCATCGCGTGAGTTCTCGGATGATCCTGTCTCGTCCGATTTATCTTTTAGACACCTATTTGGCATTTCTCTTCAAGACCTACCGTGGTGTCACTTTAGACATCCGACCGGCATTTCTTTTATTTTATTTTCCTTTAACTTTCCTGGTTTATCACTAACTTATTTTTTTATATATATTCATTTATTGTACATGCCAATATGTTATCATGCCATGATTTAATTCCTGCCAGCATGCATTTAATATAGTCTAGCATGAGCATACGCATATAGTTTAGTTCATCATGATCATATATTATCTGTTGCATTCGGTATATCTTTTGTTCATGATGTTTGCGAGTACATTCCAACGTACTCACAGGCTTGTCCCTGGCTATTTACTTGGCCAGGTCAGGAATTCAGCAAGGAGTACCTCAGCGACGTCCGTGCGGAGCCTAGGATAGCAGCCACGCGGATAGGAATTATCCGTGTCAGCTGTTCCTGTGGGAATGGAGCCCCATCGACGTTGGAGAACCACGAGTCATTTCCATCATCCACCAACGGAATCACTGTTGTATCATTAGACCTTTTTGGTCTTGTATCCAATCACTACTAGGAAAATGCTTATAGATAGAAGTTTACCAGTAGCGTTTATTTATTACCCCACGCTACTACTAGTTAGTAGTAGCACAGGGAAGAAAGAGCGCTACTGGTATTCATTAGCAGCAGCGCTTGTTTCCTTGTACCACGCTACTGCTAAGTGTGCCACACCACACCCCCTGATCAGTAAATATTAGCAGCGTTGGTCGTCTAACCGGCGCTACTGTTAGTTTATTATCTATAGCACCTGTTTACACAAACGCGCTACTGCTATTTCTTCTATGTGTAACATTTTAGCAGTAGCGTGTTTTCCTAGCCCGCGCTATAGGTAGTGCAAAACCTAGCCGTAGATATTTTGCAGGCACCCATAGTAGTAGCGCGCATAGGTGACCCGCGCTACTGATATAGCCGCCAGCCACCTACCACCTTTCCCCCCTTCTTCCTCCCATCTCTTCTTCCTCCCCCTTCCTTTCTCCCCCTTTCCTTGCACCTTGCTTGTTCCTTTCAGTGCTCCCCCTCCTCACCCTCTTCTTTGCCCCTCCACCAGCACCCCTCTTCTTTGCCCCTCCACCACTACCCCTCCATTAAATCCCTCCCTCCCTCTCACCACCCCCTCTTCTTTGCCCCCTCCATTAATGCCCTCCCTCCCCCTCTTCTTTGCCCTCCACCACCCCCTTCCATTAATGCCTTCCCTCTCCTCCCTCTCTCTCCCTAGCTCTCTCTCTCCCAAGCTAGCTAGCTAGTTAGAGCTATATCTAGAGCTAGTAGGTAATTAATTAAGAAGAAAGGTTCTCGATATCCCTCTCGACACATAGGTGAGCAAAAAAAGTGTTTGTGTGGACAGGACCCAAACTATATATATATATGGGCGATATGAGAATATACCGAATTGTGTGTGGCATAATCTGAGTTGCCTACACTGTGTATTTGTTGAAATAATGTGGGTGACATGAGTTGCCTATGTTTTGCCGAAATGTCGATTCAATTCCATTTCGGCGAATTTCGGGCAAACTCAATATGTCCTAAGTTTAGGGAAGGTCATGCCAAATTTTTGTATGAATTTGATCCATGGATGCATACGTGGTTATAATATTTGCTCCGCGCACAGGTGATCATGAAGGTCAATGGAAGGATGGTGGAAAGATACTGGCAATCCACGGTGGACGACATGTATGAAAAAAGATTGAAGGATGTTCTATGTCCGTGTCGAAAATGCAAAGGAATAGTCAGGTTCGACCCCTTTGAGGGTGGTAAATTCAAGGCGCACCTGCTCATGCATGGTTTCATGGATGGCCATACTCGATGGATAAGTGAAGATGATGATGATGATGATGAGGACGTCGACGGGGAAGGAAATAACGACATGGGGCCACCAGACGAAGAGATGACCGATTATGTGCCCAAAGAGGAAGACGGCCTCGGAAATGTCGATGGCGAAGAGGCAGTTCAAGGCGGAGAAGACATGGACACGCAGCTGTCTTTGTCGCAACTAAGTTCAGCCATGCGGGACCCGCATGTTCGAGACCTGCTTCACAAGAAGATGACTAGAGACAGAGCTGCTTCTAGAGAGGAGGCCAAACTGGCGCAACTGGAGGTAGACTCGATGACTCCTTTGTATGATGGTTGCGATCCCGAGGTGACCCACTTGAGTTTCACACTAGAACTTCTAAAGACGAAGGCAAAGAACAAATGGACGGATGCAAGCCTGGATGAGCTTCTGAAGTATCTTAAGAAGGTTCTATCCGCGGGAAGCCTGTGTCCTACTAGTGTCGAGGAAGCAAAGAAAATCGTGTGCCCTCTTGATCTGCCACACATTAGATATCACACATGCATCAATGATTGCATCATATATCGTAACGAGCACGCGGAAAAAACCATCTGTCCAAAGTGCAATGCTTCACGATATAAAAAGGCCGGAAAGAAAGCTCCACAGAAAGTTGTATTGTACTTTCCGATCACTCCGCGTCTACAGCGGTGTTTCGTAGATCCTAAGGAAGCAAAGCTTATGCGCTGGCACGCGGAGAGGGTGAAGCCAGATGACGGAGATGATCCGAAGCTGAGACACCTCGCAGATGCTAGCCACTGGAGAGCATTAAACGCTGAATTTGATTTTTTCGCAAATGATCCAAGGAACATCGTGCTTGGGGCTCGTAGTGATGGCATGAATCCATTTGGCAACTAGAACATAAATCATAGCACATGGCCCATGTTTGTATGGATGTACAACCTCCCCCCTGGTGGTGCATGAAGGAAAAATACATACACATGGCTATGCTTATTCAAGGGCCGAGACAACCAGGAAATGATATAAATCTATATCTCGAGTTACTAAAAGAGGAGCTACAGACCTTATGGACAATGCCGGCCAAGACATGGGATGCAAGCAAAGGAGAGTATTTCTACATGAGAGCCGCGCTGATCACGACGATGTAGGACTATCTCGGTTACAGCTATCTCTCCGGCCAGGTGTGCCACAGATATTGCGGATGCACGAGGTGCATGGATGATACAACTTCTCAGCAGCTATCGAAAGATGGCGGGTCTTAAAAAATCATGTACATGGGGCATCAAAGATGGCTCGAGAAGGATGACCCGTGGAGAAAGCGAGGAGATCTATTCAATGGTAAAGCTGAGCATCGAGGTCCTCCACGTAAGTGTAGCGGTGCAGAAATATATGAGTTATTGAAGAACTGGGAAGAGTGCCCCTCGCCGGGAAAGACGAAGAAAAAGGCGCCGTAGCCGCTGCTGAAGGTATGGAAGACGAGATCTATTTTCTGGGACTTGGAATACTGGCCCAAACTCGACACGCCTCATAGCCTTGATCAAATGCATATCACCAAAAATATCCTCAAGAGTTTGCTTGGAACATTGGTGAACATGCCGGAGAGGACCAAGGATGGGCCGAAGGGAAGAAAAGACTTGGAATTTTTGAATATCAGGAAAGATCTCCAAATGCCCGGTAAAAAGTCGTCAGAGGAGACCGAGACGGAGATGGAGACGGAAGATAGGGGCAAAAAAGTAAACAAGAAGGAAGAACAATATTGCCCCCCCCTCTTGGTTCACCTTAGATCCGAAGGAGGTCGATCAATTGTTCAAGTGCCTTGCCGGAATCAAAGCAGATATCTGGACACTAAGAAAAAAAGGTTCAGCGGGATTAAGTCTCACAACTGTCAAGTGATGATGACGCAGTTACTCTCGGTTGCACTTAGAGGGATTATGGACACACATGTGCGTGAGACGCTTACTGACCTATGCCACTTTTTTTATGCTATCTCTCGAAAGTCGATCATTGTGAAGCAACTCCATAGGCTACAGGAAGAGATCGTTGCCATACTGAATGTGCTAGAGATGTACTTCCCACCCGCGTTCTTTGATGTGATAGTGCATCTATGTGTCCACATCATGGACGACATCATCGACCTAGGGCCGACATTCCTGCACATCATGATGCCATTCGAGAGGATGAATGGGGTCATCAAAGGATTCGTTCGTAACATGTCCCGTCCAGATGGAAGCATAGCCCAAGGATATCTGACCAAAGAGTGCATCTCTTTCTGTGAGAGTTATCTAGTAGGCATCGGAGACCCTGTTGTTGGTTTGCCCATCAACAAGCACTGTGGAAGGCTCGAAGGCGAAGGTCACACCAACGGTCATAGGGATGTGAATGTGTTACGCTCGGGCCGACAAAACGACCTTGACAAGGAAAACTTAGTAGTGCTACAACACCTAGATGTGCTAGAAGATTTTGTGACACTGCACAAAGAGACCATCGCAAAGAAGTACCGTGACCGTGGGGTGCACAGGACAGACGCTGAAGTTATTAGAGAGCACAACTTCACTTTCTTATTTGGTTCAAAGAGCGAGTTCTGGCTAATCCCCCGGAAGAGGGCTGTCCGAACGGAACGCTCATATACGCCTTAGCACATGGCCCCTCGACCAACCTCGTGACTTATCAAGCATACGATATCAACGGATACATGTTCTACACGAAGGAGAAAGATATAAATAGTGATGACCAAAACTCAGGGGTGACGATGGAAGCCATGACCGGGAATGTAATTGAAAGATATTACGGAAGGGTCGAAGAGATATGGGAGCTTAACTACTCTGGATTGCATAGCGCGACGATGTTCCGTGTCAGATGGGCTAAGAATGTACAAAGAGAAAACCGACATTTCACTACCATGTGTATACCCGACTCCGATAGCGGTACCGTCAACGCCATCGCCAAAAATGAGCCATGGGTACACGCTAAACATGTGACACAATTTTTCTTCATAACCGACCCGATCAATCCCAGCCGTGTTGTCGTGAGGAGAAGTAAAAGGAGCATCGCCGGAATGGATGGAGTCGCCAATGAGGAAGACTACGACCAGTACGGTGATCCGATGAGGGAAGATGATGCTGATGATGATGAAACATATGTCAAAAGAAGAATGAAGACTACATTACCTATGAAAGATCGTAATCCCTGGAGAAGGAAAAGACATGACCATGGGCTCAATTATTCGACAACAAACAAAAGTGGGAAGAAGATCAGTTTGAAGCGTCGTCGTTGCCCAAGCTGACAAACTAATCCACAAATTTTTGTGTATCTATTTTGTATACCGCCGTTAGCGGTCAAATGATGTAATATATATTATACTAATTATTATCCGGAGGGTAACGGTGGTATTAAATATTGCTCCAACGACAGACCAAATTAAACCCTAGCTAGCTAGAGCTATATATACCCCTGCTATGCAAACTTGTACAAATGCAAATGAAAGATAAGAAAAAGAAAAGTGCAAATGAAAGAAAAAGAAAAAAAACAAGTTTTGCAAAATGAAATGAAAGAAAAAGAAAAAGAAAAAGAAAGGAAGTTTTGCAAAATGAAATGAAACAAAAAGAAAAAGGAAGGAATAAGTTGTGGAAAATGAAATGAAAGAAAAATAAAAATAAAAAGGAAGGAAGTTTGTGGAAAATGAAATGAAAGAAAAAGAAAAATAAAAAAGAGAAAATATTAGCAGTAGCGCGGTTTGTGCTGGGCAGCGCTATAGCTAACTTAGCTATAACGCGTTTGCCACGCCGCGCTATAGCTAAGTTGCCTACACAGCACGAGCCACACGCCGCACCGCCGCGTTTTACCTTATCTCTTTCCTCTCTCTCACTCGCTCGATCCCCTTTCTCTGAGTTCCCACGCCACCGCCAACGCCTCACCTGCCCACGCCGCCGTCGACGCGCGCCGCACCCGACCCCGACGCCGGCCACTGGCCACCCCGACGCTCCCTCCCCCCGTGCTGCTCCTAGGTCCACCCCCCGGCCCGGCCCCTCCCCCTGAGCAGTCCCCTCCACCGGCCGGCGCCCCTCCCCCGAGCAGTCTCTCTCTCTCTCTCTCTCTCTCTCTCTCTCTCTCTCTCTCTCTCTCTCTCTCTCTCTCTCTCTAACCAAATTTGGTCTCTCTGCAGATCGAAGCTAGGCGCAGATCGAATAGGAGGAGAAGGATGCCCTCGATCAACCCCCTCTGCCCCGGCGACCCAGACCCCGATCCCAACTCCGAGGTTCATAATGTGGCTGTTAAAATGGTTGTTAGAGTAGTGTTGTTAGAGTAGTGTTCATAATGTATCTGTTAAAATGGTTGTTAGAGTAGTGTTGAAATGCTTGCTATTAAAATGAAATGCAATTGCTGTCCATTGGAGTCATATTTGGTTGCTAGAGTATTTGGAGTTAAAATAAAGTGAAATGAAATGCTGTCCATTGGAGTCCATTTGGAGTTGCCGTTAAAATGAAATGCCAGACTTTGGTTGTTACATAGTAGTAGTATAAATTATAACATTTCGGTGATCTTGGTGGCTGCATTGCTTGTTAGATGCTGTGGGGAATATCTTTGTTCTTGCATCACATAGTTATTGCATTCTGCTAGTGTTGGCAGATGGTAGTGAAATGCTACTTGGACATAGTGCTTATTGTCATTTGCAGGGAAACCGATTGCGAGTGGCCTATGTTTTGCTGGAAATGTCGATTCATTTCCATTCCGACAAATTTCAGGCGCTCTATATGTGCACTTTTAAGCAGAGGTCATGCCGAAATTTTCCGTGAATTTCGGCAAGACTTGTGCTAGAAAGTTGGACATATCGAGTGCTTGAGATTTGTAGCGGCGGGAATGAAATGACATTCAGGCAAAACAAAGGTCACTTTTTTGTCATTATTCACTTTATTAAACGACTACGACATTGAACCCTAGGAACCATGACCGACACCGATGAAGCCGGAGGTTCTCAGTCCCAATTAGGTCAAGCACACGCCTACCTCGACTTTCTGGCGGATCAGGAGAGACAAGCTGGGTGTCAGGACCCCCTTGTCGACGATTGTGGCGCTGGCGCCGACACTGATGCCACCAACACCGGCACTGAGACTGGCCCTGATGATGTTGCTAACGACAGCACGGAAGGTGGGACCTCCCAAGCCAGTGAAGGAAAGAAGGAAAAGAGGACACGACGCCCAAATGAGCTCAGCACCAGAAGACTAGTGGTCACGGCAGTGCACCCTGGCGAGTTCGAGCCAATAGAGTCGCGGGAAGTGGCAGCGTGTTACGGCAACCAACTAGCATGCATCCTACGGGATACCGCTAACATAAACACCACAAAAATACGGAAGAATAAACATTTGAAGAAGCTGCTCCTGACTAGGTTGCACGCAAGATTCCTGTTCCCCGGTCGGAAAGGCGATGTCGACCCATGGGATGATGATGCCATGAAAAAAATCAACAACAAAACCCTATGGAAGTTCAGCAACGCATTGATCGCTTGGAAAACTAGGGTGAAAAAGGGGATTGAAGTAGACCATGAAACCTACACCGAGATTGTTGCAGACAATCCGAAAATTATGATAGAGGACTTTGAAAAGTTCAAGGAGACTTGCAATGAAGATGCTGCCAAGGCCAGGTCGGAGAGAGGCAAGCAGCTGCAGGCAAAGAACATGGGGAACCATCGCCTTGGAAGTCGTGATTACACGGGAAAGAGGACCGTGTGGGCTCAGGAGGACGCAGAACGTGAACGTCAGGGGATCCCAGACCCATTGGGTGAGTTCACCGACTAGCAGGAGCACGACTTCATCAGGGCCCGATTCTTGTGGGACCCCAAAAAAAAGATTTTTTTCACCGACGGGCCGACTAGGAAATTCATGAGATTACTGGTAATTATCCTTTTACCACCTTACATATTAGCTTCTGATCAATGAAGTCTACTACATTCTAGTCACATTCGTAAATGATTCACGCTCCATTTTGCAGAGAGAGGAACACAAGCTTGCGGCTTAAAGCGACTCATCGACTTAGTCGACTCAGTCGTCGGTGAAGTACAAGTGGGACACTCCTTTCAACCGGACCATGAACATAATGATGGGACACCCGCCGGGCCAGCGGCCGCAATAGGGACGTGTGCACGGCGCCAGGGACGGCGCCACGTGGAAGTACTATTATAATGAGGACCCCGCGGTTAAAAGACAGAGAAAGAAGTTCAGTCAAGTGACTATCGACGAGAAGGTGGCGCGGGCGATGGAGAAAACAAAAGCTGAGACCAAAGCTGAAGTAATCCGGGAAGCGCTAGCTGCCTGTAGAAATGATATGGTGGCTGCCTTTACAAGCTTGATTCCAACTGTGGTCACCTGGGTGCAACAAAATCCAAACGCGCCACCAACTGATTTTCCCATGTCCAGCTTCACCAGGAGCAACTCAATGAACACCGCACCCATACCCGTACCTAGTATGGCAACTGCACCCGCACCTACTCCAGCACCTGCTCCTACACCCAGCTCTCACAGCAGCCCTGGATCCATCTCTGGCTTGAATGTCGGGCCGTCGACATTGGCTGAGCTCGATGCCCTCATGGTAAATACGCGTCACGCCCTCATCAACTCAACTAATTAATTAATCTTCAGGTGCCATTCTTTTTGGATCTCTGATGCCGCACATATATGTCTTCGCAGGCCGACACCACTCCGTGCACCCTTCTTTACCACATGAAGGGCCGGTTGGTGGATGTGGGGAAGGGTACTATAGTGAAGCACAAGGATCGATTGTTCCACCGCCGGCAAATGCCTGATAATGCCTTAAGGGTCTCCGTGGCGAGTATGAAAGCGGGCTACGAGGGTTTCCCTCATCCGATACAAACCGATGGAGAGGATGACGAGACCCCCACGCAGCTTGGCCAATGCAAAAATTGGTCGATCCTGTGGCCGAAAAATCTTCTTCGTGTCGAGGTGGCCGGGAGCACACCAACGGGACCTCAGGAAGGTATGACCACAACCCCACCTACACAAGTACAACCATCATCTGTGCTGCTTGCTGAGATCGAGAGACACGAGGACGGAGGGCCAACCGTTCCGGTAGATGATGCCATCTGCCCCATGGAAGAGGATATGGATCATGACATGGAGGAGGCCGATGACCCTCTCGAGTATCTCAATACCGGCTTTGAAAACGAAGTAAAAATGAGTCAACCATATGAATATGAGATGCATGTACCAGAGCCGGAACGTCCTCGGGAGTGCAAGAAGTCTTTGTTCATGCAATCCACGCAGGACACGCCTCCAGATGCCGGTTCCACCCAAGCTCAACTAATTAGCCAGAGTCGTCCAATGTTGAGCCCGACAACACTAGGGGTGGTGCTCAGGGAGGGTCTGATAGACCCACCAGCACCTGAGCCCACCAAGAAGAAGCAGAGGAAGAGACCGGCGGCGAGAAAACTCAATAAAGCTGGCAATGTTGGTTCTAGCAGCCAACCGCCTTCGACCAACGTTGATAGTGTACCGATGAAACATGCGCCATTAATCCATATCGCGGGAGAGCCAATGGTACCGGCGAATGCACAAGCTGCCATAACAGGGGATCTCACGAGACTCCATGACCATGTGCTTTCGACAGAGAGAAGCCTCCTCGCCTCGGATGATCCTGGATACCCACTTTATACGGTTCATGTGCCGAGCAGTTGGAAGATGTATGTCCACACATGCCCCGCGGACCTCTTCTTCCTGCGATTTGATTACATCTCCCAGATGTTTCAAATGAGGACACTCAATTTTACGTTCGTCTGCCTGTATGCGCTGCACATGAACTACATCGTCAGGAGAGAGCAAGTCACCGGTCTTGCGGTCGCGGACCCGTAGTACATGCATGAGGGCTTCTTGTCAATCAACGACACCAACCGTCAATATGCGAGTCAGTACATCGAAGAATTCTTGGTCAGCAATATGGATAAAGAAACGATTCTCCTACCTTATCATCCTGGGTAAGTCATCCGCGGATAACACTATAACAAATACATCTTTTCATGCATTTCAATAATTACTTTGCATGCATGTAGGCTAACTTGATCGTGTATTTTGCGCAGCGGGGGGTGTCGTGCCGTTCTCATCATTCTTTACCCGCGTTACTCCCGCGCTTTATATTTGGAACCGTCGAAGAACATACATAAGAAAGATTACACACACATAAAGTATGTTCTGGACAGAGCTATGCTGGGCTTCAACATGCAGGGTGGCTACATCCAATGCAAAAAAACAAATAAGGCCTGGCTCTGTTTCGGGCACAAGACTAACTTCTGTTGCATCCAGCAACCGAAAAGAAGTGAGAATGATGGATTCTACGTCATCCATCTAATGATGGAGTGCAGAAGGGATGTGCAATCACTTTGCATGAAATGTTCATCCGACACCCATATCCAGAGATGGGCCGAAGCCTTTGGAGCCGTGCCGGATAATAGACTTTGAAATGATTTCTACCGGATCCAGTAGGAAATTGCGTCCATCATCATGAAAGATGTCCTCGAAGAGAATGGGATGTTCTACGGCAGCCCAATATCGCTAGCTGACGTCCGAACCCGCATTGGCCGACAGCGTCAAGACATGACGCCTTTCACTAAGCTTGGGTCCATCCTCCCGGATATGGACAGATGGGAAGAGTGCACTGCTTAAAAACAATGTGTCTGTTTAGTTACTTGTTACTTGTTACTTTTTGTACGACGAAACTTCGAATGTCTCAGTACGACGAAACTATTAGATGTAAATGGTGCCGCGCTCTAGTTAATTACTTTCGGTACGATGAAATTTGTTAACTATGTTTACTATATATGTTGCTTCTATTTCATCACTGTTTCGTTGAATTCGCTTCATGATATATATATATATATGTGTGCATCTCTGACAGGTATATAGATCAACGATGGCGAGGAAGTGGTATACCGTGTATGTAGGGCATGTTCCGGGTGTGTACAATGAGTGGCCAGAGTGTCAGGCCCAAGTGTCTGGCTTATCGGGCGAAATCCAGAAATGGTTTGATAGCAGAGCGGAAGCCGAAGCTAGTTACTTGAGATTCATAGCGCAACAGGGGATTCAGAACCAGCGCCGCAAAAACTACTACATAACACCGCTTTTGATCATCGTGATCGCTCTTATCTTCTATGCGGTCATATCATAGTCTACATAGATGATGAAACATGAGTATGTGACCATGTAGTTGCATGTATTGGGAACTTCTAATAACTTGTAACACTATTTCGAGACATGTGTTCGACCATGATTGATGATGATGAGATACTTGAGACATGTCGAGACTTCTAATAACATTGGCTCATCGACGACTCACTTGCTTTTCAATGAATATGCATGTTATTGTATAAATGGTGGATCTGTTTAAATGTGTACAGAGCCAAAATGCAAAAAAAAACTACAAAAGTTAGAAGTGGCGTGGGGGTAAAGTTTACCAGTAGCACTCAAATAACAGTAGCGCTGGCTAGCTACACATGCTACAGATAAGTATCAGTAGCGCTAGAAAAAAAACAGCGCTACTAGTAAGGGTTTTCTTAGTAGTGCAAGGCTATCGGGGCTGGATTTCGAGTGGTTTACAAGAATTCACTACTAGGAAAACCTTACTAGTAGCGCTGGTTTTTTTGCTATGAGTAGCGCTGGCACACTCGCTACTGCTACGGCGCTACAGCTATTTTTTAGCAGTAGTGCTTGTTTGTCCCAGCGCTACTGGTAACTGAAGCTAGCAGTAGCGCTCTTCCCTCCAGCGCTACTGATACTTATCTGCAGCGTGTGTAGCTAGCCAGCGCTATTGTTATTTGAGTGCTACTGGTAAACTTTACCCCCACGCCACTGCTAACTTTTGTAGCTTTTTTTTTGCATTTTGGCTTTGTACACATTTAAACAGATCCACCGTTTATACAATAACATGCATATTCATTGAAAAGCAAGTGAGTCATCGATGAGCCAAAGTTATTAGAAGTCTCGACATGTCTCAAGTATCTCATCATCATCAATCATGGTCGAACACATGTCTCGAAATAGCGTTACAAGTAATTAGAAGTTCCCAATACATGCAACTACATGGTCACATACTCATTTTTCATCATCTATGTAGACTATGATATGACCGCATAGAAGATAAGAGCGATCACGATGATCAAAAGCGGTGTTATGTAGTAGTTTTTGCGGCGCTGGTTCTGAATCCCCTCTTGCGCTTTGAATCTCAAGTAACTAGCTTCGGCTTTCGCTCTGCTATCAAACCCTTTCTGGCTTCCGCCCAAGAAGCCAGACACTTGAGCCTGACACTCTGGCCACTCATCGTACACACCCGGAACATGCCATACATACACGGCATACCACTTCCACGCCATTGTTGATCTATATACCTATCAGATATGCACATATATATATATATATATATATCATGAAGCGAATTCAATGAAACAGTTATGAAATAGAAGCAACATATATAGTAAACATAGTTAACAAATTTCATCGTACCAAAAGTAATTAACTAGAGCGCAGCACCATTTAAATCTAATAGTTTCGTCGTACTGAGACATTCGAAGTTTCATCGTACAGAAAGTAACAAGTAACTAAACAGACACATTGTTTTTAAGCAGTGCACTCTTCCCATCTATCCATATCCGGGAGGATGGACCCAAGCTTAGTGAAAGGCGTCATGTCCTGACGCTGTAGGGCAACGCGGGTTCGAACGTCAGCTCGCGATATTGGGCCGCCGTAGAACATCCCATTCTCTTCGAGGACATCTTTCATGATGATGGACGCAATTTCCTGTTGGATCCGGTAGAAATCATTTCGAAGTCTATTATCCGGCACGGCTCCAAAGGCTTCGGCCCATCTCTGGATATGGGTATCGGATGAAGATTTCATGCAAAGTGATTGCACATCCCTTCTGTACTCCATCATTAGATGGATGACTTAGAATCCATCATTCTCACTTCTTGTCGGTTGCTGGATGCAACATAAGTTAGTCTTGTGGCCGAAACAGAGCCGCATTGGATGTAGCTACCCCGCATGATGAAGCCCAGCATAGCTTTGTCCAGAACATACTTTATTTGTGTGTAATCTTTCTTCTGTATGTTCTTCGACGGGTCCAAATATAGAGTGAGGGAGTAACGCGGGTAAAGAACGATGAGAACGGCACGACACCCCTCCGCTGCGCAAAATACACATTCAAGTTAGCCTCCATGCGTGCAAAGTAATTATTGAAATGCACGAAAGGATGTATTTGTTATAGTGCTATCCGACCCGGGATGATAAGGTAGGAGAATCGTTTCTTTGTCCTTATTGCTGACCAAGAATTCTTCGATGTACTGACTCGCATATTGACGGTTGGCGTCGTTGATTGACAAGAAGCCCTCATGCATGTAGTATGGGTCCGCGACCGCAAGACCGGTGACTTGCTCTCTCCTGACGATGTAGTTCATGTGCAGCATATACAGGCGGACGAACGTAAAATAGAGTGTCCTCATTTGAAACATCTAGAAGATGTACTCAAATCGCAGGAAGAAGAGGTCCGCGGGGCATGTGTGGACATACATCTTGCAACTGCTCGGCACATGAACCATATAAAGTGGGTATCCTGGATCATCCGAGGCGAAGAGGCTTCTCTCCGTCGAAAGCACATGGTCATGGAGTCTCCTGAGATGCCCTGTTATGGCAGCTAGTGCATTCGTCGGTACCATTGGCTCTCCCACGACATGGATTAATGGCGCATGTTTCATCGGTACATTGTCATTGTTGGTCAAAGGCGGCTGGCTGCTAGAACCAACATTGCTAGCTTTATTGGGTTTTCTTGCCGCCGGTCTCTTCCTCTGCTTCTTCTTGGTGGGCTCAGGTGCTGGTGGGTCTATCAGACCCTCCCTGAGCACCAGCCCTAGTGTTGTCAGGCTCAGCATTGGACGACTCTGGCTAATTAGTTGTGCTTGGGTGGAACCGGCATCTGGAGGCGTGTCCTGCGAGGATTGCATGAACAAAGACTTCTTGCACTCCCGAGGACGTTCCGGCTCTTGTACATGCATCTCATATTCATATGGTTGACTCATTTTTACTTCGTTGTCAATGCCGGTATTGAGATACTCGAGAGGGTCGTCAGCCTCCTCCATGTCATGATCCATATCCTCTTCCATGGGGCAGATGGCTTCATCTGCCGGAACGGTTGGCCCTCCTTCCTCGTGTCTCTCGATCTCAGCAAGCAGCACAGACAATGGTTGTACTTGTGTTGGTGGGGTTGTGGTCATACCTTCCTGAGGTCCCATTGGTGTGCTCCCGGCCACCTCGACACGAAGAAGATTTTTCGCCCACAGGATCGGCTAATTTTTGCATTGGCCAAGCTGCGTGGGGGTCTCGTCATCCTCTCCATCGGTTTGTATCGGACGAGGGAGACCCTCGTAGCCCGCTTTCACACTCGCCACGGAGACCCTTAAGGCATTATCAGGCATCTGCCGGCGGTGGAACAATCGATCCTTGTGCTTCACTATAGTACCCTTCCCCACATCCACCAACCCGCCCTTCATGTGGTAATGGAGGGTGCACGGAGTGGAGTCGGCCTGCGAAGACATATATGTGCGGCGTCAGAGATCCAAAAAGAACGGCAATTGAAGATTAATTAATTAGTTGAGTTGATGAGGGCGCGACGCGTATTTACCGTGAGGGCATCAAGCTCAGCCAATGTCGACGGCCCGACATTCAAGCCAGAGATGGAGCTAGGGCTGCTATGAGAGCTGGGTGCAGGAGCAGGTGCTGGAGTAGGTGCGGGTGCGGTTGCCATACTAGGTACAGGTATGGGTGCGGTGTTCATTGAGTTGCTCCCGGTGAAGCTGGGCATGGGAATATCAGTTGGTGGCGCGTTTGTATTTTGTTGCACCCAGGTGACCACAGTTGGAATCAAGCTTTTAAAGTCAGCCACCATATCATTTCTACAGGCAGCTAGCGCTTGCCGGATTACCTCAGCTTTTGTCTCAGCTTTTGTTTTCTCCATCGCCCGCGCCACCTTCTCATCGATATTCACTTGACTGAACTTCTTTCTCTGTCTTTTAGCCTCGGGGTCCTCGTTATAATAGTACTTCCACATGGCGCCGTCCCCGGCGCCGTGCACACGTCCATATTACGGCCGCTGGCCCGGCGGGTGTCCCATCATTATGTTCATGACCCGGTTGAAAGGAGTGTCCCACTTGTACTCCACCGACGACTGAGTCGACTGAGTCGACGAGTCGCTTTCGGCCACAAGCTTCTGTTGCTCTCTCTGCAAAATGGAGCGTGAATCATTTATGAATGCGACTAGAATGTAGTAGACTTCATTGATCAAAAGTTAATATGTAAGGTGGTAAAAGGATAATTACCAGTAATCTCATGAATTTCTTAGTCGGCCCGTCGGTGAAAAAAATCTTTTTTTTGGGTCCCACGAGAATCGGGCCCTGATGAAGTCGTGCTCCTGCTGGTCGGTGACTCAGCCAATGGGTCTGGGATCCCATGACGTTCACGTTTTGTGTCCTCCTTAGCCCACATGGGCCTCTTTCCCGTGTAACCACGACTTCCAACGCGGTGGTTCCCCATGTTCTTTGCCTGCTGCTGCTTGCCTCTCTCCGACCTGGCCTTGGCAGCTTCTTCATTGCAAGTCTCCTTGAACTTTTCAAAGTCCTCTATTGTAATTTTTGGATTGTCTACAACAATCTCGGCATAGGTTTCATGGTCTACTTCAATCGCCTTTTTCACCCTAGTTTTCCAAGCGCTCAATGCGTTGCTGAACTTCCCTAGGGCTTTGTTGTTGATTTTTTTCATTTCATCATCATCCCATGGGTCGACATCGTCTTTCCGACCGGGGAATAGGAATCTTGCGTGCAACCTAGTCAGGAGCAGCTTCTTCAAATGTTCATTCTTCCGTATTTTTGTGGTGTTGATGTTAGTGGTATCCCGTAGGATGCATGCTAGTTGGTTGCCGTAACACGCTGCCACTTCCCGCGGCTCTATTGGCTCGAACTCGCCAGCGTGCACCGCCGTGACCACTAGTCTTCCGGTGCCGAGCTCATTTGGGCATCGTGTCCTCTTTTCCTTCTTTCCTTCACTGTCTTGGGAGATCCCACCTTCCGTGCTGTCGTTAGCAACATCATCAGGGCCAGTCTCAGTGCCCGTGTTGGTGGCATCAGTGTCGGCGCCGGTGCCACCATCATCGACAAGGGGGTCTTGACACCCAACTTGTCTCTCCTGATCCGCCAGAAAGTCGAGGTAGGCGTGTGCTTGACCTAATTGTGACTGAGAACCTCCGGCTTCATCAGTGTCGGTCATGTTTCCTAGGGTTCAATGTCGTAGTCGTTTAATAAAGTGAATAATGACAAAAAAAGTGACCTTTGTTTTGCCTGAATGTCATTTCATTCCCGCCGCAACAAATCTCGAGCGCTCGATATGTCCAACTTTCTAGCACAAGTCATGCCAAAATTCACGAAAAATTTCGGCATGACCTCTGCTTCAAAGTGCACATATAGAGCGCCTGAAATTTGTCGGAATGGAAACGAATCGACATTTTCAGCAAAACATAGGCCCCTCGCAATCGGTTTCCCTGCAAATGACAATAAGCACTATGTGCAAGTAGCATTTCACTACCATCTGCCAACACTAGTAGAATGCAATAACTATGTGATGCAAGAACAAAGATATTCCCCACAGCATCTCACAAGCAATGCAGCCACCAAGATCACCGAAATTTTATAATTTATACTACTACTATGTAACAACCAAAGTCCGGCATTTCATTTTAACGGCAACTCCAAATGGACTCCAATGGACAGCATTTCATTTCACTTTATTTTAACTCCAAATACTCTAGCAACCAAATATTACTCCAATGGACAGCAATTGCATTTCATTTTAACAGCCAGCATTTCAACACTACTCTAACAACCATTTTAACATCCACATTATGAACACTACTCTAACAACCATTTTAACAGCCACATTATGAACCACGGGGTTGGGATCGGGGTCAGGGTCGGGGTCGCCGGGGCAGAGGGGGTTGATCGAGGACGTCCTTCTCCTCCTCGTCGATCTGCGCCTAGCTTCGATTTGTAGAGAGACCAAATTTGGTCAGAGAGAGAGAGAGAGAGACTACTCGGGGGAGGGGCGTCGGCCGGCGGAGGGGACTGCTCGAGGGAGGGGCGCCGGCCGGTGGAGGGGACTGCTCGAGGGGAGGGGCCGGGCCGGGGGGTGGACCTAGGGGCAGCACGGGGGAAGGGAACATCGGGGTGGCCAGTGGCCGGCGTCGGGGTCGGTTGCGGCGCGCGTCGACGGTGGCGTGGGCAGGTGCGGCGTCGGCGATGGCGTGGGAGCTCAGACAAAGGGGATCGAGCGAGTGAGAGAGAGGCAAGAGATAAGGTAAAACACGGCGGTGCGGCGTGTGGCTCGTGCTGTGTAGGCAACTTAGCTATAGCGCGGCGTGGCAAAACGCGCTATAGCTAAGTTAGCTATAGCGCTGCCCAGCACAAACCGCGCTACTGCTAATATTCTCTCTTTTTTATTTTTCTTTTTCTTTCATTTCATTTTCCACAAACTTCCTTCCTTTTTCTTTTTATTTTTCTTTCATTTCATTTTCCACAACTTATTCCTTCCTTTTTCTTTTTCTTTCATTTCATTTTGCAAAAGGGATAATTAGATTTATGCCCCTAGTTGTGTCCCACTCGTCTGTTTTACCCCTAATTTCCAAAAGTCACCGCTTCTGTCCAAGTCACTTTGCTCCTCTTATGCTTTTGCCCTTTGACCGTTTGACTGTCAGTTTGAAAACTTCATAACTAATTCATACTAAATCAGAAAAATACAAATAAGATACCAAAATGTTCAGAAAAATATCACCTATATGTTAGTGTCATTTGCATTCATGAAAAAGTGTTGGAAAGTGCACATCCGAGTTTTAGCTCTTTTCATACCACCATGAATAGTAAAATCTAAAAAAATTCAAAAAAATCAAAAAAATATGGTGGCCAAGAACGACAAATGTTCTAAGTGCTTGACAAGTTTCATCAGAGAACGACATTCCTGGAAGTCGTGGCAAAAAAATAATCTATTTTGGAGTGCTGATTTTTTTTTTGCCGCGGCACCCACAAATGTCATTCCCTAATGAAACTTGGCAAGCACTTAAATCATTTTTCATTCTTTGCCACCAATTTTTATTGAATTTTTTTAGATTTTACTATTCATAGTGGTAGCATAAGAGCTAAAACTCGGATGGGCACTTTCCAACACTTTTTTCATGAATGCAAATGACACTAACATATAGGTGATGTTTTTCCGGACATTTTGGTATCTTATTTGCATTTTTCTGATTTAGTATGAATTAGTTCTGAAGTTTTCAAACTGACGGTCAAACAGTCAAAGGGCAAAAGCGTAAGAGAAGCGAAGTGACTTGGACAGAACTGGTGACTTTTGGAAATTAGGGGTAAAACAACCGAGTGGGACACAACTAGGGGCATAAATCTAATTATCCCTTTGCAAAACTTCCTTTCTTTTTCTTTTTCTTTCATTTCATTTTGCAAAACTTCCTTTTTTTTCTTTTTCTTTCATTTGCACTTTTCTTTTTCTTATCTTTCATTTGCATTTCTACAAGTTTGTATAGCAGGGGTATATATAGCTCTAGCTAGCTAGGGTTTAATTTGGTCTGTCGTTGGAGCAATATTTAATACCATCGTTACCCTCCGGATAATAATTAGTATAATATATATTACATCATTTGACCGCTAACGGTGGTATACAAAATAGATACACAAAAAAATTGTGGATTAGTTTGTCAGCTTGGGCGACGACGACACTTCAGACTGATCTTCTTCCCTCTTTTGTTCGTTGTCGAATAATTGAGCCCATGGTCATGACGTTAACTTCTCTAGGGATTATGATCTTTCGTAGGTAATGTAGTCTTCATTCTTATTTTGACGTATGCTTCATCGTCATCAGCATCATTTTCCCTCATCGGATCACCGTACTGGTCGTAGTCTTCCTCGTTGGCGACTCCATCCATTCCGGCGATGCTCCTTTTGCTTCCCCTCATGACAACACGGCTAGGATTGATCGGGTCGGTTATGAAGAAACATTGTGTCACATGTTTAGCATGTACCCATGGCTCATTTTTGGCGATGGCGTTGACGGTACCGCTATCGGAGTCGGGTATACACATGCTAGTGAAATGTCGGTTTTCTCTTTGTACATTCTTAGCCCATCTGACACAGAACATCGTCGCGCTATGCAATCCAGAGTAGTTAAGCTCCCATATCTCTTCGACCCTTCCGTAATATCTTTCAATTACATTCCCGGTCATGGCTTCCTTCGTCACCCCTGAGTTTTGGTCATCACTGTTTATATCTTTCTCCTTCGTGTAGAACATGTATCCGTTGATATCATATGCTTGATAAGTCGCGAGGTTGGTCGAGGAGCCATGTGCTAAGGCGCATATGAGCATTCCGTTCGGACAGCCATCTTCCGGGGGATTAGCCAGAACTCACTCTTTGAACCAACGCAAGAAAGTGGAGTTGTGCTCTCTAATAACTTCAGCGTCCGTCCTGTGCACCCCATGGTCACGGTACTTCTTTGCGATGGTCTCTTTGTGCAGTGTCATGAAATCTTCTAGCACATCTAGGTGTTGTAGCACTACTAAGTTTGCCCTATCAAGGTCATTTTGTCGGCCCGAGCGTAACACATTCACATCCCTATGACCGTTGGTGTGACCTTTGCCTTTGATCCTTCCACAGTGCTTGTTGACGTGCAAACCAACAACAGGGTCTCCGGTGCCTACTAGATAACTCTCACAGAAAGAGATGCACTCTTTGGTCAGATATCCCTGGGCTATGCTTCCATCTGGACGGGACATGTTATGAATGAATCCTTTGATGACCCCATTCATCCTCTCGAACGGCATCATGCTGTGAAGGAATGTCGGCCCTAGGTCGATGATGTCACCCACGATGTGGACACATAGATGCACCATAACATCAAAGAACGCGGGCGGCAAGTACATCTCTAGCTCATTTAGTATGATAACGATCTCTTCCTGTATCCTATGGAGTTGCTTCACACTGATCGACTTTCGAGAGATAGCATCAAAAAACTGGCATAGGTCAGTAAGCGTCTCACGCACATGTGTGTCCATAATTCCTCTAAGTGCAACCGAGAGTAATTGCGTCATCATCACATGATAGTCGTGAGACTTCATCCCACTGAACCTTTTTTTCTTAGTGTCCAGATATATGCTTATCTTCCCACAGTATCTGGAACTACCTTTGATTCCGGCAAGGCACTTGAACAATTGATCGACCTCCTTCGGATCTAAGGTGAAGCAAGAGGGGGGGGGCAATATTGTTCTTCCTTCTTGTTTACTTTTTTGCCCCTATCTTCCGTCTCCGTCTCCATCTTGGTCTCCTCTGACGACTTTTTACCGGGCATTTGGAGATCTTTCCTGATATTCAAAAATTCCAAGTCTTTTCTTTCCTTCGGCCCATCTTTGGTCCTCTCCGGCATGTTCATCAATGTTCCAAGCAAGCTCTCGAGGATATTTTTTGTGATGTGCATTTGATCAAGGCTATGAGGCGTGTCGAGTTTGGGCCAGTATTCCAAGTCCCAGAAAACAGATCTCGTCTTCCATACCTTCAGCAGCGGCTCTGGCGCCTTTTTCTTTGTCTTTCCCGGCGAGGGGCACTCTTCCCAGTTCTTCAATAACTCATATATTTCTGCACCGCAACGCTTACGTGGAGGACCTCGATGCTCAGCCTTACCATTGAATAGATCTCCACGCTTTCTCCACGGGTCATCCTTCTCGAGCCATCTTTGATGCCCCATGTACATGATTTTCGATGACCCGCCATCTTTCGATAGCTGCTGAGAAGTTGTATCATCCATGCACCTCGTGCATCCACAATATCCATGGCACACCTAGCCGGAGAGATAGCCATAACCGAGATAGTCCTGCACCGTCGTGATCAGCGCGGCTCTCATGTAGAAATACTCTCCTTTGGTTGCATCCCATGTCTTGGCCGGCGTTGTCCATAAGGTCTGTAGCTCCTCTTTTAGGAACCCGAGAAACAGATTTATATCATTTCCCGGTTGTCTCGGCCCTTGAATAAGCATAGCCATGTGTATGTATTTTTCCTTCATGCACCACTAGGGGGGGAGGTTGTACATCCATAAAACACGGGCCATGTGTTATGATTGGTGTTCTGGTTGCCAAACGAATTCATGCATCACTACTAGCCCCAAGCACGATGTTCCTTGGATCATTTGCGAAAAAATCAAATTCAGCGTTTAATGCTCTCCACTGGCTAGCATCTGCGAGGTGTCTCAGCTTCGCATCATCTCCGTCATCTGGCTTCACCCTCTCCGCGTGCCAGCGCATAAGCTTTGCTTCCTTAGGCTCTACGAAATACTGCTGCAGACGCGGAGTGATCGGAAAGTACCATACAACTTTCTGTGGAGCTTTCTTTCAGGCCTTTTTATATCGTGAAGCATTGCACTTTGGACAGATGGTTTTTTCCGCGTGCTCGTTCCGATATATGATGCAATCATTGATGCATGTGTGATATCTAACGTGTGGCAAATCAAGAGGGCACACGATTTTCTTTGCCTCCTCGACACTAGTAGGACACAGGCTTCCTGCGGGAAGAACCTTCTAAAGATACTTCAGAAGCTCATCCAGGCATGCATCCGTCCATTTGTTTTTTACCTTCGTCTTTAGAAGTTCTAGTGTGAAACTCAAGCGAGTCACCTCGGGATCGCAACCATCATACAAAGGAGTCATCGAGTCTACCTCCAGTTGCGCCAGTTTGGCCTCCTCTCTAGAAGCAGCTCTGTCGCTAGTCGTCTTCTTGCGAAGCAGGTCTCGAACATGCGGGTCCCGCATGGCTGAACTTAGTAGCGACGAAGACGGCGGCGTGTTCGTGTCTTCTCCGCCTTGAACTGCCTCTTCGCCATCGACATTTCCGAGGCCGTCTTCCTCTTCGGGCACATAATCGGTCATCTCTTCGTCTGGTGGCCCCATGTCGTTATTTCCTTCCCTGTCGACGTCCTCATCATCATCATCATCTTCACTTATCCACCGAGTATGGCCATCCATGAAACCATGCATGAGCAGGTGCGCCTTGAATTTACCACCCTCAAAGGGGTCGAGCCTGACTATTCCTTTGCATTTTCGACACGGACATAGAACATCCTTCAGTCTTTTTTCATACATGTCGTCCACCGCGGATTGCCAGTATCTTTCCACCATCCTTCCATTAACCTTCATGATCACCTATGCGCAGAGCAAATATTATAACCACGTATGCATGCATGGATCAAATTCATACAAAAATTCGGCATGACCTTCCCTAAACATAGGACATATTGAGTTTGCCCGAAATTCGCCGAAACGGAATTGAATCGACATTTCGGCAAAACATAGGCAACTCATGTCACCTACATTATTTCAACAAATACACAATGTAGGCAACTCAAATTATGCCACACACAATTCGTAATATTCTCATATCGCCCATATATATATAGTTTGGGTCCTGTCCACACAAACACTTTTTTTTGCTCACCTATGTGTCGAGAGGGATATCGAGCACCTTTCTTCTTAATTAATTACCTAGTAGCTCTAGATATAGCTCTAACTAGCTAGCTAGCTAGGGAGAGAGAGAGCTAGGGAGAGAGAGGTAGGACAGGGAGAGGAGAGGGAAGGCATTAATGGAAGGGGGTGGTGGAGGGCAAAGAAGAGGGGGAGGGAGGGCATTAATGGAGGGGGTAAAGAAGAGGGGGTGGTGAGAGGGAGGGAGGGCTTTAATGAAGGGGTAGTGGTGGAGGTGCAAAGAAGAGGGGGGTGGTGGAGGGGCAAAGAAGAGGGGGAGGAGGGGGAGCATTGAAAGGAACAAGCAAGGTGCAAGGAAAGGGGGAGAAAGGAAGGGGGAGGAAGAAGAGAGGGGAGGAAGAAGGGGGGAAAGGTGGTAGGTGGCTGGCGGCCATATCAGTAGCGCGGGTCACCTATGCGCGCTACTGCTATGGGTGCCTGCAAAATATCTACGGCTAGGTGTTGCACTACCTATAGCGCGGGCTAGGAAAACACGCCACTGCTAAAATGTTACACATAGAAGAAATAGTAGTAGCGCATTTGTGTAAACAGGCGCTATAGATAATAAACTAACTGTAGCGCCGGTTAGACGACCAGCGCTACTAATATTTATTGATCAGGGTGTGTGGTGTGGCACACTTAGCAGTAGCGTGGTACAAGGAAACAAGCGCTGCTACTAATGAATACCAGTAGCGCTCTTTCTTCCCAGCGCTACTACTAACTAGTAGTAGCGTGGGGTAATAAACAAACGCTACTGGTATTTCTATCTATAAGCATTTTCCTAGTAGTGTTGGTATCAGAGCCAGGCTGACCATTGGCTAATCCTATCTTAGCCTGGTCACTATCCCAAGGCTTCCACACCATCCACATCCTTTCCTATCCACAGTCAAGCCCATCCTATCCGATAACCGCACAGTGGCCAGCCGACATCTTTTTGACAATCGGTGCCCAACCTATCAACCTAGTCCATAGGCCGTGTGCCTGTGGCCGACACCTGCGTTGTCCCATCCACAAGCGTGCGATGGAAGACTTTGCTGGCTTATAAAGGAAGCCTTGCCCCAACTCAGCACATCACAGCCCTCACTCGCAGCCTGATTTCCAAGCCACCAAGATGCCTGGCCCCATCGTCCACAACGAGACCACCGCATCCGAGCTGGGAGATTTTGTAGACATCCTCGCTAATCATACTCGGCGAGCTTTTGGCATGGAAGAGCTGCCGGAGTATGTCATGTACCAAGAGCACACGAGTGATTCCATCCATCACTTTTTGGCCACGGTGCACATTTACGGGAGGAGCATCACATCAGAACGCCCCTACCGGTTCACTGGAAGGATGACTTCCGACAAGCCCCAAGCCATCCAGCTTGCAGCTCGAGAGGCTGTAGTTCAACTCTGGCATCTGTCGCCGAGGGTTAACTGTCGCTCTTTCTACTACTACCCTAGTCGTGAAGGCTATGGTAGCCTGACCCAAGTCGCCAACGGAGACCATGAGACGGATCCTGCCCTAGTGCATCTGGTGCGCTACCTGAGAGCGCAATAGGCACTCTTCGATCAGGTCACCCTTGATCTGATTGCCACCCATAGGATGCTTGCTCTCCTAACCCCGGTGAGAAGTGAAGCTGCACCCGCCACCGACAACCCAATAGTGTTGTTAGGGAGACCAATCGAGCCTTCAAGGTCTGCCCCTGTTGCCTACCCGGGCAATGCATTCGTTTCCCCAGAAGAACTACATCGTCTCTTGGGGAATTTCTTCAACGGGACCATAGCCACTACACCCCGCATGGGTCATCATCGCTATCCCAACCCCGCAGCTCCTCATTCCAGTCCAGCCAACTCTGATGTTGAAGCCCTCGGAGAAGCTTCGACGTTCGCAAGACACGCCTGTCTGGATGTTGACGAGGTGGACTGAGCCCACCAGAATTGTGTCGAGTCTTAGTGGCCTGGTTTCCCTATATTTTCGTAGTAGCAGTTGTATGGAGTAGTAGGGTTGTTGCTGTGTTTAGCACTTGTGATGCATTTTAGGGCATATGTCATAAGTGCATTACCATGAATGCATTCTGCATATGATTATTTGTTGTGACATGCATTTAATTCTTCCGTCCTTAACAAATCTCGAGGACGAGGTTTTCTTAAGGGGGGTTGAGTTTGTAACACCCCAAAAATTTGACCATATTTTTTGAATAAGTAAAAAGTGGCAAAAAATAAAGTTTTAAATTATTTTGGGTGTTTTATTAATTTTAGAGTATTTTCTGCCATATGTCTTTCAAAATTCATTCCCTCCATATAGGAACTTTTGGAAATAATATTGTGGCTTTGGTAGTTTTCCTAGATCATTTCAATTATATTTTAATAACAGTAGAAATTATTTTCTGAATAAAATTTGCTCCAAAACAATTCTTTAAATAGCATTTTCAACCTTTAAATGCCTCTATTGCACTACAACTATTTTAAATAAATCTTTTAAATTTCCACAACAATTATGAGAGGTCATGTGATGCCTACCTATCACTTTTATGCAAAAACCTAACTTGGTGTTTTGAAAGTTTTGAGTGAAACAACTTCTTTTCAATTATGTCCCATTCTTCAGTTTCAACTACAACCCCAATTTTCCTTGCCCCAAAAATTCTGAAATTTTTCGCACACCCAGTCCTTCCAACCAAACCCTTAAGTCCAGAAGATCAACTCCATTTGCATTTTGTAGATCCACCCAATGATTCCCTCAAAAACTGGTCTAGAACTGAATTTCAGTAGAATTTGCACTGGAAAGTTTTTCCTATGGACCATCCAACCCTATCACCTCATCTATCATTCAAAGAGGCATCATACTGCCAAGATTCATGATCAACAAAAATACCTAGGGCACCATTTCATTTCATCATACACCTTGAGTGCATGAAAAAATTCTGTCACCACTAAAACCTTCATATGGCTCTAGCTCCATTTGCTAAGCTAGCATGTCCAACATACCCCTCACACTTGCTAGCATCACCATCCCAAAAATCAGCTCAAATGGACCTATCTAGCTTGCGTCTGGCAATTCATCGAGCACTTGATGTGCATGCCCAGAGCGTGCATACTGCTGCCGTGGCTTCGAGCCGCTGCTCTTCCCCTTCTGCCCCCCTGCTCGCCTGAGTCCACCCCTAGGTCACCTGATCATCCCCAAGCCTCACCGACACCTTGCCTCGTCCCCTAGCTCCGCCCCCATCGGCCAGCGCCGCCTCTGATCGCCGCCCGAAGACGGCCACTCGGCCACGTCTCTATCGGCGCCGTCTCACCTTAGTGGCAACGTCCAGTGCTCATTCGTTTGTCCACCGCCCTCATCTACCACGCTGACCCACGCCACCGACCACAACTGCTTCGACGGCACAGTTATGGCTGCTGCCGTCGTGACTTATCCGGGAAGCCACGGCATCACCTTCTCCCGCTTATAAAAGGCCACCGTGAGCTCGCCCTCGATCATCACCACCCTCCCCTCTCCCTCTGTAAGCTCCCCGTGGAAGGAAAACGACCAGAGCGGTCGTCGTCTTCAACTCCGGCAACCACAGCCGCCACCACATCCACGAAGATTCCCAGCTCTCCAGTACCTCCCACTCTCAACTAGCTACACCAAGAGCTTTCCCATGGTCCCACAGATCCTTTTCGCGCTCCAATTCCTCCTCCCGAAGGTTGAGTTGAGCTCGGCGAATCCACCCGTATCTCTCCTCCGCCATGGTTGACGCCGTGCTTGAACCCGAGCCCCTCAACGGCTATCTCCACCTCCCACAGATGCGGCACTCTTCCCTGAACCCAACCATGTGCCGAGCGTCGCCGGAGATGCCCTACAACACCGGCAATCCTCGTCGGAGCTCGCCTCTGTTCTTGTCCAGGCGCGTGCGAGATTGGGAAGACAAACCCGACAGGTGGGTCCCACCTGTCAGTGAGTCACTCATTCTTTCCAGAAGCGCATCTCTGTGGGTACATTTTCCCTGCGGGGGAAACGTACTCTGGAGAGTATGCCTTCGACGCGCCGCCTCCCCATGGGCTAGGAGCTGGGCCCGGCCCAGTGACGCCGTCCAACTAATTCGCGCTCAGGGCGCGCCCCTAACATTTTCCCTTTTCCTTTTTCAGCTGTCTTCAAAAACATTCTGTAGCAGTCAGTTCAAACCCAAATCTGATAAATCAAATTTCTGAATACTTCTAAAATAACTCTATATTATCTCAGATAGGGTGAACATTTTTAGTAGGCATTATTTTTGTAACATTTGTTTAATAGTCCATTTAATCATTTAATTCAACTTATAAATTCCATTAGTAATTCATATTAACTCCAAATGAATTGATTCTTTTTCTGTTGTTTTGCATTTTTCATATTGTTTATTTTTGTATTTATTTTAAAAAAATTGAAAAACATTTTAGTACTATTTTGATTTATGTGGTAATTACTATATTCTTTAAAATAGGAAAAATGGAGGAAAGAAATATTTCAAACTTTTGGAGTGCACCCCACACTTTTACATGCTTAAGGCAAGCATCTTGAACACTTGATATGGTGATTGCATGGTTAATTGTTTGCATGAATAAATAAATTATGCATAGGTCAAATTCAAATAGAATTTGCATGCATGTAGTGTTGGCATGTTTCATCGTACCGTGCATCGTGTGTTTGCCATGACTAACTTGCAGGAACAGGCCTAAGAGAAATACCGTTACTGGCAGAAGGGTGATCACGTTGGAGCATGATCATGCCTTGTTTGTTATGCATGTTGGAGCATGCAAGGATTGTGGCCCTGTTTGGTATTGCTGTTGAAAGAATACTTTATTGTGCTAACCGTTGCAGGAAACTTTAGCCTCCTGTGTCGACCGTAGATCGAGTCTTGTTCTGGTAACCCCCATACTTGATTCGTGCTGCCAGTTGTCCCTGCCACAGGTGGGGTATGGTTCAGTAAGTTGTTAAACCCTTTCCATGCACACCACATAGAGGGCTACGATGGGGGTTTCCATGTTGGTGGACTAAATCCTGTCATCGGGTCAGGGGGCATGGGTGTTTCTGGTTGTGAACGAGAGGGGGGCACCCCTTGGAATCCGCGCGTATTAATAGTGATCCCATGCTACTCGAGATTGTTGTCTCCCTGACTTAGAGTTTTTCTGGAACAATGCTTTGGGTGATTCCTGGCATCCGGACGGTTAATCTGGTGTGTGCTGGCGAGGTGTGTTTTCAACCCAAAGACCGTAATGGGAATTAGTCAGTGTCACGGTACTGACTAAAGAAATCCTTTACTTATGGGTAAAGAGTACACCCTCTGCAGAGTTTAAACCTATTCGAATAGCCGTGTCCGCGGTTAAGGACTACAGTCTGGGTTGGTCAAGTGTCGGTCTTCGTGTCAGTCTCCGGAGGAAAATAATTAAATTGTGCCTGAATTCTTTTGCAGAATAATTATTGTCACCCTGATGCTACCATGAATATTTTCTTGTGCTATGCATATTAGTATTATTGTGGTTATGCATATTATTGTGGACTAACCCGTTTCTCTTATTTTATTTTCCTTAGTATCTCAGGGGCTGGCTAGACTACCCCGGGCATTCGGTTTTATTTTCAAGACCTCTCCATGGCGTCCCTCGAGTTTTCTGGCGGTCTATCATGCCACTGCTCTTGTGGACACCCGATTGGCATTTCTTTTCAAGACCTCTCTGTGGCATCCCTCGAGTTCTCAGGCTGTCTATCATGCCACTACTCTTGTGGATGCCCGATTGGCATTTCTTTTCAAGACCGACCGTGGCGTCACTTTTGACACCCGACTGGAATTCTTTTCAAGACCTCTCGTGGCATCGCCTGAGTTCTCGGATGATCCTGTCTCGTCCGATTTCTCTTTTAGACACCCGTTTGGCATTTCTCTTCAAGACCTACCGTGGTGTCACTTTAGACATCCGACCGGCATTTCTTTTATTTTATTTTCCTTTAACTTTCCTGGTTTATCACTATCTTATTTATATATATATATATATTCATTTATTGTACATGCCAATATGTTATGATGCCATGATTTAATTCCTGTCAGCATGCATTTAATATAGTCTAGCATGAGCATACGCATATAGTTTAGTTCATCATGATCATATATTATCTGTTGCATTCGGTATATCTTTTGTTCATGATGTTTGCGAGTACATTCCAATGTACTCATAGGCTTGTCCCTGGCTATTTACTTGGCCAGGTCAGGAATTCAGCGAGGAATACCTCAGTGACGTCCGTGCGGAGCCTAGGATAGCAGCCATGCGGATAGGAATTATCCAGGTCAGCTGTTCCTGTGGGAATGGAGCCCCACTGACGTTGGAGAACCACGAGTCATTTTCGTCATCCACCACCGGAATCACTGTTGATTCATTATACCTTTTTGGTCCTGTATCCAATTCTTGTAAATTGCTTGGTAATCTGTAACAAGGACGTGTCCACCAGTAACAGTAATCCTGGGCTGGTGGCAACACGAGGGGTTAAATTTCTGGGATATTTTGTGCCCCCGAAATCCGGCCCCGACAATTTCCTAGCATGAAAGTGAAAATTTTGCACGAAGGTATTAGTGAGTAGGAGGTATTGATCACACTTATCGTGGAGGAAGTCAGTGATGCCTGCATTCTCCGCCAAGTAATAAAAATCATCATTAATTCCGGCATCCCCCAAGAATGCATCACTTGGCCATTCACACGGCCAAACTTCGGCGGTGCAAGGAAGGTTGTACTTGGGCTTCTTCTTCTCTTCATTTTCATTTTCCTTTGAACCCCGGCTTAAAGAGCCTCTCAACCATCTCTTCATCATTTCTTTTCTCTGAAAATTTCGGAAATTTTTAGTGACTCAAAATAAAAGTGAACCAAACTCAACAAGATTGATAGCAACTACTCCTACAAGGGTCTAGAAGCTATATCATGCATCAAAACTACTTTGGACCATATAAATTTGGCATGCAAGTTCAAGAACAAGGTCACCACAGCAGCAAAAATTTGCAATGAGTAAAGCACTAGAACAAAAACTAATTGGACCATTGGAGCAGTCACATACCGAAAAACAATCCCCCAAAACAGTTTTGCAAATGGAGCTTTGCACAAGGAGATCGAAAATGCCAGCAAGATGAGCTAGAACACGGGTTTGAGCAATGGGATGATTTTTTCTGGAGGAAGACGAAGTGGATGGGTGCTGGAATAAGTGAGGGGGACCCATGTGGGACCCACAAGGCAGGGGGCGTGCCCAGGGGGGTAGGGCACACCCTCCACCCTTGTGGTCCACTGGTGCAGCCCCCTGGTGCATTCTCAGTGCCAGAAATTCTAAAATATTCTATAAAAAATCATACTGAATTTTCAGGACATTTGGAGAACTTTATTTTTGGGACATTTTTTATTGCACAGATAAATCAGAAAACAGACGGATACTACTATTTTTGCTTTATTTATTCTAAATAACAGAAAGTAAAAGGTAGGTACAGAAAGTTGTGCTTTCTAAATTCATCTATCTCATTCTCATCAAAAGGAATCCATTAACAAGGTTGATCAAGTCTTATTACCAAACTTCTTTCGAATAACATGAAACAGGAGAATTTTCGAATAACACTAGGTTACCTCAATGGGGATATGCATGTCCCCAACAATAAGAATATCATATTTCTTCTTGATAGTAGGGAGAGGGAATTCAAAACCTCCAATAGTAATAGTTGAAATTTTTCCAATAGAATTGATACTATGAACTTGAGGTTGTTTCTTTGGAAAGTGTACCATATGCTCATTACCATTTACATGAAAAGTGACATTGCCCTTGTTGCAATCAATAACAGCCCCTGCAGTATTAAAAAAGGGTCTACCAAGGATGATTGACATACTGTCGTCCTCGGGAATATCAAGAATAACAAAGTCCGTTAAGATAGTAACATTTGCAACCACAATAGGCACATCCTCACAAATACCGATGGGTATAGCAGTTGATTTATCAGCCATTTGCAAAGAGATTTCAGTAGGTGTCAACTTTTTCAATTCAAGTCTAGGATACAAAGAGAAAGGCATAACACTAACACCGGCTCCCAGATCGCATAAAGCAGTTTCAACATAGTTTCTTTTAATGGAGCATGGTATAGTTGGTATTCCTGGGTCTCCTAGTTTCTTTGGTATTCCACCCTTAAAAGTGTAATTAGCTAGCATGGTGGAAATTTCAGCTTCCGGTATCTTTCTTTTATTTGTAACAATATCTTTCATATACTTGGCATAAGGAGACATTTTTAGAATATCAGTCAAACGCATGCGCAAAAAGACAGGTCTAAGCATTTCAACAAACCTATCAAAATCCTCATCATCCTTTTTCTTGGATGGTTTAGGAGGAAAAGGCATGGGTTTCTGAACCCATGGTTCTCTTTGTTTACCATGCTTCCTATCAACGAAGTCTCTGTTATCATAACGTTTATTCTTATATTGTGGGTTATCAAGATGAACAGCAGGTTCAATCTCCGTATCATTATCATTGCTAGGTTGAGCATCAACATGAACATCATCATTAACATTATCACTAGGTTCATGTTCATCACCAGATTGTGTCTCAGCATCAGAAATAGAAATGTCATTTGGATTCTCAGCTGTATCTATAACAGGTTCACTAGAAGCATGCAAAGTCCTATCAGTTTTCTTTTTCTTTTTATTACTAGGACTAGGTGCGTCAGTATTAGTTCTCTGAAATTCTTGCTCAACTCTCTTCGGATAGCCCTCATGATACAAAGGTTCCTAGGTCATTTTACCACCTCTAGTCATAACCCTAATAGCATTATCATGGATCTTACAATTCAACTCATTGAGGAAATCATCCTGTGCCTTAAGTACTTGTTCTACTTGAGTTTTAACCATGGAAGCATGCTTACTAATAATCTTCAGGTCACAAATAGTTCTACTCATATAATCACCCAAGCAGTCAAGCATGTAAGCATTACGTTTCAATTGTCTACTAACATAAGCATTGAAATTTTCTTGTTTAACAATAAAATTATCAAACTCATCCAAGCATTGACTAGCAGACTTATTATAAGGGATATCACGTTCATCAAATCTATAGAGAGAATTTACCTCTACTACCTGTGTCGGGTTATCAAGACCATGTATTTCTTCAATAGGTGGTAAATTCTTAACATCTTCAGCTTTAATACCTTTTTCTTTCATAGATTTCTTTGCCTCTTGCATATCTTTAGGACTGAGAAATAGAATACCTCTTTTATCTGGAGTTGGCTTAGGAGTTGGTTCAGGAAGTTTCCAATCATTATCATTACTCAATATATTATTCAATAGCAATTCAGCTTGCTCAACAGTTCGTTCCCTGAAAACACAACCAGCACAACTATCTAGGTGGTCCCTAGAAGCATCGGTTAGTCCATTATAAAAGATATCAAGTATTTCATTTTTCTTGAGAGGATGATCAGGCAAAGCATTAAGTAATTGGAGAAACCTCCCCCAAGCTTGTGGGAGACTCTCTTCTTCAATTTGCACAAAGTTAAATATTTCCTTTAAAGCAGCTTGTTTCTTATGAGCAGGGAAATATTTTTCAGAGAAGTAGTAAATCATATCCTGGGGACTACGCACAACCAGGAGCAAGAGAATTAAACCATATCTTAGCATCACCTTTTAACAAGAAAGGAAACAGTTTAAGAATATAGTAATAGCGATTTTTTTCCGCATGAGCAATGTGACGCCCGGATAATTATACTACAGTAATTCCCTGCTAATGATGCCACGTCACCTCGGTTACTATTGATAATCTCGCGTTAGTTCAAAACCGATTCAAATTCAAAATTGATTTAAAGGTAAACATCAACAGTTTTCAAACTTTAAAACTAAAATGTTTGGGTTGTGCCAAATAATGCATAGGTAATTGTGGTGAAGAAAACCAACTTTTATAAAATGTTTAAATACTCTAAGGTGAATAAAACAGTGGCAAAACAATTAGTTAAATGCCTTTTACAATAAATAAAATATTAAACTATTTTATTTAGTTGCCCAAACTTATGTGGCAGTAGCCTATTTATTAACACTAAATTAGGGACTACTTTTATAGTTTGTAAAACTAAAATAAAAGAGGAACTAAAATAAAACAGCAAAAGAAAAGGAAACTAAAAAAAATAAAAGAAAGAAGAAAGGAACCCCACCCCCTCGCTGGGCCTCGGCCCAGCTGGCCACTGGGCTAGCCAGGCCGGCCCAGCCAGCGCCCCACACCCTCCTCCATATCCCCCCACTCGGGGGAAAACCCTAACCGACACCACCACTCGCCGCCCCCCCACGTCGCCACTCCTTCCCCCCTCCCCGATCCAGATCTGGATCGGGAGAACGAACCCCCCCCGGTCCAGGACGTCACCTGCGCCGTGCTCGTCTGCACCGCGCTGACCGCGCCGCCGTTGCCGCTCGCCACTTGCCGGAGCCACCTCGCCGGACCGCCTCCCCGTCTCCGTCGCGCGTCCCCGTCCTCCTCCCCGAGCCCCGCTGCCATTTGCCCTACGACCCCGCGAAGAGGTCCCCGGCCTCTCCTCCTCTTCCCCCTGTCCTCGTACGCACACCCCGCGCCGCTCCGCCTCGCGCTCACCGCGGCCCCAGCACGCATGCCTCGCCACAGCCCGCGCCGCTCGCCCCGCGGTGTCGCCTCTCCCTCCCTGCGCCTGGTTCGCGCACCGGCCTCCTCCTTCTCGTCCCGGGCCACGCCCTGACTCCTCCCGTGTGCGCCTGCTGCCGCACGGACCCGCTGATGTCGTCGCCTCGCCGAGCAGCGCCCCGCTCCGGCCGGTTCCTTCTGCAGCGCGCGCTGCACCATCACTGCCCCACTACACTCGTACCCATGCTCCCACGCGCGCCCGGGGATGCGCCCCACTGCCGCCGCGCGTTTCTGTCGGCTGCGATGTAGCCGCTACTGCCTTGCTGCCCCCGTCGCCGCCTGTTGCTGCTGCCTGCGGCTCCCCCGACCGTGCGCGCCGCCCCTCTTGGCCATCCTGCAGCCGCCTTGGCCTCGCCCTGCATCCCTTCCCGGCGACCACCGCTTCCCCTGCTCGCTCGCCCGTTGTCGGGTCCGCCCGCTCCATCGCCCGGGTGGCTGGGCTGGGTCAATGACCGCTGGGGTCCACCCCCTGCACAGAACGAAAAAAGAAAAAAAGAAAAATGTTTCTAAAAAAATAGTTAATAAAATAAATAAATATTAATTAATTAATTAGTGAACTAATTAAGTTAATTAATTATGTTTAGGTTAACCTAATCACTAGTTAAACTAATTAATTCTGTTTAGTTAATCTGTTAATAAACAGTCAATGATAGTGGGACCCACCCATCAGTTTGACTAGGGCAACTGACTGTTTGACTGCTGACATCACCCTGACATCATGCTAGCGTCATAATTACATTTTCTAATTAAATTAATTCTGTTAATTCTAAAAAGGAATTAAATTTTCAAAAATTAATATAAACTAATTCGTAACTCGGATGAAAATACTTTGTACATGAAAGTTGCTCAAAACGACGAGACAAACCCGATTACGTAGTCCGTTCGTCTGCCACCCGTCCCTAGCATAGAGAACATGCAACCGTCCCCCTCCGGTTCGTTTGTCCGAAAATGCCAAACTTCGGGAAAACATTCCCGGATGTTATCCCTCTTCATCTGTATCACCGAGCACTGCGATAGGTCACCCCTAGCACCGCATATTGTCATGATTTTGTTTTGTGATGCTTTGTTTGCTCCGTATTTACTGTTTCTTCCCCCTCTTCTCTCTGGTAGACTACGAGACCGACGCCACTGCTGCCCCGATCGACTACAGTGTTGACGACCCCTCCTTCTCGACTGAGCTTCCAGGCAAGCAAACCCCCTTTGATCAACCAGATATCGCCCACTCTCTTCTCCCTTATTATTGCATTAGGTTTGCTACCGTTGTTGATTCGATAGCTCCTATTTTGTTGCATAGCCTGTCATTATTGCTACACTTGTTGATACCTTTACCTGCTATCCTAATGCTTAGTATAGGATGCTAGTACTTCATCAGTGGCCCTACATTCTTGTCCGTCTGCCATGCTATACTACTGGGCCGTGATCACTTCGGGAGGTGATCACGGATATATACTATATACTACTATACTGCTACATCACTTGTGATACTGTTCGGATTTGGGGGTTGAAGGGACAGGTTGTTCCACCCAGTTAGTGGTGGGCCTGGGTTCCCGACGGCCCCCGAGTGTTACTTTGTGGCGGAGTGACAGGGCAGGTTGTGACCACCTAGGAGACAGCTGGGCCTGGTCCCTGGTCGGCGTCCGCGGATACTTCAACTAACACGCTTAACGAGATCTAGATATTTGATCTGAGTTTGGCCACTGGCCTATATGCACTAACCAACTACGCGAGAACAGTTATGGGTACTCGACGTCGTGGTATCAGCCGAAGCCTTCTTGACGTCAGCGATTGAGCGGCGCGCGCCGGATTGGACTGGAACGCCTGCTCTTGTATTAGGGAGGCTAGGTCTGCTTACCGGCCGCGTATGCAATGTGCAGGTGTGCAATGGGCGATGGGCCCAGACCCCTGCGCGCATAGGATTTAGACCGGCGTGCTGACCTGTTTGTTGTGCCTAGGTAGGGCTGCGACGTGTTGATCTTCCTAGGCCGGGCATGACCCAGGAAAGTGTGTCCGGCCAGAGGGATCGAGCGTGTTGGGTAATGTGGTGCACCCCTGCAGGGAAGTTTATTTATAAGAATAGACGTGTCCCTCGGTAAAAGGACGACCCGGAGTTGTATTCCGACCTTATGACAACTAGAACCGCATACTTAATAAAACACACCATTTCAAGTGCCAGATACAACCCGGTGATCGCTCTCTCACAGGGCAACGAGGAGAGGGTCGCCGGGTAGAATTATGCTATACGATGATACTTGGTGAACTTACCAGCTACTCTCTTCTACATGCTTCAAGATGAAGGCTGCCAGAAGCGTAATCTTCGATAGGACTAGCTATCCCCTCTTATTCTGGCATTCTATAGTTCATTCCACAGAGATTACCCATTTATACAGATACTAATGCATATGTAGTGTAGATCCTTGCTTGCGAGTACTTTGGATGAGTACTCACGGTTGCTTTGCTCCCACTTTTCCCCCTTTTCCATTCTTCTCGGATGTCACAACCAGATGCTGGAGCCCCGGAGCCAGACGCCACCTTCGATGCAACCTACTACACCGAGGGTGCCTACTACTACGTTCAGGCCGCCGACGACGACCAGGAGTAGTTAGGATGATCCCAGGCAGGAAGCCTGCGCCTCTTTCGATCTGTATCCCAGTTTGTGCTAGCCATCTTATGGCACCTTGTTTAACTTAATGTCTGTACTCAGATATTGTTGCTTCCGCTGACTCGTCTATGATCGAGCATTTGTATGCGAGCCCTCGAGACCCCTGGCTTGTAATATTAAAGCTTGTATGACTTAATTGTGTTTAGAGTTGTGTTGTGATATCTTCCCGTGAGTCCCTGATCTTGATCGTACACGTTTGCGTGTAAGATTAGTGTACGGTCAAAATGGGGGCATCACAAGTTGGTATCAGAGCCGACTGCCTGTAGGAATCCCCCTTGCACACTCCTCGGCCGAAGTTGAGTCTAGACACTAAAAAACTTTTACTAACATGGCTGTGTGTCTTACGGTCCCACGTCGCCATTGGGTGGTATTAGGATCTTTTATTCCTCATCTATACTCTAGGACTCTGATATCTCTTCTATTCGGGTTAAATGATTTGGCTAACTCTGACTCTAGGTTCTCGTAACTACTTCCTCCTGGAGAGCACCTCACTCTAGATGGTTGCTTGGTGCACCAGAAGATTGTGAAGATACGCTCTGATGTTCTCTTGAGACTTTGTACCATCGCTATTGCAATTCCCTTCCATCGATAAACCCCCACGGATAACCACATGCCCTTGCCATTCTTACATTCATCCCCAGTTGCTCTTGTTATTACAAGATATCCCGAAATACTCGTTGTTGTTTCAAGAATTCTTTGTACCTACTGCCTTGCAGTTCCTTGTCGCCTGAATACACCTACAAATTAATCCTCACACATACCGAGGGTTTGTTTCTCCCCAGTTGTTCATGTGTTTCCCAAATGTCTCCAAGATACTATTCGATCTTTTGAAAATCCTCAACAGCCTTTTGTTCTAGAAATTTCTTGCTTGCTTGCATTATGGTTAATCCCACAAGTCTAGTAATCTTATTTGTATCCTTTGTCACTATCATTTTGAGTCCATTGATTCAATATGTTGCGGATGCTCGCGATCCTCAGTCGAATCCTAGAATTCATCGTTCCAGCTCAGACATCATTTTGAACAGGAGCTGGTTCTCGACCAATCAAATTGCTGTCGATTTTACCCCTAAGTCTATTCAACTTAAGCATTCTTAATCAGACCGTTGGCTTCTGATCCCTTGATTTGGAAATCATAATTCCTTTGCATTTGAGCTTTGAATTAGTCAGTTTTTTCTATAATCCGATGCACTTGCATTCCTTCTTCCTCTGATAGAGTACCGATGCTCACATCATCTCCATTATGGACCGTCAGATCCTTTGTTGGATTTTATCCGACAGCGTCCTTCATATTCAATAACCTTGTGAGCCTTCCCTCAGATACATAATGCCTTTGGTAAATTGTATCCTCTGGTTTCTCAACCATGCTTCACATTCGAGCTTGTATAAATTACTCCTGAAGTTGTGGTATATGTTTCTAAGATGCCCCGATGGGTTGAACCTATGCCTTCTTTAATCTGTGTCAACCCGAAGGTTTTCATGGGTCATACTCTTCTGGTAGTTCACCAGGTAGGTTTTGACACTCAAATCATTTTTTTAATAGAGCAGTGAATGAATGGTCATGCATTGGAGAAGTGGGAGTCGACCTTGAACTTTGTGTTCATGCCCATGGACACGATGTAGATCTTGTCATAGAAGCTTCTCTTCAATTAATTATTCCCTTGGTATAAGTTTGTCTTATATCTAGGATTCTGTCTTTTGCAATCGTGGTTCCAGCCATATTGATATTCTTTGATTCCTTTTCTCAGACAAGTTAAAGCACTTGTCTTCTGTAGATCAATGCGTCTCCGCAACCTCTATTTTTATCTTCCCTCGAGTATTACCCTCCAGTATCTCAAGAATAACAAGGAACTGTCTTGCTTACTATGAGTCTTCATCTAGTATTACTTCTCACCGATTTTAGATTTTTCCCAGGTTCAGAGTTATTAGTCACTCGAGAACACCAGAAGTGAATCTATTCTGCACTCCGATTCTATAACTCTTAAGTAATTTTTCGTTGCTTATGACTTTAATAATCCTTCAAGTCATTCCTAGCCTGATCGACTATATCATTATCATATTAAATTTTAACTGTGCTACCTAGTCCTTCTTCCTGGACCATCAACTACCTCCTCATCTGTATCACCGAGCACTGCGATAGGTCACCCCTAGCACCGCGTATTGTCATGATTATGTTTTGTGATGCTTTGTTTGCTCTGTATTTACTGTTTCTTCCCCCTCTTCTCTCCGGTAGACTACGAGACCAACGCCAATGCTGCCCCGATCGACTACTGTGTTGACAACCCCTCCTTCTCGACTGAGCTTCCAGGCAAGCAAACCCCCTTTGATCAACCAGATATCGCCTACTCTCTTCTCCCTTATTCTTGCATTAGGTTTGCTACTGTTCTTGATTCGATAGCTCCTATTCCGTTGCATAGCCTGTCATTGTTGCTACACTTGTTGACACCTTTACCTGCTATCCTAATGCTTAGTATAGGATGCTAGTACTTCATCAGTGGCCCTACATTCTTGTCCGTCTGCCATGCTATACTACTGGGCCGTGATCACTTCGGGAGGTGATCACGGATATATACTATATACTACTATACTGCTACATCACTTGTGATACTGTTCGGATGTGGGGGCTGATAGGACAGGTGGTTCCACCCAGGTAGTGGTGGGCCTGGGTTCCCGACGGCCCCGGTGTGTTACTTTGTGGCGGAGCGACAGGGCAAGTTGTGACCACCTAGGAGACAGGTGGGCCTGGTCCCTCGTCGGCGTCCGCGGATACTTCAAATAACACACTTAACGAGATCTGGATATTTGATCTGAGTCTGGCCATTGGCCTATACGCACTAACCAACTATGCGGGAACAGTTATGGGCACTCGACGTCGTGGTATCAGCTGAACCCTTCTTGATGTCAGCGACTGAGCGATGCGCGCCAGATTGGACTGGAATGCCTGCTCTTGTATTAGGGAGGCTAGGTCTGTGTAACACCCCAAAAATTTAATCATGTTTTTACTAAATAAAGTTTGTCTAGAATTAAAATTTTGAATTTTTACTAGGTCTTTTATTAATTTCAGAACCATTTTCTGTTTCTGATTTTTTTCAAAATTCTTCCCTCCATATAGAAATTTTTGGAAATAATATTGTGGCTTTGGTAGTTTTCTCAAATCATTTCAATTACATTTTAATAACAGTAAGAATTATTTTCAGAATAAAAATTTGCCCAAAACAATTCTTTTAATAGCTTTTTCCACACTTTAAATGCTTCTGTTGCACTACAACTATTCTCAATAATTCTTTTAAAATCCCACAAAAATTTTGAGGTGTCATGTGATGCCTACATATCACTTTTATGCAAAAACCTAACTTGGTCTTTTGAAAAATTTGAATGAAACAATCTCTTTTCAATTCTGTCCAATATTTGAATTTCTACTACAACCCTAATTTTCCTTGCTCCAAAAATCCTGAAATTTTTCCCACTCATAGTCCTTCCAACCAAACCCTTAAGTCCATAATATCAGCTCCATTTACACCTTTTAAGTTCACCAAATATTCCTCTAAAATTTCTGTCCAGAAACTAAATTCACCAAAACTTGCACTAGAAAGTATCTCCTTTTGCCAAACCAACTCCACCAATACCTTTACCATCGAAAGAGATCTCCACCTGCCAATTTTCAAGTCTAACTAAATTGCCTAGATCATCCTGACATTCTGTCGAGCACCTCATGAGCATGACTGATTTTGGCAAGGTCTTAAACTTACATTGGGAATTTGCTTCTCCTACCAAACCACCATGTCAAGTTGCTCCCTTATGGAGTGACTCATCATCATGTCAAGCTTTCAAATTCAAATAAGTTCATTTTGCCACTGTGGCAATCCATCGAACACCTGGTGGACATATACAGAGCGCGAGCAGAGTGCAGTTTCTGCACCTCTGGCATCGAGCTCATACCACTCCCTCTGCTGCCTCTCCTCACGCGCAAGTCATCGAGTAGGATTCATGGATAAGCCACGGACCCTGCCGACACTCTCCCTCGTCCCCTAAGGCCGACCACCGCCGTCCTCACCGACCACCACCGCCGCCATGTTCGGCAGCTCGGGCACGGCACCGCCTGAGCCGCTCAGACCCGCCAGCTCGCTTCCCTCTTAACTTCTAACCACCTGAGCCTATCCACTCTTCCACCGACTCGCCGACCACCCAACAACCTCATCCTCGCCATCAATGGCCGCCCCGCCGTGCTTATCTTCGGAAGCCGCGGCACCGCCCTTCCCCGCCTATTTAAGCTTCCCCCTCCCCCCCCCCCGAGCCGCTAGTCCATCACCATCCCTCCCTCGCCCTCTCTGAGTCTCTCGAGCAATAGGACGACCGAAGGCGGTCGTCCTCCTCACCTCCGGCATCTACTGCCACCGCCTCCGCCTCGGAGCTCGCCACCTCTAAAGTGCCTCCCCCTCTCCAGTCTCTGCACCAGGGGCCTCCCCGTGGTTCCACGGATCCACCCCGCCCTTCAATTTCACCAGAGCAAGCTCCAGGGCGAAAGCCCTCTTCCACCCGACGACCTCCTCCGCCATGGAAGAAGCCCTGCTCAACCTGAGCTTCCCCGACGATCCTTTTCACTTCCCACGGATGCGTCATCTTTCCCTGAATCCATCCATGTGCTGAGCATCGCCGGAGATGCCCTGCAACGCCGGCACCCATCGCTGGAGCTCCTCCTCTGTTTTTGCCGGACGCGCGCGAGGAGGAGGACGGAGACCGGTCAAACCTGACCAGTGGGCCAGGCGGGCCCACTGTCAGTGACCCAGAGCCGCCAAAGAGTGGAGGCGGTTTTGCAACAAAGCCGTTTCCGCGCAGAGGATACATATTCGACGAAATACGTCACCGACGTCATCCCCTCCTCAGCGCTGCTGATCGACCAGGCCGGCCCAGTTACAACTCGCGGTTAAATCCCGCCCAGGGCGCACTGCTTCCCTTTTCCTTTTTCTTTTCCAATATACTTCAACCATTTCCACAGCATACTTTTCAAATCCAAATCCAGTGATACAAATTTCTACAGTCTTATAAAAACATGCTCTATTTATCCAGCTTAGGTGAACTTTTTTCGTGAGCATTATGATCACTGGGTCAATTAAAAAGTCCTTTTAATTAATTGTTTCAGCTTAGAAATCTCTAGATAAATCATATGAACTCCAAATAATTTAATTCTTTTTTTGGTATTTCTAATTTTTCATCTAGTTTATTTTAGTAATTATTTCAAAAATATTTGAAACACTTTTTTAGCACTATTTTGTTTTATATGGTAATTTAAATATTTTTGAAAATAGGAAATGGAGGGGAGTTAAGATTTCAAACTTTTGGAGTGCACCCAATACTTCTGCATGCTCAAGGCAAGCATCTTGAACACTTGATATGGTGAATGCATGGTAGTTTATTTGCTAGAATAATTTGATCATGACTATGTTGAATTCAAATAAAACTGGCATATGGCTAATTTTGCATGTGTGTAGTGTTGGCATGTTTCATCGTACCGTGCATCGTGTGTTGTCATGACTAACTTGCAGGAGCAGGCATAAGAGAAATACCGTTACCGGCAGGAGGATGATCATGTTGGAGCGTGATCATGCCTTGTTTGTTGTGCATGTTGGAGCATGCAAGGGTTGTGGCCCTGTTGGGATTGCTATTGAAAGAATACTTTGTTGTGCAAACCGTTGCAGGAAACTTAATGCCTCCTGAGTCGACCATAGATCGAGTCTTGTTCTGGTAACCCCCATACTTGTTTCGTGCTGCCATAGGTTCCTGCCACAGGTAGGGTATGGTTCAGTAAGTTGATAACCCCTTTCCATGCACACACCGTACAGAGGGCCACGATGAGGGTTTCCCAGGGATCCGGGACTAAATCCTGTCATCGGGTCAGGGGGCATGGGTGTTTCCAGTTGTGACTGAGAGGGGGGCACCCCTTGTAATCCCCGCGTATTAATAGTGATCCCATGCAGGACGTTGGTCTCTCTGTCTCAGAGTTTTTCTTGAACGATGCTTTGGGTGATACCTGGCATCCGGAGAGTTATTCTGGTGTGTGCTGGTCAGGTGTGTTTTCAACCCAAAGACCGTAATGGGAATTAGTCAGTGTCACGGTACTGACTAAAGAAATCCTTTACTTGTGGGTAAAGAGTACACCCTCTGCAGAGTTTAAACCTATTCGAATAGCCGTGTCCGCGGTTAAGGGCTACAGTCTAGGTTGGTCAAGTGTCGGTCTTAGCATTGGTCTTCGGAGGAAATACTTAAAATGTGCCTGAATTGTTTTTGCTGAATATTTATTGTCACCCAGATGCTATCATGGATATTTTGCTATGCTTGTTCATAATACTGTGGTTATACATATTATTATGGACTAACCTGTTTCTCTTATTTTATATATTCCTGAGTGTCTCAGGGGCTGGCTAGACTACCCCGGGCACTCAATTTTATTTTTTTAAAGACCTCTCCGTGGCGTCCCTTGAGTTAACAGGCAGTTTATCACGCCACTACTCTTGTGGACACCCGATTGGCATTTCTCTTCAAGTCAGACCGTGGCGTCACTTGACACCCGACTGGCATTTCTTTTCAAGACCTCTCGTGGCATCGCCTGAGTTCTCGGATGGTCCTGTCTCATCCGATTTCTCTTTTAGACACCCGTTTGGCATTTCTCTTCAAGACCTACCGTGGTGTCACTTGACATCCGACCGGCATTTCTTTTATTTTGTTTTCCTTTGACTTTCCTTGTTTATCACTAACAATTTTATATATTTTCACCTGCTAATATTTTATCATGCCATGAAGTAATCCCTGTCAGCATGCATTTTTATAGTCCAGCATGAGCATACGCATAAAGTTTGGTTCATCATGATCTTATAATTTACTTGTTGCATTTGGTATATCTTTTGTTCATGATGTTTGGGAGTACATTCAAGCGTACTCACAGGCTTGTCCCTGGCTATTTACTTGGCCAGGGCAGGATTTCTACAAGGAGTACCACAGCGATGTCCGTGCGGAGCCTAGGATGGCAGCCATGCGGGATAGGAATTATCCAGGTCAGCCGTTCCTGTGGGAATGGAGCCCCATCGACGTTGAAGAACTGCGAGTCAATTTCGTCATCCACCACCAGAATCACTGTTGTATCATTAGACCTTTATGGTCTTGTATCCAATTCTTGTAATAGCTTGGAAATCTGTAACAAGGACATGTCCACCAGTAACGGTAATCCTGGGCTGGTGATGACACGAGGGGTTAATTTTCTGGGATATGCCGTGTCCCCGAAATCCAGCCCCGACAGTCTGCTTACCGGCCGCGTACGCAACATGCAGGTGTGCAATGGGCGATGGGCCCAGACCCCTGTGCACATAGGATTTAGACCGGCGTGCTGACCTCTCTGTTGTGCCTAGGTAGGGCTGCGACGTGTTGATCTTCCGAGGCCGGGCATGACCCAGGAAAGTGTGTCCGGCTAGAGGGATTGAGCGTGTTGGGTAATGTGGTGCACCCTTGCAGGGAAGTTTATCTATTCGAATAGCCATGTCCCTTGGTAAAAGGACGACCCGGAGTTGTATTCCGACCTTATGACAACTAGAACCGGATACTTAATAAAACACACCCTTTCAAGTGCTAGATACAACCCGGTGATCGCTCTCTCACTGGGCGACAAGGAGAGGATCACCAGGTAGGATTATGCTATATGATGAAACTTGGTGAACTTACCAGCTACTCTCTTCTACTTGCTTAAAGATGGAGGCTGCCAGAAGCGTAGTCTTCGATAGGACTAGCTATCCCCCTCTTATTCTTGCATTCTGCAGTTCAGTCCACAGATATTACCCATTTATACAGATACCAATGCATATGTAGTGTAGATCCTTGCTTGCGAGTACTTTGGATGAGTACTCACGGTTGCTTTGCTCCCTCTTTTCCCCGTTTTCCATTCTTCTCGGATGTCGCAACCAGATGCTGGAGCCCCGGAGACAGACGCCACCTTCGACGCAACCTACTACACCGAGGGTGCCTACTACTATGTTCAGGCCGCTGACGACGACCAGGAGTAGTTAGGAGGATCCCAGGCAGGAGGCCTGCGCCTCTTTTGATCTGTATCCCAGTTTGTGCTAGCCATCTTATGGCACCTTGTTTAACTTAATGTCTGTACTCAGATATTGTTGCTTCCGCTGACTTGTCTATGATCGAGCATTTGTATTCGAGCCCTCGAGGCCCCTGGCTTGTAATATTAAAGCTTGTATGACTTAATTGTGTTTAGAGTTGTGTTGTGAAATCTTCCCGTGAGTCCCTGATCTTGATCATACATGTTTGCGTGTATGATTTGTGTACGGTCAAAACGGGGGCGTCACAAGCAAATAGGGTGGCTATATCATTCAATTTAGTAAGATGTGCCACAACAGTTTCATATTCATAGCCATGGAAAGGATCAGCTTCAACCAAAGTAATTAACTCAAGATCGACAGAGAATTCATAATCCTTATCAGTAACAAAGATAGGTGAAGTAGCAAACTTAGGATCATATTGCATTCTAGCATTCAAAGATTTTTCTTTCCACTTGCATAATAATTTCTTAAGATCATCTCTATCCTTACAAGCAAGAAAGTCCCTAGCTACCTCTCCATCCATAACATAACCTTCAGGCATAACAGGAAGTTCATATTTAGGAGAGCTAGTTGATACGCCTCCATCATATCTATAATTTTTGATTGTTCCATGCCAATATTATACAACTTTCATATACTTTTGGCAACTTTTTATACTATTTTTGGGACTAACATATTGATCCAGTGCCTAGTGCCAGTTCCTGTTTGTTGCATGTTTTTTGTTTCGCAGAAAATCCATATCAAACGGAGTCCAAACGCGATAAAAACTTACGGAGATTTTTTTGGAATATATGTGATTTTTGGGAAAAAGAATCAACGCGAGGCGATGCCCGAGGAGTCCACAAGGCAGGGGGCGCGCCCTGGGCCCTTGTGGCCACTCCGCAAGGTGGTTGGTGCCCTTCTTTCGCCGCAAGAAAGCTAATATCTGGATAAAATCATGTTAAAATTTCAGCCCAATCGGAGTTACGGATCTCCAGGAAATTAAGAAACGGTGAAAGGCCAGAAACAGGGAGCGCAGAAACAGAAGAAAACAGAGAGAGAGAGATCCAATCTCGGAGGAGCTCCCGCCCCTCCGCCGCCATGGAGGCCATGGACCAGAGGGGAAACCCTTCTCCCATCTAGGGGGAAGGTCAAGGAAGAAGAAGAAGGAGGGGGGCTCTCTCCCCCTCTCTCCAAATGGTGTTGGAACACCGCCGGGACTATCATCGTGACGCGATCTACACCAACAACTTCGCTGCCGTCATCACCAACTCTCTCCCCCTCTATGCAGTGGTGTAACACCTCTTCTCCCTGATGTAATCTCTACTTAAACATGGTCCTCAACATTATATACTATTTTCCAATGATGTATGGCTATTCTATGTTGTTTGAGTAGATCCATTTTGTCCTATGGGTTCATTGATGATCGTGATTGGTTTGAGTTGCATGTTTTATTATTGGTGCTGTCCTATGGTGCTCTTCATGTCACGCAAGCTTGAGGGATCCCCGCTGTAGGGTTTGCAATATGTTCATGGTTTGCTTATTGTCTGTGTTGCATGAGTGATAGAAACACAAACACAGATAAGTGGGTTATGGCATATGGGAATAAAGAGGACTTGATACTTTAATGCTATGGTTGGGTTTTACCTTAATGATCTTTAGTAGTTACGGATGTTTGCTAGAGTTCCAATCATAAGTGCACATGATCCAAGAAGAGAAAGTATGTTAGCTTATGCCTCTCCGTCATATAAAATTGCAATAACGATTACCGGTCTAGTTATCGGTTGCCTAGGGACAAATAACTTTCTTGTGACAAAAAGCTCTCTACAAAAACTAACTTAGTTGTTTCTTTATCTAAACAGCCCTTAGTTTTTATTTACGTGCTCTTTATTATCTTGCAAACCTATCCTATCACACCTACAAAGTACTTCTAGTTTCATACTTGTTCTAGGTAAAGCGAACGTTAAGTGCACGTAGATTTGTATCGGTGGTCGATAGAACTTGAAGGGAATACAAATCCTACCTTTAGCTCCTCATTGGGTTCGACACTCTTATTTATCGAGAAAGGCTATAACTGATCCCCTATACTTGTGGGTTATCAAGACCTTTTTCTGGCGCCGTTGCCGGGGAGCAATAGCGTGGGGTGAATATTCTCGTGTGTGCTTGTTTGCTTTATTACTAAGTTGATTTTATTTGCTGTTCTAAGTTGTTCTCTATCTTTAGTTATGGATATGGAACATGAAATACCAAAAACATTAGGTGTACTTGCTACTCATGGAGATGGGGAACCTCCTGCTACTCATGGAGATGGGGAACCTCCTAAAACCCTCGATGCTCATTATGTGAAAGATATTATGCACTACTTTAATAATCCTGAGAAAACCCCATTCTATTATATAATGGGAGACACTTTGGATCAACGTGAATACTTTAGCGATTATCGCTTGACACAAAAAGGGAAACTATTATGGGATGAAATTCATATGTTGCATTGGTACGCGCGGGAACTATGCTTGAGATATGATTATACTTGTTGCTCTAGGATGAAGGCTCCACACCTTCCCTTTTCATGTAAATTTAATGATAATAAAACCTTGGCTTCTTATGCTAATGGTATATATGATTACTATGATGTGGAACGAATAGAAGAATTTGTTGCTTTTAAGGGTGCTTATGAAATTGAATCTTTGTTTGAAAAGTATGAAGCTTTTGATGATGATGTTTATAGGCCTGAAAATTTTGCTATACTTAAATATTGCTATGAGAATTATGAATACAATGCCGATATTGATGCATTTATTGAGAAAGTCTCCGCTGTCCAAGAAGAGACTAATATTTTGCAGGAATCTACGAAAGAAGAAATTGCTGAAACTGTGAGCTCGTTAGATGAAAAAGATGACGAGGAGAGCGAAGAACAAAAGGAGGAAGAGAGTATTGATCACCCGTGCCCACCTTCTAATGAGAGTAACTCTTCAACTCATACATTGTTTAATTTCCCTTCGTGTTTACCGAAGGATGAATGTTATGATGATTGCTATGATCCCTTTGATTCGTTTGAAATATCCCTTTTTGATGAACTTGATACTTGCTATGCTTGTGGCCAAGATGCCAATATGAATGATGCTTATGGAGATGAACTTGCTATATTTCCTTATGTTAAGAATGAAATTGTTGCTATTGCACCCACGCATGATAGTCCTATTATCTTTTTGAATTCTCCCAACTATACCATATCGGAGAAGTTTGCGCTTATTAAGGACTATATTGATGGGTTGCGTTCTACTATTGCACATGATGATTTTGATAAATATAATATGCATGTGCTTGCTGCTCCTACTTGCAATTATTATGAGAGAGGAACTACATCTCCGCCTCTCTATGTTTCCAATACGATAAAATTGCAAGAAACTGTTTATACTATGCATTGGCCTTTACTTTGTGTGCATGAATTGTTCTTTTATGACATGCCAATGCATAGGAAGAGAGTTAGACTTCGTTGTTGCATGATATATGTTGCTTTGTGCTCACTGCTAAAATACAAATCATTGTTAATTAAAATTGGCTTTGATATACCTTGGGATCCGGGTGGATCCATTACCTGAGCACTATATGCCTAGCTTAATGGCTTTAAAGAAAGCGCTGCCAGGGAGACAACCCAGAAGTTTTAGAGAGTAATTTATTTCTATTGAGTACTTTTATAAAGTTTAAAAACAAAAAAATAAAGAGGGGAACCTAAAACTTTTTCAAAAAGAAAAGTGAAAGTGAGAGAGACGAGCATTGTTAAAGTGGGAGCATGCCTTGAACTTTGTTCATGCCCATGGAAACTTTGTGAATCTTAATAATAGAAACTTTTCAACAAAAATAATTATCCCCTTGTATAAATTCATTGTATTATAAAAATAATGTGCCAAGATTTGCCTTTAGGATGATTAGATTGCTTGTTTGGTTTGTGTGGTGCAAAAACAGAAAGTTTGGCTGTAGTGCGTGATTTTACATTTTTTTACTGTAAACTCAAACACTTCTGAAACTTTTTGCACAGTACGTCTATACAAATATTTTATTTTGTCCTAATTTTTCAGAATTTTTGGAGTTATAGAAGTATGGTAGATGTTCAGATTGCTACAGACTGTCCTGTTTTTGACAGATTCTGTTTTTGGATGCATTGTTTTGCTCGTTTTGAGAAGTTATAATACAGTAGCTACAATGCAAAAATAAAATATGTATAAGTTTTCAACCGTACTTAAAGTGGTGATTTGCTTTATTATACAAACGGATCTCACGTGGGTTTTGTTAAGTTTTGTGTGATTGAAGTTTTTAAGTTTTGGGTGAGATCACGATGGATGAAGGAATAAGGAGTGGCAAGAGCCTAAGCTTGGGGATGCCCGAGGCACCCCAAGGTAATATTCAAGGACTCCCAAGAAACTAAGCTTGGGGATGACCCAGAAGGCATCCCCTCTTTCCTCCAATGATCATCGGTAATTTTACTTGGAGCTATATTTTTATTCGTCACATGATATGCATAAATCTTGGAGCGTCGTGTGCTTTTTATTTTTCCTTTTTATTTTATGCACCATGCTGGTATGAGATAGTCCTTGGTTGATTTATAGAATGCTCTTTGCACTTCACTTATATCTTTTGAGTATGGCTTTATAGAATGCTTCATGTGCTTCACTTATATCATTTGAAGTTTGGATTGTCTGTTTCCCTACTCATAGAAAACCACCATTTGTAGAATGCTCTTTTGCGTCACTTATATTTGTTAGAGCATGGGCATATCTTTTGTAGAAATAATTGAACTCTCTTGCTTCACTTATATCTATTTAGAGAGTTGACAGGAATTGGTCATTCACATGGTTAGTCATAAAATCCTACATAAAACTTGTAGATCACTGAATATGATATGTTTGATTCCTTGTAATAGTTTTGCGATATAAAGATGGTGATATTAGAGTCATGCTAGTGGGTAATTGTGGATTGTAGAAATACTTGTGTTGAAGTTTGTGATTCCCGTAGCATGCACGTATGGTGAACCGTTATGTAACGAAGTTCGAGCATGAGGTATTTATTGATTGTCTTCCTTATGAGTGGCGGTCGGGGACGGGCGATGGTCTTTTCCTACCAATCTATCCCCTAGGAGCATGCGCGTAGTACTTTGTTTCAATGACTAATAGATTTTTGCAATAAGTATGTGAGTTCTTTATGACTAATGTTGAGTCCATGGATTATACGCACTCTCACCCTTCCATCATTGCTAGCCTCTTTGGTACCATGCATTGCCCTTTCTCACCTCAAGAGTCGGTGCAAACTTCGCCGGTGCATCCAAACCCTGTGATATGATACGCTCTATCACACGTAAACCTCCTTATATCTTCCTCAAAACAGCCACCATACCTACCTATCATGGCATTTCCATTGCCATTCCGAGATATATTGCTATGCAACTTCCATCATCATCATATACATGACTTGAGCATTCATTGTCATATTGCTTTGCATGATCGTAAGATAGCTAGCATGATATTTTCATGGCTTTTCCGTTTTTTGATATCTTTTGCTATGCTAGATCATTGCACATCCTGGTACACTGCCAGAGGCATTCATATGGAGTCGTACTTTGTTCTGGATATCGAGTTGTAAGTAAATAAAAGTGTGATGATCATCATTCTTAGAGCATTGCCCCATGTGAGGAAAAATAAAAGGGGACAAAGAAGCCACACAAAAAAAAGAGAGAAAACAAAAAAATGAGAGAAAAGAGAGAAGGGGCAATGTTACTATCCTTTTTCCACACTTGTGCTTCAAAGTAGCACCATGTTCTTCATATAGAGAGTCTCTTGAGTTATCACTTTCATATACTAGTGGGAATTTTTCATTATAGAACTTGGCTTGTATATTCCAACGATGGGCTTCCTCAAATTTCCCTAGGTCTTCATGAGCAAGCAAGTAGGATGCACACCCACTCAGTTTCATTTGTGAGCTTTCATACACTTATAGCTCTAGTGCATCTGTTGCATGGCAATCCCTACTCCTCGCATTGGCATCAATTGATGGGCATCTCCATAGCCCGTTGATTAGCCGCATCGATGTGAGACTTTCTTCTTTTTTGTCTTCTCCACACAACCCCCACCATCATATTCTATTCCACCTATAGTGCTATGTCCATGGCTCACGCTCATGTATTGCGTGAAAGTTTAAAATGTTTGAGAGCATCAAAAGTATGAAACAATTGCTTGGCTTGTCATTGGGGTTGTGCATGATTTCAATATTTTGTGTGGTGAAGATGGAGCATAGCCAGACTATATGATTTTGTAGGGATAACTTTCTTTGGCCATGTTATTTTGAGAAGACATGATTGCTTTATTAGTATGCTTGAAGTATTGTTGTCTTAATGTCAAATGATAGACTATTGCTTTGAATCACTCGTGTCTTAATATTCATGCCATGATTAGATTATATGATCAAGATTATGCTAGGCAGCATTCCACATCAAAAATTATCTTTTTTATCATTTACCTACTCGAGGACGAGCCGGAATTAAGCTTGGGGATGCTGATACGTCTCCGTCGTATCTATAATTTTTTATTGTTCCATGCCAATATTATACAACTTTCATATACTCTTGGCAACTTTTTATACTATTTTTGGGACTAACATATTGATCCAGTGCCTAGTGCCAGTTCCTGTTTGTTGTATGTTTTTTGTTTCGCAAAAAATCCATATCAAACGGAGTCCAAACGCGATAAAAACTTATGGAGATTTTTTTGGAATATATGTGATTTTTGGGAAAAAGAATCAATGTGAGGCGATGCCCGAGGAGTCCACAAGGTAGGGGGCGCGCCCTAGGGGGTAGGGCGCGCCCTGGGCCCTTGTGGCCACTCCGTAAGGTAGTTGGTGCCCTTCTTTCGCCGCAAGAAAGCTAATATCCGGATAAAAATTGTTTTAAAATTTCAGCCCAATCGGATTTACGGATCTCTGGGAATTTAAGAAACGGTGAAAAGCCAGAAACAGGGAGCGCAGAAACAGAAGAAAACAGAGAGAGATCCAATCTCAGAGCGTCTCCTGCCCCTCCGTCGCCATGGAATCCATGGACCAGAGGGGAAACCCTTCTCCCAACTAGGGGGAAGGTCAAGGAAGAAGAAGAAGGAGGGGGGCTCTCTCCCCCTCTCTCCCGATGGCGCCGGAACGCCGCCGGGACCATCATCGTGACGGCGATCTACACCAACAACTTCGCCGCCGTCATCACCAACTCTCTCCCCCTCTATGCAGCGGTGTAACACCTCTTCTCCCCGATGTAATCTCTACTTAAACATGGTTCTCAAAGCTATAAATTATTTTCCAATGATGTACGGCTATCCTATGATGTTTAAGTAGATCTGTTTTGTCCTATGGGTTCATTGATGATAGTGATTGGTTTGAGTTGCATGTTTTATTATTGGTGTTGTCCTATGGTGCTCTCCGTGTCACGGAAGCATGAGGGATCCCTGCTATAGGGTTTGCAATATGTTCATGGTTTGCTTATCGTCTGTTTGGCGTGAGTGATAGAAACACAAACACGGATAAGTGGGTTATGGCGTATGGGAATAAAGAGGACTTGATACTTTAATGCTATGGTTGGGTTTTACCTTAATGATCTTTAGTAGTTACGGATGTTTGCTAGAGTTCCAATCATAAGTGCATATGATCCAAGAAGAGAAAGTATGTTAGCTTATGCCTCTCCCTCATATAAAATTGCAATAACGATTACCGGTCTAGTTATCGATTGCCTAGGGACAAATAACTTTCTTGTGACAAAAAGCTCTCTACTAAAACTAACTTAGTTGTTTCTTTATCTAAACAGCCCTTAGTTTTTATTTACGTGCTCTTTATTATCTTGCAAACCTATCATATCACACCTACAAAGTACTTCTAGTTTCATACTTGTTCTAGGTAAAGCGAACGTTAAGTGCGCATAGAGTTGTATCGGTGGTCGATAGAACTTGAAGGGAATACAAATCCTACCTTTAGCTCCTCGTTGGGTTCGACACTCTTATTTATCGATAAAGGCTATGACTGATCCCCTATACTTGTGGGTTATCACTAGTCTTTTTAGGTGTTTCAAAGTGTTCAGTTTCAATAATTTCATCAGTTTCAGAAGTATCATCATCTTCAGCATAATCAATAGTTCTAACTCTAGCAAGATGTTCATCAAGTAATTCGCCCAGTGGCACAGTTTTATCAAGTTGAGTAGTAGCATCATAAGCATCATTCATAGTAGAAGTAGCATTATCAATAACATGCGACATATCAGAATCAATAGTAGGTGTAGGTGTCGCAAGCTTACTCAAAACAGAAGGTGAATCAAGTGCAGAGCAAGATGGCAGTTCCTTACCTCCGCTCATAGTAGAGGTAAAAATCTTGGTTCTAGTATCTTTCAAATTCCTCATAGTGATCAACAAATATAAATCCCAAGTGACTCAGAGAATAGAGCTATGCTCCCCGGCAACGGCGCCAGAAAAAGGTCTTGATAACCCACAAGTATAGGGGATCGCAACAGTTTTCGAGGGTAGAGTATTCAACCCAAATTTATTGATTCGACACATGGGGAGCCAAAGAATATTCTCAAGTATTAGCAGCTGAGTTGTTAATTCAACCACACCTAAAAGACTTAATATCTGCAGCAAAGTATTTAGTAGCAAAGTAGTATGGAAGTAACGGTAACGGTGGCAAAAGTAACAGTAGCAGTTTTGTAGCAATTGTAACAGTGGCAACGGCAAAGTAACGTAACAAAGATCATTATGTGAAAAGCTCGTAGGCAATGGATCAATGATGGATAATTATGTCAGATGGCATTCATCATGCAATAGTTATAGCCTAGGGTAACATAGAACTAGCTCCAATTCATCAATATAATGTAGGCATGTATTCCGAATATAGTCATACATGCTTATGGAAAAGAACTTGCATGACATCTTTTGTCCTACCCTCCCGTCGCAGCGGGGTCCTAATGGAAACTAAGGGATATTAATGCATTCTTTTAATAGAGAACCAGACCAAAGCATTAGAACTTAGTGAATACATGAACTCCTCAAACTACGGTAATCACCGGAAAGAATCCCAATTATTGTCACCTTGGGGTATGCGGATCATAACACGTAATAGGTGTCTACAACTTGCAAGATAGGATCAAGAACACAAATATATTCATGAAAACATAATAGGTTTAGATCTGAAATCATGGCACTCGGGCACTAGTGACAAGCATTAAGCATAGCAAAGTCATAGCAACATCAATCTCAGAACATAGTGGATACTAGGGATCAAACCCTAACAAAACTAACTCGATTACATGATAAATCTCATCCAACCCATCACCGTCCAGCAAGCCTACGATGGAATTACTCATGCACGGCGGTGAGCATCATGAAATTGGTGATGGAGGAAGGTTGGTGATGATGATGGCAACGAATTCCCCTCTCTGGAGCCCCGAACGGACTCCAGGTCTGCCCTCCCGATGAAGAACAGGAGGTGACGGCGCCTCCGTATCATAAAACGCGATGAATCCTTCTCTCTGATTTTTTTCTCCCCGAAAGTGAATATATAGAGTTGGAGTTGAGTTCGGTGGAGGTCCAGGGGACCCACAAGGCAGGGGGCGCGCCCTCCACCCATGTGGACAGCTGGTGGGTCCCCTCTGGTTGATTCTTTCGCCAATATTTTTTATTTATTCCAAAAATATTCTCTGTAAAGTTTCAGGTCATTCCGAGAACTTTTATTTCTGCACAAAATAACACCAAGGCAATTCTGCTAAAAACAGCGTCAGTCTGGGTTAGTTCCATTCAAATCATGCAAATTAGAGTCCAAAACAAGGGCAAAGGAGTTTGGAAAAGTAGATACGACGGAGACGTATCAATCATAACACGTAATAGGTGAATATGACTTGCAAGATCGGATCTAGAACATAGATATAATGGTGATAACATAAATGGTTCAAATCTGAAATCATAGCACCCGGGCCCAAAGTGACAAGCATTAAGCATGGCAAAGTCATAACAACCACTAGTAGAAAACAGGGCTTCGGTCCAGGCCTGAAAATGGCATTAATCCCGGTTCCCTACGAACCAGGACCAATGGGTGCATCAGTCTCGGTTCATGAGGCTAGGGCGCTGCCGGGCCTCGGGGGCATTCGTCCCGGTTCGTCTGACCCCTTTGGTCCCGGTTCTAGACACGAACGGGGACCAATGGGCCGCAACACCTTTAGTCCCGGTTGGTGGCTGAAACCGGGACTAAAGGTCAGTCTTTAGTCCCGGTTCTAGCCACCAACTGGGACTGAAGAGATGCCAATATATACCCTTGCCCCTGCCCGCTCATGCCTATGTTTTTTGGCCGTGTGGGTGGTGTGCATGCGCTGCTCTCTTCTCACTTCTATGCATGCACAAGAGGTGTTCGATGAAATGCCCGAGCCACACTTAAGCTTTCTCCTCTCCAAGCTCGACCTCCAAGCTCCATTTTCCTCAAGATTTGTCTAGGTTTGGTGATCCATCCCATCTTGTCCCCGTCCTCACCGTCGTTGATTGCCCGCGCCGATCTCGTCGCCGGCACCACCGTGGTGAGCCTCTTGTTCTTATCATCTTTCTAAAAGAAAAAAAATTACTTGTATGATTTAGATAGATACTTCTATCATTTTCTTACTTTTATTATTGTTTGTTATTATATAGTGCCATGGTTTTGGTATCTGCCCCCATCAGCCCTCGTCCTGTCTATGATTCGGATGTGGTATATTATCTTTTATAACTATTTGTTTCATTTAGTGTTTATGACAATTATACCGACCAACGTGACATAGATGTTTTTATCTAGGAGGTATGTGAACCAAAAATTCCAACCAACCCTCTTGTCAAGAGGTTAAATTTAGTTGAACAAGAAAATGAGTATTTGAAAGAAAAATTGAAAAGAATTGAGGAGAAGATGGAATTGGAGTTGCATGTTGCGGATGTCGTCGATGATCACAAGATCAAGATGGATGCAATGCGCTTGAAGATTAGAAAGATTATAAAATATGCCATTCATACTGACGCTTGGTATCATTATGCCGTTGGATCAATTGTTACCTTATTTGCGATTATGATCGCATTTTTTGTTGCATCAAAATGTTTTACATAGTTCCAATGTATGGTTTAATTAGATGCTCTAGAGAGCTGTATGTTGTTCAATGAGAACTATGTATAAACTTTATGTGTTTATTTTTTCAGTAATAACATTTGATCACTACTGTACTTTGGTTTTAATGTGATGATGAACTTACATTAATTTGGTCACTTCTCTATTCATGATGTTCTGTAATGGTTTTTATACACTTAATTATATAATGCACACAGATGAACCGGCAATGGATGTACGGTGACCGACGCACCTCCGACTACATTGAGGGCCTGCATAATTTTCTCGAAGTGGCTGAGGCAAACAAGCAGAATGGTTTTATGTATTATCCATGCCATATCTGTGGGAATACGAAGGATTACTCTGACTCAAAAACCCTTCACATCCACCTGCTTGAGAAGGGTTTCATGCCACACTATAATGTTTGGACCAAGCACGGAGAAAGAGGGGTTATGATGGAAGACAACGAAGAAGAAGAGGATGATGACAACTATCCGCCCCCTGAATACGGTGATACTGCAACGGGGGAAGCTGAAGATCAAGAGGAACCAGACGATGTGCCCGATGATGATCTTCGCCGGGTCATTGTTGATGCAAAGAGACAATGCCAAAGTGAAAGGGAGAAGTTGAAGTTCTATCGCATGTTAGAGGATCACAAAAAAGGGTTGTACCCAAATTGTGAAGATGACAACACAAAGCTCGGTACCACACTGGAATTGCTGCAATGGAAGGTAGACAATGGTGTATCTGACAACGGATTTGGGAAACTACTGAAAATAATGAAGAAGATGCTTCCAAAGGATAACGAATTGCTCGACAGTACGTACGAAGCAATGAAGGTTCTATGCCCTTTAGGATTGAAGGGGCAGAAGATACATGCATGCCCTAATGACTACATCCTCTACCGCGGTGAGTACGAGGATTTGAACGCATGCCCGGTATGCGGTGCATTGCGGTATAAGATCAGACGAGATGACCCTGGTGATGTTGAGGATGAGCCCCCAGGATGAAGGTTCCTGCCAAGGTGATGTGGTATGCTCCTATAATACCACAATTGAAATGTCTGTTCAGAAATAGAGAGCATGCCAAGTTGATGCGATATCACAAAGTAGACCGTAAGAAAGACGGGAAGTTGAGAGCACCCGCTGACGGGTCGCAGTGGAGAAAAATCGAGAGAAGGTGGGGGGACTTTGCAGGTGATGCAAGGAACATATGGTTTGGTTTTGGCGCAGATGGTGTTAATCCTTTTGGGGAGCAGAGCAGCAATCATAGCACCTGGCCCGTGACTCTATGTATCTATAACCTTCCTCCTTGGTTGTGCATGAAGAGGAAGTTCATTATGATGCCAGTGCTCATCCAAGGCCCTAAGCAACCCGGAAACGACATTGATGTGTACCGAAGGCCATTAGTTGAAGAACTTTTACAGCTGTGGAATGGAAAAGGTGTACGTGTGTGGGATGAGCACAACCAGCAGGAATTTGACCTACATGCATTGCTGTTTGCAACCATCAATGATTGGCCTGCTCTTAGTAACCTTTCAGGACAGACAAACAAGGGATACCACACATGCACGCACTGTTTAGATGACACCGAAAGTATTTATTCCGTTGATGTATGTATGGATGTTGTATGTATGTATATGCAGATGTATGGATGATCCATGGATGTATGCATTGATGTATGATTTTTTTTGTTCATAGAATTTTTTTTTGTCCATTGATGTACGCTTTTTTTGTTCATAGAAAGTTTTTTGTTCATAGAAAGTTTTTATATATGATCCATGGATATATGAGCAACGATGATCCATGGATGTATGCATTGATATATGAGCAATGATGTTCATAGAAAGTTTTTTGCTAAAAGTCATATTAAGTTTGAATATATGAGCAATGATGTATATGGATGATCTTACTAAGTTTTACTTTGCCTAAATTGGGGAGAGGCAACTTTACTAAATGGAAGAGAGGGAGTAACAACTCATATATTCAAAATTGGAGGCCACCCAAACCCTAGAAGAAAGAGCGTTGCCGATCACCTACCCCTACCGCCCCTACCCGTTTGTCGAAGGTGGCGGGTGGGGGTAGTTATGTATAATACTATTGTTATGTATAATACTATTGACGTCTAATGTCAAGTTAACAAATTCTGTTGCATTAATAGATAACCCTGATACCTTCGACATGAGGGGGGTCGTTAAAACATAACCCCGATAACTTCGACATGAGGGGGGACATCGGATAGGCATGAGAGAGGCGGTCCGCAAAGTATCCTCTCTCGAAACATATATAGGATGACTCATCAGACATGAGGGGGAGGAGTCCTCAATGATGTTTGCCACTAATCCATTGCTCATATGCATATGGTTCCTTGTTGTGATATTAAGTCCATGTTTGCCACTAATCCATCTCTCATGTTTGTATATTGCCATGTTGTAATATTTGCAGAAACTATGGACAGAGACTTAGAACAAGAAGAGTTGTTGGGGGATATAATCTGTGATGGAGGTGACCCTTGTGGTTTCTCAATGTCACCGATGGTCAGGAAGGAGAGGATGACGGCTCCGGTGATCCAACAATGGAGGAGGAAGGAGATCATGATGGCTCCGGTGATCGAATGGCGGAGGAAGGAAATCAAGATCACGGCTCCGGTGACCGAACGAAGGAGGGAGCTTTAACTGTTGCAAAGTCTGGCAGGGTATATATATATATATATTAATTAAGCATGTGTTGACTTGATGCATTAATTATTTTGTATGTACATATATTAATGCTTCTTTCTTCTTTTAGCCCTCCGGATCGAGCCAAACTTCCATAAGGAGACGAGGCCCTAAGAAAAGGTTGCGCACTGATGAAAGGTTCACGATCATAGAAGTCGCGAAAGATGGCCAGCCGATTGCTCCCAAGTGGACCAAGGACGCATTTGTACATTAGTGCGGAGTTGTTGTTAGGAACAGCGTCCCGATCAGCATCCAACAATGGAATAAGAAGGACCCTGAAGTAGCTTATGTCCATGATAGACTGAAAGATGATCTTTGGACCTTGCTGATGACAAATTTCAGCCTACCGCGAGAGGAGGATCCGAATGACCCAGTTATAGAGCGAAAGGTGAAGGCATTTGCTCTTAAGAAGATGGCACAACTATTCAACAACTGGAAGAAAGAGTTGAACACAAAGTTTGTCAAGAAAAAGGAGACTCCAGAATTCATCGGTCGACATGAGAAGATAAGAGATCACTGGCCCGCATTTGTGGCCTACAAGAAATCGGAGAAGGGTAAGCAAAGGTTACTGATAAACAAGCAAAATGCTGCAAAGAAGAAGTATCATCATCACACGGGGTCAGGTGGCTACTACAAAGCTCGGCTATTGTGCGACAAAGCTGAGCAAGACCTGCTTGCTAAAGGGGTCCAACCAGCGACATTGCACTGGCCAGATCGGTCAAGGACTTGGTTCTTCGGGGTTGGGGTAACTTTGGACCCAAAAACAGGGAAGTGTGTTTGGATAAATGAGCAACTTGCAATACCCATCTGGAAGCTTTAGAAAGCAATCAAGGCAGCGCAGGAAGGGACGTTCATTCCCGACAAAGAGAAGGACGAGCTGACAGAGGCCCTCGGGAATCCTGAACACCCTGGACGAACACGAGGCACATCAGGCTCCGTTCCGTGGGTGCATGGGTTTCCCGACAGTGGTGGTTATAGAAGCCGAGAGAGGAACTTGAGAGCCAGCGAGCTACCAACCAACCATCTCAGCGGCACGAAGATCCTTCCTTCGATGCTACCCCAGAAGCTACCCCACCATCTCAGTGGAGAAGCAGCGTGGCTTCCACGGAGCTCGTTCAGCCTGATTTCACGGTTCCTCGCTACCCCGTGGATAGTATCACGGAGGCTGAACATTGTGTGATAATGACGAAATGCTAGAACCTGACCTTGAAGGCGATGTTCGGCTCTGTTGTACATCCTCGAGCTGAGGGAACTTTCCATTGCCGTCCGATTCCACATGGCTATGCTATTGTGACGGTGGATCAAATAATGGATGGATTTGAGGGGCTGGAGCTTGACTTCCCTACAGGTGAAGGGGAGATTCATCTAGAAAATGATTTAAGGAGTACCTGTCTATGGAGAAAGGAGTACATCAAGCTTCCAAACTGGACGCCTCAGCATACTCAGCCGGATGAGGCCCCTCAGCAGAGTCCTCTTTCGCCTCAGCTGTCTCTGGTGCGTCAGCGGACTCCGCCTCCTCCGTCTCCTCCGGCGCGTCAGCAGACTCCGCCTCCTCCTCCACCTCCTCTGGCACGTCAGCGGACTCCGCCTCCTCCTCCACCTCCTCTGGCGCGTCAGCAGACTCCGCCTCCTCCTCCACCTCCTCTGGCACGTCAGCGGACTCTGCCGCCTCAGCAACGGCAGAAGAGAGACGTCGCCACTCCGGAGACTAGCAGTATACGAGGCGGGAAGAAATTCAAATTTGGGCCAAGCCTCAAGCCTCTTCCAAAGTTACCATATGACATGACTAACAAGGAAACCAATGAAATCGTGGAAGCCGAAGTGCAGGCCCATTTTGAATGGAAACGTCCACCTCCGAAGGAAACGGTAGATCCGGTGAAACTGAAGCGCACTCTGGATGCCCTTAAGCGACCACCACCATCTCCGTCGCAATCCAACTATGACTGTTGTATTAAAAAGACATATGATGAAGCGCGGCGGTCGGGAAGTACTTCCAGTGCTACAAGAGAAGCAAAATGAAGAAGTGGGAAAACAATTCCCCAGCTCGGCGAATAGGAGAAGCAATCGTGCCCCCCGCTCAAGGTGTCTAGCGATATCGCTAATCATCCGGGGCTACTACCCGGTACCACTCTTGGTGATTACGTGGGCGATGATGTACAGTTTGAAATGGCTAAGGTAGTAGAGATCTTTAGATACGAGCACGGGAAGCCTCTCGTCAAACCTGATCATCCTCATCTAACAACTATGATGTGAAGATTGCATGAGTGGTACATGGAAAGCTGCAGGAAGAATGGGTTCGATAGTTTGATGGTGAGAATTAAAGATGAGCACGACCTCATTGGAGTTGACCTGATGCCTGTTGAATTTGTGGAGTTATTTCACTTATTCAATCAAGAGGCCCTCGACAAACAACTCATGACTTGCTACTATCTGTAAGTGTTACTTCTGTAATTAAGTCTCTAGCTCAGCTCGTTCATTGCATGTATATATAATTATCCTCACTATATTATGCAGATTGAAGATCATCGAATGCAAAAAAGGACAAATCTATGACATTGGGTTCATTAGCCCAAATACCGTAAATGAATGGACGGTACAAAACAGAGTTGAAGATACTGAGCAAAACTTGCTAAAATCATTCCATCGACATCAAAACAAAGGGAAAATACTCTTTCCTTACAACTTCAAGTGAGTGTTACTGTCTTGTGCATATTCGATTTCGCTTACTCGAGGTTAAGTAATGTAATTGATGAGTTATGCATGCGCAGGTTCCACTTTATTCTGCTACCCATTAAGCTTGACGGGGGAGTAGTAACTGTATTAGACTCGAGATGTAAAGATCCCAAGGATTATGCGGACATGACTGCAATGCTCCAGAAGTAAGTTCAATCATTATCGCACCATATCGGCAACTTTCGTTCATTTCCTGATATCAAGTAATCATTTTCTTTGCCTGACAGGGTTTGGAAAAAGTTCACCGGAATGGTTCCGGGTCTAGAGAAAAAGGAGCTGTGATTTACACACCCCAAAGTAAGTAGTACTAGCTAGTTCTGCGCATCTCTCATTGATTCTAGTTTCATCAATACCATTTATCATGCTTGATTATCAGTTTGATTGAACTCTATTCTTGTAAAGTGCTTCTGGCAGGAAGGCGGGAATAATTTATGTGGATACTATGTTTGCGAGTTCATGCGCAGCTCTACCTCTGAGCGGGGCTACTCTGACAAACAATTTCAAGTACGTAAACAATATTCACAATTTTATTTTATTACCATCAATTGTGTTGAGTTTCATTCATATATATGTATTGACCCCCTTCTTTAAATTAGATGTGGCAGATGCGGAATGAACTCCTACCACATGATCGCATACGAGCAATTCAAGAGGAATTGGCGGGATTCTTTCTTGACCACGTAATAAATGAGAAGGGAGAATACCATACGAACGTTCAATGGGAGTTTGGCGCTTGATGATGCCATGGATGTTATATGGTACATATGTAGTAGCATCGGATAGATATACGAAAACTTGTTGTTCGACCAAGCACAGAGAAAGAGAGGTCACTTCTCTCTATATATGTTCATGACGATCTTGTGTAATTAATGGTTTCCTTCATTTGCTTACTAGCTACCGTCGAGTTCTCTCTATATGTATAGTAGCTAGCGTCAACCAAGCACGGAGAAAGAGAGGTCACTTCTCTCTATTAGCTATCTAACACAATATGAAACCCCTAAATTAACCCTCCAAAACCCCTAAACCCCCCTTTCAAAAAAAACAAAAACCACAGCGCCTGCGAGCTGCTGACGCGTGGCTGCCTTTTGGTCCCTGTTGGTGTTACCAGCCGGGACTAAAGGTCATCCTCCCTGGGCACCCCACAGCGGCCATGTGGAGCCCCTTTGGTCCCGATTCATAAGCCAACCGGGACTAAAGTCTTTGGGCATTAGTCATGTTTGTTTTGTCCCGGTTCCAGAACCGGGACTAAAGGCCCTATGGAACCGGGACTAGTACCCTGTTTTCTACTAGTGAACATCAATCTCAGAACATAATTGATACTAGGGATCAAGCCCTAACAAAACTAACTCGATTACATGATGAATCTCATCCAACTCCTCACCGACCAGCGAGCCTACGAAGGAATTACTCACTCCCGGTGGGGAGCATCATGGAATTGGCAATGGAGAAGGGTTGGTGATGATGAAGATTGAAGATTCCCCTCTCTGGAGCCCCGAACGGGCTCCATATCTCGCCTCCCGATGAAGAACAGGAGGCAGCAGCGGCTCCGTCTCGTGAAACACGATAATTCTTTCTCCCTGATTTTTTTATCCAAAAATAGAATTTTATAGCGTCGGAGATAGAGTCAGCGGGGCCACCAGGTGGGCACAACCCACCTGGGCGCGCCTGGAGGGGGGCGTGCCCTGGTGGGTTGTGCTCACCCAGGGGCCCCCCCTCCGGTGTTTCTTGGCTCCAGTATTTTTTTTATTCCATAAAAATTCTCCAAAAAGTTTTGTTCCATTCCGAGAATTTTATTTCTGCACAAAAACAACACCATGGTAGTTCTGATGAAAACAGCGTTAGTCCGGGTTAGTTTCATTCAAATCATGCAAATTAGAGTCCAAAACAAGAGCAAAAGCATTAGGAAAAGTAGATACGCCGGAGACGTATCAACTCCCCCAAGCTTAAACCTTTGCTTGTCCTCAAGCAATTCAGTTGATAAACTGAAAGTGAAAAAGAAAAACTTTTACGAAGTCTTTTGTTCTTGTTTACATAAATAAGCTTAAGTAGCACCCAGGTTTTCAGCAAAGATTATAACTAACCATGTCAACAATAAATCTTAGAAATTATATTAACTCATATCAATGGCATAAGCAACTAGCGAGCAATAAAAAAATATCTCAAATGATAACACTTTGTCAAAACAATCGTGATATAATATGACAACAGTGGTATCTCGCTAGCCCTTCCTGAGACCGCAAAACATAAATGCAGAGCACCTCCAAAGTTCAAGCAGCGACTAAACATCATAATTCATGGTAGAAAAGATCCAGTCATGATGCATCCAACATTAGCTATACACAATGCATGAGGATGACAATAGTGCTCTCAGATCTGGCGCTTATTTGACAAAGGTGATGACACAACATAAAATTAAATAGATAGTCCCTTCACAGAGGGAAGCAATGATTTGCAGCGGTGCCAGAGCTCATATTTTTAAAACAGAGATAAATAAAATTTTGAGAAATGCACCCTTCCTATTTACTTCGCGACCATTAGTTATCGATATCTTCCATGCTAAACACATTAGTGGCGGTTCCCAAGTGATAAAAGTAAAGGTTTACCCCCCCTCCACCAACAAACACATTCGACGGCTAGCCGAATCCATGGGTACCGTTCATACCAACATCATTCCTAAGGGAGTTTTGTTTAATTATTTGCAATTTGAATTTGGGACTGGGAATCCCTATTACCGCACCTCTCGTGCAAGGACGAGTGGATAAACACTCATCATGAGAATAACCCGCTTAGCATGGAAGATACCGACTACCTCCTGTCACTCTATGAACAATCCAGGCACACAAAAATGGATATTTATTTGAAGTTTCTAGAGGTGGCACATGCAAATTTACTTAGAATGGCAGGGTAATACTGCATATAGGTAGATATATGGTGGACTCATCTGGAATAACTTGGGTTTTAGCATTTTGATGCACAAGCAGTTTTCCCACTTAGTACAGGCGATGGCTAGCAAATAGGTTGAGAAGCGGCCAGCTAGAGAGCGAAAACGGTCATGAACATGCATTATGCATAAGTAAAATTGGATACTAGCATGAGTAGGATATGAACACCATGAACAAAAATATCATAGAGGCTATGTTGGTTTTGATTCAACTACATGCATGAACATGTCCCAAGTCAAGCCACTTGAAACCTTCAGAGGAGGATACCATATCATCATACCACATCACAATCATTTTAATGCATGTTGACACCCAAGATAAATCATTATACACTCCTAGCTACTTAAGCATGGCATGCGAAACTATAATCTATAATTGTCATTGCAAACATGTTTGATCATAATAGGCTGAATCATGGATACTAGGTTAAACATATTTACAAAAACAGAACAAGTTGAGTTCATACCCATTCCTCTCTACCATAGCCAGTTCATCAAATATCGTCATTATTGCCTTTCACTTGCACGACCGAATGATATGAGAATAATAATAGTGCAAGAGCGCCATGGACTAAGTTGGAATCTGCAAACATTTTATTCAAAAGGAGAAGACAAGGTAATGTGGGCTCTTTATTAGATCAATATCAATGCGTATGAGAGTAACTCAACAATTTCATCGTGGTCTTCTCCTCGGTACAACTCAAATAAAGAGAAGAAAATTTCAGAGAAACACACTGAAATATTTTTGGAGTTTTTAGTTTTGCTTGAAGAAAGCAAATTAAACAGAAAAACAAAAATGAGAAAAACTATTTACACGGGAGAGCTCCCAACAAGCAAAAGAAGAACAAGGAAATATTTTTGGGTTTTCTTTTAATATTACAACTAAATTAGGCTAGAAAGAAAAACCTAAAAGAAGCGAGAAATATTTTTGGGTTTTCTCAAAGTTTTTCAAACACACAAGAAGAAAGCAAGAAAATAAGTCTAGCATGGATAATACAATGAAAAAGTGTGAACACCGACAACTGGAATAAAATGTGTGAACATGAATATAATGTCGGTGGAAATACGTACTCCCCCAAGCTTAGTCTTTTGGCCTAGCTTGGGAATCACCACTCGTAGTATCCCTCCGGTCCCACGTTGAAGTGATGTTGAGCAGGCACCTGAGCGTCCCACTCCTGAGGCTCCTCCTCTGCCTCTGCTTGGGCGTTCCGGTAGGTGATAATGTCATCTGGCATGATCCTATATCCGCCCCTAGCAATAGAATCAAACAAAGCAGGCGCAGGCAGCGGAATAATATCACGGGAATTCACACTGAAAACCAGGTTGTAAGGAATATTATGAATAGAGTTATCAATATCAGAAAACTGATGATCCACCATCGCCTGGTGATCTAAATAAACCTTGGGTAAACGATAATCATGTTTGCGGATCTGAACATTAAAGTGACTCGCTAAACGAGTAGCATAAATACCGCCATGGATTTTGCCCTTGGATCTGTTAAGGTGCAGGCAACGTGCAATAATAGCCCCTAGGCTAAAGGTGTTATCGCTGTATAGTGCACGACTTAAGACAGCAAAATCGGGGCACTAAGTGCACCTACCTTCTCTCTAGCAAGTAAACACTTCGCAATAAATAGAACAAAATAATGCACAGAAGGAAACTGCAAGCCAGTGGCAGTGAAAGTCGATACACCTCTCTCATCTCCTACTAACAGAGTGCGATAGAAATCCTCAAACTCTGCAGGTTTAGGCTCTCTTATTTCCCCATTAAAAGGGATCAAGCATATATCACAAAAATCAGTAAGTGGTATCTGACAGGTTTCAGCATATAAATTAAACTGCACCTCAGGGGGGTTATTCCTACTCAGGAAATGAAAATTTTGCACAAAGGATTTTGTAAAGATATGCTATTGTTCACACTCAGCTGCGACGAAGTCGGTGAGAACAGCATTAGCAGCAAATTGTGCGAACTCTTGACGGATTCCAGCTCCATCCATGAAGGGATTATGCGGCCATTCGCACGGCTGCACTTCCACCCTTCTACGAGTTTGGAGGTCATTGTCCGATGACTCCCTTGGAACTTTTCTTGGAGGCAAACTTCATAAAGAAACTCATCTTATTCTTATAAATAAAATTCTGAAATTTTTAGTCCACGAAATTTTTGTCAACGAAACTTCACAAGATTGGTAGCAACTACTCATAAGGAGGCATAGAGGCTATATTGAGCATTCAAACTACTTAGAACTCTAAGAATTCAACATGAAAGCTCATCTATAGCAGCACCAAGAGTAGCTAATTATTCAAAATATAATCCACTAAAACAAAAACTAATTGGAGCAATGGAGGGGTCACATACCAAGTAGCAATCCCCCAAAATAGTTTCGGAAACGGAGCATCAAGCAAAGAGATCAAAATCTGCGGGTTTGAGAGCAAGAACACGAGAGAGAAAGAAAGCAATGGTGATTTTTTTCTGGAGGTTGGTGACGTCATGGGCTAAAGAGATAAGTGAGGGGGCCCACATGGGGGCCACAACCCACCAGGGTGCGCCTGGGACTGCTGGCGCGCCCAGGTGGGTTGTGCCCACCTGGTGCACCCCCCTCTGATGTTATTTGTAATAAAAAATTAGAAATATTCAGAAAAAAATCATATTAAATTTTCAGGGCATTCTGAGAACTTTTATTTTTGGGTCATTTTTTTATTGCACGGGAAATTCAGAAAACAGACAAAACATGGCATTTGATTTTATTTAACTAAAAAAATAGAAAACAAAAGTTGGGAGCAGAAGGTTGTGCCTACTAAATTAATCAACTTCATACCTCTCAAAAATGATCCATTAATAAGGTTGATCAAGTCTTATTAACAACCACCTTCGATTAGCATGAAATCGAAGAACTTTCGTAAAACACTAAGTTACCTCAATGGGGATATGCATGTCCCCAACAATAAGCATTTCATATTTCTTTTTGGCAGTAGGTAGAGGTAGTTGAAAACTTCCAACAGTGAGTGTCGTAGATTTTTCAATAACATTAATACCATTCACTTGGAATTGTTTCTTCGGAAAGTGCACCGTATATTCATTACTATTGATATGAAAAGTTACCTTGTTTTAATTGCAATCAATAACAGCCCCTGCAGTATTCAAAAAGGGTCTACCAAGGATAATCGACATATTGTCGTCCTCGGGCATCTCAAGTATAACAAAGTCAGTTAAGATAGTAACATTTGCAACAACAACGGGCACATCCTCACAAATACCGATAGGTATGGCAATTGATTTGTCAGCCATTTGCAAAGATATTTTAGTAGGAGTGAGTTTATTCAAGTCAAGTCTTTTATACAATGAGAAAGGCATAACACTAACACCAGCTCCTAGATCACACAAAGTAGTTCTGACATAATTTCTTTTGATGGAGCAAGGTATAGTTGGTATTCCCGGATCTCCAAGTTTTTTAGGTACCCCATCCTTAAAAGAATAATTAGATAGGAATGTGGAGATTTCAGCTTCCGGTATTTTTCTCTTATTAGTGGTGATATCTTTCATATATTTTGCATAAGGGGCCATCTTTCATATATCAGTCAAGCGAGTGCGCAAAAAGACTGGCCTAAGCATTTCAGCAAAGCGTTCAAATTCTTCATCATCCTTTTTCTTAGTTGATTTAGGTGGAAAGGGCATGGGTTTTTGAACCCATGGTTCTCTTTCTCTTCCATGTTTTCTAGCAACAAAGTATCTTTTATCATATCTTTTATTTTTAGATTTTGGGTTTTCAAGATCAACCACTGGTTCTATCTCAACATCACTATCTGGTTGTTTATCATTGTCAGGTTGAGTATCTTCATGAACATCATCATTATATTTTTCATTATCACTAGGTGAATGTTCATTACCAGATTGAGTTTCAGCATCAGAAATAGAAACATCATTATTATCAGGAGGTTTCTCCATCTCAGGTTCACTAGAAGCATGCAAAGTCCTACCATTTTTCTTTTTCTTCTTCTTTCTAGAAGGACTAAGTGCATCAGTGTTAATTCTTTGAGTGTCTTGTTCAATTCGTTTAGGGTGACCCTCAGGATAAAGTGGTTCCTGAGTCATTCTACCTCCCCTAGCTACTACTCTAATAGCATGATCATTCATAATATTATTCATTTCATCAAGCAACTCTCTTTGAGATTTAGCAACTTGTTCTAGTTGAGTTTGAACCATAGAGGCATGTTTTTCCAGACCTCTAACATCATTAGAGATTCTAAATAACAAGTCACTCAAACGAGTAATCATATCAGAATTATATTTCAATTGTTTCATAACATTTTCATTGAAGTGAACTTGCTTCCTAATGTAATTATCAAACTCATAAAGGCATTGGCTAGGATGCATATTATAAGGATTGTCCCTTTCATCAAATTTCATTAAAGAGTTTACCTCTACCACCTTGGGTGGTGGTGTATCAAGTCCATGTATTTCTTCAATAGGAGGTAGATTTTTAATATCCTCTGCTTTAATACCTTTTTCCTTCATACGTTTCTTTGCCTCTTGCATATCTTTAGGACTTAGATATAAGATACCCCTCTTCTTCGGAATGGGCTTATGCGGTGGTTCAGGAAGAGTCCAATCATCATAATTTTATAATATATTATTCAATAATTCCTCAGCTTGTTTAACAGATCGTTCCCTGAAAACACAACCAGCACAACTATCTAGGAAGTCCCTAGAAGCATTGGTTAGTCCATTATAAAAGATATCAAGTATTTCATTTTTGTTAAGAGGATGATCAGTCAAAGCATTAAGCAATTGGAGAAGCCTCCCCCAAGGTTGTGGGAGACTCTCTTCTTCAATTTGCACAAAGTTAAATATTTCCTATAAGGCAGCTTGTTTCTTATGAGCAGGAAAATATTTTTTCGAGAAGTAATAAATCATATCCTGGGGACTACGCACACAACCAGGAGCAAGAGTATTGTACCATATCTTAGCATCACCCTTTAATGAGAACAGAAATAATTTGAGAATATAATAAAAGCGAATCTTCTCATCAAGAGCAAATAGGGTGGCTATATCATTTAATTTAGTAAGGTGTGCCACAACAGTTTAAGTCTCATAGCCATGGAAAGGAACAGATTCAACAAAAGTAATTAACTCTGGGTCTATAGAGAATACATAAGCCTTATCATCAACAAAGATAGGTGAAGTAGCAAACTTGGGATCACATTTCATTCTAGCATTCAAAGATTTCTCTTTCAGTTTGCATAATAATTTCTTAAGATCATCTCTATCATTGCAGGAAAAACAATCTCTAGTTGTCTCCTCATCCATAACATAACCTTCAGGTATCTTAGGCAATTCATATCTAGGAGAGCTTGGTCTAATAGGTGTTTCAAGATTTTCAGTTTCAAGTACTTCATCAGTTTTAGCATTCTCAATATCTTTAGCTCTAGCAATTTGTTCATCAAGAAATTCTCCTAGTGGCATATTATCATCAAGCAATGTACTAGCATCATCATGAGTAGCATTCATAGCAGAAGTAGCATCATCAATTACGAGCGACATATCAGAATTAATAGCATGTGGCGGTGTTGCAAGTCTACTCAAAATAGAAGGTGAATCAAGTGCAGAGTGTGATGCCAGTTCCTTACCTCCCCTCATCTTAGAGGGGAAAATCTTAGTCTTGGTATCCTTCAGATTCTTCATAGTGATAAATTGATAATAATCCCAAGTGACTCATCAAAAATAGCTATGCTCCCCGGCAACGGCGCCAGAAAAAGGTCTTGATAACCCACAAGTATAGGAGATCGCAACAGTTTTCGAGGGTAGAGTATTCAACCCCAATTTATAGATTCGACACAAGGGGAGTGATGTCTACTACGCAACCTTCTTCTTGTAGACTCGTGTTGGGCCTCCAAGCGCAGAGTTTTGTAGGACAGTAGCAAATTTCCCTCAAGTGGACATCCTAAGGTTTATCAATCCGTGGGAGGTGTAGGATGAAGATGGTCTCTCTCAAACAACCCTGCAACCAAATAACAAAGAGTCTCTTGTGTCCCCAACACACCCAATACAATGGTAAATTGTATAGGTGCACTAGCTCGGCAAAGAGATGGTGATACAAGTGTAATATGGATGGTAGATATAGGTTTTTGTAATCTGAAAATATAAAAACAGCAAGGTTACTAGTAACAAAAGTGAGCAAAAATGGTATTGCAATGATTGGAAACAAGGCCTAGGGTTCATACTTTCACTAGTGCAAGTTCTCTCAACAATTATAACATAATTGGATTACATAACAATCCCTCAATGTGCAACAAAGAATCACTCCAAAGTTTCTATCAGAGAACGTAGGACGAAAACGTGCATCAACCCCTATGCATAGATTACCCCAATGTCACCTCGGGAATCCGCTAGTTGAGTGCCAAAACATACATCAAGTGAATCAATAGAACAACCCATTGTCACCACAGATATCCCATCGCAAGACATACATCAAGTGTTCTCAAATCCAATACTCAATCCAACATAACGAAACCTCAAAAAGCAAGACTCAATTCATCATAAGAAGGTAGAGGGGGAGAAACACCATATGATCCAACTATAATAACAAAGCTCGCGGTACATCAAGATCGTGCCAAATCAAGAACACGAGAGAGAGATATCAAACACATAGCTACTGTGACATACCCTCAGCCCCGAGGGTGAACTACTCCCTCCTTGTCAAGGAGACCGCCGGGATGATGAAGATGGCCACCGGTGATGGTTTCCCCCTCCGGTAGGGTGCCAGAATGGGCTCCCGATTAGTTTTTCGTGGCTACAGAGGCTTGCGCCGGCGGAACTCCCGATCTAGGTTTCTTTTCAGGGGTTTATGTATTTATAGGAGTTTTTGGCGTTGGGGACAAGTCAAGGGGGCCCATGAGGTGGCGGCAAGGCAGGGGGCGCGCCCTGGGGGGGCGCGCCTCCCACCCTTGTGGTCACCTTGGGACTCCTCTCTGGTATCTTTTCGCTCCGATATTTTTTATATTTTCCAAAAATATTCTCCGTAAATTTTCAGCTCATTCCGAGAACTTTTATTTCTGCACAAAAACCGACACAACGGTAGTTCTACTGAAAACAGCGTCAGTCCGGGTTAGTTCTAATAAAATCATACCAAAACCATATAAAATTGTTATAAACATGGCATGATTACTTCACAAATTATAGATACATTGGAGACGTATCAGCATCCCCAAGCTTAATTCCTGCTCATCCTCGAGTAGGTAAATGATAAAAGAAATAATTTATGAAGTGTGAATGCTAGCAAGTGCACAAGTTTGATCAATGATAATTTCAATCACCTTTTCTAGCATCATTATAAATCATAAACAGTAGCTCATCTCATAAAACTTCTCATGATCAAGTAGCAAGCTATTCACATGTTAAAGCATAGATCATAAACTTTCTTGAAAACTAACAATCTAGGTTCTCAGTCATCAAACAATTGCAATTCATCTTATTTTCAGGAAGGGTCTATGTAAGAGCTTTGATTTAGCAAATCCCACATACTCAACTATCATATAGTCTTCCATGATTGCTACCACTCAAAGCATATTTTTAGAACAAATAGCATCCATTGAACACAGACAAAGATAGGGTCTTAATGTTTTGCCTCCCAAGTTGTTTATCATATAGATAATTGTCAACAATAATAATTCATGATCAAATATATTTGAATGGCCATATATGCTTAGATCTTTCCCCATCACATGATGCTTGCCCACTAAAGAGTAGGTTGGAATGAGAAGGAATACTACTGACTCTTGCATAAAAGTAAAAGATAGGCCCTTCGCAGAGGGAAGCAGGCATTTGCAGAGGTGCGAGAGCTCGAAGCTTTTAAAACAGAGATGAATATAATTTTGAGAAGTATGCTTTCATTGTCAATGTATAGACCCAGAGTTCTCACTATCTTCCATGCTAGACACATAGGCGGTTCCCAAACAGAATGGTAAAGTTTTTACTCCCCCTCCACCAACAATCACACTCCATGGCTGTCGGGGCTGGATTTCGGGGACACGACATATCCCAGAAAATTAACCCCTCGTGTCATCACCAGCCCAGGATTACCGTTACTCGTGGACACGTCCTTGTTACAGATTACCAAGCTATTACAAGAATTGGATACAAGACCATAAAGGTCTAATGATACAACAGTGATTCTGGTGGTGGATGACGGAATTGTCTCACGGTTCTTCAACGTCGATGGGGCTCCATTCCCACAGGAACGGCTGACTTGGATAATTCCTATCCTGCATGGCTGCCATCCTAGGCTCCGCACGGACATCGCTGTGGTACTCCTTGTAGAAATCTTGACCTGGACAAGTAAATAGCCAGGGACAAGCCTGTGAGTACGTTTGAATGTAATCGCAAACATCATGAACAAAAGATATACCGAATGCAACAACTAAATTATATGATCATGATGAACCATACTATATGCGTATGCTCATGATGGACTTAAATGCCTACTGACAGGAATTAAATCATGGCATGATAAAATATTAGCATATGCAAATAAATGAATATATGGGAATGTTAGTAATAAACAAGGAGAGTTTAAGGAAAATAAAATAAAAGAAATGCCGGTCGGATGTCAAGTGACACCACGGTAGGTCTTGAAGAGAAATGCCAATCGGGTGTCTAAAAGAGAAATTGGACGAGACAGGACCATTCGAGAACTCAGGCGACGCCACGAGAGGTCTTGAAAAGAAATGCCAGTCGGGTGTCAAGTGACGCCTCGGTCGGACTTGAAAAGAAATGCCAATCGGGTATCCACAAGAGTAATGGCGTGATAAACTGCCTGATAACTCGAGGGACGCCACGAAGAGGTCTTGAAAATAAATGCCAATCGGGTGTCCACCAGAGTAGTGGCGTGACAGACCGCCTAATAACTCAAGGGACGCCACGGAGAGGTCTTAAAAATAAAATTGAGTGCCCGGGGTAGTCTAGCCAGCCCCTGAGACACTCAGGAAATACAAAATAAGAGAAACAGGTTAGTCCTCAATAATATGCACAACCATAATAACATTAACATGCATAAATATTCATGGTAGCATCAGGGTGTTAATAATTATCCTGCAAAATATCTCAGGCACCATTTAATTATTTTCCTCCGAAGACCGACACTTGACCAACCCAGACTGTAATCCTTGACCGCGGACACGGCTTGCGGATGGGACAACTCAGGTGTCGGCCACAGGCGCACAGCCTATGGACTAGATTGATAGGTTGGGCACCGACTGTCAAAAGGTGTCGGCCGCCACTGTGTAGGCTTATCAGATGAGATGGGCTTGACTGTGGACAGGAAAGGATGTGGACGGTGTGAAAACCTAGGGATAGTGACCAGGCTAGGATAGGATTAGCCAATGGTCGGCCTGGCTCTGATACCAAGGCTGTCGGGCTGGATTTTGGGGACACGACATATCCCAGAAAATTAACCCCTCGTGTCATCACCAGCCCAGGATTACCGTTACTAGTGGACACGTCCTTGTTAAAGATTATCTAGCTATTACAAGAATTGGATACAAGACCATAAAGGTCTAATGATACAACAGTGATTCTGGTGGTGGATGACGAAATTGTCTCGCGGTTCTTCAACGTCGATGGGGCTCCATTCCCACAGGAACGGCTGACCTGGATAATTCCTATCCCGCATGGCTGCCATCCTAGGCTCCGCACGGACATCGCTGTGGTACTCCTTGTAGAAATCTTGACCTGGCCAAGTAAATAGCCAGGGACAAGCCTGTGAGTACGTTTGAATGTACTCGCAAACATCATGAACAAAAGATATACCGAATGCAACAATTAAATTATATGATCATGATGAACCATACTATATGCGTATGCTCATGATGGACTTAAATGCCTACTGACAGGAATTAAATCATGGCATGATAAAATATTAGCATCTGCATATAAATGAATATATGGGAATGTTAGTGATAAACAAGGAGAGTTTAAGGAAAATAAAATAAAATAAATGCCGGTCGGATGTCAAGTGACACCACGGTAGGTCTTGAAGAGAAATGCCAATCGGGTGTCTAAAAGAGAAATCGGACGAGACAGGACCATCTGAGAACTCAGGCGATGCCACGAGAGGTCTAGAAAAGAAATGCCAGTTGGGTGTCAAGTGACGCCTCGGTCGGACTTGAAAAGAAATGCCAATCGGGTATCCACAAGAGTAATGGCGTGATAAACTGCCTGATAACTCGAGGGACGCCACGAAGAGGTCTTGAAAATAAATGCCAATCGGGTGTCCACCAGAGTAGTGGCGTGACAGACCTCCTAATAACTCAAGGGACGCCACGGAGAGGTCTTAAAAATAAAATTGAGTGCCCGGGCTAGTCTAGCCAGCCCCTGAGACACTCAGGAAATACAAAATAAGAGAAACAGGTTAGTCCTCAATAATATGCACAACCATAATAACATTAACATGCATAAATATTCATGGTAGCATCAGGGTGTTAATAATTATCCTGCAAAATATCTCAGGCACCATTTAATTATTTTCCTCCGAAGACCGACACTAAGACCGACACTTGACCAACCCAGACTGTAATCCTTGACCGCGGACATGGCTATTCGAATAGGTTCAAACTCTGCAGAGGGTGTACTCTTTACCCACAAGTAAAGGATTTCTTTAGTCAGTATCGTGACACTGACTAATTCCCATTATGGTCTTTGGGTTGAAAACACACCTGACCAGCACACACCAGATTAACTTTCCGGATGCCAAGAATCACCCAAGGCATCGTTCAAGAAAAACTCTAAGACGGAGAGACCAACGTCCTGCATGGGATCACTATTAATACGCAAGGATTATAAGGGGTGCCCCCCTCTCAGTCACAACTGGAAACACCCATGCCCCCTGACCCGATGACAGGATTTAGTCCCGGATCCCTGGGAAACCCTCATCGTGGCCCTCTGTACGGTGTGTGCATGGAAAGGGGTTATCAACTTACTGAACCATACCCCACCTATGGCAGGAATCTGTGGCAGCACGAAACAAGTATGGGGGTTACCGGAACAAGACTCGATCTATGGTCGACTCAGGAGGCATTAAGTTTCCTGCAACGGTTAGCACAACAAGGTATTCCTTCAACAGCAATCCCAACAGGGCCACAACCCTTGCATGCTCCAACATGCACAACAAACAAGGCATGATCACGCCCCAACGTGATCATCCTCCTGCCGGTAACGGTATTTTTCTTATGCCTGCTTCTGCAAGTTAGTCATGGCAACACACGAAGTATGGTACGATGAAATATGCCAACACTACACACAAGCAAAATTAGCCATATGCCAGTTTTATTTGAATTCAAGTTAGTCATGATCAAATTATTCTAGCAAATAAACTACCATGCATTCACCATATCAAGTGTTCAAGATGCTTGCCTTGAGCATGCAGAAATACTGGGTGCACTCCAAAAGTTTGAAAATTCATCTTCCCTCCATTTCCTATTTTCAAAAACATTTAAATAACCACATAAAGCAAAAGCAGTGCCAAAAATTGTTTCAAATATTTGTGAAATAAACATTAAAATAAAATAGATGAAGAATAAGGATTAATAGAAAAATAATTAAATTATTTGGAGCTCATATGAATTAGTTATGGAATTCCTAAGCAGAAAGAATTAAAGAAATGAGCTATTTAAAGATCCAGTGGAGTTAAAGTTTAGAAAAAAATGTTCACCAAAGCTGAAATAATAGAGCATGATTTTATAAGCATTTAGAAATTTGAATCATCAAATTTGGACTTGAAATGTATGCTGTGGAATTATTGGAAGTTACTGGTAGAAGGAAAAAAAGCAGAGGAGCGCACTGAGCGGAGTTTAACCGTGAACCGCTACTGGGCCGAGCCCAGCTGTTCGGCTGCCTGGGAGACAGATGACGTCGATGACGTATTTCGTCGAATATGTATCCTCTGCACGGAAACGGCTTTGTTGAAAAACCGCCTCCACTCTCTGGCGACTCTGGGTCACTGACAGTGGGCCCGCCTGGCCAACTGGTCAGGTTTGATCGGTCTCCGTCCTCCTCCTCGCGCGCGTCCAGCAGAAACAGAGGAGGAGCTCCGGCGATGGTTGCCGGCGTTGCAGGGCATCTCCGGTGATGCTCGGCACATGGATGGATTCAGGGGAAGATGACGCATCCGTGGGAAGTGAAAAAGGATCGTCGGGTAAGCTCAGGTTGAGCAGGGATTCATCCATGGCGGAGGAGGTTGTCGGGTGGAAGAGGGCTTTCGCCCTGGAGCTTGCTCTGGTGAAATTGAAGGGCGGGGTGGATCCGCGGAACCACTGGGAGGCCCCTGGTGCAGAGACTGGAGAGGGGGAGGCACTGCAGAGGTGGCGAGCTCCGAGGCGGAGGCGGTGGCAGTAGATGCCGGAGGTGAGGAGGACGAGCACCTCCGGTCGTCCTATTGCTCGAGAGACTCAGAGAGGGCGAGGAAGGGATGGTGATGGACTGAGCAGGCTCGGGGGGGAAAGCTTAAATAGGCGGGGAAGGGCGGTGCTGCGGCTTCCAAAGATAAGCATGGCGGGGCAGCCATTGATGGCGAGGATGAGGTCGTTGGGTGGCCGGTGGAGTGGTCGGCGAGTCGGTGGAGGAGTGGATAGGCTTAGGTGGTTAGAAGTTAAGAGGGGAGCGAGCTGGCGGGTCTGAGCGGCTCGGGCGGTGCCGTGCTCGAGCTGCCGACCATGGCGGCGGTGGTGGTCGGTGAGGAATGGTGCTAGAGCCAAGGGGGAGGTGTCGGCGGTGTTCAGCATTGACTGGGCGATCTGGGGAGGATCAGGACGGGCGAGGGGAGCAACAGAGCAACGATGCGAAGGCGAGGCCGAGCCTGCCAAACGAGCGCTCTTCGCGTGCTCTAGGCATGCACAGGAGTTGCTCGACGAAATGCCAAGGGGTTTTAGGCTGATCCAAATGATCCAATTTTTGGCAGGGTGGTGTTATCTAGGATGGAAAAGATGATGGACATGTTATCTTGGCCATATGATCAAATTGTGTGTGTAGTTTGGAAAGAGGCAAAGATTCAGTTATGCACATGAGCTGTTTGACAAAATGCTATGGCCATCTAGGAATCTTTGTTGGCTGTGAGAATTGCCAGGATGGTGTCTCCTTAGTGGTTAAATACTATAGTGAAGCTGGTATGGCAAGAAGAGTAACTTGCTAGTGCAAGTTTTATCAAATTTCAGTTCTGGACAGAACTTACAGAGAAGTTTTTGGTGGACTTAAAGGATGCAAATGAAGCTAATCTCCTGGACTTAAGGTTTTGGTTTGAAGGATAATGAGTGGGAAAAATTTCAGAATCATTGGAGCAATAAAAATTAGGGTTGCAGTAGAAACTCAAAAATGGGACAGAAATGAAAAGAGATTGTTTTGCTCAAAATTTACAAAAGACCAAGTTATGTTTTAGCATAAAAGTGATATGTAGGTAACATATGACCTCTCCTAATTTTTTTTGGAAATTAAAAAGAATTATTTAGATTGGTTGTAGTGCAACAAAGGCATTTAAAGAGTTGAAAATGCTGTTAAAAGAATTGTTTTGGGGCATTTTTTATTATGAAAATAATTCCTATTGTTATTAAAGTAGTAATGAAATGGTTTAAGAAAACTCCCAAAGCCACAATATTATTTCCAAAAATTTCCATATGGAGGGAAGAATTTTGAAAAACAGGGGGCGAAAAATACTCCGAAAATAACAAAGGACTTAATATACTTCAAAATTTTATTTCTAGCCAAATTTTTATTTAGTAAAAACATGATTAAATATTTGTGGTGTTACAAACTCTACCCCCTTAAGAAAATCTTGTCCTCGAGATTTGTTAAGGACGAAAGAATTAAATGCAATCACAACAGACAAGCAATCATGCACCAGACAATAACACACAGGCACATCATTCAATCAAACACTACACACTGCTAGAGACATACACATAATCGTCTACGGCATGACAGTGGAATTTACAGGGCAACAGGGTTGCTAAGGATATGGCAACTACTCTGGCAGACTCAGTCCACTTCGTCGACATCCAGACGGGCGTGTCTTGCGGACGTCGAGGCTTCTCCGGGGGCTTCAACGTCGGAGTTGACTGGAGTGTTATGAGGGGCTGCAGGGTTGGGGTAGCGATGATGACCCACGCGGGGTGTAGTGGCTACAGTCCCATTGGAGAAAATCCCCAAGAGATGACGGAGTTCATCCGGGGAAACGAATGCATTGCCCGGGTAGATGACAGGGGCAGACCTTGGGGGCTCAACTGGCCTCCCAAGCAGTACTACCGGGGTGTCGGTGGCGGGTGCAGCTTCACTTCTCCCCCGGGTCAAGAGAGCAAGCGACCTGCAGGTCTCAATCAGATCATTGGTGACCTGATCGAACAGTGTCTCTTCCGCTCTCAGGTAGCGCACCAGATGCACTAGGGCAGGATCCGTCTCATGGTCTCCGTTAGCGACTTGGGTCGACCTACCATAGCCTTCACGACTAGGGTAGTAGTAGAAGGAGCGGTAGTTAACCCTCGGCGACCAATGCCGGAGTTGAACTACAGCTTCTCGGGCTGCAAGTTGGATAGCTTGGGGCTCGTCGGTGGTCGTCCTCCCGGTGAACCGGTAAGGGCGCTCTGCGGTGATGCCCCTCCCGTAGATGTGCACCGTGGCCCAGTAGTGGTGGATGGCATCACTCGTGTACTGTTGGTACACGACATACTCCGGCGGCTCTTCGATGCCGAGAGCACGACGGGTGAGATTGGCGAGGATGACTACAAAGCCTTCAAGTTCGACTACGGTGGTCTCATTGTGCATGATGGGGCCTGGCATCTTGGTGGTTGGGAGTGAGGCTGTGATGTGCTGCGTTTGGTTGAGGCTTCCTTTATAAGCCAGCAGAGTCTTCCATCGCATGCTTGCGGATGGGACAACTCAGGTGTCGGCCACAGGCGCACAGCCTATGGACTAGATTGATAGGTTGGGCACCGACTGTCAAAAGGTGTCGGCCGCCACTGTGCAGGCTTATCGGATGAGATGGGCTTGACTGTGGACAGGAAAGGATGTGGACGGTGTGAAAACCTAGGGATAGTGACCAGGCTAGGATAGGATTAGCCAATGGTCGGCCTGGCTCTGATACCAAGGCTGTCGGGCTGGATTTTGGGGACACGACATATCCCAGAAAATTAACCCCTCGTGTCATCACCAGCCCAGGATTACCGTTACTAGTGGACACGTCCTTGTTAAAGATTATCTAGCTATTACAAGAATTGGATACAAGACCATAAAGGTCTAATGATACAACAGTGATTCTGGTGGTGGATGACGGAATTGTCTCGCGGTTCTTCAACGTCGATGGGGCTCCATTCCCACAGGAACGGCTGACCTGGATAATTCCTATCCCGCATGGCTGCCATCCTAGGCTCCGCACGGACATCGCTGTGGTACTCCTTGTAGAAATCTTGACCTGGCCAAGTAAATAGCCAGGGACAAGCCTGTGAGTACGTTTGAATGTACTCGCAAACATCATGAACAAAAGATATACCGAATGCAACAATTAAATTATATGATCAAGATGAACCATACTATATGCGTATGCTCATGATGGACTTAAATGCCTACTGACAGGAATTAAATCATGGCATGATAAAATATTAGCATCTGCATATAAATGAATATATGGGAATGTTAGTGATAAACAAGGAGAGTTTAAGGAAAATAAAATAAAATAAATGCCGGTCGGATGTCAAGTGACACCACGGTAGGTCTTGAAGAGAAATGCCAATCGGGTGTCTAAAAGAGAAATCGGACGAGACAGGACCATCCGAGAACTCAGGCGATGCCACGAGAGGTCTAGAAAAGAAATGCCAGTTGGGTGTCAAGTGACGCCTCGGTCGGACTTGAAAAGAAATGCCAATCGGGTATCCACAAGAGTAATGGCGTGATAAACTGCCTGATAACTCGAGGGACGCCACGAAGAGGTCTTGAAAATAAATGCCAATCGGGTGTCCACCAGAGTAGTGGCGTGACAGACCTCCTAATAACTCAAGGGACGCCACGGAGAGGTCTTAAAAATAAAATTGAGTGCCCGGGGTAGTCTAGCCAGCCCCTGAGACACTCAGGAAATACAAAATAAGAGAAACAGGTTAGTCCTCAATAATATGCACAACCATAATAACATTAACATGCATAAATATTCATGGTAGCATCAGGGTGTTAATAATTATCCTGCAAAATATCTCAGGCACCATTTAATTATTTTCCTCCGAAGACCGACACTAAGACCGACACTTGACCAACCCAGACTGTAATCCTTGACCGCGGACACGGCTATTCGAATAGGTTCAAACTCTGCAGAGGGTGTACTCTTTACCCACAAGTAAAGGATTTCTTTAGTCAGTATCGTGACACTGACTAATTCCCATTACGGTCTTTGGGTTGAAAACACACCTGACCAGCACACACCAGATTAACTTTCCGGATGCCAAGAATCACCCAAGGCATCGTTCAAGAAAAACTCTAAGACGGAGAGACCAACGTCCTGCATGGGATCACTATTAATACGCGCGGATTATAAGGGGTGCCCCCCTCTCAGTCACAACTGGAAACACCCATGCCCCTGACCCGATGACAGGATTTAGTCCCGGATCCCTGGGAAACCCTCATCGTGGCCCTCTGTACGGTGTGTGCATGGAAAGGGGTTATCAACTTACTGAACCATACCCCACCTATGGCAGGAACCTGTGGCAGCACGAAACAAGTATGGGGGTTACCGGAACAAGACTCGATCTATGGTCGACTCAGGAGGCATTAAGTTTCCTGCAACGGTTAGCACAACAAGGTATTCCTTCAACAGCAATCCCAACAGGGCCACAACCCTTGCATGCTCCAACATGCACAACAAACAAGGCATGATCACGCCCCAACGTGATCATCCTCCTGCCGGTAACGGTATTTTTCTTATGCCTGCTTCTGCAAGTTAGTCATGGCAACACACGAAGTATGGTACGATGAAATATGCCAACACTACACACATGCAAAATTAGCCATATGCCAGTTTTATTTGAATTCAAGTTAGTCATGATCAAATTATTCTAGCAAATAAACTACCATGCATTCACCATATCAAGTGTTCAAGATGCTTGCCTTGAGCATGCAGAAATACTGGGTGCACTCCAAAAGTTTGAAAATTCATCTTCCCTCCATTTCCTATTTTCAAAAACATTTAAATAACAACATAAAGCAAAAGCAGTGCCAAAAATTGTTTCAAATATCTGTGAAATAAACATTAAAATAAAATAGATGAAGAATAAGGATTAACAGAAAAATAATTAATTTATTTGGAGCTCATATGAATTAGTTATGGAATTCCTAAGCTGAAAGAATTAAAGAAATGAGCTATTTAAAAGATCCAGTGGAGTTAAAGTTTAGAAAAAAATGTTCCCCAAAGCTGAAATAATAGAGCATGATTTTATAAGCATTTAGAAATTTGAATCATCAAATTTGGACTTGAAATGTATGCTGTGGAATTATTGGAAGTTACTGGTAGAAGGAAAAAAAAGCAGAGGAGCGCACTGAGCGGAGTTTAACCGTGAACCGCTACTGGGCCGAGCCCAGCTGTTCGGCCGCCTGGGAGACTGATGACGTTGATGACGTATTTCGTCGAATATGTGTCCTCTACGCGGAAACGGCTTTGTTGCAAAACCGCCTCCACTCTCTGGCGGCTCTGGGTCACTGACAGTGGGCCCGCCTGGCCCACTGGTCAGGTTTGACCGGTCTCCGTCCTCCTCCTCGCACGCGTCCGGCAGAAACAGAGGAGGAGCTCCGACGATGGTTGCCGGCGTTGCAGGTCATCTCCGGCGATGCTCGGCACATGGATGGACTCAAGGGAAGATGACGCATCCGTGGGAAGTCAAAAGGATCGTCGGGGAAGCTCAGGTTGAGCAGGGCTTCATCCATGGCGTAGGAGGTCATCGGGTGGAAGAGAGCTTTCGCCCTGGAGCATGCTCTGGTGAAATTGAAGGGCGGGGTGGATCCGCGGAACCACGGGGAGGCCCCTGGTGCAGAGACTGGAGAGGGGGAGGCACTGGAGAGGTGGCGAGCTCCGAGGCGGAGGCGGTGGCAGAAGATGCCGGAGGTGAGGAGGACGAGCACTTCCGGTCGTCCTGTTGCTCGAGAGACTCAGAGAGGGCGAGGGAGGGATGGTGATGGACTGAGCGGGCTCGGGGGGGAAAGCTTAAATAGGCGGGGAAGGGCGGTGCCGCGGCTTCCGAAGATAAGCACGGCGGGGCGGCCATTGATGGCGAGGATGAGGTCGTTGGGTGGCCGTTGGAGTGGTCGGCGAGTCGGTGGAGGAGTGGATAGGCTCAGGTGGTTAGAAGTTAAGAGGGGAGCGAGCTGGCGGATCTGAGCGGCTCGGGCGGTGCCGTGCCCGAGCTGCCGACCATGGCGGCGGTGGTGGTCGGTGAGGAACGGTGCTAGAGCCAAGGGGGAGGTGTCAGCGGTGTTCAGCGTTGACTGGGCGATTTGGGGAGGATCAGGACGGGCGAGGGGAGCAACAGGGCAACGACGCGAAGGCGTGGCCGAGCCTGCCAAACGAGCGCTCTACTCGTGCTCTAGGCATGCACAGGAGTTGCTCGACGAAATGCCAAGGGGTTTTAGGCTGATCCAAATGATCCAATTTTTGGCAGGGTGGTGTTATCTAGGATGGAAAAGATGATGGACATGTTATCTTGGCCATATGATCAAATTGTGTGTGTAGTTTGGAAAGCGGCAAAGATTAGTTATGCACATGAGCTGTTTGACAAAATGCTATGGCCATCTAGGAATCTTTGTTGGCTGTGAGAATTGCCAGGATGGTGTCTCCTTAGTGGTTAAATACTATAGTGAAGCTGGTATGGCAAGAAGAGTAACTTGCTAGTGCAAGTTTTATCAAATTTCAGTTCTGGACAGAACTTACAAAGGAGTTTTTGGTGGACTTAAAGGATGCAAATGAAGTTAATCTCCTAGACTTAAGGTTTTGGTTGGAAGGACAATGAGTGGGAAAAATTTCAGAATCATTGGAGCAATAAAAATTAGGGTTGCAGTAGAAACTTAAAAATGGGACAGAAATGAAAAGAGATTGTTTTGCTCAAAATTTACAAAAGACCAAGTTATGTTTTAGCATAAAAGTGATATGTAGGTAACATATGACCTCTCCTAATTTTTTTTGGAAATTAAAAAGAATTATTTAGATTGGTTGTAGTGCAACAAAGGCATTTAAAGAGTTGAAAATGCTGTTAAAAGAATTGTTTTGGGGCAATTTTTATTATGAAAATAATTCCTATTGTTATTAAAGTAGTAATGAAATGGTTTAAGAAAACTCCCAAAGCCACAATATTATTTCCAAAAATTTCCATATGGAGGGAAGAATTTTGAAAAACAGGGGGCGGAAAATACTCCGAAAATAACAAAGGACTTAATATACTTCAAAATTTTATTTCTAGCCAAATTTTTATTTAGTAAAAACATTATTAAATTTTTGGGGTGTTACAATGGCTGGCCCAAAACAACGGGTACCGTCCATACCAACAGCAGTCCTGGGGGAGTTTTGTTTGATATTATATTTTGATTTGACTTTGAGCACGGGACTGGGCATCCCGAATACCAGCCACTCTCTCATGAATGACAAGTGAATCAACACTCATCGTGAGAATAACCCACCTAGCATGGAAGATACTGACAGCCCCTAGTCGCTACATGAGCGATTCAGGCATACAAAATAGATTATTATTTGAAGGTTTAGAGTTTGGCACATGCAAATTTACTTGGAATGGTAGGTAAATACCGCATATAGGTAGATATGATGGACACTCATGGAAGAAACTTGGTTCAAGGATTTTGCATGCACAAGCAGTATTCCCGCTTAGTATAGAAATTTTGGCTAGCAAAAGATTCTAAATAGCAAGCACCACATGTTGGAGGATCCATAACAATATAACTTCTATACAAATATACCCAAGCATAACTCATTATGTTGTCTTCCTTGTTCAACTTCAACTAATATGCTCAAGTTTGAAAATAATTAATGGAGCTCACAATCATAGAATATGTCCAAGATAGTATGTTTATATGTGAAACCTCTCTTCCTTCAATATTCTTTCATGAATTGTTCAAGTGACCAATACTATGTTTGCTAACTTTCAATAAATTTACCACCTCCACTTCTTATATGTGAAGTCATTACTCCCCATGGGATAAGCATATGAAACATATATAATTTTAGATTTATGATATTCAATTCATTCAACCATTTACTCATAGGATATAAGTGAAGCACGAGAGTAAATGACAAACTACTCCAAATGATATAAGTGGAGATCAATGAGTAGTCAAATAATTATTTAGCTATGTGAGGACTCTCTCTCATAAATACAATCTTGATCTTAAGTACTTTATTCAAACATCAAGCAAAACAAAATAAAATGGCATTCTAAGGATAGCACATATCATGTGAAGAAGCAAAAACTTAGGCTCAACCGATACTAACCGATCATTGTTGAAGAAGAAAGGTTGGCATCCCCAAGCTTACATGCTTGAGACTTCTCGAAATATTAACTAGGGATGCCTTGGGTATCCCCAAGCTTGAGCTTTTGTGTCTCCTTAGTTCCTTTTATATCACGGTTTCCCTAAATCTTAAAAACTTCATGCACACAAAACTCAACAAGAACTTGTGAGAAAAGTTAGTATAAATCAAATGCAAAACCTTATCATTCTCTACTGTAGAAAATCACTAAAATTATTATTTAACATTGTATACTAAATGCCTCTGCATATTTAATACTCCTATCCTCAAATAGAATCATTAAACAAGCAAACATATGCAAACAATGCAAACATAACAGCAATCTGTCTAAACAGGACAGTCCATAAAGAGTGCAATTGTACTCATACTTCCCTAAGTCCAAACATCCTGAAAAATGACAACACTGTAGAAAATTTGTTGTTACTCATTGTGTAAAAATTTCAAGATTTTATCACATTCTGACATTCCAGAAGAATTTAGACAATGATAGAAAACTTTCTGTTTTCAAAATGCAACATATAGACTTGCAAAATAAGCATGGTAAAGGCTATAATTGACACTTTTATTGAACTAAAAGATGAAAAACATTATTCTAAATAACAGCAAGCAGATAGTAATAAAATAAATGACGCTCCAAGCAAAACTCATATCACGTGACGAATAAAAATATTGCGTGTCTGGGCTGCGGGACCGATTTCGGCTGAGGAGGGAGTTTTCGCACGCGTCAAAATTTCAGGATAACAAGGTTCGGCGCGGGTTGAAGAGGCGGGAGTTTCACAGCAGAAGAGACAAAAGATACTCTAGCTTGAAAATTTCGGGATAACAAGGTGCGGATTCCATGCTTGGCAGAACAAACTTAACGTGTAAAAAAAAGACAATTCATACAAGTGTGATGCCCGGATAATTAAGCTACATTAACCCTCTACTAATGATGCCACATCACCACGATTACTGTTGATAAACTTGTGTTCATTCAAACCCCGTTCAAATTTAAATTTAAAATCAAGTCAGACTATAAAAGTTTTCAAATGTCAAAACTAATATGTTCATCTTGTGGCACATATTCATTTGTTAATATTGGTAGCGAACCAACATTTTTTGCAAAGTGTTTAAATGCCCTAAAGTAAATAAAATAGTAGCCCAAACAATAATTTAATTCCATTTTAAATTATAAAAATTACTAAGCTATTTTATTTTGTAGCCAAACTAATTTTGGCAGTAGCATAATTTATAATGTTATTTTAGGTGCAAGTGTTGTATTTTACAAAGCTAAAAATAAAAAGAAACTAAAAAGAAAATACAAATGGAAGAGGGCTAAAGTAAAAAAATGTAAAAGGCCCCTGCCCCCTCAGGGCCTCAGCCCACCCGAGCCGAATCAGCCCACTCCCCCACCGGTCTCTCCCTGTTCGGCCGACCGTGGCGCTACATGAGTTTGGTCGCTGCCCGACCACCTCGCCGGCGTCGACGCGCAGGGGATAAGGACGCGCCAGCGACCCCTCGGCCTCGTCATCGTCCCCCGGATCTTTCCCGCTCCCCACGTTCGCTCCTCCCTTGCCCTCCCCTCTCACCCGAACGTGGCCATGGCTTCACCGCCGTAAACCGCACAACCACCGGCCTCCCATCACCGCATGAGGACCCACAAGTATAGGGGATATATCGTAGTCCTTTCGATAAGTAAGAGTGTCGAACCCAATGAGGAGCAGAAGGAAATGACAAGCGGTTTTCAGCAAGGTATTCTCTGCAAGCACTGAAATTTTCGGTAACAGATAGTTTTGTGATAAGATAATTCATAACGGGTAACAAGTAACAAGTGTAACAAAGGTGCAGCAAGGTGGCCCAATCCCATTTTTGTAGCAAAGGACAAGCCTGGACAAACTCTTATATAAAGCGAAGCGCTCCCGAGGACACATGGGAATTATTGTCAAGCTAGTTTTCATCATGCTCATATGATTCGCGTTCGATACTTTGATAATTTGATATGTGGGTGGACCGGTGCTTGGGTGCTATCCTTACTTGGACAAGCCTCCCACTTATGATTAACCCCTCTTGCAAGCATCCGCAACTACGAAAGAAGAATTAATATAAATCTAACCATAGCATGAAACATGTGGATCCAAATCAGCCCCTTACGAAGCAACGCATAAACTAGGGTTTAAGCTTCTGTCACTCTAGCAACCCATCATTTATTTATTACTTCCCAATGCCTTCCCCTAGGCCCAAACAATGGTGAAGTGTCATGTAGTCAACGTTCACATAACACCACTAGAGGAAAGACAACATACATCTCATCAAAATATCGAACGAATACCAAATTCACATGATTACTTATAACAAGACTTCTCCCATGTCCTCAGGAACAAACGTAACTACTCACAAAGCATATTCATGTTCATAATCAAAGGAGTAATAATTATCGTTGAGGATCTGAACATATGATCTTCCACCGAATAAACAAACTAGCATCAACTACAAGGAGTAATCAACACTACTAGCAACCCACAGGTACCAATCGGAGGTTTTGAGACAAAGATCGGATACACGAGATGAACTAGGGTTTGAGAGAAGATGGTGCTGGTGAAGATGTTCATGGAGATTGACCCCCTCTCGATGAGAGGATCATTGGTGATGACGATGGCTTTGATTTCCCCTTCTGGGAGGGAAGTTTCCCCGGCAGAACAGCTCCGCCAGAGCCCTAGATTGCTTCTGCCCAAGTTCCGCCTTGAGATGGTGGCGCTTCGTCCCGAAAGCTTCCTCTTCCTTTTTTCCAGGTCAAAACCCTTCATATAGCAGAAGATGGACACCGGAGGCCTGCCAGGGGGCCCACAAGCCACAAGGGCGCGGCCCTAGGCTTGTGGCCTCCTGGTGGGTCCCCTCTGGTATTTTCTTCGCCCAATATTTTTTATATACTCCAAAATAATTCTTCGTAAATTTTCAGGACTTTTGGAGTTGTGCACAATAGGTCTCTCAGATTTGCTCCTTTTCCAGTCCAGGATTCCAGCTGCCGGCATTCTCCCTCTTCATGTAAGCCTTGTAAAATAAGAGAGAAAAGGCATAAGTATCGTACCAAAATAGGTAATAACAGCCCATAATGCAATAAATATCAATATAAAAGCATGATGCAAAATGGATGTATCAACTCCCCCAAGCTTAGACCTCGCTTGTCCTCAAGCGAAAGCCGAAATCGATAATCATGTCCACATGTTTAGAGATAGAGGTGTCGATAAAATAAAATACGGACATGAGGGCATCATGATCATCTATAGAACAGAAACATATATTGACATATAATCTCTTATGCTAAAGTAACAATTCGTTCACAAGGTATAGTATGAATCAGAAACTTTATTGAAAACTAACAAACTATGATCTCAGTCATTGAAGCAATTGCAATTTATCATAATATCGAAAAGAGTCAATGTAAGAGCTTTTGTATAGCAAGTCCACATACTCAATCATCTTTTCACAATTGCTAACACTCACGCGATACTTATGAGTTCAAAGCCTCAGTCAGACATAGAGAAAGATAGGGGCTTATAGTTTCGCCTCCCAACCTTTTACCTCAAGGGAAATGTCAACAATAATACTTTATGATAACCTACATCCGAGTGGATATATATATCTGGATCTTTCCCAACATATAGTGCTTGCCAAAAAGAAAAAGTGTAAAAAGGAAAGGTGAAGATCACCATGACTCTTGTATAAAGGTAGAAGGTAAAACTAAAAGATAGGCCCTTCGCAGAGGGAAGCAGAGGTTGTCATGCGCTTTCATGGTTGGATGCACAAAATCTTAATGCAAAAGAACGTCACTTTATATTGCCGCTTGTGATAAAGAACTTTATTATGCAGTTCTTCGCTTTTATTTCTTCCATATCACAAGTTCGTATAAAGCTTATTTTCCTCACACTAATAGATCATACATATTTAAAGAGCAATTTTTATTGCTTGCACCGATGACAACTTACTTGAAGGATCTTACTCAATCCATAGGTAGGTATGGTGGACTCTCATGGCAAAACTGGGTTAAGGGATGTTTGGATGCACAAGTAGTATCTCTACTTGGTGCAAAGGATTTGGCTAGCAAGGGTTGAGAAGAAAGCTCAACATGTTGGAGGATCCATGACAATATAACTTCTATTCGGATATAAAAAAACATAACCCATTATGTTGTCTTCCTTGTCCAACATCAACCTTTTAGCATGTCATATTTTAATGAGTGCTCACAGTCACAAAAGATGTCCAAGATAGTATATTTATGTGTGAGACCTCTCTTTCTTTATTACTTCCTATTAATTGCAACATTGACCAAAACTATGTTTGTCAACTCTCAACAAATTTTATTCATCATACTTCTTATATGTGAAGTCATCACTCTCCATAAGAAGATTATATAATCTTTTTATTTATTTATTCTTTTTCTTTTCACATGATCATAACAAGAAAGCAAAGCCCTCAACTCAAAACTAATCTTTATTATATAACTCTTGGACTCGATTACATAGAGGGAATATAAAGCAAGACTCAAGGCTAGATCATACTAAAAACTTTATTCTACCAAACTGAGATATAACCAAAAGGATCGAACTAAGAAAAATGATAAAGGTAAAGTTATGATGGTGACACGATACCGGGACACCTCCCCCAAGCTTGGCACAAGCCAAGGGGAATGCCCATACCCATGCATTTAGATCTCTTTCTTCAGAGGTGGTGATGATGGAGTTGTTGCATTCTTCTTCTCCAGCTTGTGTCTGAGGCTAAAGTTTTCCTCCCTCAAATCCTCATTCTCGAGCTCAAGTATCATTATCTTTTTGCAAAATGCCGCCTTGTTGTCCTGCAAAAAAGTGGTGGGATAGATTGGACCTTAGGAAGGCTTGACTTCTTGAATTCCACATGCATATCGCCAGGTTGAGGCCGTAGATCTTCATCTTCATCAGAACTATCTTCCCTTGTTCTCTCCATGTCGGAGTATTCCTCCACCTCCGTAGTCCAGCCATAATGCTCCACCTCCCCATATACCTTTGGGTTGGCAATGAAATCTGCAACATAGCTCTCTCCCTCCGAATCTTGGGACGACATGCCTTCAGATCTGCCAAGAAAATAGCACGAAACAATAACAGAGGATTTTGCCGTGGTACGGTGGTCAAAACCTTCGGGAGATTATATAATGAATTTTTACCGACCAAAAGAAGTATTCCACAAGAAAACGGTGTCCGGAGGGCACACGAGGTGGCCACAAGCCACAGGGGCGCGCCCCCAAGGCTTGTCGCCTCCTCGTGCACTTTTCGGACTACTTTTAATTTTCCTAATTTTTAAAATATTCCAAGATGGAGAAAAATTTGCCATTGGAAAAGTTTTGGAGTCAGTTTACTTACCATAGCACATACCTATTCCTTTTCGGAGTCTAAAACGTTCTGGTAGGTCTCCCTTATGTACTCCTCCGGTGTTATAGTATTAATATATTGGTTTCAACATTTATGGGAGTACCTAAGATATAATGTTTGCTTCTCTGCCCGTTTACCACCTTCGGGTTATTGCCTTCAGCATTGTTAATCTTGATAGCACCGGAACGATAAACTTCCTCGACAATGTAAGGCCCTTCCCATTTAGAGAGAAGTTTCCCTGCAAAAAAAATCTTAAACGAGAATTGTATAGCAAAACATGGTCACCTACATTAAACTCACGCTTTTGTATCCTTTTGTCATTCCACCTTTTAACTTTTTCTTTAAACAACTTGGCATTCTCATAGGCTTGGGTTCTCCATTCATCAAGTGAGCTAATGTCAAAACCTCTGCTCACCAGCAAGTTTGAAATCATAGTTGAGCTCTTTAATTGCCCAATAAGCTTTATGTTCTAGTTCAAGAGGTAAGTGACATGCTTTTCCATAAACCATTTTATATGGAGACATACCCATAGGGTTTTTATAATCAGTTCTATAAGCCCATAATGCATCATCAAGTTTCTTAGACCAATTCTTTCTAGATCTATTAATAGTCTTTTGCAAGATCAATTTAATTCCTCTATTGCTTAAGTCTACTTGACCACTAGATTGAGGATGATATGGAGATGCAATTCTATGGTTGACATCATATTTAGCAAGCAATTTACGGAAAGCACCATCAATAAAGTGTGAACCACCATCAGTCATTAAATATCTAGATACTCCAAACCTCGGAAAAATAACTTCTTTAAGCATTTTAATGGAAGTGTTATGATCAGCACTACTAGTTGGAATAGCTTCTACCCACTTAGTAACATAATCAAGAGCAACCAAAATATGTGTATACCCATTGGAGGAAGGAAAAGGTCCCATATAATCAAAGACCCAAACATCAAATGGATCGATAACAAGTGAATAATTCATAGGCATTTCCTGACGCTTACCAATATTACCAATTCTCTGGCATTCATCACAAGATAAAAAAAACTTATGGGCATCCTTGAAAAGAGTAGGCCAATAAAAACCAGATTGCAATACCTTGTGAGCAGTTCTATCTCCCGCATGATGTCCTCCATAAGCTTCGGAGTGACATTTTCGTAGGATTTGTCCCTGTTCATGCTCAGGTACACAACGTCTAATAATACCATCTACTCCTTCTTTATAAAGGTGTGGGTCATCCCAAAAGTAATGTCTTAAATCATAGAAAAACTTTTTATTTTGTTGGTATGTGAAGCTAGGTGGTATAAATTTAGCAACAATGTAATTAGCATAATCAGCATACCAACGAGTATTATGAGAAGCATTTATGACGGCTAATTATTCATCAGGAAAGCTATCATCATTAGGTAATGGGTCATCACAAATATTTTCTAACCTAGACAAGTTGTCTGCTACGGGGTTTTCAGGTCCCTTTCTATCAATAATAAGCAAATCAAGTTCTTGCAGCAGGAGAACCCATCTAATAAGTCTAGGTTTAGCATCTTTATTTTCCATAAGGTATTTAATAGCAGCATGATCAGTGTGAACAGTTACTTTAGAATCAACAATATAAGGTCTAAACTTATCACAACCAAAGACAACTGCTAAAAATTCTTTTTCAGTAGTAGCATAATTTATCTGAGCACTGTCTAGTGTTTTACTAGCATAATGAATATCATTCAACTTCGTATCAACTCTGTCCTAGAACAGCACCAACTGCATAATCACTAGCATCACACATAATTTCAAAAGGTAGGTTCCAATCAGGTGGTTGAACAATAGGTGCAGACTCAAGGCTTTCTTAAGGATTTCAAATGCTCCAACACAATCATCATCAAAAACAAATGGAACATATTTTTGCAAGAGATTAGTGAGAGGCCTAGAAATTTTAGAGAAGTCTTTAATAAACCTCATATAGAAACCAGCATGACCAAGGAAACTTCTTATACCTTTGATGTGACGCCCCCGGCCCGATCATGCACTAATCATACACGCAAATGCACACGATCAAGCCTAAGGACTCACGGGAAGATATCACAACACAATTCTAAAACTTAAATAAAGTCATACAAGCTTTATATTACCAGCCAGGGGCCTCGAGGGCTCGAATACATAAGCTTGCGTACAAGCGTCAGCGGAAGCATCAGATATCTGAGTACAGATATGAAAGAGAAACAGAAAGGCCTTTAGAAAGGCGGGGCAAAATAAAACACTACGATCAAAAGGCGTAGGCCTCCTGCCTAGGACCCTCCGATCCTACTCCTGGTCGTCAGTCAACTCGTAGTAGCATCCATCCTCGGGGTAGTAGTAGTAGTCGATTGTCGATGGGGGTAGCTGTCTCAGGGGGCTTCATCCTCTGGTCACGACAAACTGATATGGGGAGAAAAGGAAAACAAAGCAACCGTGAGTACTCAGAAGTACTCAGCAAGCAAGGATCTACACTACATATGCAACATTTTCAAAGGGAGGCTGTATATGTGGACTGGGCTGCAGAAATGCCAGAATAGAAAGAAGGCCTAGTCCTATCGAAGACTAGCATCTTCAGCAGTCTTGCAGCAGTAGAAGAGAGTAGAACAGTTCAATATAATGTAGCAGTATCATTAAGTCTCAACCTCACCCAGAGATCCTTTCTCGACTCCCTGCAAGAAAGCAATCCCAGAGCCATACAGTCATCAACCTCGTCCGGAGATCCCTTCTCGACTCCCTGCGAGAAGCAATCCCAGAGCAATAGTATCCAAGTATCCAGTTCTAAATTGTATCAATCAGGATACAACTCCGAGTGTCCTTTACCGTAGGACCGGCTATCGATAGAAGTGTTCTTCCCTGCAGGGGTGCACCAACTTACCCAACACGCTCGATTAACTCCGGCCGGACACACTTTCCTGGGTCATGCCCGGCCTCGGCCAAACGACACACCGCAGCCCTACCTAAAGCTCAGCAGAGAGGTCCCCGCCGGTCTACATCCTAAGCACTCAGGGGTCTTGGGCCATCGCCCTGTGCACTCCGGGTCGTTGTGTGCAGGGTGGATACCAGCACCGCCTTGGAGGGTCGGTACGATCCGACCGTGCCACAATGCTGAACTGGACGTCTGACAGAACTGTCGGCTGATGCTACGATGCAGAACGCCCATACTATGCCCACGTGATGGTTAGTGCTATCAGACCAGAGGCCTGCTCGGATCAAATATCCAAATCGCTAGGACTAGGGGCTTGCGATAACGAGCAGAGACTCACGAAAGATGTGACCCCGTCGCCCCATCTCGAGGACTTGCTGCAAGGGTTAAGAATGCCCGGCCGCGCCTCGTATTCACCACTCGGGCACCACACTGGCACCCGTCTTCACAACACTCGCCTCTCAGGCGCACGCGGGTACCCCTCAGGGTCGACCCGCCTATCCAAGTAACAGTGTAAAGTCCAAGTATCCATGTGTCCATAACATCAGGGGAATCCGAGGTATCACCCTCGTTGGATTCCTACTCGATGTGTCTGTCAAGGTGAACTCGGAGGATTCACCCTCGATGGGTTCACACTTGATGTGTTGCACGACAGCGTCGTTACCGGAAGTGGTGAAGGAGGAATCACCCTCGATGACCACGACCGAATAGCTACTCTTCAGAGTTAACATCAGAAGTGCTACAAGAGGTTTCACCCTCGGCACTCGATAGTAACGCTGCAGTGTCGTTACAACTAAAGGGGGTGATGTGCGGTGTCGGGTCCTGGTCTTCAATCCCGTTGATCGGGTCTTCTGACGATCCAGCGCGGCAGTCGGGATAAGTGGGGTCACTGATAGGTCTCTACCTAGCCTAGACTAAACAGTTTAGGATATGCAGGTAATTATCAACAGCAGGTTACAATGAACAGGCTATGCATCAGAATAGGTAAAGCAGCAGCAGCAGCAGCAATTCTAATGCAAGCATGAGAAATAGAATGGGCGATATCGGGATGATCAAAAAGGGGGGGCTTGCCTGGTTGCTCGGCGGCAAGGGCAAGGTCGTCTATGGTGTCTTCGGGATCCGGAGCTGCGTCGGTCTCGGGGACGACGTCGGGGTCGGGGGCTATCGAGAGAGAAGAGGGGGAGGAAACAGTATAAATATAGAGCAAACATGAGCATGACAAATACGATACACGGTGCTAGGGGTAGTCTAACGCAGCATCACACGTATCAGACGGAGCGGGAGAATATCTGACGATATTTCCCGGGTCTTTGGAATTATCGGACAGAGGATAAGAGGGGAACGGTTGCAAGTTCGGATAGTTAGGGACACGTGACGGACGAACGGACCGCGTATTCGGATTCGTCTCGTCGTTCTGAGCAATTTTCATGTACAAAGTTTTTCGATCTAAGTTACGGATTATTTTATATGATTTTCTAAAGTTTTAAAATGGATTTATGAATTATTATTAATTCAGTCAACAGTCAGTCAACAGGGTTGACTGGTCAATTTGACCAGTGGGTTCCACTGTCATAGTCTAATTACACTAACTAATAGATTAACCCTAATTAGCAACTAAACCTAATTAGTTAATTTAAACAGTATTAACTAACTAATTAATTAATTACTCTAATTAGCATTTTATTATTTATTATTATTATTTTATTACATTTTCTTTTATTTCATTTCTGGGGCGTGGGCCCCTCTGATTAGTGGCCCAAGGCCTTGCGGGGCGGGGCGGGTCAACGGGCGGGCGCCCGTCGGGGCCGAAGCCCGTTCAGGCGCGGGGCGCCGGCAGCCGCTGCAGCGAAGCAGCAGCGCCAGCCGGGGCGGCGAGGGCAAGGCCCTGGCCTGCAGGCGGGCGGGCGTAGAGGCAGGTGCAGGGGCGGCGCGCGGCACAGGCGGCGAGCGGCGCAGGCAGCGGCCAGGGGCAGGGGCGGGAGGCTGGGCGGCCGCGGGGCGCGCGGCGCAGGGCAGAAGCGACAGCGGCGGCAGCAGCAGGTTGCAGCACGGGGGAGCAGGGCGCCGGCGAGGTCAGTTGGCGGCGGGCGCGGCGTCGAGGAGTCGAGGCCGCGCAGGCGCTGAGCGGCGGTGCGGCAAACGGGGCCACGGCGGTGCGGGCGATGCGCAGCGAGCGCACGCGTAGGGGAAGGCATGGCGCGGTCGGGGCGCGTGCTGGTCGCGGCGAGCGCGCGGGAGTGCGATGGGGAGGCTGGGACGTCGTCAGCGCGGGCGCGGGCCGGATCCGGCGTCGGGGAGAAGGGGAAGATTGGGAGGTGCTCACACGGAGCTGTAGGGAGCGCGGCAGTGGGCTTGGGGAAGGTCGAGGTGGTCGGCGACGACGCGCGCCGGCGACGGGGACGGCGAGGCGGCGACGTCCAGCTCGGGGAGGAAGTAGCGTGAGGGAGTAGCGGGGACGGCGCGGTCCGGTGCGACGGGGGCGGTTCTGGGGCGAGGTGGCGGCGGGGTCGGGGACGGGATCGGGCCCTCCCAATCCATATCCAGCGAGAGTGGGGGGGAGGCTGGAGATTAGCGTGGGGGGGTTTAGGGTTCGGGTGAGAGGGGGGGCTATAGGCCAAGGAGGGGGGAAGCTGGGCCGGCTGATTGGGCCGAGGCCAGCTGGGCAAAGGCCCAGTTGGCCAAGGGGGGGGGTTTCTTTTATTTATTTATTTGTTTTAGCTTTTCTGTCTTCCCTTTTCCTTTTTCTGTTTTATTTACTTTTCACACTTTTGCAAAATGTGTAGCCACCAATATAGTTTTTTTAAAATAGGTAGTGTTGTCCAACAATTATAGGGTAACATCTAGCACTGACAGAAAATGGTTTTGGGGCCAAATGCTTTTAATTGGATTTTATTTAACTAAAAAGGTATTAACCAACCCTGTTTTTCTACTGTTAGTGTCATTTAGGTAATTTATTAACTGCTGGTTACAATTTTATAATTGCCTTTGGAATATTTGTTATTTATTAAACATTTTAGTTTTATGTTGGATAACTTTTATGTTCCACTTTCATTTAAATTTGAATTTGAGTTAGGAGTTGAAATGCAATATGATGCGAATGATGTTTAGGCACTAATAATCATGATGACATGGCATAATCAAAAGGGTGATTACTGTAGTTAACCACTGGGGGTGTTACAAATCTCCTCTACTAACAAGAATTCTCGTCCCGAGAATTAAGAGGTAGAAGGAAAAAGTTCGGGGTATTCCGCACGAAGATTATCCTCGCGTTCCCAAGTGGCTTCCTCTTCGGTATGATTTGACCACTGCACTTTGAGGAACTTGGTAACCTTCTGACGGGTTCGACGTTCAGCTTCATCGAGGATGCGGATCGGATGTTCCTTATAAGAAAGGTCATCTTGCAATTCAAGCACCTCGTGATCCACTGCTCGGTGCGGAGATTCTTTGAAGCATTAACGAAGTTGCGACACATGGAAGACGTCGTGGATATGAGAGAATTGCGGTGGCAACTCCAATTTATATGCCACCTGACCACGTCTAGCAATTATGCGGAAAGGACCAATATAGCGTGGAGCTAGCTTGCCCTTGATTCCAAAACGGTGAGTGCCCTTCATAGGAGTGACACGAAGATAAGCCTGATCACCAGGTTGATAAGTCAAACCCCATCGTTTGCGATCATAGTTGCTCTTCTGGCGGTCCTGAGCCGCCTTGAGATTTTCACGGATGATACGGACTTGTTCTTCGGCGTGTTGAATAATATCCGGACCCACGAGCGGTCGTTCCCTAGTTTCTGACCAATTCAGAGGGGTTCGACACTTACGTCCATATAGAACTTCGAAGGGGGCCATTTTCAAGCTGGCTTGATAGCTGTTGTTATACAAGAACTCAGCATACGGGAGAGATTCTTCCCATTTCTTGCCGAATGAAATAACACAAGCCCGAAGCATGTCTTCAAGCACTTGATTGACTCGTTCGACTTAGCCTTGGGATTGGGGGTGATAAGCCGAACTCCAAGTAATATGAGTTCCCATAGCTGTTTGGAAACTTTCCCAGAATTTGGAAGTGAAAAGACCGCCATGGTCCGAACTGATCTCCTTCGGAATACCGTGGAGTGAAACAATTCTGGAGATATACAACTCTGCTAACTGACTAGCAGTGATAGTTTCTTTGACAGGCAGAAAGTGTGCAACCTTAGAGAGTTGGTCGACGACGACAAGAATAGCATCGTGACCCTTCTGTGACCTGGGAAGTCCTGTAACGAAATACATCTGAACCTTATCCCATTTCCATAGAGGAATAGGAAGTGGTTGCAGAATTCCAGCTGGTTTCTGATGTTCTGCTTTAACGCGACGACACACATCACATTCAGCAACATAGCGAGCAATGTCCTGCTTCATTTTAGACCACCAGTACATTTGACGGAGATCACGATACATCTTGGTGCTACCCAGATGAATAGACAGCGGGGTATCATGTGCCTCCTTCATGACTTTGTCAGTCATAAGCTCGAAGCGAGGTACGACAATGTGGTTTCTGAAATACAAGGTTTCATCTTCAGACAGCGAGAAATCCCTGTACTTTACAAGGTGAAGGTCTTTCTTCATCAGATCAATTTTAGCATCTTTAGCTTGCGCATTCTTAACAGCTTTCTCAAGATCTGGTTGTATCACAAGGTTATTAAGAGAACCCTGTGGGACAATAAGCAGATTTAGCTTGCACAGTTCTTCAAAAAGACGAGGTTGAGCTCGCCTAACCATGAGGTTGTCGCAATAGGACTTGCGGCTTAAGGCATCAGCCATCACGTTAGCCTTGCCAGGGGTATAGGATATACCCAAATCATAGTCCGCAATGGCCTCCATCCATCTTTGCTGACGGAGGTTTAGAGATGGCTGAGTGAACAAGTACTTCAGACTTTTATGATCCGTGTAGATCTCGCAACGATTACCGAGAAGGTAATGTCGCCACAACTGCAATGCATAGATGACAGCAGCTAGTTCTAGATCATGTACCGGATAATTCTCTTCATGTGGGCGCAACTGACGAGAGCCATAAGCAATCACTTTACGCTCTTGCATTAGGACACAGCCTAATCCTTCACGGGATGCGTCACAATAGATCACAAAGTCTTTGCGGGTATCTGGAGGAGATAGTACTGGGACAGATGTCAGCTTGTCTTTGAGTGTCTGGAAACTTTCCTGACATCTTTCTGTCCATTCAAACTTAACGCCCTTGTGAAGCAGATCAGTCAGGGGCTTAGCAATCTTAGAAAAATTCTCAACAAATCGACGGCAATAGATTGCAAGGCCGAGAAAACTTCTCACTTGCTTGACGTTCTTTGGAGGAGTCCAGTCCAGAATAGCCTGAACTCGTTCTGGGTTAACGGCAATTCCATCTTTGGAAATCACATGACCGAGGTATGTCACTTCAGAAAGCCAGAATTCACATTTGGAGTATTTGGCATACAACTGGTGTTCTCGGAGCCTTTCTAGTACAAGACAGAGGTGTTCAGCATGTTCTTCCTTATTCTTCGAATATACTAGAATATCATCCAGATATACCACGACAAATTTGTCGAGGTAATCCATGAAGATGTAATTCATCAGACGGGAGAATGTGGCTGGAGCATTTGTTAAGCCAAATGACATGACAGTGTACTCATAAGAGCCATAGCGAGTAACAAATGCAGTCTTCGGAATATCCTCTTCACGAACACAGATCTGATGATATCCCAATCTCAAATCAAGCTTAGAGAATACTGAGGAACCGGCAAGTTGATCATACAAATCATTGATTCTGGGAAGCGGATACTTGTTCTGAATTGTGGCTTGGTTAATGGGCCGATAATCCTGAACCAATCGGTTAGTTCCATCCTTCTTCTTAACGAAGAGTGAAGGTGCTCCCCAAGCAGAGGAACTGGGGCGGATGAAACCTTTCTTAAGTGACGTGTCGATTTCCTCCTTAAGTTCAAGAAGATGATGCGGAGGCATCTTATAAGGACGCTTCGCAATAGGGGTAGAACCAGGTTTCAAGTCGATGACAAACTCAACAGCTCTAGCAGGGGGTATTCCTGGAAGTTCTTCTGGAAATACATCTTGAAAATCATGAACAACTGGAACGTTCTCGATGCCTTCAAGAGGTGAAGCGTTCAATGCATTCAGAACATATATCTGGCTCTCAGCATCTTGAGCTATTCGGGCTGAGTATTTGACTATCTGGCCAGAAGGGTGTGTGAGCTGGACTGTCTTAGTAGCACAGTCAATCAAAGCATTATGGGCTATCAACCAGTCCATACTGAGAATAATGTCTATGTCGGAAGGTCCAAGTACAATGAGAGAAACCGGAAAAAGTGGACCTCCAATCTCGATGTGGTTGTGAGGGCTTAGCATTGTGGTTTGCCACTTGGATCTCGGGGACTGAACCATTAGAGGAGTGGGTAATTCTTCCAAGTATAACTCATGTGACTGAGCAAATTGTTGGGACACAAAAGCATGCGATGCTCCTGAATCGAAGAGAACAGAGGCCGGTACTGAATTCACAGAGAGTGTTCCCAGCATGATAGTCGGTTCCTTCTGGGCCTTTTCAGCATTGACGTGATTGGCATAGCCAAGCACAACAGCAGACGGTATGGTATTACGGTTTCTGAATCGGCGGTTTCGACAACCCTTCTTACGAACATTAGGAGGACGTGGCGCAACTTGATGAGAATCCATAGCATTAGGCGGTCCATCATGAACCGTAAGCTGTCTCGGCGGTGAAGGCAGACGAGGTGCAACATAAGACGGTCTTGGTGTTGGGGCAGGTCGGTGATGAACATTGTGTGGGATCCAGACTCGACGTTTCTGAACAGGCTGACCCGAGGATGAGCCAGCTTCATGAGTGCGCTTGAGTGACTCCTTGTACTCAGTCAGAGCTGTTTCAACTTGGAAAGATTTGCTGACAAGTGTTGCGAATTCTGTGCAATCATGGACAGCAAGTGCAAGTTTTATATTGGTACGCAGTCCTTCACGGAATTTCTCCTGCTTGCGAGTGTCAGTGTCGACGTCATCCGCAGCATAGCGGGATAATTCAAGGAATTTCCTCTGATATTCATCCACCGTCATTTTGCCCTGAGTAAGTTTGCGGAACTCCTGCTTCTTCTGGTCCATCAGACCCTGAGGAATGTACCGTGCACGAAGGGCTGACTGAAATTCCTGCCAAGTGGTTACTGTCTCTGCAGGCAACATACCCTTGTGGCTTTCCCACCATTGAGCAGCGGGACCCTTCAAGTGGAATGTCGCAAAGGTGACGTAACTGTCAGGGGCAACATTAGCTGACTCCATCTCAAACAGGATGTCACCAAGCCAATCATCAGCATCCATAGGATTGGTGGAGTTGCGGAAAACGGACGGATTGAGGCGCACAAATTCTGCCAGAGTTATTGGAACATTCTGTTGCTGAGCATTTTGATTTGGGAACTGAGCCAATAGTCCGGTCATAAACTACTGCATCATTGCGGCCATATAGGGTGGAGGTGGTGGATCGTCAGCCATCCTGCCAAATCAACAGGGGCAGTTTAGCAAGAAAAACTGCATGTGTATGAAATGATTCATGAAGTATCACGCACAACAAAAGGAAGCGCAATAGATACTTCATCATATTCGCACCAGACATTCAAATCCACACATAGCCTCGGTTAGAATCCGGCATTACGACAGTAGAAAAGGGAGGGCTAGACATCTAGGCGGCGCGCAGGCACGCGGTAAGGAAGTACACAACGAGACATAGCAAAGGCTACATCAACGTCAGAGAAAACTATTGGAGCGAGGAATCTGCAAGTGACAAAACAGGGTGCCCTCGATAAGAGGATCCTGTAAGCAGAACCTGGCCAATAATCTCGAAGCAAGGGGGGAATAATTCAGAACACCGGGTGGATGTGATCACGAGAACCTAATGTTGAAGTTAGTAAAATTTCAACCCGAATAGAAGAGAGGTCAGAGTCCCAGAGTAAAGGTCAAGGAGTAAAAGATCCTAATACCACCCATTTGGCGACGTGGGCCCGTAAGCCACACAGCCAAGTTAGTAAAACAGTTTTCGGTTACTAGACTCAACTTCGGCCAGGGAGTTGGAAAGGGGGCTTCCTAGAGGCAGTCGGCTCTGATACCAACTTGTGACGCCCCCGGCCCGATCGTGCACTAATCATACACGCAAATGCACACGATCAAGCCTAAGGACTCACGGGAAGATATCACAACACAATTCTAAAACATAAATAAAGTCATACAAGCTTTATATTACAAGCCAGGGGCCTCGAGGGCTCGAATACATAAGCTTGCGTACAAGCGTCAGCGGAAGCATCAGATATCTGAGTACAGATATGAAACAGAAACAGAAAGGCCTTTAGAAAGGCGGGGCAAAATAAAACACTACGATCGAAAGGCATAGGCCTCCTGCCTAGGACCCTCCGATCCTACTCCTGGTCGTCAGTCAACTCGCAGTAGCATCCATCCTCGGGGTAGTAGTAGTAGTAGTAGTCGATCGTCGACGGGGGTAGCAGTCTCAGGGGGCTTCATCCTCTGGTCACGAAAACTGATATGGGGAGAAAAGGAAAACAAAGCAACCGTGAGTACTCCGAAGTACTCAGCAAGCAAGGATCTACACTACATATGCAACATTTTCAAAGGGAGGCTGTATAGTGGACTGGGCTGCAGAAATGCCAGAATAGAAAGAAGGCCTAGTCCTATCGAAGACTAGCATCTTCAGCGGTCTTGCAGCAGTAGAAGAGAGTGGAACAGTTCAATATAATGTAGCAGTATCATTAAGTCTCAACCTCACCCAGAGATCCTTTCTCGACTCCCTGCGAGAAAGCAATCCCAGAGCCATACAGTCATCAACCTCGTCCGGAGATCCCTTCTCGACTCCCTACGAGAAGCAATCCCAGAGCCATAGTATCCAAGTATCCAGTTCTAAATTGTATCAATCAGGATACAACTCCGAGTGTCCTTTACCGTAGGTCCGGCTATCGATAGAAGTGTTCTTCCCTGCAGGGGTGCACCAACTTACCCAACACGCTCGATTAACTCCGGCCGGACACACTTTCCTGGGTCATGCCCGGCCTCGGCCAAATGACACACCGCAGCCCTACCTAAAGCTTAGCAGAGAGGTCCCCGCCGGTGTACATCCTAAGCACTCAGGGGTCATGGGCCATCGCCCTGTGCACTCCGGGTCGTTGTGTGCAGGGTGGATACCAGCACCGCCTCGGAGGGTCGGTACGATCCGACCGTGCCACAATGCTGAACTGGACGTCTGACAGAACTGTAAGCTGATGCTACGATGCAGAACGCCCATACTATGCCCACGTGATGGTTAGTGCTATCAGACCAGAGGCCTGCTCGGATCAAATATCCAAATCGCTAGGACTAGGGGCTTGCGGTAACGAGCAGAGACTCACGAAAGATGTGACCCCGTCGCCCCGTCTCGAGGACTTGCTGCAAGGATTAAGAATGCCCGGCCGCGCCTCGTATTCACCACTCGGGCACCACACTGGCACCCATCTTCACAACACTCACCTCTCAGGCGCACGCGGGTACCCCTCAGGGTCGACCCGCCTATCCAAGTAACAGTGTAAAGTCCAAGTATCCGTGTGTCCATAACATCAGGGGAATCCGAGGTCTCACCCTCGTTGGATTCCTACTCGATGTGTCTGTCAAGGTGAACTCGGAGGATTCACCCTCGATGGGTTCACACTTGGTGTGTTGCACGACAGCGTCGTTACCGGAAGTGGTGAAGGAGGAATCACCCTCGATGACCACGACCGAATAGCTACTCTACAGAGTTAACATCAGAAGTGCTACAAGAGGTTTCACCCTCGGCACTCGATAGTAACGCTGCAGTGTCGTTACAACTAAAGGGGGTGATGTGCGGTGTCGGGTCCTGGTCTTCAATCCCGTTGATCGGGTCTTCTGACGATCCAGCGCGGCAGTCGGGATAAGTGGGGTCACTGATAGGTCTCTACCCAGCCTAGACTAAACAGTTTAGGATATGCAGGTAATTATCAACAGCAGGTTACAATGAACAGGCTATGCATCAGAATAGGTAAAGCAGCAGCAGCAGCAGCAATTCTAATGCAAGCATGAGAAATAGAATGGGCGATATCGGGATGATCAAAAAGGGGGGGGGCTTGCCTGGTTGCTCGGCGGCAAGGGCAAGGTCGTCTATGGTGTCTTCGGGATCCGGAGCTGCGTCGGTCTCGGGGACGACGTCGGGGTCGGGGGCTATCGAGAGAGAAGAGGGGGAGGAAACAGTATAAATATAGGGCAAACATGAGCATGACAAATACGATACACGGTGCTAGGGGTAGTCTAACGCAGCATCACACGTATCAGACGGAGCGGGAGAATATCTGACGATATTTCCCGGGTCTTTGGAATTATCGGACAGAGGATAAGAGGGGAACGGTTGCAAGTTCGGATAGTTAGGGACACGTGACGGACGAACGGACCGCGTATTCGGATTCGTCTCGTCGTTCTGAGCAATTTTCATGTACAAAGTTTTTCGATCTAAGTTACGGATTATTTTATATGATTTTCTAAAGTTTTAAAATGGATTTATGAATTATTATTAATTCAGTCAACAGTCAACAGGGTTGACTGGTCAATTTGACCAGTGGGTTCCACTGTCATAGTCTAATTACACTAACTAATAGATTAACCCTAATTAGCAACTAAACCTAATTAGTTAATTTAAACAGTATTAACTAACTAATTAATTAATTACTCTAATTAGCATTTTATTATTTATTATTATTTTATTACATTTTCTTTTAATTCATTTCTGGGGCGTGGGCCCCTCTGGTTAGTGGCCCAAGGCCTTGCGGGGCGGGGCGGGTCAACGGGCGGGCGCCCGTCGGGGCCGAAGCCCGTTCAGGCGCAGGGCGCCGGCAGCCGCTGCAGCGAAGCAGCAGCGCCAGCCGGGGCGGCGAGGGCGAGGCCCTGGCCTGCAGGCGGGCGGGGGTAGAGGCAGGTGCAGGGGCGGCGCGCGGCACAGGCGGCGAGCGGCGCAGGCAGCTGCCAGGGGCAGGGGCGGGAGGCTGGGCGGCCGCGGGGCGCGCGGCGCAGGGCAGAAGCGACAGCGGCGGCAGCAGCAGGTTGCAGCACGGGGGAGCAGGGCGCCGGCGAGGTCAGTTGGCGGCGGGCGCGGCATCGAGGAGTCGAGGCCGCGCAGGCGCTGAGCGGCGGTGCGGCGAACGGGGCCACGGCGGTGCGGGTGATGCGCAGCGAGCGCACGCGTAGGGGAAGGCATGGCGCGGTCGGGGCGCGTGCTGGTCGCGGCGAGCGTGCGGGTGTGCGATGGGGAGGCTAGGACGTCATCAGCGCGGGCGCGGGCCGGATCCGGCGTCGGGGAGAAGGGGAAGATTGGGAGGTGCTCACACGGAGCTGTAGGGAGCGCGGCAGTGGGCTTGGGGAAGGTCGAGGTGGTCAGCGATGGCGCGCGCCGGCGACGGGGCGGCGAGGCGGCGACGTCCAGCTCGGGGAGGAAGTAGCGCGAGGGAGTGGCGGGGACGGCGCGGTCCGGTGCGACGGGGGCGGTTCTGGGGCGAGGTGGCGGCGGGGTCGGGGACGGGATCGGGCCCTCCCGATCCAGATCCAGCGAGAGTGGGGGGGAGGCTGGAGAGGAGCGTGGGGGGGGTTAGGGTTTCGGGTGAGAGGGGGGCCAGGCCATATAGGCCAGGGAGGGGGGAAGCTGGGCCGGCTGATTGGGCCGAGGCCAGCTGGGCAAAGGCCCAGTTGGCCAAGGGGGGGGGGTTTCTTTTATTTATTTATTTGTTTTAGCTTTTCTGTCTTCCCTTTTCCTTTTTCTGTTTTATTTAATTTTCACACTTTTGCAAAATGTGAGCCACCAATATAGTTTTTATAAAATAGGTAGTGTTGTCCAACAATTATAGGGCAACATCTAGCACTGACAGAAAATGGTTTTGGGGCCAAATGCTTTTAATTGGATTTTATTTAACTAAAAAGGTATTAACCAACCCTGTTTTTCTACTGTTAGTGTCATTTAGGTAATTTATTAATTGCTGGTTACAATTTTATAATTGCCTTTTGAATATTTGTTATTTATTAAACATTTTAGTTTTTATGTTGGATAACTTTTATGTTCCACTTTCATTTAAATTTGAATTTGAGTTAGGAGTTGAAATGCAATATGATGCGAATGATGTTTAGGCACTAATAATCATGTTGACATGGCATAATCAAAAGGGTGATTACTGTAGTTAACCACTGGGGGTGTTACATTTGATATCTTTAGGACACGGCATTTTTTCAATATCATCTACTTTAGCTTTATCAACTTCAATACCTCTTTTGGAGATTTTATGCCCCAAAACAATACCTTCATTAACCATAAAATGGCACTTCTCCCAATTCAAAACAAGATTAGTTTCTTCACATCTCTGCAAAATTCGATCAAGGTTGCTTAAGCAATCATCAAAAGAAGTTCCGTAAACGGAGAAATCATCCATGAAAACCTCAACAATCTTTTCACAAAAGTAAAAGAATATAGCAGTCATACATTTTGAAAGGTAGCGGGTGCATTACAAAGACCAAAAGGCATGCGTCTATAAGCAAAGGTACCGAAAGGGCAAGTAAAAGTAGTTTTTTCTTGATCCTCATTTGACACAAGTATTTGAGAGAAACCAGAATAACCATCTAGAAAGAAGAAGTGTGTATGTTTGGACAATCTTTCTAGCATTTAATCAATAAAAGGTAGAGGGTAATGATATTTCCTAGTGGCTTTGTTTAATTTGCAAAAAACAAGTACCATTCTATAACCTGTAACAATTCTTTGTGGAATCAATTCATTTTTATCATTAGGAACAACTGTAATACCTCCCTTCTTAGGGACACAATGAACAGGACTTACCCACCTACTATCAGCAATAGGATAAATTATACCTACTTCCAGAAGCTTTAGTATTTCATTTCTTACCACTTCCTTCATCTTGGGATTTAACCGTCGTTGGTGATCAACAACTGGTTTAGCATCAGGCTCCATATTAATTTTGTGCTGACATAGAGTGGGACTAATGCCCTTAAGATCGTCAAGAGTATATCCACTAGCGGCATGGTGCTTCTTCAGGGTTTTCAATAATCTCTTTTCTTCATGCTCTGAAAGGTTAGCACTAATAATAACAGGATATATCTTCTTTTCATCAAGCTAGGCATATTTCAGAGTATCAGGTAATTGTTTAAGCTGAAACACGGGATCACCCTTGGGTGGAGGAGGATCCCCAAGAATCTCAACAGGCAAGTTGTGTTTCAAAACAGGCATTTGATTAAAGAATATTTCATCAAATTCCTTCCTTTCACTCATAAACATATCATTTTCATGGTCTAGCAGATATTTTTCTAAAGGATCAATAGGAGGCACAGCAATAGAAGCAAAACCAATAATTTCATCTTTACTAGGCAATTCTTTGTCATGGGGTTGTCTACGAAATTTGGAGAAATTAAACTCATGAGACACATCCAAAAAACTTACAGTAACAGTTTATTTCTCACAATCTATATCTTAGCATTAAAAGTGTTCAAGAAAGGTCTACCAAATATAATGGGACAAAAATCATCTTGTGGGGAACCAAGAACAAGAAAATCAGTACGGTATTTTACTTTCCCACACAAGACTTCAACATCTCTAACAATCCCAATTGGTGATACAGTATCTCTATTAGCAAGCTTGATAGTAACATCAATATCTTCTATCTCAGTAGGTGCAATATCATTCGTAATTTCTTGATATAAAGTAAAGGGAATTGCACTCACGCTAGCACCCACATCACATAAGCCATGATAACAATGATCTCCTATTTTAACAGAAACAACAGGCATGCCAACAACAGGTCTATGTTTATTTTTATCATCGGGTCTAGCAATTCTAGCAGCCTCATCATAGAAATAAATAACATGCCCATCAATATTATCGACCAAGAGATATTTAACCATAGCAATACTAGGTTCAACTTTAATTTGTTCAGGGGGTGTAGGTGTTCTAGTATAACTCTTTCGAACCACAGTTGAAGCTTTAGCATGTTCCTTTATTCTAACAGGGAAAGGTGGTTTCTCAATATAAGCAGTAGGAACAATAGGATCAACATTATAAGTAATGGTTTCTTCTTCAACTTTAATAGGTTCTACTACTTTCACTTCAATGGGAGGATGATATTTAAACCACTTATCCTTAGGAAGATCAACATGAGTAGCAAATGATTCACAGAAGTAAGCTACTATCTCAGAGTTAAGTCCATATTTAGTGCTAAATTCATGAAAAGCATCGGTATCCATAAAAGATTTAACACAATCAAACTTAAGGTTTATACCTGACTCCCTACCTTCGTCAAGTTCCAAATCTTCAGAGTTGTGCTTAATTCTTTCCAATAAATCCCATTTGAATTCAATAGTCTTCTTCATAAAAGAACATGTACAAGAAGTGTCTAGCATGGATTGATCATTACGAGAAAGCCGAGCATAAAAATTCTGAATAATAATTTCTATTGAGAGCTCATGATTGGGGCATGAATATAACATTGAATTAAGCCTCCCCCAAGCTTGAGCGATACTTTCTCCTTCATGAGGCCAAAAATTATAAATATAATTCCGATCATGATGAACTAGATGCATAGGATAAAACTTCTGATGAAATTCCAATTTCAATCGGTTGTAATTCCAAGTCCCAATATCATCGCAAAGCCTATACCATGTCAATGCATTCTCCTTCAAAGATAAAGGGAAGACATTCTTCTTGACTTCATCCTCGGGCGAACCTGCAAGCTTAAATAATCCACAAACTTCATCCACATAGATTAGATGCATATCAGGATGTAATGTTCCATCTCCTGCATAAAGATTAGCTAGCAGTATCTCTATCATACCCGAAGGAATTTCATAATAAATATTTTAAGTAGGTTCAGTAGGTTGAGGGGCAACTCTTTACTCTTCCGGTAGGGGTGAAGATACCCCGAACAAACCCCTCAAAGGATTATTTTCCATAGCAACAAGTGACAGTAAATTTCAGCACACTATATAAATGTTTCCTTACCAAAGGCGCTTCACTCCCCGGCAATGGCGCCAGAAAAGAGTCTTGATGACCCACAAGTATAGGGGATCTATCGTAGTCCTTTCGATAAGTAAGAGTATCGAACCCAACAAGGAGCAGAAGGAAATGACAAGCGGTTTCCAGCAAGGTATTCTCTGCAAGCACTGAAATTATCGGTAACAGATAGTTTTGTGATAAGATAATTTGTAACGGGTAACAAGTAACAAGTGTAATAAAGGTGCAGCAAGGTGGCCCAATCCTTTTTGTAGCAAAGGACAAGCCTAGACAAACTCTTATATAAAGCAAAGCGCTCCCGAGGACACATGGGAATTATTCTCAAGCTAGTTTTCATCATGCTCATATGATTCACGTTCGTTACTTTGATAATTTGATATGTGGGTGGACCGGTGCTTGGGTGCTGTCCTTACTTGGACAATCCTCCCACTTATGATTAACCCCTCTTGCAAGCATCCGCAACTATGAAAGAAGAATTAAGATAAATCTAACCAGAGCATGAAACATGTGGATCCAAATCAGCCCTTTACGAAGCAACGCATAAACTAGGGTTTAAGTTTCTGTCACTCTAGCAACCCATCGTCTACTTATGACTTCCCAATGCCTTTCCCTAGGCCCAAACAATGGTGAAGTGTCATGTAGTCAACGTTGACATAACACCACTAGAGGAAAGACAACATACATTTCATGAAAATATCGAACGAATACCAAATTCACATGATTACTTATAACAAGACTTCTCCCATGTCCTCAGGAACAAACATAACTACTCACAAAGCATATTCAGTTCATAATCAGAGGAGTAATAATTATCATTAAGGATCTGAACCTATGATCTTCCACCAAATAAACCAACTAGCATCGACTACAAGGAGTAATCAACACTACTAGCAACCCACAGGTACCAATCTGAGGTTTTGAGACAAAGATCTGATACACGAGATGAACTAGGGTTTGAGAGGACATGGTGCTGGTGAAGATGTTGCTGGAGATTGACCCCCTCTCGATGAGAGGATCGTTGGCAATGACGATGGCTTCGATTTCCCCCTGTGGGAGGGAAGTTTCCCCGGCAGAACAGCTCCGCCGGAGCCCAAGATTGCTTCTGCCCAAGTTTCGCCTCGAGACGGCTGCGCTTTGTCCTGGAAGCTTCCACTTCCTTTTTTCCAGGTCAAAACCCTTCATATAGCAGAAGATGGACACCGGAGGCCTGCCAGGGGGCCCACAAGCCACAAGGGCGCGCCCCCAGGCTTGTGGCCTCCGGGTGGGTCCCCTCTGGTATTTTCTTCGCCCAATATTTTTTATATATTCCAAAATAATTCTTCGTAAATTATTGGGACTTTTGGAGTTGTGCAGAATAGGTCTCTCAGATTTGCTTCTTTTCCAGTCCAGAATTCCAGCTGCCAGCATTCTCCCTCTTCATGTAAGCCTTGTAAAATAAGAGAGAAAAGGCATAAGTATTGTACCAAAATAGGTAATAACAGCCCATAATGCAATAAATATCAATATAAAAGCATGATGCAAAATGGACGTATCACCGCACCACCATGCCCGTCCTCTCCGGGGACCTCCTCTTCGTCGTCTTCGACCACGGGATTGCACTCGGGACCTCTATGTCGCCGGATCGGTCTCGTTCCCCCATCTCTGCTCCGTGGATCACCGTCGTCGATCTGCGGCCACTACTACCTCCCCGGCTCCAACGACCACCACGTCGGCCCCTGTGTGAGCTCCGTCGTGTCCTCCTCTATTTATTTTCTCACGAGCGCCCGCTAGCTAGCTTCTTTCCCGTGCCCGTCCGCGTGCGCCCGGTGCGCGCCTCGCCGCCTCCTGCTCCTCCCCGTCGTCGCCTGCGTCTGCTGCCGCCGCCGCCGCAGCCTACAGTCCGCTCTGCCCAGCCACGGCCGCGACTACCCGTGGCTACCCTCGCGCCCCCGGCCGCCCCCGTGCGGACTCCCCTGCATCGCTCGCGCCCGCCGCTGGCCGCCGCGGCCCGCACTGCTCGCCGCACTCCCTGCTGTTTCCCGTCGCACCGTGCCCGGCTATGCTAGCCTGTCCTGGCCCCGACTCCTCATGCTGCTGCTCACTGGCGGCCGCCCAGATTTGCCACCACCAGCGGCTGCTACCGCCCACGGCCGCTGCGGCCGCCGTGAGCCCGCGCGCGTGCGTGCGTGCTCTGCCTACGTGTCCGGCCCCCTGTTTAGCTTAGGGACTAACACCCCCCTCTTTGTTAGGCTAATCCCTTCTCTAATAGCCACTGCCACTGGCCCCCGCCTGCTAATTAAATTAACAATAAAATGATAACTCTGTTAATAACTGAGTCAGTGACAGGTGGACCCCAATCAACCTTTTGACCAGTCAACAATTGACTGTTGACTGCTGACTCAGTAGTCAACAGGGCCCACTGTCAGCCTTTGTGTACAATCTGTGTACACAGGGCTGGGTACCCATAGCTTTTACTCTTTTATTTTTGAATTAAAAATAATTTTAGAATATAGATAAAACTTTGAAAAATCATATAAAATAATCTGAAAGTTAGATGAAAAAGTTTATATATGAAAGTTGCTCAAAAAAATATGATGAATCCGAATATGCCCTCCGTTCATCTGTCACACGTCCCTACCATAGCGAACATGCAACAATCCCCCTCCGGTTCATTTGTCCAAAAATGCCGAACATTGGGGATACTTTCCCGGATGTTTTCCCCCTTCGCCGGTATCGTGTAGCACTACGTTAGAACACCCCTAGCTCTGCCTGTTGTCATGTCATGCTTGTGTTTGCTCTGTATTTACTGTTTCTCCCCCGTCTTCTCTCCGGTAGACCCCGAGACGCTGCTGATGCCATTGTGATCGACTATGTCTATGACGAACCCTCCTCCCCTTTCAGCAGAGCTTCCAGGCAAGCAAACCCCCCTTAGTCATTCCGATATCGCCCATTCCATTCTTGCTCATGCTTGCATTAAATTTTGCTACTGTAATTGATCACTCCTATCTGATGCATAGCCTGCTTTTGTAACCTGCTATTGTTACCTTACCTGCTTATCCTAAACTACTTAGCATAGGTAGGATAGTGATCCATCAGTGACCCCCACCTTGTCCTTATTACCCCTGCTTAATCATCGACGACTCGATCAACGTGACCGATGACCAGAGTCCGACACCTCACATCACATCACGCCCCTTTTGTTGCTCGACTCTGTAGAGGTACTATCGAGTGCCGAGGGTGACACCTCATAACGCACTCCTGATGATAACTCTGTAGTGTAGCTATTCAGTCATGGTCAACGAGGGTGATTCCTCCTTCACCACCCTCGATACGACTCTGTCGTGCAACACCTCAAGTGTGAACCTCGAGGGTGATTCCTCCTAGTTCACCTTAACGATTACATCAGGTGGATTGCATCAAGGGTGATTCCTCGGTTTCCCTCTTGATGTTACGAACACACAGTTACCTTTACCTGTAGCCCCCGTGAACTATTACTGCGGGACTGAAGGGACAGATGGTACCAGCCCGGTTGAGGTGGACCTGAGGTCCTGATAGTCTCTAGTTAGTCGGGTCGGCCCTGAGGGGCACCCGCGAGTTGATGTGAAAGTCGGGCGGGCCCGGAGAGCACCCGCGAGATAATTACGAGGCACGGCCGGGCAGGTAGACCGCCCTAGTGAGAGGGTTGGGCCTGGCCCTTGCCGTATTTCCTCGAGATGGGGCGACGGGGTCACATTATCGTGAGTCTCTGCTCGTCTCCGCGAGCTCCTAATACACTAAGGGTTTGGGTATTTGTTTTGAGTTAGCCTCTGGCCTTTACGCACTAACCACCATGCGAGAACAGATATGGGCACTCGGCATCGCAGTATCAGCTGAAGCTTTGTCAGACATCCATTTCAGCATTGTGGCCGGGCCGGATCGCGCCATCCAGGCAGAGGTGGTGCTAGTATCCCCTTGCGTACAACGACCCGGAGTGCAACGGGCGATGGGCCCAAGACCCCGGAGTGCTTAGGATGTAGACCGGCGGGGACCTCTCTGCTGAGCCTAGATAGGATTGCAACGTGTTGATCTTCCGAGGCTAGGCATTGACTCAGAAAAGTGTGTCCTACCAGAGTAATCAAGTGTGTTGGGTAACGTGGTGCACCCCTGCAGGGAAGTTATCTATTCGACTAGCCGTCTCCACGGTAATGGACGCTCGGAGTTGTATCTAGATCTATTACAACTAGAAACGGATACTTGAGATATGTGATGGATATGTTGGCTCTGGCATTGCTTTATTGCAGGGAGTCGAGGAATGATCTCTGGGCATTAATACTACAACATGCTTGTTAATTATAATATGCTATTCTTTACTCTTCTACATGCTGCAAGATGCTTGAAGATGATTGAGGATGCTAGTCTTCGATAGGCTAGGACTTCCCTTTTTTCTGGCATTCTGCAGTTCAGTCCATAGATACAACCCTTCCATTTGATGCCAATGCATACTTAGTATAGATCTGATGCTTGCGAGTACTTTGGATGAGTACTCACGGTTGCTTTGCTACCCCTTTTCCCCCTTCTTCTTCCTTCTTTCCGGTTGCTGCGACTAGATGGTGGATCCCAGGAGCCAGATGCCACCGCTGATGGATACTACTACCCCAACGGAGCCTACTGCTACTTGGAGACCGCTGACGACTTGGAGTAGTTAGGAGGTCCCAGGCAGGAGGCCTTGCCTCTTCGATCCCATTGCTTTTGTGTTTGCCTCCTTAAGGCAGTCTTGTTTAACTTATGTCTGTACTCAGATATTGTTGCTTCCGCTGACTCTTGTGTATTCGAGCTTCTATATTCGAGCCCTCGAGGCCCCTGGCTTGTAATATGAAGCTTTTATTTTTTTATTTGTGTCTAGAGTTGTGTTGTGATATCTTCCCGTGAGTCCTTGATCTTGATCGTACACATTTGCGTGTATGATTAGTGTACGGTCGAATCGGGGGCGTCACAACAAGACACAAAGAGTCATGTCCCCGTTTACTATATTGCTATAAATGCCATGCAAAAACTACAAGAAAAATGTAAAAAAAATCGATAGAACAAGATTAGCTTGTACAGTACCAAATCAATTCGCACTTCCCTCAACAACAATAAAAAATAAATCAATTCCCAACACAAGAAAGAGTCATGTCCCTTTTTATATGATTACAAATTCCAGGATCTCGAATTTCAATTTTTGAATCCACGTTATGTTGAATTTGAATATATCGTTAGGTGATCTTGCGGTTTATAATGGATGTAGTCCTTCATTTTGATCTTCCATCTTATATGAACATTTTACTCCACCCTATGAATATATATATTGTCGTCTACCATATGGACTAAATTTGAATCAATTTTCCCTATTTGAATAGGATTGTTGTCAAGTTATACCATCATTTAAATATTATCTTGATAACATAAAACATGCATATAGTAGTAATCATATTTAAATATGATCTACATGTACCATACGATCTCCAATTCAAATATTTGTATCCATTTTATGTTGAATTCAAATCACAGTACATTGTTCTAGGTAGCGAGATGTTCGGGATAATCTAAACCATGTTTTCATATGTATAATGTGTTTAACACACATAGCAAGGCATCCCCCCCCCTCGCCCACACACACAACATTTAGATGTTAGCTTTGAAAGCCACACATTATCTCAAATTCAAATAGTTATGTCCATACGTGGATGCAATGTGGTCAGGTGATGCCTGCCATCGGTATCGCAAATTCAAATCGATTTGGCCTTGTTCGATGTGAATATAGTAGATAGCACGTTTGATTCAAAACCACACCAGGCATATCTGCATTATATTCATGCATGCATGAGTTACAAACATCATGAGCTCTTATTCAAATATTTGAATCCACTTTTATATTGATTATCGTCTCTGTGAGTCTTTTACACGCACACACACACACTCCTCCTCCCTTCGTGGATACCAATAACTTTCCTATCGTGCATGCATATATGCACACACACTCCCCACCACTCTGCATCCTCTACATGACGCACACACATTCTTGTTCTTTAGGTCGGTCTCCCACGATCTCCCTTTGTCTCCATCTTTCCAACACACACCGATCAATATACCCCTCTAGCTAGGTAGGCTTGCCTACGACACACATAGTCCCTCCCCTCCTCTCACCATCCATGCCTCCCGCCCTAACTCTGAGGCACCCGGGCACTGTCGCCTCCTCTGTTGTTATCCATCTTATACTCGTACAGTGTCACAACCAAGCTGCACCCCCCCCCCCACTACACACACACCTCTCCCTAGATGTCTTCGTCACTCCGGGTGTTCTTTATCTCTGGCACATGCATGCATGTGCACCAATCAATTTCCCTCTATGTGCGGCCAGGTCTCTCGCTATTTCCCCACACAAAACGTCCGATCTATCTCTCTAGTTAAGTCTCCCCCTCTTTACCGACGTACACATCGACCAAACCATGACCTCTCTACATAGGACCGCCTACCACACACACATTAATTGCCCCTCCCCGTCTCATCATCCATGCCTTCTGCTTTGTCTATCGAGGAGACAAGCGCGCCCATGCACGTTATCGTGCCCTCTCTTTAATTATCGGTCTTGCACTTTGTACTCCTTCATTGTCTTCGCCTAGTTGGCCTCTCGCACCATCTTCCAATATCCCCCCTCTTTCCTAGCGCTTGTACGCTCGTAAAGTTCTTCCCTCTATTCGTGTGTATCGATATATTGAATAAACGATCCCTCCCCCTCTCTTCTTGTATATCGCCCCTCCACATACATATACTATGTATTCAGGCCTCTCTTTGACAGAAACATATATATAGAGGCATGTCGGACACACCATCTCCCTCTCTGTCTCTAACACACCCACGTGTTGTATGGGATCGAATCTTGCGGTCGGATAGAGCAATGGAATCACAGAGTCATATGAAAAGAGGGCTAGGTGTAGCCGTGGAGGACAGGTATGAAGAGAAGAGGTGCACACACACACGCACTGCCTCCCTCACACACACGCGCGGGGGGGTACACAGTGGAGCTCATTTCTCTAAGGAGAGTTAGCCCTCGTGATAATTTGACGCATGTTGAAAGACTTGTTAGATGACGTGGCGCTAGTACTTTGAGCATGGTTAATATTATAGCCAACAACCGGCTATATGGAGTTGCCATGTCATATATACTCAACCTAATAGCCAATGTATATAGTATAGCTAGTTGCTAAGCAGGAGTACTACTTTATTAATGCATGGCCCACTGTACACTGTCACAATGGTTCTTAGAGTCCGTGTTGTAGCCGGCTATTAATCTACAGCCCGCTTCCCTTCTCTCTCCTCTTCTCTCTCATCCAACTCAACACAAATATGATTGTTTAATCATTATAGCCTGCTGATTATAACTTATTATACTTGCTCTTCCGATACGTGCAAAGCAAGTAGGAAACAAAATACTAGGAAGTTTTTATTTTGGGAGATGTCTCTCTTTTTCAGTCAATATATTTTTTAATAAAATGATGTGGGAGCTCAATGAAGCCACGTGGCACATGTGGAGGTGTTCTTTGCCAGCTTCTTGTGTGGATTGATCACAATGACGTGTTGATGCTTCCAGAAGAACGTAGACACTCCTGTGTACAATGAGATTACTGTAGACGTGAATCCCAGCCATTCCGAGGCACTTAGACCGTTGGATCAACATCAATGAACGGATAATATCGCGTCACACGTGAAATTGAGAATTTCTAAACTGGTTATAGAAATAGCCAGCAGCGGGCTACTCATTTTTTCTCCGAGAGGATGTGGGCGTCTGGCTCCACCACGACGGCCTCTGAGAACGCGGGCCCACGTATGCGTCCAAGAAACGTATGTAATGAGGATTTCTACTGGCCGATCTCGTTAAGGAGGCAAACCAAGTGTTACCCTTTACAAATTAAGTTAGGCGGTGAACTTACAGCCAGTCGCGCTGGCGTCGCCCCAACACACGGTTGATGCGGCCCGCCGCTCACCGAAGGGACGTGCATTGGCTTGGTGTGTCACTGACATGTGCGACCGCATGTAAGCAGAAGCACCAACACATGGTCGGTCCGCTGGTTAGCATGAACAGACGGTATGTCCGGCCCGCCGCTCATCGAAGCGACGTGCATCAGCTTGGTACATCACTTATGATCGACCGCATGTGAGCAGTAGCAAGCCGACAGGCCAAGCTCCCCCGCCTACCACATGCCTAAAGCCGCCATTTTATTGTAGATCCCTTTAAAAAATGAAGATTGCACATAGGAGCAGACCATGGCAGTTGCGAACACTCGAGTGGCAGTTTCATGGGTAGGGGAGGGCGTGGTATGGCAGTTTTGTAATATGCCACGACATTTCTTTTTCTACTGCTGTGTACGTGCAATAACTAGCACCGTCGGATACATATCTTATGGTTATTGGGGTGTTCGCCAGGAATATCCTCGTGGCGAGCTATTGACTAGTCTTTTTTTCACACACATTACATCGACACATATCATCTCTCTCCCTCTTTCCCACGCACACACACCTAGTCTCTCGGGAGTTCTCGCATGCACCATCTCTAGCTATCTAGGTCGATGCCACCCACGTACACTGTGTTTAGTATGTTGTACACGAAGAGAAGAGGTGCACGCACGCACTCGTCCTCTCTCACACACGCATATGTAGCTACGAATTGTAGTGTTCTCAACCATCCAATTGGCTCTATCATAGGTTCACGTTGCTCCTTGGCCTTGAGATTGAGAAGTTTAAAACGCGGATGCTCAGCTGGAGGCGCGATGTTTTGGTTAATGTGCGGGCACCAACACGACACGAGCTTGGTTTGCCTGGTGCGCAGTCGGGTGAGTACTACTAGTGGTAGTACTTCTTTGATGTGTCGCGTCAACTCACATAAGTATGCAACACTTCCTCAACAAACAAGCATATAAGCAGCTTATACTCCTTACCCAAAGGATCTTTATATCCAACAGACACAAAATATCCCTTCGACTCTTGGAAATTACTTTAACTGTTGATCTGATGTCGAAGTAATTGCTGCATCACCACCAAAATCCACCACCTCTTAAGCTAAAGTAGACCGAGCTAACCCCTATATTAGCATATTACTAAGATAAACAGAAGGCACTGTAGAATCATTTAGGAGGTGAGCTTGTCAATCTGAATGTGGAGGGACACCGTCCTCGACAACCCAGCCACGGCCAGCAGCTTGGGCAGCACTTTGAAGAAGGTCAGCTCCTGCACGGTGAAGGCTCTGGGCTCCTTGCTGCTTGTCACCTCGATTTCCACCTTGACGGTGTCGGTCCTGCCTTTGGGCTCACTCGACGGACCGTTCGCCCACACCTTGGCCGTGTAGTGCGGCGGTGGGGATGCCCCCCCCCCCCCTTCTGATGCAGATGACCAACACGGCGATAGGCGCACCGATGTCGACCACGCCGCTGACCATGAAAAACGCGCGGCCGTCCTCCTCCGCGAACAGCAAGCACCGCGGCTCCGACACCTGCACTTGCAGCTAGAGCACCTTGCCGTACTAGATCATGTGCACGGGCATGGGATGCACAGTGCTGATGTGGTGGGGGAGCACCGGCGGCGGGCCTTCGTAGTCGCAGATGGGCACGGGGCATTTGCAGGGCGCGAGCGGACATACGCTCTGGTGATCGGCGAGCTTTTGGTAAGTGACGTTGAGCCCACAGCCTTCATGCAGGCACTCCACCCTCACCAAGGAGAGGACGGCGTCCATCGCCGTGTTGTGCACGTCGAAGCCGCCGCCGCGCTCGCACTTCTGGCACTGCCGCTGGTTCCCGGGGCGTTCGCCACGGCAGTCCACGCAGGCCAGGTGCCCTCCCTTGCACTTCACAAATCAATCGAACAGCACATCAATCAAGAAACCTGCACCTTGCTCGATCAGCCGAACGGACGAGGTGTATTCTAACCTCGTACACTAGAGGCTTCAAGGGGCAGAGGCACAAGGGGCAATGGAGCAAGGTGAGGTCCATAGAGACCTCCATCGTCGGGTCCTATTCCATTGGCATGATCTCGCCCTCCTCGTGCACCAACATCTCTCGCTTTAGGGCCGGGGCATTAGAAAGTTTGACTATCACATATTCATACTACTTCAAGGTGAATTAAATCAACACATGCAAGTATCAAAAGGAAAGTCACGGCATGCATGCATGCGTTGTAATTCATGCATCGGTAACACTGCTTTGATGTGTCATGTCAACTCATACAACAAGAGAAGCTTGATTACAACGCCCTCTCCCTCGCCCATGAGTGTGCTGGCTCACAGGACTAGGAGAAGCTTTCGCTACACACTCTCCCTCCCGCACACGATGGACATCCAGCAGTTCATTCGGTATCAGATGGCCAGAAGCATACTTGTAGTACTCCACTATAGTAGTACCATCATTGTTCGACTTCCTGAAGAGGCGAAGAGCCAAGCACAACCCGAACGCTCATGTGGCAGTTTCATGTGCAGGGGAGGTAGTATAGTAACATAGTCTAGGATACCGTCTACAGTGCCTCTAAGCTTAAAATCGTTGAAGTCGGTTCCATGCTATGAGGCCGTCTTGAAGCATTTTTTTGATTAAAATAATCTTTTGGCCCTACCTGTCATCTTGGTGATTGTAGTTTGCACGCTGATCTGGTCAAGAGAGCTATATATATTTTAATTTGTGGTGGGGTAAATGTTAGACGTTGCAGCAAATATTGTACATTGTGGGTCTTTTAGCCAAGTTTGGAGGCAAGCATGTGGGGCCCGTGCTATGATGTGTCACGTCAACTCGTACAACAAGGAGAAGCTTGATTACTAGTACGCCATGTCCCTCGCCCATGCGCGCGGTGGCTCGCAGACGAGGAGAAGCTTTTGGTTACTACTCCTACAACAAGCTCTCCCTCCGCCACACGGTGGACGGACATGCAGCAGTTGATTCGATACTGTAGAAGTAGTAACATCATTGTTCGACTTCTCGAAGAGGTGAAGAGCCAAGCGCAACCCAAACATGGCAGTTGCGAACGCTCGTGTGGCAGTCTTATGTGTAGGGGTGGGGCGTGTTGTGGCAGTTTTGTGGCAATTCTTTTCTATTGTTGTTTGCATCCAATAGGTGCCACCGTTGGATGCAAATCTTACGGTTATTCTGGCGATTGCTAGTTATAGTCATCTTATGAAAATCAAATAATCCCAAAACAAACCCGACCATGTTTCTTGTTTCTAAACATGAATAGGAATCAACCAATAAGAGACGTGTGGCGTGTATGTTTTTAATGCCTTGAGACGTACCTAGCACGGCATGCAGCGGTCAGTTCATTGCATGCAATGGTATTAATTAGCAAATACTCCCTTCATTCATAAATATTTGTCTTTCTAGAGATTTCAACAAGTGACTACACCATAAATGAGTACATACGGAGCAAAATGAGTGAATCTACACTGTAAATATTTAGGATCGGAGGAGTAAATATTAAGTTCTCTCGTTTTCCTCTCCGCCTTGGTCGCGGTGCACAATATTGAGTACTACTACTGACTAGTCTCTTTTTGACACGCATTTACGTTGATATGGCTTGAATGCCAATGAGGGAGAGGGTAGCGGTTCCAGAAACGTTGAACGGTCAATGATGCCTCCTCATTCAATTAGTATGCAAAGGGAAGTAATTGGAGAAGCAGAATGGAGCCAGCATGATGTGAATGCAACGCAGTTTGGACTCTCATATAAAGGCTCCCCACCACTCCAATCCATCTACTCCTAGTCTTTGCGCAACACTGCTCACTCCAATGCAAGACCAAGTGACCAGAAGCCACAAGCACCCATGGCGTCGATGGACGCGAGCGGCAGTCGGCTGTGCCAGATCATCCAAGATGCCAGCCTGCGGCCCTGCACTGCACAGCGTTTCCAGACAGTGCTGTTGACCGCTGATGTCATAGCCCTCGTCGACGCCGGCTTCGCCTCTTGCATGGGCGAGATGATGGTCCGCTCCATCCGCAAGTTCACCGCTATCAAGAAGCGCGCGGACGACCTTGCCGTACTCCTCCAGCCCGCACGCCCAGGCTCCTCGTTTCCTGCCACCCTCATCGGCCTCCAAGGTGATGAACTCTTTGAAGCACTCGTGGCCCTGCAGCTGCCGGAGGTCGCGACGAAGAATGTGCATCTCGAGGCTACGCTCGCCGTGCAACGCCTCGACATGCAAGAAACCGTCGACCTGCACATCCACGTTTATGAGGAAATCGTCTACATTGGCCAGTACAAGGCCAACGAGGACAGAAAGACGTTGGCCTTCTTCCACCGGCTGGAATCTTTAGACGCCATTGTTCAGAAGCACGTTGACCTGTCCATGAAAGGCGCTGCTACTTAGCCGCCGTTCGGTGGGCCGGCGCCCTAAGTCGAGGAGGAGGAGGTCGTCGATGGATGCATCTTTCTTCTTGCCTCCTGTAATCAGCACTGCATCGCCTCGTGGCCTTAATGTTTTATTAGTGTATGGCATTTTTATTCCAGTCATAAATGACTTCATTGTTCGACTTCTCGAAGAGGCAAAGTGCCAAGCGCAATCCGAACGTGGGAGTTGCGTACGCTCGCGTGCCAATCTTATGTGTAGGGGAGGGGGCGTGGTGTCACAGTTTTGTGGCATTTGTTTTCTATTGCTGTTTGCATCCAATAGGTGCCACCGTCGGATGCAGATTTTACGGTTATTGTGTCGATCGCTTACGAAAACCTTACAATCCCAAAACACTTAGGCGCGGTGGATTAACTCGACCACGTTTCTTGTTTCTTGACATGAATAAAGTAATCAACCAATAAGAGACGTGGGCCGTGTATGTTTTTAATGCCTTGAGACTACCTAGCATGGCATGCTGCGGTCAGTTCATTGCATGCAATGGTAGTACTACAGCAAATATTAAGTTCTCTCATTTTCCCCTCCGCCTTGGTTGCGGTGCACAATGTAGTAATGACTAGTCTCTTCTTGACCCGCATTTACATTGATACGGCTTGAATGCCAAGGAGGGAGAGGGTAGCGGTTCCCGAGACGTTGAACGGCCAATGATGCATCCTCAATTAGCATGCAGAGGGAATTAATTGGAGAAGCAGAGTGGAGCCAGCACGATGTGAATGCAACGCAGTTTGCACTCTTTGAAGTCGCCCCACCACTCCAATCCATCTACCAAATCGTATGCACCACTACTCACTCCAATCCAAGACCCAGGACCAAGTGACCAGAAGCCACAAGCACCTATGGAGGCGATGGACGCGAGCGGCAGTTGGTTGTGCCAGATCATCCAACACGTCGGCCTGTGGCCCCGCACTGCGCAACGTTTCCAGACAGTGCTGGCGACCACCAGCATCGTAGCCCTCGCCGACGCTGGCTTCACCTCTCGCATGGACGACGTGATGGTCTGCTCCATCCGCAAGTTCACCGCCGTCAAGAAGCACGTGGACGACCTTGCCGTACTGCTCCAGCCCGCGCGCCCAGGCTCCTTGTTGCCTGCCACCCTCATCGGCATCCATGGTGACGAACTCTTTCAAGTCCTGGTGGCCCTGCAGCTGCCGGAGATCACGACGAAGAATGTGCACCTCGAGGCCATGCTCGCCGCACAGCGCCTCGCCATGCAAGAAACCATCGACCTACACATCCACGGCTATGAGGAAATCTTCTACATAGGCCACTACAAAGCCAGGGAGGACAGAGAGACGTTGGCCTTCTTCCACCGGCTGGAATCTTTGGACGCCATTATTCAGAAGCACGTTGACCTGGCCACGAAAGCCGCTTCTACTTAGTTGCTGTTCAGTGGGCTGACGTGCTGAGTCGAGGAGGAGGACGTCGATGGATGCATCTTTCTTCTCGCCTCCTGTAACCAGCACTGCATCGCCTCGTGGCCTTAATGTTTTATTAGTGTATGGCATTTTTATTCCAGATGTAAATGACATGTGTGATCCCTTGCTCTTATTTGGCGTTAATTATATGTAGTATCATTGTCTTTGTCTTGGTGTACTACCTAGGTCCTGGTTTATTTGTCCCTTTTGTAATTTGTGCTAAATTTTGACCAAATATTTAACTAACAAAATGTTAGTGCAGGTCAACTAAAATTATATCATTTGATTTGTATTTGAACATAGTTTTCAATGATATAATTTTGGTGACATGCATGAACCTTTTGTTAGTCAAATTTATGGTCAAAATTTGGCACAGATTACGATGGGGAGCAATAAACCAGGACGGAGGTAGACTGGTCACCATCATGTTTTGTGTCAAATTTTGACTTCAGCGACCCAACCTACATGGAGGGAGTATATATATCGGTGCGACAACCAAACTTATATATTCACTAGGACATATGCCTGTGCGTTGCAACGGGAGAAAAAAAATTCATGTTAGGCGAGCGAAACTCATTCGCATTTCGCTATGATAAAAACGCTAGTAATTTTATACAAAACTTGGTAGGTAGGTATCCGCCATCTTTTTTTCTCGAAACATTAACATATTATCCATCCATCTGTTTGAAAACTGAAAACATGAAATATATATATATATATATATATATATATATATATATATATATATATATATATGAATATGGTCATATTCCGCATGCAACGACCCAATCCCTAATGCTTATATGGAATTATTGTAACACCCTGTGTCACGGGAAACCGTGGCCACCTATGGGACCAGGAGGCCCCTTGCTGGTTCGGCAGGGGGGCGTCGCGTTGCACAAAGAGCAGACGAGCGTGTGGCAGCACGATAGAGATCACACAGGCATTTTTACCCAGGTTCGGGCCGCCGTGAGGCGTAAAACCCTACTCCTGCGTTGGTGGATTGATGGTGGAAAGGTGGTGGTGGAGCGTAGTACACTTGCCCGGCAAGGGTTGCCTCAGGGCGGCAGTGGCTACGCGCGTTTGGGGGTCTGAGTTACCCAACCTTCAAACCCTCTCTACGGTCGCCATGGGCCTCCTTTTATAGATTAAGGGGTCACCCCAATGGCAAAACAGTCATTATGCACTGATAAGATAGCAAATAGTGCTATCATACCTAACTTTGTGGGCTGACAGGGCGCATTAAATGCACCGCTCATCATCACATCGTTGGTTACCCGGCAAGGCTTGCCGGGCTATCTCGCCAGCTCCATGCCTGCTCGCTTGACACGCCGCAGGATGGGTGTCATCTTCAGGTGTTTCCTGTAGGGAGAGGCTGCCATGTGGTGAATGGCTGGCACTTAGTCACTCCGCGGTTCGACACTGCACTGATTAACGATGTGGGTCGTGGTGGAGTAGTTGGTGAGGTGGTTTTGCCTCCGTGTGCCCTGGCAGGCCCTGCCAGGACGTCTTGGACGTCGTCTTCCGGGGGTGGCCTCGCCCCATGCCGAGCTCGCCTGCCCGGCAAAGGAGGCCCTTCTCCTGATGGTGCCTTGCTTCTTTGGCTTGATCTTGGTCCCTCTGATCTGTATGTTAGTCCTTTGAACCTCTTAGTCCCTTGTATTCTGACTTGGGTTGGTGCTTCAATCTCGTCCTCGTGCCTGTGCATAGTCTGGGCAACAGACCCAGGGTTTGTTGCACCGACAGAAGCCCCCGGGCCTGCCCCGAACACGCTGACGAGCGTCGTCGGGGTAGGGCCTAATAAGTGCATAGGCGGGGTCGCTGAAGAGGCTGGTCTCTTGAGGTCTTCTTTGCTTCTTCATTAGCCTTGATTCCGGGCCAGTTTCCGGTTTCTCCGCGCGTCGTGTAAGGCCAATGGTGGTGGGGCCGCTCCAGTGATGGCTCGTGAATGACTTTAACGCACGGGGGAGAAACCACCAATTCACTCTTCCCACCACGCCCTTATCCTTAGCCACGTATGCTGCATGCATCGCGCGGGGTAGGTAACGGAGGCGCGTGGCGTGGGAGAGCATCAAGGCGAGGGCCCGATCGTCTTGAGTTGGCGGAGGAGGACGGTGGCCGCCTGTTGAGGGAGCGGCTCCCCTCCCCGATCCGCCTATAAAAGGAGGGGTGGAGGAGGGCGAAGTCATCCATCTCCGGATCCTTTCTTCCCCTGTTCCTGCCTTTCGTTGGTCATGTTGAAGAGAAAGGCCCGGTGCCAAGCTCCGGGCTCCATCTTGTGCCTAGAGTTGTTGAGTGCTGGCGTTCGGGGAGTGAGCCTGGTCCATGCTCGGAGAAGGCGTCGTGGGCAGGCTGCTCGTAGTGCGGGAGATACCAAGCTCTCCCGTTGTGAGGGAATGCTTGCTCCTTTTGCCACGGCCGTCTGCCCGTTGGGTAGTGCGGTGTCCAGCCTCAGGTCACCGCTGCTCGTGGTCTTGGCGATCGGGTCGTTGGCGTCTCTGGGGCGCGCCCGGGAGGCAGGGTTGGGAATCATCGGTAAACCCAGCACTGCCCCATCCAGGAGCCGTGGGGATGATGTCGACAAGAGGCGCGCCTTCCTACCTGCCAAGGCGGGGAGGGGCATGTCCCGAGCCCCCTGGCCATCTTGGTCGCTCGCCGTCCCTCCGGGGAAGGCGTCGGGTTGGAGTCCTGGCGCTCCCCCGGAGCGATGTTGACGGAGGGAAAATGAGGGAAGGCGGAGAAGGTGGGTAGTGGGAGGTCAGGTTGGAGTACGATGGTGTGGATGCCTTTGCCTCCGACCGAGGACCTGCCGCCTCATTTTTCTGCTCTTCCCCTCCCTCCCTGGAACCATCATCACTAGCCTCCTTGGGTGACAGCCGGGGAGGGATGTTCCCTTGGAGCCTTCGCCTCCCCTCCAGCAGTCTTCCGGCTGGGCTTTGGTGGATGATTCCACCGGGGCCCAAGCCGGGGCTTCCTGCTGGTCCTGGAGGTGGTGACCAGGGAAGGCCGCCCTGCTTCCGCGCTCCTCCTTCACAGCCTCGCCACTCTCGATCTTGTCAGGCTACGCAAGGTGGGTTGCGACGAGACCGGGACGTGCTCCTGCTTGGCTGCCCTTTCTCGTCTTTTCCTCCTTCCACCGCAGTGCCTGGTGGAGATGAAAAGAGGAGATTACAGGGCACTTATCTTTTTTCAATCTTAAACTTGCCGGCATTTGCCAAATTTTAATTCAAATAATGTAATCTCTCGAGTCCATGTTTGTGTTCTGTAATGCTTGTACTTGTATCAGCATATTAATGAAAAAGATGAACCTTGCCGGGAACCCGTGCATGTGTATGTCCATGCAGAGGCGAGATACCTCTTTAGTGTAAATAAACGAGTTTTCCCCGGCATGCTATCCTGCCGGCACCTTTTCTGTCTGCCGGAGAGCTGTGTCTACCGGGCAACAGGCAAAGGGGCCAGCCCCCCGCCAACTTCTTGTTTCCATAGGCCACTACGACCATCATGTTCGAAGCAACGTTCGAGTCAGGGATGGAAGCACCTAAGTCTCAAAAGAGTGGAGGGTTTTCTTATGCACAAGTTATAACTTACAGAACACTAATGGACAGGAGGTAGAACTTATCTGTTTGGCTTGCCGGGGATCGCAGTGCCAGGCAATCTTCTCAATTCCTCGCCAAAGCCAAGTTCACGGCAGGAACCTGCAGCTTCATGTAGATGAGAATGAATGCAGGATGCGATCCTATCTATATGCATATGCAAATGCTCATGAAATGCTTATGCAGTGATCTTGGAATGCTCATGCATGCATGCAATCTAGGTCGGGGGGCCCCCACAGTGCTTCTTTATTTTCTCTTGCACAGGGTCATCGCCCTGGCTTTGTACAAGGGGTTACATGCAGCTGAGGCAAGGCCTGTACAAAAGGGTGGCTGTCAGGCAGGGCCCGACAGCCGCGCCTTACGGGTAGAACTTGCGGAGATGCTCAATATTCCATGAGTTTTGCAACCGAATGCCATCTTCGGTCTCCAGATGGACTGCGCCAGGTCTGGTGACTCGTACTACCCGGTAAGGGCCTTCCCACTTCGGTGACAACTTGTTTGTACCCTTGGCGGACTGAACGCGCCTAAGGACAAGGTCACCTTCCTCAAAACATCAGGCGTGAACCCTGCGGCTATGATAGCGACGCAGGGCTTGCTGATAGCGTGCAGCACGCGTAGCAGCCCGGAGACGGTTCTCCTCGAGTAGCACAGCGTCGTCATGTCGGTGCTGATCTTGCGCTACTTCATCGTAGGCAAGCACTCGAGGCGACCCGTAAATGAGTTTCGTGAGGATAACTGCTTCTGCCCCATAGACCAGGGAGAAGGGAGTCTGCCCAGTAGCTCGGTTTGGTGTTGTTCTGAGGGACCAGAGAACTACCGGCATCTCCTAGATCCACCGCCTACCATGCTTCTGCAGCGTATCAAAGGTTCTCGTCTTGAGTCCACGCAGCACTTCAGCGTTCGCCCTCTCAGCTTGCCCGTTGCTCCGGGGGTGTGCCACAGAGGCAAATGAGATTTTGCATCCAAGGGCATGAACATATTGCATGAAGGCGCGGCTCGTGAACTAGGTGCCGTTGTCGGTAATGATCCTTGCTGGAACTCCAAAATGACACAGCAATTCTTTCAAGAACTTGATAGCTGACTGAGCAATCACCTTTCTCACGGCAGTCACTTCCGGGCACTTTGTAAACTTGTCGATAGCAACGAACAAGAATTCAAAGCCCCCGATTGCTCGGGGGAAGGGGCCGAGGATATCGAGCCCCCAGACCGAAAATGGCCATGATAGAGGGATTGTTTGAAGAGCTTGCACAGGCAGGTGGGTTTTCGTGGAATGGAACTGGCAGGCTTCACATTTGGTGACTAGCTCGACCGCATCCTGGAGGGCTGTGGGCCAATAGAATCCTTGCCAGAATGCTTTCCCAACTAGTGCCCTTGATCCAATGTGGGAGCCGCACATGCCTTTGTGTATCTCAGCCAGCAGTTCCTTTCCTTCTTCCCGGCAGACACACTTTAATTTCACACCGTTGGGCCTCCTTCTGTACAGAATGTCATCAACAAACTGATACATACTGGCCCTCCGGTCTATTTTTTCAGCTTCGTCTTGGTTGCCGGGAAGCTCTCCGGTTTGGAGGAAGTGGACAATGTGCCTTGCCCAAGTTGGAGCCTGGGGCTCGGCAACGAGGACTAGCGGCACCTCCTCTGCTACGGGAGCACATGCCTCGTTCGCGGGGTCCATGGGACCGGCTGGAAGGTGTGGTTCGGCAGACTGCGAGGAGTTGTTTCCGGCAGGGTCTCTGCCAGGAGCGGACGGCTCTACCGGGAGAGCCTTACCAGAGTCCAACTTTCTCCTTTTCCAGGCCATTGTTGCTGGGGATACAGGGGCTGAGTGAGATGGAGAACAAAAGTCCCTGGTTCCACAGGGAGCTTCTGCGCAGCACACTTTGACAGATGATCAGCTATGCTGTTTTCCGCACGGGGTATGTGCTTTGTTTGCAATCCGTCAAAGTGCTCCTCCAATCTCCTCCCTTCCTCAACGTATGCCTCCATCAATGGACTTTGGTAATCCTTGTTAACTTGTCTCACCACAAGCTGTGAATCTCCTCGAATGATCAGCTTCTTAATTCCCAATTCAGCTGCAGTCCTGAGCCCGGCAAGGAGCCCTTCATATTCTGCTGTGTTGTTGGTTGCTTCTTCCCGGGCAAAATGCATTTGGACGATGTACCTCAAGTGCTCCCAGGAGGGGGCAACAAGAAGCACGCCAGCTCCTACACCTTGTAGGGAAAAAGCACCATCAAAATACATAATCCATTCTTGGGGCGATTCCTTGCCGGGGATAGCTGTCTCCGTCATTTCCTCATTAGGGGTTGGCGTCCATTCTGCAATAAACTCTGCCAATGCCCTGCTCTGAATAGTTGACGTGCTTTCAAACTTCAAATCAAAAATGGATAACTCCAAAGCCCACTCCACTATTATGCCGGTAGCCTCAGGGTTTTGGAGTATCCGTTGCAACGGGAAACGAGTGACAACCGTGATCTCATGGGCTTGGAAGTAGTGGCGCAGTTTCCTTGAGGCCATGATGAGACCAAAAATCAACTTTTGCACGCCAAAGTACCTTGATCTAGCCCCCTGTAATAAGGAGCTGACGAAGTACACTGGGCGCTGCACCACTTTATTCCTTGCCGCGTCCTTGGGGTTGCTCCCGTTGCCGTGCTCATTGCAGTTCTGATCCTTCTCTGACTCTGCCGGTCCCTGCTCACTCTCTACCTCATCCACTTCTCGCTGCGCTACCAAAGCTGCACTGACTACTTGGTTGGTTGCCGCTAAGTACAGCAGCAACGGCTCCTGGGTTTTGGGAGCGACCAAGGTAGGCACGGAAGACAAGTAGGCCTTCAACTCTTGCAAAGCTGCATATGCTTCCGGGGTCCACTTCATGGGTCCTGCCTTCTTCAAAATTTTGAAGAACGGCAGGGCGCGCTCGGCAGACTTGGAAAGAATCTGCTTAGTGCGGCAACGCATCCTGTCACATGCCTCACATCCTTAACTGTCCTTGGTGCTTGGATCTGCTCGATAGCCTTGATCTTGTCGGGATTGGCTTCGATCCCGCGATGGGATACAAAGAACCCAAGTAACTTGCCGGAGGGAACACCAAATACACACTTCTCCGGGTTGAGCTTCGAATTGATTTTGCGCAGATTAGCAAACGTCTCCTCCAAATCTTGAATAAGGGTGGCCCTATCCTTGGTCTTAACCACAATATCATCCATATAGGCTTCTATGTTTCTATGCAACTGTGGCTCAAAACCAATCTGGACTGCCCTTGCAAAAGTGGACCCGGCACTCTTTAATCCGAATGGCATGCAGACAAAACAGTACGTACCACATGGAGTGATGAACGACGTCTTCTCTTCATCTTCCTTGGACATAAAGATCTAGTGATACCCAGAATACGCATCTAGAAAGGAGAGCAAATCACAACCTGAAGTGGAATCCACAATCTGATCGATACGCGGCAAGGGAAACGGGTCTTTTGGGCAAGCCTTGTTGAGATCTGTGAAATCTATGCAAAGCCTCCATTTCCCGTTAGCCTTCCGGACTACCACTGGGTTTGCCAACCACGTGGGATGCAGTACTCCTCTGACCAATCCAGCTGCCTCTAGTCTCTTGATCTCTTCTGCAATGAACTACTACCTCTCCAAGGCCTGCTTCCGGACTTCCTGCTTGACAGGTCAGGCATGTGGGCAGACAGCAAGGTGGTGCTCGATTACCTCCCTGGGAACACCGGGGATATCAGATGGTTGCCAAGCAAACACATCGATATTCGCCCGTAGGAAGGCAACAAGCACGCTTTCCTATTTGTCATCGAGGGTGGCGCTGATAGTGAAAGTACCATCAACGCCAGCCAGCCCTGCCGGGACCTTCTTCACTTGGGGTGCAGCGACCTTGGATCTCTTGCCATTGGAACACTCTGGCACGTCATCAACGGGTGTCGTGCACTCGGTGGGGGCACGCTTCCCGGACTCTTTGCCGGAGTCCCTGCAATCCCTCTTCTTTCCTTTGCTTTCCTTAGCGGGAGCAGCTGCTGCCGCTGCCTCTGGTGCGACCCCATCCCGGTACATCTTGTCCACACAAATGATTGCATCCTTCTCATCTGATGGGATGGTGATGACTCCCAGTGGCCCAGGCATCTTCAAGGTGTTCTAGGCATAGTGAGATGCTGCCATGAACTTAGCCAGGGCCGGGCGTCCAAGAATCCCATTGTATGGCAGGGGGAGATCAACCACATCAAACATAATCCTCTCAGTCCGGTAGTTCAGTTCTCCCCCAAACATTACCGGCAACGTGATCTTTCCCTTAGGACGGCTCCTGCCGGGATTAACTCCTTGAAATGTGCCGGTAACCTCCAGCTCTTCCTCTGCTATCTGAAGCTTGCTGATAACTGCTGGGGAAATCAGATTCAACCCGGCCCCGCTGTCCACCAACATCTTCGTGACCTTGAGGTTGCGGATTGTTGGGGAGACCAACAATGGCAAACACCCTACCATAGTGGTACGGCTAGGATGATCCTCCTCGTCAAAGATGATGGGCGTACGGGACCACTTGAGCGGCTTCCGGGCCTCGGGCGCTGCCTCCACGGCATTGACTTCTCATGCCCACTGCTTGAGTTGGCGGTGAGAGGTGTGCAGAGATGCACCCCCGTCAATGCACAGGGCGTCGGTGGCCTTCTGAAACTCTTGCTCACTGGTTTCCTCTTCATCCCCTCCATCACTCTCATCACCACAGGCTTCCTTCTCTTGACCTCTAGCGGGTTTTCCTTGGTTCTGAAAGGGTTTGCCAGGGCGATTTACTTCACCACCTCGGCCCTTGCCACCAGCAACATTCTGACCCTTTTCCTTGTCACGCTTCTCATACTCTGCTTTCTGTCTTTTGACAAGCTGCTCAACCTGATAACACTCTTGAAGGTCGTGGCCCTTGGTCCAATGAATCTTGCAATACGGCCCATCACCTTTCCCGGCTTTCTCGACAGCAGCGGCTTCCCGGCAGTCAGCGCACACGGCAGCTTCCTTGCCGGGGGCCTCAGCTTTGGCCTTCTTGCCAGTACTAGGCGTACCCGATCCTTCAACTGTCATCACTGCCTTATCCCTTCGTTTCTTACTGCGCTTCTTGCTCTTCTTCTGACTGGTTGATTCATCCTCATCCTCTGAATCAATATTGGTGCAATCTTCCTCTCCGGGCAACTTTCTTCCCTCCTCCATCCGAGCACACTTATCCACCAACGTATAGAGCTCCTTCACAGTCTTGGGCAACCGTACGTTCATCTTGGAACAAATCAGGCGGTTGCGCACATTGGACTGGAAGGCGGCTATCACGGCTGCCGGATGGATATTTGGGATATTTCTATTAACTTTGCTGAATCTCTGTAAATTCTTACGGAGGGTCTCTCCTTCCTTTTGTTGGAGAAGCTGCAAGTCGCTAGGTCGGCCCGGCTCTTGGTGGCCACTGGTGAAGGCACCGATGAACTCATGGCATAGGTCTGCCCATGACGAAATGGAGTTCTCCGGCAGGTGCATCAGCCAAGACCTCACATTGGACTTGAGGGCCAAAGGAAAGTAGTTGGTGAACACCTTCTCATCTCTTCCCCCGGCAGCCTGAACAGCGATGTTGTAGACGCTCAGGAACTCTACCGGGTTCAGCCTCCCATCGTACTTCTCAGGTATCTCTGGCTTGAACGTGCGAACGGACGGCCAACGGACTTGCCGCAGCTCACGGGTAAAGGCAGGGCAGCCAACCTCGAAAGGTAGGAACCCGCCAATACCGAGCGCGGGCTCGTCGATGCTGGGGCCGTCGCACCCATCGGTCCAGCGGAGGTCATCGCGGTGTTGCTCGACAATGGCCCGCGTGTCACCTCTCCGCCTATCCTCCGGGGCACATTGTTGGCCTGGATGCACTCGAGGGTCAGAAGAGGCCATCAAGACGTCGTCGGGGTCTTGATTCTGTTGCGCTCGCGCTGGCTGCCATGGCAGGGACTGCACCGTGGGGATGGCCCCTTCTGTACGGTCAGCAGCGTGAGCCATTGATGTCGCTTGGGGCGGCTGTGGCGGGCCAGCTCGCCGTGAGCCCCCAGCTTCGGCGAAACCGAGCAGACTTTGGATGGTGGCATGCCATTCGTCCATTTGCTCGGCCGCTGGCAGAAACCTCAGCAGCAGCTGAGCCCGCGCCATGGCCTCCGAGGCTGTACTTGGCATGCGTGATGATGAAGTCGATCGCACCGTCGCTCGGCTCCTGACGGTGCCAGTGGCGGCAGCACTGCGCACCCGCTGCTGCGGGGTGACCACCTGGATGGCAGGGTGGTGTGGCGAAGGTGCTCGAGGGCCAGTGGCTCCGTCGGGCGCAGCGGCTTGGTCGACCCGTCCCGGGGGAGGTGCACGTGCTGCGACCGCACCTGTGGTGGGAGCGGTCGGAGGGCGGCGATTGCCCCGGCCCGAGCATCGTTGCTGCGGCTGTGCCCGTCGGGATGTTGCTGATGCCGCTCTCCTCCGATGTCTCCTGCTCCTGCGTTGGCCGCGGGGGAAGTGGTGTCGGCGTCGCCTGCCCCGACCACATCCCCAGCAGCGTCCGCGTCCTCGCGTGTCTCCACACCCCCCCGCAGCATTACAGGCCGCGGGCGGCGGAGAGTTCGAGGTGGAAGGATGAGCCGAAGAACCGGGTTTCTTCTTGGGCGCCATGGTCGATGGCGTCGTCGAAGATGCTGATGGTGATGAAGGTGACGTGCTACACATGCCTTCAGGTTCGTGCAAGCGGTCCCCTACCTGGCGCGCCAAAGATGTCGTGGGAAACCGCGGCCACCTATGGGACCAGGAGGCCCCTTGCTGGTTCGGCAGGGGGGCGTCGCGTTGCACAAAGAGCAGGCGAGCGTGTGGCAGCACGACAGAGATCACACAGGCATTTTTACCCAGGTTCGGGCCGCCGTGAGGCGTAAAACCCTACTCCTGCTTTGGTGGATTGATGGTGGAAAGGTGGTGGTGGAGCGTAGTACACTTGCCCGGCAAGGGTTGCCTCAGGGCGGCAGTGGCTACGCGCGTATGGGGGTCTGAGTTACCCAACCTTCTAACCCTCTCTATGGTCGCCATGGGCCTCCTTTTATAGATTAAGGGGTCACCACAATGGCAAAACAGTCATTATGCACTGATAAGATAGCAAACAGTTCTATCATACCTAACTCTGTGGGCTGACAGGGCACATTAAATGCACTGCTCATCGTCACATCGTTGGTTGCCTGGCAAGGCTTGCCGGGCTATCTCGCTAGCTCCATGCCTGCTCGCTTGACACGCAGCAGGACGGGTGTCATCTGCAAGTGTTTCCTGTAGGGAGAGGCTGCCATGTGGTGAATGGCTGGCACTTAGTCACTCCGCGGTTCGATACCGCACTCATTGACGACGTGGGTCGTGGTGGAGTAGTTGGTGAGGTTGTTTTGCCTCCATGTGCCCCGGCAGGCCCTGCCGGGACGTCTTGGACGTCGTCTTTCGGGGGTGGCCTCGCCCCTTGCCGAGCTCGCCTGCCCGGCAAAGGAGGCCCTTCTCCTGATGGTGCCTTGCTTCTTTGGCTTGATCTTGGTCCCTCTGATCTGTATGTTAGTCCTTTGAACCTCTTAGTCCCTTGTATTCTGACTTGGGTTGGTGCTTCAATCTCGTCCCCGTGCCTGAGCACAGTCTGGGAACAGACCCAGGGTTTGTTGTACCGACACCCCGAGAATCATGCTACAGTAATCTCCCCCTAATGGTGGCCATGTCATCGTGATTACTATGCAGCTTGCCACTTGTCCAAAAATCAAAGCCTTTGTCAAATTTAAAATAAGTCGAATAAATTATTTCTTCGAGCAGTAAAAATAAAATGTTCAAAATATTATTTAAATTCCCCTAATCATTGTCATGTTGAATACAACATTAATTGAGACTCCAAAAAATCATCTAGCTATTTTTGAATGACCCAACAACACCCTTCCATCACTTTTAAATTCAACCCAAAAGTTAAATGTTTTCAAATGGGGTTCAAACTTTTTGAGGCAGTGCCATTTAACGTAAATTGAATTATGTGGCAAGTTACATTTTTTACAAAAATCAATTGGTGGCTTTACTTAATGCAAAGCAGTTTAAGAAAAACTAAACCAAAAGGAAAGAAAAGAGAAAACCCCACTGTTGGACTGGGCCGCAAGTGCACAGTGCAACCCAGCCCAACACCCCCCTCTGTTTCTCCTTCCTACTGCTCACAGGAGCATGTTGGACGCCTGTGCGCCGTCCATGGCGCTGCTAGCGCACGCGTACGTCATCAGGCGACCCTCCTCGCGGGTTAAGAGCATCCCCGACCCCCCGGACAAACCCTACACCATCTTCCCACTTTCCCTCGTCCGTCGCTCTCCCTCGCCCTTCCCCACCTCGCCAGAGTGCCGCCATGCCCGCTTCCCGTGAAGCTCACGGCCACTCTCCTCACCGCGCCTCGTCGACATGCCCCCGGAGTTGCGCATTGACGCCCTCTTCCCCTCCATCGATGCACGCAAGCTCGGAAGCACCGGAACGCCACCTACATCACCGTCTTCAACCTCGGGAGCCGACCACTGCCGCCTTCGATTCGCGACCAACAGAGCCTCCCCGAGCAAGCTGACCTCCTCTTCGCGATCCCAGTGAGCTCCTCCTCCGTCTCCCACTCGCCCCGCTGTCGATCTGTCGCTAGTACTGCTGCTGCCTCACGGCTTCCCGGCCGAGGCCTGCCATGGCGCCGGGGAGCAGCCCCTTCCCCCTCCGTGCGGCTGTGCCTATGATACAACAAGCCGGCCTTGCTAAGTGGGGATTAGCTTAGGCCTAATCCCCACGGTTATCAGATAATCTCCCGTCTTATTAGTTTAATTAGCTATTAAAAATAGTTCTTTTACTAGTTACTGACAGGTAGACCTCACCTCTAATTATCTATTTAAAAAGAAAATGCTAAAGCTATGTGAATGACACCTGGGCCTCACTACCCAGGTTTGACCAGTCAATAGTTGACTAGTCAACTGCTGACTGGACTAATTGACTGGGTCAGCCCTGCCCCCTGTCCCCTCATGTCATTGACTGTGGCTAGCCCATGCTGAGTATAAAAAGTGTATTCTGTTATTAATTTGGTTTAATAATGAATCTAATAATTTCAGTAATTCATTTAATCATTGAAAAATCATATAAATTAATCTATAAGTCAGATGAAAATAATTCATATATGAAAGTTGCTCCGAAAAATCAAACGAATCCGAATACGTGGTATGTTCATCTATCACATGCCACTAGCATGCTCAACATGGAACTGACCCCTCTCTTTCGTCTGTCTGGAAAATACCAAACGCCGGGAAAACCTCTCCGGATGTTTTCCCTTTCCGTCTGCAACGTGTAGCATGGCGATATGTCACCCCTAGCATGACGTATTGCTAAGTCATTCATTGTGATGCTTTGTTTGCTTTATATTTATTATTTCTTCCCCCTCTTATCTCCGGTAGACCCCGAGACCGATGTTGCCCCTGTGATCGACTACGTCACCGACGATCGTTCCTTTGCAGCAGAGTTTCCAGGCAAGCAAACCAACATTGATCATTCCGATACTGCCCATTCACTTCTCTCTTATGCTTGCATTAGAACTGCTACTACTTTTTGTATGATCCTACTCTGATGCATAGCATGTTTTTGTTACCTGCTTTCATACCTTACCTGCTTATTCTAAACTGTTCAGTATAGGTTGGTTAGAGATCCATCAGTGACCCCCACCTTGTCCCAGTTACCCCGCTTTATTTTTGATGACTCGATCAACGTGATCGACATCCAGGCCCGACACCGCACATCACCCCCCCTAGTTGTATGACTCTGCAGAGTTACTATCGAGTGACGAGGGTGATAACTCGTCAGCACTTCTGATGTTAACCCTGTAGTGTAGCTATTCGGTCGTGGTCATCGAGGGTGATTCCTCCTTCACCACTCCCAATAACGACTCTGTCGTGCAACCTCTCAAGTGTGGACCATCGAGGGTGATTCCTCCAAGTCCACCTTGATGGTTACATCGAGTGGGAATCCATCGAGGGTGATTCCTCGCGTTACCCCCTTGCTGTTTTGGACACACGGTTACTTTGACTTAGCACAGAACCATGATGACATCAGGTCGGCCCCGAGGGGTACCCGCGAGTGATGTGAAGTCGGGTTGACATGGAGGGTTCCTGAGAGATAATTACGTGGCACGGCCAGGCATTCTTAGCCCTTGCCGTAAGTCCACGAGACGGGGCGACGGGGACACATGATCGTGACTCTCTGCTCGTTACCGCGCACTACCAAGACACTAACGGTTTGGATATTTGATCCGAGTAGGCCTCTGGCCTTTTTGCACTGACCACCATGCGGGAATAAGTATGGGCACTCTGCGTCGTATGTATCAGCCGAAAGCTCAACGAACATCAGCGATGGAGCGGCACACGCCTGGTTGGACTGGAACACCTCGCTTGTATAAGGGGGGCTAGGTGTGCTCACCGGTCGCGTATGCAATATGCAGGAGTGCAAAGGGCGATGGGCCCAAGACCCCTACGCGCTTAGGATGTAGACCGGCGTGCTGGCCTCTCTGTTGAGCCTAGGTAGGACTGCGGTGTGTCGATCGGTCGAGGCCGGTCATGACCTGATGGTGTGTTCGGTCGGAGTTGATCGAGCATGTGGGGTAAGTTTGTGCACCCCTGCAGGGAAGTATTATCTATTCGAATAGCCGTCTCCACAGTAACGGACGCTCAGAGTTGTATCCTGATCGATACAACTAGAACTGGATACTGAATGCTAAGGCATGTTATGGATATGTGGCTCCGGGATTGCTTTCTCGCAGGGAATCAAGAAAGGATCTCTTGGCGCTAATGTTACAACAAACTTGTTAAATATAATATGCTTTTTTGTACTCTTCTATATGCTGCAAGATGCTTGAAGATTCTAGTCTTTGATAGGCTAGGCCTTCCCCTTCTATTCTGGCATTCTACAGTTTAGTCCACATATACTACCCTTTTCATTGATACCGATGCATATGTAGTGTAGATCCTTGCTTGCGAGTACTTTGGATGACTACTCACGGTTGCTTTGCTCCCCTTTTTCCACCTCTTTCCATTCTTCTGGGATGCTGCAACCAGATGGTGGAGCCCAGGAGCCAGATGCTACCACCGACGACTACTACTACCCCAAAGGAGCCTACTTCTACGTGGAGGCCACCGACGAGAAGGAGTAGTTAGGAGGCTCCCAGGAAGGAGGCCTTGCCTTTTCGACCGATGTTGCTTTTGTGCTAGCCTTCTTAAGGCAAACTTGTTCAACTTATGTCTGTACTCAGATAGTGTTGCTTCCACTGACTCATGTGTATTCGAGCCCTCGAGGCCCCTGGTTTGTAATATAAAGCTTGTATTATTTTAATTTGTGTCTAGAGTTGTGTTGTGATATCTTCCCGTGAGTCCTTGATCTCGATCGTACACATTTGCGTGTATGATTGGTGTACGATTGAATCGAGGGCGTCACAAGTTGGTATCAGAGCCGACTTCCTGTAGGAAATCCCCTTCCAAACTCCTTGGCCGAAGTTGAGTCTAGTCGTTACAAAACTTTTTACTAACATGGATATGCGGCTTACGGGCCCACATCGCCATTGGGTGGTATTAGGGTCTTTTATTCCTCATCTATACTCTGTGACTCTGATCTCTCTTCTATTCAGGTTAAATGAATTTACTAACTCTGACTCTAGGTTCTCATAACTACTTCCTCCCGGAGAATCCCTCACTCCAGATGATTGCTTGGGGCACCAGAAGATTCCGAAGATACTCTCCTATGTTCTCTTGAGACTTTGTGACCACCACTTTTGCTATTCCCGACCACTGATAAATCCTTAAGGATAACTACATACACTTGTCGTTCACACCTTCGTTCCCAGTTGCCCTTGTTATTACTTGATACCCTGAAAAATTCTCCGATATTCCGAGAATCCTTTTTGCCTACTGCTTTGCAGCTCCTTTTCGCTTTAATACCCCTAAGGATAATTCCTCGCACTTACCGAGTATCCACTCATCCCCAGTGGTTCATGTGTTTCACAAAGGTCTTCGAAATACTATTCGATCTTCCGAATTTGCTCTTGAAATTCTTGCTTGCTTCCATTATGTTTAATCCCATAAGTATAGTAATCTTATTGGCATCCTTTGTTACTATCATTTTGAGTCCATTGATTCAATAAGTTGTGAATGCTCGCAATCCCCAATCAGATCCTAGAATTCATCCTTCCAGCTCAGACGTCATTTTAAACATGGGCTGGATCTCGACCAATCAGATTGCCATCGATTGTACCCCTAAGCCTACTCAACTTATCCATCCTTAATTAGAGTGTTTGCTTCTCATCCCTTGATTTGGAAATCATAATTCTTTTGCATTTGGGCATTGAATTAGTCAGTTGTTTCTATAATCTGATCTCCTTGCATTCTTTCTTCCTCTGGTTGAGTACCGATGCTCACATCAGATCCCTTGTGAACCACCAGATCCTTTGTTGGATAATTATCCGACACTGTCCTTCATATTCGAAAATCTTGTGAATTCTTCCCCTGATACATAATGCCTTTGGTAAATGGTATCCTCTGCTTTCTCAACCATGCTCTACTATCGAGCTTGTGTTATTTACTCTTGAAGTTTATGGCATATGTTCCTAAGATGCCCCAATGGGTTGAACCAATGCCTTCCCTAACCTGTGTGAACCCGAAGGATTTCATGGGTCATACTCATCTGGTATTTCACCAGGTAAAAATTCCAACACTAATGCCATTTCCAAAACGAGAAGTGAATGTAAGGTTGTGCTTTGGAGAAGTGGGAGTCGACCTTGAACTTTGTGTTCATGCCAATGGACCCGATGTGGATCTTATCATGGAAGCTTTCTTTCAAATTAACTATCCCCTTGGTATAAGTTCATTTTATATCTGGGAATTGGTCCTTTGCAATCGTGGTTTCGACCATGTTGTTCTTCTTTGATCCCATTTCTCGAACAAGTTGAAGTACTTGTCTTCTGTAGATCAATACACCTATCCAACCTCTATTCCGCCCAACCTTCCAGTATTACCCTTTGGTATATCGGGAATATCACGGAACTACATAACCTCTTATGAGTTCTTCATCAACTATTAATTATCGCCGATTCCAATTTCCCCCGGGTTCTGAGCTGTTATTCACTCCAGGACACCGATAAGTGAATCGATTCTGCACTCTGATTCAATAACTCTAAGTAATTTTCGCTGCTTACGAGTTTAATAATCCTTCAAGTCATTCCTAGCCCGATCGGCTATATCCTTATCATGCAAAATTTTAACTGTGCTACCTGGTCCTTCTTCCCGGAACACTATTTTCGATGATGAGCTAAGCTTACGTCGATCTTCCTCATCATATCATTTCGCCTTGAACAACAAGCTTGATTTCAAGTTTGTGTCGTACCCGTGATTCCAATAACCTTTCGCTTCATCATTCCTTTGACTTGATGTCATCGCCGATCAATTACATCTTCATGAAATCTCTCGACAAATGTGTCGTGATCATCATCAACATTCTGAGTTGTTCCATGATATCAATTGAATTCATGATGAGAAATACCATCCTTGCCCCTTGATGATTTGTCTTATCATCGACAACATTCTTGTCTCCCCCCCCCCCCAACACAAAACTTGCTCATATAAATTTTCAAAATACATCCTTTTTGACATGTTGATGGATTGCTGTTGAACCCATCGGCCACCTCCTCATCTTTTCCCTGATAAAATTGCATGAGATGTTCTAAAAACTCCCGATGGATCCTTTGTGTTCCCAAGGTCCGACCTTTCCCTGATGACCATGTCAATGCTATCCAAAAGCATGACTTTGTTACTCCGAACATCATTAAGAACATTGGAGGCGCAATGCTAAATGTTTCTTGATGACTTATCCAAACACAGTTGTATGGGTAACGTCATGAATTTCCTCTCCCCTTTACCTAAATGGTAATCTACCTACTATCCTGTCATGGATATCATCCTCTACTTGTCCTTGGGAAGGATATACTCCTGATATTTGTGTTTAAACACGTTTTCTTTCCATTGTTCTGATTAAATTAATAATCACAATTTTCCTTTCCATTGTTTTGTTTAACCTTTCTCGTGATCTAACTTGTCTGAGCAGAGGTAATTCCCTGCTTAGGTCAACACCTCGGTGTACAACCCTATCAAGTATAGCCTTGTTAATATGGTTGATGACATTCCGGTAACCGCCGGTGGACGAGAACTGTGCCTATTGGTCCGCCTCATTTCAACGAGCAGGAAAATGGTTCTCTTCGTCCCTCGCCCTTGGTACCAACATTGTTGCCAACATAACTGACAGGCTATCCACTGACATGCCTTGCTTTCATGACCGTGAAAGAGGTTAGCGCCCTTCCTACTTTTAACCCACATGGTGGGCCCATAACCCACAGTTCCACAGGATCAAAACCTGACTCGCATGTACAACCTTGATTCCGGAGTATCCTTTGCACTTGGCTTCGTATGTAATTCACGAGCTAATTCCCTTACCATGTTTCACTCCGGTATTAGATGCAACATTATTCTTCATTTTCCTTGAACCCCTTTGACCTTCTGCTTAGGAATCGAACGATTGCCAGGCAGTTCGAAACTTCTCATGGTACCTTCTTACTTTGCTCTTGATGTGTATCATTTGTTCAACTCGAGAGATACTCATGTGTTCATTCATGGGATAACCCCAGATGATTACCCCGTATAGCATCCTATCGTTGTCGAGCTGTCCCTTACCTATTCGTAAGTACGATGGAATTCCCGAAGAAAGGATGACAACTTCATCATGATGACCGAGAGTAGAGAATTGAAGACATCAATGTAATGGATCAAATTTTCTTCGAGAAGAGCAACCAAGACCGGGAAGACTCGTTAGAATTTCGTAACCAATTCTTCCACCCTTACTCCACCTCTTAAATCTTGGGACGAGATTTCTTGTAGTGGATGAGATTTGTAACACCCCGAGAATCATGCTACAGTAATCTCCCCCTAATGGTGGCCATGTCATCATGATTACTATGCAGCTTGCCACTTATCCAAAAATCAAAGCCTTTTTCAAATTTAAAATAAGTCGAATAAATTATTTCTTCGAGCAGTAAAACTAAAATGTTCACAATATTATATAAATTCCCCTAATCATTGTCATGTTGAATACAATATTAATTGCGACTCCAAAAATTCCTCTAGCTATATTTGAATGACCCAACAACACCCTTCCATCACTTTTAAATTCAACCCAAAAGTCAAATGTTTTCAAATGGGGTTCAAACTTTTTGAGGCAGTGCCATTTAACGTAATTTGAATTATGTGGCAAGTTACACTTTTTACAAAAATCAATTGATGGCTTTACTTAATGCAAAGCAGTGTAAGAAAAACTGAACAAAAAGAAAAGAAAAGAGAAAACCCCACTGTTGGACTGGGCCGCAAGTGCACAGTGCAGCCCAGCCCAACACCCCCCCCCCCTCTGTTTCTCCTTCCTACTGCTCACAGGAGCACTTTGGACGCCTGTGCGCCGTCCATGGCGCGGCTAGCGCACGCGTCCGTCATCAGGAGACCCTCCTCGCGGGTTAAGAGCATCCCCGACCCCACCGGACAAACCCTAGACCATCTTCCCCCTTCCCCTCGTCCGCCGCTCTCCCTCGCCCTTCCCCACCTCGCCCAAGTGTCGCCATGCCCGGTGTCCCGTGAAGCTCGCAGCCACTCTCCTCACCGCGCCTCGCCGACATGCCCCCGGAGTTGCGCATCGATGCCCTTTTCCCCTCCATCGACGCACGCAAGCTCGAAAGCACCGGAACGCCGCCTACATCACCGTCTTCAACCTCGGGAGCCGACCACTGCCGCCTTCGATTCGCCACCAACAGAGCCTCCCCGAGCAAGCTGACCTCCTCTTCGCGATCAAAGTGAGCCCCTCCTTCGTCTCCCACTCGCCCCGTTGTCAATCTGTCGCTGTAGAACCGTGCCCGCCCAAGGCCGCCATGGATGGGATGGGTGCTTCGCTCACGTGTGTGCCCTCCCCCCCCCCCTCGCTCGCTCCGCCTTCAGCCGTGTGCGTCCGCGCGATGCTGCTGCTCACCGTGCCCCCCCCCTGAGCGACCTCCCTACCTTGGTCGCCCCGCCCGTGCCTTGCCTCCCGTCTGCGGCCTCGCCCCGGCCCGCCGCCCTCTGCTCCGCGCCCGCGTCGCCCACTCGCCGGCGCACCGTGCCCCGCCACTGTCGGCTGTGTCGGCGAACACAGACAGGGGTATATGTTTTCCCCTGACTGTGCACGGACGGCAAGCCAACAGGCTCAGAGACAAGATTACAAGACCAAGATCGGACCAAACAAGGTGGATCAATTCCTTTGAAGGATCCAAGTGCAAGTCGAGAAGGCCAAGGCGAGCCAGAGGAACGAGGCATCGCTAAGGGAAGGGCCTACCTTGCCAGGCAGGCGAGCCTGGCAGGGTTGGGTTTCGCCCCGGAAGCAAGCTCCCAGATCGTCCCGGCAGGCCTGCCGGGGCTGGCGGAGGCAAGCCACTCCACCGCTCCACCTCACAAGCGACGCAAGTCAGTAATCAAAGCAGTGTCAAGCTCCAAGGTGACTAAGTGGCTGCTTTCTGCCACATGGCGGCCACTTCCTACAGCAAACACCTCCATATGACACCCGTCCTGAGACGTGTCAAGCAAGCAGGCGCAAAGCTGGCAAAACAGCCCGGCAGGGCCTGCCGGGCGAGCTGTGATGTGACAATAAGCGGTGCATTTAATGCGCTCTGTCAGCCTGCAGAGTTAGATATGATAGCACTGTTAGCTATCTAATCAGTGCGCAAAGACTGATTTGCCACTGTGGTGACCCCTTAATCTATAAAAGGACGCCCATGGCGACCGTAGAAAGGGTTGGATCCTTGCATATCCGTACGCGCATAGTCACTCTCGCCCCTAGAGCGACCTTGCCGGGCGAATGTGCTACGTTCAGCACCATTATCCACCATCAATCCACCAAAGCACGAGTAGGGTTTTACGTCTCACGGTGGCCCGAACCTGGGTAAAGACTGCCCGTGTGATCTCTGCCGTGCTGCGCGACGCTTCTCCGCTCTTTGTGCAACGTGTCCATCCCCCCGCCGAACCAAAACGGGCCGATGGCCCCATAGGTGGCCGTGGTTTCCCACGACAGGCTGCCCCACCTCCCCCTGCTGCTGCTTTTACCGCCTGCTGCCGCTGGTAGCTGGTAATGCTGCTACCTCGCGGCCTCCCGGCCAAGGCCTGCCATGGCGCCGGGAGAGCAGCCCCTTCCCCCTCCGTGCGGCTGTGCCTATGATAGAACGAGCCAGCCTTGCTAAGTGGGGATTAGCTTAGGCCTAATCCCCCCTTCTTATTAGTTTAATTAGCTATTAAAAAATAGTTAGGTTACTAGTCACTGACAGGTAGACCCCACCTCTAATTATCTATTTAAAAAGAAAATACTAAAGCTATGTGAATGACACCTGGGCCCCACTACCCAGGTTTGACCAGTCAATAGTTGACTAGTCAACTACTGACTGGACTAATTGACTGGGTCAGCCCTTCCCCCTGGCCCCACATGTCATTGATTGTGGCTAGCCAATCTTGAGTATAAAAAGTGTATTCTGTTTTTAATTTGGTTTAATAATGAATCTAGTAATTTCAGTAATTCATTTAATCTTTGAAAACCATATAAATTAATCTATAAGTTAGATGAAAATAATTTATATATGAAAGTTGCTCAGAAAAATCCAACGAATCTGAATACATGGTCCGTTCATCTGTCACATGCCCCTAGCATGCTGAACATGAAACCGTCCCCTCTCTTTTGTCTGTCCGGAAAATACCAAACGCCGGGAAAACCTCTCAGGATGTTTCCCTTTCTGTCTGCAACGTGTAGCACGGCGATATGTCACCCCTAGCATGACGTATTGCTAAGTCATTCATTGTGATGCTTTGTTTGCTTTATATTTATTGTTTCTTCCCCCTCTTCTCTCTGGTAGACCCCGAGACCGATGCTGCCCCTGTGATCGACTACGTCACCGACAACCGTTCCTTTGCAACAGAGCTTCCAGGTAAGCAAACCCCCCATTGATCATTCCAATATCGCCCATTCCCTTCTCTCTTATGCTTGCATTAGAACTGCTACTGCTTTTTGTATGATCCTACTCTGATACATAGCCTGTTTTTGTTACCTGCTTTCATACCTTACCTGCTTATTCTAAACTATTTAGTATAGGTTGGTTAGAGATCCATCAATGACCCCCACCTTCTCCCAGTTGCCTCGCTTTATGTTTGATGACTCAATCAACATGATCGACGTCCAGGCCCGACACCGCACATCACCCCCCTTAGTTATACGACTCTGTAGAGTTACTATCGAGTGCCGAGGGTGATACCTCGTCAGCACTTCTGATGTTAACCCTGTAGTGTAGCTATTCGGTTGTGGTCATCGAGGGTGATTCCTCCTTCACCACTCCCGATAACGACTCTGTTGTGCAACCTCTCAAGTGTGGACCATAGAGGGTGATTCCTCCAAGTCCTCCTTGATGGTTACATCGAGTGGGAATCCCTCGAGGGTGATTCCTCGGGTTACCCCCTTGCTGTTTTGGACGCACGGTTACTTTGACTTACCACAGAACCATGATGACATCGGGTCGGCCCTGAGGGGTACCCGCGAGTGCTGTGAAGTCGGGTTGGCCTGGAGGGTACCCTAGAGATAATTACGTGGCACGGCCGGGCATTCTTTACCCTTGCCGTAAGTCAACGAGATGGGGCGACGGGGTCACATGATCGTGAGTCTCTACTCGTTACCGCGCACTACCAAGACACTAACGGTTTGGATATTTGATCCGAGTAGGCCTCTGGCCTTTTTGCACTGACCACCAAGCGGGAATACGTATGGGCACTCTGCGTCGTATGTATCAGCCGAAAGCTCAACGGACGTCAGCGATGGAGCGGTGCGAGCCGGGTTGGACTGGAACGCCTCGCTTGTATAAGGGGGGCTAGGTCTGCTCACCGGCCGCGTACGCAACATGCAGGAGTGAAAAGAGCGATGGGCCAAGACCCCTGCACGCTTAGGATGTAGACCGGCGTGCTGGCCTCTTGTTGAGCCTAGGTAGGTCTGCGGTGTGTTGATCGGCCGAGGCCGGTCATGACCTGATGGTGTGTTCGGCCGGAGTAGATCGAGCGTGTTGGGTAAGTTTGTGCACCCCTGCAGGGAAGTATTATCTATTCGAATAGTCGTCTCCATGGTAACGGATGCTCGGAGTTGTATCCCGATCGATACAACTAGAACTGGATACTGAATGCTGAGGCATGTTATGGATATGTGGCTCCGGGATTGCTTTCTCGCAGGGAGTCGAGAAAGGATCTCTAGGCGCTAATGCTACAACATACTTGTTAAATATAATATGCTTTTCTGTACTCTTCTATATGCTGCAAGATGCTTGAAGATGCTAGTCTTCGATAGGCTAGGACTTCCCCTTCTATTCTGGCATTCTGCAGTTCAGCCCACAAATACTACCCTTTTCATTGATACCGATGCATATGTAGTGTAGATCCTTGCTTGCGAGTACTTTGGATGACTACTCACGGTTGCTTTGCTCCCCTTTTTCCACCTCTTTCCATTCTTCTCGGATGCTGCAACCATATGGTGGAGCCCAGGAGCCAGATGCTACTGCCGACGACTACTACTACCCCAACGGAGCCTACTTCTACATTGAGACCGCTGACGACAAGGAGTAGTTAGGAGGCTGCCAGGCAGGAGGCCTTGCCTTTTCGATCGATGTTGCTTTTGTGCTAGCCTTCTTAAGGCAAACTTGTTCAACTTATGTCTGTACTCAGATATTGTTGCTTCCGCTGACTCTTGTGTATTCGAGCTTATGTATTCAAGCCCTCGAGGCCCCTGGCTTGTAATATAAAGCTTGTATTATTTTAATTTGTGTCTAGAGTTGTGTTGTGATATCTTCCTGTGAGTCCTTGATCTTGATCGTACACATTTGCGTGTATGATTAGTGTATGATTGAATCGAGGGTGTCACAATTATGAATCATCACATCACTAGTAGAAAACAGGGCACCTGTCCCGGTTCCAGAGGGCCTTTAGTCCAGGTTCCTCAACCGGGACAAAATGGTCGGGACAAATGCCCACCACTTTTAGTCCCGGTTGGCTTACGAACCGGGACTAAAGGAGCTTGACGTGGCCGCTGTAGGGTGCCCAGGCAAGAGGACCTTTAGTCCCGGTTGGTAACATCGACCGGGACTAAAAAGGCAGCCACGTGTCAGTAGCTGGCAGGCGCTGGGTTTTTTGTTTTTTGTTTTGAAAGGAGGGGTTTAGGGGTTTTGGAGGGTTTATAGGGGTTTCATATTGTGTTAGCTAGCTACTACATATAGAGATAAGTGACCTCTCTTTCTCTGTGCTTGGTCGATGCTGGCTACTACATATAGAGAGAAGTGACCTCTCTTTCTCCGTGCTTGGTCGACACTAGCTACTACATATGGAAAGAACTCAACGCTAGCTAGTAAGCAAATGAAGGAATCATTAATCATCGTCATCATTATAATAACAACTCATCATCATAGTCCTATATATGGAACTAGCTCATCAATCTAGCACAAAGGTAGCACATAACTCATCATCATGATAACAACTCATCATCATAGCCATATAAGAACTAGCTCATCATTCTAGCACAATGTAGCACATAAATACCTAAGACCTCCTACTCACTCGAAGGTAAAATAGCATAAAATAGGTAAACCCCTGATTCTCCATTATGGAGAATACAGATGAACCTATCTCCCATTTGTGGACTGCACTTGATGTTGCCCCCAAGTAGTTCTCTGCGATCTTTCAGAACTTTTCTCCAATCTTTGATTGTGAGGATGTCATCGCTTCGACGAATCGTGTATGCACTGTGGTGGTACGTAGGCCAACTTGGTCGTAAGCTAACAATCCTCATGTCACCTTTAATTTCCATAAATCTAGGTATACAATCCGCTGAGAGTTTCTGTTGAAGAACATCATAATAACATACTTTGCAAAATGTAGTTTAGCTTAAAAGAATCTATACAAAAATTTGCACTGATGACATAATAGGAAAAATCTTACCATGATATCTCGATGGATGTTACCGTAGTTCAATATGTGCACTAGTGGCACGTATTGAGAATAACTTGGAGAGATATGATAATTCGTCTTAAAAGTCTCAACATCTTTAATCCATGAAACAAAATGTTGTATCTCCTCGCAATTTAGCTCAGACCCATAACTGTAGTAGGTTTTGTCTACTACTTTTCGTATATTTCTTGAAGAATGGAAATAAGCTGTCAACTATTTTTATAAATACAATATAAATTACTTATTGAATATGTTTGAGAAACTCACATAGAGGTAGAAGTGGAAGCGTATGAACATCGACCCAAATGTCGATATTAGCTTCGTCGACATTATCTTCATCCATGTCATCTTCAGGATCATCACCCAGATCGAAGGTGACATACATACCCTCCTGAAAACCATACCCCTTGCATAGTACTGCCCAATTAGAGCAACCAAAATGTGAGTAGGTCACCGCATTGTATAGCTTTACGTTAAAAGCATATTCTCATGATCTTCAAAATCCAGCTTCTCCAAGACATAACATCTTGCATGGCAGGGGATGCACTAGTTGAATTGTAGAAAGCGGAAATTACACGTTGAAGAAACATAAGTCGTGCTTAATTACGGAAAAATACTTGTCATCGTTGCATACTGTATAAACATCGAAGGTCACGTCGAGCTTAATACTGAAGCCTCGACCACCTTCCAGGTGAGGCCTGTCGCACAGACCCCGATCGTCGCCGCAGTACTCGCACTCTTGGATCCTATCATCGTCGTCAGACATTTCCTATGTTCATAATTCAAAGGTCACTTGCATGAAATACACCTAGACATATAACAATGCAACCACTAGATAAACTAGATATGAAGAAGCTCATGCACACAACATTGAGATACCTAGATAAACTATGTAGGGTGACAAAGCATGGTGGATCATCACACGAGACAGCACGCTATGCTACCAATATAACACTATCAAGCATGGCATTAGCACACAACACTATCATACTAGTTGTGACTTTAAAATAGAAGGAAAATCATACTAAGCAAGTAAACATCTAAGTCATGGCATCAATCATTTCAAGCTAAGTACTATACTAGCATGAATAACATGATTCCATGCATTTCCTATCTAGCACGTCATACACTTGCAAGTACATAGATATACAACCTAGTATGCAATAACATGACATAGTGTTGATAGAGTACAATTTACTCAATAGAAGAATGTACAACATCAACAAACTACTACGGTATATCTACCAAGTAAAGTCTAACCAACTGTATGAACATAATGTACAAACTACCAATGAAATAACACATGGTAGGCATACACCCAAATATGCATTTTATTTGAGTAAGTACTAACATGGCATGTCAATCAACTAAGTATATATGCATAGCTACCATCCTAGGTAAATGAAACAACTTGGATAATTAACAAGAAGTAATAGAGTAGGTTATATGCAACAAGCATAACCTATATGTAGCAATATAAATCTACAACATGACATAAAGAAACCAACACCATATAATCATGGATAATATCATCTACAAAATAAGAGTAACAACTAAGTAATAATATCATCTATAAAATTTGTTCTTTGATTTGCAAAGGAGCTATATTCTCCCCAATTCTTTTGCACCCACAAAAATTACTCCATCTATTTGACAGTACCCACAACCCAGTCCACCAAAAACATTTGGTTCCATAGTTCAAATTTTTCAAATTTCATTCATTTCAAATTTGGGCCAGATTCAAACTCCATGGTCAAAGCCCAATTTAAATTGCTCAAAAAATTCTGAAACTTTGCTAGACTATCTTTTGTGCATCAACACCTCACCACAAAAATTCTTAAAAATTCCTAAAATTCCTAGAGCCCTCTGGCATTTCATCATACACTTGATGTGCACTGTCAAAAAATTCAGAAAATTCAGAAAACTCAGAACTTTGCCACAACTTGCCACAAATTGCCCAAAAGATGCTTGCCACAGCATTACTTTGCCACATCAAATTTGCCATTTTAATACTTCTAGAAAAACTTGAGAGAAACTTGTTGAGTGACTACCCTAACCCAAAAATTTGTAACAAAGAACTTGAAGGGGGGAAGAGTGCTCACCGAGGAGCTCATGAAGGCTAGTAGTAGCAGACGAGGACGGTCGGTGACGAGGTCCGACCGGCGACGAGGACGGGCGGCTCACGGGGGGGCGGCGATGCTCGGGGTGATTCGGCCAGTGACGAGGAGCGAGCGGGCTCGGGGACAACGTCGGGGCAGGGAACGGGGACGGTGTCGGGGCCGGCGAGGAGGAGCGGGCTCGGGGAGGCGACAGGGAGGTCCGGCCCGCGACGAGGACGGGCGGCTCACGGGGGATCGGCGATACTCGGGGAGGTTCGGCCAGCGACGAGGAGCGAGCGGGCTCGGGGACGACGTCGGGGCAGGGAACGGGGACGGTGTCGGGGGCAGCGAGGAGGAGCGGGCTCGGGGAGGCGATGGGGAGGTCCGGCAGCCTGGTAGTGTCGTGCTCTGTTTCCTCGTCATCGGGGGAAACTGGAGAAGTGGTTTGAAATTTTTCTAAGTGTGCGGTTATATAGCCAACCATTTAGTCCCAGTTGGTGGCTCCAACCGAGACTAGAGGCAGGTCAATTTCAGCAGCCCAAAGGGCAGGAAGCATAGCCCTTTACTCCCGGTTGGTGGCTCGAACCGGGACTAAAGGGGGGCCTCTAGTCCCGGTTGGATCCACCAACCGGGACTAAAGGTCTGGCACAGAGGTGTCGAAAGTTTAGTCCCACCTCGCTAGTTGAGAGGAGCTCGGAGCGGTTTATAAGCGCGGCTGCGGCTACCCTCTCGAGCTCCTCTCTAATGCAGGCAGTACATGCCTACCTCTGTGCCCTGTTGGGCCTGCTTGCACTGCGGGCCTGCATCCTGGCCCATATGTAGGGTTTCTAGTCATATGCAGGTCGTGGTTGCTTAGTAGGTGGGCATTTTTTAATTTTTTTCATATGTTATGTTTTTAAATTTTTAATGTTATTTTTTGCATATGTTATATTTAGTTGCATAAATTTTATATAATTTTAGTTGCATAAATTTTATTTTTTTATTGATTATTTTTAGTTGATTCCTCTTGCTATTAGAGTTTTATAAAAGCTTTTTATAATTTTGATAATTGTAGTTGCATAAATTTTATTTTTTATTGATTCTTTTTAGTTGTTTCCATTTTATATTAGAGTTTTATAAAAGCTTTTTATAATTTTAGTTGCATAAATTTTATATAATTTTAAGTAAATATTATTTTGATCATAACTAGAGGTTTGTAAAAGCTTTTTAGTTGATTCTTTTTGCTATTGAAGAATATTATAGTTTTCTTTTAGTTGATCATAACAAAAAAATTTAGTTGATTATTTTTAGTTCATTCTTTTTGCTATTAGAGTTTTATAAAAGCTTTTTAGTTCATTATTTTTGCTATTAGTTCATTCTTTGAGCTAAATGACTCTGAAATTGAAAAGCACTACAAATAAACTCTGAAAAGGTTGAAACTTGGCAAGGTATCATAATTTCACCCACATAGCATGTGCTAAAAAGTTTACAGGGTTACGGCAAAAATTGGATGCACTTCATGTACAAACTGAAGAATCTCTTTCAAAGTATTAGGGTTTCGGACGAAAATTCATCTATTACAAAGGGATTTCATTTTTTAACTTATTTTAACTCCAGACTTTTTGTGCGTTAAATATGCACTATTCAAAACCACATCATCAATTTTCAACCCTTTTCTTACTTCATTTACTATTTTTCATGCATTTAATGTTTTTTGAGCTAAATGACCCTGAAATTGAGAAGCACTACAAATGAACTTTGAAAAGTTTGTTCTCCATGATGCACCACTTGGCCTAGATCAATATTTAGACCATTTTAGCAGGTGTACCTAGTTTAAGATCATCTGGACATGTTTAGCAATGTAAAGTTGCTCAAACTAAAAAATAGACAGATATGGTTTTCAGGGAATTATATGATGTTATCTTGTTCTTCATGATGCACCACTTGGCCTAGATTAATGTTTAGACCATTTTAGCAGGTGTACCAAGTTTGAGCTCATCTGGACATGTTTAGCAATGTAAAGTTGCTCAAACTAGAAAATGGACAAATATGGTTTTCAGGGAATTACTGAAAAAATAAATACATAAAGTTCATACATAGTTCTCATAGAACAACATACAGCTCTCTAGAGCATCTAATTAAAACATACATTGAAAATAACATACAACTATGTAAAACATTTAAATGCAACAACAAATGCGATCAAAATCGTAACTAAGGTAATAATTGATCTAACAGCATAATGATACCAAGCCTCATTATCAATGGCATATTTTCTAATCTTTCTAATCTTCAAGCGCATTGCATCCATCTAGATCTTGTGACCATCGATGACATCGGCAACATGCAACTCCAATTTCATCTTCTCTTCTTCAACTCTTTTCAATTTTTGTTTCAAATAAGTGTTTTCTTTTTCAACTAAATTTAACCTCTCGACAAGAGGGTCAATTGGAATTTCCTGTTCACATACCTCCTACATAAAGACATCTATGTCAAGTTGGTCGGCATAATTGTCATAAACACTAAATGAAACAAATAGTTATAAAAGATAATATACCACATCCGAATCATAAACCGGACGAGAGCTGACGGGGGTGGATATCAAAACCATGGCACTATATAATAAAAAACAATAACAAAAGTAAGAAAATGATACAAGTAGCTATCTAAATCATACAAGTAAGAATTTTTTTTCTTTTAAAAAGAAGATATGAACAAGAGGCTCACCACGATGGTGCCGGCGACGAGATCGGCGCGGGCGATCGACGGCGGTGAGGACTGGCACCGCCAAACCTAGACAAATCTTGGGGAAAATGTAGCTTGGAGGTCGAACTTGGAGGAAGAACTGAGGAGAAAGCTTAAGTGTGGCTCAGGCATTTCATCGAACACCTCATGTGCATATATAGGCAAAAACAGAGTAGCCCACACCTCCCACGCTTCCACGGCCAAAAAATAGAGGAGGTGAGGGGGCATGGATATATATAAGCAAAACTTTAGTCCCGGTTTGTGTCTAAAACAGAGACTAGAGGCCTACCCTTTAGTCCTGGTTCCAGACAGAAAACGGGATTAAAGGGCAACAACACCTTTAGTCCCGATTTGTGTCTGGAACCATGACTAAAGGTCCCAGTTGAACCGAGATTGATGCCTGCCGAGGTCCGGACGGCGTCCTAGCCTCTAGAACCGGGACTAATGCTGCCATTAGTCCCGGTTCGTAACACGACCGGGCCTAATGCTCTTATCTGACCAGGATTAAAGCCTTGTTTTCTACTGGTGCATGTAAAATGGAAGTTGAGAAAACTTCTATATTACATGATCCCGCAATTTATATATATATATTCCACCATCTCACCACAAAAAATCACTCCCTCTCTTCACCTCGGCCACCCACCCACTCTTCATTTACTACATGGCAACCGAGCTCGACACACACACACGGGAAATTAGCACCGTTGGCTAACAGCTCTATAACATGAGTTCTCCTATGCGTACGATCATTTACGTACAATAATCGTATGACGATGCATGCGGGCCATCAGTGGCGCTTGATGCACGGACCTGATGTACGTCGTATGGCGATCGGACAGGTTTCTGTCGTACGCACGACATTTTCACTATAACACCCCGTTCATCCTTGCTCATATCCATCTCCATCTACTCATCTTCTCTGGTTCGCCTCACTTGCCTCACACCTCTCATACCCCCGCCCAGAGCCTCCCAGCGATGCCTTCCCTGACGTACTCCTCCTCCTCTTTCTTCAGTCAAGAGACTCGCCGCACCAATATTGAAACTCATTTCCTAATTTCAAAAAAAGATTAAGTAAAACAAATATCTGCTAGGCGAACGACACAGGGAGGAAAGACCAAAAGGAAAAATGGAATTATTCAGTTCAACCATCAATTTGCAAAATCACTATGCCAGTAACAAAATAAGTTTCTTTTTACAAAAAAAAATATTACTCAATAATTGCTATGGCATTAACTTAAAAAGGTACATGCTATTTATTTGGATTATCCAACAAAGTTCAAGGGGAAGTAAATTTGGTTTCCCTAGCAAGCTCATGGGCCACAACATTTGCTTCCCAATGGAAATATTCAACCTTCAAAAGAAATCTTGAAGAATTTTGTGTGCATATGGTAGCATTCCTCATGAATCAAGTTAGTACCTTGCATGAAGTCACTGTCTTCTTCATCCAAAAAGTCATTGTCTTGACTGCTACTACTATCTATGTTGGCAGTACCATCAGCAGCGATTTGAACCTCTATATATACTTGCACGTGGTTAGCCACAAAAATGAAACATAACCACATTATTTAAATAGATGAGTATGTGTCAAAACTGAAAAATCAACTAAACCTAGTCTACCAAGAAACTAATCCACAAGATACAATCCCATTAGATTCATTCTTTATTTGCTACTATGAAATTACCGCAGATCCAGACTACAAAATGTTGTATTAGTAATATACAACAATAACATGTACACAAAAATTGACAATCTCCCAAGCACTGAAGAGTCGCTTCAGAACAACTTTTTAAAATAGCATACCTGATGCATTGAGCTCTGGATTGTACTGCATAAATTTAGAGACACAAATTTCAGGCATAAACTGGTTGGTCTTTCATCAAGCAACAACTGATAAAACCGGGCTATTTGCAACTTAACCAACCTATTTGCAACTTGTAAACATACACGTAGAGTCAAACAAGCAGACTTCCGATTCGTATATATATGGCTTCAATTCAGATCACATTGTACTGGATAATCCCCACGGAATCAAATAAACAGCGGACGCCGACTCTTCGCCGTCAACGCCGACAACTTGGAACATCATGTACACTTGTTTTTGGTGCAGATCAGTCATAGCATAACATCAGGATGTGGGCGGATGCTCATGAGCAGGGCTCACGGAATTTGGGAACAATAATTACTGATTGTTAGTGATGAAAACACTAAAGAAATATTGATTGTTAGTGATGAAAACACTAAATAAAGAATCAAGAGAGTGCTTTGGCCATTGCAAGTCCATATATATGAGCCGGCGGGGGGGGGGGGGGGGGGGGGGGGGGGGGGGTGGGGGCGGGGGGGTGGCTAGCAGCTAGCTCAGCTGAGAATGGTAGCCATCGCTACTTGCTGCTCCTGCAGTCCTACTCGATGCTAGTCACCGCTCCTGCCTCAAACACCTGCACATGTGGCCAAAGAAGAATACAGAGAGCAGAGAACATGAGGACGAGAGCAGGAGATGTGTTGTTCAGCCACAGCCATCCGAGCGCCTTCAGCAGGCGCACACACCAGGTTCTCAGGCCGTCACCGCGCGCCACATCAAGCTTGGTCAGGAGGAGCAGAACCAGGATGTCTACTCGTCCCCTTCCAGTCGGTGGCCAATCCGGTATGGGTTGTAGCTGGGGCGCAGTGGAGCAGCACAAGGTCTACGCCCGGTAGTGTCGGTATCCATCCAGCCGACGCCAAGCAAGCCTGGGTCGCAGCAGGAGCGTTGTTGACTTCTAATCGATTAAGATCGCAGTGATGTATGAGTGGGGCCGACGAAGGAGCTGACCGTGGCGGGGGGAGCACGAGCACCGGCAGCAGTGGTGCGGCTTCAGCCGTGTAGGAGCAAAGACGCGGACGGCGACGCTGCTCCGGCCGTAATCGATAGGCGACTGCAAGCCGGCCATCTGTCGTAGCGCCGCCGCGATCCGGTCGAGCAGGGGAATTTGCAATTGAGCTAGTTTTTCCTTGGTGACCTGAGTCCTCTTTATACATGCCTTGACTTGTGAGTTGCAAAACAGGCAAAGGAGTCCATGTTGGGCACTCCATGGATGCGTACTGGAGCAGAATTCGCGTTATAATAGGTGATGATACAGGGAGGCGGCGGCGGCGTTGGTATAGAATAATTAGGTTCTAAACGGCATTTCCTAAACGGCGCCCGCTGCGCTGGGCCGGCCCGTTTTTTTTTTTTTCCTGTTGAAACTACAGGAAAAAATAATGTGCGCAAGCGAGTGATCGAACACGGGATCGATCAATTCACAGATCAGCGCAATCACCACTAGGATAACGACGCACATGTGCTTAAAGACTTCCTTCTTTTCTTTTATTCTTTCTCTAGGTCGTTCGCTGGTCAGTTTCTGGGCGTTTTTTTCTTGTTCCTTTTTCACTTTTCTTTTCTCATTTCCCTTTCTTTTTTTCTTTCCTTAAATGCATGAACTTTTTATCAAATTCGATGAACTTTTTTCAAATTCAATGAACTTTTATCAAAATCGATGAACTTTTTTAAAATTCAATGGACATTTTTTCAAATTTGATGAACTTTTTTCAAATTCGATGAACTTTTTTCAAAATTGATGAACTTTTTTCAATTTGTGTGAACTTTTTAAAAAATTGATGAACTAGTTTTCAAAATCGATGAACATTTTTCAAATTTGATGAACATTTTTTAAATTCAATGAACATTTTTTTAAATCAATGAACTGTTTTCAAATTCGATGAACTTTTTTCAAAATCGATGAACTTTTTTTCAAAACCAATGAACTTTTTTCAATTTTTGTGAACTTTTTAAAAAATTGATGAACTAGTTTTCAAAATCGATGAACTTGTTTTTCAAAATCAATGAACTTTTCAACTAATTTTCAGATTTTTTACGTTAAATGTTTCACTAAAAGAATGGTTAAGTAGCACTTTTTCCTAGTTGCAGAACAACACAACGTGTATGGTGTAGTGGTACTTGCGTTAGTGCACAAAAGACGTGCGATCCTGAGTTTGAAACGCATCTTTCTCACTTTTTCTTCACGTTTTTTTTTCGTGACGTGTTTTGCTGTGATCGATCGAAACCCACCTGGGCCGGCCCAGTATCATGACGCTTCGAGCGCCACAACTCGGAACCGTCGAAACCCACCTGGGCCGGCCCAGTATCGTCACACTTCGAGCGCCACAACTCCGAACCGGCGCTGAAGGCGCCGGTTAGGAGCTCCCGTTCTAAACTTCATGTAGGAAGAAAGCTGATGTGTGTTGGTGCCAGCGGGCTGAGGCCCAATACGGTGCACTGTTTGGTAGGGACCAAGGCCCAATACAGCGATTTGTATGTGCGTTGGTGGACGTGATGTACCAGCGAAACATTTTCTTCCTTACACAAACGATGCAACTTACCCTACTTTTAAATCTCAGCCGTCAATCATTATGATTAATACAAAATAAACGGATAAAAAAATATGACGTATGAGGAACTATTGAAGCCTCCTTCTTCTCTACTACTATTAAACAAGCAAACATATTCATCACTAAACACACCCAGCCTAATTTACACTTAACATCCCTGACCAATTACAACCTCACGATCAAAATCACTTAATTTCATCTAGCCGTCCAGATTACGCTAACGTCAGCCAAGAGTGCGTTTAGCAATTTCACCTGGCGGACGACTACTCTGCCAAACCCACCTCCCGCGTCCGCAATCTCTGCCCCAAATTTCTCGATCCCTCTTCCCCCCGCCGCGCCACCCGCCCCCTTTCAAGGCCTGCCGCCTGCCATCCTCTCATGCCGATGCGGCAAACAGGGGCATCGCTGCCCGTGCTCTTACCCATCTGCTCCAAGGCGATTTGCCCCCAAGGAGTACCAGCGGTTCCTCCACCCCTCGCCCGTCAACGTTGGAGGCGCCGCCGGCTGTCCCATCGATCAAGGGGATGAGCACGACATGGCTGCAGACTAGGGGCGCAGTCGGCGCTGAGCCACTCGACGTCAGCCATGAGAGAAGAGGACGTGGAGAAGAAAAGGACCGAAGCGAATCCGATCCCGCGCGGAGGCGCAATGAGCTTTCAGGATGAGGAGAGCGGCGGGGAGGATGGCCGTGGAGGCCGGTCGACATCGAACCTGCAGAAGCCGTTCCAGCACACGGGGAGCTGGTACAAGATGCCACCCACGGGCGGGGACGACATGGACCGCCTCAGCTCCTCCGCCTACGCACTCCGCAATAGCTCCATCTCCGCCTTGCTCTGCACCTTCGTCGTCGTGCTTGGCCCCGTCCAGTTCGACTTCAGCTGTGGTTCCTCCTCGCCCACTCATCGCCATTGCCAGTGGCCAAATCGCCGAGTTCATCGGCCCTAAACGGGTGAGATTTGAATTCCCTTTGATCCCTGATTGGTCCTATATTCCTTCAATTGTACTGTTAAATGTACGGAGTATTACATTCTTGGATCTGCCCGTGGTGGATTCTCCGATGGAATTAGATTCAGTCGTGCACTCACTGACTGACGATGCTCTTTTTTGTGTTGGTCATGTAGTCTCTCATGATCGCCGCAGTCCCAAACATCATTGGGTGGCTGGCAATATCATTTGCAAATGTAGGATTGCTTAATTTACCCCTGTTATTTTTAGGGATGTTTCATTCTGAATTATTATCTGCAGTATTGTTCTGAATTGAACAAATGTCAGTTTAACTTCCTTCTCAATTGTTCTGTGCAGGATTCCGTATTTTTGTTCATGGGCCGATTGATTGCTGGAAGGATTTGGGGTCGGTGTGATTCCTACATGGTCTGTATCCCTATTCTCCTAACTTGTAAACAAATTCACTCCAGAGTCCAAACATGAATTCTTAGTGCGTTTGCTTTCTTACTGGTTCTTAAGTTCATAAAAAAATACAGTGCCAGCTCCCAAGTCCCAACACATGGGAGAGTTGACTGTATTTTAGCTTAACCAAATACCAAGCGTAAACAACAGTTGTATTTCCTATTCTGGGACATCAAGGGAATAGGTATGTTGTTGCTATGGCCTATGATATGATTGTTTCCCCTAACCTAATCATAATCCAACAATAGTTCTATCTGTTCGATCTTTCTACAGAAAAGAACAAAAGCACCAAAATAATATCTAGATCAAAGGAACTTAATTAGCCTATAAGAAGAACTGACATTCTGTTATTTGAGAAATAATCAAATATTACAGTGGTCGGGGGTGCGGATAATTGTGGTTAGAAGTTAGAACAGCGAGGTCCAGATCGAGTGCCTGATGCTACGCTTTCCCCTGTGAGATTTATCTGTTTTTCCTCTATAGATGATGCATATATTTGTAATCCTCCATAGACTTTGCTAAATGTTAGCATGTTTCATTTATGTTAGTTCTTCCTGTACTTGCTGAGGTGAAGGGATTATGATTTACAAAATGACACTTTTGCCGAGCATTTAGGAGAGAATCAGCTTGTATGAAATTTTTAGCATGCACTTCTCAAGAAAATATTAGTTAGTAAATGCGGTATGGTGTGATAGTCCCCCTGCCAAGCAGCCTCTTCAGAAAAAAGAAAATATTCTATGATGACATGCAATGTGATTAGTTATGAATGGTAGAAGGTTCCTAAATTGAGATGATAGTGTGTTTAAATTTTCTTTACTTGATCATGTTACTTATGGGCAATTGCTTAATTTGGACATATGTTCCTGGTTTCCTCACTTCTGCTATGTGAAAATTTGAAGGAACCACTGGGGAACTGCCGCTGGGGATGCGGGAGTCACATCTGCTGCCGCCACCAGGACGTGCTAGCCGCTGCTACCGCAGGGGACACGGGCGCACGTGGTATCCGCTGCTGCCATGGGGACCATGGGCGCAGGTGGAAGCCGTCGTTGTCTCAGGTCCTTCGATCGCTTGGCTGGCTTCGAGTGAGTCCGTGAGTGTTCACCACTTCTAGATAGATACGTACATATGCTTAAATCTTCTTTGGCTTTTAGGATGTTTTTCTTTGGCATTTGTGGTTGATTCGGGGGGGGGGGGGGGGGGGGGGGGGGGGGGGGGGGGGGGGGGGGGACTCTGTTTGTCACGAGAATCTACAGGAACATCAAATGCGTAAATTGCTTCTCCCGATTCTGTAGGCTATTAGCATAGTGATCTGATGCTCTCAGGTTCTCAGGCGATACTCGAGTGTGTAACTCAACTCAACAGTTTAGTTCGAGTCCATGTTAGCCACTTTGTAGTGTGTGCCGAAATTCCGGTGCAATTTTTCTTACCTCTAAACTCTTCTTCAGATAGATTTGGCTATTTTCCATCCATTATATAATAGATAGATTGATGGTTCGCAAACCCATAACAACCCCTTGGAACGCCTCTCCTCTCTATATTTACATGCTTATAGACTTGCAGAAACACGGGCTGGTTGTCTCTGTTTATCTTTATCTTTACATTATAAAATAAAACATAGCTGGGAAGAACAATGGGTCATTTTGCCATGAAGCATGAGATGATAATACCACCTCAAGTGGGGACAACGCAAAAAAAAAGGAGTTGTGGTTACTCAAACTAGAAAAATTTACTCTTCTGTCAATTACACAAATGTAAAATCAAGATGAGTGTAGGTGGTCGTTTTTTCATCTTAAGGGCCTTTACTGTTTGTATTCTTCACTCTTATGTTGGTTACGTATCTCTAAAATCAAGATGAGTTATATGTGGTCATTTGTATATTTTAAGAGCCTTTACTGGTTGCATTCTTCCTTTTTTCAATTCACATGATCAGTGCCACCTCTTCTGTGTATTGCTAGGCTACAGTTTGGCTTTCTATTTACTGCTCCAGTTGGGTTCTATCTCAAACTGCAAAAAACAAGTGTATCATTCACATGATGGTTGATGCAAGCTCATGCTTCTCACAAGTTCAATTGAAGTTTTTGTGCTACTCTATTCTTAGTTATGTTTCCTTATCGATATGAAATTTCATTACTGGACATTTACCTATTATGCAGTTCTTCAGTGAGAGCTGAATTGGCTGAAGCCGACAATGAGCATCGATCTGTTTTCCTTAGATGAAGCATTCTACATTAAATCGTAACTTCGTCAATACAGGTTGCATGTAATTTTTTCATGGTTAGTTTCAGATTATCCCCTTTTTGTGTGCATTTAGTAGATGCTTATATGAATCTATGCCATCTTCTCTCTTGCTAAAGCTTACATTGACTTCTGCTAAGTTTACATTGAACATTTTCAGTGATCTTTTTTTTAATGATGTACTTACTCAGAGCTTCTCTCTCCTGCTAGGCTAACTTAGGGACTTTTACTGGATCATATTCGTTTTGTATCCTTTCCTTTAGACATTCATCCACGGTGTTCAGTTATTCTCCTTTAATTTGCTGCTCGTGGGTTAACCTGTGTGGAGATTGCCTTTTATTTGCCTGTCATGTGATTCATTTATTTCAAAAATCTGGTTAAGCTCACGTTCAGCTCCTGCAATGATGTTTTGCATCATTGATCCATTAAAAAATATTTCCCCATGCTTGAATTGTTTGCAAATTCAGGAAATTTAGTTATATTGCAAGAACTTGGAACCGAAGGAAGACCCAAACTCCGAGCACCACATTCTCCAAAGGCCCTTCTATTTGAAATACAATTACGCACTTCTATATGTGACTGAAATCTAGATGCACTTCTGAAGATCATTTGTATGTCTTCCAAGTGGCATAATTGTATCTATGACCGACTTCATTTTTATACGTGCGTTGCACGTGCACGCTTACTAGTTTAATATTAGGTATAGAAAACTGAGCGTTACTACATGTCACAAGTTTAAAACGAGAAAGTGGAACAAGTACAACACGTCTATGCCGTTCGCGTCGCACCCCACACTGTAGTTCCGGCCCGCCGCTCATCGCGCATTGGCTTGGCATTTTCTATGTACAAGTTATAAAGGTAAAGACTGCCGCGTTCGCGTCGCACCCCCACACGGTCTGTTCGACACGCCGCTCAAGCCAGGGAACGTTTGTTGTCTTAGCATTTTCACTGCCAGGTGGGGCCGCAGTTGAGCAAACTGACTATCAGCAAATCCCCACCCCGCCCACCGCGCGTTGGCTGAGTTAGAATTAGAAGAGAGAAACGAGGGAGAAGAGCTAGCTGTAGCACGGACGCTGTTGTCAGATGGGACTCGTGTTGATAGAATAGGAGTACTGAGTACTCGTATGTCTAGTACTGAGTACCACTAGATGGGTACGTGCGACCTATACCCGTCATCACTTTAGGTCTCTTTTTCGAACCGTAGCTACGCTTCATAGTACATATTTTTTCACGCATTTTTCCTTCTATACGTATTCCTAGGCTACTTTCACGTGATTCCTTTCGCCGACATGTGGGACATAGAGCATATGGGTCGTAGTGCATGCACGGCTCGGAGCATATGCAACCATGCCGGCGTACTTTATATTTCAGACCTGGCTCGGAGCATATGCAACCATGCCGGCGTACTTTATATTTCAGACCTGACGAATTACATGCAAATCCCCCGCAGAAGAATAAATAAATAAATGAATTACTACATGCAAACCGGATTATTTTCATAGAAATCGGAGCACGTTCAGTAAATTTTGGACATAACACATTTATTAAAAACGACCGGACATAAACCAGTCTAAGGGCCTCTTTGATTCGCAGGATACTGAAAACACAGGAATGTGAAAAGGATACTGAAAACACAGGATACTGTACATACTTGAGACTGGACTGTAGTACATTGTTTTTATGGCCATATCACCACAATGTTTTCTATGGCCTATCGCCTGCTGGTTCACTGGGCTGCCGTGTTTCGCACTATGTAGTATACACATTTCCTGCATGATTCTTTGCTCCTTCTTACTTTGCCGACATGTGGGAGAGCCAGCATCCGGGTCGACGTGTCATGCACCAGATTAGAGTGGAGAACGGAAGGGGGGCATCATCCCGGTCGTACCGCTGGAGTAATAATGACTATAGTGAGTAGTCATATCACAAGACCCCATCTTTCCAGCAGTAACGAGCCGTCAAATCGCACAGCCCTACCTTTCCAGCAGTAAGCTAAATCCGCTACTCCCTCACCCTCCTCGGCTCTCTGTCAAACCGGCTACGCGAAAACTGCCGCGCGTACTGCCCGGGAAAAGCCCCGCCCTCAACTTTTAAATACTCATAGTATAATTTTGTATCGATCAATTGCGCCATGGAGCAGAAAACCAAAAGAAAAAGGTGGTACATGTAAACAAATACAGTTCAAGCTCTAGCTAGCGATTCGGAATGTAAACCGTGCATGTGTTTATACGTATAGGTTACTTCAAAGTACTGAGTCCATTAATGCAATGTGGTCAAACTGTACCATCGATATCTCAAAGCCAAAATAGTTCGATCTTGTTCGTTCTATATAAATAGTACTATATGTTTATTCACCCGTGGGGTTGTTCGATGAATGGAGGGCCAAGGAGCACAAGTGAACAATATTACTAGTAAGTAGGAGTAGTACAGTACAGTACAAGTGCGACGTGCCGTTAGTCACGTTAAATAGAGTTTCTTTTCTTTAATGCCACGTACACAGATTGAAACGCTTGTTGTGGAGAGAAAAAGATAATCAATCCACTATATATATAGGCAGGGGCCTGAGCGCTTGCTTTACTAGGGTTGCTCTCTTCATTCTCTCCAGATCTAAACAAGATAGCGGTAGCGACATTTTCTCTCTGCTCACCGCTAGTCATAGATCCGGCCGGATCCCTTCGGCCGGTGTGTGTAGGAGACTAGGTGCATCGTTCACGCGGTCATCGACGGCGAGGGAGGACACCCACAGCTGCCGGCGGGTCCCGATCCTCTGCCCGTGACGTTCTCTCCGTCACAGCGCCGGCTCGGGAGGTCCTCCGACCCCTTCTTCCTCCCTGCCGTATTATGGGCAGATCTGACCTACCACCGGCCTCCTAGCCACATCCCGACGACCCTAAGGTATAAGTTCCTTCGAAAGCGGCCTTGCTCTACTGCCCCAGCTCCCCACGTGTCTGCATGTGGATCATTTTCTACTTCCATCAGCTCTTCCAAAGCCACCTAAATTTTTAGTATTATGAGAGGTAAAGCTACTTCATGCAGTCGAATCTAGGACTTGGTTCAAACAGCAAAGAAAGGGGGAAAAGTTGTAGCATGAATCTAGGACTTGATTCAAAGAGGAAATAACAGGGGGAAAGTATTAGAGACTGGATACACAACCGGTCTCTTGGTTGAAAAAGGAAATAAAGGGAAAAAGCAGTACAAACTGGATAAGGAATAGATCAATTATTGGTTGAAAAAATGATAGAAAGTGGCGGCTAGTGGACAAGTCAACAGAGTATGTCCAGGATTAGATTTCTTGCCCTCACATAGTAAAAGGTCTCCAGGATTAGATTCGCTGCCCTCACAAAGTATGAACAAACTCGGCATCACCACTTTAATTATGCCTCCTTGTAGGTATATTGTGCTGATGCGTCCACTGTCGCATGTCCTTATACCAACTTTTTGCTATTGTTAATGTAAGGGCGCATGTAAAATGAAGCAATCACACTGTTACCGTAAGGACATGTCTAACCAATGTTATTGTTAATCTAATGCCTTCAATAATATGATGCAATTAAACTGTGTTACAAATGGTACTCCTGCTATTTTTCCAGTATCGGAAGTAAGTTGCTTCTTTACACTGCTGAGTGTCCTGGTGTCCCCACTGTCCCATGCCCTTAAACCAACTCTTTAGCTGTTGTTGCTCTATTGTATCTGGTAAACAATCAATGACACCATTAAAGTAATCCCATATTGGCCAGAGGTAATCCTCCTTTTCAAATAAAAAAATCCCATATTTGACGAATGTCATTGTTGATCGTAATGCTTTCGGTAACATAAAGCAATGCTGCCGTTTTAATATTTCTAATGTCCTTGCATAACTGCTATGAACATAATAAAGATGTTTCTTTTCATTTCGTGTATGTTTCGTATCTTGTTATTGACCAATAACTGTTTTCTTTCTATCTTTTTGTGCGGATAGGGATATCCATTTCACCTCGTTGCTATTGTGACCTTTTGGTGAACTGCACAAAACACTTTTTTTGGAATGAGTGTCTTGTGCAGTCCAACTAAAATGTCACGTGGGCAACGTCTCTCAATTTTTGTGAAACTCCACAAAGGGCGATTGGAGTTTCCAACATCTCCGTCAAACTCTGCTGGTAATCTCGTACAACATTTTATTAGCCTTTGCAAGATGAGCGATCACTTTCACCACAATGGCACTTTATTTTAGTGGAACTGCACAAAAGGATAATCAAATTATAGTTGCACCTTGCATGAGCAGGACAACCAACCTTAATGTTGCTCAATTTTAGTGCAACTACTAAATAAGAACCTGCCAGCTCATGAGAGCAAGTACTTTTTGCTAGCTGCATGATGCAATCTTTGCTTCATTTCAGGTGGACTGTGCAAAAAGGTCGCATGAATTGAATCATCCGAGTGGATCTACAGGTTCACCATATCGATTCGTGGCGGCGTAGGGCCCCTCTCTTAGTAATGGTTCCCATGACCGGGTATGTTCCTTTTTGGCTGATTTTGACTCTGGATCCAGCTAGTGATCTTGTGCTACTGTTTTGGCACTGCTATGAGAAAGCAAAAATGATATTGTTTTTGCATCTTAATATAATGCCACTAATAATTTGAGGCAATCTTTTGGCACTGCTACTGCCACTGATAAAATGAAGTAATAATACATTTAAAATAGAGCTACTGTCTTATCTACAATTTCATTTCCAATGTAGATAACTTGCAGAAGGCCTATCCGGCAGAATCAAGTCCATGTGAACTGCATCAATCGCATAGCTGCACTGAACTAGTTGAGTCGATCACGTCTACCGTTGAGGTGGCGCGGGCCCCCTCTCTAACTAGCGGGTGATGTCTACTACGCAACTTTATTCTTATAGACACGTGTTGGGCCTCCAAGCGCAGAGTTTTGTAGGACAGTATCAATTTTTCCTCAAGTGGATGACCTAAGATTTATCAATCCGTGGGAGGCGTAGGATGAAGATGACCTCTCTCAAACAACCCTGCAACCAAATAACAAAGAGTCTCTTGTGTCCCCAACACACCAAATACAATGGTAATTCGTATAGGTGCACTAGTTCGGTGAAGAGATGGTAATAAAAGCGTTGTAATGATAGTAGATATTGATTTTTGATGATAGGAACAGTAAAAAACAACAAGGTAGCAATTGATAAAACGGAGCATAAACGGCATTGCAATGCTTGAAAATGAGGCCTAGGGTCGGTACTTTCGTTAGTGCAATCTCTCAACAATGCTAATATAATTGGATCATATAACCATCCCTCAACGTGCGATGAAGGATCACTCCAAAGTTCCTATCTAGCGGAGAACATAAGACGAAATTGTTTGTAGGGTACAAAATCACCTCAAAGCTATTCTTTCCGATCAATCTATCCTAGAGTTCATACTAAAATAATACCAAGCTATTCTTTCCGATCGATCTAACCAAGAGTTCGTACTAAAATAACACCAGATGATACACATCAACCAACTCTAATATCACCTAGATACTCCAATGTCACCGCGAGTATCCGTGAGTTGATTATACGATATGCATCAAACAATTTCAGATTCATAATACTCAATCCAACACAAAGAACCTCAAAGAGTGCCCCAAGATTTCTACCGGAGAAATAAGGACGAAAACATGCATCAACCCCTATGCATAGATTACCCCAATGTCACCTCAAGAATCCGCGAGTTGAATGCCAAGACATAGATCAAGTGCTCTCAAATCCATAAAAGTATTCAATCCGATAAAACGAAATCTCAAAGGGAAAACTAAATTCATCACAACAAGATAGAGAGGAGAAAACACCATATGATCCAACTATATTAACAAAGCCCGCGATACATCAAGATCGTGCCATCTCAAGAACACGAGAGAGAGATTAAACACATAGCTACTGGTACAAACCCTCAGCCCCGTGGGTGGACTACTCCCTCCTCATCATGGTGGCCGCCGGGATGATGAAGATGGCCACCGGTGATGATTTCCCCCTACGGCAGGGTGCCGGAGCGGGGTCTAGATTGGTTTTTCGTGGCTACAGAGGCTTGCGGCGGCGGAACTTCTGATCTAGGGTTACCCCTGATGGTTTCTATATTTTTAGGAATTTTTGGCGTTGGTTTCACGCTAAGATGGGCCTCGAGGTGAGCACAACCCACCGGGGGGCGCCTGGGCCTCCTGGCGTGCCCTGGTGTCTTGTGCCCTACTCCTTCACCTTCTGGTCCTTCCACGAAGCTTCGGGGGTCTTTTTTGTTCCAAAAAAAATCGTCAAAAAATTTTAGCTCATTTGGAGAAGCAACAATCTTGGTGCATTGTGAGCCAGGCGACGTGCGTGGTTTATGGAATAGGCACTTCGATCCTATGTCTGATGACTATCGTCGATCACACACGTGCCCGAATGAGGTGAAGCAGATGGTGTTGCTTGACATTAGGGGTATGTTGCAGTCCATGGGCAAAGACATAGTTGATTTCGCTCTTCCCAGCATCGACGATACGTTCGACCCAACCAGGGGCAAGGCCAGAGAGGTCATCGAGGAATCCACGGTCGAGTTTGACGTGAACGACACTAAATTGGCATCATCACTAAACTTCGAGTAGAGGGTTGCATACGACGAGATACTAGCGGCAGTTGACCACAGAAATGGGGGTGTATTCTTTGTTGATGGTCCAGGAGGTACAGGGAAGACCTTCCTATACAGGGCGTTCCTCGCCAAGGTACGGAGCGAGGGCAACATCGCCATCGCTACCGCAACGTCGGGCGTAGCCGCTTCTATCATGCCTGGAGGCAGGACTGCCCACTCGAGGTTCAAAGATCCCATTGAGTTGCGACGATGGTGCCTCGTGCAGCTTCACGAAGCAGTGGGACCGCCAAGCTACTAAGGATGACCTCATTGATACTATGGGACAAGGCCACCATGACTAAGCGACAGGCGGTCGAGGCACTGGACAATTGCTTGCGCGACATCATGGGAAAACGGGACCGACCCTTTGGAGGAAAGACTGTTGTTTTTGGAGGGGACTTCAGGTAGGTGCTTCCGGTCGTCAGAAGGGGGTCCCGGGGTCAGATAATCGATGCAACCCTCCGAAGTTCTCATCTCTGGAAGGGTATGCGCCAACTAAGGCTCGTCACCAACATGAGTGCTCATAATGACACGTGGTTTGCAGAATACTTGCTAAGGGTAGGCAATGGCACCGAGGTTGCTGACGATCAAGGCAACATACGACTCCCTGAAGATATTTGTGTGCCGTCTACTGGGGAGGTTGACGACCTGGAGAAGCTGATTGACCATGTATTTCCGAGTCTAGATGACAACATGTCTGATCCGAAATACATGACTTCTCGCGCAATACTCTCCACGACGAACGACAACGTCGACAAGATAAACATAAGTATGATAGAGCATTTTCAGGGAGAAGAAGTAATCTACCATAGCTTTGACAGTGCAGAGGACAACCCATATGGCTACTACGCTCCCGAGTTCCTGAACGGATTGACTCCCAACGGTCTGCCTCTACATGCACTCAAACTGAAGCCAAACTGCCCCGTCATACTTCTAAGGAACATTGATCCGGCTAATGGACTGTGTAACGAGACGAGGCTTGTGGTCCGAGGTTTCGAGAGGAACACCATTGACGCAGAAATTGTGATTGGACAACACGCAGGTAGGAGGGTCTTCCTTCCTCGAATACCCCTATGCCCGTCTGACAACGACATGTTTCCATCCAAGTTCAAGAGTAAGCAATTTCCTATAGGGCTTAGCTTTGCTATGATGATTAACAAGGCTCAAGGGCAGACCATCCCGGTGTTCTCCCATGGTCAACTCTATGTCGCGTTGTCTCGAGCCACCGCGAAGAGAAACATAAAGATCCTCATTGAGAATGAGAAGAAGGAGAAGGGCAAGAAGCAAAACAGTAAATCAAAGAAGCGAAAAAGATCTACCGTGTCCTTACATACCTCGATGAAGAACATCGTCTATAAAGAAGTCCTTACAGAATGAAGTCCGCACTTAAGAAACTAGTGGGATTTGAATATGACAGAGCATTTACTCTTATTCTGTTTTTTATTTGACTGAAATCTTTATTTAAACGTGCGAGACCACTATCTTTTCCTTCTCAAATACTGCACACTGTCCGTGTCACTCCGATGATGTAAAATTTGACTCCACTGGAGTGTTCTACTTTAAATAAAGATAATGATGCGGCCCCAAAGCAGGCACATAGAATGTCGCCAAAACAAAATTTGCGGTATAGTTGTTTCTTAGTATCATTTATTTTGTGTCTGTTTGCTCATTTTATCTTTTTTTTAGGTAGCTAGAGCTAGACTCCAATTAGGTGAACTCATAGCTAATGTTTATGAAATGTTGAGGTTTTCTATTTCCTCCTTGTTTCTGGCATAGCCATGGTCAACTCGTGGTACCAAGTATTACTTGTAGTTTAGATTATTTTTACTTATGGTATATTGCTTGTGTATATTATTCATTTGCTGTTTTCTAATCAATCATCTACTACATCTAAGTAGAACGTTGTTGCGTACATGTAACAGGGTCCAGCATTCATTCTTTGCTTAACATTAGCAGACCATGTAAAATAACTAAGCTCGCATCATTCTGAAGCGATCTATTAGCTACTTCAGCAGACAACAGAAAAAGAGAATGAAGCAATATTTGATCTGCTCTTACCAGTTGAGCAGCAAATTCTGCACAAAGTTTCTCGCAGCACCTGTGGTCGGGGCGAGGATGTGCACCCACACCCGCTCCTTGCCCCTGGCTTCTGCGTCCTCCTCCCTCGACGCGGGTCTATGCAGGGAGTTGATCTAGAAAATCGTAAGGTTAGAGATAAGAAATAGGTGACAAGAAATAAACCCCCACTATGTAGTACACTATATGTATCACCCAGTATACTTTGAAATGTGTAATATGAGATCCTGATATAATGGGTGGCCTGTAACACACCTTGAACATGCACTTAAAACTGTTGTGGGTACATCAAAACTATAGGTGCAAAGCATGCATGATATATGCCAATGTTCAGTTACATTTCATACAGTGAAGTACAATAACAAATGTAGGCTCTATAGGGTCAAAGTGTGCATGCTCCGGAGAAAGACAAGTTCTTTATCATCTTGCAAGTACTTTCACCAGAACGATTGTTTTGGTTATACCTCACTGACCAATGATAAAAGATATTGAACATTGACGATTATAAGATGGTATTTTTTTTCCGTAATTCCACTATACTCGGCCCGTCTTATTTTTGCATAAGATTGCATTATTTCAATGTTGTGGTCTACTATATCAAGTTTTGTTATTGCCTTTCTAGCCAGATACTTTGTTTTCCACTATGATCCAGAGTTTGCCACGAGCAGTGCGAGTGTCTAATATTTGGTTTTCTCCATTAAGCTTGATACACTGTTGGTATATATACTCGTGTGTGTGTGTGTGTGTGTGTGTGTGTGTGTGTGTGTGTGTGTGTGTGTGTGTGTGTGTTCTGCTGCAGATTGATACAATAAAGCAGTATAAATGAATTCAGGCCTTTCTTGCTGTATTCACCGGCAAGCCATTGTTCCGGATATACACATATAAATCAGGTATGCACCACCCTTTCTCTGAGCAGAAATGCTTGTAGCATCTCTCCTCGTTTTATTACGAGTAGAAAAATTAGAGGATTGCAAGTGTGAACCATTCTTCGGCTTGTGTTGTCAAAGAACTAAATATTTTGTTTCTTATATCAGGGCAGTGACTTCACTGCGTTAGGCTGCATGGTTCGATATTTAGTAGCAACCCGTCGTCGAACCCAAAGGGAAGAGAAGGGGGGAACATAAAACAAAAGAAAATAAAGCAATGTGGAGTTCTGGCTGAATCCAGCAGTGTGATTTTTTTTCACAATTAGAAGTTGCCATTCCTATATTGTCAGAACTGAAAAGTTTATTAATATAATCACACCTCATCTATAAAAATAGCAACGGGAGATCAGATGGTAGTGCATGATGTAAATTGATCATCATGCTAAATGCAGAAATGTGGTATGGTTATGATATCATCACTTCCCCCATCATTAGTTCTTTATTTTTTAAGAAAATGTAGTGCGTCTGTGTAGGAGTTCTGTCATTTGTCAGCATGTCAATTGATGTGACAGAGTGTATGATGCCGATTAGACATTCAGAATGAGCAGGAGGAAATTATCATCAAAGAGATCAGACACCAATTGTCTTCCTCATAATGCCAGCTGCCAGCGACACAATCATACCAAAATAACAAGAAAAAAATAACACAGTGACTAATGTTCTCTCAGACAAATGCCTCAATTGTCAACATGGTTTAATAGAATGGATTACATCAGACTCGTCATCTGTTTTCATCATCACAGATAACTAAAAAATTTCGGGAAAAAGGGAGTACCAAACAAACATGGGTTCAGGTAATCTCACAGAGTAATAAGCAAACATAACTGACAGAGCAAAAGTGGTAGATAACTGATGTTCTCTCAGACAAATGCATCATTTTGTTCCCATGGTTTGGTAGAATGGATTGTATCACAATTGATAAAAACTGTAAACGGGGGTATAGTAACAGAAAGCTCCTGGTATGAGAGCAGCCAGTGTCGCAAAAAACCATTCCCTACTCACTTTCTGCCAATCTAACGAGAAACAAGGCCATGAAAAAGACCAAGCATCAGATACCTCATGGCATCCATTTAAAACTATCATCACGAAAACAAAATTCAGTTCAGTGCTAAGATATGTATAGACAAGTTGAATGCAAAAGCCATCCCAAATAATGGTTTGTGCCAGAATCTTGGCCCAAGATTCCTCTCGGCAACGTACAGTGCTAAATTACGCTACTAAGAAGCGCACCAGAGACTCTAATTTATTGCCAAGTTCTAGGTCGAATCTAATAAAAAACAGAGGAAAACTACTGCTACACAGAGTATTATTGATTCAGAGATTGATGCTAAGTTGAAGAAATCATCATGGGTGATGGGGCATGCCAAGATACTGTAATTGGGTTTATGGTGTCCAACGGAGTTTTTCTTCAGTAGTACAATTGTGTGAGTTGATGTATCAAAGAAGGATGCACTGAGAAAGAGTCATCACTTCAATTGGCACAACAAAAGTCAATGTAGGTGGGCTTACTGACCATTCACACACAGATTGCTCCCATGGCAGTGGCTGCGGTGTGTAACTGGCTAATTAGCCACCTGAGTCATTTACGTCCAGAGGTATATAGATCTACCGTAGGACATTGAAAAGGCAGGCATATAGATCTACGTTGAACATTAAGATTCATAGAGCTAATTAACTACAATAAATCCGACAGACTGCTGAGAATTGACTACTAATGACAGTGTCAAACGAGGTGATTACCTTACTTCAAGGTGAAACAATGATTTGGGGTAAGTAAGCATTGTGGGAGGGGGAGAGAGGCGCGTACCTGTAGAGGATGGACCTGACGTTGCTGGTGAGGTTATCCGCCTGGATGATTGGGACATCGTCGTTGGAGGTGCCGCCGGCCGCCGTCATCGCCGCGAAATCTCTCTTTTTCCGGGCGAGATTTGGAGGCGGATAGTCTGGGACGGCAACGATCTGGCCGGCTCGACTGCGCGGGGACGGGGTTCGGTCACTTGGCGGTGGACTGGCCGTAGTAGGCGTACGCGGGGACGTCGGCGTGTGCACGCATGAAGTGCTCGGGGCGGTCAGCGCGTACCGCCTCCGGCCGCCGTCGGCTGTGTGCTCGGAGAAGACGCCGCGGGAGGCGAGCAGGCGGAGGAGATGCTCGAGGACGGACGGGTCTGGGTGGCCCGGCGGAAGCAACTCCGCGGCCGAGGGAGAGGAGTGGACTGGCCGCCGCCTGGTCTCTCGATCAGCCACTTCTCCTGTTTTCTGATGAGAACAGGGGAGGGGATGAGAAGGGGCGGCGGTGGGAGGTGAGGGGCGGACGCCGGCTGCTGCGGGGGTGAGGGCGGAGGCCGGCGGCCGGCGGCGATGCGGAGGAGAGGAGGAGGGCGACACGGGGGAGAAGAGTGGATGACGTTTAGAGGGAGAGTGGACTGGCTGCAGTGATAGGTTAGGTGAAAACCTTTCAAAAAATAAGTTAGGTGAAAAAATAAAACAGATTTTAGTTTTTACAGTTTATTAAAACACTTTTTTATTTCACTTTTATTTTTATTATATATGTTTATATGATGCAGTATAAAATGTCAATTATATTTTAATTCTTCCACTTTTGTTCATTAAAGATGAAAAGTGATGTGACAATGACTGACAGACCGAAACACTACGAGAAAAGGTGCATTTAGCTAATCCTTCTTTGTATGTATGTTATACATGATAATATAAAAAAATGTAATTTTATATATTATTATATTTTTCAGACATAGATATGAATTTTGGAGATGCACAAAAAGAATCCATGGACAAGAGTTCCGAAGCGGCCTCGCTGAAAGGGGACGAAAATTCACGGAGTTTTTTTACAACATAAAGATGTGCATGCGGTGATATCACATAAAAAACCAAAAAAGAATGCCAATTTAAATGTTATTTATTGTTGTTTCTAATAGTTACCACTTGTAGATTTATCTTCCATATGAATCCATCGGTTGATACATCTTATACGTCATCGACAAAGAGACATGTCGTGTATCTATTCTAGACCCTATTCATACAACATAATCGTCAGAGATGAACATTATGAGACACTTAATGAAATTAAAAAGTTTTGTGAGGGAATTCAAAGAAGCACTCGAAATAAAGCAACCAGGATGGCATTCCGATATATCAAAATGGCAACGTTTATTTCCTAATGGTATTCCAACGAGTGTAGATTGGTAATAAATTCATAATACAAACATTTATTTTTCTTATCACCATAGTTAATATAATAACAATTCAGCAAATTGTAGGGATTTGTCTGGCTATTTTGTTTTCCATTTTATGCTCTTGTGGAACGGTGAAGATTTGGCGAAGCCATTTTGCGCGGTGAGTATTGTTTGTTACACACGTGTTTAGACCTTCCACATGAAATATTCGTGCTAACTACATATATTGCTTTTGCAGGATGGGTATGAGTTGAGGAAGTAGTTTTTCTTATACTTGCTCAAACATCGTGCGAATGAAGCTAAAGACAACTTTCCTAATATTTCAGAAGCCCGTGGCAACGCACGGGCATTCTACTAGTAGTGTATATATATATATATATATATACTTATATTTATATTTATATCTTATTTTACTATATATATAATAGAAACAACATAAGGTTCCGTTAAACCTGTCGTTCGTCCAATCATTGTATAGACCTTCCCACTTCCTTTATTTTTCGTTTTTATAAATCATATATCTGAATTTTCTCCCACTTTCTTTTTCGATGTAATCTGAGTTTTCTCCCGGTACTGTTCCTTAGAACCAACTTAACTGTCCCACGTCTAAACTAAAAATAATAATACCCCATGTCCTATTAACTCATCAAATTAAAATGATATTTTATTTCGTAAATCAAAAATTGTTACAAAATAATAATAATAATAATTGTTTATATATAACTTGGCAAGTTAACTCCTGGTCATTGCGTATATAAGCTTGCAAAGATTTTACTGATCAATGCAGTAATAGAGGTGCAATCATGTGTTTATGTTTTTATAACATTTCTCCGTCCAGCCCAACATGATATTTTCACCCAGCCCAGCAAGCCCGCGGATTTCCAGAAAAATGCAAATGGGCTTTAAATTCTAACATAATATATAAACGGGTTGTATAGACGCTACATCATTGTTTCAACCAGCCCACCAAATGGACTACAAAAATAAATGGACGGGCTGACATGTGGGCTAGTAAGTCAAAGCCTAAGCACTTTCGCAAAAAAATACAAAGGTCGAAGCCTAAGCAAGGCGGTGGTTTACATCCAACGTCCGGAATTCTTCTTCAATCTCTCGTCTTCTTCCTCCAGCGCTGTCGGGACCGCCTGCTCAAGCATCCGGCGTCCAGCGGCGTTGTTTCACGCGCCTCGCAGCAAACCGCTACCCCACCGACGGCCAGGCCTGCCGGACATCGTTGGATACCACTGGCATCAAGCCTTCCATCGTTGGATACCGCCGGCATCAAGCCTCACGGGGGGAGTATCCGGTAGGCCGCGACGCTTGAAGCCTTCCATCGTTGGATACCGCCGGCATCAAGCACTCGGGACCTAGTGACAAGCATTAAGCATAGCAAAGTCATAGCAACATCAATCTCAGAACATAGTGGATACTAGGCATCAAGCCCTAACAAAACTAACTAGATTACATGATAAATCTCTTCCAACCCATCACCGTCCAGCAAGCCTACGAAGAAATTACTCACTCCCGGCGGTGAGCATCATGAAATTGGTGATGGAGGAAGGTTGATGATGACGACGGCGTCGAATTCCACCCTCTGGAGCCCCGAACGGACTCCAGATCAGCCCTCCCGATGAAGAAAAGGAGGTGGGAGTGTCCGGTAGGCCGCAAGGCTTGAAGCCTTCCATTGTTGGATACCGCCGGCATCAAGCCTCGCGGCCTGCCGGACAATAACATGTGTGATCATAAAATTCTAGGAAAGGAGAGGAACATATAGCAATGATGTGGTTATAGTCATACTATCTATTCTAAATTTCAAACAATCAACAGGCAGTCGTATTCATAAGGTAGAGATGAGATGAGATAGAACAATTACACGATGATAGATTCCACCAGTATATGCAGCCAATTTTTGTGTCGACCGCGTAAACGATGCCATCGTGCACTATAGCATCAGACAAAAATGGAGAGTTAACAGGATTGACGATGAGCCATAACCATGTATGGCGACCGGATTCCAGATAGACTAATCCCCCATCGAACAAGGCAATGAGCTTGTAATCCATGTAGTCTTCTGATGGTGTGGGCACTTCACAGATTACAACCTTCAACAAACAGAGGTCGTACCAAAAGCTCGACGCGTCTCGTGCGTAGTTAGGGAGGAGTGTCCGGCAGGCCGTGAGGCTTGATGCCGGTGGTATCCAATGATGGAAGGCTTCAAGCCTCGCGGCCTACCGGACACTCCCCCGCGAGGCTTCAGCAAACAGAGGTCGTACCAAAAGCTCGACGCGTCTCGTGCGTAGTAGGCAGGAGTGTCCGGCAGGCCGCGAGGCTTGAAGGCTTCCATCGTTGGATACCGCCGGCATCAAGCACTCGGGACCTAGTGACAAGCATTAAGCATAGCAAAGTCATTGCAATATCAATGTCAGAACATAGTGGATACTAGGCATCAAGCCCTAACAAAACTAACTCGATTACATGATAGATCTCATCCAACCCATCACCGTCCAGCAAGTCTACGAAGAAATTACTCACTCCCGGCGGTGAGCATCATGAAATTGGTGATGGAGGAAGGTTGATGACGACGACGGCATCGAATTCCACCCTCCGGAGCCCCGAACGGACTCCAGATCAGCCCTCCCAATGAAGAAAAGGAGGTGGCGGCGGCTCCGTATCTCAAAATGCTATGAATCCTTCTCTCTGGTTTTTTTCTTGGCGAATAGGTATATATGGAGTTGGAGTTAGGGTTGACGGAGGTCTAGGGGGCCCACAAGTCTGGAGGGCGCGCCCTGGGGGTGGTAGGCGTGCCCCTGAGCTTGTGGCTCTTGGATGCACTACAAAAAAAAGACACATCTGTGACATTTAGGCCCGAACAGAAAAAAATTCTGTCATGGTTATGACACTTCTATGACGATAATTTTGACAAAAACACGTATCATCATAGATGTGGTGGGCTCCCACTTCTATGACAAAAAATCATGACAGGAAATGGGCTTTTCGTCCTGGGCGGGCCGGGGACGCACCAGCATGACATTCTTTGGGACGTCCATGACATAAAAAATCGTGGTAGAAGTGAGGGCGAGGAAATTTTTGCGGAGTTCCCAGTTATGGTGGGTGGTCGGGCCGAGCGATGCAGTGTGGTTTGCGTGTTTCTCTCTCGCTCGTACACGCGCGTGGTGCGAGCCGTGTTCGCTATAACTGAACCCAAGCGAGGCGTGAACTCGAGCGATCGCACTCGTACGTACTGAAGCCGATCGATCGATCCCTTCGCTGCTAACTGAAACCGACCGACTCCGCTGCTAACTGAACCTGATCGACTGCGCTGCTGCTGCTTACTGAAGCCGATCGAACCCCTGTGCGAGACGTAGCTAGCCGGTTGGGTTGCCACTGGATGAACAGTGTCCGTTGCTGCCGCGCGCACGATACGTAGAACGAGTCGAGACATGGTGAGTCGAGCCGGTTAGGTTGGGTGTGGATGAATAGTCCCGGTGGGGGTTGGATGAACAGGACCCCGGCCGTGTGTAGGCAGTTGCCGCTGGATGAACAGGACCCCGTGGTAGCACGCGGTTGCCGCTGGATAAACAGGACCCCGTGGTAGTACGCGGTTGCGCTGGATGAACAGGACCCCGAGGAGGCCGCCACTGATGACCCACAACTATAGGGGATCTATCGTAGTCCTTTCGATAAGTAAGAGTGTCGAACCCAACAAGGAGCAGAAGGAAATGCCAAGCGGTTTTCAGCAAGGTATTCTCTACAAGCACTGAAATTATCGGTAACATATAGTTTTATGATAAGATAATTCATAACGGGTAACAAGTAACAAGTGTAACAAAGGTGCAGCAAGGTGTCCCAATCCTTTTTGTAGTGAAGGATAAGCCTAGACGAACTCTTATATAAAGCAAAGCGCTCCTGAGGACATATGGGAATTGTTGTCAAGCTAGTTTTCATCATGCTCATATGATTCGCGTTCGTTACTTTGATAATTTGATATGTGGGTGGACCGGTGCTTGGGTGTTGTCCTTACTTGGACAAGCCTCCCATTTATGATTAACCCCTCTCGCAAGCATCCGCAACTATGAAAGAAGAATTAAGATAAATCTAACCATAGCATGAAACATGTGGATCCAAATCAGCCCTTACGAAGCAACGCATAAACTAGGGTTTAAGCTTCTGTCACTCTAGCAACCCATCATCTACTTATTACTTCCCAATGCCTTCCCCTAGGCCCAAATCATGGTGAAGTGTCATGTAGTCGACGTTCACATAACACCACTAGAGGAAAGACAACATACATCTCATCAAAATATCGAACGAATACCAAATTCACATGATTACTTATAACAAGACTTCTCCCATGTCCTCAGGAACAAACGTAACTACTCATAAAGCATATTCATGTTCATAATCAGAGGGGTATTAAATATCATTAAGGATCTGAACATACGATCTTCCACCGAATAAACCAACTAGCATCAACTACAAGGAATAATCAACTCTACGGGCAACCCACAGGTACCAATCTGAGGTTTTGAGACAAAGATCGGATACAAGAGATGAACTAGGGTTTGAGAGGGGATGGTGCTGGTGAAGATGTTGATGGAGATTGACCCCCTCTCGATAAGAGGATCGATGGTGATGACGATGGCTTCAATTTCCCCCTCCGGGAGGGAAGTTCCCTCGGCAGAACAGCTCCGCCGGAGCCCTAGATTGCTTCTGCCCAGTTTCCGCCTTGAGACGGCGGCGCTTCATCCCGAAACCTTTCTTATCATTTTTTCCAGGTCAAAAGACACCATATAGCAGAAGATGGGCATCGGAGACCTGCCAGGGGACCCACAAGCCCTGGGGGCGCGCCCAGGGGGTAGGGCGCGCCCCCAGGCTTGTGGCCACCTGGTGGGTCCCCTCTGGTATTTTCTTCGTCCAATATTTTTATATATTCCAAAATAATGCTCCGTAAATTTTCAGGACTTTTGGAGTTGTACAGAATAGGTCTCTCCGATTTGCTCCTTTCCGGTCCAGAATTCCAGCTGCCAGCATTCTCCCTCTTCATGTAAACCTAGTAAAATAAGAGAGAAAAGGCATAAGTATTGTACCATAACGTGTAATAACAACCCATAATGTAGTAAATATCAATATAAAAGCATGATGCAAAATGGACGTATCAACTCCCCCAAGCTTAGACCTCGCTTGTCCTCAAGCGGGAGCTGAAATCGATAAATATGTCCACATGTTTAGAGATAGAGGTGTCGATAAAATAAAATACGGACATGAGGGCATCATGATCATCTTTAGATCAGCAAAATATATTCTCATATAATTTCTTATGCTAAAGTAACAATTCGTTCACAAAGTAAAGTATGAATTAGAAACTTTATTGAGAATTAACAAACCGTGATCTCAGTCATTGAAGCAATTGCAATTTATCATAATATTGGAAAGAGTCAACGTAAGAGCTTTTGTATAGCAAGTCCACATACTCAACCATCTTTTAATCTTTTATAATTGCTAACACTCATGCGATACTTATGGGTTTAAAGCCTCAACCGGACACAGAGAAAGATAGGGGCTTATAGTTCCGCCTCCCAACCTTTTACCTCAAGGGTAATGTCAACAATAATACTTTATGATAATCTACATCCGAGTGGATATGTTTATCTGGATCTTTCCCCAACATCTAGTGCTTGCCAAAAATAAAAAGTGTAAAAAGGAAAGGTGAAGTTCACCATGACTCTTGTATAAGGGTAGAAGGTAAAAGTGAAAGATAGGCCCTTCGCAGAGGGAAGCAGAGGTTTTCATGTGCTCTTATGGTTAGATGCACAAAATCTTAATGCAAAAGAATGTCACTTTATATTGCCGCTTGTGATAAAGAACTTTATTATGAAGTCTGTCGCTTTTATTTCTTCCACATCACAAGTTCATGTAAAGCTTATTTTCTCCACACTAAAAGATCATACATATTTAGAGAGCAATTTTTATTGCTTGCACCAATGACAACTTACTTGAAGGATCTTACTCAATCCATAGGTAGGTAAGGTGGACTCTCATGGCAAAACTGGTTTAAGGGATGTTTGGATGCACAAGTAGTATCTCTACTTGGTGCGAAAGATTTGGCTAGCATAAGAGGGAAAGCAAGCTCAACATGTTGGAGGATCCATGAAAATATAACTTCTATTCGGATATAAGGAAATATAACCCATTATGTTGTCTTCCTTGTCCAACATCAACCTTTTAATCATGTAATATTTTAATGAGTGCTCACAATCACAAAAGATGTCCAAGATAATATATTTATATGTGAGACTGATGTCGCTTGAACTACGTTGGTATTTCCCCAAAGAGGAAGGGATGATGTAGCACAGGTACGGTAGGTATTTCCCTCAGTGATGAGACCAAGGTTATCGAACCAGTAGGAGAACCAAGCAACACTATGTAAATGGTACCTGCACACAAAGAACAAATACTTGCAACCCAATGCGTAAGAGGGGTTGTCAATCCCTCCCGGGTAAAAGATAGATTGGTTTGTAGTAGATTGGATAAATAGATCTCTCAATAAAACAAAATAAAATAAAGAAAGAAAAAAGTGCAGCAAGGTATTTTTGGATTTTTAGAATAATAGATCTAAAAACAAAAGCAAATAAAAATAGATCTCAAAGCAAATATGATAAAGAATAGACCTGGGGGCCGTAGATTTCACTAGTGGCTTCTCTCGAGAAATATAGCATACGGCAGGTAAACAAATTACTGTTGGGAAATTGATAGAACTTTAAATAATTATGACGATATCCAGGCAATGATCATTATATAGGCATCACGTCCAAGATTAGTAGACCGACTCCTGCCTACATCTACTACTATATTACTCCACACATCGACCGCTATCCAGCATGCATCTAGTGTTTAAGTTCATGGAAAAACGGAGTAATGCAATAAGAATGATGACATGATGTAGACAAGATCTATTCATGTAGGAATAGACCCCATCTTGTTATCCTTAATGGCAACGATCAATACGTGTCTTGCTGCCCCTTCTGTCACTGGGAAAGAACACCGCATGACCGAATCCATCACAAAGAACCTCTTCCCATGGCAAGAAAAATCGATCTAGTCGGCCTAACTAAACTAAAGATTCGAAGAAGAAATACGAGGATATAAGTAATCATACATATAAGAGATCAAAACTCAAATAACTTTCATGGATAAAATAGATCTGATCATAAACTCAAAGTTCATCTGATCCCAACAAACACGCCGCAAAAAGAGTTACATCAAATAGATCTCCAAGAGACCATTGCATTGAGAATCAAAAGAGAGAGAGGAAGCCATCTAGCTACTGCTTACGGACCCGTAGGTCTATGCTACTTCTTGAGCTTGCGTTGGTTTTTCCCTTGAAGAGGAAAGGGTGATGCAGCAAAGTAGAGATAAGTATTTCCCTCAGTTAGAGAACCAAGGTATCAATCCAGTAGGAGGTACAAGCAAGTCTCCAATCTATGCACCTGCACAAACAATCAAACACTTGCACCCAACGCGATAAAGGGGTTGTCAATCTCTTCACGGTCAATTACAATGGTGAGATCCGATACAGATAGGTATATAGGATTGCCAAAACGTAAAACAAAATAAAAGTAAATAAATTACAGCAAGGTATTTTTGGTATATAGATCGGAAAATATATGATGGAAAATAGACCCGGGGGCCATAGGTTTCACTAGAGGCTTCTCTCTTGAAGGCAAATAATACGATGGGTGAACAAATTACTATCGAACAATTGATAGAAAAGCGCAAAGTTATGACGATATCCAAGGCAATGATTATGCATATAGGCATCACGTCCGTGTCAAGTAGACCGACTCCTGCCTGCATCTACTACTATTACTCCACACATTGACTGCTATCCAGCATGCATCTGGAGTATTAAGTTCATAAAGAACGGAGTAACGCCTTAAGTAAGATGACATGATGTAGAGGGTGGAGGGCGCGCCCCCTGTCTTGTGGGCCCCCGTGACCCTCCTGGCCTAATTCTTTTGCCTATATATTCACATATGTTCCCAAACCACCAGAAGCATCCACGAAAACACTTTTCCACTGCTACAACCTTCTGTACCCATGAGATCCCATCTAGGGACCTTTTCTGGCACCCTGCCGGAGGGGGATTCGATCACGGAGGGCTTCTACATCAACCTATTGCCCTTCCGATGAAGCGTGAGTAGTTTATCTCAGACCTACGGGTCCATAGCTAGTAGCTAGATGGCTTCTTCTCTCTCTTTGATTCTCAATACCATGTTCTCCTCGATGTTCTTGGAGATCTATTCGATGTAATACCTTTTTTGCGGTGTGTTTGCCGAGATCTGATGAATTGTGGATTTATGTTCAGATTATCTATGAATATTATTTGAATCTTCTCTGAATTCTTTTACGCATGATTTGATATCTTTGTAATTCTCTTCGAACTATAGGTTTGGTTTGGCCAACTAGATTGGTTTTTCTTGCAATGGGAGAAGTGCTTAGCTTTGGGTTCAATATTATGGTGTCCTTTCCCAGTGACAGTAGGGGCAGCAAGGCACATATTGTATTGTTGCCATCGAGGATAAAAAGATGGGGTTTACATCATATTGCTTGAGTTTATTCCTCTACATCATGTCATCTTTCTTAATGCGTTACTCTGTTCTTCATGAACTTAATACTCTAGATGCAAGCATGAGTCGGTCGATGTGTGGAGTAATATTAGTAGATGCAGAATCGTTTCGGTCTACTTGACATGGACGTGATGCCTATATTCATGATCATTGCCTTAGATATCGTCATAACTTTGCGCTTTTCTATCAATTGCTCGGCAGTAATTTGTTCATCCACCGTATTATTTGCTATCTTGAGAGAAGCCTCTAGTGAAACCTATGGCCCCGGGGTCTATTTTCCATCATATTAGTTTCCGATCTACTATTTTGCAATCTTTTACTTTCGGATCTATAAACCAAAAATACCAAAAATATTTACTTTATCTTTTATTTAGTTTCATCTATATCTATCAGATCTCACTTTTGCAAGTAACCGTGAAGGGATTGATAACCCCTTTATCGCGTTGGGTGCAAGTCGTTTGATTGTTTGTGCAGGTATTCGGTGATTTGTGCGTTGTCTCCTACTGGATTGATACCTTGGTTCTCAAACTGAGGGAAATACTTATCTCTACTTTGCTGCATCACCCTTTCCTCTTCAAGGGAAAAACCAACGCAAGCTCAAGAAGTAGCAGGAAGAATTTATGGCGCCGTTGCCGGGGAAATCTATGCCAAGTCAAGCCATACCAAGTACCCATCATACACTCTCATCTCTTGCATTACATTACTCGCCATTTGCCTCTCGTTTTCCTCTCCCCCACTTCTAAAACGATTTTCGAAAAGATTTGCCTTTTTACTCGCCCTTCTTCCGTTTATCTTTTTTTGTTTGCCTTTTGTTTGCTCGTGCGTTTGATCGCTTGTCTCGTTCCCATGGCTAGCCCTCCCATCATTGTTAGCACTCCCGATAACGAAGTTCTCAATTTTAAACAAAGGGAGGGAGAGAATTTAAAATATGCTTGGTATAGAATTTGCAATGCTCAAAATAGATCTACTCGAAAGCAATCTACTGCCGTTCTTCTTCGCAATTTTTATGTTGGCATTACTCCTTGGAATAGATATGTTCTAGATACCATTACTGGGGGAATTTTCTTGGGGAGCCATACTTTTGATTCTTACAATGCCATGATAGATTTGCTAGGCCCACCACCTCTTTTGATCAATGGAACTGTTTTAACCTTGGAACATGTGATGCAAAGGTTGGATATTATTGAGAATAAAATTGCTACCGCAGAGTTGATTGAAAATTTGGATAAAAAGATTCATAATCAGATTACTCAATATAGATCTAAGGTAGGAGTTACTTTTAAAAACCTTAGGGAAAAAGAACACATAGTTAATGAAAAGATAGATCAAGATTCTAGTAGAATCAGCAAACTAGAAGATATAATTACCAACTTGGGTTCCGCTTTTTCCTCCATTAAAACTTCTCAAAATCTTCCTCCTACTAAGATTGCCAAGTTTACTTACGTTCCTAAGAATAAGGGTGAATCTTCTAGTAAGGAAAATGAAGATCTCAAAACAATAAGTGTTCACCCCAATTTTTTCGATATTATTAAGGAACCAATTGCTACAAGTGAATTTCTTGATTTCTTGCCTAGGAGTTTGATCATTGACAAAACCAAAGAACCTCCTAAGGATTATAAGTGTGTGATTTATGGATTGCATACCAAAGATGACAATACCTAGATCTATCCGTGTTTTTATGCCTAGCTAAGGGCGTTAAACAATAGCGCTTGTTGGGAGGCAACCCAATTTTATTTTTGTTTTTGCTTTTTTGTTCCTGTTTTGCTTTGAATAATTCATCTAGCCTCTGGTTAGATGTGGTTTTTTGTTTTAATTAGTGTTTGTGCCAAGTAAAACCTTTGGGATGGCTTACGGTGATAGTTGATTTGATCTTGCTGCAAAACATAAACTTTTGCGTCCAGTCACAGAATTTTAATAATTCACTGGAGCATTGAAAAACCCTGAATTTTTTATAAGAGATTTATATACAAATTTACTCTGTTGTCATTATTTTTCATAATTTTTGTAGTTACATAAGTATCAGAACAATTCGGATCTTTGCAGACTGTTCTGTTTTTGACAGATTCTGTTTTCTTTGTGTTGTTTGCTTATTTTGATGAATCTATGGGTAGTATCGGGGGGTATGAACCATGGAAAAGTTGGAATACAGTAGATATTACACCAATATAAATAAAGAATGAGTTCACAACAGTACCAAAAGTGGTGATTTATTTTCTTATACTAACGGAGCTTATGAGATTTTCTGTTGAGTTTTGTGTTGTGAAGTTTTCAAGTTTTGGGTAAGGATTTGATGGACTATGGGATAAGGAGTGGCAAGAGCCTAAGCTTTGGGATGCCCAAGGCACCCCAAGGTAATATTCAAGGACAACCAAGAGCCTAAGCTTGGGGATGCCCCGGAAGGCATCCCCTCTTTCGTCTTCATCTATCGGTAACTTTACTTGAGGCTATATTTTTATTCACCACATGATATGTGTTTTGCTTGGAGCGTCTTGTACGATTTGAGTCTTTGCTTTTTAGTTTGCCACAATCATCCTTGCTGTACACACCTTTTGAGAGGGACACGCATGAATCGTGATTTATTAGAATACTCTATGTGCTTCACTTATATCTTTTGAGCTAGGCAATTTTGCTCTAGTGCTTCACTTATATCTTTTTAGAGCACGGCGGTGCTTTTATTTTATAGAAATTGTTGAACTCTCATGCTTCACTTATATTATTTTGAGAGTCTTTAAACAGCATGGTAATTTGCTTTGGTTATAAATTTAGTCCTAATATGATAGGCATCCAAGAGGGATATAATAAAAACTTTCATATAAAGTGCATTGAATACTATGAGAAGTTTGATTCCTTATGATTGTTTTGAGATATAGAGATGGTAATATTAGAGTCATGCGAGTGAGTAATTGTGAATTTGAGAAATACTTGTGTTAAATTTTGTGATTCCCGTAGCATGCACGTATGGTGAACCGTTATGTGGTGAAGTCGGAGCATGATTTATATATTGATTGTCTTCCTTATGAGTGGCGGTCGGGGACGAGCGATGGTCTTTTCCTACCAATCTATCCCCCTAGGAGCATGCGCGTAGTACTTTGTTTCGATAACTAATAGATTTTTGCAATAAGTATGTGAGTTCTTTATGACTAATGTTGAGTCCATGGATTATACGCACTCTCAACCTTCCACCATTGTTAGCCTCTCTAGTGCCGCGCAACTTTCACCGGTACCATACACCCACCATATACCTTCCTCAAAATAGCCACCATACCTACCTATTATGGCATTTCCATAGCCATTCCGAGATATATTGCCATGCAACTTTCCACCGTTCCGTTTATTATGACACGCTTCATCATTGTCATATTGCTTTGCATGATCATGTAGTTGACATCGTATTTGTGGCAAAGCCACCGTTCATAATTCTTTCATACATGTCACTCTTGATTCGTTGCACATCCCGGTACACCGCCGGAGGCATTCATATAGAGTCATATTTTGTTCTAAGTATCGAGTTGTAATTCTTGAGTTGTAAGTAAATAAAAGTGTGATGATCTTCATTATTAGAGCATTGTCCCATGTGAGGAAAGGATGATGGAGACTATGATTCACCCACAAGTCGGGATGAGGCTCCGGATGAAAAATAAAAAGAAGAGGCCAAAAAAAAAGAGAAGGCCCAAATTAAAAAAAATAAGAGAAAAGAGAGAAGGGACAATGTAACTATCCTTTTACCACACTTGTGCTTCAAAGTAGCACCATGATCTTCATGATAGAGAGTCTCCTATATTGTCACTTTCATATACTAGTGGGAATTTTTCATTATAGAACTTGGCTTGTATATTCCAATGATGGGCTTCCTCAAATTGCCCTAGGTCTTCGTGAGCAAGCGAGTTGGATGCACACCCACTTAGTTTTCTTTTGAGCTTTCATAAACTTATAGCTCTAGTGCATCCGTTGCATGGCAATCCCTACTCACTCACATTGATATCTATTGATGGGCATCTCCATAGCCCGTTGATACGCCTAGTTGATGTCAGACTATCTCCTTCTTTTTATCTTCTCCACAACCACCATATTCTATTCCACCTATAGTGCTATGTCCATGGCTCACGCTCATGTATTGCGTCAAAATTGAAAAAGTTTGAGAACATCAAAAGTATGAAACAATTGCTTGGCTTGTCATCGAGGTTCTGCATGATTTGAATATTTTGTGTGATGAAGATGGAGCATAGCCAGACTATATGATTTTGTAGGGAAAAGCTTTCTTTGGCCATGTTATTTTGAGAAGACATAATTGCCTTGTTAGTTTGCTTGAAGTATTATTATTTTTATGTCAATATTAAAATTTTGTCTTGAATCTTATGGATCTGAACATTCATTCCACAATAAACAAAATTACATGGATAAGTATGTTAGGTAGCATTCCACATCAAAAATTCTGTTTTCATCATTTACCTACTCGAGGACGAGCATGAATTAAGCTTGGGGATGCTTGATATGTCTCCAACGTATCTATATTTTTTTATTGTTCCATGCTATTATATTATGTGTTTTGGATGTTTTATATGCATTAATATGCTATTTTATATTATTTTTGGGACTAACCTAACAACCTAGAGCCCAGTGCTAGTTTCTGTTTTTTCCTTGTTTTTTAGCTTCGTGGAAAAGGAATACCAAACGGAGTCCAAACGGAATAAAATCTTCGTGATGATTTTTCTTGGCCTAGAAGACACCCAGGAGACTTGGAGATGAAGTCGGAGGAGCCACGAGGCGGCCATAAGGGTGGAGGGCGCGCCCCTGCCTTGTGGGCCCCCTGTGACCCTCTTGACCTAATTCTTTCGCCTATATGTTCACATATGTTCCCAAACCACCAGAAGCATCCACGAAAACACTTTTCCACCGCCGCAACCTTCTGTACCCATGAGATCTCATCTAGGGACCTTTTCCGGCACCCTGTCGGAGGGGGATTCGATCACGGAGGGCTTCTACATCAACCCTATTGCCCTTCCGATGAAGCGTGAGTAGTTTATCTCAGACCTACGGGTCCATAGCTAGTAGCTAGATGGCTTCTTCTCTCTCTTTGATTCTCAATACCATGTTCTTCTCGATGTTCTTGGAGATCTATTCGATGTAATACTTTTTTTGTGGTGTGTTTGCTGAGATCCGATGAATTGTGGATTTATAATCAGATTATCTATGAATATTATTTGAATCTTCTCTGAATTCTTTTATGCATGATTTGATATCTTTGTAATTCTCTTCGAACTATCGGTTTGGTTTGGCCAACTAGATTGGGTTTTCTTGCAATGGGAGAAGTGGTTAGCTTTGGGTTCAATCTTGCGGTGTCCTTTCCCAGTGACAGTAGGGGCAGCAAGGCACGTATTGTATTGTTGCCATCGAGGATAAAAAGATGGGGTTTACATCATATTGCTTGATTTTATTCCTCTACATCATGTCATCTTACTTAATGCGTTACTCTGTTCTTCATGATCTTAATACTCTAGATGCAGGCAGGAGTCGGTCGACGTGTGGAGTAATAGTAGTAGATGCAGAATCGTTTTGGTCTACTTGAAACGGACGTGATGCCTATATTCATGATCATTGCCTTAGATATCGTCATAACTTTGCACTTTTCTATCAATTGCTCGGCAGTAATTTGTTCACCCACCGTATTATTTGCTATCTTGAGAGAAGCCTCTAGTGAAACCTATGGCCCCCGGGTCTATTTTCCATCATATTAGTTTCCGATCTACTATTTTGCAATCTTTTACTTTCCGATCTATAAACCAAAAATACCAAAAATATTTACTTTATCTTTTATTTAGTTTCATCTATATCTATCAGATCTCACTTTCGCAAGTAACCGTGAAGGGATTGACAACCCCTTTATCGCGTTGGGTGCAAGTTGTTTGATTGTTTGTGCAGGTATTCGGTGATTTGTGCGTTGTCTCCTACTGGATTGATACCTTGGTTCTCAAACTGAGGGAAATACTTATCTCTACTTTGCTGCATCACCCTTTCCTCTTCAAGGGAAAAACCAACGCAAGCTCAAGAAGTAGCAGTGAGGACACCGCAAGATTGAACCCAAAACTAAGCACCTCTCCCATTGCAAGAAATACCATCTAGTTGGCCAAACCAAACCGATAATTCAAAGAGAAATACAAAGATATCAAATCATGCATATAAGAATTCAGAGAAGATTCAAATAATATTCATAGATAATCTGATCATAAATTCACAATTCATTGGATCTCGACAAACACACCGCAAAAGAATATTACATCAGATAGAACTCCAAGAACATCGAGAAGAACATGGTATTGAAGATCAAAGAGAGAGAAGAGGCCATCTAGCTACTAGCTATGGACCCATATGTCTTAGGTAAACTACTCACGCTTCATCGGAAGGGCAATAGGGTTGATGTAGATGCCCTCCATGATCGAATCCTCTTCTGGCAGAGCACCAGAAAAGGCCCCAAGATGGGATCTCACGGGAACAGAAGGTTGCGGCGGCGAAAAAGTATTTTTGTGGCTTATTCTGTTGATAATTGAAAATTTGAGGATTTATAGAACTCAGAGGGAGGTTGGTGGACTCCCGGGGGGCCCACAAGCCAGGGGGTGCCCCCCTAGGGCGCGCCCTGAGGGCTTGTGGAGCCCTCGGGACTCTTCTGACTTGGATTCCAAGTTCCGTGGATGTCTTTTGGTCCAAGAAAAATCATCGTAAATTTTTATTCCGTTTGGACTCCGTTTGATATTCCTTTTCTGCGAAACTCAAAAACAAGGAAAAAACAGAAACTGGCACTGGGCTCTAGGTTAATAGGTTAGTCCCAAAAATAATATAAAATAGCATATTAATGCATATAAAACATCCAAAACAGATAATATAATAGCATGGAACAATAAAAAATTATAGATACATTGGAGACGTATCAGTCTACAATGAACTACTCATGCATCATCGGAGAGGAACCAATGAGGATGATGAACCCCTCCGTGATGGTGTCTAGATTGGATCTGGTGGTTCTGGAACTCGTGGCGGCTGGAATTGTGTTTCGTCGACTCCCCTAGGGTTTTTGGATTTTCGGGGTATTTATAGAGCAAAGAGGCGGTGCAGGAGGAGGCCGAGGGGCACAACCCACCAGGGCGCGCCTAGGCCCCCAGGCGTGCCCAAGTGGGTTGTGCTCCCCTCGGAGCCCCCCTCTGGTACTTCTTCGGCCCACCATGTTCCTTCTGGTCCAGAAAAATTCTCCAAAATGTTTCGCTGTGTTTGGACTCCATTTGGTATTGATTTTCTGCGAAGTAAAAAACAAGGAAAAACATGAACTGGCACTGGGCACTATGTCAATAGGTTGGTCCCAAAAAATGATATCTACTGTATATATAATGCTCTAGGTTGTTAGGTTAGTCCCAAAAATAATATAAAATAGCATATTAATGCATATAAAACATCCAAAACAGATAATATAACAGCATGGAACAAGCAAAAATTATAGATACGTTGGAGACGTATTAGCATCCCGAAGCTTAATTGCCACTCGTCCTCGAGTAGGTAAATGATAAAAACAGAATTTTTGATGTGAAATGCTGCCTAACATGTTCATCACATAATATTTTCTTTTGTAGCATGGACATATGGACTTTTATATGATTCAAAGCAATAGTCTAGTGATACGTCTCTGTAACACCCCATGTATTAAGCTACAGTAATCATCCTGTTGATAATGCCATGTCATCAGGATCAACAGTGCTTAATCATCATTAGTAGTAAATCCCTTTCAAATTCAAACTCCAATGGAAATTCAAACTAAAAGTGAAAATAAAAGTTGTACAAATCCAGAGACTAAAATGTTCATTAAATAATAAATATTCCAGAGACAATTCTAAAATTATATTCAACATATACTAAATAAATTAGGTGACCCTAACAACCACAAAACATCACTATTTAATACCTATTTATTTAAATAAAATCTAAAAGAAAACATTTGGGTTCAAAACCATTTTATTGTAGTGGCATTCAATGCACTGAGATTTAAGGGCTAGGTCCCATATTTTGCAAACACCATTTCGTGGCCAAACTATTTGTAAAACAGAGAAAAGAGAAAAAGAAAAGAAAAGAAGAAAAAAAAACCCCTGCTCCCAATGGGCCTGGCCCAGCTGGCCACTGCACCAGGCCAGCCCAGCTCGCCCCCGCCTGGCCTATTGAGGCCTCGCCTCCCCACCACCCGAAACCCTAATCCCCAACCCCCCAACCCGATCCCCTCTCTGCTCCCGACGCCGCCGCCTGTTGCCCGGCCCCGTCGTCGTCGCTGCCACCTCGCCGGCGTCGCCCCACCGCCTCTCCCTCGCCAGACCTCCTCACGCCTCGCCGCCCTCTTCCCACGACGCCCGTGAGCCGCCCCACCTCCTCTCCTCTCTCCCGCAGGGCAACCACGCCCGCCGCCGTGCCCGTCGTCGCTCGCCGTCGCCTGCGCACGCCGGCGCTTGCCCCACTCGCCCGCGGCCGCGCCCGCTGCGGCTCCCGCCCTGGCCATCCCGTGCGCGGTCCAGCCTCGCGCCCTGCTCCCCTCGTCCTCCGTCGCTGCCGCCGCACGCCCGCAGCCCTGCTCCGCCTCGCTGCGCCGCCCGCCTCGCCGTGCTGCCGCTCCTCCGCCTGCTGCCGCGCTGCTGGTGCTGCTCGCCGGCCTCCGCTGCCTGGCCTCGCCTCGCCGCCGCTCGCCGTCGCCTGCGCCTCGCGCGCCCGAACGCCCGTGCTTGGGCGCGCGCATTGTGCACGCGGACATGTCCATGCCCGCACAAGCACGACTGCGGACACGTCCGGCCCAGCCACTGACCACGGGGCCCCACCCTAGAACAAAAACGAAAAATGATAATAATAATAAATAGATATAAATAAATAGATAAAATATAAATAGTTAAATGTATAATAATTAATTAAATAGTTTGATTAAGTTAAGTAATTCTGTTAATTAGGTTAATGAACCTAGTTAACCTAATCATCTAGTCAAACTAGCTAATCCTGTTTAGTTAAACTATGACTATGACTTGTGGGTCCCCTTGACCCTGTTGACTGGTCAATGTTGACCCAGTCAATGCTGACTGTACATCGTTGACTGTTGACCGTTGACTGGGCTATTAATAATTACAAAATTGTTTAAAAAGCTTTGAAAATGCATAGAAAATAATCCATAACTCGGATGAAAATACTTTGTACATGAAAGTTGCTCAGAACGACGAGACGAATCCGAATACGCAGTCCGTTTGTCCGCCACACGTCCCTAACTATCCGAACATGGAACCGTTCCCCTCAGGTCATCTGTCTGACAAATGTCCGGAACCGGGAAAACATTCCCGGATGAATTCCACCTTCGCCAGTATCACCCGGCACTGCGTTAGATCACCTCTGTCACCGCGTATTACCATGTTATGCTTTGTGCTGCACTTGTTTGCTCCGTATTTATTGTTTCCTCCCCCTCTTCTCTCTCGCTAGACCCCGACGTCGTCCCCAAGACCGACACAGCTCCGGAGACTGAAGACACCATTGACGACCTTGCCCTTGCCGCCGAGCAACCAGGCAAGCCCCCCCTTTGATCATCCCGATAGCGCCCATTCTAATTTCTCATGCTTGCATTAGAATTGCTGCTGCTACCGCTTTACCTATTTTGATGCATAGCCTGTTTATTGTATCCTGCTGTTGATAATTACCTGCATATCCTAAACTGCTTAGTATAGGCTGGGTAGAGACCTATCAGTGACCCCACTAGTCCCGACCGCCCCGCTGGATTATCCGAAGACCCGATCAACGGGATTGAAGACCAGGCCCCGGCACCCCACATCACCCCCTTAGTTGTAACGACACTGCAGCGTTACTATCGAGTGCCGAGGGTGATACCTCGTGTAGCACTTTTCATGTTAACTCTGTAGAGTAGCTATTCGGTCGTGGTCATCGAGGGTGATTCCTCCTTCACTACTTCCGGTAACGACGCTGTCGTGCAACACATCAAGTGTGAACCCATCGAGGGTGATTCCTCCGAGTTCACCTTGACGGATACATCGAGTGGGAATTCAATGAGGGTGATACCTCGGATTCCCCTGATGTTATAGACACACGGATACTTGGACTTTACACTATTACTTGGATAGGCGGGTCGACCCTGAGGGGTACCCGCGTGCGCCTGAGAGGCGAGTTTTGTGAAGACGGGTGCCTGTGTGGTGCCCGAGTGGTGAATACGAGGCATGGCCGGGCATTCATGGCCCTTGCCGCAAGTCCTCGAGACGGGGCGACGGGGTCACATCTTTCGTGAGTCTCTGCTCGTTACCGCAAGCCCTAGTCCATTAACGATTTGGATATTTGATCCGAGCAGGTCTCTGGCCTGATAGCACTAACCATCACGTGGGCATAGTATGGGCGTTCTGCATCGTAGCATCAGTTGAAAGCTTTGTCAGACGTCCAGTTCAGCATTGTGGCCGGGTCGAATCATGCCGTTGGCACTGGTATCCACCCTGCTCACAACGACCCGGAGTGCACAGGGCGACGGCCCAAGACCCCTGAGCGCTTAGGATGTAGACCGGCGGGGACCTCTCTGCTGAGCTCTAGGTAGGGCTGCGGTGTGTCATTTGGCCGAGGCCGGGCATGACCCAGGAAAGTGTGTCCAGCCGGAGTTAATCGAGCGTGTTGGGTAAGTTGGTGCACCCCTGCAGGGAAGAAAACTTCTATCGATAGCCGGTTCTACGGTAAAGGACACTCGGAGTTGTATCCCGATCGATACAGCTAGAACATGAGATGAGACCTGGATATATGGCTCTGGGATTGCTTCTCGCAGGGAGTCGAGAAGGGATCTCAGGACGAGGTTGATGACTGTATGGCTCTGGGATTGCTTTCTCGCAGGGAGTCAAGAAAGGATCTCTGGGTGAGGTTGATATCATTACTGCTACATTATATTGTACTGTGCTACTCTCTTCTATTACTGCAAGACCGCTGAAGATGCTAGTCTTCGATAGGACTAGGCCTCCTCTCTATTCTGGCATTTCTGCAGCCCAGTCCACATATACAGCCTTCCTTTGAAAATGTTGCATATGTAGTGTAGATCCTTGCTTGCTGAGTACTTCTGAGTACTCACGGTTGCTTTGTTTTCCTTTTCTCCCCATATCAGGTTGACGTGACCAAGATGACGGAGCCCCTGAGACAGATGCCCCATCGATCGACTACTACTACTACCCAGAGGATGGATACTACTACGAGTTAACTGACGACCAGGAGTGGGATCGGAGGGTCCCAGGCAGGAGGCCTACGCCTTTCGATCGTAGTGTTTTATTTTGCCCCGCCTTTCTAAAGGCCTTTCTGTTTCTGTTTCATATCTGTACTCAGATATCTGATGCTTCCGCTGACGCTTGTACGCAAGCTTATGTATTCGAGCCCTCAAGGCCCCTGGCTTGTAATATAAAGCTTGTATGACTTTATTTATGTTTTAGAGTTGTGTTGTGATATCTTCCCGTGCGTCCTTAGGCTTGATCGTGTGCATTTGCGTGTATGATTAGTGCACGATTGAGCCAGGGGCGTCACAAGTTGGTATCAGTTCCGATTGCCTGTAGGAATCCCCCTTTCCAACTCCTTGGCCGAAGTTGAGTCTAGTGGTAAAAAAAACTGTTTTACTAACTTGGCTGTGTGGCTTACGGGCCCACGTCGCCAATTGGGTGGTACTAGTATCTTTTATTCCTCGTCTATACTCTGGGACTCTGATTTCTCTTCTATTCAGGTTAAATAAAGTTTACTAACGCCGACACTTAGGATCTCGTAATTCTCGTCCACCCGAAGAGCTGGATATCTGTGCGATTTCCCTGATATTGATCTGATTAGTCTGATAATCATTTTCCTTTCCATTGTTTTGTTTAACCTTTCTCTCCAAATTGAATTATACTCTGAGTTGTCGTTCGATAAGACCGGATTCTGCATCAGAGTGCACACAGAGAGTAGGATCTAGCAAGTTGATCGATCATCGGTGTTTTCTAAACTCGACTTGAGGTTGGGTTACCATCAGATCCGTGTTCATGAAGAGGATATTCCCAAGACTGCATTTGTTACTCGTTATGGCTCCTACGAGTACACTGTCATGTCATTTGGCCTAACAAATGCTCTAGCCACATTCTCCCGTCTGATGAATTACATCTTCATGGATTACCTCGACAAGTTTGTCGTGGTTTATCTAGATGATATTCTGGTATATTCGAAGAATAAAGAAGAACATGCCGAACACCTCCGTCGTGTACTGGAAAGACTCCGAGAACACCAGCTGTATGCCAAATACTCCAAATGTGAATTCTGGCTTTCTGAAGTAACGTATCTTGGTCATGTGATTTCCAAGGATTGAATTGCTGTTAACCCGGAACGTGTTCAGGCTATTCTGGACTGGACTCCTCCGAAGAACGTCAAGCAAGTGAGAAGTTTTCTCGGCCTTGCAAGTTATTGCCGTCGTTTTGTCGAGAATTTCTCAAAGATTGCTAAGCCTTTGACTGATCTGCTTCACAAGGGCGTTAAGTTCGAATGGACCGAAAAATGCCAGGAAAGTTTTCAAGCACTCAAAGACAAGCTAACATCTGCCCCAGTACTATCTCCTCCAGATACCCGCAAAGACTTTGTGATTTATTGTGACGCATCCGGTGAAGGATTAGGCTGTGTCCTAATGTAAGAGCGTAAAGTGATTGCTTATGGCTCTCGTCAGTTGCGCCCACATGAAGAGAATTATCCGGTACATGATCTAGAACTAGCTGCTGTCATCTATGCACTGCAGTTGTGGCGACATTACCTCCTCGGTAATCGTTGCGAGATCTACACGGATCATAAATGTCTGAAGTACTTGTTCACTCAACCATCTCTAAACCTCCGTCAGCAAAGATGGATGGAGGCCATTGCGGACTATGATTTAGGTATTTCCTATACCCCTGGCAAGGCTAACGTGATGGCTGATGCCTTAAGCCGCAAGTCCTATTGCGACAACCTCATGGTTAGGCGAGCTCAACCTCGTCTTTTTGAAGAACTGCGCAAGCTGAATCTCCGTATTGTTCCACAGGGTTCTCTTAATAACCTTGTGATACAACCAGATCTTGAGAAAGCTGTTAAGAATGCACAAGCTAAAGATGCTGAAGTTGATCTGATGAAGAAAAATCTTCACCTTGAAAAGTACAGGGATTTCTCGCTGTCTGAAGATGGAACCTTGTATTTCAGAAACCGCATTGTGGTACCTCGCTTCGAACTCATGACCGACAAGGTCATGAAGGAGGCACATGATAATCCGCTGTCTATTCATCCGGGTAGCACCAAGATGTATCGTGACCTCCGTCAAAGGTACTGGTGGTCTAAAATGAAGCAGGACATTGCTCGTTATGTTGCTGAATGTGATGTGTGTCGTCGCGTTAAAGCAGAACATCAGAAACCAGCTGGAATTCTGCAACCACTTCCTATTCCTCTATGGAAATGGGATAAGGTTCAGATGGATTTCGTTACAGGACTTCCCAGGTCACAGAAGGGTCACGATGCTATTCTTGTCGTCGTCGACCAACTCTCTAAAGTTGCACACTTTCTGCCTGTCAAAGAGACTATCACTGCTAGTCAGTTAGCAGAGTTGTATATCTCCAGGATTGTTTCACTCCACAGTATTCCGAAGGAGATTAGTTCGGACCGTGGTGGTCTTTTCACTTCCAAATTCTGGGAAAGTTTCCAAACAGCTATGGGAACTCATATTACCTGGAGTTCAGCTTATCTCCCCGAACTTTTTCCTTCTACCTCTTAATTCTTGGGACAAGAATTCTTGTTAGTGGAGGAGATTTGTAACACCCCATGTATTAAGCTACAGTAATCACCCTCTTGATAATGCCATATCATCAGGATCAACAGTGCTTAATCATCATTAGTAGTAAATCACTTTCAAATTCAAACTCCAATGGAAATTCAAACTAAAAGTGAAAATAAAAGTTGTACAAATCCAGAGACTAAAATGTTCATTAAAAAATAAATATTCCAGAGACAATTCTAAAATTATATTCAACATATACTAAATAAATTAGGTGACCCTAACAACCACAAAACATCACTATTTAATACCTATTTATTTAAATAAAATCTAAAAGAAAACATTTGGGTTCAAAACCATTTTATTGCAGTGGCATTCAATGCACTGAGATTTAAGGGCTAGGTCCCATATTTTGCAAAAACCATTTAGTGGCCAAACTATTTGTAAAACAGAGAAAAGAGAAAAAGAAAAGAAAAGAAGAAAACAAAAAAAAGAAAACCCCCCTGCTCCCACTGGGCCTGGCCCAGCTGGCCACTTCACCAGGCCGGCCCAGCTCACCCCCGCCTGGCCTATTTAGGCCTCGCATCCCCACCACCCGAAACCCTAATCCCCAACCCCCCCACCCGATCCCCTCTCTGCTCCCAACGCCGCCGCCTGTCGCCCGGCCCCGTCGTCGTCGCTGCCACCTCGCCGGCGTCGCCCCATCGCCTCTCCCTCACCGGACCTCCTCACGCCTCGCCGCCCTCTTCCCACGACGCCCGTGAGCCGCCCCCGCCTCCTCTCCTCTCTCCCGCAGGGCCACCCTGCCCGCCGCCATGCCCATCGTCGCTCGCCGTCGCCTGCGCACGCCGGTGCTTGCCCCGCTCGCCCGCGGCCGCGCCCGCGCCCGCTGCGGCTCCCGCCCTGGCCATCCCGTGCGTGGTCCAGCCTCGCGCCCTGCTCCCCTCATCCTCCATCGCTGCCGCTGCACGCCCGCAGCCCTGCTCCGCCTCGCTGCGCCGCCCGCCTCGCCGTGCTGCCGCTCCTCCGCCTGCTGCCGCGCTGCTGGTGCTGCTCGCCGGCCTCCGCTGCCTGGCCTCGCCTCGCCGCCGCTCGCCGTCGGCTGCACCTCGCGCGCCCGAACGCCCGTGCTTGGGCGCGCGCATTGTGCACGCGGACATGTCCATGCCCGCACAAGCACGGCTGCGGACACGTCCGGCCCAGCCACTGACCACGGGGCCCCACCCTAGAACAAAAACGAAAAATGATAATAATAATAAATAGATATAAATAAATAGATAAAATATAAATAGTTAAATGTATAATAATTAATTAAATAGTTTGATTAAGTTAAGTAATTCTGTTAATTAGGTTAATGAACCTAGTTAACCTAATCATCTAGTCAAACTAGCTAATCCTGTTTAGTTAAACTATGACTATGACTTGTGGGTCCCCTTGACCCTGTTGACTGGTCAATGTTGACCCAGTCAATGCTGACTGTACATCGTTGACTGTTGACTGGGCTATTAATAATTACAAAATTGTTTAAAAAGCTTTGAAAATGCATAGAAAATAATCCGTAACTCGGATGAAAATACTTTGTACATGAAAGTTGCTCAGAACGACGAGACGAATCCGAATACACAGTCCGTTTGTCCGCCACACGTCCCTAACTATCCGAACATGGAACCGTTCCCCTCAGGTCATCTGTCTGACAAATGTCCGGAACCGGGAAAACATTCCCGGATGAATTCCACCTTCGCCAGTATCACCCGGCACTGCGTTAGATCACCTCTGTCACCGCGTATTACCATGTTATGCTTTGTGCTGCACTTGTTTGCTCTGTATTTATTGTTTCCTCCCCCTCTTCTCTCTTGCTAGACCCCGACGTCGTCCCCAAGACCGACACAGCTCCGGAGACCGAAGACACCATTGACGACCTTGCCCTTGCCGCCGAGCAACCAGGCAAGCCCCCCCTTTGATCATCCCGATAGCGCCCATTCTAATTTCTCATGCTTGCATTAGAATTGCTGCTGCTACCGCTTTACCTATTTTGATGCATAGCCTGTTTATTGTATCCTGCTGTTGATAATTACCTGCATATCCTAAACTGCTTAGTATAGGCTGGGTAGAGACCTATCAGTGACCCCACTAGTCCCGACCGCCCCGCTGGATTATCCGAAGACCCGATCAACGGGATTGAAGACCAGGCCCCGGCACCCCACATCACCCCCTTAGTTGTAACGACACTGCAGCGTTACTATCGAGTGCCGAGGGTGATACCTCGTGTAGCACTTTTGATGTTAACTCTGTAGAGTAGCTATTCGGTCGTGGTCATCGAGGGTGATTCCTCCTTCACCACTTCCGGTAACGACGCTGTCGTGCAACACATCAAGTGTGAACCCATCGAGGGTGATTCCTCCGAGTTCACCTTGACGGATACATCGAGTGGGAATTCAATGAGGGTGATACCTCGGATTCCCCTGATGTTATAGACACACGGACACTTGGACTTTACACTGTTACTTGGATAGGCGGGTCGACCCTGAGGGGTACCCGCGTGCGCCTGAGAGGCGAGTTTTGTGAAGACGGGTGCCTGTGTGGTGCCCGAGTGGTGAATATGAGGCGTGGCCGGGCATTCATGGCCCTTGCCACAAGTCCTCGAGACGGGGCGACGGGGTCACATCTTTCATGAGTCTCTGCTCGTTACCGCAAGCCCTAGTCCATTAACGATTTGGATATTTGATCCGAGCAGGTCTCTGGCCTGATAGCACTAACCATCACGTGGGCATAGTATGGGCGTTCTGCATCGTAGCATCAGCCGAAAACTTTGTCAGACGTCCAGTTCAGCATTGTGGCCGGGTCGGATCGTGCCGTTGGCGCTGGTATCCACCCTGCTCACAACGACCCGGAGTGCACAGGGCGACGGCCCAAGACCCCTGAGCGCTTAGGATGTAGACCGGCGGGGACCTCTCTGCTGAGCTCTAGGTAGGGCTGCGGTGTGGCGTTTGGCCGAGGCCGGGCATGACCCAGGAAAGTGTGTCCGGCCGGAGTTAATCGAGCATGTTGGGTAAGTTGGTGCACCCCTGCAGGGAAGAAAACTTCTATCGATAGCCGGTCCTACGGTAAAGGACACTCGGAGTTGTATCCCGATCGATACAGCTAGAACATGAGATGAGACCTGGATATATGGCTCTGGGATTGCTTCTCGCAGGGAGTCGAGAAGGGATCTCAGGACGAGGTTGATGACTGTATGGCTCTGGGATTGCTTTCTCGCAGGGAGTCGAGAAAGGATCTCTAGGTGAGGTTGATATCATTACTGCTACATTATATTGTACTGTGCTACTCTCTTCTATTGCTGCAAGACCGCTGAAGATGCTAGTCTTTGATAGGACTAGGCCTCCTCTCTATTCTGGCATTTCTGCAGCCCAGTCCACATATACAGCCTTCCTTTGAAAATGTTGCATATGTAGTGTAGATCCTTGCTTGCTGAGTACTTCTGAGTACTCACGGTTGCTTTGTTTTCCTTTTCTCCCCATATCAGTTTGACGTGACCAAGATGACGGAGCCCGTGAGACAGATGCCCCGTTGATCGACTACTACTACTACCCAGAGGATGGATACTACTGCGAGTTGACTGACGACCAGGAGTAGGATCGGAGGGTCCCAGGCAGGAGGCCTACGCCTTTCGATCGTAGTGTTTTATTTTGCCCCGCCTTTCTAAAGGCCTTTCTATTTCTGTTTCATATCTGTACTCAGATATCTGATGCTTCCGCGGACGCTTGTACGCAAGCTTATGTATTCGAGCCCTCAAGGCCCCTGGCTTGTAATATAAAGCTTGTATGACTTTATTTATGTTTTAGAGTTGTGTTGTGATATCTTCCCGTGAGTCCTTAGGCTTGATCGTGTGCATTTGCGTGTATGATTAGTGCATGATTGAGCCGGGGGCGTCATAGTCTCCAACGCATCTATAATTTTTTTTTGATTATTCCATGCTATTATATTATCTATTTTGGATGTTTTATATGCATTAATATGCTATTTTATATTATTTTTGGGACTAACTTATTAACCCAGAGCCCAGTGGCAGTTTCTGTCTTTTCCTTGTTTTTGAGTTTTACAGAAAAGGAATATCAAACGGGGTCCAAACGGAATAAAACTTTATGATGATTTTTCTTGGACCAGAAGACACACGTAGGACTGGGAGAGGAAGTCACAAGAGTCCCGAGGGCTCCACAAGCCCTCAGGGCGCGCCCTAGGGGGGCGCCCCTGGCTTGTGGGCCCCACGGGACTCCTCCAACCCTAATATTTGGCCTATAAATTTAGAAATATTCCCAAACTGACAGAAGCATCCACCAAAATACTTTTTCGCCGCCGTAACCTTCTGTTCCCGTGAGATCCCATCTTGGGGCCTTTTCCGGCATCCTACCCGAGGGGGATTCGATCACGGAGGGCAACTACATCCACTCTATTGCCCTTCCGATGAAGCATGAGTAGTTTACCACGGACCTATGGGTCCATAGCTAGTAGCTAGATGGCTTCTTCTCTCTCTTCGATCCTCAATACCATGTTCTCCTCGATGTTCTTAGAGATCTATCCCATGTAATCTTCTTTTGCGGTGTGTTTGTCGAGATCCAATGAATTGTGGATTTATGATCAGTTATCTATGAATATTATTTGAATCTTCTCTGAATTCTTATATGCATGATTTGATAACTTTGTATTTCTCTTCGAATTATCGGTTTGGTTTGGCCAACTAGATTGGTTCTTCGTGCAATAGGAGAGGTGCTTAGTTTCGGGTTCAATCTTGCGATGATCTCACCCAGTGACATAGTAGGGGTAGCGAGACACGTATTGTATTGTTGCCATCAATGATAAAAAGATGGGGTTTTCATCATATTGCTTGAGTTTATCCCTCTACATCATGTCATCTTACTTAAGGCGTTACTCCGTTCCTATGAACTTAATACTCCAGATGCATGCTGGATAGCGGTCGATCTGTGGAGTAATAGTAGTAGATGCAGGCAGGAGTCGGTCTACTTGACACGGACGTGATGCTTATATTCATAATCATTGCCTTGGATATCGTCATAACTTTGCACTTTTCTATCAATTGCTCGACAGTAATTTGTTCACCCACCGTATTATTTTCCTTCAAGAGAGAAGCCTCTAGTGGAACCTATGCCTCCGGGTCTATTTTCCATCATATATTTTCCGATCTATAAACCAAAAAACCCAAAAATACCTTGCTGCAATTTATTTGTTTTTACTTTGTTTTACATTTTAGTAATCTTTTATATCTATCTGTACCAGATCTCACCTTTGCAAGTGACCATGAAGGGATTGACAACCCGTTTATCGCGTCAGGTGCAAGTGTTTGATTGTTTGTGCAGGTGCATAGATTGGAGACTTGCGTGTATCTCCTACTGGATTGATACCTTGGTTCTTAACTGAGGGAAATACTTATCTCTACTTTGCTACATCACCCTTCTCTCTTCAAGGGAAAAACCAACACAAGCTCAAGAAGTAACAGGATGAATTTCTGGCGCCGTTGCCGGGGAGATCTACATCAAGCCTACCAAGTACCCATCATAAACTCTCATCTGTTGCATTACATTATTTGCCATTTGCCTCTTGTTTTCCTCTCCCCCACTTCTAAAATGTTTTCAGAAAAATACAAAAAGATTGCCTTTTTATTCGCCCTTCTTCCGTTCGGCTTTTCGTTTGCTTTTTGGTTGTTTGTGTGCTAGATTGCTTGCTTTGTCACGATGACTCAAGAGAATACCAAGTTGTGTGACTTTTCTAATACTAATAATAATGGTTTTATTAGTACCGTGATTGCTCCCGCCACTAGTGCGGAATCTTATGAAATTAATGCCGCTTTGCTGAATCTTGTTATGAAAGATCAATTTTCCGGCCTTCCTAGTGAAGATGACGCATCCCATCTAAATACTTTCCTTGAGTTGTGTGATATGCAAAATAAGAAAGATGTGGATAATGATATTGCTAAATTGAAGCTATTTTCCTTCTCACTACGAGATCATGCTAAAACTTGGTTTTCATCTTTGCCTAAAAATAGTATTGATTCATGGAATAAGTGTAAAGATGCTTTTATTTCCAAGTATTTTTCTCCCGCTAAGATCATCTCCCTTAGGAACGATATAATGAATTTTAAGCAACTTGATCATGAACATGTTGCACAATCTTGGGAGAGGATGAAATTGATGATAAGAAATTGCCTTACTCATGGTTTAAGTTTATGGATGATCATACACCACTAGTGTAGAATCGGGCTGTAGTGCCGGTTGGCAAGGGCCTTTAGTGCCGGTTCTGCAACCGGCACTAAAGGGTGGGGACTAAAGGTCCCCCTTTAGTCCCGGTTCAACCCGAACCGGGACCAAAGGCCCACCACGTGGCACGAGCCCGCGCCGGGGGCTGGGAGACCTTTAGTCCCAGTTGGTAACACCAACCGGGACTAAAAGGTTTAGAGGTTTATGGGTTTATGATTTATTTTTCGTTTTAGCCTTGTGTTTTGCATTTAATTCTTTTTCATTTCAAACATATTTTACGCTACTACATATTGTACACGTTATGCATATATATAAATAGAATTTCTCGTAGAACCGATCATATATATCATCGAATTTCTCGCACGACCATTCACATACATATATATATATATACAATTTCTCCTACAATTTGCAGATCATTACATGGAGGCATTAGGTTGATCTAGCTAGGTACGGTGTAATGGTATTCTCCTTTGGGATCTATGACCTGGTCGAGCAAAAATCCCGCTATTTACTCTTGAATCGCTCATACGCGATTCTCTGGTAGGAGCTTATCCCGCATGTCCCTCATCTTTAAAGAAGGAGATCAATATGCATGTATTAGTTGTGTGTGTATATATATTAGATAATGATGTAAAAATTGTGAATAGTGTTCTGGCAAACGTACCCATCGGTTTCTATCATCTTTGCTCCTTTCGGACGCCATCATGCGAATGTCCTAACAAACGTAGTATGCACATAAATTAGCCCCCGACGCCTGCTTCAGGGCCTTTACGAGAATAGAATTCAATCAGATAATAATTAATCAAGCATGATAATGGTATTGAAACTAGAATTAAAGAGATGTTAGCTAGCTAGTACTACTTAATTAATTACCTTGGGTCGCACCCATGTCAACTGTTGTTTCCATTGGCCTTTAACCTTTTTGATGAACTTTTCCCAAGCCCTGCCCGCCGGCAAAGAAAATGAATAAAGGAGTTATTAATTAGTTGATACCAGGAAATGAACTAAAGAGGCCGACATAGTGTGATAATGATTGAAATTAACTGTCGACCATCCCCGTCACGAATGAGTATTCATTAGCATCTTTAAGTAGTGAGTCCAATAATTGAACTTTTCCCTTGTCAACTTCAATGATTAACAAGATCCAGTGGAAACTGCATGTGCACATGTTTGTATAATTAAGCGGGCATGTGCAGAACTCATCAACTACACTTATTAACATCTAGTAAGAAAAACAGAATTTGTAGTACAGGACAGTGTCACTCACCCAAAGTTGTAAGGAAGTAGTATTTCTGGTTAGGTATTTAGTTGCACCAAGAACTCTAGCAAGGTTTTCTCTGTGTATGGTCGATCATATTCACGTGACCATGTCTCTTCATTAATGGTATTTGGGTCAATGAACCCAATGCCATAGCGTCCAACTTTTTTCATTTCATAGATCTTCATTCTGCATAATACCATAGAAAAGAATATAGTGAGGATAATTATAGTTAATGAACGAGCACTAAAGCTAGCTAGAGACTTAACTTACAGAAAGAAATCACTTACAGACAATAGCAACTGACGATAGATTTGTCGAGTGCGTCTTGATTGAATAACTGAAATAGTTCTTGAAACTCAACCCATAAAGCTTTTTCATGGAAGTAATGCTCTTCTTTGACTTGCACCATGAGGGACTCTTTATCGGTAGTCTTGGCTTCTCTCATGTACCATTGATGTAATTCATACATTCTCGTTGATAGACGCTTGATCTCCTCTGGCTTGACCATAGGTTCGCCGCGGGCATATTTCCGTTTTAGTTCCTCCTCTTTAAATGTTTTGATGGGCTCGATGCCTAGGAGTTGTTCTACAGTGACACCGGCCTCTTCAGCCTGCCTTCTATGATCGTCGGTTATTACCAGCTGATCGGCGCCGGTACTCACATGTGTTGGTGCAATGAGCGGGAGGATTGATTGCACCGCCTGTTCTCCCAGCTGGGGAACAGTTTTCCCGCTTTTTTGGCAGCTGCTTGGCTCGAGCTCGAGCTCGACTCCTTTTTTGTGCTTCATATGACTTCTTGATTTGGCGCTCATAGTCGGAGTCAATATGCTTGGGAGCTGGTGGTTGAGCCATACGAATAAAGTGGTCAATGACATGCTCAGGTACTTTCTCCTCTGGCGGTGGGGGTGGTTTCGGTCCAAAATGGGCCTTCACTTGGGCTTGCACTTCGATCTCGTTTTCCTCGTCAGTCAGGTGGTAAGGCAACCTCGGAAGAGGCTTGAGGCTTGGACCAAATCTGTATTTCTTGCCTCCTATTGTACCGCTAGCCGCTGTAGCTGCGGCGCCTCTCTTCCGCTGTTGCTTAGGCGGCGGAGCCCGCTGAGGCGGCGGAGATGGCTGATGCGGTGCCTGACTTGGAGGAGGAGTCAGCTGACGTGGTGCCGGACTTGGAGGAGGAGGAGTCGGCTGACGCGGTACCGGACTTGGAGGAGGAGGAGTCGGCTGATGCGGTGGCGGGCTTGGAGGAGGAGGAGTCTGCTGACGCGGTGGCGGACTTGGAGGAGCGGGAGTCTGCTGAGGCGGCGGTGGACTTGGAGGAGGAGTCGGCTGACGCGGTGTCGGTGGCCTTGGAAAGACGATGCAATCCTTTCTCCATAGAATGATACGATGTACGGCCTCTCCTAGTGTGCGCTCGTCGTCACCTCCAGGAATGTCAAGCTCTAGCCCCGAATATTGTGCCACCACTTCATCAACCCCGACACGAGCATAGCCAGCTGGAATCGGATTGCAATGGAAGGTTGCTTCAGGGGGATTTGTATAAGCAACGCCGTCCGCCACCTTCATGGATGTGTTCTTCATTCTAAAGTGTAGCTCACAAGTTGTCGTATCTATGATATCATCCACAGGGTATCTATCCAGCAGTTCATCATCGCCCGGGGCGGAACCCACGCTGCTTCTCGGCATGGATGGGACGGTGCTATCCAATGCTAGATCCGCTCGCTGCTGCCGCTGCTGAGACCCCCTTTCCTGGCTAAGTGAGTCGATCTGTTGCTGCTGCCGCTGGAAAGCGAGTGCCAACTCCGCGTGCTTTGATTCTACGATGCGAAGGCGGTCTGCTTCCTGCTTCCTCTCCTTCTCCTCCAGCTTCCACTTCTGCTCCTCCTGCTGCTTCTTTCTGGCATGGCTTCTGTAGTCGGCGTTCCAGTCTGCAAGCCCCTCAAACCATGGAACAACGCCTTTGCCTTGTGCTCTTCCCGGGTGTTCAGGATTCTTCAGGGCGGGCATAAGCTTGTCGTTCTCTCTGTTGGGCTAGAACACCCCCGTTCGAGCCTCTTCTATTGCAACAAGTATACGCACATCGTCTCCTTTAAGACTTGCCCGCTCCAAAACCTCGCCTGTCTTTGGGTCCAACGTCCCCCCATACGCATAGAACCAAGTCCTGGACCTGGGGGGCCAGCTCAATGTAACTGGAGTGACCCCTGCATCCATCATCTCTTGCTCACCAAGATCCCACTTAGGCTGGGCCACCTTGTAGCCACCTGGCCCCAGCTTATGGTGCCACTCCTTTTTCGCGGCATTAACCTTGTTTTTTCTCGAACGTTCTTGAGCTACTTCCGATTCCTTGAATTTCACGAAAGCGTCCCAGTGAGCTCTTGCCTTCTCCAGTGTTCCCTTGAATTCTGGAGTCTTCTTTCCTGCATTGACGTACACGGCCCATATACTTTTCTTGTGGTTGTTGAATGCTATCGCCATCTTCCTAAGAGCAGCGTTCTTAACTTTCTCCACATCTGCATCTGTGAAATGATCTGGTAGGGTGAAATGTGACATGAGAGATTCCCAAAGCCCATCTTTTGCTCTTTGGTCGACAAAAGTAACATCTGGAAGTTCCTTTGCTGGCTTTTTCCATTCTTGAATGGAGATCGGGATTTGGTCCCTGACAATAACTCCGCATTGACGAATGAACTTGTTCGCATTCTTCTTAGGTTCACGCGGTTTGCCATTAGGTTTGATGGCATCGATGTTGTACTTTACGCCATCCTTCAACTTTTTGGCCGGGCCTCGAACTGTCCTGCTGCTTGTAGAAGATTTGCTCGATCCGGAGGGCTAAAAGAAGAAAGGTCGATTCATTAATATATATACAAATCAATTAAAACATGTGATGATCACCAGATGCCTGCTTATATAAATATACCTCGCCGGTCTTTGTTATTTCAAGAACAACATTTCCTTTGTCATCAAAGGTTTGGACTTCATCTATTCATTCGTCTTCATCAAATATCATACCCTCACCAGTAGGGTTCAGATATTGCGAGCCGTCATCTTCTTCATTCCCATCTAGGCTCGGGGAGCGTATGATGTCGAACAGGGCCTCTTCTCCTTCTCTGCCGGTATTGTCCATAGCTTTTATTTAACTAATCCAGAAGAAAGATAAAACAATTTAGTATTCAAATTAGAATGCATGCATGCAATCAATAAGGAAAAACTGAATCATAGTAGATAATATGCATCTCGAATAATCCAGATAATTGATATGCATCATCGAATATAATCTCGAATACATCGTCTTGAATATTATCGAATAATTATAATCTCGAATACATCACTAGCTAATACAGATCGAATACTATTGAATAATCTAGTTCACTCGCGGTGGACACCCAAAGAGAAGGAACCATCACAGGATCATAGCTCAGGTGAGATCCCTGAAGAACCTGCCAGGTATTGGAGAACCTGACGTCCAACGCAACCATGTAGCGACGGACATGCTCGTCCTCCTCCCTGACACGGTGACGTACCACCTTCGCGGGGGACGCCAGCCTCCGCACCGAATGTGGCCCACGTGCCCTCCACCAAAGAAGCTCCGGGTCGACAACGGGACCCGGGTTCCTCACCAAGATGCACGCCCCTGAAGGTAGCACCTCCCAGTGCCAGCCCGGCGGAGCCCAGTCCCGGACATGGCGCCTCTGAAGCAAGACGTCGTCGCAAATGGGTCGACGACGAGGATGCGGGCTGGGCATTGTTGACGTCGAGAACAAATTCTATGCAAATGTAACATTTTTTAAATGTTTGGATTGTGATTTCTTAATATACGAGGAAAACCTTTAGTCCCTGGCTAGGAATAGGATTCAGAATCATAACATATTCTCTTAACCTTTAAGGGATTTAACAAAATGGCGCCATTCTGGATGTGTAAAAAATGGTCCATATTTTTCCTGATCTCATCTACCCTTCTATATGTCATGTTGTCTAGTGTCAAAGGATTCAAGAAAACCATGGCTTCATCATTAGCCAGAAGTAACAGGCGCATGATGGTACGAAGCTCTCCAAATTGTTTTGGAACGGAGTCCCGGATAGGATAATTAGCTTTTTGGTATGAAGTTCAGCAAGAGCCTTCCGAATATCGCTATTTGGAAGGCCTTTGCTGAAATTCGTACCAAAAAGCGAATTATCCTATCAGGAACTCCGTTCCAAAATAACTTTGGAGAGCTTCGTACCATCATGCGCCTGTTACTTCCGGCTAATGATGAAGCCATGGATTTCTTCAATACTTTGACAGACAACGTGACATATAGAAGAATATATATATAGAGATGAGATCAGAAAAAAAAATTGATCTACTTGTGCACATCCATAATGGGGGCATTCTTGATAAATCCCTTATTAAAGGACTAAGAGAAACTATTGTACTATACATACATATACTAATTAATTGCAAATACATAACAAACTTTTGCAAATACCACATTAAAATATGCAACTTTTGCAAATACTAATTGCTAAACATTGGATCAAATGTCAAAATTCTAGTTACATTGGATGTCAAAATTGAAACTTCCTCTCAAATGTACATCTATGTCATTCTTGCATCTATGTCAAAATTCAAACTTTGACATATGATCAAATGTTGCATATTTGATCATATTTCACTAGATCAAACTTTGACATATGATCAAATGTTGCATATGTCAAAATTCAAACTTTGACATATGATCAAACTTTGACATATGTCAAAATTCTTGCATCTAGTTACATTGGATCAAATGTTGCATCGTGAAATATGCAACATTCAAACTTTTTTCAATATACATCTAATCATCTAGTGAAAAAAAAGTCAAAATTCATCTAATTAACATTTATATATCTAAAATTCATCTAACATTTCTATAATTAAAAGTATAAAAAACTAAAAAAACATTCATCTAACATTTATATATCTAATTCATCTAACATTTCTATAACTAAAAGTATAAAAAACTAAAAAACAGAAAAACAGAAAAATAAGAAAATGTGTGTGTGTGTGCGTGTGTGTGTTCATGCATGTGTGTGTGTGCGGGCTCGATCGATGGGAGGGCGGCCATGGCGGCAGGGGCTCACAGCGGGGCGACGGCCGGCGAGGCGAGGCGACGGGGGCGACGACGGGGGGCGGCGCGTCGGGGGCGGCGACGGCGTCGGGGCAGGCGGTGCGTCAGGGGCGGCGACGATCTCCTCTTTTCGTGTGGTCGAAGAGACGAAGAAGCAGAGGGAAACTGAAAAAATTTCAAGTGGTGTATATATATGCGGAGGCCTTTAGTCCCGGTTGGAGCCACCAACCGGGACTAAAGGTCAATTTTGGCCAGGCCAAGCGGCGGGAAGCGACCACCTTTAGTCACGGTTGGTGGCTCCAACCGGGACTAAAGGGGGGCCTTTAGTCACGGTTGGAGCCACCAACCGTGACTAAAGGTGGTGCGCTGCCACAGCCGCGGTGCACGAAGTTTAGTCCCACCTCGCCCAGAGAAAGGCAGCCGCACTGGTTTATAAACCCAGCCGCGGCTGCTCCTTCGAGCTCCTCTCTAAAGCAGGCCTTCTGGGCCTACCTCACCTCTGCTGCCCTGTGGGCCTATGATACGTCTCCAATGTATCTATAATTTTTTATTGTTCCATGTTATTATATTATCTGTTTAGGATGTTTTATATGCATTAATATGCTATTTTATATTATTTTTGGGACTAACCTATTAACCTAGAGCCCAGTGCTAGTTTTTGTGTTTTATAATTATATTCAATTTGGTAATACTTAGGTTATTTAAAAAAATGAAATGCCTTTGTAACAGATGAGTTTTCGTCCGAAACCGTGATACTTCGAAAGAGATTGTCCATTTTGTACACGAAGTGCATCCAGTTTTTGCCGTAACCCTCTCAACTTTTTTGCACATCCTATGTGGGTGAAATGATGATACCATGCCAACTTTCAACCTTTTCAGAGTTCATTTGTAGTGCTTTTCAATTTCAGGGTCATTTAGCTCAAAAAATTAGTAAATGCATGAAAAACAGCAAATGAAGTCAGAAAGGGTTGAAAATTGATGACGTGGCTTTGAATGGTGCATACTGAACGCACAAAAAGTCTGGAGTTGAAATAAGTTTAAAAAAATGAAATGCCTTTGTAACAGATGAGTTTTAGCCCAAAACCTTGATACTTCGAAAGAGATTGTCCATTTTGTACACGAAGTGCATCCTGTTTTTGTCGTAAGCCTCTCAACTTTTTTGCACATGCTATGTGGGTGAAATGATGATACCATGCCAACTTTCAACCTTTTTAGAGTTCATTTGTAGTGCTTTTCAATTTCAGGGTCATTTAGCTCAAAAAATCAGTAAATGCATGAAAAATAGCAAATGAAGTCAGAAAGGGTTGAAAATTGATGACGTGGCTTTGAATGGTGCATACTAAACGCATAAAAAGTCTGGAGTTGAAATAAGTTTAAAAAAATGAAATGCCTTTGTAACAAATGAGTTTTAGCCCAAAACCCTGATACTTCGAAAGAGATTGTCCATTTTGTACACGAAGTGCATCCTGTTTTTGTCGTAACCCTCTCAACTTTTGTGCACATGCTATGTGGGTGAAATGATGATACCATGCCAACTTTCAACCTTTTCAGAGTTCATTTGTAGTGCTTTTCAATTTCAGGGTCATTTAGCTCAAAAAAATCAGTAAATGCATGAAAAATAGCAACTGAAGTCAGAAAGGGTTGAAAATTGATGACGTTTGTCCAAAGCACAAAAGTACACTTTTCAAATGCCAAAACACATAAGCACCCTAACTATTACAAATATTCCCTACGGTTTGTCCAAAGTGGGACTTTCCATATATATATATATATATATATATATATATATATATATATATATATATATATATATATATATATATATATATATATATATATATATATAAGTCCGGAAACTCACTAGAGAAGAAAGTGATGACAGTGAAGCCGGTCACATCCTAGAGTGGGGTCTTTCGGTGTAAAACTTTTTCTTCGCGTGTGTCCCTTTGCGCCGTAACCATGGACAATCTTCATCATTTAACTGGATGCTCGGGTCAATATTCACTTTGCAGGGAGCAATTTCATGAAACTTTTCATAATCTTCTGACATGTCTGTCTTGTCATCCACTCCCATGATGTTTCTTTTCCCTGAAAGAACTATGTGCCGCTTTGGCTCATCGTATGATGTATTCGCTTCCTTATCTTTTCTTTTTCTCAGCTTGGTAGACATGTCCTTCACATAGAAAACCTGTGCCACATCATTGGCTAGGACGAATGGTTCGCCTGCGTACGCAAGATTATTGAGATCCACTGTTGTCATTCCGTACTGCGGGTCTTCCGTTACCCTGCCTCATGTCAGATTGACCCATTTGCATCGAAACAAAGGGACCTTCAAACCACGTCCATAGTCAGCTTCCCATATCTCCTCTATGTAACCATAATATGTGTCCTTTCCCCTCTTGGTTGCTGCATCAAAGCGGACACCACTATTTTGGTTGGTGCTCTTTTTATCTTGGGCGATCATGTAAAATGTATTCCCATTTATCTCGTACCCTTTGAAAGTCATTATATTCGAAGATGGTAACTGGGACAACAAGTACAGGTCATCTTCAACAGTGTCGTCATGCATGGCACGTGTCTGCAACCAACCGGCGAAAGTCCCCGTTTGTTCATGTGTAATCCAGTTGTCAGACTGCTCCGGGTGTTTGGAGCGTAGAATATTCTTGTGTTCCTCGATATATGGAGCCACCAAGGCGGAATTTTGTAGAACTGTGTAGTGTGCTTGAGTGAGAGAATGCCCGTCCATACATATTATTGCTTTTGGTCCTAGCGTGCCATTTCCACCCAGTCTGCCCTTATGCCGCGATTCAGGAACACCAATCGGCTTAAGGTCAGGAATAAAGTCAACACAAAACTCAATGACCTCCTCATTTTCATGGCCCTTGGAGATGCTTCGTTCTGACCTAGCACGGTTATGAACGTATTTCTTTAAGACTCCCATGAACCTCGCAAAGGGGAACATATTGTGTAGAAATACAGGACCCAGAACGGCAATCTCTTCGCATAGGTGAACTAGGACATGCGTCATGATATTGAAGAAGGATGGTGGGAACACCAACTCGAAACTGACAAGACATTGCACCAAATCATTCTCTAACCTTGGTATGATTTCTGGATCGATTACTTTCTGAGAGATTGCATTGAGGAATGCACATAGCTTCACAATTGCTAATCGAACGTTTTCCGGTAGAAGCCCCCTCAATGCAACCGGAAGCAGTTGCATCATAATCACGTGGCAGTCATGAGACTTTAGGTTTTGTAACTTTTTCTCTACCATATTTATTATTCCCTTTATATTCGATGAGAAGCCAGACGGGACCTTCATACTGAGTAGGCATTCAAAGAAGATTTCCTTCTCTTCTTTGGTAAGAGTGTAGCTGGCATGACCCTGATGTATGCCGTCTTTTCCGTGCATACGTTGCTGGTCCTCCCGTGCCTCCGGTGTATCTTTTGTCTTCCCATACACGCCCAAGAAGCCAAGCAGGGTCACGCAAAGATTCTTCATCACGTGCATCACGTCAATTGCAGATCGGACCTCTAGGTCTTTCCAATAGGGTAGGTCCCAAAATATAGATTTCTTCTTCCACATGGGTGCGCGTCCGTCAGCGTCATTCGGAATAGATTGTCCGCCAGGACCCTTTCCAAAGATTACCTTTAAATCCTTGACCATATCATGTACATCATCACCAGTACGGTGACAAGGCTTCGTCCAGTGATCTGCCTCACCTTTGAAATGCTTGCCTTTCTTTCTTATGGGATGCCTGCTCGGAAGAAATCGACGATGTCCCAGGTACACATTCTTCTTACAATTATCCAAATATATACTGTTGGTATCATCCAAACAGTGCGTGCATGCGTGGTATCCCTTGTTTGTCTATCCTGAAAGGTTACTAAGAGCAGGCCAATCATTGATGGTCACAAACAGCAACGCATGTAGGTTAAATTCTTCCTGATTGTCCTCATCCCACGCACGTACACCTTTTTCATTCCACAGCTGTAAGAGATCTTCAACTAATGGCCTTAGGTACACATCAATGTCATTGCCGGGTTGCTTAGGGCCTTGGATGAGCACTGGCATCATAATGTACTTCCGCTTCATGCAGAACCAAGGAGGAGGGTTATAAATACATAAAGTCATAGGCCAGGTGCTATGATTGCTGCTCTACTCCCCAAAAGGATTAATGCCATCTGCGCTTAGACCAAACCATATGTTCCTTGTGTCATCTGCAAAGTCCCTCCACTTCCTCTCGATTTTTCTCCACTGCGACCCGTCAGCGGGTACTCTCAACTTCCTGTCTTTCTTACGGTCTTCTTTGTGCCATCGCATCAACTTGGCATGCCCTTTTTTTGGAACAAACATTTCAACCGTGGTATTATAGGAGCATGCCACATCACCTTGGCAGGAATCTTCTTCTTGGGGCGCTCGCCCTCGACATCACCAGGGTCATCATGACTGATCTTATAGCACAATGCACCGCATACCGGCATGCATTCAAATCCACGTAATCACCGCGGTAGAGGATGCAGTCATTAGGGCATGCATGTATCTTCTGCACCTCTAATCCTAGAGGGCAGACAGCCTTCTTTGCTTCGTACGTACTGTCGGGCAATTCGTTGTCCTTTGGAAGCATCTTCTTTAACATTATCAGCAACTTTCCAAATCCCTTGTCAGATACACCATTCTCTGCCTTCCATTGCAGCAATTCCAGTGTGGTGCCCAGCTTTTTCTTGTCAGCTTCGCAGTTTGGGTACAACGATTTCTTGTGATCCTCTAACATGCGCTGCAACTTCAGCCTCTCCTTTTCACTTGCGCAGTTTCTCTTTGCATCGACAATGGCCTGACCAAGATCATCAGCGGGCTCATCTGATGCCTCTTCTTCAGCTTCTTCTCGCATTGCCGGCTCAGCTTCTTCCACCATTGTTGTAACCTCGTATTCAGGGGACCCGTCATGGCCAGGATAGCTATCGTCGTCCTCTTCTTCTTCATTGTCTTCCATCATAACCCCTCTTTCTCCGTGCTTGGTCCAAACATTATAGTGGGGCATGAAACCGGACTCAAACAGGTGGACGTGAATGGTTCTTGACTTAGAGTAATTCCAATCATTCTTACAGCCAGCACATGGACAAGACATAAAACCATCCTCCCACTTGTTTGCCTCAGCCGCAAGCAGAAAAGTACGCATGCCATTAACGAACTGGGGAGAGCATCGGTCATCGTACATCCATTGCCGGCTCATCTTCATTACAAAGCACTAAAAAGACCAAATTAATACAAGTTCATACATAAAGTTCATACACACTTATTCTCATAAAACAACATACAAACTCTCTAGCTAAAGCATTTAAATGCAACAACAAATGCGATCAAGATCGCAACTAAGGTAACAATTGATCCAACAGCATAATGATACCAAGCCTCACTATCAATGGCATATTTTCTAATCTTTCTAATCTTCAAGCGCATTTTCTCCTTCTTGATCTTGTGATCATCGACGACATCGGCAACATACAACTCCAGTTTCATGTTCTCTTCTTCAATTCTTTTCAATTTTTCTTTCAAATACTCATTTTCATTTTCAAATAAATTTAACCTCTCGACAAGAGGGTCGGTTGGAATTTTCGGTTCACATACCTCCTAGATAAAAATATCTATGTCAACTTGATGGGCATAATTTGTCATAAACGCGAAATGCAACAAATAGTTATAAAAGAGAATATACCACATCCGAATCATAAACCAGACGAGGGCCGACGGGGACGGATATCAAAACCATGCCACTATGTATAACAAACAACGTACGTGTAAGAAAATTATTCAAGTAACTATATATCTAAATCACATAAACATGATTTTTTTTATATAAAAAAGATAAGAACAAGAGGCTCACCAAGGTGGTGCCGGCGACGGGACGGTGCGGGAGATCGACAGTGGTCGTTAGGACGGGGACGGGAAGGCACTAAGTAAACCACACCTACATATGCAAACTAAGAGTTAATTTGAGCTCAAATTGCATATAAATCAAATAAACTACCACATATAATTACTCCCAAACTAAAACCCACAAATCACTATACTTATAGAGCATTGCAAGAGCTAATCTAGCAATGAGAGATGAAAGGACAAAGTTGCTAACCTTTGTGATCACTTGGATGGATGGGGGGCCTTCAAATCTTGACAAATTTTGGCAAAAATGAAGGATGAGCTCGAGCAATGGGGAAGAACAGAGGAGAGGAAGGAATGAAAGGGGAAAACAGAGAGAAATGGGCTCGAGCTCGACGAAGGGTTTATATGGAGGCATCTTTAGTCTCGGTTGGTTATACAAACTGGTACTAAAGGTGCATCTCTAGTCCCGGTTCGTGCCACGAACCGGGACTAAAGGGGTTGGTGGGGCCCCAGCCTGACACCAGCCTGCCACCACCTCTTTAGTCCCGGTTCATGGCACGAACCGGTACTAGAGGTTCAACACGAACCGGGACTAATGAGTGCCACCCGCCTAGCCGTTGGAACCGGCACTAATGGTCACATTAGTGCCGGTCCGTATTTGAACCGGGACTAATGAGGTGAACATTAGGTCGTTTTTCTACTAGTGCACAATTTTTATGCCGGATTGGATTTTGCATCTAGAAATCTTTTAGATTCAGCCGTGGGAGGTACTTTTATGTAAATCACATTAGGAGAAGCTACTAAACTCCTAGATAATATTATGGCTAATTACTCTTAATGGCATACCGAAAGATCCTCTACTAGTGAAAAAGTGCATGTGATTGAAGAAATTAATGTTTTGAGTGGAAAGATGGATGAACTTATGAAATTGTTTGCTAGTAAGAGTGCTCCTATTGATCCTAATGATATGACTTTGTCTACTTTGATTGAGAATAATAATGAATCTATGGATGTGAATTTTGTTGGTAGGAACAATTTTGGTAATAACGCGTATAGAGGTAATTTCAACCCTAGGCCATTTCCTAGTAATTCCTCTAATAATTATGGTAATTCCTACAACAATTCTTATGGAAATTATAATAAGATGCCCTCTGATCTTGAGAACAATATTAAAGAATTTGTTAATTCCCAAAAAGTTTTCAATGCTATGGTTGAAGAAAAATTGCTTGAGATTGATGATTTTGCTAGGAACGTTGATAGAAATTCTCTTGAGATTGATTCTTTGAAAATTAGATCTATTCCACCCAATAATGGTATTAATGAATCTCTGAAAGCTATTAAAATTTCTATTGATGAGTGCAAAGAAAGAACCGCTAGGATGCGTGCTAAGCGACATCGGTTTGTAAAAGCGTGCTCTTCTAGTTTTTGTGAAAATAGTGATGAAGATCTTAAAGTGATTGATCTGAGTCCTATTTAATCATTGTTTTCTAATATAAATCTTGATAAAGATGGGACTAGAGATGAGTCAACTTTATCTAAAAGGTGTCCCAATGATTCGGAGTTTATAGATCTTAATGCAAGAATTGATAAAATTGGGATTGGAGAGGTCAAAACTCTAAGTAGCGATGAACCCACTCTTTTGGATTTCAAGGATTTTAATTATGATAATTGTTCTTTGATAGATTGTATTTCCTTGTTACAATCCATGTCGAATTCTCCTCATGCTTATAATCAAAATAAAGCTTTTACTAAACATATCGTTGATGCTATGATGAAATCTTTTGAAGAAAAGCTTGAGTTGGAAGTTTCTATCCCTAGAAAGCTTTATGATGAGTGGGAACCTACATTTAAGATTAAAATTAAGGATTATGAGTGCCATGCTTTGTGTGATTTGGGTGCAAGTATTTGATTCTTTGTGCAGGTGTGTGCAGGTGCATAGATTGGAGACTTGCATGTATCTCCTACTGGATTGATACCTTGGTTCTTAACCAAGGGAAATACTTATCTCTCTTTTGCTGCATCACCCTTTCCTCTTTAAGGGAAAAACCAACGCAAGCTCAAGAAGTAGCAGGAAGAATTTCTGGAGTCGTAACCTTCTGTTCTCGTAAGATCCCATCTTGGGGCCTTTTCTGGCATCCTGCCGGAGGGTAATTCGATCACGGAGGGCATCTACATCAACTCTATTGCCCTTCCGATGAAGCATGAGTAGTTTACCACAAACCTACGGGTCGATAGCTAGTAGCTAGATGGCTTCTTCTCTCTCTTTGATCCTCAATACCATGTTCTCCTCGATATTCTTGGAGATCTATCCGATGTAATCTTCTTTTGCGGTGTGTTTGTCGAGATCCAATGAATTGTGGATTTATGATCAGTTTATCTATGAATATTATTTGAATCTTCTTTGAATTCTTATATGCATGATTTTATATCTTTGTATTTCTCTTTGAATTATCAGTTTGGTTTGGCCAACTAGATTGGTTCTTCTTGCAATAGGAGAGGTGCTTAGTTTTGGGTTCAATCTTGCGGTGATCTCACCCAGTGACAAAGTAGGGGTAGCGAGACACGTATTGTATTGTTGCCATCAAGGGAAAAAAGATGGGGTTTTCATCATATTGCTTGAGTTTATCCCTCTACATCATGTCATCTTACTTAAGGCGTTACTCCGTTCTTATGAACTTAATACTCTAGATGCATGCTGGATAGCGGTCGATGTGTGGAGTAATAGTAGTAGATGCAGGCAGGAGTCGGTCTACTTGACACGGACGTGATGCCTATATTCATAATCATTGCCTTGGATATCGTCATAACTTTGCGCTTTTCTATCAATTGCTCGACAGTAATTTGTTCACCCACCGTATTATTTTCCTTCAAGAGAGAAGCCTCTAGTGAAACCAATGGCCCCCGGGTCTATTTTCCATCATATATTTTCAGATCTATAAACCAAAAAACCCAAAAATACCTTGCTGCAATTTATTTGTTTTTACTTTGTTTTACGTTTTAGTAATCTTTTATATCTATCTCTATCAGATCTCACCTTTGCAAGTGATCGTGAAGGGATTGACTACCCCTTTATCGCGTTGGGTGCAAGTGTTTGATTGTTTGTGCAGGTGCATAGATTAGATACTTGCGTGTATCTCCTACTGGATTGATACCTTGGTTATTAACTGAGAAAAATACTTATCTCTACTTTGTTGCATCACCCTTTCCTCTTCAAGGGAAAAACCAATGCAAGCTCAAGAAGTAGCATCTAGTTTTGACATGAAGATTTTGATACTCAAGCATATCAACAAGCAACCATGTATTTCAAAATATCAACACTAAAGCAAGTTATCCCTAGCCCATTATGCTCAATCATTGATCCATTCATGGTACACACTCGCATATTAGCTACACCTAATGCTCAAGTATGATCATAGTGCCCCTCAGTTGGTGCTTTATAAGAGAAGATGGAGACTCAAATAAAAATAAAAATTGCATAAAGTAAATAGAAAGGCCCTTCACAGAGGGAAGTAAGGATTTGTAGAGGTGCTGGAGCTCAAAGCTTAAATTGAGAGATAATTTTTTTTGAGAGACATACTTTTCCTGTCAACGAAAACGATCGAGTAATTCCCAACACTTTCCATGCTAGATATATCATAGGCGGTTCCCAAACAGAAAATAAAGTTTATTCCTTTTTCCACCATACTTTCACATTCCACGGCTAGTCGTATCCACAGGTACCGTCCATACCAACACTTTCCAAGGAATTTATTATTTGACAACATAAAGTAAATTCATTTTTCATTTCGGGACTGGGCATCCCTAATACCTTTGCCATACTCTCATGCAATGACAAGTGAATAAACACTCATCTTGAGAATAACACATCTAGCATGGAAAATATTGGCCACCCCCTGCCGCTTCATGGGCGGGATGAGCACACAAAAAGGAAATTTATTTTGAAAATTAGAGATAACACACACAAATTTCCTTAGAACGGCACGGGAATACCGCATATAGGTAGGTATGGTGGACTCATATGGCAAAACTGGTTTTAAGGATTTTGGATGCACAAGTAGTATCTCTACTTAGTACAAGTGATGGCTATCAAAAAGATTGAGAAGCATCCAACCAAGAAACGAAAAAAATTCACATAAGCGAGCATTAAGCATAACTAACACCAAATAATGCACCACAAGTAGGATATAATTCATTGCACAACTATTGACTTTCGTACTTGCATAGGGAATCACAAACCTTAACAACAATATTCTTACTAAAGCATAATTACTCACTAACATGACTCACATATCACTATCATCATATCACAAAACTATTACAAAGAATCAAGTTTATTTTGTCCAATGATCTTCATGAAAGTTTCTATTATATCCCCCTTGAATATCTATCACTTTGGGACTAATTTCATATGTTGCTTTTGACAAGCTCAAACAAATTTAAGTGAAGAACATGAGTATAATTTTTTTCATCTCTCAAAATAATATAAGTGAAGCATGAGAGAATTTATTCAAAAGTTACTAACTCTCAAATAAATCTAAGTGAAGCATGAGAGAATTTCTTTAAAAATATTAAAGCACACCGTGCTCAAAAAGATATAAGTGAAGCACTAGAGCAATTCCATAGCTCAAAAAAAAATTTAAGTGAAGCATAGAGAGAAATTCTAACAAATCATAGCATAATTTTGGCTCTCTCAAATAGGTGTTTTCAGCAAGGATAGATGACTCAAACTAAAAATAAAAACAAGCAAAGACTCATATAATACAAGACGCTCTAAGCAAAACTCATGATATGTGACGAATAAAAATATAGCTCCAAGTAAAATACCGATGGTCGTTAGAAGAAAGAGGGATGCCATTCAGGGCATCCCCAAGCTTAGTTGCTAGTTTCTCTTTGGATAATAACTTGGGGTGCCATGGGGCATCCCCAAGCTTAGGCTCTTCTTACTTTGTATTCCTTCATCCATCGTGATCTCACCCAAAACTTGAAAACTTAAATCACACAAAACTCAACAAAACCTGCGTGAGATCCGTTAGTATAAGAAAGCAAATCACTACTCTAAGTACTGTTGCAAACCCATTCATATTTTATTTTTGCATTATATATACTGTATTCCAACTTTGCTATGGCTTATACCCCCCGATACAACCCATAGAATCATCAAAATAAGCACACAACGCAAAGAAAACAGAATCTGTCAAAAACAGAACAGTCTGTAGCAATCTGAAAACTTCGTATACTTCTGTAAATCCAAAAATTCAGAAACATTAGGAAGATGTAGGAAATTTGTATATCAATCTTGTGTAAAAAATTCAGAAGCTTTTGTTGCTTCTGTGATTTTTGAAAATTATTTTACTGGACGCAAAAGTTTCTGTTTTCCAACAAGATCAAATCAACTATCACCAAACATAATCCCAAAGGCTTTACTTGGCACAAACACTAATTAAAACATTAAAAACACAATAATAACAGAGGCATAATTGTGCAAACACTCAAGAACAGAAAGAATAAGGCAAAAATAAAATTTATTCATTGGGTTGCCTCCCAACAAGCGCTATTGTTTATAGCCATTAAAATAGGCTTAAGATTTCGACGATGCTCACACGAAAGATAAGAATTGAAACACAGAGAGCATCATGAAACATATGACAAACCCATTTAAGTCTAATATACTTCCTATTCATAGGAATTTTATAAGCAAACAAATTATCAAGACAAGAAACATCTCACATATGGAAAGAAGAGGAATAAAATATTGACGATCTCAACATAACGAGAGGTAATTTAGTAACATGAAAATTTCTACAACCATATTTTCCTCTCTCATAATAATTACATGTAGGATCATAATCAAATTCAACAATATAATTATCACATAAAATATTCTCTTCATGATCCATATGCATGCAAAGTATACACTCTTCCAAAATAGTGGGATTATCATCAAATAAAGTCATGACCTCTCCAAGCCCACTTTTATCAAAAATTTCATAAAATTGAACATTCTCCAAATATGTGGGATTATATTTAGCTAAACTTGACACTCTTCCAAACCCACTTTTAACATTATCGCAAGCATATTCATCATGAGGTTTAAATAAATTTTCAAGATCATAAGAATCATTATCACCCCAATCATGATCATTGCAATAAGTAGTGGACATAACAAAACAAGCATCCCCAAGCTTGGGGTTTTGCATATCACTAACACAATTGACATCAATAGAATTTATAATAACATCATTGCAATCATGCTTTTCATTCAAGGAGCTATCATGAATCACTTTATAAATTTCTTCGTTTAACACTTCATCACAATTTTCAGATTCATGAATCTCAAGCAAAACATCATAAAGATAATCTAGTGCACTCAACTCACTAGCAATTGGTTCATCATGATTGGATCTTTTAAAAAGATTAGCAAGTGGATGGGGATCCATATCAATAGATTTTTAGCAAGCGAAGATGCAAGCATATAGAAGGCACATGGCAGCACAAGCAAACAAAAGATCGAACGAGAAAAAGGCAAACGAAAACAAGGCAAAATAAAATGGCAAATTTTTGTGAAGTGGGGGAGATGAAAACGAGAGGCAAATGGAAAATAATGTAAATTGCAAGGAGATGAGATTTGTGATTAGGAACCTGATAGATGTTGATGATGTTTCCCCGGCAACCGGCGCCAGAAATTCCTTTTGATGTTGCTTGAACTACGTCGGTATTTCCCCAAAGAGGAATGGATGATGCAGCACATCTATGGTAGGTATTTCCCTCAGTGATGAGATCAAGGTTATCGAACCAGTAGGAGAACCAAGAAACACTATGTAAACGGTACCTGCACACAAAGAACAAATACTTGCAACCCGACGCGTAAAAGGGGTTGTCAATCCCTCCCGGGTAAAAGATATATTGGTTTGTAGTAGATTGGATAGATAGATCTCGCAATAAAACAAAATAAAATAAATAAATAAAAAAGTGCAGCAAGGTATTTTTGGGTTTTTAGAATAATAGGTCTGAAAACAAAAGAAAATAAATAGATCTCAAAGCAAATATGATAAAGATTAGACCCAGGGGTCGTAGATTTCACTAGTGGCTTCTCTCGAGAAAAATAGCATACGGCGGGTAAACAAATTACTGTTGGGCAATTGATAGAACTTCAAATAATTATGACGATATCCAGGCAATGATCATTATATAGGCATCACGTCCAAGATTAGTACACTGACTCCTGCCTGCATCTACTACTATTACTCGACACATCGACCGCTATCCAGCATGCATCTAGTGTATTAAGTTCATGGAAAATAGAGTAATGCAATAAGAACGATGACATGATGTAGACAAGATCTATTCATGTAGGAATAGACCCCATCTTGTTATCCTTAATGGCAACGATAAATACGTGTCTTGCTGCCCCTTCTGTCAGTGGGAAAGAACATCGCACGATCGAACCCATCACAAAGCACCTCTTCCCATGGCAGGAAAAAACGATCTAGTCGGCCTAACTAAACCAAAGATTCGACGAAGAAATACGAGGCTATAAGTAATCATGCATATAAGAGATCAAAACTCAAATAACTTTCATGGATAAAATAGATCTGATCATAAACTCAAAGTTCATCGGATCCCAACAAACACACCGCAAAAAGAGTTACATCAAATAGATCAGCAAGAGACCATTGTATTGAGAATCAAAAGAGAGAGAGGAAGCCATCTAGCTACTACCTATGGACCCGTAGGTCTACAATGAACTACTCACGCATCATTGGAGAGGCACCAATGAGGATGATGAACCCCTCCGTGATGGTGTCTAGATTGGATCTGGTGGTTCTGGAACTTGCGGCGGGTGGAATTGTGTTTCGTTGACTCCCCTAGGGTTTTTGGATTTACAGGGTATTTATTGCGTAAAGAGGTGGTGTGGGAGGCGGCCGAGGTGGGCACAACCCACCAGGTCGCGCCTGGCCCCCCAAGCGCGCCCAGGTGGGTTGTGCTCCCCTCGAAGCCCCCCTCTGGTACTTCTTTGGCTCATCGTGTTCCTTCTGGTCTAGAAAAATTCTCCAAAAAGTTTCGCTGTGTTTGGACTCCATTTGGTATTGATTTTCTACGAAGTAAAAAAAATGAAAAAACAGGAACTGGCACTGGGCACTATGTCAATAGGTTAGTCCCAAAAAATGATATAAAGTTGCTATAAAATGATTGTAAAACATCCAAGAATGATAATGTAACAGCATGGAACAAGCAAAAATTATAGATATGTTGGAGATTTATCAGAGACCTCTCTTTCTTTATTACTTCCTATTAATTGCAACAATGACCAAAACTATGTTTGTCAACTCCCAACAAATTTTATTCATCATACTTCTTATATGTGAAGTCATCGCTCTCCATAAGATATTTATATAATATTTTTACTTCTTTTATTCTCTTTTTGTTTTCCTCAAGATCATAGCAAGAAAGCAAAGCCCTCAACTCAAAACTAACTCGGGGACTCGATTACATAGATAGAACACAAAGCAAAACTCAAAGACTAAATCATAGTAAAACTTTTATTCTACTATATGAAGATGTAAACAAAAGGATCGAACTAAGAAAAATGATAAAGGTAAAGGTGTGATGGTGATACGATACTGGGGCACCTTCCCCAAGCTTGGCACAAGCCAAGGGGAGTGCCCATACCCATGTACTCAATTTTCCTTCTTTGGAGGTGATGATAATGGAGTTGATGATGTTGTGGGCTTGTCCTCCATCTTCCAAAGCATAGGTTCACCATCGTCAAAAGATGAATGAGTCTCCAGGATCCTCAAATCTGCAACCAAACTCATCCTCTTAAATTTGTATTTATACTCACAGTTTTGGTTTTGCAAGTCATAGATCTGGGCTTGGAGATGCTCGATTTTCTCATAAGCTTGAAGATGGCCTCCCCGATGTTCTTGGTGTCCAACTTGTGGTCATGGGTGAATTCCGTGATCATGGAGTGATTGGCATTGAGTCCACGTTCCACCATCCCTTGGCACTTGAAGACTTGCTGCTCCATTGCTTCGAGCCATGTCTCCATGCTTCCGGTCTTCTTTGGCCCTTGAACATCGCGGATGTGCAGCACCCCCTCATGCATGTCAATGGTTTGAGGGTGTTGCAGCACCTCTGCAAGGTAAGGGTTGATGACCTTCTCGAAGAACTTGTCCTTCGGAGCGCTTGGGGACGTCATAGCGACCTAGACCTGTCAGAAAAACAGCTCGAAACAAGAACAAAAGATTTTGCCGTGGTTTGGTGGTCAAAACCTTTGAAAGATTATATAATGAATTTTTACCGACCAAAAGAAGTGTATTGCAAGCAAAAGGAGTCCGGAGGGCACACGAGGTGGCCACAAGCCCAGGAGGCACCCCTAGGGGGTAGGGCGCGCCCCAAGGCTTGTCTCCTCCTCATTCACTTTTCGGAATACTTTTTATTTTCCTAATTTTTAAAATATTCCAAAACAGAGTAAAATTGCCATTGGAAAAGTTTTGGAGCCGGTTTACTTACCGTATTACATACCTATTCCTTTTCGGGGGTCTGGTGTGTTCTGGTAGGTCTCCCTTATGTACTCCTCCAGAGTTATGGTATTAATTATATTGGTTTCAACATTTATGGGAGTACCTGAGATGTAATGTTTGATTCTTTGCCCGTTTATCACCTTCGGGTTGGTGCCTTCGGCGTTGTTGATTTTGATAGCACCGGAACGGTAAACCTCCTCGATAATATAAGGACCTTCTCATTTAGAGAGAAGTTTTCCTGCAAAAAATCTTAAACGAGAACTGTATAGCAAGACATGCTCACCTACATTGAATTCACGCTTTTGTATCCTTTTGTCATGCCATCTTTTAACTTTTCTTTAAACAACTTGGCATTTTCATAGGCTTGGGTTCTCCATTCATTAAGTGAGCTAATGTCAAATAACCTCTTCTCACTGGCAAGTTTGAAATCATAGTTGAGCTATTTAATTGCCCAATAAGCTTTATGTTCTACTTCAAGAGGTAAGTGACATGCTTTTCCGTAAACCATTTTATATGGAGACATACCCATAGGGTTCTTATATGCAATTCTATAAGCCCATAATGCATCATCAAGTTTCCTAGACCAATTCTTTCTAGATCTATTAACAGTCTTTTGCAAGATCAATTTTATTTCTCTATTACTCAATTCCGACCACTAGACTAAGGATGATAAGGAGATGCAATTCTATGGTTGATATCATATTTAGCAAGCAATTTATGGAAAGCACCATGAATAAAGTGTGAACCACCATCAGTCATTAAATATCTAGGAACTCCAAACCTCGGGGAAATAACTTCTTTAAGCATTTTAATAGAAGTGTTATGATCAGCACTACTAGCTGGAATAGCTTCTACTCACTTAGTAACGTAATCAACAGCAACTAAAATATGTGTATACCCATTAGAGGAAGGAAAAGGTCCCATATAATCAAAACCCCAAACACCAAATGGTTCAATAACAAGTGAATAATTCATAGGCATTTCCTGATGTCTACTAATATTACCAATTCTTTTACATTCATCACAAGATAAGACAAACTGACGAGCATCCTTGAAAAGAGTAGGCCAATAAAAACCAGATTGTAATACCTTGTGTGCAGTTCTATCTCCAGCATGGTGTCCTCCATAAGCTTCAGAGTGACACTTGTGTAGGATTTGTTCCTATTCATGCTCAGGTACACAACGTCTAATAACACCATCTACTCCTTCTTTATAAAGATGTGGGTCTTCCCAGAAGTAATGTCTTAAATCATAGAAAAACTTTTTCTTTTGCTGGTATGTGAAACTAGGTGGTATAAATTTAGCAACAATGTAATTAGCATAATCAGCATACCATGGAGCACTATGAGAAGCATTTATGACAGCTAATTGTTCATCAGGAAAGCTATCATCAATAGGTAGTGGGTGATCAAGAACATTTTCTAACCTAGACAAGTTGTCTGCTACGAGGTTCTCAGCCCCTTTTCTATTAATAATATGCAAATCAAATTCTTGTAGCAAGAGAACCCATCTAATAAGTCTAGGTTTAGCAACTTTCTTTTCCATAAGATATTTAATAGTAGCATGATCGGTGTGAACAGTTACTTTGGAATCAATAATATAAGATCTGAACTTATCACAAGCAAACACAACTGCTAAAAATTCATTTTCAGTGGTAGCATAATTTCTTTGAGCACTGTCTAGAGTTTTACTGGCATAATGGATAACATTCAATTTCTTATCAACTCTTTGTCCTAGAACAGCACCAACAGCATAATCACTAGCATCACACATAATTTCAAAGGGTAGGTTCCAATCAGGTGGTTGAACAATAGGTGCAGAAATTAAGGCTTTCTTAAGTATTTCAAATGCTTCTACACAATCATCATCAAAAACAAATGGAACATCTTTTTGCAAGAGATTAGTGAGAGGCCTAGAAATTTTAGAGAAGTCTTTAATAAATCTCCTATAGAAACCAGCGTGACCAAGGAAACTTATTATACCTTTGATATCTTTAGGACACGACATTTTTTCAGTATCATCAACTTTAGCTTTAACCACTTCGATACCTCTTTCGAAGATTTTATGCCCCTAGACAATACCTTCATTAACCATAAAGTGGCACTTCTCCCAATTCAAGACAAGATTAGTTTCTTCACATCTCTGCAAAACTCGATCAAGGTTGCTTAAGCAATCTTCAAAAGAAGTTCCGTAAATAGAGAAATCATCCATGAAAACCTCGACAATCTTTTCACAAAAGTCAGAGAATATAGCAGTCATACATCTTTGAAAAGTAGCAGGTGCATTACATAAACCAAAAGGCATACGTCTATAAGCAAAGGTACCGAAAGGGCAAGTAAAAGTTGTTTTTTCTTGATCCCCTTGTGACACAGGTATTTGAGAAAAACTAGAAAAACCATCTAGAAAGCAAAAGTGTGTATGTTTGGATAGTCTTTCTAGCATTTGATCAGTAAAAGGTAGAGGGTAATGATCTTTCCTAGTAGATTTGTTTAATTACCATTCTATAACCTGTGACAATTCTTTGTGGGATCAATTCATTCTTATCATTGGGAACAACAGTAATACCTCCCTTCTTAGGGACACAATGAACATGACTTACCCATCTACTATCAGCAATAGGATAAATTATACCTTCTTCCAGAAGCTTTAATATTTCATTTCTTACCACTTGTTTCATCTTAGGATTTAACCATCGTTAGTGATCAACAACTGGTTTAGCATCAGGATCCATATTTTATGCTGACATAGAGTGGGACTAATGCCCTTAAGATCATCCAGAGTATATCCAATAGCAGCATGGTGCTTCTTCAAAGTTTTCAATAATTTCTTTTCTTCATGCTCTGAAAGGTTAGCACTAATAATAACAGGATATATCTTCTTCTCATAAAGATAAGAACTCTTGGGTGGTAGAGGATCTCCAAGAGTCTCAACAGGCAGATTGTGTTTCAAAACAGGCATTTGTTTGCAGGAAATCTCGTCTAATTCCTTTGTTTCTTTCATAAACATATCATTTTCATGGTCTAGCAAATATTGTTCTAAAGGATCAGTAGGAGGCATGGCAATAGAAGCAAGACCAATGATTTCATCTTTACTAGGCAATTCTTTATCATGGGGTTGTCTACGAAATTTAGAGAAATTAAACTCATGAGACACATCCCCAAAACTTACACTAACAGTTTCTTTCTCACAATCTATCTTAGCATTAACAGTGTTCAAGAAAGGTCTACCAAATATAATGGGACAAAAATCATCTTGTGGGGAACCAAGAACAAGAAAATCAGTAGGGTATTTTATTTTCCCACACAAGACTTCAACATCTCTAACAATCCCAATTGGGGAGATAGTGTCTCTATTGGCAAGCTTAATAGTAACATCAATATCTTCTATTTCATCAGGTGCAATATCATTCATAATTTCTTGGTAAAGAGTAAAGGGAATTTCACTCACATTAGCACCCAAATCACATAAGCCATGATAACAATGAGCTCCTATTTTAACAGAAACAATAGGCATGCCAACAACAGGTCTATATTTATCTTTATTATCGGGTTTGGCAATCCTAGCAGCATCACCACAGAAATAAATAACATGCCCATCAATATTATCGACCAAGAGATCTTTAACCATAGCAACACTAGGTTCAACTTTAATTTGTTCAGGGGGTGTAGGTGTTCTAGTATAACTCTTACGAACCACAACTGAAGCTTTAGCATGTTCCTTTATCCTAATAGGGAAAGGTGGTTTCTCAATGTAAGCAGTAGGAATAACAGGATCAACATTGTAGGTAATAGTTCCTTCTTCAGCTTGAAATAGGTTCTACTACTTTTAGTTCAATGGGAGGATGATATTTAAACCACTTCTCCTTATGGAGATCAACATGAATAGCAAATGATTCACAAAAAGAAGCTACTATTTCAGAGTCAAGTCCATATTTAGTGCTAAATTCACGAAAAGCATCGGTATCCATAAAAGATTTAACACAATCAAACATAAGGTTTATACCTAAATCCTTACCTTCGTCGAGCTCCCAATCTTCAGAGTTGCATTTAATTCTTTCCAATAAATTCCATTTGAATTCAATAGTCTTCTTCATAAAAGAACCAGTACAAGAAGTGTCGAGCATGGATTGATCATTGCGACAAAGGCGAGCATAAAAATTCTGAATAAAAATTCTCTTAAGAGCTCATGATTGGGGCATGAATATAACATTGACTTAAGACTCCCCCAAGCTTGAGCGATACTTTCTCCTTCACGAGGCCATAAATTATATATATAATTCCGATCATGATGAACCAGATGCATAGGATAAAACTTCTGATGGAATTCCAATTTCAATCGGTTGTAATTCCAAGTCCCAATATCATCCCATAGCCTATACCATGTCAATGCCTTCTCCTTCATAGATAAAGGAAAAACCTTCTTCTTGACTTCATCCTCGGGCAAACCTGCAAGCATAAATAATCCACAAACTTCATCCACATAGATTAGATGCATATCAGGATGTAGTGTTCCATCTCCTGCATAAGGATTAGCCAGCAGTTTCTCTATCATACCCGAAGAAATTTCATAAGAAATATTTTCAGTAGGTTGAGGAGCAACTTCTTGCTCTACTGGTCGAGGTGAAGATACCCCGAACAAGCCCCTCAAAGGATTATTTTCCATAGCAACAAGTGACAGTAAATTTCAGCACACTACATAAATTTTTACTTACCAAAGGCACTGCACTCCCCGGCAACGGCGCCAGAAAAGAGTCTTGATGACCCACAAGTATAGGGGATCTATCGTAGTCCTTTTGATAAGTAAGAGTGCCAAACCCAACGAGGAGCAGAAGGAAATGACAAGCGGTTTTCAGCAAGGTATTCTCTGCAAGCACTGAAATTATCGGTAACAGATAGTTTGGTTATAAGATAATTCATAACGGGTAACAAGTAACAAGTGTAACAAAGGTGCAGCAAGGTGGCCCAATCCTTTTTTTAGCAAATGATAAGCCTAGAAGAACTCTTATATAAAGAAAAGCGCTCCCGAGGACACATGGGAATTGTTGTCAAACTAGTTTTCATCATGCTCATATGATTCATGTTCGTTACTTTGATAATTTGATATGTGGGTGGACCGGTGCTTGGGTGCTGTCCTTACTTGGACAAGCCTCCCACTTATGATTAACCCCTCTCGCAAGCATTCGCAACTACGAAAGAAGAATTAAGATAAATCTAACCATAGCATGAAACATGTGGATCCAAATCAGCCCCTTACGAAGCAACGCATGAACTGGGGTTTAAGCTTCTGTCACTCTAGCAACCCATCATCTACTTATTACTTCAAAATTCCTTCCCCTAGGCCCAAATCATGGTGAAGTGTCATGTAGTCGATGTTCACATAACACCACTAGAGGAAAGACAACATACATCTCATCAAAATATCGAACGAATACCAAATTCACATGATTACTTATAACAAGTCTTCTCCCATGTCCTCAGGAACAAAGGTAACTAATCACAAAGCATATTCATGTTCATAATCAGAGGGGTATTAAATATCATTAAGGATCTGGACATATGATCTTCCACCGAATAAACCAACTAGCATCAACTACAAGGAGTAATCAACACTACTAGCAACCCACAGGTACCAATCTGAGGTTTTGAGACAAAGATCGGATACAAGGGATGAACTAGGGTTTGAGAGGAGATGTGCTAGTGAAGATGTTGATGGAGATTGAACCCCTATCGATGAGAGGATCATTAGTGATGACGATGGCTTCAATTTCCCCCTCCGGGAGGGAAGTTCCCCTGGCAGAATAGCTCTGTCGGAGCCCTAGATTGCTTCTGCCCAGGTTCCACCTCGAGATGGCGGCGCTTCGTCTAGAAACCTTTCTTATGATTTTTTCCAGGTCAAAATACACTATATAGCACAAGATGGGCACCGGAGACCTGCCAGGGGACCCACAAGTCTTGGGGGCGTGCCCCCAGGCTTGTGGCCACCTGGTGGGTCCCCTCTGGTATTTTTTTCACCCAGTATTTTTTATATATTCCAAAATAATTCTCCGTAAATTTTCTGGACTTTTGGAGTTGTGCAGAATAGGTCTCTCAGATTTGCTCCTTTCCAGTCCAGAATTCCAGCTGCCGGCATTCTTCCTCTTCATGTAAACCTAGTAAAATAAGAGAGAAAAGGCATAAGTATTGTACCATAATGTGTAATAACAGCCCATAATGCAATAAATATCAATATAAAAGCATGATGCAAAATGGACGTATCAGCCACACACGCCCAGCCGGTTGGGGTGGATGAACACGACCCCGTGGAGTCTGGATGAACAGTATCCCGTGGATGAACAGTGACTGGTGGAGGCTATAGGAAGTCGATGGTGGATGAGCAGTAGCTCGTGGAGTCCCGTTTTGCAGTACACCACACACCCCTCCGATGAACAGGACCCCGTTTCAACCGTATGCGGTTGGAGACAAGTCCGTTTCATCCATTTTGCGGTACGCCAGACCCCTCCCGATGAAAAGGACCCCGTTTCGACTGTAGGCGGTTGGAGAGAAGTCCGTTTCATCCATTTTGCGGTACGCCAGACCCCTCTCGATGAACAAGACCCCATTTCGACCGTAGGCGGTCGAAGAGAAGAACACTTAATTTTAGCCACCAAAAGCTTTCAAACTTCCCGCTCACATCGAAATATCTCATGCCTGAAAGTTTAGGCATGTGATATTCCTATTTTACCCCTGCCACATGAACGGAAAAGGGCTGCTTTGGTAACTCCATTGTTTTCCCTTCTTTGCCCCAAACATTATTCCCCAGAACCCCTCCCCTTCTCCGCCCCGCCTCCTCCCCCACCCCCAAGCTACTGAATCTAGTCCTCCGCCGTAGCGGTGGACGTCACACCCCGCCGGATCTACCTTCCGCATCGTGGAACCCCCAACTACCAACTCACCACTGCACCGGAGCCGATTCAGCGACTAGCTTGTCCATCGCGCCAGATCTCCTTGACCGCCATCATGGTCCACCATGATACGTCAATTTTGCATCATGTTTTCCAACTGTTATTTATGATGTTTTATGCATAATAATGCTTTTTGGAGTAATTCTAATGCCTTCTCTCATAATATGCAAGGTTCACACAAAGAGGGAGAATTCCGGCAGCTGGAAATCTGGACCTAAAAAAGCTACGTCAGGCTACCTATTCTGCACAACTCCAAATGAGTTGAAACTTCACGAGGAATTTTTATGGAATAAATAAGAATTATTGAAGCAAATAACTACCAGAGGGGGCCCACCGGGTGGGCACAACCCACCTGGGCGCGCCAGGGAGCCCAGGCGCGCCCTGGTGGGTTGTGCCCTCCTCGGCCCACCTCCGGTGCCCCTCTTCTGGTATATAAGTCATTTTGACCTAGAAAAAATAGAGAGAGGACTTTCAGGACGAAGCGCCACCGTCTCGAGGCGGAACTTGGGCAGGAGCACTTTTGCCCTCCGGCGGAGCGATTCCGCCAGGGGAACTTCCCTCCCAAAGGGGGAAATTATCGTCATCATCATCACCAACAACTCTCTCATCTTGGGGAGGGCAATCTCCATCAAAATATTCAACAGCACCATCTCCTCTCAAACCCTAGTTCATCTCTTGTGTTCAATCTTTGTACCGGAACTATAGATTGGTACTTGTGGGTGACTAGTAGTGTTGATTACATCTTGTAGTTGATTACTATATGATTTATTTAGTGGAAGATTATATGTTCAGATCCATTATGCTATTTAATACCCCTCTGATCTTGAGCATGATTATCATTAGTGAGTAGTGACTTTTGTTCTTGAGGTCACGGGAGAAATATTGTTGCAAGTAATCATGTGAACTTGATATGTGTTCGATATTTTGATGATATGTATGTTGTGATTCCCTTAGTGGCGTCATGTGAACGTCGACTACATGACACTTCACCATATTTGGGCCTAAGGGAATGCATTGTGGAGTAGTTATTAGATGATGGGTTGCGAGAGTGACAGAAGCTTAAACCCTAGTTTATCTGCTATTCTGTAAGGGTCTGATTTGGATCCAAAAGTTTAATGCTATGGTTAGATTTATTCTTAATACTTTTCTCGTAGTTGCGGATGCTTGGGAGGGGGTTAATCATAAGTAGGAGGTTTGTTCAAGTAAGAACAACACCTAAGCACCAGTCCACCCACATATCAAATTATCAAAGTAGCGAACACAAATCAAACCAACATGATGAAAGTGACTAGATGAAATTCCCGTGTACCCTCAAGAACGCTTTGCTTATCATAAGAGACCGTCTTGGCCTGTCCTTTGCCTCAAAAGGATTGGGCTACCTTGCTGCACTTTTGTTACCATTACCGTTACTTGCTCGTTACAAATTATCTTGCTACCAAACTACTCGTTATTTATAATTTCAGTGCTTGCAGACATTACCTTGCTGAAAACCGCTTGTCATTTCCTTCTGCTCCTCGTTGGGTTTGACACTCTTACTTATCAAAAGGACTACGATTAAGACCCTATACTTGTGGGTAATGAAGGCTATTTTCTGGCGCCGTTGCTGGGGAGTGAAGCGCTCTTGGTAAGTGGAAATCGGTAAGGAAAAATTATTACTTCGTGCTGAAATTTATTGTCACTTGTTACTATGGAGAACAAACCTTTGAGGGGTTTGTTCGGGGTATCTTCACCTCGACCGGAACCATCATTAGTTACCCCTCAACCTACTACACCTACTAAAAATATTGGTTATGAAATTCCTTGGGGTATGAGAAAACAACTGCTAGCTAATCCTTATGTAGGAGATGGAACTGAACATCCTGATATGCACTTGATATATGTGGATGAAATTTGTGGATTATTTAAGCTTGCAGATTTACCCGAAGATGAAGCTAAGAAGAAGGTTTTCCCTTTATCTTTGAAGGGAAAAGCATTGGCATGGTATAGGCTATGCGATGATATTGGATCTTGGAATTGGAATCGATTGAAATTGGAATTTCACAAAAAAAATTATCCTATGCATCTAGTTCATCGTGATCGGAATTACATATATAATTTTTGGCCTCGGGAAGGAGAAAGTATCACTCTAGCTTGGGGGAGGCTTAAGTCAATGTTATATTCATGCCCCAATCATGATCTCTCAAGAGAAATTATTATTCAGAATTTTTATGCTTGGCTTTCTCATGATGATCGATCCATGCTTGATACTTCTTGTACTGGTTCCTTTATGAAGAAGACTATTGACTTCCGGTGGGATCTTTTAGAAAGAATTAAATGCAACTATGAAGATTGGGAACTCGACGAAGGTAAAGAGTTAGGTATTAAGCTCAAGTATGATTGTGTTAAATATTTTATGAATACCAATGCTTTTCAAAAGTTTAGCACTAAATATGGACTTGACTCTGAGATAGTAGCTTCCTTTTGTGAATCATTTGCTACTCATGTTGACCTCCCTAAGGAGAAGTGGTTTAAATATCACCCACCTATCAAATAAGAAATTAAAGAACCAGTAACAGCTAAAGATGAAACTATTATTTACAATGTTGATCTAGTTGTGCCTATTGCTTATATTGAAAAACCACCTATCCCTGTTAGGATAAAGGAACATGCTAAAGTCTCAACTGTGGTCAACAAAAGTTATATTAGAACTTCCAAACCTGCTGAACAAATCAAAGTAGAACCTAGTGTTGCTATGGTTAAAGATCTCTTGGTTGAAAATATAGATGGGCATGTTATTTACTTATGTGATGAAGCTGCTAGAATTGCCAAACCCGATGAAAAAGATAAACATAGACCCGTTGTTGGCATGCCTATTGTCTCAGTTAAAATAGGAGATCACTGTTATCATGGTCTATGCGACATAGGTGCTAGTGTGAGTGCCATTCCTTTTACCTTATATCAAGAAATTATGAATGATATAGCACCCGCTGAAATAGAAGACATAGATGTTACTATTAAACTTGCTAATAGGGACACCATCACACCACTTGGGATTGTTAGAGATGTTGAAGTCTTGTGTGGGAAAATAAAATACCCTACTAATTTTCTAGTTCTTGGTTCCCCACAAGATGACTTTTGTCCCATTATCTTTGGTAGACCTTTCTTGAACACCGTCAATGCTAAAATAGATTGTGAGAAACAAATCGTCGGTGTTAGTTTTGGTGATGAGTCTCATGAGTTTAATTTTTCCAAGTTTAGTAGAAAACATCATAAGGAAGAATTGCCTAGTAAGGATGAAACAATTGGTCTTGCTTCTATTGCTATGCCTCCTACTGATCCACTAGAACAATATTTGCTAGACCATGAAAATGATATGCATCTGCATGAAAGAAATGAAATAGATAAGATTTTCTTTGAACAACGTCCTCTGCTTAAACACAATTTGCCTATTGAAACTATAGGAGGTCCTCCTTCACCTAAAGGTGATCCTGTGTTTGAATTAAAACAATTGCCAGACACTTTGAAATATGCTTATCTTGATGAGAAAAAGATTTATCCTGTTATTATTAGTGCTAACCTTTCAGAACATGAGGAAGAAAGATTATTGAAGGTTCTAAAGAAGCACCGAGCTGCCATTGGATATACTCTTGATGATTTAAAGGGCATTAGTCCCACTCTCTATCAGCATAAAATTAATATGGAGCCTGATGCAAAACCCGTTGTTGATCACCAACGACGTTTAAATCCTAAAATGAAAGAAGTGGTAAGAACAGAAATACTGAACACTACTAGGGATAAGCCTAGCAATAGCACGGGTATTTGGTGTATCAGTAGCGCGGGTACCCGTGCTACTGATACGGTGCTACAGCTAACATGTAGCAGTAGCGTGGGTCGGCCCATGCTACTGCTATACATGGGTAGCAGTAGTGAGCTTTGGAGCGACGCGCTACTGCTAATAGCTGCAGCGCTTTTAATTAAGCCGCGCTACTGGTAAGGGCGCGCTGTTGCTATCTTTATTCCCCTTGCTACTGCTAGTTTTATTAGTTTCTGTTTTTTTTTCTGCATATTTGTTTTGTATCTGAACAGGCTTTATACAATAATCTTTAGCATATCATACACATACAAATGTAATCATAGCATATACATACAAATACTCTCATCAAATCATGTCATCATCATAATCATCATCCAACACAAAGTGGTCTCTCGTCATCATCTCGAAAATAGCAATACAAGTCTCGAATACTTGCAACTACATCATCATCCATCTAAACAATGATATACGCGATAAGAGCTATCACTATGAGTGAGAGCAGAACTATGCAGTACATGAGGTGATGGTTATGAGTCCTCTCTCGCGCTAGCGTGAACCTCAAGTAACTAGCTTCTGCTTCTTGTCTGCTTTTGAAGACTTTATGGTTGGCGCCCGAGACCCCCTCCACTTGCGCCTGACACTCAGGCCACTCGTCGTACACTCCTGGAACCTTCCCTTTGTACACGACATAGCACTGCTTCTTCGCCATCAAGAATCTAGGTTTGCCGGAATGTCGTTTCATTCCCGTTGCAGCAAATCCCGGCACTCGATATGCCTACTTTCTAGCACAAGTCATGCCAAAATTCATGAGAAATTTCGGCATGACCTTTGCTAAAAAGTGGACATATCGAGCGCCTGAAATTCACCGGAACGAAAATGAATCAACATTCTAGCGAAACATAGGCCACTCGGATCATTTACCCTGCACATAACCATCATTTTCCAAATATCACATGTCCACTTCAAATATGTCCAAATCACATGTCCAAATCACATGTCCACATATCATATAGGGTTCATATAGCAATAATAGCTTTAACTAAAAAAATCAAATAGCAACAATTCTGTTTTTCTTTAAATACCAATAAAAATTCCTTGAATAAAATTTGATACCTAGCTAAATACCAAATTAACCTACTAGTTTGATACCTAGGGTTCATAACTAAATTTGATAAATTCATCATCGCAAAATTCATAACTAGGGTTCATACCTAGCTAAATTCATAACTAAATTTGATACCTAGCTAGGGTTCATAATTAAATTCATCACCACAAAAAAATAATTACCTACTGCCCTAACTAAATAGATAACCTAATTAACCTACTGCCCTAACTAAATAGATAACCTAATTAACCTACTGCCCTAACTAAAACCTAAGTAAATTAATCGAAGAACCCTAGCTAGAACTCTAATGGCAGAGAGAGAGGAGCGGTGGGGGGCTTACAGAGGGTGCAGGGTGAGGAGGCAGGCCTGACGACGGGCGAGGTTGGGAGGGGAGGAAGCAGAGGAGGGAGGCGTGGCGCGTCGGGGTCGGGGCCGGGGCTGGGCGACGGCGAAGGAGGCGTGCGGCATCGTGGTCGGGGCCGGGGCCGAGGAAGGAGGCGCGCGGCGTTGGGGTTGGGGCCGGGCGATGGCGAGGGAGGCGTGCGATGTCGGGGTCGGCGCTCGGGCTCCGACGAGGGCGAGGGCAGGGGCGATGAGGGGGAGAAGAGAGTGGGGGAATTGGGGGAGGAAGGAGAGAAGGGAAGCCCGCGCGGGGGGTTATGTGAAAATAGCAGTACCGCGCTTCTGGAAGAGGCGCTACTGCTAAGCGGGGCCCGCCATGTGGCTAGGTTCAAAATTAGCAGTAGCGACCTTAAAAAAAGCGCGCTACTACTAATACATTAGTAGTACCACGGTTAAAGTGGGCGCGCTACTGCTAAACCTAGCGTGGCGGGAACGGTCAGGGAATTTTAGTAGTAGCATGGCTCTACCGAGCCGCGCTACTACTAAGTCGGTAGCAGTAGCGCCTGTTTCGGGCCAGCGCTACTGCTAAGATTCTGTGTATAAGGTTTTCCCTAGTAGTGGAAGCTTCTAGAAGCAGGTGTAATCTATCCCATAGCTGATAGTAGATGGGTAAGTCCCGTTCATTGTGTCCCTAAAAAGGGAGGTATTTTTTTTGACTATACACAGTAGGGCAAAACCCCACTGCAATTTTTTTCATTTATTAAAGGATAAAAACAAACACAGTCCAAAATTACAAAGGCTTGAGGTAATCTTAAAAGAGAAAAAAAAAGAAACAGAAAAAAGGACTAACTACTCAGGAAGTTACAAGGCAAGGTTATCAAGCCAGATGCAAAAGGCCCTAGCATATCTCTTCTTAATCCTAAATCTGAGCAAATTGAGCTCTTCAAAGAAAATGGCTTTCCACCTCTGCAAGCTAGGTTGGATGGCTTGGAAGATGAGATTGTTTCTTGAAATCCAAATGGCCCAAGCAGCTAATATGATAATTTCCATGAAGAAGGGCACATGCAATTTCTGTCTGAGGTCAGCAAAAGCTTCCAGAACTGAAACATTGGCTTGTCTTGAAGGGCAGATTAGATCCCAACATTGAGATGCAAAGGGGCAGGTCCAAAAGAGATGTTGTAATGTTTCCTCCTACTACAATTATTCAGAGCACAATTGTAACTGTCCAGATGAAAAGTTTTCCTCCTTAATAAGTTCCTTGTGTTTAGCCGATCATGAAGAAGCCTCCAGAAGAACACCTTGTGCTTGGGCTGACAAGAACTATTCCAGATCCAATTGAATTGGTGAGGCACTATTTTAACCCCCATCATGATTCTGTAAGCCTTAGCCACAGAAAAATGTTCATTTCCCCAGATATAACCCCAAGTGTCAGTGCAATCAAGGAATTCAGAAGCTCTTAAAGATATGCAAATGTCTTCCATATTTTCAAATTCTTCAAAGGCTTAGACAATCAGAGGCAAATGAAATAGATCCTCCAGATATTCAGTGTGAATGACTGTATGCACAGTTGTGTCCTTGTTTTTCACAAAGGAAAAAAGGTGAGGGAACATATCTTGCAGGCAAGCTGAGTGCCACAGATCAGACCAGAATAGAGCACTTCTTCCATCCCCTATATTACATTTGGCCAAATATTTGTAGTTATCAATGAGTTTAAGGTTGGCCTTCCACCAGAATGATCCAGTCCAACTACTGCCTGGCAGTGATCCATTACTGTAATAGGACTCCCAAATTAAATTGACCCAAGGTATGTTGTGCCTATTATAGAACTTGTGAAGATTCTTAAGCAGCAGAGCTTTGTTTTGAACAAAAATGTCCAGCACTCCCAAACCTCCTTGATCCTTTGGTCTACAGACAGTAGTCCAAGCCACCATTGCAGGTCTATGGTCTTCCAAATCAGGGCCTCTCGAAAGGCAATGCCTCAAATATTTAATTACCTGAGTTTTAATTGTGACAGGCACATCAAGGCATCCCATGTAGTAAATCAGAAGTGAGTTTAATACTGATTTAACCAGCAGCAGTCTACCAGCCAAAGTCATGAAGGAGGACAAACCCACAAGCTTCTTTTCTAGTCTTGTTACTAGTGGAAGGCATTGTTCAACTGTAGGTTTATGAAGACCCAATGGTTCCCCCAAGTATTGAAAAGGAAAAGATTCTCTTTTGCACTGAAATGTGTTAATCAAAATCTCAACTTTCTCCTCAGCCACATTGATTGGAATAAGACTTGATTTATTGTAATTCACCTTAAGACCAGTGGCTTCAGCAAAAGTGTTGAGAAGAGCTTTGAGGCAGTGAAGCTGTTTTGCATCTGCTTGCAATAGAACCAGAGTATCATCTGCATACTGAACTATAGGAAAATCAGGGCAAGAATCCACTAGCAGAGGTGATGAAAGCAATCCTAGTTGCATAGCCCTGTTGAAGAAGGACTGAAGCAGATCAGCTGCTAGAACAAAGAGGAGAGGTGACAGAGGATCTCCTTGCCTAACTCCTCTTAGACAGTAATTTTTTTTCCAGGCACACCATTCAACATAACAGCTAATGAAGCAGAGGAGAACAACATTTTGATCCAGTTCCATCTGTCCCCAAAGCCTTTTGCTTTCAAAATATCCAATATTGCTTGGTGCTCAATGGTGTCAAAAGCCTTTTCAAAGTCAAGCTTTAGCACAATAATTTCTTCTTTGGATTTGTGACATTGATGCAAATATTCATAGGCCCATCCCAGGCAGTCATGGATGGCTCTTTCTTTAAGAAAACCATATTGATTTATGTGCACCATTTTGAGAATTACTTTCTGCAGCCTGTTTGCCAACAACTTGGTGATGAGTTTGAGACAACAGTTGAGGAGAGAAATTGGCCTATAATCATTTGCTATCAGAGGAGTGCTTCATTTGGGAATAAGAGTGATGTATGAGGTATTTATACTTTCAAGAGAAAGTTGGCCAGCATGGAAATCATAGATTAACCTAAGTACATCCTCTTTTATAATATCCCAACATGATTTAAAGAATTCATTGTTGAAACCATCTGGACTTGGAGATTTGTCCAATGGGAGCTCTTTAACCACTTCATTAACCTCTTCCTCAGTGAAAGGTAACTCCAAGTTTTCAAAAATTGAAGCATCTGGTTTCTGGCCATATAAAGATTCCAAATCACAATGCATAGTGGTTTTTTGAGATGTCCCCATTCTTTTCTTATAAGCTTCCCAGAGGATTGCAGCTTTTCCTGCATGGTCAGAAATGTCCATTTGATCATCATTTTGGAGAACAGCAATGTGATTATGCCTATAATTGATTGAGGCCTTAGTGTGAAAAAATTTGGTGCTTTCATCTCCAAATTTCACCCCCTTTATTTTTCCCCTCTGCTTCCAGTAGATCTTCTGATTCCTTAAAAGAATTAGCAAATGTTCTTTAAGAATTATCCTGCAGTTCCATTCATAAATATCCATCTCTCTGAACTCTTCAAAGAAATCCCAAAGGAAGATCACCTCATTAATTTTAGCAATCTGAGTTTTAAGGCAAGAGAGAGATCTAGCCCAATGCTTCAAAGCCCTCCTTAGATTTTTAAACTTTGCATTTAAACTTTTGGCAGCATCCATGTTACCGACAGGGATATTCCAAGCAGCAGCTACCACTTGTTTGAAGTCTGAATGCTGCAGCCAGTAGTTTTCAAATCTAAAAACTCTTGCTTTTGGGATTAAAGTACCAATTTTGATCACACATGGCAAATGATCAGAGATAGGCTTAGCTAGAGGAATCACAATAGTATTGGGAAAGGAGGTCATCCAAGAGGCAGAGGTAAAAAACCAGTCTAGTTTGACCAGAAGAGGATCTTGTTGCATGTTACTCCAACTAAAATGTCTTCCATGCAAAGGCAACTCCACTAACCCTTGGTTGCTATTTGCCTCATTGAACATCAGCATATCATTTACATCTCCACCAGGTCTGTTTCTATTTGTAGGTGATCTAATAAAATTGAAATCTCCCATAAGAATCCAGTTAACATCAGCAGGCATACGAATATTTTGAAACCAGTCAATAAACTCAATCTTGTCTTGTGGTTCACATGGTCCATAGATATTAGAGAGTATCCAGGATTGATTTGAAAGCAGACTAGTGAATTGAATGGAAAGTGAGAATCTGTTTTGTGTAATAACCTCCCCAGCAAACAAAGAACCATTCCATGCAATTAGAAGACCACCTGATGCCCCAATAGAAGGGAGAAAAGCAAATTTGTTGATTCTATTGGGACATAAGTTTTTAATGTAAGCAAGATCAAAGGTCTCTCTCTTAGTTTCTTGAAGACATAGAATGTTGCAGTCACTCTCATCAATTTTCTGCCTTAAGGCCAGCCATTTATCCTCAGAGTTCATCCCTCTAATATTCCAATTAAGGATGTTCCAACTTTTGTTTGTGTTATTCATGGAAACTCATGGGTCTATATAACCAACAGTCAAGCTCCATCACTTGATTTGAACTTAAAACTGAATGATCAAACCACAGAAACATGAGCCACATCACATCACATAATATCCATAACATCCAGCAGCAGTACATCATAGGAGTTCCATTAAAACAGTACATCACCAGATAATCAAGGTCTACAAAAGGGCTGCACTCCAAGTTCCTAATGATAAGAATGAACTTATTCCACAAAGAATTGTCACTGGCTACAGAATGGTAATTGATTTTAGAAAACTAAATAAAGCTACTAGAAAAGATCATTACCCTCTGCCTTTTATTGATCAAATGTTAGAAAGACTATCAAAGCACACACATTTTTGCTTTCTTGATGGATATTCTGGTTTTTCTCAAATACCTGTCTCACAACCTGATCAAGAGAAAACCACCTTTACTTGCCCTTTTGGAACTTATGCTTATAGACGTATGCCTTTTGGTTTATGCAATGCACCTGCTACTTTTCAAAGATGTATGACTGCTATATTCTCTGATTTTTGTGAAAAGATTGTTGAGGTTTTCATGGATGATTTTTTCATTCACGAAACTTCTTTTGATGATTGCTTAAGCAACCTTGATCGAGTTTTGCAGAGATGCGAGCAAACTAATCTTGTCTTGAATTGGGAGAAGTGACACTTTATGGTTAATGAAGGTATTGTCTTGGGACATAAATTTCTGAACGAGGTATTGAGGTGGATAAAGCTAAAGTTGATACAATTGAGAAAAGGCCATGCCCTAAAGATATCAAAGGTATTCGTAGTTTCCTTGGTCATGTTAGTGTCTATAGGAGGTTTATTAAAGACTTCTCTAAAATTTCTAGGCCTCTTACAAATCTTTTACAGAAGGATGTTCCATTTGTTTTTTATGATGATTGTGTAGAAGCCTTTGAAACACTTAAGAAAGCCTTGATTTCTGCACCTATTGTTCAACCACATGATTGGAACTTGCCTTTTGAAATTATGTGTGATGCTAGTGATTATGCTGTTGGTGCTGTTCTAGGATAAAGAGTCGATAAGAAATTAAATGTTATTCATTATGCTAGTAAAACTCTGGACAGTGCTCAACGAAATTATGCTACTACTGAAAAAGAATTTTTAGCAGTTGTGTTTGCTTGTGATAAATTTAGATCTTACATTGTTGATTCTAAAGTGACTGTTCACACCGATCATGTTGCTATAAAATATCTTCTAGAAAAGAAGGATGCTAAACCTAGACTTATTAGGTGGGTTCTTTTGCTACAAGAATTTGATTTACATATCACTGATAGAAAGGGAGCTGAGAACCCCGTGGCTGATAACTTGTCTAGGTTAGAAAATATTCTTGATGACCCACAACCTATTAATGATAGTTTTCCTGATAAACAATTAGCTGCAATAAATGTTTCTCATAACACTCCTTGGTATGCTGACTATGCCAATTATATTGTTGCTAAATATAAACCACCTAGCTTCACATACCAACAAAAGAAAAAATTCTTCTATGATTTAAGACATTACTTTTGGGATGACCCACATCTTTATAAAGAAGGAGTAGATGGTATTATTAGACGTTGTGTACCTGAGCATGAACAGGGACAAATCCTACGGAAATGTCACTCTGAAGCTTATGGAGGACATCATGCGGGAGATAGAACTGCTCACAAGGTATTGTAATCTGGTTTTTATTGGCCTACTCTTTTCAAGGATGCCTATAAGTTTGTTTTATCTTGTGATGAATGTCAAAGAATTGGTAATATTGGTAAGCGTCAGGAAATGCCTATGAATTATTCTCTTGCTGTTGAACCATTTGATGTTTGGGGATTTGATTACATGGGACTTTTTCCTTCATCTAATGGGTATACACATATTTTTGTTGCTATTGATTATGTTACTAAGTGGGTAGAAGCTATTCCAACTAGTAGTGCTGATCACAACACCTCTATTAAAATGCTTAAGGAAGTCATTTTCCCAAGGTTTGGAGTCCCTAGATATTTAATGACTGATGGTGGTTCACATTTTATTCATGGTGCTTTCCGTAAAATGCTTGCTAAATATGATGTTAACCATAGAATTGCATCACCTTATCATCCTCAGTCTAGTGGTCAAGTTGAACTTAGTAATAGAGAAATAAAATTAATATTACAAAAACTGTCAATAGGTCCCGAAAGAATTGGTCTAAGAAGTTAGATGATGCACTTTGGGCTTATAGAACAGCATATAAAAATCATATGGGTATGTCTCCGTATAAAATGGTTTATGGAAAAGCTTGTCATTTGCCTCTTGAGTTAGAACAGAAAGCATATTGGGTAATTAAAGAACTCAACTATGATTTCAAACTTGCCGGTGAAAAGAGGTTATTTGATATTAGCTCACTAGATGAATGGAGAACACAAGCCTATGAAAATGACTAGTTATTTAAAGAAAAAGTTAAAAGATGGCACGACAAAAGAATCCAAAAGCGTGAGTTCAAAGTTGGAGAATATGTTCTTTTGTACAACTCTCGTTTCAGATTCTTTGCAGGTAAACTCCTCTCCAAATGGGAAGGACCTTATGTTGTCGAGGAGGTTTATCGATCCGGAGCCATCAAGATAAATAATGCCGAAGGTACTAACCCAAAGGTTGTCAATGGGCAAAGAATAAAATATTATATCTTAGGTACGCCCATTAACGTTGAAAGCAATATTATCCAAACCATGACACCGAAAGAACACATAAAGGAAACCTTCCGGAACACTCCAGAATCGTGAAAAAAGGAGGTACGTGATACGGTAAGTAAACGGACTCCGAAAAATCCGCAAAAATATTTTCTGTCCGTTTTGGTCTGGACTCCGTTTTTCTTCCGTTTGCTTCTTTCCCAAGATAAAAAATCTTTATATACCCCCCAAACCTATTGACCACTGTATCGCGGAGAAATCTTCTGTTCTTCTTTTCTTGTTGTTTTCCTGTCAGATCTGAAATTATGTCGTCTCAAGATTCCGAGGAGGAGTGTCCAGTTTCTTATCAGCCTTTAGATAAAAATATCTTCAAGGATACCTATCCCTATATATGGTTCTCCGATGAAGAAGATGAAGATGAACTAGTCCCTCCTCGTTTCAAGCATGAAAGCATGGAGGCATTATGCAAGAGGATAATAAAGCTTGATATGGAGAATGAAGAGTTAAGGATAGATAATTTTTACCTTCGAAATAAGTTGGTGAAAAAGGCAGACAAACCCTCCACTTCATCACCACCACCTCCTTGTTCATCACCAAAGGAAAATTGAGTATCGGGTATGGGCACTCCCCTTGGCTTGTGCCAAGCTTGGGGGAGGTGCCCCGGTATCGTATCACCTCCACTATCTCTTGCCTTCACTTATCTTAGTTCGATCCATAGTTATCTTTTGCTTTAGATGAATAAAAGTTTAGTTCCATTCTTTCTTTTCGAGTGTTTGCTTAGTGATCTATCTCTGTAATCGTGTGCAAGATATATATAATAAAATTTAGTTTGAGTTTTGTTTTCTTTACTTTCATGTTCAATAATAAGAAAAGAAATAATTGAAAAAGATCATATGCTAATTTTATGGTAAGTAATGATATCACATAAGGAAGAGTATAGGTAGAAATTTTTATTGGAGATTGACAAACATAGCATTGGTCAATAATGCAATTCATGAAAGAATTAATAAGGGAAGAGAAGATTCACATGCAAATATACTATTTTTGACATCTTTTGTGATTGTGAGCCCCCATCAAAATATTATATGCCAAAATTGTTGACGTTGGACAAGGAAGACAATGTAATGATTTATGTTTGTTCATATTCACGTAGAAGTTATATTGTCATAGATCCTTTAACATGTGGTGCTTGCCCCCCATCTTTGCTAGCCAAAAAGTCCGCACTAAGTAGAGATACTACTTGTGCATCCAAAAACCCTTAAACCCACATCTTATTTTGAGAGTCCACCATACCTACCTATGGATTGAGTAAGATCCTTCAAGTAAGTTGTCATCGATGCAAAAAGGGCAATAAAAATTGCCTCTAAAACTGTTGGATCATTTAGTGTAAGAGAAAATTAAGCATTGTACGAACTTGTGATGGCAAAAAATAAAAGCGACAGACTGCATAATAAAGGTTGCTATCACAAGGGGCAATATAACATGACGTTCTTTTGCACTACGAGATTGAGCATATAATCAAATAAGCGCATGGCAACTTCTGCTTCCCTCCGCGAAGGACCTATCTTTTACTTTTATGTATTTACTTTTATGCAAGAGTCAAAGTTCTTCTCTCTATTCCTTTTTATTTTCTCTTTTGGCAAGCATCATGTGGTGAGGAAAGATCTAGGCACATATATCCAGTTGGATATGAGTAGCATGAGTTATTATTGTTGACATCACCCTCGAGGTGAGTATGTTGGGAGGCGAAACTATAAGCCCCTATCTTTCTATGTGTCCGGTTGAAACGTTTTGCTCATATGTATGCGGTGAGTGTTAGCAATCATAGAAGACTATATGATGGTTGAGTATGTGGACTTGCTAAACAGGCTTCGATACGTGACCCTTCCTGAAAAGATGATGAATTGTAGTTGCAAAGTTGACTGAGAACATAGTTTGTTGGTTTCCAATAGAGTTTATGCTTTATACTTTGATGTTGTGATGAATTGTTACTTATTCATGAGAAGTTTATGATAAAAGTTATGTGATAAAGTTCAATGTTAAAGTTTGTTGTTGTTATAATAATATACATGATGCTTCTATGTCCGTATTTGTTTTTATCGACACCTCTCTCTCTAAGCATGTGGACATGTTTTTCGATTTCGGTTTTCGCTTGAGGACAAGCGAGGTCTAAGCTTGGGGGAGTTGATACGTCCATTTTGCATCATGTTTTCCTACTGTTATTTATGATGTTTTTATATATAATAATGCTTTTTGGAGTAATTCTAATGCCTTTTCTCTCATAATATGCAAGGTTCACACAAAGAGGGAGAATTCCGGCAGCTGGAAATCTGGACCTGAAAAAGCTACGTCAGGCTACCTATTCTGCACAACTCCAAATGAGCTGAAACTTCACGAGGAATTTTTATGGAATAAATAAGAATTATTGGAGCTAATAACTACCAGAGCGGGCCCACCAGGTGGGCACAACCCACATGGGCGCGCCCTGGTGGGTTGTGCCCTCCTCGACCCACCTCTGGTGCCCCTTTTCTGGTATATAAGTCATTTTGACCTAGAAAAAATAGAGAGAGGACTTTCGGGATGAAGCGCCGCCGTCTCGAGGCGGAACTTGGGCAGGAGCACTTTTGCCCTCTGGCGAAGCGATTCCGCCGGGGGAACTTCCCTCCTGGAGGGGGAAATTATCGTCATCATCATCACCAACAACTCTCTCATCTTGGGGAGGGCAATCTCCATCAACATCTTCAACAGCACCATCTCCTCTCAAACCCTAGTTCATCTCGTGTGTTCAATCTTTGTACCGGAACTATAGATTGGTACTTGTGGGTGACTAGTAGTGTTGATTACATCTTGTAGTTGATTACTATATGGTTTATTTGGTGGAAGATTATATGTTCAGATCCATTATGCTATTTAATACCCGTCTGATCTTGAGCATGATTATCATTAGTGAGCAATTACTTTTGTTCTTGAGGTCACGGGAGAAATCTTATTGCAAGTAATCATGTGAACTTGATATGTGTTCGATATTTTGATGATATGTCTGTTGTGATTCCCTTAGTGGTGTCATGTGAACGTTGACTACATGACACTTCACCATATTTGGGCCTAAGGGAATGCATTGTGGAGTAGTTATTAGATGATGGGTTGCGAGAGTGACAGAAGCTTAAACTCTAGTTTATGCGCTATTCCATAAGGGACTGATTTGGATCCAAAAGTTTAATGCTATGGTTAGATTTATTCTTAATACTTTTTCGTAGTTGCGGATGCTTGCGAGGGGGTTAGTCATAAGTAGGAGGTTTGTTCAAGTAAGAATAGCACCTAAGCACCGGTCCACCCACATATCAAATTATCAAAGTAGCGAACACAGATCAAACCAACATGATGAAAGTGACTAGATGAAATTCCCGTGTACCCTCAAGAACACTTTTCTTATCATAAGACACCATCTTGGCCTGTCCTTTGCCTCAAAAGGATTGGGCTACCTTGCTGCACTTTTGTTACCATTACCGTTACTTGCTCGTTACAAATTATCTTCCTACCAAACTACTCGTTACTTATAATTTCAGTGCTTGCAGACATTACCTTGCTGAAAACGGCTTGTCATTTCCTTCTGCTCCTCGGTGGGTTCGACACTCTTACTTATCGAAAGGACTACGATTGATCCCCTATACTTGTGGGTCATCACACCACACCGGATTTGCTTCACCGGCGCCCTCGTCCACCACTGTGTATGCCCTTCACCGACTCCCTCGTCCACCACATCGCTAGCCCTTCATACAAGCCCTCGTCTGCCGCAACAGATTCTCCTCACCAAAAGCATTGTACACCGCGCCGGATGTGCTTCCTCGACGCCTTTGTCCACTACAATGGACTCGCTCCACGTACACCATATTCAACTCCACCGGCCCTGCTTTACTGACGTCGCGGCCTCATCAGGTTATTTTGATTTGTACTCCTTTGGTCTTTCTCTTCTTAATTGTGGAACGGTTCACTTAGCATAGATCAGCTTTCTTGTATGTTGACAGGTGCTGCAACCGAAGCACTGGAGCCGCTTCAGCAATGGCGATAGCCGGCCCAAACTCAACCGCAACATGAGCACCATCGACCATACTTAGCTTCACATATGACAATGATGCCCATATGCCGCCGAGAATCAGGCACTATTATCCAACCGTCGGTGCCTACATTCACTTTCTTAGCATAAGCACCGCACCTTCGAATTTCTTCAGGGTATCATTCAATTTTTCATGCGACGCATTATTCTGCTTGCAGCTGTAGGTCCATACGTGTGGCAGTGAACATGTTACATGTGCTAAATTACAAACCAGTGCACATATAGTTACAATGCTTATATTTTGCCCTAAGTATTATTGTACTTCCTAAATATCACTTCCTACTATTTTATTTCTTGCATGCTATATTTATGATATTGGTGTTGTTCTGATGCCACCTGTTGGTTACAATTATTGTACTAGACTGCTTCTATGTTCTCTATGCTTAATTACACATCAGAAAACTAGCCTGTGGTTCCGCTACTCTTGGTTCATTTTAACCTACATTTTCTGATGCTTGCTATTACAGCACTGCTCCGAGCCTCTGTTCATTACTTTTTTGTGCATTCTTGATCTTCCCAAGTTGCATGACTAATTTGATGCTTCTATTCATTATGGAGCTGCCAACCACATCAAGAAAAATATTTTTTCTTTTGGGGCTGGCACCTAGAACAAGCATAAAAATAGAATGAAGCACATATATTGTCGTGTAAGCACACACACTTCTTTCATTAGTTTAGATTAACCATTGATGATCAATTCAAACCAATGCATGTGATTAAAATTAGTTTTACCTAAATAGAGGGGGAAGAATAAACTACAATGACTAGACTTGCAACCACGGGATGCTGACGATATCTTCAAAGAACATTGCAATAGCAATTAGGCTGCTTTCTTTTCTTGTGCCCTCAACCTGTAATCCTACAGAATTACAAATAGTTCGGTTGTCTGCTTTCCTGTATTGCTTGACTCGAATGCTTGTTTGTTACTTGTTAGGCTATACCTGAGTTGGCCAATATGTCAGCAGTGCGTGTTGTACTATCGTAAAGAAATGCATGCCTAATTCATTTGACTCCTTAACTTTTCCTATAAACTTAATCACAACACTGTCTTCGTAGTTTATATGAGGCCACACTGTTTAAGTGCTTTCTCAGATTATTTCAACTACTTATATCCCTGGGCAACTTAAATATAGCGGTGGTACAATGCATTTGATCTTACCATTTTAATTTGTTTTCGGCTGATGCAACTTCGAACCATTTAAATATAGCTTGCCATGCTCGGCAATAATTTGTATGTCGTTTACCATGTAAGCTTACTGCCTGGATCGTGCGATAACTATCTCTTACTTAGGTCCAGCGGAAACCTTTCAGGATGTCGTTCACACTAGGACACAATGTACAACCCCAGAATCTATTTGTGGAAGCAGTGCGCCATCCATGTTACCGGATGGTAGCAGTTCAGAGGCAACACCGTTGGAGAGAAGTCAGAGCACATATATTATAGTTCTTGAGGCTCTACTAGAGGCAGAAAGAGATGGTGTGGCTGCCACGAATGACGTAATCTTGATCTTGAGGCTAGAAATGATGCAATTAGCTGCACGCATTATGCAAGCAAACCAGTAATTGGAGGAAGTAAGAATGTTGCATTTGAAGAGGGAGGAGGTCCTGCTGCTTTTGCTATCTGAAGCCCAGGGTAAATCCAATTCTTCTTTAGATACCAGTTGAAATTTTCATTAGATGAGTATACTTGCATGTTGTGTCATCTCTGTGAATGGATTATGTTGTAAGACCTCGTATTTGTTGTCCATGTGTTATAATGATCTGATTATTTTAGACGAGGTAATCCTCAGTACTTGTATGGGTAGACATAAGGTGAACTGTTTTTCGTGTGAGCAAATTGAATTGGATTAAATACCTGTTTGACTCAAAGTGTATCCAACCTACTGAATTCGAAGATCACAACATTTCTAAATCATATTCATATATAAAGGTGGAATAAATATTTGTTTTGGTTTTGAAGATATAAAAACAAGAAAACGTTGAATGATGTATTGATATTCGTAATCGAATACAAATTGGATTTGAATTTAGTTGCCAGGGTCTAGGGTAAACTTGAATGCTATTTTTCCGAAATTTTGAACGAAGTGGCAAAACACCCACTCTCTTTTGTCAGCTTCCCGAAGCCAGTATTTGCGAGATGGAAATTACTGTCTACCCTTGACACTCTACTCGATTTCCACTGCTTTCAATAGGGGTAGGTTAGTAACTTCAATCAAACGTGACACGACCGCCTGTCACCCCATTCAGACACGGTGGGTGCCAAACATGGGCGGCAAACACACATTTCATTCAAACATGTCTGTAAGACCTCTCTCTCTCTCTCTCCCTTCATTTTCCCATTCATACACGTGGGCAGCAAAACAAACTCTCCTCGGCCGAAATCGATGTAGGCAAATATTTTAAATAGGGGCATGTGTGTAACTTCACTCAGACGTGACACAGCCGCCCTACCTGTGAGCCCCATTCATAGATCGTGGGCGCTAACCGTGGGCGACAAAACTCCCTCTCCTCACCCGAAATTTCTCTCGGCAAATATTTGGGAGATGCGAGACTACCGTCCTATCCCCAACCGACGAGATGTCTGAAATTTTAAACGGGGGCTAAGTTCGTACCTTTCCCACATTTCAGGCTAGCACGTCCCAAAGTTTGAGATTCCCCATCCATTTCCCCATTCATACACCATCGGCGCCACAACACCCTCCCCGCACCGGCCAGCCTCCTCCGTCCACCACCCCAATCTCCACCTTGTCGGAGCCGCTACCCCTACCTCGTTGTCCACTGGAAGAGATGGACGTCTCTCATCCACGGCACCGAACCAGGATCCTTTCATCACGTCCTCTCGCTTCATCGGCGCTGTCATCCACCATGCCATTGCCGCTCCTACGACCGCTCCTCCACGGCAACATGACTTATCCCCCGATACCGCCGTCTGCCGTCTCAAGTCTTCTTCTGCGTCGACGACAACCATCGCACCCGCAGCACCCTCAACATATCACAGTGGCCTACACGGCGTCGCAAGAGAGGTGTTACTCTTTCATATCTGCTTAATTTGTTGATCTCACCTGGAAAATAGATCGTCACTTGTTTACTGTACTTTTCTTGTCCATACCAAATCGTAGTGGCTAGCTGAAAGCAAACATTGGTTGCGAAGTAGCCTTTGTCCGGTTCACACCTTGAGATCTGCCATGGCATGGTCACTATACTCCTAAATCTTATGGTTTTTCCCCTTTATATTCACTACCATCATCCTAGGTGCTTTGTGTCATGCTAGTAGTGCTCCTCAAGACCTCAACCCATCAAGCGAAACAACATGCCTCTCATAATTTGAAACCTTAGTTGTTGAAATACGAATCTGATATGATGCTGATATTACTAAAACAGAGAATGTTTAATTGGTCAGCTAATGTTCCTATATTTGTTTCGAAAAGCATGTGCGCCACATATAGAGAGACAACAAGTATTTGCATTTCTCTCTACACTCTAGTTCATCATGGGTGGGCAACACACATTGTATTATCTAAAATTGACTTGCTCTTTGTTATCTTGTTCCTCTTCTATTCTTCTTAATAAGTATATTACTTCCTCCGTTCCTAAACTGCCTTGGGTGCGTGCGAGTGTTCTGGTGGCGTGCGTTTGTACCAGGTGTTGTTCTTCGTTGCTTTATTTATAAAGCGGTGCGAAAGCCTTTTTCGGTAAAACATAAGTCTTTTTAGATATTCCAATAAGAACTACATACGGATGTATGTAGACATATTTTAGAGTGTACATTCACTCATTTTGCTTGGATGTAGTCCGCATTCAAATCTCTAAGAGACTTATATTTAGGAACGGAGGGAGTAGTACAGTGTGTTCCTTGTCGGGAAGTGGAGCAGGGACATTTGCAGTCGACGGGTCTATTGGGTCGCTTCAGATGGATGCTTTCAACTATTCTAGATGGTCTGCCATAATATCTGGGAAATGTTGGGAGCTATGTCGTCTTTGAGAGTCTAGACTTATAGTAAAAGTATTGCGCCTTCAGTTGAATAGAGCTGCCCCTATAGGGGCCGAAGCATTTCTAGCCGTACCGGCAATACAAGCCAATATGTTCCAGCTAGTTCCACTTTCCTGATTTTACTCGTGATGCTTAGGGTTTTCCCCTTTTATCTACACTACTATGATCTGTGTAGGTGCTTTCTGTCATACTAGCAGTACTCAACCCTTCAAGCTAAACAACACAACACTCATAATTCCAAAGCTTAGTTGTTCAAATATGATTGTGATATGATACTGATATTAGTTAGCGGACACATTTAATTGGTTAGCTAAAGCTCCCACTTGAGTTTCCAAATGCATGTCGCGACATATAGAGAGACAGCAGGAATTGCATTTCTTTGTAAGTTGTTGACTGTACTTTCTTGTCCATACCAAATCTTAGTTGTTATTTCAAAGAAAACATCGGTTACTAAGTACCCTTTGCGCGGTTTGCAGCTTCAGATCCGCCATGCCACTGCCATGATCAGCCTACGTGATTCGTGTTGTAATAGCACTGCTCCACCCATCAAGCTAAACAAGCTTAGTTGTACAAATTCGAATCTGATATGATGCTGATATTAGTAAAACTAAGACAAGTTTAATTGGTAAGCTAAATGTTCCTACTTTAGTTTCGAAATGCATGTGAGCCACATATGGAGAGACCGGAAGGAACATTTTTCCTTTGAGTGCTCTGGTTCATCATGGGTGGGCAACAAACATTGTATATAAAGACTTGTAATATCTTCAATCTGCTTGCTCTTCTGCTCTCAGAAGAATTGCAGAGATAGCGCATAGGGGTTTATAGGGAGGCAGTACTAGATTAGAATCACTTATGCATTACAAAGATAATCTCACTTATTTTTATGTTTTCATGCATGTCCGGTATTGAACATGATCAAAATGAAAATGAAAATGAAAATGGGCGCACGGGAGGAATATTGCAGAACAACCCACTGGCTAACAAACTTGGCATGGTGGAGGATGCCCTATCTTATTCACCCATGAAGGTGCTTGCTCTAACTTGGCAAGGTTGTATTGGTCGCACATATCTTGCATATAACCTCTTGCACTACTTCTAGTTTGTTACACCATCATCTGCTTAGTTTAAGCATCATATATGAGTATATGACATGCCTATCCATTTTCTCTACCTATTCCATGTGTCATCATACTATGTTTTTTCAGTCAAATGGTGTTCTTTCGTAATAGATGTCCAAAAGGAAAAGGGTGAGTACAGATCCTGAAGGAGTACAAACTAAGTATTTGGAAAAGGCAGTGATACCTGATAAATCAGATAGATCAGCAGCCCCAGAAAACACAGGCCCAACTGTACCACACTTTACCCCTACTCCACTGGCCAAAGCCCTATTAGAACTATAGAGAACCCAGCGTCAGGTACTGTCTATGGTATCAATTCAAAATTTGAACTCCTATATCTCTGCATGTGCCTTACCATCTCTCTTGTATGAAAACTAATTTCAGATGAATTTCCATTCTCAAAGGATCATAGGATCTCACAACAATACTGGGCACTACATTTCTCTTGTCAGTACCTCTTGCCCTTTATCAGCATAGTTACACTCATTTCTATTCGATTATGTAGCATCACTGTAAATTTTCGCTTCCTTATCCTCCCTTTGCTCGAAATTATAAGATCTATATTGTCATGCCCAATATGCAATCCTATCTAAGAGGAACTCGAAGGTCCCACCAAGGATAGAACCACATATTGAAGACGCTTTGCAAGGTGGATATCATTACATCATACCATGTACATAATAGAAGGGATACATACAAAGGCATACAATTGCCACATGAATACATCAAACATCATAGAGAAGAGTAGCATCCGACTACGGATGAAATCAAATGATAAACACAAACGACATCCACCTGGCTAGCCCAGGCTGCCGACTAGGAACCTATCCCTCGATCAAAGTAGAAGAAGTAGAAGGAGAACTCCAAAACAAGGAAGCATCGCTCTCACATCATACCATCGCATTACCTATACCTGCATCTGTTGTTATAGAATCTGTGAGCCACGAGGACTCAGCAATCCCATTACCATGGGTATCAAGACTAGCAAAGCTTAATGGGTATGGAATGGAGAAGTGGTGAGGTTGCAGCAAGCACTAAGCATTATATGGTGGCTAACTTACGAGTACAAGAATAAGAAGAGTAACTACGCATAACGATCACAAACTAGTAATGATCAATAAGTGATCCTGAACTACTTACGAGTCAATCATAACCCCACCATGTTTTCTTCTTGAACTTCCTCGAAAAGAGACGGTCACGGTTACGCACACGGTTGGTGTATTTTAATTATGATTTAGTGTCAAGTTCTCTACAACCGGAGGTTATAAATATCCAAGCGCCACATAACCGCAGGCACGGCTTCGCGTAAGATTTAACCCTGCAGGAGTGTTCCAACCTGGTCCATCACAAACCAACACAAGGTGCGGCGAAAAATACATCAACCTCAAGAAAACCCGATCAACCTCGAGTCAGCCCGAAGTATCCTCGGAATCCCGGTGCACAAGACATTTAGACACTGGTAACACAAGTCCAGCAAGACCTCCCGACGTGTCGACACCCTGATAGGAGCCGCGCGTATCTCGTTCTCAGGACACAACCAGATGAGCAGTACATAAAGTTACCGAAGACCCCAGTTGCCTAGGGAGGTACTGTGACGCCCCCGATTCAACCGTACACTAATCATACACGCAAATGTGTATGATCAAGATCAGGGACTCATGGGAAGATATCACAATGCAACTCTAGACACAAATAAAATAATACAAGCTTCATATTACAAACCAGGGGCCTCGAGGGCTCGAATACAGAAGCTCAAAAACACAAGAGTTAGCGGAAGCAACAATATCTGAGTACAGACATAAGTTAAACAAGTTTTGCCTTAAGAAGGCTAGCACAAAAGTAGCAACGATCGAAGAGGAAAGGCCTCCTGCCTGGGACCTCCTAACTACTCCTGGTCATCGACGGGCTCCACGTAGTAGTAGGCACCCTCCGGGTAGTAGTAGTAGTCGACTGGGGTGGCATCTGGCTCCTGGGATCCACCATCTGGTTGCAACAACCGAAAAGAAGAAAGAAGGGGGAAAAGGGGTAGCAAAGCAACCGTGAGTACTCATCCAAAGTACTCGCAAGCATCAGATCTATACTAAGTATGCATTGGTATCAAAGGAAGGTATGTATCTGTGGACTGAACTGCAGAATGCCAGAAAAGAGGGGAAGGACTAGCCTATCAAAGACAACCATCTTCAAGCGGCTCCAAGCATCTTGCAGCATGTAGAAGAGTAAAGAATAACATTTTAATATTAAACAAGCATGTTGTAACATTAACGCCCAGAGATCCTTCCTCGACTCCGTGCGAGAAAGCAATCTCGGAGCCACATATCCATCACATATCTCAAGTATCAATTTCTAGTTGTAATAGATCAGGATACAAGTCTGAATGTCCATTACCGTGGACACGGTATTCGAATAGATAACTTCCCTGCAGGGGTGCACCACATTACCCAACACGCTTGATTACTCTGGCCGGACACACTTTTCTGAGTCAATGCCCGGCCTCGGAAGATCAACACGTCGCAGCCCTACCTAGGCTCAGTAGATAGGTCCCCGCCGGTGTACATCCTATGCACTCCGGGGTCTTAGGCCCATCGCCCGTTGCACTCCGGGTCGTTGCGAGCAGGGCGGACCAGGCTCCACCACTATAGGATGGTGCCGGCCCAGCCGTGCCGCAATGCTGAACTGGACGTCTGACAAAGCTTTGGCTGATACTACGACGCCGAGGCCCATAACTATTCTCGCGTGGCGATTAGTGCGTAAAGGCCAAAGGCCAACTCAGAACAAATACCCAAACCTTTAGTGTATTAGGAGCTCACGAAGACGAGCAGAGACTCACGATCGATGTGACCCCGTCGCCCCGTCTCGTGGACTTGCGGCAAGGGCCCAGAATGCCCGGCCGTGCAACGTAATTATCTCTCAGGTGCTCTCCGGTTCCGCCCAACTTTCACATCAACTCGCGGGTACCCCTCAGGGCCGACCCGACTTTAACAAAGGTCTCAAGTAAAGTCCAGGTAACCGTGTGTCCAAAACATCAAGGGGGAAAACCCGAGGAATCACCCTCGAGGGATTCCACTCGATGTAATCGTCAAGCTGAACTTAGGAGGAATCACCCTAGAGGTTCACACTTGAGGTGTTGCACGACAGAGTCGTATCGGGAGTGGTAAAGGAGGAATCACCCTCGATGACCACGACCGAATAGCTACACTATAGAGTTATCATCAGGAGTGCGTTACGAGGTATCACCCTCGGCACTCGATAGTAGCTCTGCGGAATCGAGCAACAAAAGGGGCGTGGTGTGATGTGAGGTGTTGGGCTCTGTTCGTCGATCACATTGATCGAGTCATCAATGATGAAGCAGGGGCAACAAGGACAAGGTGGGGGTCACTGATGGATCACTAACCAACCTATACTAAGCAGTTTAGGATAAGCAGGTAAGGTATAATGAGCAGGTTACAAAAGCAGGCTATGCATCAGAATAGGAGCAAACAATAACAGTAGCAAAATCTAATGCAAGCATGAGAGAGAATGGAATGGGCGATATCGAAGTGATCAAGGGGGGCTTGCCTGGAAGCTCCGCTGAAAGGAAAGAAGGGTCGTCGTCGACATAGTCGATCACAGCGGCATCAACAGCTGTCTCGGGGTCTACAGGAGAAGAAGATGGGGGAAGAAACAGTAAATATAAAGCACACAGATGCATGACATGACAATAAGCGGTATTAGGGGTGTTCTAACGCAGTGATACGTGGCACAGGTGACGGAGGAATAACATCCGGGAAAGTTTTCCCGAAGTTTGCATTTTTGGACAGGCGGACCGGAGGGGGAAGGTTCCATGTTTGCTATGCTAGGGACGTGTGGCAGACGAATGGACTACGTATTCGGATTTGTCTTGTCTTTCTGAGCAACTTTCATGTACAAAGTATTTTCATCCGAGTTACCGATTATTTTCTATGCATTTTCAAAGTTTTCTAACGCAGTGATACGTGGCACAGGTGACGGAGCAATAACATCCGGGAAAGTTTTCCCGAAGTTTGCATTTTTGGACAGGCGGACCGGAGGGGGAAGGTTCCATGTTTGCTATGCTAGGGACGCGTGGCAGACGAACAGACTACGTATTCGGATTTGTCTTGTCTTTCTGAGCAACTTTCATGTACAAAGTATTTTCATCCGAGTTATCGATTATTTTCAATGCATTTTCAAAGTTTAAATGATTTTATGAAATTACTAGAATTTATTTTAATTCCAAAAATAAATTGGAATTGGCTAGGTGCACCCGGTGCAGTGCACCCAGCTATGCACACAGAAGCCGACAATGGGCCTAGTCAACTGCCCAGTCAGCAGTTGACCGGTCAACGTTGACTGGTCAAAGTTTGACTGGGTCCATGTGTCATTGACAGTGTTATTTTAACAGGGTTTAAAATATTCTAATTAGGATTATTAGAGGGTGGGACCGCATGTCAGTGACTATTAACTAAATTGATTTCTCTTTTAGTTAAAGAATTAGTTAGCAGTGGGGTGGGGCCGGTGGTCAGTGGGGTTAGGGGGGTTAGCTCCTCTAATTTAGCAGGGCCGGCCCTACTAGACAGGGGCACAACCGGCCTCTCCGGCCAGCCTTGCACGGGCACAGGGGCGCCGGTGGCCAGGGCCAAGACAGGCAGCGGCCTGCGCGACTGTGGTGGTGGCCAGAATGGCGGCGAGCGGGGTCGCGGGACGGAGCGGAGCCGGCGGGGCTAGGCACGGCGGCAGCGGCAGGGCTGCACGGGCGACAGCGGCGCGGGCGGAGCAGAGCCACAGTGTCGGGCTGAGCAAAGAAGCGGGGGGGGGGGGGGAACGGAGCGCGAGCGGCGACGGCGCGGCCACGCGTGGGCGAGGCCAGTGGTAGCAGGGGGGCGCTGGTAAGCGGGGCACAGGGAGGCGAGGCGCGCGCGGCTGGGCGGGCAGCGGGAAGAGCAGCAGCAGGCAGCGGACGGGGCCTCGACCAGAGCCAGAGGCGGGCGTGTGGGAGGGTGCGGTGGCCAGCGGCGGGCGCGAACAGGGGGGCAGGGGGCTCGCGCTTGCGCGTGCGGGAGCAGGGCTCGAGGCGTGGCCACGGGGGGGAGGGGGGATATGGGTGGCGGCTACGGTGACTGTAACGAGAGGGGAAATAGCGGGAGACGGAGGAGGGGCTCACTGCGGCGGCCGATGGTGAGCTCGAGGAGGCCGGAACGGTGCCGGAGTAGCGGGACGCGACGATGTAGTGGCGGCGGCCGATGGTTCTCCAGGACACGGCGGTGCGGCGCGGGGGTGTCGGTGGCTACATGGGCAGCGGTGGCACGGCCATGGCGTCGGACAACCTCGAGGCCGAGCGATGGAAGCGAGGGAAGAGGGGGAAGGGGATAGGGTTAGGGTTTGTCGGGGGCGTCGAGGGGGAACTTGTAGATGCCGGGGATGCGGCGGATGGGCGGCACGTGGCCGATCCGCGGCGTGGACGGGCGCACGGCGGCCACCCAGCCCCCTGTGAACAGAGAGGAGGGAGATGACCTCCTGGTGGGCTGGGCCTTACTGTAGCAATAGGCCTAAGTGCACAGTAGGTTTTAGTCTTTTTCTTTTATTTTCTCATTTTCTTTGTTCTGCCTCAGTTTTCTATTTAAATGAGCTACCAAACTATTTTTGTTAAATGTGGCACTTTGCACAAAAATAGATGGCAACATTGTGAGGCTGCACAAAAAGTTTGTGGTCAAAAGGGGTTGCCTAACCATTTTTAGAAATTAAAAAGGCCAATTTAATTGCTGTTAGACCACTTTATAAATTCATAGGGCCTAACTGGTGGGTCAAATAATGTTGGGTTCAAAATGACAAAGATCAGGGGAATTTATAGAATATTGGGAACATTTTAGTTTTACTGCTTGAAGAAATAATTTATTTGACTTTATTTTAAATTTGAATTTGAACGGGGGTTTGAATCAATGCGAGTTTATCAACGGTAACAGTGGTGACGTGGCGTCATTAGCAGAGGTTTACTGTAGCTTAATTATCCGGGCGTCACAATTCTCCTCCACTACAAGAAATCTCGTCCCGAGATTTAAGGCGTGGAATAAGGGGGAAGCTATAAGGACGGATGTCTGAAAGGATCGGCATCCGGTAGTTATCTCAAGGAAGAAGATTTTAGAAGCACCAGGAAACGTATCGAGAGTGCTATAAGAAGGTTCAACAAGTTTCAACCAGGTAGGCATCCAGCTGATTCATAAAACAGGTGATGAAGGGGTTCAGAGCAATGAAGAATAATGTTGCCTCTGATACCGGAGTGAAACATGGTAAGGAAGTTAGCTCGTGAATTACATACTAAGCCAAGTGCGAGGATTAACTTTGGAAATAGGGGTGTATCGGAGAGTCAGGTTTCAATCCTGTGGAACAGGTTTCGATCCTAGGACCTATGGGTTATGGGCCCACCATGTGGGTTAAAAGCAGGAAGGCGCTAACATTTTGCACGGTCATGATAGCAAGGCAGGTCAGAGGATAGCCTGCCATTTATGTTGGCAACAACGTCGGTACCAAGGGCGAGGGACGAAGAGAACCATTTTCCTGCTCGCGAGGCGAGGCGGACCAATAGGCAAAGTTCTCGTCCATCGATGGCTACCGGAATGTCATCAACAATAGTAACAAGATCTTACTGACCGAGCTTGTACACCGAGGTGTATTCATAAGCAGGGAATTATCACTGCTCAGATATGTTAGGTTACAAGAAAGGTTAAACAAAACAATGGAAAGGAAAGTGTAGACTCGAATCAGTTATCGGTGTTCTCGAGTGTCTAACAACTCAGAACCCACGGAAAATTGGAATTGACGAGAAATAATAGTTGATGAAGAACTCATAAGAAGTTATGTAGTTATGTAGTTCCGTGACATTCTCGAGATACCAGAGGGTAATACTCGAAGGTAGAGCAGAATAGAGGTTGGACAGGTGAAATGATCTACAGAAGTCAAGTACTTCAACTTGTCTGAGAAATGGAATCAAAGAAGAACAATATGGTCGGAACCACAGTTGCAAAGGACCAAATATAGATACAAGATGAACTTATCACAAGGGGATTATTATTATTACAAGAAGCTTCCATGATAAGTTCCCCATCGGGTCCATGGGCATGAACACAAAGGTTCAAGGTCGACTCCCACTTTTCTAATGCACAACTTTCCATTCACTTCTCGCATTCGAAGAAGTTGTAGCGTTGAAATTTTACTTGACGAAAAGCTAGTAGAGTATAACCCGCATAACTTTCGAGTTCACACGGATTTAGGGAAGACAAAGATTCAATCCATCGGGGCAACTTAGGAACATATACCACAAACTTTAGGAATAAATAACTCAAGCTCGGATGTAGAGCATGGTTGACAAAAGCAGGGGATACAATTTACCAACGGCGTTATGTATCCGAGGTAAAGCTCACAAGGTTACTGAATATGAAGAACGCTGTCGGATAAAACCCAACAAAGGATCTGGTGGTCCACGAGGGATCTGATGTGAGCAACGGTACTCAACCAGAAGAAGAAAGAATACAAGGAAATCAGATTATAAAAACAACTGAATAATTCAAGCTCAAATGCAAAGGAATTATGATTTCCAAATCAAGATATCAGAAGCAGAGGCTCTGATCAAAGACAAGCAAGTTGAATAGACATAGATCGACAATCAATCAAGGTTTGACTCGCCGAAGACCAGCTCATGTCCGGAGTGACGTCTGAACCAATGGAAGAATTCTAATTAGGACTGACGATCACGAGCATTCATAAACATATCGAATCAAATGCTTGAAATAATGATGACAAAGGATGCTAATGAGTATTGCTACACATATGGATGTAACCATAATATAAGCAGGTAAGGAGGAACAAGAGTAATAGGCTACTAAGGAGTTTTGGAAGATCGAATAGTATTTCAGGGCATCTTGTAAATAACAAGAGCAACTAGGGATGAAGGTATGAACGACAAATGTAGGATGTTACCCACAAGGATTTATCGGTGGTAGGGGTCGCAACGGCGAAGGGCACAGGGGTCTCGAGAAAACATCGGAGAGTATCTTCAGAATCTTCTGGTGCATCAAGCAATCATCTGGAGTGAGGGGCTCTCCGGGAGAAAGTATTTACGAGAACCTAGAGTTAGGGTTAGCAAAATCATTTAACCCGAATAGAAGAGAGATCAGATTCCCAGAGTATAGACGAGGAATAAAAGATCCTAATACCACCCAACGGCGACGTGGTCCCGTAAGCCACACAGCCATGTTAGTAAAACAGTTCTTTCAAAGACTAGACTCAACTTCGGCCAAGGAGTTGGAAAGGGGGTTCCTACAGGCAGCTGGCTCTGATACCAACTTGTGACGCCCCCGATTCAACCGTACACTAATCATACACGCAAATGTGTACGATCAAGATCAGGGACTCACGAGAAGATATCACAACACAACTCTAGACACAAATAAAATAATACAAGCTTCATATTACAAGCCAGGGGCCTCGAGGGCTCGAATACAGAAGCTCAAAAACACAAGAGTCAGCGGAAGCAACAATATCTGAGTACAGACATAAGTTAAACAAGTTTTGCCTTAAGAAGGCTAGCACAAAAGTAGCAACGATCGAAGAGGCAAGGCCTCCTGCCTAGGACCTCCTAACTACTCTTGGTCGTCGGTGGGCTCCACGTAGTAGTAGGCACCCTCCGGGTAGTAGTAGTAGTAGTCGACTGGGGTGTCATTTGGCTCCTGGGATCCACCATCTAGTTGCAACAGCTGGAAAGAAGAAAGAAGGGGGAAAAGAGGTAGCAAAGCAACCATGAGTACTCATCCAAAGTACTCGCAAGCATCAGATCTATACTAAGTATGCATTGGTATCAAAGGAAGGTATGTATCTGTGGACTGAACTGCAGAATGCCAGAATAGAGGGGAAGGCCTAGCCTATCGAAGACTAGCATCTTCAAGCAGCTCCAAGCATCTTGCAGCATGTAGAAGAGTAAAGAATAGCATTTTAATATTAAACAAGCATGTTGTAACATTAACGCCCAGAGATCCTTCCTCGACTCCCTGCGAGAATGCAATCTCAGAGCCACATATCCATCACATATCTCAAGTATCCATTTCTAGTTGTAATAGATCAGGATACAAGTCTGAACATCCATTACCATGGACATGGTATTCGAATAGATAACTTCCCTGCAGGGGTGCACCACATTTCCCAACACGCTTGATTACTTTGGCCGGACACACTTTTCTGAGTCAATGCCTGGCCTTGGAAGATCAACATGTCGCAGCCCTACCTAGGCTCAGTAGAGAGGTCCCTGCCGGTCTACATCCTAAGCACTCCGGGGTCTTGGGCCCATCGCCCATTGCACTCCAGGTCATTGCGAGCAGGGCGGACCAGGATCCACCACTATAGGATGGTGCCGGCCCAGCTATGCCGCAATGCTGAACTGGACGTCTGACAAAGCTTCGGTTGATACTACGACACCGAGGCCATAACTATTCTCGCGTGGTGGTTAGTGCGTAAAGGCCAAAGGCCAACTCAGAACAAATACCCAAACCTTTAGTGTATTAGGAGCTCGCGAAGATGAGCAGAGACTCACGATCGATGTGACCCCGTCGCCCCATCTCATGGACTTATGGCAAGTGCCCAGAATGCCCGGCCGTGCCACGTAATTATCTCGCGGGTGCTCTCCGGGCCCGCCCGACTTTCACATCAACTCACGGGTACCCCTCAGGGCCGACCTGACTTTAACAAAAGGTCTCAAGTAAAGTCCAGGTAACCGTGTGTCCAAAACATCAAGTAGGAAAACTCGAGGAATCACCCTCGAGGGATTCCACTCGATGTAATCGTCTAGCTGAATTTAGGAGGAATCACCCTCGAGGTTCACACTTGAGGAGTTGCACGACAGAGTCGTATCGGGAGTGGTGAAGGAGGAATCACCCTCGATGACCACGACTGTCGGGGATATACCCCGCGGTGTAACCCGGCCGGACTTGGCGACTCACTGGTGACCTGCCCTGACCCGGCGACTGACTAAGTAACCCGCCCAGAGTTGGCGGTTCATTGGTGACCCGACTGGCGGGTCAGAGGAGCGACAAGACCCGGTGGCCCAGAAGGTGGCTCATGGAAGGCCGACTCATGTTATGGTGGGCCGGTTTAAGGCATAAGAAATATTCTCTTACAAAGGAAGCAAGACTAGGATTCCACTTGTAATAGAGTAGTCCTAGTCCTACTAGGACTCCACATGTAACCCGCCCCTCCAACTTATATAAGGAGGGACAGGGCACCCCAAGGAGGGGGAAGGGGGACAAGTCTAGATAGACAGAAAAGTCAAGAGCTCTCGAAATAGAGCACCCCTGTAATCATGATCATCATCATCAATATCAATGAAGCAGGATGTAAGCTTTTACCTCCACCGTGAGGGGCCGAACCTGGGTAAAAAACCTCGCGTCTCTCGTCCCACTCAACACCTCTCAAGCTACCACGTAGATGCGTTGGCCTCACAACTAAGTCCTGACACTAAGGACATCTACCGTGACAATTCCACGACAACGACCGAATAGCTACACTACAGAGTTATCATCAGGAGTGCGTTACGAGGTATCACCCTCGGCACTCGATAGTAGCTCTGCAGAATCGAGCAACAAAAGGGGCGTGATGTGATGTGAGGTGTCAGGCTCTGGTCGTCGATCACGTTGATCGAGTCGTCGATGATGAAGCATGGGCAACAAGGACAAGGTGGGGGTCACTGATGGATCACTAACCAACCTACACTAAGTAGTTTAGGATAAGCAGGTAAGATACAATGAGCAGGTTACAAAAGCAGGCTATGCATCAGAATAGGAGCAAACAATAACAGTAGCAAAATCTAATGCAAGCATGAGAGAGAATGGAATGGGCGATATCGAAGTGATCAAGGGGGGCTTGCCTGGAAGCTCCGCTGAAAGGGAAGAAGGGTCGTCGTCGACGTAGTCGATCATAGCGGCATCGGCAGCGGTCTCGGGGTCTACCGGAGAAGAACAGGGGTGAAGAAACAGTAAATACAAAGCACAGAGATGCATGACATGACAATAAGCGGTGCTAGGGGTGTTCTAACGCAGTGATACGCGGCATAGGTGATGGAGGAATAACATCCGGGAAAGTTTTCCCGAAGTTTGCATTTCCGGACAAGCGGACCGGAGTGGGAAGGTTTCATGTTCGCTATGCTAGGTACGTGTGGCATACGAACGGACTGCGTATTCGGATTTGTCTCGTCTTTCTGAGCAACTTTCATGTACAATGTATTTTCATCCGAGTTACCGATTATTTTCTATGCATTTTCAAAGTTTAAATGATTTTCTGAAATTACTAGAATTTATTTTAATTCCAAAAATAAATTAAAATTGGCTAGGTGCACCCGGTGCAGTGCACCCAGCTGTGCACACAGAAGCTGACAATGGGCCCAGTCAACTGCCCAGTCAGCAGTTGACCGGTCAATGTTGACTGGTCAAAGTTTGACTGGGTCCATGTGTCATTGACAGTGTTATTTTAACAGGGTTTAAAATATTCTAATTAGGATTATTAGAGAGTGGGACCGCATGTCAGTGACTATTAACTAAATTGATTTTTCTTTTAGTTAAAGAATTAGTTAGTAGTGGGGGTGGGGCCGGTGGTCAGTGGGGTTAGGGGGGATTAGCTCCCCTAATTTAGCAGGGCCGGCCCCACTAGACAGGGGCACAGCCAGCCTCTCTGGCCGGCCTCGCATGGGCACAGGGGCGCCGTCGGCCAGGGCCTAGACAAGCAGCGGCCCGCGCGGCCGCGGTGGTGGCCGGAACAGCGGCGAGCGGGGTCGCGGGACGGAGCGGAGCCGGCGGGGTTAGGCGCGGTGGCAGCGGCAGGGCTGCACGGGCGACAGCGGCGCGGGCGGAGCAGAGCCGCGGTGCCGGGCTAAGCAAAGCAGCGGGGGGAACGGGGCGCGAGCGGCGACGGCGGGCCACGCGCGGGCAAGCGCGCATGCGCGGGAGAGCGCGCGCGGGCGGGGCCAGTGGTAGCAGGGGGTGCTGGTGAGCGGGGCACGCGGAGGCGAGGCTCGCGCGGCTGGGCGGGCAGCGGGAAGAGCAGCAGCAGGCAGCGGACGGGGCCTCGGCTAGAGCCAGAGGCGGGCGTGTGGGAGGGAGCGGCGGCCAGCGGCGGGCGCGGACAGGGGGGCAGGGGGCTCGCGCTAGCGCGTGCGGGAGCAGGGCTCCAGGCGCGGCCACGGGGGGGGATATGGGCGACTGCTACGGTGACTGTAACGAGAGGGGAAACAGCGGGAGACGGAGGAGGGGCTCACTGCGGCGGCCGATGGTGAGGTCGAGGAGGCCGGAACGATGCCGGAGTAGCGGGACGTGACGATGTAGTGGCGGCGGCCGATGGTTCTCTGGGACACGGCGGTGCGGCGCAGGGGTGTTGGTGGCTACACGGGTAGCAGTGGCACGGCCATGGCGTCGGACAACGTCGAGGCCGAGCGATGGAAGCGAGGGAAGAGGGGGAAGGGGATAGGGTTAGGGTTTGTCAGGGGCGTCAAGGGGGAACTTGTAGACGCCGGGGATGCGGCGGATGGCGGCACGTGGCCGATCCGCGGCGTGGACGGGCGCACGGCGGCCACCCAGCCCCCTGTGAACAGAGAGGAGGGAGATGACCTCCTGGTGGGCTAGGCCTTACTGTAGCAATAGGCCTAAGTGCACAGTAGGTTTTAGTCTTTTTCTTTTCTTTTCTCATTTTCTTTGTTCTGCCTCTGTTTTCTATTTAAATGAGCTACCAAACTATTTTTGTTAAATGTGGCACTTTGCACAAAAATAGATGGCAACATTGTGAGGCTGCACAAAAAGATTGGGGTCAAAAGGGGTTGCCTAACCATTTTTAGAAATTAAAAAGGCCAATTTAATTGCTGTTAGACCACTTTATAAATTCCTAGGGCTTAACTGGTGGGTCAAATAATGTTGGGTTCAACATGACAAAGATCAGGGGAATTTATAGAATATTGGGAACATTTTAGTTTTACTTCTTGAAGAAATAATTTATTTGACTTTATTTTAAATTTGAATTTGAACGGGGGTTTGAATCAATGCGAGTTTATCAACGGTAACAGTGGTGACGTGGCATCATTAGCAGAGGTTTACTATAGCTTAATTATCCAGGCGTCACAGGTACCCCAAGTGGCTCTAGTTTGGACCAGCACCATCAGCACCGGCCCCCTGTATTATGCGGAATTAAAAGAATCCTCAGGTTCATGACGCCCTATGCCAATTAATTATTTAATTCAGTTTGATTATGTTGGCAAATGGTAAAACCAAAGTTGGGCCTTGCTGGAAGCGGTTATTCAAAGCGAACTGTCAAGAGGGTCCCATTCCCCTGAGCGTGTTAGGAACGATAATCAAGGATCATAACACCAGCATTACGGAAATTAGGGCGGCATGAGTGGAACAAAACACCAGGCAAAAGGCTGAGCCTTCCAACCAAAACCAAGTATATAGATGCATTAATTAATAATAGATATTGTGATATCCCATGATATCCATGTCCCAACATGGAACAACCTGCAACTAGCAACGCTATAAGAAAGGGGCTGAGCAAAGTGGTGACGTAGCCAAACAACGGTTTGCTGGGTAAGGGTGGTTAGAGGCTGTATCATGGCATATGGGAGGCTGACATATATGTGGTAGGAAGCGCGACATAGTGATAGCAACAAGACAACTAGCAAGCAAAGATAGTAGAGATATCTAAGGTTATGGTCATCTTGCCTGAAATCCCGCTTGGAAGAACGAGTCCATGAAGTAGACGAACCAACAAAGTCAAACGCAACCTCACAATCGCAACGGAACGGGGAACTATCGAGAAGAAGCACAACCGGAAAGAAGCAAACAACACGGTAAACAAACAAGCATAAACATGGCATGATGCACAACCAAGTATGATGCATGACAAGGTTAAATGTTGTTACTCATGGAAAGATATGATGCATGAAAGAACCCCACATCAAAGCAAGTTTAAATGAGGCCGAAAACAACACATAACAATTCCGGAAAATCCCCATATGCAATTTTTCGAATTTGGTACTGTTCTGATTAAAACACAATGGTAAAGTGGTTAAACAGCAAGTTAAAGTGCACCATGATAATCTATGCATTTTTCTAGACCATTTACATATAAAGTTCATTTAAAACGGAGCTACGGTTATTTAGTTGTGAAATAAACCATCTTAGCATGTCATTTATGCAAATTTAATCAAACAACAATATTAAACATTTCTATCATGCATGAAAGTTGGATATTATGAAGCTGCATGAAATTCTAAGCACTGTGCATATATGACATGTTTTATTTGGGTTAACCCATTAAAAGATATGATCATCTCAAAATGCATGCAAATCTGACCAAAATAGGAAGAGATAACATAAAGGGGAAAAACTACACGAGGGAAGGATCGGGCCAACTCCACCGCTCCAGTGGCGGCCCAGCAGAACTAGGCCCAAGTGTCAGTGTGTGTGCAAAGAGAAAAACAGGGCAAAATTTTCGGGGGTTCCTGGGATTCGAACCAAAGACTTCCTGGATGTGTTTGTTGTGTGCTGACAATTGCACTGCTGCTGGGTGTTTGGCCCTCCATGGTCGCACGGAAATCGCCGGCGACGATGGCGAGCAAAGCAGCAGCCGTTGAGGCTAGAGAGCAACGGCGGGGGTGCGGATCTTGGTGGGGTTGTGGTCCCTGCATGCGGAGCTGCTACGGGACGTGCACGCGCGGGGCTGCTCGAGCACGAGCTTGAGCTCATCTCGGGCACGGCGAGGCATGGGCTATGGTGCTGGGCAAAGCGGCGACGCGGGCATGCAGCACAGACGTGGGACGTGACCTGCGAGTGATGTAGTGTGTGGACTAGCTAGGCGAGCAGCGGCATGAGCATCGAAGCAAGCGGTCGCGAGCGCACGCAAGAAGCAGAGAAGAACAAGGCGGGCGAGCATAACAGCGGGCGAGCTTGTCGGAGGAACTCCGGCGACCAGAAACTCGCTGAGAAGGGCACCAAAAGATGCTGCCCTACAAAGCGATCCTAAAGGTGCTACGGATGCATCGAAACACGGACGGGAACCTTGCCGGCGATGAGGTCCCGCGGTTATGGAGCTAGAGCAAACCAACGACAAAAATCGAAGACCCTATATGACCTACGCGTCAACGCGAGTGCAGGGGAAGCAAGAACACAAGCAGGGGTCACCGGAACTACGCCGGCGACCATGCCGTGGCGGAGAAGCTCTCGGGTTCGAGAGGACATGACCGAAACATGGCACAAACGAGAGGAGGACCAGAAACTCGCCCATGGCGGATATGGAATAGGCAGGCTCGGGAAGACGACTACGGCGACAGAATTGAACCGGAGAGAGAGTTGGGGAGGAGAGGGGCTTCACCGTGGGGGGTGCTGTTGGAGTCATACAAGGTCGCGGGTGACCGAAGACGTCGGGAGGACGCAATGATCGACGGAGGCGCTCGGGTCCATGAAGCAGAGGAAGATGACGTTGAGGACCTTGGTGGCTCCGGCCTTGGATCCCAGCGGGAACGGGGCCGTGGAGGCGTCGCGAAGGTCTAGGAGGAAGGAGAGGTTGGCGTCGGAGCTCCTACACCGGAGGAGAGCTCCGGCTCGCCTCGGCCATGGCAATCGGGAGCGAGGCAACAGGGCGCTTGGGTGCCCTTACATGTGCAGCAGCGGCGGCGGGGTAGAGGGAGAGGAGGAAGGGGAAACCCTAGGGCGAAGCTGGGGCTTTATAGGAGGGAGGTGCAGGCGCGACTCGGCCACGGTGGCCATGTGCCTGTAGTTTTACCGTGAGAGGGAAGGGGTCGAGAGGAGGAAGAAAAGCAGAGGAAGGAGAGACTGCAGGTGGGGCCCGGATGGGTGTCCAGCGTGGAGTTACCAGCGAAAGGAGGAGGCTCGGCGGGGATCGGCGTGGCTGGAGGCCCTCTGGTAGGTTGCGGCCCAGTAAGAGGTAAGCCTTCTCTTCTTTGTAAACTCTGTTTTGTAAATTAAACAGTTTAGAAAACAAAAAGGGAAAAGCCCAGGGATATTAGGGATTAATTTGAAACAAGTGAGAATATGTCTAGACTCCTGGAACTATGCAAGATTTGAATAAACTGGTTTTGGCATTTTTAAGGACAGAAAAATAATTCAAGTTTGAATTAAATTCAAACTTGAGCCATTTTTTAATCCAACCAAAACAAGTCCAAAGGATCTGAAATTTGGCAGAGAGGGTGTAGGCATAATTTAGGATTTATAGGGAAAGGTTGAACATTTTCCCGAACAGGAAAAATTTCACGAGAAAAAAAAATAAATGGAATAAAGAAGAAAGGAGAAGTTTGGATGGGATAGAAACTTGGGTGAACTTGATGAATTGGTTGCTGGTATGTGCATGGTACAAAAATGAGGTGGAGATAAGAAGAAGAGGGTTCACACAAGATCACACAACAAAACTTAAATATGCAAACCAAGGCATGATGATCATGATGCAATGCAATAAAATAACAAGAGGCACATCAAAATCATGAAGCATATAACAAAGCAAGATGATCATGGCAACAACAAGGATGGCAAAATATAATCAATAATGAACATGATGCAAGAAGAAAATGTGACAAAGCACTCAACATGATCATGGCATGCAACATAGAGGAATGAAATATGCAAAAATAATTATGATAATGCAACAAACAAAATAAACACACGGCAACAATGAAAATAAATGGAAGGCATCTGGAGCGTCGATCTCGGGGTGTCACATATATTTACTCTTACATAAATGCAGAATCTATTATATATAAAAAGTGCTTTACGGCCTAACCAGAAAAAAGATAAATATCTAGAAAATCCCACAAAAATCAGTAACATCTAATCGTCTATTTGACACATCAGTAAAACATAACCATCTATCTATTATATATAAAAAGTTCTTTACGGGCTAACCAGAAAAAAGATAAATATCTAGAAAATCCCACAAAAATCAGTAACATCTGATCGTCTATTTGACACATCAGTAAAACATAACCATTGGATATTATTTTACTAATAGAAGTTAGAAAAATTACCCACCTTTGCAATTATGTATGATAAAACTGTAGAGAAACAGAAAGATTGAAGTGAATAGATTGATTTCATTGATAGTGACTGCAGGTACTTATATGTCCTGAGCCGTCGTGATTACATGCCGGTTACAAGGTTCGCGTCGTTTTGGAAAGACACGACGCCGGTGTGAAAAGACATGACGATGGTTCGCTATCTACTGCGTCTGGACAACGCCAGGATTCTAACCACCGGTTAGAATATTCTAAGGAATCTGCTAATCGCCTAATTAGCCTAATACTAATACTATTAGATTCCTAACACTCCCCCTTGAACAGCGCTGTTTTAATCTTCAGAGTCTTGAGAATCTACATATATCTTGAGTATCAAAAGCCTTGCGTCTTCTTGATAGTCCTTGATCTTGTAATTTTGAGAATCTTTAATCTCGTACTATTTATGTCCCTGTAGGAAATATAAGAGAAACTATAGAAATTTGATATATCGTTAGTATATTTAATCACTTATTAAAACCACATGAGAAATCCGTTGGAAAACTCATAAGTTTAGTTCTAGGAAATTTCTCCCCCTGAACATTGCAAATTTCGTAGTCGTCTCATACCAATGCCATGAATGCATTTTTGAAACGCTGCTCCTGGTAAAGACTTAGTGAACAAATCCGCAAGATTGTCACAAGATTTTGTTTGCAAAATATTAATCTCTCCATCTTTCTGTAATTCATGAGGAAAAAATAATTTTGGAGAGATATGTTTTGTGATATTACTTTTAATATATCCCATATGCATTTGAGCAACACATGCAGCATTATCTTCATAGATAATGGTTGGTGATTGTAATGAATCAATACCGCATGATGTCTGAATATGATTTATTACTCTACGGAGCCAAACACATTCTCGTGAGGCTTCGAATAATGCAATTATTTCAGAGTGATTGGTGGAGGTAGCTACTAAAGTCTGTTTTGTTGAATTCCATGAAATAGCGGTTCCACCATATAAAAATACAAACCCTGTTTGTGACGTGGCATTATGGGGATCAGAAAGATATCCAGCGTCACAATAACCAATCAGGGTCATGTCTTGATTTTTTCGATAGAATAAACCAAGATCTTTAGTACCTTGTAAATATCTGAAGATATTCTTTACTCCTGTCCAATGGCGTTTTGTTGGAGCTGCACTATGTCGAGCCAGTAAATTTACCGCAAAGGCAATGTCTGGTCTAGTACAATTTGCAAGGTACATTAGTGCTCCTATGGCACTGAGGTATGGAAACTCAGGTCCCAATACCTCCTCGTTATCATCCCTTGGTCTAAAAGGATCCTTGTTCATATCAAGGGATCTGACGACCATAGGTGTTTTGGATGGATATGATTTATCCATGTTGAATTTTTCCAAAATTTTCTGAATGTAAGCGGGTTGATAAACGAGTATTCCTGAGGGAAAATGCTCAAGTTGTATACCTAAGCAGAATTTAGTTCTTCCCAAATCTTTCATCTCAAACTCCGTCATTAAATGATTGCGTGCTACAGTTATATCTGTTGCGTTGCCAATGATGTTGAGATCATCAACATATACTGAGATGATGCAAAGTCCCTTTGAGGATTTCTTTATAAATACGCATGGGCAATCATTGTTATTCGAGTACCCTTTACTGAGAAGGAACTCACTGAGTCGGTTATACCACATTTTACCCGACTGCTTCAAGCCATAGAGTGACTTTTGTAGTTTTACACAATACATGTTGCGATTTATATTTGGATTCGGAATTTTAAGTCCATCAGGAACTTTCATATAAATTTCCGCATCGAGTGACCCATATAGATAAGCAGTCACTACATCCATTAACTGCATTGGTAGATTCATTTGTACTGCCAAAGATATTAAGTATCGAAATGTAATTCCATTCATTACAGGAGAATATGTATCGTCGTAGTCCATACCGGGTCTCTGCGTAAACCCTTGAGCTACTAGTCTCGCTTTATATCTCACCACCTCATTTTTTTCGTTCCTTTTTCGAACAAAAACCCATTTTGCTCCCACAGGGAAGACTTTATGAGGAGTAGGTATTATTTTAGAAAATACCTCTCTTTTATTAAGCGAGTGTAATTCTGCCTCAATTGCTTCCTTCCATTTAGGCCAATCCGAGCGCTTGAGGCACTCTTTCATAGATTTTGGCTCTGGATCCAGTTGAAGGGTTTCAGCAATTTTCGAGGAGAAATCGGTGTCGACAACTGTAGTGCTTCTATTGTATGTTTCTCCTGAATCAATATAATTTATGGATATTTCATTAATTTCTTCAGGCTCCGTATGATTTCCCATAACAACGGAGTCTGATTGTTTCGATATCCCAACATTATAATTTGTGTGCACATTTATGTTGGGTTCTTGATGTTGAACATCAATTTGGTGTCCATCAACTTGAGGTTGATTTGCATTTACTATCATAGATTTTGATTTTCTTTGTTTCCGCGGAGGCTTTAGAGAAGCCATTTCCCCTGTGACCAGATTTCTCCCCCTTTTATTTGTAATTGGGAGTTGAGTAGTTTTATTTGGTACCTCTACTCGTTCTGGTGCATTAACTGCGGGGATATAAGATTTAGTGACACCTTTGTGATCAGTAAATGCGTCTGGCAGGTTATTTGCAAAGTGTTGCAAATCTATAATTTTCTGAACTTCAGATTCAGATTCTTTAGTACGTGGATCTAAGGACTGAATGCCTGTTACATTCCAATCTATTTCCTGGCATTCTTTGTGGTTTGTTTCTCCCCCTAATGCTGGGAAATGGTCCTCATCAAAAATTGAGTCAGCGTACCGGGCTGTGAACAGGTCCCCTGTTAGGGGTTCTAAATATTTTATAATTGACGGAGAATTATATCCCACATAGATTCCTAATTTTCTATGGGGTCCCATAGAGGTACGCTGTGGTGGTGATATCGGTACGTATACAGCGCAACCGAATTTTCGCAGATGGGAAATACTTGGCTGATTGCCACGTACTATTTGAAACGGGGAAGTTTCATGATATGCAGTTGGTCTGACTTGTATCAGATCTGCGGCGTGTAAAACCGCATGTCCCCAACAAGAGGTTGGTAAATTGCAATTCTGTAATAGTGGCCTAGCAATTAATTTTACTCTTTTGATTAAAGATTCAGTCATTCCATTTTGAGTATGAACATAGGGTACTGAATGTTCTAGATGGATTCCTAAAGTCATACAATAATCATTAAATGCGCGTGAACTAAATTCAGCAGCATTATCCATTCTTATTGTTTTTATCCTGTGTTTAGGATGATTTGCTCTTAATTTGATAATTTGAGCAATTAATTTGGCAAAGGCATGGTTACGTGTGGATAATAGACACACATGTGACCATCTAGTAGATGCATCGATGAGCACCATGAAGTACCTAAATGGTCCGGATAGAGGTTGTATTGGACCACATATATCTCCTTGAATTCTTTCAAGAAAATTAAGCGACTCATTTTTAACTTTAAGATAAGATGGCTTAATAATTAATTTCCCGGTAGCACAGGCGGTGCATACAAAATCTGATGATTTGGGAAAACTTTTAATTGGTAAATTATGACCAACAGAATTACTTATAATTTTTCTCATCATACCTATTCCAGGATGACCAAGGCGATCATGCCAAGTCTTGAATTTATCAAGATTTTGAAAAATTATTTTGTACGCAACATTAGGTACGGGTTTTATGTATGTAAAGTATAATCCGGATGAAAATGAAGGGAATTTTTCAAGAGTTTGTTCCTCATATCCGTTGCTTTTTGTTAAAAGCAAATATTCTTTGTTATCCACCTCTATTGTTTTTAGATGGAAATTGTTAGATCGGATATCTTTGAAACTTATAAGGGTACGTGTAGATTCAGGATACAAGAGTGCATTCTGAATTACGATAGTAGTACCCATAGGGAGTGTGAATGTGGCTCTTCCTGAACCAATAATTGCTTTGTTATTTCCAGTTATGGTCATAACATTTTCCTTTCTCTTAGTAAGAGTTTGGAAATATTTTGCTTCCCTTAAAATTGTGTTAGTGGTAGCACTATCCACTAAACATAACTCTTCTTCCATCGGATTGTTCCCGTTAAAATTCTATAGATAGAAAAAGAATATTTTAGAATAAATTTATTTTTATTCATATATTCATAAAATTACATACATAATATTTATATTACAATCTCAAATATAAATTCATTACAATATTATGTCTGATTCACATAATGCAATATACATAGTCTAAAAGACTTTATTCTACTTATTGTTATATAATATATAACGTCTTGTAGTAATTAAATAGCTAAGTGACATCAATTTGTTTATGGAGATTAACTGAGGTCTCCAAAAACATCTCGGGTGTAATCCACAAGCATGTCTTCATCGAGGATGAGATCGTCATTTGGCTTGTATACTTGAATAGCGCTTTGAGAAGGACCAGCTTGAGGGTTATCTTGAATGGCGTTGAAGTGAGCTTCAGCTTTATTTCCATGAACTTGTTTGCCTTTTCCTCCATACTTCATGTATAGATCCACAAGGTGCTTGGGAATTCGGCATTAATTAGTACGATGATTCATGCATCCACACCTTTGACAAGTTTGAGAGTTGTCATTTTGATCATTTTTCTTGAAATGACCTTTCCCCTTAGTTTGACCGTTGGTCTTTTGACCATTGTTCTTTTTCCATTTTCCCTTGAATTTCTGGAAGTTCCTTTTACGGTTTCCAAATTTACTAGTAGAATGAGCATTAGCATGTGCTTCAGGGATAGGCATGGCACCCGTTGGGCGAGCATTGTGATTCTTCATGAGAAGTTCATCATGCTTCTCGGCCTGAAGTAATGTGTATATGAGCTCAGAATACTTTGTGTATTTCTGTTGACGATACTGCTGTTGCAATATCCTCATCGAGGGATGGAAAGTGCATAAAGTTTTCTCTATTAAGTCTGCATCTGAAACTTGTTGATTGCAAAATCTTAGTTTGGAGTTAATTTTATGCACGACAGAATTATATGCAGCAACGGACTTAAAGTCCTGAAACCTTATAAGAGACCATTCTCTTTGGGCTTCCGGCAACATTACTGCTCTTTGTTGGTCATATCTCTCCTTGAGGGAGTCCCATAAAGCTAAGGGATCCTCCTCCATCAAATATTCAGTTTTTAAATCAGGATGGAGATGGTGCCTTATGTAGTGCAATGCTGCATACTTTACCACTTGAGGTATTTCTGGAGCATTTTCGGGGGGTGCGACAATGCAAGGACCGAGGCTACGTCCACTTAAGAATATTTTCATATCCATGGCCCATGATAGATAGTTACTTCCATCTATTTGTAGTTCTTGGAATTCTTTCTTATTGATGTCAGCCATATTTCCTGCATGTATGATCATGCATTTGATTAATTTTACTTGATAGTAAAATTTATTTTGGTAAACAACAAATATGTTCTAGAGGAACACTTATAATTTGTAGGCCATATATGTGTATATCATCGAATTTTCATATATTTGGAAGAGCACTATGGAGGCATTTAAAATGCCTCTGAGTAATAGGCAAACTGTAATATACAGTAGAAATGCCATTATTGTGTGATTGCACAAATATAATTCAAGATAATCATATATTTTATTTGGCCTTTTTATCTCATAGTAATGAGAGAATATTGCATGAAAAAATATTTTTTAAATGCAAAATAAAATTGTTGTACCAAATAACATGTTATCTCTACCTAATATTAAAGGACGGATCGTTTCTCCACTTTTTTCGTCCATCAAAGTGTTTTTCGTACATTCTCTATTTTTTCGTCCATCGTTTTATATTTTTCGTACGTTTTCTATTTTGTCGTCCGTGTCGTCCGTCGCTTTTTATATAGAAAAAAAAGATGCAAAATAAACTGCGTTCTAAGGAGTTGAACCCTGCCCGCATACTTTGAATACTCCAGATTAAACCAGCCCACCTCGGTAGCCCGCTGTGTGAGAAAACAAAGGAAGACTTGCCTTTATATACACTATAAACGAGTTTTGTCAAAAAAAAAAAACCTTAGAAACCAGCCCGACCTATCCGCTCCCTCATCCCTCTGCTATCCCGCTGGTTCGTCGTTCCGCCGCCCAATGGTAACCGCCGGCCCTGCGCCTCGAGCCGGTACAGCTCCACCCAATCCCTTGCTCACTCGCTGAGATCCAAGGCGGCCGCGTCGACTGGGAGCAGACGCGCGCGGGAGGAGGAGTTCGGCGAGCGCGATCTAGAGGTGGCCGCCATTCTCACGGACCTGTCCTCCATCGTCTGAGCCAGCAACCGCCGCCGCCAGCAGCAGCAGCAGGCGCGGCCGGAGATACCCTCGTGGGGCCGGCGCCGGCCGAGGAAGGCCCCGACGGCGCCGCCGACCGAGAAGCCCGCGGCCAATGACGATAGGAGCGAGGGCGTCGCCAGCCCGGACACCCCGCTCGCCTTCCCCGAGGATGACAAGCACGACGAGGCAGCGGCGGCGGAGGACGAGGCCAAGGCCAACGCGCAGTATAAGGTGAGCCGCTGGGCCGCGAGATCTGCTCCAGCCCGCCTCCCTCCGCCAATTCGTTGGGCTTCGATTTCGATTTCTTGCTGTTCTTGAACCTCCTCGGAGCTTGCACGAGGCTCAAACGTGAGTCCCCTGCTCTTCATATTCACGCTGCAATTTTTTCTGAATTTTTAGTTTGGCTGAAGATGTTCTTACTCGTACACTAGGTCCGTATTCAGGCTGCAACTCTTTCTGAATTTTTTATTTGGCTGAAGATGCTCTTACTCGTACACTAGATCAACTGTACAAATGCTCTAAATGTACTTCTTGACTGCTTGTCTTTATCTTAATCATTTTCTTTGGTAGCTCTGAATTTTTAGTTTGGCTGCGGTTCGCGATGCTGCTCCCAAGCTTCCCGACGAGATTATGCGAGTCACAACTTACATGACGCAGATTCTTTTGCTATACTTTGGAAGCCGACAATAGCAGCGGCAGCGTCGACGCAGCCACGGGCTGGACAAAACTTGATTAGATTACTACCGTATCACTAAATTGTGCAAGTAGGACTCTTTCACAAATCATGTCAACGAGGCTAGCAATTTGAAGAGGCTGCTGCACATGATCTGAAGATATTGGCATATATAGTCCTGAACATAAGTTTCAAAATAGCAGGTCCGTTGTAGCAGTGAATTTTCCTACTGTACTGTAACCTCATTAGCATCTGCCTAACCTTTCGTCTTGAATTTTTGTATGCATCTGGGCCCAAGTAGTCAAAACAGTAAATTAGTTAGTGTAGACAAAGAAGAGTTGAGCTTCCAGTACGTCATCATAACCACCTTTCCTAACTACCTCTCTCTGGTTGGTTGAAGGTATGGAGTTTAGCCATGTTTTGCTGTAAGGAAATCCATGACCTCCACACAAATGGTGCAAGCGGAAACAAGCTGTAGACTCACAACAAATATTACCCTGGTACTGACAGGTTAGTACTATATCAGTATACTTGTTCAGTCTTTCCATGTGCTGGTCTGAATAATTAAACAAGGAAGCAGGCTTAGTTGCTCACCCACCTACTATTGCTGCCAACAAGTAGCCAGAAGCCCATAGAAGACATCTGCATTGATCACAGAAAAATGAAGTATTGAATTTCTAGGACGTTGTTAGCATTGTCATCCTAATCTGGTTCCCACATATTTAAAATGTGGAGATTAGCTCTTTGCTCCAACAAAGCCATGACCTTCAGTTTTGTTGTTAATTTAACATCCGTTTTGGTTGTGCTGATCGATCGGCCTATAAGAGCCAATTTGGTTTCCTGTGAACTGAAGCTTCCTATTTTTCATGATTATATTAAGAGCTTCCTATTTTTCATGATTATATTAAGAGCTTCCTATTTTTCATGATTATATTAAGAACTGATGGATCTCCTTCACCGCCACACCTGACCGGCACATCATCCAGATTCAAGAGACCTATACTACTGCATCCACCCTAAAATCAATCTAAAAACAAGGGAAGTTCTAACCCAATATCTCCGTCTCCCGTGAACCAATTTTAAGTCAGATTGATGATAAGTGCATTGCATGTGGAAGTAATCTGGGTTGAACCTACTTGAGGTCTTCCATCACTTTTATTACTTCAACATAAATTGTATACATTGTACAAACTACCCATTAATGGGCAGCTGATATATATGATGCATGGTTGATAATAGCTACTTCTGCTATATTTTTCGTACTCATCTACTTTTGTGAGATAAAACAGACCGGGATATTCGGTTCTTACCTACAGATGTAGGGAGGACTTACCGTATTGATTAGTCATTTGAAGAGTTAACTAGAAAGCATTTAGTATATCTTCAGTTATGTTGTCATGGGCTGTGCACATGATTCACAGACAAAAAATAGCACCGTGCTTTGTTTTTTACATGCGTGAAGCATGTACAACAAATTTGCTATTGTGGACTAAAAACAATCACGAGGTAGCTGAATCAACAGACACTCTATGGGAAGGTGAACAAGCATACTAAATAACATGAAGAAGAGTAATTCCAAGATATTTTGAGAATTCATTGCAGTGGACTATGTTGTGATTCAATTTTTCTTAACCTTGATAATATTGTCTTGGATTTGAAATGACGGCTCTTATAAAGCAAGAAATGAAAGAAATTTAAATTTTGATTGCACTATGAGTAGGAAGGAAAGAGAAGGAATAAAATTTGCTCTTATATATGAGCATTAAAGAAAAAGAATTAAAAAGAACGATGATGTTGCTGGATGTGCATGGGCCTGAGGAGGGAACAATTAAAATAATTATTTTTAGCAGAGCAATTAAAATAAATGACATCGGCTGCGTGCATGCACTTGCACATGCTCTAATTCAATGGCCCTTCTCTTCTCACATACAAAAAGGTTGGCTGGCAATGACCATTCAGATTTTTCTGTTGTTTTGAATATGTGGGGTACATATAAATTATGCTTGGTTATGTTTATATTACATCCAATATTATGTGTACTCATTTGATCTAAGGTTATTTTTAATAACTTCGGTTTTATTTGTCACGAACAAATCGATGAACCGGCGGTCCAACCAGTGACAGCCGCAACGGTTCAGTTGCCTGTTCGGTTTAAAAAAATATAGTTTGATGGCCATGCTGGAAGAACACGACGTGAAGTGCATTGTATCCCGAGAACGACGAGGAGCCACCATCAGGCGGCGGCAGTGCTGAGCACTGCGACCAGTAGGGAGACTTGAGCATAGGTAAAGGGAAGGGAGATGAGTTTGTGCGTGCATGTTTTTTAGGAAAAAAAGTGTGTATTGTATTTTTGTGTGCATGAAGTGTTTTGTTTGGGCCAACCCAAATAATGAAAATAAAACGTTATCTCTAAAAATATTCAACATCCTATAAATCTTTTTGCATTTATTATCTTTTGCAAATTCTAAATAAATGTTTGGATTAGTTATTAAACTTTTAAATTGTATACAACAATTTCACCGTCTGTATATCCCACTCAGAAGTCAGAACACATCCACCACTTCTCTTTCACCCGGTGATAGTGATAAAACGAAGGAGGCGCCATCAAAGGACATGACACATGACTATGACTTTCTCAACTCTATAGTACATGGTCCAAACACCAACAATTCTTTTTTTACTGCGGACACAGAGAGTGTTTTTTAAAGAGAAAGACTGTTTCAAATTGGTTTTTATTTCAAAAAAGTGAACATTTTAAAATGTCACCATTTTTATATTCAATATTTCCAAAAAATGTACCAATTTTTTATTTTAAAATATTCTCAAAAGTTAAATAAATCAAAATTGTTTTTAAAAATCAGGTGTTAAAAAATGTGAAGCTTAAAAAAAATCTTATTTTACAAAAATGATCAAAAATTTCAAAATGTTACTTAAAAAATAATATTCATGTTCTCTCGAAAAGGAAAAAAACAATTGACAAACTATTCCATGCACAACTACTCTTTCATCATATGAAGGATGTTAAGGTGGCTTCTTCAAATCCACACTTCATACCCCGAAAAGAGATAATCATAAGTGAATATAAGAAATGTTGCGTAATGGCACACACAAGCAGATTTTGCTATTTTTTTGTCCGTTGCAACGCACGGGCATTTGTACTAGTAATATACTAAAACAAATATTAATAAACATGTCATATTACAGATATAAATGGATGTAAGGGCTACGATATAGATTTACAACACCATATAGATCTCCAGCTAGGAAAATACAAACTGGGAGTACGTTCTAATACAAATTGGATTATATTAGTACTACACATCACGAGTGACAGGAGACGTGGCCTGTTTTGGTCCATGGCCTGTGTCGGCACCGCTTGGAGCATTCTGCTTAAAAAGGGGATCGACCAGAAGACAGATTAGGTACGACACCAAATGCCTCCACTCCCAAATTACCAGTGCTTGGCCCTGCTCCTCGCCAGTGCCCACGGCCGGCTCCTTCAGCGGCGGAGCGGCCCCTCCGCAGAGGAGGAGGGGAGTTGAGGAGCGGCCTCGTGGGGGCGGAGATCCGCGACACGGCCGGTGAGGCCGAGTGCCTCGAGCGACCAAGTGCCGGCGCGGGTTCCAGCGGGGCGGACAGCCATGGCTGATGCGAAGCGGCGGAGGAGCACACGGGCTTCCGGCGAGGGCGTCGGGAGTGCGGAAGGCGGCGCTGCTTCCTCCGCCGTGCTGATAACGTGTAGAGAAACAGAAAGATTGAAGTGAATAGATTGATTTCATTGATAGTGACTGCAGGTACTTATATGTCCTGAACCGTCGTGATTACATGCCGGTTACAAGGTTCGCGTCGTTTCGGAAAGACACGACGCCGGTTTGAAAAGACATGACGATGGTTCGCTATCTACTGCGTCTGGACAACGCCAGGATTCTAACCACCGGTTAGAATATTCTAAGGAATCTGCTAATCGCCTAATTAGCCTAATACTAATACTATTAGATTCCTAACAAAAACCTTTTATTTGCCACCATAGAAAACCTTTCCTACCAAAATAAAAGACCCTGCAGCGTCGTACATCAAGCTGCCACACGATCTCAGGGGATGCCCTAATTTAATGGACTGCCAGTGCATGGCCGCGACGGCCAACGCAGCACGACGATTGACGACCACCTCTTTTGGGCACGGCTGCCACAATGACCTTTCCATGCAATTTATATGTTCTGGGTCAATAAAGCAAACACAGGTGTGTTCATGTGTTCCCAAACAGCCAGAATCGATCAAGCAAAGATCGATCAGCCGCTGTAGTGCACGCGCGTGACGTGAATTTTTTTCCGGCCGGCCGCGCGTCGATTAATCATTGCACATGAGTCCTTGTGTACTTGACTCCAGGTTAATCATTCATCTACGGCTGTTGGTGAGAAGCACTCCGGCCAGATTGGCACAACCACGCCATCCCCATCGTGGTGCATGCCATTGGAGCCTCCCAACACCATCTCAGCACATCACTAAGAATTGTATACCAGGACCATGTCAGATCTGCATAGGTATTCATAGAGGGGCGGTTGAGTTGAAGCAACAAGCCTAGAGTCAACATGAGACAACGTTGGGCCATGGAGGGGCGGACCATGGGTACAAGTCTTCCAGAGGCCACGAGATGGCGAGGATGACAACTGTACGTTGGTGAAAGGGGAGGAGGGCCTAGGTAGTGCGCCAACTACAAGAGGAGGAACCTAGAGGCGAGCAGGCGAGGACGACTCGCGCGGCTGCAAAGATTGGGTAAAAAACTAGCACTACTAGGCTATCCCCATCCCCGTTCACACCGCCAGAACCTCCCAGCCCTTCTCCTTTCTTCTCTTTAGAAGTGCAGAGCGATTTGTGCCATCTTCCCAAAAATTCCTGAGGTATTAATATTCTCGCCGTAGAGCTAGGTTTTTGTGCCAAAATTTGATCCTCCCCCAAAATTTGTTCGCCGTATCCCATCATGATCCAGCGGAGTTCCCATCGCCTTATCGCGCCTCTTCACATGGTCATTTGTCATCGTGGATCTTTTCTCGCTATGGACAACTTTGCTATGTGCTGCACGTGTGTGTGGAAGAGAAGACGAGGAACCACTCATATATATGGATGATTAGGCTTACAAATTACTTGGAACTATCAAAGATATGAATCTGTTTCATTCCAAAGTTATACTCTACTTTGCTACTTGATTGACTCTGTGGGACAGCATCCAGAGCTCACTTTCGTCCGTATGCATAAGCACATGCATGTTTCAAAACACATGAATGCTTCATACTTGGGCATACAAGCAATGGGATCAACGCGCTCTGGTGTTGTTAGCCTGTTACTATCTACTACCTTTGTCTTGAAAAGTTAAAGTGACACATATAGAGATTTAAGAATTATTCAGAGATAGTAATTGGATACAGTAGGATAATTCTTACAAGCACAGAAAAGACCGACTAGATGTTTTTCAGTTATTTTGTATATCAATTATATCCTACAAATGACCTTAAGACAAGAAAGTTAAGCACCAAAGTATTTTTGAAATTATTTTCTTGGATCAAATTTTAGGCTTGCAAAGTTTTGCAGTTTTAGGATTTCTGCTTCAGCAGTTGGCGAGCCTGAGCCTCCTAGATATCCAAGCTTCCATGAGATTCACCTTAGGTTGTGCTTTTGGATGGTCCAGGGCTCCATGCAAGCAATTCTTAGTGCTCTACTCTCTTCTTTATAGTATCACATTTTCTACAATTGGAACATCAGGTATGTTGCCTGTATATTTCCAAACAATGCAATGTGTTACCATTCGTACATCATCCTATAGTAGAAACACGTTCATTAGGGAATTGCTATCCCTTAGTTACTTCCACTAATATAACTTCGCACTTAGCCACTTATGATGCAGCAAGCTACCATCCCACGTTTCTGTATATGATTATGAACTAGCGATATATACATATTGACTGATTGAGATATATAGTTGGGCTGACTATTCAAGATGAACTGGTGATGCGGAAGCTGTTGTACTTGATATGTTTCTTCCTCGCCTTGCTACCTCATCTAATTAAACTGCTAGAGGTCTAAGACGGAGGACGTCAGCATGTTGGGATGGATGCTGTAAAAACTAAAAATTGATTGATACAGGCGTAACTCAGGTTCCTGTGTATGTGCTACGCTGCTAGCTGCTGTCTATGTACGTCTGCTCCAAATTATTCATTACAGATTGATTTAGCTTTGTTCAGGATTGCATCATGGAGCAACCCAGCCAGCTTGCTTGGTCGTCTTGCTAGAAGTACTACGTATGTGGGGCAGTGCATGCCAAAAAAAAATTGCAGGTAAGGACGGTTCTCCTCTTCATGATTTCTCCAAAATCAGACTCATACACTAATAATGAGCGAGCCTACCTTTCCACCAGGTGTTCATGTTGTGAAGACTGCGTCCGTCGACAGCTATGAAAGTAGAGAAACTGCTGTTTAAACAAGCACGTATTCTGCATGTGCATTCCAGCACACCTACCTAAGCCCTTATTCCTATGAACGAATAGTGTTTATTGTGTTCTTAGTCTACTTGAGCCAATATTGAAGACCAAATGATTTATTTAAATGTTAATCCATGACTGCTGCTGCTGGAATCTTACCCTTCACTGATTTTATAATGTGCAAAATTGCCAATTGTCGCATTGGGCATAATGTCACATCCAGACATCCTTCTCCTAAATTTGGTCATTTTCAGGGATGCAATTAAACATGACCAGCGTAATTAACATTGTGCCATTACCTTTGAGGTTTGATAGGCGTGTGCTTATCCACAGCGTCAGGTTGACATGCTAGCATACAAAATCAATGCCGCAAAGTACACTCCACCAGATCAGTGCATGCTGCAAGATACTCTCAGAGGTCCAATACGTTCAACTACACGAGGAAGCGCCAACCATTGGTACCACAAGACGATTTACATGACAGCGAAGCAAGACCATGGATCAGCTGATTCGACAGCAAAGCAAGCAGCAACATGGTGGGGAAATGAGCTTCCGGGTTTTCTGGCCGAGCACTTCAGCAGACTCTCCCTCATACTTGGTCCACCTAACGCAAACCCCTCAATTTCTTTGCGTCACCTATGTATTTTTCTAGCATTAGATGGAAATCGTGGTCTTCTATTTACGAATCTAAATACAATAGTTGTTTTATTTTCTGTTTGATTTTTTGTTTCACATGCCGAATGGGTTGGTGTAGGATTGTTAAGATGAGGATAAATAATGACACTTCCCACATGATTGTTTGCTAATTGGATATGTATGTTCACGTAGAAAAGAAATTTGATGTTCAACTTCACATGCCCAAATGCTTGGTGTAGATCTGATTATGTAAGGAAATAAATCATCACATAGTCATACCTTAGAATTTTACTCCTATGCATTTGCAAATATTTTAGGTGTTCGCTGGAGGGGCTTCTCCAAAGATGAGTTGATGACAGTAAATAATTGAACTGTAGAAGCTCAGATGACCTCACAATTTTGTTAGCTTGCCATGGTCTATGTCTTATGAGCAGAAGTTATGTTTTCGTGTGTTCTCGGGCTTCTTAAATGTTTCTAGCTAGATGTAAAGGAACAGTGACAATGCAATGGCTATTAAACACAAAAATGCCAAACAGAGACCGAGCTCCATGCAGGCCTTAATTTAAAAACTTCAAAAATTCAAACTTTTTTGTTTAATTTAAAAAATACACATATACCTAGGTACATAATGTACATGTGTGCAAATATTTAGGTCAAAATACGTTACAATGAGAGCTACACAAAAAGACAAAACTAGGGCGTTTTAGCATATGTACTGTTCATCCTCAAAGTCCATAATTTTATTTTTATTTTTGCAGATCACAATTCAAGGTATTTCATCCTGAAAATCAACACATATACACATTACATCCTTTCATACATGTGTAATTTTCAGAAGTTTTCGAAACTGAAAATTATGAATTTTGAAAGAAAACAAAATCATTTTTATGTTCCTTTTTGTTCAACATTTTGTATGCCTATAATGCTCTTGAAAGCAAATTGTACATAATGCTTCAAGTCGTTTAGGATTGTGAAAGTTGATGTGCCAATGGAGAAATCAAAAGTGCACCGATTGATATACTAAGCATGCAAGAGTAAATCTCTATGCAAGATTGTTGCTTCGTTTTGAGTATTTGAAGTTCTCTCACCTGAAAGGTTAAGCGTGCTGTGTTTTGAATCAGATGATGAAATTCACAAAATACTCTTTCCATAAATGCATTCCTATTGGCAAAATTTGGAAAATGTTCATCTCATACCAACCTAGGATGGTTGTATACACAACTGTCTAGAGTATCTTCAAAGACTTAAATGACTGTGAGTATGAATAAGTGGAGCTCTAAAGATTCCAATGGATATGGAAGATGCTACGTGGGTTTATTTTCCTATGATAAAATCCCCTGCAATTAATCTAGGTCGAGCACAAAAAGTTATTTGTATACCCATTTTTTACAATGCAATGGTTCTTATAATTGTTGTGGCTGCATGGCTAGGGATGATGTATCATGCTTTTAACTAAAAGCATGTTTTCGATTGTCATAACTGTTGATCAAATTTAGGGAACACCTTATGTCACATGCGATTGTACCACTGCGTAAACAAATTGTGTACTCTTTGAGACACTTCTGAGTGAAATAATCTTCTGTGACATGGAGAACTATTGCAGTACTATACAAGGAACTTTTTTTCTGTTTTGGTACTACATAATGAAAGAGCGAGAGAATGGTGTTCTGTTACACTTAGGCTCTCATGTTAATTATTTACAAATGTTCTCCATGCAAAGAAGTCAACCAGTTGATCTGCATAGTTTTTTTACGTACAAGATACAAGTAAATGTCTTATTCAAGAGTTTATGGTAATTGGCTATCCATTTGGATTTTAGAGTATAGATATAGTCAACATAGATTTACAAACATTTAGAGACGATGCATCCTTTAAAGATTATGCCCATACAAGTGAGATTATGGTTTGGAAAGCAAGAGAATGCTAGATAATAGAAGGTACAAAAGTCTTCGAAGTCACTGTTTATCGACTGTCCTAAACAGAAATGTTTATCATTGTTTTCACTACACCACAAAACTACAAAGACGACATGCATCTGTTGGTAAAGTGAGCATCGCCGACACTCTTTTTGTCCCAAACTATACCGACACACAGTATGTTACTCTTATATAAGCTCATTACACATTATCTGTCGCCAAAGCACTACCAGAGCACCGACGTCATTTCTGTCGGCAGATATAGTCTCTACCGATTGTTTGTGTGTCGCTAATTCCTAGGGACACAAAAGGTGTCGGGTTGTTCGCTTCAACCAACATTATGGCGCGGAAAGAGAGCGATGCCCGCGCCACGCCAAACACCCGGACCAGTTGACTTTCCACAACTTACGCCGCTCCTAACCACTTGAGAGAGGCGATAGGGAAGGCGAACCCAACTACCTCCTTCGTTCCTTCGGGCAGCACCACTCGTCCCTGCCTCCTCCGCCGCCTGCTCCGGTGACTGGAGGGGGTGGGGCCCCAGGGTTTTGGTCCGACCGTAGATAGGATAGGCTTCGTGTGTGGGGCGGCGTCGCTTTTGACGGTGACAGCAACGCCGCATCCAAGAATAATGCCTCGGCTCCAGTCTCGTCTCGTCGGCGTCCATGGCGGCGTCGAGGAGTCGATTGGCTCAGTCTCCTGTAGACCCTTTCGGTCTGCGGATTTAGGTCTCCAGCCGGTGGCCGTCGTCCCAGGCGGTGTCACCGGTAGGCAAGAGATAATGGTGGTTTCAGATCTGGGCTTGAGGATTGATGGCGGCGGATCTATCTTTCGGCCTCGACGATGTCGACGGCTGACGATGGCATCGGGGCTCAAGTAGGGTGGGGACGATCCCCAGTCGACGCACCACAACGACAAAGGCCTTGTCGACGGCGGGTTTCTTCATCGACTCACAACGCCTTTCTGGGCTATGGCTTTCCTCCGAGTCCGACGACACTTAGCGGCGGTGATGGCAATTGCAGGATTACATGAGTTTCTTCTGCAAAGTTCTGTGAACACGTGTTGTCTTTTGACCCTTTCTGGTCGGTTCCGCGTGTGTGCTTGTACTCACCTTATTTGTGATTAATGAAACATGCGGTTAACTTAAAAAAAACACCCAATTACCTAGTACACAGGAGCCACCCGATTCGATCCCCAATCTCACCCCTCTCTGTCTCGCCACCACACAGAACACACACCCTAAACCTAACCCGACCGCGCCGCCGCCACCGACCTGCGCGCCGCCGCCCGTCCGCTGGCCCCCTCACCCCACATCATCTCCGACCCCGACCTCCCTCTAGCCCGCAGCGCCATCCTCCGAGGAGCAATAGCACCGTCCGCCGCGCCATCCGCCGAGGAGCAGCAGCGCCGTCCGCCGCGTCGAGGAGCAGCAGCGCCGTGATCTACGAGGGCACGGCACCTCGCCTCCTCGTCATTATCGCCGCTCCCATCGTTGCCGCGTCTCCACCGATTCCCCTGATTTTGAGGTACGACGTCCTCTCTAGTCCCACCTCCATAATCTCGCGGAACGACATGCCCCCGAGGAGCAGCAGGTGCTGAACCTAGGGTTTTCTTGTTGTGCGAATTTCTCACTGTGGCCGCTGATTTGGTTTCTTCTGATGGCCGGCCTTTGCTCCGTCAGCCAGCCTTCGATTATGTATCTCGCTCCATCTGTTTGTTGTACAACCTGTAGTAAGTAGTGCATATGCAGAAGTAGGAGTTCCAAGAAACTTTGCATCTCCGAATCATTAATAATTCAATTTCGTTTGCTTGGGGTTAATTCAAATATCCACTGCTACAAGTGTAAATATGAGTGCAGATGTGCTCATCATTTGAACTCTTAAACTACTGGGTATACAGGGTCATATATTGTATATGTTTTTAGCAGCAATGGAGTGGAGAGTGCAACATGCCTGAACTTTTCAGGACTTAGCTTAAGTTGACCTTAATTTGGAGCAGGGCAAAGAGGAGGATGCATAATAGTTTCTTTTTTTCAAATTTGGATGCAGAATAGTTGATTCAACAAGGAAAGGGGAAAAAAAATCTTGATAGCATGTCAAAGACCATACACATTTGATGTTGTGTTCTGAACCGAGCCATTCAGAGGCATCGACTGCAAGCTATCAAACAAGGTAGCGGATTGAATTCTGAAATGGTTGGTACATGGATTACTTCGATTTATTGTAATATGCATGTATATCCTGCTAATTTCCGCTGTGCATATTTTCTCTACCCCAATGCTTGACATTGCTATATTTTAAATTTTGTACAGTAAAACAAAATTTCTTTAACACAATGCTTGTCTTTGCTATATTTTAAAATTCTACATAAACCACATGTTAATGTGTACGAGCAAGCTATTACTCTGGAAAACTGCACAACAAAATAACAATAGCACTGCCAATTTCATGATTTAACATGACATCTACTTTACTATCATCTATTCTGAGGGATCACAACTCACAACAGTCTATTGTAGTTTTAGTTACAATATATCCTCCTCTTCTATTGTTTGAACCTTAGTTTCCATGTTCCTCGTTGTTCTTTTCTTAACAAGAATATATAATTCTGCATTTAACTTCTTCTCACAATGTTTCATAATTTTTTTCAGTAAGTCAGTTGTTGTATCAAACGGGCATGATGAAAAGTACTCTGGCTCTTCAAATTGGAACTTCAATCCCGTCATATTAGTTCCAGCATCTACATATGGTACAGTAGCTACACAAAGGATGTCATCATATTCAGCTGGCACTATAATCCTGGTGCAGGAGATGATGAAGAGAGTTGGGCACGCAGTCTAACTCGTGCATTGTTTTGGAAGCATTCATACGATCTGCTTGATGGTCGACCAGATCTTTGTAGTCAGTTAGTTGCCACCGCCGCCTCCCACCCCAGATCTTCTTGCTTTGCCGCGCTTACAATGGAGGAAGGGCCCCTCCCGAGACCCGCTTCTCCCCTGAGTCAGTTCGTGTGGGAGCCTTCGTCGTCCTCTCCCCTCAGTGCGCGGCGCCGGAGAGAGCGACAAGGAGGTCTAGCAGTCGTGCCGTTGTCGTCCTGCCTCGGCATGTGGCTTCGAAAAGAAAGACGAGGAAGTTGGGTAGTTCGTGGTGTCTTCGCCATTGCCTGATCTTGTTAAAGTTGGAGGTAAGTAGCTTCTTTGGGCTCATCCTTTTATTGGATCATGTGAGGACTTGTGTTTTGATGATCTTGAAAAGAAGATCAGAGTTCTTAATCTTTATATCAGGAGCTGTACCAGATAAGTTTTATATTGGTTTCTCATTGTTCCCAGCTGAAAAGTGATGTGTTTAGACAGAGTAAGGGATGAATAGTCTCATCATTTACTATGTGAAAAAGGATAAGATTAGGATGTGCACAGCATATACCTGATATAATTAGTTCGCTCTTTTACCGGTCACATAGACATTCATTTCAGTTTTGCAGATAACATTTGCGTTCATGCATAGAGCCACACTCGTATATTTTATGTTTCCGTGCATGAATTATACTTTCAAACAATGAAAGAAACATTGCAGTCCTTCATTTCAAATATTGTTGAGCGCTGAGACATTTGATTCTGCTATTTGATGCGAATGATGAAATTCTTCTGAAGAAGTTATAGGGTAAACTTTATACTCACATTCTTAATATTTTTGCAAGGGGGGAAATTAGCTGGAGTCAGACTTTCCTGGTTATCGATAAATTTCCTGGTTATGTGATAAACCTTGCACCAAGTCATGGTTGTCGTCATCGCAGAGTTCAGGTATTATTCCTGTCAACATGACCATGTTCTGTCTGACACTTAAAACTGAGAGCAAGTAGTATACCACTACCAATACCTCTAGTAGTGTGGATCAACATGTTTTTGCAATTCTATTGTCGAAAGTATTTTATTTTCATTCATCGAGAATGAGTGGTGCTGGCTGCGCTTGCTAGTGTGCACAAGAATTGACTTGTGCTGTTTTGTCTTGTTTATAGTACATCTATTTGTGACCCGTTTGTGTCCTGGTACAATCCTCTATGCTTGTTTTGTTTTTTATTTCTTTCTGCTTCCTTGTTCTGTCCTAGGGAGAATGGGGAAAACATGAGAGAGTTTAAGATCTTTCTGTAACTAAGAGTTCTATCATATGCACCAGTTCAATCCCATTAAAGTTCCATTGATGCGCTAAAATGTATCATTCCTGGTGTTGATTCTTAGAATTTACTGGCCTTCTCCCTTCACCTGAATCTTTGGTTGATTGTTCCTCCTATACTGGATCATATTGATTTGCATCTGGGTTATACTATTGAATCCTCTAGTTCGCTATTATCAATTGAGCTTTTATTTGAAGCATCATTTTTCTGTGTACTTTTCCCTCAGTGAGGATCTGTCTGTTAATATAACTGCTTTATATATATGTAAAGCTCCCCTGCTATTTGGATGTTGAGGATTTAACAACTGATGGTTTCCTTAGGTTAGGAAATGACATTTTGGACAGAAAATGTCATCTCTTTTTGACTGATGAAAATATAGAACATCTCTGTTGTTGTACAGAACTTGTAGGAGCAGTCACCATACTATTTTTTATCATCTCTTTTGGACTGAAATATACAACATTTTGTACAGTATATAACTAGCTATGAGGATGGTGACTGTTGTTGTACAGGAATCGTCATCGAAGGGTAAAAATATTGTGGACTGGCCTGGCACTGTAGCTTAGGGTTGTGTGTCGGTTTGATATAATATGGAAAACCTGCTCCCGAGCAGGCCTGGTACAAGAATCAGTAGAACTCATGGTTAAGCAAATATAGTTTGCACAACACTAACTTGGTATAGATCCACAAGAAAACACTAATGTTGTTGAGCATTTCCTGATGCACTATGGTCCAGAAAATCAAGTCTCCTCCATCCTGACTTCATTTGGTTGCATGTGCTTCTCATTTTCTAAGATTGCTCAAAGATACAAGTTCTTTTGCAGGTGCAAATGGGAGGAAGTAGCAAGTACTGAAGTTGATCAAGGCTGTTCGGCTGATCGCTTTTGTCCATAACATGGTCGACGCGTTTTGTTCATATGGAAGTTGATGTCGGCTTGATCGAAAGACTGGGTATCTTCCATAATATTTTGTAGTAGACAAGTGATCGAACAATTGGTCTCTTGAGAACTTGCTCATTATATTTTGTAACAGGCCATGACCTGAATGTCGACTTGCATATTTCCTTAATGGTTGTAGCTAACTTTAGTGAAGAAAACTAGTGAATCTTTTATATATGCTGAATGAATGCGTTGGCTGTTATCTTGTGATGAATGATGTGTGCAATTGGAATCTTTTATATATGTTGAATGAATGCATTGGTTATCTTGTAATGAATGGAAGAGTGCAATTGTATTGCGTACTGAACATTAATTGGATATTTTGATTTAATTGCATTGAGTACTAGCAGACAAACTGTCGGCATAGAAATGGCCGTTGCACTATCTGTCGGCATATGTAGTATCAGATAGACTGTCGGCGTAGCTATGGCGTCACACAATCCGTCGGCATAGCACAATGTTACATGAATTGTCGGCATAGAATAGTCTATCGGTGTAGAAATGTTTGTCGGCATAGATCTCACCAATGTTGTCATACTTTCTATCGGCATAGATTTATCTGTCGGCAAATACCTTTCCCTGCAGGACTATAGGCGACAGCTCCTTTCTGTCGGGAAATGTCTTTGCCAACACTAAATGTGTCGCCTTAGGTGACCTATGCCGACAGATTGTTTGACGCTGTTTGAGTGTCGTGGTGTAGTGTTTATGATGGAAGAAGTTCATAGAACTATATTCACAACACTTTTAATGGAAGAAGTTCATAGAACTACACATTTTATCACGTTTGCATCGATGAAACATACCTAAGACAAAACTATATTCACAAAACTCTCATATTTGCAAATTTCATCACACTTGGTCCCATTTTTTCTTTATACAGATGAAATAATATGTTGTCATTATTAAACTTTTTCAAGTTCTAGCCCGCGCATCGAGCGTGCCACTTTTCTAGTTAACATAATGGCTATGAAGTTCTGGATTGCTCATGTAAGTACCTGTTGTCATGTACTCCCTTCGTATCAAATTAATTGTTGCTCAGTTGGATGTATTTAGAACTTAAGTAGTGCTAGATACATCCATTTGAGCAGCAAGTAATAACGGATGGTGGTAGTATTACTGTACTTGCATTGCAAGATAGTTGATTGTCTAGCATTACTGTGCATCTTATCTGCCATGCCCTCCACTTTCTCCAAATTATCAGATCTACATTTACTCTCACCAAAATGTTGAATAAAGCCAATGCCACTGCACACGTTGAGGTCTGCATTCCTCTTATCAGTACCTTTTGCCTTGAAACGATGTACTTAATTAATAGCTATTTGATTATGTATCATCACTCTACACCTGAGCTTCATTATCCTCTATTTCTTCCAATATTATTAGATCTATATTTACTCTTTACAAAATGTAGAATAAAGACAACGCTTATGAAGAAGTTTCTTTGGGGAATTTCTTGAATTATCCCTCCATCGACATGGAGAAGGGCTTTGTCCAGCTGTGTTAACATGTAATGTAAGTTCATCATTTTCAAGCCTTCAAACTCTGTTCTAGTATAGATTTGGATAGACATCATTTCCTCCACTGTTGTTTACTTTGGTGTTTACATCTGATTGGATGTTTGCAACAACTGTCAGTTTCAAATTGTAATTGTAAAAACATGTTCCTTATGCAGAGCAGATGCATTTATTTTCTTTAGCCCTGTATGTATGCATGTGTTCTACATCTCTAATCCGGTGGTGTGGTAAAGCTGCCCACGCCTGCATCATCTCATTTCCTGCTTTGTCTTAACTGATTTTGCTGATGATACAAACAATACCATATTATGTTAATGCTATTTTAAAATATATCTCTGAATTTGCCAATGTAAAATGGGATGGAATTGTCAGCACACTGACTATTGTTGCTTATATATTTGTGAAACCTGTTATCTGTCTTCTTGTTTCTCTTTCAGAGTCATATCTCTTATGCCAGGCAGAACTTTAGGGAAGAGAGTGAGCCAAACCCATCTTGAAGAGAGCGAGATGACCCCAAGGTCATGTCTTGATGAAGACATTGAGTTGAAGCTACTCACCAGCAGCTGTGAGACAACCTCGGTGCAGTTGTCGCCTCAATCAGTTTGACTTCTTCAGTCTCAACTTAAAGCGGAAAGGCTTGGTTCAGCTCATGTCCGACTTGATGTCAATGATGTAAAGAAGATCTCAAAGGACAACCGCGCGTGCTTTCTTGCTACGTAGCTGGGGTTTGAGCATCTGTCATTGAGACAACTGAGGGTTTGAGCAACTAGGGCTTGTTCTGCTGCTTACGATGCACCTCCAGGGCAGGCCTAATGCCTTCTGAACTATTTTGAAGTGCTGTCAGTTTTGTATATTCTTTTGTTGGCGCGTTTATATGCACTGGTGCGACCTTTGATGCCTAGTGTATGTTATTCGCGGTCTCGTAGCGCTTTTATTATCACCGGTGGTGAACTTTGATGCCTAGTGGATGTAATATGCTGTAATTTCTTTATTGTATAGTCTAGGATAATTCTTACTCGGCATGCTGTAATTTAGGCCGGAAGCTTCAACGGATCTCAATGTTGTCGGTCTGTCAGGCCGGCCCGTAACTCGCTATGTATGGGCCGAAACATGGGCCTATAATCATATTGGGCCATTAGCAGGCCTAAACGCATAGTAGTTTTCCGCATTTAACAGGCCTAGTAAAATTCGGGCCAGTTGGGCTAGAGAATACCATGTGCTTTTAACAGGCTGACAACTAGATTGGCCTAGAGTTGAGCCAAAAAATTCACGGGCCAACACAGGCCGAAACTTTCGTAGGCCCATGTTTGGTCCAATAACATATGAGCCGTTAACAGGCCAAAATGTATCTCGGGCCCTGTTTGGCCCAATAAAATTATGGGCTATAAGCAGGCCGGTATCAACGCGGGGCGTAGGCCCAACTGTGTTACGGGCCATTAACAGGATGGGCTATAAGCAAGCTGGATTCAACGCGGGCCGTAATTAGGCCCAACTGCTACACGGGCCATTAACAGGCCGATAGGCATGTTCGGCTAAAATTTATCCACAAAGATTATGGGCCGTTAAGAGGACTGAAGTCACTTCGGACAAGAAATAGCATAGTTGCAGCACGGGCCGTTAAATGGCCCAAAGTGAAACCGGGCCGACAACGGCCCAGACGCACCAAGGCCGCTAACAGGCCGAAACGATTATCTGGCCGAACTGGTAAACGGGCATTTAACAGGCTGAAATACAAACCCGGCTTAGAACGGGCCCAAAACCACATTGGCCTGTTAACGGGTCTGGTCTGATATGGGCCGTTTTTAGCCCAAAACACGACAGGCTTTGAACGGGCCAGATCTGATATGGGTCGTAATTTGACCTAAAACATGGCAGGCTGTTAATGGGCCGGCCCACTAGTGTCTGACAAAATATGGTGGGCCTTTGGCTGGGCTGGCCTTTTTACCTTAAATGGGCCACTGTTGGGCCATGCCACGTGTCGACGTATCATAGGCGCATTATGTCCATTGTAGGGATAACATCTGTCCCAACGCTGAGCTGACACGTGGATCATCTGGCGAATGAGAATTTTACATGTGGAGAATCCCCATTGGTCTGCGCTGTTAACGGGTTATCGGATCCAAACCGGAACCCAATAGTTTAACGGCGACCCATTACGGTGGATGCCATGTGTCGGTTACCCTTGACAAAAACACTTCCATGACGCGCCATTTATCATCATGGAAGTGGACACTTCCGTGATGATAATATTGGTATTGTCATGGAACACTTCTACGACAACACATGTATGACTATCTTGATTCTGTCATAAAATCGTCATGGATGTACATGCATGACAAAAACATGACCTACTGTGACAAACACGTATCATCATGAAAGTGTTTTTTTGTAGTGTTGCATTGCAATATATCTCGGAATGGCTATGGAAATGCCATAATAGGTAGGTATGGTGGCTGTTTTGAGGAAGATATAATGAGGCTTATGTGTGATAGAGTGTACCATATCACGGGGTCTGGATGCACCGGTGAAGTTTGCACCAACTCTCGAGGTGAGAAAGGGCAATGCACGGTTCCGAAGAGGCTAGCAAATTGTGGAAAGGTAAGAGTGCGTATAATCCATGGACTCACATTAGTCATAAGAACTCACATACTTATTGCGAAAGTTTATTAGCCCTCAAAGCAAAGTACTACTATGCATGCCCCTAGGGGGATAGATTTGTAGGAAAGGACCATCGCTTGTCCCCGACCGCCACTCATACGGAAGACAATCAATAATAAATCATGCTCCAACTTCTTAGCATAACGAGAGACAAAACATGCATGCTTCGGGAATCACAAACCTTAACACCAATATTATTACTAAACCACAATCATTCACTAGTAACTCCCACATACTACCATCTCTATATCGCAAAACTATTGCAAGGAATCAAACATATCATATTCACTAATCTACAAGTTTTATCTAAGATTTAATCACTACATGAATCAGCTTCTTTGCCATCTGCCATGGCAGACGGCAAAGGACTAGAAAGCTGATGGCAAAGGACTTTGCCGTCAGCCGCCGACGGCAAACATGCCCGGCAAAGCAAGCTACGGTAAACAGCTTCTTTGCCATCTGCTTTCTCACAGTGGATGGCAAAGGCCCTTTGCCGTCGGTGGCAGACGACAAAGAACGTGGACGGCAAAGAATAGATGTTAGCCACGTTAGGTGGCTAACGGGAGGCTTTGCCGTCTGCCAGCTGACGGCAAACTGCCCAAGCCTTTGCCGTCTGCCACGGACGACAAAGTGACCAAATGGGTCAGCTCCTAGGCTGCACAGGTTGCTGCCACGTGGTCTCTTTGCCGTCCGCGGCAGACGGCAAAGACCCCTTTGCCGTCGGTGGCAGACGGCAAAGAGGCTGCATCGCCTCTTTTTGTTCTTTTTTTCTTATATCCAACCATTTTCACAGCAAATATATGATATTTCATAGCAAACATATATATATTTCACAGCAAACATATGAGAGATATCGAACACATAGATAGCAAGTTCCACATACATATGAGATATCCAATACATAGCAAGTTCAACATACATAGTTCATCCATACATATTACAAGTTCACATAGCAAGTTCCACATTGTTCCAAAATGAAAACAGAAAGGGAAAACAAGCCCTCCATCAATGCAAGCGTCCGTTAAGTGAATGAAATCTGCAAAATGGGCAACAAGAAAGTTAGAAGAAGAAGAAAATGAAGAAGAAGAAGTATATGACATTTATGAGCTAACTTAGGTAACCTAGGTAAAAATGACATTTATGAGCTAACTTAGGCAAAATGGATCATTTTGGAGCTAACTTAGCTAAAATGGGTCATTTTGGAGATAACCTAGGTAAAAATGACATTTATGAGCTAACCTAGGTAAAATGGATCATTTATGAGCTAACTTAGCTAAAATGGATCATTTTGGAACTAACTTAGCTAAAATGGATCATTTATGAGCTAACTAAGCTAAAATGGATCATTTTGGAGCTAACTTTGCTAAAATGGATCACTTTGGAACTAACCTAGCTAAAATGGATCATTTTGGAGCTAACCTAGGTAAAATGGATCATTTTGGAGGTAACCTATGTAAAATGGATCATTTTGGAGCAAACCTCAGTAAAATGGATCATTTTGGAGCTAACCTAAGTAAAATGGATCATTTATGAGCTAACCTAGCTAAAATGGATCATTTTGGAGCTAACCTAGGTAAAATGGATCATTTTGGAGCTAACCTAGGTAAAATGCATCATTTTGGAGCTAACTTAGGTAAAATGGATCATTATTGAGCTAACCTAGGTAATTATGCCATTTTTGAGTTAACTAAGCATATTATGCCATTTTTGACATAAGTAAGCCAAGTATAGGTATTTATTGAGATAACCTAGGTAACTATGCATATTAGAGCTAACTTAGGTAAAATTGATCATTTTGGAGCTAATTAAGCTTATTATGTCATTTTCGAGGAAAATAAGCTAAGTATATGACATATATGAGGTTACCAAGGTTGTTATGCCATTTCAAACCTAAGTAAGCCAATTATGCCAATTTTGACATAAGTAAGCTAAGTGTATGTCATTATTGAGTAAACCTAGGTAACTAAGCATATTAGAGCTAACTTAGCATATTAGAGCTAACTTAGGTCATTTTGGAGGAAACAAAGCTAAGTGTAGATCATTTTAGAGCTAACTTAGGTAAAATGGATAATTTTGGAGCTAAGTAAGCTAAGTCTAGGTCATTATGGTAAGCATATTGGAGAAAATAAAGCTAAGTCTAGGTCATTATGCATTTGTTAAGCAAAACACTACAGAAAACTTACCGTCATCATGGAGGTGAAGCACCGTGGTGGCTCATGCCGGTACCACCTGGAGAAGGATCGTGCGATGCTTGTCTGGAGTTATGCTGCACCAAAGATCATTTGCAATGTCTCGTTAGCATGATGACACTGAAATGTTAAGACTAGTAACTAATGACCATTCAAATGAAACTCACCGTGGTCCCCGGAGAATGACTGGCATCGGCGGAGGGGTCTGACTGGCCTTCTCGCACACAGACTGCACATTTGGTTTTGACGAGTCAGTCATAATAATTAGTAATGAAACAAACATTACGTGCATGATTTGGCTAATATGCAGAAGAAACTTACCACGAGGAGCTCGTACATGGCCCGGTTCTGCATGTCATTCTGTGCCCTCTCCTCCTCCAACATCCTAGCCATCCTCTCCTCCAACTCCCGCTCCTTCTCCGCCTCCTGCCGGTCCCTCTCCGCCAGAAGCTCCTTGGTTGCCTCTCTCTCTTTCTGAAGAGCAGCCTGCAACACCACTCCTCGTTAGCATTGTAATCATCGATGGCCGCACACACAACGTAATGGAGAGGAAAGAAATCTGAGTCCGTATAACTAACCTCGAAGGCGAGCTCCATTGGCCGTGGACGAGGCCTTATCTCAGGGGCAGAGCTCGTTTGGCGCGCCTTGATCTCCGAGAGAGTGCTAGGACAGCGTATAAGTCCATCTCCAATTGCTATCGAGCCATGGGACCTCCCGCCACCAGATAACATCACCAGCTCTGGATCAAACTTCTGGCTCGGGTTAAAGTCCTCCCCTTTCGTCACCTTGCCCACATCTCTGTACCTCACGAGCTTGTTGTGGGAGGAGATGTTGGTGAAGTTCTTTGGATCATCGAGGTCAGACGCAGAGAATGCCTTGACCTTCTTGTATGAGCCAGTATGGGCCATGGCATAGAGGTCGAACACCTCTGGCACCTCCGCCTTATTGTGTCGCCCCTGAAAGAGAGGAAAAGAGTAAATTAGTAATTAAAGGGCTCAAGCTAGCATGGAGAATGAATTGCATGAACCATGAAGCAAACCACATATCCAGTTCAGCCCGAACTGAAATAAGTTGGCACTGCCTTGATGGTGTGGCACACCTTCCATTTGGGCATGCCGGTCCTTGGCATTGTTGTGGAGGGCTCACCATTGGTCTGAGCACCACTCATCCACCAACACCTCCCAACAATCCATCTGATCTGCACACCATCTCGGGGGCACCTAAGTTAGTAAAGAGAAACTTGAGCACTACGCTTATGAATCAAATCAAGGAAACTAAGTACAAGGCCTTAAGAATAGGTACTTACCGTCATGTACTGCTCCTTCTTCAGATACTTGTCACGGCACGCCAGCTTGGGCTTCTTAATACCACGCGAGGCGTAGTAGTCTCGAACAGCCTGCACCCGAGGCTCGTGCCGTAAGTTTTGTAGTAGGCGCCTGCACTCAGCATCGATAACCTTTGCCGCGGCCTCCTCGTATCCCTCCTCACACCTGTAAAAGGTCTGCAATCAAACGAGACAACATTGATTAGTATAATAACTAGCTATTTGAAGATTTTTAATTATGTAAAGGAGAAATTACCCAAAACTTTCTGATCACCATCTCTGCCCTCGTGTGGCACAAGACACCATCGATCATCTCCTCCGGTGGGGCCGGGGCAGCCAAGTAGTGCTCCCAGCTCAATCCTAGCTCTGGAACCTGACCCTCACCGGGCAATGTGACAAACCCCGGGAAGTTTTGCCTGCAAAGCACACCAAGGATGGTGTTGGGCCTGCGGACATCATCAGCGTGGTGCCAACCCCTGCAGTATGACATGGCGAACGCATTAGATATTTGAAGAAACATGAAGGCAAATGGTACAAAAAGAGTAAATGCACTTACCTCTCCCCATCAGGGTAAATCAACCACCTCTGCTCGCGGGTCGCCGGCACGGACGGGAGCCGTGTACAACCACGCTGGTAGACGGTGGCTCCCTCAACCACCTCGCCCTCGCTATCAGCCGGATCCCCGCCACCATCAGCATGGCCACTCGGCCCCTCAGGCGGACCCGTCCAGGTACCCCATCCGGACGTCTCCTGGGACATACCCGGGTCCGGAGTCTGGTGGGGCCAAGTCTCGTTGGTCGAAGGCCCGTCGACTCGAGGCTCGTGGACCAGAGTCCGCGTAGCCTCCTCCTCAGAGGTGTCCACCGTAGCAGTCTTGTGTGAGGGAGTCCGGGATTAAGGGGTCCTCGGGCGTCCGGGTTATGTGACATGGGCCGGACTGATGGGCCGTGAAAGTATAAGATTGAAGGCCTTTCCCCGTGTCTGGATGGGACTCTCCTTTGCGTGGATGGCAAGATTGACGTCCGGATGTGTAATTTCCTTCCTCTGTAAACCAACTTTGTACAACCCTAGCCCCCTCCGGTGTCTATATAAACCGGAGGGTTTAGTCCGTAGAGTCTATCATAACTCCCATAGGCTAGACATCTAGGGTTTAGCCATTACGATCTCGAGGTAGATCAACTCTTGTAACCCCTATACTCATAAAATACAATCAAGCAGGATGTAGGGTTTTACCTCCATTAAGAGGGCCCGAACCTGGGTAAACATCGTGTTCCCTTTGTCCCTTGTTACCTTCGATCCTCAGACGCACAGTTCGGGACCCCCTACCCGAGATCGGCCGGTTTTGACACCGACATTGGTGCTTTCATTGAGAGTTCCGCTATGTCATCGACAGAAGGATCGATGGCTCGCCTTATCATCAATGACAACATCACCTCTGGAGGAGCCCTAGCTCCGGGACAGATCCTCCAACTCGGCGGTTTTACCATGGGCGCCCGCTCGGCCGTTAAGCCAAAGGCGGCCCCCCAAATTACCAAACATCATCTCCACATCGGCCTCGAACACTCCGAAAAGATGGATCCGGTAGATGTCCCGTCCTTGAACGAACTGCTAGATCGCATCGCCGCCCTGGGGGTCGCAACAGACTATGATCGGATTGGGCTTAAACCCGATCAGAGGGAAATCAAGTCCCCGCCGATCACCCATCTGGTAGTGGTCGTGGAGGAACAAGCCGAGAATACTTCTCCTCCTAAGTTGATAACAAGCTATGTTCGGATTTCCGAGCCCTGTGAGCCGGATACCCATCTTCGGGAAGAGACCACAGGTCCTCCGAACATAGAATCAGGCGTTGAGCCCGAAAGTCACCAGGACCCTCCTGATCCTGGACTAGTGACCTCGGAGATTCTTCAAACTCCGGATCCAATAGCGGGTCGGGGTTCGGATTTTAGCCCACCCACCCACCACAAGCAATATTCCCCAAGCAATTCAGGTCCTCCAGACGTATGTGACCTAATGTATGTACGACAGCAACCTCTGGAAACGGTCCATCACTTCTGGGCCAGATTCCTCCTTGTTAAAAACAAGATTAAAGATTGCTGCGACAAGGACGCGGTTTCAGTTTTCTGCCGCAACTGTACGAATGAGGGAATCCTCAATGCCCTCAACTGCCGCCGCATACTACACTTCGTAGATTTGGCACATATAGTACAGAAGTACTACGCAATGGAAAGCGCCTGGAAAGCCCAGACAGCCCAGTGGGAACCTCCCGCCTCTAAGCAGCCCACTAGACGGGCAAAAAGGATGCACCCTTATGGGGCACCCGATCATCATCTCATTGACAAGAAAATCAAACCCTTCACAGGACATAGAACTGTCCTCGACGAATTGCTTGGCAAGCCCTGTCAGATACACACGACACCGAATACCGAACCAACACATGTCCTTCGGGCATGTTGGGTACTCCGACAGGTGGCTAAGAGCGGCGAGGCCATCCTCACCAACACCACCCCGGAGAAGCACTCTTCGGAGGATGACGACCTCAATGTCTTTACGGTCTTCGAGACCTTTTCTTCAAATAATCGGCGCAAAAGGGCGCTCCGTGACCTCGCCGAAGTCAACCAAGTAGCCGCACTAAATCCTTGGAACGATACGGCAATAACTTTTACCGCCGACGACAAACCAAGGGCCAGATCTGTCCGAGCACCTGCCGCCTTGGTCTTAAACCCAATTGTAGATGGCTTTCGACTCACCAAGGTGCTCATGGACGGTGGCAGCGGACTAAACCTCATCTACGAGGACACGCTCGATAAAATGCAAATGGACAAGAGTCGCATCGAGCAAAGCATCACCACCTTTCGAGGGATTATCCCCAGTCGTGAAGCACGATGTTCGGGGAAAATTAAACTTAATGTAGTATTCGGTACGCCGGAGAACTATAGGTCCGAAGAATTGCTCTTCCATGTGGCACCTTTCAATAGCGGATATCACGCCTTGTTGGGGCGAGACGCCTTCACACGCTTCCAAGCCATACCCCATTATGGGTATATGAAGCTCAAAATGCCAGGGCCCAACGGAGTTATCACCATCACCAGTGATCCGGATATAGCACTCCGCGCCGAAAACAAAATGGCATCCTTGGCCCTTGAGGCACTATCTGAAGCCCTAGCGGCCGAGGAGCTAACCACTCTGTGTTCCACAGTGGACAAAGATGATGTAATCCTCGATAAGAGGCCCAAGTCCACTTCTTTCAAACCAGCAGACGAAATAGTAAAATTTCAAGTACACCCGATGGATCCCAACAAGACAGCCTCCATTGGAGCATGGCTGGATGCAATGGTCGATGCCGCACTAAGAGCTTTCCTGCGCAAAAATTGGGATATATTCGCCTGGCACCCGTCGGACATGCCCGGGATCCCACGCAGACGGGCCGAACATAGCCTCAATATTATAAAGGGGTTCAAACCAGTCAAGCAAATGCTGCGGCGATTTTCCGAACCCAAACGACAAGCTATGGGGGGGGGGGGAGCTAGCTAAACTTCTTGAAGCAGGGTTCATCAGGGAGATTAAACACCCGGACTGGCTAGCAAACCTGGTCATGGTACCGAAGAAGGATAAATCCTGGCGCCTTTGCATCGATTTCAAAGACCTCAATAAAGCCTGCCCTAAGGACCCCTTCCCGCTACCCCGCATTGACCAAATCATTGACGCGACTGCAGGACACGATTCACTGTGTTTCCTCGACGCATACTCCGGATACCATCAAATTAAGATGAAGGAATCCGACCAGCCCACAACGGCATTCATTACCCCGTATGGACCTTTCTGCTTCAACACCATGCTGTTCGGACTCAAAAACGTTGGTGCCACTTACCAATGCATGACTCAAACATGTCTGGAGAAACAAATTGGCAAGACAGTGGAGGCATACGTAGATGATGTAGTCATCAAGACTAAACTTGTCGAATCTTTGGTCGACGATCTACGCCTCACATTCGACAATCTCCGAACATATGACATACGGCTCAATCCGGAAAAATGTGTCTTCGGCGTTCCAGCCGGAAAACTACTCGGGTTCATTGTTTCCACTAGAGGAATCGAAGCAAACCCAGCCAAAATCCGAGCCCTGTCACAATTGGCAACCCCAACAGACCTAAAGCAGGTCCAAAAACTAGCTGGGTGCGTGGCAGCTTTGAGCCGCTTTATCTCCAGATTGGGAGAAAAGGCACTGCCACTTTATCGCCAACTCCGACGAACCAACCACTTCGAGTGGACGGATGCGGCAACAGCCGGATTGGAAGAAATCAAGGCTTTGTTAGCGAGCAACCCAATCCTCGCCACACCAAACGTCGGCGAACCTATGTTGCTCTACATATCAGTAACTCACCAGGTGGTGAGCGCGGTGCTCGTCGTCGAACGAGAGGAAGAGGGGCATAAATTCCCACTCCAAAAACTAGTATACCATCGACGGTCCTTACACCATGCAAATCCCGATACCCACACTACCAAAAGATAGCGTATGCGGTCTTCATGGCATCCCGGACGCTGCAGCACTACTTTCAAGAGTGTTCGATCACAGTGGCATCCGAAGTACCACTCAGTGATATCATAAATAATCAGGACGCCACCGGCCGCATAGCCAAATGGGCCATTGAGCTCTTACCATTTGAAATAACATACAAACCACGCCGAGCTATTAAATCTCAGGTGTTGGTCGACTTCGTCGCCAAATGGACGGAAGCCGAACTCCCTAAAGAATACAACACATACTCCAACTTGGTAATGTACTTCGACGGCTCTAAAATGTTAGCCGGGTTGGGAGCCGGTGTCATATTAACTTCCCCCACTGGGGACACAGTCCACTATGTATTGCAAATAATGTACACGGACTCCAACAATGCAGCCGAATATGAGGCACTACTGCACGGTCTCCGGATAGCCGTTTCTATGGGCATTCAACGCCTAGAGGTGCGTGGGAATTCGAACCTTGCAATATCCCAAATAAATGGAGATTTCGATGCAAAAGATCCAAAGATGATGGCATACCGCGACGCCGTACTCAAAATATCAGCTCGGTTTGAGGGGCTCGAGTTTCATCATGTCGCTCGAGACAGTAATCAGGCAGCGGACATCCTTGCTCGAATGGGCGCTAAACGCGACCCCGTCGCACCTAACACCTTTGTGGAAAGGCTCTTCAAGCCATCCGTGGTATGGCAGGACGAGAGCGGCAACACTAGTCTGGAGCCGCTCATACCCTCAGATGCCGAACACAATTCCGATATCATCGGGGGCTCAGGCACCGAAATGACACCTTCCGCCCATGTAATCATGGCTGTCATTGCTCCATGGACCAAACCCTTCCTGGCCTACCTTAATAGGCGGGAGCTCCCTGAGGACCAGCATGAGGCCCGTCGCATAGTTCGACGCTCGAAAGCCTACAAGGTTCATGAAGGAGAACTCTACAAGAAAAGTACTACTGGAGTTCTTCAAAGATGTATCTCCGAAGAGGAGGGACGGCAGCTCTTGGCCGAAATACATGCTGGTCTCGGTGGCCATCACGCCGCCGCTCGGGCCCTCGTAAGTAAGGCCTTCCGTACAGGTTTCTTTTGGCCTACGGCCCGAGCAGATGCACAGGCTCTTGTACAGTGCTGCGTCGGATGCCAGCTTTTCGCCAATCAAAGTCACATGCCGCCCACCGCCTTAAAAACAATCCCCATTACTTGGCCTTTTGCGGTCTGGGGGCTGGATATGGTCGGACCCCTTAAAGGGGGAAGCCACAAGAAGAAGTATTTGCTGGTTATGGTGGACAAATTCACTAAGTGGATAGAAGCTAAGCCAGTAAAGACGGCTGAAGCTGGACTGGTGATCTAGTTTATATCCGGCGTTGTACACCGTTATGGTGTCCCTCACAGTATCATTACTGACAATGGCACTAACTTCACAGCCGATGAGGTGAAAACTTGGTGTGCTAACTTGGGCATCAAGCTCGATTACGCCTCCGTATATCACCCTCAAACAAACGGTCAGGTCGAACGGGCTAATGGCCTGATAATGAGCGGCATCAAACCCAGACTAGTGCGATCCCTACGGGAGTCAGATAAACACTGGGTCGAGGAACTCGATTCCATACTCTGGGGGCTGCGGACCACACCCAATCGCATGACTGGATACACCCCATTTTTTATTGTGTACGACACAGAGGCTGTTTTGCCCTGCGATATTATTCATGACTCACCTCGAGTGCGCATGTATGAAGAGAGAGAAGCTAAGATCGATCGGCAGGACAACCTAGACAGCCTGGAGGAGGAGCGCGATGTTGCAAAAGCTTGTTCCGCATTCTATCAGCAGCAGGCTCGGAGGTACCAAAGCAGAGAAGCGCGGGCCAAGACTTATAATGTCGGCGAACTCGTTTTACGCCTCCCAGAGAAGAAGAAGGACAAGCTCAAACCAAAATGGGAGGGTCCCTTCATTATAGATGAAGTTCTCACAGGAGGAGCCTATCGCCTTCGTAATGCATCGGATAATCGCCTAGAGCCGAATCCATGGAACGCTGCTCGGCTCCGAAGATTCTACGCATGAGTTCGGTCATACTTTTTTCGTTCCTTTTTTTTTCTCTCCTCTTCATTTTTTTTCTCGTTTTTATACGATTCCCAGGATGTGTTCGGATCAGCCGAACACATGGGGGGTAAAACATCCTAAAATGTATACATCCCACCATGACTGGGGGCTTCTTTAACCGAAGGTTATTATTACTTCGAGCCTGGAGCTCAAAATATAAATGTCATTTGCTCATATACATCCTTTTTGCCATTATATGCACCTCTATGACTTAAGTTTTTGGAAAGCTGGGTTGCCTTGCTCCTGTGTTTATGCCCTACGTTCCTGATTGTTCGGCTAGGGCGTAAACAGAGCACCTCTGCGATTGTTACAACCGGGTCACCGGACATGTACCTCTGATGGGTGAAGCCGAAAGCTAGCGTTCTTAAGAGAATAAGTGGTCGGCAATCAAACGATAGATTGTTACATTCTTGTAACCACTCCAAATACTATGGGATAGTTTTTCCGCATAACGGACCAAAGCCCCGGCACGCATAATTACTGCCTGCCAACCCAAGGAAAGGAACCCTTAACGGAACTATTTTCCTTGGAAGATGTTTCTTACATATGTAATATAACATACATCCTAAACTACAATTTTTTGTCTGTTCGAGCTCAATGACTGGGTTGCCTGGTTTCTGGACATAGTGAATGTTTCTTTTCATTCCCAATAGTATCCGAAAACACTCCACCATTTTGGTCCGGAGGTTAAAGCCGAAAGCCTGCGATGACAAAAACTTTTCACATGTTCGGATAAAAGGCACAGGTTGATCATAACGTACTCTGATACATTTGCATCAAATACCTATTCCTTATCTATTCCATCAATAAGACTGTCTAACCTACAGTCTTCCTGCGAATACTTCACAGCTATCATTACTTAGTCATACACCAAACTCACTGGAATCTCTTTCCCGTCTGGTCCCCGTGGTCCCACTCGGGCCATATGATTTGGATCTAGCTTGGTGAAGCGTGTTTTCACCATGGCCCAGGCTTCTCGTGCGCCTTCACGGTAGGCGGATGTCTTCCATAGCTCAAACTGGCGCCGGGCACCTTTGAATAGGTTCGCCAAGCCCTCCATACTCTCTAGAGGGGTATCGGATGGCCATAAAGCCTTCACCATACTTTTCATGGCCTTCTGGGCCCGAGCATGTACCGCGGACAGCTCCTTTAGCACGTCGCCTTGAAATCCGGATACTTCCTCTTTCGGCCTGCCAGTTAACAGACCTGTAGCAACAGAGTCATGATATTCCGAATTATGGATTAAACATGAGCACCCAGGGAGGTTCTAAATAAAATAGGAAGACATACCGACTATGCCGCCCTTCAGTTTTTCATTTTCTCTCTGAGCGGCCGATAACTGAGCCTTCAAGCTCTCTATCTCTTTGTTTTGTTTGCCCTTTTCCTCCTTGAGATTTTTCTCCCTGGACGCACTCGTTGCGATCTTTTTCATCTCCGCCAGTTTGGCGGTAACAGCATTCGGCTGCATTTGGTTTGTTTTCAGCTCCTGGGCTAGCGCAGTGTTCTTTTCTTTCAAGACCTGCAGGGTATATCGATCCTTAAATCGGTTTGCCTCACCGCTTCAAGTCTCGGGGGCTACTGGCATATGACCATCTGAAATTGCATAAACGCTTACCTGTATGTCCTTTGAGAACAACTGGGTGACTCCGGCAAGTCCATCTCGAGCGGCTCGGATATATGCATCCACCGTGCTGAGTGCGGTAAACTCTTGCTCGGAAAAAGCCGGGGCACGCATGGCTTCCTTTAATCGACGGTGATTCATCACGCTCTCCACTTCGGAATTCGTGACAGATATGTCGTCCGAATCCTCATGAGGGTTCGGATCTGGCATTGCCTCGGTTCTCGTCCTAGTTGGCGAGTCCGACACCGGATTGGCAGACATTCGGCTAGCAGGGCGTTTTCCCACCGTCTGCCGCGTGTTTCTCCTGACATCAAAGATAAGAAGGAGACCTTAAGCAATCCGGACTCATGCCTAGGCATGTATTAAGCGGACATACCTCTTGGAAGACTGTGGGGTTTCTGCAGCACTCCTGGTCCCCTTTCGTTTTGAACGGCTGCCCTGTGTAGGGGCCGCCCTCGAGGAGGTACGGTCTGCCGAACGCCGATCCTGTTAAAAGTTCAGAACGGTATAATAAGCAAAAGTGCAGATAAGGGTTTCCTTTCAAGAGCCCTCCGAATACTTATGATGCAGAAGGGATAGAGGCGGGGGTAGTCGACGGTGATAGCCACTCTTAAGCCGTCAAGGCTCGCTTGATAGAATACCCCATCATCGAACTCTATGTATATGTCCGGATCCTCGCGAAAGCCAGGGTCTCCATCGCGGTTATGATCCTCTGGCTGTGGAGCAGGATAGCGGATGCCTTCAATCATCTTCCTCCATGACTGTTTGTCGTAACAAAGGGCAAAGTTGATTAGTATCTATGACAGCAATAAGGCAGCGCAGACAATCGAAATCTGACCCATTCTACGGGGTTGTACATGGAATAGCCATCCCGACAATTTAAGCGGAGGAAGTCTTCTTTCTCACCCTTATACAGATCGGCCAGGATTGTGGCCAGTTCGTCAGGGGTATCCGGACCCTTTCGTCTGTAACGGGAAGCGTCGTCTTCTCCATTATAACACCATAAGGGAGTTACTCTGGATTGGAGAGGCTGGACGCACCTCTTTATTGCAATGGCCATGACCTCGACTATCGAGAGCTTGGTATGGGCTAGTAACCTGATCTTGTTAGCCAATCTTTTTATTTCTGCACTGTCTTCCTCCTTGGGACTGCGGGGATGCCAGTTGAAATGCTTCTTTAAAGGAGCACTGGAAAATTCGGGAAGGCCACGTCGAACTGGGTCCGGCAGTAGGACGTCGTCCATATAAAACCATTCCGAAGACCACTGTTGGTATACCTCCTTGGGAGTTCATATGAGGTATCCGGATCCAGCTATACGCCATACTTCGGCACTTCCCACTTCAAAAATAGAGCCTCCCCGATGGCGGGGAATAAGGCAAAAGAACTTCCTCCGTAGTTCAAAATGGGCCTCGATGCCTAAGAACAGTTCGCAGAGGGCAACAAAGCCTGAGATGTGCAAAATCGAACCTGGGGTAAGGTCGTGTAGTTGGATGCCGTAAAATTCCAATAGGCCCCTGAGAAAGGGGTGGATTGGAAATCCTAGGCCCCACAGCAGAAAGGGGACGAAGCACACCCTCTCCTCCTTGTTGGGGTTGGGGAAATTCTCAGCCATCACATCATTGCCAATTAAGGCCAATCCCGCTCGAACGGGGACTAGATCGGCGAGGGGAAGATAGCCCTGCGTCTGGAGTCGACTCAGCTGAAGATGAGGCATGGAACAACTCTGCCAATCACCCTCTTGAGGGCCATGAGGGTGCGATGATGAGCCTGGAGCACTGGCCATGTTGGAAAGCTTTGTTTGTAGCTAATCTCGACGGTCTTTCTTTTGCGCGATATGAGATGGCATTTGGGGATCCAGCTCTCCTTATATAGATGCCGTCCGAGCGTGGTGAGGCGCTTATTTGCAAAAAATCACAGACCACTCGTATTCGCCCGGTGCGCAGAAATCGAAGCGACCACATAAAAGGATCATAAAGGCAGCACATCGAGGTCAGAATCGGACTATCGTCAATCTGAAGTACAAAAGAAGAACCCGCCTTGCAAAGATGAAGACATAAGCCGGATACTACATCGTCATTGAAGGCAAGTTCGGGGGCTACTGAGGGAGTCCCGGATTAAGGGGTCCTCGGGCGTCCGGGTTATGTGACATGGGCCGGACTGATGGGCCGTGAAGGTATAAGATTGAAGGCCTTTCCCCGTGTCTAGATGGGACTCTCCTTTGCGTGGATGGCAAGATTGACGTCCAGATGTGTAATTTCCTTCCTCTGTAAACCGACTTTGTACAACCCTAGCCCCCTCCAGTGTCTATATAAACCGGAGGATTTAGTCCGTAGAGTCTATCATAACTCCCATAGGCTAGACATCTAGGGTTTAGCCATTACGATCTCGAGGTAGATCAACTCTTGTAACCCCTATACTCATCAAATACAATCAAGCAGGATGTAGGGTTTTACCTCCATTAAGAGGGCCCGAACCTGGGTAAACATCATGTTCCCTTTGTCCCTTGTTACCTTCGATCCTCAGACGCACAGTTCGGGACCCCCTACCCGAGATCGGCCGGTTTTGACACCGACACTGTGCTTGGGTGAATCAGCTGGGGGTGGCGGCGAGGAAGGCGCAGGAGCATTCCTACCTTTCCCACGGCCACGTCCTCCACGACCTCCTCTCTTCCTCCCTCCTCGACCTCCTCTCCCGATGGGCAATGACGTCGACAAAGAAGCACCTACTGATGAAGCCATACCCTCGTACAACGCTCTCCGGAGAGGTACGGGTGGAATGGAAGTACCACTCCCACCACGCGCCGACGAAGAATGAGCCTCGGAGCGCTCCTTACCCGCGCCCACCATCTTTCAACAGCTGCCATTACAAAGAGTAAACGAAATTAGTACAACATAAATTTTTTAATACCGACATGAATAATAGGATGCCACCGCCAAGTTGTAAAAAGATGAGTAACATATATAGCATTATTGTTTTTGCCAAGTTGTGAAAACACGATTCACACTGCTCATTCCTCGATCCTCGATCCTCGACATCGTACACTACATCCACGTCCCACAAACGACGCCGGCGCCCAGCCTCCCGCAGCAACAGTTCTTGGGGCCGATGGCGGTAGAACACCTTGGCGAATTTGTCTGGCAGCCTCTGCGATGAGGATTAAAAGACAAGTTTTGAAACTTCAAACAACCAAACTAACTCATGACAAAAATCAGGGTGTAGAAAGAGAAACGAAAGATGAAATAGTACATAGTGAGAGGTTGTGCAACTAGGATGATTTTCTGTACCAGTTTTTTTTAATGAATTGGAGAGGATGATGGCGAAGAACTCGAACACCAATGGCTTTTCTTCACCATCATCCTCTCAAATTCGTTAAAAAAATCTATTACAGAATATCATCCTAGTTGCACAACCTCTCACTACGTATTGTTTCATCCTTGGTTTCTCTTTATACGCTTTAATTTTTTGTCATGAGTCAGTTTGGGTGTTTCAAGTTTCAACACTTGGCTTTTAATCCTCATCGCAGAGGTTGCATGACAAATTCGCCAAGGGACGGTGTCATATTAACTCTCCCCACTGGGGGGACACAGTCCACTATGTTTGCAAATTAATGTACACGGACTCCAACAATGCAAGCCGAATATGAGGCACTACTGACACGGTCTCCTCAGGATAGCGATTCTATGGGCATAACGCCGAGAGGTGCGTGGGAATTCGAACCTTGCAAATCCCAAATAAATGGAGGATTTCGAGGCAAAGAGCCAAAGATGAGGGACATACCCGCGGACGCCGTACTCAATAAATATCAGCTCGGTTTTTGAGGGGCTCGAGGTTCACCTCATCGCCGAGACCAGTACATCAGGCGAGCGGACATCCTTGCTCGAATGGGACGCTAAACGCGACCCCGTCAGCACCTAACACCATTTGTGGAAGGCCTATCAAGCCATCGTGGTATGGCAGGACGAGGAGCGGAACACTAGGTCTGGAGACCGCTCACTGACCCTCGATGCACGAAAACACCAATTCCGATATCATCGGGGCTCAGGCACGAAATAGACACCTTCCGCCCATGTAATATGGGCGTGTCATTGCCTCCATGGACCAAACCCTCCTGCCTACCCTTAATAGGCGGGAGGCTCCCGGAGGACCAGCATGCAGGCCGTGCATAGTTCCGACGCTCGAAAAGCCTACAAGGCCGTTCATGAAGGGAGAACCTATACAAGAAAACAAAACGTACTATGGAGTTCTTCAAAGATTGTATTCGAGAGGAGGAGGAGCTTGGCGAAAATACATGCATGGTCTCGGTGGACCATACGACGTCACGCTCAGGGCCTCGTAAGTAAGGCCATCTCGTACAGGTTTTTGGCTACGGCCACCGAAAGCAGAGATGCAAGGCCTCTTGTACATGCTGCGTCGGAGATCCAGTATTTCGCCCAATCAAAGTACATAATGCCGCCCAACCGCCTTAAAAACAATCCCCATTCACTTGGCCTTTTGCGGTCGGGGGCGGAATATGGTCGGACCCCTTAAAGGGGGGAGAGAGGCAAGAAGAAAGTATTTGCTGTTATGGTGGACAATTCACTAAGTGGGATAGAAGCTAAGCCAAGTAAAGCCGGCTGAGCGGACCTGAGTGATCAGTTTATATCCGGCGTTGTTACACGTTATGGTGTCCCTCACAGTCATCATTATGACAATGCACTAACTTCACAGCGATGAGGTGAATGAAAAACTTGGTGTCTAACTTGGGCATCAGCTCGCGATTCGCATCCGTATATGCACCCTCAAAAACAAACGGTCAGGTCGAACGGGCTAATGGGCCTGAAATGAGCGGCATCACAAACCAGACTAGTGCGCCGATCCCTACGGAGAGCAGATAAACACTAGGGTCGAGGAACCGATTCCCATTCTGGGGGTGCAGGACACACCCAATCGAGACTGGATCCACCCAATTTTTTATGTGGTACGGACACAGAGGCATGGTTTTGCCCTGCGCCTATTATTCCATGACCCGACGCTCCGCACTCGCCACTGTATAAGACTGAGAGGAGAAGTAAGACTCGACGCAGGACAACCTAGACAGCCTGGAGGACGGACGCGCGATGTTGCAAAACAGCTTGTCCGCAACTTCTAATCAGCAAGGATCTGAACTCTTACCTCTTCCTGCTCTCCTCCCTACCCCGGTCCTCTCCGGTCCTAGGGTACCAACAGAGAAGAAGCAGCGGGGGCCAAGACTTTAATGTCGGCGAACTCGGTTACGCCCGCCAGAGAACGAAGAAGGACAAGCTCAAACCAAAATGGAGAGGGTCCCTTCATTATAGATGAAGTTCTCACAGGAGGGAGCCTATCGCCTTCGTAATGCATCGGATAATCGCCTAGAGCCGAATCCATGGAACCTGCTCGGCTCCGAAGATTCTACGCATGAGTTCGGTCATACTTTTTTCGTTCCTTTGTTTTTTCTCTCCTCTTCATTTTTTTCTCGTTTTTATACGATTCCAGGATGTGTTCGGATCAGCCACGAACACATGGGGGTAAAACACCTAAAATGGATACATCCCACCATGATGGGGGCTTCTTTAAACCGAAGGTTAATATTACTCGAGCCGGAGCTCAAAATATAAATGTTCATTTGCTCATTAATACTTTTTGCCATATAGCACCTCTATGACTTAAGTTTTTGGAAAGCTGGGTTGCCTTGCTCCTGTGTTTATGCCCTACGTTCCTGATTGTTCGGCTAGGGCGTAAACAGACTCACCTCTCGATTGTTACAACCGGGTCACCGGACATGTACCTCTGATGGTGAAGTCGAAAGCTAGCGTCTTAAGAGAATAAGTGGTCGGCAATCAAACGATAGATTGTTACATTCTTGTAACCACTCCAAATTACTTGGGATAGTTTTTCCGCCCATAACGGCAAAGCCCCGGCAGGCATAATTACTGCCTGCCAACCCAAGGAAAGGAACCTTAACGGAACTTATTTCCTGGAAGATGTTTCTTTACATATGGAATATAACATACATCCTAAACTAAATTTTTTGTCTGTTCGAGCTCAATGACGGGGTTGCTGGTTTCTGGACATAGTGAATGTTTTCATTTACCAATAGTATCCGAAAAAAAACTCCACCATTTTGGTCCGGAGGTTAAACCGAAGCCTGCGATGACAAAAAACTTTTCACATGTTCGGATTAAAAGGACAGGTTGATCCATAACGTTACTCTGATACATTTGCATAAATACCTATTCCTTATCTATTCCACAATAAGACTGTCTAACCTACAGTTCTTCCTGCGTAATATATTCACAGCTATCATTACTTAGTCATACACCAAACTCACTGGATCTCTGTCGTCTGTGGGCCCCGTGGTCCCACTCGGGCCATATGATTTGGATCTCTAGCTTGGTGAAGCGTGTTTCACCATGGCCCAGGCTTCTCGGCCGCCTTCACGGTAGGCGGATGTCTTCCATAGCTCAAACTGGCGCCGGGCACCTTTGATTTGAATAGGTTGCAAGCCAAGCTTAGAGGGACCCCCCCCTGGTACGGATGGCATAAAGCCTTCACCATACTTTCATGGCTTCTGGGCCCGAGCAGTGTACCGCGGGACAGCTCCTTTAGCACGTCGCCTTGAAATCCGAGACATTCCTCTTTCGGCCTAGCCAGTTAACAGACCTGTAGCAACAGAGTCATGTTATTCCGAATTATGGATTAAAATGAGACACCCAGGGAGGAGGTTCTAAATAAATAGCGAAGACCATACTCGACTATCCGCCCTTTCAGTTTTTTCATTTTCTCTCTGAGCGGCCGAATAACTGAGCCTTCAAGCTCTCTATCTACTTGGTTTGTTTGCCCTTTTCCTCCTTGAGATTGTTTCTCCCTGGACGCAATCGTTGCGATCTTTTTCATTCCGCCAGTTTGGCGGTGGTAACAGCATTCGGCTGCATTTGGTTTGTTTTCAGCTCCTGGGCTAGCGCAGTGGTTTTCTTTCTTTCCAAGACCTGCAGGGTATATGATCCTTAAATCGGTTTGCCTCACCGCTTCAAGTCTCGGGGGCTTACTGGCATATGACCATCTGAAATTGCATAAACGCTTACCTGTATGTCCTTTGAGAACAACTGGTGACTCCGGCAAGTCCATCGAGCGGCTCGGATATTGCATCCACCGTGCTGAGTGCGGTAAACTTTGCTGGAAAAAGCCGGGGCACGCATGGCTTCCTTTAATCGACGGTGATTCATCCGCTCTCCACTTCGGAATTCGTGACAGATATGTCGTCCGAATCCTCATGAGGGTTCGGATCTGGCATTGCTCGGTTCTGTCCTAGTTGGCGAGTCCGACACCGGATTGGCAGACATTCGGCTAGCAGGGCGTTTTTCCCACCGTCTGCCGCGTGTTTCTCCTGACATCAAAGATAGAAGGAGACTTAAGCAATGGACTCATGCCATAGGCATGTATTAAAGCGGACATACATCTTGGAAGAATGTGGGGTTTTCTGCAGCACACTCCTGGTACCCTTTGTTTTGAACGCGCTGCATGTGTAGGGGCCGCCTCGAGGAGGTACGGTCGGCCGAAACGCCGATCCGTTTAAAGGTTCAGAACGGTATTAATAAGCAAAAGTGCAGATAAGGGTTTCCTTTCAAGCGCCCTCGAATACTTAGATGCAGAAGGGATAGAGCGGGGGTGGTAGTCGACGGGTTGTGATAGCCACTCTTAAGCGTTAAGGTAGCTTGATAGAATACTCCCATCATCGAACTCTATGTATATGTCCGGATCCTCGCGAAAGCAGGGTCTCCATCGCGGTTAGATCCTCTGGCTGTGGAGCAGGATAGCGGATGCCTTCACATCATTTCCTCCATGAACTGTTTGTCGTACAAAGGGCAAAGTTGATTAGTATCTAGACAGCCATAAGGCAGCGCAGACAAATCGAATCTGACCCATTAACGGGGTTGTACATGGAATAGCCATCCCGACAATTTAAGCGGGGAGTCTTCTTTCTCACCCTTATACAGATCGGCCAGGATTGTGGCCAGTTTCGTCAGGGGTATCCGGACCCTTTCGTCTGTAACGGGAAGCGTCGTCTTCTCCATTATAACACCATAAGGGAGTTACTCTGGATTGGAGAGGCTGGACGCACCTCTTTAGCAATGGCCATGACCTCGACTATCGAGAGCTTGGTAGGGCTAGTAACCTGATCTTGTTAGCCAATCTTTTTATTTCTGCACTGTCTTCCAGCCCTGTCAGATACCACACGACACGAATACCGAAACCAACACTGTCCTTCGGGCATGTTGGGTACTCCGACAGGTGGCTAAGAGCGCGGCGAGGGCCATCCTCACCAACACCACCCCGGAGAGAAGCACTCTTCGGAGGATGACGACCTCAATGTCTTACGTCTTCGGACCTTTTCTTCAAATAATCGGCGCAAAAGGGCGCTCCGTGACCTCGCGAAGTCAACCAAGTAGCCGCACAAATCCTTGGAACGATACGGCAATAACTCTTACCGCCGACGACAAAACCAAGGGCCAGATCGTGTCCGAGACACCTGCCGCCTTGGACTTAAACCCAATGTAGATGGCTTTCGACTCACCAAAGTTGCCATGGACGGTGGCAGCGAGACTAAACCTAATCACGAGGACTACGCTCGATAAAATGCAAATGGACAAGAGTCGCATCGAGCAAAGCATCACCACCTTTCGAGGGATTATCCCCAGTCGTGAAGCACGAGGTTCGGGGAAAATTAAACTTAATGTAGTATTCGGTACGCCGGAGGAACTATAGGTCCGAAGAATCTGCTCTTCCATGGTGCACCTTTCAAAGCGGATATCACGCCTTGTTGGGGCGAGACGCCTTCACACGCTTCCAAGCCATACACCATTATGGGTATATGAAGCTCAAAATGCCAGGGCCCAACGGACGTATCACCATCACCAGTGATCCGGATATAGCACTCCGCGCCGAAACAAAATGGCATCCTGGCCCTTGAGGCACTATCTGAAAGCCCTAGCGGCGAGGAAGCTAACCACTCTGTGTTCCACAGGTGGACAAAGATGATTGTAATCCCGATAGAGGCCCAAGTCCACTTCTTTCAAACCAGCAGACGAAATAGTTAAAATTTCAAGTACACCCGATGGATCCCAACAAGACAGCCTTCATTGAGCATGGCGGATGCAATGGTCGATGCCGCACTAAAGAGCTTTCCTGCGCAAAAAAAATGGGAATATTCGCCTGGCACCCGTCGGACATGCCCGGGATCCCACGCAGACGGGCGAACATAGCCTCAAATTATAAAGGGGTTCAAACCAGTCAAAGCAAATGCTGCGGCGATTTTTTCCGAACCCAACGACAAGCTATGGGGGGGGGGGGAGCTAGCTTAAACTTCTTGAAGCAGGGTTCATCAGGGAGATTAAAACACCCGGACTGGCTAGCAAAACCTGGTCATGGTACCGAAGAAGGATAAATCCTGGGCCTTTCGCATCGATTTCAAAGGACCTCAATAAAGCATGCCCTAAGGACCCCTTCCCGCTACCCGCATTGGACCAAATTCATGACGCGACTGCAGGACACGATTCACTGTGTTTCCTCGACGCATATCCGGATACCATCAAATTAAGATGAAGGAATCCGACCAGCCCACAACGGCATTCATTACCCCGTATGGACCTTTCTGCTTCAACACCATGCTGTTCGGACTCAAAAACGTTGGTGCCACTCATGCATGACTCAAACATGGTATGGAGAAGAAACAAATTGCAAGACAGTGGAGGATACGTAGATGATGTAGTCATCAAGACTACTAAAACTTGTCGAATCTTGGTCGACGATCTACGCCTCACATTCGACAATCTCACGAACATATGACATACGGCCAATCCGGAAAAAATGTGTCTTCGCGTTCCAGCCGGAAAACAAAACTACTCGGGGTTCATGTTTCCACTAGAGGAAATCGAAGCAAAACCAGCCAAAATCCGAGAGCCTCTGTCCACAATTGGCAACCCCAAAAGACCTAAAAAGCAGGTACAAAAAACTAGCTGGGGTGGCCGTGGCAGCTTTGAGCGCTTTATCTCCAGATTGGGAGAGAAAAGGCATGCCACTTTTATCGCAACTCCGACGAACCCAACCACTTCGAGTGGACGGATGCGGCAAACAGCCGGATTGGAAGAAAATCAAGGCTTTGTTAGCGAGCAACCCCATCTCGCCCACACCAACACGTCGGCGAAACCTAGTTGCTCTACAATCAGTAACTCACCAGGTGGTGAGCGCGGTTGTCGTCGTTCGAACGAGAGGAAAGAGGGGCATAAATTCCCACCCAAAAACCATAGTATCCATCGACGGTCCTTACACCATGCAAATCCCGATACCCACATACCAAAAAGATAGCGTATGCGGGTCTTCATGGCACCCGGACGCTGCAGCATACTTTACAAGAGTGTTCGATCAACAGGGCATCCGAAGATACCACTCAGTGATTATCATAAATAATCAGGACGCCACCGGCCGCATAGCCAAATGGGCCATTGAGCTTTACCATTTGAAATAACATACAAACCACGCCGAGCTATTAAATCTCAGGTGTTGGTCGACTTCGTCGCAAAGGACGGAAGCCGAACTCCCTAAGAAAAACAAATACTCCAACTTGGTAATGTACTTCGACGGCTCTAAAATGTAGCCGGGTTGGGAAGCCGGTGTATATTAAACTTCCCCACTGGGGACACAGTTCACTAGTGTATATGCAAATAATGTACACGGACTCCAACAATGCAAGCCGAATATGAGGCACTACTGCACGGTCCCTCGGATAGCCGTTCTATGGGCATCTAACGCCTAGAGGTGCGTGGGAATTCGAACCTGCAATATCCCAAATAAATGGAGATTTCGATGCAAAAGATCCAAAGATGATGGCATACCGCGGACGCCGTACTCAAAATATCAGCTCGGTTTGAGGGGCTCGAGTTTCATCATGTCGCCGAGACAGTATCAGGCAGCGGACATCCTTGCTCGAATGGGCGCTAAACGCGACCCCGTCGCACCTAACACCTTTGTGGAAAGGTCTTCAAAGCCATCCGGGGTATGGCAGGACGAGAGCGGCAACACTAGTCTGGAGCCGCTCATACCCTCGATGCCGAACACAATTCCGATATCATCGGGGGCTCAGGCACGAAATGACACCTTCCGCCCATGTAATCATGGGCTGTCATTGCTCCATGGACCAAACCCTTCCTGGCCTACCCTTAATAGGCGGGAGCTCCCTGAGGACCAGCATGAGGCCCGTCGCCATAGTTCGACGCTCGAAAGCCTACAAGGGTTCATTGAAGGGAGAAACTCTACAAGAAAAACGTACTTGGAGTTCTTCAAAGATGTATTCCGAAAGAGGAGGACGGCAGCTCTTGGCCGAAAAATAATGCTGGTCTCGGTGGCCATCACGACGCACGGCTCGGGCCCTCGTAAGTAAGGCCTTCCGTACAGGTTTCTTTTGGCTACGGCGCCGAGCAGATGCACAGGCTCTTGTACAGTGCTGCGGGTCGAGATGCCAGTTTTCGCCAATCAAAGTCACATGCCGCCCCACCGCCTTAAAAACAATCCCCATTACTTGGCTTTTGCGGTCTGGGGGCTGGGATATGGTCGGACCCCTTAAAGGGGGAAGCCACAAGAAGAAGTATTTGCTGTTATGGTGGACAATTCACTAAGGTGGATAGAAGCTAAGCCAGTAAAGACGGCTGAAGCTGGACTGGTGATCTAGTTTATATCCGGCGTTGTTACACCGTTAGGTGTCCCTCACAGTATCATTATGACAATGGCACTAACTTCACAGCCGATGAGGAATGAAAACTTGGTGTGCTAACGGGCATCAAGCTCGATTCGCCTCCGTATATCACCCTCAAAACAAACGGTCAGGTCGAACGGGCTAATGGCCTGATAATGAGCGGCATCCAAACCAGACTAGTGCGATCCCTACGGGAGAGTCAGATAAACACTTGGGTCGAGGAACTCGATTCCATACTCTGGGGGCTGCGGACCACACCCAATCGCATGACTGGATAACCCCATTTTTTATTTGTACGACACAGAGGCTGTTTTGCCCTGCGTATTATTCATGACTCCGCCTCGAGATGCTCAGTATGACGAGAGAGAAGCTAAGATCGACGGCAGGACAACCTAGACAGCCTGGAGGAGGAGCGCGTGTTGCAAAAGCTTGTTCCGCACTTACTATCAGCAGCAAGCGTCTCGGAGGGTACCAAAGCAGAGAAAGCGCGGGCCAAGACTTATAATGTCGGCGAACTCGGTTTTACGCCTCCCAGAGGAAGAAGAAGGACAAGCTCAAACCAAAATGGGAGGGTCCCTTCATTATAGATGAAGTTCTCACAGGAGGAGCCTATCGCCTCGTAATCATCGGATAATCGCCTAGAGCCGAATCCATGGAACGCTGCTCGCTCGAAGATTCTACGCATGAGTTCGGTCATACTTTTTGTCGTTCCTTGTTTTTTCCTCTCCTCTTTTTTTTTCTACGTTTTTATACGATTCCAGGATGTGTCGGATCAGCACGAACACATGGGGGTAAAACATGCCTAAAATGTGATACATCCCACCATGACTGGGGGCTTCTTTAACCGAAGGTTATTATTACTTCGAGCCGGGAGCTCAAAATATAAATGTTCATTGCTCATATACATCCTTTTTGCCATTATAGCACCTCTATGACTTAAGTTTTTGGAAAGCTGGGTTGCCTGCTCCTGTGTTTATGCCCTTACGTTCCTGATTGTTCGGCTAGGGCGTAAACAGAGCCACCTCTGCGATTGTTTACAAACGGGTCACCGGACATGTACTCTGATGGGTGAAGCCGAAAGCTAGCGTCTTAAGAGAATAAGTGGTCGGCAATCAACGATAGATTGTTCATTCTTGTAACCACTCCAAATTACTAGGGATATTTTTCCGCTCATAACGGACCAAAAGCCCCGGCACGCATAATTACGGCCTGCCAACCCAAGGAAAGGAACCTTAACGGAAAACTATTTTCCTTGGAAGATGTTTCTTACATATGTAATATAACATAAATCCTAAACTACAATTTTTTGTCTGTTCGAGCTCAATGACGGGTTGCCTGGTTTTGGACATAGTGAATGTTTTTCATTCACCAATAGTATCGAAAAACACTCCACCATTTTGGTCCGGAGGTTTAAAGCCGAAAGCCTGCGATGACAAAAAACTTTTCACATGTTCGGATAAAAGGCACAGGTTGATCATAACGTACTCTGATACATTTGCATAAATACCTATTCCTTATCTATTCCTACAATAAGACTGTCTAACCTACAGTCTTCCTGCGAATACTTCACAGCTATCATTACTTAGTCATACACCAAACTCACTGGAATCTCTTCGTCTGGTCCCCGTGGTCCCACTCGGGCCATATGATTTGGATCTAGCTTGGTGAAGCGTGTTTTCACCATGGCCCAGGCTTCTCGTGCGCCTTCACGGTAGGCGGAATGTTTCCATAGTCAAACTGGCGCCGGGCACCTTTGAATAGGTTCGCCAAGAAAGAACTTAGAGGGATGGGTACGGATGGACATAAAGCCTTCACCATACTTTCATGGCCTTCTGGGCCCGAGCATGTACCGCGGACAGCTCCTTTAGCACGTCGCCTTGAAATCCGGATACTTCCTCTTTCGGCCCTGCCAGTTAACAGACCTGTAGCAACAGAGTCATGATATTCCGAATTATGGATTAAAAATGAGCACCCAGGGAGGTTCTAAATAAATAGGAAGACCATACCGACTATGCCGGCCCTTCAGTTTTTCATTTTCTCTCTGAGCGGCCGATAACTGAGCCTTCAAGCTCTCTATCTCTTGTTTGTTTGCCCCTTTTCCTCCTTGAGATTTTTCTCCCTGGACGCACTCGTTGCGATCTTTTCATATCCGCCAGTTTGGCGGTGGTAACAGCATTCGGCTGCATTTGGTTTGTTTTCAGCTCCTGGGCTAGCGCAGTGGTTCTTTCTTTCAAGACCTGCAGGGTATATCGATCCTTAAATCGGTTTGCCTCACCGCTTCAAGTCTCGGGGGCGTACTGGCATATGACCATCTGAAATTGCATAAACGCTTACCTGTATGTCCTTTGAGAACAACTGGTGACTCCGGCAAGTCATCGAGCGGCTCGGATATATGCATCCACCGTGCTGAGTGCGGTAAACTCTTGCTGGAAAAAGCCGGGGCACGCATGGCTTCCTTTAATCGACGGTTGATCATCACGCTCTCCACTTCGGAATTCGTGACAGATATGTCGTCCGAATCCTCATGAGGGTTCGGATCTGGCATGCCTCGGTTCTGTCCTAGTTGGCGAGTCCGACACCGGATTGGCAGACATTCGGCTAGCAGGGCGTTTTTCCCACCGTCTGCCGCGTGTTTCTCCTGACATCAAAGATAAGAAGGAGACCTTAAGCAATCCGGACTCATGCCTAGGCATGTATTAAGCGGACATACCTCTTGGAAGACATGTGGGGTTTCTGCAGCACTCCTGGTCCCTTTGTTTTGAACGCGCTGCCCTGTGTAGGGGCCGCCCTCGAGGAGGTACGGTCTGCCGAACGCCGATCCGTTTAAAGTTCAGAACGGTATAATAAGCAAAAGTGCAGATAAGGGTTTCCTTCAAGAGCCCTCCAGAATACTTAGATGCAGAAGGGATAGAGCGGGGGGGTAGTCGACGGGTGATAGCCACTCTTAAGCCGTCAAGGCTCGCTGATAGAATACCCCATCATCGAACTCTATGTATATGTCCGGATCCTCGCGGAAAGCCAGGGTCTCCATCGCGGTTATGATCCTCTGGCTGTGGAGCAGGATAGCGGATGCCTTCACAATCATTCCTCCATGACTGTTTGTCGTAACAAAGGGCAAAGTTGATTAGTATCTATGACAGCAATAAGGCAGCGCAGACAATCGAAATCTGACCCATTCTACGGGGTTGTACATGGAATAGCCATCCCGACAATTTAAGCGGAGGAAGTCTTCTTTCTCACCCTTATACAGATCGGCCAGGATTGTGGCCAGTTCGTCAGGGGTATCCGGACCCTTTCGTCTGTAACGGGAAGCGTCGTCTTCTCCATTATAACACCATAAGGGAGTTACTCTGGGATTGGAGAGGCTGGACGCACCTCTTTATGCAATGGCCATGACCTCGACTATCGAGAGCTTGGTATGGGTAGTAACCTGATCTTGTTAGCCAATCTTTTTATTTCTGCACTGTCTTCCTCCTTGGGACTGGGGGGGATGCCAGTTGAATGCTTCTTAAAGGAGCACTGGAAAATTCGGAAGGCCAGTCGAACTGGGTCGGCGAGTAGGACGTCGCCATATAAAAACCATTCGAAGACCACTGTTGGTATACCTCCTTGGGAGTTCATATGAGGTATCCGGATCCAGCTATACGCCATACTCGGCACTTCCCACTTCAAAAATAGAGCCTCCCGATGGCGGGGAATAAGGCAAACAGAACTTCCTCCAGTAGTTCAAAATGGGCCTCGATGCCTAAGAACAGTTCGCAGAGGGCAACAAAGCCTGAGATGTGCAAAATCGAACCTGGGGTAGGTCGTGTAGTTGGATGCCGTATAAATTCCAATAGGCCCTGGAAGAAAGGGGGGTGATTGGAAATCCTAGGCCCCACAGCAGAAAAGGGGACGAAGCACACCCTCTCCTCCTTGTTGGGGTGGGGAAAATTCTCAGCCCATCAATCATTGCCAATTAAGGCCAATCCCGCTCGAACGGGGACTAGATCGGCGAGGGGAAGATAGCCCGCGTCTGGAGTCGACTCAGCTGAAGATGAGGCATGGAACAACTCTGCCATCACCCTCTTGAGGGCCATGAGGGTGCGATGATGAGCCTGGAGCACTGGCCATGTTGGAAAGCTTTGTTTGTAGCTAATCTCGACGGTTCTTCTTTTGCGCGATATGAGATGGCATTGGGGATCCAGCTCTCCTTATATAGATGCCGTCCGAGCGTGGTGAGGCGCTTATTTGCAAAAAAATCACAGACCAACCGTATCGCCCGGTGGCCAGAAATCGAAGCGACCACATAAAAGGATCATAAAGGCAGCACATCGAGGTCAGAATCGGACTATCGTCAATCTGAAGTACAAAAGAAGAACCCGCCTTGCAAAGATGAAGACATAAGCCGGATACTACATCGTCATTGAAGGCAAAGGTCGGGGGTACTGAGGGATCCGTGGATAAGGGGTCCTCGGGGTCCGGGTTATGTGACATGGGCGGAATGAGGGCCGTGAAGGTATAAGATGAAGGCCTTTCCCCGTGTCTAGATGGGACTCTCCTTTGCGGGATGGCAAGATGTGACGTCCAGATGTTAATTTCCTTCCTCTGTAAACCGACTTTGTACCAACCCTAGCCCCCTCCAGGTCTATATAAACCGGAGGATTTAGTCCGTAGAGTCTATCATAACTCCCATAGGCTAGACATCTAGGGTTTAGCCATTACGATCTCGAGGTAGATCAACTCTTGTAACCCCTATATCATCAAATACAAATCAAGCAGGATGTAGGGTTTTACCTCATTAAGAGGGCCCGAACCTGGGGTAAACATCATGTTCCCTTTGTCCCTGTTACCTTCGATCCTCAGACGCACAGTTCGGGACCCCCTACCCGAGATCGGCCGGTTTTGACACCGACACATGTGCTTGGGTGAATCAGATGGGGGTGGGCGGCGAGGAAGGCGCAGGAGCATTCCTACCTTTCCCAACGGCCAGTCCTCCACGACCTCCTATCTTCTCCACTCCTCGACTCCCTTCACCGATGGGCAATGACGTCGAAAAAAGAAGCACCTATATGCATGATGAAGCCATACCCCTCGTACAACGCTTCGGAGAGGGGTACGGGTGGAATGGAGAATACCACTCCCACACGCGCGACGAAGAATGAGCCTCGGAGCGCTCCTTACCCGCGCCCCACATCTTTCAACAGCTGCCATTACCAAAGAGTAAACGAAATTAGTACAACATAAATTTTTTTAATACCGACATGAATAATAGGATTGCCACGCCAAGTTGTAAAAAGATGAGTAACATATATAGCATTATGTTTTTGCCAAGTTGTGAAAAACACGATTCACATGCTCATTCCTCATCCTCGATCTCGACATCGTACACTACATCCACGTCCCACAAACGAGCCGGCGCCCAGCCTCGCCCAAGACAGCAACAGTTTGGGGCCGATGGCGGTAGTTTTAGAAACACCTTGGCGGAATTTGTCTGGCAGCCCTCGCGATGAGGATTTAAAAAGACAAGTTTGAAACTTCAAACAACCAAATAACTCATGACAAAAATCAGGGTGTAGAAAGAGAAACGAAGATGAAATAGTAACATAGTGAGAGGTTGTGCAACTAGGATGATTTCTTGTACCAGTTTTTTTTTTTATGAATTGGAGAGGATGATGGGCGAGAACTCGAACACCAATGGCTTGTTCTTCACCTACATCTCTCAAATGTCGTTAAAAAAAATCTATTACAGATATCATCCAGTTGCACAACCTCTCACGACGTATTGGTTGGCACCTGGCGTCCTTTACGGTGAATGCTGGGTAAGTGTGGTGTCTGGTCAGACAGGGGGGTTATCCCTGAGGTGCTGAAAGAAGAGACAAGGAGGGAGGGGTTACAGTTAAGGAGGAGAGGAGGAAGGAGCAAAGGATGCAGGAGGAGGGGAGAGGCGGAAGGGAGGAGGCGGAGGAGGAGGAGGAGCGGGACAGAGAGGGGGCGTGACGAAGAGGAGAGAGAGGAGGACGGGGAGGGGAAGGCGGAGAAGCGGCCGGATGGGAGGTAAGGGGGAGGAAGGGGGGGGGAGAGGAGGGGGAGAGGGGTTCTAGAGGATCGCTGAGCTTCGCTTTCTCTTACCCTTTCCTCTTTTTTTTTGCCTCTGAGTGTTTTAGATTGGATCGGCTCGAGGCGTGGCTGTTCGGAGTGGTTATTGGGTTGCTGTTGTTCGTCTGCAGCGCGCGTCTGGGTGCTGTCTTGCTTCGTGCTGCTTGCGTTCTTTTCGTGTCGGTTTCGCTATCGGGGGGGCGCGGCGCTTCTTCTTGGCGTGCTGCGCCTGTGCGCGCTCCCTTCTGGCTGTCTCCTGTCTTGCTCGTCAAACTCCTACTTTCTCGGCTGTGCGCTTCTTCGTCAACGTGAAGTTGTTTCTGTTCTTGGGTTTTCTTCTTCTGTTTCGCGGCGCGGTCGGTTCGGCAAGAAAGGTAACTAAAAGAAACTAAAAGACACCTAACTAAAATAAATTAAACAAACATTGAAACTAAACTAAACTAAAACTAAACGAAACTAAACATAAACAGAAAAACTAAACTAAAACTAAACATAAAACAAAAAGTAAAAAAAAAAAAAGAGGGGGGGGGGGGGCTCACCGTAGGGGAGGGGGCCGGTGGAGGAGGGGGGCGGCTCGGTGGAGTAGGTCCGCCGCAGGGGAGGGGGGAAGCCGGTGGAGGTAGGTCCGCCGAGGGGAGAGGGGGGCAGCGCCGCGGCCTGCCTTACAGCGGCGCTCGGGCGGGCCGTCGCAGGAGAGGGGGAGGGGAGGAAAGGGGCAAGGCCGCTGCCGAGAAGAGGGAAGTAGGAGGGGTGGTCCCGGGCGGGTGAAGTCTAGGAAGGGGAAGAGGGGTCGGGGCAGGGAAGAGGGGAAGGAATAAGAAGGGGAGGGGAGGGAGGAGCTAGGAAGGGACAGCGAGGGGGGGGGGTGACGGTCGAGGGATGGCGGGGGGCGAAGACGTGGCCGGGCGGCGGGGGTCCAAGGGCGACATGGGCACGGTGGGGGGTCGGGGGCGCGATGGCCGGGGGCGGTTGGGCTCGGGTGCGGGGGGTCGGGTCGGGGGTTAGGGAGAGAGAGAAGAGAGAGAGGAGGCGGGGGCAACAACTGTTACATACTCAATTCTTTGCCGCCTGCTGGTAGACGGCAAAGAGGTGGGGCTGGTGGGCCGTTAGGGTTTAGGTCTCCACTGAACCCCACCCACCTCTTTGCCGTCTGCTAGTGGATGACAAAGAATTGGCTGATGGCAAATAGGATCTTTGCCGTCAGCCAGTTCTTTGCCGTCCGTTTTCCATAAGCAGACGGCAAGGACCTTCTTTGCCGTCCGCTAGCAGACGGCAAAGACCTGACTGATGGCAAATTCTCTGTTTCTAGTAGTGAATGACTAACCATGTGAATGACCAATTTAGTGAAGCATGAGAGTTTAATTCGTTCGACAAAAGATTTTCCCAAGCTCTAACAAATATAAGTGAAGTAAAAGAGTATTCTACAAATAACGGTTTTCTATGTGTAGAGAAACAGGCAATCCAAACTTCAAATGATATAAGTGAAGCACATGAAGCATTCTATAAAGCCACACTCAAAAGATATAAGCCAAGTGCAAAGAGCATTCTATATCCAAGGACTATCTCATACCATCATCGTGCATTACTAAAAGAAAAATAAAAGGCACACGACGCTCCAAGAATTTACGCATATCATGTGAACAAAACAAAAACAGAGACATATCGATAATTCTCGAATAAAGATGGAATGCCTTCTGGGGCATCCCCAAGCTTAGACACTTGAGTCTCCTTGAATATTTACTTGAGGTACCTTAGTCATCCCCAAGCTTGAGCTCTTGCTTCTCCTCATTCTTCTCATATCAATACCTCCTCGATCTTTGAACACTTCATCCACACAAAACTTAACCAAACTTTTTATTAGTGGGGTTAATCATTATGCTATCACAATTCTATGGCCCAAAGTCAAAGGAGGCTCAACAAGATTTCAAACATACGCAAATAATGAAACTATAACAGCAATCTATGAAAATGGGACAATCTGTAAAGATGCAGATAGTACATATACTTCTGTAACTCAAACAATTCTGAAAAATTAGGAAAAAATAAACAATTTGCATAGCAGTACCGTGTAAAAATTTCAGAAACTTTTGGCATTCCAGTAAAAAAAATGAAAAATCACGAACTACAGCCAAAGTTTCTGTTTTTGCACTACACATACCAAACAAGCAATCTAATTATCCTAAAGGAAAATCTTGGCACATTATTTTTATAATACAATGGATTTGTGCAAGGGGATAATTATTTTTGTGAGAAACTTCCATGAAAAATTCTACATTGTTTCCATGGGCATGAACGCAGGTGTTCAAGGTCAACCCTGACTTCTCCAATGCATAACCCTCCAATCGCTTGTCTTTTAGAAAAACTTTTAGGTTCCCCTCTATATTTTTTGTTTTTAAATTTTTTAGAAGCACACAACAGAATAAAATGACTCTCTAAGACTTCTGGCTTGTCTCCCTGGCAGTGCTTTCTTTAAAGGCATTAAGCTAGGCATATAGTGCTCAAGTAATGGATACAGCCGGATCCCAAGGTATATCAAAGCCAATTTTAATTTACAATGATTTGTAATTTAGTATTTAGCACAAAGCAACATAGATCATGCAACAACGAAGTCTAACTCTATTCCTATGCATCGGCATGTCATAAAAGAACAATTCATGCACTCATAGTAAAGGCCGATACATAGCATAAATAGTTTCTTGCAATTTTATTGTATTGGAAACATAGAGAGGTGGAGATGTAGTTCCTCTCTCATAATAATTGCAAGTAGGAGCATCAAGCACATGCATATTATATTTATTAAAATCATCATGTGTAATAGTAAAACACAACCCATCAATTTAATCCTTAATAAGCACAAACATCTCTGATATAGTGTAGTTGGTACAATTCAAAAAGATAATAGGACTATCATGTGTGGGTGCAATAGCAACAATTTCATTCTTAACATAAGGAACTATAGAAAGTTCATCTCCATAAGCATAATTCATATTGGCATCATGGCCACAAGCATAGCAAGCATCAATTTCATCAAAAAGGGAAATTTCAAACGAATCCAAGAGATCATAGCAATTATCATAGCATTCATCCTTCAGTAACACTACTAGGTATAACCCTAGTAGTAGCGCTTGTCTTATAGCTATCAGTAGCGCTTGTACAAGCGCTACCAGTAAGGTGCTACAGCTAACTGGTAGCAGTAGCGCTGGTTTTCCAGCGTTACTGCTATACCTAGTTAGCAGTAGCGCTCATTAGGGAAAAGCACTACTGATAACAGTAAGTAGCAGTAGCGTTTCTTTTGAAACGTGCTACTGCTAAATTTTCCTGTATTTTTGAAAATGCAGCTTATTGTCGCTGTATTTGTATAGGTTTTATATACAATACTTTCATCATATGATTTTATGACCATGATTAGTTATTATATATAAAAGTGGGTGAAATGAACGTGGATTAGATTCAAGTGGAGGCAACATGTGGTGCACATCGAAAGTACTACTAATCCAAACTAGATCCATGTTCATTTCACCCACTGATATATATATATATAATAACTCATCATGCTTGTCGGTGTCAAAACCGGCCGATCTCGGGTAGGGGGTCCCGAACTGTGCGTCTGAGGATCGAAGGTAACAGGGGACATGGGACGCGATGTTTACCCAGGTTCGGGCCCTCTTAATGGAGGTAAAACCCTACGTCCTGCTTGATTGTATTTGATGAGTATAGGGGTTACAAGAGTTGATCTACCACGAGATCGTAATGGCTAAACCCTAGATGTCTAGCCTGAGGGAATTGTGATTGCCCCTACGGACTAAACCCTCCGGTTTACATAGACACTGGGGGAACCTAGGGTTGTAGAGAGTCGGTTTACAAAGAAAGGAATCTTCATATCCGTACGCCTAACTTGCCATCCACGCAAAGGAGAGTCCCATCCGGACACGGGAGAAGGTCTTCTATCTTGTATCTTCACAACCCATCAGTCCGGCCCATGTCACATAGCTCGGACGCCCGGGGACCCCCTAATCCAGGACTCCCTCAGTAGCCCCTGAACCAGGCTTCAATGACGATGTGTCCGGCGCGCAGATTGTCTTCGGCATTGCAAGGTGGGTTCCTCCTCCGAATAATTCAAAGTAGGTGATCAAAAGAACTATATCCGGCTCTGTATAATAGTTTCAACCCAGAACCACAAGGGAAAAATACTCAAACAAAACAAGTCACGTCTACTGACAGCTTTTCTGGCGAGACGTTATGTTCTGGCCTTTATTATCATTTCGAACCGTTTTGCAGCCTCCCGCTTTGCGCTTCGAGGCACGGTTCTCATTGACACGTCTTGTCGAAGCAGAGATCGTGTCCCCTTATTGCGGGATTCTCATTAATACGGGTTTGGGTAATCCAACCGTGCCGTTCGCACGACCCCTTGGGAATAGGTGAGTTTTAAGGCTCGTGGGTAGACACTCAATATTCACTGCCTTTATAAGAAGATAAGGATCCATCTTTCACCCCACGCCTTCTTCCTCCCTAGCCCATCCACCCTCGAGCTCCAACGCCCAAGCTTCAATCTTTTCCGTCCCCAGCAAACACTCCAGCCATGTCCGGATCTGGAGCTCAGGGCAAGTGGATGGCCTCCTCCGTCACGGAGGGAAATATCAGGGAACTCCGAGGAGCGGGGTATTTAGCCACGGAAATCGCCCACTGGCTCCCTGCCAAAAAGCAGATCATCCCCACCCCGGAGCCTAATGAGAGGGTAGTATTTATCCCTCACTTCCTTCGCGGGCTAGGGTTTCCACTACACCCTTTCGTCCGCGGGCTCATGTTCTATTACGGGCTAGATTTCCACGATCTAGCCCCGAATTCTTTCCTCAACATCTCAGCGTTTATCGTCGTGTGTGAGGCGTTCCTCCGAATCCCCCCACTTCGGCCTGTGGCTCAAGGTCTTCAACATGAAGTCGAAAGTGGTCGAGGGTCAACACGCGGAGTGCGGAGGCGCCATGGTGAGCAAGCTCCCCAATGTCACCTGGCCAAAGGGGACCTTTGTAGAGACCGTGAAGGGATGGCAACAGGAGTGGTTCTACAGCACGGAGCCCCATGACGCCACGTGGGCCGCCACTCCTGAGTTCAAACCCGGTCCTCCAATGCGGCTTGCATCATGGATTAACAAGGGCCTGGATTGGGCATCATCTGATGAGGTGATGACGCTGCAGAAGCGCGTCAAGAGCATGATAGAAAAGAACACCAGTCTTGCCAACGTGATTCAGGTGATGCTTTTTCACCGGATTCTCCCCTGCCAACGCCGGACTCTCCAAATGTGGGAGTTTGATCCGGCCAGTCCCCGAACCTTGCAGCGGTTCTTCGGCACAACGCACGAAGATATATGGAAGCTGCTTTTCAAGGTCCAGAAGTCGTGGCCGAAAACGACCGAAGACCTCGGCCTTGACCGCGCTCATCCGGCTTCTCCAGTAAGTTGCTCAGATAAAACGATCCTCAACTTGTAGATCCATGAAGTATGCTAAACCTTCCTCTTATCCTTCAGGGCTGGACGAAGAAGGCGGAGCGGATTTGGTGTCCGGCTCCGCTGCCCGAAGACCCAGTTATTCCTCTTCTGACGAAGATGCTGGTTCCAGCACCGTACCAGGCACCGGAGAAGAAGGCCAAGAAGAAGGGCAAGGAGGCCAGGAGTGGCCTTCGTCGTAAAGGTACTTCGGACATAGCGTCCGAAGATACCGAAGCTCTCTCCTCCCATGAGGGAGATGAAGACGAAGAGGAAGAGAGCAATTCTCCCCTTAAGGGGGGAAAGAAGAAAAGGGGGGCTTCTATGGACCTAGAGGCGGGGGCGTCCAAAAAGGGGAAGATCACCCTTTCAGATGATTCAGAATCAGACACCGAGGCCGTCCCCGAGTGGCACCCCTGGCCGAATCGTAAGTATTCAAAGATACTGTATGTATCCGGCTTTTTATGAATTTTAGGGTGACATATCTATAATTTTCAGTCCGGCCCATGACCTCCCCCAACAATCATTGTCTTCGGGGAATACTTTGGCGCCAGACATGATGGAGAGCGAGTCGCCCCCGCAAGCCTCCCTGCCACATGCCACGGATAACACCTAGGTGTTGTCTCAAAGGACCTCTCCAGGCCAAGGAGAGGTGCGGAAGGCCGTTGAAACGGCGCCAGAGGGTAATGCCTCGGCTGCCGGAAACATGGGGGGCGTAATCCCCATGGAGACTGACGGCGGGGGCCCTAACTAGTCCGGTCCCCAGCTGAATACTGCTTCGGAGACCCAGACGGCTCCGGGCTTGAGCGAGCAGCCCCCTTCGAAAGAGGGGGGAGTGCCGACTCCACCGGCGTCCTCCATCCATCCGGAGGCGCCGGACACCTTGAGGGAAGCACTTCGACGTGCTTCCGTCGCGGATGGACACCGTGCCTTAATGGGTACGGTGGTTGAAAAGGTTCAGTCCACCAAAAGCGGACTGAACGAAGCATTCACTAGCCTGCTAACAGGCTTTGAGGTATGTGATGTAATATCTGTAGTCGCTTTTCATATATAAAAAGGATATCTATATATAGATAGTAGCCCCGGAGACTCCGTTCGGCTTCTTTGGAAGAAAGAGGGTGGACAGAGGATCAAAAATTTGCCGGAGATAACGTACTTATCTATTTTGATGAACAGGCTTCATTGTTAGCGGCTTCAGCCAAGGATGCTGAAGTTTCCGAACTCCAGCGGAAACTGAAGCTGGCTGATGATGAAATTGACCGTATCAACAAGCTGTTCGATGAGGCCCAAGGTATGCTTTTGAACGTCTCCTGACGAGCCGAATTTGCAATACAAAATCAGAGCTGAAGCTCATGTGCTGCTATGTTTATGAATATAGGTAGCGCGGCCGAGGTCGAGACCCTCAAGAGTGCCCTTACCGAAGCCAAGAAGGAGGCGGAGGCAAGCAAGGCGGCCGCTGATAAAGCGGCTGCGGATTTAAAGGCCGAGCAGGCGACCCGTCGCAAGTATGAGGAGCGGGTGACCGAAGTGGAGCACGCGCTTTAAGACACCGCCAACAAGTGTGAGGCCCTAGAGGAGAGTAATAAATCCCAAGCGGCCGAACTCAACAAGGCTTTTCAAGAGGCAAAGGATGCACGAGGCGAGACCCGAGCGGCTCGCGAGGAGATCAAGCAGGCCTTTTCTTTTACAGAGTATATTTGGCGGTCAGAGATATACTTTGCTAAATCGACTGTGGAGTGCTCCAGACGCCTTTGCGAATCTCCCAAGGAGTGCAGCTGACGCCGCAGAGTACTTCCGGGCCCAAGAGGGGAACACGATGGAAAAGCTCTTCTGGTCGCAATACCTGTTGCCGGAGCGACCAGCGTTGCTAAACAACCAGATGATGCAGCTGGCGCAGCTGCATAGGATGTCCGGTTTGGCCATGAAGGACTAGTCCGGCTATGGCCGGCCGGACCCATACCAAGCAGCTACTTTGTCCTGGTCAAGCGGCTTGGCGACGCCTTGCCGCGAATTGAAGCTATGAAGCGTTCAATGTGTATAGAAGGTGCGCAGATGGCCTTTGCCTGTGTCAAAATGCACTGGGCAAAGATGAAGGCAGCCGATGTGGCAGTTGAGGGCCCGCCTAGAGGCAAGGCCCAACGCAAGCCGGAGCGCTACTTTGACGATGTCCTTGAGGGTGCCCGCTTGATAGAGGGTCAATGCTCAAAGGATATTATGTTCGAGTAAATGTATCCGAGCTGCCCAGACATTGTATTATAAACCAAGGCCTTTGTAATATATTTGTGCCTGTAATCTTACATTATTTTTCCTCCTGTGCGGCCGTTTTTATCTTTGAGAGTTTGCCAGTCGTCGGCTTCAGCCCCCACGTAGATACTACGGGGGTGTTCGAAATAGCACATAATCACACTTGACCCAACGTCTTGGTCCGTAAAGGAGGTGTTAGTGCGGCGAACCAGGCAATCAGACTATGTGGCTTTACCACTCTCACTTAGCCATAGGAGTTTGACAATGGGGCTGTAAGGTAGCCCCTGGTGCGTATGCGGCTATCGAACTTAGATGCCTTAGATGCGTGACTGAAAAAAGCCAGTCCTTCGTGTAATACGGGAAAAAATCGCTAAAGATTTAATAAGTCACCGAATTGCTGACCAGCTCTCGCCGCATCACGACAGTCAGTTTTCGGCTTTCTCTACTGAGGTGCTTGACTGGGCTAGCCGGAAACACAATCGTAGTAGTTCTCCCTTTACTACCTTTGCCGAGAACGGAACATAAGGTAGCAAGCACAGGAGCCGGGCAACCCAACTATTGACCAAAGATGTGATTCGGAGCCGATGCATATAATGCAGTTTTTCGGGACGCCAAAGTGTACTCTGAGAGTGTTCGGACTTTTTTATTGTTGAAGATACATATAGAGCCCCTGGCGATTAAAGTCGCGCCAAGGTGTATATGCCAATTCGTATGTGAAGTGGAAAAACAGAAAAGGGTAAGCCAATACCTAACAGGGTTGGGCAAAACTGTTTCCATTATAGTCTGATTGATACGTCAAATGTATTTGTACGGAAGATGCGATAAGCATCATGGCTAGTTTACATGACGAAGACAAGGGAAAGCTGTATACAGGTCCTAAAATTAAAAATTTGATCTTGAAGATCCTTTGGACACTCTGCCGCACGTCTGCGCTGCTTGCCACCTTGGTGTATGATCCTTTGAGAGGATCAATAATTGAGTATGCATAAGGGGCCTGGAAGGCGGCCCCTATTACCACCAGGAATTGATGTAAGTTGTAAAGAACCTGAAAAATAAAAACAAGAAGAAAAGAGGTGGAGCAATATGGAGGTCCGGATAGGGTCGAGCCATACCATGTACCTTATGTTTAGCATGCCTCCATCCTTGCCCATGGTATTTTTAACGCGTAGTTATGTACGCGCGGTACGTATGCCGCTATTAGGCTGGGGCATTGACGGAGGCCGAATTGCTAATCTAGCTCTGGATGAGCCGGACTGTCGTTCTGCAGGGTAGACCGGACTCGTTTAGCCGTGTCCGGGGGCTTGTCTGCCAGTGTAGTATTCGGCTTAGCGAGGCCACCCTGCACCTCGGCTACGATGGCCGCGGTATGCTCCTCTGTACGGAGGGAGCGCTCCATGTTTCCATTGACTGTTATAACGCCTCATGGTCCAGGCATCTTGAGCTTTAAGTAAGCATAATGCGGGACTGCATTGAAGCGAGCGAAGGCAGTACGTCCGATCAGTGCGTGATAACCACTGCAGAAGGGGACGATATCGAAGATCAGGTCTTCGCTTCGGAAGTTGTCCGGAGAACCGAATACTACTTCCAATGTGATTGAGCCTGTGCAGCGGGCCTCTACACCTGGTATTACTCCTTTGAAGGTGGTTTTAGTAGGCTTGATTCTTGACGGATCAATACCCATTTTGCGGACAGTGTCCTGATAAAGCAGGTTAAGGCTGCTACCACCGTCCATGAGGACTCGTGTAAGGTGGAATCCGTCGATAATTGGATCGAGGACCAAAGCTGCCGAACCTCCATGACGGATACTGGTCGGGTGATCCTTTTGATCGAAGGTGATTGGACAAGCCGACCATGGGTTGAATTTTGGGGCGACCGGCTCTACGGCGTAGACGTCCCTTAGCGCCCGTTTGCACTCCTTCTTGGGAATATGTGTAATGTATATCATACTCACCGTTTTTACCTCGGGGGGAAATTTCTTTTGCCCGCCTGTGTTTGGTGGGCGAGGTTCTTCGTCGTCGTCCTCGCTGGGCGACCCTTTCCCCTTATGTTCGGCATTTAGCTTACCGACCTGTTTAAAAACCCAACAATTTCTGTTGGTATGATTGGCAGGCTTGTCGGGGGTGCCGTGGATCTGGCAAGGCCGATCAAGTATTCTGTCCAGACTGGATGGACCATCTTTGTTTCCTTTGAATGGCTTCTTCTGCTGACCGGGTTTAGAGCCACTGAATCCGGCGTTCACCACCGTATCTTCAGTATCTGCATTGTTGCTTCGATGCTTGTGTTTATTGCGTCGTGGCCTACCGTTGCCGTCTCTGGCTTCGGAGGTGCCAGGGTCGCTGGTGCTATTGCTTTGACGGGCTAGCCAACTATCTTCTCCCACGCAAAAGCGGGTCATGAGTGCAGTAAGGGCCGCCATGGACTTCGGTTTTTCTTGGCCGAGGTGTCGGGCGAGCCACTCGTCCTGGACGCTGTGCTTAAAGGCCGCGAGGGCTTCGGCGTCCGGACAGTCGACAATTTGGTTCTTTTTAATTAGGAACCTGGTCCAGAGCTTCCGGGCTGACTCTCCGGGTTGCTGGACTATATGACTAAGGTCGTCGGCGTTTGGAGGCTGGACATATGTGCCTTGGAAGTTGTCTCTAAAGGCATCTTCCAAATCTTCCCAGCTGCCAATGGAGTTTTCTAGGAGGCTGTTTAGCTAGTGTTGAGCCGGTCCCTTTAATTTTAGTGGCAGGTACTTGATTGCGTGGAGATCGTCAACGCGGGCCATGTGTATGTGGAGAAGAAAGTTCTCAATCCATACCACGGGATCTGTTGTTCCATCGTATGATTCGATGTTTACGGGTTTAAACCCTTCTGGAAATTGGTGCTGCATTACCTCATCGGTAAAGCACAAGGGGTGTGCGGCGCCTCTGTATCGGGCAACATCATGATGGAGTTTGGACGATATCCGTATTCGGTTTTCAGCCCGGTTGAGGTTGTGCTTATCACGCCAGTCTTGACGGCCGTCGTCTCTTGTTGGGGCATGTCCCCTTGATCCATAGATTGATCTGGTCTGGCCGACTCTATTGTCCAGCTCCTGTCGTAGGTCATAGGTGTAGTCTGGAGCAGGTACCCCCTTGCTTTTACGGCGAGGTGGCGCGGGCTGGTGTTCGGCGTGGGTAGCCGCTCTGTCCCGACCGCGTGGTGGTCGGTCGGGTTCGTCAGCAGGATTATACCTTGGTGGTATTGGTTCAAGGGCCTCGTTGTCAAATTGTGGTAGTAGCCTGCGCTTCGGGTAGCTCTTTGTTGGGCGCTCGAGGCCGTATTCTTCGGCAGCTAGGACTTAGTCCATCTATCGTTGAGCGTATCCTCTTCGGCTTGAAGCCGTTGCTGTTTCTTTTTTTGGGCTCCTCGCTATTGCGATGAGCTGTCGCCTAAAGCATTCTTGCTCGAGGGGTTCCTCTGGCATGATGAAATCTTCGTTGTCGAGGCTGACTTCCTCCTCGGAGGCCGGTAAATAGTTACTGTCCTCCGAATCATCATTCTCGGTCGGTTCGTCTAGGTTGACTTGTCCGTCTTCCCCATCATCCTGTTCTACGGCAGGCTCGATGGGGTGCTCCGAGTCTTCGGCATTCTCCGGAGTGTCATTATCTCCGGTGCCGGTATTACTTTCCTTTCCTCACTGCGATCTTGAATGGCGTTATTGACGTCGTCGCTTTGGTGGAACTTCGACGGGCTTGTCCTCGATCGGATCCTGATTGCCATCGTCGTCCTCTTTGGGTGTATCCACCATGTACATGTCGTATGTAGAAGTGGCAGTCCAACGCCCGGTGATAGGCGGGTTTTGAGCTGGTTCGGCTCCGGCATCGTCGTCCATACCATCGATGTCTTCGGAAGCGTAATCGAGCATGTCAGTTAAGTCTTCGACAGTGGTTATCAAGTGGGTGGTGGGTGGGACGTAAAATTCCCCGCTCTCAGCCCCTAGTCTGGGCTGGGTGTAGTTCGGAAGTGATTCCTCTGTAATGGCGAGGGATCGCATTAAGTCCAGAGCCTCGCTTAAGGGTGAGGATTGGACGGGGAGACCAAAGTCTTTGGCGCTGGGCGAGGCGAAAGCCTCCTGGCCATGCTTGCTTGTCGTAGAGCTTAAGAGTTCAGAATTAGCATCCGGGGACGAGTCCGGCTCTCCGGTGATAAAGGAAATCCGGTTTGACTCCGGGCTAGCCGATGACGCTGTCTCCTCTGGATCTCCAGTAGTAAGCTGCATGATTGCGGAGGGTCCGGCGGGCTCCAAACTCCCATCTCCGGACCCAGTGATTTGCTCCGGATCTAAGGCCAGAGCGGTGGTCGGAGCCGCGAATCCTTCGAAGATCAAGTCTCCTCGGATATCGGTGACATGATTAAGATTCCCAAAACTGATCTGATGACCAAGGGCGTAGCTGTTGATCTGCTCGAGGCGGCCGATCGAGTTGGCACGCAGAGCGAAGCCACCAAACACAAAAAGTTGACCGGGGAGGAAGTTCTCCCCGGAAACATCATCGTTGTTGATAATCGAACGAGCCATCGAACCTTTTGCTGACAACACAATGGAACTCTCAATGAAAGCACCAATGTCAGTGTCAAAACCGGCCGATCTCGGGTAGGGGGTCCCGAACTGTGCGTCTGAGGATCAAAGGTAACAGGAGACGGGGGACGCGATGTTTACCCAGGTTCGGGCCCTCTTAATGGAGGTAAAACCCTATGTCCTGCTTGATTGTATTTGATGAGTATAGGGGTTACAAGAGTTGATCTACCACACGATCGTAATGGCTAAACCCTAGATGTCTAGCCTGAGGGAATTGTGATTGCCCCTACGGACTAAACACTCCGGTTTATATAGACACCGGGGGAACCTAGGGTTGTACAAAGTCGGTTTACAGAGAAAGGAATCTTCATATCCGTACGCCTACCTTGCCATCCACGCAAAGGAGAGTCCCATCCGAACACGGGAGAATGTCTTCTATCTTGTATCTTCACAGCCCATCAGTCCGGCCCATGTCACATAGCTCGGACGCCCGGGGACCCCCTAATCCAGGACTCCCTCAATGCTCATATAACAACTTAGCATTATGCATCATCATAATAATAAATAACTCATCATTGGTATCATAATAACAAGTCCTACTCATCATCATCATACAACTTCTACTCGTTATCATAATAACAAGTCATACTCGTCATCATCATAGTCATCTAACCAACCCTACTTAATTGCTCTTAGCACATGATCATGAGTATTAGCTAGGACCTAACTACCCTCTCTAAGGTAAAATAGCATAAAACAAGATAGGCCCTGACTCTCCATTATGGAGAATGGAGATTATCCTGTCTCCAATTCTTGCGCTTCGCACAATGTTGCTTCCAAGTAGCTCCCTACGATTGTCCATATATTTTTTCCAATCTTTGATTGTCATGTCTTCATCGGTTTCAGAAATCCGGTATGAACAGCAGTGAAGCCTAGGATGACCTGGCCGTCAGCTCATAACATCAAGGCAACCTTTCGGAAGCATCAGATCAGGCACACAATCCTTCGGGATTTTCTGTTGAAAAACATAGCAATAACTTCGTAGTTAGCAATGTAGTTTAGTTTTAGAAGAATTTATGCAAAAGATGCACGGATGTCGTAATAGTAAAAAATCTTACCATGCCATCTCCATGGATGTTAACGTAGTTCAGCACGTGCACTAGTGGCAAGTATTGACCATAATGTGCAGGAATTTGATAATTGATATTGTAATTCTCAACATCATTAATAAATGTGATAAGATGATTTTTCTCCTGATAAGTTAATTCTGCGCCATCAGTGTAGTAGGTTCTGTCTACCATCTTCCGTACATTTTTTGAAGAATGAAAATAAGCTGTCAACTATTTTGAAATAAACAATATAAATTACGTAATAAATATGTTTGAGAAACTCACATAGAGGTAGAAGTGGAAGCATATCAACAAGGACACAAATGCCATCGTCATGATCACCAAGATCGAAGGTGACATACATACCCTCCTGAAAATCATATGCCTTGCACAGTGCTTCCCAATTCGAGCAACCAAAATGGGTTACGCTCTCCGAATTGTATAGCTTTACAGCAAAATCATAACCATGATGGGTCCTGAGATGAATTATCTTTGTCTCCATATTTTCATGATCTTCGAAATCCAGATGCTCCAAGACATGGCATCTTGCATGGCATGGGATAAGCTAGTCGAATTGTAAAAGATGAAAATTACACATTGAAGAAGCATAAGTCATGCTTACTTACGAAAAAAGACTTGTCGTTGCATACCGTTTCAACATCGAAGGTCTCATCGAGCTTAACACTGAAGCGCCGACCGTCTACCAGGTGAGGCCTATCGCACAGACCCTGGTCGTCGCCGCACCAGTCGCACTCGGGGATCCTATCGAAGTCGTCAGACATTTCCTATGTCCCTAATTCAAAGATTAAACTTGTAAAATTCAATATATGTACTACAAAAACTAAATTAGATCATTATTATTCATCATGGGTTGACTGTCGATCTGTCGAGTGTTTTCTTGAAAACTGTCATCTCATCTCATGTGGTGTATATGGTGGACACTCCCTCACTGATTTTTCGACCGTCGGTGATGGTCGTTACTCCTCCTTCCCGTAGTGCACAACAAAGGTCAAGCACAAGGAGAAGAAGGAGAAACGACCCCCACGACAACAGTCAGGATTCTTCTTCTCTCATATATGGTGCAGACTTTCTCCCTTACTCATTTGTTGACTGTCATGTATGGAGCCCCGACAGACTTAAAGTCAACCCTAAATGTCATTTAATTATCTTTCTACAAAATCCGGGCCACTCGATATTTCCTACATATTCTAGCACAAGTCATGCCAAAATTCACGGAAAAATCCGGCATGACCTTTGCTAAAAAGGACATATATCGAGCGCCTGAAATTTGCCGGAATGGAAATTAATCAACACTCCGGCAAAACATAGGCCACTGTGCGGTGTTCCATGCAAACATAGGCCACTCTTGTAGCTACTACTCTACTACAACTATCAAAACATCTACATCATCATCGACATGGCGATTTGGCTGGTCTCACCTCGAGGTCGAAGGTGGTCGGTGATGGTGACGACGGCGGGGATGATGCAGGGGCTCCTTGATTTCCGCAAAAACAAAATATAAACAAAAACATTATTATCCTCATCTTAGGACTTAGTGAAACCCTATGTCTAAAACATCCCAGTTCTAGCCCTAAAAATTGAAAAGACCTATACATTTACTAAAAATACCCTAGTTCTAGCCCTAACATCTGTCCAACCATCTATCTATATATCCTCATAAACCCTAGAAAAATGCCCTGGTTTTTTAACTACCGTCCACTTCTTGAATCATAGAAAAATGCCCAGGATGGTGTTGTACGGCTGGCCGATGTGGGCAGCGACGAAGCCATTGAACTCGGTGTGGTAGTTCCTGCGGGCACCAAAGGTGACGGGAAGGCGCACCTGTCCCAGCGGCAGCGTGGAGCCATCTGTCACACTTGTGAAGGGCCTGGTGGGCATCAAGCGCTCGTAGGGCACCTAGAGAGTCTCCAAGGTCTCCATGAAGACCACACTGACACTGGCGCCTCTGTCGATGAGCGTCTTGGTGACGGCGACGTTGCCGATTGTGGGAGCGCACAACAGAGAGACAACCCCCACAAGCTCTAGTGGGCTTGGGGTGGTCACTAGGGTTGAGGACGATGGGGTACTCCAACTACTTGAGGCGAGAGACGGACTCGGTCACCGGGAGGGCTGCATTGACCTCGCTGGTGAACTGCTTGAAGTGGCGGTTTGAGGGAGGGGCCTGGGGCCTGCCCAAGATGCACGCCACCACTCCACGAGGCTGTTGATAGGCCCCGACGTCCTCGGCAGGCTGGTCATCATCACCCTTGGGGGCGCGAGGCCTGCCGAAGCATGCTTGCGGGCTGACCTGCCGAGGCTGGTCATGCCCGTCCCGGCGTTTGTCGTCATAGCAACCTTCACTGCCGCCGCAGTCTCCCCAGCGGCCGCTGCTTCGGTCATTGCTGCGACCCCTGCTGTGCTCTCCTCGACTGGTGCGACGCTCAGGGAGGTTCTTGCGAAGCAGCCTAAGCTCGTGGCAGTCTTCAGTGTTGTGGGAGTTGATGTTGTGGTAGGCGCAGAACGCGCGGTCGTCCTTATTGGCCATGCCACGAGCGCGGCCGCGCTTCTGCCCGGGCTCCGCCGCAAGCACGGAGGGCCCTTGCACTTGGGATCCTTGGCCTTGAGCTCGGAGGTGCCATGTTTGGTGTTGGGGTCATTACGGAGTAAGAGGCGCCCCTCCTCGGCCTTGGCACAGCGGTCGGCGAGGGCGAATAGCTCGGTCGCCGAATCGAGCTCGTCGTTGATCGTGAGCTTCTCGCACATCCTCATGTCAGTGACGCCCTTGGTGAAGGAACAGATGATCGCGGCATTGGAGACCTTGGGAATCATGTGCCGCACCTGGATGAAGCGCTTTATGAATTAGCGAAGAGTTTCGCCGGAGCGCTAGCGCACAGCCCGCAGATCGTTCATCATGAGGGGTCGGCCGCTCGTGCCCAGCGACGAACTGTCTGCATAGGTCGCCCCATGAGGAGACGGACACTTCGGGGAGGTTCAAGAGCCAAGAATGCATAGAGTCCTTCAGGACCATGGGGAATCAGTTCGCCTTGACCCGGTCGTCTCCCTTTGCTACCTGAATGCAGATGGTGTAGAGAAGGAGGAACTCCGTGGGGTTGGTGGTGCCGTCGTAATGCTGGGGAAGCCCGGGCTTGAACTTGTTGGGCCACACCGTGCGACGTAATGTAGGCGCGAGGGCCAGGCAGCCCCCACTCGCATTCGAAGGCGTGCGATGGAAGATCTGGCAGCTGTCGCCGTTCACGTGCGGCGAGAGCGAGCCACGGGAAGGCTATGGGCTAGCACGGTCCGACGGCGAGGGGCCGCGTCATGTGACACCCTGATTTTGGCAACTTTTTCTTTTCAAACTTTTCTTGGCCTTATTTGAAATTTGAATGGTTTTTGAACCTATTCATTTGGTCTGGGAAATTTTTGAACTTTTTCCAAGTGACCCAAAGCCTCATCACCTTGCCAAAGTCCTTCCAAGTATCCCAAGAACCCAAATCCCAATTTAAATCATTTTCAATAACTCTTTTCTTTATTTCAGAATTTAGGGCATTATCATGGGTTGTGAAGCAACCTATAGCTATGATGCTCAGAAAATTCCCAAATAATTCCCTAAAATACTTTGGATCATATCTTGTTCCAATATGCAAAAATATTCCATGACCTAGTTCAATTATTTTGCAAAATAAATCATTTTTGTTCCTGGTCAGACTGGACCTTTGTGAAGGAAGTACATGCTAGGTTTATCCGAATGCTCTCAAATTTTTGTGGCATGAGGACACCTACAAATGACTTCCCTACACCAAATTTCAGCACCTGAAGATCTCCCAAGTGAGCAGTACTTCAACATTTTGATTCTGGACCAAAATTGTAGCTTGCACAGGAACCACCCTCAAAACTTATTCAAACCACCTAAAACTTGGCTAGTTTGGAGTTCTTCCAATGAGGATTACTCCAGACACCTTCTTTGGCTCAATCCCCACCTCATTTCTTCTCTCGAATCTCCACAAGTTTGCTGTCAGAGACTGTTGATGATCTTACCTCTCATCTCTGCGTGAACCAAGCGCAACCAAGGGTACAAGTGAAAAGAGGGATCGAAGGTCGACATGCTGGACATGTTTTGCCAGGCTTGCGTGGCCTCCTGATGCCAGGCACCGTGGTGAGCACGGCGCTGGCATGCTTATCGCCACGCTCTGCGCTGCGCCAGGCTCGGGTCTCATCCGAGCGAGACCTCGATGCTCCAGCAACTTGTCTGGGCATGCCGACATCGCCTCTGGTCGACATGCAGCCCTTCCAGAACCGTCGCCCTCGCCGGAGATGCCCTCGCTGGCCGCCACGCCATCGCCGCACTGTGAGACCCGTGCGGCCACAGTTGCGGCGCCGCTCGTTGTTTCCTCCTGATCCGTCGCCTCCCGCATTGAATGCCGCTGCCCTCTCAAGTCCCTTCACCGCAAACTTCCAGCCAGCGTGGCGTACATCTCACCGGCGCGATGGTCCGCATCTCGCCGCATCCAGAGAGATCGCCGAGCGCCCCCTCCGCCTATTTAAAGCCCCGCCCGGCCTTGCCTAGCTCCTCACCGCCTCTCCCTCCTCCTCAATCGCCTCCACTGAGCCCGAGCCAAGGCCGAGAGGCCCTCTGCCCTCGAGCTTCGCTGGAGCTCCGCCGCCAGCTGCGCTCCACCACCAGCCCACTCCAAGCCACCCCAACTCCGCAGGAGCCCACTGCTGAGTTCGTAGCGTTCCACTGGTGCTTCCAGACCCCTCCCCGAATCGAACCGCCGCCGTAATCGCCATCGCCGACGATCACCGTAGCACCCGGCCGCTGGAGAAGAAGGGCATGACGCCGTCCGGCCATCTCAGGAGGAGCTACGGGTACAGGGTGAACCGCTGTCGAACGCTCGATCCATCCCCACCATCCACGAGCCTCACCGCCGTCGCTATCGCCGGCAATCATCGCCGGTGAGCCGCCCCTCTTCTCTGCTCTTTCCCCCTCTTCTGTTTAAAAGGGCCGGGCCCCACTTGCTAGTGGCTGAGTGAAGCAGTAAGTGGAGGCGCCCGGGCCGAATACGCCTTCGACGTGGCCGTTTTGTTTTTTTTCCTTTTTGATTTGCTTTAACAGAGTTGACCAGTAGGTTTGACTGCTTATAACTTTTTACAGGAAGGTCCATTTGACCTAATTTTTTTTGCATTATGTTCATAATAAAGCCCTATATTTTTCCACCAAATTTGGTATTTTTCCAACACTCATAGAATTGTTGGTGAATAAAAAGGCTTTATGTGACATTTTCTTTTGCCATTTAAAAATATTTTCAGAAGGAGAAACTTGTGGATTTGAAGACCAGGAGTTTCTGAACAACCCAACTGATCAAGGCAAGCCAGGACATCCATTTATGAAGCATCTCATAGCATTGCATAAATCATATTCATTTTCTTGCATTTAATTCAAGGAAAATTATCTAAACGCCTAATGATGATAACTCAAATTGATATGATGATTAACCATGCTTGCTAAGTGAAACTTAGTTGGTTGATCAAGAGTCACCTCTCCGGGGTTACCCGTGTAGCCACATTTGCCGGTATGGGACGGCCTTGACTCAGTCTGGCTTGGTGCTCTTTCACCGGTACCTCCAAAGAGGGAGGGTTATGCGTGCGTGCTGCCCTAATCAGGTAGACGACAATAACCCTGTGAGCCCAGTTGAGTTGTTTGATGGCGTCCCCGTTTGGGACAGTTTAGTTAGGCCACAACGGTGGCAGGTGTCACAAGGTGACACGGGGCCACCCAAGGCTTGACTCCGGGGGAGTATGATTGCCGGTGGTACGATGAAAGAGTCACGGGTCAGGCAGGTTTCGTTGGAGCAATGCTAGTCCACTAGAATGGGATCACGAGGTCAGTGCTCCATAGTGTGGGTAAAGTGCGCAACCTCTGCAGAGTGTAAAATCTATTCGAATAGCCGCATCCACAGAATTGGACAGCCCGTCCAGACCTCTCTAGGTGATCAACCATAATAACCATAGTAATGATGGAAGAACTTGTCTTGGGTGCGGAAGTACTCGTTGGTATCGGGTATTCCGAGGGTTATGAGACAACCCGGATATGAGTAAGTTGATGACAGTAAGTGAATCACTTAAGTCTTAACATGCTCAATGCCATGCTATTATTTGCTGGATATTTGGTTGTCATGTGCTTGCGAGTACATTCAAAGTACTCACCTGGCGTATCATGCGAGATGCAGGAGAAGACTGAGACAAAGGTCTCGACGTCCGTGTTGCGATTACTAGGATGTGTCCCCGGCAGTGTCCCTGTGGATAGAGTTACTATCGTGTTTCGCTACGCAGTAGTCTTCCGCTGTAGTATTCTGCCGTAATACCGAGGCCCCGATATTTTAGATAAATAATGTAGATATTGTCGCTGCACTAGATGTGCTTTTGGCCTTGATGATCATGTAAAATATAAGCTTGTACTCGACTATTATCAATAAAAGTTCACCTATGTTCTGTTCCAAGTTGTTGTGTGTTTCCAGAAGACATGATCTCTGGGATGGAAACACTGGTAAACCGGTTCTCTGAGCTGGGGTGCCACAGCGCTTGGTATCAGAGCCAGGCTGACTATAGGACACCTTAGGTAACCCGCGCTAGGACTGCAATTAGAATAGGACTTTGAGTGTGCATCCTGCTTGTTGCATTTGATTGTTGCATGCCATATTTCATGCATCATAATTCATTATGTTACTAACCTTTGGCATTGTGAGTGTAGATGGCACCAGTTCCATATCGCTTCCATCATGAGCCAGAATCCCACACTTTTCCAGCTCTACTTCGCAGCGTCTGGCTTCGGCTGTATCCCAACGGTGATGACCCGGTGTACCAGGTGTTCCGGGAGCAGTTGGGCGAGTCAGTATATGAGTACCACGCAGTGGCTTACATGACCACGACTTCAGACATTGGAAGCTCTTCTCGCTCTTCCTAGGGCGGAGTGGCTTCTACTCCGGAGTTGGCGATCCAGTTTGCTGCCATGGAGGCTATTACTGACTTGCGCTTCCACGAGGCCGAGATGCAGACCCATCCAGGTTTCTTTCACTATCCCACTCTGTCGCCTACGATAGGGCGAGTCCTTTTCTCACCTGTTGACCCGGCGTGTGATCAATGGGCTGGTGTCTTGTCTCGTTATCTATACGCCAGTAACCGTATGATCATTTCCTTGGATGAGGAGCTGTGTCGTGTTCAGGAGGCACTTGCAGCAGTAACTCCAGCACCTCCTCCCGTAGTTCCACCTAGTTATCCACCACCAGTTCCACCTCCGCATGTGCTTGATACACCTTCTGGTTTTTCTGGACCATCAGGCTTATCGTCTGGTAGTCGACTGGAGACCCCAGCTGAGTGGGCCTCACTTCTAGCTACTCCTGCTCCGCCGATGCTGAGGCAGCGTGCTCTTTCTTCCACAGAGGGAGAGTCATCTCAGCAACGATGTCGCGTCTCCTTTGACCCGGTGACTCACATCATCAGTTCTGATTCCGACTCAGGATCTGACAACGAGGACTCTTCAGATGGGCAGTGTTCGTGTCACCGACGCACTAGACTGGAGTTAGTAGTAATCCATGCATTGTTGCATCTGTCAACTGTTGGGTTATCCTGTATAATTATGTTGTTTTCTTTATTCGCCTTTTCCATGAATTTCCTTCTGGTGTCATATTACTGTATTTCTCCTTATGGATGTTGCTCATCGATTCAATGTTTGCCATGGGAACAAAAATTAGGATGAAGAAAGGAAGTAGCAGTCAAGGCGGCGATGGAAACCCCGTCCGTCGATCTGCCAGGTAGCCAGGGCAACTGCCCGAAGACTTACCACCACCACCACCTCAAGCACCAACCATAGATCAGATAATGAGAATGTTTGAGGAAAAGAGAAACCAAGACCTCATGGAATTTCTCAAGAGTATGCAGACAATAGTAGGTCGGAACAATGCCAATGGGGTGCATTCCAAACTGTCTGACTTCCAGCGCACAAAACCACCCAACTTTGGTCAGGCCATGGATCCTATTGAGGCTGATGACTAGTTAAGAACCATGGAGAAGAAATTGGACATCGCTCGTTGTGAAGAAGCAGATAAAGTCCCATTTGCCACCCATTATCTCGAAGGCTCGACAGCCATATGGTGGGATAACACTAAGTTAATGAGGCCTACTGAAGAGATTTCCTGGGAGAAATTCAAAGAGCTGTTCCGCAAGTATCATATTCCCACAGGCATCATGAAAGTAAAACAAAGAGAATTCCTGGCTCTCACCCAAGGAAACATGTCTGTGGGAGAATACTTAAACAAGTTCAACAATTTGGCCCGGTACTCTCCTCATGATGTGGCTACCGAAGAACGAAAAATAGACCGGTTCCTTGGAGGGCTTAACCACGCCCTCCGATGTCAGCTATGCATGTTGGACTTCCCCGACTTCCAGACATTGGTGGATAAGGCCTTCATCGCCGAACGAGAGCACAAGTCTGGGAATGATGATCATAAGAGGAAATTCGAGCCCAAGAAGGATAACAAGGAACCATATGCGCAAAAGCTACGCAGTTGGCAGTCAGGGCCATCTGAGAACAAACCTGTGTGGAACAATGGTGGCAACAACAGCAAGCCAAACAACCAGGGCAAGACCTTCGGCAAGCAGCCAGTCATAGAGGACTGCCGCCGCAACAACAGCTATTTCACTTGTGGCCAGAGTGGACCCTACGCCAAGCAGTGCCCTTCTAATAACGAGAAGCAATCAGCTGACCACAAGCCACAAGTCAATCACCTTGGACGCCGTCCCAACCACAACTTCAGCCACGGATGCGTCCACCACATCTCTGCCGAAGAAGTCTGCGAAGCTCCAGATATTGTCCTTGGTATGTTTTCTGTCAATAACATACCTGCAGTAATTTTATTTGATTCTAGGGCTTCCCACTTGTTTATTTCGCAAAATTTTTCCACCTTGCACAAACTTTCTCCTTCGCTTTTGGACAAAATCATGGTGGTACAATCCCCTGGCTCTATGCTCAGAACAAATATAATATACAAGGGGCTGGAAATCTCGATCCATGGAGTCAAATTCCCAGCTACCCTTGTTGCTATTGAATCCCCAGGATTGGATATAATCCTGGGAATGGACTGGTTGGCACCGCACCAAGTGTGTATCAATTGCGCCACCAGAACGGTGACATTGGTGAACCCCGCCGGACAGACCATCCAATTTCTAGCCAGCAGAATGATAACAAGAAAGGGCACGGTATACCAGACCACTGTTACAGATATGAACCTAATCCCGGTGGTCTACGAGTTTCCAGATGTGTTCCCTGAGGAATTACCAGGAATGCCGCCCGACCGAGAATTGGAGTTTGCGATCGAGGTAATTCCTGGTACAGCTCCAATATACAAGAAATACTATCATATGCCAGGCCCAGAGCTGGCAGAATTAAAGAAGCAGTTAGACGAGTTGCTACAGAAGGGATACATTCGTCCAAGCATCTCGCCATGGGGGTCACCAGTATTATTTGTCAAGAAGAAGGATGGAAGTCTACGAATGTGCATAGACTATCGCCAACTTAATGAGGTCACTATCAAGAATAAGTACCCGCTTCCTTGAATTGATGATTTATTCGACCAGTTGAATGGAGCACGGGTATTCTCTAAAATCGACCTCAGAACGGGATATCATCAACTGAAAATCCGAAAGGAGGATATCCCCAAGACAGCGTTCACCACTCAATATGGACTATATGAATTTACAGTTATGGCGTTTGGATTGACCAACGCTCCAGCTTACTTCATGAGTATGATGAAGAAAGTCTTCATGGACTTTCTGGACAAGTTTGTAGTGGTGTTCATTGATGACATCCTGATATACTCTCAGGATGAAGAGGAGCATAAGCAACATCTTAGAGCTGTCTTGGAAAGGTTGAGAACCCATCGCCTATATGCCAAGTTCAGTAAGTGCGAATTTTGGCTAAAAGAGGTGGGATTCCTTGGACATATTCTGTCAGAGAAAGGGATAGCTGTTGATCCCAGTAAGGTTACTGCAGTCTTGAATTGGAAGACACCAGCTACGGTGACAGAAGTCTGTAGTTTCCTGGGATTGGCAGGCTACTATCGTCGCTTTATTGAAGGCTTTTCTAAGATAGCCAAGCCACTGACGAAATTGTTGAAAAAGAATCAAAGGTTTAGCTGGACAGACGAGTGCGACAGCAGTTTCCAGGAATTAAAGACAAGGCTAACCACAGCCCCTGTCTTAGTCCTTCCAGACATTCACAAGAGTTTCGACATATATTGCGATGCATCCAGGCGTGGAATCGGATGTGTGCTAATGCAAGAAGGGAAGGTTGTAGACTATGCATCAAGACAGCTACGACCGCATGAAGAAAACTATCCCACACATGATTTGGAGCTAGCTGCTGTGGTTCATGCCCTGAAGATTTGGAGGCATTACCTTATCGGACAGCGATATGAAATATACACAGACCACAAGAGTCTCAAGTATATTTTCACTCAACCCGACCTGAACCTCAGGCAACGAAGATGGCACGAGTTAGTCAAGGACTATGATGTTGGAATAAACTATCATCCAGGGAAAGCGAATGTGGTCGCTGATGCCCTGAGCAGGAAACAAGCTGCTGTGAATGCCCTAGTTGAGGGTATGCATCCGAGCTTACAAGAAGAGTTTTTTAAGCTCAATATGGTGCTATGCGGCCCAATGACCTCGGATACATTGGAAATTACTCCAACCCTCTTGGAGGAAATCAAGGAAGCACAGAAGTCAAATGAAGAAATTCGGGGGATCAAGGAGTTAATTCAGCAAGGGAAGGCCAAGTCCTTCCGTATAGATGAACAAGGTACCGTGCGGTTTGAGAAACGAATTTGTGTGACGGATCAGAATAACTTGAGACAACAAATACTTAAGGAAGCACATGAGTCTGCATATTCGATCCACCCGGGAGGTACCAAGATGTATTAGGACTTGAGAGAAACTTTTTGGTGGTCAGGAATGCGGAAAGATATAGCATACTATGTCGCCTGCTGTGAGACTTGCAACAAGGTCAAAGCTGAGCATCAGAAACCCGCTGGGCTATTGCAACCTTTACCAGTGCCCCAGTGAAAGTGGGATGACATATGTATGGATTTTATTGTGGGACTGCCCAAGTCCACAAGAGGCAACGACGCTATTTGGGTTATTGTAGACATCCTCATGAAAGTGGCCCACTTTATCCCAGTAAAGACCACTTTCAACGTGAATCAACTGGCACAACTCTACATGTCCCGGATAGTCAGTCTGCATGGAGTACCCAAGTCTATCACTTCAGATAGGGGTTCCCTCTTTACCTCAGCATTCTGGCTACGGCTACATCAAGCTTTGGGAACCATGCTGAAACACAGCACATCGTACCATCCGCAGACAGATGGACAGACCTAGCGAGTGAACCAAATATTAGAGGATATGCTTCGGTCATGTGCTCTCTCCCATGGACCCAAATGGGAGGATAGTTTGCCGTACGCTGAATTCTCCTACAACAACAGCTATCAGGCAAGTCTCAAGATGTCGCCTTTTGAGGCGTTGTACGGACGAAAGTGCCGCACACCACTGAACTGGTCCCAAACAGGAGATAGTCGCATTTTTGGTACAGACTTGATGCTCGAAGCGGAAAAACAGGTCAAGGATATTCAAGAATGACTACGAGCAGCCAAGTCCCGACAAAAGAGCTATTACGACCCAAAGCACCGGGAAGTAACTTTCGAGCCCGGAGACTATGCTTACCTACGGGTAACCCCTATGAAGGGAGTGAAGAGGTTTGGCACAAGGGGAAAGTTGGCCCCAAGATATATCGGTCCCTTTCCAGTGATTGTCAGGAAGGGCAGATTCGCATATCAGTTGGAATTGCCACTAGCATTGTCAGACGTTCATGATGTTTTTCACATCTCACAGTTAAGGAAATGCATTGCACCCTCAGCCAAGCAAGCGTATATGAGTGAATTAGAATTGGCTAAGGATTTGACTTATGAAGAGAAACCTGTCCGGATCTTGGATGAGATGGAAAGAACAACAAGGAGTAAGGTGATAAGATTTTACAAGGTGCTGTGGGAGCACCACACCGAGGAAGAAGCCACTTGGGAAAGAGAAGATTTTCTGAGATCCGCTTACCCATATTTGTTCCCTTAGCAACCGAATCTCGAGGACGAGATTCATCCTAAGGGGGGGGGGTGTAGGTTTGTGACACCCTGATTTTGGCAACTTTTTCTTTTCAAACTTTTCTTGTCCTTATTTGAAATTTGAATGGTTTTTGAACCTATTCATTTGGTCTGGGAAATTTTTGAATTTTTTCCAAGTGACCCCAAGCCTCATCACCTTGCCAAAGTCCTGCCAAGTATCCCAAGAACCCAAATCCCAATTTAAATCATTTTCAATAACTCTTTTCTTTATTTGAGAATTTAGGGCATTATCATGGGTTGTGAAGCAACCTATAGCTATGATGCTCAGAAAATTCCCAAATAATTCCCTAAAATACTTTGGATCATATCTTGTCCCAATATCCAAAAATATTCCATGACCTAGTTCAATTATTTTGCAAAATAAATCATTTTTATTCCTGGTCAGACTGGACCTTTGTGAAGGAAGTACATGCTAGGTTTATCCAAATGCTCTCAAATTTTTGTGGCATGAGGACACCTACAAATGACTTCCCTACACCAAGTTTCAGCACCTGAAGATCTTCCAAGTGAGCAGTACTTCAACATTTTGATTCTGGACCAGAATTGTAGCTTGCACAGGAACCACCCTCAAAACTTATTCAAACCACCTCAAACTTGGCCAGTTTGGAGTTCTTCCAACGAGGATCACTGCAGACACCTTCTTTGGCTCAATCCCCACCTCATTTCTTCTCTCGAATCTCCACAAGTTTGCTGTCAGAGACTGTTGATGATCTTACCTCTCATCTCTGCGTGAACCAAGCCCAACCAAGGTTACAGGTGAAAAGAGGGATCGAAGGTCGACATGCTGGACATGTTTTGCCAGACTTGCGTGGCCTCCTAATGCCAGGCACCATGCTGAGCACGGCACTGGCATGCTTGTCGCCGCGCTCTGCGCTGCGCCAGGCTCGGGTCTCATCCGAGCGAGACCACGGCGCCGCAGCAACTTGTCTGGGCATGCCGACATCGCCTCTGGTCGACACGCAGCCCTTCCAGAACCCTCGCCCTCGCGGGAGATGCCCTCGCCAGCCGCCATACCATCGCCGCACTGTGAGACCCGTGCGGCCACAGTTGCGGCGCCGCTCGTCGTTTCCTCCCAAGCCGTCGCCTCCCGCATTGAATGTCGCTGCCCTCTCAAGTCCCTTCGCCGCAAACTTCCAGCCAGCGCGGCGTACGTCTCGCCGGCGCCATTGCCCGCATCTCGCCGCATCCAGAGAGCTCGCCGAGCGCCCCCTCCGCCTATTTAAAGCCCCGCCCGGCCTCGCCTAGCTCCTTACCCCCTCTCCCTCCTCCTCAATCGCCTCCACTGAGCACGAGCCAAGGCCGAGAGGCCCTCTGGCCTCGAGCTTCGCCGGAGCTCCGCCGCCAGCTGTGCTCCACCACCAGCCCACTCCAAGCCACCCCAACTCTGCCCGAGCCCACTGCTGAGTTCGTAGCGTTCCACTGGTGCTTCCAGACCCCTCCCCGAATCGAACCACCGCCGTAATCGCCATCGCCGACGATCACCGTAGCACCCGTCCGCTGGAGATGAAGGGCGTGACACCGTCCGGCCATCTCAGGAGGAGCTACGGGTACAGGGTGAACTGCCGTCGAACGCTCGATCCATCCCCACCATCCACGAGCCTCACCGCCGTCGCTATCGCCGGCAATCATCGCCGGTGAGCCGCCCCTCTTCTCGGCTCTTTCCCCCTCTTCTGTTTAAATGGGCCGGGCCCCACTTGCCAGTGGCTGAGTGAAGCGGTAAGTGGAGGCGCCCGGGCCGAATTCGCCTTCGACGTGGCCGTTTTGTTTTTTTCCTTTTTGATTTATTTTAACAGAGTTGACCAGTAGGTTTGACTGCTTATAACTTTTTACAGGAAGGTCCATTTGACCTGTTTTTGTTTGCATTATGTTCATAATAAAGCCCTTTATTTTTCCACCAAATTTGGTATTTTTCCAACACTCATAGAATTGTTGGTGAATAGAAAGGCTTTATGTGACATTTTCTTTTGCCATTTAAAAATATTTTCAAAAGGAGAAACTTGTAGATTTGAAGACCAGGAGTTTCTGAACAACCCAACTGATCAAGGTAAGCCAGGACATCCATTTATGAAGCATCTCATAGCATTGCATAAATCATATTCATTTTCTTGCATTTAATTCAAGGAAAATTATCTAAATGCCTAATGATGATAACTCAAATTGATATGATGATTAACCATGCTTGCTAAGTGAAACTTAGTTGGTTGATCAAGAGTCACCTGTCCGGGCTTACCCGTGCAGCCACATTTGCCGGTATGGGGCGGCCTTGACTCGGTCTGGCTCGGTGCTCTTTCATCGGTACCTCCAAAGAGGGAGGGTTATGCGTGCGTGCTGCCCTGATCAGGTAGACGGCGATAACCCTATGAGCCCAGTTGAGTTGTTTGCCGGCGTCCCCATTTGGGATAGTTTAGTTAGGCCACAACGGTGGCAGGTGTCACGAGGTGACACGGGGCCAACCAAGGCTTGACTCCGGGGGAGTATGATTGCCGGTGGTATGATGAAAGAGTCACGGGTCAGGCAGGTTTCGTTGGAGCAATGCTGGTCCACCCGAATGGGATCACGAGGTCAGTGCTCCATAGTGTGGGTAAAGTGCGCAACCTCTGCAGAGTGTAAAATCTATTCGAATAGCCGCGTCCACAGAATTGGACAGCCCATCCAGACCTCTCTAGGTGATCAACCATAATAACCATAGTAATGATGGAAGAACTTGTCTTGGGTGCGGAAGTACTCGTTGGTATCGGGTATTCCGAGGGTTATGAGACAACCCGGATATGAGTAAGTTGATGACAGTAAGTGAATCACTTAAGTCTTAACGTGCTCAATGCCATGCTATTATTTGCTGCATATTTGGTTGTCATGTGCTTGCGAGTACATTCAAAGTACTCACCTGGCGTATCATGCCAGATGCAGGAGAAGACTAAGACAGAGGTCTCGACGTCCGTGTTGTGATGACTAGGATGTGTCCTCGGCAGTGTCCCTGTGGATAGAGTTACTATCATGTTTTGCTACACAGTAGTCTTCCGCTGTGGTATTCCGCCGTAATACCGAGGCCCCGATATGTTAGATAAATAATGTAGATATTGTCGCTGCACTAGATGTGCTTTTGGCCTCGATGATCATGTAAAATATAAGCTTGTACTCGACTATTATCAATAAAAGTTCACCTATGTTCTGTTCCAAGTTGTTGTGTGTTTCCAGAAGACATGATCTCTGGGTTGGAAACACTAGTAAACCGGTTCTCTGAGCCGGGGTGCCACACGTCACGAGATGGAGGCGGAGGAGGAGGCGCCGTGTCGCGCCCTGCCCGGCCGCTACGCGACAGGGGAGGAGGCAGGAATCGCGACGGCAACGGGCCGTCTCCTGCCCTGGCAGCATCGACGAGCTCAGTGACGTGCACGAGCCAGGCGTCGTAGCTGTCGTCAATCAGGCAGTAGCGCTGCAGCTCCTGCGCTAAGAGTAGCACGGCATACGAGTCGAGCAGCTCATGACGCGCGAGTGAGGAGGCGGTGGCGGTGTGGTGAGGCGCCTCCGGGTTCACCGACGGGTGCTGGGAGGAGGCCTGTTGCTCCCCAGCCCCCGCTAGTGCGGTGGCAGCTCCGGCGCGCTGTCGCTGGTTGGCGTGGCCAGCTGGAGCATGGTGCACCCTATCGGCCATGCACTGGGGGCGCATGAGGCGAACAACGGCGGCTTCATCCATGTCGAGGTCAAAGCCGATGGTGCGACAACAGAGCCCCTACCTCGCGCGCCAAATCTCGGAGTCCGGGAACCTGCATCCATGGACTTGCTGATGAATCAAGGTTCGAACACTGGGGCTCTGATTCGTGCCTAGTCGACTAGACGTGGATAGCGACAGGGGCTCGGGAGGCGCACAGAAGCACAGAGCATGACAAGGACACATGAGCTACCCAGGTTTGGGCCACCGTGAAGGTGTAAAACCCTACTCCTGCTTGGATGGGATTGCCGGAGGGCGACGGTGCCCTTGGAGCTACAGGTGAGGCGAGGAAGGAGAAGCCCCCTTTACAATGGCAGTCCTCCCTTCTTATAGTGCCTTGCTCCTCTTTCCCAAAATATGAGCGGGAAAGGGCTCCCACAGGGCGGCAAATTTGAAGGGGGACAAGGGCGCTGGCTTATCCTGGCCAAAGGTGGTCTTCGCCTGCTAAAGGTGTTGTCCTGACGCTGGAGTGGGCTTGGCGGCGACGTATGCCCTGGGCGCTGAGCTTCCTTAGTCTTCATTCACCAAAGTAGAAAGCCTTGGGACTTGCTTTGGAGGGAGGGATCCACCGCTGCTCCCTTAGCACCGAAGTGGAAACCGGTCTCCGTCGTACCCTGCCATCTTTATCCCGACAGCAGGGTGTCATCCATGTGATAGCCACGATCTCACGGCTGGAGCCCCGACGCCGACCTCGCAAGGTGAGCCTCATGAGACAGCCCCGCGAGCCATCCTCGGGAGCAGCCGAGGACTTAGCGAAACTTTCTCCGTCTCGCCTCCTGGTGGGGGAACCTCGCGAGGTGTCTTGCTTCCCGAGGGCCCAACCTTGAGCCATTCCTCTTGGGCTACGAGGGCTGCCTCCTGGGCCATAGGCAGACAGGCCGTGGTACCCCGGTATCCGCTGGACCAACACCATCCGACCATCATAAGGCATGGCGGATCAGCGACACTCATCCTAAACCTAATTTTCAAAGGTTACCATTTGACACACGTCCTCATGGACGGAGGTAGCAACCTCAACCTCATTTACGAGGACACGGTTAGGAAGATGTGCATCGACTTATCTCGGATCAAACCAAGCACAATCACAGTCACCCTGGAAGTAGTCTTTGGCTTGCCCAAAAACTTTAGAAGTGAAGAATTAATCTTCGACATTGTCCCCTTCCGGAGCAGATATCATGTGCTTTTAGGGCGCACAACCTTCGCAAGCTTCAACGCTGTCCTGCATTATGCTTATCTGAAGCTTAAAATTCCAGGACCCAATGGTGTTATAACAGTCAATGGCAACATCGAGCTCTCGCTCCGGACTGAAGAGCAGACTGCGGCTTTTGCAGCCGAGGTGCAAGCATCCAAGGAGGTAGCCCGCAGCGATAAACACACTGCTATCTCTTCAAAGCGCACCCGGGCCGCACAAATCGACCTCGGCCACATACCCCCGCACCATAAATAGGGATACTGGCTCCTTTTGTGCCCTCTTAGGATGGAACACTATGTCCCCAGGGTGCATAATTTCACACTCGAAATTCCCTGCGCCGGCAAGGAGCCAAAACCTCACTGACACATCGAAACAGCTCAACCGAGAACTGATGTGGCTTTGAGCCCTTACACCAGCAGGCTTTTGTTAGAGAGCCAGCAACCACGATCTCATCAGCGTGGCTGAAACCACGCAAACAGACTCCTACAAGACCCTTTCAAGTTATTATATTATATGTTTTGGATGTTTTATATGCATTAATATGCTATTTTATATTATTTTTGGGACTAACTTATTAACCTAGAGCCCAGTGCCAGTTTCTGTTTTTTTCCTTGTTTTTGAGTTTTACAGAAAAGGAATATCAAATGGAGTCCAAACGGAATAAAACTTTTGCGATGATTTTTCTTGGACCAGAAGACATTCACGGAGCTTAGAGAGGGGGCCAGAAGAGTCCCGAGGGCTCCACAAGCCCTAAGGGCGCGCCCCTGGCTTGTGGGCCCCAGGGGACTCCTCCAACCCTAATTTTTTCTCTACAAAATCCCAAATATTCCCAAACGACCAGAAGCGTCCACCAAAATACTTTTCCGCCGCTACAAGCCTCTGTTACCGTGAGATCCCATCCTGGGGCCTTTTCAGGCACCCTGCCGGAGGGGGATTCGATCACGGAGGGCATCTACACCAACTCTATTGCCCTTTTGATGAAGCGTGAGTAGTTTACCACAGACCTACCGGTCCATAGCTAGTAGCTAGATGGCTTATTCTCTCTCTATGATCTTCAATACCATGTTCTGCTCGATGTTCTTGGAGTTCTATCCGATGTGATATTCTTTTGCGGTGTGTTTGTCGAGATCTGAAGAATTATGGATTTATGATCAGATTATCTATGAATATTATTTGAGTCTTTTCTGAATTCTTATATGCATGATCAAACATCTTTGTATTTCTCTTCGAATTATCGGTTTGGTTTGGCCAACTAGATTGGTTCTTCTTGCAATGGGAGAGGTGCTTAGTTTTGGGTTCAATCTTGCGGTGTCCTCACCCAGTGACATAGTAGGGGTAGCGAGGCACGTATTCTATTATTGCCATCAAGGGTAAAAAGATGGGGTTTTCATCATATTGCTTGAGTTTATTCCTTCTACATCATGTCATCTTACTTAAGGCGTTACTCCGTTCTTATGAACTTAATACTCTAGATGCATGCTGGGTAGCGGTCAATGTGTGGAGTAATAGTAGTAGATGCAGGCAGGAGTCGGTCTACTTGACATGGACGTGATGCCTATATTCATGATCATTGCCTTGGATATCATCATAACTTTGCGCTTTTCTATCAATTGCTCGATAGTAATTTGTTCACCCACCGTATTATTTTCTTTCAAGAGAGAAGCCTCTAGTGAAACCTATGGCCCCCGGGTCTATTTTCCATCATATATTTTCAGATCTATAAACCAAAAAACCCCAAAAATACCTTGTGCAATTTATTTGTTTTATGTTTTAATAATATTTATATCTATCTCTATCAGATCTCACCTTCGTAAGTGGCCGTGAAGGGATTGACAACCCCTTTATCGCGTTGGGTGCAAGTGTTTGATTGTTTGTGTAGGTGCATAGATTGGAGACTTGCGTGTACCTCCTACTGGATTGATACCTTGGTTCTCAAACCAAGGGAAATATTTATCTCTACTTTGCTGCATCACCCATTCCTCTTCGAGGGAAAAACCAATGCAAGCTCAAGAAGTAGCAGGAAGAATTTCTGGCACCGTTGCCGAGGAGGTTCTACATCAAGCCTACCAAGTACCCATCATAAACTCTCATCTCTTGCATTACATTATTTGCCTCTTGTTTTCCTCTCCCCACTTGTAAAACATTTTTAGAAAAATACAAAAAGATTTGCCTTTTTATTCGCCCTTCTTTCGTTCATCTTTTCGTTTGCCTTTATGTCTTACTTGGTTTGTTTGCTTGTTCGCTTGGTATAAGTGTGTGTTTATTGAAAATCAAGAAACAAAAAGTTTATGGATCCTCATCCACTTGCTAATCTATTTAAAAGATCCAATTATGATGAACCAATTGCTAGTGAGTTGAGTGCACTAGATTATTTTTATGAAGTTTTGCTTGAAATTCGTGAATCTGAAAATTGAGATGAAATCTATGAAGTGATTCACGATAGCTCCTTGAATGAAAAGCATGATTGCAGTGATGTTATTATGAATTCTATTAATGTCAATTGTGCTAATAATATGCAAAACCCCAAGCTTGGGGATGCTAGTTTTGCTATGTCCGCTACTTATTGCAATGAGCATGACTGGGGTGATAATGCTTCTTATGATATTGAAAATTTATTTAAGCCTCATGATGAATACGTTTGCAAGAATATTGAAAGTGGATTTGGAAGAGTGGCAACTCTAGGTAAAAATGATCCCACTACTTTGGATAATGATCAATCTTATGAAATTTTTGATAAAAGTGGGCTTGGAGATGTCATGACTTTATTTTGTGATAATCCCACTATTTTGGAAGAGTGTCAACTTTGCATGCATGTGGATCATGTAGTGAAAATTTTATGTGATAGTTATATTGTTGAATTTGAATATGATTCCACATGCAATTATTATGAGAGAGGAAAATATGGTTGTAGAAATTTTCATGTCACTAAATTACCTCTCGTTATGTTGAGATTGCTATTGTTTCTTTCCTATTCCTTGCATATGCTAGTTTTTGCTTATCTTGATAATTTGTTTGCTTATAAAATGCCTATGCATTGGAAGTATGTTAGACTTAAACTTGTTTTTCACATGCTATATGATGCTCTCTTCGTGTTTCAATTGCTATCTTTCATGTGAGCATCATTGAAATATCAAGCCTATCTTGATGGCTATAAAGAAAGAGCTTGTTGGGAGACAAACCAATTTTTTTTATTTTATGTTTTTATGAATAAATACACATTATTACCTCTGTAGTAATTGTGTTGTGGTGTTTTAATTAGTGTTTGAGCCATGCAAGACCTTTGGGATGGTCTATGGTGATATTTGATTTGATCTTGCTGAAAAACAGAAACTTTTGCGCCCAGTAAAACAATTTTGAAAAATCACAGAAGCGTGCTTTTGATCTGAATTTTTTAAAAAAGATTGGTATACAAATTACCCAGGTTTTCCTAGTTTTTCAGAATTTTGGGAGTTAAATAAGTATACGAAGTTTTTAGATTGCTACAGACTGTTCTGTTTTTGACAGATTCTGTTTTTTATGTGTTGTTTGCTTATTTTGATGAATCTATGGGTAGTATTGGGGGGTATAAACCATGGAGAAGTTGGAATACAGTATATATTACACCAATATAAATAAAGAATGAGTTCACAACAGTACCTAAAAGTGGTGATTTATTTCTTATACTAACAGATCTCATGAAGTTTTCTGTTGAGTTTTGTGTTGTGAAGTTTTCATGTTTTGGGTAAAGATTTGATGGACTATGGAATAAGGAGTGGCAAGAGCCTAAGCTTGGGGATGCCCAAGGCACCCCAAGGTAATATTCGAGGACAACCAAGCATCTAAGCTTGGGGATGCCCCGGATGGCATCCCCTCTTTCGTCTTCGTTCCATCGGTAAATTTACTTGAGGCTATATTTTTATTCACCACATGATATGTGTTTTGCTTGGAGCGTCTTGTATGATATGAGTCTTTGATTTTTAGTTTGCCACAATCATCCTTTCTATACACACCTTTTGAGAGGGACACACATGAATCATGAATTTATTAGAATACTCTATGTGCTTCACTTATATCTTTTGATCTAGGCAATTTTGCTCTAGTGCTTCACTTATATCTTTTTAGAGCACAGTGGTGGCTTTATTTTATAGAAATTGTTGAGCTCATGCTTCACTTATATTATTTTGAGAGTCTCTAAACAGCATGGTAATTTGCTTAGGTTATGAATTTAGTCCTAATATGATGGGCATCCAAGAGGGATATAATAAAAACTTTCATATAAAGAGCATTGAATACTATGAGAAGTTTGATTCCTTATGATTGTTTTGAGATATAAAGATGGTGATATTAGAGTCATGCTAGTGAGTAATTGTGGATGGGTAGAAATAATTGTGTTAAAGTTTGTGATTCCTGTAGCATGCATGTATGTTGAACCGTTATGTGATGAAGTCGAAGCATGATTTATTTTTGATTGTCCTCCTTATGAGTGGTGGTCGGAGATGAGCCATGGTCTTTTCCTACCAATCTATCCCCATAGGAGCATGCGTGTAGCACTTTGTTCGATGACTAATAAATTTTTGCAACAAGTATGTGAGTTCTTGGGAGTGCATTATATCGACTAGAGGGGGTGAATAGGCGATTTTTACAAATTCGTCACTGAGGAAATACAACCTGAGGAATTTCCTAAGTCATGAACTACTAGCAGCGGAATAAGTACTCAGGTGCAAGCATAACATGGCAGTAGCACAGTCATCATTATGATATGAAACAAGCACAGAGCACAGGTAGCGTGTACACAGGATAGGCAGGCAGAAGACATGATGATTGAAGAAATAGGATTGAGGAAATTGAGAAAGTCTTCAGTCAAAGTCTTCAAACAGTAACAATCAAGTTCATCAACACATGAATGAGGAAATGGAAGGGTCGAGGAAATATAACCAGTAGCTCGGTGAAGACAATGATTTGGTAGACCAGTTCCAACTGCTGTGACAGTTGTACGTCTGGTTGGAGCGGCTAGGTATTTAAACCTGAGGACACATAGTCCCGGACACACAGTCCTCACCATATTCTCCTTGAGCTAAGGTCACACAAACCTCACCAAATCACTCGTGGTAAGTCTTCACAGGTGACTTCCAAACCTTCACAGACTTGGTCACTTGGCGATCCACAATTTCTCTTGGATGCTCTAGACCATGACGCCTAACCGTCTAGAATATGCATAGTCTTCAAAGGTAACAAGCGTCGGTTCCACACAGGAACAATCTCTTCAGTGATGCTCAATCACTTTGGGTTGTAGGTGTTTGGGTTTGGGTTTTTCTCACTGATGATTTTCGCTCAAAGTCCTCGGAGGATGGGATGCTCTAAATGACAAGTGTCAGTTTCTCTCGGAGCAGCCAACCAGCTAGTGGTTGTATGGGGCGGCTATTTATAGCTGGGGAGCAGCCCGACATGATAAGACATAAATGCCCTTCAATGATATGACCATTAGGTGCATAAGATATGTGGGACAGCTGGCGCGTAGCACAGCAACGGTCGAAAATTTGAGCTCTCAAATTCCTCAGGGCTATCATGTTCCTCACTTGTAGGCAATCCGCACTGGCGAATTCCTAACTCCTCAGTCAGAACAAATTCCTTAGAGACCAGATGATCTTTGTCTCTATCACTAACAAAATTGACTGAACTGTATGAGATTTCCAATGGCTTCACTCGAAAGGATTGGGTATGTGTAGGCTTTGAGATGAGCATCACTTGGAAACTTTTCCTTAGTTTTACCTCGACCCCCTTTAATAGTACGGTGTTTCCTATGACTCAAGAAAGAGAAAATGAAACTACGAAAACAAAAGTCTTCACGCTTCGTAATCCTCGCATCAATATCAAAGTCTTCAAGGTCACACCAATTTCCTCATTTTCAAAGTCTTCAAGAAAACCAAAGTCTTCAACTGAAGACATTCATTTTTAGGGGTCGACTTTCTTCATAAATATCAAACTCCTCATAGACTTATAGAACCTGTGTACACTCACAAACACATTAGTCCCTTAACCTATAAGTCTTCTATACACCAAAATCACTAAGGGGCACTAGATGCACTTACAATCTCCCCCTTTTTGGTGATTGATGACAAATAGGTTACGTTTTCAACGGGGATAAAACATATGAAGTGTAAATACTGATATTGAGGAATTTGATTGCAAGATATAGAAGAACTCCCCCTGAAGATGTGCATATTGAGGAATTTGTTTTGGATTGCAAATGCACATTGTAGAGTACTATCATGGAGATCTCCCCCTATATTTTGTAATTCATACACGCATTTAACATATGATATGAAGAATTTGAAATGTATGATGAAATATGGTGTCTGACGAAATTCAACATGCGTGCATTAAGGTACTTGAGGAAATAAGCATGCAGAAAACAGTTCAAAAGTATTAGACCACCATAGGACTTAAGTTTACAACTCAACCAACAAACACTTCAGAAGAGCGAGAGTTGTAACTTAACAAAAAAAGCAGCCCATATATAAGACCCGCTTGAAGACTAACTCAAATTTCTCCCCCTTTGTCATTGAATGAACAAAAGGGACAAAAAATAAGGACTAACGCCCCTGAAGAATATCATCATGATGTCGATGGAGGAGCGCCAGCATTGTTGGGGTCGTCCGTTGAAGTAGGGCCTGCCGCAGTGTCGTTGCGATCTTCAACTTCATCCGTCTCACGCGATGAAGAATATGAACTTCTGACTAGCTGAGGAACTTTGACCTTCTTGAATTTCTCTGAAGGAGGCTGAAACCAGTCAAAGTCCTGTTGAAAGCCCATCTGCTTGAGATCTTCATCACTGTAAAGATGAGACAGAATAGCCCAAGTGCGGTCGAAGATTTCATGCGCATAGTAATGATTCTTCTTCATAGTGTTTTGCGTGATAGTCATGTTCTGAAGAATTGAGCCAAATTGACGCTTGACCCACTTGTGATTGCGATCGATCTTCTGATGAAGACTTAGAAGAAACTCACGATCAGTCATCACACGTGGGGCAGTGGCTTAAGGAGTTGGCTTTGAGGCTTTGGCGGCAGAGTCTTGAGTTGCAGAGTCATCATTGGTGGAATAAGATGCAGCTTTACGAAATTGACCATCCAATGGATGAGTGCCTTCATCAGTAACAACAGCTTTGCCTTTTTCACCAACTGAAGAAATGGTCCGCTTGAAGACTTCAATGGGAGGCAAGAAGATGAGGTGATTCTGACAATTTGCCTTGTAGTGAATTGAAGACCTGGTTCTGATGAATTTCATAATCCATGGAGCATAAGGCTTCAACTCAAACGGTGACAGTGCAACATTCGCCAAAGTCCTCATGAAGAAATCATGGTAGTTAATGGGAATGCCATGTATAATGTTGAACAGCAGATTCTTCATGATGCCAACAACTTCCTCTTCTTCAGAGTTGTGGCCTTTGATCGGACTGAGGGTTTTGGTCAGAATGCGGTAGATTGTCCTTGGCACATAAAGCAAATCCTTCACTAGGAAGGTGGTCCTTGGAGCTTGGCCTGGCCGCAAAGGCTTCATTAGCACTTGCATCAGATGATGAGAAAGTTCAGGTTCTTCATACATAAGCCTTGCGCCTTCAACAGAAGGACTGACTGGTACGGCATGAAGTAATTCAGAGGTCAAGGCTTTGTAGTGAGTGTTCTCAGTCATCCAGTCAAGCACCCATGAATTCACATCAGCCACATTTCTAGTGTGGTGTAGAGTAGCGTAGAATTGAAGAATTAGCTCTTCATTCCAATCGCAGATGTCAGCACAGAAATTCAGGAGCCCAACTTCGTGAAGAACATTCAAAATAGGTTGGAAGCAGGGAATGAACTCCATATCCACATGAGGAATTTGACGGTGCTCATATACCTTGTCCTTATCAAACAGAAGTGATGAATAAAAATTCATCTGGCTTGCAGCCCAGAACCGCTTGCGTCGAAGTCTTGCTGAGTCATAAGGAATGAAATCAGTGAAGAAATGGTGCTTAGCGAAGAAATCGTCAGCCTTGAATTTTGGCCTTTTTGCATGAGGATTTTGTTGCTTGGGCTGAAGATTGGCAGTTGAAGGTCTCACAACCTCTTGTGTCATAACCTCTGGAGCTGCTGTCTAAGGAATTGAAGCTTCAGGTTCTTCAGTAGAGGTTTGATTCTCCATTTCTTCAGCTGTTGCAGCTAGAATGTCTTCAGGAATGGAAAGGAGAGAATTTTTACGTCCTTCAGATCCCGTTTGAATTTCTTCAGTTTGCACAGGGGACTGAGGAATTGGATGCAGAGGTGTGGTTAATGGTGAATTGGGGTGAAGATTTTCCCAATAGTCATCATTCAGCATAGGAGTAGTTGAGCCAATATCCACGTCTTCTTCAATTTCTTCAATGCCTGCATAGGCAAGGATACCAGTGGGGTGGAAGGGACATCTTCCACTTCAATTTCTTCATCCAACTGCTCTGAAGAAGCAGCAGAAGGATTTTCTTCATCTGTGTCATCTGGAATGACATATTCCTCACCAAATGAAACGAGTTCCTTTGATGGTACAATCGAGATCGGAACTGCATCAATCGGATTAGTGAAAGAGCTCGTCAAAGTCCTCACTTTCTAGGGAGCTGAGGACTCTGCAGAGGTTGATGCTTTCCTCTTCTTCACAGCTGCCTTCTCCGTAGCTTTTGTTTTCTTCACTTCTGATGCAGAAGGAAGACTGATTTTCTTCATCTTTGATGGTTTGACAGGAGGAGCAGATGAAGTTGGTTCAGTTTCTTCAGGCACAACTGATGCAGTTGACCTGGCATGTTCAGTTTCTTCAGGCGCAGCAAATTCTTCAGCTGGCCTGGGTTGTTCTTCAGGCGCAACATTGGTGGTTGCCCTGGCAGAGTCTTTAGGAGCTGGAATTTCTTCAGCAGACCTGGTATGCTCAGTTTCTTCAGCAGCCTTATTTTCATCAGCTGCACTTGCTGTTTCTTCGGTGGGCTGAGCGGATGATTCAGCCTGAGGAATTTGTTGTTGCGGTGAAACTGCAATTAGTCTTGAGGTTTTTGGCAAGCTTGACAAATCTGACTTTGGCACCGAGCCAATCTGCATGATACGAGTCAAATTCATCACTGAGGCCTTTGATTTCCTTTTGCATATTTACAAGTTCTTCAGGAGACATGTTCAGAACGTTATTCTTCAGAAAGCGCTCCTTGTACTGAGCCTTCTTGACTTGTCTGGCCTTTTCAAATTTCCATTTTTCTTCACTTATGAAGGCAGACAGCATGTGACTTTGACCAGGAGTGAGGTTCAAGTCAGGCATTGGAGTGTTGGGATCTTTGTGCCAGAGGTCCATGAAATCAAGGATCTTCTTCGGATCCAGCATGAGATTCACAGAACTGCCTTTGGCTCTAGCGGCCCTTTCTTGTCTGTCCCTAATGATTTCAGCAAGTTCTTTATCATCAGCTTCATCGTCATCAGACGGAACATGGAACGCCACTTGCTTCTTATGAGGACTTGGCCTTGTTCCACGTCCAGCAGTGGTTTTGACCTTCAGTAAGGTTGGACCTTTTGAGGACTGTGGTGGAGCTGAGGAACTTGCAGATGCTCCAGACACAATGGAAAAACCTGCAGTCTGTTGACACGTTGCAAGGTGCACTGGTGTTTAGGACTTTGTGGCAGCAGCTGAGGATTTTGTGGCAACAGAGGGGATTGGTACTGCCCTTGAAGAATTTGCCTGAGGAATTTTCCTTGAGGACTTGGACTTTGAAGAACTTGGCCGTGAGGGCATTGCTGTTGAGGAACTCGGCTTCACAGCTGATTTCTTCGGCATAGCCCTTTTAGGCTTACTGGCAGAGGCCTCAGCAGCAGCAGCTTGAGAATCCTCATTGAATTTCTTCACTGCTTCTTTTGCAATTTTAGCCAATTTGGCTTGGTGCTTGGCCCATTCTTTTGGAAATTCCTCACCGCGTCTGACGCTGGTGGGATTAGCTTCTTGGCCAGCTGCCAATGGAGGTCTTGGACATGGAGGGTTTACGGTGAATTTCTTCATGTACTTGGGAGTAACATAGCGGTATTCCCTCCATTCCTTAGCCCATCTCCTCTCAATTCTCTGGATGCACACTTTGTGCTGATTCTTGTTTTCTTTGCCATGTTTTGCTTCATCAGGTGTGCAGTACTCAGCATAGATATCTTCAGGGATTTCAAAAGCTATGTTTGTCTCCGGCCTTTTGCCTCCCTTCTGAGGCCTGTTCCCATCTGCCATTTTCCTCAGTTGAGGACTTTGAACTTTGGATGTTTCTTAGGAAGTATGGAAATTATCTTCAAGGAACACTGCAAATGAGTTAAGTTGATGAGAACCTAGTGATTCAGCAGCAGACATTTTGTACCTGTGAACAGAGTATAGGTGCGAAGAATTTGGAGAGGTCATATGCGTTCTCAATTTTTTTTCAAAAGTATCAAGTTTGAGGAATTTGACCATAGGTGTCTTGAGGAATTTCACTAAGCATTCTTGACTTAGGTCCCAGAGTTGTATAGATTTGAAAATCCACACAATTGAGGAATCTTAAAGAAAAACATAGCTTAGAGAAACAAATCAAGATACACACGAATTCGGGTGTTTATGAAGTGGGAAGTTGAAGAATAAACACCTTTTGAAGATTTTGAAGAAATCATAAGATTCAAAGTAGGGCAGTAAAATTAGATTTTATTTACCCTAGACGAAGAATACGACGAACTGGGAGTGGAGTTGGAGAAGTTCGTCCGTTCAGATATCCCACGCCCTAACTTGGCGGCAGGAGACAATTACGACGATGACGGAGTGAAGATACCCGCAGTCGGCGCGAGTACGACGGCGACGAGGTCGAGGCAGTGAAGCTCTTTCTCACCGGCGATGATGGAGTGTAGCAGCGGCGCTAGGTCTGAGAGCTTGAGCGAGATTGAGGTCGAGCGGAGTGAATGAGGTCTGAGGAAGGGAAGGGGTATTTATAGGCATGGTGAAAAACTGCTCGTCCGAAGATTTTGGACGACCATGCCCCTGACCCTTACTATTCTAATGACATGTGTCACCCACGTACAAAGAGGTGGAGATCGTGGGGGATCGTGGGTGAGTTGTTTAATCCATCATGGGATGCGGAAAGTTTTGAGCGGCAACCGCCAAAAATTTGAAAGGAATATTTTAAAGTTTTGTTCGCAAATTCTTCAGCTGTCAAGGACACAGTGAAGATTTTGAATGGGTTTCAAATAGAACGCACATGAAGAATTTGTGAACAGACTGGGTTGAGCTTAGCATAGAGGGGGAACGGGTCCGATCACATTCACTTAGATGAAAATCAACTTGAAGAATTAGCAATAAGTGAATGTTGTTGAGGACATGGAAACTCAAATATATATATATATATATATATATATAAATAGTCAATGAAGAACACCAGTCAAAAAGTTTGAAGACTTTGCAAAGTTGAAGAATTTGCAAAATGAAGAAAAAACTCAATTTTGAAGATTTTCAACTTTTGTTGGTGGCGTGACCCACCGTATAAGAATGATGATTTCAGACACCGCGTACAATTGTCGTAGGGCTCTAAGAATCAAATTCTTCATTAATTTCTTCACACTTAGAGGGTTAGTCTTCATTGATTGATGAAAAACGTTACTAGGTGTGTTGCACATCTAAGTCATCAATTTTGCATAAGTGGTAGGATGTGTGTCCTTTCAAAGAACATTCAAAGATTCTAAGATATTTAGCTCACACCGCAACTTGCTAAATCTCTTCTCATCCAAGGGCTTTGTGAAGATATCCGCTAGCTGTTCTTCAGTCTTCACGTGATCAATAGAGATGTCACCCTTCAAGACATGATCTCGAAGAAAATGATGACGAATCTAGATGTGCTTTGTCTTCGAGTGCTGAACTGGGTTATGAGCAACCTTGAAGGCACTCTCGTTGTCGCAGTAGAGTGGCACATTTTTCATGTTGATGCCATAGTCCTTGAGGGTTTGCTTCATCCACAACAATTGAGCACAGCAAGAACCAGCAGCAATGTACTCAGCTTCAGCAGTAGACAGTGATACGCAGTTCTGCTTCTTCGAGGACCAACATACTAAAGATCATCCGAGGAAATGGCATGTGCCTGATGTTGACTTGTGATCCACCAGATCACCAGCATGGTCAGAGTCAGAATATCCAATGAGATTAAAAGCCAATCCCTTGGGACACCATAATCCAAGTGTTGGAGTGTGAGCTAGATATCAAAGAATATGTTTCACAGCCTTATGGTGTGATTCCTTCGGTGTAGCTTGAAAACAGTCACACATGCAAACACTAAGCAGAATATCTGACCTAGATGCACATAGATACAATAAAGAGCTAATGATGGAGCGGTATACCTTTTGATCAAAGTCTTTACAATTTTCATCGGTGCATAGATGGCCATTAGTGGGCATAGGGATTTTGACGCCTTTGCAATCTTGCATGCCGAATTTCCTCAGAACGTCCTTGAGGTATTTCTCTTGAGAAATGAAGATGCCATTGTGTTGTTGACGAATTTGAAGACCTAAGAAGAATTTCAATTCTCCCATCATAGACATTTGATATTCCTCACTCATCATATAGGCAAATTCGTCACTGTAAGTACAGCCAAAGAAAATATCATCAACATATATTTGGCACACGAATAATTCATCATCATAAGTTTTGGTGAAAAGAGTTGGGTCAAGTGAACCGGTTTTGAAGCCTTTCTTCATGAGGAATTCCTTCAGTGTATCATACCACGCCCGAGGGGCCTACCTGAGGCCATAGAGGGCCTTATTGAGTCTGAAGACTTTGTCAGGATGCTTAGGATCTTCAAAACCTGGGGGTTGAGCCACATATACTTCTTCCTCAAGCTTACCATTGAGGAATACACTTTTCACATCCATTTGATATAAGATGCTATTATGATGGTTAGCATAAGCAAGCAATATGCGAATAGCTTCAAGTCTAGCAACAGGTGCAAAAGTTTCATCGAAATCAATTCCTTCAACATGTGTGCAGCCCTGAGCTACAAGACGAGCCTTGTTCCTCACCACTAGGCCATGTTTGTCTTGCTTGTTGCGGTAGATCCATTTGGTACCGATGACATTGTGCGTGCAAGGATCTGGTCGCTTGACAAGTTCCCACACATTGTTGAGGTCGAATTGATGCAATTCCTCTTGCATAGCTTGAATCCACTCAGGCTCCAGAAATGCCTCATCAACTTTGGTGGGCTCTGTGATAGAGATGAAAGTAAAATGCCCACAAAAGTTAGACAAATGTGAAGCCTTTGAGCGTGTGAGAGGACCTGGTGCATTGATGTCGTCGATGATTCTCTCAATCTGCACTTCATTTGCAACGCGAGGGTGAGCAGGTTGGCGACTTTGATTGGGCTCAGCATTTTCTTCAGAGCCATTTTCTTCAGATGCACCAGCATGATTTTCTTCACGATCTGGAATGACTTCTTCAGCAGATTCTTCAATAGGTATGACATCCTCAGTAGCCTTTAACTTGATGGATTCCTCAGGAGATATTTCATCTAGCACAGAAGGTAGGTGCTCTCTTTGTGAGCCGTTAGTTTCATCGAACCGCACATCTACAGTTTCAACAACCTTGTTGTGATAGGTGTTGAAGACTCTGTAGGTGTGCGAGTCCTTTCCGTAACCAAGCATAAAACCTTCATGTGCTTTCGGTGCAAATTTAGAATTGTGATGAGGATCTCTAATCCAACATTTAGCACCGAAGACTTTGAAATAACTCACATTGGGTTTCTTGTTAGTAAGGAGTTCATATGAGGTCTTCTTGAAGAATTTGTGAAGATATACCCTGTTAATGATGTGACATGCAGTATCAATTGCCTCAGGCCAGAAGCGACGAGGTGTCTTGTATTCATCAAGCATAGTGCGAGCCATCTCAACAAGAGTCATGTTCTTGCACTCCACGACGCCATTCTGCTGAGGAGTGTATGGGGTAGATAACTCGTGAGTAATACCAAGTTCATCAAGATAGTCATCAAGACCAGTGTTCTTGAACTCGGTCCCATTGTCACTCCGGATATGCTTGATATTCACACCGAAATTCATCATGGCCCTTGAGGAAAATCGTCTGAAGGCTTCCTGCACTTCAATTTTATAAGTAATGATGTGCACCCATGTGTAACGAGAATAATCATCAACAATGACAAAGCCATATAGAGATGCTGCATTTGTTAGTGTGGCATAATGAGTAGGGCCAAAGAGGTCCATGTGAAGCAATTCAAAAGGACGAGTGGTAGCCATGATAGTCTTCAAGGGGTGCTTGGCTCTGGTCATCTTTCTAGCCTCACAAGCCCCGTAAAGATGATCTTTGAGGAATTTGACACCCTCAATACCAATGACGTGCTTCTTCTTCACAAGCGTGTGCAAGTTCCTCATGCCAGCATGTCCAAGTTGACGATGCCATAGCCAGCCTTCTGAAGCTTTTGTAAGTAGACATGTGGCAGGCTGTGGTCCTATAGAGAAATCAACAATATACAAGTCTCCTCTCTTAAAGCCTTCGAAGACTTTGGAATTGTCAGATTCCATGAGCACTAAGCAGCGATATTTGCCAAAGACAACAACCATATCAAGATCACAAAGCATTGAGACAGACATGAGGTTGAATCCGAGGGACTCGACTAGCATGACTTTGTCCATGTGTCGATCCTTTAAGATTGCAACCCTACCTTGACCCAATACCTTGCTTTTGCCTTTGTCAGCGTAGGTGATATGCTTCAGATGCGAAGGAGATAAAGGAGAGTCCATCAGTAAGCTCTTGTCACCGGTCATGTGATTTGTACAACCACTGTCGAGGACCCACTCAGTAGCTTTGGGTGTATCATCCTGCAGATGAATTAGTGCTTCTTACAAACTCATATACTTCAGAGTGAAGAATATGACATCAGATTCATCAGATATAATTTCATCCCAAATAATGCACACACACACACACACACACACCACACACACACACCACCAACCACACACACACACACACACACACCACACACCCACACACACACCCACACAATATTTTATATATATATATATATATCGGGGCATATGAGGACGTGAGAAATGAGTGAATCATTTCTTCATGATTAGCTTGCGTCCTTTCAAGCATTTTCAGGTCTCCAGCAAATTCTTGAGATGATTAAGTTCATCTGGAGACCTGACCCTGCATAAGAGATTAGTTATTTTTCTTCACCACCCACAACTGGAGGGGTGGCAAAGAGTTCATCATTCTACGAGCTCCATAAGAGAAAGGTGGCATTAAAGCCAGTGCACTTTGTTTCACAGAAGAGGGGTTAGAGTAGGCATATGAATAAGAAGAGAAATTCTTCAAGGACTTATGAACATAATGATTTGAAGAATGATGCACATATTCATAGCTCTTAGATTTTCCCTGCGAAACAGAAGTGTTAGCACGATGATGTTCATATGAGAATTTGGATCCACGTGAGGAATTTGATCCATATGAGGAATTTGGTCCGTATGAGGACTTGGATCCATTTGAAGCCTTTGGTCCATATGAAGAATTTGATCTGGGGTTCCTACTCTTCACAGGTGGTGTCATGAGGACATTCACCTGAAGACTTTCAAGGCACCTTTTGGGAACCCAGATTTTCTTCATAGGAGGACTGTTCCTGCAGTTAGTTCCAACATATCTAGCAAATACTTCACCATTATGGTTTCTGAACAGTTTATAGTTGGAGTCAAATGACTCATCAGATGAATATGAAGATTCACATGTAAAACCAGATAAAGTGGATGGATCTACGGGAGGTCCTTTTGCAGCAACCCATCTGGTTTTGGGATACTGCTCAGGTTTCCAGTAGGTTCCATCAGCATTGAGTTTCCTCTAAAAGGCAATACCCTCTTTCCTAGGGTTATTGTTCAAGATCTGCTTTTTGAGCACATCACAAAGAGTCTGAAGCCCTTTGAGGCTTTTGTACAAGCCTGTCACATACAATTCCTTCAACCCTGCATTTTCTTTAGTAATACTTGTGGTATCCTTAGATGAGGCAATTGTGACCACCGAGATAGTTGAAGAATTTACATCAATAGAAGCATTTGAACTTTCAGGTGAACAATTAGCAAATTCACTTTCAATGCATTTCAAACATGGTGGAATAAATTCTTCCTGAGTGGAACTGATCTGTTGAGCAAGTAATAAATCATTTTCCTTTTGAAGATCTTCATGACTCACCCTTAGCTTCTCAAGATCCTGCTTTCTCTGAAGAAATTCATACGAAAGCTTCTCATGATCGGCTAAGAGTGTTTCATGATGACTTTGAAGATTATCAAACTTAGACTATAGTCGTTGAAGATTACCAGTCAGGGTTTGAGTCCGATTCATTTCTTCACCCAACAGGTCATCGCTTTTGTCTAGCAGATTTTGAACCTTTTCCAAAGCCTTTTGTTGTTTTATGGCAATATTAGCAAGTTTGGAATAGATAGGTTTGAGATTTTCATCAGATTCATCCTGACTTGAGTCAGAGGAGGGATATTTGAGTACCTTGGCACCTTTTGCCATGAAGCAATAGGTGGGAGCATAGTCCTCGTTGTTGTCGTCAGCAGTGTTGGGGAAGCCATTTTCCTCAGTGTTGAAGATGGACTTGATGACAAAAGCAATAGCGAGATCTAGGTTCGCCACACCAGAGTCTGACTCCTCAGATGCCTCCTCTTCCTCATTTTCAGCTTCAGAGTCCATTTCCTTGCCAATGAATGCCCGAGCCTTTTTGGAACTGGTCTTCTTATGAGATGAAGTCTTTGAAGATTTTGATGATGAGGACTTTGAAGATTTCTTCTTTTTCTTCGAGTCGTCTGAACTATCATCCTTGTATTTCTTCTTCTTTGATTCCTTTGCCCAGTGAGGACAATGAGTTATGTAGTGACCAGGTTTCTTGCATTTGTGGCAAGTCCTCTTCTTGTAATCACGGGATGAGGAATCTGATCTCATGTCATCACCTCTTGAAGATTTTCCAAAGTGACCACGCCTTGAGAACTTCTTAAATTTCCTCATGAGCATTGCTAGCTCCTGGCTTAGTTCTTCAGAGTCACCAAGGCTGCTATCAAAATCTTCTCCTTCAGATGAGGAAACTGCCTTGGCCTTCAGTGCGCGTGATCTTCCATAGCTTGGCCCGTAGAGATCTCTCTTCTCAGCTTGTTGGAATTCATGAGTGTTCAGCCTCTCAAGGATATCAGCAGGATATAGTGACTTGTTGTCTCCACGTTCTTGAATCATCAGTGCCAGTGTATCGAATGAGGAATCATGTGATCTCAGCAGCTTCTTCACCACTTCATGGTTGGTGATGTCAGTGGCACCAAGTGCTTGAAGCTCATTTGATATGTCAGTGAGGCGATCGAAGATTTGCTGAACATTTTCATTGTCGAGTCTTTTGAAGCGGTTGAAGATATTGCGAAGAACGTCAACTCGAGAATCACGTTGAGTTGAGATTCCTTCATTAACCTTGGACAGCCTGTCCCAGATAAGCTTTGCAGACTCCAAAGCACTCACTCTGCCGTACTGTCCTTTGCTAAGATGGCCACATTTGATATTCTTTGCTTGAGAGTCGAGTTGCTTGAATCTCTTCACACCGGCAGCGTTCACGAAAGGAGTGATAGAGGGAACACCATTTTCCACAACGTACCAGAGATTGTTGTCAATTTCCTCAAGATGCATGCGCATCTTATTCTTCCAGTATGGGTAGTCCGTCCCATCGAAGGTAGGATACCTAGCCGAGACCTTGATCATGCCTGCAGTCGACATAATTAAAACTCCAGGTGGTTAAACCAAAATCACACAGAATAAGGGAGTACCTTGCTCTGTTACCAATTGAAAGTGCGTTATATCGACTAGAGGGGGGTGAATAGGTGATTTTTACAAATTCGTCACTGAGGAAATACAACTTGAGGAATTTCCTAAGTGACGAACTACTAGCAGTGGAATAAGTACTCAGGTGCAAGCATAACATGGCAGTAACACAGTCATCATGATGATATGAAACAAGCACAGAGCACAGGTAGCGTGTAAATAGGATAGGCAGGCAGAAGACAAGATGACTGAAGAAATAGGATTGAGGAAATTGAGAAAGTCTTCAGTCAAAGTCTTCAAACAGTAACAATAAAGTTCATCAACACATGAATGAGGAAATGGAAGGGTTGAGGAAATAGAACCAGTTGCTCGGTGAAGGCAATGATTTGGTAGACCAGTTCCAACTGCTGTGACAGTTGTACGCCTGGTTGGAGTGGCTAGGTATTTAAACCTAAGGACACACAGTCCCGAACACACAGTCCTCACCGTATTCTCCTTGAGCTAAGGTCACACAGACCTCGCCCAATCACTCGTGGTAAGTCTTCACAGGTGACTTCCAAACCTTCACAGACTTGGTCACTCGGCGATCCACAATTTCTCTTGGATGATCTAGACCATGACGCCTAACCGTCTGGAAGATGCACAATCTTCAAAGGTAACAAGCATCGGTTCCACACAGGAATAATCTCTTCACTGATGCTCAATCACTTTGGGTTGTAGGTGTTTGGGTTTTTCCTCACTGATGATTTTTGCTCAAAGTCCTCAGAGGATGGGATGCTCTAAATGACAAGCGTCAGTTTCTCTCGGAGCAGCCAGCCAGCTAGTGGTTGTAGAGGGCGGCTATTTGTAACACCCTGGATTTTGGCTTTTTCTTTTTCTTTTGGTTTCCCTTGGATTATTGTTTTGATTTGCTTTTCCGTGGCTCCGTGATCCTAAAACTTGGGAAGATCATATCTTCCTAGGTTCCATAGTGGCTTGCCATCCTCAAAACCATGCCTAGCTCATGTCATTTCCATCCTAGCCCAAACCACAATATTCTTTTTATTGGGAATATTCCTTTTCTATTAAAGGAATAACCCTATTTACCCTAGGTTGTGAAACAACCTATATTTCTGGCACTCCCAAAATTCCCAAATAATTCTCATAAATTGTTTGGGTCATATCTTCCTCAGATATGTCAAAACCCTTCCTTGGCATCATCAAAGATAATTCACAAATATTCCTTTCCTCATTCTGCCCCAAGTGGCTTTTTGAGAAGGAAGTGTCATTTATATTTGCTTGATTGACCCCAAACTTTTTGGGAACTCTTTCCTATCCATATCACGGCCACATGACAAAATTCAACTCAATTTGCCTAGTGAACCTTCCTCAGCAAATTTCCAAAGTTCTTGTCTGAGGGAAGCCTTTGTGAAGGAAGTACTAGCTAGTTTAATCCAAATGAGTTGAAATATTTCAAGGTCCTTCATATGATCAAATCATCACTCTCCTCAAGATTTGGGCTCATGTCACACCTCTATGTGAGCTCAGCATCAATTCTTGGTTTCTGGTCAGAATTTTAGTTTGTGAAGCAACTATATTTTATATTGCTTCATTATTGCTGAAAATTTACCAGGCCATTCTCTTATCCATATTAACTCTCTCCACAAAATTTTGGCTCATTCTATCTAGCCATTTACCTTGTGCAATTTTTCTAAGTTTCTGTCGAGATTAAAGCTCTATGAAGCAAGTACCATTTTGGTATTTCCAAATGGCATGAAAACTTTACAGAGTCTTCATATGCCCATATAACTCATCTCCTCCAAAATTCACCTCAATCTAACTTGATATGTGAGTGCTACTTCATACTTTGTATTTCCGTACAGTATGGTGCATTCTACATCAAGTACCCTCTAGGCTACTCCGTTTGGGCTGATATTTTGCCAACACGGTCACCTTATCATTTGATCAAGCCATGCCAAAGCTCCGAGTCAATCTCCTAGCATGTGAGCCACACTAGGCAACAAACACTTTGCTGTTGATCTGCCTTGAAGCTAGGTGCTAATCTCTTCTTTGCCCCTGGGCTGAGTTGTTTCTTCCTTTGAACTCAGGGCTGTAAGGTCCATCTACTGGACATGGTCAGACTGGCCAGAACGCACCGCGTGTGCCAGTTCACGCGCTGACCACGGGGCAGATGAGCCAAATCTCGTGCTCTGCCGACCCCGCGCCCTGTAGCCACCTCTTTCCTCCTCGTCTCGACGTCCCTCCATGTCTAGTAGCTCCCCCTTGAGCCTCTGCATCGCTCTGTGCCCCTGTCCCGCCCTGTTTCGCCGTCGTTTCTTCTTCGTCGAGCATGCCCATGGCACTAGCTGCTCTGCCTTCTCCTTGGCATGTTGACCGAGGCCTCTAGAGCGCTCCCGAGCCCTCCCCTCGGCTATATATAGCACCCTCGTGGTCCTCCGCACCTCGCCGCACTCTCCTTTCCCCTCCTCGACAATCGGAGCTTGCCGTTTACTCCTCCATCCGCCATGGCCGCCGCGGGTCCTCCTCGGTCCCGGCGAGCCTAGCCCTCCTCTCCCCTCCTCTCCACCACCATCTTCTTCCCCGGAGTCCGGCGCCCCTCCCCATCCTCTCCACTCGTCGCCGGAGGCGCCCGTGCCCTCGCTCCCAAGAACGGCCGCCGCCCGCCCGCGCCTCTATTCGCCAATGCCGCCGTCGTTTCTTCCACTCCCCGGCAAAGCTGACCCCCTGGGCGGGTGCGGCACTCCGCCAGGACCTAGCCTTGGCCAGAGACGGCCGGAGCCGGCCGTGCCATCGCCGGCATCGCGGCCCCGCCCCTGCCTCCTCTGTTTCCCGTCGGGGCGTAGCGAGGGGGAAGAAGACGACCAAGCCAGGCGGCCCCCTCATCCCTCCCCGACCCCACGCGTCAGCGACCGAACCCCCAGGCCACGTCAGTAAGTGAAGACGGTTTTCAGGGAATACATTTTCTTCTTTGGGAAGGCGTATTCTGGTGAAGCTTCAGTCAGAAACACGCTTTCACTTCTCTGAAAGCGTACTCTGGTTCTACTGCGGCTCAAAATATGCTTCCTCTGTTCTGAAAACGTATTCTCAGATAAACCGCTTTCTGTTTTCCTCCCAGGGACTTGTTTGTAGAAATATTATTACAGATTGGTCCCTGATCTTCCACCCTTCGTATCTCCGCGACCGTAACTCCGTTTGAGGTGAATCCAACGCCTACTTCTTCGTCTCATCGAGCTTTATCTGTTGGTATCATTTTCACTAGGTGGTACCAGTGTGAAAATGACCATTTTTCCCTTGCCCTTATCTAGCCCCCTCCGAGAGAGAAGCATTCCGGCGAATCATTCTGCGACTTCACCGCACTTCTGCCCGAAGTATTCTTCATCCCCAGGCAAGCCACGATAGCCACTTGCATGATGGATTTGCAGTAGCCATGGTTTCCACTTGAATATTTAATAAATGTTTGCTGCTTTAACTACCGCTATTGCTGTTTTGGTTATGCTTGTGGATCCATGTTCATCTTCATGCTATACCCTTATGCACCTTCTTAGTATGTGCTACTTGCTGGTATTATTCTCTTATGTCATGTTGGTTGGTAGTACATGCTGGTGATAGTGATGTTCTTTGATGCATTATTATTGTCTGTTATGAAAGTACATGTGTTATATATGATCATGATGCCATGTTCATCTGCATCTAGTAGTCTAAGTGTTGCATTATTATTGATGCTAGTGATTCATATGGTTATGTTGTTCCTCCATGCTTAAGTTAATATCATGCTCATGTGCATTATTATTTTATCATATTATGACTCAGCATCTTTTGCATTCAAGTTTAAGTGGACATTAATTAAACTTGAACACCTATTGGCTGAGTCATAGTGCCATCGAAATCGAACTGACCAGTGCAGCCACATTTTCCTTTATGGGAAGGCCCTAATGCGGTCTATTGTCGTGCCTCTCGCCGGTGCCTCCAACTAGGGAAGGTTATGAGCCTTGTGTACCCGTTGTTGTTGTACCTGGGTTGTCCCCGTTTGGGACTGTTTTGTTTTGCCACGACGGTGGCCGTTGGATGTCACGAGGTGACATCGGGGCCACCCATGACTTAGCCCAAAGGGGAGTTTGTCGGAGTGGATGGGAGAGTGTCATGGCAATAGATCACTTTTGTCGGAATGCCGTTGGTCCACCCGAATGGGAGCACGAGGCCTTCGGTTCTGTGGTGTGGGTACAGTGTGCTAACCTCTGCAGAGTGTGTATAATCTATCGATAGCCGCGCTCGCGAATATGGGCCGAGTTCATAGTAGGTCACACTATGGGTCAACAGTAATAATAACCTTCTTAATAATAACCCTGGTTCGATAAGGAAAGAAGTTGGTTGATCTTTATGTGATCGCGAGAGGATCACAGTGGTATCGAGGATACCGAAGATGGTTGAGATTTATGGTCTTATGCGAGAATCAAGGGTAAAGATCAAGCTCCTTGTGGTCATGTAATGATTACTACTGTATTGTTAATACCAAGCTTGATTTGATCCTGAGGTGATCGTGTGATGACCATGATGGTAAGTGATTCATGTGGTGGTTACGAGGTAACCCCGAACAGAGTAAGTTGGTGCATGATATTGTTAACATGTTGCATGCTAGTATCATCATATGTTCATGCCATGCTCATCTGGTATTGTTCTAGTGCTATCTTGTTCACCATGTCCACGCCATGTTGCTCTAGCTGTATCATGTTCATCCTTGCTAAGTAACCTGTAATTGCCATGCTGTTGTTTGTCTTGATTGCTTTGGTTGCTGTGAGCTTGCAAGTACATTCAATGTACTGACCTCGCGTGTCATTCTAGTTTAGAGGTCATGCCTTGTCTGCTTGCTTGTTTGCCGAGGATCTTGAGTTTGCGAGCTAGGATAAGCGTTCCAGCCAGAGTCCCTACGGAGTGGAGTCCATCACCGTCGTCGCTGTTCCGCTACTAGTAGTTATTCCGCTGCTATGTGTTGTTCTGCTGCTTGCATAGAGAAACCTTGGCAGGCGTAGTGTCATCGTGCCGATGTAATTCCCTTGTACCCCTATCGATTGTAATAAAGAGCTGATTTGTTCTATGCCAAGCAATGCCGTATTCCAGAAGACTTCTTCTCGATCTCTGGGTTGGAATACGGGGCGTTCTGGTCTCTTTGAGCCGGGGTGCCACACTATTTATAGCCGGGGAGCAGCCCGACATGATAAGACATAAATGCCCTTTAATGATATGATGGTTAGGTGGATAAGATATTTGGGACAGCTGGCGCATAGCACAGCAAAGGTCGGAAATTTGAGCTCTCAAATTCCTCAGGGCTTCATGTTCCTCATTTGTAGACAATCCGCACTGGAAAATTCCTAACTCCTTAGTCAGAACAAATTCCTCAGAGACCAGAAGATCTTCGTCTCTGTCACTGAAGAAATTGACTGAACTATATGAGATTTCCAATGGCTTCACTCGAAAGGATTGGGTATGTGTAGGCTTTGAGATGGGCATCACTTGGAAACTTTTCCTTAGTTTTACCTCGACCCCCTTCAACAGTACGGTGTTTCCTATGACTCAAGAAAGAGAAAATGAAACTACGAAAACAAAAGTCTTCACGCTTCATAATCCTCGCATCAATATCAAAGTCTTCAAGGTCACACCAATTTCCTCATTTTCAAAGTCTTGAAGAAAACCAAAGTCTTCAACTGAAGACATTCATTTTTAGGGGTCGACTTTTTTCGTAAATATCAAACTCCTCATAGACTTGTAGAACCTGTGTACACTCACAAACACATTAGTCTCTTAACCTATAAGTCTTCAATACACCAAAATCACTAAGGGGCACTAGATGCACTTACAGTTCTTTATGACTAATGTTGAGTCCATGGATTATACGCACTCTCACCCTTACACCTTTGCTAGCCTCTCTAGTACAGCTCAATTTTTGCCGGTGCATTAAACCCACCATATACCATTCCTCAAAACAGCCACCATACCTACCTATTATGGCATTTCCATAGCCATTCTGAGATATATTGCCATGCAACTTCCACCGTTCCATTTATTATGACACGCACCATCATTGTCATATTGCTTTGCATGATCATGTAGTTGACATAGTATTTGTGGCAAGGCCATCATTCATAATTTTTATACATGTCACTTTTGATTATTGCACATCCCGGTACACCGCCGGAGGCATTCATATAGAGTCATATTTTGTTCTAGTATCGAGTTGTAAGTAAATAAAAGTGTGATGATCATCATTATTAGAGCATTGTCCATTGTGAGGAAAGGATGATGGAAGCTATGATTCCCTCACAAGTTGGGATGAGTCTCCAGACTTTATAAAAAATAAAAGAGGCCAAAGAAGCCCAAATAAAAGAAAAGAGGCCAAAGAACCCCACCAAAAAAAAGAAAAAATGAGAGAAAAGAGAGAAGGGACAATGTTACTATCCTTTTTCCACACTTGTGCTTCAAAGTAGCACCATGTTCTTCATGATAGAGAGTTTCCTATTTTGTCACTTTCATATACTAGTGAGAATTTTTCATTATAGAACTTGGCTTGTATATTCCAATGATGGGCTTTCTCAAATTGCCCTAGGTCTTCGTGAGCAAGCGAGTTGGATGCACACCCACTTAGTTTCTTTTTGAGCTTTCATAAACTTATAGCTCTAGTGCATTCGTTGCATGGAAATCCCTACTCACTCACTTGATATCTATTGATGGGCATCTCCATAGCCCATTGATACGCCTAGTTGATGTGAGACTTTCTCCTTCTTTTTGTCTTCTCCACAACCACCATATTCTATTCCACCTATAGTGCTATATCCATGGCTCACGCTCATGTACTGCGTGAAAATTGAAAAAGTTTGAGAATACTAAAGTGTGAAACAATTGCTTGGCTTGTCATCGGGGTTGTGCATGATGAAATACTTTGTGTGATGAAGATGGAGCATAGCCAGACTATATGATTTTGTAGGGATAACTTTCTTTTGCCATGTTATTTTGAGAAGACACGATTGCTTTGTTAGTATGCTTGAAGTATTATTGTTTTTATGTCAATATTAAACTTTTGTTTTGAATCTTATGGATATGAATATTCATGCCACAATAAATACGATTACATGGATAAATATGTTAGGTAGCATTCCACATAAAAAATTCTGTTTTTATCATTTACCTACTCGAGGACGAGTAGGAATTAAGCTTGGGGATGCTTGATACGTCTCCAATGTATCTATAATTTTTTATTGTTCCATGATATTATATTATCAGTTTTGGATGTTTTATATGCATTAATATGCTATTTGATATTATTTTTGGGACAAACTTATTAACCTAGAGACCAGTGCTAGTTTTTGTTTTTTCCTTGTTTTTGAGTTTTACAGAAAAGGAATATCAAACGGAGTCCAAATGGAATAAAACTTCCGCGATGATTTTTCTTGGACCAGAAGACATCCACGAAGCTTGGAGAGGGGGCCAGAAGAGTCCCGAGGGCTTCACAAGCCCTGTGGGCACGCCCTAGGGGGGGCACCCCTGGCTTGTGGGCTCCACAGGACTCCTCCAACCCTAATTTTTGCTCTATAAATTCCAAAATATTCCCAAACGACCAGAAGCGTCCACCAAAATACTTTTCCGCCGCCGCAAGCCTCTGTTCCTGTGAGATCCCATCTTGGGGCCTTTTCCGGCACACTGCCGGAGGGGGATTCGATCACGGAGGGCATCTACATCAACTCTATTGCCCTTCCGATGAAGCGTGAGTAGTTTACCACAGACCTACGAGTCCATAGCTAGTAGCTAGATGGCTTCTTCTCTCTCTATGATCTTCAATACCATGTTCTCCTCCATGTTCTTGGAGTTCTATCCGATCTAATATTCTTTTGCGGTGTGTTTGTCGAGATCCGATGAATTGTGGATTTATGATCAGATTATCTATGAATATTATTTGAGTCTTTTCTGAATTCTTATATGCATGATTAAATATCTTTGTATTTCTCTTCGAATTATCGGTTTGGTTTGGCCAACTAGATTGGTTCTTCTTGCAATGGGAGAGGTGCTTAGTTTTGGGTTCAATCTTGTGGTGTCCTCACCCAGTGACATAGTAGGGATAGCGAGGCACGTATTGTATTGTTGCCATCAAGGGTAAAAAGATGGGGTTTCATCATATTGCTTGAGTTTATCCCTCTACATCATGTCATCTTACTTAAGGTGTTACTCCGTTCTTATGAACTTGATACTCTAGATGCATGCTGGATAGCGGTCGATGTGTGGACTAATAGTAGCAGATGCAGGCAGGAGTCGGTCTACTTGACACGGATGTGATGCCTATATTCATGATCATTGCCTTGGATATCGTCATAACTTTATGCTTTTCTATCAATTGCTCGACAGTAATTTGTTCACCCACCGTATTATTTTCTTTCAAGAGAGAAGCCTCTAGTGAAACCTATGGCCCCTGGGTATATTTTCCAACATATATTTTCAGATCTATAAACCAAAAAACCCAAAAATACCTTGCTGCAATTTATTTGTTTTTACTTTGTTTAATGTTTAAGTAATCTTTTATATTTATCTCTATTAGATCTCACCTTTGCAAGTGACCGTGAAGGGATTGACAACCCCTTTATCGCGTTGGGTGCAAGTGTTTGATTGGTTGTGCAAGTGCATAGATTGGAGACTTGCGTGTACCTCCTACTGGATTGATACCTTGGTTCTCAAACTGAGGAAAATACTTATCTCTACTTTGCTGCATCACCCTTTCCTCTTTAAGGGAAAAACCAATGCAAGCTCTTGAAGTAGCAGCGCATAAAGGACCGAGGTTGCACCAGTCTTTCTTACAACACCGCTGTCGGTGACTACAAGCTGGTCAACATCTCGGAAGCACAGACATGCGGTGTGGCCAGCGTTCTTAAAAGCCCGTTGTCAATACCCGCCCTGTATTTTTTCTTCCTCCCTTTCCCCATTACATTGTACTCTTTTTGTTCCTCTTGTTACAGTTGGGCATGTAAAAGCTTGAAATTATAAAATAAGGAAACTATGCCCTTTAAAGGTCCTTACAGTACTTCTGTATAAGCACGGCCCTTCGTTGCAAAGAAAGAAAAAGATACAATTGTATTACATGTCTGAAGTATTCGGCGTCTCGGAGTTCGGCTCTATATGCATCAGTTTTGAACCTAGATTTTGGTCAATAGTTGGGTTACCCGGCTCCAATGTGTGCCCCTTACATTCCCTCTGAATTCGGCTAAGGGCGTAATGGGAGAACCACTGCGATAGTGCCGCCAGGTAAATTGGAAGAGTGCCCCAGTGGAGAAAGACGAAAACTGACTATCTTTGTAGGCGCAAACTGGTCGGTCATCCGTAGAACGCATTAAGCGATATGACATTAGAGATCACCCGTGTTAAACAAAGGGATCTACTTTTAAGTCGAAGTGCATCATGGCTTAGACCTCGGCCTACCAAGCTGACCACTTCCCATACCGGGGGCTGGTCATTGATGTTGGCTTGAACTACGTCGGTATTTCCCCAAAGAGGAAGGGATGATGCAGCACAGCAACGGTAGGTATTTCCCTCAGTGATGAGACAAAGGTTATCGAACCAGTAGGAGAACCAAGCAACATTACGTAAACAACACCTAAACACAAAGAACAAATACTTGCAACCCGACGTGTTAAAGGGGATGTCAATCCCTTTCGGGTAACGGCGCCAAAAATTGGCAAACGGACGTGAGATAAATTGTAGTAGATTGATAAATAGATCACAAATAAAATAAAGTGAAGCAAAATATTTTTGGGTTTTTTGGAAATATAGATCTGAAAATAAAAGTGGCAAATAAATAAAAAGGAAAATAGCAAAATAAATCTGAAAATATATGATGAGAAAATAGACCCGCAGGCCGTAGATTTCACTAGTGGCTTCTCTCGAGAAAAATAGCATACGGTGGGTAAACAAATTACTGTTGGGCAATTGATAGAACTTCAAATAATTATGACGATATCCAGGCAATGATCATTATATAGGCATCACGTCCAAGATTAGTAGACCGACTCCTGCCTGCATCTACTACTATTACTCCACACATCGACCGCTATCCAGCATGCATCTAGTGTATTAAGTTCATGGAGAAACGGAGTAATGCAATAAGAACGATGACATGATGTAGACAAGATCTATTTATGTAGAAATAGACCCCATCTTGTTATCCTTAATAGCAATGACACATACATGTTGGTTCCCCTTCTGTCACTGGGATCAAGCACCGTAAGATTGAACCCATCACAAAGCACCTCTTCCCATGGCAAGAAAAATCGATCTAGTTGGCCTAACTAAACCAAAGATTCGAAGAAGAAATACGAGGCTATAAGTAATCATGCATATAAGAGATCAAAAGACTCAAATAACTTTCATGGATAAAAACATAGATCTGATCATAAACTCAAAGTTCAGCGGATCCCAACAAACACACCGCAAAAAAGAGTTACATCAAATAGATCTCCAAGAGACCATTGTATTGAGAATCAAAAGAGAGAGAGAGGAAGCCATCTAGCTACTGCCTATGGATGAACTGCTCACGCATCATCGGAGAGGCACGAATGAGGATGATGAACCCCTCCATGATGGTGTCTAGATTAGATCTGTGGTTTCTGGAACTAGCAGCGGCTGGAATTGATTTTTCGTCGACTCCCCTAGGGTTTCTGGAATATTGGGGTATTTATAGAGCAAAGAGGCGGTGCGGGAGGTGGCCGAGGTGGGCACAACCCACCTGGGCGCGCCTGGGACCCCAGGCGTGTAACACCCCAAGTAATTAACCACAGTGATCACACTTAGTTAATGCCATGTCAGCAAGTTCAACAGTGCCTAGTCATCATTTGCATTATGATGCATTTCAAACTCATAATTCAAACTTCAAATTAATTTAAAGTGAAAATAAAAGTTGTTCAAATCCAGGAACTAAAATGTTCATAATATTGTAAATAATCCAGAGGCAATTCTAAAATTATAATCAACATATACTAAATTAGTTAAGTGACTCAAACAGTAAGAAACAGTATCAAAACAGCAAGGTTTAAATCCATTTTATATAATACGAAATGTATATGAATCCAACTGCCTCCAAACCATTTTCTAACGGTGGTAAATATTGCATAGTATTTATTTTGGCAAGTCTCATATTTTGCGAAAGTCATTTGGAATAAAAAGAATAAAAGACAAAACAGAAAACAGAAAACGAAATAGAAGAAAAAGAAGAAGGCCCACTGCGGCTGGGCCTAAGAGACTACAGTGCCAGCCCAGCCCACCCCGCACCTCCTCCCACCTCCCGCACTGCTCACGCGCGGCCGCTGTCGATCACTCGGCACGCGCACGCGTGCACACACCCGGCCCCCCTGCTCGCTGCTCGACAGCGCGTCGCCGCGCTCGCCATGGATAAGAGCGACCCCACGGACCCCTCCTGGCATCTCCCTCGCCACTCCCTCTCCCTCTCTCCCCCTTCCCATCGCAGCCGAGTGCCGCCGTCGCCATGACCGCCATCGCCCACGCGCTCTGCGGCCTCCCCGCCACCTGAGACCGCGCCAGGAGGACCGCCTGCGTTGACTATGTCGACTACGAGGACGCGCTCGAGCTCGGCGCCCCGCAACGGCCGAATCGTGCCCTTCCCCTTCCTCGGATCGCCGCCGCTGCACCGCCTCGACCCACGCCGCCCCAAGCTCCCCTAACTTCCCCGGGCCTTCCCTGCACCGCTGTGAGCCACCTAGTCCTCTCCGACCTCTTCCTTCTCCTCCCCGTGCGCCGTAGGTAGCTCCCCCGCGTGCTCAAGCTTCGGCCGCCGTCGGTCATCGTCGCAGCCGACGCTGCGGGCCATTTCAACGGCCACCGTTGCCGCCGTTCGACACGGTGTGATGCCCGCGTTCGAATGCGCCAAGTCCCGCAACGAATGAGCCCCCGCAACCCACTTCTCCTCGCGCCACCGAACACCACCGCCGCCTTGCTCATCTCCGGCGATGTTCCGGCCATCCCCGACGCTAGCCATGGCCACCATCGGACGAGGCGCTCGACGCCCGTTCGAACGCGACCAAAATCGCGCCAAACGGAGTATCACAGAGGGATTCCGGCGAACTCTGGCGAGGTTCCGGCCGTCCCCGCCGCGTCTCGCCTCACCGGCGGCCGGCGCTGACCGGGCGCCCATGTGGCACTGTGTGGGGCCGCCCCTGTGCCGCTGACGCTGGGTCCCACGGGCCCAATTGACTAGTCAACCCCGCTGACTGGGCTGACTGGGCCACTGACACGCGGGCCCCGCCGTTTAAAGCATTTAAAAAAATAATTAAAATGTTAATTAATCTGTTAGTTAATTAGTTAACAAAAGCTGACACTGACAGTGGGCCCCACAAGCTAATTAGGTTAATTAGTTAAATTTAATCCTTTGTTAATTAGTACTGTGAATGACAAGTGGGCCCCACCTGTCATAGTTGACTCTGGTCAGCTGGGTTTGACCCGCTGATGTCATGCTAATGTCAGCTGCTACTATTCTGGATAATTGGTATTTAATAATTAAATTAATTCCAAAAAACGATTAAAACTTTAGAAAATCATAGGAAATAAACCATAGCTCAGATCGAAAAACTTTATATATGAAAGTTGCTCAGAACGACGAGACGAATCCAACCGTAACATCTGTTTCTGTGTCAGGACCCTCTACGGAGGTGAACCCGCAACTTTTAGCCTGATTTTGGTAGATGAATAGTGCTTATACACCGGTTAAAAAATCCAACTTAAATCCTAAAATAACTAATATGACTTAGACATGTCTTTAGGCAACCCTGCACTGCACGTTAGCTTAGCATGCTCTGTGTTGCTTATGTTTGCCGTGTATTTATTTGTTTCCTCCCCCTCTTCTCTCTCGGTAGACCTCGGTACCGACGCAGCTCAGGAGCCCGACGACACCGTTGACGACCTTGTTTTTGCCGCAGAGCAACCAGGCAAGCACCCCCCTTTGAGCATGTGTATATCGCCTATTCTCTTCTCTCTTGTGCTTGCATTAGAATTGCCGTTGCTACTGCTTTACCTATTCTGATGCATGACCTAATTTTGTAACCTGCTTTTGATAATTACATGCTATCCTAAACTGTTTAGTATAGGCTGGGTAGAGACCTACCAGAGACCCCACTTTGTCCCCAGTTGCCCCGCTGGATTATCAGATGACTCGATAAATGGGTTCGACAGCCAGACCCCGGCACTGCACAACACCCCCCTTAGTTGTACGACAATGCAGCGTCACCATCAAGTGCCGAGGGTGATACCTCGTATAGCACTTCTGATGTTAACTTTGTAGAGTAGCTATTTGGTCGTGGACATCGAGGGTGATTCCTCCTTCTCCACTTCCGATACGACACTGTCGCGCAACACTTCAAGTGTGAACCTCGAGGGTGAATCCTCCTAGGTTCACCTTGGCGGTTACATCGAGTGGGCATCCGTCGAGGGTGATACCTCGGATTCCCCTGATGTTATGGACACACGGTTATTGTTACTTTACCCCTGAACCTTGTTAGAAATGGGTCGGCCCCGAGGGGGACCCGAGGGAGTTACTTTTACCGCAGGACTAGCAGGACATGCGGTACCGCCCAGTAGAGGTGGACTTGAGTTCCCGACAGTCTTTTGCGAGACGGGTTGACCTAGACGGTGCCCGAGTGATGAATACGAGGCGTGGCCGGGCATTCTTAGCCCTTGTCGCAAGTCCTAGAGACGGGGCGACGGGGTCACATCGATCGTGAGTCTCTGCTTGTTACCGCACCCCCAATGTACTAACGATTTGGATATGTGATCTGAGTGGGCCTTTGGCCCGATAGCACTAACCATCACGTGGGAAAAGTTATGGGCACTCTGCATCGTATGCATCAGCCGAAAGCTCTGTCAGACGTCCAGTTCAGCATGGCGGCACGGACGGACCAGTGCCATCCTGTAGTGGTGGTGCCTGGCTTCACCATGTGCGCAACGACCCAGAGTGCACAGGGCGATGGCCCAAGACCCCTGAGTGCTTAGAATATAGACTGACGGGGACCTCTCTGCTGAGCTCTAGGTAGGGTTGCGGTGTGTCGTTTGGCCGAGGCCGGGCATGACCCTAAAAAGTGTGTTCGGCCAGAGTTAAGCGAGCGTGGTGGGTAAGTTGGTGCACCCCTGCAGGGAAGAACTAAACTATGCATAGCCGGATCCTCGGTAACAGACGCTTGGAGTTGTATCCCGATCGATACAACTAGAACTGGATACTTGTGATGAGAAATGGATAGTAATGGCTCTGGGATTGCTTTCTCGCAGGGAGTCAAGAAAGAATCTCTGGCCGAGGTTGATACTTGGATATTATGGCTCTGGGATTGCTTTCTCGCAGGGAGTCGAGGAAGGATCTCTGGGTGAGGTTGACAACATTACTACTACTTTATACTGTACTGATCTACACTCTTCTAATGCTGCAAGACCACTGGAGATGCTAGTCTTCGATAGGACTAGGCCTTCTCTCTATTCTGGCATTTCTGCAGCCCAGTGCACATATACAGCCCTTCTTTGATAATGTCGCATATGTAGTGTAGTTCCTTGCTTGCTGAGTACTTCGGATGAGTACTCACGGTTGCTTTGCTTTCTTTTTCTCCCCATATCCGTTTGATGCAACCAGATGACGGACCCCCTGAGACAGCTGCCTCCGCCGACGATCGCTACTACTACCCCGAGGGTGGATACTACTACAAGTTGGCCGACGACCAGGAGTAGGTTCGGAGGGTCCCAGGCAGGAGGCCTGCGCCTTTCGATCGTAGCTTTTTTTTGCCCCGCCTTCATAAAGGCTTATCTCTGTTTCTGCTTCATATCTATACTCAGATATCTAATGCTTCCGCTGACGTTTGTATGCGAGCTTATGTATTCGAGCCCTCGAGGCCCCTCGCTTGTAACATAAAGCTTGTAAGACTTTATTTATGTTTTAGAGTAGTGTTGTGATATCTTCAAGTGAGTCCTTAGGCTTGATCGTGTGCATTTGCGTGTATGATTAGTGCATGATTGAGCCGGGGGCATCACAAGGTGCGCCCTGGTGGGTTGTGCTCCCCTCGGAGCCCCCCTCTGGTACTTCTTTGGCCCAACAGGTGTCTTCTGGTTCAGAAAAAATCACCAAAAAGTTTCGCTGCGTTTGGACTCCATTTGGTATTGATTTCCTGCGAAGTAAAAAACAAGCAAAAAACAACAACTGGCACTGGCCACTATGTCAATAGGTTAGTCCCAAAAAATGATATAAAGTTGCTATAAAATGATTGTAAAACATCGAAGAATGATAATATAACAACATGGAACAATAAAAAATTATAGATACGTTAGAGACGTATCAGCATCCCCAAGCTTAATTCCTGCTCGTCCTCGAGTTGGTAAATGATAAAAACAGAATTTTTGATGTGGAATGCTGCCTAACATGTTCATCACATATTCTTTTCTTTGTAATATGGACATTTGGACTTTTATATGATTCAAAGCAATAGTCTAGTTTTAACATGAAGATTTCAATACTCAAGCATATCAACAAGCAACCATGTCTTTCAAAATATCAACACTAAAGCAAGTTATCCCTAGCCCATTATGCTCAATCATTGATCCATTCATGAAACACACTCACATATTAGCTACACCCAATGCTCAAGTACGATCATAGTGCCCCTTAGTTGGTGCTTTATAAGAGAAGATGGAGACTCAAAATAAAATAAAAATTGCATAAAGTAAAAGAAAGGCCCTTCGCAGAGGGAAGTAGGGATTTGTAGAGGTGCCAGAGCTCAAAGCGGAAAAAGTAGAGATAAAACATTTTGGGTGGCATGCTTTTCCTGTCAACGAAAATGACCGAGTAGTTCCCAATACTTTCCATGCTAGATATATAATAGGCGGTTCCCAAACAGAAAATAAAATTTATTCCTTTTTCCACCATACTTTCACTTTCCATGGCTAGCTGTATCCACGGGTGCCCTCCATACCAACACTTTCCAAGGAATTTATTATTTGACAACATAAATTAAATTCATTTTTCATTTCGGGACTGGGCATCCCTAAAACCTTTGCCGTACTCTCATGCAATGACAAGTGAATAAACACTCATCTTGAGAATAACACATCTAGCATGGAAATATATGAGCCACCCCCTACCGTTTCATGAGCGGTACGAGCACACAAAAGAGAAATTTATTTTGAAATTAGAGATGGCACATACAAATTTGCTTAGAACGGCACGGAAATACCGCATATAGGTAGGTATAGTGGACTCATATGGCAAAACTGGTTTAAGGATTTTGGATGCACAAGTAGTGATCATACTTAGTGCAAATGAAGGCTAGCAAAAGATTGAGAAGCATCCAACCAAGAAACGAAAAATCTCATAAGCGAGCATTAAACATAACTAACACTGAATAATGCACCACAAGTAGGATGTAATTTCATTGCATAACTATTGACTTTCGTGCTTGCATAGGGAATCACAAACCTTAACACCAATATTCTTACTAAAGCATAATTACTCATCAACATGACTCACATATTATATCAACATATCGCAAAACTATTACACGGAATCAAGTTTATTTTATCCAATGATCTTCATGAATGTTTTTATTATATCCCTCTTGAATATCTATCACTTTGGGACTAGTTTAATGTGTTGCTTTTGATAGCTCAAACAAATCTAAGTGAAGAACATGAGCATAAAAAATTTCTTCTCTCAAAATAATTTAAGTGAAGCAAGAGAGAATTTCTAATTTTTTTACTAACTCTCAAATAAATCTAAGTGAAGCATGAGAGCATTTCTTCAAAAATACTAAAGCACACCATGCTCAAAAAGATATAAGTGAAGCACTAGAGCAATTCCATGGCTCATAAAGATTTAAGTGAAGCATAGAGAGCAATTCTAACAAGTCATAGCATAATTTTGGCTCCCTCAAATAGGTGTGTCCAGTAAGGATTCATGACTAAAAATAAAAAGAAAAACAAGCAAAGACTCATATCATACAAGCCGCTCCAAGCAAAACTCATGATATGTGACGAATAAAAATATAGCTCCAAGTAAAATACCGATGGTCGTTAGAAGAAAGAGGGGATGCCACTCAGGCAGCCCCAAGCTTAGTTGCTTGCTTCTCTTTGGATAATGGATTGGGTGCCATGGGGCATCCCCAAGCTTAGGCTCTTCTTACTTCTTATTCCTTCATCCATCGTAATCTCACCCAAAACTTGAAAACTTCAATCACACAAAACTTAACAAAACCTTCTTGAGATCCGTTAGTATAAGAAAATCAATCTTTACTTTAAGTACTGTAGAAAACCCATTCAAATTTTGTTCTTGCATTATATCTACTGTATTCTAACTTTACCATGGCTTATAACGTCCAATACAAACCATAGATTCATCAAAATAAGCACACAATGCAAAGAAAACAGAATCTGTCAAAAACAGAACAGTCTGTAAAGATGCGAATTGTTCTCATACTTCTATAACTCCAAAAATTCTGAAAACTTAGGACAACAGAGGAAATTTGTATATCAATCTTGTGTAAAAACTTCAGAATTTTTCGTTGCATCCGTGAATTTTCAAAAAAAAAAATACTGGACGCAAAAGTTTCTGTTTTCCAACAAGATCAAATCAACTATCACCAAAGCTATCCCAAAGGCTTTGCTTGGCACGAACACTAATTAAAACACAAAAAACACAGTAATAACAGTAGCATAATTGTGCAATCACTCAAAAAAAGAAGGAAAAAGACAAAAATAAATTTTATTCATTGGGTTGCCTCCCAACAAGCGCTATCGTTTTACGCCCTTAGCTAGGCATAATGCAAAGATCTAAGTATTGTCATCTTTCTTTCTAGATCCATAAGATGCCCTCATGATTGATTCATAAGGTGGCTTAATTCTTGTTCTAGGGAAGTGTTCCATACCCTTTCTCAAAGGAAATTGGAATTTGATGTTCCCTTCTTTCATATCAATCACGGCACCTATAGTGCGCAAAAACGGTCTTCCAAGAATAATTGGACAAGACGGATTGCAATCAATATCAAGAACAACAAAATCTATAGGCACATAATTCCTATTTGCAAGAATAAGAACATCATTAATTCTTCCCATAGGCATTTTAATAGTAGAATCTGCCAAGTGCAAATATAAAGAACATTCTTCAATATCGGTAAGACCAAGCACATCACATAAAGATTTCAGAATTGTAGAAACACTAGCACCCAAATCACATAAAGCAAAACACTCATAATTTTTAATCTTGACTTTGATGGTAGGTTCCCATTCATCATGTAATTTTCTAGGAATTGAAATCTCTAATTCCAACTTTTCTTCCAAAGCTTTCATCATAGCATCAACAATATGTTTAGTAAAAGCTTTATTTTGTTCATAGGCATGGGGTGAATTTATCATGGATTGCAACAAAGAAATACCATCAATCAAAGAGCAATTATCATAATTAAAGTCTTTGTAATCCAAAAGAGTGGGCACATCACTAGTTAAAGTTTTGACCCCTCAAACCCACTTTTACCAATTTTCTCAACAATATTTTCACCCTCCAAATTATCGGGACGCCTTCTAGCTAAAGTTGACTCTTCTTCAGTCCCTTTTTCATCAATTCTAATTTTACTAAACAAGGAATCAATAGAAGAAACACCAATCACTTTAAGATCTTCATCATTTTTATGAAAGCAATCACTGGAAAACGCTTTTTCTAAAAATTCTCTTCTACTTCTTGTAACGACCGGATAATTAAACTACAGTAATCTCATGCCTAATGATGCCATGTCATCATATTTAAGTTGCTAATCCTCACTTTTTTTCAAACCAAACTCAAATTCAAATTTAAAACGCAAGTAAAATATTTATTTTCTTCGATCAGTAAAACTTAAATGTTCATATTATCCAATAAATTCCCCTGATCATTTTCATGTTGAAACCAACCTCATTTGAGTTCCCAAAATGCCCCTGGGATTTTAATTTTGTGGTCCAACAATAATTAAATTGGCCATTCCAATTTCTAAAAATGGTTAGCCAACTCCTTCTAACACCAAACTTTTTATGCAGCTTCACTTTGTTCCTATCTATTTTTGTGCAAAGTGCCACATTTAACAAAAATATTTCAGTAGCTCTTTTAAATAGGAACCTGAGGCAGAACAAAAGAAAAGAAAGGAAAAGAGGCCCAAGTGGGCTGGGAGGCCCACACCCCACTCATCTCCTTGCTCCTGCTACAGGAGGAACGGGAGTGCGTGGCGGCCATCGAACCGCCTTGGCCACGGCGGGGCGACGTGTCGGCCATCCCGTGGCCTCCCTGACGCCTACAAGACCTGCCTCGCGGTGCCCCGAACCCTAATCCCCTCATTCTTCTTTCTCGTCTCTCTCCCTCGATCTGAACCACACCCGAGCTCCGCCGTCGACATGTTGTCGTCGATGCCGCGGCCACCGTGCTCCCCGTGCCGCGAGAAGATGTCTAGGAGGACTACCATCGACGACTCCTCCTAGCACCAGGACAAGCCGGGCCGTACCATACGCTCGGCATCGAGCCATTCCTCGCCTGCGGTCGTCGCATCTCGTCGCCGGTTGCCACTGCTCCGGGCCGCCCCCGACTTCCCAACCTCGTCCACCAGCACCAAGGTGAGCCCCTCTACCGATCCCCTCGCTTTCCCCTTTCGATCTGTGCCATTTGCCACCGCCCCCGTGTTCGTCCGTGGTCGACATGGCTGCAGCTCCACCGAGGCGCTCGCGTCGTGTGCCCACCGAGCCAACACGCGCTTGGCCGCCCTTGACCGCACCGCACCCTGTCGCCCTCCGGCTGCGCCCCGCGCGATCCCATTGCTGCTGTGCTAGCTGCTGCTCTGCGTACTGCTAGTAGTGCTGATGCCGCTGCTCTGCTTGCCTGCTTGCTACTAGCCACAGCTGCTGCCGCTCCTACCTGCTGCGCACGCTCGCATGCTGCCACTGCTCGCACGCACGTGCGCCCGCTGCCGCCGTTGCCGCCGCTTGCTGCTGCTAGCCATGGCCATGGCTATGCCCGTGTGTGTGTGCAGCGTGTGTGTGTCGTGTGTGTATTTGCGTGTGTGTGCACAGCCACAGCTGGCTGTGCCACCGGTCGGTCCCTGGCTTAAATAATCTAGGATTAATTAATACTAGTTTAGGTAGGAACTAATTTAGTGCTAATTAGTCTTTATAAACAATGACATGTGGCCCCCTAGTTTAAATTAAGTTAGACTAAGTAATCTACACCTATGACAATGACATGTGGGCCAAACCTACCCCTTTTGACTAGTCAAATAGACTTGGTCAATTCGGATTAAATCAAAGTAAAATAAAACCAGAAATCTAAAAAAAAAATAAAACTTAGAAAATTCATATAAAATAAACCGTAACTTGGATGAAAAAGTTTTCTACATGAAAGTTGGTCAGAACGACGAGACTAATTCAACCGTGCCATCTGTTTCCGTGTCGGGACCCTCTATGGAGGTGATCCCGCAACTTTTTGGCCGTTTTCGGTAGATGAATAGTGCATATACACCGGTTAATAATTCCAACTCAAATCCTAAAATAACTAAAATGATTTAGACATGTCTTTAGGCAACCCTGCACTGCATGTTAGCATAGCATGCCCTGTGTTGCATATGTTTTCTGTGTATTTATCTGTTTCCTCTCCCTCTTCTCTCTAGGTAGACCCCTAGACCGACGCAGCTTAGGAGCCCGATGACACCATTGACGACCTTGCCTTTGCTGCTGAGCAACCAGGCAAGCACCCCCCTTGAGCATGCCTATATCGCCTATTATCTTCTTTCTTATGTTTGCATTAGAATTGCTGCTACTACTGCTTTACCTATTTTGATGCATAGCCTATTTATTGTAACCTGCTATTGATACCTTACTTGCTTATCCTAAACTGCTTAGTATAGGCTGGATAGAGACCCCAGTGACCCCACTTGTCTCGGTTGCCCCGCTGGATCATCGAAAGACTCGACGACCAGGCCCCAGCACCGCACATCACATCCCTTTTAGTTGTACGACACTGCAGTGTTACCATCGAGTGCCGAGGGTGATACCTTCTTTAGCACTTCTGATGTTAACTCTGTAGAGTAGCTATTTGGTCGCGATCATCGAGGGTGATTCCTCCTTCACCACTTCCGATAACGATGTTGTCGTGCGACATCTCAAGTGTGAACCCATCGAGGGTGATTCCTCTGAGTTCACCTTGACGGATACATTGAGTAGGAATCCAATGAGGGTGATACCTCGGATTCCCCTGATGTTATGGACACACGGATATTTGGAATTTACTACTGTTACTTAGAAAGGTGGGTCGATCCTGAGGGGTATCTGCGAGTGATGTGGAGATGGGTTGACCTTGAGGGTGCCCGAGAGATAAATACGAGGCGTGGCCGGGCATTCTTAGCCCTTGCCGCAAGTCCTCGAGACAGGGCGATGGGGTCACATCGATCGTGAGTCTCTGCTCGTTACCGCACTACCAATACACTAACGATTTGGATATGTGATCTGAGTGGGCCTTCTGGCCCGATAGCACTAACCATCACGCGGGGATAGTTATGGGCACTCTGCATCATATGCATCAGCCGAAAGCTCTGTCAGACGTCCAGTTCAGCATGGCGGCCGGTTCGGATCGTGCCGTTGGCACTGGTATCCACCCTGCTCGTAATGACCCGGAGTGCACAGGGCGACGGCCCAAGACCCCTGAGCGCTTAGGATATAGACCGACAGGGACCTCTCTACTGAGCTCTAGGTAGGGTTGCGGTGTGTCGTTTGGCCGAGGCCGGGCATGACCCAGAAAAGTGTGGCCGGCCGGAGTTAAGCGAGCGTGGTGGGTAAGTTGGTGCACCCCTGCAGGACAGAACTAATCTATGCATAGCCGGATCCTCGGTAACGGATGCTCGAAGTTGTATCCCGATCGATACAACTAGAACTGGATACTTGTGATGAGAAATGGGTAGTATGGCTCTGGGATTGCTTTCTCGCAGGGAGTCAAGAAAGGATCCCTGGCCGAGGTTGATACTTAATACTACTCCTGCTTTATACTGTACTAATCTACACTCTTATAATGCTGCAAGACCACTGAAGATGCTAGTCTTCGATAGGACTAGGCCTTCTCTTTATTCTGGCATTTCTGTAGCCCAGTCCACATATACAACCTTTCTTTGATAATGTTGCATATGTAGTGTAGATCCTTGCTTGCTGAGTACTTCGGATGAGTACTCACGGTTGCTTTGCTTCCTCTTTTTCCCCATATCCATTTGATGCAACCAGAAGACGAAGCCCCGGAGCCAGCTGCCCCCATCGACGACTACTACTACTACCCTCCTGGCGAGTACTACTACGAGGAGCCGTCCGATGACCAGGAGTAGGTTCGGAGGGTCCCAGGCAGGAGGACTGCGCCTTTTCGATCATAGCTTTTGTTTTGCCCTGCCTTTCTAAAGGCTTATCTGTTTCTGTTTCTTATCTGTACTCAGATATCTGATGCTTCCGCTGATGCTTGTAAGCGAGTTTATGTATTCGAGCCCTCAAGGCCCTGGCTTGTAATATATAGCTTATATTATTTTAAATTTTTGTCTAGAGTTGTGTTGTGATTCCTTCAAGTGAGTCCTTAGGCTTGATCATGTGCATTTGCGTGTATGATTAGTGCATGATTAAGCCAGGGGCATCACAGGTTGGTATCAGAGCCGACTGCCTGTAGGAATTCCCCTTTCCAACTCCTTGGCCGAAGTGGAGTCTAGTCTTTCAAAAAACTGTTTTACTAACATGGCTATGTGGCTTACGGGCCCAGGTCGCCAATTGGGTGGTATTTGGATCTTTTATTCCTCTTCCTTACTCTGGGCCTCTGATCTCTCTTCCTTTCGGGTTAAAATTTTACTAACTCCAACATTAGGTTCTTGTGATCACATCCACCCGGAGTTCTGAAATTACCCCCCTTTCTTCAAGATTATGGGCCAGGTTCTGCTTGTAGGATCCTTTTATCGAGGGCACCCTGTGTTGTCACTTGCAGATTCCTCGCCCCAACAGTTATCTTTGACGCTGATGTAGCCCTTGCTATGTCTCGCAGTGGTATCCCTTCATCGCGTGCATGCGTGCCGCCTAGTATGTCTATGATGTTTCTCTTGTCTGAACTAATATGAACAACGTGTAATTGGTTCCGTATATGTATATGTATGTCTTCAATGACTACTGCTTTGTACATACTACGCCTTTGCTCACTGTTCAATTTACATCATGAATGACTCCATACACTTTCACCAACCCTTGTTGAACTACCCCCTGTTGCATTTAAGCAGGATGGTTAGACCCGTTGGTCATGGCCGTGGTGGCGACAATCCACCACCTCCCGAATACATGGTCGGAATGATACAGCAGTTGAGCTGAATCACCGGTTCATGGTAGGAGTCGTGGCTCAGTTCCCTCGTCCCAATACGAATCTATAACCAGCCCTAGTAACTCTACAAGACTTTGTGCGTCTCAACCCTATCATCTACCACAGCTCAAATCAGCCCCTTGATGCTGATGATTGGCTCCGTCACATCACTTTCAAGTTTGAGTCTGCTGATGTAGCCCCTACCAACTATGTCACATTCACGGCTTATTACCTGAAAGGTCCTGCTTCTTAACGGTGGGACAGCCATAGGCGTTCCTTACCTGTTGGAACCGCCATCACTTGGTCGGAATTTCAAGCTGCATTCTGCAGGCCAATGTCGAACCACCATGGTTCGTCACAACGTCCCCGTTCAAATTGAAGGAGTGGAATTCCATGTTCCCCCCATTGATTTGAAGTCTTCCAATATTGACCTCATTCTGGGAATGGAATGGTTGAAAACTCATACCGCTTCTATCATTTGCTCCACTAAAACCGTCCATCTACTACATCCATCAAATGAGATGGTGAGCTACCATGCTCATCTTGTTCGGAATGCCAAAGCACGGATTTATTCCTTGAATGCGTTAAACGCTTCTCCTCTTGTGAGAATTGAAAACGCTCCAGTCATTTGTGAATTCTAGGATATCTTTCCAGAAGAACTACCCAGTACATGACCTTGAACCTGCTGCAGTTTAGTTTGCACTGAACTTGTCGCGACATTTCCTTCTTGGTAATCATTGCGAGATCTTCACCAATCATTAAAGTCTGAAGTAATTGTTTACTCAGCTAGATCTGAATCTCCGAAAGCAGTGATGTATGGAAACAATTACAGACTATCACTATGGTATTTCTTATACCCCTGGCAAGGCTAATGTTATGGCCGATGCCCTAAGTCGCAAGTCTTATTGCAACAACCACATGGCTTATAAAGCTCAACCCCTACAAGATGATCTCGCTTACTGAGAGCATCCGATCCGCATTCTTGTTCAAGTTGAATGTCGCACCTGTCAAAGGGCTATCAAATTTCTAAAAATTCAGTGGTCAAATCCTTCTGAAGATGAAGCCACTTGGGAACTCGAGGATCGTCTTCGTGATGAATACCCCGCTTTTGTTTCCGTCTACCTCCTAAAATATCGGGACAAGATTTCTTGTATTGAAGGAGATTTGTAACGCCCGGATAATTAAACTATAGTAATCTCATGCCTAATGATGCCATGACATCATATTTAAGTTGCTAATCCTCACTTTGTTTCAAACCAAACTCAAATTCAAATTTAAAATGCAAGTAAAATATTTATTTTCTTTGATCAGTAAAACTTAAATGTTCATATTATCCTATAAATTCCCCTGATCATTTTCATGTTGAAACCAACCTCATTTGGGTTCCCAAAATGCCGCTGGGATTTTAATTTTGTGGTCCAACAATAATTAAATTGGCCATTCCAATTTCTAAAAATGGTTAACCAACTCCCTCTGACCCCAATCTTTTTATGCAGCTTCACTTTGTTCCTATCTATTTTTGTGCAAAGTGCCACATTTAACAAAAATATTTCAGTAGCTCTTTTGAATAGGAAACAGAGGTAGAACAAAAGAAAGGAAAGGAAAAGAGGCCCAAGTGGGCTGGGAGGCACACACCCCACTCATCTCCTTGCTCCTGCTACAGGAGGAACGGGAGTGCGTGGCGGCCATCAAACCGCCTTGGCCACGGTGGGGCAACGTGTCGGCCATCCCGCGGCCTCCCCGACGCCTACAACACCTGCCTCGCGGTGCCCCGAACCCTAATCCCCTCATTCTTCTTTCTCGTCTCTCTCCCTCGATCTGAACCACGCCCGAGCTCCACCGTTGACATGTTGCCATCGATGTCGCGGCCACCGTGCTCCACGCGCCGCGAGAAGACGTCCAGGAGGACCGCCATCGATGACTCCTTCTTCTCCTAGCACCAGGACAAGCCGGGCCGTACCGTATGCTCGGCATCGATCCATTCCTCACCTGCAGCCATCGCATCTTGTCACCGGTTGCCACTGCTCCGGGCCGCCCCCGCCTTCCCAACCTCATCCACAAGCACCGGGGTGAGCCCCTCTACCGATCCCCTCGCTTTCCCCTTTCGATCTGTGCCATTTGCCACCGCCCCCATGTTCGTCCGTGGTTGACATGGCTGCAGCTCCGCCGATGCGCGCTCGGCCGCCCCTGACCGCACCATGCCCTTCCGCCCTCCGGCTATGCCCCGCGTGCTCCCGTTGCTGCTGTGCTACCAGCTGCTCTGCGTACTGCTAGTAGTGCTGCTGCCGCTGCTCTGCTTGCCCACTTGCTGCTAGCCACAGCTGCTGCCGCTCCTACCTGCTGCGCACGCTCTCCTCCTGCCACTGCTCGCCCGCGCGTGTGCCCGCTGCCGCCATTGCCGCTGCATGCTGCTGCTAGCCACGGCCAAGGCTATGGCCGTGTGTGTGTGTGCCGCGTGTGTGTGTCGTGTGTGTATGTGCGTGTGTGTGCACAGCCACAGCTGGCTGTGCCATCGGCCAGTCCCTGGCTTAATTAATCTAGGATTAATTAGGAGTAGTTTAGGTAGGAACTAATTTACTGCTAATTAGTCTTTATAAACAATGACATGTGGCACCCTAGTTTAAATTAAGTTAGACTAAGTAATCTACACCTATGACAATGACATGCGGGCCAAACCTACCCCTTTTGACTAGTCAAATTGACTTGGTCAATTCGGATTAAATCAAAGTAAAATAAAACCAGGAATCTCAAAAAAAATAAAAATTAGAAAATTCTTATAAAATAAACCGTAACTTGGATGAAAAAGTTTTCTACACGAAAGTTGCTCAGAACGACGAGATGAATTCAACCATGCCATATGTTTCCGCGTCGGGACCCTCTACGGAGGTTAACCCGCAACTTTTCGGCCGTTTCCGGTACATGAATAGTGCATATACACCGGTTAATAATTCAAACTCAAATCGTAAAATAACTAAAATGATTTAGACATGTCTTTAGGCAACCCTGCACTGCATGTTAGCATAGCATGCCCTGTGTTGCATATGTTTTCTGTGTATTTATCTGTTTCCTCCCCCTCTTCTCTCTCGGTAGACCCCTAGATTGACGCAGCTCAGGAGCCTGACGACACCGTTGATGACCTTGCCTTTGCCGCCGAGCAACCAGGCAAGCACCCCCCCTTGAGCATGCCTATATCGCCTATTCTCTTCTTTCTTATGCTTGCATTAGAATTGCTGCTGCTACTGCTTTACCTATTCTATTGTAACCTGCTATTGATACCTTACTTGCTTATCCTAAACTGCTTAGTATAGGCTGGATAGAGACCCCAGTGACCCCACTTGTCCCGGTTGCCCCGCTGGATCATCGGAAGACTCGACGACCAGGCCCCAGCACCGCACATCACATCCCTTTTTGTAGTACGACGCTGCAGCGTTACCATCAGGTGCCGAGGGTGATACCTTGTTTAGCACTTCTGATGTTAACTCTGTAGAGTAGCTATTCGGTCGTGATCATCGAGGGTGATTCCGCCTTCACCACTTTCGATAACGACACTGTCGTGCGATACCTCAAGTGTGAACCCATCGAGGGTGATTCCTCCGAGTTCACCTTGATGGATACATCGAGTCGGAATCAAATGAGGGTGATACCTTAGATTCCCCTGATGTTATGGACACACGGATACTTGGACTTTACTACTGTTACTTAGAAAGGCGGGTCGACCCTGAGGGGTACCCGCGAGTGATGTGGAGACGGGTTGACCTGGAGGGTGCCCGAGAGATAAATACGAGGCGTGGCCGGGCATTCTTAGCCCTTGCCGCAAGTCCTCGAGATGGGGCAACGGGGTCACATCGATCGTGAGTCTCTGCTCGTTACCGCACTACCAATACACTAACGATTTGGATATGTGATCTGAGTGGGCCTTCTGGCCCGATAGCACTAACCATCATGCGAGAATAGTTATGGGCACTCTGCATCGTATGCATCAGCCGAAAGCTCTGTCAGACATCCAGTTTAGCATGACGGCCGGGTCGGATCATGCCATTGGCGCTGGTATCCACCCTGCTCGCAACGACCCGAAGTGCGCAGGGTGGCGGCCCAAGACCCCTGAGCGCTTAGGATATAGACCGACGGGGACCTCTCTGCTGAGCTCTAGGTAGGGTTGCGGTGTGTCGTTTGGCCCAGGACGGGCATGACCCAGAAAAGTGTGTTCGGCCAGAGTTAAGCGAGCATGGTGGGTAAGTTGGTGCACCCCTGCAGGGAAGAACTAATCTATGCATAGCCGGATCCACGGTAACTGACGCCTGGAGTTGTATCCAGATCGATACAACTAGAACTAGATACTTGTGATGAGAAATGGGTAGTATGGCTCTGGGATTGCTTTCTCGCAGGGAGTCGAGAAAGGATCTCTGGCCGAGGTTGATACTTAATACTACTACTGCTTTATAGTGTACTAATCTACACTCTTCTAATGCTGCAAGACCGCTGAAGATGCTAGTCTTTGATAGGACTAGGCCTTCTCTCTATTCAGGCATTTCTGCAGCCCAGTCCACATATACAGCCTTTCTTTGATAATGTTGCATATGTAGTGTAGATCCTTGCTTGCTGAGTACTTCGGATGAGTACTCACGGTTGCTTTGCTTCCTCTTTTTCCCCATATCCGTTTGATGCAACCAGACGATGAAGCCCCGGAGCTAGCTGCCCCCGTCGACGACTACTACTACTACCCTCCTGGCGAGTACTACTACGAGGAGCCGTCCGACGACCTGGAGTAGGTTCGGAGGGTCCCATGCAGGAGGCCTGCGCCTTTTCGATCGTAGCTTTTGTTTTGCCCTGCCTTTCTAAAAGCTTATCTATTTCTGTTTCTTATCTGTTCTCAGATATCTGATGCTTCCGCTAATGCTTGTAAGCAAGTTTATGTATTCGAGCCCTCAAGGCCCTGGCTTGTAATATATAGCTTGTATTATTTTAAATTTGTGTCTAGAGTTGTGTTGTGATTCCTTCAAGTGAGTCCTTAGGCTTGATCATGTGCATTTGCGTGTATGATTAGTGCACAATTAAGCCGGGGGCGTCACACCTCTAAGCATAGCGGTTCTTTTCTTACTTTCATCCATAGAAACATATAAAGCTTTAATTGATTCTTCAACCTTAGGCACAAAAATTTTCATCTTGAGATTTTCTACATCATGAGAAATTCTATCAACGCTTCTAGACAAATCATCAATCTTACTCAATTTTTCTTCCATCGTAGCATTAAAATTCGTTTGAGCATTGATAAATTCTTTAATATTATTCTCAAAATCAGAGGTGTTCCTATAATTATTATAAGAAGGATTGCCATAGGAATTACCATAATTATTAGAGGAATTACTAGGAAAAGGCCTAGGATTAAAATTACCTCTATAAGCATTGTTATTGAAATTGTTTCGAGAGATAAAATTCACGTCTATGGCATCACTATTTTGCTCAATCAAAGTGGTAAAGGCACATCATTAAAATCAATAGGAGCACTTTTATTAGCAACCAATTTCATACGAGCATCAACTTTTTCACTCAAAGAAGAAATTTCTTCTACCGAATTAACCTTTTTACTAGTAGGAGCTCTTTCGGTATGCCATTGTGAATAATTTGCCATAATATTGTCTAGCAATTTACCAGCTTCACCCAAAGTAATTTCCATAAAAGTACCACCCGCGGCAGAATCTAAAAGATTTCTAGAAACAAAATTCAATCCCGCATAAAATTTTCGTACGATCATCCAAAGATTTAAACCATGAGTAGGACAATTTCTTAGCATTAATTTCATTCTTTCCCAAGATTGCGCAACATGTTCATGCTCAAGTTGCTTAAAATTCATGATTTGCATCCTAAGGGAAAGAATTTTCGTGGGCGGAAAGTACTTAGTAATAAAAGCATCTTTGAAATTATCCCAAGAATTGATACTATTGCGAGGCAAGGAAGAGTACCAAATTTTTGCACGATCTCACAAAGAAAACAGAAATAATTTCAACTTCACAATATCATTGTCCACATCTTTTTTCTTTTGCATGTCGCAAAATACCACGAATGTGTTAAGATGGGACGCGGCATCCTCACTAGGAGTACCAGAAAATTGATCTTTCATAACAAGATTCAACAAAGCGACATTAATATCACAAGACTCCGCACTAGTGGCGGGAGGAGCAATCAGAGTGCTAATAAAATCATTGTTGTTGGTTTTGGAGAAATCACACAACTTGGTGTTCTCTTGAGTCATCGTGACTACGCAACAAGATTGCACTCAAAAACAGATCTGACGAGAAAACGGTGAACAAAAAAGAGGGCGAATAAAACGACAAATTTTTGTGAAGTGGGGGAGAGGAAAACGAGAGGCAAATGGCAAATAATGTAAATTGCAAGGAGATGAGATTTGTGATTACGAACCTGGTAGATGTTGATGTTGTCTCCCCGGCAACGGCAGCAGAAATTCCTTTTGATGTTGGCTTGAACTACGTCGGTATTTCCCCAAAGAGGAAGGGATGATGCAGCACAACAATGGTAGGTATTTCCCTCAGTGATGATACCAAAGTTATCGAACCAGTAGGAGAACCAAGCAACACTACGTAAACAACAGCTGCACACAAAGAACAAATACTTGCAATAGATCTGAAAATAGGTATTTCCTCAGTGTTGATGCAGCACAACAATGGTAGGTATTTCCCTCAGTGTTAAAGGGGTTGTCAATCCCTTTCGGGTAATGGCGCCAGAAATTGGCAAACAGACGTGAGATAAATTGTAGTAGATTGATAAATAGATCGTGAATAAAATAAAGTGAAGCAAAATATTTTTGGGTTTTTTGGAAATATAGATCTAAAAATAAAAGTGGCAAATAAATAAAAAGGCAAATAGCATAATAGATCTGAAAATATATGATGAGAAAATAGACCCGGGGGCCGTAGATTTCACTAGTGGCTTCTCTTGAGAAAAATAGCATACGGTGGGTAAAGAAATTACTGTTGGGCAATTGATAGAACTTCAAATAATTACGACGATATCCAGGCAATGATCATTATATAGGCATCACGTCCAAGATTAGTAGACCGACTCCTGCCTGCATCTACTACTATTATTCCACATATCGACCGCTATCCAGCATGCATCTAGTGTATTAAGTTCATGGAGAAATGGAGTAATGCAATAAGAATGATGACATGATGTAGACAAGGTCTATTTATGTAGAAATAGACCTCATCTTGTTATCCTTAATAGCAACGATACATACATGTCAGTTCCCCTTCTGTCACTGGGATCAAGCACCGTAAGATCGAACCCATCACAAAGCACCTCTTCCCATGGCAAGAAAAATCGATCTAGTTGGCCTAACTAAACCAAAGATTCAAATAAGAAATACGAGGCTATAAGTAATCATGCATATAAGAGATCAAAATACTCAAATAACTTTCATGGATCAAAACATAGATCTGATCATAAACTCAAAGTTCATCGGATCCCAACAAACACACCGCAAAAAAGAGTTACATCAAATGGATCTCCAAGAGACCATTGTATTGAGAATCAAAAGAGAGAGAGGAAGCCATCTAGCGCCTACGGACCCGTAGGTCTACAATGAACTATTCACGCATCATCGAAGAGGCACCAATGAGGATGATGAACCCCTCCGTGAAGCTCTCTAGATTGGATCTGTGGTTTCTGGAACTTGCGGCAGCTGGAATTGATTTTCGTCGACTCCCCTAGGGTCTCTGGAATATTGTGGTATTTATAGAGCAAAGAGGTGGTGCGGGAGGTGGCCGAGGTGGGCACAACCCACCTGGGCGCGCCTGGGCCCCCAGGCGTGCCCTGGTGGGTTGTGATCCCCTCGGAGCCCCCCTCTGGTACTTCTTTGGCCCAACAGGTGTCTTCTGGTCCAGAAAAAATCACCAAAATGTTTCGCTATGTTTGGACTCCATTTGGTATTGATTTCCTGCGAAGTAAAAGACAAGCAAAAAATAGCAACTGGCACTGGGCACTCTGTCAATAGTTTAGTCCCAAAAAATGATATAAAGTTGCTATAAAATGATTGTAAAACATCAAAGAACGATAATATAATAGCATGGAACAATAAAAAATTATAGATACGTTGGAGAAGTATCAGTCATTAGCCCCACAGTCAAACTCATAGGACTACTTGAAAGCTCTCAAGCCACTATAGTCTGATTGCCTCGTTCCTATCTGAAGAAGACCGCCTCCGGGCAACGAGATATTGGCTAAGGGACAAAAGTGCATCTCGGAACACCCTTTTATTAAGATACATGGGGGCGGAAGCCAACGACTGGCCACTTTCAGTTTAAAACGTCACTCAGGAGGTAAAAATAAATTAAAAACACACATATGTAATTTAAAGCCATAACCATTCACGCAAACAATAATGTTTTATACATTCCATCACTTCGGCTTTCTGAAGTTCTACCTAATAATACAAAGTGTCTTTCGGACACGCGGTCTTGGTAAGCCGAGCTCCCTCCTCCAACTCTTAATAGAACTGCTCCGAGTGCCAGGTTTGTCTACAGGAGGTCTCATGACCATAGTCATGGCGTCGACCATGCGCCAATGCATCTTCACGCAGGTGTACGCCCTCCGTGCTCCTTCAAAGCATGCGGACCTACTCCAGATAAGGACACACGTCACAGCCCACGTAGGCGCAACACGAGGCCGAAGAAGCTACCCAGAAGGACATTAGTGGTCCAGCGCCGCCATGGGAAGCAGCTCGGCCAACTGCTTCATTTGATTGCATAGCAGCGGCGCCGCCGGAGACCTCGGGAACTATCCCCAAAAGGTCTTCTCTACTTCATGACCTGCAATTGGTCAAAGTGTGCAATGGCGTCCGTCACGCTCTACGGTAGATCCATGAAGTCTTCTGCAGAATGCCATAGCTGGGTGAGCTCGACGCACCCTTTGCTGCCAAACACGCACTGCAATAAGTAGTGCTTATCCGAAGTGATTTGCTGCAACTGCTGAAGCACCTCGCGGTTCGCCCGGGCCGCGGTCTTGAGGTTGGCATGGGTAAGCTTGAGCTTTTCAAGCTCATCCTTCATTTACTGCCCCTCAATTGGATGCTTGTCACACAGTTCGAACATGCCCTTGAGAGTCTCCTCGACCTCCACCACCTGCTCCCGGTCCTGGTCCCCGGCCACCTTCTCGGCGGCTCGGACCTCCTCCGCCTTCGCGGCTGCAGCTTCATGCTGATTTGACTCTTGTAGAGCTCTTTCGAGCTCGGCGTTGAGCGTCTCAAGATTAGCTAACACTACTGTTATTAAATCAGCTCGGACTTAGTTTTTGATCCAGTAAAATATAGTATTCCTTGTACAAATATCACGCAAGTTTGACTTGCTTACCTTGAGACTGCTTGAACCTCTGGTTGCCTAGGTCGAGGTCCTTCTAGGACCTCTCGAGCTTCTAGTTCATCTCCGCTATCTCCTTGGAGACGGCCCGGAACCAAGGTCGAAAACTGTCAACAGAACTCCTTACTACAACACCAACTGTCAAAATATTTATCCAGGACGACTGCCTTGTGCAGCGTCCTAGGGGCTACATGACAAGTTCCTGTTAAGTCATATGACCCCAATGCCGATTTCTTGAAACCACCTTTGGGCTCGGGGGCTACTCACTTACTAAGACGTTTAGAAGCCTATAATGACATGTCTTTAGACAAGTACATAAATATTTAAGAGTACCAAAACAAAAGGATAGACGCATACCTCAATGCTCGTAACAAGTCTCTTGAAAGCCTCATGCAGGCCGACCCCTGTGGACTGGAAACCCTACAGCGCCATGCCTTTTAAGGCATGGTGCTCATCCTTAATGGAGGAACCCTTTAGGGTCTCCTCCATCTCCTCGGTCCACCCCGCGCTGGCCTGTTCTTGGGCAGTTGGCATGGGTGGAGGGATCATCTCGGACCCACCCATCGATGTGCCAGGCTGAGCAGGCTCAATCGATGGTGGCGGAGCTGAAGCATATATTAGCTGGGCCAGCGCCCGGACCAACCCCTCCTTGGTGACCTCGAGAAGTTTCTCCCCTGGGTTTTGTTGGACCGAGGTGTTAACCTCGGCCATGACGGCCTCTTCCTCGACCCTCGTCGCGTCAATGTTGGGGGCCTGGATAGACGTCGCCTCCCCAGCCCGTCATCCACTGGGGGAGAGATGGCGGCCTCTAGAGTCCCGCTAGCGGAGGGCAGTCTGCTCGAGGAACCACTGTGGATCTCCTTTGGTGGACTACGTAAGAAATGATACCTTGTGAGTCCTTCTTCGGTAGAAAGAACTTGTCAAATAGAAAGAAGGAATTTAGAGATTACGTCTTACCCTCAAGGCGCCAGTTTCATCCTCCCCATCGCGAGGAGGTCTTCTTCCTCGTCGCCAGAGAGCTCGACTCTCTCTGGCAACTTGCCAGCGGTCCTGGCCTCGGTCCTCATTGGCCTCTTTGAGCCTGCTACATACCGGTCATGGCGTCTTCGGACGCTGCCCTCTTCCACTTTAGGGGAGGGATCTCTTCCACATCGTCCACCTTCGCATCACCGTCATGGGTGGCAGAGGTGCGGGTCTCCTCGGACCGAGTGACTAAAGTCTCTAGTGTCCGAGCACTTAACTTGCCCTTCTGGGACTTCATCCATTTGGGATCACCACGTGCGGCTCCAATGCTAGGAGCACCGCCAGTAGAGGAGTCTGCTGTTCTTCTTGTAGTGGGGCAGGGCACTGCACGCCCACTACCCAGGCCAGCCACTTCTACAAGAGCGTCAAGCATGATGATTCATTAAAATCTACTCTTCGGAGGACAAAAATAATAACTTGCATAAAATCGCTTACCGGGGGGCCTTCATAGCCGTCCTCGAGGCCGCGATCCTCAATTCCTTGGGGATCTTCTCCTTGGCCAGCTTCATGAGCTTAGTCCACATGGCGGCCAAGGTGGAGTGGAAGAAGTCGTTGAGGGGGCCCTGATGACCCACAAGTATAGGGGATCTATCATAGTCCTTTCGATAAGTAAGAGTGTTGAACCCAACGAGGAGCAGAAGGAAATGACAAGCGGTTTTCAGTAAGGTATTCTCTACAAGCACTGAAATTATCGGTAACAGATAGTTTGGTGATAAGATAATTCATAACGGGTAAAAGTAACAATTTTAACTAAGGTGCAGCAAGGTGGCCCAATCCTTTTTTCAGCTAAGGACAAGCCTGGAAAAACTCTTATATAAAGCAAAGCGCTCCCGAGGACACATGGGAATTGTTGTCAAGTTAGTTTTCATCATGCTCATATGATTCGCGTTCGTTTCATTAATAATTTGATATGTGGGTGGACCGGTGCATGGGTGCTGTCCTTACTTGGACAAGCCTCCCATTTATAATTAACCCCTATCGCAAGCATCTGCAACTACGAAAGAAGAATTAAGATAAATCTAACCATAGCATGAAACATGTGGATCCAAATCAGCCCCTTACGAAGCAACGCATAAACTAGGGTTTAAGCTTCTGTCACTCTAGCAACCCATCATCTACTTATGACTTCCCAATGCCTTCCCCTAGGCCCAAATCATGGTGAAGTGTCATGTAGTCGACATTCACATAACACCACTAGAGGAAAGACAACATACATCTCATCAAAATATCGAACGAATACCAAATTCACATGATTACTTATAACAGGACTTCTCCCATGTCCTCAGGAACAAACATAACTACTCACAAAGCATATTCATATTCATAATCAGAGGGGTATTAAATATCATTAAGGATCTGAACATATGATCTTCCACCAAATAAACCAACTAGCATCAACTACAAGGAGTAATCAACACTACTAGCAACCCACAGGTACCAATCTAAGGTTTTGAGACAAAGATCGGATACAAGAGATGAACTAGGGTTTGAGAGGAGATGGTGCTAGTGAAGATGTTGATGGAGATTGACCCCCTCTCAATGAGAGGATTGTTGGTGATGACGATTGCTTTGATTTCCCCCTCCGAGAGGGAAGTTTCCCCGGCAGAACAGCTCCGCCGGAGCCCTAGATTGCTTCTGCCCAGGTTCCACCTCGAGACGGCGGCGCTTCATCTCGAAACCCTTCTTATGATATTTTCCAGGTCAAAAGACACCATATAGAAAAATATGGGCACCGGAGACCTGCTAGGGGGCCCACAAGCCCTGGGGGCATGCCCCCCAGGCTTGTGGCCACCTGGTGGGTCCGCTGTGGTATTTTCTTCACCCATTATTTTTTATAGATTCCAAAATAATTCTTCGTAAATTTTCAGGACTTTTGGCGTTGTGCAGAATAAGTCTATCAGGTTTGCTCCTTTCTGGTCCAGAATTCGAGCTGCCGGCATTCTCCCTCTTCATGTAAACCTTCTAAAATAAGAGAGAAATGGCATAAGTATTGTACCATAATATGTAATAACAGCCCATAATGCAATAAATATCAATATAAAAGCATGATGCAAAATGGACGTATCAACTCCCCCAAGCTTAGACCTCGCTTGGCCTTAAGCGAAAACCGAAATCGATAATCATGTCCACATGTTTAGAGACAGAGGTTTCGATAAAATAAAATACGAACATGAAGGCATCATGATCATCTTTAGAACAGCAACATATATTGTCAAATAATTTCTTATGATAAAGTAACAATTCGTTACAAGGTAAAGTATGAATCAGAAACTTTATTGAAAACTAACAAACTATGATCTTAGTCATTGAAACAATTGCAATTTATCATAATATCGGAAAGAGTCAATGTAAGAGATTTTCAGCAAGTTCACATACTCAACTATCATTTAGTCTTTTATAATTGCTAACACTCACGCGACATTCATGAGATCAAAGTTTTAATCAGACACAGAGGAAGATAGGGGCTTATAGTTTCGCCTCCCAACCTTTTACCTCAAGGGTAAAGTCAACAATAATACTTTATGACAACCTACATCCGAGTGGATATATACAACTGGATCTTCCCCAACACATAGTTCTTGCCAAAAAATAAAAAGTATAAAAAGAAGAGGTGATGATCACCATGACTCTTGTATAAGGTTAGGAAGTAAAAGTAAAAGATAGGCTCTTCGCAGAGGGAAGCAGAGGTTGTCATGCACTTTTATGGTTGGATGCACAAAATCTTAATGCAAAAGAACGTCACTTTATATTACCGCTTGTGATAAATAACTTTATTATGCAGTCCATCGCTTTTATTTCTTCCATACCACAAGTTCGTATACAAGCTTATTTTCTTCACACTAAAAGATCATACATATTTAAAGAGCAATTTTTTTTGCTTGCACCAACGACAACTTATTTGAAGGATCTTACTCAATCCATAGGTAGGTATGGTGGACTCTCATGGCAAACCGGTTTAAGGGATGTTTCGATGCACAAGTAGTATCTCTACTTGGTGCAAAAGATTTGGCTAGCATGGGATGAGAAGCAAGCTCAACATGTTGGAGGATCCATGACAATATAACTTCTATTCGGATGTAAGAAAACATAACCCATTATGTTGTCTTCCTTGTCCAACATCAACCTTTTAGCATGTAATATTTTAATAAGTGCTCACAATCACAAAATATGTCCAAGATAGTATATTTATACGTGAAACCTATCTTTCTTTATTACTTCCTATTAGTTGCAACAATGACCAAAACTATGTTTGTCAACTCCCAACAAATTTCATGCGACATACTTCTTATGTGACGTCGTCACTTCCCATAAGATCATTATATAATCTTTTTATTTCTTTTATTCTTTATTTCTTTTTCTCAAGATCATAGCAAGAAAGCAAAGCCCTAAAATCAAAACTAACTCTTTATTATATAACTCAAGGACTCGATTACATGGAGGGAACACAAGGCAAAACTCAAAGCTAGATCATACTAAAACTTTATTCTACTAGATGAAGATATAACCAAAAGGATCGAACTAAGAAAAATGATAAAGGTAAAGGTGTGATGATGATACGATACCGGGGCACCTCCCCCAAGCTTGGCACAAGCCAAGGGGAGTGCCCATACCCATATATTTAGATCTCTTTCTTTGGAGGTGGTGATGCAATCTTCTTGGTGATAATACCCTTTAGCATGCGATTTTCTTCCTCGAGCCTATTAACTTGTTGTTTGAGATCCATCATTTCCTTACAGAGTTTGCATGTGATGGCTAGAGCTCTGATCACCCATGGTTGCTTCCTGGCTGCGGGGGAAAAGGCAACACTCTTTTTCATGTTATCATAAGAGAGAAATCTAGCATTAGGAGGTATGACCGAATTCGGTATTGCTGAGCTCTGGAGTTCCTCCAGTATGGCTTCGAGCTGGGGGCGAGAGGTATCTTCTTGATCCTCCTCCATGGCATCCACTCTTTTCAGGTCAGCCTCCATCTCTTCCTCCGCCGACCACCGAAAGTGGTCAGCTTCGCTGTATGCCCTCGGGTCAGGCATCGGGTGAGAGACACGGCTCTCCCCGACCGACTCTTGCAAAGACATGTTGCTCCAAATCTGCTGCAGGATTAGCTAAATACAAGAACAGAGGATTTTGCCATGGTACGGTGGTCAAAATCTTCGGGAGATTATATAATTACATTTTACCGACCAAAAGAAGTATACTGCAAGAAAACAGAGTCCGCAGGGCACATGAGATGGCCACAAGCCAGGGAGGCGCGCCCCCAGGGCTTGTTGCCTCCTCGTGCACCTTTCGGACTACTTTTTATTTTCCTTATTTTTTAAATATTGTAAAATGGAGTAAAATTTCATTTGGGAAAGTTTTGGAGTCAGTTTACTTAATGTATCACAAACCTATTCCTATCCGGAGTCTGGAGCGTCTGGTAGACATCCCTTATGTACTCCTCTGGTGTTATGGTATTAATAATATTTGTTTCAACATTTATGGGAGTACCTGAGATATAATGTTTTATTCTTTGCCCGTTTACAACCTTCGGGTTAGTGCCTTCGGCGTTGTTGATCTTGATAGCACCGGAACGATAAACTTCCTCAACAATGTAAGGCCCTTGCCATTGATACGTCTCCAATGTATCTATAATTTTTTATTGTTCCATGCTATTATATTATCTATTTTGGATGTTTTATATGCATTAATATGCTATTTTACATTGTTTTTGGGACTAACCTATTAACCTAGAGCCCAGTGCCAGTTTCTGTTTTTTCCTTGTTTTTGAGTTTCGCAGAAAAGGAATATCAAACGGAGTCCAAACGGAATAAAACTTTACGATGATTTTTCTTGGACCAGAAGACATCCACGGAACATGGAATCCAAGTCAGAAGAATCCCGAGGGCTCCACAAGCCGTCAGGGTGCGCCCCCTGTCTTGTGGCCCCCCCGGGAGTCCACCGACCTCCCTCTGAGTTCTATAAATCCTCAAATATTCCATTATCAATAGAACAAGCCACGAAAATACTTTTTTGCCGCCGCAACCTTCTGTTCCCGTGAGATCCCATCTTAGGGCCTTTTCCGGCGATCCGTCGCAGGGGCATTGATGCGGTTTGAACTACGTCGGTATTTCCCCAAAGAGGAAGGGATGATGCAGCACAGCTACGGTAGGTATTTCCCTCAGTGATGAGACCAAGGTTATCGATCCAGTTGGAGAACCACGCAACACTACGTAAACGGTACCTACAAACAAAGAACAAATACTTGCAACCCGACGTAAAAGAGGGGTTGTCAATCCCTCCCGGGTAAAAAGATAGATAAAATTGTAGTAGATTGGATAAATAGATCTTGTGGGAATGCGAGATAAAATAAATAACAATAAATTGCAGCAAGGTATTTTTGGGTTTTTTGATTAATAGATCTGAAAATAAAAACAAATAAAGATAGATCTCGAAGGCAAATATGATAAAGAAGAGACACGGGGGCGTAGATTTCACTAGTGGCTTCTCTCGAGAAAAATAGCACACGGTGGGTAAACAAATTACTGTTGGGCAATTGATAGAACTTCAAATAATCATGATGATATCCAGGCAATGATCATTATATAGGCATCATGTCCAAGATTAGTAGACCGACTCCTGGGTGCATCTACTACTATTACTCCACACATCGACCGCTATCCAGCATGCATCTAGTGTATTAAGTTCATGGAGAAACGGAATAATGCAATAAGAACGATGACATGACATAGACAAGATCCATTCATGTTGGAATAGACCCCATCTTGTTATCCTTAATAGCAACGATACATATGTGTCATTTCCCCTTCTGTCACTGGGATTGAGCACCATAAGATCGAATCCATCACAAAGCACCTCTTCCCATGGCAAGAAAAATCGATCTAGTCGGCCTAACTAAATGAAAGATTCGAAGAAGAAATACGAGGCTATAAGTAATCATGCATATAAGAGATCAAAAGACTCAAATAACTTTCATGGATAAAAACATAGATCTCATCATAAACTCAAAGTTCATCGGATCCCAAGAAACACAACGCAAAAAAGATTTACATCAAATAGATCTCCAAGAGACCATTGTATTGAGAATCAAAAGAGAGAGAGGAAGCCATCTAGCTACTAACTACGGACCTGTAGGTCTACAATGAACTACTCATGCATCATCGGAGAGGCACCAATGAGGATGATGACCCCCTCCGTGATGGTGTCTAGATTGGATCTGTGGATTCTGGAACTTGCGGCGGCTGGAATTATTTTTTGTCGACTCCCCTAGGGTTTCTGGAATATTGGGGTATTTATAGAGCAAAGAGGCGGTGCAGGAGGCCACCGAGGTGGGCCCAACCCACCACGGCGCACCTGGGCCCCCAGGCGCGCCCAGGTGGGTTGTGGCCCCCTCCGGGCACCCCTCTGGTACTTCCTTGGCCCAACTTGTGTCTTCTGGTCCAGAAAATATCACCAAAAAGTTTTGCTGCGTTTGGACTCCGTTTGGTATTGATTTTCTGTGAAGTAAAAAACAAGCAAAAAACAACAACTGGCACTGGGCACTATGTCAATAGGTCAGTCCCAAAAAATGATATAAATTTGCTATAAAATGATTGTAAAACATCAAAGAATGATAATATAACAACATAGAACAATAAAAAATTATAGATACGTTGGAGACGTATCAGGGATTCGATCACGGAGGGCATCTACATCAACCCTATTGCCCTTCCGATGAAGCGTGAGTAGTTTACCTCAGACCTATGGGTCCATAGCTAGTAGCTAGATGGCTTCTTCTCTCTCTTTGATATTCAATACCATGTTCTCCTTGATGTTCTTGGAGTTCTATCTGATCTAATATTCTTTTGCGCTGTGTTTGTCGAGTTCTGATGAATTGTGGATTTATTATCAGATTATCTATGAATATTATTTGAATCTCCTCTGAATTCTTATATGCATGATTTGATATCTTTGTATTTCTCTTCGAATTATCGGTTTGGTTTGGCCAACTAGATTGGTATTTCTTGCAATAGGAGAGGTGCTTAGTTTTGGGTTCAATCTTGCGATGTCCTCACCCAATGACATAGTAGGGGTAGCGAGGCATGTATTGTATTGTTGCCGTCAAGGATAAAAATATGGGATTTTCATCATATTGCTTGAGTTTATCCCTCTACATCATGTCATATTACTTAAGGCGTTAATCCGTCCTTTATGAACTTAATACTCTAGATGCATGCTGGATAGAGGTCAATGTGTGGAGTAATAGTAGTAGATGCAGGCAGGAGTCGGTCTACTTGACACAGACGTGATGACTATATGCATAATCATTGCCTTGGATATCGTCATAACTTTGCGATTTTCTATCAATTGCTCGACAGTAATTTGTTTACCCACCGTATTATTTGCCTTCAAGAGAGAAGCCTCTAGTGAAACCTATGGCCCCCGGGTCTATTTTCCATCATATATTTTCAGATCTATATATCAAAAATACCAAAAATACATTTCTGCAATTTATTTACTTTTATTTTGTTTTACGTTTTGGCAATCTTATATACCTATCTCTATCAGATCTCACCTTTGCAGTTGACCGTGAAGGGATTGACAACCCCTTTATCGCGTTGGGTGCAAGTGTTTGATTGTTTGTGCAAGTACATAGATTGGGGACTTGCTTCTACCTCCTACTAGATTGATACCTTGGTTCTCTAACTGAGGGAAATACTTATCTCTACTTTGCTGCATCACCCTTTCCTCTTCAAGGGAAAAACCAATGCAAGCTCAAGAAGTAGCAGGAAGAATTTCTGGTGCCGTTGCCGGGGAGGTCTGCATCAAGCCTACCAAGTACCCATCATAAACTCTCATCTCTTGCATTACATTATTCGCCATTTGCCTCTCGTTTTCCTCTTCCCCACTTCTAAAATGATTTTAAAAAAAATACAAAAAGATTTGCCTTTTTATTCGCCCTTTTTCCGTTCGTCTTTTCGTTTGACTTTTGTTAGCTCGTGTGCTAGATCGCTCGATTTGGTTTTATAGCTAGCTCCTCTATTGTAATCGATACCCCGGAAAAACGAGATTCTTAATTTTAAACAAAGGGGTGGGGAGAATCTTAAAGATGTTTTGTATAGAATTTGCAATGCTCAAAATAGATCTACTCGTAAGCAATCTACTATCGTTCTTCTTCGAAATTTTTATGTGGGTGTGACTACTTGGTATAGATATGTGCTAGATACCATTACTGGGGGAAATTTCATGGGTAGTCACACTATGGATGCTTATAATGCTATGTTGAATCTAGTAGGATCTCCACCGCTTATGGTTAATAAAACGGTTTTAACTTTGGAACATGTGATGCAACGGCTTGATATTATTGAAAATAAAAATCCCCACCGTAGATCTATTTGAGAGTTTAGATAAAATGTTCCATAATCACATTACTCAACTTGGATCGAAGGTGGGGGTTACTTTGAAGAACTTTAAGGAAAAAGAAGCCATGGTTGAGGAGAAAATTGATCAAGATTCCTCTAGATTTGATAAATTAGATGATATTATTACCAACTTGGGTTCCGCTTTTGCCACTGTTAAAACTACTCCAAAACTTCCTCCTATTAAAACTACCAAGTTTATTTATGTTCATAAAGATAAGGGTGATTCTTCTAGTAAATAAAACAGAGATCTTAAGATGATAAGTGTTCACCCCAACTTTCTCAATATTATTAAGGAACCGATTGCTACTAGTGAATTTCTTGATTTCCTGCCTAGGAGTGCGATTACTGATAAAACCAAAGAATCTCCTAGAGGGTATAAGTATGCAATTGAGGAAGTGCATACCAAAGATGACAATACCTAGATCTATTGCAATATGCCTAGCTAGGGTGTTAAACAATAGCGCTTGTCGGGAGGCAACCCAATTTAATTTTTGTGTTTTTTGTTTTGCGTCTGCTCTTGAATAAAATACACATTATTACCTCTATACACTACTAGGGAAAACCTTATACACAAAGGTATAGCAGTAGCGCTGGTTAGAACAGAGCGCTACTGCTACTTAGTAGTAGCGCGTGTCAATAAAGCGCGCTACAGCTATGGTTGTAGCAGTAGCGCGTCTGCACGTAAAAGCGCTACTACTATAATTCCCACGCTGTTGCCGGTAGGCTAGGAATAGTAGTAGCGAGGCTGCAAAAAGCACGCTACCGCTAAGTGCCTTGTAGTAGCGCGTTTCCTGTATAGAGCGCTACTGCTAAAAAAGAAAATAAAATGGAAAAGAAGTAGAAAAGTAAATGAAAATGAAAGAAGTAGAAAAAGGAAAAATGAAAAAAAGAAAATATAAAGATAAACAAAAAAAAATAAAAATAAAGGAGAAAGGCATAGCAGTAGCGCTTATTGCCGCAAAGCGCTGTAGTTACTATAGCAGTAGCGCGTTTTATAAGCCCGCGCTATAGCTACATTCCTTAGATAAAAAGAAAAGAAAAAGGAAAATAAATAAATACTTCCTATAGCAGTAGCACTTTTGGTAGAAAGCGCTATAGCTAACTTAGCTATAGCGCTTTTTGCCTACCAGCGCTACTGCTAATTTTGGCTTAACCCCGCGCGGGCTCAAAATTTTGCCAAGTCCTTTCCCCCAATTCCCCACCAATCTCTTCCATCGCCGCCTCTCCCTCGCCGCCCCTGCTCCATCGCCGCCATCGTTCCCTCGCCAGCCTGGCCCCACCGGAGCCGCGCGCCGTCGCCGCCAACGGAGCCGTGCGCCCTCGACGCCCCTGCCTCCCTCGCCGCCACTGCTTCCCTCGTCTGCTCCTCGCCGCCCCTGCCTCCCTCGCCGCCACTGCCTCCGTCGCCGCCAACGGAGCCGCGCGCCCTCGCCGCCCCTGCCTCCGTCGCCGAGCACCTCCCCGCCATCGTCTCTCCCCTCTCTGTAAGCCCCCCACCCCCTCTCTCTCTCTGCCTGTTCTTCCTGCCATGTTTTTAGTAGTAGTAGTATAGATGTTAATTAGTAGTAGTGGTGGTACTAGTTAACTAGGGCAGTAGGGTAAATAGTAGAAGTTTTTTAGTTAGGGTAATAATAGATGTTAAGTAGTAGATAATGTATATGTTAATTAGTTCAGTAGGGTTTAGTTTTTGAATTGAGTTTGTTTAACTAGATGTTAATTAGGGCAGTAGGGTTTAGTTTAGAGTAAAATTTAGTTCAGTAGGTAACTAAATATAATTTTTAGGAAAAAATTGTATATGCTTAACTAGGGCAGTAGGGTTAGGGCTGTAGGGTTTAATTACAAATGTTAGGAAAGTAAGGTTTAACTAGATGTTAACTAGGGTAGTAGGATTTAGTTTAGAGAAAAAAATCAATATAAAAATATAAATTTCTATTAGTGCTGCAAGTCCAGTAGGTTCTTAATTTTTAGTGAATTTTTATTAGGACATAATTTGTGTTCTAGGGTTCATAATTTTTATTAGGACAGACATTGAGTTCTAGGGTTCATAATTTTTATTAGGACAAAAATATGTAAAGGTTCTAGGTTTCTAGGGTTCATCCATCTATATTTGGTTTTTGAATTGAGTTTGAGAGAGCATGAGATTTGTGTAGATTTTCTTGAAGTGTCAAACACTAGGAGGTGCAAATTTGAAGTGGTCATGTTATATGCAAATTCCTCAATAGTGTTTGCTCATGTTTATCTACTGTTGTAGTTGCTCATGTACATGTTCTCAAGTGGTCATGTTATATCTTTTCATTGAAGTGGTTCCATTGTGCCCAAGTGGCCTTTTGTTGTTTCCAGGGAATGAAGCCGAGTGGCCTATGTTTTGCCGGAATGTTGATTCATTTCCGTTCCGGCAAATTTCAGGTGCTCGATTTGTCCACTTTTTAGCAAAGGTCATGCCGAAATTTTTCGTGAATTTCGGCATGACTTGTGCTACAAACTAGGACATATCGAGTGCCCAAAATTTGCCGCACCGGGAATGAATCAACATTCCTGAAAAACATAGGCCTTTTTTATGTCATTATTCATTTTATTAGGTCTATAATTAATTGATTAGATTTAATCATAGGAAACATGGCTAGTAACGATGAAGGACAAAGTTCTAGTGATTGCAACGTCTACGAGGCGGCAGGCGCTTATTTGAACTCTAGTTAGGGCATTTTGGGTACGATGAACTTTGTTATTTATGCGTATGATATGTTGCTTCTATTTTTGCCAAGTCTGTCTCTTTCTGTTTCTCAACTATATATGTTGCATATCATCGACTCATGTGACAATGCAGATGCATAGATCATCGATGACGAAGAAGTGCTACACCAGGAGTATACGACAAGTGGCCGGAGTGTCAGGCCCAGGTGTACCAGTTTCCAAGCGACAGCCAGTAGTTAGTTTAGGTTCACGCTAGTGCGAGAGAGGGATACGAACCGACTTCTCAAGAAGTACTACATTATGTATGCTGAGACATGTCATGTAACTTGTATAGCTATATCGTGATTATGATGTGACGACATGATTTGTGTTGGATGATATGATGAGCATATTTCATGTTTATGATATGATTAGAATACTGTATAAAACCTGTACAAAAACATCACGAATACGCAGCAAAAAAAAGATATGAGAAAATATAGTAGTAGCGCTCTTTAGTGCTGGACAGGAAAACGCTACTGCTAAAGCACGTAGCAATAGAGCTGGTTTGGAAAGCGCTACTGCTAAGTAGGTATAGCAGTAGCGTGTGTCAAACAGCGCTACTGCTAAACGTTAGCTGTAGCGCCGTATCAGAAGCGCGATGCCCCGCGCTACTGATAGCCCTTAGACCCGCGCTTCTGCTAGGCTTTTCCCTAGAAGTGATAGTAATTGTGTTTTGGTGTTTTAATTAGTATTTGAGCCAAGTAAGACCTTTGGGATGGCTTGCAGTGATAGTTGATTTGATCTTGCTGAAAAACAGAAACTTTTGCGTCCAATCACAGAATTGTTTAAATAGACTGGAGCATGGAAAAACCCTGAATTTTTTACACCAGATTGATATACAAATTGCCTCTGTTCAAATTTTTTTACACCAGATTGATATAGAAATTCACTGGAGCATGGAAAAACCTTGATTTTTTGTAGTTACAGAAGTATTAGAACAATTCAGATCTTTGCAGACTGTTCTGTTTTTGACAGATTATGTTTTCTATGTGTTGTTTGCTTATTTTGATGAATCTATGGGCAGTATCGGGGGGTATGAACCATGGAGAAGTTGAAATACAGTAGATATTACACCAATATAAATAAAGAATGAGTTCACAACAGTACCAAAAAGTCGTGATTTATTTTCTTATACTAACGGATCTCATGAGTTTTCTGTTGAGTTTTGTGTTGTGAAGTTTTCAAGTTTTGGGTAAAGATTTGATGGACTATGGAATAAGGAGTGGCAAGAACCTAAGCTTGGGGATTCCTAAGGCACCCCAAGGTAATATTTGAGGACAACCAAGAGCCTAAGCTTGGGGATGCCCCGGAAGGCATCCCCTCTTTCGTCTTCGTCTATCGGTAAATTTACTTGAGGCTATATTTTTATTCAGCACATGCTATGTGTTTTGCTTGGAACGTCTTGTATGATATGAGAGTATTTGCTTTTTAGTTTGCCATAATCATCCTTGCTGTACACACCTTTTGAGAGGGACACGCATGAATCCTGAATTTATTAGAATACTCTATGTGCTTCACTTATATCTTTGGAGCTAGGCAATATGCTCTAGTGCTTCACTTATATCTTTTTAGAGCACGATGATGGCTTTATTTTATAGAAATTGTTGAACTCTCTTGCTTCACTTATATTATTTTGAGAGTCTCTAAACAGCATGGTAATTTGCCTAGGTTATGAATTTAGTTCTAATATGATGGGCATCCAAGAGGGATATAATAAAAACTTTCATATAAAGTGCGCTGAATACTATGTGAAGTTTGATTCCTTATGATTGTTTTGAGATATAAAGATGGTGATATCAGAGTCATGCTAGTGAGTAATTGTGGATTGGTATAAATACTTGTGTTAAAGTTTGTGATTCCCGTAGCATGCACGTATGGTGAACCGTTATGTGGTGAAGTCGGAGCATGATTTATTTATAGATTGTCTTCCTTATGAGTGGCGGTCGGGGACGAGCGATGGTCTTTTCCTACCAATCTATCCCCCTAGGAGCATGCGTGAAGTACTTTGTTTTGATAGCTGATAGACTTTTGGAATAAGTATTTGAGTTCTTTATGACTTATGTTGAGTCCTTGGATTATACGCACTCTCACCCTTCCACCATTGCTAGCCTCTCTAGTACCGCGGAACTTTCGCCGGTGCACTACACCCACCATATACCTTCCTCAAAACAGCCACCATACCTACCTATTATGGCATTTCCATAGCCATTCCGAGATATATTTCCATGCAAATTCCACCGTTCTGTTTATTATGCACGCTTCATCATTGTCATATTGCTTTGCATGATCATGTAGTTGACATAGTATTTGTGGAAAAGCCACCATTCATATTTTTTTATAAATGCCTCTATTGATCATTGCACATCCCGGTACACCGCCAGAGGCATTCATATAGAGTCATATTTTTGTTCTAAGTATCGAGTTGTAATTCTTGAGTTGTAAGTAAATAAAAGTGTGATGATCATCATTATAAGAGGATTGTCCCATGTGAGGAAAGGATGATGGAGACTATGATTCCCCCACAAGTCGGGATGAGACTCCGGACGAAAAATAAAAAAATAAAAAAAAGAGAAAAAAGGGGAGAAAAAAGAGGCCAAAGACCCCAAAATAAAAAAATTAGAGAAAAGAGAGGAGGGGCAATGCTACTATCCTTTTTTCACACCTGTGCTTCAAAGTAGCACCATGATCTTCATGATAGAGAGTCTCCTATTTTGTCACTTTCATATACTAGTGGGAAACTTTTGTTATAGAACTTGGCTTGTATATTCCAATGATGGGCTTCCTCAAATTGCCCTAGGTCTTCGTGAGCAAGCGAGTTGGATGCACACCCACTTAGTTTCTTTTTGAGCTTTCATACACTTATAGCTCTAGTGCATTCGTTGCATGGAAATCCCTACTCACTCACATTGATATCTATTGTTGGGCATCTCCATTGCCCGTTGATACGCCTAGTTGATGTGAGACTATCTCCTTCTTTTTGTCTTCTCCACAACCACCATATTCTATTTCACCTATAGTGCGATATCCATGGCTCACGCTCATGTATTGCGTGAAAGTTGAAAAAGTTTGAGAACATCAAAAGTATGAAACAATTACTTGGCTTGTCATCGGGGTTGTGCATGATTTAATACTTTGTGTGATGATGATGGAGCATAGCCAGACTATATGATTTTGTAGGGATAACTTTCTTTGGCCATGTTATTTTGAGAAGACATGATTGCTTTACTAGTATGCTTGAAGTATTTTTTTATGTCAATATTAAACTTTTGTTTTGAATCTTATGGATCTGAACATTCATGCCACAATAAAGAAAATTACATGGATAAATATGTTAGGTAGCATTCCATATCAAAAATTCTGTTTTTATCATTTACCTCCTCGAGGACGAGCAGGAATTAAGCTTGGGGATGCTTGATACGTCTCCAACGTATCTATAATTGTTGATTGTTCCATGCTATTATATTATCTGTTTTGGATGTTTTATATGCATTAATATGCTATTTTATATTATTTTTGGGACTAACCTATTAACCTAGAGCCCAGTGCCAGTTTTTGTTTTTTTTCTTGTTTTTGAGTTTCGCAGAAAAGGAATATCCAATGGAGTCCAAACGGAATAAAACTTTATGATGAATTTTCTTGGACCAGAAGACATCCACGGAACTTGGAATCCAAGTCAGAAGAATCTCGAGGGCTCCACAAGCCCTCAGGGTGCGCCCTAGGGGGGGCGCCCCCTGGCTTGTGGCTCTCTCGGGAGTCCACCCACCTCCCTCTGAGTTCTATAAATCCTCAAATATTCCATTACCAACAGAACAAGCCACGAAAATACTTTTCTGCTGCTGCAACCTTCTGTTCCCGTGAGATCCCATCTTGGGGACTTTTTCGGTGATCCGCCGTAGGGGGATTCGATCACGGAGGGCATCTACATCAACCATATTGCCCTTCCGATGAAGCGTGAGTAGTTTACCTCAGACCTACGAGTCCATAGCTAGTAGCTAGATGGCTTCTTTTCTCTCTTTGATCTTCAATACCATGTTCTCCTCGATGTTCTTGGAGTTCTATCCGATGTAATATTCTTTTGCGGTGTGTTTGTCGAGATCTGATGAATTGTGGATTTATGATCAGATTACCTATGAATATTATTTGAATCTCCTCTGAATTCTTATATGCATGATTTGATATCTTTGTATTTCTCTTCGAATTATCGGTTTGGTTTGGCCAACTAGATTGGTATTTCTTGCAATGGGAGAGGTGCTTAGTTTTGGGTTCAATCTTGCGGTGTCCTCACCAAGTGACATAGTAGGGGTAGCGAGCCACGTATTGTATTGTTGCCATCAAGGATAAAAAGATGGGGTTTTCATCATATTGCTTGAGTTTATCCCTCAACATCATGTCATCTTACATAAGGCGTTACTCCGTTCTTTATGAACTTAATACTCTAGATGCATGCTGGATAGCGGTCGATGTGTGGAGTAATAGTAGTTGATGCTGGCAGGAGTTGGTCTACTTGACACGGACTTGATGCCTATATGCATAATCATTGCCTTGGATATCGTCATAACTTTGCGCTTTTCTATCAATTGCTCGACAATAATTTGTTCACCCACCGTATTATATGCCTTCAAGAGAGAAGCCTCTAGTGAAATCTATGGCCCCCGGGTCTATTTTCCATCATATATTTTCAGATCTATATATAAAAAATACCAAAATACCTTGCTGCAATTTATTTACTTTTATTTTGTTTTATATTTTTGCAATCTTATATACCTATCTCTATCAGATCTCACCATTGCAATTGACCGTGAAGGGATTGACAACCCCTTTATCCCATTGGGTGGAAGTGTTTGATTGTTTGTGCAGTTGCATAGATTGGGGATTTCTTGTACCTCCTACTGGATTGATACCTTGGTTCTCTAACTAATGGAAATACTTATATCTATTTTGCTACATCACCCTTTCCTCTTCAAGGGAAAAACCAATGCAAGCTCAAGAAGTAGCAGCCATTTAGAGAGAAGTTTTCCCGCATAAAATCTTAAACGAGAGTTGTATAGCAAGACATAGTCACCTACATTGAACTCACGCTTTTGTATCCTTTTGTCGTGCCATCTTTTAACTTTTCCTTTAAATAGCTTGGCATTTTCATAGGCCTGGGTTCTCCATTCATCAAGTGAACTAATGTCAAATAACCTCTTCTCACCGGCAAGTTTGAAATCATAGTTGAGCTCTTTAATTGCCCAATAAGCTTTATGTTCTAGTTCAAGAGCTAAGTGACAAGGTTTTCTATAAAGCATTTTATATGGAGACATACCCATAGGGTTCTTATAAGCAATTCTATAAGCCCATAATGCATCATCAAGTTTCTTAGACCAATTCTTTCTAGATCTATTAATAGTCTTTTGCAAGATCAATTTATTTCCCTATTGCTCAATTCTACTTGACCACTAAACTGAGGATTGTATGGAGATGCAATTTTACGGTTAACATCATACTTAGCAACCAATTTACGAAAAGCACCATGAATAAAGTGTGAACCACCATCATTCATTAAATATCTAGGGACTCCAAACCTCGAGAAAATAACTTCTTTAAGCATTTTAATAGAAGTGTTATGATCAGCACTACTAGTTGGAATCGCTTCTACCCACTTAGTAACATAATCAATAGCAACTAAAATATGTGTATATTGATAACCCACAAGTATAGGGGATCAGTTGTAGCCTCTTTCGATAAGTAAAAGTATCGAACCCAACGAGGAGCTAAAGGTAGAACAAATATTCCCACAAGTTCTATCAACTACCGATACAACTCTACGCACGCTTAATGTTCGCTTTACCTAGAACAAGTATGAAACTAGAAGTACTTTGTAGGTGTTGTAGGATAGGTTTGCAAGATAATAAAGAGCACGTAAATAAAAACTAGGGGCTGTTTAGATAAATAAACAATTAAGTTAGTATAGCGAGTGTGGAAAAGTGGTGGTAGGAGTTGCGGAATTGTCCCTAAGCAATTGACTACGTTACTAGACCGATATCAAGTTTTATGTGGGAGAGGCCACTGCTAGCATGTCATCCCTTATTTGGAATTCTATGCACTTATGATTGGAACTATTAGCAAGCATTCGCAACTACTAACATTCATTAAGGTAAAAGCCAACCATAGCATTAATATATATATATATATATATTTGTCCCCCTTCAATCCCGTATGCATCAATTTCTATGCTAGGCTGAAGCTGCTATCACCCTCGCCCTCCAATACATAGTCCTATCAACATATATACAACTAACCCTATGATGTGATCCACAAGGGCGCTCATATGTTGGCACCAAAGGACAGCAACATAACCACAAGAAAATTAAACCAATCATAGCAATTCACCAATCACCGATAGGACAACAAAAATCTACTCAGACATCATAGGATGGCAACACATCATTGGATAATAATATGAAGCATAAAGCACCATGTTCAAGTAGAGGGTACAGCGTGTTGCGGGAGAGTGGACCACTGTAGATAGATGGGGGAAGGTGATGAAGATGTTGGGGAAGATGACGGACGTGTTGGTGTATATCGCCGTCACACGATGATTGCCCCGGCGGCGTTCCGGTGCCACCGGGAGAGAGGGGGAGAGAGCCCCCCCTCCTTCTTCTTCTTCCTTGACATCCCCCCTAGATGGGAGGAGGGTTTCCCCTCTGTATCTTGGCCTCCGTGGCGGCGGAGGGGCGGGAGCCCCTCTGAGATTGGATCTCTCTCTCTCTGTTTCCTTCTGTTTCTGCATTCCCCGATTTTGGCCTTTCACCGTTTCTTAAATTCACGGAGATCCATAACTCCGATTGGGCTGAAATTTAAACATGATTTTTATCTGGATATTAGTTTTCTTGAGGCCGAAGAAGGGCACTAACCACCTTATGGGGTGGCCACAAGCACCATGACCGCGCCCAGGGTAGGGGGCGCACCTCAAGGGCTTGTAGGCCCCTTAGGCATCGTCTCGCGTTGATTCTTTTTCCCAAAAATCACATATATTCCAAAAAAAATCTCCGTAAGTTTTTATCGCGTTTGGACTCCGTTTGATATGGATATTCTACGAAACAAAAAAGATGCAACAAACAGGAACTGGCACTGGGCGGATCAATATGTTCGTCCCAAAAATAATATAAAAAGTTGCCAAAAGTATATGAAAGTTGTAGAATATTGGCATGAAACAATAAAAAATTATAGATACGATGGAGATGTATCAGCATCCCCAAGCTTAATTCCTGCTCGTCCTCGAGTAGGTAAATGATAAAAAAGATAGTTTTTGATGTGGAATGCTACCGAGCATAATCTTGATCATATAATCTAATCATGGCATTAATATTAAGACACGAGTGATTCAAAGTAATAGTTTATCATTTGACATAAAGACAATAATACTTCAAGCATACTAATAAAGCAATCATGTCTTCTCAAAATAACATGGCTAAAGAAAGTTATCCCTACAAAATCATAGTCTGGCTATGCTCCATCTTCATCACACAAAGTATTTCATCATGCACAACCCCGATGACAAGCCAATAAAATGTTTCATACTTTTAATGTTCTCAAGCCTTTTCAAATTTCACGCAATACATGAGCATGAGCCATGGATATAGCACTATATGTGGAATAGAAGATGGTGGTTGTGAGGAGAAGACAAAAAGGATAAAGTCTCACGTCAACTAGGAAAATTAATGGGCTATGGAGATGCCCATGAATCGATATCGATGTAGGTGAGTAGTGATTGCCATGAAATGGATGCACTAGAGCTATAAGTGTATGAAAGCTCAAAAGAAAACTAAGTGGGTGTGCATCCAACCTGCTTGATCACGAAGACCTAGGGCAATTTGAGGAAGCCCATCATTAGAATATACAAGCTAAGTTCTATAATGAAAAATTCCCACTAGTATATCAAAGTGACAACATAGGAGACTCACTATATGAAGAACATGGTGCTACTCTGAAGCACAAGTGCGGTAAAGGATAGTAGCATTGCCCCTTCTCTCTTTTTCTCTCATTTTTTATTTTCACTCCTTTTTTTGGGCTCTTTGGCCTCTTTTTTTATTTTTTATTTGGGCTTCTTTGGCCTCTTTTCTTTTTTTAAAGTCCGGAGACTCATCCCAACTTGTGAGGGAATCATAGCTTCCATCATCCTTTCCTCACATGGGACAATGCTCTAATAATGATGATCATCACACTTTTATTTACTTACAACTCAAGAATTACAACTCGATACTAGAACAAAGATATGACTCTATATGAATGCCTCCGGCGGTGTACCAGGATTTGCAATGATCTAGTGTAGCAATGACATAAAAAAATGGACAAGACATGAAAACATCATGCTAGCTATCTTACGATCATGCAAAGCAATATGACAATGATGATGCGTGTCATAATAAACGGAATGGTGGAAGTTGCATGGCAATATATCTCGGAATGGCTATGGAAATTCCATAATAGGTAGGTATGGTGGTTGTTTTGAGGAAGGGAATATGATGGGTTTAATGCACCGGCGAAAGTTGCGCAGTACTAGAGAGGCTAGCAATGGTGGAAGGGTAAGAGTGCGTATAATCCATGGACTCAACATTAGTCATAAAGAACTCACATACTTATTGCAAAAATTTATTAGCCATCGAAGCAAAGTACTAATACGCATGCCCCTAGGGGTATAGATTTGTAGGAAAAGACCATTGCTCCTACCCGACCGCCACTCATAAGGAAGACAATCAAAAAATAAATCATGCTCCGCCTTCATCACATAACGGTTCACCATACGTGCATGCTTCGGGAATCACAAACCTTAACACTAGTATTTCTACCAATCCACAATTACTCACTAGCATGACTCTAATATCACCATCTTTATATTGCAAAACTATTGCAAGGAATCAAACATATCATATTCAGTGATCTACAAGTTTTATGTAGGATTTTATGACTAACCATGTGAATGACCAATTCTTGATGACTCTCTAAATAGATATAAGTGAAGCATGAGAGTTTAATTATTTCTACAAATATATGTCCACGCTCTAACTAATATAAGTGAAGCAAAAGAGCATTCAACAAATGGTAGTTTTCTATGTGTAGAGAAACAGGCAATCCAAACTTCAAAAGATATAAGTGAAGCACATGAAGCATTCTATAAATCCATACTCAAAAGATATAAGTGAAGTGCAAAGAGCATTCTATAAATTAACCGAGGACTATCTCATACTAGCATGGTGCATTATTAAAAGAAAAATAAAAAGCACACGACACTCCAAGATTTACGCATATCATGTGACGAATAAAAATACAGCTCTAAGTAAAGTTACCGATGGTCGTTAGAAGAAAGAGGGGATGCCTTCCAGAGCATCCCCAAGCTTAGTTTCTTGGGAGTCCTTAAATATTACCTTGGGGGTGCGTCGGGCATCCCCAAGCTTAGGCTCTTGCCACTCCTTATTCCTTCATCAATCGTGATGTCACCCAAAACTTGAAAACTTCAATCACACAAAACTTAACAAAACCCTCGTGAGATCCGTTAGTATAATAAAGAAAATCAACACTTCAAGTACTGTTACAAACCCATTCATATTTTATTTTTGCATTGTATCTACTGTATTATAACTTCTCTATGGCTTATACCACCGATACAATCGGTAATTTCATCAAAAGAAGCAAAACAATGCATCAAAAACAGAATCTATCTTAAACAGGATAGTCTATAGCAATCTGAACATCTACCATACTTCTGTAACTCCAAAAATTCTGATAAATTAGGAAGAAATAAAACATTTGCATATCAGTACTGTGTACAAAATTCAGAAACTTTTGTCATTCCAGTAAAAAATGTAAATTCACGCACTACAGCTAAAGTTTATGTTTTTGCATTGCACAAACCAAACAATCAATCTAATCATCCTAAAGGCAAATATTGGCACCTTATTTCTATAATACAATGGATTTTTACAAGCGGATAATTATTTTTGTTGACAAGTTTCTATAATTCAAGATTTGCAAAGTTTCCATGGACATGAACAAAGTTCAAGGAGCTCCCCCACTTCAACGGTGCTCATCCTTCTTACTTTCACTTTTGTTTTTGAAAAAGTTTTAGGTTCCCCACTTTATTTTTTTGTTTTTAAACTTTATAAAAGCACACAATAGAAATAAATGACTCTATAAAAACTTCCAGTTGTCTCCCTGGCAGCGCTTTCTTTAAAGCCATTAAGCTAGGCATATAGTGCTCAAGTAATGGATCCGGCCGGATCCTAAGGTATATCAAAGCCAATTTTAATTAACAATGATTTGTAATTTAGTAGTGAGCACAAAGTAACATATATCTGTAGGGTAACGCGGCAGAATTTTTTTTTTTGGCTTACACACCAGCCCAGGACCACTATGGAGACTGCATACAAGGTTTGATCTTTTCGTTACCGACTCGTAGCGTAGCGGAAGAAGAGTCGATGACGATCGGCGGTGCAGATCTCCTGTCGGTGTACCAAAGTTTGGGCCCTTTTAGTACCCCTTACTTGTGCACGGGCAGTTGTAGCCGCGCCCGCGGGAAGGCTTGACGGGGGCAGCTGGAGGCAGCATGCAGGACAAGCTGGAGCCCCGGCAAGATCCTTGCCGGGGAGGCTCGCGAGGCCCCGGCAAGATCCTTGCCGGGACGACTTGCGAAGCACTGACAAGAACACCACCCTTGAGGTTGAGAGCTCTGACACCATTGACAATGTCAAGACCAAGGCCCAGGGGCGCATGCGTAGTGCCATGCAGATCTTTGTGAAGATTGGATGACCAAGTTCCTGGCAAAACCCTTGCCGGGGATGTTTGCGAGACCCCGGCAAGATCCTTGCCGGGGACATTGACACAGCCACGACAAGACTCTGCCGCCTCGCCACCATTCCAGCACGGCGACCGACTTACCAGCCTAGCGAGCACCTGCGTGGAGGCATGCAGATCTTCGTGAAGATCCTGCCACCATTCCAGTGCAGCGGTTAGCCAACCAGCCTGGCATTGCATGCCTCGTCAGCCTGGATACGTGTCAAGGCGGAGTGAGGCGGTGACGGACGGGACGGGCTCTGTTTCCATCCCCAATAAAGCAAGGGGGCACGTAACCAGCGCATTTAATGCGTTTTGTCCCAGGACGTCAGTGATAAGCATAGCTACTTTACACCTCCTATCTGCCACTGTGGCAGCCCCTTGGACGTATAAAAGGAGGCCCAAGGCATACTGGAGAAGGATTCGGACTTTTTGGACTCTCCGGCCCAGCTTGCATGTAGAGCAGCTAGCCAAAGCTCCAGAACACATAATATACACGCAAAGCAGGACTAGGGTTTTACGCTTCTCGGCGGCCCGAACCTGGGTAAAAATCCCTCGTGTTGATCGTTAGATCTCCTCTTTGCACACCGCTCTTCCCCGCCAAACCATAGAAGGGATCCACTTGATCCCATAGGTGTCGTTTCTCCGACATCCCCGCAGCTAGAATTTACAACCTCCCAACCATGAGGATGTATTCCCTCGTCCGCCCCTCGGATAGCCCTCTGGGAGGCTGTCGGACAGTCCCTCGAACGTTGTCGCGGACAGCCCTTCGGGCGGACCTTGGAAACTCGGACGATCACTCGGACAGCCCTTCGGGAGGCACTCTCGAACTAAGACTGAAACTACAATCTCTCTACAAAGTTGCACACATACGGTATCATCTATCCGGCAGGGCTTTGCCGTCCAGAACTAGTTCCCACCGGAACCCAGACAGCCTTTTGGCTCTATGAAACTATTTCCCTGGGAGGGAGAGAGAAGCCAGACAAGTTTATGGCATGTGTATGAGAGCAAGGGATGATCCTTTAGGCAGCCCCCTCCACCCCTATTTATAGGCCAAGCCCAAGGGTGGCTTCTCCAAGAAGCCAAGGGGGAAAATACCAAAAGGCCCTCAAGGTGGCTTCTCCAAGAAGCCACCCAAAAAGCACTTTCACTATTCATGACGACATTTTTCAGCGTCCGTTCGAACCGAAAATATTTATGTGGGCCTAAAACATTTCCAGTATCCACTAAAATAATTTTCGACGTGTTCCGGAACAATTCCGGATTAGTGATTTTTATCTGTGAAAAGCAAATAAGAATGCGTTTTCACTATTCATGAAGACAATTTTTCGCGTCCATTAAATCCGAAAATATTTCTGTGGGTCTTAGAATAATTCCAGTACCCACTAAATAATTCTGGACACGTTCTGAAACATTTTCAGATCAATGATTTTCATCAGCCAAAAGCAACCAAAGTGGTACCGGCAGCGCCGGAACATTTCCGATTTTTATCCCGAAAAATTCCCAGAAGTTTCCAGAATGATTCTAGCAGCCTCCAAGAATTATCAGGCGTGTGCCGAAACCAATTTGACTTAATGGTATCCCCTGAAACAAGTTTTCAGTTTTACCGAAACACTTCTGGTGTCCTCTCCGGAACGTATTTGTTGCGTCCGAAACTTTTCCGGTGATTTTCTCTCAGACTCCCAGTCTAGTATTCAGCAGATAGATGACCCTTAAGCATGTGACCCTATAGGTTTGGTGAAGTATAGACATGACCCGGAACACTTTCCGATCAATGATCAACATCGGAGCCGTGGACACCCATATTGACCCCTATACGCACACGAATGAATATTCGAGTGAACTTCCAGTTGCCATGTGCTATTCCTGTTGCTTCACGATATATTACAAACACCTGAGGTGAAATTTACTTGCATCCCCGTGGATCAACAACTTGTCCACTATGCTAGTTACCTCGTTACCGGTTTTGTTCTCTTTTCTCGTTTCCGTGTTCCGACATCCCTGTGATCAAATCACACTATGTCTGGCCAGATGATGATGGATACCGTAACACCAAGAGGGCCCGAGAATATCTCTCCATCGTCGGAGGAGCAAATCCCGATCTTGAGCTATCAAGTTACTTGACACACTTTTCCATGAACCCGTAAGCCGCTGTAATAGCCACCCATTTACGGATGATGTTTTACAAACCCCAATGTTCATGAAGCAAGTATGAAGAAACTCGATACTCTCATGGTCTAAGGAATTATGCAAACATTAACCATCTCTATGTTATTAACCATTAACTTGTGACGAATGTATCTCATAGCATAACATCAATTCGGGTCGATTCAACACAAATGTTCTTCTAACATTGTTCCCTCAAAAGTTCCTGGCATAGACATGCCCATGATCAGGAAAACAGAACCATCATGAAACACTTGAGCTAGTCTTAGAGGCCAGACTAGGAATACTTCTTACCGTTTATTATTCCACACGTGCATATGAGTCTTCCTCCGAGCCTCGTGTTATTGTAGACTTGAGAACCATAGCAGTTATAGCATGGAACATAAACATAATTATGAACAGGGAGATAATCAATAACATTTATTATTGCCTCTAGGGCATATCTCCTACAATATCATGCAACAACAAAGTCTAACTCTCTTCCTATGCATCGGCATGTCATAAAAGAACAATTCATGCACACATAATAAATGCCGATACATAGCATAAATGGTTTCTTGCAATTTTATCGTATTGGAAACATAGAGAGGCGGAGATGTAGTTCCTCTCTCATAATAATTGCAAGTAGGAGCAGCAAGCACATGCATATTATATTTATCAAAATCATCTTGTGCAATAGTAGAACATGACCCATCAATATAGTCCTTAATAAGCGCAAACTTCTATGATATAGTGTAGTTGGGATAATTCAAAAAGATAATACGACTATCATGCGTGGGTGCAATAGCAACAATGTCATTCTTAACATAAGGAACTATAGCAAGTTCATTTCCATATGAATAATTCATATTGGCTTCATGGCCACAAGCATAGCAAGCATCAATTTCATTAAAAATGGATATTTCAAACGAATCCAAGGGATCATAGCAACCATCATAGCATTCATCCTTCGGTAAGCATGAAGGGAGATTAAACAATGTATGAGTTGAAGAGTTACTCTCATTAGAAGGTGGGCACGGGTGATCAATCCGCTCTTCCTCCTTTTGTTCTTTGCTCTCCTCTTCATCTTTTTCATCTAATGAGCTCACAGTGTCATCAATTTCTTCTTCCATAGATTCCTGCAAAATATTAGTCCCTTCTTGGACAGCGGAGACTTTCTCAATAAACTCATCAATATCAGCATTATATTCATAATCCTCATAGCAATATTTAAGTATAGCATAATTTTCAGGTCTTTAAATAGCATCATCAAGATCTTCACACTTTTCAAACAAAGATTCAATTTCATAAGCACCCTTAAAAGCAACGAATTCATCTATTCGTTCCACATCATAGTAATCATATATACCATTAGCATAAGAGGCCAAGGTTTCATTATCATTAAATTTACATGAAAAGGGAAGGTGTGGAGCCTTCATCCTAGAGCAGCAAGTATAATCATATCTCTGGCATAAATTCCAAGCATACCAATGCAACATATGAATTTGATCCCATAAGAGTTTCCCTTTTTGAGTCAAGCGATAATCCCTAAAGTATTAACGTTGATCCAACGTGTCTCCCATTATCAAGTTGAATGGGGTTTTCTCTGGATTATCAAAGTAGTGCATAATATTTTCCACATAACGAGCATCGAGGGTTTTAGGAGGTTCCCCATCTCCATGGGTAGCAAGTACAGCTAATTTTTTTGGTATTTCATGTTCCATATCCATAACTAAAGATAGAGAACAACTTAGAACAGCAAATAAAATCTACTTAGTGATAAAGCAAACAAGCACACACGAGAATATTCACCCCGTGCTATTGCTCCCCAGCAACGGTGCTAGAAAATGGTCTTGATAACCCACAAGTATAGGGGATCAGTTGTAGCCTTTTTCGATATGTAAGAGTGTCGAACCCAACAAGGAGCTAAAGGTAGATTCTATCGACCACCGATACAACTCTACGCATGCTTAACATTCGCTTTACCTAGAATAAGTATGAAACTAGAAGTACTTTGTAGGTGTTGTAGGATAGGTTTGCAAGATAATAAAGAGAACGTAAATAAAAACTAGGGGATGCTTATATAAATAAACAATTAAGTTAGTATAGTGAGTGTGGAAAAGTGGTGGTAGGAGTTGCGGAATTGTCCCTAAGCAATTGACTACGTTACTAGACCGATAGCAAGTTTTATGTGGGAGAGGCCACTGCTAGCATGTCATCCCTTACTTGGAATTCTATGCACTTATGATTCAAACTATTCGCAAGCATCCTCAACTACTAACATTCATTAAGGTGAAAACCCAAACATAGCATTAAGATATATATTGGTCCCCCTTCAATCCCGTATGCATCAATTTCTATGCTAGGCTGAAGCTGCTATCACCCTTGCCCTCCAATACGTAGTCCTATCAACATACAACTAACCCTACGGTGTGATCCACACGCGCGCTCATCTGATGGGCACCAAAGGATAGCAACATAACCACAAGCAAATTAAACCAATCATAGCAATTCACCAATCACCAATAGGACAACAAAAATCTACTCAGACATCATAGGATGGCAGCACATCATTGGATAATAATATGAAGCATAAAGCACCATGTTCAAGTAGAGGGTACAGCGGGTTGCGGGAGAGTGGACCGCTATAGATAGATGGGGGAAGGTGATGAAGATGTTGGGGAAGATGACGGAGGTGTTGGTGTAGATTGCCGTCACATGATGATTGCCCCGATGGTGTTCCGGTGCCACCGGGAGAGAGGGGGAGAGAGTCCCCCTCCTTCTTCTTCTTCCATGACCTCCCCCTAGATGGGAGGAGGGTTTCCCCTCTGGTCCTTGGCCTCCATGGCGTCGGAGGGGCGGGAGCCCCTCCGAGATTGGATCTCTCTCTCTCCGATTCCTTCTGTTTCTGTGTTCCCCGATTCTGGCCTTTCACCGTTTCTTAAATTCCTGGAGATCCGTAACTCCGATAGGGCTGAAATTTTAACACAATTTTTATCCGAATATTAGCTTTCTTCCGGCCGAACAAGGGCACCAACTGCATTATGGGGTGGCCATAAGCCCCCTGGCGGCGCCCAGGGTAGGGGGCGCACCTGAAGGGTTTGTGGGCCCCTCGGACATCATCTCGCGTTGATTCTTTTTCCCAATAATCACATATATTCCAAAAAAAATCTGCGTAAGTTTTTATCGCATTTTGACTCCATTTGATAGGGATATTCCACAAAACAAAAAACATGCAACAAACTAGAACTGGCACTGGGCACTAGATCAATATGTTAGTCCCAAAAATAATATAAAAATTTGCCAAAAGTATATGAAAGTTGTAGAATATTGGCATGAAACAATAAAAAATTATAGATATGACGAAGACATATCATATTCCCATTAGAGGAAGGAAAAGGTCCCATATAATCAAATCCCCAAACATCAAACGGTTCAATAACAAGTGAACAACTCATAGGCATTCCCTGACTTCTACTGATATTACCAATTCTTTGACATTCATCACAAAACAAGACAAACTTACGAGCATCTTTGAAGAGAGTAGGCCAATAAAAACCAGATTGTAATACCTTATGTGCAGTTCTATCTCCAGCATGGTGTCCTCCATAAGCTTCGGAGTGACACTTGCGTAGGATTTGTTCATGTTCATGCTCAGGTACACAACGTCTAATAACACCATCTACTCCTTATGTATAAAGATGTGGGTCATCCCAGAAGTAATGTCTTAAATCATAGAAAAACTTTTTCTTTTGCCGGTATGTGAAACTAGGTGGTGTAAATTTAGCAACAATGTAATTAGCATAATCAGCATACCATGGAGCACTATGAGAAGCATTTATGATGGCTAATTTTTCATTAGGAAAGCTATCATCAATAGGTAGTGGGTCATCAAGAATATTTTCTAACCTCGACAAGTTGTCTGCTACAGGGTTCTGAGCTCCCTTTCTATCAATAATATGTAAATCAAATTCTTGTAGTAGGAGAACCCATCTAATAAGTCTAGGTTTTGCATCTTTTTTCCATAAGGTATTTAATAGCAGCATGATTGGTGTGAACAGTTACTTTGGAATCAACAATATAAGAACTGGACTTGTCACAAGCAAACACAACTGCTAAAAATTATTTTTCAGTAGTAGCATAATTTCTTTGAGCACTGTCTAGATTTTTACTAGCATAATGGATAACATTTAATTTCTTATCAACTCTTTGTCCTAGAATAGCACCAACAACATAATCACTAGCATCACACATAATTTCAAAGAGTAGGTTCCAATCAGGTGGTTGAAAAATAGGTGCAGAAATTAAGGATTTCTTAAGTATTTCAAAGGCTTCTACACAATCATCATCAAAAACAAATGGAACATCCTTTTGCAAGAGATTAGTGAGAGGCCTAGAAATTTTAGAGAAGTCTTTAATAAATCTCCTATAGAAACCAGCATGGCCGGGGAAACTTCTTATACCTTTGATATCCTTAGGACACGACATTTTTTCAATAGCATCAACTTTAGCTTTATCAACTTCAATACCTCTTTCGGAGATTTTATGCCCCAAGACAATACCTTCATTAACCATAAAGTGGCACTTTTCCCCATTCAAGACAAGATTAGTTTCTTCCCATCTCTGCAAAACTCGATCCAGGTTGCTTAAGCAATCATCAAAAGAAGTTCCGTAAACGGAGAAATCATCCATGAAAACCTCAACAATCTTTTCACAAAAGTCAGAGAATATAGCACTCATACATCTTTGAAAAGTAGCAGGTGCATTGCATAAACCAAAAGGCATACGTCTATAAGGAAAAGTACCAAAAGGGCAAGTAAAAGTAGTTTTTTCTTGATCCTCTTGTGACACAGGTATTTGGGAAAAACCAGAATAACCATCTAGAAAGCAGAAATGTGTATGTTTTGATAGTATTTCTAGCATTTGATCGATAAAAGGTAGAGGATAATGATCTTTCCTAGTAGCTTTGTTTAATTTTCTAAAATCAATTACCATTCTATAACCTATAACAATTCTTTGTGGGATCAATTCATTCTTATCATTAGGAACAACGGTAATACCTTGCTTCTTAGGGACACAATGAACATGACTTACCCATCTACTATCAGCAATAGGATAAATTATACCTACTTCCAGAAGCTTTAATATTTCATTTTTTACCACTTCTTTCATCTTGGGATTTAACCATCGTTGGTGATCAACAACTGGTTTAGCATCAGGCTCCATATTAATTTTGTGCTGACATAGAGTGGGACTAATGCCCTTAAGATCATCCAGAGTATATACAATAGCGGCACGGTGCTTCTTCAGAGTTTTTAATAATTTCTTTTCCTCATGCTCTGAAAGGTTAGCACTAATAATAATAGGATATATCTTTTTCTCATCGTGATAAGCATATTTCAAAGTATCAGGTAATTGTTTAAGGTCGAACACGGGGTCACTCTTGGGTGGTAGAGGATCTCCAAGAGTCTCAACAGGCAAATTGTGTTTCAGGACATGCATCTGTTTAAAGAATATTTCATCTAATTCTCTTATTTCATTCATAAACATATCATTTTCATGGTCTAACAAATATTGTTCTAAAGGATTAGTAGGAGGGACAGCAATAGAAGTAAGACCAATAATTTCATCTTTACATGGAAATTCTTTATCATGGGGTTGTCTACGAAATTTAGAGAAATTAAACTCATTAGACACATCCCCAAAACTTACACTAACAGTTTCTTTCTCACAATCTATTTAGCATTAACAGTGTTCAAGAAAGGTCTACCAAATATAATGGGACAAAAATCATCTTGTGGGGAACCAAGAACAAGAAAATCAGTAGGGTATTTTATTTTCCCACAAAAGACTTCAACATCTCTAACAATCCCAATTGTTGATATAGTATCTCTATTAGCAAGCTTAATAGTAACATCAATATCTTCTATTTCAGCAAGTGCAATATCATTCATAATTTCTTGGTAAAGGGTAAAAGGAATTCCACTCACACTAGCACCCAAATCACATAAGCCATGATAACAATGATCTCCTATTTTAACAGAAACAACAGGCATGCCAACAACAGGTCTATGTTTATCCTTATTATCGGGTCTAGCAATTCTAGCAGCTTCATCACAGAAATAAATAACATGCCCATCAATATTATCGACCAAGAGATCCTTAACCATAGCAATACTAGGTCCAACTTTTATTTGTTCAGGGGGTGTAGGTGTTCTAGTATAACTTTTATGAACCACAGTTGAAGCTTTAGCATGTTCCTTTATCCTAACCAGGAAATGGGGTTTCTCAATATAAGTAGTAGGAATAATAGGATCAACATTATAAGTAATAGTTTCTTCTTCAACTTTGATAGGTTCTACTACTTTTACTTCAATGGGAGTATGATATTTAAACCAGTTCTCCTTAGGGAGATTAACATGAGTAGCAAATGATTCACAGAAAGAAGCTACTATCTCAGAATCAAGTCCATATTTAGTGCTAAATTCACGAAAAGCATCGGGTATACATAAAAGATTTAACACAATCAAACTTAAGGTTTATACCTAACTCGTTACCTTCGTCGAGCTCCCAATCTTCAGAGTTGCATTTAATTCTTTCCAATAAATCCCATTTGAATTCAATATTCTTCTTCATAAAGGAACCAGTACAAGAAGTATCGAGCATGGATTGATCATTACGAGAAAGCTGAGCATAAAAGTTCTGAATAATAATTTCTCTTGAGAGCTCATGATACGGACATGAACATAACATTGACTTAAGCCTCCCAAAGCTTGAGCGATACTTTCTCCTTCACGAGGCCAAAAATCTTATATTTACTAATTGGAAGCACCATTCGAGACGCCATGTTAAACGGTGAAATTATAAAAAAATGACCATCGATTCAATATCTAATGTGCGTGTAGCCGTTTGATAAAAGCGTGAGGCTTTCTCTTCTATCCCACGTACATGAGTAGTTCTCCGTTAGGACTCTCTCAATTTACCTTTATAAAATATATGAGTCGTGCCCTCCTATCCCAATCTTGCTTCTCTAGGACTCTCCGTTTTCAAGAATAAGAAAAAAAGGAAATCTGAGCGTCTCCAAGATTTGAGGTACAAACTTACATGCATAGGCAAAAAAAAACAAAGCCTCCATGTTAACCCAAATCAATAAAAATTAATTAAGATGACAAATTTTGGATTTACTGTAATAAATCGTATGTGCAAATCTGAGTCCTTTTTCTAGAGTCCTAATGATTTATGTTTGGCTGGATTATAAAAACCAAATAGAGTTACAACTAAAAAAGAACCAAATTGAGTTTCATGTATCTTCCAAGCTAGGTATCTATAAGTACGTGCGTAGTGCCTCAATTTATTTCTTGCGACTATACACAAAAAAAACTCGCTCTCCATCTGTGGAGCCATCATGACTCGACCTCTGATACATCTCCAACGTATCTATAATTTTTGATTGGTCCATTCTATTATATTATCTGTTTTGGATGTTTTATATGAATTAATATGCTATTTTATATTATTTTTGGGACTAACTTATTAACCTAAAGCTCAGTGCCAGTTTCTGTTTTTTCCTTGTTTTGGAGGTTCGCAGAAAAGTAATACCAAACGGAGTCCAAACAGAATAAAACTTCACGATGATTTTTCTTGGACCAGAAGACACCCTGGGGACTTGGAGTCCAAGTCAGAAGAGCCACGAGGCAGCGGCAAGGGTGGAGGGCGCGCCCTAGGGGGGGCGCCCGCCTACCTTGTGGGCCCCTCGGTGACTCCCTGACCTAGATCTTCCTCCTATTTATTCACATATATTCCAGAACCACCAGAGGCATCCACGAATACACTTTTCCACCGCCGCAACCTTCTGTTCCCGTGAGATCACATCTTGGGGCCTTTTCCGGCATCGTGGTGGAGGGGGAATTGATCACGGAGGGCTTCTACATCAACCCTATTGCCCTTCCGATTAAGCGTGAGTAGTTTACCTCAGACCTAAGGGTCCATAGCTAGTAGTTAGATGGCTTCTTCTCTTTCTTTGATTCTCAATACCACGTTCTCCTCGATGTTCTTGGAGATCTATCTGATGTAATCTTCTTTTGCGGTGTGTTTGTCGAGATCCGATGAATTGTGGATTTATGATCAGCTTATCTATGAATATTATTTGAATATTCTCTGAATTCTTTTATGCATGATTTGATATCTTTGTATTTCTATTCGAATTATCGGTTTGGTTTGGCCAACTAGATTGGTTTTTCTTGCAATGGGAGAGGTTCTTAGCTTTGGGTTCAATCTTGCGGGATTTCACCCAGTGACAAAGTAGGGGTAGCGAGACACGTATTGCATTGTTGCCATCGAGGATAAAAAGATGGGGTTTTCATCATATTGCTTGAGTTTATTCCTCTACATCATGTCATCTTACTTAAGGCGTTACTCCGTTCTTTATGAACTTAATACTCTAGATGCATGCTGGATAGCGGTCGATGTGTGGAGTAATAGTAGTAGATGCAGGCAGGAGTCGGTCTACTTGACACGGACGTGATGCCTATATGCATAATCATTGCCTTGGATATCGTCATAACTTTGCGATTTTCTATCAATTGCTTGACAGTAATTTGTTCACCCATCGTATTATTTGCCTTCATGAGAGAAGCCTCTAGTGAAACCTATGGCCCCCGGGTCTATTTTCCATCATATAAGTTTCCGATATACTATTTTGCAATCTTTTATTTTCTGATCTATATACCAAAAAACCCAAAAATATTTTATCTTTTATTTATCTATCTCTATCAGATCTCACCTTTACAAGTGACCGTGAAGGGATTGACAACCCCTTTTTATCGCGTTGGGTGCAAGTGTTTGATTGTTTGTGCAGGTATTGGTGATTTGCGCATTTTTCTCCTCCTGGATTGATACCTTGGTTCTTAACTGAGGGAAATACTTACCTCTACTCTGCTGCATCACCCTTTCCTCTTCAAGGGAAAAGCCAACGCAAGCTCAAGAAGTAGCAGGAAGAATTTCTGCTGCCGTTGCCGGGGAGATCTATGCCAAGTTAACACTAGTCTCTCATCGACTTGCCAATTTCTGGCTTCGTTGTTGGAGGGATCTACGTCAAGCATACCAAGTACCCATCATAAACTCTCATCTCTTGCATTACATTATTCGCCATTTGCCTCTCGTTTTCCTCTGCTCCACTGCTAAAACGATTTTTGAAAAGATTTGCCCTTTTTATTTGCCCTTCTTCCGTTCGTCTTTTTCGTTTGCTTTTTGTTTGCTCGTGTGTTAGTTTGGTTGCTTTGTCACGATGGCTCAAGAGAATACCAAATTGTGTGACTTTTCCAATACTAATAATAATGATTTTATTAGTACTCCGATTGCTCCCGCCACTAGTGCGGAATCTTATGAAATTAATGCCGCTTTGCTGAATCTTGTTATGAAAGATCAATTTTCCGGCCTTCCTAGTGAAGATGCTGCATCCTATCTAAATAATTTCGTTGAGTTGTGTGATATGCAAAAGAAGAAAGATGTGGATAATGATATTGTTAAATTGAAGCTATTTCCGTTCTCACTACGAGATCGTGCTAAAATTTGGTTTTCATCTTTTCCTAAAAATAGTATTAATTCATGGAATATGTGTAAAGATGCTTTTATTTCCAAGTATTTTCCTCCCGCTAAGATCATCTCCCTTAGGAACGATATTATGAATTTTAAGTGACTTGATCATGAGCATGTTGCACAATCTTGGGAGACGATGAAATTGATGATACGAAATTGCCCCACTCATGGTTTAAATCTTTGGATGATCATACAAATTTTTTATGCCGGAATGAATTTTGCTTCTAGAAATCTTTTAGATTTGGCCGCAGGAGGTACTTTTATGGAAATTACTTTAGGAGAAGCTACGAAACTCCTAGATAATATTATGGTTAATTATTTGCAATGGCATACCGAAAGATCTTCTACTAGTAAAAAAGTGCATGCGATTGAAGAGATTAATGTTTTGAGTGGAAAGATGGATGAACTTATGAAATTCTTTGCTAGAAAGAGTGCTCCTATTGATCCTAATGATATGCCTTTGTCTACTTTGATTGAGAACAATAATGAATCTATGGATGTGAATTTTGTTGGTAGGAACAACTTTGGTAATAACACGTATAGAGGTAATTTTAATCCTAGGCCGTTTCCTAGTAACTCCTCTAATAATTATGGCAATTCCTACAAAAATTCATATGGAAATTATAATAAGATGCCCTCTGATCTTGAGAACAATATTAAAGAATTTATTAGTTCGCAAAAGAATTTCAATGCTAGGGTTGAAGAAAAATTGCTTAAGATTGATGATTTGGCTAGGAACGTGGATAGAATTTCTCTTGAGATTGATTCTTTGAAAATTAGATCTATTCAACCCAAGCATGATATTAATGAATACCTAAAAGCTATGAGGATTTCCATTGATGAATGTAAAGAAAGAACCGCTAGGATTCGTGCTAAGCGAGATTGGTTTGTGAAAGCGTGTTCCTCTAGTTTTTGTGAAAATAATGATGAAGATCTTAAAGTGATTGATGTGACTCCTATTGAATCTTTGTTTTCTAAAATAAATCTTGATAAAGATGGGACTGGAGATGTGTCAACTTTAGTTAAAAGGCGTCCCAAACATTCGGAGTTTATAGATCTTGATGCAAAAATTGATAAAAGTGGGATTGGAGAGGTCAAACCTTTAAGTAGCAATGAACCCACTCTTTTGGATTTCAAGGACTTTAATTATGATAATTGTTCTTTGATATATTGTATTTCCTTGTTGCAATCCATGTTGAATTCTCCTCATGCTTATAATCAAAATAAAGCTTTTACCAAACATATCATTGATGCTTTGATGAAACCTTTTGAAGAAAAGCTTGAATTGGAAGTTTCTATCCCTAGAAAAATTTATGATGAGTGGGAACCAACTATTAAAATTAAGATTAAAGATTATAAGTGCCATGCTATGTGTGATTTGGGTGCTAGAGTTTCCACAATTCCAAAAACTTTATGTGATGTGTTAGGTTTCCGCGAATTGGATGATTGTTCTTTAAATTTGCATCTTGCGGATTCCACTATTAAGAAACCTATGGGAAGGATTAATGATGTTCTTATTGTTGCAAGTAGGAATTATGTGCCTATAGATTTCATTGTTCTTGATATAGATTGCAATCCTACATGTCCTATTATTCTTGGTAGACCTTTCCTTAGAACGATTGGTGCCATTATTGATATGAAAGAAGGAAACATTAGATTTCAATTTCCGTTAAGGAAGGGCATGGAACACTTTCCTAGAAAGAAAATTAAGTTGCCATATGAATCTATTATGAGAGCTACTTATGGATTGCATACCAAAGATGACAATACATAGATCAATGTGTTTTTATGCCTAGCTAAGGGCGTTAAACAATAGCGCTTGTTGCGAGGCAACCCAATTTTATTTTTGTGCTTTTTCTTTTGCTTCTGTTTTTGAATAAAATACACATTATTACCTCTGTAGTAATTGTGTTTTGGTGTTTTAATTAGTGTTTGTGACAAGTAAGACCTTTCGGATGGCTTACAGTGATAGTTGATTTGATCTTGCTGAAAAACAGAAACTTTTGTGTCAAGTCATAGAATTTTAGTAATTCTCCAGAGCGTGGAAAAACCCGAAATATTTTACACAAGCTTGATCTAAAAATTTAATCTTTTGTCCTATTTTTTCACAATTTTAGTATTTACAGAAGTATTCGAACAATTCAGATCTTCGCAGACTGTTCTGTTTTTGACAGATTCTGTTTTCTTTGTGTTGTTTGCTTATTTTGATGAATCTATGGGTAGTATCGGGGCGTATGAACCATGGAAAAGTTTTAATACAGTAGATATTACACCAATATAAATAAAGAATGAGTTCACAACAGTAACAAGTGTGGTGATTTTATTTTCTTGTACTAACGGATCTCACGAGTTTTCTGTTGAGTTTTGTGTTGTGAAGTTTTCAAGTTTTGGGTAAAGATTTGATGGACTATGGAATAAGGAGTGGCAAGAGCCTAAGCTTGGAGATGCCCAAGGCACCCCAAGGTAATATTCAAGGACAACCAAGAGACTAAGCTTGGGGATGCCCCGGAAGGCATCCCCTCTTTCGTCTTCGTCTATCGGTAAATTTACTTGAGGCTATATTTTTATTCACCACATGATATGTGTTTTGCTTGAAGCGTCTTGTATGGTATGAGTCTTTTATTTTTACTTTGCCACAATCATCCTTTCTATACACACCTTTTGAGAGGGACACGCATGAATCATGATTTATTAGAATACTCTATGTGCTTTACTTATATCTTTTGAGCTAGGCAATTTTGCTCTAGTGCTTCACTTATATCTTTTTAGAGCACGGCGGTGGTTTTATTTTATAGAAATTGTTGAACTCTCATGCTTCACTTATATTATTTTGAGAGTCTTTCTAAACAGCATGGTAATTTGCTATGGTTATGAATTTATTCCTAATATGATAGGCATCCAAGAGGGATATAATAAAAACTTTCATATAAAGTGCATTGAATACTATGAGAAGTTTGATTCCTTATGATTGTTTTGAGATATAAAGATGGTGATATTAGAGTCATGCTAGTGAGTAATTGTGGATTGTAAAAGTACTTGTGTTGAAGTTTGTGATTCCCGTAGCATGCACATATGGTGAACCGTTATGCAACGAAGTTGGAGCATGAGGTATTTATTGATTGTCTTCCTTATGAGTGGCGGTCGGGGACGAGCGATGGTCTTTTCCTACCAATCTGTCCCCCTAGGAGCATGCATGTAGTACTTTGTTTCGATGACTAACAGATTTTTGCAATAAGTATGTGAGTTCTTTATGACTAATGTTGAGTCCATGGATTATACACACTCTCACCCTTCCACCTTTGCTAGCCTCTCTAGTACTGCGCAACTTTCACCGGTGCCATACACCCACCTTTTACCTTCCTCAAAACAGCCACCATACCTACCTATTATGGGATTTCCATAGCCATTCTGAGATATATTGCCATGCAACTTTCCATCGTTTCGTTTTATTATGACACGCTCCATCACCCGTCTTCGCTTCCAGTTTCCGCAAGTAGCGGAGATGAGGGAGTTTCGCTATTTTCCCGCTTCGTCCAATACAGGTTGCGAGTTCTTCAGCGCAGTTGGTGAAGCCGACCCGGCAGTTGCTCGCCTGGCTCAGTTCATTGATGCCCAGGGACTACTAATTGCCGGCATTATTCGAGAATTCCAATCCATTGACCGTGACACCACCCGGGTTGTTACGGAAGCATACCGTGATGCCCGTCAAGCTGCATCCCAGACCACCCTTCCCTTGCTGCCAAACTCAGTGCCACCTTCTCAACTAGTGCCACCCTCTCAGCCAGTGCTACCCTCGCACCCCGTGAACCCATGGCAACCTGGCATCATCCACCCAAGTTATGTTGCCAGAGCTATTCGTCGTCTTCGTCGTCAAGATGTGTTCCGCCAAGTTCTAGCCGCAACCCAAGCTGTTGTGCCCCAACCCATTGTGGTGTCCGACGATGAAGATGGGAGTTGGCTCAGCCTTTGTCCCCCAGGAGAGCCCCAGTAAGAGTAGGCTCATTTGTGGCTCTGGCAGTGAGTGTAGCCAGTTGAGGCCGCAAGTATGTGTGTTGCGAAGACTGTTTCTTCATCCTCGTCTAGGATTAGGATCCTGTAGTTCGGAGTGAGTTGTTGCTGTTAGCTGTCTAGTAAGGTTGTGCTTTGTTGTAATGCTTGTATTGCTTGTGCCTGTGTGCAGGTGTAATATTATGTATGCTTGTTTGCTCTGTGTGTTTAGTTCATCTGTCTCTCTGTTAAGCAGAAATGTTTAACAGAGCCGGCAGTGGATTTTAACAAGATTTTAGTCAGTAGAGCACTTACACCCAATAACATTGGACTCGCCCAGAGTCCCTAATAAAATGCGAGCTGGTGTAGGTGCATGTATACCAGGAGTGCATACACCCACTAGCATTAAAACACCTTAGTGTAATATGCTCGGCATGTTTCTTTCATCTGTCTGTATTCTGCTACTGTATGCATTCTACATTTGCTTGCATATTAGTCTGAATAGATTGCTTGTGCATCGTGTGAGCAATGTCTGCACGCCAAGTTCTTTCTCCTGAGTACCGCCGCCGTGGTACTCGGATAGAATGCAAAGCCACCTATCCATACCCATCTATGCATACTCCATTTGTCAGTTTTCCTGAACTCAGTGTTCTGGAAAACCAGCTCTATCCAATATTTTTTCCCCGGTCCCAAAATCTTTTCCCCGAACCCAGCTGCAATCTCGGAGAAATTCTGAGAAATTTTATTGCAGCACAAACCATTACATCCCCTCTAGTCCAAGATCTAAACCCCGATTCTACCTCAACCCCCCCCCCCACTCATTGTGGATGTCGATCAGCGAGGAGCAACCCGCAGTGTGGCTTCCACACTGGTACAACTCCGCTAACCACACTGCACTAACCCTAGACTCAGCGACGCTTCTGGCACCGTCCTGTGTGATGCTGACCAGCCACCCCCTTCGCCCCGCCGCAGCCCGCGCTCATTCCGCCGGCCTAAGACGGCGTGGATGATCACCAGCTACCGCTCGGTTAGCAGCATCTCGACGATCATCGAGGATCATCGCACACAGCAGCAGCGAGGAGCCAACCAATGCCGCCAGCAGACCCACCAGGAGGATGAAGATCAGCTCCGAACCCATGTCTGCCATTAAAGCCTCGCCTCACGCCCCTGCAACCCGAAGGAAAAGGAGAAGTGGAAGAAGAAGTGAGGTAAGATGCGAGGTGGAGGAAGAAGAAACTGCCGTCGTTTTTATAGCCCAAGTCCGGTGTACGGTGTGCGAGGTCCAGGAGAACCGCGCGTCGCTCGATCACCGGCGTCCAGGAGGCGAATCCGCGAACAGTGCCGACCGGCGCTGACCCGCGATGGGAGTGCTCTCTGCATTGGCCTCATGCACGCCGCGCACTGTTGTTGTAGGGTGCTCAGTACCCTAGGAGCCAGGAGTGCGCAGTGCCTAGCCGCACTCAGGACAGCGCGGGACCGAGAGAGAGCCGTTGGCCGGAGAAAGAAGAAGCTGCCAGTGGGCCCTAGGCCCACCTGCCAGCGAGAGAGGCCACTGTTCACTGTGGTGTCCCGAGCATTTTTGGAAGAAGGAAATTCTGCTTTTTCTAAAAATGTCAGGGCTACCCAGTGGCCCCTACCCGTGGAGTAAATCCCGCGATATCCGTACCTCGATCTGGGTGTACCAATTTTCGGTACTTTTAACTTGGTTGTTTTCAACCCCAGGGTTATAATTCAACCCAGAGATTTTTTTCAGGAGGCGTAATTTTTGCTCTGAGCTAACCCTAGGAATCTCGAGGACGAGATTCTCTTAAGGGGGGAAGGTTTGTAACACCCCAAAAATCGGGTTATCGATTTTTGTGCTGTTATTCCTTCCTAGCTTTTCTTTCCCGAATTTTTCCTCTGGAATCTGGTGAATGACCAGGTGAATTCAGACAATCCTCAGCCTCTCCATGAATTTTCCATGCTCCTGTGCCAGTCAAGTTCCCGTCTGTAAACCCCGAACCTCATTCAAACCCTAGTTCCAAAATATCGGAACTAGAAATCCTGCCTTTGCGTTTACAAAGGAACTATCATTTTTCTTGCTCAGTTGATCCTCCCAAAATTTCCGGAGATCATCCTTCACTCATAAACCCTAGATGTGCTAAAATATTGCCAAGTCATATGCAATATTTCTCATCTAGAATTAATTCCTTTTTCTTCCTTTCTGAGGAATTAAATCCAGAATAATATCTATCCATCTCCAAAGTTCATGAAAACTTGTGGAGATATTCTCTGTGCTCATATTGAGCTCTCATAAAAATATTGGCCATAATAAAATAGGGGAAATTGCATTTTCCTATTTTAAGCCAATATATCAATTTGGGGCCTTTCCAAAGGAACTACCATTTTGGTAGTTGGGAAAAATCCCAAATAATTTGTGGAGCTTTTCCTATCACTATCTTCACCCTTTCCATCAATACCTCAAGTTCCACCCATTAAATTTTGAGCACAACACCACTTTGCAAATTCTGTCCAGATTTTCAGTTTGCAAAGGAAGTGCTTGATTCCTTGATCTCCTTGGGATGAAATTTTGCAGGGTGATTCATTATGATAAATTACCCCTGTATACCAAAAATCAGCTCATTCCATCTAGCCAATCTTCCTCAGGAAATTATCTAAGTTTCTGTCCAGATTGCATCTCTGTTAAGGAAGTACCCTCATAGATGATCAATTTGAGCTGAAACTTTTCCAGACAGTTCCTATGACCATATCATCACTCTACACCAAGAATCATTCAAATCCATATAGCCATTTGACCCCAGCATCATCATTTGCGTTTCTGGTCAGTGGGCAAGGTTACAAAGGAAGTACGAGCTAGCATTGTCCATTTGTGCCCAAATTTTGCCAGCATGACTACCTTAGTGGATGACTCACCCCTGCCCAAGATCATGCCCATGGGTGCACTATGCTGGCCACACCACATGACAAACACCTTGCTGCCAGTTGTTGTTTGACCTTGGTGCAGTCACACCAGAGCCCCCTGTTCTTGGTTGAGGGGTCAAGTCAGCTCAGTGATGCGTGTGGAAACCTCCAGACATCGTTTGGCATCGAGCAAGACGTGGCAAGGCGATGGCCGCGTGGTGACCGCGACAAATACAGGTACAGCGGGCGCCCTGTGCATTGGAGCTCTCGGGAGGCCACCTCCAGTGGGTTCTAGCTTGTTCGGGAGCGCCGATGAGCTCCCCACCATGTGCGTGAGTCTTCCAGGGCCCTCTTCCCCTTGTCTCGAAGCTCGTAGTGCCTCTGCCGACATCGGTTCTTCGTTGGTCCTCGCCGAGCTCTGGAGACTTCCGTCCGCCGTCGCGTAGCTCCGCCTCTAGCCTATATAAGGCGTGCCCCGAGTCCCTCTCTTGACCAGCAAGCCTAGCTCGCCCCTCCCTTGAGCTCCCGCAGCTCTGCCCTCTTCCTTGGCCGAAGGCCACCTCCGGACTCCCACGGCGACTCCAGCCCCGTGGCTAGTTCCCCTCCCTCTCCTCTGTCCCTAGCCTCCTCTTGGAGCTCGCAGGTCGCCGCTGCCCTCACCTCCGGCGAGGGAGCCCTATCGGAGCGACTTCTCCCTGGCTCGGTTCCGGCCATGGTGGCCGAGCCATTGCGCCGTCGCTGTGCTTTGAACCGGGCAGTCCTGCGGCTACCAGTGGGCGCGACGAGGTGCGGTGGAGCCTCTGCACTCGTCGGCTGGACCTCCCGCGTCCCCCTGCCACAGCTGCGTCGGCGGCCGGCCGCCTCGGCTCTGTTCTGTCGGGAGGAGGAGACGATCCAGAGGGAGAGAAGAGAGAGAGATAAGGCCGGCCCCACCCAAAAGTCAACGGGCCCACGCGTCAGGATAAGTGGAAGCGTAAAATCTGAAATACGCTTTCAGTTTTTCCCAGCCGCCGGCCGAACCTGTTATTTTGTGAACATCCGTCCGTTAAGCACTGAAATGGACACTATTTTGTCCGTTTTACCGCCTAACGAACGAACGGCCCTAACTTTGCGACCGTAACTCCGATCGAGGTAAAACCAACGCCCACGTCTTCAGATCGATGAGCCCGTTCTGATGGCGTCATCTTCATAATGTTTTCACATTGTGAAAATGACCATTTTGCCCTTGCCCTTCGATCAGCCCCTCCGAGAGGGAAACTTTTCCGGCGAATCTTCCCGGAGTGTTATTGCACTTCCACCCGGTGTATTCCTCTACCCCAGGCAAGCCAACCTCTTCCATGAGCTCCGAACTTGCGTGATGACTTTGTCTGCACCTGTGTGTTCATTGTAGTACATATGTATCACCTGCTAGTCTACATTCGCATGCACCTGCCATGTTATCTGTATTAGTGGTTAGCATTACTTTCATCTAATGCCATGATCTGTTTGCATGCCATATTATGCCATGATCCTGTCATCATCAGTATTATGCTAGTACCATGATCTCATGCCATGTTGGTTAATATTGCCATGATCTGGATGTGTGGTTGCTAAGTGGCTGGGACAGAGATGTTAAAGTAAATTATTAACATGACTAATGGGACCAACTAAGTAACTTGTTGAAATAATCTTGATAACTAAGTGAACTTAGTTGGTTGATCGAGAGTCACCTGTCCGGGCTTATTCGTGCAGACACATTTGCCGGTATGGGACGGCCTTGACTTGGTATGATCGCGTGCTCTTCCACCGGTACCTCCAAAGAGGGAGGGTTATGCGCGCGCGCTACCCTGGCCCGGTAGGCGGCGATAACCCTGTGAGCCCAGTTGAGTTGTTTGGGTACCCGTCCCCGTTTGGGACAGTTTAGTTTGGCCAGGACGCTGGCAGGTGTCTTGAGGACACGGGGCCACCCAGGGCTTGACTTCAAGAGGGAGTGTGATGGCCGGTGGTACGATGGAAGAGTCACGGGTCAGACAGGTTTCGTCGGAATGTCGTTGGTCCACCCGAATGGGAGTACGAGGCCATGAGTTCCGTGGTGTGGGTAAAGTGTACAACCTCTGCAGAGTGTAAAATCTTTTCGAATAGCCGTGTCCATGGTATTGGACAGCCCGTCCAGACCTTGTTAGGCGATCAACCGTAATGATGATAATGATGGTGAAAGGACCTGTCCTGCATGGACAGCAGATGTTGTCAGGAGTATGGTATGTTAGCCATGAGATGGCTATGGAGGAGATGGTCAGATGACCGAAAGACTTGGATTTGGACCAGTTTTAGATTGGATCATGAGAATATTCGGAATATGGACTATTTACTTGATGCATGCTTTACTTTACTATACTTTACTTCAGTAGTTATTTTGCTAGTTAACCCCGTTATGTCGTGATGATCAATGCTGCTAGATGTTTAATCATGCCAGATAATCTTGCTACGACATGATGATAAATAATGCTAGAAGGGTATGTTATGCCATGTTGATTCACATTTTCCTGTTAATTCCATGCCATATTTAGAATAAATTCTGGCATAGCATATGGCTTGCTTTGTCATCTGCTTGTTTGGATGCTATGTATTTGGTTGTCTTGTGAGTACATTCAAAGTACTCACCTGGCCTTGCACGTGGCCAGTTGTAGGAGAAGATTCGTCGTGCTAGATCATAACCCAGCCAGTCCTGTGAGTTATGGAGCCCAGCCAGAGACGTTGAGGCCGCTAAACCAAGACCTTCGCTGCCCTCATAGTTAGCCTTGGAGCTATGTAATATTGTTGTAAGCAACAGTATTGTAATACTCCATTCTATATAATAAAGCCATTTTGTGCCTGGAATTGCTGTATCATGTCGTTGACGTGCACCAGGTCTTATCCTTGGGCTGGCGTGCGTCGGCCCTCTATCGGGGTGCCACAGACGCCCTCAAAGTCTACGCCCCCATTAAGATGACAAGACAGGATGAGGCTACAGTAAAGCCCATTCCCCCATATCCAGGGCACGGGGTGGCCACAGTGCTCCGTACAGGCAGAGACCTCCCCACGACGTGGCACTGTGGCCACCCCACCCTTGACGTCATTCCTATCAGGCGAAGCCCTGTTCCCACGACGGCATGTCGGTATGGCCTGCACGCGGCAGGCCCTACCAGGCAGCGAGAGACTGGAGGGCGGCGGAGCCTGACCAGTCGGACCGGTGGGAGGCCGGCCTCTAGCAAGCGGCCCCTCCTCCCTCGAAGTTCGCGCGCCATTAAACCAGAAAAGACACAATGTGGCTACAGTGATCTCCCACCCGACGGCGGGACTGTAGCCACGCCCCCCCCGACCAAGCAGGCGTCATCTGCATTACGGCTACAGCAACAAGCAGCCGATGAGACCCGCTAGTGGCGGGAGCGGCCTGTCAGCTCCAAGCCAGACCAGTCGGCGGGGCTCACCAGGCGGCGGGCCCCCGCAGCTGACAGAGAAGCCGGCGGCCAGAGACGCTGGCCGCCGGACCCTACACCCGGCCAGATGACTATTGTACCCCTGGGGGGTAGGCCTATATAAACCCCCCAGGGCACCCATGCAAAGTGTTCGGACCTGTGAAACCTCGACTCATTCAGAGTGAGGAGAGAGTCGGCCCTGCTCTCTTCTACCTCTAGCATACAGCTCAAGGAGCACCTTGTACTCACTAGTGCCTTAGTGACCATGCGGAGACCCCGCAGTGCAGGACTAGGGGTGTTATCTCCTAGGAGAGCCCCAAACCTGGGTAAAGTATGCCGGCGTTCGTGTCTACGCCTCATCCCGCTTCCAGGCACCGGCGACGTTCTACTAGCTCCCACCATGTTAAGCCATCCCTTGGCATATGTCGCATCCAACCCCCAACATTTGGCGCCCACCGTGGGGCTAGGTGCACCGCCGTCCGGAGACCTGTTCTGGACGGGAACCTTGTTCCTTCCTGGCGAGCGCAGCCAGCCCGGCACGACAGACGGCACCTGCGCCGACGCGCTGCGCGGCGTGGAGGTCGTCTGCGCGGCAAGTTGCCTCGCCAATCTTGTTGGAGAGATTTGCCTTCCCGACAAGCCCGTATCTGACGCGGGCACAGATGACCCCGAGAGCCGCCTCGTCGGCCTCCTCGACCAGCTCCACGTCGGTAGCGAGCCTGCTGCAGACTTGGAGTCGGTTGGCTCCACCGACCCGATGCTTGTCGATTCCGACACGGCGTCGCTCGACACATTCCCCACCAGCGTGGTGGTCTACGACGAACCGCTCCCTCGCGCGAACAGTGGTGGAGGCACCGTCACGGAGGTGCTTGTCATCGAGCATGGCGAGCACTCTGGCGGAGGTGGCCAGGATCCGCTGGAGGCGGCAATGCGGGACCTGTCCGAGCCCATAGCACCCGGTGCGAACGGTGAAATGCTGGAAGCATGCCGTATCGCGCTTCTCAACAGCGCCAACAAGTTGGCGGCCATGAGACGCCTCACCGAGGGTTACCACCGCAAGATCGACCGCGCCGTCTATGGCACGCCGGCTGCTGGCAAGCCCAGCCGCGCGGGCATGGTCCTACAGCGTGGCGCAGCCATCGCCAGCATGTTGGGGGCCGACCGCCTAGTCTACGCCACGCCGATGGAGAACTTGCGCGCCGCCCAGGCGGCGGCAGAAGAACTGGACCGCCTGGAGGGCGACGAGCGTCGCTGCATGATGGAGCGCGTCAAACAGCTCATCGACGCGGCCGCCGTGCAGCAGGAAGCCGGGCGCCGCATGATGGAACCCAGCTTACAGGCCGGGAACCTTCCCCCTCGCCGAGAGCACGGCGCGACCTCCCGGACGCCAACAGACGGCGCCCTCGATGGAAGAGACCCAGGGCCATCTCCGAAAAGGACATCTATCTTGATCTTGCCTATCGGCGAGCAGGACAGGCCAGGCACAATGCCATGGAAGACAGTCCGGCTGGGCTGGAGCTGTTTCTCTTTGATGTCTAACTTCTCGATGGTGTCGCGGTAGAGGATGTTGATGCTGCTGCCGCCATCTATCAGAACTCGGGAGAAAACGAGCAGCCCGCCTCTCCATAGCGAAGGTGGCATCCAGCACCAGGGCATAAGAACCCGCATCAGGCATCACCTCCGGGTGGTCAGATCGGCTCCAGCTGATCAGCCTCTCCGACCAGTGCATGAATTCCGGAGCTTTAGAAGCGACAACGTTCACTTCCCGGCGCTGTTGACGCTGGCTACGCCTGTCGTCAGTCACGCTGGTGAAGACGATGTAAGCTCCGTGCTCTTCAGGGAACTCGTCTTGGATCGCTCCGACTGGCCGAACCGCCGGCTGCTGGGGGCTGGACATGGTGGGACCATTCAAGACAGCGCGCGGCGGCATGACTCATCTACTTGTCACCGTGGATAAGTTCACCAAGTGGATAGAGGCCAAACCAATCAAGAAGTTGAATGGTCCGACCGCTGTGACTTTCATCGCAGACATCACCACCCGGTATGGCATACCACACAGCATCATCACCGACAACGGCACAAACTTCGCCAAGGGTGCCTTGGTTCATTTTTGCGCGACGCAGGGCATCCGACTGGACTTAGCGTCCGTTGCCCATCCGCAGTCAAACGGCCAGGTGGAGCGAGCAAATGGCCTCATTTTGTTCGGCATCAAGCCCCGACTGATCGAGCCTCTGGAGCATTCAGCCGGCTGTTGGCTCGATGAGCTGCCGGCCATACTCTGGAGCCTGCATACAACTCCAAACAAGTCAACCGGCTTCACGCCCTTCTTCCTCGTCTACGGTGCCGAAGCCGTCATCCCGACGGACATAGAATTCGACTCCCCTCGAGTCACCATGTACACTGAGGAGGAGGCAAAAGAAGCACGAGAAGATGGCATCGATCTGCTGGAAGAGGGCCGGCTGTTGGCACTCAGCCGGTCCGCCATCTACCAGCAGAATCTACGCCGATACTACAATCGGAAGGTCAAGCCAAGATCTTTCAAAGAGGGAGACCTTGTGCTCCGGCTGATCCAGCGAACAGCCGGCCAGCACAAGCTCTCGGCACCTTGGGAAGGCCCCTTCATCATCAGCAAAGTTTTGGGCAACGACTCCTAGTACCTGATCGATGCTCAGAAGCCCAGAGCACGCAAGAGAGACGACTCCGACAAGGAGACAGAGCGGCCGTGGAATGCAAACCTCCTTCGAAGATTTTACAGCTGATACAATATGTATCACGCTACCCTTTGTATTAAGTACGAAGACTCCGGGTTCCCCGAGAAGAACTCGGGGGCTACCCTCTTTTGTCTGCGTGATGAGTATTACGCCTATAAATGTGTCATTTCATTATTCCGCCTGGCATCGGGATCGACCAGTCGGCCCGGGGGCTCGCCACCTTGTACTATGTGGCGCTTCCTGCAGCCGAACAAGTAATGCGTTGGCGCCTCAACTTTCTCCTGCCAAAGCCACAGCTCGCAGAGCGACTGTCCGGTGGGCAGGGGTTAAAGATAGAAAAGGTGTCCGCATGAAAAATGGCTAAGGACCCAAAGCATGCACATAGTTCAGGCCGGCTTCCGCCTCATTGACCGGATGCGGAGCAGCCGGGCGGCTGGCTTCTACTTATCTTACTAACACTCTAGTCGGCTAAGTACTTGCTCTCCCGAAAGTGGCTAAGTACTTGACCCAGCCGCAATCCGCAGAGCGGCTATTTGGCTGGCAAGACAGCAGCCAAGGGAGGGCGGCAAAGGAAAAAAGCCAAGGAGCAGAAAGCAAGGAAAGTCAGAGCTCGGCAAGAGCGCAACTTATGTAGAAGAGTATCTGCATGTCAATAGGCCCTTGGCCAGCATTCAACAGAGTTTGAAATACACCCTGTGGGTGGAATTGTGCGAATTTACAAAGTTTGTCGAGACTGATAAAACAGGAAAAATAAAAGACAAGTCGGCGGCCTAGGGAGCAGCAGAGGGGTCCGACTGGTTGGCTGAGTCGGTAGTGCCGATTGGTGGAGTGGACGGCTGGTCAGTCTCCGCTTGGTCGCCTCCAGCAGCAGTCGGCGCACTCGAGCGCAACTCGTTGTTTGAGGCACGATCAAGCTGAGACTGGTCGTCTGCCCCGACCTCCGGCATATCTTCTTCGCTCTCCCCGTCCTCCTCGCCTTCCCCCTCATCGCTGGAGTCGATCATCTCGGCCGAGTCTTCGTCGTCCTCCGGGTTCAGCCCGAACCACTCCGGTGGCGCCTCGGCACTGTCCTCAGCCAGCTCGGGGACAAAGATGTTGGTGTTGGTGTACTCGGTGATCACCGCTGCCCGTCTGACAAGATCGCGCTCCACCGCCACCAGCTCCTCTTGGGCCTCCTGCCGAAATGTGGTCAACTGGGCTAGACTTAGCCCAGGGTACCACGCCTTGACGAATTCCAAGGCCCGGCGCGCGCGCCAACCCGGGCTGAGGAACCCTTCCAAGCCTCAAGTCGGTCAGCCGCCACCTCCAGCCAGTCGGCAGTCCGACTGGGAGTGCGCGGAGCCGGCATGTCCGACCAAAGGGCGGAGACCGCTTGGGCCCCGACACGCTGAAGATGGCGCAGCATCCGATGAGCCGGCCGGAGGCGGGCCTGGATGCTGAGGAGCTGTTCGCTAAGAGTCCGGGGGGCGTTGGCAGCGATCTGCATGCCTTCCGCTCTCCGTTCTCTACGATAAGCCTCAATAGCCTGGTTGGCACGTCAGAGTGGCCAGGAAAGAAGTCTGCTTAGGAAGAAAGCAAAGAAATCAGAAATCAGAAGTCAGAAGCTAGACGCCGGCTCGATCGGCAACCGGCAGCTCAAAGAAAGAAAAAGAAGAAAGCTTACCATCAACTATGTCCTCAATCCTGCTGAAACCGGATTTCAGCAGCGCCTCCCTGTCAGTCCAGGCGGAGCGTTCGGTCTCGAACTCGGCGAGGAGACTGGACTCTTTTACCTCCGCCTCCTTCTGGGCCTTCTGGAGAAGCTCTGCCTGCTCCGTCAGTTGCTTGGCCAGTCGGTCACGCTCTTAGGCCAGCTCGTTGCACTCTGCCTCCTTGGCGCACAACGCGGTGTTGGCCTCACCTAGCTGCTGCTGCAAAGTAGCGTTGGCCTCTGCAAGAGCAGAGGAAGGAAAAAATATCAACCATCAACAAAAAAGAGGTACGGCTGCCAAGGAGATTCGGCCCGACTGCTCAGCAGTCGGCCCGAATCTCGGGGGCTACAGCCCGCTGGTGCGCTGGCGCGCCCCCGCAGAGAAAGAAAACGAAGACTTACTCCGGCTTTCTGACAAGTCGGCGGTCCGCCGGTCCAGCTCTCGGACGTTGGAGTTTAAGGTGATCGCGCGAAGGTTATGATAGTCCTATAATGAAGATAGCAGATAAAGTTAGCACTCGGAGCTTGCCAATTAAAGTTCCGAGCCGCCTGCTCAGCAGCCGGCCCGAAACTCGGGGGCTACACCCAGTGGGTGCGCTGGCGCGCCCCCACAGAGAGAATACAAGAATCAAAGACGAAGAAATAAAGGACGTACCCGAATGGCCGCTCGCGAATCCAAGAACGCATTGTTGCACTGTCGAAGAGCGGTGGCCTCAGCTCAGAGTTTGGCCTGGACGTCTAGGATCGCCAGGTTTAAGGCGCCGGTCCCGCCTCCACGCATCCACTCGGCGGGCGCGGGGCTGGTGGCTTCGGCATCTGGGACGGACGAGCTCGCAGCGCCGGCTTCTAGCAGTCGTGGCGCCGAAGCCGCCTTTGCGCCTCGGCGGCGCGATGGTGTGTGGGCCTCAGGAATTGGGCCCGTCACTACCTCGTTTCAGGCTGGCGGCGCCGGCGGGGCAGCCGGCTGTTTGTCCCGCGCTCCTCCAGACGGCGGCGACGGAGGCACGACTACCTCCGGCATGGCGACATCGCCGCCTTCTCTCCCCATGACCGGCTGTTCGACGCCGGCTCCCCTAGTCGGTGCCGTAAACTCTGGTGGTGGCGGCAAGAAGCTCAAGGGAGTGACGAGTAGCGGCGCCTGACAGCGCGCGGCTCCTTCACCCAGTCTCTTCTCCGCGGCATCGGCTTCAGCCTCCGCCAGCCTCTTCAACGCGGCGGCTTCCGCCCTGTCCGCCTCCGCCTTCTCCATGCGGGCGGCTTCCTGCTCCTCGAGCGCCTCCCGCGCGTTTCGTTCCTGCCTCCCGGAGGTCGGCTGCTGGGTCGATTCGCCGGGTGGTGGTAGAGGTCTCCACCGACCCGATGACGGAGGCGGCGGCCGACTTCTCAAGGGAGAGCGGAGCCCTAAGTCAAGGAAAATAAAGCAAAGAAGCTCAGACGGAACCAACAAGAAAAGAAAGCACAAGGAAAAGACACTTACGCCGACACCATAGGAGGCACCTTCGGAAGCTTCAGGAACTTGGTCGCCTTTGCGGCGGCCTCCTTCGCTTAGTCGCCGCGGTCGGGTTCTTGGCCTTCTTCGGCATGCTACCGTACAAGACGGCGCCTTGTTTGCGCTTGCGCGTACCGCCTCGAGTAGCCGGCCCGGCAGAAGGGCCCATGTCCGCCCTATCAGCGCCTCGCACATGGCGCGGCTCGTCCTCCTCGTCATCGTTGTCAGGCCAAGTCTCAAGGCCACCTCCTTCTTCGGAGCCACCTGCTACGTCGCCGCCGCCCGCGGCGTCGTCTTCAAGGGCGGCCGCCCCCAAGTCAGGGTCGTCCACGTCGCTCACTTCCCGGTCCGGCTGATAGCCTTCACCTGACCCCACCACGGCGGCCGCCGCAAGAGCAGGCGGCGGGTCGGCGCGGGAGTATAGCTTGAGGTCAGAGATCTCGTTCACCATACGGGCAACTTCGGCAGCCGGCATGTCCCTCGTGCACATCCGGCTCGGGTCACGGTGCCCGCTCATCCGACAGATCAGATGAGGCCGGCCTTGGAGCGGGAGAACCCGGCGCTCGACAAAGGCGACCAGTAGGTCGGACGCCTTGAGGCCTTCTACGCCCGTCAGCACCCGAAGCCGGTTGATGGCGGTGGTGGCGTTGGCCGACAAGGGTCTCGGCTTGTAGCCCCAGTTGGCCCGAGGATCGGCCGGAGGGCCGGCTTCATAGGGCGGCAAGTTGATGAAGTTGATTGTCGGGTCGACGTTCTCCACGTAAAAATATGATTTCTGCCACAGTTTGACCGACTGTGACAGCTTGATGGTGGGGAAGGCATTCCTCCCCGACGGACGGCGCACCGCGACGAAGGCACCGCACTAGGCCGCCTTCTCCCTGGCGGAGGTGCCCAGTTTGGTGTAGAAGAATGCTCCCCACAACTTGATGGTGGGGAGGATGCCAAGATAGCCCTCGCACAACGTGACGAAGGCGGACAGCAGTGTCACGGTATTGGGCGTCAGATGATGCGGCTGAAGATGGTAGAAGTCGAGGAAGGAACGGAGGAATCCACTCACCGGTAGGCCGAAGCCGCGGAGGAAGTGCGTGCGGAAGATGACCCGCTCGCCTCCTTGCGGCGCCGGCGAAATCTCCCTCTACGGCGGCACGCGCACCTTGATGAAGCCTGCGCCGGGCAGCCGCCGTGTGGCACGAAGGAAGGTAAGGTGGTCCTCGATCACGATCGAGCCATCCCAGCCCCCTCCCTTCTCGCGTGCCATGGGGACCGAGCTAGACGGAGAAATGGCGCTGCGGCGGAGGCGAGGGCCGCGGCGGAGCAAGAGGCTTGGGGCGAAGGGGACCGACGGCGGCGAGCTGCGGCGGTGCCTCGGCGGAGCGCGGAGGTGCGACGGGAGCAAGGAAAGGAGAAGGACGAAAATGGCGAAGGGAGAGGAGGGCGCGAGTGCTCCGCCGCTCCCCCTCCTCCCCCTACTTATAGCCCCTAGGCTACGAAGCCGAGGGGGCGGGGCGTGGGATCGTGGGATTAACTGCACCCACGACCCCACGGCCCCGCGGTTATCGCGCGGGTTACTGCGCGCAGTGACCCCGCATGGAATCGCGACCGTCTACCTCGGCCGCAGCGGATCCGCCCGCGCGCCGAGGCCCAGTAGTGGTGGGCCTGGCCTGCTGCCACATCCCATCACGCGTGTGACTGGCGGGCTGGCCCGGCTAGCTGGCGCCGCGTGGCGTGCTTGCTGCGGGCGGCGCGCCTAGAGGCTCGACCGGCCCGCCACCTGTTTCCCGCCTCAGCGTTTCGAAGTTATCAGGCGAGGCGGCCTGGTCGCGACCGACTCCCAGCAGGCGGCACACCAGGAGGCGGACGAAGCATTCAGCAAGATCATTCGGAGAAGGAAGCTGCTGAGGCCTCTCGACTTATCGGCCACGACGCCTCACCAGCTTCGGGGACTACTATCGGAGTAATGGGCAACGGGTAGCCTAACCCGGGTCCCTGAGCATTTCAAGACATTGGGCCGGCTGCGCCCCTCAAGCATCAAGGATGAAGCGCCGCCTTCTGGTGGCCGGCTGGCTCATGAGGCCGGATGCCAGAGGACGGCCAAGCAACGGAAGACGGCCCCAAGACGGGCCGACTCCTAGCTGGCGGCCTCCAGAGAGGCCGGCTCCTAGAACAGGCAGCCCACGACGCCCTCAAAGTCTACGCCCCCATTAAGAAGACAAGACAGGATGAGGCTACAGTATAGCCCATTCCCCCATATCCAGGCCACGGCGCGGCCACAGTGCTCCGTACAGGCAGAGACCTCCCCACGACGTGGCACTATGGCCACCCCACCCTTGACGTCATTCCTATCAGGCGAAGCCCTGTTCCCACGACGGCCTGTCGGTACGGCCTGCACGCGGCAGGCCCTACCAGGCAACGAGAGACTAGAGCGCGGCGGAGCCTGACCAGTCGGACTGGTGGGAGGCCGGCCTCTAGCAAGCGGCCCCTCCTCCCTCAAAGTCCGTGCGCCATTAAACCAGAAAAGACACGATGTGGCTACAGTGATCTCCCACCCGACAGCGGGACTGTAGCCTTGCCCCCCCCCCCCCCGACCAAGCATGCATCATCTGCATTACGGCTACAGCAACAAGCAGTCGATGAGACCCGCAAGTGGCGGGAGCGGCTTGTCAGCTCCGAGCCAGACCAGTCGGCGGGCCCCCGCAGCTGACAGAGAAGCCGGCGGCCAGAGTCGCTGACCGCCGGACCCTACACCCGGCCAGATGACTATTGTCTCCCTGGGGGGTAGGCCTATATAAACCCCCCAGGGCACCCATGCAATGGGTTCGGACCTGTGAAACCTAGACTCATTCAGAGTGAGGAGAGAGTCGGCCCTGCTCTCTTCTACCTCTAGCATACAGCTCAAGGAGCACCTTGTACTCACTAGTGCCTTAGTGATCATGCGGAGACCCTGCAGAGCAGGACTAGGGTTGTTATCTCCTAGGAGAGCCCCGAACCTAGGTAAAGTACGCCGACGTTCATGGCTACGCCTCATCCCGCTTCCAGGCACCGGCGACGTTCTACTAGCTCCCACCATGATAAGCCATCCCTTGGCATATGTCGCATCCAACCCCCGACATATATATATATATATATATATATTTCACAGGGCAATTTCACACCAGACATATGACATACCCAACACACAAGTTACATCATACATACATAACCAACACATAGTTCCATCCATACATATTACAACAGTTTCACATTGTTCATCAACACATAGTTCCATCCATCCATATAACAAGTTGCACATTGTTCATCGATACAAAATAAAAGCAGAAAGGGAAAACAAGCACTCCATCCATGCAAGCTTCCGTGAAGTGAATGTAATCTGCAAAATGGGAAACAAGAAAGTTAGAAGAAGAAGACTAGAAGAAGAAGAAGAAGAAAATGAAGAAGAAGAAGAAGAAGAAGTAAGCATACTTAGGTAAAATGGAGCTAACCTAGCTAATTATGCCATTTTTGAGTGAACTAAGTATATTATGCCATTTTTGATATAAAGCAGCTAAGTATAGGTCATTATTGAGCTAACCTAGGTAACTAAGCATATTAGAGCTAACTTAGGTCATTTTGAGGAGGAAGAAGAAGAAGACTAGAAGAAAAAGAAGAAGAGACTAGAAGAAGAAGAAGAATAGAGAAGAAGACTATAAGAAGAAGAAGAAGACTAGAAGAAGAAGAAGAAGAAGGTTTTACCCTTTCCTTCTCATTCTTCTTCTTTTATTCTTTCTTTTCTTCTCTTTCTTCTTCTATTCTTTCTTTTTTCCTCTTCCTTGTTTTTCTTCTTCTTATTCCTTATTTGTGTCATTTTAGAGCTTACATAGGTAATTATGCCATTTTTGAGCTAACTAAGCTTATTATGTCAATTTGGAGGAAAATAAGTTAAGTATAGGTCATTTTTGTGCTAACATAAGTAATTATGCCATTTTTGAGCTAATGTAGGTAAAATGGATCATATTGGAGCTAACCTAGGTAAACTTGTTCATTTTGGAGCTAACCTAGGTAAAATGGATCATATTGGAGCTAACCTATGTAAAATGGGTCATTTTGGAGCTAACCTAGCTAATTATGCCATTTTTGAGTTAACTAACCATATTATGCCATTTTTGACATAAGTAAGCTAAGTATAGGTCTTTATTGAGCTAACCTAGGTAACTAAGCATATTAGAGCTAATTTAGCATTTTAGAGCTAACTTAGGTCATTTTGGAGCTAACTTAGGTAAAATTGATCATTTTGGAGCTAATTAAGCTTATTATGTCATTTTCGTGGAAAATAAGCTAAGTATATGACATATATGAGGTTACCAAGGTTGTTATGCCATTTCAAACCTAAGTAAGCTAATTATGTCATTTTTTACATAAGTAAGCTAAGTGTATGTCATTATTGAGCAAACCTAGGTAACTAAGCATATTAGAGATAACTTAGCATATTAGAGCTAACTTAGGTCATTTTGGAGGAAACAGAGCTAAGTATAGATCATTTTGGAGCTAAGTAAGCTAATTATGTCATTTTGGAGGAAGATAAGCTAAGTCTAGGTCATTATGGTAAGCATTTTGGAGGAAATAAAGCTCTAGGTCTTTATGCATTTCTTAAGCAAAACTCTAGATAAAACTTATCGTCCTCATGGAGGTGAAGCACCGACGTGGCTCGTGCCGGTACCACCACCTGGAGAAGGATCGTGTGATGCTTGTCTGGAGGTACGCTGCACCAAAGATCATTTGCAATGTCTCGTTAGCATGACGATACTCAAATGTTAATACGAGTAACTAATGACCATTCAAATTAAACTCACTGTGGTCCCCGGAGCAATCTCTGGCATCGGCGGAGCGGTCTGACCGGCCTTCTGGCACACAGACTGCACATTTGGTTTTGACGGGTCAGTCATACTAGTTAGTCATGAAATGAACATTACGTGAATGATTTAGCTAATACGCAGAAGAAACTTACCACGAGGAGCTCGTACATGGCCCGGTTCTGCATGTCATTCCGTGCCCTCTCCTCCTCCATCAGCCTAGCCGTCTTCTCCTCCAACTCCCGCTGCTTCTCCTCCACCTCCTGGTCCCTCTCTGCCAGAAGTGCCTGGGTTCTATCTCTCTCGCTCTGAAGAGCAGCCTGCAACACCACTCCTCGTTAGCATTGTAATCATTGATGGACACACACACAATGTAATGGAGGAAAGATAGCTGAGTCCGTATAACTAACCTAGAAGGTGAGCTTCACTGGCCATTGACGAGGCCTCATCTCAGGAGCAGGGCTCGACTGGCACGCCTTTATCTCCGGGAGAGTGCGAGGATAACGGATAAGTCCATCTCCAATGGCTATCGAGCCATGGGACCTCCCGCCACCAGATATCATCACCAGCTCCGGATCAAACTGCCCGCTCGGGTTAAAGTCCTCCCCTTTCCTCGCCTTCCCCTCATCTCTGTACTTCATGAGTTTGTTGTGGGAGGAGATGTTGGTGAAGTTCTTTGGATTATCGAGGTCAGATGGCTCGAATGCCTTGACCTTCTTGTACGGCCCAGTATGGGCCATGGCATAGAGGTCGAACACGTCTGGCACCTCCGCCTTATTGTGTTTTGCCTGAAAGAGAGGAACAGAGTAAATTAGTAATTAAAGGTCTCAAGCTAGCATGAAGAATGAATTGCATGAATTATGAAGGAAACCACATACCCAGTTCCGCCCAAACTGAAATAAGTTGGCGCTGCCTTGATGGTGTGGCACACCTACCATTTGGGCACGCTTGTCCTTGGCATTGTTGTGCTGGGCAAGCGATTCCTTTGAGCAACACTCATCAACCAACACCTCCCAACAGTCCATCTGATCCGCACACCATCTCGGGGGCACCTAAGTTAGTAAAGAGAAACTTGAGCGCTACACCTACGAATCAAATAAAGGAAACTAAGTACAAGGCCTTAAGAATAGGTAATTACCATCATGTACTGCTCCTTCTGCAGAAACTTCTCGCGGCACACTGGCTTGGGCTTCTTAATACGACGCGAGGCGTAGTAGTCTCGAACAGCCTACACCCGAGCCTCGTGCCGTAAGTTCTGTAGTAGGCGCCTGCATTCGGTGTCGATAGCCTTTGCCGCGGCCTCCTCGTATCCCTCCTCACACCTGTAGAAGGTCTGCAATCAAACGACACAACATTGATTAGTATAATAACTAGCTATTTGAAGAATTTTAATTGTGTAAAGGAGAAATTACCCAAAAGCTTCTGATCACCATCTCTGCCCTCGTGTGGCACAAGACACCGTCGATCATCACCTCCGGTGGGGCCCGGGTAGCCAAGTAGTGTTCCCAGCTCAATCCTAGCTCCGGAACCTGACCCTCATCGGGCAACGTGACAAAACCCGGGAAGTTCTGCCGGCAAAGCACACCAAGGTTGGAGTTGGGCCTGCGTACAGTATCAGCGTGGTGCCAACCCCAGCAGTATGACAAGGCCAACGCATTAGATATTTGAAGGAACGTGAAGGCAAATGGTACAAAAAGAGTAAATATGTACTTACCTCTCCCCATCAAGGTAAATCAACCACCTCTACTCGCGGGTCGCCGGCACGGACGGGAGCCGTGTACAACCACGCTGGTAGACGGTGGCCCCCCTCAACCACCTCGCCCTCGCTATCAGTCGGATCCCCGCCACCATCAGCATGGCAACTCGGCCCCTCAGGCGGACCCATCCAGGTACCCCATCCGAACATCTCCGGGGACGGAGTCTCGTTGGGCCATGTCTCATGGGCCGAAGTCTCGTGGGCCGAAGGCCCGTTGACCCGAGGCTCGTGGACCGGAGTCCGAGTAGCCTCCTCCTCAGACGTGTTCACCCTAGCAGTCCTGTGCTCGGGTGAATCAGCTAGGGGTGGCGGCGAGGAAGGCGTAGGAGCCTGCCTACCTCTCCCACGCCCACGTCCTCCCTGACCTCCTTCTCTCGTCTTCCCTCCCCGACGTCCTCCCCCGGTGGGCAACGACGCCAACGAAGAAGCGCCCACCGGTGTCTTCATACTGTCGTCCAACGCTCTCCGGAGAGTCTGGGGTGGAATGAAAGTACCCCTCCCACCACGCGCCGACGAAGAAGGAGCCTCGGAGCGCTCCTTACCCGCGCCCACCATCTTTCAACACCTGCCATGACATAGAGTAAATGAAATTAGTACAACATATTTTTTTAATACCGACATGAATAATAATATGCGTATAATAGTACTAGCTAGTGTATCATCATCAAGTACAACATAACTTAGGAACCCCTCGGCGATCGTCGACCCCTCGCCCTTGACCCCTCGACCCCTCGGCGACCCTCGACCCCTTCATTGTGAGCATTGGGCGGCTGTTGTCGTAGCTTAAGATGCGGACGTGCCTGAGCTGAATGTCATCAGCGTGGGCGAACTGCTTCCATCTGTTCTTCGCGCACGGATGGAAGCAGTTCACCCAGGCTCATGACCTTCAGCTCAGGGACGTCCTCATCTTAAGCTACGACACCAGTCGGTCAGCACTCGGACCGAAAGATCCTCGACCATCGACCCCTAGACCCTCGACCCCTCGGCCCTTGACCCCTCGGCCCTCGACCCCTTGGCGACCGGCGATCCTCGACCCTCTCCCCTGACCCTCGACCCCTTAGCGACCAGCGATCCTCGACCCGGTTCCATCAGCACCGACGCACCCCTAACCTTTACCCTTGTCCCCTCGACCCGGTTTCATCGGCGCCGACACACCCCTAACCTCGACCCCTCGAAGAAGAAGAAGAAGAAGAAGAAGAAGAAGAAGAAGAAGAAGAAGAAGAAGAAGAAGAAGAAGAGGAGGAGGAGGAGGAGGAGAAGAAAATAAGAAGAAGAAGAGGAGGAAGAAGAAGAAGAAGACCGGATCCTCGACCCGGTTACTCTTCTTCTTCTCCTCTGCTCCTTTTTTCCTTCGTCTTCTTCTTCTTCTTCTTCTTCTTCTTCCTCTTCTTCTTCTTCTTCTTCTTCTTCTTCTTCTTCTTCTTCTTCTTATTTTCTTTTTTGTTCATCTTTCTTCTTTCTTCTTTCTACTTAACTAAACCTAAACTAAACTAAATATAAACCTAAACCTAAAAAACAAAAAAAAAACCTAAACTAAACTAAATCTAAGCCTAAACCTAAAAAACAGAAAAAAAAACTAAACTAAATCTAAACTACACTAAACAGAAAAAAAAGAGGGGAGGGGGCACCACCGAGTGGGGAGGTGGAGGAGGCCGACGCTGGCGGGTCGGGGCGGTGGGGTGTCAGGGGCCGGGGAGGCGGGGCGTCAGGGAGGCTGGGGTGGCGGGGGGGCCAGGCGGCGGGGCATCGGCCGGCCCGGAGCGGCGGGGCGTCGAGGGGGCCGGGCGGCAGGCCGGGGCGGTGTGCCGGCGCAGCGGGGCGTCGGGAGGGGGTTGGGTTGGCCGGATTGGCGGGCCGGGGTGGTGTGCCGATGCGGCGGGGCGTCGTGGTGCGGGGGCGGAGCGGCGGGCCGGGGCGGCATGGACGGGGCATCGGGGCGACGTGGACGGGGCGGCGGGGCAGCGGGGGCGCGGTGGCCGACGGCGCTTACTTGGGGTCGTGTGGGGGGGTCGGGGAGGGACAGAGAGGAGAGAGAGGAGGGGGCGGGACGGCCGTTACATACTCAATTCTTTGCCGCTGCCAGTAGACGGCAAAGATTCTTTGCCGTCAGCTGGCGGACGGCAATGAGGTGGGGCTGGTGGGCCGTTAGGGTTTAGGCCTCCATTGGACCCCACCCACCTCTTTGCCGTTGGCTTGAAGAGGACAAAGATTCTTTGTCGTCAGCTGGCGGATGGCAAGGAACTGGCTGATGGCAACTAGGCTCTTCGCCGTCAGCCAAGTCTTTGCCGTCCGTTTTTTATAAGTAGACGGCAAAGACCTTCTTTGCCGTCCGCTAGCAGACGGCAAAGAGCTAACTGATGGCAAATTCTCTGTTTCCAGTAGTGCATCATTGTCATCTTGCTTTGCATGATCGTAAGATAGCTAGCATGATGTTTACATGACTTGTCCGTTTTTTGATGTCATTTGCTACGCTAGATCATTACACATCCCGGTACACCGCCAGAGGCATTCATATAGAGTCATATTTTATTCTAAGTATCGAGTTGTAATTCTTGAGTTGTAAGTAAAGAAAAGTGTGATGATCTTCATTATTAAAGCATTACCCCATGTGAGGAAAAATAAACGAGGCCAAAGAAGCCAACAAAAAAAAGGAGGCCAAAGAAGCCAAACAAAAGAGAGAGAGAGAGAGAGAGAGAGAGAGAAAAGAGAGAAGGGGCAATGTTACAATCCTTTTTCCACACTTGTGCTTCAAAGTAGCACCATGATCTTCATGATAGAGAGTCTCCTATGTTATCACTTTCATATACTAGTGGGAATTTTTTATTATAGAAGTTGGCTTTTATATTCCAATGATGGGCTTCCTCAAATTGCCCTAGGTCTTCGTGAGCAAGCAAGTTGGATGCACACCCACTTAGTTTCTTTTTGAGCTTTCATAAACTTATAGCTCTAGTGCATCCGTTGCATGGCAATCCCTACTCACTCACATTGATATCTATTGATGGGCATCTCCATAGCCCGTTGATATGCCTAGTTGATGTGAGACTATCTCCTTCTTTTTGTCTTCTCCACAACCACCATATTCTATTCCACCTATAGTGCAATGTCCATGGCTCATGCTCATGTATTGTGTGAAAGTTGAAAAGGTTTGAGAACATAAAAAGTATGAAACAATTGCTTGGCTTGTCATCGGGGTTGTGCATGATTTGAATACATTGTGTGACGAAGATGGAGCATAGCCGGACTACATGATTTTGTAGGGATAACTTTCTTTGGCCATGTTATTTTGAGAAGACATGATTGCTTTATTAGTATGCTTGAAGTATTATTGTTTTATGTCAATATTAAACTTTTGTTTTGAATCTTATGGATCTGAACATTCATGCCATAATAAAGAAAATTACATGGATAAATATATTAGGTAGCATTCCACATAAAAAATTCTATTTTTATCATTTACCTACTCGAGGACGAGCTGGAATTAAGCTTGGGGATGCTTGATATGTCTCCAACGTATCTATAATTTTTGATTGTTCCATGCTATTATATTATCTATTTTGGATGTTTTATATGCATTAATATGCTATTTTATATTATTTCTCGGACTAACTTATTAACCTAAAGTCGAGTGCCAGTTTCTGTTTTTTCCATGTTTTTGAGCTTCGCAGAAAAGGAATACCAAACGAAGTCCAAATGGAATAAAACTTCACGATGATTTTTCTTGGACCAGAAGACACCCAGGGGACTTAGAGTCCAAGTCAGAAGAGCCACGAGGCAGTGACAAGGGTGGAGGGCGCGCCCTTACCTTGTGGGCCCCTCGATGACTCCCTGACCTAGATCTTCCTCCTATATATTCACATATATTCCAGAACCACCAGAGGCGTCCACGAAAACACTTTTCCACCGCTACAACCTTCTATTCCTGTGAGATCCCACCTTGGGGCCTCTTCCGGCATCCTGCCGGAGGGGGATTCGATCACGGAGGGCTTCTACATCAACCCTATTACCCTTCCATTGAAGCATGAGTAGTTTACCTCAGACCTACGGGTCCATAGCTAGTAGCTAGATGGATTCTTCTCTCTCTTTGATTCTCAGTACCACGTTGTCGTCGATGTTCTTGGAGATCTATCCGATGTAATCTTCTTTTGCGGTGTGTTTGTCGAGATCCTATGAATTGTGGATTTATGATTAGCTTATCTATGAATATTATTTGAATCTTCTCTGAATTCTTTTATGCATGAGTTGATATCTTTGTAGTTCTCTTCGAATTATCGGTTTGGTTTGGCCAACTAGATTGGTTTTTCTTGCAATGGGAGAGATGCTTAGCTTTGGGTTGAATCTTACGTGATTTCACCCAGTGACAAAGTAGGGGTAGCGAGACACGTATTGCATTGTTGCCATCGAGGATAAAAAGATGGGGTTTTCATCATATTGCTTGAGTTTATTCCTCTACATCATGTCATCTTACTTAAGGCGTTACTCCGTTCTTTATGAACTTAATACTCTAGATGCATGCTGGATAGCGGTCGATGTGTGGAGTAGTAGTAGTAGATGCAGGCAGGAGTCGGTATACTTGACACAGACGTGATGCCTATATGCATAATCATTGACTTGGATATCGTCATAACTTTGCGCTTTTTTATCAATTGCTCTACAGTAATTTGTTCACCCACCGTATTATTTGCCTTCATGAGAGAAGCCTCTAGTGAAACCGATGGCCCCCGGGTCTATTTTCCATCATATTAGTTTCCGATCTACTATTTCGCAATATTTTATTTTCAGATCTATATACCAAAAAACACAAAAATATTTTATCTTTTATTTATCTATCTCTATCAGATCTCACCTTTGCAAGTGACTGTGAAGGGATTGACAACCCCTTTATCGCATTGGGTGCAAGTGTTTGATTGTTTGTGCAGGTATTGGTGATTTGCGCATTTTTCTCCTACTGGATTGATACCTTGGTTCTTAACTGAGGGAAATACTTACCTCTACTGTGCTGCATCACCCTTTCCTCTTCAAGGGAAAAACCAATGCAAGCTCAAGAAGTAGCAACTTCTCAAGACAAAAAGTGAAGCTTTGGGGTGGGACCGAGTGTCTACCAACTCTTAAATTACATCATCGGCTACATCTGACGGCTATATCCATCGTCCCTGTATGCGATGTAACGGTGTCATGCAGTTGCCTAAACTCACTGGAAGGTTCGACTATTGTCTTCCAATCTTCATGTATATATGGTGCAGATATTATCTTCACTTTAATTATTTTCTACTATATATATTCTGATGCATGCACGATGGTGAACTACATACTATCTTTGAGATGACGAGTTCGTCTAATTGATGTAAATGTGGTATATCGTTGAGAGTCAAAATGAATATTCAATTCTTATGTGCATAAATATTGTATATAGGTCCATGGACTTCAAATGTGTTACTCCATAAAACGCTAATACTTTGGAAAGCAAATTCCAAAAAAATAACAAAAAAATTTAAAATATCATGAATTGCTTTTACAAAAAACATGCTTTATTTATTTTACCTGCGTACAAATTTTCATTATGGAATGATATCGCCAAGGTTTGGGCAAAATAAAAAGTGCTCTAAAATGCTTTAAAAATAGTCTTTTTTGGAGTATCATTCTTTTCCAGAAAATTCTGAATATTTTTTCTTAACTAAATATCTAAAATATATATTCCATATAAACCCATTATAGAAAATAATTATAATCTATTTTCAAGGCAGGTTAATAATCAAACTTTTTCAAAGTTGTCCTATGTGTTCTTGACCCCACTAAATTATATGTTCAGACTCTATACTATTTTATGGCGAAATGACATATCCTACTACTTGGTATTCCATTTGAAGAACTTATATCTTATAACTGAATAAAACATGCACATATTACTTATATTTCATAAGATTTAGCTCGGATGTTTCAGATTTTCTATTAGTGACAAACAAATAACATTGGTTCCTTTTTTCCCAGTAGCATCATGTGTGTTCTATAAATGTATATTTTAACAAATTTGCCCTTCTATATTTTTACAATCTATAACTCCGAGGTCTGTTTCAATGGTACGATAATAATGTGTATATAACATTGTGACAAATTTGATCATCCAAAAATCGCGATAGAAATATTGCATGCCCTGTTTAATAACATCCACGAAAACGTCTTATTATTTTCAGTAATTTTGTTTCCAAAAAAGAACGGATTAAGTACTAAAACATACTAGCCCGTGCAGTGGCATGGTTTGACGACTAGTTATATATATATAATTCCGATCACGATGCACTAGATGGATAGGATAAAACTTCTGATGAAATTCCAATTTCAATCGGTTGTAATTCCAAGTCCCAGTATCATCGCATAGCCTATACCATTTCAATGCCTTCTCCTTCAAAGATAAAGGGAAGACCTTCTTCTTGACTTCATCCTCGGGCAAACCTGCAAGCTTAAATAATACACAAACTTCATCCACATAGACTACATGCATATCAGGATGTAGTGTTCCATCTCCTGCATAAGGATTAGCCAGCAGTTTCTCTATCATACTTGAAGGAATTTCATAATAAATATTTTCAGTAGGTTCAGTAGGTTGAGGAGCAACTTATTGCTCTACCGGTCGAGGTGAATATACCCCGAACAAGCCCCTCAAAAGATTATTTTCTATAGTGACAAGTGACAGTAAATTTCAGCTCGTAATATAAATGTTTCCTTACCAAATTCCACTTACCAAAGGCGCTTCACTCCCCGGCAACGGCGCCAGAAAAGAGTCTTGATGACCCACAAGTATAGGGGATCTATCGTAGTCCTTTCGATAAGTAAGAGTGTCGAACCCAACGAGGAGCAGAAGGAAATGACAAGCGGTTTTCAGTAAGGTATTCTCTGCAAGGACTGAAATTATCGGTAACAGATAGTTTGGTGATAAGATAATTCATAACGGGTAACAAGTAACAAGTGTTACTAAGGTGCAGCAAGGTGGCCCAATCCTTTTTGTAGCAAAGGACAAGCCTGGACAAACTATTATATAAAGCAAAGCGCTCCCTGAGGACACATGGGAATTGTTGTCAAGTTAGTTTTCATCATGCTCATATGATTCACGTTTGTTACTTTGATAATTTGATATGTGGGTGGACCAGTGCTTGGGTGCTGTCCTTACTTGGACAAGTCTCCCACTTATGATTAAACCCTCTCGCCAGCATCTGCATCTATGAAAGAAGAATTAAGATAAATCTAACCATAGCATGAAACATGTGGATCCAAATCAGCCCCTTACGAAGCAACTCATAAACTAGGGTTTAAGCTTCTGTCACTCTAGAAACCCATCATATACTTATGACTTCCCAATGCCTACCCCTAGGCCCAAATCATGGTAAAGTGTCATGTAGTCGACGTCCACATAACACCACTAGAGGAAAGACAACATACATCTCATCAAAATATCGAACGAATACCAAATTCAAATGATTACTTATAACAAGACTTCTCCCATGTCCTCGGGAACAAACATAACAACTCACTAAGCATATTCATATTCATAATCAGAGGGGTATTAAATATCATTAAGGATCTGAACATATGATCTTCCACCGAATAAACCAACTATCATCAACTACAAGGTGTAATCAACACTACTAGCAACACACATGTACCAATCTGAGGTTTTGAGACAAAGATCGGATACAAGAGATGAACTAGGGTTTGAGAGGAGATGGTGCTGGTGAATATGTTGATGGAGATTTACCCCCTCTCGATGAGAGGATCGTTGGTGATGACGATTGCTTCGATTTCCCCCTCTGGGAGGGAAGTTTCCCCGGCAGAACAGTCCGCCGGAGCCCTAGATTGCTTCTGCCCAGGTTCTGCCTCGAGACGCCAATGCTTCATCCCGAAACCCTTATGATTTTTTCTAGGTCAAAAGACACCATATAGCAGAAGATGGGCACCGGAGACCTGCCAGGGGGCCCACAAGCCCTGGGGGCGCGCCCAGGGGGCTAGGGCATGTCCCCCAGGCTTGTGGCCACCTGGTGTGTCCCCTCTGGTATTTTCTTTGCCCAGTATTTTTTATATATTCCAAAATATTTCTCCGTAAATTTGGAGGACTTTTGGAGTTGTGCAGAATAGGTCTCTTAGATTTGCTCCTTTCCGGTGCAAAATTCCAGTTGCCGGCATTCTCCCTCTTCATGTAAACCTTGTAAAACAAGAAAGAAAAGGCATAAGTATTGTACCATAATATGTAATAACAGCCCATAATGCAATAAATATCAATATCAAAGCATGATGCAAAATGGATGTATCAGGCCCATGTCCTCAGGATTTTATGCCCACATTGGGGTGGTCCAAAGTTGGAGAGGGAGCATCCGGCGGTTGAGTATGACATTGATGACATGAGCAAGTTCGACATTCCCCATGGTGGGCCACCATTTAACCCTATTTACCAAGGTCTCCACCACCTTCCGGTTCCCCCATGCGACGCCCTTCTCCTTCCAGGATATGAGCTTCTGGGGAGGCCCTACCGAGAATGCTGGGACTCCGGCGCGACCAGGGGGAGTAGTTCGATGATGTAGAACCAGTCCCGCTACCACGCCTTCACCATTTCATTGAAGGTGCCCGTTAACCATTCGGCCCCTTGGTTCTTGCTGATCATGGCCCCTCAGCACTCCGCGAGGTCGGAACCACTGGACTTCGGCTTGATGTCAAAGATCTTCAGCCATAGGCCGAAGTGTGGATCACAGCGGAGGAAGGCCTCGCAGACCATGATGAAGGCAGCAAGATGGAGAATGGTGCTCGGGGCCAGGTGGTGACACTACAAAAAAAAGACACATCCGTGACATTTTGGCCCGAACGATTTTTTTTCTGTCATGCTTATGACACTTCTATGATGATAAGTGTGACAAAACCTGGTATCATCATAGATGTGGTGGGCTCCTACTTCTAAGACAAAAAATATGAAAGAAAAAGGGCTTTTCATCCACGGTGGGTGGTCGGGGCCGAGCGATGCACGGAGGGATTACGCGTTTCTCTCGTACACGTACGCGAATGTGTGCGAGGCGTTGGGCTCTAACTGAACCCGAGCGAGGCGTTCGCTTACTAAACCCGAGCGATTGCACTAGTTACATTACTGAACCCAAGCGATCGATCCCTTGGCTGTTAACTGAACTCGAGCAATTCCTTTGCTACTACTGCTAACTGAACCCGAGCGATCGATCGCTGCTGTTGCTGTTTATTAAAGCCGATCGAACCTGCTCCCTCTTGATGAACATTGAACATGGGGGTTGGTTGAACGAGTCGAGACGTACGTGGTTGGGGTTGGATGAATAGTTCTCGATGGGGGTTGGATGAACAGGACCCCGTGGTAGTAGAGGCCGTTGCCGCTGGATGAACAGGACACCGATCGAGGAGCTGGTGGGGGTGGATGAACAGTAGCCTATGGAGGGACCCCGTGGAGGGCTGGCTGAACAGGACCCCATGGAGGGCTGGTTGAACAGTAGGCAGTGGAGGCTGGATGAACAGGACCCCGTGGAGGGCTGGTTGAATAATAGCCGGTGGAGGCTAGATGAACAGGACCCCATCGATGAACAGTAGCTGGTGGAGGCAGGAGGAAGTCGACGGTGGATGAACAGTAATAGGTGGAGTCTAGAGGAAGTCGACGATGGATGAACAGTGCCCGTGGAGTCCCGTTTTGCCGTACGCCACACCCCTCCCGATGAACAGGACCCCTGTTTCGACCGTAGCGCTCCAACACAAGTCTGTTTCCTCTATTTTGCGGTACGCCACACCCCTCCTGATCAACAGGACCCTGTTACGACCGTAGGCACTCGAACAGAAGTCTGTTTCCTCCGTTTTGCGGTATGCCAGATCCTTCCCGATGAACAGGACCCCGTTTTGATCGTACGCGGTCGAACAGAAAGGCCGTTTCATCCGTTCTGCGGTAAGCCAGACCTCGTTTCGGCTATTCCGTCCAAGCTGGTTGGCTCCCGATGAACACGACGCCGTTGCTGCCGCCCGCTGCCTCTCCATGTACATGAGCCTTGGCCATACGTATGCGTGAGTATGCGTTCGAGACCCCGCCCATATGTACGTACGTGGCCGTATTTTTTGCGATCGGGTTGTACGTACGTGTACACAGTTTAGAAGGGACTGCCTGTACTGCTACGTGGCGGGCTCTACTACTACACATGTCGCTGCTTGCTCGGCCACGGTTCATCGTTGCAGAGAGACCGATCGACCAGTATGTACGTACACGTTCGTGACCAGACAGACAACGCTACATCTGCTTCGACCGGGTGGGTCCCAGCTGTCAGGGAGGATAAGGACAAACTTCCTTGCATGTGAAGATATAGCTGGTGGGTCCCGGCTGTCACGGGGAGGAATCATTTTTATTTTGCGAGTAATAAGGAGGCACTTCCTTGTGTTCAAAGATGTAGCTGGTGGGTCCAGCTGTCAGCCTCACAGCCTAAAGTCCTCTTCCGATGGCTGTCATTCATTGACCACGCCGCGCCAAGAGCACCAAGGCGATGGACGACGGCGATGCCTAGGAAGGGAATGACGTGAAGCCGGGGAAGACGCGGCAGTGGATGCCCACACGGAGGGGAGTACGAGGGTTGACTGCTTCGGGTGTGGTGTGAGGCTGCCGTCGCTAGAGAATAACAGGAGCTGTGGGTGAGTAGTGGGATGGCATGGCCAGCGGTAGCAACACAGCCGACCATGGGAGGCAGTAGCAGCCGGTCCAGCTGGTGCTGGTTTCGGTGGCTGGAGCAAGAAGATCAGAGATTGAAGAAGCAGTGCGGCCGTTGGATGTTAATTCAATGATCACTGCTGCTAGAATCATTTGTTGACTAGGTTAACAAAGCCCTGTGTAGGTGTCAACATAGTAGGCCCACAAGTCAGCATCCGAATCAGGTGGGTCCGACCTAGCAGGGGGAGGAATCATTTTTCTTGTGCGTAATAAGGAGGCACTTCCTTCAGTCCGAAGATGTAGCACGTGGGTCCCAGCTTTCATGGGGAGGGACTTTTTTTTCGTGTAATAAGAATGAACATCCTTGCGTGCGAAAATTTTAGCTGGTGGGTCTAACCTGTCAGGGGGAGGAATCGTTTATTCCCGCATAATAAGGAGGCACTAGCTTGCGTGCGAAGATGTAGCTGGTGGTTCCCAGCTGTCAGACTCTCGACGTACTCCATGTTGGCTCTCGTTGTTGATCATGCATCATCAAGCGGTCTACGGTGGTGGATGACGGCGAGGCCTAAGATGGGAACGATCTGGAGTCATGGAACAAGGGGCACTGGAGTCCCTGGTGGAGGGGAGTACAAGGGACTGGTTCGGCTACCGGGTGAGGCTGGCTTCGCCGGAGAATAATAGAAGGTGTGGGAGAGTACATGTATGACCTAGCCACCGTTGGGAGTAGGGTGGGGCGGTGAGGCCTGCGCGATAGCACAACCGGCCACGGGAGGCAGATGCAGGCGCTCCAGCCGGCGATGGGTTTGGCGGCTGGAGCAAGAGCAACTAGACCAGAGATTGAAGAAGTAGGATCGCCGTTGGATGTCAATCCAACAACTACAGATGTCAGAATAATTTGTTGACTTTTTGTTTTAGACCATAAAATTGTTTTGTTCACTAAATGGACAACACCTTGCGCAGGCTTCGTCTAGTGGGCCAGCAAAGTCAACTTCGAAAGCTGTGGCGGAATGCAGCCCATTAATTTAGATTTTACAGCCCATTTCATTTGTTTGCCAATACATCTATTTCCTGGGCTTTGACTCAAAAAATAATCTATTTCCTGGGTTGGGTAAAAATAATAATGGCAATTTACTATTTATGATAATTTACAATGCATGTGATTATTTATTCGAATAACCTATTTACTGGGCTGGGTGAAAAATAATATTGCGTACATGCAGCCCATTTATCATTTCTGATAATTTACAAGCCATTTGATTTTAGTAGAAATGGACCCATTTTCTGGGATGGGTGAAAAAACAATGATGGTCTGGACTAAGCATTTCGTATAAAAAATAATATTGAGATAGGAATATTATAAAAAAATTAAGTTGGGCTTGGTAATGTTATTATATAAAAAATGAACTAAGCTGTGCATGTTATTAAAACAAACATAGGCTAGGCTGCATTTATTTTAGGATCTTGTGTACAACTATCGGCCTAGTTGCATTGCTGATGTTCAACGAAAAAGCCCTATGTAGTATAGTACAACTTTACATGGCTACTCAGCCCACATTCAACGACGCCTGAAAAGGCCCAAACAAGGCTTCTATACAACTTTTTGAAGTCGCTAAGCTCAATTAATAACTTAAGAAAAAAGTTAGAGTACAGTGGAACCTAATTAAAAGCTGTCACGAGTGAAGAAATAATTCAACGGTCCCACTTGTGTGTGTGTGTGTGTGTGTTTCTGAGAGAGAGAGAGAGAGAGACCCATCGGTCGATGCTCGTAAATACATCTTTCGGCCATATGCATTGCTGATCCTCAGTAAAAACTTACATAGTTGACACAATCATATAGAACATCATAGCACACTGAACTTGCATACAAAAATTTCACGCAGGCAGCACAATCAGGGTGGAAGCAGTGGATCCCAACAGGTAGGTCTATGTTGAAACCAACGAACTCATACATAACCGTTCATCGTCTTTATCAATGACAGGGAAATATCTTGTACGCTGTGCAAAGAAAATAGACAGACAACACAATAAGTTCTGCTAGCACATTAAGTTGACGTACACCCCTTTCTAAAAAATGTTCAGGTACAAAAATAGAACATGTCACAATCAAATGTACTGGCACATAAGTGCTTCACACCGATAGCTTGGATTTAACTAGTATCTGAGAAGATTCAGTTGTTACCTCAAATTAGAGCACATCCAGGCAGCCAGCCCTGCCTCTTCTCCCAAATAAGCAGTGGCCTCCGCCGCGCGATGGAGTAGGCCCTGTGCCATCCATTGTTACGAGCAACACGGGGAAAGTCTGACGTTGACTCCTGTAATGGACATCGTCGACGGACCCTCGCACCAGCGGCGGCGACAAGACTTTGATTGATGGATTGACCACTTCTTCGACATGCACGAACACTCGATACAGGTACATCCCTAACATGGTCCGCGGCGGCCTTGGTGGCGATGAATAGTACAACCCCGGTTCCTGCACCGGTATCTCTCAACACCAATCACCTTCGGTATGGTGGACGGCTTCTTCATCCATGCCATAACCATCAGAGCGCAGCTGTCTGGAGGAAGAAACATACTTACGAGCTCACCTCCTAGGTCGTTGATAAGCTCATTCATGGACTCGCTTTTCCAAGCACGTCGAGGCATGCCGTGGAAGGTAAGCTTTGTTAAAAACTCAAGCTCAGAGGGCACCGAGCCCCATCCTGGGTGCTACCGTTCAAAGCTCACCAACGCGCCATCGCAGAACAAACGTCGGGAAGATTCGAACACACGACTACAGTCGAAAGTTGTCCAGAACCTGACGAAGAAATCAGCCGGTGGCGGACAGACTTTGACGTGCAAGTCACTTATTTGGATGCTGTCCGCAATGCCAAGAGCTTTGACAAGGTTGTCCGGCGAGACGGGAGGCCGGTCGCCGTTGATGGTTACCATCAGCACTTTGCCGGCAAACTGGTCGTCAAGCGCCGCCATGCCACTGTTGAGCGACAGCATGCAGCGCCCGAAGGCAGGACGGACCTCAGGATCTCCCGCTCAGAGATCCGCGTTGACCGGCGACATGATTGCTAGTGCACTTGAGTACAGGGAGTACAGGAGGGGGATTTGGGGGAACTGGAGTAGGAATCGAGATTCCAGTGTTGGGGGAGGTGCGGGAGATCGGGGATGAAAAGGTAGCATGAATTTCGAACACGCGCCAATATGCTCTTGGCGCGCAAGCGCATGAAAACACCGGTGGCGCCCACATGTCAGCCTAAGAGTCCTTTTTCTTTCTTTTTTTGAGCGCCCGGCCTGAGAGTCATAATTGACATGTTTGGCATTGCGTTACTAGTCGGCCCATATTCAACGACACCTCACTGGCCCAAACAAGTGTACATCATCGAAAGACACTGAGCTTAAATTATATAACTTGCAAAAAGGAGATATACTCTGAACACTGGAGAATGGTGATGCCCTCATTTAGCCCACCAGCAGTTCGAGACAATAAACAATTCGAAACAACGATATATACAACATTCAAACACTGACTAGAGACTACTACTGACATAAACAACAAGACATGATAGTTCATAAGAAGTCTTGCTGCACCACCAAAACGCACCCATCTGCAGTGCTCAGACTCTCGTGATCCAGACGAGAATGACATTCTAAATAGAGGCAACTATAACGTAGTAAGAGTGACATAGACGAGGATGACCAAATGACAAGGAGTATGCATACAAAAGAGAGAACTACCCATCTAGAACAAGCATCAAAGACAACAAGTCATCCGAAGAGGGATGATCCAACACCATCATAATTTGCAGTCCCGCTTCAGCCACAAGTGATTCGGAGACACCAGAACGCCACCCTTTCGACGCAACAGCCCAATTACTATCAACCTGAAGGCTTGAACCACATCACTGCCTGTCGGACATGAGACATCCAAGGATCAAAGTTAATCCAGATGCCTTTCTCATTCTCACCTTCTTTTGGCTGCAGGTTGTATCATTGACAATCAGGGGAGTCTGCTCCCAAAGTCCTAGGGCTCGCTGTGTAGACACAGTTTTCCCTAGCAAACAGAGCCTCTCTGCCATCAAGGTCCTTGCCAACGGTGATCTCCTGGTTAATCGGATAATTGAGTCCGAGAAACAGAGAGTGTGAACCAAGGTTGTTTACCCCCCTCCAACTCAAAAATCCTGAAGGCCCCAACAAGCTGGTATCCTGCTCATAGATGTAACAGCCATTGTCTGGATACTCACATATTTCATGGTGGTTGTACACAGTGGCGTTTTTGCAATATAACTCTTAAGGCTCATGTATGCGAATGATCATCAGTCTTTTGCCATCGTCTGATCGAGCGAGGAACCAGTTGTGCTTCCCTGTTTTTGGCAAAGGTGGTGTGATTACAATGGGCAGTAACTGTAGGGACACTGCATCATATCAAAAAGGACAGGCATTGTTAATGTAAGATCAGCATTGTTCAGAGTATGAGTAGGATAATGCAAGAAACAACATTGATCTGTCCCTGTTGGAACTGAGAGTAAAATACAGAGAAATGTATACTGGGTTCAAAAACATAGAAGTGCCATGCATGGCTATACTCATGTTATTCACAATTGATTCTTCACAGGAAACTACCACTACTGCAGGATGCTGCTAACGCGACACTACGATCAGAGACCCTTCGACAAAACTGTGTGCGATGCAATAATCGCAAACGGTGATGTAAAAAACCCGTCAAAAAAGATGCAAAACGTTTACGATGACGGATGCATCAAACATGGTTCAGAATTTAGTTGCGTGTGCGATGAGGGGCATACGGTTCAGTTCAATGAACTGTTTGCGATGAGGCAGAAGAACAGAAACGGGAAACCATATGAAGGTGTGTGTGATATACAGCATACAGTTCACTCGGATGAACTGTTTTTGATTAGGCAACACAAAAGAAACGATCAGCCAGATCAAGGTGTGTGTGATATACGGCATACAGTTCACTCGGATGAACTGTTTGCGTTAAGCCAAGAGAACAGAAACGGTTCAACTTAACAAGATGTGTGTGATACGCAGCAAACAGGTCTATAATCGGAAACATGTGGGAAGACTGATAACAACATAGACGATTCCTGTTAACAAGCCGTGTGTGTTGTGAGCAAACGATTGCTGGTATACAATTGTCAGTGATTGATGAAATCATCACCGACGGGTTCCATTGTTTAGTCCGTGTGCGATGTGATTTGCTCTGTCTACAGAGCATCAACATATATACTTAAAAAGACAGCATTGCAAAACCAAATTAAGTATACAATTACACAAGTGACTACACACATAACATTTCCACACACCAAAGTAAGCAATTACATGCATACTAAACTAGGAGAAACAAGGATCTAATCATCTACTTATTGTTGCGACGACGCTTGCCATTGCTCTCCTTTCGGCTGGATCCCTGGCCGTATTGGGGAAGGAGGCACTTCCTCATGTCAACGATCCGCCTGTACATGTCGTAGCTTGTGTATGCCACCTTGGCCTCGTACACGACATGAGCTTTGTCGAGTTTCTCCATCCAGGCCGAGTGCTAGGCATGTTTGTCCTTGTTGCAGGAATCCTTCATGTCTCTTTAGTTGGGGTCGATGATGGCCTCGGTGAGGTGAACCAGAGAGTCCTTCTCATGCTCCTTGCTGCCCCAGATCTTGTATTGGCCCTGGATGTGGACAAGATTCTGGCAGGCGATGCCCGAATTCTTGAGCACCTTTACATTGTTGGTGATGTCCATCGTAACGAACATGTAGTGGGGGCTGTTGACAAACCTGGCAAAACGCTCACAAGGCCTTGTGGCCGGGCAGTAGTGGTAGACGAGGACGTGGTTGCACACGCACATCTGGGCAACGGCGACCTTGGGACGAGACCCGGCACGAGCGCGGGTGTACTCAATGTCGAACCCGACCACCTTGTAATTCTCCTCGGCAAGCAACAACTCCATGATGTGGATGGAGTGCTCCACCCAGACCATGGCATGCATGGTGAACTACTGCTCGTCGTCGGCAGCCACTCGGAGCACCATTGGAGCCGCGCAGGATACCCTCTAAGAATTTGTCGTGGTGGGTGTGCTTCTTGCAATGGTGGGGCGCGATCGAAAGGTTGAAGAGACACAAGGGTTAAATGGCTGCTGTAATAAATGGCGGCCGGCCGGCCTATAATCGTTATGTCTTGTCACGACGTTCATAGTGGAGGATTGTCTTGTCACGGCGTTCATAGCAGAGGATTCCAGTGCACGCTTGACAACACCACACCGCACGCGTTTCGTTTGACCACGAGTGGGCTCGAAGAGGCGCCAAATGTATCATCGGTGAGCCTGTTCCCACGCTACCGCGCAGTTTACTGCGCAAGCTTCCCGCCCAACGAGTTTGGCCACGCGTCAGCTAGAAGAGGGACAAATCATGGGCGTTTATTGGCAAAGGGCTTTGTAAAAACGAAGTGTGTGGAATAACTTCGGTCATAAGTTTACACGTGGGTGATGAGGTCAAAGTTACACAGAAGGGTGATGATGGACAGTCGAGTGCAATAATTAATTCTGCGCTCTATAGGGCACACGGTTGAAGAAACCAACTGTGTGCAATAATGTCGAAGATCACAGTCGAGTTAGCTATACAAATCATGTGCTATGAGATCGACAAGGTAAACAGATTCGAGAATGGTTAATAAAATCTAAGACCATTGCATATTAAGGTCAAAATAGTGCTACCAATATAGGAGTCTCATACGATGCCATATCAATGATTGTACCACAAAAGCTCGAAATATTACAAGGTTCAAATTCCAGAGTTATATGGCTCAAATTCGAAGATTACAAGGTTCAAACTTATTTTAGAAATGAAATTCAGCTCATCAGCTGCAAACGATCGCGCTGATCCACTGAACATGGATATCAGAGAGGTTCAAACTAATATTACCACTTCTAAGTCTGGTTTTGAAACCTCATAATTTTTGCAAAGGGGTCAGCCACTGAGAAGTCATGTATGGGGTTGACACGATGACTTCCGATTACTCTGTCAACTGAAGTTCCAAAATGAAATTCAGCATTTCCAGAGCCTATTCCATTCTGCCGCAGCCACTGGCGCTGATCAACAAACCATTCATTTTTGTGAAATAAATGTAGGGCAAACCTCATTACCTTCAGCACCCTTGCTCTGACAATAAAGAACCTGGCAAATATAATCTCCGGTAAGGTCCCTCGGTAGGAGTTCAAAGTAATTTCTGAGAGATGCAGATCTAGGTAGTCGACGTGATTGTTATATTGTATCACATTATCCACCATTGGGCCTAATCTTATCTGCAAAAGAAGAAAACGTGTTAGTGCCTACATGCAGTTTTGAACACTACTACATGCCTATTTGGTTTGGAGGATTTGTAAAATGCACTAACATGCCATCTTCGATCTGACAAGATTAACATGGGCATTTGGTTACAATCTAGAAAAATGTAGCCTTCTTCACAGTTCCCTAAGAAAACTAGTACAGATGAATCCAAAGGAGAAATGCTTATGGATTGTAACCATATGAATCAAGCAACCAATACGGGGGGGGGGGGGACATGTATGTACTGAAATCCTCCACAAGAATCCTTCAGAAATCATAGTACATTTTCATTGTAAACCTGAAAAAAGGTGTCACAAATTGAACTCCCTTATGGTTAACATTTAACAGGAAAGGAACATCACCTCGATATATAGCTTCTCCAGGCACGAAAAGCATCTCAAGAAACTGACAACTTGCTCCAGGTTGGGGCTGATAGATTCTAGTGCCAAGACCTTCACTGTGCTCAGTTTCGGGGTCAAGCTTGTCGGAATCATTTTATGGATGACAGACGAACATACATCTTCAAAATTAGAAATAATGTTAATTTGTAGAAGGAGAGGTAGAAGGCGGCTGTTGTACCTGAACGAGTGTGGATCCAATCACAAGTTCAGAGAATTTGTCAGACGAGTAGCCCACCACTGTCAATTTCGGCGCAGAAATGACATTGATTCTTGTTGGACCTTCTTGATCAACTACAAGTAATCTCTCAAGTACAGTAATGTCCTCAATGACCATACCGTGGTACAATTCTTGTGATGTCTTCTTGCTGCACCAGCAACACACATAAATAGTCAGGAGAGTCATGGAGGTGATGTGGAAGCTACTCAACCCATTGATCGCCTAAAGATGAAGGTACTCGAGTGCAGTACAGCCACGGAGTAGGCGCTCCATGTCACCGTTTGGGAGGCAGACAGGGACGAGCTCGAGGTGCTTCAGTCATGGTAGAATAAGAGCGGGCGCGTCATTAAGGGGGGGGGAGAAATGGTAGTTCCTGAACTTGGCGACGCGCAGCGTGCGCATGAGGCGGAGCACGGACGTTGGCAGCGAGCGCATACGCCCATCATCAAAAGTGAGCTCCTCGAGCTGATCTAGGGCAGGGGATCGAAACCAGTCGTCAAGCTTGGCTCGCTCCTTACTGTTGGAATGGAACTTGCCCATTCTAAGGCCTCTGGTTGGACCAAGGTGACTGCCGAGGATCTTGGAGAACGCATCCAAGATTTTGCTATAGCCATGGCAGAGCTCGTGGGTGTCGATGAGGTCGAGAGGGGTGGAGTTCCATAGGGGGCGCCACCGCCGGGAAAGGATGGTTGTCCGCGCCCCATATTTGATTGGAGGAGGGAGATGATTACTGTCAACATATCATCGGGGAGGCTGCTGATGAAGTCTAGGCCTGCTGGAGTCGCTTGCGGTTCTTGCTTGCCCCACCTTCGCTTGTTGGCAGCCCCGTTCTCCACCTCCAGGGTCTCCTTGTCAGCGGCGCTTTCTAATAGAAGTGGGAGTATAGGGAATATTTAGTTAAAACAGGGCAATAGAAAAGTGTATTGGTAACTAGAAGTTATAAGGTAGGAATATAGTAAGAAAATGGAATAACAATTGGTTTCTTAAATACTACACAATTCATTTGATATTGCTGGGTAAGTCAACATGCAGATACTTGAAAAGAAAATTTACTTCGAACAAAGTCTAGACGGATGATATCGTCGGGGAAGTTAGCATATATCTCATGACCAAGCTCTTTTATGTGCAGTTCAATTTTAGTGCCAGCTTTCAGTACATAAAACATAGAAATTTCTTTCCAAAGGCCAGTGCCAAAATAGGAGTCACCTTGTTCATCAAGTCCTATGGTAGCAACGATTGTAAAACCATGGTTTGTGTTCAGTATGACATCCCTGCAGTCTTGATTTATGTAAAGGGAAAGATTGTGCACTACAGATTCTGTTGCATAGCAAGGGACACGCTGCAGAAAATGGTAGGATTGTTAAAGAAAATATGGTAACATGCAAATATGGGCCCAAATTGAAAGAACTGTACAACAGTTGAAATCGAAGGACAAAAATCTATAATTAAACAGATAGGGTAAACATGATGCCATGGAAATATGAGAGTAATCGAAAGAACAATACATCATTAATTTGCCTAATATAGAAAGAAGAGGGAAAAAATCCCCTTTGACGTATATGGCGCATGTGGCACCTTTTATCCAAATGTAGCAATATTTAGTATATGTTCAGGAAAGTAGGCCATGCCAACCGATTTAGGGTGAGATTGTACATACCGCGAGCATCCTCAAGTTATCTGGTGCGGTGAGATGGAATATCTGGCGGAGACCGCAAAGTCCTGATGTGTCCGCGCACTATACACTCTATGAATGAAAGAAAACCCTCAAATCAGCTAGAATAAAAATGAATTCACGGTGATTTCGTCCGGGTGATTAAAGGAGGCAGATGAACTGGGATAAGAGATGAGATAATATCTCATTAAATTAGTTACCTTGTTGTCCATGAGAAAGAACCCTCAGTATGGCGGATTCCCCAACCGAGCGGAGCTGGGTCGACCGTGAGCACCGTCAAGAAGGTCGATGGCGATAGGCGGCGACAAGAGGAAGTGGTGAAATGCAGTGGGGTTTGCCGGCAGCCTGGCGGCGGTGGCAAGTGTCGAGCTAAGTGGTTACCGCCGCGATTGGCGGTGCCATGCATAGACGCGGAGGAGCTTGTGCAGGTGTGAATGGGGACCGGAGGGGATGGCGGGCGGGGTGAGGGTTTTTGTGACGTGGGGATGGTGAGGGTTTTCTTTTTTGTATTGGGTGGTGAGGGTTTTCTGTCCCACAAAGAATTTCGGAGGCAACGGTTTGCTAGAGCCAACCGTGTGTGATTGATGCTACAGGCAAAATGAAAGTCATTGCACATGGTTCCAATTTTGGGAACCGTGTGTGATTGACGTACTACCTCCGTCCTGGTTTATTGGTCCCCTTTGTAATTTGTACCAAATTTTGACCAAATATTTAACTAAGAAATGTTTATGCATGTCACCAAAAATTATATCATTGAACACTATGTTCAAATACTCATCCAATGATATAATTTTTGCTGACCTGCACTAACATTTTGTCAGTTAAATCTTTGGTCAAAATTTAACACAAATTACAAAGGGGACCAATAAACGAGGACAGAGGTAGATTCCATCAACCGAACTGATTGCATCCATATCCACAGTTAGACATAAGTAAACATAGATTAAACATACTCGGACATAGATAATAAGCGTACACATACACAAGAATAGGTCAACCATAAGTACATAGTTCAACCGTCATTAAGCATACTCAAGCGTACATAGTTCGATCCCACATCTCATCTCACATGTCGGCATGATTCTGAAGCTTCTCCAGGTACTCGGTGTACGCGTCGTGCGCCAGCCTGCGAGAATACTTCTGCTTGAAGGAGCCAACGACCCGTCCTCTTGCATGCGCCAGCACACTTTGATACGCGTCATGAAGCGTGTGGTTGCAAAATGGGCATTGATAGCCGCCGTCCCAGGTCCTAATACGCCTGTTATGCATTCCCGCATAAATCTCCCTCAGGATTTGCCTCTTGTACCTCCTCTGGACATCTTCATCCTCGCTGTCCACATCGTCAGACAGCACCTATACAAATAGTAAAACAAATTTGGCATCAAATCAATGTTTACATGCCGTGAAGTAGGATTAGGAATTTATGGATATTTTTTTATACATATCTAGAGATTATGGTTCAATTTTTAAGCACAGTCATCTATGTACAGACCAATCTTGAAGAAAATAATTGCACAAACATATATGTAGGTCATTCAAAAACAATTGTCAAGTCCTGGCTAGGAATTATTAGCACGAACACTAACCCTAGTCGGATTACCAGCAGAAATCATTTGCACAGATGAAATAACTAATCACTTATCACTTGTACCATTCAAACAATCAATACACTACACGGATCTAACGAAACTTACTCAAATTTCTTGGATTGGAAGAACATAACCATAGGATTTCTATTCCAAAAAGGGTGAGGCAGGAGTAACCAGAGAAACCCTAGGATCTATTTGACACATAAATGATTATAGATGACTAACCAGTTGTCCGTCATCATCGGAGTTGTTGCCGAAGTGGTCATCAGAGTCGTCGCCGGGGTCATCGCCCGAGTCATCACCAGAGTCAGTGTGGAACTCCGCCTCCGGCTGTGGAAGCTCGACGACATCAGGGTGCAGCGATAACTTGCCGGTGGTGACGGCAACCTCTGTCTCCATCTCCACGCCATGCTCCGGTGCTTCTGCAGCCGCGGCGTCGCCACTCCCTGTCGGGGCCAGATTTCAGGGACACAAAAATCCGAGAAATTAACCCCTCGTGTCATCACCAGCCCAGGATTACCCTTACTAGTAGACACGTCCTTGTTACAGATTACCAAGCAATTACAAGAATTGGATACAAGACCATGAAGGTCTAATGATACAACAATGATTCTGGTGATGGATGACGGAAGTGACTCGTGGTTCTCCAACGTCGATGGGGCTCCATTCCCACAGGAACGGCTGACCTGGATAATTCCTATCCCGCGTGGCTGCCATCCTAGGCTCCGCACGGACGTCGCTGTGGTATTCCTTGTAGAACTCCTGACCTGGCCAAGTAAATAGCCAGGGACAAGACTGTGAGTACGTTTGAATGTACTCGCAAACATTATGAACATAAGATATACCGAATGCATATGCTCATGTTGGATTAAATGCTATGCTCATGCTGACTAAAAATTTAAAACATGGTATGGTAACAGTGATATGGTGCAAAAAGAGACATATTATAACTTGTTAGTCATAAAACAAGGAAAGGTAAGAGAAATGCCAATCGGGTGTCCACAAGAGTAGTGGCGTGACAGACCGCCTGAGAACTCAAGGGACGCCACGGAGAGGTCTTGAAAAGAAATGCCAGTCGGGTGTCAAAAAGTGACGCCATGGTCGGTCTTGAAAAGAAATGCCAATCGGGTATCCACAAGAGTAGTGGCGTGATAGACCGCCTGAGAACTCGAGGGACGCCACGGAGAGGTCTTGAAGAGAAATCTGAATGCCCGGGGTAGCCTAGCCAGCCCCTGAGACACTCAAGAAAATAAAATAAGATAAACGGCTTAGTCCACAATAATATGCATAACCACAATAATTTTAATATGCATAGCAAAAATATTCATGGTAGCATCAGGGTGACAATAATTATCCTGCAAAATAATTCAGGCTCAATTTAATTATTTTCCTTCGAAGACCGACACTAAGACCGACACTTGACAAACCCAGACTGTAGTCCATAACCGCGGACACGGCCATTCGAATAGGTTTAAACTCTGCAGAGGGTGTACTCTTTACCCACAAGTAAAGGATTTCTTTAGCCAACACCGAGATGCTGGCTAATTCCAATTATGGCCTTTGGGCTGAAAACACACCTAACCAGCGCACACCAGATTAACCGTCCGGATGCCAGGAATCACCCAAAGCATCGTTCCAGAAAAACTCTAAGTCGGGGAGACAACAATCTCGAGTAGCATGGGATCACTATTAATACGTGCGGATTCCAAGGGTGCCCCCTCTCGTTTACAACCAGAAACACCCATGCCCCATGACCCGTTCACAGGATTTAGTCCATGGCCATGGAAACCCTCATCATGGCCCTCTGTACGGTGTGTTTATGGAAAGGGGTTATCAACTTACTGAACCATTCCATACCTGTGGCAGGGACAAGTGGTAGCACGAAACAAGTATGGGGGTTACCGGAACAAGACTCGATCTACGGTCGACTCAGGAGGTTCAAGTTTTCCTACAGTGGTTAGCTCAACAAAGTATCCTTTTAACAGTAATGCCAAAACAGGGCCACAACCCTTGCGTGCTCCAACATGCATAACCAATAAGGCATGATGACGCTTCAACGTGGTCACCCTTCTGCTGGTACTGTATTTTACTTATACCTGCTCCTGCAAGTTAGTCATGACAAGCACACGATGCATGGAACAAGGAAACATGCCATAGCTACATGCATGCAAATTTTATTCGAACTCAACCTATGGATGACTTCATTTATTCTTGCAAACAATATAACCATGCAATCCACCATATCAAGTGTTCAACATTCTTGCCTTGAGCTTGCAGAAGTATTGGGTGCACACCAAAAGTTTGAGAATTTCATCTTCCCTCCATTTCCTATTTTCAAAAATACTTAAATTACCACATATAGCAACAACAGTGCTAAAAAGTTGTTTGGGAATTTTTGAAATAAATACTAAAATAAACTAGATGAAAAATAAGAAATAACAGAAAAAGATTCAATTCATTTGGAGTTAATATGAATTACCTATGGAATTTCTAAGCTGGAATAAATGACTAAATGGACTATTTAATAGGTTCAGCAGGGACAATGTCTAGGAAAAATGTTCACCTAGGCTTAAATAATAGAGCCTAATTTTAGAAGTCTGTAGAAATTTGAATCATTAGTTTTGGATTTAAAATGGCCACTGGGGAGATATTTGTAAACTATTGGAAAAGGAAAAAGAGAAAGACAGAAACGCACCCTAAGCGCTACTTAACCGTGCGGTGCTACTGGGCCGAGCCCAGCCGATCAGCTGTGCGGGAGGACCGACGACGTCGATGGCGTATTCCCAGGAATTCGCCTTCCCCGCGCGAACACAGGTTTCGGGGGAAACCGTTTCCACTTAAACGGCGGGGCCCTCGACTTGTGAGGCTGACGTGCGGGCCCCACTTGTCGGGTTTGACGGAGGTCAACCTGGCCTTCTCCCTCCTTTGGCCGGAACAGAGCGCGGTCACCAGCAACGATTCCCGACGACACAGGCCACCGTTTGAGGTGCTCTGGCCACCGAAATGTTCACGGAGGTGAGCCTCATCCGCACATGGTGGGGGTGGTCACTAGGGAGGTCGGTATCGAGCACCGCTTCGACCACGGCGGAGGAGAGCTCGAGTGAAAGGGGGATTTTGCCCATGGGCTAGCCCCGATGGAATTGGAGTGGGGAAATGGTCCGCTGGATCATGGGGAGACTACTGGTGAAGAGAACGGAGCGAGGGAGGCACTGGTTAGCTCGGAACCGACCGGAGAGTGACGGTGGCCGAGGTGATCGGAGTTGGGGGAGACGACCTCTCCAGGTCGTCCTACTGCTTGGTGAGGATCAGTGAGGGAGGGAGAGAGGTGTTGAGGGTATGAGCAAGCTCGGGGTCAGCTTTTATAGGCCAGAGGGGGTCGGTCCGCATCTTCCAGAGAGGCACACGTCGGCGGCGGCCATTAATGGCGCCGTTGAGGTGGTTACCAGGGCGGCGTGACGTAGGCAGGCTTCTAGAGGAGACCACCATCTAGGTGATGTGTTGGCTCGCTCAGACAGGCGCCAGGTGGCCTGGATGGCGCTGCCCATAGAAGACTGCGGCAACAGTCGTTTATGGCGAACGCGGTCGATGGTGAAGCCGATGAGGACGGTGGGGAGGTCGGCGAAGATAGGTGAGGTCGGTAGGGATTGGTGAGGGAGTGGATGAGCTCGGGTGGTTGGGAGTTAAGGCGAAAGAGGCGTGGCGACGAAGGATTCATCCGGCGGCGATGAACGGCGGCAGTGGACGGTGGTGGACAGCGCTAGTGGCCAAGGAGAGAGGTCGGCTGGCTTCCAGGTGGTCGGGATGATCCATAGGACGATCTAGACAAGAGGGGGAGGCAGCAAGGTCGTGGCAGGGGCTCGGGCATCGGCGCGGCCATAGGCGTGCTCTGGACACGCTCTGCGCACGCGCACGGCGTGTTTGACCTAATGCTAGGGTGGTCTAGAGGGTTTTTATGCCAGTGAGACTTGACAGTGTCATGCACCTGGGTATGGGAGAGCTATTAGACAAGATGGTTTGGCCAAAAGAGCAAGTCTCTAATGTAGTTAAGTGAGAGGCCAAATTCCTGTCATGCCCACAGGGTGTTTGATGAAATGCTAGGGCTACCTAGGGAGTTTTGTTGGGTGTGAAAATTGGCAGCTTGATGTCTCATTAGATGGAAGATATTATGGTGGAGTTGGTTTGGCAAAAAGAGATACTTGCTAGTGCAAGTTTTACCAGAATTCATTTCTGGACACAAACAACAGGAAGATATTTGGTGGCTTTATAAAATTCATATAGGGCTGAGCTCCTGGAGTTAAGGGTTTGGTAGGATGGACTATGAGTGGGAAAATTTTGGGAATTGTTTGAGCAGGGAAAATTGGGGTTGTAGTTATAACCTAGAAAATGGACAGAATGGAAAAGAGGTAGTTACACTCAAATTTTTCGAAACACCAAGTTAGGTTTTTGCATAAAAGTGATATGTGGGCATCACATGACACCTCATAACTTTTGTGGAATTTTGAAAGAATTATTTGAAAAGATTGTAGTGCAACAGAGGCAATTAAAGAAAATGTTGTTAAAAGAATTATGTTGGGCAAAATTTTATTATGAAAATAATTCCTACTATTATTTAAAATATAAAAGAAATGTTTTGAGAAAACTACCAGAACCCATAATATTATTTCCAAAAAATTCAATATGGAGGGAAGAATTTTGGAAAACAGAAACAGAAAATACTCTGAAAATAATAACGAACTTATTATAAATCAAAATTTTATTTCGGGCCAAATTTTACTTAATAAAATAATGGTTGAATTTTTGGGGTGTTACACTCCCTCCTATGGGGCGCTTCGGCGGCATCCTCATACACTGACGGGTTTGAGGACTGAGAGCGGCATGAAGGATGCAAGCGGAGAGAGAGGATTGTGTGTGTGGCGAGGATGGGGGTGCGGCCGCTCGGGCGCACCATTAATATGGAGTAGTGGGAGAGAGGCGGGCAGCGGTGAAACCGCTGGCTCGCCTCCCGGTGAGCCTGCGCACCAGACTGCTAGCATGCCTACCATCGTTTCACACAGCTACTCGCACGCCTCACGATGACACTGCGCAGCGAACACGCCTCCGTCAATTCACACACCTGCACGCACGCCTCCTGGTCTGCCTACGCGGCGGACTGCTCGCATGAATCCCGTCAACTCACACCTGCTCGCACGGCACACGGGTCGCGTGGCGACACGTATATTGTTTTTCTATCTGGATGATTAATGTTGCCGGTTTATTGCTTAACCGAAGCATGGCACGTATCCATTGTTGGTCTAACGCTCACGGTTCGAATAAATAATCCGTTTGGGATATTGGTTCCCAATTATTAATAATCTTTCATTTGTAATTAGATAAAGATTACATCAAAACTGGTCTCAAATTTGACAAAAAAAAGTACAATGCCACTTTGTATTGGTGTCCATATGACAACACGATAAGTTTCATGAACTTCAAATAAGTTTTGTATGTACTAGAATTTAAAAATCAAGATTCTCAATGTTTGAAATTTCTTGCACAGGGAGTAAACATGCACCCAGTGAGACACATGTGTTTTTGCAATCCATTTAGGTGCACTGTCACGTGTGCATGTAGCTCAAATTTGATTTTTGCACATTATACCCATAGAAAATCAATTAATGTACTAAAACGTCTTAATGATCTCTGTTTTTTTTTCGAAATTAAAACATCCCTCCTTTGTTAACATATGTTCACCGCGGGATAATTTACATGCATCGTAGTTGCGGTGGATTCGCGGTGTGTGTGTGGGTGTGTGCGTCTGGGGGTGGCGGGTGGCTCGCAGTACACTACAAGTTGTGAGCCCCCGTGTGGGTTGGCCGTTTTGTTAGGCAGGTGCCACATCAGAGTCGTGAATTCGTTATTTAAAAAATTACACAACCCTTTCATACATACATGTTTTGGCCACATGCAGTCGATGGTTGTCCTACACGACACTCGATACTCGCGTGTGACGCTTTCTGTGGGCCGCGAGGTCGTCGTCCATCACTTTGACGAACAACCGGCAGCGAGGTTAATTTGACCAGCAAGGTAGAATCTTTTTTGTTTGTTTTATGGTGGGAGTATATATATAGTACGCGTCGAAGAGGTGGGAGGGGACTAGCATATATACTATACGTACGCGTCCGTGAACAAGTACACCTCACTCAGTGTCGGGACTTTTCGGTTTCCGAGGCACGTGCCACATCAAAGTTGTGAAATTGGCTATTCAAACATCACACAACACCTTTTTGGGCAACATGCATGCAGGCGGTGGTTATCCTAGCTAGGACACTCACGTGTGACGCTTCCATCTGTGGCCCACGAGGCCATCGTCGATGCATGCATCACTTTGACCTACATCGGGAGAGGTTAATTAATTTCATCATCGAGGAGGATTCTTTTTGGGTTGTATTACTGTAGGAGCATATAGTTTGCGGCGAAGAGGGGAAAGGGGACCATCATATGTAGTACGCTTCATGAACCTCGCTCTGTGTGGGGGCTTTAAGGTTTTTGAGGCATGTGGCACATCAAAGTTGTGCATTTTGGGTATTCAACATATGTTTAGCCCACATGCAAAGCGATGGTGGTTGTCCTCTCGCACCCACTTACGCGGTTATCAGCGATATCGATGCTTTCCATCTGTGGGCCCGCTTGGTCCATCACTACTTTTTGCCTGACAACGAGAGAGGTTAATTTGACTTAGGAGGGGATTATTATTTTTGTTTGTAATACGGTATATATATAGGTCATGCTCTGGGATGACATGATACAGTTTGAGCACACACACATGCATGTGTACGCATGAATCCCTCCCATCGAGTCAAAGTGGCTAGTACAACGACACGTCATGAACCGATCTCGCTCTGTGTGGGGACTGTACGATTTTTTACGCACGCGCCACATCAATGTTGTGAAATGGTATTCAAATATGCATGCACGCATCACCTCAATACATATGCATGTAGTGGTTGTCTTCGAACGGTACACTCCCTCGCGTGGTTATCGATGACAAGCCTATATATTCGTGGCCCACGTGGACATCCATGATCTCCTTGACCGACAACAAGATAGATTACCATGGCGGATTCTTCCTTTGGTTCGTGTTATCGTAGTATAGGTCATGGTGAGATTCAGACCTAATTAAGTTTGAGCGCATATACTATGCACGCATGCATGCATGAATCCCCATCGTCGGCTTGAAGTGTGGTGTGACATACATATGCATTGTCAACCTAACCCTCACTTAGTGTGGGGATTTCTAGTTCGAAAGCACGGCGCCACATCAAAGTTGTTCCATTGTGCATTCAAAAACACACCTCTCCATACATATGTTTGGGCCACACGCATGCAGTGGTTGTCTTCGGGGACTAGCTACTTGCGTGATTATTGGCGAGCTAGCCCATCTCCGGGGTCGCATGGGCGGCCATCACTTTGACCAACAACAAGAGAGAGGTTGTACGACCAAGGTGGATTATTCTTGGTCCATTTTACGATCCATCTTGGTGAGATGCCTCTCTGGCCCGCCGACTCAAAGTGGGGGTGTGTGTGTGTGTGTGGGCGGGGGGGCTGCTACTTCGCACTTTGTTAGGTGAACCTTGGTTGGGGGTGGGGGCATGCATTCATAGCTTAGGATTCCCTTCGTGCCGACATGAGGGGGGGGGGGGCAAGCAATACCGTGCGCTTTGCGAGATAGGTGCCACATCGAAGTTGCATTTGGTATTTGAACATCAAACCACACTTTTCATACATAAATTTGGTCCACATGCAAGTGTGTTCGTGTTCTGACCCTCTCCCGCGTCATTTTTCGCCAAATTTATGAACACTAGACAAGTCGGATGACACAACAGACACGGTTCACTCAAACTAACTGTGTGCCACACTGGTGCCCCTCTCACGCACATCCGCATAGTACATTAGGCTCCACGAGGCTTCCCCTCTCAAAAATATCTACCCGCGTGCAGCTTTTTTCTGTTTGATAACACACAGTTATTATGTTTCGACCGTGTGTGATGTTTCTTGTTCCCAATCCCGCCTGCATCCCTCAAAAATATCTGCCCGCCTCGAGGTTTTTTTCTGTTTCATAACACACGGTTGTTATCTCCGGACCGTGTGCGATGCACCATCATCAAAATTTTCAATAGCCCCGGCATTTCACTCCCGCGTAGTAAAATTTTCAGTACCCACATCATTTCCTCAAACACACCCCCGCCCCCCCCCCCTCCACACTCACACAGACACCAAAACCTCCTCGGGCGCGCACGCGCGCGCACACACACACCACCTCCCTCGCTCGAAACCCTAGCAAGGTCCCCGCCGCCGCCGCCGCAAGGCCTCCATTGTCAACATCTGCCGATTTGCCCGTGCAGCTTACTCACCGATCTCCATACCCAGGCCGCCCTGAGTTTCTTAGATGACGCCTGCCCAATGCCCCCTTTCCCACAGATCCCCATCCCTAACTCCAGAGCGTCGTAGCCTAAGCCCGGCTACGCTTCCCGTGGAGCTCGAGGAGCGACTGGCCCAAAAGAGGTGTATCGTGGTCTCTTCGCCCAACGTCGCCGAGGAAGCTGACGACCATTACTGGCCGCAGGCACTCAATCAGCGGGTGAGAGTATGCGGGTATGTCGCGGACGCTGGCTACGACATCGAGGTTGTCGACAGCGACGGCCTGAGGCGGGCTATGTCACTGGTTAAGTGGCCCACCCCCAACCCCTCGGGTTCAACTACCGTCGATCTCATCCATGGCCCCGCCGCTGATCTCCTCTGGCTCGCTGTCAAGAATTTGCCATCCTACATCGCCATCGAGCCCCTTTTGTCATTTCTGAAGGACACGTTCTGCAACGCTGGCTTGGGATCCACTGCTTCCAAGTCAGACCTCATCGACGGCGACCACGAGGAGGGATCCCTCTCCGGCTCTTCCAAGGGGAAAGAGCCCATCTACTCTTCCAAGGGGAAAGAGCCCGTCTCCGACATTAGGGAGGGCACCCTACAGCCATGCTCTTCAAAGGGGAAGGAGCCCATTGGCGACAACATGGAGCGCATTCTGGGTCCGTGCTCTTCCCACGGGAATGAGCCCATCTGTGACAAGTGAGGAAACCCATGATTTGTTTTGCCGTGCCTCTTCACAGGGGGAAACCCATGATTTGTTTTGTCGAGTCCCTTTTGTAGTGTAGTGAGAATATGTCCAGTTTTAATTGCTATATTTGGTTGTTTGCAGTATGCCTTGTTTATTTCAGTTGTTCACAATGTGATGCTCTATATGTGCAATTATTTACTGTGCAGTACATTTCATCAATCCAGTTTTAAACATACCGATAGGAATGCATATATTTGCTTGCTGTTAAGCCTATTATAGCTAGCATATGCCTCTTTTAAAGTTTTTTGATTGTTCGGTTGTTTGTAGTTAGCATATGTCTAGTTTCAAATGCTATCTTTGGTTGTTCGTAGTATGCCTTGTTTATTCCAGTTATTCACAATGTGATGTTCTATATGTGCAAGTATAAACTGTGCAGTTCAATTTCATCAATACCAGTCTCAACAATACCACTATGAATGACTACATTTGGTTGCTGTATCTTGTAGTTAACACGCCTTTCCATTTTTATTTAACAATAACCAGTGTACTTAGACCGGCACAATACCAGTTTGAATGACTATGTTTGCTTGTTGTTAAATGTTAGGCCTGTTGCAGTTAACACACCTTTCCACTTGTTTTGCTTTGCTAGCTTGCTTAAACCAGCACACTGAAGCTATCTTTTGGAGATTATTTTGTCTGCCATGGATAATTTTGGTTGATGTTTAGCCTGTTGTGCTTAACATGCCTCTCGATGTACCTACAAATCTTTTTTTGGGAATGACTACTGTTTTCCATGGAGGTTAGTTTCATCCCATGGCTTATATATACTCACTGTTCAAGATATCGGTAGCTGGTACCATATAGGCCGAGGGCTGATAAGGGACTAATCGGTGAATCGGACTTTTAACTGAATATATTTGTAACCCATTTATCGTTAGGTTAACTAGGGCCATATGTAATATATCTAAGGCTACATAGCAACATGCACTCTACTAAATGTCTAAATATGCAACCCTAGGCTACATGGCAACAAGAGTGTTACCTTAATGTTCTGATGATGTTTAGATATACGTAGAAGAGTAGCAGCAGCGACAACAACAACAACACAACCCTGTTTGGATATTCAACTTAGCTAGAGGTTAGAGTTAGTTTCTAGCTCATGACTAACCGTGAACTAACTCCATCCAAAGAGGTGTTTGGATGACAGGGTTAGATTGACAATAAATGCACTAGGAGAACTAGCTCCAATTAGCACCTCTTGGTTTGGATTGTTTTTTTGGGTGGGTTAGATGCAACTAGCTCAAACTAGCCCTCATGTTTGGATATATATTAGGGCTATTTGAGCCCGAACTAGCTCAAACTAACTCTAACCCATGGATACAGCAGCAGTTAATCAACCGATAATTTCTAAGAATGCAATAAACTCCTTCCGGCCCATAATATAAGATGTTAATTCATCTAATATGTGAGTATATTGGATGTTATAAGATAATATAAAAGAGTGTTGTACTACATCATTGTGCAATTGATGTTTAGCTTCTAATATTAACTTGGTGCTTTTAGGTACATATGTCATTGGTAAAGATCCGCGCTTAGACCCTTTCTGCGTATGGGGAAATGAGATATCGATGAACCAGCATCAAGTGAGGAAGCTGATAAAGATTGTTAGTAAAATGGGTCAAAAGATGGCAATTAAACTATTTGTTTACACTTTATCCAAGACAACATGAAATGCAGGATGGTAAGTAAGAACTCTGCAGCAATTAAATTACGGTGAAATTAGGCTCGCTAGGTCGTTATGGCACACACGGTTGGTAAAACATAAATGTTTGCGATATACACCATAATCCGACATGGTTCACACAGAGGAAACATGTGCAAGCATGCACACAGTCACCGTTTGCAAAGCGTGTGCGATGTCAAACAATATCACAAACGGTACGGACAAACTAAACATTTGTGATAGTTGCCTTATCGTACATGATTCGCAACCATGAACTGTTTTTGATGAAGTATGCATCGTAAACGTTGCACCACAGAATAGCATGTGCAATAGTTGTCGTGTACGACGATGTTACGACGGTCTGACGTTTCGTAATCCTGTCCGACACTCGTACGAAGATTAGCTAATCTTCTTAATTAGTTATCGCATACGGTTTGGGAAAAGCGAATGTGTGTTATTGTCTGCTTATCATACACGTTCTATAATAGTGAACCATTTGTGATGGGCCGCGCATCGTAAACGTAGCACCACAGAATACCGACTGCGATGGCAATGCGAGCACAAACGATTAGGAGTACTGTATATGCATCTTGGATACCTATCCCAGACGGTTTCTGGGTCGTGTGGGAAGGACCCCCCTATCGCCCACACTCACTTGGCAATGGTTCCAAATGCCGTCGCGGAAAGGGGTTAAAAACCGTTTGTAAAGCACCTCGCTGTACCAGTGTACCATGTCATGCATGTTATGTAATCATGTTCTGTCCTCACAAACAAATTCTTCAAGGAAACTTACAGACCATGCATTGTTATATACTCATGTTCTGTGGGCAAAATTCTTGTGAGGATATTATTCTAGCCATTGATTGCTGAAGGGCGAATATAGGTATGTACACATGGTAAGCATTACAGGATTTCCCTACTTCCAAATATAGAGTTCTCCATATGCACATTTACTTCCCTAATGTATGGTTAGATGAAACCAACAGTCTGATGCATGTTTCTACATCATGAAAATGAGGAAACTAACATGGCTATTGATACACACTCATATTTAGTAGTATATAGATTACTATAAAGTAAGGAGAATATCCATATCTTCCTAACCGTTTGATTATTCAAGGGTACAAATTGGCTGTAATGACATGGTCACAATCGCATGAATTAACTCATTCCAAATATAGCTGATTTACGGCGTCTCTAATACATTGCCATAGTTCTACTCAAATTATGATGAAACAGGGATATGCCAATCATCACAAAAAATTCAAACAGTGTCATGGCGTTATCATTAACATCAGATGAAAACAACTTACACGCGCCGTCCCAGCAATACGTGGTGCCATCTGCTTTGTCGATCGCATAGATGATGCCATTGTGTTCAATAGCATCACAGAGGTGTGTATCAGCTTTGACGATCCACTCCGAGTTGAGTGGTCTCCAGCTAAAGAAGGCACCGGCGTAAAGATAGGCGAGTCCGCGGTCGAACAAGGCAATTGGCTTGAAGTCTGCGTAATCCGCATGTCGTGTGGGCACTTGGCAGATTACAATCTTCTGCAAAACAAGGTTCGTCCAACTGATGTGTAATCTAGATGACTTGGACCGCGATGGTATAACCCTGCATACTCCAACGGAGGAAGGATAATCTCATGGGAGGTCTGGAAGTTCATGAGCACCAACTTTTTCCCGTCTTCTCTGACGGCAACCGTCCAGTGGGAGTTCATGCCGACCTAGTACATACCTGCCAAGAAGTTTCGGGGATGGTGATCAGATCGAAGTTGAGGGAAATGATGTACGGCGATCCACTACATACCTGCAAAGAAGTTTCGGCTAATGGAGGTCGGATTGAACTCGAGGGGCATCAAGTACGCCTTCGTATCATGGTGAGCAAATCTCGCAAGACCAGATAGCAGCAAGTAGGGTGTCTTGAAAAGCTTAGGCCTTGCTTCGACGATGGCCGTGTGCATGTCCCTCGAGCATGCAGCCAGCCGCACGACGCTCAACATATCCATACACGAACAACAGAGGTCGAGGATGTCACTGGGGAGATTGCTCCAATCGCGGCTCATATGGATGCTGCGCAGTTCGCATTCGGCCATGGTGGAGCTTGGAAGGTGGGGTTTTTGGGGCCTTGATTTACGGGGGAGAAGGCTCTCGGTGCTGGAGCGGCTAGCGAGGGAATAGTGGTACTGGGGGAGGCGAGCGAGGCGAGGGTACACGGGGGCAAAGTGAGATGATGAAGAGTGACCTCAGGATCTCCGGCGAGACGGAGATGCAGATGGATTGGTGCTAGGCAGGGAGAGGGAGACGAGGCGAGGCATGCTATACAGCGGCGGTGACAGTAACTGCACAGTGCACAACGTGAGGCTGACTTTGGTAACCCGAACACGCCGCCTGGACTAGTGTCACCTCGGGTGCAGGGTCTTGTCACTTCCCTGTGAGGACCGGATGAATAATATTTTGACCATCAAGTGTACCACAATTGTACTACTACTAGTAGTAACATACGGAGTAGTACTGTATAGCAGAAATAGGTCTCCCGTGCTATCATGCCTCTGGGTTCACTTCATCCTCCAGGTAGCATCCATATTGTGAGCAGAACCAAATTCTCGTGCATGCTCCTTCAACAAAAATTCTCGTGCATGCGAAAGCGCAAAGAAGGGCTTTTTCTTTTTGAGGATAACCGCATATATTCCTTAACCAGAAAAGGTTGTGTCTTGCAGGCACGCGCCAATGTCAATTCGAATCAGCTATGGCATTTTTTTGTGTGCAAATAGATGGATATGTTTGTATATCTGTTCGTCCACCCAAGTGGGTTTTGCGTAGATCCAACCTGTCAGGAGGGGTGCAGAAATAAAAAGTAATCATAAAATGTTTCGCCACGGTGATTCGAAAGAGTGACCTCAACTAACCAGTGGCACATGTAGCGATAGAAGGATGGGCACGTACACGGACACGGACCACTCCTTAGTACGCTACCTGCATAACCTTTTCGTTTTGCAGGTTGGTCTACCTAGCCGTCTAATCAATTGCCTGCATGCCACTTCTCCCATTTACTTCTCCATTGGGAAACGATTTCCCTTGGCTTCTTCACCTCTCCTTCATTTGCATTCAAACCCCACTGGACTGGATTCACATCCTCCTTGAGTAATTCCCAAGCCCCTTTAAATAATCATCTTCTTCAGTTAGACTAGCCATCTTAATCCTAATTCTCCAAACCATAGCCCTCTGGTCCAGCGGTTCCAAATGGCAAAAGAGATCCCTATGCAGGTTTTTAGCGTCAAACATGTCCTCGTCGAAGGCTCGTTGGGCATAGTTGCCACCGTCACAGACCACCCAAGGGTTGTTCGGGAGTGGATCAACAATGTATCCAACTCCCTCCAAAAGGTGGAGATGAAGGTCGTCGGTCTCGACACAGAGTACACGGAGCGTGCCACTGGGAAGATCCAACGCGCCACCGTCCTTCAGTTGTGCCTCGAAGATGAAGTTTTGGTGTATCACATCATACACGCGCCCCCCATACCAGGTGAGCTCCACAATTTCATGTCTCGGGAGGACATATACTTCTGTGGGGCAGCCATCGAAGGGGACAAAGAGAAGCTGGTGCCGTACAACCTTGACTTGAAAAACATTGCTGACCTACAAACCAGAATTCCTCTAGAGGATTGTGATAAAAAAAACACCATCCCTGTTCGACGTAGCAAATTCTGTGCTCGAAACAAATCTTGAGAAGGGTGACGAGACACTGGGATTAAGGTCGTATGGATGTGAGAATTATCCCTTGACCTACGAGTGGATAAAATATGCTACCCTTGATTCCCGTGTGAGTTTCAAGATAGCTGCAATCTCAAAAGAGCTTGTTGCGAAGCCGTCTCCCACAAAAAATGGGAAGAAGAAGAAGAAGAAGAAGAAGAAGAAGAAGAAGAAGAAGAAGAAGAAGAAGAAAGAAGTAGAAGAAGAAGAAGCTGCACCAGCAGCAGGGCATTATAGATTGATGAACTATTTCCTCTCTTGTAAAAATTATATTTCCTCTTTGTGTACATTGATATAGATGAACTATTTCACTGGTGTGCATGTCTTTGGAACAAGTGTACTCTATGTACATTGATATAGGTCCGCTTGACTATAACGAACTATTTATCCGCCTAGTTTTCTCTACTACTACTCCTTGCAGTGAGCGGTATGCAATGCATGTGTCATGTCTACCACAATGCATGTGTCAGTAGACATGACAGCTTGTCCATGGAAGTTGAACTACGACGACCATCACGTTTCTACCACTACCACACGCGATTCCCACGACAACGCTCCAACCCATGCCACCACTTCCCCCGACATGCGCCTCACCCCTCTCGGCCCCACCGCTCCTCTGCCTTTGTGTGCATGACATGTGGGCCAGCTGAACTACGGCGACCATCAAGTTTCTACCACAGCCACACGCGATTGGACGCGGCTTGCATGCTTCACTTCTGGCTCCGATCCGTACTCCCGCACAATCCAATTTTCATCCAGCGGCTGTGACAAATTTCGTCCCGGGCATCACTCCTCAGCCAGAAATATAATAAACAAAATAAAGGCCCGTCTTTGCCTTCTACTTCTTTAATACATGCAGTACCCGCCGGTGTGGCCATCTACGCCTCGTAACACCCCGATGTCTAGCTGTGGCACCCTCGGCATGACCAGGCCACCACCGGCCAGTTCATCTCGAACGAGTGAGTTGCAAACGCCGCCACAACAATGGCCAGCTGGGCATCCCGAACCACACCGATGCCGCTTCCTCGCAGCCGACCTATGATGGCCCGTGGCCGCAAGCCATTGAGCCGCACGTCAACGTACGACGGCAGGAACGGCTTCAGGCTCGCTGGCTCAACTACGTCGAGTACATCATGTTCGCAAACCGGTATCAGTTGAGCAGGTTGCTCCCGCCCACTAGCACACGCCTATACCTATGCAGCATTCCAGCCTCGCCGCTGAGTGGTACATCCTCGGGATGGTGCAAGCGTTCGGAATCTAGAGCCCAAGTCGAGATATGTGCCCCGGGTAAATCACTGGCTCCCGCCTGAGCTCATCTGGAGCGCGAGCTAGTAAATGTCGTGCGGCACATAACAACAGACAAGCACCTCGACGTGCGTTGGTCGGGCAGAGACTTTTCTTGGCCACAAGCTCCATGGTCTCATCCAAGATCGGTGTGGTACTGCAGTCGAACATGCAGGTAAAATACTATGGGAGCAGTTGCATGTGCATGGCCTAGACGCCGATGTTGGTGTGGAGGAGGTGCTACTTGCTGGCGGCGCATCATGCTACATGGGTTAGGCGGCACCCGTTCCCACGCTCGGAGGACGAGCAGGAAAGGAAAGGGTCTTGCATGCGTGTACAGATTCATGCAGGAAATTATTTCTGGGAAATACAGCCTTTGTTTACCTTTTATTGAGGCTATAGATGACCCACACGAGGAAATTTATTACAGTATAACCGTTGGATGAAAATTAGTGGTGCGGGAGTATGGATCAGAGCATGGGAGGGGAGCAGGCAAGCCTCGTCCCACTCAATTCCTACGAAGCCGCTCGAACCCATGACACCACACGTCTGCCGACATGCGACTCACCCCTCTCGGTCCCACCGCCCCTCTGCTTTTATGAGAATGACTTGCGGGACAGCTGCATTTAGGGTCCACATATCATTGACTCAAAGGCAGGTGCAATAGCCGCTGAAGCTCGGTCCCATGGGCCCCGAGAGGGAAATGTAACACCTACGCCAGACCTTGTGGTGCTCCCGCAGTATGAACTGATGCCAAACCCGGAATTTGTTTCTTGCAACTACCCATGTGTCGGCCCGTCCGTTGTAATGGATCCAAAGTAGTAGAATAATACTTGTTCACAAACTTGAAATATAAACACTCTAGTTTTGGTATACATATATCAGTAAAAATAAATTATGCTTCACTGAAGACATATTACTCGGGCTGATTTGATGAGGTGAGGGGCGGGTGTGGCTAGTTTCAAGATAATAATAGATTTTTAAAACATTGAAGCAGATTTTTTTTCTAACATTTTGTAGCGTGGCACAGCATCCGGTGCACCTAAGCGTTTGAAAAAAAAGTGGAGTGCACTCTAAAGATATTTAGATGCTTCCATTTTGTGGAGTGCACTCTGAGCACATTATCTATTTTTTTTCTCTAGGCTTTCCAAGCCATGCAACCATGCCACATAAGCTAGTCATGCATGCAATCCATAAATTGCAATATACTCCAGCATGCAATGCCGCCACATCATCCATTTATGCATGTTAGTCACAGGTTGTTTTTTGCATTAGTCCAAATATTAATGTTCCATAAAACTAAACTCCAAATGTCCGCCGGAGCTGAGGCAGAGGACGTACGACGGGGGCGGTGGAGGCTTCTTCGTTAGAGGAGGAGAGCTCGAAGGATAATCTTGCATGTCCGCCGCCACCTGCATATCGGTGCGGGACTCCTCGAGCGCCCACTAGAGCTCGCGGTCCTCAAGGGAGCAGCGGAGTCACAGGATTTTCCTAAACCAAGATGGGCACCATGCAGTACTCCTCGTAGCAGGGGGCGTGGTGCTCGCGTCCTGACTCCTGGGGTACTGTCTGGAGCACCCGCTCAACCACCTCGTGAGCCACGAGGATGCCATGCTCATGGCCGTGCTGTTGAAGAACACGCTCGTGCGCCTGAGTGGCGATGATGCGATGTTCGCGGGCGTGCTGCCGGAGCACGCGCTCGTCCATGTCGAGAGCGGCGATGATGCGATGTTCGTGGGCGGCGATGATGCGATGCTCATGGGCATGCTGCTGGAGAACGCACTCGTCCACATTGTGAGCGGCGAGGATGCGATTTTCGCGGGCGTGCTACCAGAGCACGCGCTCGTCCACCTCGAGAGCGGCGACGTTGCGATGCTCGCGGGCGTGCTCTCGACGATGCGATGCTCATGGGCATGCTGCTGAATTACCCATCTCGTCCACATTGTCAGCGGTGAGGACGCGATGCACCTCATCTTGACCGACCAGGGCGTGCTACTGGAGCACAACTACCCCTCGTGGCCGACAAGGGCGAGCTGCTAGATCACAGTGTCCTCCGCGTGGACAGTCAACGCGCGCTACTCCCGGCCGTAGAGGGCGTGCTCCACCTCGGCGATGTTTGAGACTCCGTCCTCTTCCCAGGCCGTGGCGCCGTCCACTTCGGCAACGGCTGCGTGCTCCGGTGGGTGTTGTGTCCGTATGGGAGCTTCGAGCTACAGTACCAGTGGGGCGGGGGGTGACCTTTTCGTGGTTTCACATGGTCTGAGGAGAAAAATAGAATCGGAAGTAGCACAATATGTTGGAACGTGTCGGAGGAAGGCTGGCAGGAGCAGTACAACAAACATCACATGCGCACCATATTTTGAGAAGGGTTTAATGTAATTTGTGTGAAATGGGTCTGTGTGATGTACAAGTAGTACATCCATATCATTGACATTCATGCACGCAACAAACATTTGTGTGCATGATTTCACCCTATTTTCTTATTCTGTTTGGGGGTGGGTTTGATTTTTGTAATCGGAGCTCATTTTTGTAATTGGTTTCAATTTAGACTATGCATGTATTATTGCGAGAGATATATATAGAGAGAATATTTGTGTGACAAAGAGGGGGGCGCGGGCAGCGATACCTAACGAGAGAGGGGCGTATGCGTGTTCGAAAGACTTTGTGTGTCATAGAGAGAGGAGTGTCCGAAAGGAAGAGAGAGGGTGTGTGTGTGTTAGAGAGAGAGAGAGAGGTGCGTGTAACATCGGGATCGACAAGGTTATGAGGTTGCGGATATGGGAGAGTGATAGTGTGTGTGCGATGAAGGGACACACATACAGCGTCTGTTTGCGTGTGAGAGAGCTGGATAGACCTCGACAGCACGGTGATCTTGTCGTATGCACAAAATCAACCTGAATAACAAGATGGAGTTCCTCCAAGCAACCAAAGAATCGGCTAGAACTAAGATAATGCAATCGTAATTGCCAATATGAAGTAATTAAGGATAATGGTGGGGTTGCTGGTACTGAACAAAAGGCGGTAGTCCTACACACCCCGCAAATGCAAATTATAGTGAAAACAAAACAATGTGTACACAACAACACGGGTTCTAACGTAGAAAAAGGGTAGTAGCCTTATTTATATCTATAGACTATATTACTATATTCTCTATTTGTATAGTTATATCTATATCTATTCCACTCCCTCCGTTTTTAATTTACTCCGCACATATATAGCTTTGACTGCATCCAAATTTTATAAAGCTTGACCGAATTTGGTGAAAACAATATGAACATTTACACTAACAAATTTACACGATGTGGAAATAAAAGAAATGATGAATCAAATGATATATATTTGATGGTGTATATGTTAATACTTTTTCCTACAAATTGTTGAAAGTATACAAAGTTTGACTTTAGAGAAACCCAATATGCAGTATATGTATTATACATTCTATATTCATTATTTTTCCGGAGTCCATGCGTGTATTTGCACATACACGATATAAACCGTTGATTGATGTTGATCCAATGGTCCAGGTGGCTGCAATTTGGATCTACTGTAAGTGCCCATACACGTTCTTGTCGAACGACCAGCACGACAGTGTGATCGATCCACACAAGAAGGTCTAAATAAGACCTCCAGACGTGCCACTTGGCTTCATGGGTGCCCCCCATATCATATTATTCTTACTACGTTGACTGAAATAAAGATAAATCACCCAAAACAAGATCTTCCCCTTTTTTGTTCCCACGATGTTGTGCCGTGCACGTACCTAGTTGTATAGTGGTAGTAGTAGTAGTACAAACTTCGTAGTAGGTGTAGTACGGAGTGCTCCTACTCTATCAATGAGTCCCATCTGACACCAAATTTCTTCGCTTCCGTGCTACAGCTAGATCTTCCCCTCCTTGTTTCTGTTTTCCAACGCGGCGGGCGGGGTGCGGTTTGCCGACAGTCGGTTTGCTCAATTGCGGTCCCACAACAAAGTGAAAATGCTAGGCAACACACCTTCCCTAGGTATGTGGCGTGCCGGATGGGCCGTGGAGTACTCTCGATTCCCGGGCGTGTGGGGGTGCGACACGAATGCGGCAGGCCTTTTCCTTTTACTAGCAATGTGCCCGTGCACTGCAACAGATCCAAATTAGAATAGTACTTGTTCACAAACTTCAAAGAAAACACTCTTGTTTTGATATACATATATACAACTAAAAATATATTACTTTTCACTCAAAATATATTTCTCAGGCTGTTTTGATGAGGTTTGGGAGGGATGTGGTTGCTTTCAAGATAATAAGGGGTTTTCTGCACATTGGAGTAGAGAAGTGGGCTATTGTTGCAAAAATGCCACAACTTACCTCACAGCCGTTAGACGCAGATCTAATGGTCAGAAATGACGGATGGCAGACACACCACCATCACCAACTGAGTCTTTTATGGGAGTAGAGAAACATGTATAAATTGTAACATTTGGTTCTGCTCCTTGGCACGATCGATAGATAGAAATAACGATTGGAAGTGCTAGGGCGGGGCTTTTCCTGCCAGATAAGCAGGGTAGTAGCTAGGTTGGCGCATCGTCCGTTTGGTCACATGGTCCCACATGTTCTAGTGACTAGCAAGATGCCCGTGCGTTGCACATAACATCAAGATGCATTTGTATGAGTAGTTTATCTTGTGAGAGAAAAGGATGAATGACGGAAGGCCTTATTTGCAAATGTGGAGAGGGGTGTGGTTTTCTTTTTGAAAAATTGCCATAGTTTCCTCCCTATCCGTCAGATATAAATTGAACGGCCTATATTGCAGGATGGCAGGCACACCATCATCACCAACTCTGTTTTTTGTAAGAGTAGAGATATAAAGCATAGCCAATGTGCGTTGACCGGGGGGGGGGGGGGGGGGGGGCGGAACGACAGTGTGGTATGCGACGGGGAAGGGACATGCTTCATGTACGTGTTCCAATTTCTCGTTTTGAACTTGCGAACGTGACAGGCGTGCTGCACGAGTAGTTTTGAATTTATAGGTTTAGTCTCAGTTTTTTAATTTAGGAGAAGTTCATAGGTCGGGTCAAGCATCGAATGTAAATTACGAAGTTGATGGAAAAGGTAAGCACAACTTATAAATTGACGGATGGAGTACTAGTTACAGTGATGCATATAATTGCCTCCAAATGTGAGCAAAGGGATCACACATGTCTGTATTGACTGGAACGAGAATGCAATAGCACAATAAGAATTAAGGCCACGATGATGCGATCACAGTGGTGGTTACAAGAGGTAATATGAACAAGGGTGTGCCGATCTTCTGAAAGGTTCTGATAACTCTCGATTTGGTGGAAACTTGACACAACTCGATCCGGTTCCCGAACAACACGTTCTGAACCCCGCAATCGCAGCACCATGCCTCCTCTGGTTATCGACCGGTGATGCACGGTCGACTTCACCAAGAAGGCTAATCCTTTCCTGCGAATCGAAGAACACAAGCAAGAACAAGAAAGCATGCAACCAAATTGCAGATGTATGATTAATCTCATGAAGTTGGGGTCTCACAAATCGACGAACGGCGAATCTGTCCTTGACAGAATAATCTAAGCAAAACCCGACCCTAACCTAAACACCGGTGGCTGTAAATATGGTCTAGCATTAACCAAGGACCCTCTGGTCATGCCCCTAATTGGGCTCAAAAGGATACATGGCCCAAAGGCCTAAAACGGTGGCGCAGCACCGAGACAGATTCTGGACGTCTTTTGTTTCGATGATTCCTGTTGACTCAGGTCGAATTTGACCATGGGACCAGCGCCATTGGAAAGGTTATCTTCTCAGCTATCCGTCCATATATAGAACGTCCAAAACCGAGCCGTATGCGACCTGGACATCCGTTTTAGTGCAGACTGCTCCTGGACTCCGAAACGGATTCGAAGTCTACTTTGATTGGGCCTCCACATTGACTTGGACGCCTTTGCTGGTCCTCTCCACCTCCAAGCCCCTCTGAAAGTATCTCCTAGTGCTCTCCATGGTTCCTAATCATAACATAATCATTAGGTAGCAATCTATTCTCAAGAACATATAAAGAAGTGCTTAGGAACGAGCTCACCTCTAAATTCAATTGTCACGCTCGAGCTCTAGTGATCGGTCCTTGTATATCCAGTGGAGTTTTGTGTGTATCCGAAGGAGTGATGTCCTCATCAAGAGGCAAGAAGAAAGATGCTTCCATCAACGTACGACCTCCTCCTCCTCGACTCAGTGCGCCGGGCACCGACCGGCGGCTTAGGAGCGGCGGCTTTTGTGGCGATGTCAAGGTGCTTCTCAACAAAGGCGTCCAAGGCTTCCAGCCGGTTGACGAAGCCCAACGTCGTAGTGTCCTCACCGGCCGTGTAGATACCTATGTACATGACTTCCTCGTACACATGTATGTGTGGGTCACTGAATTCTTGCAGGGCGAGGCGCCTCGCGGCGAGCGCGACCTCCAGGTGGACATTCTTCGTTGCGTCGGCGGGCAGTCGCAGGGCCACCGGTGCTTGAAAGAGGTTCTCGCCATGGAGGCCAATTAGGGTGGCAGGCAATGAGGAGCCCAGGCGCGTGGCCTGGAGGAATACGGTGATGTAGTACGTGAGCTTCTTGATGACTGTGAACTTGTTGATGGTGGCAACGATCATCTGGTCCAACTGAGAGTCATAGCTGGCGTCGACGATGGCCATGAACTAGCCGGTTGCCAACACCGTCTGGAGATGATCCTCGGTGCCATGCCGCAGACCGGCGTCGTGGACCATCTGCCACAGCCGCTGGCCACTCGCGCGCATTGCCACCATGGGTCTAGAGTGAGCACTTTTGCGCTTAGTGTAGGTGCTTAGGTGCGTACGATGTGGTAGATGCATTGGAATGGAGGGGCGCCTTTATATGAGTGCAAACTGCGTAGCATTCACATGGTGCTGCCTCTTTTCCCCGTCCTCCTCCCATTACTTCCCTCATGCATTCAGGATGCTGATTGAAGGAGGATGCATCATTGGTCATTCAACATTTCGGGAACCGCTACCCTCTCCCTCGTCTGCATTAAAGCCGTATCGGGAACTGTCCTGGTTTACTAGTAGCTATCAAATCGAATAGTACTGCGCCGCCCACTGCACGCCCGGCTGAACACGCCTCCTCACCTCCATCAAACGCCTCCGTTAAACCCGCATGCAGACCAAGAAACCTACTCCGGCCACACGTCCATTCATGAGCGGGCGGGAATTAAACGCAACGCCGGCCGAGCTCCGCCTGTCCGCCCTAAGTTAAAACGAGGCCAGACGCCGGCCAAGCTCCTACTGTTCGCCTTCTATTTAAATGAGGCCAGACAGTGGGCAAGAATCGCACCCCTCCGCCGCTCCCCCATCTCCGCCTTCACCATTTTCTCCACTCTTCCAATGGCTTCTGAGGAGCCGTTCTCCGGCATACTACCCGGCTGGGTGGCCCGCCGAGCCCTCCGGATACGAGCGAGGCCGCTCGGTGCTTCACCTACCTCGCTTGGCCCGACGGACCCAGTTGCTGCCCCAAGCCCACGCGTGGTTCAGCAACTCGCTGCTCTAGTTCAGCTCGATGAGGAGTGGCGAGTTGCTCCATGCCGGCACGGCTGCAAGCATGGCGGCACGGGCGTCGTCGCTGCCGCGTCGTACCGTGCCACTAGTGTCCGCGGCCACGCCTCCCATGTCTGCGGTTGCCGCACCTCCCGTGCCTATGGGTGCGCCTCCCATGCCTGCGGCAGCGCTATGCTGGCAGAGACAGAAGCCGGGTGCGCGGAGAGCGAGGAGTCGGTGGCCAGCTTCTCCGTGTCCGCCGCCATCATCGAGGAGAAGTAGAACACTGGAGGCCGCCATCACTTGGGTCCCATGAAGGCCACCGCCGAGGCGACGACTATGTATACAAGTGGTTTCTTTGCCGCTTCGTCTCTTTCGAGGACCTTCGTTGACCCCACAAGTGTCTGCCGGACATGAGGAAGACAAAGGGATTCGCGGGTGGCCATTTAGATTAGATATTAATTATAACACAAGAGTTGGATTAGCACCACTTAGTTCATGTAAATATAATGAAATCCGTCATGTTTATATGAAGATCCGGCTTTTTTATACAAAATCCTTCATGCTTATATGAAATCAGTTTGTGTTTGCATGAATTTCTTCTGGTTGGTTAGAGTTGTGAAAATGTATGCCACTGGCGTTGGATGTCGTCCTCCGAGGAAGGAAGTAGGAGGAAATTTGCCGGCTGACGTTGGAGATGCTCTTATGCTGGAAATAATAGAGTCACATCTAATCCATTTGAGTTAATTACGTGTATGATTCTCCCTCTATAAAAAGTTAATTGCATGTACAGTGTACATGACTTGCAGGGTGGCTACGGATTCGTACAGAAAGTTAAAAAGAAACAAATCCATCCTTAATCTTGTATTCTAAGAACTCTGTGGGTTCCACTATCAGTATAGTAGCGAAAGAAGTATATATTAAAAAATAATAATATAAAAATCTAAATTTAAAGACAGAATTCGAACTCAGGTCATCGCATTGCAAGCATCCGGCACTAACCAGTCCAGCAGATGTTCATTGTGGACGGTGCTGGAGATATATCTCTATGTCTACTCTTATACTCCCTCCGTTCCTAAATATTTGTCTTTTTCAGATTTCAAATGGACTACCACATACGGATGTATATAGACATATTTTAGAGTGTGGATTCACTCATTTTGCTCCGTATGTAGTCACTTGTTGAAATCTCTAAAAATACAAATATTTAGGAATGGAGGGAGTAGAAAACAGAGTTGGTGATGATGGTGTGCCTGCCATCCTACAATATAGGCCGTCCGATTTATATCTGACGGATAGGAAGGAAAATATGGCAATTTTGCAAAAAGATACCCACACCCCTCTCCACATTTGCAAATAAGGCCTTCCCTCATTCATACTTTTCTCTCACAAGATAAACTACTCATACAAATGCATCTTGATGTTCCGTGCAATGTACGGGCATCTTGCTAGTTTGTTTTTAAATAGTGTCGTTTTCTCACGGCAGATGCCCTTGTGAAAGGACTTAGGTGTGGAGCCATCGCATGTAGGTTAGCTCGAAGGGGTTGAGCGGGAAAAATGACACAAAGGATTTACCCAGGTTCGGCCCCTCACAACGAGGTAAAGGCCTACGTCCTGCTTCTAGTTGTATTGCTTGAGTTTTGATTACAAGGGAAAGAATACGCTTGACCTAGCTATCGATCAATTATTTCTTGAGTTAAACCGCCGCTGGGTCTTGCCTTTATATATATAGGTCAAGGCCCAATGACTTACAGGAGTCCGGGTTAGATTACACAACGTAACCGACCCTGTCTCTAAGTTACCTCACCTTGTTAGGCAAGCTACCATTGGGTGGCTCACACCTTCGGGTCTTGTGTCGCCTCCAGGTCGTGGGCCTTCAATAGCCTACTTGTAAGCCGCCTTCGGTCTTCTTAGGCCTTACTGGGCATTTAATTGCAAGTCACCAATAATATGACCCGGCCCCTCCTGGACGGGTCATATCACAGAGTTATATCCCCAACATTAGGCCCCAGATTGATTTGAACCTATTCATGTCAATCTTCATTCTTCAATTGGCGACTCCTTTGAACTTCTTCAACCCTTAACCTGATAAACTTATATAACCTGCCATAGCAAAGAGATGATGTCACATAATTAATTCCAGAAAAAACCTTATGACATCATAACAGATCTTTGTATTAATCATCCATTCCGAGAATCGAGGCGCCTTTGTTGTTAAGATAATGATCGTGCCTCCTCGATTTACTCGCCTGCCAATTACTGTTCACCTTTCCCCTTATAAATAGGCACCGGGGGGGTTCTTTTTCACTTTTACCCCGTTCCCGTCTCTTCTTCTTCCTCGCGCCGTCCGTCGCCGCACGAGCTCCACCGCACCGTCGACCTTTGCAAGCTGCACCAACCTAGCCGCTGCATCGACCTGAACGAACCAAAAAACTGCGGCGCCCTTCCGCTGTCCATCAACATCATCAGGTACTCGCCTCTCTTTTCTTTCAATCTGCATTAGGTTTTCCTCAGTTCGTCGGCATTCATCAGTGTTCATCATGCCCGCTTATAGTTCTTCCTTCATATTGCTTAGTTGAATTCCAATACCACACTGAAGTCATGCGGTAGTAGTTTTAGCATCTGCCTCTTCATTGCAGATTCATCCTGTCCCTTCAAGATTCATTTTCAATACGCCAGTTCTTCTGCACCAGTTTAGGTTTAGCCAATTTCCTCTGCTTTTTGAACCATTGTAGATCCAAAAGTATGGTTGCAACCTGTGAAAACTGTTTATGCCACACTTAGCAGAATCTTGGCACTTCCATCAATATAGATCACTGACTTTCCGTATCATATGCGGTGGCTTACACCACACTCTTATGACCCGCCAGCCTCTGGCTAGCTTAAAATTTGCAAAACAGCTTCATACTATAATACTTTATTCACCAAATTTATTTCCTGATCACAACTTCATTATTTCCAGCTCAGCATGACTAAGACACCCACCACTTGCGATTGGATCCTTTCCAAAGTCACCGAAGAGACCCTCAATGAATATGTGTCCATGGGTGTTTTAGCCGCCAAGGAAGTCATTCATTGGCGGGTTCCCGGTTCTGAATGCCCTCCTGAGCCTCAAGAGGGCGAGATTGTAGTTTTTATAGATCATCTGCTTCACGGCTTTTCCCCACCCAGCTCAAAATTCTTTCGTGACATGTTGCACTTTTACAACCTCCATCCTCAAGGTATTGGTCCCAATTCTGTCTCCAATATATGCAATTTTCAAGTGTTCTGTGAAGCATACCTTGGTGAAGAACCCTCTATAGACCTGTTTAGAGACTATTATTATATCAACTGCCAAACTGAGATGGCCGATGGGCTTAGTCTTGAACTTGGAGGTGTTTCAATTCAAAGGCGGAGAGATGTGACCTTCCCATCAACCGCCCTGCCAAGTCATCCTAAGGACTGGAATTTCACCTGGTTCTATTGCAAAGACACCTCTCCAGAAGGAGAAAATTCCCGGCCGGGTTTTCGTCCACATCGGCTCCCCACCAGCGGCCCACTGCCAGGCTGAATGACCGCCGTGGAGCGTGGTATTTATTCTTTCACTCTTTCCAAGATCCGGGCCTTCATTGCAAACGGCGTAACTGGAGTCGATCTTGTTCGCTGCTGGGTATCATGGAGGATTCTACCTTTAAGCCACCTTCCCGGCTTAATGTGCACATATACTGGAGATAGCAAAGATCCACTGCGCTACAATCCCATTGAGCTAAATGAGAAGGAAATCAATGAGACTGTCAAGTCACTCCTTGGCGAGTCATTGGTGAATTGCAGCAAGACGGGTCTAGCTCCTTATTATACTCTTAACCCGCCGCCAGCTATAAGTACCCATGCATATATATCGCTTGCTTTTGTCAGCCTCTCTGGTTTTTATCTTATTGCTCATGTGCCCCCAGGCCAACTCTTTTTTTGGAAAAAGAAGATACAGACCACTACTGCTTCAACAAAAAGGGTCAAAACAACCGGTCGCGGCCGGGGTCGTCCTAAGAAGCCCACGGCGCAAGAGCAGCTTGAACTAGATGACTCAGAGGTAGAACTTGATTCACTTGTTATTCTTTTTATGCAACTTATTGATGCTGATTCACCTCAGGAGGAAACGGAGACAAGCCAAGCTGACGGCGCTGAGGTAATCCATGTCTCCTCCGACTCAGAAATTTTGCCAAAGAGAAAACACGGCGGGTTGTCAGGAAAGTACGGTTTTCCCATCCCCTTGCTCACTTAGATCCAAACTTTCTTTTGAAGAAACAGCAACACGACTCCAGCCGGCATACTCGAAACAGCGGCCAAGAGGAGCTTATGGCTGGCTTGCCCAACATGCAGCCGGTTCGTAAACGTCGTCATGAGGTGCCTCATAGTCCTACTTTGTCACTTTCATGAGCCGGCCTCATACGCCAACCTCTTCATTCTTCTGACTCGGCATATCAGGATACTCCTCACTCATCTGGCGACTCAAATGGGTCACAGCTCCCCACATTCGTGGTTAATCTGGCGTAAGTACCATAACTTCCTGAATAAATTACCTTGCCCATTCATGCTTATCAAACTGAATAATTTTCCTTATAGGGCTAAGGCAAAGATGGGCAAGAAACAAAAACCTGGCCCTTCCAAGATTGTTGAAGTTTCTGATCAAGAGAAACAGGCGCTGAAGGCTAGTGAAGCTCAAACCCACGAAATTGAAGATCCTGAGAGCCGGCAGGATGACCCGCCTCCTAAAGCTGATTTTGTCAACCCTGACTCAGCTGCTGATATTAATAACAACCCGGCGACCAATCAAGACCCGCCGAGTCCTAAGCTGCTTTCTCCTGTCAAATGTTTGGACAAGACTTCTGTTGATGACCATATTGAAGAGGTGATCATAACTAGAATAGCTTATCAGCCACCCGGTGTCTCCACAGCACTGGCCAAACATTCCACCAAGGATGAAACACACTTGTCAGACAAAAATAAGCCCAAGCTTGATCTTCAGAACTATTCGAAGTTGAACGCTGGTGAATTGTACTCTGGTTATCTGAGCCGGCTTCACACAAGCCGCGACCTAGAGGCCAGCTTGGTCAACATGATGCGACAGAAATATGAGGTATGAAGTCACCTCCTCCTTTAACTTTTATGCATCTATACATATACATATCCAGCCCCCAAGTCTTAATCATAGGAAAAGATCATTGAATATGCTTAAGACTTTCAGCAATGTGTAAGTTTAGGTTTCCAGGTCGTGACGTCTTAGAACCAACTTGAATAAGCCGTACTAACCATGTTGTTTATCAATTCTCTTTCGCAAAATAACCCATTATAACCCTCAAGGGCTGGCTTATCAAGCAAGGATGAGCCGGGTCTTCTATATAATCCTTAAAAGTTCAGGTCATAACCCTCAAGGGCCGGCTTATCTTGAAAAGATGAATTGGGTCTATTGTATTAAGTCTAATCTAAGAACTGCCATTCATAACCATCAAGGGCCGGGTCATCATATGAAGATGAGCTGGGTCTTATGCTCTGAATTTTCGAAAGAACTTCGTCACTCCTTATATCCGGGCTGAATAGTATTTATAGTCTTCAATGCTCACTTGCAGGACACTTTAAGCTTTAATGCCTCGCAGCTGGGCGAGTTAAGAAAAATGCTCAAACACCAAGAGTCTGAAACACAGAAGGTTGAGACCAAGTTGACACTGAGCTTAGAAGAAAATGAGAAGCTCAAGGCTAGTTTCAATACCAAAAGAACCGCCTGGGAAGAAGAAAAAACTTCATTATTGTCGGTGTACTAAGTATTGGGCCATTAGTACCCTGTACTTGTGCACGGGCAGTTGTAGCCATACTCGCGGCAAGGCTTGTCGGGGAACAGTTCGAGATTGACTCAGGCGACCAAGGAATATTTTCAAGTTAAAGATCTGAGGATCAGCAGATAAGAAGAGCTGGAATCCGCAGGCCAGCTTCCCCGGCAAGATCTTGCCAGGATGGCCTGCGAAGCCCGGCAAGACTCGGCTCCCGACAAGGCTCGGCGCCCGGCAAGGTTTTGTTGTTGTGCCACCGCTCTAGCACAGCAACAAACCCGACATTCTGGGTCCTTCTTTGGATGCGTGGCGACGCGCCAGTGGAGGAGCGCTTAAGCGGTGCTGATGGGATGGCCCCTTTTTCCATCCCCAAGAAAGTGAGGACACCTAAACGGACACCTCACGGTGCATTAAATGCGTTCGTCCTAATCCGTCAGGGGTTAGGTATGATGACCCTGTAGCTACTTTACACCTCAATGTATGTACATTTTGCCACTGTGGTGACCCCTTTGTGGTATAAAAGGAGGCCCAAGGCAGCTGCTACAGGGGAGGACGATCTTTTGGCCCATTCTGCATGCGTAGCTGCTCTTTGAACGTACTGTTCACTGCGAGCACTCCTGGAACCTGGGCTCAAGAACACTAATAATAACACAAGGCAGGAGTAGGGTTTTACGCTGATCAGCGGCCCGAACCTGGGTAAAATCGCCCCGCGTCGATCGTTGGTTCTGCTCTTTGCGCATACCTTTCCCCCCGCCGAATCGTAAAGGGGTCTCTTGGGATCCCATAGGTGTCGCACGCCGACATGTTTGGCGCGCCAGGTAGGGGGGTAAATAGACTTGTGCCTCTGCGGCTTCTCCTTTTTATGGGGAAGGAGCGAGGCCGCCTCTTTTACTCCCCAATATGAATGCGCCTCTGCGGGCGCGTTGCAGTTGCAGCTTTTGAGGCACGCTTCCCACGTGGAACATTCGGCGCGCGTAGTGGGGGGCACAGTAAACAGGATATTTAGGACCAGTTAATCCCCTGCCACGTGTGCCCGTGCACTGTTTGGGCCTAGCCCAACAACGCATCGCACTTGTGTGTGGCCTAGGCCCGAGGGCTCCTGTTGGTGTACTATGTATTGGGCCATTAGTACCCCGTACTTGTGCACGGGCAGTTGTAGCCATACTCGCGGCAAGGCTTGTCGGGGAACAGTTCGAGATTGACTCAGGCCACCAAGGAAATTTTCAAGTTAAAGATCTGAGGATCAGCAGATAAGAAGAGCTGGAATCCGCAGGCCAGCTTCCCCGGCAAGATCTTGCCGGGATGGCCTGCGAAGCCCGGCAAGACTCGGCTCCTGGCAAGGCTCGGCGCCCGGCAAGGTTTTGTTGCTGTGCCACCGCTCTAGCACAGCAACAAACCTGACATTCTGGGTCCTCCTTTGGACGCGTGGCGATGCGCCAGTGGAGGAGAGCTTAAGCGGTGCTGATGGGATGGCCCCTTTTTCCATCCCCAAGAAAGTGAGGACACCTAAACGGACACCTCACGGTGCATTAAATGCGTTCGTCCTAATCCGTCAGGGGTTAGGTATGATGACCCTGTAGCTGCTTTACACCTCAATGTATGTACATTTTGCCACTGTGGTGACCCCTTTGTGGTATAAAAGGAGGCCCAAGGCAACTGCTACAGGGAAGGACGATCTTTTGGCCCATTCTGCATGCGTAGCTGCTCTTTGAACGTACTGTTGACTGCGAGCGCTCCTGGAACATGGGCTCAAGAACACTAATAATAACACAAGGCAGGAGTAGGGTTTTACGCTGATCAGCAGCCCGAACCTGGGTAAAATCGCCCCGCGTCGATCGTTGGTTCTGCTCTTTGCGCATACCTCTCCCCCCGCCGAATCATAAAGGGGTCTCTTGGGATCCCATAGGTGTCACACGCCGACAATTATTGCAAAGGGCAGAGGCCGCTGAGTCTTCCTTAAAGAGCACCACTGCAGAACTGTCCGGCTTAAGGCAACGAATTTCACAGATGACATCTGCTATCTTTGTTAAGCGACACTGAATTTTTTAGCCTTTTTCACAATCCATTTATTTTGACTCGCCTAGCGACTCCTCTATATGTTTTCTCAACAGGCCCTAGGAGCTCCAATCTTGGCCAGGATATGCTTGTGAAGCTGAACGCCGTATATGCCCTGGTTGAACAATTATATACTGGCACTCAACGTACTCTTGTAGCTATCTCCAATGGGAAATAGCCGCCCATGCTCATCAAGGAGGTGCTAGCCAAATTGTCTATAATTCCCCCAAAAGTTGGAAGAGATAAAGCTATTAGCCGCCCGCTCTGGTGCCATTACCGCTCTCAGTCGAGCCAAAGCATGGCAAGCGGAACTAGACCTGGCGGAAGTGGGCACTGGCTGTCCAAGCCTCAATGAAGATGGGTCTCCTTTCGATCAGACAGACTTTGCAAAGTGCGCAAAGGAGATGCGTCCCTTGGCATGCAAACTGGCCGAGGAAACTATTTTATCGAAGTACCAGCCAGCGTACAACATGGAAAATGCTAAGGTCAAAGCGCCGGCTTATGACATCGTGGATCTCACTCCTCCAATGCATAAGCATACTTTTGCCCCTGATGTTGACCCGTCCTCAATTATCAATGATGAAGCTATATTCGAGGCCTTAACCGGCATCGACTGGACGTCACCTGACATCCAGATGGGCGATGAAGGAGAGCGGGAGCGGGATGACCCGGAGTCATCAACCCGCCGTGACAAAGACAACTGATACCAGGCAGCTCTCAAATCGGGGTACATACATATTGTGTCGAAAAACACTTTGCCCCAAATTTGCAGGTCCCTGGTGGCCTTGTAATAGGCTTAGATTGAAAACAATGATCTGTCATGCCATCGAGCATGTCAGCCATTAACTGTTGAACCGCCAATTTGATATTTATGATCCGCCTTGCCATGCCATCGTGCATGTTTAATTATATCAAGTTGAATCTTGTATGATATGCTTGAATTAAATGTTCAAACGAGCCTTAGCAGCCTTGTGCAAAATTCCGCATAACCTGACAAAAAAAAGTCAAACACATACCCTGGCGACTTAACGTCAAAACCCAGGGCGGGTTATAATTAACTGGCGACTCAACGTCCAAAGCTAGGACGGGCCATAACCCGGAAAATAAACAAATATGAAGCGCAACCCGCTAGTTATTTAAAATCAAAGCCAGGCGGGTTATAACCATAATTGTCATATCCCAAAAGCCAGGCGACTCAAAAGGATCTTTAAAAAATCCAAACAGAAAATATGCAAATTCCTAAAAGGGAAACTTAAAAACCGCATATTTGTTGTCAAGGCCGCAACAGCGACGTGGCACTCAAGCCTTATGTTTGCTTTCAAGGACGCAACAGCCATTTGGCACTCAGGCCACATGATTGCTTTCAAGAGGCAGCAACAGCCGTTTGGTACTCAGGCCACATGATTGCTTTCAAGAGGCAGCAACAACCGTTTGGAAGTTAGGCCACATGATTGCTTTCAAGAGGCAGCAACAGCCATTTGGCACTCAAGCCACATGATTGCTTTCAAGAGGCAGCAACAACCATTTGGCACTCAAGCCACATGATTGCTTTCAAGAGGCAGCAACAGCCATTTGGCACTCATGCCACATGATTGCTTTCAAGAGGCAGCAACAGCCGTTTGGCACTCTGGCCACATGATTGCTTTCAAAAGGCCGCAACATCCGGTTGGCAGTCAGGCCACACGATTGCTTTCAAAAGGCAGCAACAGCCGTGGTTTTACCTAGCTCTATGTAAGCTGGCTCTTACATGACGTGAGCTGCCATTTGAACTTTAACAAGTGCAGGGTCTTTAAAAAGATTGACTGTTAGGAGTTTGGCGGGTCATCAGTAGCATAGCCAGTTGCAAACAGGCAGGAAAAAACCTTATAAGAAGTGGCATTCAAGCTGGCCAAGAGGGTGTGAAAGCTAAACCAAACAGGTGGAAGCCCCCAAGTGACCTTATGACCAATCAATAAAGGCTCAGATATTTAGAAGTGAAACGACAGAGGCCCTGTAGTTCAGGGATGCCGGCTTTATTATACTGATCATAAAAAGTATATATAGTGACAAGAATATGTACATGGGTAGGAACTGGCGGCTCAAGTGTAGTACGGCCGAAGATGTGCGATATTCCACGGACGGTGGGTCTCCACCTCCGACTTGCGAGAATACTTGTGCTCACGTATATCAATGAGGTAATATGACCCGTTGTTCAGGTTCTTACTGACCACAAAGGGTCCTTCCCAAGGTGGGCATAACTTGTGCATATCTGTTTGATCTTGGATGAGCCGGAGCACCAAGTCGCCTTCCTGGAACGTCCGGGTCTTCACTTTGTGGCTATGATAGCGACGCATATCTTGTTGGTATATCGCCGAATGAGCCGCCGCCAGATCTCGCTCCTCATCCAAAACATCAAGTACGTTTTGACATGCTATTTCATTATCAACTTGAACATAAGTCGCCACACGAGGCGAGTCATGACGGATATCATTGGGAAGAACCGCCTCTGCCCCGTAGACAATGAAAAAAGGTGTATAACCTGTTGACCTGTTGGGGTGGTGTTGATACTCCAAAGCACGGAAGGTAACTCCTCAACCCAACAACCCGGCGTTCGCTGCAAAGGAACCATAAGCCGGGGCTTGATACCTCTCAAGATTTCTTGATTTGCCCTCTCAGCTTGTCCGCTAGACTGCGGGTGAGCCACAGAAGAGACATCAAGATGAATATGCTCTTGTTGACAGAATTCTCTCATAGCACCTTTAGACAGATTAGTGCCATTGTCAGTTATGATAATATGAGGGTAACCAAAGCGGAAGATCAGTTTTTTAACAAACCGAACTATTGTTGCCGCATCACACTTGCTGACCGGCTCTGCTTCAACACACTTGGTAAATTTATCAACTGCCACCAAGAGGTGGGTTTTCTTATCCTTAGACCTTTTGAAAGGTCCAACCATATCAAGCCCCCAGACCGCAAACGGCCAAGTAATTGGAATCATCCTCAATTCTTGAGCCGGCACATGAGCCCGTCGAGAAATTTTTTGACATCCATCACACTTACTAACAAGATCCTCTGCATCAGTATGGGCCGTTAACCAATAAAATCCATGACGGAAGGCTTTAGCCACCAAGGATTTAGAGCCGGCGTGATGACCACAATCACCTTCATGGATTTCCCTTAAAATCTCATGGCCCTCTTCAGGAGAAACGCAACGCTGGAACACACATGTGATGCTGCATCGATGTAACTCGCCTTTAACAATAGTCATGGACTTAGACCGCCGGGTTATCTGCCTGGCCAAAGTTTCATCCTCAGGCAACTCGCCCCGAGTCATATAAGCCAAGTAGGGAACTGTCCAATCAGGAATAGCATGGAGAGCCGCCACCAACTGTGCCTCCGGGTCAGGAATAGCAAGATCCTCTTTTGACGGCAATTTGACCGAAAGATTTTGCAATACATCAAGAAAAACGTTAGGGGGTACCGGCTTACATTGAGACCCAAGCCGGCTCAAAGCATCAGCCGCCTCATTCTTCCTTCGATCAAGATGCTCCACCTGATAGCCCTTGAAGTGACCAGCAACATTGTGAACCGCCCGGCGATAGGCCGCCATAAGCGGGTCTTTAGAATCCCAAGTGCCTGAAACTTGCTGAGCCACTAAATCTGAGTCACCAAAGCACCTGACCCAGCTTAAGTTCATCTCTTTGGCCATCCGAAGGCCATGGAGCAAAGCCTCATATTCAGCCGCATTATTAGTACAAGGAAACATCAACCTTAAAACATAACGAAATTTGTCACCTCATGGGGAAGTCAAAATAACTCCAGCTCCAGACCCTTCCAATTGCCTGGACCCATCGAAGTGAATAGTCCAATTTGTGTTATCAGGCTTCTCCTCAGGCCTTTGCAACTTCGTCCAGTCGTTAATGAAATCCACAAGAGCCTGAGACTTAATGGATGTCCTTGGCACATACTTCAAGCCATGGGGACCAAGTTCAATGGCCCAGTTAGCTACCCGGCCTGTAGCCTCTTTGTTCTGAATAATATCCCCTAAAGGAGCAGAACTGACCACTGTAATCGAGTGGCCAAGAAAATAATGCTTCAATTTACGACTGGCAATAAACACCCCATATACCAGCTTTTGCCAATGTGGATAACGCTGCTTAGACTTAATTAATACCTCACTGACATAATAAGCCGGCCTCTGGACTGGGTACTCTTTGCCCGTTTCCTTGCATTCCACCACAACCGCCACACTGACAGCCCTGCTGTTGGCAGCCACATATAACAGCAAAGGCTCTTTCTCAATGGGAGCTGCAAGGATGGGTGGCTCAGCTAACTGTTTTTTGAGCGCCTCAAAGGCCTCATTAGCAGTATCACTCTAGACAAAGTGATCTGTTTTCTTCATCATCTGGTATAGAGGAATTGCCTTCTCCCCCAGGCGGCTTATGAACCGGCTTAAAGCTGCAATACGACCCGCCAAGCGCTGAACGTCATTTTACACATGCCGGCTTAGCCAAGGAAGTGATAGCCTTTCCTGCAGGCACACCAAAAACACACTTGGTCGGGTTAAGCATCATTTTATATATCCGGAGATTATCAAAAGTCTCCTTCAAATCATCCAACAGAGTCTCCTTCTTTCTGGACTTGACAACAATATCATCCACATAAGCATGAACATTACGCCCAATCTGGTCATGGAAATAATTCTGGACACAACGTTGATAAGTCGCCTGGGCACTCCTGAGCCCAAAAGGCATGGACACGTAGCAGAAAGCCCCAAAAGGTGTAATAAAAGCCATCTTCTCTTGGTCTTTAACTGCCATCTTAATCTGATGGTAACCGGAATAAGCATCCAAGAAGCATAAATGCTCACAACCCACCGTGGCGTCTATAATCTGATCAATACGGGCGAGAGCAAAAGGATCAGCCGAACAGGCCTTGTTATGGTCAGTGTAATCCACACGCATACGCCAAGTGCCATTCTTCTTAAGTACTAGCACCGGGTTAGCCAACCACTCAGGGTGAAAAACTTCAACGATGAACCCACCGCCAAGAGCCGGGCCACCTCTTCTCGAATGGCCTTACGTCGCTCTTCACTGATGCGGCGAAGGAACTGCTTCACCAGCTTAAATTTAGGATCAATAGAGTGTGCTCACTGAGTTCTCTCGGTACACCTGGCATGTCTGAAGGCTTCCATGCAAAGATATCCCGATTCTCACGGATGAACTCGATGAGCGCTCCTTCCTATTTCGGATCCATGTTAGCATTGATGGTGAATTGCTGAGATGAGTCGCCAGGGACAAAGTCCACCTGCTTGGTATCATCAGCCGACCTGAATTTCAATAAAGGGTCTTTCTCAATAGTCGACTTCTTCAAAGGGATCATATCATCCGGGTCAACATTATCTTTATAAAACTTGAGCTCCTCCGTAGCACAAGCCGACTCAGCATATGCAGCATCTCCTTCTTCACACTCCAAAGCGACTTTTCGATTACCATGGACTGTAATGGTACCCTTATGTCCTGGCATCTTAAGCTGCAAGTAAACATAATAGGGCGGTGCCATAAATTTGGCGTAAGACGGCCGCCCAAACAAGGCATGATAAGGGCTCTTTATGTTAAGCACCTCAAACCATAATGTCTCTACCTTGTAGTCATAATCATCACCAAAAACCACTTCCAAGACGATTTTACCAATGGATATGCCGACTTACCAGGTACCACGCCATGGAAGACTGTAGAGGACGGTTTAAGCTCCTTATCAGTCAAATTCATCCGACAAAAGGTATCATAATAAAGGATATTTATGCTGCTACCTCCATCCATGAGCACTTTAGTGAATTTCTAACCTCCGACTTGAGGGGCTACTACCAACGCCAGTTGACCCGGATTGTCAACCCGAGGCGGGTGATCCTCACGACTCCATATGATTTGCTGCTCTGACCACTGCAAGTGTTGAGGTACCGCCGGCTCAATCGCATTGACTGCACGCTTATGATCTCGCTTACAAAGGCTTGTAGTGAAGACATGATATTGGCCACCATTAAGCTGTTTTGGATTGCTCTGGTATCCTGATTGATGCTGCTGGCTACCCTGACCAGACTGTTGGTTATAACCACCCTGGTTACTTTGTCCTTGGTATCCAGCATTTGAGCTGCCGCCGGCAAAGCCGGGCCCCTGTGAGCCGGATCCTGACCCGCCTGGTGGGCCATTGTTGCCACCATGATTCTGATTGAAGCTAGAATTCTTGTACTCTTTCATGATGAAACAGTCCATCCAAGCATGAGTCGAAGGTTGGCCAGGAAGACTATTCTTTGGGCAAGGATCATTAAGCAGTGCTTCCAGGTTAAATTTTGGTCCTCCAAGCTTAACCTTACGACACTGATTTTTATGCTGAGCATTGGTGTTAGCCACAAAATCTGACCCGCCGTCGACCGGTTTGCGCTTACCACTATTGCCCTGATTATGTCCTATCATATTTTGCTGCTGACCATTACCATAGCCGCTCTTCTTCCCCTTGGTGAATTTCTCCTCATCAGACCTAGGGTCCTTAGTGTTGTCTGAGTCGGCATATTTGATGAGAGCCACCATGAGCTCTCCCATGTCATTGCAGTGACGTTTAAGCCTCCCCAACTTCTGCTTGAGGGGTGTGAAGTGGAAATTCTTCTCTAGAATCAGAACAGCAGAGCAGGCTGTAATGTTATCCGATGAGTGGATAATATGTTGGGGATGTCGTGCGACATATGCCAAGGGATGGCTTATCGTGGATGGGGATAAAAGTACATCGCCGGGCTCTAGAAGCGGGAGTGAGCGAGACCGCATACGCCTGCGAATCTTACCCAGGTTCGGGGCTCTCCTCGGAGATAACACCCCTAGTCCTGCTCTGCGGGGTCTCCGCATGATGACTATGATCACGAGGTAGCTACAAGCTTGCTCCTTGAGCTGTTTCGACTAGAGGAGGAAGAAGGGCAAGGCTAGCCCTATTCCACTCTCTATGTGTGTGTGTATGGTGTGCGTGCCGAATGCCCGTTCCCCATGCATGGGGGAAGCCTGGGGGGTTTATATAGGCCTACCCCCCAAGGGTACAATGGTAATCCGGCCGGGTGTAGGACCCTGCCGTCAGTGTCTCTGGTTGCCGACCTTCCCGCCGACTACTGGGGCCCGCCGCCTGGTGGGTCCCGCCGACTGCTGTGATCTTGACAGGTAGGGCCCGCCGCCTGCGGGCCATGTTGACTGCTTTATACTGTAGACTCGCTCCCGATGACGAAGGCCTTGTCGGGGGGAGCGTGGCTACAGGCCCGCCGCCAGGCGGTCAATTGCTGTAGCCACGCCCCGTCACATCTGGATAATTGCGCACTGACTCCAAGGGGGAGAAGGGCCGCCTGCTAGGAGTCGGCCTTCCCTTGTTGCCGCCTGCTTGAGGTTTGCCGCCTACTGGTGGCCCGTGGAAAGGTAGGACCTGCCGCCTGCGGGCCGTACTGATAGCCCATCGTGGGAGCGTGACTCCCTCTGACGCTGGTGACATCATGGACTGCGCGGCAACAGTGCCACGCTGGGGGGGTGACCGCCCAGTACGTAGCTCTGTGGCGATGTCCCATCCCGGATTCGGGGGTGGGAGGCTGCGCTGTAGCCATGCCTTGTCTTGTCGTGGAGATGTGGTGCTGACTTTGAGGACGCGAGGGGCCGCCTGCTAGCAGCCGGCTTCCCTGGAAGCTGCCTTCTAGGAGTCGGCCCACTTCATGGCCACCTCCTGGCAGCCGGCCGCTTGGACCAGCCGGCCCCTAAGAAGGCGGTCCTTTGTCTTTGGTGTTTGAGGGGCGCAGCCCGCCTCAATGTCTTGAAATACCAAGGGGAGCTGATGGGGCTATCCGTGGTCATTTACTCCGACAGTAGTTCCCGAAGCTGGTGGGGCGCCACGGCTGAAGGGGCGAGAAGCCTCAACAGCTTATCACTCTGGGTCGTCTGGTATCCCGCTTCTTTCGTCTTCCGAGGTGCTGACTGGTAGGTGTCGGCCGCGACCATTCGGGCCGCCTGGCGATTTCGAAACGCTATGGTGGGGGCCAGGTGGCACGCCAGCCAGATGACAGACTCGCCGCCCGCGCCCGCCGGCCATAGGCGTCAGCAGGCCAAGCCGGCCTGCCAGCCCACGCACGCGATGGGACGTCGCCGCAGGCCGGGGCCCGCCACTATAGTGCCTCGGCATGCGCGCGGATCCGATGCGGCCGAAGTAGACGGTTGGGCTTCTGCGGTAATTAACACACGCCTTTACTGGCGCCGCAATCATGGGGTCGTGGGGGAGTGGGCGCAGTTAATCCCATGATCCCCCATGCTCCCGCCCCCTCGGCTCCGCCGCCTGGGGCTATAAGTAGGGGAAGAGGGGGGGTGGCAGACACACGCGTGCCTGCCTCTCTCCTCGCCATTCTTCTTCTTCTCCATTGCCGCGGCGCCTCTTCCTCTTGCTGAAGCGCCACCGCAGCTCACCGCCGTCGAGCTTCTTCTCTCCGCGGCTTCCTTGCTCCGCCGCGGCTTCGCCCGCTCGCCACCGCGCCATGCCCACGACAGGCTTCTTCATCCATGGCGCGCTTACGGGCCGGCGACTGGGACGGTTCCAACGTCCATGAGGATCACCTCTCTTTTCTTCGTCAAACACGGTGGCTGCCCCGGGAGGCGAACGTGAAGGTACGTGTCCCTTCCATGGTAGAAATCTCGTCGGCGCCCGAGGGCGACGAAAGCGTCATCTTCCGGTCCCATTTCCTCCGCGGCTTCGGCCTTCCGGCGAGCGGCTTCTTCCGCTCCTTCATCGATTTCTACCGAGTCCAGCTGCACCACCTCACGCCAAACACGGTGGTGTTGCTGGCCGCCTTCATCACCATGTGCGAAGGTTACCTCGGCACTCTCCCCACTCTCGAGCTCTGGGGGGAGTGCTTTTATCTCAAACTCGGCACTGCCACCAAGGGCCAGGCGGCTCAATGCGGAGCCTGCGTGGCGGTGCGGCGTCCGGGCTCCAAGAAACGCTTCCCGCCCATCTCCCTGCTGCAGCCAGCCAAGCTGTGGCAGAAGTCCTATTTCTATGTCAAGAACATCCACCCGATGAGGGACTACATCAACTTGCCGGCTTACGTAGCCGACCCGCCAGTCGAGTCGCGTGCCAACTGGAAGTACAAGCCGAGCTCCCTATCGGCCGCCTCCTCCGCCGCCCTCACCCGACTTCAGGCGATGACGGAGTTGGAGGGCCTGAAGGGCTCGGACCTGCTGGCCGCCTATGTGGCATGCCGAGTGCTTCCCCTTCAAGCCCGGCCTCATATCATCAGCTGCATGAGCGGGCACTGGGACCCGTGCCGAATGTGCACATGGGAGCTGCCGGACATGGAGGTGTCCCGGCTGGTCAATTACTTCTCCAGCTGCAAGCTATCAGAGATGGATTGGCAGTTCGGCAAGCGGCCATACGACCGCCCACATCCGCCGCCTGCAGTGAGTTTTGTAATTCTTTTTCTCTTTTGCTAGTGTGAGTTCTTGTTTTTTGCCGTCTGACCAGTCGGCCATGGTGCAGGTCCTCCCGGCCCAGTCGGCCGCCAGCGCTCTGGATCCAGGTCAGCAGTATATGCTGGACCGAACGAGGAGCGACGTGGACGACCCCGACTTGGGGGTGGCCGCCATGGAGGAGGACGACGCCACAGGTGGCGGTGGTGGAGCAGGCGGCTCCGAAGGAGGAGGCGGCCTTGAGGCCTGGCCGGATGACAACGAGGAGGAGAACGAGCCGCGCCGCGCGCACGGCATCGACAAGGCGACCGCGAGCTCTTCAGCCGTGCCGACCGCACCAGGCAGCGCACCAAAGCGCCGAGCCGGCTTGTTGCTTCTCGGCAGCCGGCAGAAGAAGCCCAAGAACACGGCCGATGTGACCAAGCAGCAGGAAGCCGCCGCGAAGGCGGCCCAGTTCCAGAAGACCCCGAAGCAGCCCCCGATGGTGTCCGCGTAAGTGCTTGGTTTCTCCTGCGTTTTCTTTTCTTCTTTCTTGCAAACTCTTTCTGAGTTTCCTCGTGTCTTGCTTGAGCAGGGTCCCGCTCTCTCTCGAGCGGTCCACCTCTGCTTCAGTGATCGGGGCGACGGAAGCCTCCGCCAACACCCGCCGTGTGGACCCGCTCGCCGACCTCCAAGAGGTGACGGAGAGGAACGCGCGGGAGGCACGTGAGGAGCGGGAGGAGGCAGAAAGGCAGAAGGAGGAGGCGGCCAAGGTGGCGCAGGCGGACGCTAATGCGGCGGCCAAGGCCCAGGCGGATACTGCGACCAAGGTCAAGGCGGACGCCGTAGCCATGGCCCAGGCGGACGCGGCCGCCAAGGCGCAAGCGGAAGAGGCCGCACGCGGCCGGACTCCCACCAGCGCCAGAGATCATGGCACCGACTGGAGGGGCCGGCAACGATCAGCCGGTCATGGAGAGGAGAGGATGCGACGCCATCGTCCTGGGGGCAGGGGTGCCCCCGCAAGTGTTAACTATCGAGGCCCGAGGCCGTCGGTCTGACGTGCCACAAGCGCCGCCGGTCAGTGGTGACCTGGTGGTGGGGGCGACCCCCGCGGCCCGTCCTTCAGGGCGCCGGCGTGCGGCGAAGGCGGCCTCGGCGCCACGGGCACAAGAGATCGGGGCCGCAAGCTCGTCGGCCCCAGATGCAGAGGCCACCAGTGCCGCCCCACCAGAATGGACGCTTGGGGATGGGACGGGCGTGCTGAACAAGGCCGCGCAGGACGTTCAGGCCGAGCTCCGGGCCCAAGGCACCGCCCTCCAGCAATATACGAAGGCGTTCTTGGCGACGTGAACAGCCTTCCGGGTACGCTTCTTTGCTTTGTTTTTTATTCTTGCAATCTTCCGTGGGGGTGCGCCAGTGCACCCACTGGGTGTAGCCCCCGAGTTCCGGGCTGGCTGCTCAGCAGGCAGCTCGGAACTTTACGGTAAGTTCCGAGTGCTAACTTGTTTTCTCTTGTTTTGTCTTCATTGTAGGACTACCACAACATCCGCGCAGCCGCCTTCAACTCCCAGGCTCAGGAGCTGGCAAAGCGGACTACCAACCTGACCGAAAGCCAGAGTAAGCATTCCGTCTTCTTCCTCGCGGGGGCGCATCAGCGCACCCGCTGGGTGGAGCCCCCAAGATTCAGGCCGACTGCTGAGCAGTCGGGCCGGATCTTCCGGTAACCACTTTTCTTTTTGGTCAACTTTGTTGATTGTCTTCTCTTTCTTATTTCTGTAGGAGCCAATGACACACTACAGCAGCGCCTGGGCGAGGTCCAGACCGAGCTGCATGCCAAGGAGGAGGAGTGCAGCAAGGTGGCCCAGGAGCGCGACCGTCTGGCCAAGAAGTTGGCGGACCAGGCGAACCAGCACAAGGCGGAGCTCCAGAAACTCAAGGAGGTGGAAGGCGCCCTCCAGGCTGAGTTTGAGGTCGAGCGCTCAAAGTAGGTCAAGAAGGAGGCGATCATCGCCGCTAGCTACGGCGAGATTGAGGATATGATCGATGGTAAACTTCTTTCTTTGGAATAGCTGCCTACTGCATCGAGAGTCGGCTTCCGGCTTCTGATTTTTGTTTTTTTCTTTGCGTAGACTTCTTTCCTGGACGCGACGTCGCCGACAGCCAGGCCATCGAGGTGCGGTGCGACCAGCATAGGAGGGACGGAGTCGAGATCCCGCTCGACGCACCTCGAAACATGAACGAGCAGCTCCTGGCCATCAGGACGCGCCTGCAGCCGACTCACCGTCTGCTCCGCTGCCTTCAGCGCGCCGGGTCCTAGCTGGTTTTCGCCCTCTGGCCAGGCGTCTAGGCTCCACGCACCCCCAGCCGGACCGCCGACTGGTTAGAGGTGGCGATCAGCCGCTTCGAGGCTTGGAAGGACTCCTCCGCTCGGGCAGGCGCCCGAAGGGCCTTGGAGTTCGCCAAGGCATGGTATCCTAGGCTGGACCTAGCCCAGTTGGCCACGTTCCGGCAGGAGGCCAGGGAGGAGTTGGTGGCAGAGGGGCCTGCGCTCACTTGACATGTGGCGGCGATCGCCCAGTATACCGAGACCGGTGTCTTCCTCCCCGAGCTGGACGAGGAGGGTGCCGAGGTGCCGCCGAGCTGGTTTGGGCTGAACCCGGATGACGGCGAGGACTCGGTGGAAGAGATCACCTCCAGCGACGAAGGCGAGGACGAGGAAGACGAGGATGGTGAAGATGACGCACCGGAAGGCGGAGAGGGCGGCCTGCCTCAGCTCGATCAGGCCTCGAGCAACGAGCCGTGTGCGAGTGCACCGACTGCTGCTGATGGCGACCAAGCCGAGACTCGCCAGACGGCCACTCCACCAGCCGGCGCCGCCGACTCCACAAACCTGCCGGACGCGCCCACTACTCCTCTGGCCTAGTGCTGCCAACTTTATCTTGTCCTTTCCTACTTTTGTAGTCTTTAGAACGAACTTGTTAAATTTGTGCAGTTCCACCCGCTGGGGGTGTATTCAAACTTTGTTGAATGCTGGCCGAGGGCCTCTCGCTATGTAATTTAATTCCGCACAAGTTGTGTGTTGCCGAGCTCCGACTTGTCTTGCTTTCTGTTCTTTTGGCTTTTTCCTTTGCCGCCTTCCCTTGGCTGCCGTCCTGCCAGCCAGACAGCCGCTCTTCAGTCTGTTGGCCGGGTCAGGTACTTGGACATTTTGGGAGGACAAGTACTTCGGCCGCTTAGAACATAGCAAGTTAAGTGAGAAGCCAGCCGGCCGGCTGCTCAGCAACCGGACGGTCACGCGAGGAGCCAGCTTGGCCTATGTGAGCACTTTTGTCCTTAGCCATTTTTCATGTGGGCACCATTTCCTGCCTTTGACTCTTGCCAGCCATACACTCGCTCTGCGAGCTGCAGCTTATGGCAAGAGAGGGCTTAGATGCCGATACACTACTTGTCCGACTGCAGGTAGTGCCGACATAGTACAAGGCAGCAAGCCCCCGGGCCGACTGGTCGCACCCGGTGCCGGGCGGAGGAATGAAACAACACATTCGCAGGCATGAAACTTATCATATAGATAAAAAATGTAGCCCCCGAGTTCTCCTCGAGGGACCCGGTGTCTTTGCGCTTAATACAAAAGGTAGCGTGGTACATACTGCATTAACTGTAAAATCTTCGGAGGAGATTCGCGTTCCATGGGCGCTCTGTTTCCTTGCCGGAATCGTCCCTCTTGCGCGCCCTGGGCTTCTGCGCGTCGATCAGGTAATAGGAGTCGTTGCCCAAGGCTTTGCTGATGATGAAGGGGCCTTCCCAAGGGGCCGAGAGCTTGTGCTGGCCAGCTGTTCGCTGGATCAGCCGGAGCACAAGGTCTCCCTCTTGGAAGGATCATGGCTTGACCTTCCGACTGTGGTAGCGGTGCAGGCTCTGCTGGTAGATGGCGGACTGGTTGAGTGCTAAAAGCCGGCCTTCTTCCAGCAGATCGACGCCGTCTTCTGATGCTTCCTTCGCCTCCGCCTTCGTGTACATGGTGACGCGAGGTGAGTCGAATTCGATGTCAGTTGGGATGACGTCCTCGGCCCCGTACACGAGGAAGAAGGGAGTGAAGCCGGTTGATTTGTTCGGAGTGGTGCGGAGGCTCCAGAGGACGGCCAGCAGCTCGTCGATCCAGCAGCCGGCCGAGCGCTCCAATGGCTCGACCAGTCGGGGCTTGATGCCGGATATGATGAGGCCGTTTGCTCGCTCGACTTGGTTGTTTGACTGCGGATGGGCAACGGACGCTAGGTCCAGTCGGATGCCCTACGTCGCGCAGAAACGGGCCAAAGCGCCTTTGGCAAAGTTAGTGCCATTGTCGGTGATGATGCTGTGTGGTACACCGTACCGGACGGTGATATCTGCGATGAAGGTCACAGCAGTCGGACCATTCAGCTTTTTGATTGGCTTTGCTTGAATCCACTTGGTGAATTTGTCGATGGCGACGAGCAGATGGGTCATGCCGCCGCGTGCTGTCTTGAATGGGCCCACCAAGTCCAGCCCCCAAACGGCAAAAGGCCAAGTAAGGGGGATGGTCTTGAGTGCGGAAGCCGGCAGATGTTGCTTGGAGCTGAATTTCTGGCACCCCTTGCATTTCTTGAACAGATCCTTGGCGTCCTCCAAAGCAGTCGGCTAAAAGAAACCATGCAGGAAAGCTTTGGCGACAAGGGATCTGGAGGCCGCGTGGTGGCCACGTCGCCTTGGTGTATGTCTCTGAGGATTGCCTGGCCTTTCTCTGGTTCGACGCAGCGTTGGAAAATGTCGGTCACGCTGCGCTTGACAAGCTCTCTATTTACTATCGTGTAAGCTCCTGCCCGGCGTTGCACCTGCCGGGCCAAGATCTCATCAGCTGGCAGCTCTCCACTCACCTGAAAGTTGAGGATGGGCTGCGCCCATGATGGTGCTTCGACTTCATCCACTGTCATTACGGCCAGTGAAACTAGGGCGGTTTGGTTGGGAGGTAGCGGGGTGGAGTCGGCCGCGTCTTGCTACGTGGTTGAAGTCTCCGGGCCGACTGCTGCAACCCCCTGGCCGGGTTGTGGAGTCCCCGGGCCGGGTGCGACTGCTGCAGTCCCCGAGCCGCTTGGTGAAGTCACCGGGACGGCTGCTGCAGCCCCTGGGCCGGGTCGCAAAGTCCCCGGGCCAGGTGCGACTGCCGCAGCTTTCATGCCGCCCGACGACGTCCCCGTGCCGGCGGCTGCAGCCCCCGAGTCGGATCCGACTGCTTAGGGAGCAACCGGCATGAAGATGGATTCTGATTCCGGTGAAGGCTTGATAGACGGCTTGCGGAGGCACTGAAGGGGCACGCCGGCTGGTATGGCTTGCCGGGTGGAGCCGATCCGTGCCAGGGCATCTGCTTGTTCGTTGTCGGCCCGTGGCACGTGAAGGAACTCGCACCCATCAAAATATCCACTGATCTGCTGGATGAGGGAGCGGTAGCTCGCCATGTTTGCGTCCTTGAAGTCCCAGTCGCCAGACGACTGTTGGAGCACCAAGTCCGAGTCGCCGTAGCATAGAATCCGGCGGATGACAATCTCCTTGGCCAGCCGGAGTTCGTGTACTAGTGCCTCGTACTCGGCCATGTTGTTGGAGGCGACAAAGTGGATTTGGAGCGTGTATCTGAGCTTGTTGCCTTTGGGGGAGGTGAGGATGACGCCGGCTCCCAAACCGGTGCGCATCTTTGAGCCATCGAAGTGCATCCGCCAATGAGTGGAGTCTGGAGCTTGCGGCAGGTACTAGGTCTCGGCCCAGTCGACGAAGAAGTCGGCCAGTGCCTGGGTCTTGATGGCGGTGCGAGGCTGGTAGAAGATGGTGTAGAGGGCTAGCTCGATGGCCCACTTGGCCACCCGACCCGATGCATCTCTGCTGCCTATGATCTCCGCAAGCGGGGCGGTGCAGACAACCGTGATGGGGTGCTCTTGAAAGTATTGCTTGAGCTTCTTGGCGGCAAAGTGCACGCCGTAGCACATCTTTTGGTAGTGGGGGTAGTTCTGCTTGGAGGTTGACAGCACCTCACTCAAGTAATACACAGGCCTCTGAACCAGCAGTGCTTTGCCGTCCTCTTGGCATTCTACCACCATGACTGTGCTGACCACCCGGCTGGTGGCGGTGATGTAGAGAAGCATGGGCTCCTTGGCAGCCGGAGCGGCCAGAACAGGCGGCGTGGTCAACATCTTCTTGAGTTGGAGGAAAGCCTCGTCCGCCTTGTCGTTCCACTCGAAATGAGTGGTTTTCTTAATCAACTGGTACAGGGGAAGAGCCTTCTCGCCCAGCCGACTGATGAAGCGGCGGATGCATGCCAAGCAGCCGATGAACTTCTGAATGTCTCGCAGTAGGGTGGGCATCTCCATCCTCTCGATGGCCTTGATCTTGATAGGGTTGCACTCTATGCCGCGCTCTGAGACAAGGAAACCGAGGAGCTGGCTGGCTGGTACTCCAAAGACAAACTTCTCTGGGTTGAGCTTGATTTGAAAACGGCGTAGATTATCAAAAGTTTACTTGAGATCTTCCAGGAGGGTACCACGCTTCTCCGTCTTCACCACAATATCGTCTACATAGACGTGGGCATTTCTGCCGAGTTGCTTGAGGACACACTTCTGCATGCAACGCTGAAACATGGCTCTGGCATTTCTCAAGCCGAGTGTCATGGTCAGGTAGCAGAAGGCTCCGAATGGTGTGATGAAGGCGGTCTTTAGGCGGTCGGCCGGTTTCAACTTGATCTGGTGGTACCCTGAGTAGGCATCCAGAAAACTCAGCAGCTCGCATCCGGCCGTGGAGTCTATCACTTGGTCAATCCGAGGCAAGGCAAACGGATCTTTGGGGCAGGCTTTGTTGAGGCTAGTATAGTCAATACACATGCGCCATTTGTTGTTCTTCTTCAGTACAAGGACTGGGTTGGCAAGCCACTCTGGAAAGAACACTTCCATAATGAAGCCGGCTGCCAGAAGCCGGGCTATCTCTTCACCAACAATTCTTCTCTTCTCCTCTGAGAGGCGGCGGAGGGGTTGCTTGACTGGTTTTGCATCTGCTCTGACATGTAGCTTGTGCTCGGCGAAATCCGTCGGAACACCGGGCATGTCCTTTGGAGACCATGCGAAGATGTCCCGATTCTCACAGAGGAAATCGACGAGCTCGCTTTCCTATTTGCTGTCAAGGTGAGTTCCTACGACAGCGAACCTCTCTGGGTGCTCCGGGTCCAAGGGTATCTTCTTGGTTTCTTTGGCCGGCTGGAAAGAGCCCTGAGCTTCTGACTCCTTGGGATCTGGCGACAGGTCCGGCTGCTTGCCGGCCATGGCCACAACCCGGTCAAGGAGCCGCTTCTCGGCAGCAATCACAAGGGACTCGGCAGACTTCCGGTAGTCGCCGGCTATAGTGATAATGCCCTTGGTACCCGGCATCTTCATCTTGAGGAAGGCGTAGTGGGGAACCGCCATGAACTTGTCTAGGGCAGGCCGGCCAAGCAATGCGTGGTAGGGGCTCTCAAGGTCAACCACCTCAAACCAGATTGGCTCTCGGCGGAAGTGATTCTTGTCTCCAAAGAGGACGTCTATCTTGATCTTGCCGATTGGTGAGCAGGAAATGCCAGGCACAATGCCATGGAAGACAATCCTGCTAGGCTGGAGTTGTTTCTCTTTGATGCACAATTTTTCCATGGTATCGCGGTAGAGGATGTTGATGCTGCTACCGCCGTCTATCGGAATTTGGGAGAAACGAGCAGCTCGCCTCTCTATCGCAAAGGTGGCATCCAACACCAGGGCATAAGAACCCAGAGAAGGCATCACCTCTGGGTGGTCAGCTCGGCTCCAACTGATTGGCTTCTCGGACAAGTGCATGAACTCTGGGCTTCAGAGGCGACAGTATTCACCTCTCGGCGCTATTGACGCCGGCTGTGCCTGTCGTCAGCCATGCTGGTGAACACGACGTAAGCTCCGTGCTCTTCGGGGAACTAATCTTGGATCGCTCCGACTGGCCGGACCGCCGGCTGCTGGGAAGGTGGAGGCGGCGGGCCAGCAGGTGGGGGAGGTAGCCCTTCACCCCTGGCGATGCGGGTGAGCCAGTGGCACTTCAGGGTGGTGTGGTTGGATGGCTTCGCGCCGCTGTGGAACTTGCAGGGAGCATCAAGGGTTTGCTCAAACGAGAAGGCGGGCAACCAGGCAGGCTTGCCACCTTTCTGGCGCTTGCGGCCGGGTTGTTCTTCTGGCCGCTGGTCTTCGACTGTCGCCACCTGCCGGCTAGTGGTAGCCGGCTGCTGGGCCTTGCGCTTGTTGTCATTCTACTGCTGGCGTCGACTGGAGTCGCTAGCCGGCGTTTGGGAGCCGGAGGGAGCACTTTTCCCGTAGTGTCCACTCGAAGCTCTGACTTCATGGAGGAGTCGGCAGTGGCGTACTTGTCCGCTATGATCAGTAGCTCGTCGAGGGTGGTCGGCTCGTCGCAGAGGAGTCGGTGCTTGAGTAGGGTGCCCTCTCGGCACCTGGCAATGAAGTACTCTATGGCTTGCACCTCATGCACCCCTTCGCAGGAGTTGCGCAGTTCAGCCCACCGCGTCAAGTAGTCGCGGGTAGACTTAGTTGGGCCTTGGACACACAGAGAGAGCTGGCGAGGCTTGGGCGGCCGCTTGTAGGTGCTGGTGAAGTTGCGGATGAAGACTTCAGAGAAATCCAGCCAGCTGTTGACACTGTAGGGCTTGAGGCTGTTCAGCCATGTCCGGGCCGTGCCCTGGAGCATGAGCGGGACGTACTTTACGGCAACGCGCTTGTTGCCGTTCGCTATGCTGACGGCCGTGGAGTAGTCCACCAGCCAGTCCTCCGGCTTTACGGAGCCGTTATACTTGGGCATGTCTCAAGGGAGCGAGAACCCTTTGGGGAAGGGCTCATCGCGGATGCGGGGGCCGAAACAAGGCGGGCCGATCGCATCTTCTTCTTCCAGCACCAGGGATCGGGCCAGGCGGTCGATCCGACGGCGGGCATCGTTCTCTCTGATTCCTTCACGATGGCCCATCTGGCCTCCGAGAGTCGGGTGCTCAACTGGCGGGGGTGAGGTGCGCCTCTCCCTACGCGGGGGAGGCGGACGATCGTCCGGCCGTTCCATCGCTCGTGGGCGGCCGTCTTGGTCGCGCTCGATGGTGACGCATGTGCGGCTGCGGCTAGCAGCCGGCTCTTGGTCTCTTTGGTCGGGGGCACCGCCGGTCAGCATCCGGGAGGTCGCACCGTGCTCTCGGCGGGGGGGGAAGGTTCTCGGCCTGCAAGCCGGGCTCCATCACGCGGCGACCGGCTTCTCGCTGCACGGTGGCCGCGTCGATAAGCTGCTGGACGCGCTCCGTCATGCAGCGGCGCTCGTCGCCCTCCAGATGGTTCAGCTCGTCTGCCACCGCCTGGGCGGCGCGTAAGTTCTCTATTGGCGTGGTGTAGACTGGGTGGTCGGCCCCCAGCATGCTGGCGATGGCTGTGCCGCGCTGCCTTATCTCGCCCACGCGACTGGGTTCGCCAGCTGCCGGCGTGCCGCAGACGGCATGGTCGACCTCGTGCTGGTAGGCCTCGGTGAGGCATCTCATGGTCACCAGTTTGTTGGCGCTGTCGAGGAGTGCAATATGGCATGCTTCTAGCGTTTCGCCGTTTGCGCCGGGTGCTATGGGAGCGGACAGGTCCCGCATTGCCGCCTGCAACGGGTCCCGACCGGCCTCGTCGGGGGCTCCATCGTGGCTGATGACCAGCACCTCAGTGACGGTGCCGGTGCTGGTGCTGCTGTTAGCAGCAGGGAGCAGGTCGTCGAAGATCTCCACATCGTCTGGGAAGGCATCGGAAAGCGCGGCGTCGGCGTCGATGACCATGTCGACAAATGGGTCGGTGGAGCCAACGGACTCCACATCGGAGGCTGGCTCGTCGGCGACGTGAAACCTGCTGAGGGAGTCGACAAGGCAACTCCCGGGGCTGGCCGCACCCGGGCCGGGCGCGGGCTTGTCGGAGAGGTGGATCCCACCGATGAGATCAGCGAGGCAGCTCGCGGCGCAGGCGGCTTCCAAGCCACGCAGCGCGTCGGCGCAAGCGCCGTCGGGCGTGCTGGGCTGGCTGCGCTCGCCAGGGAGGAAGAGGGTTCCCGTCCAGAACGTGTTTCCGGACGACGGTGCACCTACCCCCACGGTGGGCGCCAAAATGTCGGGGATGTCGTGCGACATATGCCAAGGGATGGCTTATCGTGGATGGGGATAAAAGTACGTCGCCGGGCTCTAGAAGCGAGAGTGAGCGAGACCGCATACGCCTACGAATCTTACCCAGGTTCGGGGCTCTCCTCGGAGATAACACCCCTAGTCCTGCTCTGCGGGGTCTCCGCATGATGACTATGATCACGAGGTAGCTACGAGCTTGCTCCTTGAGCTGTTTCTACTAGAGGAGGAAGAAGGGCAAGGCTAGCCCTATTCCTCTCTCTATGTGTGTGTGTATGGTGTGCGTGCCGAATGCCCGTTCCCCCTGCATGGGGGAAGCCTGGGGGATTTATATAGGCCTACCCCCCAAGGGTACAATGGTAATCCGGCCGGGTGTAGGACCTTGCCGTCAGTATCTCTGGTTGCCGACCTTCCCACCGACTGCTGGGGCCCGCCGCCTGGTGGGTCCCGCCGACTGCTGTGATCTTAACAGGTAGGGCCCGCCGCCTGTGGGCCATGTTGACTGCTTTATACTGTAGCCTCGCTCCCGATGACGAAGGCCTTGTCGGGGGGAGCGTGGCTACAGGCCTGCCGCCGGGCTGGCGATCGCTGTAGCCATGCCCCGTCACATCTGGTTAATGGCGCACTGACTCCAAGGGGGAGAAGGGCCGCCTGCTAGGAGTCGGCCTTCCCTTGTTGCCGCCTGCTTGACGTTTGCCGCCTGCTGGTGGCCCGCGGACAGGTAGTACCCGCCACCTGCGGGCCGTACTGACAGCCCATCGTGGGAGCGTGACTCCATCTGACGCTGCTGACGTCATGGACTGCGCGGCAACAGTGCCACGCTAGGGGGGTGACCGCCCAGTACGTAGCTCTGTGGCCACGTCCCATCCCGGATTCGGGGGTGGCAGGCTGCGCTGTAGCCATGCCTTGTCTTGTCGTGGAGATGTGGTGCTGACTTTGAGGACGCAAGGGGCCGCCTGCTAGCAGCCGGCTTCCCTGGAAGCCGCCTGCTAGGAGTCGGCCCACTTCATGGCCGCCTCCTGGCAGCCGGCCACTTGGACCAGCCGGCCCCTAAGAAGGCGGTCCTTTGTCTTTGATGTTTGAGGGGCGCAGCCCGCCGCGATGTCATGAATTACCAAGGGGAGCTGATGGGGCTACCCGTGGTCATTTACTCCGACATAATAGCTGAAACCCGGTGAACCCAGTGGTGGGAGAACTCATCCTCGCGCTGCACACAATCGTCCAGACCAATAATCGACAAAGGCTGCTTACATGTGTCTTTAAAATTTTGAATAAAGCGCACCTTCAACTCAGCCAATGAGTTGATGGAGTTGGCAGGTAGCCCTTTCAACCAGGTTCGAGCCAGCAAATCCAGCATCATGGTGAAGTATTTGGCACATACGGCATCGTTAACATCCAACATCTCCATAGCCAGCTCGTAGCTCTCAATCCAAGCTTCACGTGGAGGATCTGCTGTGTAATTAGGCACCTTAGGGGGCCCTAGAAATCCTTAGGCAGATGCTCATTGCGTAGAGTCGGCGCTAGACACGGTACACCAACGGTCCTGGAAGTCATCCAGCCTCCATAGACGGCGAAGGGTTTAACTGAAGCTGCTGATGAGCCGCTAACTGAGCCACCAATTCCGCCTCACGACATGCTCTAGCCTGATCCACAAGGGCCTGAGCATTGTTATCATCATGGGGCGGGTCATCATTACGAGGCGGGTTACGACGCCGTTCGCTGCTGGAAACCGTCGGCGACTCACTGCGCCGGCTGTAACTTCGACTTTGGCGGGGTGTTGAGTGAATTAGCTCACGGCTATACGAGTAAGCTGCCTGCTGAGCCATGGCTATCTGAAGAAGTTCCACGGCGTTCCGTGTCTCTATCGCAGCTGGAGACTCACCTTTGATTGGAATGGCTCCCAATCGTGAAGCCGCGGCAATCATATTATCTAGTGGGTTGGAGTAATGACCAGAAAGCGTTGGTACTCACTGAGGCGGGCTCAAATCCATACGAGGTGGGTCTGGCACACGAGGCTGAGCGGCTGCCCCAGTCGCAGGCACCTCAGCAGCCCGGGTCACACCGGGCGGGTTACTCGGTCCTGTTCCAGGTGTATTAAAAAGGTTCCGCCCCTCAAACTATGAAGGTAAGCGGCTCTAGTGCCTCCTTCGAAGGACAACATTTGACGCATTCTGATCCAAATTTAAACGAAAAGCCTCCGCCCTTATCCGCTGCGTCTCGGCTTCCAAGGCAGCTCGCTCTGTGGTCATCCTGACATTCTCTGCCTCGAGGTCCTCTTGGGCCTTAGTCACCTCGTCCCATAGCTTCGCAACCTCCGCCTTATGCTGCGCTTGATTCGCCGGAGTCACCTCTGCGGCTAACAGAGTCGCCAAAGCATCCAAGAGTTCGGATAAGACTTGAGCCGGCGGACGTGCAAAGCCGCTCGCCCCAGCCGTCGCAGCAGCAGTTGAGCCGAATGTCATGGCCGCGGCAGTTGAGGAGTTTAACGCTGGTTGTGTGCCAGCCATGAAAATTGCGGCCCTGCTCAGCGGCTCATAGGGGTCCGGAATACTGTCACCATCTGAATAGCCCCCAAACCCGCCGTCTTGCAGTTGATAAATTGAATCGGTTTCGCCGTTTGAGGACTCATCGCCTGAATCGATGGCCATCTCTCCAACAGACATAGATCCTTCCTCAAGATCCGCCCCATGAACAAAGCCAACGAAAGCGCGCTTCCGGCCGGGTTGAACCCTGGCGGGTCACGAGCGCTGAGCAGTCTCAATGATGTCGATGCAGGTATCCGGCTCAGGCTCTGACTCACCGATCTTGCCGATGAAGACATGAATTCCGCCGAAGGGGAGCCGGTACCCGTACTCAATTGAGTCGGCCTCGGGGCCCCAGCCAGCATCATCGATGTAGATCTTGCCGTGGTGACTCTTAGTCATCCGGCCCACGCCGTACCCTTCGATCCCTGAGAATTTGCCCTTCAAGAACTCGAAACCACCATGCGCTGGCCCCATGGTGGGCGCCAACTGTCGTGGTTTGTCACGGTAGATTCCCGTGTGAAAGGACTTCGGTGTGGAGCCATCGCACGTAGGTTAGGTCGAAGGGGTTGAGTGGGACAAAGGACACAAAGGATTTAGCCAGGTTCGGCCCCTCACAATGAGGTAAAGGCCTATGTCCTGCTTCTAGTTGTATTGCTTGAGTTTCGATTACAAGGGACCGAATATGCTTGACCTAGCTATCGATCAATTGTTTCTTGAGTTAACCCACCGCCGGGTCTCGCCTTTATATACATAGGTCAAGGCCCGGCGACTTACAAGAGTCCGGGTCGGATTACACAACGTAACCGACCCTGTCTCTAAGTTACCTCGCCTTGTTAGGCAAGGTACCATTGGGCTGCTCACTCCTTCGGGTCTTGAGTCGCCTCCGGGTCGTGGGCCTTCAATAGCCTGCTTGTAAGCCACCTTCAGTCTTCTTAGGCCTTACTGGGCCTTTAATTGTAAGTCGCCAATAATATGACCCGGCCCCTCCTGGGCGGGTCATATCGCGGAGTTATATCGCCAACAAGTAGTTACTGCGATAATTGGGTTGAAGTGATATACTTTATGTCTGCCCCGAATGATCTCAAATTTACTAGTAGTAACAACGAAAAGGTTGCCTTGTTAATTAACAGAAAACAGGGTGAAAACTATGACATGAGGCCGGTAAAAACAAGGCACACTCGGTTCAGCGTCATCGTCACTACAGCTGTGCACGTGCGAGAAGTCTACATATCAAGCGGCCTACGGAGAGAAGGACGTATCGAGTGTGTGTTAGCGAGGCACAGAGACACAAGTACCGTGTGTGTGTGTGTGTGTGTGTGTGTGTGTTTGAGAGAGAAGCCAATTGATAGATTAAGATCAAGATCGAGTTGTCACCCTTCTGCTGTCATTGTTGAGGGGGTGGGGAGTGGGGAGGGAGAGAAAGACATATCGAGAGTGTGCCCGCGGTAGGCACAGAGGCACAACTAGCGAGTGTGTGTGTGTGTGTGTGTTTGAGAGAGAAGCTAGTAGATGGATTACTATCAAGATCGAGGTGCCACCCTAGTCCTTCGGTGTCGGGTAGTGTGTGTGTGTGTGATTGAGAGAGAAGCCAGTAGATAGATTAGTACCAAGATCCAGGTGTCACCCTACTCCTTCGGTGTCGGGAAGTGTGTGTGTGTGGGTGTGGGGGGGGGGGCAGTGACACTTAGATATAGGGAGAAGGAGTTTGTGTGATACATATCTATATTAAGGGATAGGTAGATAGCATGTGTGCAAGGCATACTTAAAGCATCACGGAGATAAATAAGCGGTGTGCATGCAAGTGCCGGAAAAAATGAAGAGAGAAACAATGTCCACGTGCGTGTGTGTTTGTGTGTGTGTGAGAGAGAGAGACAGCGAAATCTCAAAACAAAAGGTGCTTTGCTGGAATCCCATTGTATGTATTCATATGGTTCCGGGACTCGAGTTAACCTTAGGCATATGTGTGCGAGACATAATTATACTTTGAGACATTAGTGGCGGTGGGTGGGAGGAATTAAAGGGGTGGGCATGTTCGACAGAGAGAGCATGTGTGTTTCTGTGTGAGAGACTTGTAGGACGGGGTAGAAAGATGAATCCTAACCTTGACGGAGGGAGAGAAATACATGAAGTGCGCGTGTGTGATTCCGATGCCCACGGAGAAATGAGATATGTATGCGTGTGAGAGAGATTGCACAATTCATTAACGTATCACTATCTAGCGATTGTGGACGTGCATCGCTTGAACATAAATCAATATCTACTTCGTATTGTGGCCAAAGATACAATATCGATTCAACGCTACAAAGATTGGACACTCACATATCACTTTTTTTTCCAAATAATCCTTTTCAATTGTGCATGCCAAAGTTACGGTGATGTTTCTTCAAACAACCACTGTAGCTATGATGTACATGCACCATTGTTAGTCTTGCATTCAAATTCATTAGTCTTGGATGATTTAAGGTTCTATTATGAAGTAATATATGTAATATTCATATAAGAATTCAACGGGTATGCAATTTATGAAATGGAGGCCATGTAATCATATGAGGTAACACTTTTAAGTAGCAGACTACAATATCCATTTCTTTTGTGGAATTACAATATCCATTTCTTTTTGTGCGCCTCTAAAATAACACGTCAATGCATTATGTTTAAAGTAAATAACCAATGGCACTAAATTATTTATTTACACGAGAAATACATAGGCTGAGCGTTTGATCCCTTTTTTTGTGAACGCGCCTCGACACCCGTACGATTGGCCGCGCCCGTGTGAACGTCCAAGTTATCGGTGCATCATCCCGAGTTATTGTGTTTTTTTCTGGGGTGGACTTCATACTCCCTCCGTTCCAAAATATAGTGCTTCCTCTATTCCCGTGCTTCAACTTTGACTATAAATTTAACCAACAAGACCGACTGCAACGGGAGCAAAAGTTATACCAGTGAATTCGTATTCAAAAGTTTTCAATTATATAATTTTTTCTCCCGCCGCAGTTGGTCTCGTTGGTTAAATTTTCGGTCAAAGTTGGACCTCAGGAAGCGTGGGCACACTATATTTCGGCGTGTGCCCTGTGTACACAGTCTTGCATGACCTTCCCACTAGCACTCTCCAAAATTAGTTGAAACTAGATACGAATGATCCCGTGGGCGGCAAAATCTCCCGCCTCCTTCTAAAATTTCTGCCACCTAGTCTTTAGCATGCGAAATTCCCCTTTTATCCTTGGTGCACGGAGAACAATAGTTACAATATGGCCCTCATTTACATAATAGGTCGGGGCTGCTTTGGTAACTTCCGGTTCCCCCCACCACATGGCACCCCCATTTCCTCACCCCTCCCATAAAAACGACTAACTCCATAGCACCAAAGCATCTTACATCACGCCGTCCGTACTTCATCGGCCTTTCTACCCCTCCCCTCTCGAAACCCTAGACTGCTCATCCACCGGTGTACCAGAGCTCATTCACTGCCAGCGGCGTCCACCTCGCCGGATCTGCTTCTGCGGCCGCATCTACCCCTCCCACCTCCCCTAGAATCAAGTAGACTGCTCATCCACCACTGTACCACAACCTATTCAGTGCCGGCCTTGTCCACGGCGCCGGATCTGCTTCGCCGGTACTCTCATCAACCGGAGCGCATCTGCAGCGGCTCCTTCGTACTCCCCATCGGAGACGCTTCGTCCACACCCCCGGAGCCGCCCCACCGACGCCCCCGTCGACGGCCTCTGATCCTCTTTGCCGACACCTTCCTCAACCCTACCAGAGCCGCTTCGCCGACGCCATCCTCAAACCTACCGGAGTAGCTTCGCCCATACCATTCTCAACCCTACCGGGGCCGCTTTGCCAACGCACAAGTCCCGCCTCAGATCCGCTTCATCGCACCCTCGTCCAACCTACCGGAGCAGCTTCTGATGCCCCGTCCACGGCCACAGATCCACATCATCGACACCATCCTGAACCCAACCACCAGAGCAGCTTCATCGATGCCCTCGTCCACGGCCTCAGATCCGCTTCGCCCACACCGTAGTCCACCCTACTAGAGCCGCTCCACAAACACCCTACTTGACGGTTCTAGATCTCCTTACCGGACCCCGACAGCCAGCGTAGAGTCATCACCCTTGATGTTTCTAACCTGATTCCCACCGTCTGGCAAGATGCCAAGCACCCGCCACAACCTAGGTACTTGTCACCTTTAAACCCGTCCAGCATCACCTGCCCGATGTACTTCAAATATACTAACAGGTCACTGTTACATGTTATGCAACTGGCAAAAACTACAAGGACAATGTTTCTTCTGGATCTAACAGCTTGGCCAACCAAGATCCTGGACTGAGGCATTGCTATGATCTTGTAAGTGCGTCTCTCTCTCTTGTATTGTTGTGTGCCTGCCAGCTTGCTTTGCTAGGATTTTCGACCAGTAATCCCTTTGTGCAGACAATGATTTCCACTACTGGCTGCTAAATTAGAGATGTAGATGTCATACATGATACTCCCTCCGTTCCTAAATATAAGTCTTTCTAGAGATTCCACTATAGACTACATACAGAGCAAAATGAGTGAATCTACACTCGAAAATGCATCTATATACATCTGTATGTGGTCCATACTGGAATATCTACAAAGACATATATTGAGGAACAGAGGTAGTACATTACACAAAATCGTAGGTGGCACGTAGGAATTCCAGTGCACTACATTAGGCTCCCTTAGAGTGCCTGCTAGTCCAGCACACAGAGTCATGGCTAGTTTATGGTACGCACACAATCGTTAATTGGTGGTTTAAATATGCGCAAGGGATATGCAATGTATTATCATGTACAGATATCTGAAATTAGCCGTGTCAACTTGCAGATAGGGTTACACAATGAAAAAGTACAAGATGTATGTGGCAATTTCATGGAACATCGCAAAAAAAGGAGAGGCAGCGATGAGCCTATACAGTGTGCTATGGTAGGTCATTCAGGCCCAGTTCTTTTGGAGGATTCTCCCAGAATCTGCCCCTCTCTAGCTCTTCCTAGAATCTTTGACCCCCATTTGTTTTATAATCCTAACTAATTAGACCCTAACTAGATAGGATTGTAAAACAAATGGGGCTCAAAGATTCTGGGAGAATCCAGGTAGGGGTCAGATTCTGGGAGAATCTGGCAAAAGAACTGGGCATCCATTTATTTGTATGTTAGTTCTATTGGCCAAGTTTCTTAGGGACAGTTATTTCGAGTTATCCTAAGAAAATAAGCACCTTTGAATATAAGCTCCAGATAATAAGCCAACCAGTTGTTTTCATTGCCTGCCTTTTCAGCTTATCTGTGGTATGATCCGTGAAAAGTCTAGATTGCATTATATTTTGTCATTTTGCTTCCCATATGAAAATTAATTTGACTTGCAAACATCACAAATTGAACCCAGTGCAGTAATTAATATGATAGGAAAACAGACCATCAATATTTGTTCTAAATGCAAATACAAAGATACCATCTACTTGGCACAATCTACTTTGGTGAATGTCTTCCATAGAGATCCCATTGCCTAATTTAAATGAAGAATGCATGACCTAAATTTAAATGAAGAACAATTATTTCTCGAAATTTGATGGTCCAAGTGGCTGGTTATTATCATATAGCAGCACCACCTGAAAGCATCATATAGTAGCAGCAGCTCATAGCAACTCATCATAAAGCAACAACAGCTAGCAATTCATCATATACCAGCAGCAGCTCATAGCAATTCATCATATAGCAGTAGTAGGAGCAGCTCATAGCAATTCATCATATAGCAGCGGCAGCAGTAGCTTATAGTACCTCATCATATAGCAGCAGCAGCTCATAGCAATTCATCATATAGCAGCAGCAACTCATAGCAATTCATCATATAGCAGCAACAGGAGAAGCTCATAGCAATGCATCATATAGTAGCAGCAGCTCATAGCAATTCATCATATAGCAGATCAGAATGAAAATTTGTCAAAAAATTAGAGGAGATCCTCACCTTGTTGGATGAGCTCATCCTTCAACAGCACCTCAAGGCCACGACCTGGGAGAAGGGGAGAGGGAACGAGGTGCCTTCTGCCGAAGTGGGGCATCGGCCGTAGTTGTGCGGCGCCCGCCAGAGTAGTGTGTTGGACGGACCATAGCGGAGCAGCTGCTGGAGACCATGAGAATGAGGGGCGCCGCCAGAGGGAGGAGCAGCAGGGGAGATTTGGCCCTACCCGCCGGCCATGTAGCCTAGCTGGACAAAGCATCGTTGAGGACCAGGCCAGATGAGACCAGCGGCGATGGCTCGCTGGAGGAACCCTAGCACTGTAGGCAGGGGATCGAGGTAGAGGGAAAGGGGAGTGGAGATGCAAGCGGGCAGGGCAATGAACGCTTGAGTGTTTGTTTTTACTTGAGGGTCAGGTGTGACACGGGCATGAGAAGTGGCATTTTGAGTGTAATATAGGCAGACAACAGAGCCATTTCACTATTCCCCTTCTCTTTAATTTTTAGTGAGCTTCTACCCGAAGCACCCCCCTCCAAAGCGAAATAAGTTAAGCCCAAGCCCATAACTCAAAGATGACTTCTTTACCTCTTTTATGGCTTATTTTGACAATAAGCTCTGAAAAGGCGGAATAGAACTAGCCCTTAACCTGCAATTCAATTGTGCGTGCAGTGATGAATCACTCCTGCCTGCTATAGTGTACATTCAGGCATCATACATGGCATAACCTAATACATGTGCATTTCATTATAGAATCTAAAATATGCTATGTTTATGTTAGTTCATACGTTGCACATGATGTTTAAATGCCCCTTAAATCTGGTCAGTCAAGTGATGGTCTTTAAGCCTCCTTCTATGCTTCTTTTCTTGATATGTAAGATTTGCTCACACATCTGTTCAATTGCTTGTTTGTATCAGCCAGCCATACTCGGACTGTTTGCTTTGATTACTTGTTGTTCTTGACCTAACAGAGCTTGTCAACGATTTAAACACTAAGGGCTGCTGTAGTTGGGGCTTGTATAACTCATAGGTGACATAAAGGTTTGGCTGTACACTAAAGTAGGCTCTCCAAGAGTACCAGGAGATCCAGTTCGAAGGTATGCCTAGTTTTTACACAGTGCAAACACAGTAAATGCTCATTTCATTGTGTGCAAGAGATATGGCATGTTTCATTATGTGGTGTTGTTTTGTTATAAACTCATCCTTTTGTGTTGTTCACAGACTGGAGAGTATGCATATATATCTTCCAAGGAGACCAGTTACTAGTTTGTGTCACCTTGCAGAGGGGGTGTAGTGAAGATAAGATTGAGGATTTCCATGTACAAGAAATTAGGAAGGAGCCTTGCAAGAGAAGGAGGAGCAGCGCTGAGCCTATTCAACCAGTTATGGTAAGTCATTGTATTACAATTACTAGGACATCCTATTTGTCTGACATTGTGCTTGCGTAGGGTTCTTCACCTGTAACCCAGTCATTGGGCCATTGATTAAAACCCCTCCGCTCACTACTATATGATGTTCTAACTTTTTTGTAAATCAGATGTATGTAAACACATTTTAATGTGTCTGTTCACTCATTACGGATGTAGTCTACTTTTAAATATCTAAAACATCTTATAGTATAGTGAACAGTGTGAAACTGCTTCCTGCCATGGTTGAGTTGTTGATGTCATAAATGTCATAACCAAACGCATATTCACATCATTACCCTCCCTATCATTACTAGTATATTGATTACATACTAGTTGAGATACTTCATAGGGGGCAAACAATATTACATTACTTGTTCCTTTATATAGTAAATGTAGCTAGGCCATGGATGTCATTGAGGCGTGCATGTATGCATGCTGCCAACTCAACAGTTCAATTGCTTGTTTGTTTCAGGCATAGTTAAATTGCTCTTTTCAGTTGCTTTATTTGTCCTCAGTTAATGTGATGCCCAAACAACGATGCCTGATGTTGGGTACTTGTATAACTATTAGTTAACATAATTAAAGGCCTTACCATTTAATTACTCTGGCGAAGTGTGCCTGAAGCTTTGAAGTCTATTAACCAATTATTACTGCATGAGGCTCACAATCTAGTTTATACTAGGCTAATGATTGCATAGTTTTGCTTGCTGTAGTAGGTTTGTATGAATCCCTCTGCTGTTCATTATGCTCCCTAAGACTTTAATTGAGCTACAGAATGGCCAACTGCTTGCTTACTTATACGCAATATAATGTTCAGTAACTGCATGTGGTCTAAATTTGTAACCTTTCTGTGTTTTGGATTTGGCCCCAACATCATGCTCCTCTGGTGAGCTAAGAGAGATTTCTGTATGCGGGCTGCACAGACTACCATTTTTATAATTTTTAAAATATCACCTGCATATGCTTCATGACGTGTAACATTATTGTTAGTCCTGTTTGCCATGTACAAAATAGTCTGTCTTGCTCGTTTCGCTGTTGTAACTATATTTTTGCCCATCATGTGTACTTAAACAAACATTTCAGGATGAAGTGACATCAACACAAAGATCTGCGAGCAGTGCGGCATGGCCGTTACCAAATGATTATGGATTGGAATTGGAATGTGCTGATGTTCTCGAGCATCAACTAGAGGTGGCAAGACAATGTGCACATGATTCTCAACATGCAATCAACAAGTTGAGACTGGAGTTACAGGTATTAGATGCAGGAGTCAAAAAAATGAAATGAGACACCGAGGTAACCATGAAGGAATTGGAGATTTTGCAGACTGAAATTTGTGCTATCTGAATCCGGCCAATCCTATTTTCTGAAGAGATTATAGTTCAAATGGTAAGTTCTGTTGATGCGTGTCCATGATGTATGAGCTTTATTAGCCCAGTGTATGTAATTTGATGTTTGTGTATGCCTTATTATCACTGGTGCCGAACTATAATGCCCAGTGGGTATAATCGGCTGTAATTTCTTTATTGTATACTGTAGGATTATTCTACGTTTCTATGCCTTAGTCTCTTTATTGTATAGTGTATGTTTTTTAGAGGCGATAGTATAGAGTAGGATAATCCTTTGAATATGCTATATTGTTGAAACGGGAGCCAACACGCCCAAACATTACCTAGACGCCATACGAACGAACAAACATGTGTAGTTAAAGTGGTCCTTAATTGGGCTGGTCAAATTAATATTTAGTGGATCCCAAATGATGTGGACCACCATAACAACGGCTCTTAGCAGGCCATTAACAGGCCGAAAGCTCGATAGGGCCGTATAAATGGAAATGGCCTGCGGGCCTCTAGCAGGCCAAAATAAATGTCAATTTTGTCTCGGCCCTTTTACTCTACGGGCCAGTAAGAGGCCGAAAGTGTTTTGGGCTAGAAGAGGCCCAATTTGCAAACTAGGCTTTTATCAGGCCGAAAGTCACGTCGGGCTGAAATTGTGCCTTGCGGAACGTGGGCTGCTCATGGACCCAAAATTAGGTTGCACAGTCAAAGGTCCAACTGTTGTGCGCGCCATTAACAGGCTGAAAGACAAAATGGGCTAGGAATTGGCCCATTTATCGAATGGGCCGAGGAAAGGCCTAAAGTCACAACGGGCTAGAAGTTGGCCCAACTGCAGAATGGGCCGAGAAAAGGCCGAAAGATGTTCCAGGCCGTTAACGGGCTGGAACTGACGATGGGCTGCTAACAGACCGAAAGAAGGTCGGGTGGTAATTGGGCCCAAAGACTAGCGGGCCGTTAACGGGTTGGAACTGACGATGGGCTGGAAATTGTCAAATTTAGAATGGGCCTTTGATTGACCGATTCTGTGTAACTTGTATGGGCCATGCTTGTGAATGGGCCTAACTCAAGTAGGCCGCTAATGGGCCGGCCCGCTTATTTTGAAAAGCCCGACCTTTTAACCTAATCGGGCCACTGTTGGGCCGAGCCATGTGTCGACGTACCATAGGCTCGTCCCATCCACTCGCTTGATGACACCTGTCCCAACGCGAAGCTGACACGTGGATACTAAGGCGAATCAGAATTTTACACGTGGAAAATCCCCATTGTTCCGGGCGGTTAACGGGTTATCGGATCCAAACCCGAACCCGATAGCTTTACGGCGACCCGTTACGGTGGATGCCACGCGTCGGTTACCCTTGATGAAAGCACTTCCATGACGCACCATTTATCATCATGTAAGTGGACACTTTCGTGATGATAATTTTGGTATTGTCATGGAACACTTCTACGACAACACAGGTATGACTATCTGGATTCTGTCATAAAATCGTCATGGATGTACATGCATGACAGAAAATGTGACCTACTGTGGCAAACACATATCATCACAGAAGTGTATTTTTTTGTAGTGTTAAAGTCAAGCCCATAGTAGTACATGATCCCGCGCACAAAGGGGTACAGTGGAACCCCAACCAGGAGGGGGACGAAGACCACTGATAACCCACAAGTATAGGGGATTGCAACAGTTTTTGAGGGTAGAGTTTTCAACCTAAATTTATAGATTCGACACAAGGGGAGCCAAAGAAAGTATTAGCAGTTGAGTTGTCAATTCAACCACACCTGGAGATTAAATATCTACAGCAAGGTGATCAGTAGCACAGTAATATGATAGTTTTGATAGCAGTGATAATAGCATCAGTAACGGTAACAGTGATAGCAATGATTTTGTAGCAAGTGTAACAGTAGCAACAGCTGTAGTAACTTAGCAAGAGCAATATTTGGAAAATTCGTAGGCATCGGATCGGTGAATTCGTTGGATGATATTCATCACATAACATTTATAACATAGGGAGATACAAAACTAGCTCCATTTCATAAGTATAATGTAGGCATGTATTCCGTAAATAGTCATACGTGCTTATGGAAAGAACTAGTATGACATATTTTGTCCTACCATCCCGTGGCAGTGGGGGTGAGGGAGTCATGGACTAAGGGGTCCTTAGGACGACGGCCCATTGTACATGGGCCGGACTGGGGGAGCCGTATAGTGACATGAGATCTATGAAGCCGTGGTGTGCCCTCCAAGTTAAGAAGGAGCAGGATCTCTTTAAACCCTTATTGTAATCTATCTTCGGTAACACTAACCCTACCAATGTCTATATAAACCGAGGGTTTTTAGTCTTAGGGCTAGAGCTACATTCATCACCTCATCGCCTTAGGGTTTAGCTCATACGGATCTCGAGGTAGATCTACTCTGTAAACCACATCATACATCCAATACAATCAAGCAGGACGTAGGGTATTACCTCTTCGAGAGGGCATGAACCTGGCTAAACACTGTGTTCGTCGTCCCTTGTTCCCCATCGATCCTACATCCATAGCTCGGGGCCCCCTACCCTGAGGTCTGCCATTTTTAACACCGACATTGGTGTCTTCATTGAGAGTTCTGCTGTAGGGTCGCCCAAAGGTTTGATGGCTCGCCTGATCATTGGAGAGGGTATCGGATCCGGGGACTTCTTCGTCCCCGGACAACTCTTCGTGTTTGGCAGCGTCGTGCTACACGCAGACCCGACTGGTCATCTAGGTCAAGTCGACGCATTTGCCCCCGGACACCAGATTCGATTCGGTGGTCTGGAATATGTCATGGACACATTAGCCGATCTGGTTTTCACAGGATTCACTTCCCCCTCCCGCACCCTCTCCACGGATGCTCCGGAGTTCCTTTCCGATCCAATCGGTAGATCGGCCTCAACAGCTTCAAGCCAGGAGAGCTCCACTTAGAGCAGGGGCCAAGCTCCGCCTCCGTCCAGACGCACCATGACTACGGAAGACCTATCCTCGACCTTCGAGGTAGAATCACGAGGCAGAGGCCAAGAATCAATCTAGGCCAAACCTTCCCTTCACAACGCTCGCCTGGCCCTGAGCCCTTACGACAAAGCGGTAGCTAACGGCCAAGGGTCACCCCAGCCCAAAGCAGCTCGATCTAGAACCCCGACGTGGAAGCCACAAGCAAGGACCAGAGCCTGTCCGTGACCTCTAGTGACGGCCCGAACCCCCTCAAGGATCCGGCCCCGCACCCCGAGCTCAGCACGACCAGCGGAAATCAAGGACCGGCCAGGGCATCGATTGCCCCCCATGCCGTTTCAACAGAATTCAGCTCGGAGCCCTCGAGCTCGGTGACCCTCGCAATGTTAAACGAGGTGCTGGACCAAATTTAGAACATGACCATCCAGGGAGGACCTGCCCTCCGCCTTCAATCACCAACACTTCGAGGCGTATCATAGGGAATTTTGAGTCCCGCCCACCACCCACTTGGTAGCCACTATCGACGATTTAACCGATATGCTAGACTACAATTCGGAAAATACCAAATACATTGACGAGGAGTGCGAACCCACGGTCAATACCGATGTCGCCCCCCCCCCCCCCATCACCGGTCGCTGGTCGGCCACTTCCACCTACGATATTTACATGGTGGACACCCCCCAGGACGGCAATGGCACTCCTGATCAGGACCGGGGCAAGCCCAGAGACGAGCCACCCAAACGCCGAAAACAACGCAGTCGATCAAAGCCATGCGAGCAGCATGGACTCTGCGAAGAACGGCACCATAAATAATACGGATGACCTCGCTGGAGACGCAGCCTTCGAACATCATCAGGATGACTTCGCGGGGCAGGAGGACCCACTCAATTTAGAAAACCCCGATGACTCCGAGGATAGCAACTACCTCCCACTCTCTGAAGAGGAGGTCAGTCTTGGGGAGGATGATTTCATCGTCCCCGAAGATCCTCTTGAGCAGGAACGGTTCAAGCGGAGGCATTTAGCCACCGCCCGCAGCCTAAAGAAACAAAAACACAAAATCAAAGCCGAACAGGACACCCTCAATGACCGATGGACTAAAGTCCTAGCTGCCGAAGAGGGGTATGGCCGCGAGCAGCCAACCAAGAGTTATCCCAAGCGAAGGCTATTGCCCCATTTCGACAACGAGGCCGTAGAGCCAACACGCCCAATATATACAGACGCTGAACAGCTAGACCGCCCCCCTAGAGGGTGGGACAGGGAAGCTGATGAGGCCGAACACCCAGCCGCCCTGTCTCGCCGTCACGGCACGGATCAAGTGCGGCTCACTTTTGAGCACGACCTCCGCCATGACATAGACGCTTGAGGAGGCCGTACCAGGTCCATCTACGGACCCAGAGAAGACCCGCCCGCTTACCGGGAAGGATACTACGATCGGCTAAACCGAAGCGATAAAATCCAGGAGCAGCAGCAAATTCAGAGGGCCGAAGACCTCCAACGCGATGTAGCCCTAGTTTGTGGCGCCGCATACCCCTTATGCTTCACAGAGAGGGTAATGCAACACCAATTCCCAGAAGGCTTCATGCCTATGAACATCGAATCATACGACGGAACCACAGATCCAGCCGTATGGATAGAGGATTTCCTCCTCCACATTCACAAGGCGCGAGGAGATGACCTCCACGCTATCAAATATTTGCCGCTAAAGCTTAAAGGTCTAGCTCGACACTGGTTGAACAGCCTTTCCGAAGACTCTATAGGTTGCTGGGAAGACCTCGAGGATGCTTTTCGAGCAAACTTTCAGGGCACCTATGTCCGGCTTCCGGATGCTGACGACCTAAATCGCATCACACAACAACCCGGAGAATTTGCCCAACAATTTTGGAACCGATTTCTGACCAAGAAAAACCAGATCGTCGACTGTCCGGATGCCGAAGCCTTGGCTGCCTTCAAGCATAGTGTCAAAGACGAATGGCTGGTACGACAGCTCGGCCAAGACAAACCAAGAACTATGGCAGCCCTTACTTCCCTCATGACCCGCTTTTGTGCAGGCGAAGACAGTTGGCTTGCTTGCAAAAACACCAACCCATACACACCCGGTACCTCCGAGGTTCTGCACGGAAATGGAATGCCCCGACGTAGCAAGAATAAATGTCACCACAATGATGGAAAGGGCGAGGATACGGCAGTAAATGCCGGATTCCGAAACCAGAAGTCCAGACCCAGAAAGAAAGCCCCTAAAGGTAGCAATGACGGCCCATCCAGACTAGACACAATTCTGGACAGGCATTGTCAGATCCACGACACATCAGAGAAGCCCGCCAACCACTCCAACCGAAATTGTTGGGTGATCAAATAGGCTGGCAAACTCATAGCCGAAGACTCTGGCAAAAGCCCACGAAGCAAGGACGATGATGAGCCCCGCAGGCCGAATAGTGGAGGCTAGAAACCCTTCCCTTCCAAGGTCAAGACGGTAAACAAGATTTAGGCAACCCATCTACCGAAGAAGGAGAGGAAGCGAGCACTACGAGATGTATACTCCGTCGAGCCAGTAGCGCCGAAGTTCAATCCATGGTCAGCTTGCCCGATCATGTTCGATCGCAGGGACCATCCCACCAGCATACGCCATGGAGGGTCCGCAGCCCTAGTGCTAGACCCCATTATTGATGGATTCCACCTCACTAGAGTCCTAATGGACGGAGGTAGCAGCCTCAATCTGATATATGAAGATACAGTGAGGAAAATGGGGATCGATCCATCAAGGATTAAACCCAGTAACACCACCTTTAAGGGGGTCATTCCGGGAGTGGAGGCCCGCTGCACGGGCACCGTGATGCTTGAAGTAGTGTTCGGATCTCCGGATAACTTCCGAAGCGAGGACTTGATCTTCGATATTGCACCTTTTCGCAGCGGCAATCACGCCCTACTCGGCCGAACAGCGTTCGCCAAATTCAATGCTATCCCACATTACGCGTACCTCAAGTTGAAGATGCCTGGTCCCTCAGGCGTCATAACTATCAAAGGCAACACTGAACGCTCACTTCGAACCGAAGAACACACTGCGGCCCATATAGGCCCGGGTGCCGACCCGCCAAAAAGGCCGGCGATAATAGTAAACGGGTTCGAACCCGTTCCCCGTCATAGGAACCCGCATGCGTTCACCGCAAATAGGGATACGCGCCCCACGGCATGCCCACATTCTTCACGCTCCACATGCCTCGTCAGCACAACTTCGCACTCAAAATACCATGGGCAGCCGTGAGGCATATATTAATAAATCTGAAGTGCATGTTTGGTTAATACGAACTTCGGAATCACTTCATCTTCGGACGACCCGGGGACCAATTCCGGATACCCCCAAGCATGAAGCTTCATTGGAAGGGTCCTCGCCCATAAAGGTCCCATCAAAGGTCCCAACCCCCACCTATCAGAAGCAAAGGCACAGACATGCAGTAGGGCACAGTGAAGGCTTCAACTCACGCATCAAGGCCCCGCGTGAACATTCACTCTGTAAACTTTTTTTTCTTTCACAAGTACTGCCTTCGCAGTTTGAATTGTACGGATAGACGTCCCGAGGTTACGAGAAATAATAAAAATACCCTTTATGGTGTTCGGATATACGCATTTTGCAATTTGTCTATTCCCTTTCCGATTCTCCCCTCGCTTTTCGAACAGCCCGGCATGAAAATATCTTCAAGTCCGGCACCGCTTTTCCGCTAGGTGTTCGGCGTCTCGGATATTGCACTATATGAATCTGTTCCGAACTATGTCTTGGGTCAATAGTTGGGTTGCCTGGCTCCTGTGCTTGCCTCTTATGTTCCGCACATTTGGCTAAGAGAGCAAAGGGAGAACCCCTGCGATTGTATTTCCGGTTTGCCCGGTCAAGTACCTCAGGAGGAAAAAGCCAAAAATTGACCGTCATAGTAAGCGTGAACTGATCCACGATCCGACGACGAGGTTTGACTCTAAAAATCATTAACGATTTCGCCGTGTCACATGAAGGGTTCGTCTTAACACAAACCATGTGATTAGAAAGGGCAGGTTTTGATCTCCAAGTACATCACAATACACCGGGGGCTAGTCCGTAGTCCCCACCGTCAAGCTCCTATGGCTAAGTGAAAGCAATAAAACCGAAATAGTCCGATTGCCTGGTTTCACTCCCGCACTACCGCCTCCGTGTACCAAGACGTTGGCTAAGGGTAAGCGGAGACAAAATACCGCTCGTGATATTCACTTGGGGGCTGAAGCCGATGATGTCGTGGTATTCTCACGGGGGGGTTGCGAGACGACAGATGCCACAGGGTGGCTTGAGGTGAGGGCAAGACTGCCACTAGAATATCCGGGGGCGGGTATGCGAGTAGCACGCGCTAGTTTACCCAGGTTCGGGGCCCTCCGGAGAGATAATACCCCTACTCCTGCATGTCTGTATGTATGTGGCATATCTGCAGTACAGAGTGCTCCTGGAGCTGTATCTGAGATCAGTGCCATAGGCATCTGGCCTCGTATGTGTAAAGCAGTAGCAAAGAGCTAGCTAGCTAGATGGTTGAATGAGCCTGGCCATGTGAGTGTGCTTGGGCATGCTTGCCCGTGGGAGTCGATGGATGGATGTGTGCTTGGCTCCCTTTATATAGCCAAGGGACAAGGGGACATGGGTGGCGTGGTGGCATGGTGTGGATGTCACACTTGTCCCCTGGGTCACTTCATAAATAGTGCCCAGGGACAAGTGACACTATACGTGTACAGTGCTCCACTATTTGCCAACAGTGCACAGGTACAGCCGTTGCGTCCGCGGTATGGCCGTCTTGTCGGTGTCGGCGGTTGACTTCGGGCAGCCGGCTGGTTGGAGCAGTCGGCAGCCGGCTGGCTGGGGCAGCCGGATGGGGAGCAGGCCGGGTGGCGAGTCGGCCCGGGCAGTCGGACAGGGGGCCGCCTGGGCTGCCTGAGCAGTCCGACTGAGGGGCTTTGCTAGCCCCGATGTCTTGAAATATTGTCTTGCCGTGTTTGGGGTACCCGTGGTCAATTACTCCGACAGTAGCCTCCGAGCCTCCGGGCAACTTGGCAAAGTTGGGCGGAGGTTTTTTAGCGGGTGTTGATGTAGAAGATGCTGATGACGGCCAGCTGCGGGCTGCAGCCGGCGTGGCTTGCTCCCGGCGGGGGCGCGCAAGTGCACCCGCTGGGTGTATCCTCCGAGCCTCCTGGCAAGTTTGGAAAAGTTGGGCGGAGGGTCTTGTTGTTGATGATGAAGCCGACGGTAATGTCGAGGGTGCCGGGCGCGGACACGGGGTCCGCCGACTAGTGCCGTTGAGCACGGACGCGGGTTCCGCCGACAGAAGCTGTCGGGCACGGACGCGGAGTCCGCCGACTGATGTTGCCGATGACAACCGGCTGCGGGCTGCAGCCGGCGCGGCTTGCTTCCAGTGGGGGCACGCCAGTGCACCCACTGGGTGTAGCCTCCGAGCCTTCGAGCGAGGAGGGGGGTTCTGTAACACGCCAAAAATATTTTTTCTGAATGTTTGAAATCTTTCCTTTAAAAATAAAAGTATTGAAAATCATTTTTGGTTATATCACCTTTCTTCAATTTGAAAACCTTTTCAAATTTTATTTCGGTTTCAATCTTCTTTAAATATTCTGGTTGAAGAGTTTAAAATTATATGGATAATTACTTTGGGGTTTTCAAACAATTTATTTTTAGCAAGAAAAGTTTTGGGGATAATTAAATTTTCAAAGGAAATAACCTTGTCGCCTCCTTTTAGCCCTACTAAAATTTATCCAACAAATTTTCTTCCACTCCAATTTTATCCCACAAGTCACTCACCTCATCCAGGACAGAATCCAACTCTTTCCTACCCCACAAAAATATTTTTCACCACCCAAATAAATTCCAAAGTTGGAATTCATATATTCCATCATTCCTTTGGTTTACAAAGGAACCACCATTTCTACAAGGATTCCACCTCCACCACAATTATCCCAGCAAATATATGGTACCCACAACCCATTTTTCCAAAAACATGGGGTACCCCAGTTCAAAATTTTCAAATCCCACTCAATTCAAATTTGGACCAGATTCAATATTCTTGATCCAAACATATTTTTAAATGCTCCAAAAATTCCCAAACTCTGCCAAACTCGTTTTTGAGCATCCACACAATACCACAAAAATCCCCACAAAATCCTAAAATCTCTAGCACCTTCTGTCATTTTATCAAACGACTAATGTGCACACTGTTCATCGCTGTCCAAAATTCAGTTAACTGAATTTGGTTCAGTGGCAGAAACGACGACGCCGTGCACTCCACTCCATCCCCACTCCTTCTCGTCCACGCCTCCTCCCTCGTAACTGTGCCGCCCTGGAACCCTCCTCGTCAGTGCCTCACCGCCGACAGCACAGAAGGAGGCCGGTGCACCTTCCTCCGTCCTCGGCGGTGGCACCCCGAGCTGATCCACACGGCGCCCGCCATATTCACTCCCTCGCTGACCTCCCCCACCTAACTACTCACCACGCGGCACCTCCTCCGCACTCTCTCCACGCTGATCATGCCGCCCTTGGCCCCCTGTCAGCCACCGGAGACGGACGACGTCCGCCGCACCCATACACCGACCTCGCCGTGGATAAAGCCACCAAGCCTGAGCTCGTTCGCGCTGGCGCTTCGGGCAGCTTCCTCCACCCTCACTGACACTCACCGACCACGACCACCGCCCAAACCGACCTCGCCGACCATCATAACTCCGGCGTGATCCGAACCCCGCCGGACCGCCTCGGGATCGCCTATATAAAGGCCCCCGAGCCCCGTTCTTCTCACCCATCACCTCCACCACCTCCCAATCGCCCCTACACCACCCACCCGACCTCAAGGAGGTCTTCTTCTTCCCCTCCGATCAACGCTCCACCGCCATTGTCACCGATCCGTTCATCGTCGTTACTCCACCTCAACTGCTCAAATCTTGCCAGTAGTCATATATTCCACCAAATCATCGATTCCTCGCTTCAATTCCACTTCCCGAGATCTTTCCGACGAAATCCCAACACCACCAAACCACCGTCCGCCACCGTCGACCTCGCCGGCGTTCAGGTGCTCCCCGGCGACCACCACCACCTCCCTCCGACGCGGCACTCCTCCCTGGTCATGTTCCGACCATCGCCGCCTTCCAAGACCCCGGCGATCACCGCCGGCGAATGCCGTCTCCTTTCTATTTCCGACAAAATATTTGAACCTGACGGGTGGACCCCACCCCGTGTTTTTTTTCTTTTTCTTTTTCTCTGTCTAAAAAAACGAAGGCGTAATCTCGACCTTTACGCCTTCCGCGCTGAGAAGCGTATTTCGGCCCGAAGCGTTTTCTTTATAAACGAACAGGGACTGGCTTTTTACAGAAAAACCCCTGGTTTTGAAAGTTTAATAACTTTTAAACCACAACTCCGTTTGAGTTGAACTTTTTTTTTGAAATTCTTATTTTTCTCTCTAGTTTTTTTAGTATTTATTTAAAAATATTTTGGGACAACTTTTTGTACTGTTGTCAAATTTTTTAATTTAAGTTGATTTTGAATTTTCAGAAAAAGAAGAGGGAAACTTTGCCAAGAATTTTGAAGGGTTTTCACGTGACTACTTTGGACAAGGCAAGCATTATTGAACTTGGGATATGGTGATTGCATTTGCATTTGCATGTTGCATCGGTTGACATTGCACCATATGTGTAGTATGTCACTAGCACTTGCATGCTTGGTCATATCTCTTTTGCTCATAGCTTGCACATCACTCAAGCAAGAGATTCTTCTGACATGGTAAAGTTGTGGAAATACGGGAGAGTGTCTCCTGCCTTGGACGTGCCGGTGGGCACGGGCCATTATGCTTGACACGGTGGTGTCATGTGACTTAAGCGGAATATTCCGGTGATGTTAGTTAACACCTCCTGAGTCGGCCTAGATCGAGTCTTGTTCCGTTACACCTAGCTGGATACCGTGCTGCCATGGGTCCTTCCGCAAGGAAGGTGCGGCTGAGTAAGTTATTAACCCCTGTCCAGGTACACACCGTACAGAGGGCCACGATGAGGGTTTCCAAAGGCCTTGGACTAAATCCTGTCATCGGGTCAGGGGGCATGGGTGTTTCTGGTTGTGACTGAGAGGGGGGCACCCCTTGTAATCCACGCGTATTAATAGTGATCCCATGCAGGACGTTGGTCTCTCCGTCTTAGAGTTTTTCTTGAACGATGCTTTGGGTGATTCCTGGCATCCGGAGAGTTATTCTGGTGTGTGCTGGTCAGGTGTGTTTTCAGCCCAAAGACCTTAATGGGAATTAGTCAGTGTCACGGTACTGACTAAAGAAATCCTTTCCTTGTGGGTAAAGAGTACACCCTCTGCAGAGTTAAAACTATTCGAATAGCCATGTCCTCGTTCAAAGGGCGTAGCTGGGTGGGTCAAGTGTCGGTCACGGTATCGGTCTCCGGAGGAAATAATTATAACGTGTCTGACTCATTTTTGCAGTATAAATGTTGATACCCTGTTGCTACCTTGAATATTTTATGCTTATTAAATTTTATTATGGCTATGCATAATATTGAGGACTAACCCGCTTATCTCATTTTGTATTCTTCCTGAGTGTCTCAGGGGCTGGCTAGACTGCCCCGGGCACTCAATTTTATTTTCAAGACCTCTCATGGCATCCCTCGAGTTAACAGGCGGTTGATCACGCCACTACTCTTGTGGACACCCAATTGGCATTTCTCTTCAAGTCCGACCGTGGCGTCACTTGACGCCCGACATGCATTTCTTTTCAAGACCTCTCGTGGTGTCTCTCGAGTTAACAGGCGGTTTATCTCGCCACTACTCTTGTAGGCACCCGACCGGCATTTCTCTTATTTTTCTGAATCTCACTTGGGCTGGCTAGACTACCCGTGGCATTCACTTGCTTTTATTTTTAAAAAGACTGGTTATGGCTAACATGTTTCATTTACTTCCGCATCATTTTATAATTATGTCATGACCAGGATTTTTAGTCAGCATGAGCATATCATTATGTTCCTACATGAGCATGTGCATCCATTATATCTGTTGTTCATAATGTTTGCGAGTACATTCCAACGTACTCACTGGCTTGTCCCTGGCTATTTACTTGGCCAGACTTGGAGGAGGACGAGCTTGTGGAGAAGGATTGCGCTAGCGAGCCCGACGCTTAGAGGAGTCCCAGTCAGTCAACCTGTGAGATAGGAGTGTACCACATGTATCATCCGCTGAGCTTCTGCTACACCAATAAAATAGTCAAGCCTCACTCTGACGCTTGGCTTTACGTTATTGTATCAGAGATGTATCACCACCGCACCACTGTCTTATTCCGCCACTGCCATATATTTGGCAAGTTTGTAATAATTTTGTTGAGCCTTCAGACTCAACCCTGTGTAATATTATTTGTACTGGTTATCTGTATCAAGGAAGTCCACCAGTTGTGTTGATCTTGGGGCTGGTGTGACTTAGGGCCTTTTCTGAGATTTATTCCCAGAAAGGGGCCCGACAGGACTTGGTACTAGAGCCAGGCTGACTGTAGGAAACCCTATGCATGATCGCTAGCACTCGAGTCAGTACTAACATTTTTTTAGCATGCATTTCATGCATCGTAACAAATTTTCCTTAGTCATCATATTCTTATGATATGATTGTTTGGATTTTTGTCTACTGATGTAGATGTCTGGCGGCAGCTGCCCATCCCAGATTTTTGCCAACGAGCCGGTGGGATTTTCCCATCTTTTTGTCGTCATCGCTAGGGATGCGATGAGGTCTCCGAGCCGTCCTGAGTACACGATTTTTCCTGACAGGGTCACAGACACTCTGACTATGTACCAGGCTTCAGTATATATTCGGGGTGGAAGTAACCTGTCCTTCCGCAACTACCGTTTCATGTGGAGAGTCATGCCCTCTGAGAGGCATGCTATCCACATGGCCGCCCGTGAGGCTATTGCACGTCTTAGGGACATCCTGCCTATTATGCAGACTCGTCCCTATCACTACCTTTCGTGTCATGTTCCTTATACCAACCATTACGCTTTTTCCTGCACCACGGGAGAAAGGGATGGGGCGATCGAGCCCCTTGTTCAGTACATCATGGCACTCGAGTCAATCTTTACCGCACTGGTGGACGACAATCTTGCTGCACGAATGGACCTGGCTCGTGCGAGGATCACTCGCAGGAGTGAGTTCCGTTCACCTTCACCACTTGCCCCTCGTATTCCGACTCCACAACACTACTCTCCTACTCAGCCCGTGGTTCAGCACTCATCCCCGAGTGATGAGGCTAGTCGCTTGGCTGCTCCTGTTCCGACCAGAGCTCCACTTTCGACGCACACGGTGCCACCTCAGACAGGCATGGCATCAACCGCTACCCGACCGGAGACCATCCCAGAGGAGGAGGAGGTTGAGTCTCGAGAGCCACAGCTGGGACTCGCCCTCAGTGGTGCTTACAGTGTCTCAGACACTCCGTGAGGACTGATCGAGCGTCAGCACCGTAGTAGTCTTTTTATGATGACGTGGTTGTAAAATATTTATTTTCTGTTTCTTCTTCTTTTCCTTTTTGTAAGATGGCGAGTAATGGACTCGGACCACAGCTCGTTGAGAGGACGAAGTAGTACGCTAGTTGAATAAGTGGTCTTGTAGTATACGGTTTCTACAAGCATCATAATTAAGTGCTGCTTGTATAATTAAGTCCTGCATGTATGATATAACCTGTTGTACTTGCATCCTGGGGGGAGATTTATTTTCAGTCTCTTAAATTTTTATTTTTTTTCTTGTTGCCTTTATAATTTCTTTTCTCATTGGTGTTACACAAATACCCCCAGAAAGAAAATGCATCGCCCCTGGACCCGTTGTATGCCAAATCCGCCAGAAAACAACCATGGACAGATGGGAAATAATTTTACACAAGGACAGAGTAGTCAACAGGACAGTGACACAGCATTTTCCCAAGTGTGCCGTCTGTACGAGCAAAGCCAGCAACAGCACCAAGAAATGATGCAACATTTAATCAATATGGGAAACCACCAAGGACAAAATCAGAACAGGTCAAAATTATCTGAGCTCCAGAAGACCAATCCTACTGTGTTTTCTCACACCGACAAACCATTGGAGGCAGATGATTGGCTACATGATATTGAAAGAAAATTGGTTATTGCCCAGTGTACGGACCGGGAAAAAGTACTTTGTACCCCATACTATTTTTCTGGTACAGCAGCATCATGGTGGGAAAACTTATGCCACACTCATCCCAACGGAGCCAATATGACATGGGAACAATTCAAGGAAAAATTTCGGGGAGCACATATCCCCAACAGTATCATGAAACTGAAAAAGAGGGAGTTTGAGGATCTCAAGCAGCGAGGCACCATGGTGACACAGTACCTGGATCAGTTTACTCAGCTGGCCCGGTATGCCAACGATGAATATATGACAGAAGACAAAAAGATGGAAAAGTTTCTCGATGGACTTATTTCGTCTTTAAAATGCCAACTGGTGGTCCACACCTTTCCTGATTTCAAGACACTGGTGGACAAGTCAATTATACTGGAGAACGAGCATCGTAACATGAACGAGATACGCAAGTGCCGTATGAACCAGTCATCTCAGGTTCGCAACAATAAACCCAAGAATGAATTTCAGAAGCCGACAACACAACGACCAGCAACACTACTACCTCGACCCGCAGCTATAGCACCGCAGCAGAACCGCAGTGCTTTTAACAACAGAACCAGAGATACAGCATACTATCCGGGCATCACCTGCTATGCCTGCGAAGGAGAAGGGCATTACACCAGGCAATGCCCAAAGCAGGGAAATAATACTACTAAGCCCAACAACAATGGCCGTGCTACAAACACAGCCCCCAAGCACAACAACATCAACCACAATAACAACCAAAGGAAGGGACAAGTCAACCACGTGACCTTTGAGGAAGCACAAAATGCACCGGATATTGTGTTCGGTATGTTTCTTGTCAACTCAATTAATGCTACAGTTTTATTTGATTCCGGAGCTTCGCATTCGTGCATCTCTAAAAAGTTTGCCACGGAGAATCGATTTTCTTTTTCGCCTTTGCAAAATTCCATGGTTATTCAGTCCCCGGGATCGAAGCAAAGCACACAATGGTACTGCAAGGATGTAAACATCGAGATCAAAGGAATGGTATTTTTAGCCAACCTTATTGTTCTGGAAGCAGTCGAACTGGATGTTATTCTGGGAATGGATTGGTTAACCAAAAATAAAGGTTTCATAGACTGCTACAACCGCACGGTGACTCTTACAAGCTGCCAGGGAGAAACAATAAAATTTGGCACAAGGAGGATTTCCGCATCACAAGGAAAATTAAATCAAGTGGATGCGGCAGAATTAAATAAGGTCCTTGTAGTCTGTGAATACCCCGATGTATTTCCAGAGGAGCTACCAGGCATGCCACCTGATCGGGAAATTGAGTTCGTTATTGAATTAGCACCTGGAACGGCTCCCATTTATAAGAAGCCGTATCGTATGGCTCCAACCGAATTGGCTGAACTAAAGAAACAAATTAAGGAATTAATGGAAAAAGGGTACGTCAGACCCAGCTCGTCACCATGGGGATCGCCAGTTTTATTTGGTAAGAAAAAGGATGGTACCCTCAGACTATGTATTGATTACAGGGCTCTCAATATGGTCACCATAAAAAATAAATACCTGCTGCCCAGGATAAATGACTTGTTCGAACAGCTAGCAGAAGCCAAGGTATTCTCAAAAATAGATTTGAGGTCAGGCTACCACCAATTGAAAATCCGATCGTCAGATATACCCAAGACTGCATTTACTACTAGATATGGGTTGTACGAATTTACAGTGATGTCGTTTGGCTTAACCAACGCTCCTGCTTATTTTGTTCATCTCATGAACAAGGTTTTCTTGAAATATTTGGACAAGTTCATGGTCGTATTTATGGATGACATACTTATCTACTCCAAGACACCCGAAGAACACTAACAACACCTACGAATAGTCCTCGAAGAATTGAGGAAAAACCAACTTTATGCCAAATTCAGTAAATGTGAATTTTGGTTACGAGAAGTTGGCTTCCTAGGACACGTTCTGACACAGGATGGGATAGCAGTGGACCCAAGCAAGGTAAAAGCTGTCCAAGAATGGAAACAACCCACCAACATGACTGAGGTCAGGAGTTTTCTTGGTCTGGCAGGATATTACCGAAGATTTATCAAAGGATTTTCCACCATAGCTAAGCCCATGACACAATTGCTTAAGAAGGACAAGAAGTTTGAATGGACTGAAGCCTGTGAGAAAAGTTTCCAAGAATTGAAGAAAAGTTTAACAACGGCACCCGTTCTCGTCGTACCCAATGTGCACAAAAAGTTTGAGATATACTGTGACGCGTCTAGGAAAGGCCTTGGATGTGTATTGATTCAAGAAGGAAAAGTTGTGGCTTATGCCTCAAGACAGCTACGACGACATGAGGAGAATTATCCTATGCATGATCTGGAGCTAGCTGCGGTAATACACGCACTCAAAGATTGGCGACACTTTCTTCTCGGTGAGCGATTTGAAATATACACGGACCACAAAAGTCTTAAGTATATTTTCACCCAGCCGGAATTAAACTTGAGACAGCGTCGCTGGATTGAGTTAATAAAGGACTACGATATCGGAATTCATTATCATCCGGGTAAAGTAAATGTTGTGGCAGATGCTCTCAGCCGAAATCCCTACACCAATAATAATAGTGTGCAATTTTCACAACATGAGTTCAACCAGGAATTTGCCAAACTCAATATGGTCCTAGTCACAGAAGGAACCATTAATCAACTGGAGATGAAATCAACATTAGAGGATCAGATCAAAGAAGCCCAAGAAGGACACCCAAGTATTGAGGGGATTAAGAGGAAAATGAAACCGGGCAAGGCGCCCGAGTTTACCGTTGATGGTAAGGGAATTTTATGGTTCGGGAAAAGAATATGTGTGCCTAATAAGGAATAGTTAAAGCAACAAATTTTGGCAGAAGCCCATACCACTCCATATTCTATCCATCCAGGAGGAACAAAAATGTACAAGGATTTACAAGAAAATTATTGGTGGCACGGGATGAAAAAAGATATAGCCGTATATGTCGCACGTTGTGATTCATGCCAGCGTATAAAAGCAGAACACCAGAGGCCAGCAGGACTATTGCAGCCACTCAGAGTACCTGAATGGAAATGAGACGTAATAGGAATGGATTTTATCGTCGGACTGCCAAGGTCACGACATGGAAATGATGCTATCTGGGTTATAACAGATGATTTGACCAAGGTGGCACATTTCATTCCGGTAAAAACCACATACTCCACACAGTGACTCGCCACTCCCGGATTGTTTGCCTACACGGAGTACCCAAGACCATAGTCTCTGAGAGAGGCACCCAATTTGTCTCTAGATTTTGGGAGCACCTACAGCAAGCCCTAGGAACTCAACTGACATTCAGCACAGCATACCACCGGCAAACCGGAGGACAAACTGAGCGGATTAATCAAATATTGGAGGACATGCTAAGAGCATGTGTGCTCACTTACGGAGTTAGCTGGGAAGACAGTTTACCATACGCGGAATTCTCATATAACAACAGTTATCAAGCCAGTTTAAAAATGTCACCTTTTGAAGCCCTATACGGACGAAGGTGCCGTACCCCACTCAATTGGTCAGAGACCGGAGACAGTCGAATTTTTGCTCCCGAAGTTCTTAAAGAAGCAGAAACAAAAGTGAAGCTTATTCAAGACAGACTGAAAGCAGCTCAGAGCCGTCAAAAGAGCTACTACGATCAAAAACACCGCCAAATCAGTTTTGAGCCCGATGAATATGTGTATCTCAGAGTATCTCCAACTATAGAACTACAGAGTTTTAAAGTTAAAGGAAAATTGGCACCAAGATTTATTGGACCATTCCGTCTAATTGCAAGAAGAGGCAAGGTTGCTTATCAACTAGAGCTACCGGCAGAATTATCAGATGTTCACGATGTGTTTCACATGTCACAACTAAGGAGATGTGTTAGTAACCCAGACAAGCAAGTGCAACACCAAGACTTGGACCTTCAACCAGACCTCACATATAGGGAACATCCTATAAAGATTTTAGAGGAGTCTGAACGGAGGACCCAGCAGAATGTAATAAAATTTTACAAGGTTCAATGGAGTAATCACACCGAGGAAGAAGCAACATGGGAAAGAGAGGATCACCTGAGAACTGAATATCCATACCTGTTTAAGGGACAGCTAAAATCACAGGGCCGAGATTTTTCTTAAGGGGGGTAGGTGTTGTAACACCCCAAAAATATTTTTTCTGAATGTTTGAAATCTTTCCTTTAAAAATAAAAGTTTTGAAAATCATTTTTGGTCATATCACCTTTCTTCAATTTGAAAACCTTTTCAAATTTTATTTGGGTTTCAATCTTCTTTAAATATTCTGGTTGAAGAGTTTAAAATTATATGGATAATTACTTTGGGGTTTTCAAACAATTTATTTTTAGCAAGAAAAGTTTTGGGGATAATTAAATTTTCAAAGGAAATAACCTTTTCACCTCCTTTTAGCCCTACTAAAATTCATCCAACAAATTTTCTTCCACTCCAATTTTATCCCACAAGTCACTCACCTCATCTAGGACAGAATCCAACTCTTTCCTACCCCAAAAAAATATTTTTCACCACCCAAAAAATTCCAAAGTTGGAATTCATATATTCCATCATTCCTTTGGTTTACAAAGGAACCACCATTTCTACAAGGATTCCACCTCCACCAAAATTATCCCAGCAAATATATGGTACCCACAACCCATTTTTCCAAAAACATGGGGTACCCCAGTTCAAAATTTTCAAATCCCACTCAATTCAAATTTGGACCAGATTCAATATTCCTGATCCAAACATATTTTTAAATGCTGCAAAAATTCCCAAACTCAGCCAAACTCATTTTTGAGCGTCCACACATTACCACAAAAATCACCACAAAATCCTAAAATCTCTAGCACCTTCTGTCATTTTATCAAACGGCTAATGTGCACACTGTTCATCGCTGTCCAAAATTCAGTTAACTGAATTTGGTTCAGTGGTCGAGACGACGGCGCCGTGCACTCCACTCCATCCCCACTCCTTCTCTTCCACGCCTCCTCCCTCGTAACTGCGCCGCCCTGGACCCCTCCTTGTCAGTGCCTCACCGCCGACAGCACAGAAGGAGGCCGGTGCACCTGCCTCCGTCCTCGGCGGTGGCAACCTGAGCTGATCCACACGGCACCCGCCATATTCACTCCCTCGCTGACCTCCCCCACCTAACTACTCACCATGCGCAACCTCCTCCACACTCTCTCCACGCTAATCACGCCGCCCTTGACCCCCTGTCAGCCACCGGAGACGGACGATGTCCGCCGCACCTGTACACCGACCTCGGCGTGGATAAAGCCACCAAGCCCGAGCTCGTTCGCGCTGGCGCTTTGGGCAACTTCCTCCACCCTCACTGACACTCACCGACCACGACCACCGCCCAAACCGACCTCGCCGACCATCATAACTCCGGCGTGATCCGAACCCCGCCAGACCGCCTCGGGATCGCCTATATAAAGTCCCCCGAGCCCCGTTCTTATCACCCATCGCCTCCACCACCTCCCAATTGCCCCTACACCACCCACCCGACCTCGAGGAGGTCTTCTTCTTCCCCTCCGATCACCGCTCCGCCGCCACTGTCACCGATCCGTTCATCGTTGTTACTCCACCTCAACTGCTCAAATCTTGCCAGTAGTCATATATTCCACCAAATCATCGATTCCCCACTTCAATTCCACTCCCCGAGCTCTCTGCGACGAAATCCCAACGCCACCGAACCACTGTCCGTCACCGTCGACCACGCCGGCGTTTAGGTGCTCCCCGGCAACCACCACCACCTCCCTCCGACGCGGCACTCCTCCCTGGTCATGTTCCGACCATCGCCGGCTTCCAAGACTCCGGCGATCACCGCCGGCGAACACCGTCTCCTCTCTGTTTCCGCGCGCGGGTTCAAATATTTAAACCTGATGGGTGGACCCCACCCCGTGTTTTTTTCTTTTTCTTTTTCTCTGTCTAAAAAAACGAAGGCGTAATCTTGACCTTTACGCCTTCCGCGCTGAGAAGCGTATTTCGTCCCGAAGCGTTTTCTTTATAAACGCACAGGGACTGGCTTTTTACAGAAAAACCCCTGGTTTTGAAAGTTTAATAACTTTTAAACCACAACTCCGTTTGAGTTGAACTTTTTTTTGAAATTCTTATTTTTCTCTCTAGTTTTTTTAGTATTTATTTAAAAATGTTTTGGGACAACTTTTTGTACTGTTGTCAAATTTTTTAATTTAAGTTGATTTTGAATTTTCAGAAAAAGAAGAGGGAAACTTTGCCGAGAATTTTGAAGGGTTTTCACCTGACTACTTTGGACAAGGCAAGCATTATTGAACTTGGGATATGGTGATTGCATTTGCATTTGCATGTTGCATCGGTTGATATTGCACCATATGTGGAGTATGTCACTAGCACTTGCATGCTTGGTCATATCTCTTTTGCTCATAGCTTGCACATCACTCAAGCAAGAGATTCTTCTGACATGGTAAAGTTGTGGAAATACGGGAGAATGTCTCCTGCCTTTTATGTGCCGGTGGGCACGGGCCATTATGCTTCACACGGTGGTGTCATGTGACTTAAGTGGAATATTCCGGTGATGTTAATTAACACCTCCTGAGTTGGCCTAGATCGAGTCTTGTTCCGTTACACCTAGCTGGATACCGTGCTACCACGGGTCCTTCCGCAAGGAACGTGCAGCTGAGTAAGTTGTTAACCCCTATCCAGGTACACACCGTACAGAGGGCCACGATGAGGGTTTCCAAAGGCCTTGGACTAAATCCTATCATCGGGTCAGGGGGCATGGGTGTTTCCGGTTGTGACTGAGAGGGGGGCACCCCTTGTAATCCGCGCGTATTAGTAGTGATCCCATGTAGGACATTGGTCTCTCCGTCTCAGAGTTTTTCTTGAACGATGCTTTACGTGATTCCTGGCATCCGGAGAGTTATTCTGGTGTGTGCTGGTCAGGTGTGTTTTCAACCCAAAGACCGTAATGGGAATTAGTCAGTGTCACGGTACTGACTAAAGAAATCCTTTACTTGTGGGTAAAGAGTACACCCTCTGCAGAGTTAAAACTATTCGAATAGCCGTGTCCTCGGTCAAAGGGCGTAGATGGGTGGGTCAAGTGTCGGTCCCGGTATCGGTCTCCGGAGGAAATAATTAAATTGTGTCTGACTCATTTTTGCAGGATAATTGTTGATACCCTGTTGCTACCTTGAATATTTTATGCTTATTAAATTTTATTATGGCTATGCATAATATTGAGGACTAACCCGCTTCTCTCATTTTGTATTCTTCCTGAGTGTCTCATGGGCTGGCTAGACTACCCCGGGCACTCAATTTTATTTTCAAGACCTCTCGTGACGTCCCTCGAGTTAACAGGCGGTTGATCACGCCACTACTCTTGTGGACACGCGATTGGCATTTCTCTTCAAGTCCGACCGTGGTGTCACTTGACGCCTGACAGGCATTTCTTTTCAAGACCTCTCGTGGTGTCTCTTGAGTTAACAGGCGGTTTATCTCGCCACTACTCTTGTAGTCACCCGACCGGCATTTCTCTTATTTTTCTGAATGTCACTTGGGCTGGCTAGACTACCCGTGGCATTCACTTGCTTTTATTTTTAAAAAGACTGGTTATGGCTAACATGTTTCATTTACTTCCGCATCATTTTAAAATTATGTCATGACCAGGATTTTTAGTCAGCATGAGCATATCATTATGTTCCTACATGAGCATGTGCATCCATTATATCTTTTGTTCATAATGTTTGCGAGGACATTCCAACATACTCACTGGCTTGTCCCTGGCTATTTACTTGGCCAGACTTGGAGGAGGACGAGCTTGTGGAGAAGGATTGCGCTAGCGAGCCCGATGCTTAGAGGAGTCCCAGTCAGTCAACCTGTGAGATAGGAGTCTACCACATGTATCATCCGCTGAGCTTCTGCTACACCAATAAAATAGTCAAGCCTCACTCTGACGCTTGGCTTTACGTTATTGTATCAGAGATGTATCAGCACCGCACCACTGTCTTATTCCGCCACTGCCAGATATTTGGCAAGTTTGTAATAATTTTGTTGAGCCTTCAGACTCAACCCTGTGTAATATTATTTGTACCGTTTATCTGTATCAAGGAAGTCCACCAGTTGTGCTGATCTTGGGGCTGGTGTGACTTAGGGCCTTTTCTGAGATTTATTCCCAGAAAGGGGCCCGACAGGTTCCCCACGAAAACGATCATGCAAAAGATAAAGTTAGTCTGCGCAGATATATCAAATGTTTGATTTTAGCATTGCAAATTTTATGCGGAGAGTGCCGACTCGGTTTCATCCGAGCCCACTTCAATCTTTTTCATGTCCCCTTCATTCTTTGGCTTGCGCTCTCGCTAGCCAGACAGCCGCTCTGCGGTCTGTGGCTGAGAGTGGGCCGCGGGGTGGAGTGTACAGTACTCACACTTTGGGAGCGGATTTTACCGAGCAGATACTCATAAAGGAAATGGCCGGTTCGCCCGAACCGTTTTTCTTCCCGGACGTTCTTCATGTGGGTGGCCTCCAGTGTTCACTCTTGCTAGCCGAACAGCCGCTCTGCGGTCTGTGACTAAGAGTGAGCCTTTGGTACCGTGCATGCTACTAAGCCGTCTGCGGGAACAAACGTCTCAGGCCAAGCGGCTAGCCTCCGGGCCTACTCTGGTTGGCGCCGGGGCAAACAGTGACGCAACTATAATAAAATGCGGAGATAGCCCCCCGAGCATCGCTCGGGGTTATCCGTGTTTGCGTGGTGCAAAATCATGCGGGTGAGGAGCTCACATTGCTTTGGGCGCAGTCGGGGTGGAGATGATATCCGGCAGGTGGCCCGAGCCTCTAGGCGCTCGAGGGATGCCCCAGCCGGTCAGGCCTGACCGGCCAGGCGGCGAGCGAGACGCGGCCGAGCCAGCTTGGCACAGCTGGCCAGGCGTCTGGCAGCGCCCTTTTTCTTCTTTTTTCTCTTCTGCCGGCTGCTGGCAGCCGGACAAAACTCTTCTATTGTCTCTTTCTACCGACCCAACAGTCAGACTCTCTTTTTCGGCCGTCTGGAAACGAGCGGCCGGCTCGCATCCTATCTCTTTTTTTTTGCAGCACCCGGCCACTGACTCTTTTCTTTCTTTTACCAGTCGGCAGGGGCTGAGCAGCTGGCCCGATTTTTCCTCCAGCCGGCTGCATTCTTTCTCTTTCTTTCTCCGCCTCCGCAGCTGGCGACAGAGCACACAGACGCAGCCGGCGGGAGCTCGGCATGGCGCCGAGCGGAGCGGCGCCCGACGGAGGGAGGCGGAGCCGGCGCGGCTGGGAGCCGGCCAGGCAAGGTGGCGAGCGGGGCCGGCGCGCGGGAGGACGCGGCGCCGGGTCGCGGGAGCCGGCGCAGGCGGGCACGGCGGGCAGAAGCCGGCGTCGAGCCAGCAGGCGGCCGGGTCGCGCAGTCGGCAAGCCGGGCTCGAAGCCGCACGAAGTCAGCAGGCGGCGGGGCCGCACAGCCGGCAGGCCGGGTTCGGAGCCGGCGCGGGGCGCGCCCGCGAGGCGGAGCGAAGCCGGCACGGGGGAGGAGCCGGAGCCTGGTGCGTCAGGGACCAGGCGCCCGTGCGTGGGCGAAGGCGGAGCCGGGTGGCTCTGGCGACAGGGAAGGCCGGGCGCGGGAGGTGGAGTAGATGGCGGGGCAGCCGGACAAGGAGGAGCCAGCCGACGGCGGGAGCGGCGCAGCCGTCCGTGGTCCGGGGTGAGCAGGCCCGGTGCGGGCTGCGAGACGGCAAGCCGAGCGGGGCCGTGAGCGCACCCGGCACCAGCAGGCGAGCGGAGGCGCGAGGCCGGTGGAGGAGAAGCCGGACGGCGGCTGACGGGCGCGAGGAGGAGTCGGCCGGCCAGCCACGGGCCGGGTCGTGGGTGCGAGGGAGTTGGGCCAGCTTGCAAGCGAGGAGGCGGCAGCGGGCTCGCGGCGACCAGGCGGATGAACACGGAGGCGGTTGAGGCGAGGCGGGGCCGCCCGAACGCGGCTCGGAGCAGGGCCGTCGGGTGGTGGAGATTGCAGGCGGTGGAGCAGCTGCGGAGGCGGGCGAAGCGGCGCTCGGGGCGCGGCCGCGCGGGATTCAGACGGGGACGCAACAAACCGCAGCAACGCTGGCGCGGCCGGAGATGCATGAGGCATGGTGCAGTGTAGGCGCTAACAGGAAATCACGCCGTTGTTTGAGTAGTGTATGGATGGTGTATGACCATGGTTTGACTTGCATCTAGCTAGCTTGCATAGATGGTATATGGAGGAGCGAGCGCGCGTTTCGGCCGGAGCAAGGCGCAACGCGGAGGGGAGCAAACGCGAGCGGCGCACGGATGGATGCCGTCGACCGAAGCGAGGCCCCGCGCGCGGCGCGCCCGCGGACGGCCGGCCGGCATCGCAACGGTGGTAATGAAGAGGCCGAGGTCGACGACGAGGATGCGCCGCTCCGCACGGCGCCGCCCCCGGGGCGAGTCAATGTCGAGCCCTCGAGCGTGGCCGGAGAGGCAGGCGGCGCCGCGACGACGATGACGAAAAATGGTCCCGCCCGGACTGCGAAACCAGCAGCAGCTTGTCCCACGGTGGGCGCCAACTGTCGTGGTATTCTCACGGGGGGGTTGCGAGATGACAGATGCCACAGGGTGGCTTGAGGTGAGGGCAAAACTGCCACTGGAATATTCGGGGGCGGGTATGCGAGTAGCACGCGCTAGTTTACCCAGGTTCGGGGCTCTCCGGAGAGATAATACCCCTACTCCTGCATGTCTGTATGTATGTGGCATATCTGCAGTACAGAGTGCTCCCGGAGCTGTATCTGAGATCAGTGCAGTAGGCATCTGGCCTCGTATGTGTAAAGCAGTAGCAAAGATCTAGCTAGCTAGATGGCCGAATGAGCCTGGCCATGTGAGTGTGCTTGGGCATGCTTGCCCGTGCGAGTCGATGGATGGATGTGTGCTTGGCTCCCTTTATATAGCCAAGGGACAAGGGGACATGGGTGGCGTGGTGGCATGGTGTGGATGTCACACTTGTCCCCTGGGTCACTTCATAAATAGTGCCTAGGGACAAGTGACACTATACGTGTACAGTGCTCCACTATTTGCCAACAGTGTGCAGGTACAGCCGTTCCGTCCGCGGTATGGCCGTCTTGTCGGTGTCGGTGGTTGACTTCGGGCAGCCGGCTGGTTGGAGCAGTCGGCAGCCGGCTGGCTGGGGCAGCCGAATGGGGAGCAGGCCGGGTGGCGAGTCGGACAGGGGGCCGCCTGGGCGGCCTGAGCAGTCGGACTGAGGGGCTTTGCTAGCCCCGATGTCTTGAAATATTGTCTTGTTGTCTTCGGGGTACCCGTGGTCAAGTACTCCGACAGATGACTGGTAGCTTCCAGCATAAACATACGGCCGCACAGGAGTCAAAATTAAATCATGACAATATAAAACAAGTCACGCAAATGCATTATAAAGAACAAGGTCCATTTGGTACAAACTTAACACAATCGCTCAAATATTACATCTTTCGAACACTCGCCCTCTATCGCCCGTTCGCCATTCATCACCTGTGCAAAGTGCTGCTCAGGGCGGCGATGCTCCTTCCCCTTGGGCGGAGGACCAGTGGCCATCTCCATTGGATTAATCTTCGACCAATGCACCATGGTCTTCGCAAATGCAAGCCTCACCCCCTCAAGCCACGCTGACCGCTTTACGGCTTCAATCCAGAGCGCGCCTCCCGCAGCTTCTGCACAATGCCAAAGTAGGTGTCCGGAATGGGCTCAGCCGGCCACAGGCTGACACAGAGGTCCTTCACGGCCAGCTCCGACATTCGATGCATCTCCATCAGCTGCTTCATTTGATCGCTTAGAAGGGGGGCGCTCGGAGTCCGGAAACTATGACCAGAAAAGCCGTTGCATGGAGTCCTCCTCGAGGGTGGCATAGTGCCTCGCTGCGGCCACCACATTCTTCGGAAGTTCGGCGAAGCACCAGACTCGCGTCAGCAGGGCGAACCTGTTGCCTCCGAACACACTGTGCAGTAAGTATTTATTACCATTTGCAATTTTCCCGACTTGGCGGAGCTCCTCCCGGACACCTCGCGATTCGGTCCTTGCCTCCTGGAGCTCCCTCTCCGCCTTGGACAACCGGGAGGATCGCTCCTCCTGCTCCTTCTCAAGGGCCTCCAGCTTCTTGGCGGCATCCTGGAGCTCCACCTGGACTTCGGTCACCCGAGCCTCATGCTGCTCGGCCACAAGTTTGGCCTTCTCAAGCTCAGCCACCACCTTCTCAGCGGCCGTCTTCTTCGTGGCCGCTTCGGCCTCGGCTTTCTTCAGGGCCTCATTCAAGCCCTCGACCACGGCGGCAGCAGCTACAGGATCATCAAGATAAAGGATTAGCATATAGTTCGGATCGTCAATATCCGGCGTGAAGCAAAGTACACATCTTCTCACAGGGCTTACCTTGTGCCTCGTCAGGCCATTTGTTGACAAGGTCAAGCTCTTTATCGTTAAGCCTGAGCTTCCGATCCATCTCCTCTAGTGCCGCGGCTGAAGATGGCTGCATTAGCAAAACAAATGTTGACATCATTAATCGGCCTACCGAATTTGATCCTCTGCAGTTTTCTTCGAAGTCCATGCAGAGTCTTGGGGGCTGTTATGTATATGGCCTACCCAAACTATAAACTACAACCGCATTATGAGGAAAGAGCATTACTTGACATACCTCAAAGCCTGTTAGAGGGCCTTGGACAACATCGTTCAGTCCGGACTGGACGGACCGAACACCTTGCATGACCGCACTCATAAGAGTGCGGTGCCCATCAACGATGACGGAGTTGTTCACCAACTCCTCCAGCGCATCTGGCCAGCCAGCCGCCGCCCGTGTGGAGGTGTTCGGCGCTGGCGTTGGCTCCCCGACCCCTTCGCTACCGGAAGGGGGAGCCTGTGCCGTCGAGGGCCTTGGGGGCTCAGGAGCAAGCGGCTGAGGGGGTCCGTGTGGTGCGGACTCCCTTCCCGTGTTGGCCAGGGGGGAAGCATCCCCCTGGTCTTCAACGACCGAGGCGTCGGCCTCGGCCATGGTAGCATCGACTACCTCCCTCGTGTTCGGGGAAGGAGGGGTCTTCCATGACACCACCTCCCGAACTTCTTCGAGGATTGGAGCGGGTGCCGAGCATGAGCCACTGTCCGCCAGTTCGGCGGGCAGAGACGTCCCCGAAGAGGTCTCCTTGGTGGGGTGGCCACACCGAGGGCTGCACCATTAGAAATACAATCAATCTATGTTCTATCAGGGACTACTGAAAGCATAAAGCAATTGAAAACATCGCAGTGCATACCTGGCCGCTGGGGGCTTGACCCTGGGATCCTTCTCCGGAACCTTCTCAGACGCTTTGGACTCCTTATCGGAGTCCGAACTATCGGACAAAAGCAGCTTGGGCCGATACCGTCTCTTCCGGGCTTGAGGAGGTTGAACCTCCTCGACGTCACTGGATGCCGCCCTCTTCTTCGAGTGCGAGGAGGCGCTTTCCTCCTCGTCCTCATCCCCCTCCTGCACGGATAAGGCTGCAGCGTCTCCGGACCGGTTGCCCGGATGAACCTTGTGGCGGAGGCCCTCCCTGGCCTCCGGCACTTCTTTCTTGCACTTCTTGATGGGCGCCTTATAAGGCACTACGACCAGCTGCTCTGATCAGGGCTCTCACTACTGGAATCAGCTGCTTTGCCGTCTGCCAAAGCAGACGGCAAAGGCACTGTTGGCGGACGGCAAAGAAGGAAAGTTCTTTGCCGTCTGCTAGCAGACGACAAAGCTTGTGGACGGCACAAAAAAGGTGACAGCCCCGTTAGGGGGCTAACGGCGCTCTTTGCCGTTTGCCAGCAGATGGCAAAGAGCTTTCCTTCTTTGCCGTCTGCTGGCAGACGGCAAAGAGCCTGCTCCTTTGCCGTCTGCCGGCAGATGGCAAAGACCCTGCTCCTTTGCCGTCTGCTGGCAGACGGCAAAGAGGCCAAATAGGCCAGACCAGGTGAACAGCGTGCTGCCACGTGGCCAATTTGCCGTCTGCTAGCAGACGGCAAATTGGCTATATAGCCCCTGTTTTTTCTTAAATTCAATCAATTTCACAGATATATATATATATATTCATTTCAAAATATTTCAACAAGTACATATAGCCAACATATCCCTGCCATATGGATCATCCAACATATCCAACACATATATCATCATCCAACACATATATACACCAAATGAAAAGTCCAACATATCCAACAATTAAGCAAAAGGTCCATATACAATATAGCCACCATCCATCCATACATATATACGTAGCAAGTTTCAAATTGTTCATCCTACAAAATCAAAACAAAAAGGAAGGACAACGAGAAGAGTAGACTCCAACGCAAGCTTCCGTGATCTGAAGCAAATCTGCAAAATGGGAAAGAAGAAAGTTAGAAGAACAAGAAGAAGAAGACTAGAAGAAGAAAAAGAAGCATAATTTTTCTTCTCTTTCCTTTTCTTCTTCTTATTGCTTACTTGTGTCATTTTAGATCTAACCTAATTAAATAGGCCATTTTTGACCTAAATAGGCTAAGTATGTCATAAATGAACTAAATAAGCTAAGTAGAGGTCATTTTGGAGAATATTAAGTCATTTTTGAGCTAAATAAGTCATTTTGGAGCTAAATAGGTCATTTTGGAGCTAAATATGCTCCAAAATGACTTAATATGCCATATTAAGTCATTTTGGAGCTAAATAGGTCATTTTGGAGCATATTAAGTCATTTTGGAGCTAGATAGGTCATTTTGGAGCATATTAAGTCATTTTGGAGCTAAATAGGTCATTTTGGAGCATATTAAGTCATTTTGGAGCATATTAAGTCATTTGGAGCTAAATAGGTCACTTAGGAGCATATTAAGTCATTTTGGAGCTAAATAGGTCATTTTGGAGCTAAATATGCTCCAAAATGACTTAATATGCTCCGGACATGACTTAATATGCTCCAAAATGACTTAACATGCTAAATAGGTCATTTTGGAGCATATTAAGTCGTTTTGGAGCTAAATAGGTCATTTTGGAGCTAAATAGGTCATTTTGGAGCATATTAAGTCATTTTCAAGCTAAATAGGTCATTTTCGAGCTAAATAGGTCATTTTGGAGCATATTAAGTCATTTGTGCTCACCCACGAACGCAGAGGCGGAGCTCGTCGAACGCACGGGGAGGTCGTCGAACACCAGACCCTCGCAGCAACAAAAGAACTGCACATTTAAATCAGAAAATATATGACCTAACTCATAATTCACAAATATATGACGGGGTGTCGGGTCGGGGTGTCGGGGTGTCGGGTTGACTTTCATTCCGTCGATGCTCCCTTCAACAACTCTCACCTCTCAAGTGGTGGTATATATGTATGGTGGGGCACTCCTTGCCTGTTTATTTTGACCGTCGGTGACGGTCGTTACTCCCATCCCTTGCTGCATTATTAAGGTCTCACAGCAAGAGATGAGGAGCAACGACCACCTATGACAACAGCCGGTGTCTTTCCTCTTATAACATCTCTCATCTCTCAATGTTATTTCGACCGTCGGTGACGGTCGGTCTTTTCGTCCTCCCCCTGCTTTACGAAGGTCACAAAGGGGGAGGACGAGAAAGACCGACCACCTACGAACAGCCGGTATCCTTCCTTCAAGAGCATCTCATCTCTCACTCTCATCTCTTTCAAAAGGAAGCACCATCAGAATGAAAGTCATCCCTCGACCACTCGACCCCTCGACCCCTCGACGACCCTCGACCCCTCGGAGATTCTTTTCCTTATTTTCTCTCCTCGACGACCCATGAACGACTGCACCGCACTGAACTCCAGCCATCGACACAACGACCGGAACAGAGCAAATAGGGGAAGGTCAGGGAGGAGATGACAGTCGAGCTCACCCTTAGACGTCGAGGCGGTAGTGAACGACGATGACAACGGCAACGGGACCGACAGTGCTCCTGGAGGTGAAGAGAAGATCCCGCACATGAAAAACAATCCAACATAAGCACCGCAGAACAATTAATCAACAACATCTAACCTAACGGAATAAAAAGACACTATTTTTTTAAATGAAAATCCATAAATAAATCCACCCATACATCTATATAGCATTCATCCATCTTTCCATCCATACATCTACACAGCATACATCCATCTAGCAATCCATATAACAACTACAAATTGTTCAAAATCACATATACATAATCCATCCACAGATTGCTGGCACCGCCCCTGTATACATACATCCATCTATCCATCCATCCTTACATCAATCTATCCATCCATCCACAGATCCATCAACTCCTAAATCCATACATGCAAAAAAATAAGACAAAGAGGGGACCGATGCTCACCGTGGGCTGGGCAGAGGGGGCAGAGGGCAAGGAGGAGCTGGTGCGGCGGTGGTGGAGGAGGGGGGCGGCGGTGGGTGGAGGAGGGGAGGAGGAGGGAGGGGGCAGCGGCAGTGGAGGAGGGGAGGAGGAGGGAGGGGGCAGCGGTAGTGGAGGAGGGGAGGGGGCGCCGGTGGTGGAGAGGGGAGGGGCCACGGTGGTGGAGGGGGGAGGGGGCGGCGGTTGGAGGGGTGGAGGGAGGGAGGGAGGGCGGCGGAGGGGGAGGGGGGAGGGAGGAGGCGGCGGTGGAGGGGGCGGGAGGGGTGGCGGAGGGAGGGGGAGGGGGGAAGGGGAGGGGGGTGGAGGGGAAGGGGGTGGGAGGGGGGGGCGTGGTGGGGGTGGGGGGAGGGGGGGGGGGCGGCGGTGGCGGTGAGTGGGGGCGGCGCGCTGCGTGGAGGGGGCGGCGGGGCGGCCTGCGCGGGAAGTCGAGGGTGGGGAGCGGGAGAACGAGATGTGAGGAGGGCGCGGCGCGGGGGGCCAAATTAACCCCCCGCATTGCCGTCTGTTTTTTTTTTGTTTTTTTCTCTTTGCCGTCTGCTGGCAGACGGCAAAGAATTCTTTGTCGTCCGCCAGCAGACGGCAAAGAGGATGACCGTTAGACCGCCACCGCCGTGAAACTGTGGGCCCCTCTTACCTCTTTGCTGTCTGCCAGCAGACGGCAAAGAAGTGGCCCGTGTGACCTACCCAGTGCAGTACCCCCGTGGGGTCCACTTTGGACTTTGCCGTCTGCTGGCAGATGGCAAAGAACTCTTTGCCGTCTGCTGGCAGACGACAAAGAGCTGGCAGATGGCAAAGACCCTGTTTGCCATCAGCTGGTTCTTTGCCGTCTGCTTTGAGAAGACAGACGGCAAAGAGCATCTTTGCCATCAGCTGGCAGACGGCGAAGAGCTGGCAGATGGCAAAGACCCAGATTCCAGTAGTGTCTTCCGGTAGTAGCACCGGGCCACTGATCTTCTTGGCCTTTGCGAGCCAGCCCTGCAAAATTCGCATAACAAGGTTAGGCCGAACCAAATGAGGTATGATTATCCGGAGACTCCTCACAGAAGAGTGTCACTCACCTCCTTTGGGGGGTTCGCGGCATCGAGGCCGATGTCCTTACCCTCGACCGGCCACTACTTCTTGGGCTGGAATAGTTGGCCCCATATTTTGTCATGAGTCGTGCCGTAGAGGTGTCGTAGGATGGCCGGATCCTCGGGATCATGCTCCCTCATAGGCTTGGCCCTCTCCTAGCAAGGGAGGATCCGGCGGTGGAGCATTATCTGGACCACGTCGACCAGCTTCGCGCCGGTCTCTAGTATGCTGTCGATGCGTTTCTGCAATGCCTTCGTGTGAGCGACACACCCCTAGTCCGGGCTCTTGGTGGTTCATGAGGCCAATCTGGTAGGGGGTCCAGACCAGAATGCGAGGGCCGCTCCCCATGCGACCTCCCTCGGCTCGGTGATGTAAAACCACTCCTTTTGCCACTTCCAGACGGTGTCGACGAAGTGGCCGTCCGACCACTGGACCCACGTCAGTTTACTAATCATGGCCCCTCCACAGTCTGCATGCTCGCCACCAACCACCTTGGGCTTGACGTTGAACACCTTCAGCCATAAACCGAAGTGCGGCTAAACTGAAAGGAGCGCTTCATAGAAGACGATGAAGGTAGAGATGTGGAGGAGCGAATTGGCGGCTAGATCATGAAAATCTATCCCGTAAAAGAACATCAACCCCCTCACGAAGGGGTGCAGAGGAAATCCTAGCCCCCTAAGAAAATGGGGATGATCTGGCCCTCTTCGGGGTCCCGATGGGCAATGTTGGCCGACAAATAGCCGGCTTCCTTCAGCTTCAAGATGTCCCCCCGGTGACGCTGGAGGCCTTCCACTTCCCATTGGCTCCGGATCCAGCCAAGGTCGAAGGAGGCAAAGAAGGATTCGCTGTGGAAGCAGAGGAAAGGGGCACTGGAGCTCTGAGGATATGCGTGAGCGGGAGGTGGAAGAAGGCGTGGGTTGCTGACTGTTATAGCTCTCCCTTTATAGAGTGTTGACAGGCCTGGGATTTTCTTTTTTCACGCCGTTGGCTTCTCCACTTCCCGATATGCCCGTGACATTATGTGCGGGTAGGGGAATCAAAATCATTAACCATATCCCCCGAAAAGTGGGACACAATCTCCACCTCGAGGTGACGTGCCAGACGTGGCGTCGGCCTTGAGCCGCGCTTTGAGAAATAGTAACTGCTCGGCGTTATGGACGAAAGCGACTCTTCGTTGGAGGAGAAAAGTTGTCAGATGAAGACACCATTTACACTTGAACAATATTTGTTTACTATTGCCTTCGGTGTTAAGTAAAACTGCCGTTTCAGATCCGGGACATCACTTGGTTCTGAACATGGGTAAAACATACTGAAGAACTCGCCTCGCAAGCCTAATACTACTCGGGTGAGTGGATGCCGGATACAAGCCTTGGCGTTGGAGGCAAGTTCGGGGGCTACTGAGGGAGTAATGGACTAAGGGGTCCTCGGGGCGACGGCCCATTGTACATGTGCTGAACCGGTGAAGCCGTATAGTGACTGGAGATCTATGAAGCCGTGGTGTGCCCTCCAAGTCAAGAAGGCGCAGGATCTCTTTAAACCCTTATTGTAATCTATCTTCGGTAACCCTAACCCTACCGGTGTCTATATAAACCAAGGGATTTTAGTCTTAGGGCTAGAGCTACATTCATCACCTCATCGCCTTAGGCTTTAGCTCATACGGATCTCGAGATAGATCTACTCTGTAAACCACATCATACATCCAATACAATCAAGTAGGACGTAGGGTATTACCTCTTCGAGAGGGCCTGAACCTAGGTAAACACCGTGTTCGTCGTCCCTTGTTCCCCATCGATCCTAGATCCACATCTCGGGAGCCCCTACCCCGAGGTCTGCCGGTTTTGACACCGACAGGGGGTCCATAAGGAAACAAAGGGATATTAAGGCCTCCTTTTAATAGAGAACCGGAACAAAGCATTATACCTTAGTGAATACATGAACTCCTCAAACTACGGTCGTCACTGGAATGTATCCCAATTGTTGTCACTTTGGAGTTTATGGATCATAACACATAATAGGTGAATATGACTTGCAAGATCAGATCTAGAACATAGATATAATGGTGAAAACATAAACGGTTCAGATCTGAAATCATGGCACTCGGGCCCTAATGTCAAACATTAAGCATGGCAAAGTCGTAACAACATCAATCTCAGAACATAGTGGATACTAGGGATCAAGCCCTAACAAAACTAACTCGAATACATGATGAATCTCATCCAACTCCTCACCGACCAGCGAGCCTACGAAGGAATTACTCACTCTAAGTGGGGAGCATCATGGAATTGGCGATGAAGGAGGGTTGGTGATGATGAAGACCGAAGATTCCCCTCTGCTGAGCCCCAAACAGGCTCCAGAAATGGCCTCCCGATGAAGAACAGGAGGTGACGGCAGCTCCGTATCGTGAAACGTGATGAAACTTTCTCCTTGATTTTTTCTCCGAAAATAGGATTTTATAGCGTCGGAATTAGGGTCTGCGGGGCCATGAGGTGGGGTCAACCCCACAGGGCACGCCAGAGGGGGGCGCGCCTTGGTGTCTTCTGCCCTGCCAGGGGCCCCCTCCGGTGGTTCTTGGCTCCAGTATTTTTCATTTATTATAAAACAATTCTCCAAAAAGTTTCATTCCAATCTGAGAACTTTTCTTTCTGCACAAAAAAAACACCATGGTAGTTCTGCTGAAAACAGCGTCAGTCCGGGCTAGTTTCATTCAAATCATGCAAATTAGAGTCCAAAACAAGAGCAAAAGTGTTAGGAAAAGTAGATACGACGGAGACATATCAACCACCCGCTCCCCAGCATCGGGAGCGGGCACTTGATGGCCCTCGAGAGGGGCACAGGCGGCAATGTTTGAAAAATACCCCGCATCGCACAGCTCCTGGATGGTCTCCTTGGTCACGATGGAGCCACCCCAGTGTCCTTGGAGGGTCTCGGACATGGCTGGCCGAGGAGGATGGACTCGCTGGAGAAAAAAGGTGCGAGAACAGATCAGGGCGCTGGAGCTAGACAAAGCAGCAAGATGGGGGGAATGGGAGCATGGACAGTTGTGCTATCCTCCCCTTTGCTCCTATAGGCTTGTGGAAGGCCAAGAGTCCCCCTTGCTACGCCGATAAACACACCACTACTATCAAAGATGCCATTGAGCATATGGGGGGAAACAAAATCTTGATGATATCCCTGATAAAACGGGCATGATCTCTGCTTCAAAAGGACGTGCCAGTAAGAGTTTTGCCTCAGGCCACGATTTGAGGGAGGCAGTAACTGCTCAACCCATCGTGCGGTGCGTCATTTCGATAAAGTTGTCATACCACATGGAACCGTTTGTACCAAGGTGTTTGGCCTTCGAGGCAAAGTTTTCTAGTCTCCTCGGGCAAAGGGAATACGCTCAGTTGGGCTTCCGTTGGCATCGCTCCTTTTAAAGAATGGTTCGAGAATTGCAAAGCAGAACTCGTCTTTCGAGCCAAGGACTTCAGATCCGAGGATTTTCCAAGAAGGATCATCCTTGGCATAGAAGACTAGTTTGTAGGCTACTAACGGTGTCCTGGATAAGGGGGTACTAATTTAGCCGGCCCATTCTTGTCGGGTTGGGTCGGCAAGCCTTCATTTGTGATGAAGATGGACTCCGGAAGCCGTATGTGGGAGGCTTGATCAAGGTTGCCTCCGAAGACTTGATGTATACTCCAAGATCTCTACTGCCGCCTAGCTCATACTTACCGACCTTGTAACCCTAGATACGCTCCCTAGTGTGTATATAAGCCATAGGGTTTAGCCCGTAGAGGAGACATCAACACAAAATCATTCACCTAGACCTAGAGTTAGATCACACATTATGATCTTGAGGTAGATCAACTCTGTCCATGATACAAACAAGAGCAGGACGAAGGATTTTACCTCCATTAAGAGTGCCCGAACCTGGGTAAACATCGTCTCCTTTGTTCATGTTACCCTCGATCCGAGATCCACAGCTCGGGACCCCTACCCTGAGGTCTGTCGGTTTTTACACTGACAAGCTTGATCGAGAACATGCATAGGTTGGCGAATGTCTCCTTAAAGTCTTCCAAGAGGGTAAGGTGCTGCTTGGTATTCACCACGAAGTCGTCGACGTAGACATGCACGTTCCTGCCGATCTGCAGCAAGAGGCATTTTTGCATCCAGCGCTGGAGAGTTGGGCCGATGTTCTTCAGGTCGCATGACATGGTGATGTAGGAATACGCCATGAAGGTGGTGATGAAGGACCTCTTGAGGGAGTCAGCCAGGTCCAGCTTGATCTCGTGGTACCTAGAGTAGGCATCCAAGTAGGACAGAAGCTCGCAGTCAGATGTGGAGTCAATGACTTGATCGATCGGTGATAGAGCAAATGGGTCATTGGGACATGCCTTGTTTAGGCTCATGTAGTCGATACACATGCGCCAAGTGTTGTTCTTCTTCAGAACAAGGACTAGGTTAGCCAGCCACTCGGGGTGGACTACTTCCATGATGAAGCTGGCAGCAAGCAGCTGGGCGATTTCTTCACCAATAAGTCTTTGCTTCTCCTTACAGAAGCGGTGCAGCGGTTACTGGACCGGCTTTCTGTCTGGGAGGACCTAGAGTTTGTGCTCGGCGTACTTCCTCAGACCACCTGGCATGTCTTCGGGAGACCACGCAAAGATGTCCCGATTCTCATGGAGGAAGTTAACTAGCTCGCCTTCCTATATGCTATTGAGGTGGGTCCCCACGACAACATACTTGCAGTTGTTGGGTTTGGTCTTGTCGAGCGAAACCTTCTTGGTGTCCTTGGACGGCTGGAAGGACGCCTCATCGGCTAGCTGCTTGAGCAGAGCCGGCATGGCTAGCTTCTCGCCAACCAGCGCCACGAGATGGTCGAGCTCACGCCTCCCTTCAGCGATAACTAGCTTGAGCGCACTCCATGGACTTCTTGTACTCGCCGGTGATGGTGATGAGGCCCTTGTGACCCGGCAGCTTCATCTTCAGGTAGGCATAGTGGGGGACTGCCATGAACTTGACCAGCGCATGACGACCCAGAAGCGCGTGGTAGGGGCTGGACAGGTCCACCAGCTCGAGCCAGATCGGCTCGCGGTGGAAGTGGTCGCTAAAGCCGAACATGACGTCCAGCAAGATCTCCCTGATTGGGGAGTAGGAGTGACATGCCACGATGCCATGGCACACATTCCGGGTGGGTTCTAGTTTCTTCTCCTTGATGCCGAGCTTGACCATGGTGTCGTGGTAGAGGATGTTGATGTTACTGCCGCTATTGATGAGCACCCACGAGAAGCATTATCTGTGCCTTTTAGCGATGAAAGTGGGGCCGAGGACGAGATCGTAGCTACTCGGCGTTGGCATCACAGCTGGGCTGTCCTCCCAGGTCCAGCTGATGGGGCGATCGAACCAGTGCATGAAATGGGGAATCGGGGCCGGGACGACGACATTTACCTCATGCTAATGCTTGCGCTTGATGTGCTTGTCGTCGCCCTCGCTGGTGAAGACAATGTAATTGGCATCCTGGTCGGGGAAGGCTTCGCTGCGGAGGGTGCCGGCTGCCGGAGACCGTCGGTGAGGCGTCAGTTACCTCGCATCCGGTGGGGGAGGAGACGGGAGGCCGCCTCACATCAAGCGTAGTGTGATGCTGCACTGCCGATGTGTGTGTGTCCATGGCTTCGCGCTGTTGTGGTGCTTGCAGGGGCCACCAAGCATCTACTCGAAGCTAAGCTTGGGCTGCCAGGCGGCCATGCTAGTTTGCTATCACGGCTGCCGCCCTGCTCCGTCAACTACTCTTCCTGAACGGCGGCGACTTCCCGGTTGTTGTAGCGAGTGGCCGGCTGCTCGCCCTACAGCTTGTTGTTGTTGTCTTGCTGACATCGGATGTTGTCGCTAGTCGGCCGTGGTTTGGCGGGTGGAGCTGGCCTCGTTTTGCCGGTGGCGTCCAGCCCGGACCTGCACCTTCATCGTGGAGTTGGCCGTGGCGTACTTGTCTGCCGTGGCCATGAGCGAGGTCATGGTGGTCGCCTCGCAGTGTAGGAGCTTGTGCTTGAGCAGGGTGCCATCTCGGCACCCATCAATGAAGTACTGGTTGGCTTGGACCTTGTAGACCCCGTCGCAGCCGCTCCGCAGCTCCCTCCATCATCTGAGGCTGTCGCGGACAGTCTCATTTGGCCCCTAGACGCATGAGGCAAGCTGGTGGTGCTGGCCGAGCCGCTTGTATGTGCTGGTGAAGTTGTGCATGAACGCCTCGATGAAGTCAAACCAAAGGTTGATGTTGTTGGCTGGCAGGCTGTTCAGCCATGTCTAGGCGGATCCTTGCAGCATGAGCAGCATGTAGCTCACAGCCACATGCTTGTTGCCGCCCGTGATGCCAACGACGGTCCCGTTGTACTTGGGGGTATCGCGAGGTAGTGTGAACCCTTTGGGGGAGTGCTCCTTATGGATGCACGGGCCGAAGCAAGCCGGCCCAGCCGATACTTTTTTCCTCCACTGTGAGGGAGTGGCCAGCTGCTCCATGCGGTGACGGGCATCGTTGTCGTCGTAGGGCTCGCGCGGCCCCAGCCGATCGGCGACGGGAGCACGCAGCGCCACGCCGGCAGAAGCCGACCGAGCCTACATAGCTGGTGGCGAGGGGAGTTCCGGCTGGCGCTGGTCATCTCTTGCCGGCTCATCGGCGTGGCTATCACCAGCCGCAGGGGTGCGCCCGCTCCGAGCCCGCCTGCCCCGGTGCCAGCGAGAGCGGCTTTCGCCGGGATGCAGGGAGGATGCCTATCACGTGTGCCGGGAGGCTTGCTTGGATCTCTAGCATTCCTTGAGGCGGAGGCAGTGGCTTGGGCCGGCTTGAAGCATCTTTGCTATAGGTTCGCCATGGCAATGAGGCCGCGAACGCACTGCTGCCACTGCAGTAGCTCTTCGCCCTCCAGAAACTCGAGGTCCACCATAGCCTCCTGCGTGGCATACATGTTCTTGACGTGTGTGTCGTAGGTTGGCTGATCCGCGCACTGCGCACGGTCAATGGGGCCCCCACAGAGCCGCACCTCAGCGACCTGGCTGGGCTCGGTTCCAGTCGGCGTGAGGCCGTGGGCGGCGTCGTACTCCTGCTGGGCAGACTCCATCTGGCGCCACGCCGCAACGAGCGTCGTGGCCTTGTCTAGCAGGCGCTAATGGTCTTCATTGAGCTGGGTCGCAACGGCATCCGGGTCATCATCGAGCGTGATGGGGGTGCGCAGGCTCTGCAACGTCGCACGCGGCTGGTCGGCCCGACTGGCCTGGGCTGCTGCCACCGCGGCTACGACGGCCTTATCCTTGCAGCGCGAGGAGCTAAAGCTGGAGCCTGTTGTGGGCAACTCCACACGAGTGTAGAGGTCCGCAACGTCATTTGAGACGATGCATCTAATGGGGAGGGCTGAGTCGGTGAAGATGTGTACCTCACTAGGGTACTCATCGGGGGTGAGTGTGAGGAAGACGCGTAGTGCGTAGAAGGGGACGACGGAGCAACCCGTGGAGCCGGCGATGTCCACGCCAGGTGTGTGGACTAAGCCATGCGCAATGTGCTCTTCGGAGCTGGTGAAGGGTCTCGTCCGTAACTTGACTGCTGCTGACGTCGCGAGCAGCCCCACGGTGGGCGCCAACTGTCGTGGTGAAATCATATCAGATGCCATGGGATGGCTAAAATTGGGGGGCTGCGTGAGAACGCCGGTGGTTCCCGAGGCGAGGTCAGCACGCGCGAGAGTGAGACTCCAGGCATACCCAGGTTCGTGTCACTCCGGGGGAGGTAACACCCCTGGTCCTGCCGAATATGGTATGACAACAACAAGGGCTACAATGGTGCTCCTAGAGAAGTTTGATGGAGGAGGAAGAAGGAGCTAGTCTCTATCTTGTCTCCCGTGCGTATGAGTGTGCGTGTGTGTGTGTGTTGCTAGTAATCTGAGAGAAAGCCGCCCCTGCATGGAGGGCTCCTGGGGGGTCTTATAGGCCGGCCCCACAAGGTACATGGGTAATTCTACATGGGCGCGGGACCCTTGTTTCATCGTCTGGAGACGGTAGCGGGGCACGCCGGCTGCCGGACCTGCTGGCTGCATGCCAATGTCGCTCGTCGTCTCCCACATCAGAGAGTGGTTGGCGTCGTGGGGCTATAGTGGCGAGCCGCGCTCACGTTGGTCATCCCGGTCAGCGGAGATGGTCGCACTATAGCCATGAGCTCCCGTCGTGGGAGAGTTATCTTTTTGTTCGGCTAGATGGGATGGCCGCAAACCCGTCGCCAGCCGGCGTGCGGCCAACTGACCCCGCCGTGGCGCCGTGCCCAGCGGGCATGCGTCAGGAAGCCGGCTTGAAGGCCAGTCGGATTGAGGGGCGCCAACCGTCCCAATGTTTTGAAAAAATGCTCTGGGCTCCGGTTACTACATGGGGGTCATCCCCCGACACCGTGATTAAAAGCAAGATAGAGCGCGCAATGCTAGACGTCTTGCCATAGAGTGTTATGAACAAAAAAGAGAAGAATACAAAACATACCATGGTGTGGTCCACGGCGATGTTGGTCTTGGTAAAACGGTGCACAAATGGCCTCCCCAAGTTGTGCACACTTGATTGTAGGATCACGATGAGATTGGCCTTCCCATCCAGATTAAGCTCTTTCATTTTTTGTGAGAAAATTGCATAATTGTATGGATCATCATTGTCATCATCTCTGGTACCCTCATAATCTCTTCCTCATCCTCATCCTCCTGGCTATCGTCATCCTCGCTAGCATCATCATCATCATCCTCGCTCTCATCATCATCATCATCATCCTGTGAATCCTCAGCATCATCATCTTCAAGCTCATCATCCTGGTCGGAGAAATACTTAATCCTTAACATGTTGACTGTTTTCTTCAAGTAAAAGCCTATGTAGTCTCCCCTAATGAGCTAATCATTTGAAATGTAGTTGTTCCATCCATCGCCTCCTATGATGGTTTTATTCTTTTGTTTACAAACGTTAATTTTGTACGATCGCCATTGACCATCCGAAAAGTTGAAACTGTCATCGATTAAATTTTTGAATTGGACCCTTAAGTTGCATGGGATACACTATGTAATAATTAAGAATAATGCAGTTAATAATTAATGGTATGCATAGTACAAGAATTGAGAAAATGGTTATAATTGAATAATGAACATTGTTAACACAGATTTTTCAAATCTATCCCTTAACAAGAGCCCGAATTCCTCTGCATGGGATAAACTATCCCTACAGGGATTTTTGCAGACATTGCAGACCTTAAGCACCATGACCCCCTCCTTCAGAAGTTAAAAATGCCAACAATTTGAGGTATGATCACAGATCACCAACACTTCACAAACTAGGTAGTATGACTATATATATAAGAAGGTTTATCACTAAGTCACGGACATATATAGTATGCCATTGTAGGTTTCATAAGTACTATACATTAAAGGTTCAAACTTCGTAGTACGCTGGAGCAAGTTTCATAAGTACTACATTAAAGGTTCAAACCTCATAAGCACGGAGTTCTACGACTAGGCACGATGGAGAGATCAACTCCTAATCTAAGTCAATGTCAGAGTCAAAGTCGTCATTGTTTATCCTCGGCGAGATCGTTCCAGTCTATCGGGTCATCCTCGGCATCCTTCTGGTTGCGTGCGGTCATCAGCAACGCCTCGTTAATGTAGTATAGATGTGGATCCTCTCGAAGATACCGTTCCACCATGGAATCGGTGCTCTGACGTTCACGGCCCTGATGAGCGCCTCGGCCTTCAGGTGCTCCTCCTCCTCGACCTTGGAGACTAACCTCATGTTAGGAGGCGCTATCTTACTCGCGCGCTAAGCATCCTGGGGAAAGTTGAGCTGGGCCCTTCGCCCCTGGTACTCAAGCACAAAGGCGTCGTAAGCAGTCGCCACATCCTCGGCAAAGTCGAACGTGGCGAGCCATTGTTTCTTGCCTGTGACGGGGTTTTGGATTTGGGCGCCCCACTTCCCCTAGGGCTAGTAGAAAACACCACGGTATTTGCCGTTGTCCGCCATTTTGGGAAAAAATGACCTAGAACATGCGGATAAATAAATTTGGTGAAAGAACTAAAGAAATCTACTACAACATAATAAAACAAACAAAAAGATTTTCAATGACTTTTGCATAAAAATGGACACATTAATTCCTAGAAATTTGGCGAAACAAAAAATAAATCAATGTTTCGCCAAAACTTCAGCGCTTATAGTAAGAATCCCTATAAAGAAATCAAAACATCTACTACAGCAAAATATGAATTAAAAAAAATTGGCATGACTTCTGCATAAAAATGGACAATTAAGAGCTAGAAATTTGGCGAAACAGAAATAAATCAACATTTTGCCAAAACTTTAGCGCTTGTACTATCCATGTAAAGAAATGAAGACATCTTCTACAGCACAATATGAATAAAAAAATAAACAAAGCAGTTTGTCATCACTTCATAAAAATGGACACATTAGGAGCCAAAATTATAAACTACAACTATCGAAGTAATTTGCTAGTTTTGATTTCTACAACTATAAACTACAACTATCAAAATACAACTAGAAGTATCAATCTACAACTATAAAGTACAACTACAATTTATTTTAATATGTACATTAAAAAGTATACAAGTAGAAACTACTACTATCACACTAAAACTAGCTAGAAACCATAAGTACCTACAAACTAAAAACTAAAACTACAACGATGAAACCCTGACCCTAACCCTAGTCGATCGTGGGTGCTGCCGCGGCTGTTCGTGTGCGTGGCGGCCGCGGCCGCGGCCGCTGGTGGCGACGAGGATGGCCGAAAATACAACCGGGGATGGCGACCATATACCTGCCGGAGTGGAGGGTGACGGGGCGGTGGATCAGGGGTGATGGCGGCGGCGGATCGAGGGCGCGGGCAACGCGGTGGAGGGCGAGGACAACAACGGTAGCGGACGGCGAAGACGACAATGGACGGTGACGAAAAGGGCGAGGGCGGCGACAACGGCAGCGGACGGCGAACGGCGACGACGTGGACAAGGGCAGCGGACGACGAGGGCGAGGATAGTGAGGGCAAGGGCAAGGATGGCAACAGTGAGGACGGCAACAAAGAGGATGTGGGCAGGCAAAGGTGTAGGGCAAGGGCGGTGATGAGAGCGAGATGAGGGGGGAGTGAGAGTGTGAGGGTACGGGAGGGGGAGGGGGCGCACACATGCAGATAGTGCTAGTCAGCTCCGATGGGCGTGCCACATGACTTGCCACTGCTAATTTAGGGTGGCGGGCGACAATGCTTCATTTGAATTTGAACAGTCTACTGCTAACCTACATGTGGCGAGCACGGCTAGAAAGTTGCCACTGCTAGTATCTGCATTCAAATATATATATATATATATATATATATATATATATATATATATATATATATATATATAACCTGTTGGAGGATTTAGATGTGGCAGGGACTCTGTCCTGCTCGCCACTACTGCGTGTAACCACAGTGGTGGGCAAGCCTAGCCTCTCGCCACAAAAAATATTCATAACGTAGCCACACTCAGCGGTGCTAGTTTGTGGCAGGTGACATGTACCGCCCGCCACTGTAGTGCCCCTAGCTCTGGCAGTCGCGTTATGTTACCCGCCACTCCAGCTTCTCCTAACTACATGTGGGGGGTGCCTCGGCCCGCCCGCCACTCTATTGAGTTCACCTATAAGGCAATTCACAGTAGTGCAAGTTGATTCGTTCATCTTCAGTGGAAGTGATGCATAGTAGTAGGTTCAATGTTGTGGTGTCCTCACCTCGTGACAGAAGGGCTAGCAAAGGCCCGCGTTTGTATTATTGCTACTAAGAGGGAAATGATGGGGTTTAATCATATTGCTTGGCGCACGCGTGCAGATAGTGCTCGTCAGCTGCAATGGGCGCGCCACATGACTTGCCACTACTAATTTAGGGTGGAGGGCGGTAATACTTCGGTTGAATTTGAACAGTCTGCTGCTAACCTACATGTGGCAGGCATGAGAAAGTTGCCACAGCTAGTATCTGCATTCAAAGGAATATATATATATATATATATATATAGCCGGTTGGAGGATTTAGATGTGGCGGGCACTCTGTCCTCCTCGCCACTACTGCCTGTAACCACAGTGGTGGGCAAGCCTAGCCGCTCGCCACAAAAAACATTCATAACATAGCCATGCTCAGCGGTGCTAGTTTGTGGCAGGTGACATGTACTGCCTGCCACTGTAGTGCCCCTAGCTCTGGCGGTCGCATCATGTTACCCGCCACTCCAGGTTCTCCTAACTACCTGTGGGGGGTGCCTTGGCCCGCCCACCAGTCTATTGAGTTCACCTATAAGGCATTTCCCAGTAGTGCAAGTTGATTCGTTCATCTTCAGTGGAACTGGTGCATAGTAGTAGGTTCAATGTTGTGGTGTCCTCACCTCGTGACAGAAGGGCTAGCAAAGGCCCGCGTTTGTATTTTTGCTACTAAGGGGGAAATGATGGGGTTTAATCATATTGCTTGGCGCACGCGTGCAGATAGTGCTCGTCAGCTGCAATGGGCGCGCCACATGACTTGCAACTACTAATTTAGGGTGGAGGGCGGCAATACTTCGGTTGAATTTGAACAGTCTGCTGCTAACCTACATGTGGCGGGCATGAGAAAGTTGCCACAGCTAGTATCTGCATTCAAAGGAATATATATATATATAGCCGGTTGGAGGATTTAGATGTGGCGGGCACTCTGTCCTCCTCGCCACTACTGCCTGTAACCACAGTGGTGGGCAAGCCTAGCCGCTCGCCACAAAAAACATTCATAACATAGCCATGCTCAGCGGTGCTAGTTTGTGCCAGGTGACATGTACTGCCCGCCACTGTAGTGCCCCTAGCTCTGGCGGTCGCATTATGTTACCCGCCACTCCAGCTTCTCCTAACTACCTGTGGGGGGTGCCTCGGCCCGCCCACCAGTCTATTAAGTTCACCTATAAGACATTTCCCAGTAGTGCAAGTTGATTCGTTCATCTTCAGTGGAAGTGGTGCATAGTAGTAGGTTCAATGTTGCGGTGTCCTCACCTCGTGACAGAAGTGCTAGCAAAGGCTCGTGTTTGTATTATTTGTACTAAGGGGGAAATGATGGGGTTTAATCATATTGCTTGGTTTTATTGTTTCTACATTAATTCATCATACTTCAAGCATTACTCTGCTTGTTATGAACTTAATACGTAGAGAGGCAAGCATAGAAGCGCTCTCGAAGTGGAGTAATAGTAGTAGATGCAGGCAGGATTCGCTCTACTTTTCACGGACGTAATGCCTATATACGTGATCATGCCATGAATAACGTCATAACTATTCGCTTTTCTATCAGTTGCCCAAAAGTAATTTGTCTACCCATCGTATGCTATTTTTACGAGAGAGAAGCCCCTAGTGAAAACTATGGCCCCCAGGTCTTCTTTAATCACATTACAAAAACCAAAAATACCTTGCTGCAATTTTCTTTCTTTTGTTTTACGTTGCAATTTGTCTATCTACTACTATTAGAATTAATCTTTGCAATTAACGAGTACATGGGGATTGACAACCCTCTTGTCCTTGTTGGGTGCAAGTATTTGCTCTTGTGTGTGTAGGTACTTCTAAAGGGTGTTTGCGTGAGTCTCCTATTGGTTCTATAATCTTGGTTCTCTGATACATCAACTTTGTATCATATTTTTGTACCAATATTTATTGTATTTTGGATTTTTATTTGATGACCCACAAGTATAGGGGATCAATTGTAGTCCTTTCAATAAGTAAGAGTGTCAAACCCAACAAGGAGTGGAAGGAAATGACAAGTAGTTTTCAGCAAGGCATCCTCTGCAAGCACTAAAATTATAAGTAACGAGTAGTTTGATAGCAAGATAATTTGTAACGAGCAAGTAACGGTAACGGTAACAAAGGTGCAGCAAGGTTGCCCAATCCTTTGAGGCAAAGGACAGGCCAACAAAGTCTCTTATGATATGCAAAGCGTTCTTGAGGGTACACGGGAATTTCATCTAGTCACTTTCATCATGTTGGTTTATTTGTGTTCGCTACTTTGATAATTTGATATGTGGGTGGACCGGTGCTTAGGTGCTGTTCTTACTTGAACAAGCCTCCTACTTATGATTAACCCCCTCACAAGCATCCGCAACTACGAGAAAAGTATTAAGAATAAATCTAATCATAACATTAAACTTTTGGATCCAAATCGGTCCCTTACGGAATAGCGCATAAACTAGGGTTTAAGATTCTGTCACTCTCGCAACCCATCATCTAATAACTACTCCACAATGCATTCCCTTAGGCCCAAATATGGTGAAGTGTTATGTAGTCGACGTTCACATGACACCACTAAGGGAATCACAACATACATACCATCAAAATATGAAACACATATCAAGTTCACATGAATACTTGCAACAAGATTTCTCCCGTGACGTCAAGAACAAAAGTAACTACTCACAAATGATAATCATGCTCAAGATCAGAGGGGTATTAAATAGCATAATGGATCTAAACATATAATATTCCACCGAATAAACAATATAGTAATCAACTACAAGATGTTATCAACACTACTAGTCACCCATAAGCACCAATCTATAGTTTCGGTACAAAGATTGAACACAAGAGATGAACTAGGGTTTGAGAGGAGATGGTGCTGTTGAAGATGTTGATGGAGATTGCCCTCCCCAAGATGGGAGAATTGTTGGTGATGATGATGACGATGATTTCCCCCTCCGGGAGGGAAGTTCCCCCGGCGGAATCGCTCCGCCGGAGGGCAAAAGTGCTACTGCCCAAGTTCTGTCTCGAGACGGCGGCGCTTCGTCCCAAAAGTCCTCTCCTTATTTTTTCAGGTCAAAATGACTTATTTACCAGAAGAGGGGCACCGGAGGTGGGCCGAGGAGGGCACAACCCACCAGGGCGCGCCTGGGCTCCCTGGCGCGCCCAGGTGGGTTGTGCCCACCTGGTGGGCCCCTCTGGTACTTATTTGCTCCAATAATTCTTATATATTCCATAAAAATTCTCTGTGAAGTTTCAGCTCATTTGGAGTTGTGTAGAATAGGTGGCCTGATGTAGCTTTTTCAGGTCCAGAATTCCAGCTGCTGGTATTCTCCCTCTTTGTGTGAACCTTGCATATTATGAGAGCAAAGGCATTAGAATTACTCCAAAAAGCATTATTATACATAAAAACAATATAAATAATAGTAGTAAAAGATGATGCAAAATGGGCGTATCAACTCCCCCAAGCTTAGACCTTGCTTGTCCTCAAGCGAAAACCAAAATCAAAAAACATGTCCACATGCTTAGAGAGAGAGGTGTCGATAAAAACAAAATACGGACATAGAAGCATCATGTATATTATTATAACAGCAACAAACTTTAACATAAAACTTTATCATAGAACGTTTATCATATAACTTCTATCATAGACTTCTCATGAACAAGTAACAATTCATCACAACATCAAAGTATAAAGCATAAACTCTATTGAAAACCAGCAAACTGTGTTCTCAGTCAAATTTGCAACTACAATTCATCATCTTTTCAGGAAGGGTCATGTATCGGAGCCTTTTTGGCAAGTCCACATACTCAACCATCATACAGTCTTCTATGATTGCTAACACTCACCTCATACACATGAGCAAAAAGTTTCAACCGGACACATAGAAAGATAGGGGCTTATAGTTTTTGCCACCCAACATACCCACCTCAAGGGTGATGTCAACAATAATAACTCATCCTACCCATATCCAACTGGATATATGTGCCTAGATCTTTCCTCACCACATGATGCTTGCCAAAAGAGAAAATAAAAATAAATAGAGAGAAGAACTTTGACTCTTGCATAAAAGTAATTACATAAAAGTAAAAGATAGGCCCTTCGCAGAGGGAAGCAGAGGTTGCCATGCGCTTTTTGTTTCTATGCTCAATCTCTTAGTGTAAAAGAACATCACGTTATATTGCCCCTTATGATAGCAACCTTTATTATGCAGTCTGTCACTTTTATTCTTTGCCATCAAAAGTTCGTACAACGCTCAATTTTCTCTTACACTAAATGATCCAACACTTTTAGAAGCAATTTTTATTGCCTTATTGCACCGATGACAACTTACTTGAAGGATCTTACTCAATCCATAGGTAGGTATGGTGGACTCTCAAAACAAGATTTGGGTTTAATGGTTTTGGATGCACAAGTAGTATCTCTACTTAGTGCGAAATTTTTGGCTAGCAAAGATGGGGGACAAGCACCACATGTTGAAGGATCTATCACAATATAACTTCTATGTGAATATGAACAAACATAAATCATTACGTTGTCTTCCTTGTCCAACGTCAATGATTTTGGCATATAATATTTTGATGGGGGCACACAATCACAAAAGATGTCCAAGATAGTGTATTTGCATGTGAATCATCTCTTCCCTTATTAATTCTTTCATGAATTGCATCATTGACCAATGCTATGTTTGTAAATCTCCAATAAAATTTTCTACTTATACTTGAAAGTGCGTTATATCGACTAGATGGGGGGTGAATAGGCGATTTTTAAAAATTCATCACTGAGGAAATTCTAAGTGAGGAATTTCCTAAGCAACGAACTACTAGTAGCGGAATAAGTACTCAGATGCAAGCATAACATGGCATAAGCACAGTCATCAAGATGAAATGGAACAAGCACAGAGCACAGGAAGCGTGAAAACAGGATAAGCAGGCTGAAGACAAAGTGACTGAAGAATTAGGATTGAGGAAATTAAAAAAGTCTTCAGTCAAAGTCTTCAAACAGTAACAATCAAGTACAATAACACAGGATTGAGGAAATGGAAGGGTTGAGGAAATAGAACCAGTATCTCGGTGAAGAAAATGATTTGGTAGACCAATTCCAACTGCCGTGACAGTTGTACGTCTGGTTGGAGCGGCTGGGTATTTAAACCTGAGGACACACAGTCCCGGACACACAGTCCTCACCGTATTCTCCTTGAGCTAAGGTCACACAGACCTCGCCCAATCACTCGTGGTAAGTCTTCAGGTGACTTCCAAGCCTTCACAGACTCGGTAACTCGGCGATCCACAATTCCTCTTGCATGCTCTAGACCATGACGCCTAACCGTCTGGAGGATGCACAGTCCTCAAAGGTAACAAGCGTCGGTTCCACACAGGAACAATCTCTTCAGTGATGCTCAATCACTTTGGGTTGTCGGTGTTTGGGTTTGGTTTTGGGTTTTTCCTCACTGATGATTTTCGCTCAAAGTCCTCGGAGGATGGGATGCTCTAAATGACAAGTGTCAGTTTCTCTCGGTGCAGCCAACCAACTAGTGGTTGTAGGGGGCGGCTATTTATAGCCTAGAGAGTAGCCCGACATGATAAGTCATAAATGCCCTTCAATGATATGACCGTTAGGTGGATAAGATATTTGGGACAGTTGGCGCATAGCACAGCAACGGTCGGAAATTTGAGCTCACAAATTCCACAGGGATATCATGTTCCTCACTTGTAGGCGATCCGCACTGGCGAATTCCTAACTCCTCAGTCAGAACAAATTCCTCAGAAAACAGAAGATCTTTGCCTATGTCGCTGAAAAAATTGACAGAACTGTATGAGATTTTCAATGGCTTCACTCGAAAGGATTGGGTAGGTTTAGGATTTTGAGATGAGCATCACTTGGAAAGTGTTTCCTTAGTTTTACCTCGACCCCCTTTAACAGTACGGTGTTTCCTATGACTCAAGAAAGAGAAAATGAAACTACGAAAACAACAGTCTTCACGCTTCATAATCCTCGCATCAATATCGAAGTCTTCAAGGTCACACCAATTTCCTCACTTTCAAAGTTTTCAAGAAAACCAAAGCCTTCAACTGAAGACATTCATTTTTAGGGTCGACTTTCATCGTAAATATCAAACTCCTCATAGACTTATAGAACCTGTGTACACTCACAAACACATTAGTCCCTTAACCTATAAGTCTTCAATACACCAAAATCACTAAGGGGCAATAGAGGCACTTACAATCTCCCCCTTTTTGGTGATTGAAGACAAATAGGTTACGTTTTCAACGGGGATAAACATATGAAGTGTAAATACTGATATTGAGGAATTTGATTGCAAGATATAGAAGAACTCCCCCTGAAGATTTGCATATTTGAGGAATTTGCTTTGGATTGCAAATGCACATTGTAGAGTAATATCATGGAGATCTCCCCTATATCTTGTAAATCATACACACATTTGACATATGATATGAAGAATTTGAAATGCATGATGAAATATGGTCTCTGACGAAATCAGCATGCATGCATTAAGATACTTTGAGGAATAAGCATGCAGAAAAGCAGTTCAAAAGAGTCAGACCACCATAGAACATAAGTTTACAACTCATCAGAGCAAACACTTCAGAAGACCAAGAGTTGTAACTTAACGAAAAAACACCCATATATAAGAGACCCGCTTGAAGACTAACTCAAATTTCTCCCCCTTTGTCATCGAATGACCAAAAAGGACGAAACATGAGGACTAACGCCCCTGAAGAATATCATCAAGATGTCGATGGAGGAGCGCCAGCGTTGTTGGGGTCGTCCGTTGGTGTAGGGCCTGCCGCGGTGTCGTTCAAGTCTTCGGCTTCATCCGTCTCGCGCGATGAAGAATATGAACTGGCGACGAGCTGAGGAACTTTGGCCTTCTTGAATTTCTTCGAAGGTGGCTGAGACTAGTCAAAGTCCTGTTGGAAGCCCATCTCCTTGATATCTTCAGCACTATAAAGATTCAACAGAATAGCCCAAGTGCGGTCAAAGACTTCATGCAAGTAGTAGCGGTTCTTCTTCACAGTATTTTGAGTGACTATCATGTTCTGAAGAATGGCACCAAACTGACTCTTGACCCACATGTGAGTGCGATCAACTTTCTGATGAAGACTAAGGAGAAGTTCACGATCAGTCATCACACGCGGAGCTGTTGCTTGAGGATTTTGCTTTGAAGCTTTGGCGGCAGAATCTTGTGTTGCAGAGTCATCATTGGTGGAATAGGATGCAGCTTTGCCAAACTGTCCATCCAATGGACGAGTGCCTTCATCTATGACACCAGCCTTGCCTTTTTCTTCAGCTGAAGAAATTGTCCTTTTGAGGACTTCAATTGGAGGCAAATAGCTGAGGTGATTCTGACAATCTTCCATATAATGAATTGAAGACCTTGATCTAATGAATTTCATAATCCAGGGAGCATAAGGCTTCAACTCAAAAGGTGACAGAGCAGCATTAGCCAAAGTCCTCATGAAGAAATCATGATAGTTTTATGGGAATCCCATGTATGTTGTTGAATAGCAGATTCTTCATGATTCCAACAACTTCTTCTTCATCAGAGTTGTGGCCCTTGATTGGACTGATGGTCTTGGTCAAGATGCGATAAATCGTCCTTGGCACATAGAGCAATTCCTTCATGAGGAATGTGGTCCTTGGAGCTTGGCCAGCCTTCAAAGGCTTCATCAGCACTTGCATCAAATGATTTGAGAGTTTAGGTTCCTCATAGATGAGCCTAGCACCTTCATTGGGAGGACTGAGTGGGACGGCGTGAAGCAATTCAGAGGCCGGTGATTTGTAATGAGTGTTTTCAGATATCCAGTCAAGCACCCATGAATTCACATCTTCAACATTTCCAGTGATGTGAAGAGTGGCGTACAATTGAAGAATGAGTTCTTCGTTCCAGTCGCAGATGTTAGTGCAGAAGTTAAGCAGCCCAGCATCATGAAGAACACTGAGGACTGGTTGGAAGCAAGGAAGCGACTCCATATCCACATGAGGAATTTGCTCATGGTCAAATACCTTGTCCTTACCAAACAGGAGCGAAGAGTAAAAGTTCATTTGACTTGCTGTCCAGAAGCGCTTGCGGCGAAGTCAAGCAGAGTCATTGGGGTTGTAATCCGTGAAGAAATGATGCTCAGCAAAGAAATCATCAGCATTGAATTTCTGCTTCTTGGTATGAGGATTTTGTCGCTTGGGCTGAAGATTAACAGTTGAAGTCTTCACAGCCTTTTGGCGCACAACCTCTGGAGCCACAAACTGAGGAATTTCAGTAGCAATTTCATCAGCAGCAGTCTTGGCCTCCATTTCTTCAGCATTAGTAGCTGGAACTTCTTCTGGAATAGAATGAAGGGAAGATTGATGTCCTTCAGAGCCCGTATGCATTTCTTCAGTCTGCACAGGGGACTGAGGAATTTGATGCAGAGGAGTGGTCAATGGTGAATTTGGATGATGTCTTTCCCAATAATCATCATTGAGAACTGGTGTAGTAGACCCAATGTCCACATCCTCATCTTCTTCATCAATTTCTTCAACGCCTGCCTCTTCAGCTGTGATCTGAGGCATGGGCGATGATACCAACGGAGTTGAAGGGATATCATCCACTTCAATATCTTCATCCAACTGCTCTGAAGAAGCAGCAGAAGGATTCTCTTCATCATTGTCATCTAGAATGACATATTCCTCACCAAAGGGAACAATCTCCTTTGATGGCATGCTTGAGATAGGAAGAACATCAATGGGGTTGGTGTATGAGCTTGTCAAAGTCTTCACTTTCTTGGGAGCTGAAGACTCTACAGTTTCTGATGCTTTCCTTTTCTTCACAGCTGCCTTTTCTGCAGCTTTGGCCTTCTTCACTTCTGATGCAGAAGGAAGGTGGATATCTTTCATCTGTGATGACTTTGCAGGAGGAGCAGATGAAAGTGGTGTAGTTTCTTCAGGCACAACTGATGCAGTTGCCCTAGCTTGTTCAGATTCTTCAGGCGCAGCTTCAGATGCTTCAGCTGGCCTGAGTTGTTTTTCAGGAGCAACATTGGAGGTTGTCCTAGCATTTTCTTCAGGAGCTGGAATTTCTTCAGCAGCCCTGGAACTTTCAGTTTCTTCAACAGTCTAATTTTCATCAGCTGTGCTGGCATTCTCTTTAGTAGGCTAAGCAGATGCTTCAGCCTGAGGAATTTCTTGGTGCGATGGAGCTGCAACATTTGGGTTGAACCCCTTGGCCATTTTGACAAATCTTACTTTGGCACCTAGCCATTCTGCACGATATGCGTCAAATTTATCGCTGAGAGCCTTGATCTCCTTTTGCAGATTCACCAGTTCTTCAGGAGTCATATTCACAACATGTTTCTTCAGAAAGCGCTCCTTCTTGTATTGAGCTTTCTTGACTTGCCTGGCCTTCTCAAATTTCCATTTTTCTTCGGCTATGAAGGCCGTCAACGTGTGGCTCTGGCCAGGAGTAAGGTTCAATTCAGGCAAAGGAGTATTTGGATCCATTTGCCAAAGATCGATGAAATCAAGGATCTTCCTCGGATCCAGCATGAGGGGCACAACACTGCCTTTGCCTCTAGCGGCCTTTTCTTGCCTGTCTTTGATGATCTCAGCAAGTTCTTCATCATCAGATTCATCGTCATTAGATGGAACTTGGAAGGCAACTTGCTTCTTGTGAGGACTTGGCCATCTTCAGCAAGGTTGGACCAGTTGAAGATTGTGGCAGAGCTGAAGAACTTGCAGATGCTCCTGAGGCAATAGAGATTGCTGTTGTCCGTTGGCACGTGGCAAGATGCACAAGAGCTGAGGACTTTGCAGCTGAAGTTGAAGACTTTGTGGCAGCTGAGGGAATTGGTGCTGCCCTTGATGTGGTTGCCTGAGGAATTTGCCGTGAGGGCATAGCAGTTGAGGAACTCGACTTTACAGCTGATTTCTTCGTCATTGCCTTCTTGGGCTTGCTAGCAGAGGCCTCAGCAACAGCAGCAGAGTCTTCATTGAATTTCTTCACTACTGAAAGTGCGTTAAGTCGACTAGAGGGGAGGTGAATAGGCGATTTTTACAAATTCGTCACCGAGGGATTTCACAGTGAGGAAATTCCTAAGTCACGAACAATTTAGCAGCAGAATAAGTACTTAGATGCAAGCATAACAGAACAGTAGCACAGACATCATGATGAAATGAAACCAAGCACAGAGTACGAGTAGCGTAAACACAGGATCAGCAGGCTGAAGACAAACTGACTGAAGAAATTGAACTGAGGAAATTGAGAAAGTCTTTAGTCAAAGTCTTCAAACAGTGGCAATCAAGTACACAGCACAGTAATGAGGAAATACAAGGGTTGAGAAAATAGAACCAGTTAGCTCGGTGAAGACAGTGATTTGGTAGACCAGTTCCAACTGCTGTGACAGTTGTACGTCTGGTTGGAGCGGCTAGGTATTTAAACCTGAGGAGACACAGTCCCAGACACACAGTCCTCACTGTATTCTCCTTGAGCTAAGGTCACACAGACCTTGCCCAATCACTCGTGGTAAGTCTTCACAGGTGACTTCCAAACCTTCACAAACTTGGTCACCAGGCGATCCACAAGTACTCTTGGATGCTCTAGACCATGACACCTAACCATCTGGAGGATGCACAGTCCTCAATGGTAACAAGCGTCGGTTCCACACAGGAACAATCTCTTCAGTGAAGCTCAATCACTTTGGGTTTGTAGGTGTTTGGGTTTTGGGTTTTTCCTCACTTGATGATTTTCGCTCAAAGTCCTCCGAGGATGGGATGCTCTAAATGACAAGTGTCAGTTTCTCTCGGAGCAGCCAACCAGCTAGTGGTTGTAGGGGGCGGCTATTTATAGCCCAGGGAGCAGCCTGACATGATAAGACATAAATGCCCTTCAATGATATGACCGTTAGGTGGGTAGATATTTTGGGACAGCTGGCGCATAGCACAGCAACGGTCGGAAATTTGACTATCAAATTCCTCACGGCTATCATGTCCCTCACTTGTAGGCAATCCGCACTGGCGAATTCCTAACTCCTCAGTCAGAACAAATTCCTCAGAGACCAGAAGAACTTCGTCTCTGTCACTGAAGAAATTAACTGACCTGTATGAGATTTCCAATGGCTTCACTCGAAAGGATTGGGTAGGTGTAGGATTTTGAGATGAGCATCACTTGGAAACTTTTCCTTAGTTTTACCTCGACCCCCTTTAATAGTACGGTGTTTCCTATGACTCAAGAAAGAGAAAATGAAACTACAAAAACAAAAGTCTTCACGCTTCATATTCCTCGCATGAATATCAAGTCTTCAAGGTCACACCAATTTCTTCACTTTCAAAGTCTTCAGAAAGCCAAAGTCTTCAGTTGAAGACATTCATTTTTAGGGGTCGACTTTCTCTATAAATATCAAACTCCTCATAGACTTATAGACCTGTGTACACTCACAAACGCATTAGTCCCTTAACCTATAAGTCTTCAATACACCAAAATCACTAAGGGGCACTAGATGCACTTACAATCTCCCCCTTTTTGGTGATGGATGACAATATAGGTTAAGTTTTCAACGGGGATAAACATGTGAAGTGTAAATACTGAAATTGAGGAATTTGATTGCAAGATATAGAAGAACTCTCCCTGAAGATGTGCATATGTGAGGAATTTGCTTTTGAGAAGCAATGCACATTGAAGAGTGGAATCATGGAGATCTCCCCCTATATCTTGTAGTTCATACACGCATTTAACATATGTTATGAAGAATTTGAAATGCATGATGAAATATGGTGACTGATATAATTCAGCATGCGTGCATTAACATATAGGAGGAAATAGCATGCAGAAGAACATAGCAAAAGTATCAGATCACCATCGGGTTTAAGTTTACAACTCGATCCAATAAAGACTTCAAAAGAACGAGAGTTGCAACTTAGAAAAAAACGCCCATATATAGATAGACCCGCTTGAAGACTAACTCAAATTTCTCCCCCTTTGTCATCGAATGACCAAAAGGGTCGAAAAATGAGGACTAACGCCCCTGAAGAATAATATCATGAAGTCAATGGAGGAGCGCCAGCGTTGTTGGGGTCGGTTGTTGAAGTAGGGCCTGCCGCAGTGTCGTCCACGTCTTCATTTTCATCAGTCTCGCGTGATGAAGAATAAAAGCTGGCAACCAAGTGAGGAACTTTGACCTTCTTGAATTTCTTCGAAGGTGGCTGAGCCCAGTCAAAGTCGTGTTGAAATTCCATCTCCTTGAGATCGTCAGCACTGTAGAGGTTAGACAGAATAGCCCAGGTGCGATCAAATACTTCATGCAGATAGTAATGGTTCTTCTTCACAGTATTTTGAGTATCTATCATGTTCTGAAGAATAGCACCAAACTGTCTTTTGACCCATTTGTGGTTGCGATCGACCTTTTGGTGAAGACTGAGGAGAAGCTCATGATCTGTCAGCACCCTTGGAGCAGTGCCTTGAGGAATTGGCTTTGAACCATTTGCGGCAGTATCATGAGTGGCAGAGTCATCATTGGTGGAGTAGGATGGAGCTTGGCGAAACTGTCCATCCAATGGATGAATGCCTTCATCAATAACAGCAGCCTTCCCCTTTTCATCAGATGAGGAAATAGGTCATTTGAAGAATTCAATTGGGGGCAAGTAGCTATGATGATTTAGCATATCAGCCTTGTAGTTGATTAAAGACCTTGATCGGATGAATCGCATGATCCAGGGAGCATAAAGCTTCAATTCGAATGGTGAAAGCGCAACATTTGCCATAGTCCTTATGAAGAAATCATGGAAGTTGATAGGCACCCCATGGATGATGTTGAATAGCAGATTCTTCATCATGCCAATGACCTCTTCTTCATTTGAGTCATGGCCCTTGATTGGACAGAGGGTCTTGGTCAATATTCTATAGACTGTCCTTGGCACATAGAGCAATTCCTTCACAAGGAATTTCGTTCTTGGAGCTTGGCCAGGCTTCAGAGGCTTCATCAATACTTGCATGAAGTGATCAGATAGCTCAGGTTCTTTATACATCAGCTGTAACATCCCAAAATTCTAAATTTTGGAATGTTATATTAAATAAATAGTTTAGATTGTTTGTTTGATTGTGGTGTGGTTGCTTGTGTGAAATTGAGTGAAATTTGAAACTTTTTGAAAGTTGAATGAGAGGGAATAAAATGACTTTCCCAAAACTTTCACCTTGCATTTATGATCTCCATGAATTCATATTCATTTCATCACAAACCCTAGAGTGAAGATAACATGACTTCTTCTATTTTAAAAGGGGTTTCGAAAAGATTTGAATTTCATTTGAAAATATTGCAAATTCAGAAACTTTATGCAACTCAATGATTTTCATGAGAGAAGATAAAATGACTTCTTCAAATCGTATGAAATATGAGTTGGAAGTTTCAAAGAATCAAAATTTAAAGTCCCTTTGATGGTATTTTGAAAACCATTTTTTATTTGGAGTTATTTGGGTTTTATTCAAATCATTTTTCTCCAAAAATAAAATATATGAAAAATAGGGTAAAATGATTCCCTACAGTAGAAAAATGGAGAGAAATAAATTTTAAATTATTTTGGTATTTTAAAATATTTTAATTTGATTTTAAATGAACCAATAGCACTGTTTGCTTTATTTATATTTTTGTGGAATTTATTTGCCGCTGAAAATATGTTCATCTTTTATAAAATATTTTTCTGAAAATTTTGACATATAATATTCCTATGGATTTTTTTTTATTTTTTGTTTTTATTCTAAAAAAAAACTGTACGAGCGACCGACTGCTATCCTTCGCCAGCGTGCGCAACATAGCCAGCAGGTCGGGCTATATTATTTTTCTGGTTGTCCTTCAATTTATTTATTTTCTGTTAAAAAAAAACTCTGCGCACGCACACATGCGCGTGTGCGGGCACACGCGCAGGCCGGCCGAAGGCCCATACCGCGTCGTTTCTTTTCTTTGTTTTCCTATATCTTTCGCCTGCCTTTTGTTTACGTTTAGTCCAACATTGCCTAACCTATGACCTCTAAGCCTCCTTTTCACCTATAAATATAGACCCATAGAGCCTCCAAAAATCATCCGATTCGGGATAAATCAATATATTTTGGTTTGACTAGATTCACTAAATAAAAATATTTTTCTTCTCTCCGGCGGGACTTCTGAAAGTTGTCTTCTCTCTCAGAAGTCATCTTTTTTCTCTACCTTATAAAGGTATCTTTCTTCGTATTTTTTTATATACTCCCTTAGCTTATTATTTCTAGACTAGTACGGTAGAATAATTAGATTTATAAATTAGTCCCTGTATTTACATTTTAGGACTAGAATTCTTTTAGCCATAGCTCTTTTTCTTCCGTAAAACAGCTTGGCCCTGATTTTTCAAATAGCCAAAACTTTTTACTCGTTCATCCAAATTAGACGAAACCAACGTCTACATTTTCGTTTTGACTCCACCTATCTAGTGAATCTATCCAATACACTTTTTGCAACTTTCAAATTTCAAAATTTGTTCAGATTCATATTCAAAATTGTTTTGGCTATAACTTGAGTTTCGTAACTCCGATTTAATTGATTCTTTTTGCAAATTAAAGCTCTTGACCTAAACTTTCTGATAAGGCCAAATTCACATAATTTTGGTACTGTTAGAAAATTGTTTTATGTTGCAAGAGTTATTTGCTCGGATGTTTTCTAAAGTGTCTTCTTCGTTCCTTTCGCCTTTGAGTGATTGCTTATGTGTGGTTACTATTGCTTGCTTGCGATAGATTGACTGGAGTGTGACGAGTAGAACTATCAGGCTTTTGAGTGCGAATCAGCTTCATCAACAGTACAGGCAAGTTCACACTTTGATCATACTTTTTCATACCTAGTTTTTATGCATTAGATTCAACCCTCAAACATTGCATGAATAGGATCTGATTAACATGTGGGTATTGGGAAGTAGTTGATGAGGTAGGAACCTATTGACTTGCATTCAACCCCTGGGTGTTAATACGCTATGCTTATACTGATATGCTATGCTCATAGACGTGGATTTGGTTTGAGCGTATCCATGACAGATGTGAGATTATTATTTAATGGTTAACTTAAGGTGGCTACTTTAATACACATCTGGGTGGATTGGTTGGGGCACCCTGGAGCACCCAGTGGTTTGCCCGGGCACCTGGAGAACCCAGTGCTTGCCCAAGGGGATCCCGGAGGACCCGTGTGATCACCCTATGGAATGCCACCCAGGCTCAAAGGGATCATAAGATTATTCATGCTAGAAACTTTCGTGTGCAGCCACAAGCCATTATGGGCTCTGGCATAGTTGAGTAAGTTGCGTGAGCTCTTGAAGAGGTGGACTAGAAGATGTAGGGGGATGTAGGTTGGTACGGTCTACCCGGAGTAAAGAGTTAATGTTTCTGAAAGACTGTGTCTCGGTCATCCGTTTCTCAAACACCATGTAGTGCGAGAAATCCAACGGAGGAGATCGAGTCTTATGGGGAAAAGTGCGCAAACCTCTGCAGAGTGTACAAACTAATCATGGTTAGCCGTGTCCCCGGTTATGGACAATTTTGAGTCTCTGGTCTTTGGATATTCATGTTGATCTCAACACTTTAATTATTAATTTGATTTGGGTTAATGATTATTATTTTGGGATTGAGTTGGAGGAACCTTCTCAATATTTTTCAACCAACTTTGTAGTTAAACAAAATATATTCCTTTGATGTAGGAAAAAATTGGCTTTTCGCAAAACATATTAACCGTAGAGCCTTCACCAGCCATATATGCATGTAGTGATAGCATTTATTCTGTTCATTGCTCTACTGTGTTATCTTGCCAGTACATTCAATGTACTGACCCGTTTCGGGCTGCAACGTCTCATGTTGCAGGATTCTTACGACGAGTAAGTGATACGTTAGGGTTACGATTTCTACACTCAACTTTGCCGTTGGTGTTGATGGGAATCCACAACCTTGTTGTTACTTCCGCTATATGGATTGAGGTAATAGTATTTACGTTACTTTATACATGTGATTTACCTCTGTTATAAATCCTCGAGTACTGTGTGTGTCAGCATACCGATCCAGGGATGACACTTAAGCACAGAGACTTTGATCCATTCGGGTCGGGTCGCTACAAGATGGTATCAGAGCACATGTTGACTGTAGGACGTGACCCCTAGAAACTGGCAAGCCCATAGGAAAGGATTTCTCTAAAACCTCAGTTTTAAAAGAGATCCCTTAACTCTCATCTTTTCCAAGTATTTCCCTCTCATCTCAAGTAGTTAGACTATACCCCTTTCCCCTCTTGACCACACAAAAATTCGACTGATGAGACCACTCCAAGAAGTACAAGATATCGGACAACTAAGACCACTTCGGAATGAAGAGGATTTTACCGTGCATTATAATAATGGAAACTACAACGGTTGAAGACTCCGAAGACTAGGATAATTTGAAGGCTCTGAAGAATTTCCAGATTGGTATGACCTAGGAAAGCTACCCTTATGGAATTTGTCAGACTATTGAAGCTGTCAATACCTGAGATCAAGGTGTGTCGGAGAAAGACCGGAACATGGAGCGTTAAAACTCAAAGTTTTTGTCAAGAAAACCCTAAGGCAGGAGATATCAACTATGGAATGATAACTCATGGCAGAGACATGGGCATAAACACGGCTATCCATGATACTATCGCCCGCCAAGGCTATTGTCACCGTGCTAAGCTAAGCATGCATTTCGTCGGAAGGATTGGATGACAAAAGGGCTAATGGAGCATCTATCAGCAAAAGATGAAGTCTAACCTTAGCTGGTGTATCAACAGGATCTGGAGTATTACATCAAAAAATTTAAGATGGACCTTCAGGAAGCCGTATTTGACAAGGAAGCATTTCGTGAAGAACTCAGGACCCAGAAGTTGAAAGTAGCCAAGCTGGAGGAGCAAAACCTCGAGATACCAGAGATTCGTCAGGAACTGAAGGACAGTAGGACCATGGTTCATGCCAAGGATGTTGAAACCCAGAAGTTTGGAACGCAACTCTAGAATATTAAAGGACGTCACGAGAAACTTCGCGTCAACAGAAATGACCTGACAGAAGAACTTGAGAAGGACAAGCAAGATCGGAAGAAGCCATCGGAGACAGGAACAAGACTTGAAGAGTTTGGTGACCTTGAAGATTTATTGACCTTTAGATGACCAAACCCTTGTTATATACCTACGTTAGATGCGACGTTTGTGAGCTGTCATTTGTTTGATGTTTTCCGACAGCCACAAAATAAAAATCTGTCTTTTCAAAACTATGGTTTGTATTGTGTGCATCCCTCTCTATCTCTCTTATCCCACCCCAAAACCCATGGAACCAATAGAGGATGAATGGAGATGAACTCATATTTTCTGGAACAATGGCTCAATTGGAGACGGACCGATGGATTCAGAACATGGAAGATCACCTGAAGATTAACACTATACCCGGAAGGGATATGACCCAGCATGCCCTTCAGTGCTTTGAAAGAGGTGCTGCTACTTGGTGGAGGATGTACCAAACCATCAATGGATGGCAAGGAGTAACCACTTGGAAAGAATTTAAGTTGACTCTGCTAAAGTCTCGGCTTGTGTCCCAGAAGATGAAGCCTTATGGAAATGATATGAAGAAACCTTGTGCATGCAAGCTCTGTGGAGAAATAGGACACAACCATAAAGAACACAAGGATGAATGCCCTCATTGTGAAGAGAGTCACCCAGCTGAAGAATGCCCAACTAGGCAGATTACTTGTTTCTTATGTGAAGGGACTACCCACTACCCTGCTCAGTGTCACATTTACCCCATAGTACAACGAACCATCCAGCAGAAGAAAGAAGCAATGAAAGGAGCCCTCATGGAAATTTTAGAAGAACCTGTGATGAAGGAAGAGGTGGAGGACACACCCGAAGAAGACCCAATTAAACTCTGCACCAAGTCATGCTATTCATGTGGAGAAGAAGGACACATATCCCAGAATTGTCTGAAGGGGGATCTAGTAGCATTTCCGACAGTAGAAGTAGAGTATGACCCACAGGAAATAGAAGCCCTGAATGGCACGGAAAAGTCCAGGAAGAGAAATAGATTGGATTCCAAGAACAACCAAATTTCTACAAAGAAGGACCTGAGTCATATCACATGTTTTAGGTACAAAGATTCAGGGCACTACTTTAGCGGTTGCCCAAAAAGGAAGCCGAGGACCCAAGGAGGCTATGTAATCACAAGGAAACCTCGAGACCTGTCAGAAGTAATATGTTTTCTGCTGTAATGAAGAAGGGCACTTTGCCAGAGATTGTCCCAATGAGAAGGAGACTTGTGCTAAATAGTTGTGTCGAAAAAGAAATATAGTAGTAGTAGTGGGAACAATTCTTTTTGAGGTATTGAGTTGAGGCCTGTAATGGAAATGCAGGAGATTGTAAAAATTTGTGAATCAATAAAGTTAGCATTGTTGGTACTGATTTGGATTTTATGAGTTGTTACTCTATGAAGAAAGATTTTGACCATTTTCGAGGATATGAGAAATATGGTCTATGGATGAATTTGTGCATTTTAAGGGTGGTAGTACCCTGTGAGGACACTTGACCCCTGGAAAGGATAATGGTATTCCACGGAGTGGACTTCAGACAAAATAAGTACGAGTTTTATCTCGATATGTGGGATACCCCAAGAGTATGAAGGGATGAAGTATTATTGGATATAAAGGAGGTAGAATGTTGGTAATAAGGAGCAATTGCAACTCCATGATGAGTCTGAGTAAGCCGTCTGAGTTTGGTGCTAATAGAAGGAAGGGAGACAGTACAATGGGATGGATTTAAGAATGCTAGGAAGCTGGATGTTGGAATAATGATCAGTTGCCCCGATGATGAGTTCAAGGTTTACAAGTGATGAGATGGGCCATAACCCACAGGCCCCAGGACCTGCCAAGAAGCTAGCACACTCTTGCTGAAGGAGAAACCCTGGAAGAGGATATGCCTTTATCAATAGACGATCTTATAGGAGTTACGCAAAACCTGAGAGCTGTGAAGGAATGATAGATTGTTTGTCTGGCTTGCAGAATCAATGGATTATCCGAACTTGGTTCGTCGACAAGAGAAATTCTGCAATGCTTGTGAGGATGACCAAGTGTTAGAATGCGAGATTCGCTAAACAGTATACAAGGTAATGATTTGGGTGCGGGATGGATTGATCACCATACCGACTTACTCTTATTATTCGCCTTGTTATATGGGATGGTAAATCTGAGTGACTTACCTATAGTAGAGTGACGATGATCAAAACCTTGTTTAAACCCTAGAATGGTATGATAATTTTTCCCTTGTACACGGCAGTTGTTGCCAACCGTAGGTTATGCGGTGAGGTTCAACCCAGACCCATTTCCTGCAGGAGAAACCATAAATTGTTGACCACCATGAGATATCGATGGATGTTTAGTATTGGCGCTAGACCGTCAGCTAAGAAGACCCAGTCACAGGAGGACCGTACCCACATAAAAAGACAGAAGAATTGAGGAAAAGGTTATGCCACTACCGGAAGAGCCAGAGTAGGAATTTTTTCGAGGATCACAGAAGACTGACCCTGTCAACAATAAGGATGGAGTATATGAGTTTTGATGGAACCGTAACGATGTTTCTAAGGGTGGTAGCACCCGAGACCTTCGTGACAATCGATGGATTTTTGAGGAGACCCCGAACCTAACCTATTTCTTGCTAGCCTCTCCGAATCTCGAGGGCGAGATTCATTTTAAGGGTGGTAGGTTTGTAACATCCCAAAATTCTAAATTTTGGAATGTTATATTAAATAAATAGTTTAGATTGTTTGTTTGATTGTGGTGTGGTTGCTTGTGTGAAATTGAGTGAAATTTGGAAACTTTTTGAAAGTTGAATGAGAGGGAATAAAATGACTTTCCCAAAACTTTCACCTTGCATTTATGATCTCCATGAATTCATATTCATTTCATCACAAACCCTAGAGTGAAGATAACATGACTTCTTCTATTTTAAAAGGGGTTTCGAAAAGATTTGAATTTCATTTGAAAATATTGCAAATTCAGAAACTTTATGCAACTCAATGATTTTCATGAGAGAAGATAAAATGACTTCTTCAAATCGTATGAAATATGAGTTGGAAGTTTCAAAGAATCAAAATTTAAAGTCCCTTTGATGGTATTTTGAAAACCATTTTTTATTTGGAGTTATTTGGGTTTTATTCAAATTATTTTTCTCCAAAAATAAAATATATGGAAAATAGGGTAAAATGATTCCCTACAGTAGAAAATGGAGAGAAATAAATTTTAAATTATTTTGGTATTTTAAAATATTTTAATTTGATTTTAAATGAACCAATAGCACTGTTTGCTTTATTTAAATTTTTGTGGAATTTATTTGCCGCTGAAAATATGTTCATCTTTTATAAAATCTTTTTCTGAAAATTTTGATATATAATATTCCTATGGATTTTTTTTATTTTCCGTTTACTTTTTTTTGTTTTTATTCTAAAAAAAAAACTGTACGAGCGACCGACTGCTATCCTTCGCCAGCGTGCGCAACATAGCCAGCAGGTCGGGCTATATTATTTTTCTGGTTGTCCTTCAATTTATTTATTTTCTGTTAAAAAAAAAACTCTGCGCACGCACACATGCGCGTGTGCGCGCACACGCGCAGGCCGGCCGAAGGCCCATGCCGCGTCGTTTCTTTTCTTTGTTTTCCTATATCTTTCGCCTGCCTTATGTTTACGTTTAGTCCCACATTGCCTAGCCTTTGATCTCTAAGCCTCCTTTTCACCTATAAATATAGACCCATAGAGCCTCCAAAAATCATCCGATTCGGGATAAATCAATATATTTTGGTTTGACTAGATTCACTAAATAAAAATATTTTTCTTCTCTCCGGCAGGACTTCTGAAAGTTGTCTTCTCTCTCAGAAGTCGTCTTTTCTCTACCTTATAAAGGTATCTTTCTTCGTATTTTTTTATATACTCCCTTAGCTTATTATTTCTAGACTAGTACGGTAGAATAATTAGATTTATAAATTAGTCCCTGTATTTACATTTTAGGACTAGAATTCTTTTAGCCATAGCTCTTTTTCTTCCGTAAAACAGCTTGGCCCTGATTTTTCAAATAGCCAAAACTTTTTACTCGTTCATCCAAATTAGACGAAACCAACGTCTACATTTTCGTTTTGACTCCACCTATCTAGTGAATCTATCCAATACACTTTTTGCAACTTTCAAATTTCGAAATTTGTTCAGATTCATATTCAAAATTGTTTTGGCTATAACTTGAGTTTCGTAACTCCGATTTAATTGATTCTTTTTGCAAATTAAAGCTCTTGACCTAAACTTTCTGATAAGGCCAAATTCACATAATTTTGGTACTGTTAGAAAATTGTTTTATGTTGCAAGAGTTATTTGCTCGGATGTTTTCTAAAGTGTCTTCTTCGTTCCTTTCGCCTTTGAGTGATTGCTTATGTGTGGTTACTATTGCTTGCTTGCGATAGATTGACTGGAGTGTGACGAGTAGAACTATCAGGCTTTTGAGTGCAAATCAGCTTCATCAACAGTACAGGCAAGTTCACACTTTGATCATACTTTTTCATACCCAGTTTTTATGCATTAGATTCAACCCTCAAACATTGCATGAATAGGATCTGATTAACATGTGGGTATTGGGAAGTAGTTGATGAGGTAGGAACCTATTGACTTGCATTCAACCCCTGGGTGTTAATACGTTATGCTTATACTGATATGCTATGCTCGTAGACGTGGATTTGGTTTGAGCGTATCCATGACAGATGTGAGATTATTATTTAATGGTTAACTTAAGGTGGCTACTTTAATACACATCTGGGTGGATTGGTTGGGGCACCCTGGAGCACCCAGTGGTTTGCCCGGGCACCTGGAGAACCCAGTGCTTGCCCAAGGGGATCCCGGAGGACCCGTGTGATCACCCTATGGAATGCCACCCAGGCTCAAAGGGATCATAAGATTATTCATGCTAGAAACTTTCGTGTGCAGCCACAAGCCATTATGGGCTCTGGCATAGTTGAGTAAGTTGCGTGAGCTCTTGAAGAGGTGGACTAGAAGATGTAGGGGTATGTAGGTTGGTACGGTCTACCCGGAGTAAAGAGTTAATGTTTCTGAAAGACTGTGTCTCGGTCATCCGTTTCTCAAACACCATGTAGTGCGAGAAATCCAACGGAGGAGATCGAGTCTTGTGGGGAAAAGTGCGCAAACCTCTGCAGAGTGTACAAACTAATCATGGTTAGCCGTGTCCCCGGTTATGGACAATTTTGAGTCTCTGGTCTTTGGATATTCATGTTGATCTCAACACTTTAATTATTAATTTGATTTGGGTTAATGATTATTATTTTGGGATTGAGTTGGAGGAACCTTCTCAATATTTTTCAACCAACTTTGTAGTTAAACAAAATATATTCCTTTGATGTAGGAAAAAATTGGCTTTTCGCAAAACATATTAACCGTAGAGCCTTCACCAGCCATATATGCATGTAGTGATAGCATTTATTCTGTTCATTGCTCTACTGTGTTATCTTGCCAGTACATTCAATGTACTGACCCGTTTCGGGCTGCAACGTCTCATGTTGCAGGATTCTTACGACGAGTAAGTGATACGTTAGGGTTACGATTTCTACACTCAACTTTGCCGTTGGTGTTGATGGGAATCCACAACCTTGTTGTTACTTCCGCTATATGGATTGAGGTAATAGTATTTACGTTACTTTATACATGTGATTTACCTCTGTTATAAATCCTCGAGTACTGTGTGTGTCAGCATACCGATCCAGGGATGACACTTAAGCACAGAGACTTTGATCCATTCGGGTCGGGTCGCTACAAGATGGTATCAGAGCACATGTTGACTGTAGGACGTGACCCCTAGAAACTGGCAAGCCCATAGGAAAGGATTTCTCTAAAACCTCAGTTTTAAAAGAGATCCCTTAACTCTCATCTTTTCCAAGTATTTCCCTCTCATCTCAAGTAGTTAGACTATACCCCTTTCCCCTCTTGACCACACAAAAATTCGACTGATGAGACCACTCCAAGAAGTACAAGATATCGGACAACTAAGACCACTTCGGAATGAAGAGGATTTTACCGTGCATTATAATAATGGAAACTACAACGGTTGAAGACTCCGAAGACTAGGATAATTTGAAGGCTCTGAAGAATTTCCAGATTGGTATGACCTAGGAAAGCTACCCTTATGGAATTTGTCAGACTATTGAAGCTGTCAATACCTGAGATCAAGGTGTGTCGGAGAAAGACCGGAACATGGAGCGTTAAAACTCAAAGTTTTTGTCAAGAAAACCCTAAGGCAGGAGATATCAACTATGGAATGATAACTCATGGCAGAGACATGGGCATAAACACGGCTATCCATGATACTATCGCCCGCCAAGGCTATTGTCACCGTGCTAAGCTAAGCATGCATTTCGTCGGAAGGATTGGATGACAAAAGGGCTAATGGAGCATCTATCAGCAAAAGATGAAGTCTAACCTTAGCTGGTGTATCAACAGGATCTGGAGTATTACATCAAAAAATTTAAGATGGACCTTCAGGAAGCCGTATTTGACAAGGAAGCATTTCGTGAAGAACTTAGGACCCAGAAGTTGAAAGTAGCCAAGCTGGAGGAGCAAAACCTCGAGATACCAGAGATTCGTCAGGAACTGAAGGACAGTAGGACCATGGTTCATGCCAAGGATGTTGAAACCCAGAAGTTTGGAACGCAACTCTAGAATATTAAAGGACGTCACGAGAAACTTCGCGTCAACAGAAATGACCTGACAGAAGAACTTGAGAAGGACAAGCAAGATCGGAAGAAGCCATCGGAGACAGGAACAAGACTTGAAGAGTTTGGTGACCTTGAAGATTTATTGACCTTTAGATGACCAAACCCTTGTTATATACCTACGTTAGATGCGACGTTTGTGAGCTGTCATTTGTTTGATGTTTTCCGACAGCCACAAAATAAAAATCTGTCTTTTCAAAACTATGGTTTGTATTGTGTGCATCCCTCTCTATCTCTCTTATCCCACCCCAAAACCCATGGAACCAATAGAGGATGAATGGAGATGAACTCATATTTTCTGGAACAATGACTCAATTGGAGACGGACCGATGGATTCAGAACATGGAAGATCACCTGAAGATTAACACTATACCCGGAAGGGATATGACCCAGCATGCCCTTCAGTGCTTTGAAAGAGGTGCTGCTACTTGGTGGAGGATGTACCAAACCATCAATGGATGGCAAGGAGTAACCACTTGGAAAGAATTTAAGTTGACTCTGCTAAAGTCTCGGCTTGTGTCCCAGAAGATGAAGCCTTATGGAAATGATATGAAGAAACCTTGTGCATGCAAGCTCTGTGGAGAAATAGGACACAACCATAAAGAACACAAGGATGAATGCCCTCATTGTGAAGAGAGTCACCCAGCTGAAGAATGCCCAACTAGGCAGATTACTTGTTTCTTATGTGAAGGGACTACCCACTACCCTGCTCAGTGTCACATTTACCCCATAGTACAACGAACCATCCAGCAGAAGAAAGAAGCAATGAAAGGAGCCCTCATGGAAATTTTAGAAGAACCTGTGATGAAGGAAGAGGTGGAGGACACACCCGAAGAAGACCCAATTAAACTCTGCACCAAGTCATGCTATTCATGTGGAGAAGAAGGACACATATCCCAGAATTGTCTGAAGGGGGATCTAGTAGCATTTCCGACAGTAGAAGTAGAGTATGACCCACAGGAAATAGAAGCCCTGAATGGCACGGAAAAGTCCAGGAAGAGAAATAGATTGGATTCCAAGAACAACCAAATTTCTACAAAGAAGGACCTGAGTCATATCACATGTTTTAGGTACAAAGATTCAGGGCACTACTTTAGCGGTTGCCCAAAAAGGAAGCCGAGGACCCAAGGAGGCTATGTAATCACAAGGAAACCTCGAGACCTGTCAGAAGTAATATGTTTTCTGCTGTAATGAAGAAGGGCACTTTGCCAGAGATTGTCCCAATGAGAAGGAGACTTGTGCTAAATAGTTGTGTCGAAAAAGAAATATAGTAGTAGTAGTGGGAACAATTCTTTTTGAGGTATTGAGTTGAGGCCTGTAATGGAAATGCAGGAGATTGTAAAAATTTGTGAATCAATAAAGTTAGCATTGTTGGTACTGATTTGGATTTTATGAGTTGTTACTCTATGAAGAAAGATTTTGACCATTTTCGAGGATATGAGAAATATGGTCTATGGATGAATTTGTGCATTTTAAGGGTGGTAGTACCCTGTGAGGACACTTGACCCCTGGAAAGGATAATGGTATTCCACGGAGTGGACTTCAGACAAAATAAGTACGAGTTTTATCTCGATATGTGGGATACCCCAAGAGTATGAAGGGATGAAGTATTATTGGATATAAAGGAGGTAGAATGTTGGTAATAAGGAGCAATTGCAACTCCATGATGAGTCTGAGTAAGCCGTCTGAGTTTGGTGCTAATAGAAGGAAGGGAGACAGTACAATGGGATGGATTTAAGAATGCTAGGAAGCTGGATGTTGGAATAATGATCAGTTGCCCCGATGATGAGTTCAAGGTTTACAAGTGATGAGATGGGCCATAACCCACAGGCCCCAGGACCTGCCAAGAAGCTAGCACACTCTTGCTGAAGGAGAAACCCTGGAAGAGGATATGCCTTTATCAATAGACGATCTTATAGGAGTTACGCAAAACCTGAGAGCTGTGAAGGAACGATAGATTGTTTGTCTGGCTTGCAGAATCAATGGATTATCCGAACTTGGTTCGTCGACAAGAGAAATTCTGCAATGCTTGTGAGGATGACCAAGTGTTAGAATGCGAGATTCGCTAAACAGTATACAAGGTAATGATTTGGGTGCGGGATGGATTGATCACCATACCGACTTACTCTTATTATTCGCCTTGTTATATGGGATGGTAAATCTGAGTGACTTACCTATAGTAGAGTGACGATGATCAAAACCTTGTTTAAACCCTAGAATGGTATGATAATTTTTCCCTTGTACACGGCAGTTGTTGCCAACCGTAGGTTATGCGGTGAGGTTCAACCCAGACCCATTTCCTGCAGGAGAAACCATAAATTGTTGACCACCATGAGATATCGATGGATGTTTAGTATTGGCGCTAGACCGTCAGCTAAGAAGACCCAGTCACAGGAGGACCGTACCCACATAAAAAGACAGAAGAATTGAGGAAAAGGTTATGCCACTACCGGAAGAGCCAGAGTAGGAATTTTTTCGAGGATCACAGAAGACTGACCCTGTCAACAATAAGGATGGAGTATATGAGTTTTGATGGAACCGCAACGATGTTTCTAAGGGTGGTAGCACCCGAGACCTTCGTGACAATCGATGGATTTTTGAGGAGACCCCGAACCTAACCTATTTCTTGCTAGCCTCTCCGAATCTCGAGGGCGAGATTCATTTTAAGGGTGGTAGGTTTGTAACATCCCAAAATTCTAAATTTTGGAATGTTATATTAAATAAATAGTTTAGATTGTTTGTTTGATTGTGGTGTGGTTGCTTGTGTGAAATTGAGTGAAATTTGGAAACTTTTTGAAAGTTGAATGAGAGGGAATAAAATGACTTTCCCAAAACTTTCACCTTGCATTTATGATCTCCATGAATTCATATTCATTTCATCACAAACCCTAGAGTGAAGATAACATGACTTCTTCTATTTTAAAAGGGGTTTCGAAAAGATTTGAATTTCATTTGAAAATATTGCAAATTCAGAAACTTTATGCAACTCAATGATTTTCATGAGAGAAGATAAAATGACTTCTTCAAATCGTATGACTACAACGGTTGAAGACTCCGAAGACTAGGATAATTTGAAGGCTCTGAAGAATTTCCAGATTGGTATGACCTAGGAAAGCTACCCTTATGGAATTTGTCAGACTATTGAAGCTGTCAATACCTGAGATCAAGGTGTGTCGGAGAAAGACCGGAACATGGAGCGTTAAAACTCAAAGTTTTTGTCAAGAAAACCCTAAGGCAGGAGATATCAACTATGGAATGATAACTCATGGCAGAGACATGGGCATAAACACGGCTATCCATGATACTATCGCCCGCCAAGGCTATTGTCACCGTGCTAAGCTAAGCATGCATTTCGTCGGAAGGATTGGATGACAAAAGGGCTAATGGAGCATCTATCAGCAAAAGATGAAGTCTAACCTTAGCTGGTGTATCAACAGGATCTGGAGTATTACATCAAAAAATTTAAGATGGACCTTCAGGAAGCCGTATTTGACAAGGAAGCATTTCGTGAAGAACTCAGGACCCAGAAGTTGAAAGTAGCCAAGCTGGAGGAGCAAAACCTCGAGATACCAGAGATTCGTCAGGAACTGAAGGACAGTAGGACCATGGTTCATGCCAAGGATGTTGAAACCCAGAAGTTTGGAACGCAACTCTAGAATATTAAAGGACGTCACGAGAAACTTCGCGTCAACAAAAATGACCTGACAGAAGAACTTGAGAAGGACAAGCAAGATCGGAAGAAGCCATCGGAGACAGGAACAAGACTTGAAGAGTTTGGTGACCTTGAAGATTTATTGACCTTTAGATGACCAAACCCTTGTTATATACCTACGTTAGATGCGACGTTTGTGAGCTGTCATTTGTTTGATGTTTTCCGACAGCCACAAAATAAAAATCTGTCTTTTCAAAACTATGGTTTGTATTGTGTGCATCCCTCTCTATCTCTCTTATCCCACCCCAAAACCCATGGAACCAATAGAGGATGAATGGAGATGAACTCATATTTTCTGGAACAATGACTCAATTGGAGACGGACCGATGGATTCAGAACATGGAAGATCACCTGAAGATTAACACTATACCCGGAAGGGATATGACCCAGCATGCCCTTCAGTGTGCTTTGAAAGAGGTGCTGCTACTTGGTGGAGGATGTACCAAACCATCAATGGATGGCAAGGAGTAACCACTTGGAAAGAATTTAAGTTGACTCTGCTAAAGTCTCGGCTTGTGTCCCAGAAGATGAAGCCTTATGGAAATGATATGAAGAAACCTTGTGCATGCAAGCTCTGTGGAGAAATAGGACACAACCATAAAGAACACAAGGATGAATGCCCTCATTGTGAAGAGAGTCACCCAGCTGAAGAATGCCCAACTAGGCAGATTACTTGTTTCTTATGTGAAGGGACTACCCACTACCCTGCTCAGTGTCACATTTACCCCATAGTACAACGAACCATCCAGCAGAAGAAAGAAGCAATGAAAGGAGCCCTCATGGAAATTTTAGAAGAACCTGTGATGAAGGAAGAGGTGGAGGACACACCCGAAGAAGACCCAATTAAACTCTGCACCAAGTCATGCTATTCATGTGGAGAAGAAGGACACATATCCCAGAATTGTCTGAAGGGGGATCTAGTAGCATTTCCGACAGTAGAAGTAGAGTATGACCCACAGGAAATAGAAGCCCTGAATGGCACGGAAAAGTCCAGGAAGAGAAATAGATTGGATTCCAAGAACAACCAAATTTCTACAAAGAAGGACCTGAGTCATATCACATGTTTTAGGTACAAAGATTCAGGGCACTACTTTAGCGGTTGCCCAAAAAGGAAGCCGAGGACCCAAGGAGGCTATGTAATCACAAGGAAACCTCGAGACCTGTCAGAAGTAATATGTTTTCTGCTGTAATGAAGAAGGGCACTTTGCCAGAGATTGTCCCAATGAGAAGGAGACTTGTGCTAAATAGTTGTGTCGAAAAAGAAATATAGTAGTAGTAGTGGGAACAATTCTTTTTGAGGTATTGAGTTGAGGCCTGTAATGGAAATGCAGGAGATTGTAAAAATTTGTGAATCAATAAAGTTAGCATTGTTGGTACTGATTTGGATTTTATGAGTTGTTACTCTATGAAGAAAGATTTTGACCATTTTCGAGGATATGAGAAATATGGTCTATGGATGAATTTGTGCATTTTAAGGGTGGTAGTACCCTGTGAGGACACTTGACCCCTGGAAAGGATAATGGTATTCCACGGAGTGGACTTCAGACAAAATAAGTACGAGTTTTATCTCGATATGTGGGATACCCCAAGAGTATGAAGGGATGAAGTATTATTGGATATAAAGGAGGTAGAATGTTGGTAATAAGGAGCAATTGCAACTCCATGATGAGTCTGAGTAAGCCGTCTGAGTTTGGTGCTAATAGAAGGAAGGGAGACAGTACAATGGGATGGATTTAAGAATGCTAGGAAGCTGGATGTTGGAATAATGATCAGTTGCCCCGATGATGAGTTCAAGGTTTACAAGTGATGAGATGGGCCATAACCCACAGGCCCCAGGACCTGCCAAGAAGCTAGCACACTCTTGCTGAAGGAGAAACCCTGGAAGAGGATATGCCTTTATCAATAGACGATCTTATAGGAGTTACGCAAAACCTGAGAGCTGTGAAGGAACGATAGATTGTTTGTCTGGCTTGCAGAATCAATGGATTATCCGAACTTGGTTCGTCGACAAGAGAAATTCTGCAATGCTTGTGAGGATGACCAAGTGTTAGAATGCGAGATTCGCTAAACAGTATACAAGGTAATGATTTGGGTGCGGGATGGATTGATCACCATACCGACTTACTCTTATTATTCGCCTTGTTATATGGGATGGTAAATCTGAGTGACTTACCTATAGTAGAGTGACGATGATCAAAACCTTGTTTAAACCCTAGAATGGTATGATAATTTTTCCCTTGTACACGGCAGTTGTTGCCAACCGTAGGTTATGCGGTGAGGTTCAACCCAGACCCATTTCCTGCAGGAGAAACCATAAATTGTTGACCACCATGAGATATCGATGGATGTTTAGTATTGGCGCTAGACCGTCAGCTAAGAAGACCCAGTCACAGGAGGACCGTACCCACATAAAAAGACAGAAGAATTGAGGAAAAGGTTATGCCACTACCGGAAGAGCCAGAGTAGGAATTTTTTCGAGGATCACAGAAGACTGACCCTGTCAACAATAAGGATGGAGTATATGAGTTTTGATGGAACCGTAACGATGTTTCTAAGGGTGGTAGCACCCGAGACCTTCGTGACAATCGATGGATTTTTGAGGAGACCCCGAACCTAACCTATTTCTTGCTAGCCTCTCCGAATCTCGAGGGCGAGATTCATTTTAAGGGTGGTAGGTTTGTAACATCCCAAAATTCTAAATTTTGGAATGTTATATTAAATAAATAGTTTAGATTGTTTGTTTGATTGTGGTGTGGTTGCTTGTGTGAAATTGAGTGAAATTTGGAAACTTTTTGAAAGTTGAATGAGAGGGAATAAAATGACTTTCCCAAAACTTTCACCTTGCATTTATGATCTCCATGAATTCATATTCATTTCATCACAAACCCTAGAGTGAAGATAACATGACTTCTTCTATTTTAAAAGGGGTTTCGAAAAGATTTGAATTTCATTTGAAAATATTGCAAATTCAGAAACTTTATGCAACTCAATGATTTTCATGAGAGAAGATAAAATGACTTCTTCAAATCGTATGAAATATGAGTTGGAAGTTTCAAAGAATCAAAATTTAAAGTCCCTTTGATGGTATTTTGAAAACCATTTTTTATTTGGAGTTATTTGGGTTTTATTCAAATTATTTTTCTCCAAAAATAAAATATATGGAAAATAGGGTAAAATGATTCCCTACAGTAGAAAATGGAGAGAAATAAATTTTAAATTATTTTGGTATTTTAAAATATTTTAATTTGATTTTAAATGAACCAATAGCACTGTTTGCTTTATTTAAATTTTTGTGGAATTTATTTGCCGCTGAAAATATGTTCATCTTTTATAAAATCTTTTTCTGAAAATTTTGATATATAATATTCCTATGGATTTTTTTTATTTTCCGTTTACTTTTTTTTGTTTTTATTCTAAAAAAAAAACTGTACGAGCGACCGACTGCTATCCTTCGCCAGCGTGCGCAACATAGCCAGCAGGTCGGGCTATATTATTTTTCTGGTTGTCCTTCAATTTATTTATTTTCTGTTAAAAAAAAAACTCTGCGCACGCACACATTCGCGTGTGCGCGCACACGCGCAGGCCGGCCGAAGGCCCATGCCGCGTCGTTTCTTTTCTTTGTTTTCCTATATCTTTCGCCTACCTTATGTTTACGTTTAGTCCCACATTGCCTAGCCTTTGATCTCTAAGCCTCCTTTTCACCTATAAATATAGACCCATAGAGCCTCCAAAAATCATCCGATTCGGGATAAATCAATATATTTTGGTTTGACTAGATTCACTAAATAAAAATATTTTTCTTCTCTCCGGCGGGACTTCTGAAAGTTGTCTTCTCTCTCAGAAGTCGTCTTTTCTCTACCTTATAAAGGTATCTTTCTTCGTATTTTTTTATATACTCCCTTAGCTTATTATTTCTAGACTAGTACGGTAGAATAATTAGATTTATAAATTAGTCCCTGTATTTACATTTTAGGACTAGAATTCTTTTAGCCATAGCTCTTTTTCTTCCGTAAAACAGCTTGGCCCTGATTTTTCAAATAGCCAAAACTTTTTACTCGTTCATCCAAATTAGACGAAACCAACGTCTACATTTTCGTTTTGACTCCACCTATCTAGTGAATCTATCCAATACACTTTTTGCAACTTTCAAATTTCGAAATTTGTTCAGATTCATATTCAAAATTGTTTTGGCTATAACTTGAGTTTCGTAACTCCGATTTAATTGATTCTTTTTGCAAATTAAAGCTCTTGACCTAAACTTTCTGATAATGCCAAATTCACATAAATTTGGTACTGTTAGAAAATTGTTTTATGTTGCAAGAGTTATTTGCTCGGATGTTTTCTAAAGTGTCTTCTTCGTTCCTTTCGCCTTTGAGTGATTGCTTATGTGTGGTTACTATTGCTTGCTTGCGATAGATTGACTGGAGTGTGACGAGTAGAACTATCAGGCTTTTGAGTGCGAATCAGCTTCATCAACAGTACAGGCAAGTTCACACTTTGATCATACTTTTTCATACCCAGTTTTTATGCATTAGATTCAACCCTCAAACATTGCATGAATAGGATCTGATTAACATGTGGGTATTGGGAAGTAGTTGATGAGGTAGGAACCTATTGACTTGCATTCAACCCCTGGGTGTTAATACGTTATGCTTATACTGATATGCTATGCTCGTAGACGTGGATTTGGTTTGAGCGTATCCATGACAGATGTGAGATTATTATTTAATGGTTAACTTAAGGTGGCTACTTTAATACACATCTGGGTGGATTGGTTGGGGCACCCTGGAGCACCCAGTGGTTTGCCCGGGCACCTGGAGAACCCAGTGCTTGCCCAAGGGGATCCCGGAGGACCCGTGTGATCACCCTATGGAATGCCACCCAGGCTCAAAGGGATCATAAGATTATTCATGCTAGAAACTTTCGTGTGCAGCCACAAGCCATTATGGGCTCTGGCATAGTTGAGTAAGTTGCGTGAGCTCTTGAAGAGGTGGACTAGAAGATGTAGGGGGATGTAGGTTGGTACGGTCTACCCGGAGTAAAGAGTTAATGTTTCTGAAAGACTGTGTCTCGGTCATCCGTTTCTCAAACACCATGTAGTGCGAGAAATCCAACGGAGGAGATCGAGTCTTATGGGGAAAAGTGCGCAAACCTCTGCAGAGTGTACAAACTAATCATGGTTAGCCGTGTCCCCGGTTATGGACAATTTTGAGTCTCTGGTCTTTGGATATTCATGTTGATCTCAACACTTTAATTATTAATTTGATTTGGGTTAATGATTATTATTTTGGGATTGAGTTGGAGGAACCTTCTCAATATTTTTCAACCAACTTTGTAGTTAAACAAAATATATTCCTTTGATGTAGGAAAAAATTGGCTTTTCGCAAAACATATTAACCGTAGAGCCTTCACCAGCCATATATGCATGTAGTGATAGCATTTATTCTGTTCATTGCTCTACTGTGTTATCTTGCCAGTACATTCAATGTACTGACCCGTTTCGGGCTGCAACGTCTCATGTTGCAGGATTCTTACGACGAGTAAGTGATACGTTAGGGTTACGATTTCTACACTCAACTTTGCCGTTGGTGTTGATGGGAATCCACAACCTTGTTGTTACTTCCGCTATATGGATTGAGGTAATAGTATTTACGTTACTTTATACATGTGATTTACCTCTGTTATAAATCCTCGAGTACTGTGTGTGTCAGCATACCGATCCAGGGATGACACTTAAGCACAGAGACTTTGATCCATTCGGGTCGGGTCGCTACAAGATGGTATCAGAGCACATGTTGACTGTAGGACGTGACCCCTAGAAACTGGCAAGCCCATAGGAAAGGATTTCTCTAAAACCTCAGTTTTAAAAGAGATCCCTTAACTCTCATCTTTTCCAAGTATTTCCCTCTCATCTCAAGTAGTTAGACTATACCCCTTTCCCCTCTTGACCACACGAAAATTCGACTGATGAGACCACTCCAAGAAGTACAAGATATCGGACAACTAAGACCACTTCGGAATGAAGAGGATTTTACCGTGCATTATAATAATGGAAACTACAACGGTTGAAGACTCCGAAGACTAGGATAATTTGAAGGCTCTGAAGAATTTCCAGATTGGTATGACCTAGGAAAGCTACCCTTATGGAATTTGTCAGACTATTGAAGCTGTCAATACCTGAGATCAAGGTGTGTCGGAGAAAGACCGGAACATGGAGCGTTAAAACTCAAAGTTTTTGTCAAGAAAACCCTAAGGCAGGAGATATCAACTATGGAATGATAACTCATGGCAGAGACATGGGCATAAACACGGCTATCCATGATACTATCGCCCGCCAAGGCTATTGTCACCGTGCTAAGCTAAGCATGCATTTCGTCGGAAGGATTGGATGACAAAAGGGCTAATGGAGCATCTATCAGCAAAAGATGAAGTCTAACCTTAGCTGGTGTATCAACAGGATCTGGAGTATTACATCAAAAAATTTAAGATGGACCTTCAGGAAGCCGTATTTGACAAGGAAGCATTTCGTGAAGAACTCAGGACCCAGAAGTTGAAAGTAGCCAAGCTGGAGGAGCAAAACCTCGAGATACCAGAGATTCGTCAGGAACTGAAGGACAGTAGGACCATGGTTCATGCCAAGGATGTTGAAACCCAGAAGTTTGGAACGCAACTCTAGAATATTAAAGGACGTCACGAGAAACTTCGCGTCAACAGAAATGACCTGACAGAAGAACTTGAGAAGGACAAGCAAGATCGGAAGAAGCCATCGGAGACAGGAACAAGACTTGAAGAGTTTGGTGACCTTGAAGATTTATTGACCTTTAGATGACCAAACCCTTGTTATATACCTAAGTAACGAACAATTTAGCAGCGGAATAAGTACTCAGATGCAAGCATAACAGAACAGTAGCACATACATCATGATGAAATGAAACCAAGCACAGAGTACGAGTAGCGTAAAGACAGGATAAGCAGGCTGAAGACAAACTGACTGAAGAAATTGAACTGAGGAAATTGAGAAAGTCTTCAGTCAAAGTCTTCAAACAGTGGCAATCAAGTAGACAGCACAGTAATGAGGAAATACAAGGGTTGAAGAAATAGAACCAGTTAGCTTGGTAAGACTGTGATTTGGTAGACCAGTTCCAACTGCAGTGATTGTTGTATGTCTGGTTGGAGCGGCTAGGTATTTAAACCTGAGGACACACAGTCCCGGACACACAGTCCTCACCGTATTCTCCTTGAGCTAAGGTCACACAGACCTTGCCCAATCACTCGTGGTAAGTCTTCACAGGTGACTTCCAAACCTTCACAAACTTGGTCACCCGGCGATCCACAATTACTCTTGGATGCTCTAGACTATGACGCCTAAGCGTCTGAAGGATGCACAGTCTTCAAAGTTAACAAGCGTCGGTTCCACACAAGAACAATCTCTTCAGTGATGCTCAATCACTTTGGGTTTGTAGGTGTTTGGGTTTTTGGTTTTTCCTCACTTGATGATTTTCGCTCAAAGTCCTCGGATGATGGGATGCTCTAAATGACAAGTGTCAGTTTCTCTCGGAGCAGCCAACCAGCTAGTGGTTGTAGGGGGCGGCTATTTATAGCCTAGGGAGCAGCCCGACATGATAAGACATAAATGCCCTTCAATGATATGACCGTTAGGTGGGTAGATATTTTGGGACAGCTGGCGCATAGCACAGCAACGGTCGGAAATTTAACTATCAAATTCCTCAGGGCTATCATGTTCCTCACTTGTAGGCAATCCGCACTGGCGAATTCCTAACTCCTCAGTCAGAACAAATTCCTCAGAGACCAGAAGAACTTCATCTCTGTCACTGAAGAAATTGACTGAACTGTATGAGATTTCCAATGGCTTCACTCGAAAGGATTGGGTAGGTGTAGGATTTTGAGATGAGCATCACTTGGAAACTTTTCCTTAGTTTTACCTCGACCCCCTTTAACAGTACGGTGTTTCCTATGACTCAAGAAAGAGAAAATGAAACTAAGAAAACAAAAGTCTTCACGCTTCATATTCCTCGCATGAATATCAAGTCTTCAAGGTCACACCAATTTCTTCACTTTCAAAGTCTTCAGAAAGCCAAAGTCTTCAGTTGAAGACATTCATTTTTAGGGGTCGACTTTCTCTGTAAATATCAAACTCCTCAGAGACTTATAGACCTGTGTACACTCACAAACGCATTAGTCCCTTAACCTATAAGTCTTCAATACACGAAAATCACTAAGGGGCACTAGATGCACTTACAACTGCTTCCTTTGCTACTTTAGCCAACTTGGCTTGGCGCTTAGCCCATTCCTTGGGAAATTCCTCACTGCGCCTGATGCTTGAGGGATCAGCTTCTTGGCCTAGAGCCAATTGAGGTCTTGGACATGGAGGGTTAACAGCGAATTTCTTCATGTACTTTGAAGTAACATAATGATATTCCCTCCATTCCTTAGCCCATCTTCTCTCAATTCTCTATATGCGCACTTTGCGCTGAGTCTTGGTCTCCTTGCCATGAGTTGCTTCATCAGTAGTACAGTATTCATCATAGATGTCTTTAGGAATTTCAAAAGTTGTATTTTTTTCAGGCCTCTTTCCTCCCTTCTGGGGTCTTTTACCATCAGCCATTTTCTTCACTTGAGGATTTTGAACAATTGAAGTTTCTGAGGAGGTATGCAATTTTTCTTCGAGGAACACTACAAATGAGTTAAGTTGATGAGAACCAATTGATTCAGCAGCAGACATTTTGTACCTGTGAACAGAGTATAGGTGCGAAGAATTTGGAGAGGTCATATGCGTTCTCAGAAATTTTTCAAAAGAAACAAGTTTGAGGAATTTGACCAGGGGTGTCTTGAGGAATTTCACTAAGCGTTCTTGACTTAGGTTCCGGAGTTGTATAGATTAGAAAATCCACACAATTGAGGAATCTTGAAGAAAAACCTAGCTTAGAGAAACAATTCAAGAACAAATGCAACAAGGTGTTTAAGGATGCGGAAGTTAAAGAATAAACACCTTTTGAAGATTTTGTGAAAATCATCAGAATCAAAGTAGGGTAGTAAAATCAGATTTTATTTACCCTGGACGAAGAACACGACGAACTGGATGTAGAAGTGGAGAAGTTCGTCCGTTCAGATCTCTCACGCCCTAACTTGGCAGTGACAGACAGCTACGACGGCGGTGGATTGAAGATTTCCGTGGCCGGCGTGAGTACGATGGCGACGAGGTCGAGGCAGTGAAGCTCTTCCTCACCGGCGTTCGAGCGGAGTAAATGTGGTCTGAGGAGGGCGAGGGGTGTTTATAGCCTAGGTGAAAAACTGCCTGTTCGAAGAAATTGGACGAATGTGCCCCTGACCCTTGCCATCCTAGCGACATGTGTCACCCATGTACTAAGAGGTGGAGATCGTGGGTGAGTAGTTTATTCCTATTGCGGGATGTGGAACGGTTTGAGCGGCAAAAGCCAAAAATTCAGATATGAAAATTTTAGCGTTTCGTTCGCAAATTCTTCAGCTGACAAGGACACAGTGAAGATTTTGAACGGGTTTCAAATAGAACGCACATAAAGAATTTGTGAACAGACTGGGTTGAGAATAGCATAGAGGGGGAACTGGTCCGATCACATTCACTTAGCAGAAAAATGAACTTGAAGAATTAGCAATAAGTGAATGTTGTTGAGGACATGAAAATTCAAATATATATATATATATAGTGAATGAAGAACATCAGTCGAAAAGGTGAAGACTTTGCAAAGTTGAAGAATTTGTCAAAATGAGGAATTTGAAAATTTGAAGAACTAGCAAAATGAAGAATAACTCAAATTTGAAGATTTTCAACTTTTGTTGGTGGCGTGACCCACCGTATAAGAATGATGATTTCAGACACCGTGTACAATTGTCGTAGGGCTCTGAGTATCAAATTCTTCGTTAATTTCTTCACACTTAGAGGGTTAGTCTTCATTGATTGAAGAAAAACGTTACTTCGTGTGTTGCACATCTAAGTCATCAATTTTGCATAAGTGTTAGGATGTGTGCCCTTTTCAAAGAACATTTGAAGATTCTAAGATATTTAGCTCACACCGCAACTTGCTAAATCTCTTCTCATCCAAGGGCTTGGTGAAGATATCCGCTAGCTGTTCTTCAGTCTTCACGTGCTCGATAGAGATGTCGCCCTTCAACACATGATCTCTAAGAAAATGATGACGAATCTGGATGTGCTTTGTCTTCGAGTGCTGAACTGGGTTATGAGCAATCTTGATGGTACTCTCATTGTCACAGAATAGTGGCACATTCTTCACATTGATGCCATAGTCCTTGAGGGTTTGCTTCATCCGTAGCAATTGAGCACAGCAAGAACCAGCAGCAATGTACTCAGCTTCAGCAGTAGAGAGTGAAACGCAGTTGGTCCGAGGAAATGGCATGTGCTTGATGTTGACTTGCGATCCACACGATCACCAGCATAGTCAGAGTCAGAATATCCAATGAGATCAAAAGCCGAGCCCTTGGGATACCATAATACAAGTGTTGGAGTGTGAGCTAGATATCGAAGAATATGTTTCACAGCCTTATGGTGTGATTCCTTCGGTGTAGCTTGAAAACGGGCACACATGCAAACACTAAGCATAATATCTGGCCTAGATGCACATAGGTACAATAAAGAGCCAATCATGGAGTGGTATACCTTTTGATCGAAGTCAATACCATTTTCATCGGTGCATAGATGGCCATTAGTGGGCATAGGGATTTTGACACCTTTGCAATCTTGCATGCCGAATTTCCTCAACACATCCTTGAGGTATTTCTCTTGAGATATGAAGATGCCCTTGCATTGTTGATGAATTTGAAGACCTAAGAAGAATTTCAATTCTCCCATCATAGAAATTTGATATTCCTCACTCATCATATAGGCAAATTCGTCAATGTAACGTTGGTTAGCACAGCCAAAGATAATATCATCAACATATATTTGCCACACGAATAATTCATCATCATAGGTTTTGGTGAAAAGAGTTGGGTCAAGTGAACCGGGTTTGAAGCCTTTCTTCATGAGGAATTCCTTCAGTGTATCATACCACGCCCGAGGGGCCTACTTGAGGCCATAGAGGGCCTTATTGAGTCTGAAGACTTTGTCAGGATGCTTAGGATCTTCAAAACCTGGGGGTTGAGCAACATATACTTCTTCCTCAAGCTTAACATTGAGGAATGCACTTTTCACATCCATTTGAGATAAGATGATATTATGTTAGCATAAGCAAGCAATATGCGAATAGCCTCAAGTCTAGCAACAGTTGCAAAAGTTTCATCGAAATCAATTCCTTCAACCTGTTAGTAGCCTTGAGCTACAAGACGAGCCTTGTTCCTCACCACTAGGCCATTTTCATCTTGCTTGTTGCGATAGATCCATTTGGTACCGATGATATTGTGCTTGCGTGGGTCTGGTCGCTTGACAAGCTCCCAGACATTGTTGAGCTCGAATTGATGTAATTCCCCTTGCATCGCTTGAATCCACTCAGGCTCCAGAAATGCCTCATCAACTTTGGTGGGCTCTGTGATAGAGACAAAAGTAAAATGCCCACAAAAGTTAGACAAATGTGAAGCTCTTGAGTGAGTGAGAGGACCTGGTGCGTTGATGTCATTGATGATTCTCTCAATCTGCACTTCATTTGCAATGCGAGAATGAGCAGGTTGATGACTTTGATTGGGCTCAACATTTTCTTCAAAGCCATTTTCTTCAGATGCACAAGTATGATTTTCTTCATGATTTGGAATGACTTCTTCAGTAGATTCTTCAGTAGTTATGACATCCTCAGTAGCCTTTAGCTTGATGGATTCCTCAGGAGTCATTTCATCTAGCATAGGAGGTAGGTGCTCTCTTTGCGAGCCATTAGTTTCATCGAACCGCACATCTACAGTTTCAACAACCTTGTGGTGATAGGTGTTGAAGACTTTGTAGGTGTGCGAGTCCTTTCCGTAACCAAGCATAAAACCTTCATGTGCTTTCGGTGCAAATTTAGAATTGTGATGGGGATCTCTAATCCAACATTTAGCACCGAAGACTTTGAAATAACTCACATTGGGTTTCTTGTCAGTGAGGAGTTCATATGAGGTCTTTTTGAAGAATTTGTGAAGATATACCCTGTTGATGATGTGGCACGCAGTATCAATAGCCTCAGGCCAGAAGCGAGGAGGCGTCTTGTATTCATCAAGCATGGTGCGAGCCATCTCAACAAGAGTCCTGTTCTTGCGCTCCACAACGCCATTTTGCTGAGGAGTGTAAGGGGCAGATAACTCATGAGTAATACCAAGTTCATCAAGATAGTCATCAAGACTAGTATTCTTGAACTCGGTCCGATTGTCACTCCGGATATGCTTGATCTTCACACCGAAATTCGTCGAATCCCTTGAGGAAAATCATCTGAAGACTTCCTGCACTTCAGTTTTGTAAGTAATGACATGCACCCATGTGTAATGAGAATAATCATTAACAATAACAAAGCCATATAGAGATGCTGCATTTGTTAGTGTGGCATAATTAGTAGGGCCAAAGATGTCCATATGAAGCAATTCAAAAGGACGAGAGGTGGTCATGATAGTCTTCGAGGGGTGCTTGGCTCTGGTCATCTTTCCATTCTCAAAAGCCCCACAAAGATGATCTTTGAGGAATTTGACACCCTCAATGCCAATGACGTGCTTCTTCTTCGCGAGTGTATGTAAGTTCCTCATGGCAGCATGACCCATTCGTCGATGCCATAGCCAGCCTTCTGAAGCTTTTGCAAGTAGATATGTGGCAGGCTGTGGTCCTGCGGAGAAATCAACAATATACAAGTCTCCTCTCCTAAAGCCTTCGAAGACTTTGGAATTGTCAGATTCCATGAGCACAATGCATCTATATTTGCCAAAGACAACAACCATATCAAGATCACAAAGCATTGAGATAGACATGAGGTTGAATCCTAAGGACTCGACAAGCATGACTTTGTCCATGTGTCGATCCTTTGAGATCACAACCCTACCTAGACCCAATACCTTGCTTTTGCCTTTGTCAGCGTAGGTGATATGCTTCAGATGCGATGGAGATAAAGCAGTGTCCATCAATAATTTCCTCTCACCGGTCATGTGATTTGTACATCCACTGTCGAGGACCCACTCAGTGGCTTTGGGTTGATCATCCTGCAGATGAATTAGTGCATCTTACGAACTCATATACTTCATCAATGAAGAATATGACATCAAATTCATCAGATTGAGTTTCATCAAGCAAAACAACAGATATAGCAGTAAGAGGACGTGAGAAATGAATATTCATTTCTTCATGATTAGCTTGCGTCCTATCAAGCATTTCAGGTCTCCAGCAAATTCATCAGACGTTCAAGTTTGTCTGGAGACCTGACCCTGCATAAGAGATTAGTTCTTTTTCTTCACCACCCACATCTGGAGGGGTGGCAAAGAGTTCATCATTCTGCGAGCTCCATAAGAGAAAGGTGGCATTGAAGCCAATGCACTTCGTTTCACAGGAGAGGGGTTAGGATAAGCATATGAATAAGCAGAGAAATTCTTCGAGGACTTATGAACATAATGATTTGAAGAATAATGCATGTAATCAGAACTCTTAGATTTTCCCTGTGGAACAGAAGTGTTAGCACAATGATGTTCATATGAGGATTTGGATCCATGTGAGGAATTTGATCCATATGAGGAATTTGGTCCATATGAGGACTTTGGTCCATATGAGGACTTGGATCCATTTGAAGCTTTTGGTTCATATGAAGAATTTGATCTGGGGTTCCTATTCTTCACAGGTGGTGTCATGATGACATTCACCTGAAGACTTTCAAGGCACCTTTTGGGAACCTACATTTTCTCCATAGGGAGACCGTTCCTGCAGTTAGTTCCAACATATCTAGCAAATACTTCACCATTCTGATTTTTGAACAGTTTATAGTTTGAGTCAAATGACTCATCAGATGAATATGAGGATTCACAAGTAAAGCCAGATAAAGTGGATGGATCTACGCGAGGTCCTTCGTAGAAACCCATGAGGTTTTGGGATACTGCTCAGGTTTCCAGTAGGATCCATCAGCATTGAGTTTCCTCTCAAAGGCAATACCCTCTTTCCTAGGGTTCCTGTTCAAGATCTGTTTTTTGAGCACATCACAAAGAGTCTGATGCCCTTTGAGGCTTTTGTACATGCCTGTCACATATAATTCCTTCAACCCTGCATTTTCTTCAGTGATATTAGTGGTATCCTAAGATGAGGAATTTGTGACCACAGAGATAGTTGAAGAATTTGCAGCAATAGAAGCATTTGAACTTTCAGGTGAAGAATTAGCAGTTTCACGTTCAATGCATTTCAAACATGGTGGAATAAATTCTTCCTGAGCGGAACTGATCTGTTGAGCAAGTAATGAATCATTTTCCTTCCTAAGATCTTCATGGATCACCCTTAGCTTCTCAAGATCTTGCTTTCTCTGAAGAAATTCATAAGAAAGCTTCTCATGATTGGCTAAGAGAGTTTCATGACGACCTTGAAGGTTATCAAACTTAGACTGTAGTCGTTGAAGATTATCAGTCAGAGTTTGAGTTCGATCCATTTCTTCACCCAACATGTCATCGCTTTTGTCTAGCAAATTTTGAACCTTTTCCAAAGCCTTTTGTTGTTTAACAGCAATATTAGCAAGTTTGGAATAGCTGGGTTTGATATTTTCATCAGATTCATCCTCACTTGATTCAGAGTAGGGATATTTGAGTATCTTGGCACCTTTTGCCATGAAGCAATAGGTGGGAGCATGGTCATCGTTGCCGTTATCAGCAGTGTTGGGGAAGCCGTTTTCCTCAATGTTGAAGATGGACTTGCTGACGTAAGCAGTAGCGAGGGCTAGGCTCGCCACACCAGAGTCTGACTCCTCAGATTCCTCCTCCTCCTCATGTTCCTCAGCTTCAGCTTCAGAATCCATTTCCTTGCCAATAAATGCCCGAGCCTTCTTGGAACTGCTCTTCTTGTGAGATGAAGACTTTGAAGATTTTGATGATGAGGACTTTGAAGATTTCTTTTTCTTCTTTGAGTCATCTGAACTATCATCCTTGTACTTCTTCTTTTTTGATTCCTTTGCCCACTGAGGACAATCAGTTATGTAGTGACCAGGTTTCTTGCATTTGTGGCAAGTCCTCTTCTTGTAATCACGGGATGAGGAATCTGATCTTGTGTCATCACCTTTTGAAGATTTTACAAAGCGACCACACCTTGAGAACTTCTGGAATTTCCTCATGAGCATTGCTAGCTCCTGACTTAGTTCTTTAGGGTCACCAAGGCTGCAATCAAAAACTTCTCCTTCAGATTCGGAAACTGCCTTGGCCTTCAGAGCGCGTGATCTTCCATAGCTTGGTCTGTAGAGATCTCTTTTCTCAGCAAGTTGGAACTCATGAGTATTTAGCCTCTCGAGGATATCAGCAGGATCAAATGACTTGTAGGATCCATGTTCTTGAATCATCAGTGCCAGTGTATCGAATGAGGAATCAAGAGATCTCAACAATTTCTTCACCACCTCATGGTCGGTGATGTCAGTGGCACCAAGTGCTTGAAGCTCGTTGGAAATGTCAGTGAGGCGATCAAAGGTTTGCTGAACATTTTCATTGTTGAGTCTTTTGAAGCGGTTGAAGAGATTGCGAAGGACGTCAACTCGAGAGTCACGTTGAGTTGAGACTCCTTCGTTGACCTTGGACAGCCTATCCCAGATAAGCTTTGTTGTCTCCAAAGCACTCACTCTGTCTTACTGTCCTTTGCTCAGATGGCCACATATGATATTCTTCGCTTGAGAGTCGAGTTGCTTGAATGTCTTCACATCAGCAGCGTTCACGGAAGAAGTGACATAGGGAACGCCATTTTCGGCAACGTACCAGAGATCGTTGTCAATTGCCTTGAGATGCATGCACATCTTATTCTTCCAGTAGGGGTAGTCCGTCCCATTAAAGGTAGGACACCCAGCCAAGACCTTGATCATGCCTGCAGTCGACATAACTAAAACTCCAAGTGGTTAAACCAAAATCACACAGAATAAGGGAGTACCTTGCTCTGATACCAATTGAAAGTGCGTTATATCGACTAGAGGGGGGTTAATAGGCGATTTTTACAAATTCGACACTGAGGAATTTCCTAAGCAACGAACTACTAGCAGCAGAATAAGTACTCAGATGCAAGCATAACATGGCATAAGCACAGTCATCATGATGGAATGGAACAAGCACAGAGCACAGGTAGCGTGAAAATAGGATAAGCAGGCTGAAGACAAAGTGACTGAAGAATTAGGATTGACAAAATTGAAAAAGTCTTCAGTCAAAGTCTTCAAACAGTAACGATCAAGTACAATAACACAAGATTGAGGAAATGGAAGGGTTGAGGAAATAGAACCAGTAGCTCGGTGAAGACAATGATTTGGTAGACCAGTTCCAACTGCTGTGACACTTGTACGTCTGGTTGGAGCGGCTGGGGATTTAAACCTGAGGACACACAGTCCCGGACACACAGTCCTCACCGTATTCTCCTTGAGCTAAGGTCACACAGACCTTGCCCAATCACTCGTGGTAAGTCTTCAATTAACTTCCAAACCTTCACAGACTCGGTCACTCGGCGATCAACAATTCCTCTTGGATGCTCTAGACCATGACGCCTAACCATCTGGAGGATGCACAGTCCTCAGAGGTAACAAGCGTCAATTCCACACAGGAACAATCTCTTCAGTGATGCTCAATCACTTTGGGTTGTAGGTTTTTGGGTTTGGTTTTGGGTTTTTCCTCACTGATGATTTTCGCTCAAAGTCCTCGGAGGATGGGATGCTCCAAATGACAAGTGTCAGTTTCTCTCGGAGCAACCAACCAACTAGTGGTTGTAGGGAGCGGCTATTTATAGCCTAGGGAGCAACCCGACATGATAATACATAAATGCCCTTCAATGATATGACCGTTAGGTGGATAAGATATTTGGGACAGCTGGCGCGTAGCACAACAACGGTCAGAAATTTGAGCTCTCAAATTCCATAGGGCTATCATGTTCCTCACTTGTAGGCGATCCGCACTGGCGAATTCCTAACTCCTCAGTCGGAACAAATTCCTCAGAAAATAGAAGATCTTCGTCTCTGTCACTGAAGAAATTGACTGAACTGTATGAGATTTCCAATGGCTTCACTCGAAAGGATTGGGTAGGTTTAGGATTTTGAGATGAGCATCACTTGGAAAGTGTTTCCTTAGTTTTACCTCGACCCCCTTTAACAGTACGGTGTTTCCTATGACTCAAGAAAGAGAAAATGGAACTATGAAAACAACAGTCTTCACGCTTCAACTGAAGACATTCATTTTTAGGGGTCGACTTTCATCATAAATATGAAACTCCTCATAGACTTATAGAACCTGTGTACACTCGCAAACACATTAGTTCCTTAACCTATAAGTCTTCAATACACCAAAATCACTAAGGGGCACTAGATGCACTTACAATACTCTTCCTTATGTGATGTCATTACTTACCATAAGATTAGCATATGATCTTTTTCATTTATTTCCTTTCTTTTTATTGAACATGGAAATAAACAAAACAAAACTTCAAACTAAACTTTATTATATATCTTGCACACGATTACAAGGATAGATCACTAAGCAAACACTCAAAAAGAAAGGATCAAACTAAACTTTTATTCATCTAAAGCAAAAGATAACTATGGATCGAACTAAGATAAGTAAAGGCAAAAGATAGTGGAGGTGATACGATACCGGGGCACCTCCCCCAAGCTTGGCACAAGCCAAGGGGAGTGCCCATACCCGATACTCAATTTTCATTTGGTGATGAAGAAGGAGGTGGTGGTGATGAAGTAGAGGGTTTGTCTTTCTTTTCCTCTAGCTTACGCTGGAGGATAAAGTTATCTATCATCAACTCATCATTCTCCATATCGAGCTTTATTATCCTCCTGCAAAACACGTCCATGCTTTCATTTTTGAAACGAGGAGGGACTGGTTCGTCTTCTTCTTCCTCATCAAAGAACCATATGTAGTGATAGGTGTACTTGAACATATTTTTATCTAAAGGCTGATAAGAAACTGGACACTCATCCTTGAAATCTTGAGATGACATATTTTCAGATATGTCAAGGAAACAGTGAGAAAAGAAGAACAGAAGATTTCTCCGCGGTATGGTGGTCAATAGGTTCGGGGGGTACATAAATATTTTTTTATCATGGGAAACCAGCAAACAGAAGAAAAACGGAGTCCGGAAGGTACCCAAGGTGGGCACAACCCACCTAGGCGTGCCTGGCAAGCCAGGCGCGCCCTGGTGTCTTGTGCCCACCAGGGGTGCCTTCCTGGTTGTTTCTTATTTTCCTAATTTTTGATATATTCCAAAGCTGACAGAAAATATTTTTGCGGATTTTTCGGAGTCCGTTTACTTACCATATCACGTACCTCCTCTTTTTTCATGATTCTGGAGTGTTTCGGAACGTTTCTTTTATGTGTTCTTCTGGTGTCATAGTTTGGATAATATTGGTTTCGACATTAATGGGCGTACCTGAGATATAATGTTTTATTCTTTGCCCGTTGACAACCTTTGGGTTAGTACCCTCGGCATTATTTATTTTGATGGCACCAGATCGATAAACCTACTCGATAACATAGGGTCCTTCCCATTTGGAGAGGAGTTTTCCTGCAAAGAATCTGAAACGAGAGTTGTACAAAAGAACATATTCTCCAACTTTAAACTCACGCTTTTGGATTCTCTTATCATGCCATCTTTTAACTTTTTCTTTAAATAACTTGTCATTTTCATAAGCTTGGGTTCTCCATTCATCTAGTGAGCTAATATCAAATAACCTCTTTTCACCGGCATGTTTGAAATCATAGTTGAGTTCTTTAATTTCCCAAAATGCTTTATGTTCTAACTCAAGAGGCAAATGGCAAGCTTTTCCATAAACCATTTTAGAAGGAGACATACCCATAGGATTTTTATATGCTGTTTTGTAAGCCCAAAGTGCATCATCTAATTTCTTAGACCAATTCTTTCGGGACCTATTGAGAGTTTTTTGTAGAATTAACTTTATTTCTCTATTGCTAAGTTCAACTTGACCACTAGACTGAGGGTGATAAGGTGAAGCAATTCTATGGTTAACCTCATACTTAGCAAGCATTTTACGGAAAGCACCATGAATAAAATGTGAACCACCATCAGTCATTAAATATCTAGGGACTCCAAACCTTGGGAAAATGACTTCCTTAAGCATTTTAATAGATGTGTTGTGATCAACACTACTAGTTGGAATAGTGACATAATCAACAGCAACCAAAATATGAGTATACCCATTAGAGGAAGGAAAAGGTCCCATGTAATCAACACCCCAAACATCAAATGGTTCAACAGCAAGTGAATAATTCATAGGCATTTCTTGATGCTTACCAATATTTCCAATCCTTTGACATTCATCACAAGATAAAACAAACTTACGGGCATCCTTGAAGAGAGTAGGCTAATAAAAACCAGATTGCAATACCTTGTGGGCAGTTCTATCTCCCGCATGATGCCCTCCATAAGCTTCGGAGTGACATTTCCATAGGATTTGTCCCTGTTCATGCTCAGGTACACAACGTCTAATAATACCATCTACTCCTTCTTTATAAAGATGTGGATCATCCCAAAAGTAATATCTTAAATCATAGAAGAATTTTTTCTTTTGTTGGTATGTGACACTAGGTGGTATGTATTTAGCAACAATGTAATTAGCATAGTCAGCATAACAAGGAGTGTTATGAGAGATATTTATTGTAGCTAATTTTTCATCAGGAAAACTATCATTAATAGGTTATGGGTCATCAAGAATATTTTCTAACCTAGACAAGTTATCAGCAACGGGGTTCTCAGCTCCCTTTCTATCAGTGATATGTAAGTCAAATTCTTGTAGCAAAAGAACCCACCTAATGAGTCTAGGTTTAGCATCTTTCTTTTCCATAAGATATTTTATAGCAACACTATCGGTGTGAACAATCACTTTAGAATCAACAATATAAGATCTAAATTTATCACAAGCAAACACCACTGCTAAAAATTCTTTCTTAGTAGTAGCATAATTGCGTTCGGCACTGTCTAGAGTTTTACTAGCATAATGAATAACATTTAATTTCTTATCAACTCTTTGTCCTAGAACAACACCAACAGCATAATCACTAGCATCACACATAATTTCAAAAGGCAAGTTCCAATCCGGTGGTTGAACAATAGTGCAGAAATTAAGGCTTTCTTAAGTGTTTCAAAGGCTTCTACACAATCATCATCAAAAACAAATGGAACATCCTTTTGTAAAAGATTTGTAAGAGGCCTAGAAATTTAGAGAAGTCTTTAATAAATCTCCTATAGAAACCAGCATGACCGAGGAAACTATGAATACCTTTGATATCTTGAGGACATGGCATTTTCTAAATTGCATCAACTTTTGCTTTATCCACCTCAATACCTCTTTCAGAAATGTTATGTCCCAAGACAATACCTTCATTAACCATATAGTGGCACTTATCCCAATTCAAGATCAGATTAGTTTGCTCGCATATCTGCAAACTCGATCAAGGTTGCTTAAGCAATCATCAAAAGAAGTTCCGTAAACGAAAAAAATCATCCATGAAAACCTCAACAATCTTTTCACAAAAATTAGAAAATATAGCAGTCATACATCTTTGAAAGGTAGCAGGTGCATTACATAAACCAAAAGGCATATGTCTATAAGCATAAGTTCCAAAAGGACAAGTAAAGGTTGTTTTCTCTTGATCAGGTTGTGAGACAGGTATTTGAGAAAAACCAGAATATCCATCGAGAAAACAAAAGTGTGTGTGCTTAGACAATCTTTCTAGCATTTGATCGATAAAAGGCAGAGGGTAATGATCTTTTCTAGTTGCTTTATTTAATTTTCTAAAATCAATTACCATTCTGTAGACAGTAATAATTCTTTGTGGGATAAGTTCATTTTTATCATTAGGAACAACAGTAATACCTCCCTTCTTAGGGACACAATGAACATGACTTACCCGTCTACTATCAGCTATGGGATAGATTATACCTGCTTCCAGAAGCTTCAATATTTCAGTTCTTACCACTTCTTTCATTTTAGGATTTAAACGTCATTGGTGATCAACAACGGGTTTAGCATCGGGTTCCATATTAATTTTATGCTGACAGAGAGTGGGACTAATGCCCTTTAAACCATCAAGAGTATATCCAATAGCAGCTTGGTGCTTCTTCAGAACCTTTAATAATCTTTCTTCTTCATGTTCTGAAAGGTTAGCACTAATAATAACAGGATATATCTTTTTCTCATCAAGATAAGCATATTTCAAAGTGTCTAGTAATTGTTTTAATTCAAACACAGGATCACCGTTAGGTGGAGGAGGACCTCCTAGAGTTTGAATAGGCAAATTGTGTTTAAGCAGAGGTCATTGTTCGAAGAAAATTTTATCTATTTCATTTCTTTCATGCAGATGCATATCATTTTCATGGTCTAGAAAATATTGTTCTAGTGGATCAGTTGGAGGCACGACAATAGAAGCAAGACCAATTATTTCATCCTTACTAGACAATTCTTTTTTATGATGTTTTCTACTAAACTTAGAAAAATTAAACTCATGAGACTCATCACCAAAACTAACACCGACAGTTTGTTTCTCACAATCTATTTTAGCATTAATGGTGTTCAAGAAAGGTCTACCAAAGATAATAGGAAAAAAGTCATCTTGCGGGGAACCAAGAACAAGAAAATCAGTAGGGTATTTAATTTTCTGACACAAGACTTCGACATCTCTAACAATCCCAAGTAGTGTTATGGTGTCTCTATTGGCAAGTTTGATACTAACATCTATGTCTTCTATTTCAGCAGGTGCTATATCATTCATAATTTCTTGATATAAGGTAAAAGTAATAGCACTCACGCTAGCACCTATGTCACATAAAACATGATAACAGTGATCTCCTATTTTAACTAAGACAACAGGCATGCCAACAATAGGTCTATGTTTATCTTTTTCATCGGGTTTGGCAATTCTAGCAGCTTCATCACAGAAGTAAATAACATGCCCATCTCTATTTTCAACCAGGATATCTTTAACCATAGCAACACTAGGTTCTACTTTGATTTGTTCAGCAGGTTTAGAAGTTTTAATATAGCTTTTGTTGACCACAGTTGATACTTTAGCATGTTCCTTTATCCTAACAAGGAAAGGTGGCTTTTCAATATAAGCAGTAGAAACAACTGGATCAACATTATAAATAATAGTTTCATCTTTAGCTATTACCGGTTCTTTAATTTCTTCTTTAATAGGTGGGTGATATTTAAACCACTTCTCCTTAGGGAGATCAACACGAGTAGCAAATGATTCATAAAAGGAGGCTACTATCTCAGAGTCATGTCCATATTTAGTGCTAAACTTTTGAAAAGCATCGGTATTCATAAAAGATTTAACACAATCATACTTAAGCTTAATACCTCACTCTTTACCTTCGTCGAGTTCCCAATCTTCAGAGTTGCGTTTAATTCTTTCTAAAAGGTCCCACCTAAATTCAATAGTCTTCTTCATAAAGGAACCAGTACAAGAAGTATCAAGCATGGATTGATCATCACGAGAAAGCCGAGCATAAAAATTCTAAATAGTAATTTCTCTTCAGAGCTCATGATTGCGGCATGAATATAACATTGACTTAAGAATCCCCCAAGCTAGAGCAATACTTTCTCCTTCACGAGGCCAAAAATTATATATATAATTCCGATCATGATGAACTAGATGCATAGGATAAAATTTTTGGTGAAATTCCAATTTCAATCAATTCCAATTCCAGGATCCAATATCATCCCATAGCCTATACCATGCCAATGCTTTTACCTTCAAAGATAAAGGGAAAACCTTCTTCTTAGCTTCATCTCCGGGTAAACCTGCAAGCTTAAATAATCCACAAATTTCATCCACATATATCAAGTGCATATCAGGATGTTCGGTTCCATCTCCTGCAAAAGGATTAGCTAGCAGTTGTTCTATCATACCCGAAGGAATTTCATAACCAATATTTTTTCAGTAGGTGCAGTAGGTTGAGGGGTAACTAATTGTAGTTCTGGTCGAGGTGAAGATACCCCAAACAAACCCCTCAAAGGATTGTTCTCCATAGTAACAAGTGACAATAAATTTCAGCACGTAGTAATAATTTTTCCTTACCGATTTCCACTTACCAAGAGCGCTTCACTCTCCGGCAATGGTGCCAGAAAAGAGCCTTGATGACCCACAAGTATAGGGGATCAATCGTAGTCCTTTCGATAAGTAAGAGTGTCAAACCCAACGAGGAGCAGAAGGAAATGAGAAGTAGTTTTCAGCAAGGTATTCTTTGCAAGCACTGAAATTATAAGTAACGAGTAGTTTGATAGCAAGATAATTTGTAATGAGCAAGTAATGGAAATGGTAACAAAAGTGCAGCAAAGTAGCCCAATCCTTTTGAGGCAAAGGACAGGCCAAAACGGTCTCTTATGATAAGCAAAGCATTCTTGAGGGTACACGGGAATTTCATCTAGTCACTTTCATCATGTTGGTTTGATTTGTGTTCACTACTTTGATAATTTGATATGTGGGTGGACCCGTGCTTAGGTGCTGTTCTTACTTAAACAAGCCTCCTACTTATGATTAACCCCCTCACAAGCATCCGCAACTACGAGAAAAGTATTAAGAATAAATCTGACCATAGCATTAATCTTTTGGATCCAAATCGGTCCCTAACGGAATAGCGCATAAACTAGGGTTTAAGCTTCTGTCACTCTCGTAACCCATCATCTAATAACTACTCCATAATGCATTCCCTTAGGCCCAAATATGTTGAAGTGTCATGTAGTCGACGTTCACATGACACCACTAAGGGAATGACAACATACATACCACCAAAATATTAAACACATATCAAGTTCACATGATTACTTGCAACAAGATTTCTCCCGTGACCTCAAGAACAAAAGTAACTACTCACAAATGATAATCATTCCCAAGATCAGAGGGGTATTAAATCACATAATGGATCTGAACATATAATCTTCCACCGAATAAACCATATAGTAATCAACTACAAGATGTAATCAACACTACTAGTCACTCACAAGCACCAATCTATAGTTTCAGTACAAAGATTGAACACAAGAGATGAACTACGGTTTGAGAGGAGATGGTGCTATTGAATATGTTGATGGAGATTGCCCTCCCCAAGATGGGAGAGTTGGTGGTGATGATGATGACGATAATTTCCCCCTCTGGGAGGGAAGTTCCCCCGGCGGAATCGCTCCGTCCGAGGGCAAAAGTGCTCCTGCCCAAGTTCCGCCTCGAGACAGCGGCGCTTCATCCCGAAAGTCCTCTCCTTATTTTTTCTAGGTCAAAATGACTTATATACCAGAAGAGGGGCACTGGAGGTGGGCCGAGGAGGGTACAACCCACCAGGGCGCGCCTGGGCTCCCTGGCGCGCCCAGGTGGGTTGTGCCCACCTGGTGGCCCCCCTCTGGTACTTATTTGCTCCAATAATTCTTACCTATTCCATAAAAATTCGCCATGAAGTTTCAGCTCATTTGGAGTTGTGCAGAATAGGTGGCCTGATGTAGCTTTATCAGGTCCAGAATTCTAGCTGCCGGTATTCTCCCTCTTTGTGTGAACCTTGCATATTATGAGAGAAAAGGCATTAGAATTACTCCAAAAAGCATTATTATACATAAAAACAATATAAATAACAGTAGGAAAACTTGATGCGAAATGGACGTATCATTATTTCACTTTATGATACAATTCTTATGCCTTTTCTATCTTATTTTGCAAGTTTCACATGAAGAGGGAGATTGCCGGCAGCTGGAATTCTGGACTGGAAAGGGCTATATTGGAGACATATTTTTTGCAAAACTTCAAATAACCTAAAAATTGACAGAGATTTATTTTCAAATATATAAAAAATATTGGAAAAAGAATCAAAAGAAGGGGGGCCACCAGGCAGCCACCAGCCTGGGGGTGCCCCCTAGGCACGCCTCCCGAGCTTGTGGGACCCCTGGGAGGCCGCCGAAGCCTATATTCTGCTATATGATGCCATTTAACCTAGAAAAAATCAAAAGAAAGGTTTCAGGAGGAAGCATCGCTGTCTCAAGGGGGAACCTAGGCAGGAGCACTTTTGCTCTATGGCGGAGTGATCCTGCCGGGTAAACATCCCTCCAGGAGGGGGAAATCGAAGCCATCATCATCACCAACGATCCTCTCATCGTGAGAGGACCAATCTTCATCAACATCTTCACCAGCACCATGTCATCTCAAACCCTTGTTCATCTCTTGTATTCAATCTTTCTCTCAAAACCTCAGATTGGTACCTGTGGGTTGCTAGCAGTGTTGATTACATCTTGTAGTTGATGCTAGTTGGTTTATTTGGTGGAAGATCATATGTTCAGATCCTTAATGATATTCAATACCCCTCTGATCTTGAACATGAATATGGTTTGTGAGTAGTTACTTTTGTTCTTGTGGACATGGGAGAAGTCTTGTCATAAGTAATCATGTGAATTTGGTATTCGTTCAATAGTTTGATGATATGTATGTTGTTGTTTCCCTTAGTGGTGTCGTGTGAACATTGACTACATGACACTTCAACATATTTGGACCTAAGGGAAATCATTGTGGAGTAGTAGATGATGGGTTGCTAGAATGACAGAAGCTTAAACCCTAGTTTATGCGCTATTCCGTAAGGGACTGATTTGGATCCATATGTTTCATGTTATGGTTAGATTTATCGTAATTCTTCTTTCGTAGCGGACGCTTGTGAGAGGGGGTAATTATAAGTGGGAGACTTGTTCAAGTAAGAACATCACCCAAGCACGGGTTCACCCACATATCAAATTATCAAAGTAGCGAACACAAATCAAATAAACATGATGAAAGTGAGTAGATAAAATTCCTGTATGTCCTCAAGAACGCTTTGCTTATTATAAGAGACCATTCTGGCCTGTCCTTTGCTATAAAAAGGTTTGGGCTACCTTGCGCCACCTTTGTTACAATTGCTACTTGTTTCTCGTTATAAGTTGCCTTGCTATCAAACTACTTGTTACCGATAATTTCAGTGCTTATAGAAAATACCTTGCTGAAAACCGCTTGTCATTTCCTTCTGTTCCTCGTTGGGTTTGACACTCTTACTTATCGAAAGGACTATGATTTATCCCCTATACTTGTGGGTCATCAAGACTCTTTTTTGGCACCATTTTCGGGGAGTGAAGAGCCTTTGGTAAGTGGAATTTGGTAATGAAACATTTATACTACGTGATGAAATTTACTGTCACTTGTCACTATGGAAAACAGTCCTTTGAGGGGTTTGTTTGGGGTATCTTCACCTCGACCAGAAGCACAAAGATTTTTCCCTCAACCTACTGAGCCTACTAAAAATCTTTATTATGAGATTCCTTTGGGTATGATAGAGAAACTGCTAGCTAATCCTTATGCCCGAGATGGAATGATACATCCTGATATGCACTTAGTCTATGTGAAAGAAATTTGTGGATTGTTTAAGCTTGCAGGTTTATCCGAAGATGGAGTTAAGAACAAGGTATTCGCTTTATGTTTGGAGGTAAAGGCATTGACATGGTATAGGCTATGTGATGATATTGGAACGTGGGATTGGAACCGATTGAAATTGGAATTTCATCAAAAGTTTTATCCTATGTATCTAGTTCATTGTGATCGGAATTATATTTATAATTTTGCGTCTCGTGAAGGAGAAAGTATCGCTCAAGCTTGGGGGAGGCTTAATTACATGATGTACACATGGCCCAATCATGATCTCCCAAGATAAATTATCTTACAAAAATTGTATGCTCGACTTTCTCATAATGATCAAACTATGCTTGATTCTTCTTCTACCAATTCTTTTATGAAGAAAACTATTGAATTCAAGGGGAATCTCTTGAAAAGAATTAAACACAACTCTGAAGATTGGGAGTTCAACAAAGGTAGAGTGATGTATACATCTTGAGTTTGATTTTGTTAATTTTTTTATGGAAACTGATGCTTTTCATAAGTTTAGTGCTAAATATGGACCTAACTCTGAGATAGTAGCTAGTTTTTGTGAATCTTTTGCTGCACATGTTTATCTCCCTAAGGAGAAGTGGATTAAATGTCATCCTCCTATTAATGAAAATATAGAGGAAGACATTATAGCTAAAGATGAAACTATCATTTACAATGTTGATCCAATTGTGCCTATTGCTTATATTGTTAAACCTCCTTTTCCTGTTAGGGTTGAGGAACATGTTAATATTAGAACACCTAGACCCTATGAACAAATTAAGGTTGCACCTCATGTTGCACTGGTTAAAGATCTCTTCGTTGATAATATTGATGGGCATGTTATTCATTTTTGCGATGATGCTGGTAGAATTGCCAAACCTGTTAGAAATGAATGTCATAAGCTAGATCACAATAAACCTGTAGTGGGCATGCCTGTTGCTGTTAAGATTGGAGATCATTGTTATCATGGTTTATGTGATATGGGTGCTAGTGTCAGTGCTATTCCGTTTACTATATATCAATAAATTGTGAATGATATTGCACCTGCTGAGATTGAAGATATTAATGTCACTATTAAGCTAGCAAATATATATACTATTACACCGCTTGGGATTGTTTGAGATGTTGAAGTCTTATGTGGTATGATCAAATACCCTACTGATTTCTTAGTACTTGGTTCACAACAAGATAATTTTTGTCCCATCATATTTGGTAGACATTTCTTGAATACCGTTAATGCTGAAATTGAATGTGTTAAAGAGAAGGTTAGACATAAATTTGGTGATGTATCTCATGAGTTCAAATTTTCTATGTTTAATAGAAAACCACATGAAAAAGAATTGTCTAGTAATGAGAAACTAATTGGTCTTGCTTCTATTGTCGTTCCTCCTACAGATCCCTTAGAACAATATTTGCTAGACCATGAAAATGATATGCATATGAAAGAAAGAAATGAAATAGACAAGATATTCTTTGATCAAGTACCTATTCTTAAGCACAATTTGCATGTTGAAGCTCTTGGGGACTCTCCACCACCTAAGAGTTATACCATAATTGAGTTGAAACAATTACCTGATACATTCAATTATACTTATCTAGATAAAAAGAAGCTATATCTTGTTATTATTAGTGCTAACCTTTCAGAGCAAGAAGAAAACAGATCACTAAAAACTCTGAAGAAGCACCGTGCCGCTATTGGATATACTCTTGATGATCTTAAGGGCATTAGACCCACTCTATGTCAACCCAAGATTAATATCGAGCCTGATGCTAAGCCAGTGGTTGCTCATCAATGACGATTAAATCCTAAGATGAAGGATGTGGTAAGAACTGAAATATTAAAGCTACTGGAAGCAGGTATAATTTATCCCATAGCTGGTAGTAGATGGGTAAGTCCTGTTCATTGTGTGCCTAAGAAAGGACGCATTGCCGTTGTTCCTAATGATAAAAATGAACTTATCCCACAAAGAGTTGTAACAAGTTATAGGATGGTTTCATTCCAGGAAATAAACAGAGCTACTAGAAAAGATCATTACCCCTTGACTTTTACTGATCATATGTTAGAAAGGTTGTCTAAGCATACACACTTTTGTTTCCTTGATGGATATTCTGGTTTTTCTCAAATACCTGTGTCAAAAGAAGATCAAGAGAAAACTAAATTTACTTGTCCTTTTGGAACTTATGCTTATAGATATGTGCCTTTTGGTTTATGCAATGCACCTGCTACCTTTCAAAGATGTATGACGGCTATATTCTTTGATTTTTGTGAAAAGATTGTTGAGGTATTTGTCAGTCCCTTGGAACTGCGGGTACCCAGACCTGTCTGCCTATGGACCATGGCACGGTGCACATCCGAAGGCCCACCGGCAATCATTAGGAGCAAGAACCCTTGCGAGGTCGTTGCCGCACGAGGCCCCCAAGCAGCGGGTGACCTGAGGAGACCAAGCGGCCCCGCCAGAGCCTCGCGAGCCCCCCTCATGAGGCGGTCTCCTGAGGTGGCTTCACAAGGCCCCTCGCGGAAGCAGGTGAGTAAAGAGCTGCCCAGCTGGTCGTGTCGCCCAGCGTGTTCACATGGGTGACACGCGCAATGATGAACGGCGCTAGAGGCTGTCCCAGCAGGCGCAGATGAAGATGGTTTCCTCTTTGGTGCTAAGGGCGCAAGGTCAGCACGCCGGTTCCCAAAGCTGTCCGCAAGCCGACCGGCGCGTCATGGATGGCGGCTTTGCAGACGAAGACCGCCTTTTGTCAGGATAGACTTCACCCCTACCCCCTTCAAATTGCCGTTGTGTGGCATCCCTTCCCGTCAGTGTTCTCGAGGGAAGAGGACCAAGGCTTTTATAAAAGAGGGGCAGGGTGCTGCCGTAGGGGGGTCGACCATTCTAGCCATTGAGCCTTGTACTCTTGTCTTCTCCACAGGAGAAATCCACAAACCAATCCACAAACCAAGTAGGAGTAGGGTTTTGCACCGCAAGGTGGCCCGAACATGGGTAACTGTTGCGTCTCAGCCGGTCCCACTAGCTCGCCCCGGCCATAGCTCCGCCGTGGATAGTTGTAGGATTGCGTAGGGCGTCGAGAGCAAGCGCATCCTAGAGTTTGAACCTTGGGGTCCCCGGAGCCCCGATTCCGACATTTGGTGCGCCAGGTAGGGGTGTGCCGCCGTTCTTCCGCCCAGTTCCGGCTTCCGCTCCACCGACCCCATGGCTGACGCTCGTCGTGTGCGTGCCGAGCGTCGGGCGGCTCGCGTCGCCCATACAATGCGTGTGGGCCGCGACGGTCACCGCCACTCCGCCGGAGCCGCGGCCAACGTTGCCAATGACCCTGCAGCCCACGAGCCTCATGACTCCTCCATGCACCCTTCCGTGCAGCATGACGGCCGCACCGCTACGGCCTCCTCCTCCCTCGCCCACCATGGGCCGCCGAACACGTAGGTCGCGCTGCTCATGGCTCACGAGCTCCTCCACAACTGCCCGGCCAACGCAAGCTACGACGCCTGGCTGGGCCGCATAACCGAGCTTGTTAACGACGTCGGAGATGCCCCGGAGCCTTCCCACTCGCTTCGCCCTCCGCAGTCTCGAGGTGGGGATGTGGCGACCCACCCCGTGAAGCGCCGCCGCCGGCCCAAGGCGAGCCCGGCTGCTAGATCATGCACCGCGTGCCACCTGATGCGCCCGTGCTCCTCGAGCAACAGTGCCAGCGCCATGAACGGATCGTTCTAGAAGTCGGAGCGGCACTACCAAGTGCAAGGACGTCAAGTGTAAGGGCCCCGTTGTGCTGGCAGCATAGCCTGATCAGAAGTGCGGCTGTGGCCACGACGAGTTAGAGAAGGACAACCGCCTGTTCTGCGTCTACCACAACGAGCGCACCCACAACACTGAAGACTGTCGGGAGCTCAAGTCACTCCGTGACGAACACCTGGGACGTCGAGGGGACCACAATGACCGCGGAGGCGGCCGTTGCGGCAGCTATTGGGACAACCCCAACGGCAACCCCCGCCAGGGCTGGCGCGATCAGCCTCATGAGGGCCCCTTGCGTGACCAAGTCTGTGAGGGCGCCTGGCGCGATCAGCCTCGCGAGGCACATCCTCAGGACAACGCTGCCCTTCCACCGCTGCCAGCACCACCCAGGAGGAACGACATCGACCAGCCCGACGAGGGGGCTAGGGGCTACCAAGAACCTCGCGTGATATCCTGCATCCTCGGCATGGCTCAGACCCCCGCGTCCAATCGCATCTTCAGGCAATTCTCTCGCGAGGTAAACACTGCCCTCCCAAGTCTTGAGTCCGCGCGGCCCCTTAAGTGGTCGTAGTACGCCATCACCTTTGACTCCAAGGACAACCTCAAGACTACGGCCGCCGCTGGCACGCTCCCAATGATGTGCACCCCCACCATCACCAATGTTGCAGTCACCAAGACCCTCATCGACGGGGGTGCTTGCCTCAACGTGATCTCCATCGAAACTTTCGAGACGCTCCATGTGCCGTATGACTAGTTGATGCCAACAAGACCCTTCTCTGGAGTGACAGATGGGTCTACCATCCCCCTGGGGCAAGTGCGCACTACTGCAGGATGCTGCTAACGTGACACTATGATCAGAGACCCTTCGACGAAACTGTGTGCGATGCATTAATCGCAAACAGTGATGTAAAAAACCGTCAAAAAAGGTGCAAAACATTTGCGATGGCGGATACATCAAACAAGGTTCAGATTTTAGTTGCGTGTGTGATGCTAGGCATACGGTTGAGTCCAATGAACTGTTTGCGATGAGGCAGAACAACAGAAATGTGTAGCCAGATGAAGGCGTGTGCGATATACGGCATACAGTTCACTCGGATGAACTGTTTGTGATTAGGCAACATAAAAGAAATGGTCAGCCATATCAAGGTGTGTGCGATATGCGGCATACGGTTCACTCGATTGAACTATTTGCTTTGAGCCAAGAGAACAGAAATGGTTCAATTTAACAAGATGTGTGTGATACGCGGCAAACAGGTCTGTAATCAGAAATGTGTGCGAAGACCGATAATAATACAAATGATTGCTGCTAATAAGCCGTGTGTGCTGTGGGAAAATGTTTGGTGGTATACAATTGTCAGTGATTGATGAAATCATCATCGACGGGTTCCCTAGTATGGTCTGTGTGCGATGTCATTGCACATAGAACAACAGCATATGTACTTATAACTTATAAGGACTTGATTCCATAAACACATTGAACATCCAATTACATAGGTGGCTAGTACACACATGACCTTTGCACACACCAAAGTATGTTCCAAAATGCCTAGAAAACTCAAATAATGTATAAAAAGGCAAAATGAACCCTGAATAATTTCATATTTTTAGGACGACGCTCCTATAGTTGCATGTTGCCTCTGTAAAATAAATCAAGGCGGGAAGAGACAACGTATGTCGTTTCGCACACATAGGTGAAAAGTTCCCTCTCGGAACCATGAACCTTTTTGAGAGAAGCTCCGGTTTGTAAGAAGTTTGTACCAAAACTTGTCCCAAATTGGACTAATTTTTTACCATAGCATGTTGGTGCTATGTTATAACACCATGCCAAGTTTCATGATTTTGAGGCGAGTTTTGGATTTACAGTAATTTTAAAACCAGGTTTCTCAATGTTTACTGTCGAGTCGCCACCGCCCTAGATAGGCTTTTTCCTCGTGGGTCCCAAATGACATATCTAAATCTGTCACTACCATGCAGCTTTTCTTATTAAGAATTACAACCCATTTGGTGTGCTAGCTGAAAATAAGTTTGTGGGTGCTAAGAACTTGCGGTTCTGTAATGAACAAAGATCTCAAGGATCCCGCGAGAGTGATGTTCTTTCCCTATGTTGTGAATGCTTATAATATTTATGTCTTAATTAAAGAAATGGCAAGCCATTGGCCCAGTCTGAAAGAAAATATGGGTCAAAGCCGAGTTGAAAAGGGCAACAATATCTAACTCCACCTTACAAATAGTACAAAAGCACGAGGATTAATTGCTCATCAGGTTTAGACAAAATCCAGATTGAACAGGACAATGATATCTAACTCAACCAAAGTTTTCGGCAGTCACAATCAAATGGATCGGTCAGATCCATAAAATCAATATCCCAGGCCAGAAATTCTACTGGTCCATGATGACAAGCTGTTGTAAATAGAAGCCGAGCACGATCAGAAGCACTTAGGTTCACCTGAAACTTCTTTTTATGCTGTTCAACACTTGCTGTAGCGACCCGACCCGAATGGATCAAAGTCTCTGTGCTTAAGTGTCATCCCTGGATCGGTATGCTGACACACACAGTACTCGAGGATTTATAACAGAGGTAAATCACATGTATAAAGTAACGTAAATACTATTACCTCAATCCATATAGCGGAAGTAACAACAAGGTTGTGGATTCCCATCAACACCAACGGCAAAGTTGAGTGTAGAAATCGTAACCCTAACGTATCACTTACTCGTCGTAAGAATCCTGCAACATGAGACGTTGCAGCCCGAAATGGGTCAGTACATTGAATGTACTGGCAAGATAACACAGTAGAGCAATGAACAGAATAAATGCTATCACTACATGCATATATGGCTGGTGGAGGCTCTACGGTTAATATGTTTTGCGAAAAGCCAATTTTTCCCTACAACAAAGGAATATATTTTATTTAACTATCATGGTGGTTGTTGAACATTGAGAAGGTAAATCCCCCTCTCAATCCCAATTAAAAGTAATTATTAATCCCAACAAATTAATTTAGAGTGATAGGATTCAATATGATGATCCAAGAACCAGATACTCAAGATGTCCATAACCGGGGACACGGCTAATCATGATTAGTTTGTACACTCTGCATAGGTTTGTGCACTTTTCCCCACAAGACTCGATCTCCTCCGTTGGATTTCTCGCACTACATGGTGTTTGAGAAACGGATGACCGAGACACAGTCTTTCAGAAACATTTACTCTTTACTCTGGGTAGACAGTTACACCTACTTTCCCCTACATCTGCTAGCCTACCACTGAAAGAGGTCATGTAACATACTCAACTATGCTAGAGCCCATAATAGCTTGTGGCTGCACACGGAAGTTTCTAGCATGAATAATCTTATGATCCCTTTGAGCCTGGGTGGCGGACCGTAGGAGGATCACACGGTATATCCCCGGGATCTCCTAGGACAACACTGGTATATCCCCAGGTGCCCAAACAAGCAATCCACCCAGATGTGTATTAAAGTTGCCACCTTAAGTTGAACCATTAATTAAAAATCTCACATCTGTCATGGATACACTCAAAACCCAATCCACGTCTACGAGCATAGCATGGCAACATAAGCATAGCGTGGAAGTAACTCCCAAGGGTTTTATAATAAAAGGGCAATAGGTTCTACCTCATCATCTACTTCCCAGTACCCACAAGTTAATCACATCCTAATCATGCAATATTTGAGGGTCGAAACTAATGCATAAAAACTGGGTAACGAAGAAGTATGATCAATGTGTTACTTGCCTTGTACTGTTGATGAAGATCCTTCGCACTCATAATTCCTGATAGTTCTACTCGTCACACTCCGTTCAATCTAACGTGAGCAAGCAATTGCATACATAAGCACTCATTTAAAAGAATCGAAGAAAAGATCTCGAAAAACTTCGAAAACTAGCAATTAACTCTTGCAACAGAAAACAATTTCTAACAGTACCAAAATTGGGTGGATTTGGTCTTATCAGAAAGTTTAGGTCAAGAGCTTCAATTAGCAAAAAGAATCAATTAAATCGGAGTTACGAAACTCAAGTTATAGCCAAAACAAGTTTGAATATGAATCAGAACAAATTTCGAAATTTGAAAGTTGCAAAAAGTGTATTGGATAGATTCACTAGATAGGTGGAGTCAAGACGAAAATGTAGACGTTGGTTTCGTCTAATTTGGATGAACGAGTAAAAAGTTATGGCTATTTGAAAAATCAGGGCCAAGCTGTTTTACGGAAGAAAAAGAGTTAGGGCTAAAAGAATTCTAGTCCTAAAATGTAAATACAAGGACTAATTTATAAATCTAATTATTCTACCGTACTAGTCTAGAAATAATAAGCTACGGGAGTATATAAAAAAATACGAAGAAAGATACCTTTATAAGGTAGAGAAAAGATGACTTCCGAGAGAGAAGACAACTTTCAGAAGTCCCGCCGGAGAGAAGAAAAATATTTTTATTTAGTGAATCTAGTCAAACCAAAATATATTGATTTAACCCGAATCGGATGATTTTTGGAGGCTCTATGGGTCTATATTTATAGGTGGAAAGGAGGCTTAGAGGTCAAAAGCTAGGCAATGTGGGACTAAACGTAAGCAAAAGGCAGACGAAAGATATAGGAAAAACAAAAAAAAGGAACGACGCCGCATGGGCCTTCGGCCGGCCTGCGCGTGCGCGCATGTGTGCGTGCGTTTTTTTTTTTACAGAAAATAAATAAATTAAAGGACAACTGGAAAAAATATAGTCCGACCTGCTAGCTATGTTGCGCACGCTGGCGAAGGATAGCAGTCGGTCGCTCGTACAGTTTTTTTTTTTTTTTTTAGAATCAAAACAAAAAAAAGGTAAACGAAAAATAAGAAAAATTTCCATAGGCATATTATATATCAAAATTTTCAGAAAAAGATTTCCTAAAATATGAACATATTTTCAGCGGCAAATAAATTTCACAAAATTTAAATAAAGCAAAAAGTGCTACTGCTGCAATAAAACTAATAAAAATCATTTTAAAAATACCAAAATGATTTCAAATTTATTTCCCTCTAATTTTTATTGAAGGGAATCATTTTACCCTAATTTCCATATATTTTATTTTTGGATAAAAATAATTTGAATAAAACCAAATAACTCCAAATTGAAAATAATTTCAAAGGGACTTAAATTTGATTGTTTTAAACTTCCAACTCATATTTCATATAATTTGAAGAAGTCATTTTATCTCCTCTCATGAAAAATCATTAGTTGCTTGAAGTTTCTGAATTGGAAATATTTTTCCAAATGAAATTCAAATATTTTCAAACACCCTTTTCATTTAATTAAATGGAAGAAGTCATATCATCTTCACTCAAGGGTTTTGTATTTGAAAAGAATTTGAATTCATGGAGATCATAAATGCAAAAATGAAAGTTTGGGAAAGTCCTTTTATTCCCTCTCATTCAACTTTCAAAAAGTTTCCAAATTTCACTCAATTTCACACAAGCAACCACACCACAATCAAACAATCAATCAAAACTATTTATTTAATATAACATTCCAAAATTTAGAATTTTGGGATGTTACACTTGCAGCCGTAAGAAATTTCTTGTCGAAAAACTTAATCCTCACTGACAATAGTGCCCTCGCATTCAACATGAAGAATGTGACAAAGCTAGTGTTTGCATTGTTGGATGCATATCCTTCCAGCGTTACTGTCTTCAAACGAATGTCATGAGATCTGAGAAAATTCCGGTGCTTCTTGAACCATCGATTGGTTATACTTTTTTCTCCATGTGTTAGTGCCTAAATAGAGATGAACATTGAAAACTCTTAATGTCTAAAAAAGATTATGTTGAAAGAGTGATTGCTGAACGATTAATTATAGTACATTATATATGGGCTTTCAATGTGCGTGAAATCATCACCTTTATATACAAATTCTCCAGACATGGAAAGCATTGCAGCAAGCCAATAATCGTTTTCAGATCAAAACACCACATACTGATATGTAAGGTCTTGACAGAATCCACCACCACTGATAGGATGGACAAGCTCTTCATTGAGCATAGAACATAATATTAGTACCAAAAGTGTACTCCAAGATGATACTTTACTTATGCGCACAAATGAAAAAAAGCAGATTACAAAAGTTTACGTGAATAATATACAGTACCTCAATAGGTGTGGAGCCAAACACCATCTTGAACCATCTAAAAGGATAACGAATTGCACCCAAGGTCTCTAGTTTAGGCGCAGAGACTAGAGTTATTTGCAAAGGTACTATAGTAGAATCAAGCAGCAACCTTTGAAGTGAAGGAGCATCTTTGATGATGAGACCATGTCCAAAAAACAAATTCCCATGCTTACAAGGTGGGGCGACTTTATATTGAGACAACGTATATGAATTTCTATTCCAAAAACAAGCAGCAAGCACTCCAGGGCAGGGCAGCTGGAGTGGATGATGCTGTGCAGTGCGGCCTCTGACAGATCAACCACCACAAGCGCAAGATTTTCTAGTAGTGGGAGTTGAAGCATTTGTACCAGATTGTCTGCTAGATAGCACCGGGCGAAGGTGGCGGTGTGGAGAGAGGAGGAAAACCATGAGATGGACATCAGTGATGAGGGCACAAATACATCGGTTCGTGGTATGTTACATACATAGTCATGGTAGAACTCAAGCTTCTGGAGTTTATCGAATTGACGGGATGTCAGGCAGGTGGCCACCGTGTAGGGTATGTCCAGCAGGTAGCTTGCCGGGATCCAGGTGCGTTGAACGAAGCCCTGGTGGGAGGAGATGATGGCTCTAGGGAGTTCAGAATCATCATCGACAGATAGCTGACAACAGTCGAGATTAAGAGGCGCGGCGCGCCACTGAGTGCGCCGCCGAGATGTGAGGACTTGTGTGCGGCAGCCATCCTTGGTGGGGAGAAGGGAGATGATCTCCCCAAGGATGTTGTCCGGGAGATCGCTGATGCGGTCCGCCGGAGATTCTACTGGTTCCTCGGGTCCAGGGGGGCGTGGCCGCTTCTGGCCGAGTAGCCGGGTCCAAGGTCTATATCCAGCAACGGCGCTGGCCAGAGCCTCATCTGTGTACATACCAATCTGAAAGAAAAAAAGGCAGAAACATACATGTAGGGCATTCAAAATCAATTATCAAGATCTGCAGAAAAAAGGCACAAACATATATGTAGGACATTCAAAATCAATTCTCAAGATCTGGCCATGAATTATTAGCACGCAAGCTAACCCTAGTCGGATTATTAGCAAAAATCATTTGTACAGAACAAACAATTAATCACTAACTCTATACGGATAACTTTCAAACAATCAATACACTACGTGCATCTAACGGATCTTAATTGCTCTGATTTCATAGACTGAGAGAACATAACCATAGGATTTATATTCCAAAAAAATTAGAGAGGGGGGAGTAACCAGAGAATACACATGATATGTTTGCCGCACAAATGGGTATATAGATGACTAACCGGTTTTCCGTCGGAGTCGCAGTCGTTGCCGGAGTTGCTGTTGACCTCCGGCTCCGGCTGGGGTGCACGACGGCACCGACGAAGTCAAGGTCGTGCTACTGCCCGCGCGAGACCTCGTTGCCGGCGATGGCAACCTCTGTGCCCAGCTTCACGCGTTGCGCGGGTGCTTCACCAGCCCCGGCGTCGTCACTCCCTCCGATGGTGCACTTCAGCGGCATCCTCACACACTCCAGAGTCGAGACGTTGGTGACCACTGTGGACCGGGGGTGTGGCCGCCTATTATGCCTGGCGGCTAGGGCGCGCAATTAATACGGACCAGTGGGAGCGAGGCGGGCGGCTGTCAAAGGCTGTGTCGCCTCCCGGTGAGCCTGCGCAGCGGACTTCTGTTGGGGAACGTAGCATGCAATTTAAAAAAAATTCTATGCTCACTCAAGATCTATCTATGAGATGCATAGCAATGAGAGGGGAGAGTGTGTCCACATACCCTCGTAGACTGAAAATGGAAGCGTTTAGTAACGCGGTTGATGTAGTCAAACGTCTTCATGATCCGACCGATCCAAGCACCGAACGTACAGCACCTCTGTCTTCAGCACACGTTCAGCTCGATGACGTCCCACGAACTCTTGATCCAGTTAAGGTCGAGCGAGAGTTCCGTCAGCACGACGGCATGGCGATGGTGATGATGAAGTTACCGGCACAGGGTTTCGCCTAAGCACTACGATGATATGACAGAGGTGTGTAACTGTGGAGGGGGGCACCGCACACGGTTAAGAGAGAACTTCGTGTGTCTTTGGGGTGCCTCCTACCCCCGTATATAAAGGAGGGAGGGAGGAGGTGGCCGGCCCAAGGGGGGGCGCAAAGGGGGATTCCTACTAGGATTCCCAATCCTAGTAGAACTCCCCTTCCTTTTTCCAAGAGGGGGAGAGAGGGAAGGAGAGAGAGGGAGAAGGAAAGAGGGGGGCCGGCCCCCTCCCCTAGTCCAATTCGGTTTGGGTAAGGGGGGGGGGGCACCCCTCTCATGTGGCCTCTCTCCTCTCCTCCAATAAGGCCCAATAGGCCCATTACTTCTCCCGGGGGGTTCCGGTAACCTCCCGGTACTCCGGAAAAATGCCCGAATCACTCGGAACCATTTCGATGTCTGAATGCAACCTTCCAATATATGAATCTTTACCTCTCGACCATTTCGAGACTCCTCGTCATGCCCGTGATCTCATCCGGGACTCCGAACAAACCACGGTCATCAAATCACATAACTCATAATACAAATCGTCATCGAACGTTAAGCGTGCGGACCATACGGGTTCGAGAACTATGTAGACATGACCGAGACACATCTCCGGTCAATAACCAATAGCGGAACCTGGATGCCCATATTGGCTCCTACATATTCTACGAAGATCTTTATCGTTCAAACCGCATAACAACATATGTTATTCCCTTTGTCATCGGTATGTTACTTACCCGAGATTCGATCGTCGGTATCATCATACCTAGTTCAATCTCGTTACCGGCAAGTCTCTTTCCTCGTTCCATAATGCATCATCCGCAACTAACTCATTAGTCACATTGCTTGCAAGGCTTCATATGATGTGCATTACCGAGAGGGCCCAGAGATACCTCTCCGATACACGGAGTGACAAATCCAAATCTTGATCTATGCCAACCCAACAAACACCTTCGGAGACACCTGTAGAGCATCTTTATAATCACCTAGTTAGGTTGTGACGTTTGATAGAACACAAGGTGTTCCTCCGGTATTCGGGTGTTGCATAATCTCATAGTCAGAGGAATATGTATAAGTCATGAAGAAATCTTTAGCAATAAAACTTAACGATCAATATGCTAAGCTAGTGGATGGGTCTCGTCCATCACATCATTCTCCTAATGATGTGATCCCGTTCATAAAATGACAACACATGTCTATGGTCAGGAAACTTAACCATCTTTGATTAATGAGCTAGTCAAGTAGAGGCATACTAGGGACACTTTGTTTTGTCTATGTATTCACACATGTATCATGTTTCCAGTTAATACAATTCTAGCATGCATAATAAACATTTATCAAGATATAAGGAAATATAAATAACAACTTTATTATTGCCTCTAGGGCATATTTCCTTCAGTCTCCCACTTGCACTAGAGTCAATAATCTAGTTCACATCGCCATGTGATTAACACGAATAGTTCACATCACCATGTGATTAACACCCAAAGGGTTTAATAGAGTCAATAATCTAGTTCACATCGCCATGTGATTAACACCTAAAGAGTTCTAAGGTGTGATCATGTTTTGCTTGTGAGAGAAGTTTAGTCAACGGGTCTGCCACATTCAGAGCCGTATGTATTTTTCAAATATTCTATGTCTACAATGCTCTGCATGGAGCTACTCTAGCTAATTGCTCCCACTTTCAATATGTATCCAGATTGAGACTCAGAATCATTTGGATCGGTGTAAAAGCTTGCATCGATGTAACTATTTACGATGAACTCTTTTATCACCTCCATAACCGAGAAATATTTCCTTAGTCATCTTAGGTAACTAAGGATAATTTTGACCACTATCTAGTGATCCACTCCTGGATCACTATCGTACCTCCTTGCTAAACTTATAGCAAGGCACACAACTGGTCTGGTACATAGTATGGCATACTTTATAGAACCTATGACTGAGGCATAGGGAATGACTTTCATTCTCTTTCTATTTTCTGCCATGGTCGGGTTTTGAGTCTTACTCAACTTCACACCTTGCAACACAGGCAAGAACTCCTTTTTTGACTGTTCCATTTTGAACTACTTCAGAATCTTGTCAAGATATGTACTCATTGAAAAATCTTATCAAGCATCTTGATCTATCTCTATAGATCTTGATGCTCAATATGTAAGCAGTTTCACCGAGGTCTTTCTTTTGAAAAATTCCTTTCAAACACTCCTTCATGCTTTCCAGACAAATTCTACATCATTTCCGATCAACAATATGTCATTCACATATACTTATCAGAAAGGCTGTAGTGCTCCCACTCACTTTCTTCTAAATACAGGCTTCACCACAAGTCTGTATAAAATTATATGCTTTAATCAACTCATCAAAGCGTATATTCCAACTCCGAGATGCTTCCACCAGTCCATAGATGGATCGCTGGAGCTTGCACACTTTGTTAGCAATTTTATGATTGAGAAAACGTTCTGGTTGCGTCATATACAACTCTTCTTTAATAAATCCATTAAGGAATGCAGTTTTGACATCCATTTGCCAGATTTCATAAAATGCGGCAATTGCTAACATGATTCGGACAGACTTTAAGCACCGATACGAGTGAGAAAATCTCATCGTAGTCAACACCTTGAACTTGTCAAAAACCTTTTGCGACAATTCGAGCTTTGTACATAGTAACACTACTATCAGCGTCTATCTTCCTCTTGAAGATCCATTTATTCTCAATGGCTCGCCGATCATTGGGCAAGTCAGTCAAAGTCCATACTTTGTTCTCATACATGGATCCTATCTCAGATTTCATGGCGTCAAGCCATTTATCAGAATCTGGGCTCATCATTGCTTCCTCATAGTTCGTAGGTTCGTCATGGTCTAGTAACATGACTTCCAGAACAAGATTACCGTACCACTCTGGTGCGGAATGTACTCTGGTTGACCTACGAGGTTCGGTAGTAACTTGATCTAAAGTTTCATGATCATCATCATTAGCTTCCTCACTAATTGGTATAGGCATCATTGGAACTGATTTCTGCAATGAACTACTTTCCAATTCAAGAGAAGGTACAATTACCTCATCAAGTTCTACTTTCCTCCCACTCACTTCTTTCGAGAGAAACTCCTTCTCTAGAAAGGATCCATTCTTAGCAACAAAATTCTTGCCTTAGGATCTGTGATAGAAGGTGTACCCAACAGTTTCTTTTGGGTATCCTATGAAGACGCACTTCTCCGATTTGGGTTCGAGCTTATCAGGCTGAAGCTTTTTCACATAAGCATCACAACCCCAAACTTTAAGAAACGACAGCTTAGGTTTCATGCCAAACCACAGTTCATACGGTGTCGTCTCAACGGATTTAGATGGTGCCCTATTTAACGTGAATGCAGCTGTCTCTAATGCATAACACCAAAATGATAGTGGTAAATCGGTAAGAGACATCATAGATCGCACCATATCAAATAAAGTACGGGTACGATGTTCGGACACACCATTATGCTGTGGTGTTCCAGGTGGCGTGAGTTGCGAAACTATTCCGCATTGTTTTAAATGAAGGCCAAACTCGTAACTCAAGTATTCTCCTCCGCGATCAGATCGTAGAAACTTTATTTTCTTATTACGATGATTCTCCACTCCACTCTGAAATTCTTTGAACTTTTCAAATGTTTCAGACTTGTGTTTCATTAAATAGATATACCCATATCTGCTCAAATCATCTGTGAAGGTCAGAAAATAACGATACCCGCCGCGAGCCTCAACACTCATCGGACCGCATACATCAATATGTATTATTTCCAATAAGTCTGTGGCTCGCGCCATTGTTCCAGAGAACGGAGTCTTAGTCATCTTGCCCATGAGGCATGGTTCGTAAGTAACAAGTGATTCATAATCAAGTGATTCCAAAAGCCCATCAGCATGGAGTTTCTTCATGCACTTTACACCAATATGACTTAAATGGCAGTGCCACAAATAAGTTGCACTATCATTATTAACTTTGCATCTTTTTGGCATCAATATTATGAATATGTGTATCACTACGATCGAGATTCAATAAACCATTTATATTGAGTGTATGACCATAGAAGGTTTTATTCATGTAAACAGAACAACATTTATTCTCTGACTTAAATGAATAACCGTATCGCAATAAACATGATCCAATCATATTCATGCTCAACGCAAACACCAAATAACATTTATTTAGGTCCAACACTAATCCCGAAGGTAGAGGGAGTGTGCGATGGTGATCTTATCAACCTTGCAATCACTTCCAACACACATCGTCACCTCGTCATTAACTAGTCTCTGTTCATTTTGCAACTCCTGTTTCGAGTTACTAATGTTAGCAACTGAACCGGTATGAAATACCCAGGGGCTACTATGAACACTAGTAAAATACACATCAATAACATGTATATCAAATATACCTTTGTTCACTTTGCCATCCTTCTTATCCGCCAAGTATTTGGGGCAATTCCGCTTCTAGTGACCATTTCCTTTGCAGTAGAACCACTCAGTTTCAGGCTTAGGTCCATCTTTGGGCTTCTTCCCGGGAGTAGCAACTTGCTTGCTATTCTTCTTGAAGTTCCCTTTCTTTCCCTCGCCCTTTTTCTTGAAACTAGTGGTCTTGACAGCCATAAACATTTGATGCTATTTCTTGATTTCTACCTTCACTGATTTTAGCATCGCGAAGAGCTTGGGAATCGTTTTTGTTATCCCTTTCATATTATAGTTCATCACGAAGTTCTAGTAACTTGGTGATAGTGACTAGAGAACTCTGTCAATCACTATCTTATCTGGAAGATTAACTCCCACTTGATTCAAGCGATTGTAGTACACAGACATTCTGAGCACATGCTCACTAGCTGAGCTATTCTCCTCCATCTTGTAGGCAAAGTACTTTTCAGAGGTCTCATACCTCTCGACACAGGCATGAGTCTGAAATACCAATTTCATCTCTTTGGAACATCTCATATGCTCTGTGGCGTTCAAAACATTTTTGACGTCCCGGTTCTAAGCCGTAAAGCATGGTGCACTAAACTATCAAGTAGTCATCATATCGAGCTTGCCAAACGTTCATAACATCTGCATCTGCTCCTGCAATAGGTCTGTCACCTAGCGGTGCATCAAGGACATAATTCTTCTGTGCAGCAATGAGGATAATCCTCAGATCACGGACCCAGTCCGAATCATTGCTACTATCATCTTTCAACTTAGTTTTCTCTAGGAACATATAAAAAATAAAACAGGGGAGCTACACGCGAGCTATTGAACTATAACATAGATATGCAAATACTATCAGGAATAAGTTCATGATAAATTAAGTTCAATTAATCATATTACTTAAGAACTCCCACTTAGATAGACATCCCTCGAGTCATCTAAATGATCACGTGATCCATATCAACTAAACCATGTCCGATCATCACGTGAGATGGAGTAGTCTTCAATGGTGAACATCTCTATGTTGATCATATCTACTACATGATTCACGTTCGACCTTTCCATCTCACTGTTCCGAGGCCATATCTGCATATGCTAGGCTCGTCAAGTTTAACCTGAGTATTCCGCGTGTGCAAAACTGTCTTGCATCTGTTGTATGTGAACGTAGAGCTTATCACACCCGATCATCACATGGTGTCTTGGCACGACGAACTGTCGTAACGGTGCATACTCAGGGAGAACACTTATACCTTGAAATTTAGTGAGGGATCATCTTATAATGCTACCGCCGTACTAAGAAAAATAAGATGCATAATAGATAAACATCACATGCAATCAAAATATGTGACATGATGTGGCCATCATCATCTTCTGCTCATGATCTCCACCACCGAAGCACCGTCATGATCTCCATCGTCACCGGCTTGACACCTTGATCTCCATCGTAGCGTCGTTGTCGCCTCGCCAACTATTGCTTCTACGACTATCGCTACCGCATAGTGATAAAGTAAAGCAATTACATGGCGATTGCATTTCATACAATAAAGCGACAACCATAAGGCTCCTACCAGTTGCCGATAACGGTTACAAAACATGATCATCTCATACAACAATTTATATCTCATCACGTCTTGACCATATCACATCACAACATGCCCTGCAAAAACAAGTTAGACGTCCTCTACTTTGTTGTTGTAAGTTTTACATGGCTGCTACGGGCTTCTAGTAAGAACCATTCTTACCTACGCATCAAAACCACAACGATTTTTTGTCAAGTGTGCTGTTTTAACCTTCAGCAAGGACCGGCCGTAGTCAAACTCAATTCAACTAAAGTTGGAGAAACAGACACCCGCCAGCCACCTGTGTGCAAAGCACATCGGTAGAACCAGTCTCATGAACGCGGTCATGTAATGTCGGTCCGGGCTTCCTCATTCAACAATACCGACGAATAAAAGTAAGACGTTGGTGGTAAGCAGTATGACTATTATCGCCCACAACTCTTTGTGTTCTACTCGTGCATATCATCTACGCATAGACCTGGCTCGGATGCCACTATTGGGGAACGTAGCATGCAATTTCAAAAAAATTCTACGCTGACGCAAGATCTATCTAGGAGATGCATAGCAACGAGAGGGGAGAGTGTGTCCATGTACCCTCGTAGACCGAAAGCGGAAGCGTTTAGTAAGGCGGTTAATGTAGTCGAACGTCTTCACGATCCGACCGATCCAAGCACCGAACATACGGCAACTCCGTGTTCAGCACACGTCCAGCTAGATGACGTCCCACAAACTCTTGATCTAGTTGAGGTCGAGGGAGAGTTCCGTCAGCACGACGGCGTGGCGACGGTGATGATGAAGTTACCGGCGTAGGGCTTCGCCTAAGCACTACGACGATATGACCGAGGTGTGTAACTGTGGAGGGGGCACCGCACATGGTTAAGAGAGAACTTCGTGTGTCTTTGGGGTGCCTCCTGCCCCCGTATATAAAGGAGCGAGGGAGGAGGTGGCTGGCCCAAGGGGGGGGGCGCGCCAAGGGGGAGTCCTACTAGGATTCCCAATCCTAGTAGGACTCCCCTTCCTTTTTCTAAGAGGGGGAGAGAAGGAAGGAGAGAGAGGGAGAAGGAAAGAGGGGGCCCGGCCCCCTCCCCTAGTCCAATTCGGTTTGGGCAAGGGGGGGCGCCCCTCTCACGTGGCCTCTCTCCTCTCCTCCAATAAGGCCCGATAGGCCCATTACTTCTCCCGGGGGGTTCCGGTAACCTCCCGGTACTCCGAAAAAATGCCCGAATCACTCGGAACCATTCCGATGTTAGAATGCAACCTTCCAATATATCAATCTTTACCTCTTGACCATTTCAAGACTCCTTGTCATGTCCGTGATCTCATCCGGGACTCTGAACAAACTTCGGTCATCAAATCACATAACTCATAATACAAATCGTCATCGAACGTTAAGCGTGCGGACCCTACGGGTTCGAGAACTATGTAGACATGACCGAGACACATCTCTGGTCAATAACCAATAGCGGAACCTGGATGCTCATATTGGCTCCTACATATTCTACGAAGATCTTTATCGGTCAAACTGCATAACAACATATGTTATTCCATTTATCATCGGTATGTTACTTGCCCGAGATTCGATCGTCGGTATCATCATACCTAGTTCAATCTCGTTACCGGCAAGTCTCTTTACTCGTTCCATAATGCATCATCCCGCAACTAACTCACTAGTCACATTGCTTGCAAGGCTTCATATGATGTGCATTACCGAGAGGGCCCAGAGATACCTCTCCGATACACGGAGTGACAAATCCTAATCTTGATCTATGCCAACCCAACAAACACCTTCGGAGACACCTGTAGAGCATCTTTATAATCACCCAGTTACGTTGTGACGTTTGATAGCACACAAGGTGTTCCTCCGGTATTCGGGAGTTGCATAATCTCATAGTCAGAGGAATATGTATAAGTCATGAAGAAAGCTTTAGCAATAAAACTTAACGATCAATATGCTAAGTTAACGGATGGGTCTCGTCCATCACATCATTCTCCTAATGATGTGATCCCGTTTATCAAATGACAACACATGTCTATGGTTAGGAAACTTAACCATCTTTGATTAACAAGCTAGTCAAGTAGAGGCATACTAGTGACACTTTGTTTTGTCTATGTATTCACACATGTATCAAGTTTCCGGTTAATACAATTCTAGCATGAATAATAAATATTTATCATGATATAAGGAAATATAAATAACAACTTTATTATTGCATCTAGGGCATATTTCCTTCAACTTCTGCCATTCCTATCATCATTTCACACAGCTACTCGCACGCCTCCCGGTGACAGTGCGCAGCGAAAACGCCTCCCTTCAATACGCACACCTGCACGCACGCCTCCCGGTCTGCCTGCGCGGCGGACTGCTCGCATGCATCCCATCGACTCACGCCTGCTCGCACGACACATGGGGCGCTTGGCAGCATGTATATTTTTTGGTTTATTGATGATTCATTCTGCCGCTTTACTGCTTAACTGAAGCATGGCACGGTCTAACACACACGGTCCGAATAAATATTTTGTATGAGATATTGGTTGCCAGTTATTAACAATCTCCCATTTGTAAGAAGATTATATCAAAACGTGTCTCAAATTTGATGAAAAAATACAATATCACAGTCTACTGGTGTCCATATATGACAATACGATAAGTTTCATGAATTTCAACTAAGTTTTGGATTTACTAAATTTTAAAAATCTATATTCTCAATGTTTTGAAATCTCTTGCATGGGGAAACATGCACCCAGGGACACATATGATTTTCCAATCCATTTTGGTGCACATGTAGCTCAAATTTGATTTTTGCACATTAAATCCCTAGGAAATCAATCAATGTATAAAAATGGTCGAATGATGTCTGTTTTTTTTAATCTTAACACGACACTCCTTTGGTCACATGTTCACTGCAGAAAAAGTTTGACATGCCTCAGAGTGGCTGTGATGGTGCGGGATGTGTGCGTGTGTCTGTGGGGGGTGAGGAGGAGGGGTCCGGCAGTACACTACGAGTCGTGAACCTCCGTGTGGGATTATTGATCATTTTGTGAGTCATATATGCCACATCAAAGTCGTGAATTGGTTATTTAAAGCATAACACAACCCTTTCATACATACATGTTCGGGCCACATGCATGCATTGGTGGTCCTCTCGGACACTCTCCCTCGTGCGGTTATTAGCGACGTGCCCATTCGTTAGCCCGCAAAGGTTTTCAGTTTCCACCGACAACGAGAGGCATTTGACCAAAAGGTGGATTCATCTTGGCATGTGTGTGGTGTGGATCATGGTGAGATTCCATATCAAAGTTCGAGCACGTGCGTACACACCCTCCCACCGGCTTGAAGTGAGGGGGCTACGCATCATGGTGTAGTGCGTTTTCGGTTTGTGAAGCATGTGCCACGTCAAAGTTGTGCATTGGGTATTCAAACATCACATAACACATGGACACATGCACGCGCTGGTTTTATCCAATGACACTCACTCGTGTGTGACTCTCTCTATGGGCCCACGAGGTCGTCGTCGACCAATTGAACGTACAATGAGAGAGAGGTTAATTTGACCAACAAGGATGGTTCTTTTTTGGTTTGTGTTACGTATATGCACGGTAGGAGTATGTACATGTCAAAGAGGGGGCAACATGAATACCCTATATATATGTGTGTCATAACCTTGCTCCATGTGGGGACTTTCCGGTTCCCGAGGCAGGTGCCACATCAAAGTTGTACATTATATTGGTATTCAAACATCACGCAATACCATGCAGGCGGTGATTACCCTATAGGAACTCACTCGCGTGTGGCATTTCCATCCGTGGGCATGCGAGGTTGTCCTCCATCACTTTGACCCAACGAGAGAGAGGTTAATTTAACCATCAAGGAATGATTCTTTTTTGGTTTGTGCTATACAGTAGAAGTACATATATACCACGCGTCGAATGGGGGCGTACATATAGCACATACCACGCATCATGAACCTCGCGCTCTCTGTGGGGACTTTTTGGTTTCCTATATATGTGGTGCCACATCAAAGTTGTGCATTGTGTATTCAAACATCACACAAACACCTCTTTGGGCCACATGCAGACGGTTGTACGTAGTCCTAAATAGGATGATCACTCGCGTGCGACGTACGCTTCGCTTCTGTGCTGGGCCCGCGAGTTCATCATCCATCACTTTGACCCAGCGAGAGAGAGGTATGTTTGACGAACAAGGAGGATTAATTCTTTTAGGGCTGTGTTACTAGGTGTATAGTACGTGTCGAATCGGTGGGTGACCACATCACATCTTCTATCTCAGTAGGTGCAATATCATTCATAATTTCTTGATATAAGGTATAAGGAATTGCACTCACACTAGCACCCACATCACATAAACCATGTTAACAATGATCTCCTATTTTAAAAGAAACAACAGGCATGCCAACAACGGGTCTATGTTTATCTTTAATATCAGGTTTAGCAATTCTAGCAGCTTCATCATAGAAATAAATAACATGCCCATCAATATTATCAACCAAGAGATCATTAACCATAGGAATACTAGGTTCAACTTTAATTTGTTCAGGGGGTGTAGGTGTTCTTGTATTACTCTTACGAACCACAGCTGAAGATTTAGCATGATCCTTTATCCTAACAGGAAAAAGTGGCTTCTCAATATAAGCAGTAGGAACAATAGGATCAAAATTATAAGTAATGGTTTCTTCTTCAACTTTAATAGGTTCTACTACTTTTACTTCAATGGGAGGATGATATTTAAACCACTTCTCCTTAGGGAGATCAACATGAGTAGCAAATGATTCACAAAAGGAAGCTACTATCTCAGAGTCAAGTCCATATTTAGTGCTAAATTCACGAAAAGCATCGGTATCCATGAAAGGTTTAACACAATCAAACTTATGATTTATACCTGACTCATTACCTTCGTCGAGTTCCCAATCTTCAGAGTTGCATTTAATTATTTCCAATAAATCCCATTTGAATTCAATAGTCTTCTTCATAAAAGAACCAGTGCAAGACGTATCGAGCATGGATTGATCATTACGAGAAAGCCGAGCATAAAAATTCTGAATAATAATTTCTCTTGAGAGCTCATGATTGGGGCATGAATATAACATTGACTTAAGCCTCCCCCAAGCTTGAGCGATACTTTCTCCTTCATGAGGCCAAAAATTATATATATAATTCCGATCACGATGAACCAGATGCATAGGATAAAACTTCTGATGAAATTCTTATTTCAATCGGTTGTAGTTCCAAGATCCAATATCATCACATAGACTGTACCATGTCAATGCATTTACCTTCAGAGATAAAGGGAAGACCTTCTTCTTGACAACATCCTCGGGCAAACCTGCAAGCTTAAATAATTCACAAACTTCATCCACATAGATTAGGTGCATATCGGGATGTAATGTTCCATCTCTCGCATAAGGATTAGCTAGCAGTTTCCTATCATGACCAAAGGAGTTTCATAATAAATATTTTCAGTAGGTGCAGTAGGTTGAGGAGCAATTCTTTGCTCTTTCGGTCGAGGTGAAGATACCCCGAACAAGCCCCTCAATGGATTATTTTCCATAGTGACAAGTGACAGTAAATTTCAGCACACTATATAAATGTTTCCTTACAAAAGGCGCTTCACTCCCCGACGATTGTGCCAGAAAAGAGTCTTGATGACCCACAAGTATAGGGGATCTATCATATTCCTTCAGATAAGTAAGAGTGTCGAACCCAACAAGGAGCAGAAGGAAATGACAAGCACTTTCTCTGCAAGTACTGAAATTACCGGTAACAGATGGTTGTGTGATAAGATAATTTGTAATGGGTAACAAGTAACAAAAGTAACTAAGGTGCAGGTAGGTGGCCCAATCCCTTTGGTAGCAAAGTACAAGCCTGGATGAACTCTTATATAAAGCAAAGCGCTCCTGAGGACACATGGGAATTACTGTCAAGCTAGTTTTCATCATGCTCATATGATTCACGTTCGTTACTTTGATAATTTGATATGTGGGTGGACCAGTGCTTGGGTGCTGCCCTTACTTGCACAAGCCTCCCACTTATGATTAACCCCTCTCGCAAGCATCCGCAACTACGAAAGAAGAATTAAGATAAATCTAACCATAGCATGAAACATGTGGATCCAAATCAGCCCCTTACGAAGCAACGCATAAACTAGGGTTTAAGCTTCTGTCACTCTAGCAACCCATCATCTACTTATTACTTCCCAATGACTTCCCCTAGGCCCAAATCATGGTGAAGTGTCATGTAGTCGACGTTCACATAACACCACTAGAGGAAAGACAACATACATATCATCAAAATATCGAACGAATACCAAATTCACATGATTACTTATAACAAGACTTCTCCCATGTCCTCAGGAACAAACGTAACTACTCACAAAGCATATTCATGTTCATAATCAGAGGAGTAATAATTATAATTAAGGATCTGAACATATGATCTTCCACCGAATAAACCAACTAGCATCAACTACAAGGAGTAATCAACACTACTAGCAACCCACAGGTACCAATCTGAGGTTTTGAAACAAAGATCGGATACAAGAGATGAACTAGGGTTTGAGAGGAGATGGCGCTGGTGAAGATGTTGATGGAGATTGACCCCCTCTCAATGAGAGGATTGTTAGTGATGACGATGGCTTCGATTTCCCACTCCCGAAGGGAAGTTTCCAAGCAGAACTGCTCCGCCAGAGCCCTAGATTGGTTTTGCCCAGGTTCCGCCTCGAGACGGCAGCGCTTCATCCTGAAAGCTTCTTCTTTATTTATTTTCAGGTCGAAACACACCATATAGCAGAAGATGGGCACCGCAGGCCTGCCAGGGGTCCCACAAGGCAGGGGGCGCGCCCAGGGGTGCAGGACATGCCCCCCACCCTTGTCGCTGATTGGTGGGTCCCCTTCGGTGCTTTCTTCGCGCAATATTTTTTATATAATCCAAAATAATTCTCCGTAAAGTTTCAGGACTTTTGGAGTTGTGCAGAATAGGTCTCTCAGATTTGCTCCTTTTCCAGTCTAGAATTCCAGCTGCCGGCATTCTCCTTCTTCATGTAAACCATCTAAAATAAGAGAGAAAGGGCATAAGTATTGTGCTAGAATGTGTAATAACAGCCCATAATACAATAAATATCAATATAAAAGCATGATGCAAAATGGACGTATCACTCTTCATCCCTCGCAATCTAAAAAATGTCTGCTCGCCTTTGATTCAAATTTTATGTAGCCCCACCTTGTTACTCCCACCTCCGCATCCCTCGCAATCTCAAAAATATCTGCTCGACCTTGATTCAAATTTTCAGTTGCCCCAGCATTTTACTCCCGGCTCTACATCCCTCGCAATCTCAAAAATATGTGCTCACCCTTGATCCAAATTTTCAGTAGCCCGGCATTTTACTCCCACCTAGTAAAATTTTCAGTCGTCGCTGTATTTCCACAAACACAACCTTGACCCCCCTCCACACACACCACACACTCCCCAAAACATCCGCTCACACAGACACAAACCACCCCTCCCTAGCTCGAAACCATTGGTAGGTCGCCGCCATCGCCGCCGCCGCCGCCGCCTCCATCCTCATCTGACACCCTGGTTTTCGCTTCTATTTTTTTTCCTTCGCGGGATTTGACTTCCGCCTTTTTTCTCGATGATATCGGATTTCTTTAGCTCTTGGGTATATAAAGATGGTCATTTAACCTTGCCTTCCCTATCCAACCAGAGATTCTCTCCAGTTCAACCTTGCCACCCGAGATATATTCTCAGGGTATGGCCATCGAAACCCTACCTTCCGAGTTGCCGGAAGGGAAACCCTAATCTCTTCCGTTACAAAGGAACCCCAATTCCCTTTGGTCCGATGACTCCCAAACTTTTCCCAGTGATCATCCTTCACCTATAAACCCTGGATATGCAAAAATATTGCCAAGTCATTTGCAATATTTTTCATTTATAATTAATTCCTTTTTCTGCTGTTTAAATGAATTAAATCTAGGAAAATATCTATCCATCTCCAAAGTTCATGAAAACTTGTGGAGATATTCTTTGTGAGCATATTGAGCTCCCATAAAAATATTGGACATAATTAAATAGGGGAAATTGCATTTTCCTATTTAATGCCAATATTGCATTTTGGGCAGTTTCTAAAGGAACTACCATTTTGGTAGCCAGGAAAAATCCCAAATAATTTGTGGAGCTTATACTATTCATATATTCACCATTTCCATCAATAACCAAAGTTCCACCCATTAAAGTTTGAGCACAACATCCATTTGCAAATTTTGTTCAGATTTTCAGTTTGCACAGGAAGTGCTTGAACCCTTGATCTTTTTGAGCTAAATTTTTTCATGATTGTTAACATTGCTAAATCACTCATGGATACCAAAAATAAGCTCAATCCATCCGTCCATTCATCCACAGAATTTTTCTGAAGTTTCTGTCCATTTGGAAGTGCTGTGAAGGGAGTACCATGTAGGCATTTCCAAATGAGCTGAAACTTTTCCAGTACCTTCATATGTTCAAATAACCACTCTTCACCAAAATTCAACTCATTTCATGTATCCATTTGATCCCAGCTTCAAAATCCCTTTTCTGGACCAGATTTGGCATTACAAAGGAAGTATGTGCAAATCTTGTCCAAATGCCTTCAAATTTTACCAGAATTTAGTACTTCCTACCCCATTTCATTGTGACAAGTTACCAGCTCATCCTCTCTATCCATTTCTCTAGAAATATCCACCCAAGTTTGCTGCTGGAATCCTCTTTTGCAAGTTTTCCTCACCCTAGAGCCTTCCAGTTGATTCCAGCCTCATGTGTTATCTATTTGATCATCGAGCCGTCTTGTTGACATGATTTATCAGCCCGGAAGAGGCCAGGACATGCTCTGGCCGTGGTGACCACGTGTAGAGCCGGCCAAAACGGTGGTCTATACACTGTTCTTGACGGCAAGCCTGCTCCAGCCAGCTCTGGCTCGTCCGGTCATGTCTAGCGGCTCCGCGGCATCCACGTCTCCCCCTCTGGAGCCTTCTCCCCTCTGGATTTCCTCTCCTCACGCCACGGCGATCGCCGCTGTCGTTCTGTTCTTCCCGTGACCACGAGCGGTCACCTCTCTCCTTGGCCTCTTCCTCCCTTAGCCGTCGCGTTGCATTAAATGTCGTCAGGTCGGCACCGCTCCTCGCGCGCCACCTCGTGGGAGCGCCAGTGCGTGGCTAAGACCGCCACGGCGGCTGTCCCTATCGCCTCGGCCGCGACCGGCTATATATAGCCCAAGCCCGAGCCTCCCGAGCACCACCAACGCCTGTAGCATCTCCCTTTCGCTCCCAGCTCCCTCCCCATCCACTCTACTGAGCTCCGGGAGCTCTCATCGCCGCCCTATGCCGCCACGGCTGCCGCTCGGCCTCGGCCAAATTCACCCACCCTCGGCTCCCTTCTGCTCCGCCTAGCCACCATAGCCGACCCCCGCCATCACCACAACGCCTCCCCATCTCCATTTTGCTTCGGGGAAGGTCATAGCCTCGGCCCCGAGCTCTCCATCATCGCCGTCCGCCATGGCCGAGGGCATGCTTGCTGCCGCCCTCCCCGAGACCCGTGCCCTTCATGGATGGACATGGCACGGTCCCCTGATCTCGCCAGTAGCTTGAGCGCCGCGGGAGGTGGCCGAAACCGCCGGCAACCATCGCCGGAGCCCGCCCCCTGTTCTCTGTTCCCGCGAGGCACCGCCGCTCTGCAGCCCTCCCCAGTGCCAGCTACCGAACTGGATGGCCGCGCCGCTCCTCCTTGCACCTGCCGGCGTCCTCGCTTCGGCCGGAAGCGGCCGGAATCGCCAAGGCCGTCACTGGCGTCGCCCCTTCTCTGCTCCTCTCTGTCTCGATCGGGAACAGAGGGAGGAGGGAGAAGGCCCTGCAGCTGGGCCCGACCTGGCGGTGACGGGGCCCCCTCCCTCTGTTTTTTAAAGGGAGCAGTGCAGGTGGGCCGGCCCATCATCAGCAGTAGCAGCCATGTGGCTCGGCCAGCCCCAGGCTCCAGCCACTTTCGGCCCAGCACGGCCCAGCAACGCCATTCGTTTTATTCTTGTCCCTGGAAAACAAACTGTTAAGGACCCTCGTGTAAATTAAATATTTACAGATAGGTCCTTGGCAGTCAATCCCTTATATCTTTTTCCTCGTAACTCCAATTCAGCCCCTCCGAGAGGAAATGGTTTCCGGCGATTCTTCCGCGTCTTCACCGCACTTCTTCCCGGAGTATTCTTCGACCCCAGGCAAGCTGACCATCTGATATATGCCCTAAAGCATTGCTCCGTGATATTTCTTGCATGTTTAAATTAATATGCCTGTGCTTGTCTAAATAGTAGTGAGCTGTATGTGACGCTGACGAACCCTTGCTTACACTTTCTTCGGGGATGGCACCACGCCGGTGTTCTGAGTTGTTTCCAGCTGTCCGGGGTGGATGCCGACTTTTATTTCTCTTGTCAGCAACTGTTCGTGCTCTGAGCTGCTTTTCGGCCGTCTTGGGCAGCTGTTGAATTTCTTTCCGTAGCAGTGACCCTATGCTCTGAGCTGTTTTTCGGCCGTCTTAGGGAACTGCTACATTCTTCTTATCAACACCGTCTCATGCTCTGAGCTGCTTTCCAACCGTTTTGAGCCGGGGTTGAGTTATTCCGGTAATGTCCCAGATCTGAGTTGTAAAGACCGTTCTGGTGGCTACTGGTTTCTTTGCCTGTTTTATGCAAGGGTTCCGATGGTCGTAACTTACAGCTCGAACTTATAAAGTGATAACTTGCCATTTAAATCTTGTTTCACTAAGGACCTGTTGTGATATCATATGGAGATAGGTTGTTATGCATAGCTACTACCATCTCAAGTTATTGTGATAAACAACCATGCTGGTTAAATATTGGCTAAAACTGAACATAGTTGGTTGATCTTGAGTCACCTGTCTGGGCTTATTCGTGCAACCACATTTGCCGGTATGGGATGGCCTTGACTTGGTCTGGCTCAGTGCTCTTCCACCGGTATCTCCAAAGAGGGAGGGTTATGCGTGCGTGCTACCCTGATCAGGTGGACGGCGATAACCCTGTGAGCCCAGTTGGTTGTTTGCGCGCGGTCCCCGTTTGGGATAGTTTAGTTTGGCCACGACGATGGCAGGTGTCACGAGGTGACACAGGGGCCACCCAGGGCTTGACTACGGGGGAGGATGATTGCCGGTGGTACGATGGAAGAGTCACGGGTCAGGCAGGTTTCGTTGGAGCAACGCTGGTCCACCCGAATGGGATCACAAGGTCAGTGCTCCATAGTGTGGGTAAAGTGCGCAACCTCTGCAGAGTGTAAAATCTATTCAAATAGCCGTGTCCATGGTATTGGACAGCCCGTCCAGACCTCACTAGGTGGTCAACCGTTATAAGGATAATAATGATGGAAGAACTCGTCTTGTGTAGACATCAGATGATGTCAGGAATGTGATATGTTAGCCATGGGATGGCTATAGGAGGAGTGGTCGGATGACCACATGATTTGGGTTGGATTTGGATCAGATTCAGACTGGATCACGAGAATGCTCGGAGTATGGATTATTTACTTGATATGCGTTACTTTACGGTATTTTTACCTTACTAGTTACCTTGCTGGATGAACTTGTTATGACATGATAATTAATTTTGCTAGATAGATATGTTATGCCATGATAATTAATATTGCTCTAATAACAATTGCATGCTTGAATGCCATGGATTTCATTGCTTGGTGTATATGTTGGTTTGGTTTGCTTGCGAGTACATTCAAAAGTACTCAGCGGCCTTCAATGTGGCCAGGTTCACGTAAGGATCTGTCGATGAGGAGCCGGAGCGTTCGTGGGCTAGGAGAGTAACCCAGTCAGATCCCTGTGGATTGGAGCCGCACCATGACCCTGCTGCCTTAGATAGAGCTTTTCCGCTGCCATCCCTCTTGTAATATATCATGTAAGACTTATATATCCATTAATAGAAATGCCTGTGTTCATGATACTTGTTGTAAAAGTGCATGCCAGAGTGATTTCCTTGGCTGGTATGCGTGGCGACCGTCTGGCTACAGTGGTACTCAGGCGGGGCGCCACACCTCATCCTCTGCCTATGTGCCGGGGAGCTCGAGGAGCCAATGGCCAAAAAGAGGTTTAACGCGGCCTCTTCGACCGACGTCGGTGAGGTGGCCGTCGAGGTGTCCCCGTCGTCCTCCACGGGCTCTTGATCGATCCGCCATCGCTGGTCGCCCGATCCGCCCGCCGTCGCGCCCCTATGCCGGTTCGAGGACTTCCCCATCCTCCCTCGAGCCCGGCCACCGATGAGGTCCTACCTCGGGGTCCGGCAGTGGCGGTGGGGGACGTGGGTCGCCGAGATTACGGATCGGGAGACCCACACGCGCCAGTGGCTCGGTAGCTTCCACACGGCCGAGCTCGCGCCATGGAGTACGACCGCTGGCAGGTCCGCTACCACGGCGCGGCGGCTAGGCTCAATTTTCCCTTCGGCACACATCTGGTCAACCTCGTTCCGCCGGAGCCAGGGGTGGTGAGCTCGGCTATGGCGCGGGAGGACCGCGAGGCATGGGAGCGCCTCGAGGCCGAGGCCGGTGACGGGGCCTACATGCAAGAGCTCCGCCGGCAGCACCCGGAGCTCGTGGAGGCAGAGCGGGTGATCCTTGCCGGCGCGGAGGTCGGCGAGGTTATCGTGCTCTCCTCCGATGACGAGGTCGAAGGCAGCAAGGACGACAGCATGGAGGGCATCGAGGTGGGCGGCGAGGACGAGGAGATCGACGTCGATGAGTGGAGGAGTGTCTTCCCCAACGACCCCGATGACGGCACCAGCCTGGACCCAGCTCGCAGCACACCGTACCTGATGAGGAAGGATTGGCTCGACCTCCACTTCGACCGAAAGTTGTTTAGCTTAGTTTCAATTTATGTTTTATGTTCGGTTATGCAAAACTATCTATGTTTATGTTTGAATGCATGCTAGTTTCGGTTGAACCTGCTTTGAACTTGATCAAATTGAAGTTTACAATGTTAAGTTTAGGGGATCGACTAGAAATGGCCAAAAATTGCTGGAGTATATATATCCACTAAGGGTTTTAGTCCGTTAACTTTTAAAGGATCGGCTGGAGATGGCCTTAGGCCTTGTTTATTTTAGTTCTTCACAATGTGATGCTCTATATATGCAACTATTTGCCATGCAGTTCAATTTCATCAATAACAGTTTAAACAATACCACTATGAATTACGGTATTTGGTTGCTGTTAAGGATGTTGCAGTTAACATGCCTTTTCATTATTTTAACAATAACAAGTGTACTTTAGACCTGCACAATACCAGTTTGAATGACTATATTTGCTTGTTTTTAAATGTTATGCCTGTAGCAGTTAACACACCTTTCCACTTCTTGTTTTGCTTAACTAGCGTGCTTAAACCTGCACACTGAAGCTATCATTTATAGATTATGTTGTCTACCATGGATATATTTGGTTGATGTTTAGCTTGTTGTGCTTAACATGCCTTTATATGTACTCATACAGGACATTATCGAGAACATCTGCTGTTTACCATCGAGGTTAGTTTCATCGCATTGCTTATATATACTCACTGTTCAGGATATCGGTAGCTGGTACCATATAGCCTGGGGCTGATAAGGGATTAATCATCGAATCAGACATTTCACTGAATATATCCGTAACCCATTTATCGGTAGGTTTACTAGGACCATATCTAATATATCTGAGGCCACATAGCAACATGCATTGTACTGAATGACTAAATATGCAATCCTAGGCTACATAGCAACAAGAAAGAGTGTTACCTTAATGTTCTGATGATGTCTAGATATACATGTAATAAGATCTTATATAATGGGATGGAGGGAGTGTTATACTACATCATTTTGCAATTGTTGTCTAGGTTCTAATATTAACTTGGTGCTTTTAGGTACATATTCCATTGCCAAAGATCCACTCTTCGACCCTTTCTGCGTATGGGGCAATGAGATATTCATGAACCAACATCAAGTGAGGAAACTGATAAAGATTGTTATTAAAATGGTTCAAAAGATGTTAATCGAACTATTTGTTTACACTTTATGCAAGACAACAATGAACTGCAGGATGGTAAGTAAGAACTCTGTAGTCTTCTTTTTACTGCCCGTAATGAGTTGTGTTAGATGACAATGTCTAAATCTTTTTCTTTTGCAGGGGATCCTAAAGAATTTTACTCAAGATTACCTCTCAAACTACATGACTGGCGGTCGGCCATCACAAGGGGTTGGACTAGAGTCGTGCGTGCCTTCTGCATCGAGGAGAGCACAATAGGGCCATTCCGCTTCACCTTGTTCAGGAACCAGAATGTCTCTCGCCTCTTTCTTTACCATCTGTAATAGTACAAGTATACAACTGTGGTTCATCATTCTTTATTTGGTTCTTATGTAATTCTTGAACATATGTACATGTGAATCGAATAATGCATTGGTTGTTTGAACCTGATGGATATGAATAATGCTATATCCTACTTTCAAATTCAAATCAGGTACAATTTTAAATAGCAGCAATTAAATTAGGGTGAAATTACGCTCTGCAGGTCATTACGGCGCACACGGTCTATAAAGCACAGCGTGTGCGATATACATCATAATCCGACATGGTTCACGGAGAGGAAACATGTGTAACCATGCACACAGTTGCCGTTTGCAAACCGTGTGTGATGTCAGACAATATCACAAATGGTGCGGGAAAACTAAATGTGTGTGATTGTCACCCTATCGTACACGGTTTACAATGATGAACAACTTGTGATGTGCCAGGCATCGTAAACATAGAGCTAGGTTGGTACGTGCCTAGAATGTGCCTGGTTTTAGGTAAAACCACAGAACTCCGACTGCGATGGCAATGCGAGCACAAACGAGTAGCAAGGATGAAGCATTTGGGATATTCGAGATATCAGAAACAGTTTTATAGGGGCAACTATATGCATCATGGCTCCCTATCCCCGACGGTTTCTGGGTCGTGTAGGAAGGACCCCCCTATCGCAGTCACACACTAGGCGATGGTTCAGAACACCATCGCAGAAAGGGGTTAAAAACCGTTTGTATAGCACCTCGCTATACCAGTTGCGCCTCCCTGTCACCTTCAACACCCGCCATAATTACCACACCGAGTTCATAGACTTCGATGTGCCGCACATCGGTCTCCCATACAACGCTATCCTGGGGTATCCGGTGCTCGCCAAGTTCATGGCGGCGACCCACCACAGCAACAACGTCCTCAAGATGCCTTGCTGCAGCTGCATCATCACCATCGCCTGCAACAAGAAGGACATAGTTTGTTCCGTCGAGCATGCCTCTCGGGCTACGCGCCAACGCATTCGGACGGCAAGGACACCACCAGGCCTCACGAGGCGGCCCCGGCAAAGAAGAAGCAACTACTCTCCCAAGGTTGTCATGAGGTGAAGAAGGTATCGGCTAATGGCAGTGGTCTAGACCCTGCCCTTGCCGTTGGCGCCTGCCCACCTTCCACATAGGAAGGCACGGTCTGTGGCTCCCTTTGGGCAGGCACGTGTGTTTTCTCCTAGAAAGCAACTGACCTGCCTGTGGTGCCGAGGAAGTTGATCGAGCACCACCTGGCGTTGCACCCTAGCACAGGCCCCGTCAAGTAAGGAGCGTTGCACCAGGCGCCAGAGAAGCAAGAGTTCATCGCCCAGGAAATATCCAAGTTGCGAGAAGCTCGGATCATCCGTGGAGAGCACTGCTTCATATGGCCCGCCAACCCGTTCGTCATTCCAAAGAAGGGCGACAAGGTGCGCATGTGCATCGACCTTGCGAGCCTCAACAGGGCCTGCTCTTAGGAACTCTTCTGGCCATCGCATGTCGGCAGGGGTGCGGGCCTCGTCACCAAATACACCGGTGTGCCCTTCGTCCTAATGAATGTCGGTGCCACCTTCCAAAGGCTGGCGCAACTCATGCTGAGACCTTGCGATCCTCCCGTCCCTCATGAGCCTCCTTGGCGTTGGGAGCCTCCCGGTTTCTGAGCAATGGGCTTCTACAATGCACTCGGTGAAGCGGCTCAACAGCGTGATGTCGCCTGGTGATTTTTTGTTATTTGAACCGAGGGCCCCTCACGGGCCGACCGGGGCCTAGTGCGCCCGCGGCATCACTTTTTGGTTGTGTAATGAATCTTGATCATGCCGGATTAGCTTTTGTTACTTGCCTGTCTATGAGCTCGGTGCTTTGCCACCTCGGGTGCCGCGTGCGCGTGGCTCTTGTCCCGATCATTCCGTGAGAGAAGGATGGCACGACGTCTGCTCTCGGGTTCATCCCTGCAGCATCGATAAACCTAAGGATAGAGCTCTGACTCGCGGGCCAGACCTGTGCATACCTCATTAAGATCTCTGGTGCCCTACCTTTTCATGAAATGGCCTCAAGACAGTCGTCAAGTGTGCGTCACCCTCATATTGTGGATCGTATCGGCATACAGCTACCCCAACATCATGGCACAACCCGCCTGGAGACCGAGGAAGGAGTCCCTGTGGCCAGTTCCTGGGATACCCCACACCTCCTCAAGTTCTGCCCGTGACCATCATGCGTGCGAATGAAATAGGGCTGTACACACCCCAGAGACTCTTGATAGAGCTCCCGCCCATGCCCCAGTGGAATCCCCATGGCCCGTGCTAGCAGAACAATCACACCATGATCATGCCCACGTCCAGTGGAAGCCCCATGCTCCGTGCTGGCAGGATAATCAAATCAGGTCACCCCACGGGCCGCACCGACTTGAGGCTTATCCGTGCCGGACACGGCGGCCACACCCTTGCTCACTAGGCACGCACTCGCCACCTCCCCCTGGCCCTCACGCGAGCGGGGGCTGGACAAGGTGCCTGTGCTCGGGGCAGTCCCCACAGCACCAGCAAATCCAAGTGATTGGGCTTTGACTAGCGGGTCTGCCCCGGCGCACATCACCCCACCAAGGTCCTTGGTGTCTAGTCTCCTCGCGTAATGCCCATGAACAAGTTTACAGGTGCGCATCGCCCTCACGGTGGCACCCTCTCTACGCAGGAGTGGACCACTCGGGAGACCCCGCGAGGCACGCCCAACGAGCGCCAAATCCCAGGCACCACCAAAGCTAAGTCTAGGCATCTACGGGGCGGCCACACAAAAGCTAGCATTGTCCCTTGTGCGGGCAGCTTGTGCATGAAAGGGGTGCTCCATAAGCATCGTGCCTCAGGGGCCCTCATCAGCTCCCGGCGCCCCTCACCCCTTGTCCTTGTTCCAGGCATCATGACCTAGCATACCAGAGCTCGCTGAGGCCTGCTCGAGGCTGGGCCTTGACGACGTAGAGTGCAAAGGCAAGCGAAGGGAAAAGCAAGCATTGTGGAGAAACCCCGCGGGACCTCAAGCCTTCCTCACATCATTAAAACACCTAAAAACAAAAACCATTGTTCTCACGCCTCTGTGAGGCCGTGCTAGTACATTTCAGGTAACAAAGAGGAGCCCTAAGAGGAAGCCATGCCGCCGCCACCGCTGTTGATGACATCGCCGTCGCCCGCCTCCACTTCGCCTGTGCTCTCACCGCTGGCGAAGGAGAACTTTCCAAGCAGCATCTCCACGTGGCCTTCTACGGTGGTCGTGAGCCTGTCACGGAGTTCTTTAGGGACGAGAGCTATAACCTTGTCAAAGTCGAAGTCGGCATCGCTAAGGAGAAGGTGACTGAAGATGCACGTCGCCGCCTGGGAAAAGAGGCCGCGGCAATCCTCCTTTAGGATGCCGTCCACCTTCGAAGCCCCGTCCTCGAGCCGCTCCAACAGCTTGGAGGAAAATTTGGCGTAATCAGCATCGCAGGGCACAAGGGGGTCCTCGAGCGTCTCACTGCAGATGGAGATCAGGGCGCTGTGGGCCTGAAGCTCGAGCAAGGGAAGCAGCTTGAAGCGCTCGCACTGCTCCTCCGCCCGGTCCGCCTCGCCCACGGCCTGCATGGCGGCGCCGGCAACACTCCCAGCTGGAAGCTGAGGAGAGGTGAGCTTCGCCCCAGTGTTGGCCTTGCCCTGCTGCGCGGTGTCCTAGCGGGTCTCGGCCTCGCCGAGTGCCACCTTGAGGTTGGCAATTTCTAGCCGGAGCATTTCATGCTCCACCCCAAAGGGCATCCTCCTACAGCTTCAGCTCCTTTCTATGATCGTTCACAAGCTTCGAGCGGCCGTCTGCTGCCTTTGCGTTGGCGTTCGCCTGGATCTTCTACTCCTTAGCCTTCAGCTGAGCATCGTCTTGGGAGACATGCTTCGCATGGGCCTCTTGGGCGTCAGCCACCTTACGTTCCAGCGCCTCTAGATGCTTGTGCTCCGTGGCCTGCTCGCTCGACGTCTTCGCCAGTTCAGACTCACGGTCCACGAGCTTCGTTTAGCGGGCTTTGAGGTCGTCCTCCAGTGATTGAAGCTGCTATGACTGCGCGGCTTCTTTATCCTGGAGCACTTTAAAGTCAGCTTCCGCTTTTTCGCAGCGCTTGGCGGCCGCCTCGGCCTCCGCGACTGACGACGCGGAAAGCACCTTCACCTCGGCGGTTGCCTTCACGCTCTCCGCCCGGGCAGCCTCGGCGAGCTTCAGGCGTTCCTCGGCAAGACGCGCCTCGGCGTCCTGGAAGTCTACCCCAAGCCGGTCGAGCACGGCCCTGGCGTCGCTCAGAGCCTCGCGCCTGAGCAAGGCACAGCTGTTCACGAGCGAGAGGGCGCGGCCCGGGCTCGGCTCCTTGTTGCACATTATCGCCATAGCCGAAGATACCCCGTCGCGCACCGGAGGCGAGGGGCATTCAAGGAATTCATCCATGCCCGACCGTCGCGACACAAAAGAGGGGCTCACCGTGCCATCCTCAGGAGCATTAGGAGCGGGCGTCGCCTGCAGAACCCCCGCGGCGCGCCCCATGTCGGTCGCCAGCTCGCAGAGAGCAGCGATAGGTGGGGGGTTGGGTGCCTTGTGCTCCCCGGCTGCTGCCTCTCCTCCGGCAGTGGACCCAGCAGGCGGTCGCCCTTGCTTCCGGTAGGAGGCACCAGGGGCTAGCTCACCGCGACCTTGGGAGTCGCGTCCATTCGCGGTGACTCCTTTTCAACCCCCGGGTGCTCCGCCTCGGTGATGGGGAGGCGGATAGTATCTTCACGCCCCTCGGTGTTCCCCGCGGGTGTCGGCGCCCCCTTCGGGCTGGGGGCTATCTTCACCCCAACTTTATTCTTCTTCTTTTGATCGTTGCCAGCCCGCCGGTGCGAATGGGGTTAGTTCGAACTCGCTCAAGGGATACAAGCATCAGGCGGGAGCAGGCGCGTGGACTTACTCGTCTCTGGCGGCCCATTTCCTTTTCCTCTCCACGGTGAACAGCGCGTCGCCGCACCATGCACGAGCTGCACCTCAGCCCGGTTGTCCGGGCCCTTGGGATGGCCCTCGGCGAACCTCGCCTCTGCGTCGCCTCCTTCATGGGCCTGGGTGCTCCCATCCCCTAGGGGACCTCGGGCGTCGGGGGCTCCACCGTCATCTCCACGGAGCTTTCCTCCGTCGTGGGTGGCATGGCAACCAGCGTACTGGGCCATACCTGGCCGGCTGCTTCGACGGGAGGAGGGGATGTTGCCGCGAGTTGTGCGCTATCAGCATCGTCATGCTCGAAGTCGCGGATGAGCGAGCGCCGGGAGCGTGGCGGCACCCTGCCAGTAGCGACCCCCGTGGCCTCCTTTGAGTCTTCCCTGCTATCGTCGCTGCTGGGGTGCAATGTCACTGTGAGGGGATTCCCGCGTGGCCCGCCATGGTCGTCGGACATGAGTACCCACTAGTCAAACATGGGCATCACCGCGACCAGCTCCGACCTCTCCTCGTAGCAGCACAGCGGCATCGCATCTTAGGGAAGATCCTTGGGGCTGCCACAGAGCAGGATCGGCAGGGCCCCGTCCCGCTCCTCGGGCGTCAGTCCACCGAAGAGCAACCTCATCGGGTCCCTCGTGCCGGCATAGTCCCACATGGGCCGCGCATGCAATTGGAGTGGCGCGATGCGCCGCCACAGGTACTCCTTGACGATCGTCGGCCCCGACAGCCCCATGGCCCGGTGCGCGGCCATCCGCTCCACGAAAGGTTCCTCCCTCAGGCCAGTGAGCTTCCCATGTCCCCACCCGAGATTTTGCACTGCCTGGTCTGCCGGAATAATCAAGAGTGGGCTAGCCCAGCACGCGTCCATGAAGACCTAGCACTGCCGGTAGCCTTCCACCTTCTTCCCGGCCTTCAAGCGGATGATGTCGTCCTCCGTCGCCTTGACAGCGATGAAGGAGACGCACGTGGATCGCTGGTCCACGGTAGTGAACCGTAAGCTGAAGAAGTGGCGGAAGAGTGCCACCGAGGGCCTCACGCCCATGAAAGCTTCGCAGTCGAAGGCAAATAAGGCCAGGAGGAGGATGGAGTTGGGTTGGACATGAAGGGTGTGGATTCGGTAATGGGAGAGGCTGGCATAGAAGAACTCCGAGAACGGCAGGATCAACCTAGCATAAACGCTGTGGAGGAAGAAGGGGTAGGCGGAATCCCCCAGGCTGCTCCGCTCATGCGAGCCCGGCTAGATCCTGGCCGCCTTCCCAATGTCCTGATCACCGGCCACCAATGGGAGCACTGGGTCTAGATCCTCCGCGTCGGCAACGGAGGAGCATGGGAGAGCCGCTCCGGCAGTGGGCGAGCTTGAGGCTGGGTCCATTGCTGTCCCCTTGCCGACGGGCTCCATTCACGCATCGCGGGGTTGTGAGCGGGGTTGGAGAGAGACGCCGCGGCTGAGGATGGTTTGCGCGGGTATGTGTGCGAGAAGGAAGGCGCAAGGAGGTGGATGATGGACAAGGAAAGCAATGATGGCCTCGAGCTATGCATGGGCAGGCTTTATGTCAGCCCAGATGGTTGCCGAGGTGTCGTCGGAGAAGTGGGGGCGTCCCCCGCTCCATCACGTGCCACGTTTCACGCCTAGCCCACAGGCGGTTAGGGCCCATGCCATTTCGCCCCCCCTATGGGCAGAGACATGCACCCCGCCGGCTCGGGGGCTACTGTCGGGCCCCTGGGACTGGGGGTACCTAGGCCCGTCTGCCTACGGCCCAGGGCGCGGCGCACATCCGAAGGCCCACCGGCAAGCATCATGAGCAAGACCCCTCGTGAGGTCCTTGCTGACGGTGTCCTGGACTAGGAGGTACTCACCACGTCGTCTCCCGACAAGTGGGTCAGGCCGAGGACCCCCATGACGGTTCACTAATGGGCCAGTTCGGACAGCCGATGACATATACGAGGAAGATTCCACAAGACTTAGTGATCAAGACAAGGACTCCTCTCCACCGACGTATTCAACTAGGACTCTTGTTATCCTAGGCTTCTGGTATATTATATAAGCCGAGGCTAGGCTAGTCGATAGATCATTATGATATTGATCCATCATACCCCTAGGGTTTAGACCACAACGTATGATCTCGAGGTAGATCAACTCTGTATTTAATACTCCATTGATATAAACAAGATTGGCCGAAGTATTACTGGTTTGACCCCGGCTAACGCCGAACACTAACCGGGGGCTAGTAACTGGCCCCGAACTGCAAACTCCTATGACTAAGTGAAAGTTATAAAGCCTGCATATCTGATTGCCTCATTTCCACTAACACAACCGCCTCCGGGCACCGAGACGTCGGCTAAGGGTTGTATTGTTAGTACGGAAACACCCTGTGTAGCATCTACAAAGGGGTGGATGCCGACGATGGGCCACTTTCAGGTTATAAACAGTCTCAATGGAGAATTTGCCTTCCATAATTATCGTAATAAAGCCATAAATATTCATCAATTTGACTTAAGATTTGGGCCAAGCTGGGTTGCCTAGCTCCTGTGCTTACCCCTACGTTCCCGATTGTTCGGCTAGGCGGTAAAGGGAGCACCTCTGTGATTGTTACTACCGGGTCATCTAGATTAGTACCTCAGACTGGGTGAAGCCGAAAGCTAGCCATCTTAAAGGATATAATTGGTCGGCAATGATGGAAGTGAAAATTCTGGTTCATCATGGACCATAGAGTTCGGGAACTCTCCCCTAACTAAATCCTCTATATTTTCCTCCCACATTGATCGGAAATGAGGTTTCATGATCATGGTCAGCATGAGAACCCAAAGAAAGGAACCGATAGCGGAACTATTTTCTTTGGAAGATGTTTCTTACATAGTAATATAACATATCTCTCCGCATACCTTTGTTTATAAAACCGTATGGCTGGATTGCCTCCTTTTCCATAAATCTTTGCCCTCATAAAGGCTTTATAAAGTGGGACAAACACTCCTCGACTACTGGCTGAGGAGGTTGAAGCCGATGGTTGGTCAACAAAGTTTTGTACAATGCGGATCCGAGCTTTAATGATGTAAAGTAATTTGGTACATAGAATCATTACACATAAATTGCGAGCAAAAGTCAAATAATTGTAGCCAATCTTTCAAAGAGTCAAGGGCACAATCTCGCTAAGACAACCGAGCAGCTGACATAACGCTCTCAAAATTCCCTATTGGCATTGATTTCCTATCTATTAAGCCCCTTGAGGCCGACCTTGGCGAGATCAGCTTTCGTTAGCTCTAGCTCCTTTAAGAGATCTTTATTCTCTTTCCGAGAAGTTCGTGTTAAACACAACAAAATTTTCTGTCAAATGGGTATCGATCCTTAATTCAGCCACCCCATGCCCACATTAAGGGTCGGGGGCTACTGCGCTTTGCGCTTATCATTTAAAAATATTAAAGGGGAACATCGATCCCCTGATCTGGTGTTGCCACCCGACCAGTGTCTCGGGGGCTACTGCATTGCCTATTCAATGCAGAAAATTCATAATGCCTAGTGTTCGGCTTGACCGAGCTATGGGCAAACGTGTCTTCGGAAAACAATAGGTTCCATCTGGACCTATCCGGCATCAAGCCAATATATTACGGCAACTTCTCAAGGACCCGTCTGCCGATCACTATTTCCTCCAATATATTACACCACGCTTCAATTCCTATGTATACTGCCGAGCGAGGAGTTGATCCTCAGGCCGATTTCGCAAATCGACCTGAGTCTCAGGGGCTAATGGGATCAGCGGTTTCATATTTTCCTTCAGGTGCATCTCGGGTTTTAGATCGACACACACCTTGAGGGCTACTTGTTATATATCTCGGCAGAGAATAAATTGCACCAATCAAGAAAAATATATCCACAAAAAATCAGCCCATACCCGAGGTAGTGCACCACCTCGGATGCAGTCCGGCATAAAGCTCGAATAGAAGTAGTTGGCTCCATAAAGGGCATTTCCAGCATTAAGCTCGGCTGAACTCCTTCAACTTTTTTGAACCAAGGTGATCTATGACACATCGGATACAGTCTGGCGTTGGAGCTTGGATACAGTCCAGCGTTGGAGCTCGGAAGCAGTCCGGTGTTGGTGCTCGGCTGCAAAAAGATATACCTCACATGCAATCTGGCGTTGGATTTCGGATGCAAGAGGGCACAGCCGCACGGGAAACACTTTAAACACGAGGTGTGGCGTAAAAATAACAAGGCATTGATAAAGTCCGAAGACTTAAAGGGCTCCTCGGATGCCCAACGTGTAAACTCTTTGGATTTAGCTCGGTAATCCTCAAGATCGAAGATGGAAAGATTTGTTGAACCAGTTTTCAAGGGCGACGACCAGAGATGAAGAAAAGTTTGGAAGAACCGAGGAGCATCCCCAACTTGAAGACCGGTTCAGGGGGCTATCGGGGCCGGATTTCGGGGACATGACATATCCCTGAAAATTAACCCCTCGTGTCATCACCAGCTCATGATTACTGTTACTGGTGGACATGTCCAGGTTAGAGATTACCAAGCTATTACAAGAATTGGATACAAGACCATAAAGGTCTAATGATACAACAGTGATTCCGGTGGTGGATGACGGAATTGTCTCGCGGTTCTTCAACATCGATGGGGCTCCATTTCCACAGGAACGGCTGACCTGGATAATTCCTATCCCGCGTGGCTGCCATCCTAGGCTCCGCACGGATATCGCTGTGGTACTCCTTGTAGAAATCTTGACCTGGCCAAGTAAATAGCCAGGGAGAAGCCTGTGAGTACGTTTGAATGTACTCGCAAACATCATGAACAAAAGATATACCGAATGCAACAATTAAATTATATGATCATGATGAACCATACTATATGCGTATGCTCATGATGGACTTAAATGCCTACTGACAGGAATTAGATCATGGCATGATAAAATATTAGCATATGCAAATAAATGAATATATGGGAATGTTAGTGATAAACAAGGAGAGTTTAAGGAAAATAAAATAAAAGAAATGCCGGTCGGATGTCAAGTGACACCACGGTAGGTCTTGAAGAGAAATGCCAATCGGGTGTCTAAAAGGGAAATCGGACGAGACAGGACCATCCGAGAACTCTGGCGACGCCACGAGAGGTCTTGAAAAGAAATGCCAGTCGGGTGTCAAGTGACGCCTCGGTCGGACTTGAAAAGAAATGCCAATAGGGTGTCCACAAGGGTAGTGGCGCGATAAACCGCCTATTAACTCGAGGGACGCCACGAGAGGTCTTGAAAATAAAATTGAGTGCCCGGGGTAGTCTAGCCAGCCCCTGAGACACTCAGGAAAAAAAAATTCAAAATAAGAGATACGGGTTAGTCCTCAATATTATGTATAACCATAATAATATTTAACAAGCATAAAAAATATTCATGGTAGCAACAGGGTGATAATAATTATTCCGCAAAATAAATTAGGCTCAATTTAATTATTTTCCTCCGAAGACCGACACTAAGACCGACACTTGACCAACCCAGACTGTAGCCCTTAACCGCGGACACGGCTATTCGAATAGGTTTAAACTCTGCAGAGGGTGTACTCTTTACCCACAAGTAAAGGATTTCTTTAGTCAGTACCGTGACAGCGACTAATTCCCATTACGGTCTTTGGGTTGAAAACACACCTGATCAGCACACACCAGATTAACTCTCCGGATGCCTGGAATCACCCAAAGCATCGTTCAAGAAAAACTCTGAGATGGAGAGACCGACGTCCTGCATGGGATCACTATTAATACGCGCGGATTCCAAGGGGTGCCCCCCTCTCAGTCACAACTGGAAACACCCATGCCCCCTGACTTGATCACAGGATTTAGTCCCGGATCCCTGGGAAACCCTCATCGTGGCCCTCTATACGGTGTGTGCACGGAAAGGGGTTATCAACTTACTGGACCGCACCCTACCTGTGGCAGGGACAAGTGGTAGCACGAATCAAGTATGGGGGTTACCGGTGATAAGACTCGATCTATGATCGACTCAGGAGGCATTAAGTTTCCTGCAACGGTTAGCACAATAAGGTATTCCTTCAACAGCAATCCCAACAGGGCCACAACCTTTGCATGCTCCAACATGCACAACAAACAAGGCATGATCACGCTCCAACGTGATCATCCTCCTGCCGGTAACGGTATTTTTCTTATGCCTGCTTCTGCAAGTTAGTCATGGCAACACACGAAGCATGGTACGATGAAATATGCCAACACTACACAGATGCAAAATTAGCCATATGCCAGTTTTATTTGAATTCAACTTAGTCATGATCAAATTGTTCTAGCAAATAAACTATCATGCATTCACCATATCAAGTGTTCAAGATGCTTGCCTTGAGCATGCAGAGATATTGGGTGCACTCCAAAAGTTTGACAAGTTATCTTCCCTCCATTTCCTATTTTCATAAATATTTGAATTACCACATAACTCAAAAATAGTGCCAAAAATTGTTTCAAATAATTTTTTTGAAATAAATACTATAATAAACTAGATGAAAAATTAAAAACAACAAAAAAGAATTAAATTATTTGGAGTTCATATGATTTATCTAGAGAGTTTCTAAGCTAAAACAATTGATTAAAAGGACTTTTTAATTGACCCAGTGATCATAATGCTCAGGAAAAATGTTCACCTAAGCTGAATAAATAGAGCATGTTTTTATAAGACTGTAAAAATTTCTATCACTGGATTTGGATTTGAAATGTATGCTGTGGAAATGGTTGAAGTATATTGGAAAAGAAAAAGGGAAATGGAAGCAGTGCGCCCTGGGCGGGATTTAACCGCGAGGTGTAACTGGGCTGGCCTGGTCGATCAGCAGCGCTGAGGAGGGGATGATGTCAGTGACGTATTTTGTCGAATATGTATCCTCTGCGCGGAAACGGCTTTGTTGCAAAACCGCCTCCACTCTCTGGCGGCTCTGGGTCACTGACAGTGGGCCCGCCTGGCCCACTGGTCAGGTTTGACCGGTCTCCGTCCTCCTCCTCGCGCGCGTCCGGCAGAAACAGAGGAGGAGCTCCGGTGATGGTTGCCGGCGTTGCAGGGCATCTCCGGCGATGATCGGCACATGGATGGATTCAGGGGAAGATGACGGATCCGTGGGAAGTGAAAAGGATCGTCGGGGAAGCTCAGGTTGAGCAGGGCTTCATCCATGGCAGAGGAGGTCGTCAGGTGGAAGAGGGCTTTCGCCCTGGAGCTTGCTCTGGTGAAATTTAAGGGCGGGGTGGATCCGCGGAACCACGGGGAGGCCCCTGGTGCAGAGACTGGAGAGGGGGAGGCACTGGAGAGGTGGCGAGCTCCGAGGCGGAGGCGGTGGCAGTAGATGCCGGAGGTGAGGAGGACGACCACCTCCGGTCGTCCTGTTGCTCGAGAGACTCAGAGAGGGTGAGGGAGGGATGGTGATGGACTGAGCGGCTCGAGGGGGGGGGGGAAGCTTAAATAGGCAGGGAAGGGCGATGCCGCGGCTTTCGAAGATAAGCACGGCGGGGCGGACATTGATGGCGAGGATGAGGTCGTTGGGTGGCCGGTGGAGTGGTCGGCGAGTCGGTGGAGGAGTGGATAGGCTCAGGTGGTTAGAAGTTAAGAGGGGAGCGAGCTGGCGGGTCTGAGCGGCTCGGGCGGTGCCGTGCCCGAGCTGCCGACCATGGCGGCGGTGGTGGTCGGTGAGGAACGGTGCTAGAGCCAAGGGGGAGGTGTCGGCGGTGTTCAGCATTGACTGGGCGATCCGGGGAGGATCAGGACGGGCGAGGGGAGCAACAGAGCAACAACACGAAGGCGAGGCCGAGCCTGCCAAACGAGCGCTCTGCTCGTGCTCTAGGCATGCACAGGAGTTGCTTGACGAAATGCCAAGGGGTTTTAGGCTGATCCAAATGATCCAATTTTTGGTAGGGTGGTGTTATCTAGGATGGAAAAGATGATGGACATGTTATCTTGGCCATATGATCAAATTGTGTGTGTAGTTTGGAAAGAGGCAAAGATTCAGTTATGCACATGAGCTGTTTGACAAAATGCTATGGCCATCTAGGAATATTTGTTGGCTGAGAGAATTGCCAGGATGGTGTCTCCTTAGTGGTTAAATACTATAGTGAAGCTGGTTTGGCCAGAAGAGGAACTTGCTAGTGCAAGTTTTATCAGAATACATTCCTGGACAGAAACTGCAGGAGGTTATTTGGTGGTTTTGGAAAATTCATATAGGGCTGATCTTCTGGAGTTAAGGGTTCTATTGGAAGGACTAGGGTGTGGAAAAATTTCAGAATTTTTGGAGCAAGGAAAATAGAGGTTGTAGTAGAAACTCAAATTCAGGACAGAATTGAAAAGAGGTTGTTTCACTCAAAATTTTCAAAAGCCCAAGTTGGGTTTTTGCATAAAAGTGATCTGTAGGCATCACATGACCTCCCACAATTTTTGTGGAATTTAAAAACAATTATTTAAAATAGTTGTAGTGCAACAGAGGCATTTAAAATATTGAAAATGCTATTAAAAGAGTTGTTTAGAGCAAATTTTATTCTGAAAATAATTCCTACTATTATTGAAATATAAAAGAAATGTTTTAAGAGAACTACCAAAGCCACAATATTATTTCCAAAAATTTCTATATGGAGGGAAGAATTTTGAAAAATCAGAAACAGAAAATGGTTCTGAAATTAATAAAAGACCTAATAAAAATTCAAAATTTTAATTCAGAACAAATTTTATTTAGTAAAAACATGATTAAATTTTTGGGGTGTTACAAACTCTACCCCCCTTAAGAAAATCTCGTCCTTGAGATTTGTTAAGGACGGAAGAATTAGATGCAAATCACAACAGATAAGCAATCATGCACAATAACACACAGACACATCATTCAATCAAACACTACACACAGCTAGAAATATACACATATTCGTCTTCGGCATGACGGTGGAATTTACAGGGCAACAGGGTTACTAAGGACATGGCAACTACTCTGGTAGACTCAGTCCACTTCGTCGACATCCAGACGGGCGTGTCTTGCAGACGTCGAGGCTTCTCCGGGGGCTTCACTGTCGGAGTTAGCTGGAGTGTTATGAGGGGCTGCAGGGTTGGGGTAGCGATGATGACCCACGCTGGGTGTAGTGGCTACAGACCCGTTGGAGAAAATCCCCAAGAGACGACGGAGTTCATACGGGGAAACAAATGCATTGCCCGGGTGGGCAACAGGGGCAGACCTCGCAGGCTCGATTGGTCTCCCGAACAGTACTATCGGGGTGTCGGTGGCGGGTGCAGCTTCACTTCTCACCCGGGTCAGGAGAGCAAGCGTCCTGCGGGTCTCAATCAGATCATTGGTGACCTGATCGAACAGTGTCTCTTGCGCTCTCAGGTAGCGCACCAGATGCACTAGGGCAGGATCCGTCTCATGGTCGCCGTTAGCGACTTGGGTCGACCTACCATAGCCTTCACGACTAGGGTAGTAGTAGAAGGAGCGGCAGTTAACCCTCGGCGACCGATGCCGGAGTTGAACTACAGCTACTCGGGCTCCAAGTTGGATAGCTTGGGGCTCGTCGGTGGTCGTCCTCCCGGTGAACCGGTAAGGGCGCTCTGCGGTGATGCCCCTCCCGTAGATGTGCACCGTGGCCCACTAGTGGTGGATGGCATCACTCGCGTACTCTTGGTACACAAGATACTCCGGCGGCTCTTCGATGCCGAGAGCACGATGGGTGAGATTGGCAAGGATGGCTACAAAGCCTTCAAGCTCAGCCGCGGTGGTCCCGTTGTGCACGATGGGGCCTGTCATCTTGGGGTTTGGATATCGAACTGGGAGTGAGGCTGTGATGTGCTGGTTTGGGGCAAGGCTTCTCTTATAAGCCAGTAGAGTCTTCCATCGCACGCTTGCGGATAGGACAACGCATGTGTCGGCCACAGGCACACAACCTATGGGCTAGGTTGATAGGTTGGGCACCGACTGTCAAAAGGTGTCGGCTGGCCACTGTGCTGTTTTCGGATAGGATGGGCTTGACTGTGGACAGGAAAGGATGTGAATGGTTTGGAAACCTAGAGATAGCGACCAGGTTAAGATAGGATTAGCCAATGGTCAGCCTGGCTCTGATACCAAGGCTGTCGGGGCCGGATTTCGGGGACACGACATATCCCAGAAAATTAACCCCTCGTGTCATCACCAGCCCAGGATTACCGTTACTGGTGGACACGTCCTTGTTACAGATTACCAAGCTATTACAAGAATTGGATACAAGACCATAAAGGTCTAATGATACAACAGTGATTCCGGTGGTGGATGACGGAATTGTCTCGCGGTTCTTCAACGTCGATGGGGCTCCATTTCCACAGGAAGGCTGACCTGGATAATTCCTATCCCGCGTGGCTGCCATCCTAGGCTCCGCACGGACATCACTGTGGTACTCCTTGTAGAAATCTTGACCTGGCCAAGTAAATAGCCAGGGAGAAGCCTGTGAGTACATTTGAATGTACTCGCAAACATCATGAACAAAAGATATACCGAATGCAACAATTAAATTATATGATCATGATGAACCATACTATATGCGTATGGTCATGATGGACTTAAATGCCTACTGACAGGAATTAGATCATGGCATGATAAAATATTAGCATATGCAAATAAATGAATATATGGGAATGTTAGTGATAAACAAGGAGAGTTTAAGGAAAATAAAATAAAAGAAATGCCGGTCGGATGTCAAGTGAAACCACAGTAGGTCTTGAAGAGAAATGCCAATCTGGTGTCTAAAAGAGAAATCGGACGAGACAGGACCATCTGAGAACTCAGGCGACGCCACGAGAGGTCTTGAAAAGAAATGCCAGTCGGGTGTCAAGTGACGCCTCGGTCGGACTTGAAAAGAAATGCCAATTGTGTGTCCACAAGGGTAGTGGCGTGATAAACCGCCTGTTAACTCGAGGGACGCCACGAGAGGTCTTGAAAATAAAATTGAGTGCCCGGGGTAGTCTAGCTAGCCCCTGAGATACTCAGGAAAAAAAAATTCAAAATAAGAGATACGGGTTAGTCCTCAATATTATGCATAACCATAATAATATTTAACAAGCATAAAAAATATTCATGGTAGCAACAGGGTGACAATAATTATTCCGCAGAATAATTCAGGCTCAATTCAATTATTTTCCTCCGAAGACCGACACTAAGACCGACACTTGACCAACCCAGACTGTAGCCCTTAACCGCGGACACGACTATTCGAATAGGTTTAAAATCTGCAGAGGGTGTACTCTTTACCCACAAGTAAAGGATTTCTTTAGTCAGTACCGTGACACCGACTAATTACCATTATGGTCTTTGGGTTGAAAACACACCTGATCAGCACACACCAGATTAACTCTCCGGATGCCAGGAATCACCCAAAGCATCATTCAAGAAAAACTCTGAGACGGAGAGACCGACGTCCTGCATGGGATCACTATTAATACGCACGGATTCCAAGGGGTGCCCCCCTCTCAGTCACAACTGGAAACACCCATGCCACCTCACCCGATGACATGATTTAGTCCCGGATCCCTGGGAAACCCTCATCGGAGCCCTCTGTACGGTGTGTGCATGGAAAGGGGTTATCAACTTACTGGACCGCACCCTACCTGTGGCAGGGACAAGTGGTAGCACGAATCAAGTATGGGGGTTACCGGTGACAAGACTCGATCTATGGTCGACTCAGAAGGCATTAAGTTTCCTGCAATGGTTTGCACAACAAGGTATTCCTTCAACAACAATCCCAACCGGGCCACAACCCTTGCATGCTCCAACATGCACAAAAACTAGGCATGATCACGCTCCAACGTGATCATCCTCCTGCCGGTAACGGTATTTTTCTTATGCCTGCTTTTGCAAGTTAGTCATGGCAACACACGAAGCATGGTACGATGAAATATGCCAACACTACACACATGCAAAATTAGCCATATGCCAGTTTTATTTGAATTCAACTTAGTCATGATCAAATTATTCTAGCAAATAAACTACCATGCATTCACCATATCAAGTGTTCAAGATGCTTGCCTTGAGCATCCAGAGGTATTGGGTGCACTCCAAAAGTTTGACAAGTTATCTTCCCTCCATTTCCTATTTTCATAAATATTTGAATTACCACATAATTCAAAAATAGTGCCAAAAATTGTTTCAAATATTTTTTTGAAATAAATACTATAATAAACTAGATGAAAAATTAAAAACAACAGAAAAAGAATTAAATTATTTGGAGTTCATATGATTTATCTAGAGAGTTTCTAAGCTGAAACAATTGATTAAAAGGACTTTTTAATTGACCCAGTGATCATAATGCTCAGGAAAAATGTTCACCTAAGCTGGATAAATAGAGCATGTTTTTATAAGACTGTAGAAATTTGTATCATTGGATTTGGATTTGAAATGTATGCTGTGGAAATGGTTGAAGTATATTGGAAAAGAAAAAGGAAAAGGGAAGCCGTGCGCCCTGGGTGGGATTTAACCGCGAGGTGTAACTGGGCCGGCCTGGTCGATCAGGAGCGCTGAGGAGGGGATGACGTCCGTGACGTATTTCATCGAATATGTATCCTCTGCGCGGAAACGGCTTTTTTGCAAAACCGCCTCCACTCTCTGGCGGCTCCGGGTCACTGACAGTGGGCCAGCCCGCCTGGCCCACTGGTCAGGTTTGACCGGTCTCCGTCCTCCTCCTCGCGCGCGTCCGGCAGAAACAGAGGAGGAGCTTCGGCGATGGTTGCCGGCGTTGCAGGGCATCTCCGGCGATGCTCGGCACATGGATGGATTCAGGGGAAGATGACGCATCCGTGGGAAGTGAAAAGGATCGTCAGGGAAGCTCAGGTTGAGCAGGGCTTCATCCATGGTGGAGGAGGTCGTCGGGTGGAAGAGGGCTTTCGCCCTGGAGCTTGCTCTTGTGAAATTGAAGTGCGGGGTGGATCCGCGGAACCACGGGGAGGCCCCTGGTGCAGAGACTGGAGAGGGGGAGGCACTGGAGAGGTGGCGAGCTCCGAGGCGGAGGCGGTGGCAGTAGATGCCGGAGGTGAGGAGGACGACCACCTCCGGTCGTCCTATTGCTCGAGAGACTCAGAGAGGGCGAGGGAGGGATGGTGATGGACTGAGCGGCTCGGGGGAGGAAAGCTTAAATAGGCGGGGAAGGGCGGTGCCACGGCTTCCGAAGATAAGCACGGCAGGGCGGCCATTTATGGCGAGGATGAGGTCGTTGGGTGGCCGATGGAGTGGTCGGCGAGTCGGTGGAGGAGTGGATAGGCTCAGGTGGTTAGAAGTTAAGAGGGGAGCGAGCTGGCGGGTCTGAGCAGCTCGGGCGGTGCCGTGCCTGAGCTGCCGACCATGGCGGCGGTGGTGGTCGGTGAGGAACGGTGCTAGAGCCAAGGGGGAGATGTCGGCGGTGTTCAGCGTTGACTGGGCGATCTGGGGAGGATCAGGACGGGCGAGGGGAGCAACAGAGCAACAACGTGAAGGCGAGGCCGAGCCTGCCAAACGAGCGCTCTGCTCGTGCTCTAGGCATGCATAGGAGTTGCTTGACAAAATGCCAAGGGGTTTTAGGCTGATCCAAATGATCCAATTTTTGGCAGGGTGGTGTTATCTAGGATGGAAAAGATGATGGACATGTTATCTTGACCAGATGATCAAAATGTGTGTGTAGTTTGGAAAGAGGCAAAGATTCAGTTATGCACATGAGCTGTTTGACAAAATGCTATGGCCATCTAGGAATCTTTGTTGGCTGAGAGAATTGCCAGGATGGTGTCTCCTTAGTGGTTAAATACTATAGTGAAGCTGGTATGGCCAGAAGAGGAACTTGCTAGTGCAAGTTTTATCAGAATACATTCCTGGACAGAAACTGCAGGAGGTTATTTGGTGGTTTTGGAAAATTCATATAGGGCTGATCTTCTAGAGTTAAGGGTTCTGTTGGAAGGACTAGGGTGTGGAAAAATTTCAGAATTTTTGGAGCAAGGAAACTAGAGGTTGTAGTAGAAATTCAAATTCAGGACAGAATTGAAAAGAGGTTGTTTCACTCAAAATTTCCAAAAGACCAAGTTGGGCTTTTGCATAAAAGTGATCTGTAGGCATCACATGACCTCCCACAATTTTTGTGGAATTTAAAAACAATTATTTAAAATAGTTGTAGTGCAACAGAGGCATTTAAAATATTGAAAATGCTATTAAAAGAGTTGTTTAGAGCAAATTTTATTCTGAAAATAATTCCTACTATTATTGAAATATAAAAGAAATGTCTTAAGAGAACTACCAAAGCCACAATATTATTTCCAAAAATTTCTATATGGAGGGAAGAATTTTGAAAAATTAGAAACAGAAAATGGTTCTGAAATTAATAAAAGACCTAATAAAAATTGAAAATTTTAATTCTGAACAAATTTTATTTAGTAAAAACATGATTACATTTTTGGGGTGTTACAGGGGCTACTGACGGTGTCCTGGACTAGGGGGGTACTCACCACGTCGTCTCCTGACCAGTGGGTCGGGCCGAGGACCCCCATGGCGGTTCACTAATAGGCCAGTTCGGACAGCCGATGACATATACGATGAAGATTCCACAAGACTTGGTGATCAAGACAAGGACTCATCTCCACCGACGTATTCGACTAGGACTCTTGCTATCCTAGGCCTCTGGTATATTTTATAAGCTGAGGCCAGGCTAGTCGATAGATCATTATGATATTGATCCATCATACCCCTAGGGTTTAGACCACAACGTATGATCTCGAGGTAGATCAACTCTGTACTTAATACTCCATTGATATAAACAAGAGCAGGACGTAGGGTTTTACCTCCATAGAGAGGGTCCGGACCTAGGTAAAACACCGTGTTCATCGTCCCTGTTACCATCAATCCTAAATCCACAGCTTGGGACCCCCTACACCGAGATCTGCCAGTTTTGACACCGACACTTGCCTCGTGAGGCCCCCAAGCAGCAGGTGACTTGAGGAGACTAGGCGGCCCCGCAAGAGCCTCGTGATGCCCCCTCACGAGGTGCTTCCCACATGGCCCCACATCTTCATGTGGGTGATGCGCGGGGCAAAGAACGGCGCCAGAGGCCTTGTCAACAGGCGCTGATGAAGAGGGTTTCCTCTTTGGTGCTAAGGGAGCAAGGCCAGCACGCCAGTTCCCAAAGCATTCCCAAAAGGACGCGAGCCCATCGGCGCGTCATGGACGGCGGCTTTGTAGACGAAGACTGCCTTTTGTCAGGATAGATTGCGCCCCTGTCCCCCTTCAAATTGCCGTGTGGCATCCCTTCCTGCCAGTGTTTTCGTGGGAAGAGGACCAATGCTTGTATAAAAGAGGGGCAGGGTGCTGCCATAGGGGGGTCGACCATTCTAGACCTTGGGCCTTGTACTCTTGTCTTCTCCACGAGAGCAATCCACAAACCAAGCAGGAGTAGGGTTTTACACCGCAAGGTAGCCCGAACTGGGGTAACTGCCACGTCTCAGCTGCTCCCGCTAGCTCGCTCCGGTCGTAGCTCTGCTGTGGATCATTGTAGGATTGCATAGGGCATCAAGAACAAGCGCACCCCAGAATTCGAACCTTAGGGTCCCCGGCGACCCGATTACGACAGTATTCATGGATGATTTTTCTGTGTACGAGACTTCTTTTGATGATTGCTTAAGTGGCCTTGATCGAGTTTTGCAGAGATGTGAAGAAACTAATCTTGTCTTAAATTGGGACAAGTGCAATTTTATTGTAAATGAAGGTATAGTCGATGGGCATAAAATTTCTGAATGAGGTATTGAGGTACACAAAGCTAAAGTTGATGCAATTGAGAAAATGTCATGTCCTAAAGATACAAAAGGTATAAGAAGATTTCTTGGTCATGCTAATTTCTATAGAAGGTTTATTAAATACTTCTCTAAAATTTCTAGGCCTCTTACCAATCTTTTGGAAAAAGATGTTCCATTTGTTTTTGATGATGATTATGTAGAAGCCTTTGAAATACTTAACAAAGCCTTAACCTCTACACCTATTGTTCAACTACCTGACTGGAACTTTCCTTTTGAAATTATGTGTGATGCTAGTGACTATGTTGTTGGTGCTGTTTTAGGACAAAGAGTTGATAAGAAATTGAATGTTCTCCATTATGTTAGTAAAACTCTAGATAGTGCTCAAAGAAATTATGCTACTACCGAGAAAGAATTTTTAGCAGTTGTGTTTGCATGTGATAAATTCAGATCTATATTGTTGATTCTAAAGTAATTGTTCACAGTGATCATGATGCTATTAAATACCTTATGAAAAAGAAATATGCTAAACCAAGACTCATTATGTGGGTTCTTTTGCTACAAGAATTTGACTTGCATATTATTGATAGAAAAGGAACTGAGAATACCGTAGCTGATAATTTGTCTAGAATGGAAAATGTTCTTGATGACCCACTACCTATTGGTGATAGTTTTCCTGATGAGTACTACCTTCGTCCTGGTTTATTGGTCCTCATTGTATTTCATGCCAAATTTTGACCATAAATTTAACTAACAAAATGTTCATGCATATCACAAAAAATTATGTCATTGAAAACTATGTTCAAATACGAGTCCAATGATATAATTTTTGTTGACATGCATTAACATTTTGTCAGTTAAATCTTTGGTCAAAATATAGCACAAATGACAAAGGGGACCAATAAACCAGGACGGAGGTAGTAATTAGATGTTATAAATGCTTCTCGTAATACTCCTTGGTATGTAGACTATGCTAATTACATTGTTGCTAAATATATACCACCTAGTTTCACACACCAACAAAAGAAAAACTTCTTCTTTGATTTCAGACATTACTTGTGGGATGACCCACATCTTTATAAAGGAGTAGATGGTATTATTATACATTGTGTACCTGAGCATGAACAAGAACAAATCCTACGGAAGTGTTATTCCAAGGCATACGGAGGTCGCCGTGCTGGAGATAGAACCACACATAAGATATTACAATCTGGTTCTTAGTGGCCTACTCTTTCAAGGATGCACGTAAGTTTGTCCTATCTTGTGATGAATGTCAAAGAATTGGTAATTTTAGTAGACGTAGGGAAATGCCTCTGAATTATTCACTTGTTATTGAGCCATTTGATGTTTGGGATTTGATTACATCGGGCCTTTTCTGCCCTCTATTGGGCATACACATATTTTAGTTGTTGTTTATTACATTACTAAGTTGGTAGAAGCTATTCTAACTAGTAGTGCTGATCATAACACATCTATTAAAGTGCTTAAAGAATTTATTTTCCTGAGGTTTGGAGTCCCTAGATATTTAAAGACTGATGGTGGTTCCCATTTCATTCATGGTGCATTTCGTAAACTTCTTGCTAAATATGATGTTAAGCATAGAATTGCATCTCCTTATCATCCTCAGTCTAGTGGTTAAGTTGAATGGAGCAATAGAAAAATAAGCAAAAGACCTTTAATAGATCTAGAAAGAATTGGTCTAGGAAACTTGATGATGTGTTATGTGCATATAGAACCGCTTATAAAAATCCTATGGGTATGTCCCCTTATAAAATGGTCTGTGGAAAAGCATGTCATTTACCTCTTGAGTTAGAACATAAAGCATATTAGGCAATAAAAGAATATATATATATATAGCCGGTTGGAGGCTTTTAGCTGTGGCGGGGACTCTATCCTGCCCACCACTGCTGCCTGTAACAACAGTCGTGGGTAAGCCTAGCCGCTCGCCGCAAAAAACATTCAAAACATAACCACGCTCAGCGGTGCTTGTTTGTGGCGGGTGACATGTACCTCCCGCCACTGTAGTGCCCCTAGTTCTAGCGGTCGCGTTATGTTACACACCACTGCTGCTTCTCCTAACTAGCTATGGGGGGTGCCTCGGCCCGCCCGCCACTCTATTGAGTTCACCTATAAGACCTTTCTCAGTAGTGCAAGTTGACACTACTAGGGAAAACCTTATACACAGAACCTTAGCAGTAGCGCTGGATAAAATCACGTGCTACTGCTACTTAGGAGTAGCGCATCATAGGAAAAGGCGCTGCTGCTATCTTCATAGCAGTAGCGCGTGTTAGCGAAACACGCTACTGCTAAGTTTCAACTGGGTGCACATGGCGAGCCCCACTTAGCAGCAGTGCGGATCGATATCCACCACTACTGCTATGCTCCGTAGTAGTAGCGCTTGTCCCCAACCCGCGCTACTACTAACCCTAGCTTATCGTCTTCCCCGCGTGGCCGACCCTCTTACTCTCCCTCTCATCCACTCTTCTCACTCTCCCTCTTGACTCTCTCGCCGTCATCCTTGTCGCTGCCGTCCTCCTCCTCGGTATGCCCCCTCCTCCCTCCTCCTTCCACAGCCCTCCTCTCTCCTCCTCCGGCCGCGCCCTCCTCCTCCTGCTCCAGCCACTTCCTCCTCCTGCCGCGCCCTCCTCCTCCTCCGCCCGCGCCCTCCTCCTCCTTCGCCCGTGCTCTCCTCACTCCTCCCTCCGCCTCCGATCGCCCTACTCACTTCTCCCACTGCCATCCTCCTGTCTCCTCTCTCCTCCCTCTTCCCACTGCCCCTCCCTCCTCCCACCTCTCTCTGTATAGAAATTTTGAGTAAAAAAATTAGGTATACAATTTTTTAGTAATAACAATTAGTTAGCATTTGATTGTAGAATAGGTAGGTAGTATTTTACTAATTTTGTTCATATATATGAACCCTGGGTGTTCATATATGAGCCCATTTCATCATTAGAGCACTAAACTAGTTATATGTAATTAACCCTAGGTGTTCATATATATGGGTGGATGATTTTTTTTTGTAATGCTTGGATAGATAGATGGATAGACAGATGGATTAAACTTTTTTTTTCGTAATGCTTTGGATAGATAGATGGATGGATGGATAACTGTTAGGGTTAGATCTAGGTTTTACAATTTTTTAGTAAATGTAGGTCTTTTGAATCAGCATAATAATGTTTAGTTCATATCTTATAGGGTTTCACTAAGTACTAAAATGAGGTTAATAATGTTTTTGTTTATATTTTGTTTTTGCATAAATCAAGGAGCCCTGCATCATCCCCGCCGTCGTCCCCGTCACCGACCCCCTCCGGCCTTGAGGTGAGACCAGCCAAATCCCCATGTTGTTGATGATGTAGATGTTTTCATAGATGTAGTAGAGTAGTAGATAAGTAGGTGTGACAATTTCCATGGAATAGAAAATTTTCAATGTAGGTCTGTCAAATATGATGGGGATTTAGACATGTGCTATGTAGTGTTGTGTAGTACTAGTGCTTGCCCAAGTGGCCTATGTTTGCAGGGAACACCTCATAGTGGCCTATGTTTTGCCAAAGTGTTGATTAATTTCCATTGCGGCAAATTTCAGGCGCTCGATAGATGTCCTTTTTAGCAAAGGTCATGCCGGATTTTTCCGTGAATTTTGACATGACTTGTGCTAGAATAAGTAGGAAATATCGAGTTGCCCGGATTTTGTAGAAAGACAATTAAACGACATTTCGGGTTGACTTTAAGTCTGTTAGGACTCCACCATATATATGAGAGAAGAAGAATGCCTACTGTTGTCGTGGGGGTCGTTCTTCCTCTTATTTCTCTTGATAGACCTTTTGGTAATGCACGGGAAGGAAGAGAAGAACGACCATCACCGACGGTCGCAAATGTCAGAGAGGAATCAGTGAGGGAGAGTCTCCACCATATATGAGAGAAAAAGAATCCCGACTGTTGTCATGGAGGTAGCTTCTCCTTCTTTCCCGTGTGCTAGACAATTTGGTGTAATGCACTCGGGAACGAAGGGAGGAGCTACCATCACCGACGGTCGAATATATACACCACGTGAGCTGAGAGTCTTCAAGAAAATACTCGACAGACCGATAGTCAACCCGTGATGAATAATAATGATCTAATTTAGTTTTTTTAGTACATATATTTAATTTTAGAAGTTTAATCTTTGAATTATGACCATACGAAATGTCGTCCGACAACGATAGGCTCCCGGAGTGCGACTGGTGCGGCGATGACCGAGGTCTGTGCGATAGGGCTCACCTGGTACAAGGTCGGCGCTTCAGTATTAAACTCCAGGAGACCTTCGATGTTGAAATGGTACGCAACAATGACAAGAGTTTTTTCGTAGTGAAGCACGACTTCTGCTTCTTCAATGTGTAATTTTCATCTTTTACAATTCGACTAGCTTATCCCTTGCCATGCAAGACACTATGTCTTGGAGAGGATGGATTTTGAAGATCATGAAAGTATGGAAACAAAGATAGTTCACCTAAGGACAAATCATGGTATAGATTTTGCTGTAAATCTATACAATTCTGAGAGCGTATCCCATTTTGGTTGCCCGAATTGGGAAGCACTTTGCAAGATGTATGATTTTCATGAGGGTATGCTTGTCACCTTGGATCTTGGTGATCCTGATGAAGATAATATGGACATTTGGGTCCTTGTTGATATGCTTCCAATTCTACCGCTATGTGAGTTTCTCAAACATAGTTATTAAGTAATTTATATTGTTTATTTCAAAATAGTTGACAACTTATTTCCATTTATAGTTTATTTTCATTCTTCAAAGAATGTACGGAATATGGTAGACAGAACCTACTACACCAATAGCACAGAATTAACTTATCAGGAGAAAGATCATCTTATCTCATTTATTACTGATGTTGAGAATTACAATATCAATTATCAAACTCCTGCACATTATGGTCAATATATGCCACTAGTGCATGTGCTGACCTAGGGTAACATCCATGGAGATGGCATGGTAAGATTTTTTACTATTATGACATCCGTGCATCTTTTGCATATATTCTTCTAAAGCTAAACTACATTGCTAACTACGATGTTATTATTATGTTTTTCAATAGAAAATCCCGAAGGATTGTGTGCCTGATCTGATGTTTCTGAAAGGACGGCTTGATGTTATTAGCTTACGGCCATATCTGCCTAGGGGTCATAACTGTTCATACCGGATTTCTAAAACCAATCAAGACATGACAATCAAAGAATGGAAAAAATGTATGGACAATCGTAGGGAGCTACTTGGAACCAACATTGTGCGAAGCATAAGAATTGGATGCAGGATAGTCTCCATTCTCCATAATGGAGAGTCAGGGCCTATCTTGCTTTATGCCATTTTACCTTAGAGAGGGTAGTAGGCCCTATGAGAGAGAAGTAGGTCCTAGGTACAATGTGTTATTATGTGCTACAATGTGTTAGAGTTGATGATGATGATGAGGACGAGTTGTGATTATGACTAGTGACCAAGTTGTTATATGATGTCTCATGGACGAAAATGATGATCATGAGGAGTTGTTATATGACAATGATGTTTTATGATGATAAGTTGTTAATGATATGATGACGATGATGAGTTATTATATCATTGGGTGAAAGAACCGCGGATTAGTTTCAAGTGGATGGATCCTAAGTGACCAAGTCATGGATTATCGTGACAATCCATGACTTGGTCACTTAGGATCCATCCACTTGAAACTAATCCATGGTTCTTTCACCTAGTGATTTAATAACTCATTATGATGCAAGAACAATCTCTAAATTGCTACTGTATGAAAACATATATAATGGTGTATGAATATGACATAAAATAAAAAAGAAATAGAATACAGAATAATAGTAGTAGCGCGGGCAGAGAGGGGCGCTACTAGTAATTACCAGTAGCGCTTTCGGCAAGAATCGCTACTACTAAGTAGCTATAGCAGTAGCGCGGGTAAACTAATACTACTGCTAAACTTTAGCTGTAGTGCCGTATCAGTAGCGCGGTACCCCGCGCTACTGCTAGGACAAAAACCAGCGCTACTGCTAGGCTTTTCCCTAGTAGTGTGATTCGTTCATCTTCAATGGAAGTGGTGCAAAGGACATAGTAGGTTCAATGTTGCGGTGTCCTCACCTTGTGATAGAAGGGGTAGCGAGGCACGTAATTGTATTGTTGCTACTAAGGGAAAAACGATGGGGTTTAATCATATTGCTTGGTTTTATTCTATCACTACTAGGGAAAAGCCTAGCAGTAGCGCTGGTTTTTGTCCTAGAAGTAGCGCGGGGTACCGCGCTACTGATACGGCGCTACAGCTAAAAGTTAGCAGTAGCGTTGGTTTACCCGCGCTACTTCTATAGCTACTTAGTAGTAGCGATTCTTGCCGAAAGCGCTACTGGTAAGTACTAGTAGCGCCCCTCTCTGCCCTCGCTACTACTATTATTCCGTATTCTATTTCTTTTTTATTTTATGTCATATTCATACACCATTATACAAGTTTTCATACAGTAGGAATTTAGATATTGTTCTTACATCATAATGAGTTATTAAATCACTGGGTGAAAGAACCATGGATTAGTTTCAAATGGATGGATCCTAAGTGACCAAGTCATGGATTATCGTGATAATCCATGACTTGATCACTAAGGATCCATCCAGTTGAAACTAATCCGTGGTTCTTTCAACCAATGATATAATAACTCATCATCATCATCATCATCATCATCATATCATTAACAACTTATCATCATAATACATCATTGTCATATAAAAACTCCTCATGATCATCATTTTCGTCCATGAGACATCATATAACAACTTGGTCACTAGTCATAATCAAAACTCGTCCTCATCATTGTTGGGGAATGTAGCATGCAATTTCAAAAAAATTCTACGCTCATGCAAGATCTATCTAGGAGATGCATAGCAACGAGAGGGGAGAGTGTGTCCATGTACCCTCATAGACCGAAAGCGGAAGCGTCTAGTAACGCGGTTGATGTAGTTGAACTTCTTCGTGATCCAACCGATCCAAGTACCGAACGTACGGCACCTCCGCGTTCAGCACACGTTCAGCTCGGTGACGTCCCTCGTGCTCTTGATCCAGTTGAGGACGAAGGAGAGTTCCGTCAGCATGATGGCGTGGCAACGGTGTTGATGATGTTACCGGCGCAGGGCTTTGCCTAAGCACTACGACGATATGACCGAGGTGAGTAACTGTGGAGGCGGGCACCGCACACGGCTAAAAGATCAACTTGTGTGTTCTAGGGTGCCCCCCTCCCCACGTATATAAAGGAGGGAGGAGGGGAGGGCCGGCCGGCCCCTAGGGCGCGCCCAAGATGGGAGTCCTAATAGGACTCCATGTCCTAGTAGGATTCCACCAAAAGGGAGAGAGGGGGAAGGAAGGAGAGGGAGATGGAGTAGGAAAGGGGGGCGCCGCCCCCCCTTCCCTTGTCCAATTCGGACTGCTAGGGAGGGGGGCGCGCGGCCTGCCCTGGCTGCCCTCCTCTCTCTCCAACAAGGCCCATGGTGGCCCATTAGTTCCCCGGGGGGTTCCGGTAACCCCTCCGGCACTCGGGTTTTACCCGAAACTAGCCGGAACACTTCCGGTGTCTGAATAACATGGTCCAATATATCAATCTTTATGTCTCGACCATTTCGAGACTCCTCATCATGTCCGTGATCTCATCCGGGACTCCGAACAAACTTCGGTCATCAAAACACATTACTCATAATAAAAATCGTCATTGAACGTTAAGCGTGCGGACCCTACGGGTTCGAGAACTATGTAGACATGACCGAGACACTTCTCGGGTCAATAACCAATAGTGGAACCTGGATGCTCATATTGGCTCCTACATATTCTACGAAGATCTTTATCGGTCAAACCGCATAACAACACACGTTATTCCCTTTGTCATCGGTATGTTACTTGCCCGAGATTCGATCGTCGGTATCATCATACCTAGTTCAATCTTGTTACCGGCAAGTCTCTTTTCTCGTTCCGTAATGCATCATCCTGCAACTAACTCATTAGTCACATTGCTTGCAAGGCTTCATATTATGTGCATTACCGAGAGGGCCCAGAGATACCTCTTCGATACTTGGAGTGACAAATCCTAATCTCGATCTATGCCAACATAACAAACACCTTCGGAGACACCTGTAGAGCATCTTTATAATCACCCAGTTACGTTGTGACGTTTGATAGCACACAAGGTGTTCCTCCGGTATTCCGGAGTTGCATAATCTCATAGTCAGAGGAATATGTATAAGTCATGAAGAAAGCTTTAGCAATAAAACTTAACGATCATTATGCTAAGCTAACGGATGGGTCTCGTCCATCACATCATTCTCCTAATGATGTGATCCCATTCATCAAATGACAACACATGTCTATTGTTAGGAAACTTAACCATCTTTGATTAACGAGCTAGTCAAGTAGAGGCATACTAGGGACACATTGTTTTGTCTATGTATTCACACATGTATCAAGTTTCCAGTTAATACAATTCTAGCATGAATAATAAACATTTATCATGATATAAGGAATATAAATAGCAACTTTATTATTGCCTCTAGGGCATATTTCCTTCAGTCTCCCACTTGCACTAGAGTCAATAATGTAGTTCACATCGCCATGTGATTAACACCAATAGTTCACATCGCCATGTGACCAACACCCAAAGGGTTTACTAGAGTCAATAATCTAGTTCACATCACCATGTGATTAACACCCAAAGAGTAATAAGTTGTGATCATGTTTTGCTTGTGAGAGAGGTTTAGTCAACGGGTCTGCCATATTCAGATCCGTATGTATTTTGCAAATTTCTATGTCTACAATGCTCTGCATGGAGCTACTCTAACTAATTGCTCCCACTTTCAATATGTATCCAGATTGAGACTCAGAGTCATCCAGATCGGTGTTAAAGTTTGCATCGATGTAACTCTTTACGATGAACTCTTTATCACCTCCATAACCGAGAAATATTTCCTTAGTCCTCTTAGGTAACTAAGGATAACTTTGACCGCTATCCAGTGATCCACTCCTGGTTCACTATCGTACCTCCTTGCTAAACTCATAGCAAGGCACACAACTGGTCTTGTACATAGCATGGCATACTTTATAGAACCTATGACTGAGGCATAGGGAATGACTTTCATTCTCTTTCTATCTTCTGCTGTGGTCGGGTTTTGAGTCTTACTCAATTTTACACCTTGTAACACAGGCAAGAACTCCTTCTTTGACTGTTCCATTTTAAACTACTTCAAAATCTTGTCAAGGCATGTACTCATTGAAAAAATCTTATCAAGCCTCTTGATCTATCTCTATAGATCTTGATGCTCAATATGTAAGCAATTTCACCGAGGTCTTTCTTTGAATAACTCCTTTCAAACACACCTTTATGCTTTTCAGAAAATTCTACATCATTTCTGATCAACAATATGTCATTCACATGTACTTATCAGAAAGGCTGTAGTGCTCCCACTGACTTTCTTGTAAATACAGGCTTCACCGCAAGTCTGTATAAAACTATATGCTTTGATCAACTCATCAAAGCGTATATTCCAACTCCGAGATGCTTGCACCAGTCCATAGATGGATCGCTGGAGCTTGCACATTTTGTTAGCACCTTTAGGATTGACAAAACCTTCTGGTTGCATCATATACAACTCTTCTTTAAGAAATCCATTAAGGAATGTAGTTTTGACATCCATTTGCCAGATTTCATAAAATGTGGCAATTGCTAACATGATTCGGACAGACTTAAGCATCGCTACGAGTGAGAAAATCTCATCGTAGTCAACACCTTGAACTTGTCGAAAACCTTTTGCGACAAGTCAAGCTTTGTAGATAGTAACACTACTATCAGCGTCCATCTTCCTCTTAAAGATCCATTTATTATCAATGGCTCGCCGATCATCGAGCAAGTTAATCAAAGTCCATACTTTGTTCTCATACATGGATCCTATCTCAGATTTCATGGCCTCAAGCCATTTATCGGAATTTGGGCTCATCATCGCTTCCTCATAGTTCGCAGGTTCATCATGGTCTAGTAACATGACTTCCAGAACAGAATTACCATACCACTCTGGTGCGGAACGTACTCTGGTTGACCTACGAGGTTCTGTAGTAACTTGATCTGAAGCTTCATGATCATCATCATTAGCTTCCTCACTAATTGGTGTAGGCATCACTGAAACTAATTTCTGTGATGAACTACTTTCCAATTCAAGAGAAGGTACTACTACCTCATCAAGTTCTACTTTCCTCTCACTCACTTCTTTCGAGAGAAACTCCTTCTCTAGAAAGGATCCATTCTTGGCAAAAATATCTTGCATTCGGATCTGTGATAGAAGGTGTACCCAACAGTTTCTTTTGGGTATCCTATGAAGACGCACTTTTCCGATTTGGGTTCGAGCTTATCAGGCTGAAGCTTTTTCACATAAACATCGCAACCCCAAACTTTAAGAAACGACAGCTTAGGTTTCTTGCCAAACCACAGTTCATACGGTGTTGTCTAAACGGATTTAGACGGTGCCCTATTTAACGTGAATGCAGCTGTCTCTAATGCATAACCCCAAAACGATAGTGGTAAATCGGTAAGAGACATCATAGATAGCACCATATCTAATAAAGTACGGTTATGATGTTCGGACACACCATTACGCTGTGGTGTTCCAGGTGGCGTGAGTTGCGAAACTATTCCGCATTGTTTTAAATGAAGGCCAAACTCGTAACTCAAGTATTCGCCTCCGCGATCAGATCACAGAAACTTTATTTTCTTGTTACGATGATTCTCCACTCCACTCTGAAATTCTTTGAACTTTTCAAATGTTTCAGACTTGTGTTTCATTAAGTAGATATACCCATATCTGCTCAAATCATCTGTGAAGGTCAGAAAATAACGATACCCGCCAAGAGCTTCAACACTCATCGGACCGCATACATCGGTATGTATTATTTCCAATAAGTCTGTAGCTCGCTCCATTGTTCTGGAGAATGGAGTCTTAGTCATCTTGCCCATGAGGCATGGTTCGCAAGCATCAAATGATTCATAATCAAGTGATTCCAAAAGTCCATCAGCATGGAGTTTTTTCATGCGCTTTACACCAATATGACCTAAACGGCAGTGCCACAAATATATTGCACTATCATTATCAACTTTGCATCTTTTGGCATCAATATTATGAATATGTGTATCACTACGATCGAGATTCAATAAACCATTTATATTGAGTGTATGACCATCGAAGGTTTTATTCATGTAAACAGAATAACAATTATTCTCTGACTTAAATGAATAACCGTATCGCAATAAACATGATCCAATCATATTTATGCTCAACGCAAACTCCAAATAACATTTATTCAGGTCCAACACTAATCCCGAAGGTAGAGGGAGTGTCCGATGGTGATCTTATCAACCTTGGAATCACTTCCAACACACATCATCACCTCGTCATTAACTAGTCTCTGTTCATTTTGGAACTCCTGTTTCGAGTTACTAAGGTTAGCAACTGAACCGGTATCAAATACCCAGGGGCTACTATGAACACTAGTAAAATACGTATCAATAACATGTATATCAAATATACCTTTGTTCACTTTGCCATCCTTCTTATCCGCCAAATATTTTGGGGTAGTTCCACTTCCAGTGACCATTTCCTTTGCAGTAGAAGCACTCAGTTTCAGGTTTGGGTCCAGCTTTGGACTTCTTCACGGGAGTGGCAACTTGCTTGCCATTCTTTCTTGAAGTTCCCTTTCTTTTCCTTTGCCCCTTTTCTTGAAACTAGTGGTCTTGTTAACCATCAACACTTGATGCTTTTTCTTGATTTCTACCTTCGCCGATTTCATCATCGTGAAGAGCTTGGGAATCGTTTTCGTCATCCCTTGCATATTATAGTTCATCACGAAGTTCTAGTAACTTGGCAATAGTGACTAGTGACATCTGTCAATCACTATCTTATCTGGAAGATTAACTCCCACTTGATTCAAGTGATTGTAGTACTCAGATATTCTGAGCACATGCTCACTGGTTGAGCTATTCTCCTCCATCTTGTAGGCAAAGTACTTGTCAGAGGTCTCATACCTATCGACATGGGCATGAGTCTGAAATACCAATTTCAACTCTTGGAACATCTTATATGCTCCGTGGTGTTCAAACAATTTTTGAAGTCCCGGTTCTAAGCCGTAAAGCATGGTGCACTAAACTATCAAGTAGTCATCATACCGAGCTTGTCAAACATTCATAACGTCAGCATCTGCTCCTGCAATAGGTCTGTCACATAGCGGTGCATCAAGGACATAATTCTTCTGTGCAGCAATGAGGAAAATCCTCAGATCACAGATTCAGTCCGCATCATTGCTACTATCATCTTTCAAATTAGTTTTCTCTAGGAACATATCAAAAATAAAATAGGGGAGCTACATACGAGCTATTGAACTATAACATAGATATGCAAATACTATCAGGACTAAGTTCATGATAAATTAAGTTCAGTTAATCATATTACTTAAGAACTCCCACTTAGATAGACATCCCTCTAGTCATCTAAACGATCACGTGATCCATATCAACTAAACCATGTCCGATCATCACGTGAGATGGAGTAGTTTTCAATGGTGAACATCTCTATGTTGATCATATCTACTATATGATTCACGTTCGACCTTTCGGTCTCCAGTGTTCTGAGGCGATATCTGCATATGCTAGGCTCGTCAAGTTTAACCCGAGTATTCCGCACGTGCAAAACTGTCTTGCAACCGTTGTATGTGAATGTAGAGCTTATCACACCCGATCATCACATGGTGTCTCGGCACGATGAACTGTCGCAACGGTGCATACTCAGGGAGAACACTTATACCTTGAAATTAAGTGAGGGATCATCTTATAATGCTACCGCCGTACTAAGCAAAATAAGATGCATAATAGATAAACATCACATGCAATCAAAATATGTGACATGATATGGCCATCATCATCTTGTGCTCATGATCTCCATCACCGAAGCACCGTCATGATCTCCATCGTCACCGGCTTGACACCTTGATCTCCATCGTAGCGTCGTTGTCGTCTCGCCAACTATTGCTTCTACAACTATCGCTAACACATAGTGATAAAGTAAAGCAATTACATGGCGATTGCATTTCATACAATAAAGCGACAACCATAAGGCTCCTGCCAGTTGCCGATAACGGTTACAAAACATGATCATCTCATACGACAATTTATATCTCATCACGTCTTGACCATATCACATCACAACATGCCCTGCAAAAACAAGTTAGATGTCCTCTACTTTGTTGTTGCAAGTTTTACGTGGCTGCTACGGGCTTCTAGTAAGAACCGTTCTTACCTACGCATCAAAATCACAACGATTTTTCGTCAAGTGTGCTATTTTAACCTTCAACAAGGACCGGCCGTAGTCAGACTCGATTCAACCAAAGTTGGAGAAACAGACACCCGCCAGCCACCTGTGTGCAAAGCACGTCGGTAGAACCAGTCTCATGAACGCGGTCAAGAAATGTTGGTCCGGGCCGCTTCATCCAACAATACCGCCGAATCAAAGTAAGACATTGGTGGTAAGCAGTATGACTATTATCCCCCACAACACTTTGTGTTCTACTCGTGCATATCATCTACGCATAGACCTGGCTCGGATGCCACTATTGGGGAACGTAGCATGCAATTTCAAAAAAAATCTATGCTCATGCAAGATCTATCTAGGAGATGCATAGCAATGAAAGGGGAGAGTGTGTCCACGTACCCTCGTAGACCGAAAGCGGAAGCGTTTAGTAACGCGGTTGATGTAATCGAACTTCTTCGTGATCCAACCGATCCAAGTATCGAACGTACGGCACCTCCATGTTCAGCACATGTTCAACTCGATGACGTCCCTCGTGCTCTTGATCCAGTTGAGGACGAGGGAGAGTTCCGTCAGCACGACGGCGTGGCGACGGTGTTGATGATGTTACCGGCGCAGGGCTTCGCCTAAGCACTACGATGATATGACCGAGGTGTGTAACTGTGGAGGGGGGCACCACACACGGCTAAAAGATCAACTTGTGTGTTCTAGGGTGCCCCCCTCCCCACGTATATAAAGGAGGGAGGAGGGGAGGGCCGGCCGGCCCCTAGGGCGCGCCCAAGAGGGGAGTCCTACTAGGACTCCAAGTCCTAGTAGGATTCCACCAAAAGGGAGAGAGGGGGAAGGAAGGAGAGGGAGAGGGTGTAGGAAAGGGGGCGCCACCCGCCCTTCCCTTGTCCAATTCGGACTGCTTGGGGGGGGCACCCGGTCTGCCCTGGCTGCCCTCCTCTCTCTCCAATAAGGCCCATGGTGGCCCATTAGTTCCCTGGGGGGTTCCGGTAACCCCTCCGGCACTCCGGTTTTACCCAAAACTATCCGGAACACTTCCGTTGTCCGAATAACATGGTCTAATATATCAATCTTTATGTCTCGACCATTTCGAGACTCCTCGTCACGTCCGTGATCTCATCCGGGACTCCGAACAAACTTCGGTCATCAAAACACATAACTCATAATACAAATCATCATTGAACGTTAAGCGTCTGGACCCTACGGGTTCGAGAACTATGTAGACATGACCGGGACACTTCTCCGGTCAATAACCAATAGTGGAACCTGGATGCTCATATTGGCTCCTACATATTTTACGAAGATCTTTATCGGTCAAACCGCATAACAACATACATTATTCCCTTTGTCGTCGGTATGTTACTTGCCCGAGATTCGATCGTCGGTATCATCATACCTAGTTCAATCTCGTTACTGGCAAGTCTCTTTTCTTGTTCCGTAATGCATCATCCCGCAACTAACTCATTAGTCACATTGCTTGCAAGGCTTCATATGATGTGCATTACCGAGAGGGCCCAGAGATACCTCTCCGATACTTGGAGTGACAAATACTAATCTCGATCTATGCCAACGCAACAAACACCTTCGGAGACACCTGTAGAGCATCTTTATAATCACCCAGTTACGTTGTGACGTTTGATAGCACAAAAGGTGTTCCTCCGATATTCGGGAGTTGCATAATCTCATAGTCAGAGGAATACGTATAAGTCATGAAGAAAGCTTTAGCAATAAAACTTAATGATCATTATGCTAAGCTAACGGATGGGTCTCGTCCATCACATCATTCTCCTAATGATGTGATCCCATTCATCAAATGACAACACATGTCTATGGTTAGGAAAATTAACCATCTTTGATTAACGAGCTAGTGAAATAGAGGCATACTAGGGACACATTGTTTTGTCTATGTATTCACACATGTATCAAGTTTCCAGTTAATACAATTCTAGCATGAATAATAAACATTTATCATGATATAAGGAAATATAAATAACAACTTTATTATTGCCTCTAGGGCATATTTCCTTCAATCATCATCATCAACTCTAACACATTGTAGCACATAATAACACATTGTACCTAGGACCTACTCCTCTCTCATAGGACCTACTACCCTACCTAAGGTAAAATGGCATAAAACAAGATAGGCCCTGACTCTCCATTATGGAGAATGGAGACTATCCTGTCTTCAATTCTTGCACTTCGCACAATGTTGGTTCCAAGTAGCTCCCTACGATTGTCCATACATTTTTTCCATTTTTGATTGTCATGTCTTGAAATCTGGTATGAACAGTTGTGACCCCTAGGCAGATATGGCCGTAAGCTAATAACATCAAGCTATCCTTTCGGAAACATCAGATCAGGCACACAATCCTTCAGGATTTTCTATTGAAAAACATAATAATAACATCGTAGTTAGCAATGTAGTTTAGCTTTAGAAGAATATATGCAAAAGATGCACGGATGTCATAATAGTAAAAAATCTTACCATGCCATCTCCATGGATGTTACCCTAGGTCAGCACGTGCACTAGTGGCACGTATTGACCATAATGTGCAGGAGTTTGATAATTGATATTGTAATTCTCAACATCAATAATAAATGAGATAAGATGATCTTTCTCTTGATAAGTTAATTCTACACCATCGGTGTAGTAGGTTCTGTCTACCATCTTCCGTACATTCTTTGAAGAATGAAAATAAGCTTTCAATGGAAATAAGTTGTCAACTATTTTGAAATAAACAATATAAATTACTTAATAACTATGTTTGAGTAACTCACATAGCGGTAGAATTGGAAGTGTATCCACAAGGACCCAAATGTCCATATTGTCTTCGTCAGGATCACCAAGATCCAAGGTGACAAGCATACCCTCATGAAAATCATACATCTTGCAAAGTGCTTCCCAATTCGGGCAACCAAAATGGGATACGCTCTCAGAATTGTATAGATTTATAGCAAAATCTATACCATGATGGGTCCTTTCGTGAACTATCTTTGTTTCCATACTTTCATGATCTTCAAAATCCATCCTCTCCAAGACATAGCGTCTTGCATGGCATGGGATAAGCTAGTCGAATTGTAAAAGACAAAAATTACACATTGAAGAAGCAGAAGTCATGCTTAATTACGAAAAAACACTTGTCGTCGTTGCGAACCGTTTCAACATCGAAGGTCTCCTGGAGTTTAATACTGAAGCGCCGACCTTGTACCAGGTGAGGCCTGTTGCACAGAGCCCGGTCATCGCCGCACCAGTCGCACTCCGGGGGCCTATCGTCGTCGGGCGACATTTCCTATGTTCATAATTCAAAGATTAAACTTCTAAAACTAAATATATGTACTACAAAAACTAAATTAGATCATTATTACTCATCACGGGTTGACTATCGGTCTGTCGACTATTTTCTTGAAAACTCTCAGCTCATGTGGTGTATATATTCGACCGTCGGTGATGGTAGCTCCTCCCTTCGTTCCCGGGTGCATTACACCAAATTGTCTACCACATGGGAACGAAGGAGAAGCTACCCCCACGACAACAGTTGGGATTCTTCTTCTCTCATATATGGTGGAGACTCTCCCTCACTGATTCCTCTCTAACATTTGTGACTGTTGGTGATGGTCGTTCTTCTCTTCCTTCACGTGCATTACCAAAAGGTCTATCACGAGAAAGAAGAGGAAGAACAACCCCCACAACAACAGTCGGCATTCTTCTTCTCTCATATATATAGTGGAGCCCCGACAGACTTAAAGTCAACCCAAAATGTCGTTTAATTATCTTTCTACAAAATCCGGGCCACTCGATATTTCCTACATATTCTAGCACAAGTCATGTCAAAATTCACGGAAAAATCCGGCATGACCTTTGCTAAAAAGGACATATATCGAGGGCCTGAAATTTGCCGAAATGGAAATTAATCAACACTCCGGCAAAAAATAGGCCACTGTGAGGTGTTCCCTGCAAACATAGGCCACTTGGGCAAGCACTAGTACTACACAACACTACATATCACATGTCTAAATCTCTATCATATTTGAAAGACCTACATTGAAAATTTTCTATTCCATGGAAATTGTCACAGCTACTCATCTACTACTCTACTACATCAATGAAAACATCTACATCATCAAAATGGGGATTTGGCTGGTCTCACCTCGAGGTCGGAGGGGGTCGATGACGGGGATGACGACGGGGATGATGCAGGGCTCCTTGATTTCTACAAAAACAAAATATAAACAAAAACATTATTATCCTCATTTCAGTACTTAGTGAAACCCTATAAGATATGAAATAAACATTATTATGCTGATTCAAAAGACCTACATTTACTAAAAATTTGTAAAACCTAGTACTAACCCTAATAGTTATCTATCCATCCATCTATCTATACAAAGCATTACAAAAAAAACTAGTTTAATCCATCTGTCTATCCATCTATCTATCCAAGCATTACAAAAAAATCATCCACCCATATATATGAACATTACATATAACTAGTTTAGTGCTCTAATGATGAAATGGGCTCATATATATGAACACCCAGGGTTCATATATATGAACAAAATTAGTAAAATACTACCTACCTATTCTACAATCAAATTCTAACTAATTTTATTACTAAAAATTTGTATACCTAATTTTTTTACTCAAAATTTCTATACAGAGAGAGGTGGGAGGAGGGAGGGGCAGTGGGAAGAGGGAGGAGGGGGAGGGGGGAGGAGTGAGGAGGAGGGGGGAGGAGTGAGGGGCAGTGGGAAGAGGGAGGAGAGAGAAGAGAGGAGGAGGGCAGTGGGAGAAGGAAGTAGGGCGACCGGAGGCGGAGGGAGGAGTGAGGAGGGCGCGGGTGGAGGAGGAGGGCGCGGCAGGAGGAGGAAGTGGCTGAAGGAGGAGGAGGGCGCGGCCGGAGGAGGAGAGAGGAGGGCGGTGGAAGGAGGAGGGAGGAGGGGCATACCGAGGAGGAAGAAGGCGGTGGCAATGCGGCAGCGGCGGCGGCAATGCGGCGGCGACGAGGAGGACGGCGAGAGAGTGGAGAGGGAGAGTGAGAAGAGCGGATGAGAGGGAGAGTGAGAGGGTCGGCCACGCGGCGAAGACGATAAGCTAGGGTTAGTAGCAGCGCGGGTTGGGGACAAGCCCTACTACTACGGAGCATAGTAGTAGCGCTGGATATCGATTCGCGCTGCTACTAAGTGAGGCTCGCCATGTGCGCCCAGTTCAAACTTAGCAGTAGCGCGTTTCGATAACACGCGCTACTGCTATGAAGATAGCAGCAGCGCCTTTTCCTGCCACGCGCTACTACTAAGTAGCAGTAGCGCGTGATTTTATCCAGCGCTACTGCTAAGGTTCTGTGTATAAGGTTTTCCCTAGTAGTGTGTCTACATTATGTCATCATACTTCATGCACTACTCTGTTTGTTATGAACTTAATACGTAGAGAGGCAAGCATAGAAGCGCTCTCGAAGTGTATTAATAGTACTAGATGCAGGCAGGAGTCGGTCTCCTTTTCACGGACATAATTCCTATATACGCGATCATGCCATGAATAACATCATAACTATTCGCTTTTCTATCAGTTGCCCAACAGTAATTTGTCTACCCACCGTATGCTATTTTTATGAGAGTGAAGCCTCTAGTGAAAACTATGGCCCTCAGGTCTACTTTAATCATGTTTCAAAAACCAGAAATACCTTGCTGCAATTTTCTTTCTTTTATTTTACTTTGCAATTTATGTGCCTGCTACTATTAGAATTAATCCTTGCAATTAATGAGTAAAAGGCGATTGACAACCCTCTTGTTCGTGTTGGGTGCAAGTATTTGCTCTTATGTGTGCAGGTACTGCTAAAGGGTTTTTGCGTGAGTCTCCTATTGGTTCGATAATCTTGGTTCTCTACTAAGGAAATATTATCTGCTACTATATTGCTTCACCCTTCCTCTTCGGCAAAAATCCCAATGCTGCTAACAAGTAGCACCATGCAACCCCATATAAAAGAACACGAATACAAGGAAAGCCAAGCGAATCAATCTACAGACTGATAGGACACTGGAGAGGCCGGTCAGCAACAACGTGCAACCGCATATGCCAACCAGCAATGCCACAACGTTAAAAGGCTTGTAGACAGTTGATAAAAAGACCCTTCAAATACTTGTTGGTAAACGTACACGGCAAAAACAAGCGCTATTCAAACATAACAATTTTCATACCATTCATGAGGAACATCTTTCAAATAGTTCACTTAACCTCCATTTTATGTTATCAAATAGTTTACTTAATTTCCGGGTGGCAGCTGGTGTTTGCGCCAATTGGCATGACAAAGATTAGTAATATGCTAGAGTCCACTAGGTTGGTAACATTTTACTACAATCTTAATTATTAACCATCTTCTCCACCTATTGCCTTTAATTGTGATAATTGCTTTCTAATGGCTTAATTTTTCTTCACTTATCAAAAATATTCGCTTTGGAGGTGGAATGAGTTTTCCTTCATTCTGTGTTTGTTCGGGAAGTATCTCATGACTATTTCACACTACATCCTACATGTTGCATATGAAGGTTTCTTCAAATAGTTCATTTGACTTCCATTTGATGTTTCACATAGTGTGCTTAACTTCCGGGCTAAAGTTTTGTCTCTACGCCAATTGGTGCAATGGGTCATCAAGTGAACTTGAAAGGTCAAAGCCGAGAAATGAAATGTATGAAAAGTTGAGCTTGGCCCATTAACTGACCAGAATGGATCAAAATAAAAATATAAATGGGCCAAATTGTTGGGCTCGACAAATGTACACAATCGAATGGAATGGGCTGATTTTGACTTATGACCACTTGGTTTCGTCATAAATTTTCCAGGACGGACGAGCCACGTCATATTAGGCAGTTAGGGACCAAACCTTTGGTCATAAAAATTGTGATCATCCATTCTGGTCTTGAACATTTATGATGTTTTCCCCAAATACAATTTCCATATTTTACCATTGATTTTGGTCACAAAATGGGCATAAATAAAAATTAGTGACGATTTAGTAAGCAGAGTGGAAGTTCATAAATCATCACATTTCTTTTATTCCACTTTGTACATACATGAAACTGATGAGTAGTTATAATGTGTGTATGTATGTGGCCAATGTCGCATAGCAAACATATAAATAACCTAATTAAAATTCAAGTGTGCACCTATAGAAATTGTTGAGTTTACTTGTTTTAAGCTTGTCTCCAGGTGTCATCGCAAGTGTGTAAAGAAGATAATTAAAAGCGAGATGTTCATACATGGAACCTGATGAATTGACAACTACTAAAGTGTTGTCATATTTGTTTGCATGTATAGCTGAAGCCAAATTGGAACTCTTGAAGCAACATGTTTTGTACAGATTTGAGGTGTCGTGGAAACGACGTAAATAAGCTAATAAAGTGCGACGTGTACACTCATCTAGTGAGATAACATCTGACAAAGAGGGCGCCAATCCATTTATCTTTTAGTATAAAAGGTTTGATAGAGACTACACAAAGGTCACACATTGTACTCTTTACATTTTATAGTTGTTCTTAATAACGGGGATGGACTTGCAGAGGGAGATATCAAGGGCGGGGCCTCATGCAGTGGTGGTGCCGTACCCATGCCCTGGCAATATTAACCCGGCACTACAGCTCGCGAAGCTGTTGTATGTGCAGGGTGTGTACGTGACATTTGTGAACACAGAGCACAACCACAAATGCATGGAGGCCACCGAGGGTGCTGAGGCACTGCGCGGCTGCGATGGCTTCCGGTTCGAGATGATCCCCGATGGATTGTCTGCGGTAGAGCGGGGCACACATGACTACGGCCTGAGCCTGTCCATGGCTGTTAGTCGGCACTGTGCTGTGCCACTCAGAGAGCTCATCGCGCGGCTAAACTGCACAACCGGTGTGCCGCCCGTGACATGTGTGGTGTCCACATTTTTGATGAGCTTCGCACTGGATGTGGCGCGTGACCTCGGCCTCCAGAGTATGGTGCTCTGGGGCTGTAGCGCGGGTGCCCTCATGGGACATATGAAGCTTCGGGAACTCAGGGAAAAAGGCTATTTTCCAATCAAAGGTATTTCAGGTGTCACATATCTTTTTCTCTAATCCATAAGTATCTCAAAAAAAGTATAAAAAAATCCTTGACTTTTTTGCAAGTGGTACTAATTCGGATAAAAATATATTACTAACATATTAAATCCCACTGTTAATTCGAGACATCAATCTATGCAGATGAGACCAAGCTCGAAACCATCATCGACTGGATCCCTGGCATGCCACCGATAAGATTGGGCGATATCTCCGGATTCCTTCGAAAGGTGGATGAACCTGACAACTTTGGTCTGTGCTTCAATGAATCAGAGACTAGCAACTGCAAAAAGGCTGGGGCTGTCATCCTCAACACCTTTGATGACCTGGAGCCTGATGTCCTCTCTGCCCTCAGTGCCGAGTTCCCACGGGTGTATACTATTGGACCCTTAGGCTCCCTCCTTCGTCACCACCAGATCAATGAATCCACTGGCTTAAACCTATGGAAGAAGGACACTCAATTTTTTGCATGGCTTGATGCCCAAGAACCCAACTCTGTGGTTTATGTCAACTTTGGTAGCCACACGGTGCTGACGCCCGAGCAGGTGGACGAGTTTGCACGGGGCCTTACCGCAGCCGGCTACCCATTCCTATGGGCCCTGAGGGAAGGCGGCGTCAAGTCCGGAGGACTGCCACCAGGTTTCCTCTTGGAGGTGTCCGATATGTGCCGCCTCACTACGTGGTGCGCGCAGGAATATGTCCTGCGCCACCGTGCCGTGGGCTGCTTCGTGACACACAATGGCTGGAACTCAATGTGCGAGAGCATTGCTGCGGGCGTGCCGATGGTGTGCTGGCCGGGGTTCGCGGACCAATACACTAATAGCAAGTATGCCTGTGAGGTGTGGCGCATCGGCGTGCGACTGGATGACCAGGTGAGGATGGAGCAGGTCAGCCGCCGTGTGAGGGAGGTAATGCAGGGAAAGATGGGTGTCAGGGTAAGTGCTAAGATGTGGATGGCCAAGGGCGAGGAGGCGGTTTTTGCTGGTGGCACATCGTACAACAATATGCAACACATGGTGAAGGCACTCGGCATCAAGCCTAACAACTGGTGTTAGCCTGTTCTAATTCTGAATACTATTATCATCAATTGATCAGATGGATCACCCTAGAGATAATAAAACAATAATTATGGTACTTGATTGTCTAATTGCAATGATGATCATTTGGGTTATCATTTGGCCATCCATTGAACTAAATAGAAAACTATGTTGGGAAACATAACAGAAAACAAACAAACAAAATCATCCAACGAATGACGATCTCAAGAACACTATGAAGATGCATAAGATTTAGATCTGATCGTTACCAACTTCGAGTTGCAGCAGAAGAAGAGTTTGTGAAGATAATTCTTGAAGTCCCATGAACTGTTCACACAAACAAGAATCAAATGTATGATCCCTCTATGGGTTGCAAACATACGACACCAGTGATCTGGCAGTGCTTCACCATCATGAGCTTGACGATGACACAGGAACAACTTTGTGTGCACACACACACACACAGAGAGAGAGAGAGAGCGAGATGGAGAGGTGTAGCCATGGGCACGAAAAACTTATGTATTTGGGGCCGCTATCTCACCCACTATTTATAATAGTCTAGTGAGGGTGCCGGGTTTGGAGATAAAACCTATAAAACCTATCCTTTTCCAAATTTGTGTAATTGGACTGCGTAACCAATAAAACCTATCCTTTTCCAAATTTTAGTTCTTAATAGATTTTAGCAATTCTAGCAAGTCTTCTAGCACCCTACACATGCAAGTCTAATATAGTGGCAACAGAAATTAAAGACTTTGAACACAAAAGTAGAGGAAGGGTTTGGAGATAATCAAACGCAAAGAAGACACGATGCTTTTTGGCGTGGTTCCGATAGGTGGTGCTATCGTATGTCCATGTTGATGGACTTGAACCCGCGAAGCGTCATGGCTATGTGAGTCAACGGAGGGCTCTGATGGTCGTGTCCGCGTCAGTATTTTCCCCAAAGAGGAAGGGATGATGGAGCACAGATACGGTAGGTATTTCCCTCAGTGATGAGACCAAGGTTATCGAACCAGTAGGAGAACCAATACAAAGAACAAATACTTGCAACCCGACGCATAAGAGGGTTTATCAATCCATCCCGGGTAAAAGAAAGATAAAATTGTAGTAGATTGGATAAATAGATCTCGCGGGAACGCGAGATAAAATAAATAACAAAAAAATGGAGCAAGGTATTTTTGGGTTTTTTGATTAATAGATCTGAAAATAAAGAGGCAAATAATAAATCGGAAGGCAAATATGATAAAGAAGAGACCCGGGGGCCGTAGAATATACTAGTGGCTTCTCTCGAGAAAAATAACATACGGTGGGTAAACAAATTATTGTTGGGCAATTGATAGAACTTTAAATAATTATGACGATATCTAGGCAATGATCATTATATAGGCATCACGTCCAAAATTAGTAGACCAACTCCTGCCTGCATCTACTACTATTACTCCATACATTGACCATCATACACCATGCATCTAGTATATTAAATCCAATGAAAAACGGAATAATGCAATAAGAACGATGACATGATGTAGACAAGATCTATTCATGCACGAATAGACCCCATCTTGTTATCCTTAATAGCAACGATCAATACCTGTCTTGCTGCCCCTTCTGTCACTGGGAAAGAACACCGCACGACCGAACCCATCACAAAGCACCTCTTCCCATGGCAAGAAAAATCGATCTAGTTGGCCTAACTAAACTAAAGATTCGAAGAAGAAATACGAGGCTATAAGGAATCATGCATATAAGAGATCAAAACTCAAATAACTTTAATTGATAAAATAGATCTGATCATAAACTCAAAGTTCATCGGATCCGAACAAACACACCGCAAAAAGAATTACATCAAATAGATCTCCAAGAGACCATTGTCAGCCGATCGGCCATCTACAAGCAAAGCCTGAGGCACTACCACAGCAAGAAAATCAAGCCCCTCGCATTCCGCGAGGGAGATCTCTTCCTCCGGCTTGTCTAGTGTAACACCCCAAAAATTTAATCATGTTTTTACTAAATAAAATTTGGCCAGAAATAAAATTTTTGATTTATAAGTAAGTCCTTTATTGTTTTTAGAGTATTTTCTGTTTCTGCTTTTCAATATTCTTCCCTCCATATAGAAATTTTTGAAATTAATATTATGGCTTTGGGAGTTTTCTTAAACCTTTTCATTTATACTTTAAAAACAGTAGGAATTATTTTCAGAATAAAATTTGCCTCTAAACAATTCTTTTAATAGCATTTTCAATACCTTAAATGCCACTGTTGCACTGCAACCATTTTAAATAATCATTTTAAAATCCCACAAAAATTATGAGGTGTCATGTGATGCCTATAGGTCACTTTTATGCAAAAACCCTTCTTGGTGTTTTGGAAATTTTGAGTGAACCAAGTTCTTTTCATTTCTGTCCTGTTTTTGACTTTGCACTACAACCCCAATTTTCCTTGCCCCAAAAATCCTGAAATTTTTCCCACTCATAGTCCTTCCAACCAAAACCTTAAGTCCAGGATTTTAGCTCCATTGGAATCTTTTTAGTTCGTCAAATATTCCTCTGTAGTTTCTGTCCAGAATTGAAATTTCCCCAAACTTGCACTAGCATGCATTTTATTTTGCCAAACCAACTCCGCCATCATCACTACCCACTAAGGAGACACCATACTGGAAATTTTTACATCCAACAAGACCACCTAGGTTCCCCTAGCATTTCATCGAGCACACTGTGTGCATGGCAGAATATGGCAAGGTTTGGAACTGACATGTGACAGAAGTCCCTTTGGCCAAATCAGCATGTCCCTCATTTCTAGCATTCACTCTAGCACCATTCTGAAAATTTTCATCTTCAGCAAATCTTCCAAAACCCTCCTGCCATATCATCAAATAGGTTGTGCGCGTGCCCCAGAGCGCGCGTATTGCACCGTCGACGCCCGAGCTCCTGCCACTCCCCGCAGCCCCCTCCTGCTCGTTCTGACCCACTACGAGCTTCTCCAGGAAGCCCCGTACCCCGCCGACACCACTCTCTGGCCGCTAGCGCAGGCCACTGCCGTCCACGCCAACCACAGCCGCCGCCGCCGTCGTGTTTCGCTCGGGCACGGCACCGCCCGAGCTGCCCCACCTCGCCAACGCGTCCCCGGATTAAATTCGGATGACCACCGCCTACAACTATCCTCACCGACCACGCGCTGACCCCAACGTCCTCGCCACCGCCCGCGCTTCGCCATCAATGGCCGCCGCCGCAGTCAGCTCGAGACGGCACCGCCCAAGGTGCGTGGCACGTCTCCGAGCCAACCAGCGAGCCCTGTCATCACTGCGGGGAACCGCCATACACACCAACCACGGCCACAGCCCCTAACCACCCTCTCTACCTCACTAATGGCGTTCGCCGCTGTGGCCATTTTATGGAAGCCGCGGCACCAACTCTCCCCGCCTATTTAAGCTTCCCCCGAGCCCTCTCAGCTCATGAACACTCCTCCTTCCACCTCTGTAAACCTCCCTCAAGCAACAATATCGACCGAAGTGATCATCCTCATCGTTTCCGACCGCCACGGCCGCCACCACATCCTCGTTGATTCCGACGCCTCCAAAGCCTCCCCTGCTCATTTTTCTTCACCAAGAGCTTCACTAAGTTCCCGTGCTTCGATTCCAGCACTCAATTTTGCCGGAGATCAACCATAGGCGAATCCCCTCTTTTGAGCTCCGCCGGATTTCTCGGGTGAGCTCTCCGCCGGCAGCCCTGGGCTCCCCTCCGACCGTGCCGTACACCGGAAGAACCGCCTCTTCCTCCTGAGCACGCTCGTATGCTTAGTTTCTGCGGAGGTGCCGCCGTTCGCCGGCACGGATCGTCGGAGACCCGCCTCTGCTCGGACGAGGGAGAGAAAGAGGCGTGCGCGGGGGCGACCCGTCAAACCTGACTGGTGGGCCCCCTGCGTCAGCGACTCGCCCGCGCGCTGTTCAAACGGGCTCGGCCCAGGAGGCACCAGGAGTTAAACAGCGCTCAGGGCACTCGACCCCCCCCCCCCCTCTTCTAATTTTCTTCCTCCAGCAACATTCCAAAAATTCCAAAGAGCTAATTTTGAATCCAAAACTAGTGATTCAAATTCCACCAACTCCTAAAAACATGCCTTATTTATAGAATAGTGTGGACATTTTTGCTGAACTTTGTTTCTTCAGGATTTGTTAAAAAGTTATTTTCTTTGTTATTTTCAACTTAGAAATTCCCTAACTAAATCATATGAACTTCAAATGATTTGATTTCTTTTTTGTTATTTTCAGCTTTCCTCCAGTTTATTTTAGAATTTATTTCAAAAATATTTGAAACAACTTTTGGCACTGTTTTTGCAATATGTGGTAATTCGAATTTATTTTGAAAATAGGAAATTGAGGGAAGATAGAATTCTCAAACTTTTGGAGTGCACCCCACACTTCTGCATGCTCAAGGCAAGCATCTTGAACACTTGATATGGTGAATTGCATAGTTGTTGTTTGCAAGAATAATTGCATCATGAATATGTTGAATTCAAATAAAACTGGCATATGGCTAATTTTGCATGTGTGTAGTGTTGTCATGTTTCATCGTACCGTGCATCGTGTGTTACCATGACTAACTTGCAGGAGCAGGCATAAGAGAAATACCGTTACCGGTAGGAGGATGATCACGTTGGAACGTGATCATGCCTTGTTTGTTGTGCATGTTGGAGCATGAAAGGGTTGTGGCCCTGTTGGTATTGCTGTTAAAAGAATACCTTGTTGTGTTAACTGTTGCAGGAAACTTAATGCCTCCTGAGTCGACCGTAGATCGAGTCTTGTTCCGGTAACCCCCATACTTGTTTCGTGCTGCCACAGGTAGGGTATGGTTCAGTAAGTTGATAACCCCTTTCCATGCACACACCGTACAGAGGGCCACGATGAGGGTTTCCAATGGCCATGGACTAAATCCTGTCATCGGGTCAGGGGGCATGGGTGTTTCCGGTTGTGACCGAGAGGGAGTGTCCCCTTGGAATCCGCGCGTATTAATAGTGATCCCATGCAGGACGTTGGTCTCTCCGTCTTAGAGTTTTTCTTGAACGATGCTTTGGGTGATTCCTGGCATCCGGAAAGTTAATCTGGTGTGTGCTGGTCAGGTGTGTTTTCAGCCCAAAGACCGTAATGGGAATTAGTCAGTGTCACGGTACTGACTAAAGAAATCCTTTACTTGTGGGTAAAGAGTACACCCTCTGCAGAGTCTAAACCTATTCGAATAGCCGTGTCCATGGTTAAGGACTATAGTCTGGGTTGGTCAAGTGTCGGTCTTAGTGTCGGTCTCCGGAGGAAAATAATTATGACATGCCTGAAATATTTTGCAGGATAATTATTTTAACACCCTGAGGCTACCATGAATATTTTGCTATGCACGTTGATATTGTTATGGTTATGCATATTATTGAGGACTAACCCGTTTCTCTTATTTTGTATCTCCTGAGTGTCTCAGGGGCTGGCTAGACTACCCCAGGCACTCAACTTTACTTTCAAGACCTCGTGGCGTTCCTCGACTTTACAGGCGGTCCCGCCACTACTCTTGTGGACACCCGATTGGCTTTTCTCTTCAAGTCAGACCGTGGCGTCACTTGACACCCGACTGGCATTTCTTTTCAAGACCTCTCGTGGTGTCGCCTGAGTTCTCGGATGGTCCTATCTCGTCCGATTTCTCTTTTAGACACCCGACTGGCATTTCTTTTCAAGACCTCTCGTGGCGTCGCCTGAGTTCTCGGATGGTCCTATCTCGTCCGATTTCTCTTTTAGACACCCGTTTGGCATTTCTCTTCAAGACCTACCATGGTGTCACTTTAGACATCCGACCGGCATTTCCATTATTTATTTTCCTTTAACTTTCCTTGTTTATCACTAACATTTTTATATATATCCAGTTATTTGCACATGCTAATATGTTATCATGCCATGATTTAATTCCTGACAGCATGCCTTTAAGTCCATCATGAGCATACGCTTATAATTTTTTTAATTCAACTTGATCACATAATATCTGTTGCATTCGGTATATCATTTGTTCATGATGTTTGCGAGTACATTCAAACATACTCACAGGCTTGTCCCTGGCTATTTACTTGGCCAGGTGAGGATTTCTTCGAGGAGTACCACCGCGACGTCCGTGCGGAGCCTAGGATTAGCGGCCACGCGGATAGGAGTTATCCGGGTCAGCTGTTCTTGTGGGAATGGAGCCCCATCGACGTTGGAGAACCACGAGTCATTTCCGTCATCCATCACCGGAATCACTGTTGTATCATTAGACCTTTATGGTCTTGTATCCAATTCTTGTAATAGCTTGGTAATCTATAACAAGGACGTGTCTACCAGTAACAGTAATCCTGGGCTAGTGGTAACACGAGGGGTTAAATTTCTGGGATAGTGTGTCCCGGCCCCGACAGCCTTGGTATCAGAGCCAGGCTGACCATTGGCTAATCCTATCTTAGCCTGGTCGCTATCCGTAGGTTTTCACACCGCCCACATCATTTCCTATCCATCGTCAAGCCCATCCCATCCGATAACCGCACAGTGGCAGCCGACATCTTTTGACAGTCGGTGCCCAACCTATCAACCTAGCCCATAGGCTATGTGCCTGTGGCCGACACCTGAGTTGTCCCATCCGCAAGCGTGCGATGGAAGACTCCGCTGGCTTATAAGAGAAGCCTTGCCTTGACACAGCACATCACAGCCTCACTCTCAGTTCAATATCCAACACCCCAAGATGCCTGGTCCCATCATCCACAACGAGACCACCGCAGTCGAGCTTGAAGGCTTTGTAGCCATTCTCGCCAATCTCACCGTCGTGCTCTCGGCATCGAAGAGCCGCCGGAGTATGTCGTGTAGCAAGAGCACGCGAGTGATGCCATCCACCACTACTGGGCCATGGTGCACATCTACGGGAGGGGCACCACCGCAGAGCGCCCTTACCGGTTCACCGAGAGGAAGACCACCGACGAGCCCCAAGCCATCCAACTTGCAGCCCGAGAGGCTGTAGTTCAACTCCGGCATCGGTCGTCGAGGGTTAATTGTCGCTCCTTCTACTACTACCCTAGTCGTGAAGGCTATGGTAGGCCGACCCAAGTCGCTAACGGAGACCACGAGACGGATCCTGCTCTGTTGCATCTGGTGCGCTACCTGAGAGCGCAAGAGGCACTGTTCGATCAGGTCACCAATGATCTGATTGAGACCCACAGGACGCTTGCTCTCCTGACCCCGGTGAGAAGTGAAGCTGCACCTGCCACTGACAAGCCTGTAGTACTGTTCGGAAGACCAATCGAGCATGCGAGGTCTGCCCCTGTTGCCCACCCGGGCAATGCATTCGTTACCCCGGATGAACTCCGTCGTCTCTTTGGAATTTCCTCCAACGGGCACTACAAGAAATATGTCAACTTGTGACCTTCTCTCAGTGACCCCAGCTGAATTGGTCATAAATCCACGGCCATTTCGCTTGGAAGGGCTCAAACCCTGAAATTGCCTTACATCAAATGGTCATAAAGCAGACAAGAGTGGTCGATGACCTTATTTCTACCTGATTACGACCAATATAAATGGTCATGAGGTTGTGAACGTGGATGCATTGGTACTTAAGGTGTCGCTCAAGGTGGACTTGGGCCTCGGTGGAATAACGCCACCTCCTTTTTAAAAAAATCCGTGTGCTATGTAGGCCTCGGCCCATCCAGGAAGAAATGTGGGATGCCCTCATATTACTAAAAAAAAAACATATATTCGGCCCAACGAAAATGGGAAAATAACAAGTTTTTCATATTTGCCATTTGGTAAGGATGGTCAGTTATCTGAAAAAAAAAGTTTTCATTATTGTCTAAAAAATAGGTTTTTCATTGTATAACTCTAAAAAGGTTTTTTCTTATAGAAAAACTCGAAACCAATTAAACAATATAAAATTATAAGAATAGGAAAATAATAAACTCCTTCCTGAATCTTGCTATATGGTTTAGCAATTAGAAAACTAAACGTGTAATTCAAAAAAGGTATTTTAATACGTATTTCAAAAAATGTAATCATGTGTTTAAAAAACTAAATGTGTGTATTTGAAAAGTTTCATACATATAAAAATGATAATCATAATAATATTAGATATGTATAAAAAAAGTTTCATGTGTATGCAAAAATATTCATCATTACGTATATATGGAAATTTTAACATATATATATAATTAATATATAGGAAAAGTAGATACCAAAACAAGATTTTCTAAAAATGTTAATCATGTATTTAAATTTTTCTAACCAATATCAACAATGTTTTATATGTATACAAAAATATACAATGTATAAAAACAAATATAGACATCAAAACGTATGTATGAAAAGATGTTTTTTTTGGAAATATATGAAAATATGTTAGTCATGTATTTGAAAAAAGTTAAACATATCTAAACAATATGTACAATGTGTCTTAAAAAATGTAGACATGTGATAGCTCATTTCTGAGAACACTTTTTTTAAAATAATTGTCGTATTACAAGTTTATTATTTTTCCTAGGAACTTGGCCACATAAAATGACACAATGCGAAGGTTTTTCAATTTTTTTATTTTTTTTGAATTTTTCATATCCGTTTCAAAATGCGGTCAAAACGGCGGGCATGACCGTTCCTAGCTAGTGGTTGAATCTTGGAATTTTTTTGGTTCTTCTCTGATTAAATAGATACTTACGTACCACCCAACCATTTGGTCAATTGTGCATTAAATATGGCCTAGTATTTTATAAAATTGATTTGGTCCAATTTTGCAACAATTATTTGGTAGGTTCTTCACAAAAAAACCTCATTTTGGGCACTCGAAAAATGGAAAATTATTTTTTCGTCCAAAGGAAATGAAAACTTCCTTAGGCAACATTGTTTTCCATTCCAATATGCACCCTTGTGCACCATATGAGATCATTTGAACAAACTATGCCATGAATGTGGCCATAAGATTGATCATTTCGCTTGTAAGCCAATGATCTCCACATATGATAGCTCGTTTCTAAGAACAGTTTTTTAAAATAATTATTGTATTACAAGTTTATTATTTTTCCTGGGAACTTGGCCACATATAATGACACAATGCGAAGGTTTTCCAATTTTTTTATTTTTTTTGAATTTTTCATGCCCGTTTCAAAATGCGGTCAAAACGGCGGGCATGATCATTCCTAGCTAGTGGTTGAATCTCAGAAATTTTTTGGTTCTTCTTTGATTAAATAGATACTTACGTACCTAGAAATGATTTTTGGGAAAAATAAAGAGCAAACTATGAGGCAGCTGCAGTTCAAATTTGACCCGCTTCCAGCTGAATCCGCAGAAATTTCTATTTTTCACGAGAGGTGCATCAAAGCTTTTGACACCCAACCAATTGGTCAATTGTGCATTAAATATGGCCTAGTATTTTAGAAAATTGATTTGGTCCAATTTTGCAACAATTATTTGGTAGGTTCTTCACCAAAAAACCTCATTTTGGGTACTCGAAAAATGAAAAATGGTTTTTTTGTCGAAAGGAAATGAAAAATTCCTTAGGCAACATTTTTTTTCATTCCAATATGCACCCTTGTGCACAATATGTGATCATTTGAACAAACTATACCATGAATGTGGCCATAAGATTGATCATTTGGCTTGAAATCCATTCATCACCACACATGATAGCTCGTTTCTGAGAACACTTTTTTAAAATAATTATCGTATTACAAGTTTATTATTTTTCTTGGGAACTTGGCCACATATAATGACACAATGCGAAGGTTTTCCAATTTTTTGATTTTTTTTATTTTTCAGGCTCGTTTCAAAATGCGGTCAAAACGGCGGGCATGACCATTCCTAGCTAGTGGTTGAATCTTGGAAAAATTTGGTGCTTCTCTGATTAAATAGATACTTATGTACCTAAAAATGATTTTTGTGAAAAACAAAGAGCAAACTATGAGGCAGATGCAGTTCAAATTTGACCCGCTTCCAACTGAATCAGCAGAAATTTATCTTTTTCACGAGCGGTGGATCAAAGTTTTTGACACCCAACCATTTGGTCAATTGTGCATTAAATATGGCCTAGTATTTTAGAAAATTGATTTGGTCCAATTTTGCAACAATTATTTGGTAGGTTCTTCACCAAAAAACCTCATTTTGGGCACTCAAAAAATGGAAAATGATTTTTTCATCCAAAGGAAATGAAAACTTCCTTAGGCAACATTGTTTTCCATTCCAATATGCACTCTTGTGCACAATATGAGATCATTTGAACAAACTATGCCATGAATATGGCCATAAGATTGATCATTTGGCTTGAAATCCATTGATCTCGACACATGATAGCTCGTTTCTGAGAACACTTTTTTAAAATAATTATCGTATTACAAGTTTATTATTTTTTCTAGGAACTTGGCCACATATAATGACACAATGCTAAGATTTTCCAAATTTTTGATTTTTTTTTGAATTTTTCATGCCCGTTTCAAAATGCGGTCAAAACGGCGGGCATGACCGTTCCTAGCTAGTGGTTGAAACTTAGAATTTTTTTGGTGCTTCTATGATTAAATAGATACTTATATACCTAGAAATGATTTTTGGAAAAAATAAAGAGCAAACTATAAGGCAGCTGCAGTTCAAATTTTACCCGCTTCCTACTGAATCAGCGAAAGTTTGTCTTTTTCACGAGAGGTGGATCAAAAATTTTGACACCCAACCATTTGGTCAATTGTACATTAAATATGGCCTAATATTTTATAAAAATAATTTGGTATAATTTTGCAACAAATATTTGGTAGGTCCTTCACAAAAAAAACTCATTTTGGGCACTCGAAAAATGGAAAATGAATTTTTTATCCAAATAAAATAAAAACTTACTTAGGCAACATTGTTTGCCATTCCAAGATGGACCCTTGTGCATAATGTGAGATCATTTGAACAAACTATGCCATGAATGTGGCTATAAGATTGATCATTTGGCTTGAAATTCATGAATCTTCACACATGATAGCTCATTTATGAGAACACTTTTTTAAGACATTTGCCGTAGTCCAAATTTGTTATTTTTTCCTGAAAACTCGGTCACATATAATGACACAATGCGAATGTTTTCATTTTTTTGAATTTCATATGCCCGTTTCAAAATGTGGTTAAACGGCGGGCATGACCGTTCGTAGCTAGGGGTTGAATCTTGTAAAACTTTCAGAGTATCTCTAATGAAATAGATAGTTCAGTACCTAGAAATGATTTTTGAAGAAAATAAAGAGCAAACTATGAGGCAACTGTAGTTCAAATTTGGCCAGCTTCCTAGTGAATCGACGGAAATCCCACCTAGTATGAAACTACCTCTAGTTATTCGAGGAAACAATACTTAAACATTGTCATAAAAAGAGAAGGAAACTTACCGCTGGGCGTCGTGGTACTGCGTTGGAGCTCCCCGACGCTGCAATGGAGCTTCGCCGGGCGCCATGGTGCTGCGTTGGAGCTCTTGGCGCGCCGCTGAGAGCTGCAATGGAGCTTCTTGGGGATGTCATCGGTGTTGTGTTGAAGCTTTTTCACGCTCGGTGCTGTCGTGACATATTGATGTGATCGAACGAACACCAATGCGTAGATCTGGCGGCTAGCTAGGCGGATGATTTCATGACAAAATCATGTGGTCGACTGGTAGTAGCCGCCTATTGTTAATCGGTTACGACCAATTTAGATGGTCATAACGTCATCAAAGCCAGTACTTCATTCTGATTGGTGTATGGGCATGTCACGCGGATCAAGCATTAGATACCGTCGGATACCCCCAGATCCAACGGCCCACACCCCTCACCCTCTCACCCACCCACACCCACCCACCGCGAGCTACCCCTCAAATAAAAAACCCACCGCGAGCATACCACTCCTCGTCCCCGGCACACCCTAGCGAACCCTAGCGCTCCCCTCGCCGCCACCCGCCCCTCCCCTCGCTCTCCTCAATCCAGATCACCGTTTTCTACTCCTCCCTCCCTCCCCTCTGGCAAGATCCAGCGCGCGGCCTCCCTCTCCTCGATCCAGATTGAGGCACCCCGCCGCCCCGCCTCCGTCTCCCTCCGTCTCCCATCCGATGGAGGCTGCGGCGGGGGGAAGCGAGGGGCCAAACACCCGCTTCCAACACACAAGGTCTTTGCTTCCCCTCCCATCGCCGCACCACTCATCCGCTAGCTCCCCACGCAGGCAGATTCGGATGGAGGCGGCCGTCGCCGGTGGCGGCAGCGGGCTCGGTACCATGAGCGCCGTGCTCGCCATCTGTCAGAACCGGGATCTGACACCATCCTCAAGTGGTGGGGATTCAACATCGCCATCATCAACAAGCGGGTCTTCTAGGTATCCCCTTCTCCCCTCTCGCATCTCATCTTACCACTGCCCAGACCATTGCTCAGATGCCTTCTTCGTTGCTCAGATCTGCGTTTCAGGATGCCACCATGCTCCACTTCCTGACCAGATTTGGTAAAGGTGCCGCCAGATCTTGCCACACTGGGCATCAGGACCGCTGGATGCTTCTCTCATGGTGGTCAAGCCAAGCTCTACTACGATGGTCAGAACGGGCGTCGTCAACCTCGCCACTCCCTCTTCCCCATGACTCCACCTCGACAACCTGGTAAGGTGCAGGTGCCCTCTATGTACTTCTAGGACTCCCATGAGGCCACCTAAATCTCTAGGAAACCAACGTTGCTGGTGGTACCTGGAATATTGCTCCTGTACGACATCGTTATTTCCTTCTAGTTGTCGCACACTGAAACTATACTGTGCATTGATGCCATGTGTTTTTTCTTTTGTGTTAGCAAGTAGAGAATAATCAGATTGTGGCTGTGAAAAAGGGGTAGCGTTAGGATGGAATCTCTAAATTGGATCAGGGACATCCACTTCATAACATACTGACTGTGCATCAATATATTTGTTGTAAATCTAGTTCTCTGCCATACAGTATAAGTACGAACTGCCCCTGCCTGGCCCCGGTCAAGGGTTCATCCCCGATGCTACTTTGAGTCATTTGCCACAACGAGAGCTTAGTATGATGGTGCATCGCGTTATCACCCGGTCGCTAGCTCACATGTGCTTGTGATTGCATACATGTGGTGCCTGGTGCCTGGTTGCTGTGTAATCGCTACTTAGGTGTAATAGGTACATGTTCTGTACAACATTTGACTTCAGTTGGGAAACACATGTTACAAAATACTGACTGCATGAGAGTTAGGACGGGAGATTAATTACACAGGGTAGTTGTGTGCTTTGAAATAATAGTTGCATACTAGTACATCACTGCGGGTAGGTTTGCTTGCTTCACCTTCACTAAGTTGACTTGTAAACTTTGGTGACATCGTTTAACAATACGTGGTGGAAATCTCAGAACTTTTGTGGTGGGCAAAAATGATAAGAAATCAAGTTTTGCACCTGCCCTGTATTCCTTTTTGGGAGTTGTAATACATGTTTTTTCTTCAGAAGATTATTTATACTGTGTGCCACCTTTGGCCCCAGATGAAACATACTATGGGCACTGAATACTTGCATGGAATTAAGGCCATAGCTGAAACAGTCAGTTTGAATTCTTGAGAGGACCAGATGGGACAAAAATATTCTCTCTTAGCTGGCGATATGCCACCAGCTATTATTTCTATTTTTAATCCCTGGCGTTAGTTACTCCCTTTTTTAATGCATGGCCTGCTGTTTAGGCATTCGTCCTGTTATGTTAGTTAGTCATAGTTTTGTCTGTTCATGAAAAATTAAGGTAATGTGGTGCACCTATGATTGCTACTCTCCTGTACTTTTAGCTTGGACCACATGAAACTAACAGTATTGGTAGTATCTGTCTTATTACAATAGCAGCCGGCACTCACTGACGTGAGATCCCTTAGTAGTGGAGCTATGATTTTAACCCTGTGGCTGTAAGTGGTGACTAATCAGGAGGAGTACCTATCCTGGTCCTACTTCATTGTAGGACTTCATGTGATTATTAGTTATTTTTAACGAATGCTAGTCCTAGCATGTGTAGTCTGTGTGGTGATGTTCTTTAGATTGCAGCAAGCAAGAACATGATTAGAACATATTAGTATGACATTTGATCTTAGCTTATTGATCCTAGCTATAAATCCATATATTTTGCAATAATATTTTTGTTTGATTTGCTCATATTATTTGCAATCTACAGTAGTAGTGGTACTTTGATTTCACTGCAATCTACAGTAGTAGTTTTTTTTCTTGTAAAGCTTCTTTGCCATGTATTTGATTGCTCTTCTGGATTCGTGGGAACTGAATCTCGGGTGCATGCTAGAGGCTAGAGCTACAGGAGGTTCAGTTACATGCTCTTTAGTTTTTTTCCGTCAATGCTATGTTATAGTAGTCCATCCTGTACGTTTCCAGGTTTTCTAACTATATGAAAAACTTCCTGTAGGCTCAGTGAGGGATGATCCACCAGCATCCTGCTACTTGGCGGTGGACGACAAGGACTTCCTCGCGCACGAGGTGTCTTCTAAGATCTACGGCGACAAGGTAATCTCACTCTCTTCAACCCTGGTGGTTTTGTGTGTACGGTTGCTGCAGATGGTGGTCTGTGTGGATCTTGTTATAGTGAGAGTGTTATGCTAGTGCTGGCTTGAAAGAATGGTAGAAATGCTCAACAATCTATTTCCTGTAGCATTTAGCTGTTTACATTATGAAATATGTGGACAGTAGGTATGTTTCCCATGTTATATGGTAATAACTATACACATTATCGTTGAGTTTGCTGTGTGTTTATAGAATGACATGGTTGGCTAATTAAGCCCTGTCCGTGTATCTTTTAGAATTTGCTTCATTGGTAGCACATTCAGATGTATTAATTAATTTTGTGCATGTTGGAGAATTTAGACGACGATAACAAACTGTAATCACGAATACTTGTATAGAAACTTGCACGGCCATCTTGTTTAATTTTGTGATGTTCCTCCATACTAGGAGCTAATCAGCTGCACTGTTATTCAGCTTTCATCGGCAGTTTTAATTTCGCTAAAATCATGTTTTCTTTTCTATGCTTATGTCCGTGGACGACCACTACTTCCCCGAGAAGAACCGACATCACCATCAAGTAAGCCATCGAGTTAATTCACCACTCCATCATCAACTATGCCCTCTGCTTGGTCTCCTTATTTTTGCTCTTTGCTGCAAAGCACAAAGAAAATTGAAGCTATGTCGATTACTTGATCTGGAGAGGGTGAAAAGGACATGACCAAATGTTTACTGACTTATTATCTTCTGCTTGATCTGACACTATTTGTGTCCAAGCCTGGTAGTATTTTTTTTCCAAATGGGTTGTTTACTTGATTTATCTGTTGTTCGATTTGCTCCATCAGCTTTCCTGATGTCCTTCTACATATATATGTTGGTTGTAATCTTCTTGAAGAATGCAAGTACTTGATATTCCATTATGTTCTTGTAGGTGAATGGAACTTGTGTTGTTGGTAGAACTCCGTTGACGACTTCTACCCATGTTGAAGAGCATGTTCTGTGGTATCCAAGAGTAGCTAGCTTTTATACTGGCAGAGCGGTTTATTTGTAGATCCCAATATTTATGATTGTGTGGAATATTGTATGGTTATCTGGGTGAAGTTTGAAGTTCCTGGGTATGCAAGATTCGATGATTAAACTGGTTGTTGTGATGTGAATGAGTGTACGGAAACTGGTTGTTGTGATGTGAATGAGTGTATGGAGTTTCACGTGTTCTGTTCTGTATAGCATATTGTAATAAACTTATTTTAACTGTTATTTGAAGATTTTCATATGCTTTATCTCTTCTGTCTGTTTGATATATATATTGCTTATTAATAAGCTGTGAAAAACCTGACAATTGGGACCCATCTGAAAACTGGAGCTGACAAAAAAAGCTGGAAATAAAAAAGAAATGGACCGCAAAATGTTGTGCGCTAGAAAATAAAAAGGCCAAATTGTAGGGCCAGGCCCATATAGCTAACCGAAATTAACATAAAATACATATATTAAAAGGGCTTGCGTAAAAAATAATATATGGGCTCAATTAATGGGCTTGGCCCATATAGACACTGAATTGGACCGGGCTGACTCTTTTCAACGACCAATTCAATTGGTCACAATTTTGCCACGTCAGATTGCCATGTCAGATCCAATGTTGCTTGAGCAGACAACCAATGACCAAAAAATTGGTCGTTGAACCAACGACCTTTCCCATTTCAGAAAAAAGGTCGTTAATTTCCATTAACGACCGTCAGCTTTTGACCATCTATTTTTGGTCACAAAAAGGTCGCAAATGAAAAACAATGACCTTTCAGTGACCAATAGTGATGGTCGCAATTTGACATATTTCTTGTAGTGGGGACTGTAGCAACTACACCCCGCGTGGGTCATCATCGCTACCCCAGTCCTGTAGCTCCTCATAACACTCCAGTCAACTCCGACGTTGAAGCCCCCGGAGAAGCCTCGACGTCCGCGAGACACGCCCGTCTGGATGTCGACGAATTGGACTGAGTCTGCCAGAGTAGTTGCCATGCCCTTAGCAACCCCGTTGCCCTGCAAATTCCACCGTCAAGCTGTAGACGATTATGTGTATGTTTCTAGCAGTGTGTAGTGTTTGATTGAATGATGTGCTTGTGTGTTATTGTCTTGTGCATGATTGCTTGTCTGTTGTGATTTGCATTTAGTTCCTCCGCCCTTAACAAATCTCGAGGATGAGATTTCCTTAAGGGGGGTAGAGTTTGTAACACCCCAAAAATTTAATCAAGTTTTTACTAAATAAATTTGGCCAGAAATAAATTTTTTGATTTACAAGTAAGTCCTTTATTGTTTTCAGAGTATTTTCTGTTTCTGTTTTTCAATATTCTTCCCTCCATATAGAAATTTTTGAAAATAATATTGTGGCTTTGGGAGTTTTCTTAAACCTTTTCATTTATACTTTAAAAACAGTAGTCATTATTTTCAGAATAAAATTTGCCTCTAAACAATTCTTTTAATAGCATTTTCAATACCTTAAATGCCACTGTTGCACTGCAACCATTTTAAATAATCATTTTAAAATCCCACAAAAATTATGAGGTGTCATGTGATGCCTATACGTCACTTTTATTGAAAAACCCTTCTTGGTGTTTTGGAAATTTTTAGTGAACCAAGCTCTTTTCATTTTTGTCCTGTTTTTGACTTTGCACTACAACCCCAATTTTCCTTGCCCCAAAAATCCTGAAATTTTTCCCACTCATAGTCCTTCCAACCAAAACCTTAAGTCCAAGATTTTAGCTCCATTGGAATCATTTTAGTTCATCAAATATTCCTCTGTAGTTTCTGTCCAGAATTGAAATTTCCCCAAACTTGCACTAGCAAGTATTTTATTTTGCCAAACCAACTCCACCATCATCACTACCCACTAAGGAGACACCATACTGGAAATTTTTACATCCAACAAGACCACCTAGGTTCCCCTAGCATTTCATTGAGCACACTGTGTGCATGGCAGAATATGGCAAGGTTTGGAACTGACATGTGACAGAAGTCCCTTTGGCCAAATCAGCATGTCCCTCATTTCTAGCATTCACTATAGCACCACTCTAAAAAATTTCATCTTCAGCAAATCTTCCAAAACCCTCCTGCCATACCATCAAACAGGTTGTGAGCGTGCCCCAGAGCGCGCGTATTACACCGCCGATGCCCGAGCTCCTGCCACTCCCCGCAGCCGCTCTCCTGCTCGTTCTGACCCACTACGAGCTTCTCCAGGAAGCCCCGTACCCTGCCGACACCACTCTCTGGCCGCTAGCGCTGGCCACCGCCGTCCACGCCAACCACAGCCACCACCGTCGTGTTTCGCTCGGGCACGGCACCACCCGAGCTGCCCCACCTCGCCAATGCGTCCCCGGATTAAATTCGGATGACCACCGCCTACAACTATCCTCACCGACCACGCGCTGACCCCAACGGCCTCGCCACCGCCCGCGCTTCGCCATCAATGGCCGCCGCCGCAGTCAGCTCGGGACAGCACCGCACAAGGTGCGTGGCACATCTCCGAGCCAACCAGCGAGCCCTGTCATCACTGCGGGGAACCGCCATACACACCAACCACGGCCACAGCCCGTAACCACCCACTCTACCTCACTAATGGCGTTTGCCACCGTGGCCATTCTCTGGAAGTCGCGGCACCACCTCTGCCCGCCTATTTAAGCTTCCCCCGAGCCCTCTCAGCTCATGAACACTCCTCCTTCCCCATCTGTAAACCTCCCTCAAGCAACAATATCGACCGAAGTGATCATCCTCATCGTTTCCGACCGCCACGGCCGCCACCACATCCTCGTTGATTCCGACGCCTCCAAAGCCTCCCCTACTCATTTTTCTTCACCAAGAGCTTCACTAAGTTCCCGTGCTTCGATTCCACCACTCAATTTTGCCGGAGATCAACCGTAGGCGAATCCCCTCTTTTGAGCTTCGCCGGAGTTCTCGGGTGAGCTCTCCGCCGGCAGCCCCAGGCTCCCCTCCGACCGTGTCGTACACCGTAAGAACCGCCTCTTCCTCCTGAGCACGCTCGTATGCTTAGTTTCCGCGGAGGTGCCGCCGTTCGCCGGCACGGGCCGCCGGAGACCTGCCTCTGCTCGGACGAGGGAGAGAGAGAGGCGCGCACGGAGGCGACCAGTCTAACTAGCTCTGTTCAGGAGGCGTGTGTGCGCTGTTCAAATGGGCTCGGCCCAGGAGGCACAAGGAGTTAAACAGCGCCCAGGGCACTCAACCACCCCCCCCTCTTTCTAATTTTTCTTACTCCATTAACATTCCAAAAATTCCACAGAGCTAATTTTGAATCCAAAACTAGTGATTCAAATTTCCACCAACTCCTAAAAACATGCCTTATTTATAGAAAACTGTGGACATTTTTGCTGAACTTTGTTTCTTCAGGATTTGTTAAAAAGTTATTTTCTTTGTTATTTTCAACTTAGAAATTCCCTAACTAAATCATATGAACTTCAAATGATTTGATTTCTTTTTTGTTATTTTAATTTTCCTCCAGTTTATTTTAGAATTTATTTCAAAAATATTTGAAACAACTTTTGGCACTATTTTTGCAATATGTGGTAATTCAAATTTATTTTGAAAATAGGAAATGGAGGGAAGATAGAATTCTCAAACTTTTGGAGTGCACCCCACACTTCTGCATGCTCCAGGCAAGCATCTTGAACACTTGATATGGTGAATTGCATAGTTGTTGTTTGCAAGAATAATTGCATCATGAATATGTTGAATTCAAATAAAACTGGCATATGGCTAATTTTGCATGTGTGTAGTGTTGGCATGTTTCATCGTACCGTGCATCGTGTGTTACCATGACTAACTTGCAGGAGCAGGCATAAGAGAAATACCGTTACTGGCAGGAGGATGATCACGTTGGAACGTGATCATGCCTTGTTTGTTGTGCATGTTGGAGCAAGCAAGGGTTGTGGCCCTGTTGGTATTGCTGTTAAAAGAATACCTTGTTGTGTTAACCGTTGCAGGAAACTTAATGCCTCCAGAGTCGACCGTAGATCGAGTCTTGTTCCGGTATCCCCCATACTTGTTTCGTGCTGCCACAGGTTCCTGCCACAGGTAGGGTATGGTTCAGTAAGTTGATAACCCCTTTCCATGCACACACCGTACAGAGGGCCACGATGAAGGTTTCCAATGGCCATGGACTAAATCCTGTCATCGGGTCAGGGGTCATGGGTGTTTCCGGTTGTGACCAAGAGGGAGTGTCCCCTTGGAATCCGCGCGTATTAATAGTGATCCCATGCAGGACATTGGTCTCTCCGTCTTAGAGTTTTTCTTGAACGATGCTTTGGGTGATTCCTGGCATCCGGAAAGTTAATCTGGTGTGTGCTGGTCAGGTGTGTTTTCAGCCCAAAGACCGTAATGGGAATTAGTCAGTGTCACGGTACTGACTAAAGAAATCCTTTACTTGTGGGTAAAGAGTACACCCTCTGCAGAGTCTAAACCTATTCGAATAGCCGTGTCCGTGGTTAAGGACTATAGTCTGGGTTGGTCAAGTGTCGGTCTTAGTGTCGGTCTCCAGAGGAAAATAATTATGACATGCCTGAAATATTTTGCAGGATAATTATTTTAACACCCTGAGGCTACCATGAATATTTTGCTATGCACGTTAATATTGTTATGGTTATGCATATTATTGAGGACTAACCCGTTTCTCTTATTTTGTATCTTCTGAGTGTCTCAGGGGCTGGCTAGACTACCCCGGGCACTCAACTTTACTTTCAAGACCTCTCGTGGCGTCCCTCAAGTTTACAGGCGGTCCCGCCACTACTCTTGTGGACACCCGATTGGCATTTCTCTTCAAGTCCGACCGTGGCGTCACTTGACACCCGACTGGCATTTCTTTTCAAGACCTCTCGTGGTGTCGCCTGAGTTCTCGGATGGTCCTGTCTCGTCCGATTTCTCTTTTAGACACCCGACTGGCATTTCTTTTCAAGACCTCTCGTGGCATCGCCTGAGTTCTCGGATGGTCCTGTCTCGTCTGATTTCTCTTTTAGACACCCGTTTGGCATTTCTCTTCAAGACCTACCGTGGTGTCACTTTAGACATCCGACCGGCATTTCCATTATTTATTTTCCTTTAACTTTCCTTATTTATCACTAATATTTTTATATATATCCAGTTATTTGCACATGCTAATATGTTATCATGCCATGATTTAATTCCTGACAGCATGCCTTTAAGTCCATCATGAGCATATGCTTATAATTTTTTTTAATTCAACTTGATCACATAATATCTGTTGCATTCGGTATATCATCTGTTCATGATGTTTGCGAGTACATTTAAACGTACTCACAGGCTTGTCCCTGGCTATTTAGTTGGCCAGGTGAGGATTTCTTCGAGGAGTACCACCGCGACATCCGTGCGGAGCCTAGGATTAGCGGCCACGCGGATAGGAGTTATCCGGGTCAGCTGTTCCTATGGGAATGGAGCCCCATCGACGTTGGAGAACCACGAGTCATTTCCGTCATCCATCACCGGAATCACTATTGTATCATTAGACCTTTATGGTCTTGTATCCAATTCTTGTAATAGCTTGGTAATCTGTAACAAGGACGTGTCCACCAATAACAGTAATCCTGGGCTAGTGGTAACACTAGGGGTTAAATTTTTGGGATAGTGTGTCCCGGCCCCGACATCCAGCAGCAAGCCGGCCAGCACAAGTTGGCATTGCCATGGGAGGGCCCTTTCATCGTCAGCAAAGCCCTATGCGACCGCAACACCTACTGCCTCATTGATGCATGCAAGCCGAACAAGCGCAAGAGAGATACCGCCAACGAAGAAAGAAGCCGGCCCTAGAATGCAGAGCTCCTCCACCCGTTTTACAGTTAGCTGTATGCACGTATGTATCACTACCTTTTGAAGTTCAATGAAAGAAAATGGGACCCCCGAACGACACTCGGGGGCTACCTTTTCCTCTCAAATTATTGTCTCACACATCCTTAAAATTTTTCCTAACCCCCACCGCAGGGTTGGCTCATCCAACCCGGGGGCTCGAGGGCTTACCGGCTTGACCTTAACCCGCTGTCCTCCTTGGCACATCCAGGCGTGCCCGAGTTGCCAAGGCCCTCCATTTCGCCCTAAGCTACAGTCCAGCTTCAAGTGTTGGCTGGCAAGAACTACGGGCCAAAGCGCCGGCACACCGAAAAATGCTGAGTTGGACTTGCCGGATCGGCCAACCCGGCCTCACCGCACTAAGTTCTGCATGACCGGCCGCGCGCCACCCGGCTTCACCGGGTGCCGCCTGCCGGCCCAGTGGGTGTTTCGCTCACGCTCAACGTCGAAAAAGCCTAAGTACTGCACGCTCTTTCCCAAGGCCGAACTCCTTGTCATAGACCGGAACCCGGCTGTTCGACTCGCGGGGGGAGGTCCAAAAGAAGGAGCAAGTAAGGAAACGTCTTAAGAACAAAGAACAAAAGCGCAAACACTTGCGAGGACATTTACATTACAGAAACAATGGCCCATGGCCAGAGTTCATTACAACCACCATACACCCCAGGTGGAGTTGTCACTTAACAAAATACAGTAAAGATAAAGCAGGATGGCTTCAGGCGGGTCCCGCGTCGGGTTGCGCGACCGCCGATTCCTCAGCGGTGACCTCCGGGTTCTCCGTGGCACCGGTGTCGTCCAACCTGGCGTCGTCATCCGCATAAGGGCCCGACTCCTCAGAGCTACCTTCTGGGTCGTCGAGCGCCAAGCCGAAGTTGTCGGGCGGCACCACCCTGCCGTCTTCGGTCCGCTCCACCTGGAACTCGTCGTGCGATGCAAATGAGGCAAGGTAGCTGGCCCGTGCGGCGATCCGGCCTGCCTCTGCCTATAGCTGGGGCTCTGCGCCAGCTCACTGGGCCGCCAGCTAGTCCAGGTTTAGACCTGGATACCAAGACATGACAAACCTTAGTGCCAAGTCGGCGCCGGCATGAGTGGTGGAGACACGCCACGCGTGAAGCCGCGCTGGTCCGGCTTCCGGCCACCGCGCCAACCGCGTGAAGCTGTTGGGCTCAATGGTGCCAGGCCAGAGGACCGCCGCCATCCTCACTCCGGCTTTGGACAGCCGCGCCGTCTACTTGTCCAGGATCCGCAGGCGGGCCTCAGCGGCATGCATGATCTCCGAGAAGCTCCAGGCGACGTTTGGGTCATTCCCGGCACCCACGTCCGCCTGGGTTAACCGGTGGGCAAGCACGGCCTCCTTCGCCATCCCCTGTGTCTTCGGGAAGTACTCTGTCAACAGGAGAAGAAAGACAGTTAGCCACGAAAAAACTCAGCTGGCTTGCAACCCGGCCGACAGTAATCAATGAAGAAACACTAACTCATGAGGAGCTCGTCTAGATGTTGCGCCTCGCATAACATACCGTGCCACTCCAAGTCTCCGGCGTGGCCACGTGCCTCAAGCGCCTTCTCCAGCTTGGCGCGCTTGTCGACAGCCGCCTTTAGCTCGTCGTCCTTGACGGCGCCCGCATTCTCGTGCTCCTCCCTGAGGCGGAGTAGTTCGGCCTGGTGGGCCTCTGCCGTCTTAGTGGCCTCCGCCTTCAGCCGCTCCAATTCATCCTGGAGCTAGCTCTTGTCACCAACGAGCTAGTCACGCTACTGGCCGGCTTCGGCGAGCGCCTGGTGGGCCTCCGCCTCCTTGGCGGCCTCCGCCTTCAGCTGCTACACCTCAGCCCGGAGTTGGCCTGCATCGGCGACCGCCTAGTCGTGTAGCTGGCCGGCTTTGACTAGCCGGGTTCGCAGGTCCGGCACCTCAGCTCCTGCGGCTGCATGGCAAGATCTCAAGTCAAAGATGACGGCAGAAAAAGAAAGACACTTTAAGATTCGACCCAATTGCTTTGTAGTTGGCCCGAATCTCGGGGGCTACACCCAGTGGGTGCGCTAGCGCGCCCCCACTAAGAGCATGCAGGATGTACTTTCGGCAAGGCGGAGCACCTCCTCCTTGGTGGCGAGCTACGCCGTGACCTGGCAGTGCTTCTCCAGAAGCCGGTTATGGATACCGACTCGGAGGCCATCCAGGTGCTGCACGAAAGCAAAAATCTGCACAAACCGCAAAGACATTTTTTAAGATTTGACCCAACAACTTTGTAGTTGGCCCGAATCACGGGGGCTACACCCAGTGGGTGCGCTACCGTGCCCCCACTGATCAGCCAGGAAATACAAGGAAAATGACTTACGATTATGGAGCACTCCAGCTCCCGCGCCTGCTCCAGCTCGCCCTGGGCGAAGGCCTGAACCCGGTCTGCCTGCCCGCGAAGTTGCTGGTGCACGGCGTCCATCACTGCCTCCTCCTACGCGTGAGGCCCGAAGACAGCTTTGCTAGACCCGGCGACCGGGCCGCTTCCCGGCGCCTACTCCGGGATCACGGCAACCCATGGTGGCGGAACCACCAAGGCGCGCCTGCTTCCCGTCGGCTCCTCCGCGGCCGGCATCGACTCCGGCGCTCCGGTTGGCGTCGTCTCCGGCGCTCCGGCCGGTGCCCCTCCCGGGGTGACGTCCCCGGTGTGCTCCTCCTCCGCCCGCTCGGCCACGTCGTACCGGGTTGAGTGTCCACGATTATGTCCTACACCCCCGAATCGTCGACGGCTGGATCCGGGTTCCGCCCTTCCCCCGCTGGCGGCTCGACAACCATCGCCGCCAGCTCCTTGCCCTCTAGCATCTCTGGCCAAGCCGGCTCCATGGCGGCCTGCCCCCTCACCTCCGTGGCCCTGGCCCAAGCCTGGGCCGAGGTCGCCGCCAGCTCCTCCTCGGCCTTGTTTTGGGCCCGCCAAGCCACGCGCTCGGTGTTCGCCGGATCCAAGCCGAGGTCTTCCTCGCACACGTGCTCATCCCATTCGATGGCACTGATCCGGGTCCTCCAGAACGAGAAGCCGCCCCCGGACATAGCGTCCATCGTCGCCAACGCCAAGTCCAGCGGCGTCCTAGCCCACACCAAGAAAAGCATAAGAAAAGAACGATCTGGCAGCACACCGAAGTCAACAGGGAAACATACCAGATTGCCATCGGGATGGCCTGTCTCGTCGCCACCGCCGAGATGACGCAGCGCTTCTTCTTGGCGGCCAGCTTGCCGCCCGCGGCCAGGCCCTCCGCCGCGTGCTTCGCGGCCGGCTTCGGCGGCGTGTCATCCTTCCCATGTGGTCGGCTTGCCGCTGCCTTCACGCGGGACTACCCGGCCCCGGCCATCTTCTTCGGCCGCCGTGGGGGATCGATGCTGCCATCTCCTCCGCTCGGCGGTGCTGCACCACCGGCGTGCGTCAGGTTCTCCACTTCATCGTCCGACCAATCTCGCAAGAGGTCTGGACGCGAGACATACCCGCACGGCGCACCTCGCCGGCTTCAGCGTCGGCCGGCTCCGGGTTCTCGGCGAAGGACTCCGCCCCCTCCGAGCGGGCCTGCTCGATGGCCAGTACATGCATCCTCGTCCCATCACGCGTTTGCCGGATTGCATTCAGTAGCACCTCCCATGTCGCATCAGGGCGAAGGAGGAGCTGAGACATTGCAAAAAATTAGGACCAAGGACTCACCACAGGCGCCGGGTGCTCGGCGTTGTAGGGCGCCTTGCTGAAGCGCCAATCAGGGGCCAACCCGGCCTTGGAGATAGCGTTCACCAGGTCGGCGACCTGCTGATACGTCTCCAACGTATCTATAATTTTTTATTGTTCCATGCTATTATATTATCTGTTTTGGATGTTTTATATGCATTAATATGCTATTTTATATTATTTTTTGGACTAACATATTAACCTAGAGCCTAGTGCCAGTTTTAGTCTTTTCCTTGTTTTTTAGCCTCGCAGAAAAGGAATACCAAACGGAGTCCAAACGGAATAAAATTTCACAATGATATTTCTTGGACCAGAAGACACCCAGGGGACTTGGAGTCCAAGATAGAAGATCCACGAGGAGGCGACAAGGGTGGAGGGCGCGACCTAGGGGGGCACCCCTACCTTGTGGGCCCCTAGGGACTCCCCTGACCTAGCTCTCCCTCCTATATATTCACAAATATTCCAGAACCACCAGAGGCATCCACGAAAACACTTTTCCACCGCTGCAACCTTCTGTTCCCGTGAGATCCCATCTTGGGGCCTTTTCCGGCATCCCGCGAGAGGGGGAATCGATCATGGAGGGCTTCTACATCAACTCCATTGCCCTTCCGATGATGCGTGAGTAGTTTACCTCAGACCTACGGGTCCATAACTAGTAGCTAGATGGCTTCTTTTCTATCTTTGATTCTCAATACAATTCTCCTTGATGTTCTTGGAGATCTATCCAATGTAATCTTCTTTTGCGTTGTGTTTGTCGAGATCCGATGAATTATGGATTTATGATCAGCTTATCTATGAATATTATTTGAATCTTCTCTGAATTCTTTTATGGATGATTTAATATCTTTGTATTTCTCATCGAATTATCGGTTTGGTTTGGCCAACTAGATTGGTTTTTCTTGCAATGGGAGAGGTGCTTAGCATTGGGGTCAATCTTGCGTGATTTCACCCGTTGACAAAGTAGGGGTAGCGAGACACGTATTGCATTGTTGCCACCAAGGATAAAAAGATGGGGTTTTCATCATATTGCTTGAGTTAATTCCTCTACATCATGTCATCTTACTTAGGGCGTTACTCTGTTCTTTATGAACTTAATACTCTAGATGCATGCTGGATAGCGGTCGATGTGTGGAGTAATAGTAGTAGATGCAGGCAGGAGTCGGTCTACTTGACACGGACGTGATGCCTATATGCATAATCATTGCCTTGGATATCGTCATAACTTTGCGCTTTTTTATCAATTGCTCGACAGTAATTTGTTCACCCACCGTATTATTTGCCTTCATGAGAGAAGCCTCTAGTGAAACCTATGGCCCCCGGGTCTATTTTCCATCATATTACTTTCCGATCTACTATTTTGTAATCTTTTATTTTCAGATCTATATACCAAAAAATCCAAAAATATTTTTTCTTTTGTTTATCTATCTCTATCAGATCTCACTTTTGCAAGTGACCGTGAAGGGATTGACAACCCCTTTATCGCGTTGGGTGCAAGTGTTTGACTGTTTGTGCAGGTGTTGGTGATTTGTGTGTTCTTCTCCTACTGGATTGATACCTTGGTTCTTAACTGAGGGAAATACTTACCTCTACTGTGCTGCATCACCCTTTCCTCTTCAAGGGAAAAACCAACGCAAGCTCAAGAAGTAGCAGGAAGAATTTCTAGTGCTGTTGCCGGGGAGATCTACGCCAAGTTAAGACTTACCAAGTACCCATCATAAACTCTCATCTCTTGCATTATATTATTCGCCATTTGCCTCTCGTTTTCCTCCCCCCACTTCTAAAACGATTTTCAAAAAGATTTGCCTTTTTATTTCCCCTTCTTCCATTCATCTTTTTCGTTTGCCTTTTGTTTGCTCATGTGTTAGATCTGTTTCTTGCCACCATGTCTGAATCTGGGGAGATTTTCGTTGAAAAGGATAGTAGGAATGATGGGGGGGACTTTGATAATTTTGCTAATATTGATCCTCATGAAGAACCTACTATCCTGCACACTAAAAAAACTTTGCAAAGGTAGCGGCAATATTATTGGAAAAGGGTTTATTCAAGATTTCTTTACTTGTGCTGGTGCGCTACCCAGGTTAGGTGGATCTATTCTCCATAAAACTAATAGTATTGTGGATTCTATATCTTTGCTTATACTTGAACTTGAAAGACAATTTGTTCATATGCATCCATGCATACAAAGGATTTTTCTAGAGTTCTCTAATATTGAGCATTCTTCTGTTAAACGTGCCACTACCATATTTCTAGCACATGAGTTTAGATTCATTATGAAAGAAGCTAGTGAAATTTTTGCGCATTATAAGGTAGATGGTGGTCGTCCACCCATAGAGGGGATTATCTTTAATCAAGAAGAAATAATGCGTTTGCGATCTCTTGATCATGTTGCTTATAATGAAAATTTGAGAAAAAGAGTTCCTACCGATGTTTTAGTTGATAAAATTTCTGAACTTAATGATAATTTTGCTATACAAAACAATGGATTGGGTTTCTCTCTTGGAAATAAGCTCATGACCTTTTGCCAAAAGAATTCTTACAATGATGGGTTGATCATACAATATAAAGGGCCGAAGGAGGAGCCAATACCTCCCGAGCTTGATCTTAGGGATCCTTATCCCGTTAAATTTAGCCCTTTTGATTACTTTTGCTTACCACAAAGAAAACTTGCTGCTGAACAAAGGGAGTACGAGATGAGTTTTTGAAATTTGCCTTATTATTACTATGACAATACCAAGATCTATGTGTTTTTATGCCTAGCTAAGGGCGTTAAACAATAGCGCTTGTTGGGAGGCAACCCAATTTTATTTTTGTTTTTACTTTTTTGGTTCTGTTTTTCAATAAATTTTTCATCTAGCCTCTGGTTAGATGTGTTTTGGTGTTTTAATTAGTGTTTGTGCCAAGTAAGACCTTTGGGATGGCTTACGGTGATAGTTGATTTCATCTTGCTGAAAAACATAAACTTTGCGTCCAGTCACAGAATTTTAATAATTCACTGGAGCATTGAAAAACCCTGAATTTTTTACAAGAGATTGATATACAAAATTCCTATGTTTTCATAGGTTTTTAGAATGTTTGGAGTTAAATAAGTATTAGAAAAATTCGGATCTTCACAGACTTTTGTGTTTTTGACAGATTCTATTTTCTTTGTGTTGTTTGCTTATTTTATTGAATCTATGGGTAATATCGGGGGGTATGAACCATGGTGAAGTTGGAATACATTAGATATTACACAAATATAAATAAAGAATGAGTTCAAAACAGTACAAAAGTGGTGATTTTTTTTTTATACTAACGGATCTCACGAGTTTTCTGTTGAGTCTTGTGTTGTGAAGTTTTCAAGTTTTGGGTAAATATTTGATGGAGTATGGAATAAGGAGTGGCAAGAGCCTAAGCTTGGGGATTCCCAAGGAACCCCAAGGTAATATTCAAGGAAAACCAAGAGCCTAAGCTTGGGGATGCCCCGGAAGGCATCCCCGCTTTCGTCTTCGTCTATCGGTAAATTTACTTGAGGCTATATTTTTATTCACCACATGATATGTGTTTTGCTTGGAGCGTCTTGTATGATATGAGTCTTTGCTTTTTAGTTTGCCACAATAATCCTTTCTGTACACACCTTTTGAGAGGGACACACATGAATCGTGATTTATTAGAATACTATATGTGCTTCACTTATATCTTTTGAGCTAAGCAATTTTGTCTAGTGCTTCACTTAAATCTTTTTAGAGCACGGCGGTGGTTTTATTTTATAGAAATTATTGAACCCTCATGTGCTTCACTTATATTATTTTGAGAGTCTTTCTAAACAGCATGGTAATTTGCTTTGGTTATAAATTTAGCCCTAATATGATAGGCATCCAAGAGGGATATAATAAAAACTTTCATATAAAGTGCATTGAATACTATGTGAAGTTTGATTCCTTTTGATTGTTTTGAGATATAAAGATGGTGATATTAGAGTCATGCTAGTCAGTAATTGTGGATTGTAGAAATACTTGTGTTAAAGTGCTTGATTCTCGTAGCATGCACCTATGGTGAACCGTTATGTGATGAAGTCGGAGCATGATTTATTTATTGATTGTCTTCCTTATGAGTGGCGGTCGGGGATGAGCGATGGTCTTTTCCTACCAATCTATCCCCCTAGGAGCATGCGCGTAGTACTTCATTTCGATGACTAATAGATTTTTGCAATAAGTATGTGAGTTCTTTATGACTAATGTTGAGTCCATGGACTATACGCACTCTCACCCTTCCACCTTCGCTAGCCTCTCTAGTACCGCACAACTTTCGCCGGTGCCATACACCTACCGTTTACCTTCCTCAAAACAGCCACCATACCTACCTATTATGGCATTTCCATAGCCTTTTCGAGATATATTGCCATGCAACTTTCCACCGTTCGGTTTTATTATGACACGCACCATCTATGTCATATTGCTTTGGATGATCATGTAGTTGACATAATATTTGTGGCAAAGCCACCATTCATAATTTTTATACATGTCACTCTTGAGTCCTTGCACATCCCGGTACACCGCCGGAGGCATTCATATAGAGTCATATTTTGTTCTAAGTATCGAGTTGTAATTCTTGAGTTGTAAGTAAATAAAAGTGTGATGATCTTCATTATTAGAGCACTGTCCCATGTGAGGAAAAAATAAAAGAGGCCAGCGAAGCCCACAAATAAAATAAAAGAGGCCAAAGAAGCCCACAAAAGAAATGAGAGAAAAGAGAGAAGGGGCAATGTTACTATCCTTTTTCCACACTTGTGCTTCAAAGTAGCACCATGATCTTCATGATACCGAGTGTCCTATGTTGTCACTTTCATATACTAGTGGCAATTTTTCATTATAGAACTTGGCTTGTATATTCCAATGATGTGCTTCTTCAAATTGCCCTAGGTCTTCGTGAGCAAGCAAGTTGGATGCACACCCACTTAGTTTCTTTTTGAGCTTCCATAAACTTATAGCTCTAGTGCATCCGTTGGATGGCAATCCCTACTCACTCACATTGATATCTATTCATGGGCATCTCCATGGCCCGTAGATACGCCTAGTTAATGTGAGACTATCTCCTTTTTTTGTCTTCTCCACAACCACCATATTATATTCCACCTATAGTGCTATGTCTTTGGCTCACGCTCATGTATTGCATGAAAGTTGAAAAGGTTTGCGAACATCAAAAGTATGAAACAATTGCTTGGCTCGTCATCGGGGTTGTGCATGATTTGAATATTTTATGTGATGAAGATGGAGCATAGCCAGACTATATGATTTTGTAGGGATAACTTTCTTTGGCCATGTTATTTTGAGAAGACATGATTGCTTTATTAGTATGCTTGAAGTATTTTTTTATGTCAATATTAAACTTTTGTTTTGCATCTTATGGATCTGAACATTCATGCCACAATAAAGAAAATTACATGGATAAGTATGTTAGGTAGCATTCCACATCAAAAATTCTGTTTTTATCATTTACCTACTCAAGGACGAGCAGGAATTAAGCTTGGGGATGCTTGATACGTCTCCAACGTATCTATAATTTTTTATTGTTCCAGGCTATTAAATTATCTGTTTTGGATGTTTTATATGCATTAATATGCTATTTTATATTATTTTGGGGACTAACCTATTAACCTAGAGCCCAGTGCCAGTTTCTGTTTTTTTCCTTGTTTTTTAGCCTCGCAGAAAAGGAATACCAAACAGAGTCCAAACAGAATAAAACTTCACGATGATTTTTCTTGGACTAGAAGACGCCTAGGGGACTTGGAGTCCAAGTTAGAAGAGCCACGAGGCGGCAACAAGGGTGGAGTGCGCGCCCTAGGGGGGAGGTGCGCCCCTACCTTGTGGGCCCCTCGGGACTCCCCTGACCAAGCTCTTCCTCCTATATATTCACAAATATTCCAGAACCACCAGGGGCATCCACGAAAACACTTTTCCACCGCCGCAACCTTCTGTTCCCATGAGATCCCATCTTGGGGCCTTTTGCGGCGTCCTGCCGGAGGGGGAATCAATCACGGAGGGCTTCTACATCAACTCCATTGCCTTTCCGATGATGCGTGAGTAGTTTACCTCAGACCTATGGGTCCATAACTAGTAGCTAGATGGCTTCTTCTCTTTATTTGATTCTCAATACAACGTTCTCCTTGATGTTCTTGGAGATCTATCCGATGTAATCTTCTTCTGCGGTGTGTTTGTCGAGATCCGATGAATTGTGGATTTATGATTAGCTTATCTATGAATATTATTTGAATCTTCTCCGAATTTTTTTATGCATGATTTAATATCTTTGTATTTCTCTTCGAATTATCGGTTTGGTTTGGCCAACTAGATTGGTTTTTCTTGCAATGGGAGAGGTGCTTAGCTTTGGGTTCAATCTTGCGTGATTTCACACATTGACAAAGTAGGGGTAGCGAGACACGTATTGCAATGTTGCCATCGAGGCTAAAAAGATGGGATTTTCATCATATTGCTTGAGTTAATTCCTCTACATCATGTCATCTTACTTAAGGCGTTACTCCGTACTTTATGAACTTAATACTATAAGTGCATCTAGTGCCCCTTAGTGATTTTGGTGTATTGAAGACTTATAGGTTAAGGGACTAATGTGTTTGTGAGTGTACATAGGTTCTATAAGGAGTTTGATATTTACGATGAAAGTCGACCCCTAAAAATGAATATCTTCATTTGAAGACTTTGGTTTTCTTGAAGACTTTGAAAAGGAGGAAATTGATGTGACCTTGAAGACTTTGATATTGATGCAAGGATTATGAAGCATGAAGACTTTTGTTCTCGTAGTTTTGTTTTCTCTTTCTTGAGTCATAGGAAACACCGTACTGTTAAAGGGGGTCGAGGTAAAACTAAGGAAAAGTTTCCAAGTGATGCTCATATCAAAGCCTACACATACCCAATCCTTTCGAGTGAAGCCATTGGAAATCTCATACAGCTCAGTCAATTTCTTCAGTGACAGAGACGAAGATCTTCTGTTCTCTGAGGAATTTGTCCTGACTGAGGAGTTTGGAATTCGCCAGTGCGGATTGCCTACAAGTGAGGAACATGATAGCCCGGAGAAATTTGAGAGCTCAAATTTCTGATCGTTGCTGTGCTACGCGCCAGCTGTCCCAAATATCTTATCCACCTAACGGTCATATCATTAAAGGGCATTTATGTCTTATCATGTCGGGCTCCTCCCCGGCTATAAATTGCCGCCCCCTACAACCACTAGCTGGTTGGCTGCTCCGAGAGAAACTGACACTTGTCATTAAGAGCATCCCATCCTCCGAGGTCTTTGAGAGAAAATCATCAGTGAGGAAAAACCAAAACCAAACACCTAAAACCCAAAGTGATTGAGCATCACCGAAGAGATTGTTCCAATGTGGAACCGATGCTTGTTACCTTTGAGGACTGTGCATCCTCCAGATGGTTAGGCGTCATGGTCTAGAGCATCCAAGAGGAATTGTGGATCGCCGAGTGACCAAGTCTGTGAAGGTTTGGAAGTCACCTGTGAAGACTTACCATGAGTGATTGGGCAAGGTCTATGTGACCTTAGCTCAAGGAGAATACGGTGAGGACTGTGTGTCCGGGACTGTGTGTCCTCAGGTTTAAATACCTAGCCGCTCCAACCAGACGTACAACTGTCACAGCAGTTGGAACTGGTCTACCAAATCATTGTCTTCACTGAGCTACTGGTTCTATTTCCTCAATCCTTTCATTTCCCCATTCATATATTGATGAATTTTACTGTTACTGTTTGAAGACTTTGACTGAAGACTTTCTCAATTTCCTCAATCCTATTTCTTCAGTCATCTTATCTTCTGCCTGCCTATCCTGTTTACACGCTACCTGTGCTCTGTGCTTGTTTCATATCATCATGATGACTGTGTTACTGCCATGTTATGCTTGTACCAGAGTACTTATTCCGCTGCTAGTAGTTCGTCACTTAGCAAATTCCTCAAGTTGTATGGGTGCATGTCATTACTTACAAAACAGAAGTGCAGGAAGTCTTCAGACGATTTTCCTCAAGGGCTTCGATGAAATTTAGTGTGAAGATCAAGCATATACGTAGTGACAATGGGACCAAGTTCAAGAATACTGGTCTTGATGACTATCTTGATGAACTTGGTATTACTCATGAGTTATCTGCCCCTTACACGCCTCAGCAAAATGGCGTTGTGGAGCGCAAGAACATGACTCTTGTTGAGATGGCTCGCACTGTGCTTGACGAATACAAGACACCTCATCACTTCTGCCCTGAAGCAATTGATACTGCGTGCCACATCATCAACAGGGTATATCTTCACAAATTCTTCAAGAAAACCTCATATGAACTACTCACTGACAAGAAACCCAATGTGAGTTATTTCAAAGTCTTCGGTGCTAAGTGTTGGATTAGAGATCCTCATCACAATTCTAAATTTGCACCGAAAGCACATGAGGGTTTTATGCTTGGTTACGGAAAGGACTCGCACACCTACAGAGTCTTCAACACCCATCACCACAAGGTTGTTGAAACTGTAGATGTGCGGGTCGATGAAGCTAACGGCTCGCAAAGAGAGCACCTACCTCCTGTGCTAGATGAAATGTCTCCTGAGGAATCCATCAAGTTAATGGCTACTGAGGATGTCATACCTACTGAAGAATCTGCTGAAGAAGTCATCCCAGATCGTGAAGAAAATCATGCTGGTGCATCTGAAGAAAATGGCTCTGAAGATAATGTTGAGCCTACTCAAAGTCGTCAATCTGCACATCCTCGCGTTGCAAATGAAGTGCAGATTGAGAAAATCATCAACCACATCAATGCGGCAGATCCTCTCACATGCTCAAAAGCTTCTTATTTGTCTAACTTTTGTAGGCATTTTGCTTTCGTCTCTATCACAGAGCCCACCAAAGTTGATGAGGCATTTCTGGAGCCTGAGTGGATTCAAGCTATGCAAGAGGAATTCCATCAATTTGACTAAACAATGTGTGGGAACTTGTCAAGCGACCAGATCCTCGCAAGCACAATGTCATTGGTACCAAATGGATCTACCGCAATAAGTAAGATGAAAATGGCCTAGTGGTGAGGAACAAGGCTCGTCTTGTAGCTCAAGGCTACACACATGTTGAAGGAATTGATTTTGATGAAACTTTTGCACCTGTTGCTAGACTTGAGGCTATTCGCATATTGCTTGCTTATGCTAATCATCATAATATCATCTTATATCAAATGGATGTGAAAAGTGCATTCCTCAATGGTAAGCTTGAGGAAGAAGTATATGTGGCTCAACCCCCACATTTTGAAGATTCTAAGCATCCTGATAAAGTCTTCAGACTCAATAAGGACCTCTATGGCCTCAAGCAGGCCCCTCGGGCGTGGTACGATACACTGAAGGAATTCCTCATGAAGAAAGGCTTCAAACCCTGTTCACTTGATCCGACTCTTTACACCAAAACTTATGATGATGAATTATTCGTGTGCCAAATATATGTTGATGATATTATCTTTGGCTGTACTAACCAACGTTACAGCGACGAATTTGCCTATATGATGAGTGAGGAATATCAAATGTCTATAATGGGAGAATTGAAATTCTTCTTAGGTCTTCAAATTCGTCAACAACACAATGGCATCTTAATTTCTCAAGAGAAATACCTCAAGGACGTTCTGAGGAAATTCGGCATGCAAGATTGCAAAGGCGTCAAAATCCCTATGCCCACAAATGGCCATCTATGCACCGATGAAAATGGTATAGACTCCGATCAAAAGGGATACCGCTCCATGATTGGCTCTTTTTTGTATCTATGTGCATCTAGGCTAGATATTATGCTTAGTGTTTGCATGTGTGCCCGTTTTCAAGCTACAACGAAGGAATCACACCATAAGGCTGTGAAACATATTCTTCGATATCTAGCTCACACTCCAAGACTTGGATTATGGTATCCCAAGGGCTCAGCTTTTGATCTCATTGGATATTCTAACTCTGACTATCCTGGTGATTGAGTGGATCGCAAGTCAACATCTGGCACATGCCATTTCCTCGGATGGTCTTTAGTATGTTGGTCCTCGAAGAAGCAGAACTGCGTATCACTGTCTACTGCTGAAGCTAAGTACATTGTTGCTGGTTCCTGCTGTGCTCAATTGTGTGGATGAAGCAAACCCTCAAGGACTATGGCATCAACATGAAGAATGTGCCACTCTACTACGACAACGAGAGTGCCATCAAGATTGCTCATAACCCAGTTCAGCACTCGAAGACAAAGCACATCCAGATTCGTCATCATTTTCTTCTAGATCATGTGTTGAAGGGTGACATCTTTGTTGATCACGTGAAGACTGAAGAACAGCTAGCGGATATCTTCACAAAGCCCTTGGATGAGAAGAGATTTAGCAAGTTGCGGTGTGAGCTAAATATCTTAGAATCTTCGAATGTTCTTTAAAAGGACACACATCCTAACACTTATGCAAAATTGTTGACTTAGATGTGCAACACACGAAGTAACATTTTTCTACAATCAATGAAGACTAACTCTCTAAGTGTGAAGAAATTAATGAAGAATTTGATTCTCAGAGCCCTACAATAATTCTATGCGGCGTCTGAAATCATCATTCTTATACGGTGGGTCACACCACCAACAAAAGTTGAATATCTTCAAAATTGAGTTTTTCTTCATTTTGCAAATTCTTCAATTTTCAAATTCTTCAACTTTCAAATTTTTCAACTTTGCAAAGTCTTCAAGCTTTTCGAATGGTGTTCTTCATTGACTATATATATATATATATATATATATATTTGAGTTTTCATGTCCTCAACCGCATTCACTTATCGCTAATTCTACAAGTTGATTTTCATCTAAGTGAATGTGATCGGACCCGTTCCCCCTCTATGCTAAACTCAACCCAGTCTATTCACAAATTCTTCATGTGCGTTCTATTTGAAACCCGTTCAAAGTCTTCACTGTGTCCTTGACAGCTGAAGAATTTGCGAACGAAACATTAAAATTTTCCTATCTAAATTTTCTGCTTTTGACGCTCAAACTGTTCCGTACCCCACAATGGATTAAACAACTCAACCACGATCTCCCACGATCTCCACCACTCTGTACGTGGGTGACACATTTCGTTAGAAGAGTAAGGGTCAGGGGCATGTTCGTCCAAAAATTTTGGATGGGCAGTTTTTCACCGTGGCTATAAATACCCCTCCCCTTCCTCAGTCCTCATTTACTTCGCTCGACCTCCATCTCTCCCGAGCTCTCAGACCTAGCGATGTCGCTACTCTCCATCATCGCAGGTGAGAAAGAGCTTCACTGCCTCGACCTTGTCGCCGTCGTACTCGCGCCGGCAGCGGAAATCTTCACTCCGCCACCGCCGTAGCTGTCTCTCGCCGCCAAGTTAGGGCGTGAGAGATCTGAACGGACGAACTTCTCCAACTCCACTCTCAGGTTGTCGTGTTCTTCGTCCAGGGTAAATAAAATCTAATTTTACTGCCCTAATTTGATTCTTATGATTTCCACAAAATCTTCAAAAGGTGTATATTCTTCAACTTCCCATTCCATAAACACCCGAATGCTTCTGTATCTTGATTTGTTTCTCTAAGCTATGTTTTTCTTCAAGATTCCTCAATTGTGTGGATTTTCAAAATCTATACAACTCTGGAACCTAAGTCAAGAACGCTTAGTGAAATTCCTCAAGACACCTATGGTCAAATTCCTCAAACTTGATACTTTTTGAAAAAATTCTGAGAACGCATATGAGCTCATCAAATTCTTCGCACCTATACTCTGTTCACAGGTACAAAATGTCCACTTCTGAATCACTAGGTTCTCATCAAATTAATTTGTTTCCAGCGTTCCTCGAAGATAAGTTGCATACTTGCTCAGAAACATCCATTGTTCAAAATCCTCAAGTGAGGAAAATGGCAGATGGGAAGAGACCTCAGAAGGGAGGCAAGAGGCCTAAGACAAACACTGTTTTTGAGATCCCTGACGATATCTATGCTGAGTACTGCACCCCTGATGAAGCGAAATATGGCAAAGAGAACAAGAAATAGCGCAAAGTGCGCATACAAAGGATTGAAAGGAGATGGGCTAAGGAATGTAGGGAATGCCGATACGTCACTCCAAAGTACAGGAAGAAATTCGCCGTAAACCCTCCATGTCAACAAGACCTCCATTGGCTGCTGGCCAAGTTGCTGATCCCACCAGCATCAGGCGTGATGAGGAATTTCCAAAAGAATGGGCCATGCACAAAGCCAAATTGGCCAAGCTTGCAAAAGAAGCAGTGAAGAAATTCAACGAAGATTCTCAAGCTGCTGCTGCTGAGGCCTCTGCTAGCAAGCCCAAGAAGGCTATGCCGAAGAAATCAGCTGTAAAGCCGAGTTCCTCAATAGCAATGCCCTCACGGCCAAGTTCCACAAAGCCCTCGAAGCAAATTCCACAGGCAACTTCTTCAAGGGTTGTGCCAATTCCCTCTATTGCCACAAAATCTTCAGTTGTTGCTGCAAACTCCTCAACACCAGTGCATCTTGCAACGTGCCAACGGACTGCAGGTTTTACAATTGCTTCTGGAGCATCTGCAAGTTCCTCAGCTCCACCACGGTCCTCAACTGGTCCAACTCTGCTGAAGAAAAAGGCCATTGCTGGACATGGAACGAGGCCAAGTCCTCATAAGAAGCAAGTGGCGTTCCAAGTTTTGTCTGATGACGATGAAGTTGATGATGAAGAACTTGCTGAAATCATCAGGGACAGGCAAGAAAGGGCCGCTAGAGACAAAGGGAGTTCTGTGCCTCTCATGCTGGATCCAGAGAAGATCCTTGATTTCATCGATCTCTGGCAAAGATCCAAACACTCCACTGCCTGAATTGAATCTCTCTCCTGGTCAAAGTCATATGTTGACGGCATTCATCAGTGAAGAAAAATGGAAATTTGAAAAGGGCAGGCAAGTCAAGAAGGCTCAGTACAAGAAGGAGCATTTTCTGAAGAACAATGTTCTGAACATGTCTCCTGAAGAACTTGTAGCTCTGCAAACGGAAATCAAAGGTCTCAGTGATGAATTTGACAGATACTATGCCAATTGGCTAGGAGCCAAAGTCAGATTTGTCAAGCTTGCCAAGACCCTCAAGCCTAATGTTGCAGCACCATCACAACGACAAAATCCTCATGCTGATACTACTACTTAGTCTGCTGAAGAAAATGAAAGCGCAGCTGATGAAAATCAGGCTGCTGAAGAAACTAAGAATACCAAGGCTGATGAAGAAATTCCAGCTCCTGAAGACTCTACCAGGGCAACCACCAATGTTGCACCTGGAGATCAACCCAGGCAAGCTGAAGCATTTGCAGCGCCTGAAGAAACTGAACCCACTTCATCTGCTCCCCTTACCAAATCCTTAAGGATGAAGAATGTCACTCTTGCTTCTGCATCAGAGGTGAGAAAACCAAAGCTGCAGAGAAGATAGCTGTGAAGAAGAGGAAAGCATCAACCTCTGCAGAGTCCTCAGCTCCCAAGAAAGTGAGGACTTTGACGAGCTCTTTCAATAACCCAATTGATGCTGTTCTGATCTCAATAGTGCCATCAAAGGAGCTCATTCCTTTTGGTGAAGAATATGTCATTCCAGATGACACAGATGAAGAGAGTCCTTCTGCTTCTTCTTCAGAGTAGTTGGATGAAGAAATTGAAGTGGAAGATATCCCTTTCACCCCACTGGTATCATCGCCCTTGCCTTAGTTCACAGCTGAAGAGGCAGGCATTGAGGAAATTGAAGAAGACGTGGACATTGGTTCAACTACACCTGTACTGAACGATGACTATTGGGAGAATCTTCGCCCTAATTCACCATTAACCACTCCTCTACATCCAATTCCTCAGTCTCCTGTGAAAACTGAAGAAATTCAAATGGGATCTGAAGGACGTCAAACTTCTCTTCTTTCCATTCCTGAAGACATTCCAGCTGCAACAGCTGAAGAAATGGAGAAGCCAATTGCTCCTGAAGAACCTGAACCTTCAATTCCTCAGACAGCAGCTCCAGCCTTATGCAACAAGAAGTTGTGAGACCATCAACTGCTAATCTTCAGCCCAAGCAACAGAATCCTCATGCAAAATGGCCGAAGTTCAAGGCTGCTGATTTCTTTAATGAGCATCATTTCTTCACTGATGTCAATCCATATGACTCAGCAAGACTTCGGCGCAAGCGGTTCTGGACAACTAGTCAGATGAATTTCTATGTTGTTGTTCTGTTTGATAAGGACAATGTCTTTGAGCACCGTCAAATTCCTCATGTGGATATGGAGTCCATACCATGCTTCCAACCTGTCTTGAATGTTCTTCACGATGCTGGGCTCCTGAACTTCTGTGCTGACATCTGCGATTGGAAAGAAGAGCTAATTCTTCAATTCTCTGCTACTCCGCACCTCACTGGGAACGTGGCTGATGTCAATTCATGGGTACTTGATTGGATGACTGAGGACACGCAATACAAAGCACTGGCCTCTGAATTACTTCATGCCATTCCAATCAGTCCACCTGCTGAAGGTGCAAGGCTCATGTATGAAGAACCTGAACTTTCTCATCATATGATGCAAGTGCTAATGAAGCCTTTGAAGTCTGGCCAAGCTCCAAGAACCACCTTCCTAGTGAAGGATTTTTTTATGTGCCTCAGACAATCTACCGCATTCTGACCAAAACCCTCAATCCGATCAAAGGCCAAAACTCTGAAGAAGAAGAGGTTGTTGGCATCATGAAGAATCTGCTATTCAACATTATACATGGTATTCCTATTAACTACCATGATTTCTTCATGAGGACTTTGGCGAATGTTGCACTGTCACCGTTTGAGTTGAAGCCTTATGCTCCATGGATTATGAAATTCATTAGAACCAGGTCTTCAATTCACTACAAGGCAGATTGTAAGAATCACCTCAGCTATTTGCCACCCATTGAAGTCCTCAAATGGACCATTTCCTCAGTTGATGAAAAAGGCAAGGCTGCTGTTATTGATGAAGGCACTCGTCCATTGGATGGTCAGTTTCGCAAAGCTGAATCTTATTCCACCAATGATGACTCTGCAACTCAAGACTCTGCCGCAAAAGCTTCATAGCCAATTCCTCAAGCCACTGCCCCACGCGTGATGACTGATCGTGAGCTTCTACTAAGTCTTCATCAGAAGGTCGATCGCAATCACAAATGGGTCAAGCGTCGATTTGGCTCAATTCTACAGAACATGACTGTCACGCAAAACACTGTGAAGAAGAATCACTACTATGCTCATGAAATCTTCGATCGCACTTGGGCCATATTGTCTCACCTTTACAGTGATGAAGACCTCAACTAGATGGGATTTCAATAGGACATTGAATGGTCTCAGCCTCCTTCGAAGAAATTCAAGAAGGTCAAAGTTCCTCAGCTCATCACAAGTCATATTCTTCATCGCGTGAGACGGATGAAGCTGAAGACGTCAACGACACTGTGACAGGCCCTACCTCAACGGACGACCCCAACAACACTAGCGCTCCTCCATCGACTTCCTGATGATATTCTTCAGGGGCTTTAGTCATCAATTTTCCTCCCTTTTGGTCATTCAATGACAAAGGGGGAGAAATTTGAGTTAGTCTTCAAGCGGGTCTTATATGTGGGCTGTTTTTTCTGTTAAGTTACAACTCTTGCTTTTCTGAGGTGTTTGCTCCGACGAGTTGTAAACTTAAGTCCTATGGTGGTCTGATACTTTTGAACTGCTTTCTGCATGCTTATTTCCACAAGTACATTAATGAACGCATGCTGAATTTCGGCAGACACCATATTTCATCATGCATTACAAATTCTTCATATCATATGATAAATGCGTGTGTGAATTACAAGATATAGGGGGAGATCTCCATGATATTACTCTACAATGTGCAGTTGCAATCCAAAGCAAATTCCTCATATGCACATCTTCAGGGGGAGTTCTTCTATATCTTGCAATCAAATTCCTCAATATCAGTATTTACTCTTCATATGTTTTATCCCCGATGAAAGTTTAACCTATTTGTCATGATTCACCAAAAAGGGGGAGATTGTAAGTGCATCTAGTGCCCCTTAGTGATTTTGGTGTATTGAAGACTTATAGGTTAAGGGACTAATGTGTTTGTGAGTGTACACAGGTTCTATAAGTCTATGAGGAGTTTGATATTTACGATGAAAGTCGACCCCTAAAAATGAATATCTTCTTTTGAAGACTTTGGTTTTCTTGAAGACTTTGAAAATGAGGAAATTGGTGTGACCTTCAAGACTTTGATATTGATGTGAGGATTATGAAGCATGAAGACTTTTGTTCTCGTAGTTTTGTTTTCTTTTTCTTGAGTCATAGGAAACACCGTACTGTTAAAGGGGGTTGAGGTAAAACTTAGGAAAAGTTTCCAAGTGATGCTCATCTCAAAGCCTACACATACCCAATCCTTTCGAGTGAAGCCATAGGAAATCTCATACAGTTCAGTCAATTTCTTCAGTGTCAAAGACGAAGATCTTCTGTTCTCTGAGGAATTTGTCCTGACTGTGGAGTTAGGAATTCGCCAGTGCGGATTGCCTACAAGTGAGGAACATGATAGCCTTGAGGAATTTGAGAGCTCAAATTTCCGACCGTTGTTGTGCTACACGCCAGCTGTCCCAAATATCTTATCCACCTAATGGTCATATCATTGAAGGGCATTTATGTCTTGTCATGTCGGGCTCCTCCCTGGCTATAAATAGCCGCCCCCTACAACCACTAGCTGGTTGGCTGCTCCGAGAGAAACTAACACTTGTCATTAAGAGCATTCCATCCTCCAAGGTCTTTGAGAGAAAATCATTAGTGAGGAAAAACCCAAACCCAAACACCTAAAACCCAAAGTGATTGAGCATCACTGAAGAGATTTTTCCTGTGTGGAATCGACGCTTGTTACCTTTGAGGACTGTGCATCCTCCAGATGGTTAGACATCATGATCTAGAGCATCCAAGAGGAATTGTGGATCGCCGAGTGACCATGTCTGTGAAGGTTTGGAAGTCACCTGTGAAGACATACCATGAGTGATTGGGTGAGGTCTGTGTGACCTTAGCTCAAGGAGAATACGGTGAGGACTGTGTATCCAGGACTATGTGTCCTCAGGTTTAAATACCTAGCCGCTCCAAGCAGGCGTACAACTGTCACAGTAGTTGGAACTGGTCTACCAAATCATTGTCTTCAGCGAGCTACTGGTTCTATTTCCTCAACCCTTTCATTTCCCCATTCATGTATTGATGAACTTGACTGTTACTGTTTGCAGACTTTGACAGAAGACTTTCTCAATTTCCTCAATCCTATTTCTTCAGTCATCTTGTCTTTTGCCTGCCTATCCGGTTTAGATGCTACCTGTGCTCTATGCTTGTTTCATATCATCATGATGATTGTGTTACTGCCATGTTATGCTTGCACCTGAGTACTTATTCTGCTGCTAGTAGTTCGTCACTTAGCAAATTCCTCAAGTTATACTTCCTCAGTGACGAATTTGTAAAAATCGCCTATTCACCCCCCCCCTCTAGTCGATATAACACACTTTCAAATACTCTAGATGCATGCTGGATAGCGGTCGATGAGTGGAGTAATAGTAGTAGATGCAGGCAGGAGTCAGTCTACTTGACACGAACGCGATGCCTATATGCATAATCATTGCCTTGGATATCGTCATAACTTTGCGCTTTTCTATCAATTGCTCGACAGTAATTTGTTCACCCACCGTATTATTTGCCTTCATGAGAGAAGCCTCTAGTAAAACCTATGGCCCCTGGGTCTATTTTCCATCATATTACTTTCCGATCTACTATTTTGTAATCTTTTATTTTCAGATCTATATACCAAAAAACCCAAAAATATTTTATCTTTTGTTTATCTATCTCTATCAGATCTCACTTTTGCAATTGATGGTGAAGGGATTGACAACCCCTTTATCTTGTTGGGTGCAAGTGTTTGATTGTTTGTGCAGGTGTTGGTGATTTGTGCGTTCTTCTCCTATAGGATTGATACCTTGGTTCTTAACTGAGGGAAATACTTACTTCTACTGTGCTGCATCACCCTTTCCTCTTCAAGGGAAAAACCAACGCAAGCTCAAGAAGTAGCACCTGCTCTGGCGGCAGCCTCCCGGACAACATCCGGGTGGCATCCCGGTGGTCACCCATCTGGCCGATGATGTGCGCCCGGCGTCATCTCCTGGCGCGCGATGAATGTGGTGACGAGTTTTGTCCCCATGAGCCCCTCCCTCGCCGTCATCTCCTGGATCTGGTCGCATAGATTCTGCATCCCCTGCGGGGGGTTCTTGGGCATGTGGCCCCAGTTCTTCTTGGCGAGCGGCTGCTCATTGAAGAACGGGGGAAAGTTCATGGCGTCGGCTCCTCTGTCGAGTTTGCGCATGTAGAAGAAGGTATTCTGCCACTTCCTGGCAGAAACCTCCATGGGCATCTTGGGGAACAACCCGTTCGGCCGGACCAATACGACGGCAGCCCCACAGTCGGACATGGCCCCGGCCTTCGGCCCCTGCTGATTGAAGAAGAAGAGGCGGCTCCAGAGCTCCACATCCGGCTCCACCCCCAAGTAGCCCTTGTAGAGGGTGACGAAACTGGAGAATTGCAGCACGACAATCGCACCGAGATGGTGCGGATGCAGCCCAAAGAAGGAAAGAAAGGCACGGAAGAAAGCGCTCACGGGGAGGCCGAGCCCACGCTGGAAGTGGCTGTAGAAGACCACGCGCTCACCGCCTTGTGGCTGCGGCTCCGCCTCCTCTCCGGGCGCGCGTGTGGCGACATCCTCCACCGGCAGCAGTCGCTGGGTGTCGCGGAGATGCTGGATGTCGACGCCGGTAACAACGGATCCATCCCACGAGCCCTTTGGTGGCGCCATCTGTGGGGCTCGGCGAGGGTGCGAAGCACGGTGGCAAGAAGGAGCTAGCGCGGCCGGAGGGCGATTCGGGCGGCGTCTGCCGTTCCGGTCGGCGGCGAGCTCGAGAGACTGGGCGGAGAGAAGAAGGACGAGGCGAGGGATGCGTGTGTGAATGTTTCCGCCTCCCCCTCCCTCCAATTTTATAACCGCGGCCGAACATGGGGAAGTGGGATCGGCTACCCCCGCTCTTTCCACTTCCCCGCATTGTGCTGGCACGATTCCCCCATGAATTAATTGCATCGAGAAGTGCAACCGTCTGCGGTGGCCACAATAAATCCCCGCGTGGGGGCCAAGGGCGTGGCATGGTGGGCCCCAGCCCGCTGTTATGTCCCATCACGCGCGTGGCCTAGAAGGGCCTCTCCGGCTACTGTCCGCCATGTGGCACCCGTGTCGGGCCGTGGGAGGCGCGTCCCTTCCCCTTCAAGATTCAGCAGGACTCGTCGGTTTCCCGCCCATGCTGGGATGCCGCGATCCGGCTTTCGGAAGCCGGCACACAGTGGGTGCTGCCAGACCCGGCGGTTGCAAGCTTCATCAACATCAGCCGCCTTCTCAGGGGTGGAACTGCGAAGGCTCCCCTGCTTGAAGCCGGTGAGCCTTCACAGCTTCGGGGTCTACTGTCAGGGGGATGGACCCCGGGCAGGCAACGGAACCCGGATCCCTTTCAAAAACATCAGGGCTAGCAACGCCCCTCAAGCCGGCTTGCCCTTGGCCAGCTTCCCAGCATAACCTGGCCAAGCCCCGCAACCCAGCCAAGCCGGCTGGCGCGTGCCGGCCGGTCCCCGCAAGTCAAACCTCCATCGACAAATAGCGCGCCCCCTTTATGCTGGCCCCGGCAACAGTGCGCCCCCTTTACGCCATCCCCGACGGGCGCGGCTGCCGTGCCGACCAAGCCCCCGACTGGGGCGGGCAGTGTCTTGGAAACGTGATGACCCACAATTATAGGGGATCAATCGTAGTCCTTTCAATATGTAAGAGTGTCGAACCCAACGAGGAGCAGAAGGAAATGACAAGTAGTTTTTAGCAAGGTATTCTCTGCAAGCACTGAAATTATAAGTAACGAGTAGTTTGATAGCAAGATAATTTGTAACGAGCAAGTAATGGTAATGGTAACAAAAGTGCAGCAAGGTAGCCCAATCCTTTTGAAGCAAATGACAGGCCAAAATGGTCTCTTATGATAAGCAAAGCGTTCTTGAGGGTACACGGGAATTTCATCTAGCCACTTTCATCATGTTGGTTTGATTTGTGTTCGCTACTTTGATAATTTGATATGTGGGTGGACCGGTGCTTAGGTGTTGTTCTTACTTGAACAAGCCTCCTACTTATGATTAACCCCCTCGCAAGCATCCGCAACTATGAGAAAAGTATTAAGAATAAATCTAACCATAGCATTAAACTTTTGGATCCAAATCGGTCCCTTACGGAATAGCGCATAAACTAGGGTTTAAGCTTCTGTCACTCTCGCAACCCATCATCTAATAACTACTCCATAATGCATTCCCTTAGGCCTAAATATGGTGAAGTGCCATGTAGTCGATGTTCACATGACAACACTAAGGGAATCACAACATACATACCATCAAAATATCGAACACATATCAAGTTCACATGATTACTTGCAACAAGATTTCTCCCGTGACCTCAAGAACAAAAGTAACTACTCACAAATGATAATCATGCTCAAGATCAGAGGGGTATTAAATAGCATAATGGATCTGAACATATAATCTTCCACCGAATAAACCATATAGTAATCAACTACAAGATGTAATCAACACTACTAGTCACCCACAAGCACCAATCTAAGGTTCTGGTACAAAGATTGAACACAAGAGATGCACTAGGGTTTGAGAGGAGATGGTGATCTTGAAGATGTTGATGGAGATTGCCCTCCCAAGATGGGAGAGTTTTTGGTGATGATGATGACGATGATTTCCCCCTCCGGGAGGGAAGTTCCCCCGGTGGAATCGCTCCGTCGGAGGGCAAAAGTGCTCCCGCCCAAGTTCCGCCTCGAGACGGCGGCGCTTCATCCCAAAAGTCCTCTCTTTATTTTTTCTTGGTCAAAATGACTTATATACCAGAAGAGGGGCACCGGAGGTGGGCCGAGGAGGGCACAACCCACCAGGGCGCGCCTGGGCTCCCTGGCGCGCCCTGGTGGGTTGTGCCCACCTAGTTGGCACCCTCAGGTACTTATTTGCTCCAATATTTCTTATATATTCCATAGAAATTCTCCGTGAAGTTTCAGCTCATTTGGAGTTGTGCAGAAATTCTCCAGGTCCAGAATTCCAGCTGCCAGTATTCTCCCTCTTTCTGTGAACCTTGCATATTATGAGAGAAAAGGCATTAGAATTACTCCAAAAAGCATTGTTATACATAAAAACAATATAAATAACAGTAGTAAAACATGATGCAAAATGGACATATCAACTCCCCCAAGCTTAGACCTCGCTTGTCCTCAAGCCAAAACCGAAATCAAAAAACATGTCCACATGCTTAGAGAGAGAGGTGTCGATAAAAACAAAATATGGACATAGAAGCATCATGTATATTATTATAACAGCAACAAACTTTAACATAAAACTTTATCATAGAACTTTTATCATAGAACTTCTATCATAGACTTCTCATGAACAACTAACAATTCATCACAACATCGAAGTATAAAGCATAAACTCTATTGAAAACCAACAAACTATGTTCTCAGTCAACTTTGCAACTACAATTCATCATCTTTTCAGGAAGGATCATGTATCGGAGCCTTTTTGGCAAGTCCACATACTCAACCATCATATAGTCTTCTATGATTGCTAACACTCACCGCATACAGATGAGCAAAAAGTTTCAACCAGACACATAGAAAGATAGGGGCTTATAGTTTTCGCCACCCAACATATTCACCTCAAGGGTGATGTCAACAATAATAACTCATGCTACCCATATCCAACTGGATATATGTGCCTAGATCTTTCCTCACCACATGATGCTTGCCAAAAGAGAAAATAAAAAGGAATAGGGAGAAAAACTTTGACTCTTGCATAAAAGTAAATACATAAAAGTAAAAGATAGGCCCTTCGCAGAGGGAAGCAGAGGCTGCCATGCGCTTGTTGTTTGTATGCTTAATCTCTTAGTGCAAAAGAACGTCACATTATGTTGCCCCTTATGATAGCAACCTTTATTATGCAGACTGTCACTTTTATTCTTTGCCATCACAAGTTCATACAACACTCAATTTTCTCTTACACTAAATGATCCAAAACTTTTAGAAGCAATTTTTATTGGCTTATTGCACCGATGACAACTTACTTGAAGGATCTTACTCAATCCATAGGTAGGTATGGTGGACTCTCAAAACAAGATGTGGGTTTAAAGGTTTTTGGATGCACAAGTAGTATCTCTACTTAGTGCGGAATTTTTGGCTAGCAAAGATGGGGAGCAAGCACCACATGTTAAAGGATCTATGACAATATAACTTCTATGTGAATATGAACAAACATAAATCATTACGTTGTCTTCCTTGTCCAACGTCAACAATTTCGGCATATAATATTTTGACGGCGGCTCACAATCACAAAAGATGTCCAAGATAGTGTATTTGCATGTGAATCTTCTCTTCCCTTATTAATTCTTTCATGAATTGCATCATTGACCAATGCTATGTTTGTAAATCTCCAATAAAATTTTCTACTTATACTCTTCCTTATGTGATGTCATTACTTACCATAAGATTAGCATATGATCTTTTTCATTTATTTCCTTTCGTTTTATTGAACAAGAAAGTAAAGAAGACAAAACTCAAACTAAACTTTATTATATATATTGCACACGATTACAAGGATAGATCACTAAGCAAACACTCGAAAAGAAAGGATTGAACTAAACTTTTATTCATCTAAAGCAAAAGATAACTATGGATCGAACTAAGATAAGTAAAGGCAAAAGATAGTGGAGGTGATACGATACCGGGGTACCTCCCCCAAGCTTGGAACAAGCCAGGGGAGTGCCCATACCCATTACTCAATTTTCCTTTGGTGATGAAGAAGGAGGTGGTGTTGATGAACTAGTAGTAATCTTATCCTTCAAGCTCAAAAGATACTCCAATCTACGGATGACGCTCTGGAGGGCGATGATATGCTCTTGCAATAGAATATTTTCATGGGTGAGATATTTATTTTGCACAAAAACCGTTTTGATGATCCGAAAGGCTTCAATCTCAGTGGTGGTAAGATGATCATAGTAAGGTTTAAGGATATCTTCTTCTTCCTCCTCCGCAGGCAAGGCTTGCTCGACCACCGGCGCTTGATCTCCAGTGGCCACCTTGCTTCTTCGCCGTCTGCCATGGCGGACGGCAAAGGCATACATGCCGGACGGCAAAATGATTTGCCGTCAGCCAGCGGACGGCAAACAGTCCGCCAGAACGAGTGCCAGCAAAGGCCTACTTTGCCGTCTGCTTCTTGGAAATGGACGACAAAGTATTGTGCTGTCCGCCGTCGGAGGCCAGCAGACGGCAAAGATCATGGACGGCAGTGGGGTGGGGTGAGAGCCGTTAGGGGGTTAACGGCGCTCGTTGCCGTCTGCTGACAGACGGCAAAGAGCTCAGCTCGGCCAGCACTGAGAAGCTGCCACATGGCCAGCTATGCCGTCCGCCAGCAGACGGCAAAGATGTTTGAACCTTTGCCGTCTGCTGGCGGACGGCATAGCTGGCCCTGTTTGCCAGTCCTATTTGGTCACTTTGCCGTCCGCCAGCAGACGGCAAAGATTCAAACCTCTTTGCCGTCCGCTGGCAGACGACAAAGTGACCAAAATAGGCAACCAGTGTTCCCAGTTTCTACAGGTGGCTCCTATGTGTCCTCTTTGCCGTCCGCTAGCGGACGGCAAAGAGGCTATATATCCTCTGTTTTTATTTGAATCCATTTAATTTGACAGGATTTTTCACACAGATATACATGCATACATATCCAACATATCCAACAACATATTTCATCAAATCCAACATATATATCCAACAACATAGTTCAACAAAGTCCAACATATCCATATATACATACATAACCAGAAACAAGTTTCCAACAACATATCCATATAGACATACATATCCAAACAAGTTTTCATAAACAAAAGGAAGCACCAGAAGAATAGTACACTCCATGAATCCAAGCTTCCTCATGTAAAGAAAATCTGCAAATTGGGAAAGATGTAAGTTAGAAGAAGAAGAAGAAGACTAGCTAGAAGAAAAGGAAGAGGAGGAAAAGAAGAAGAATAAGAAGAATTTATCTTCTCTTTCTTTCTCTCCTCTCTTATTATTTATCTTCTTCTTTTCTAACTAATGTAGGAAAAAATGCCATTTTTGGGCTAAGGTAGGTAAAAATGCTAAGTGTGTAGGTCAATTTAGAGCTAAGCTAGGCAAATAGGTCATTTTGGAGCTAACATAGGTTAAATGGATCATATTGGAGCTAACCTAGCTAAACTTGGTCATTTTTGAGCTAACCTATCTAATTATGCCATTTTTGACCTAACTAAGCTTATTGTGTCATTTTAGAGGACAACAAGCTAAGTATATGACATTTATGAGGTTAGCAAGGTTATTATGCCATTTACGAATAAAAACAAGTAAGAGGAGGAAAAGAAGAAGAAGAAGAAGAAGAATAAGAAAAGAAGAAGAAGAAGAAGAACTTCTTCTTCTTCTTTTCTTCCTATTCCTTCTTTCCTTCCTCTTCCTTGATTTTCTTCATCTTATTATGTCATTTGTGGACTAAATAGGCTAAATTATGTCAAAAATGGACTAAACAGGCTAAATAAGAAGAAAAATACCGTTATCACGGAGGTGTAGGAATGGTCGGGGCTGCGCCAGTGGCAGACGAAGGTGAAGGAATGGTCGGGGTTCCGCCATTGGCAGACGCAGAATGATTGGTCGATGCTTGTCGGGAGCCATGCTGCACCAAAGATCATTTCCAATAAATGTCTCGTTAGCATGATGCAAACTGAAATGTGAATACTAGTAACTAACGACCATTCAAATCAAACTCACCGTGGTCGCCGGAGCAATCTGGGGCATCGGCGGAGGGGCTGACCGTTTTTCTCGCACATGGTCTGCACATTTGGTTCTCACGAGTCAGTCATATTAGTTAGTAATGCGAACATTACGTGCATGATTGGGCTAATATGCACGAGAAACGTACCATGATGAGCTCGTATAGGGCCCGGTTAGATGCCTCGTTCTGGTTCCTCTCCTCCTCCAACAGCTTAGCCGTCCTCTCCTCCAACTCCCTCTCCCTCTCCGCCGCCTCCCTTTTTGCCTCCTCCAAAAGTGCCTGGGTGTTCAATCTCTCTTTCTCAACCAAGGCCTGCAACACACCACTCCTCGTTAGCATTGTAATCATCGACGGACGCACACGCAATGTAATGGAGGAAAGGTGAGAGAGTCCGTATAACTAACCGCCATGGCGAGCTCCGCGGGCCATGCATGAGGCGTTATCTCAGGATCAGAGCTACTCTGGCGCTTCTTGATCTGCGGGAGAGTCCTAGGACAATGTATCAGTCCATCACCAATGGCTACGGAGCCATGGGACCTCCCGCCACCAGATATCATCACCAGCTCTGTATCAAAAGGATCCTGGCTCGGGTTAAAGTCCTCCCCTTTCCTCGCCTTCGCCTCGTCTCTGTACTTCACAAGCTTGTGGTGGGAGGAGATGTTGGTGAAGCTCTCTGGATGATCTAGGTCAGACTCCTTGAATGGCTTGGCCTTCTTGTACGGGGCCATATGGGCCATGCCATAGAGGTTGAACAGATTTGGCACAGGCTTCTTGTGGTGGTGCGTCTGAGAGAGAGGAACAAAATATTAGTTAAGGGCTCAAGCTAGCATGAAGAATGATATTGCTATGTAAATAGGTCATTTTGGAGCTAAGTAAGGTTATTATGTCATTTTCGAGGAAAATAAGCTAAGTTTAGGTCATTTTCGAGGTAACCAAGATTATTATGCCATTTTTGACCAAAGTATGCTAATTATGTCATTATTGAGCTATCCAAGGTAGTTATGCCATTTTTTAGCTAACTAAAGCATATTTAGGGATTCTATAGAGCTATCTAAGGTTATTATGTCATTTTAGAGCTAATTATGTCATGAATGAACTAGCTAAGATTAGTTTAGGTCGTTATTGAGCTATCGAAGGTAGTTATGCCATTTTTAACTAACTAAAGCATATTAAGTCATTTTATAGAGCTATCTAAGGTTATTATGTCATTTTAGAGCTAAATATGTCATAAATGAACTAGCTAAGATTAGTTTAGGTCATTATTTAGCTATCCTAAGTAGTTATGCCATTTTTTAACTAAGTAAAGCATATTTAGTTATTTTATAGAGCTATCTAAGGTTATTATGTCATTTTATAGCTCATTATGTCATAAATGAACTATCCATGGTAGTTATGCCATTTTTTAACTAACTAAGCATTTAACTGATCTAGGGTCTGTTGGCCTGTCAACGTAGGTGGTGCAGAGTGTTTGACAACTCTACCTTTGATGAAGTTCTTCTTGTCTTTCCTAAACTTATGGCGAGGATCTAGAAACGGTCAATGCAATTCGATGCAAGTATACTTGTGCCCTGCCGTCAGCCAACGAAACTCAAGAGCTCCCTTGCATGTGGGGCACGGGAACCTTCCATGCACACGCCAGCCAACGAATAGCGCATACGCCGGCAAGTCATGCCTCGAGTACATGTACCAGGCACGCATTATGAAGTTATGTTTGCTAAAGGCGTCATATGTCTTGAACCCATTATCCCAAGCTTCTTGCAATTCGTCCTTAAGCGGCTGCATGTACACATTCATATTCTTCCCCGGATAGTTGGGCCCTGGAATTATCAACGTCAGGAAAATGTTCCTTCTTTGCATAATCTGCCCGGGGGGGAGATTGAGTGGAATGACAAACACGGGCCAACAACTATATTGGGCTGTCGTCTGACCAAACACACTGAACCCATTCGTGCTGACAGCGACTCGAGGATGCCTTGGATCTGCCGTTCTTTCCTTATGTAATGCATCGAAGCGCTTCCACGCTTCACCATCCGATGTGTGCACCATCATCACATTCCCATCTGCATCTAGTTCGGTTCTTTTGCCCGTTTTGTGCCATGTCATCTGTCTGGCCGTCTCTTTGACCATGAAAAGACATTGAAGTCTTGGTACGATTGGCATATACCGAAGAACATTAACGGGTATTTTGGTCTGCGTCTTCTCACCCATACCGTTGTCTACCACAACATACCTGGAAGACTTGCAAATGGGACAATAGCTCAAGTCCTCATACTGAAGCCTAAATAAGACACATCCTTTCTCACAGGCATGTATCTTCTCCTAGGGCATCTTAAGAGCATGGAGGATTTTGTCTGACTGGTACAGGTTTGGAGGTAGCACATGGCCTTTGGGTAGAAATCGTCCGAATACTGTCATCATCGCGTCGTAGCATTCTCTGCCCAAGTTGAATTGAGCCTTCAAAGCCATTATTTGTGAGATGGTATCCAGCTGACAAAGCTCAATGTGCTCGTGGAGAGGACGTTTTGAGGACTCCAACATTTCAGTGAAGGCCTTTGCAGATTCCTCCATCTCCTCGTCCGAGTCCCGAGCATCGTCAAAGTCTTGCACCATGTCTTCCATCCCGGTACCATGCTCGTCGGTGCGACGACGAACCACCTCGGCTCTGGCACATTGGGCAGACTCACCATGTAATGTCCAGACCCTGTAACCAGGCGTAAAACCAAACTTCTGCAGGTCTTTACTCATTTCAAGCTCGTCCCTCATTTTATAGTTGTCGCACCGGACACAGGGGCACCAGCTTAATTTCTGGCCATTTGCAAATGCGGCTCTAACAAACCCCTTGGTTTTTGTTAACCATTCCTTGGTCCAAACTTTCTGACTAGTGTAACCGGTGTACATCCACGCACGATCACTCATATTGACTTCCTACTGGACACATAAGAAATATATACATAATTAAGCAAACCATATCCATCAGTTAATGGAGTTTGTCAGTTTTATTATGTCCGTGCAACCTACACGCTAATAGGTAAAGATAGGTCCTAATCCCACCCGAGTATGTGTAGATTGGGTTCGTTTTCCCATGCTCTGCTCCAGATCCGACGCAAAATTTCGGCAGCACCTCGCCGCTGTTCTCCTGATACATGTCTCGGCAATAAGCAGAGAGGATGTGTACCCAGAGAAAAACAGGGAGGCACTGACGAAATTCTGCATCGGATCCGGAGCAGAGCATATGGGAAAACGAACCCAATCTACACATACTCGGGCTGTCCATGGATAACCTTGGACAATTCAAAAGAATCACGATTATAAATATGCAAATGCATGCATATTTATAGATGTAACCCTTTCGAACGGGAGACGCATAGTGATTACGCATACTGATGATTGACACCTATAGCTAGCAAGTTTCATCGGCACAAAGACCGGAACAGAGCAAATGAGGGGGAGGAGATGTCATTTGTTCTCACCAACGAATGCAGGGGCGGAGCTCGTCGAACGCACAGGGAGGTCGTCAAACAGCACACCCTCGCAGCGACGAAACAACTGCACATTTAAATACACCTGATCAACACAAATATATATGATGTCTTGCATAACAAAATCGAAAAATATACGACCTAACTCATAATTCACAAATATATGACCCCGTTGGGGTCGGGGTAGGGGTTTGGGTGTAGTGTGGTGTCAGGGTGTCGGGGTCGATCGGGGTGTCAGGGTGTTGGGGTGTCGGGGGTAGGGGTCGGGGGGTTGGTGTCAGGGGTCGGGTGTGGGTCTGGGTTGTGGGGGGTTGGGGGTCGCCGGGTGGTGGCGTGCGGGGTGTCATGTCGGGGTGGGGTGGTGTCAGGGTGTGGGGTTGGGGTCGGGTGTGGGGGGGTGTGGGTCAGGGGGTCGGTGGGGGTGGTTGTGGGGGGTGTAGGGTGTCGGGGTGGGGTGTCAGGGTTGTCAGGGTGTCGGTGTCGGGGTCGGGGTGCGGGTCGGGGTGTGGTGTCAGGGTGTCGGGGTCGGGGTGTCAGGGTGTCGGGGTGTCGGGGTGTCAGGGTGTCTTTTTCTTCTTTTTCTTCTTCTTCTTTTTTCTATTTTTTCCTTTTCTTCTTCTCTTCTTCTTCTCCTCCTCTCCTCTTTCTTCTTCTTCTTCTTATCCTCATCCTCTTCCTCTTCCTTCTTCCTCTTCTCATCCTCTCCTCCCTCCTCCTCCTCCTCTTCCTCTTCTTTCTTCCTCTTCTTCTTCTTCTTCTTCTTCTTCTCTCTTTCTTCTTCTTCTTCTTCTGCTTCTTCGGTCTTCTCTTCTTTCTTCTTCTCTTCTTTTTCTTCTCCCTCCCCTCTTCCCCTCCTCCCCTTCTACTCTCTTCTCTCTAAACTAAAACTAAAACTAATCTAAAATAAACTAAACTAAACAAACTAAAACTAAAACTAAAACAGAAACTAACTAAAAGAAACAAAAAATAAACTAAAAAAAAGGGGGGAAGAACTCACCTGCAGGGGATCGCCAGTGGAGGAGGCGCGGGGCGGCCGGTGGATGGGACGGTGGCCGCTGGAGGAGGCGGCGGCCCGGTGGAGGGGGAGGCCGGACGGCCGCGGTGGGACGGGGCGGGGACGGCGACACAGGGGAGGGGCGGGGCGGCTGGATGGCCGCGGCGTGGCTGGCCGACGTGGAAGGGGCGGCGTGGGCGCGGTGGAGGTCGGGGCGCCGCAGGGGAGGGGTGCGGGGCGATGGGGCAATGGGGCAAGGGGCGGCGGCGGTGGTGGGGGGTGGTGGGGCAAGGGGCGGGGAGGCAGGGTGCGTCGGTAGGCGGAAGGGGAGAAGGGCAATGGGGGGTGGGGAGGGGCGTGAGGGCAAAGGGGGGACGGAGGAGGGTGTGGGTCGGCGGCGGGTGGTGGGGGCGGCGGCGGGTGGCTGGTGGCGGGGGCGGCGGCGGCTGGCGGTGGTCATCGGGGAGAGAAGACAGAAACAGAGAGAGTGAGAGGGGGGGCGGGCGGGGTGGGGCTCGGCCATTAGTTAGGTCAACTCTTTGTCGTCCGCGCTCCTTTGTCGTCCACTTTATTCTCTTTGCCGTCTGCTAGCAGACGGCAAAGAGGGGGGCCGTTAGGTTTTTGCTAAGCAGCTCGTTAGTGGGCCCACCTCTCTCTTTGCCATCCGCCAGCTGACGGCAAAGATTCTTTGCCGTCCGCTAGCAGACGGCAAAGAAATGGCTGATGGCAAAGAAGGTCTTTGCCATCAGCCATTTCTTTGCCGTCCGTTTTATGTAAGCGAACGGCAAAGACCTTCTTTGCCGTCAGCCAGCAGACGGCAAAGAATTGGCAGACAGCAAATAAGCTAATTCCAGTAGTGCTGTCCCCTTTGACGGCTTCTTTGGGCTCTTCTCTCTTGAACTCGATCTTCATCAACCAAGCATCCTCTTCTACGTTGTTGAGGGAGAAGACATGATGCCTAGCTTAACAGATCTGACCGAAAACATCAAGAAAAGAAAATAGAAGATTTCTCCGTGATACGGTGGTCAATAGGTTCGGGGGGTATATAAAGATTTTTTTTATATTGAGAAACAAGCAAATGGAAGAAAAACGGAGTCCGAAAGGTACCCGAGGTGGGCACAACCCACCTGGGCGCCCCTGGCAAGCCAGGCGCGCCCTGGTGTCTTGTGCCCACTAGGGGTGCCTTCCTGGTTGTTTCTTATTTTCCTAATTTTTGATATATTCCAAAACTGACAAAAAATATTTTTGCGGATTTTTCGGAGTTGTTTACTTACCGTATCACGTACCTCCTCTTTTTTCATGATTCTGGAGTGTTTCGGAAGGTTTCTTTTATGTGTTCTTCCGGTGTCATAGTTTGGATAATATTGCTTTCAACATTAATGGGCATACCTGAGATATATTGTTTTATTCTCTGCCCATTGACAACCTTCGGGTTAGTACCCTTGGCATTATTTATTTTGATGGCTCCAGATCGATAAACCTCCTCGATAACATAGGGTCCTTCCCATTTGGAGAGGAGTTTTCCTGCAAAGAATCTGAAATGATAGTTGTACAAAAGAACATATTCTCCAACATTAAACTCACACTTTTGGATTCTCTTATCATGCCATCTTTTAACTTTTTCTTTAAATAACTTGGCATTTTCATAAGCTTGGGTTCTCCATTCATCTAGTGAGCTAATATCACATAACCTCTTTTCACCGGCAAGTTTGAAATCATAGTTGATTTCTTTAATTTCCCAAAATGCTTTACGTTCTAACTCAAGAGGCAAATGACAAGCTTTTCCATAAACCATTTTATAAGGAGACATTCCCATAGGATTTTATATGCTGTTCTGTAAGGCCAAAGTGCATCATCTAATTTCTTAGACCAATTGTTTTGGGACCTATTGACAGTTTTTTGTAAAATTAACTTTATTTCTCTATTGCTAAGTTCAACTTGACCACTAGACTGAGGGAGATAAGGTGAAGCAATTCTATGGTTAACATCATACTTAGCAAGCATTTTACGGAAAGCACCATGAATAAAGTGTGAACCACCATCAGTCATTAAATATCTAGGGACTCCTAACCTTGGGAAAATGACTTCCTTAAGCATTTTAATAGAGGTGTTGTGATCAGCACTACTAGCTGGAATAGCTTCTACCCACTTAGTGACATAATCAACAGCAACCAAAATATGAGTATACCCATTAGAGGAAGGAAAAGGTCCCATGTAATCAAAACCCCAAACATCAAATGGTTCAACAGCAAGTGAATAATTCATAGGCATTTCCTGACGCTTACCAATAATACCAATTCTTTGACATTCATCACAAGATAAAACAAACTTACAGGCATCCCTGAAGAGAGTAGGCCAATAAAAACCACATTGCAATACCTTGTGAGCAGTTCTATCAACTGCATGATGCCCTCCATAAGCTTCGGAGTGACATTTCCGTAGGATTTGTCTCTGTTCATGCTCAGGTACACAACGTCTAATAATACCATCTACTCCTTTATAAAGATGTGGGTCATCCCAAAAGTAATGTCTTAAATCATAGAAGAATTTTTTTCTTTTGTTGGTTTGTGAAGCTAGGTGGTATATATTTAGCAACAATGTAATTAGCATAGTCTGCATACCAAGGAGTGTTATGAGAAACATTTATTCCAGCTAATTGTTCATCAGGAAAACTATCATTAATAGGTTGTGGGTCATCAAGAATATTTTCTAACCTAGACAAGTTATCAACCACGGGGTTCTCAGCTCCTTTTCTATCAGTGATATGTAAGTCAAATTCTTGTAGCCATAGAACCCACCTAATAAGTCTAGGTTTATCATCTTTCTTTTCCATAAGATATTTTATAGCAGCACAATCAGTATGAACAATCACTTTAGAATCAACAATGTAAGATCTAAATTTATCACAAGCAAACACCACTACTAAAAATTCTTTCACAGTAGTAGCATAATTGCGTTGGGCACTGTCTAGAGTTTTACTAGCATAATGAATAACATTTAATTTCTTATCAACTCTTTGTCCTAGAATAGCACCAACAACATAATCACTAGCATCACACATAATTTCAAAAGGCAAATTCCAATCAGGTGGTTGAACAATAGGTGCAGAAATTAAGGCTTTCATAAGTGTTTCAAAGGCTTCTACACAATCATCATCAAAAACAAATGTAACATCCTTTTGTAAAAGATTTGTAAGAGGCCTAGAAATTTTAGAGAAGTCTTTAATAAATCTCCTATAGAAACCAGCATGATCAAGGAAACTACGAATACCTTTGATATCTTTAGGACATGGCATTTTCTCAATTGCATCAACTTTTGCTTTATCCACCTCAATACCTCATTCAGAAATTTTATGTCCCAACACAATACCTTCATTAACCATAAAGTGGCACTTCTCCCAATTCAAGACAAGATTAGTTTGCTCACATCTCTTACCCATCTACTATCAGCTATAGGATAGATTATACCTACTTCCATAAGCTTCAATATTTTAGTTCTTACCACTTCTTTCATTTTAGGATTTAAACGTCATTGGTGATCAACAACAGGTTTACCATCTGGTTCCATGTTAATTTTATGCTGACAGAGAGTGGGACTAATGCCCTTTAAGTCATCAAGAGTGTATCCAATAGCAGCTCGGTGCTTCTTCAGAACCTTCAATAATCTTTCTTCTTCATGTTCTGAAAGGTTAGCACTTATAATAACAGGATATATCTTTTTCTCATCAAGATAAGCATATTTCAAAGTGTCTGGTAATTGTTTTAATTCAAACACAGGATCACCTTTAGGTGGAGGAGGACCTCCTAGAGTTTCAATAGGCAAATTGTGTTTAAGCAGAGGTCGTTGTTCAAAGAAAATTTTATCTATTTCATTTCTCTCATGCATATGCATATGATTTTCATGGTCTAGCAAATATGGTTCTAGTGGATCAGTAGGAGGCACAGCAATAGAGGCAAGACAAATTATTTCATCCTTACTAGACAATTCTTTCTTATGATGCTTTCTACTAAACTTAGAAAAATTAAACTCATGAGACTCACCACCAAAACTAAGACCGACAGTTTGTTTCTCACAATCTATTTTAGCATTAACGGTGTTCAAGAAAGGTCTACCAAAGATAATGGGACAAAAGTCATTTTGTGGGGAACCAAGAACGAGAAAATCAGTAGAGTATTTTATTTTACCACACAAGACTTCAACATCTCTAACAATCCCAAGTGGTTTGATGGTGTCTCTATTGGCAAGTTTAATAGTAACATCTATGTCTTCTATTTCAGCGGGTGCTATATCATTCATAATTTCTTGATATAAGGTAAAAGGAATAGCACTCACACTAGCACCTATGTCACATAACCCATGATAATAGTGATCTCCTATTTTAACTGAAACAACAGGCATGCCAACAACAAGTCTATGTTTATCTTTTTCATCGTGTTTGGCAATTCTAGCAGCTTCATTTATAGAAGTAAATAACATACCCATCTATATTTTCAACCAGGGGATCTTTAACCATAGAAACACTAGGTTCTACTTTGATTTGTTCAGCAGGTTTGGATGTTCTAATATAACTTTTGTTAACAACAGTTGAAACTTTAGCATGTTCCTTTATCCTAACAGGGAAAGGTGGTTTTTCAATATAAGTAGTAGGAACAACTGGATCAACATTATAAATAATAGTTTCATCTTTAGTTATTACCGGTTCTTTAATAGGTGGGTGATATTTAAACCACTTCTCCCTAGGGATATCAACATGAGTAGCAAATGATTCACAAAAGGAGGCTACTATCTCAGAGTGTAGTCCATATTTAGTGCTAAACTTTTGAAAAGCATCGGTATTGATAAAAGATTTAACACAATCATACTTAAGCTTAATACCTGACTCTTTACCTTTGTCGAGTTCCCAATCTTCAGAGTTGCATTTAATTCTTTCTAAAAGATCCCACCTGAATTCAATAGTATTCTTCATAAAGGAACCAGTACAAGAAGTATCAAGCATGGATTGATCATCACGAGAAAGTCGAGCATAAAAATTCTGAATAATTATTTCTCTTGAGTGCTCATGATTGGGGCATGAATATAACATTGACTTAAGCCTCCCCCAAGCTAGAGCGATACTTTCTCCTTCACGAGGGCAAAAATTATATATATGATTCCGATCACGATGAACTAGATGCATAGGATAATTTTTTTGGTGAAATTCCAATTTCAATCGATTCCAATTCCAAGATCCAATATCATCGCATAGCCTATACCCTGCCAATGCTTTTCCCTTCAAAGATAAAGGGAAAACCTTCTTCTTAGCTTCATCTCCGAGTAATCCTGCAAGCTTAAATAATCCACAAATTCCATCCACATATATCAAGTGCATATCAGGATGTTTGGTTCCATCTCCTGCATAAGGATTAGCTAGCAGTTGTTTAGCAAGGAGCCAAATTCTTTTGAGGCAAAGGACAGGCCAAAACGGTCTCTTATGATAAGCAAAGCATTCTTGAGGGTACACGGGAATTTCATCTAGCCACTTTCATCATGTTGGTTTGATTTGTCTTTGCTACTTTGATAATTTGATATGTGGGTGGACCGGTGCTTAGGTGCTGTTCTTACTTGAACAAGCCTCCTACTTATGATTAACCCCCTCGCAAGCATCCGCAACTACAAGAAAAGTATTAAGAATAAATCTAACCAGAGCATTAAACTTTTGGATACAAATCGGTCCCTTACGGAATAGCGCATAAACTAGGGTTTAAGCTTCTGTCACTCTCGCAACCCATCATCTAATAACTACTCCACAATGCATTTCCTTACACCCAAATATGGTGAAGTGACATGTAGTCGACGTCCACATGACACCACTAAGGGAATCACAACATACATACCATCAAAATATCGAACACATATCAAGTTCACATGATTAATTGCAACAAGATTTCTCCCGTGACCTCAAGAACAAAAGTAACTAATCACAAATGATAATCATGCTCAAGATCAGAGGGGTATTAAATAGCATAATGGATCTGAACGTATAATCTTCCACCGAATAAACCATGTAGTAATCAACTACAAGATGTAATCAACACTACTAGTCACCCACAAGCACCAATCTAACGTTCCGGTACAAAGATTGAACACAAGAGATGAACTAGGGTTTGAGAGGAGATGGTGTTGTTGAATATGTTGATGGAGATTGCCCTCCCCAAGATGGGAGAGTTGTTGGTGATGATGATGACGATGATGATTTCCCCCTCCGGGAGGGAAGTTCCCCCGGCGGAATCGCTCCTCCGGAGGGCAAAAGTGCTCCTGCCCAAGTTCCGCATCGAGATGGCAGCGCTTCGTCCCGAAAGTCCTCTCTTTATTTTTTCTAGGACAAAATGACTTATATACCATTAGAGGGGCACCGGAGGTGGGCCGAGGAGGGCACAACCCACCAGGGCGCGCCTCGGCTCCCTGGCGCGCCCAGGTGGGTTGTGCCCACCTGGTGGGCCCCCTCTGGTACTTATTTGCCCCAATAATTCTTATATATTCCATAAAAATTCTCCGTGAAGTTTCAGCTCATTTGGAGTTGTGTAGAGTAGGTAGCCTCACGTAGCTTTTGTAGGTCCAGAATTCCAGTTGCCGGTATTCTCCCTCTTTGTGTGAACCTTTCATATTATGAGAGAAAAGACATTAGAATTACTCCAAAAAGCATTATTATACATAAAAACAATATAAATAATAGTAGGAAAACATGATGCAGAATGGGCGTATAAAGGCGCGACCCTGTAGCGCGACGGCGCAGGCGTCCCATGACGACCTTCACGGCGTGCCTACAGTGCCCAGCAGACGGCCGTACCCGCGCTCGGCGGGCCAGGTACGTCCCATATCCGACGGACCCGGCGAACCCAGCGCCTCGCTGTCAGCTCAAAGACACTGACAACCCGGCCCCATGCCCATGTAACTTTACCATTGTAACCCTGGGGGGTTGGCCAATAAAACCCCCCAGGAGATCTCCATGCACGGGGGCGATCACAGGAGAACTACACACACACACACTCACATCCATCACACGGAGAAGGAGCAGCCTATGCACTGGCCTGCCTTCCTTCCTCCCCAGAACAGCTCTAGGAGCAAGCTTGTACCATCCTCATATAAACCACACACGGCAGGACTAGGGGTGTTATCTCTTCGGAGAGCCCCGAACCTGGGTACATCTTGCGTCTCGCGCTCGCTCGTACCAACCTCGCCTCTGGAGCCCACCGGTTGCCTCTTGCCTATCCCTCTCTTTAGCCACCCCGTGGCATCTGTCGTACGCCCACCATGAGAGAACAGATCATAAATCCTAACCTAGTAGCCCCCGAGCCTTAATTTGGGCGGGACGGCCCAGTTAAGGATCTGTAACCATATATTGTTTTGATTTTTTAGGCCACGAGGGAACAGAATAACAAGTTATCCGAAGACCTCGAGCGGAGCCGAACAGACTGGGCCAATACTAAAGCCAAACTAGAAGCGGCGAAGAACGCCACCAGCAAAGCTCATGGTAAGAGGGGAAGCTTTAGGATGCTGAAAACTATATGGCGTTTCTTGCTTATAACACCATATTGTCCCTGTAGCCACCGAATCCATGGGCCAATTGTGGAAGGATCTAGAGGCGGCCAGGGAATCCCGGCGCCGTGCGGAGTCGCGGCATGAGGCTGGTAAATGAGTATTGACACGAAGTCATGAGGAGAAGAATGAGCTCAAGGCGGAAAATCAGCAAAAATCCGAAGAAATCGAGAGTTTAAAATCTCAGTTGGCGCAAGCCCTAGAGGAGAACCAGAAGCTAAAAGGCGGCAAATTTGGTAAGTGATGAATTCAATATTACATGTATGTGGATGATCATAATATTTTGACAAAAATATGCCACGCCTATTTGCTAGGTCTCCTGACAGGACGGCCAGAAGAGGAGGTCGGTTCCTTTAGCGGGAACCTTTTGAAGGAACAGACCAAATCACATGAGAGGGCCCGAAAGGCCATGAAAAGCATGGTTAAGGCATTATGGCCACTAGAAGTGCCGCCAGAAAGCATTGCTGAGCTGGCTATCTGCCTTAAAGGAGCGAGGCGACGCTTTGAATTATGGAAGAAATCAGCCTACCGGGAAGGAGCGCGAGAGGCTGGGCAATGCTGAGGACCCGGTTTACCAAACTCGAACCTGAATATATGGCTCGAGTTGGACCTGTGGGGCTGGATGGGCAGGAAATAACTCTTAGCTTAGTATATGACCAGGTAATGCCTGCTGCTCGATATTCTCAACAAGATTGTGCTTTCGATAGTTTGATAGATAATATTGACAAAGAGTAGGGTGTGTGATTCTATGTATCCATGTACTTTACATCGCGCCATCTCGATCCGTAGTAAAAATGTTGTCTTAACCGGCCATCGACTTCCGTCTCCCCGACCAGTGGTCGGGGAGTGTTCCGTACTATGTGCCCTGATTAACAAGGAACACATCCAGTAACCAGGCAATCCGGCCATTTGGTGCGAACAGACAAAAAGTTCGCAGAGAGCTATGTTATATTACTTTTTAATGGAAGAAAACATCTTCCGAAGAAAATAGTTCCTCCAAGGGTTCCTTTCCTCAGGTGTGGTATGTTAACCATAAACCGTAAGTCTGGATGCCGATGATATACGCATGTTGGTGGTTTTTAAGAACCAAGAACGATGGGCTGGTGGTGAGCGCCTGGTTATTTTCACTTCCATTGAGGCCGACCCATTATTTTCGGTAAGAATGCGAGCTTTCGGCTTCACCCGTCTGAGGTACGTATCTGGATTTCCCGGGCGTAACAATCACAGATGTGCTCCCTTTACTCCCTAGCCGAACAATCAGAAACATAGGGACAAACACAGGAGCCAGGCAACCCAGCTTGGCAAAGGACTTAAGTTAAATAGGTGCATATAATGGCTTGAAAGATATGGGAATGATATTACTTCAAACAAGATAAACGGGTTGTGAGATGAATATTGTAATTGGCTTCTTTAAAAGGAGCCCCGAGGTAAAGCTGGGTAGTACATCCGAGGATGTGTACAGTGGTGACTTGCCGTGTTACGGTTTATCCGAACTCTGAATCGGGAGGTTAAAGCTCCAAGAGTAAAAGAGAAAAACCCGAAGGAAAACGAGTAGTGCTGATGACGACGCCGAAGCCGAGTTGCGTTCCACGAGTTGGGTTCAAGGCGGTTATCTCACGGGTTGTGAAGGTGGTTTGCCCCCCTGCAAGTACTTCATCTAGAATGAAGGGGCCCTCCCATTTGGGTGAAAGCTTGTGCTTCTGCTTCTCAGGGAGGCGGAGGACAAGCACTCCCGCGTTGTATGCCTTCGCCCGAACCTGCCGATTCTTGTAGCGTCGTGCTTGCTGTTGATAAACACATGGAGTGTGCCCGCACAATGTCACGCTATCCTTCCGGGGCGTCCAGGTCGTCCTGCCGATCCAGCTCGGCCTCCTTCTCTTCGTACATGCGTACTCTGGGTGCGTCATGGATCGGGTCACATGGGAGGACTGCTTCGGCATCGTACACCATAAAGAACGGGGTGTATCCTGTTGACCGATTAGGAGTGGTGCGCAACCCCCATAGCACAGAGTCAAGCTCCTCTACCCAGTGGCAATCTGATTCTTCAAGTGAGCGGACCAAGCGAGGTTTTATGCCGCTCATAATGACTCCATTTGCTCGCTCTACCTGCCCATTAGTTTGCGGGTGATACACCGAAGTGTAATCGAGCTTTATGCCCATTTTAGCAAACCAATCTTTAACCTCTTGGGCGGTTAAATTAGACCCATTATCAGTGATTATACTATGGGGAACACCGTAATGGTGTACGACACTAGATCTGAAGTCAACAACTGGTCCGGATTCTGCAGAAGTTACCGGCTTTGCTTCGATCCACTTAGTGAACTTATCGACCATAACTAGTAAATACTTCTTTTTCTTGGTCCCCCCTTTAAGTGGTCCGACCATGTCAAGCCCCCAGACTGCGAACGGCCAGGTTATTGGTATCGTCTGAAGAGCTGTGGGGGGCATGTGACTTTGATTTGCAAATAGCTGGCACCCAACGCAATGTTGGACTAATGTGCGTGCGTGTGTGAGGGCTGTGGGCCAGAAAAACCATGCTCAGAAGGCTTTACTGACGAAGACCTGAGATGCAGCGTGGTGGTCGCCCATGCCGGCATGTATCTCAGCGAGAAGCTGCTGCCCCTCCTCTTCGGAGATGCACCTATGGAGGACCCCCGTAGTGCTCTTTTTATAGAACTCTCCATCATGAACCTTGTACGCTTTAGAGTGCCGGACTATGCATCGTGCCTTCGTCTGGTCATTGGGAAGTTCTTGTCGCAGGAGGTAGGCAAGCAAGGGCTCGGTCCGTGGGGCGATTATTGCCATGATCTCATGGGCTAAGGGTGTTTCTTCGAGTGTAGAGCCCCCGATGATATAGTCGTCGGGCACGATTTCGGGAGGGACGATTTGGGCGGGCTCATTGGTTGTCATGCCGCTGTCCCCGTCCTTCCATACCACGGATGGCTTGAAGAGCCTTTCTAGGAAGGTGTTTTTAGGGACTGGGTCGTGCTTGGCACCCATGCGGGCGAGGACATCCGCGGCGTGGTTACTGTTTCTAGAGACATGGTGGAATTCTAGACCATCGAATCGGGCCGACGTCCTGAGGACGACATTTTTGTATGCCGCCATTTTTGGGTCTTTGGCATCAAATTCGCCATTGACCTGGGAGATGGCGAGGTTCGAGTCTCCCCGCACCTCAAGCCGCCAAACACCCATTGACGTTGCCATCCTAAGACCGTGCAATAGTGCCTTGTATTCCGCTACATTATTGGAATCCGTTTACATGATATGTAGAACGTACCAGATATTGTCGCCTGTGGGGGATATTAGGATCACCCCGGCCCCCAGTCCGGCTAGCATTTTGGAGCCGTCGAAGTACATTGTCCAGTGTGCATATGTACTATATTCTCTGGGGAGTTCGGCTTCGGTCCATTCTAATAGAAAATCAGCCAACACCGGAGATTTAATAGCTCGGAGTGGTTTGTACACGATTTCGAAGGGAAGGAGCTCTATGGCCCATTTGGCAATTGGGCCAGTGGTGTCCCTGTAATTGATTATATCATTTAAGGGTACCTCGGATACCACTGTCACCGACCACTGTAGAAAGTAGTGTCGCAGTTTTCGGGATGCCATAAAGACTGTATAGGCTATCTTTTGATACTGTGGATATCGGGATTTGCACGGTGTGAGAACCTCTAACACATAGTAGACTCGTTTTTGGACCTGGAAATTGTGGCCCTCTGATTCTCGTTCTACGACGAGCACCGCGCTCACCACTTGATTGGTGGCCGAGATGTACAGCAACATAGGTTCGCCGATAGCTGGTGCGGCTAGGATGGGGTTGCTTGCCGGGAGTGTTTTTATTTACTCTAGTGTCGTAGTTGCTTCCTCGGTCCACTCAAAGTTTTTTGTCTTTTTAAGTAGCCTGTAGGGTGGCAGTGCATTTTCACCGAGGCGTGAGATGAAACGGCTTAGGGCCGTGATGCAACCAGCCAGCTTCTAGACGTGTTTGAGCTCCGTCGATATTGCTAGCTGGGATAGGCCCCGATTTTAGCCGGATTGGCCTCGATCCCTCTATGGGAGATGATAAATCCGAGAAGTTTTCCAGCGGGGACCCCGAAGGCGCATTTGTCCGGGTTGAGCCATATGTTGTAAGCCCGTAAATTTTCAAAGGTCAGGCGAAGGTCATCCACGAGTTGATCGACATTTTTGGTTTTAATCACCACGTCGTCTACGTATGCTTCGACTGTTTTTCCGATTTTGTTTTCTAGGCATGCTTGAATGATGTGTTGGTACGTGGTTCCCGTGTTCTTTAACCCGAAAGGCATCGTGTTGAAGCAGAATGGCCCGTAAGGGGTGATGAATGCGGTTGTAGCTTGGTTGGACTCCTTTATCTTTATCTGTTGATATCCGTAGTATGCATCGAGGAAGCATAGTGAGTCATGTCCGGCAGTGGCATCGATGATCTGATCTATACGAGGCAAAGGGAAGGGATCCTTAGGGCAGGCTTTGTTCAAGTCTTTGAAGTCGACGCAGAGCCGCCAGGATTTGTCAATTTTGGGTACCATGACCAGATTTGCTAGCCACTAGGGATGCTTGATTTCGCGCATGAATCTGGCCTCCAGTAGCTTTGCCAATTACTCACCCATAGCTTGCCATTTGGGTTCGAAAAATCGATGCAGTGTCTGTTTGACTGGCTTGAATCCTTTTATGATGTTCATGCTGTGCTCCGCCAGCCTCCTTGGGATGCCTGGCATATCCGAAGGGTGCCAGGCGAATATGTCCCAGTTCTCGCGTAGGAACGCTCGTACTGCTTTGGTAACTGTGGGGTCCATCTATGCCCCAATGGCCGCCGTTTTGTTTGGGTCTGTCAGATGCACTTGGAATTTTACTATTTCATCAACCAATGTCGGTGTCAAAACTGCCGGATCTCGGGTAGGGGGTCCCGAGATGTGGATCAATGGGGAACAGGGGACGAAGAACACGGTGTTTACCCAGGTTCGGGCCCTCTCTAGGAGGTAAAACTGTACGTCCTGCTTGATTGTATTTGATGTGTACGATATGATTACAGAGTCGATCTACCTCGAGATCAGGCGAGCTAAACCCTAGGTTGATGGGAAATTGGACGTTGCTCTAACCCTAAAGACTAAAGCCCTTCGATTTATATAGACACCAGTAGGGTTAGGGTTTACATGGTCGGTTACAATAAAGGGAAGATCATGCTAAGTCTTGACTTGGAGGGCACACCATGGCTCCAAAGATCTTCTATCCGGTAATGGGTCCATGCCCTAGCTTGGCTCCATAGTAGCCCATTAGTCTGGCCCATAAGCAATGGGCCGGCGGCCAGAGGACCCCTCAATCCAGGACTCCCTCACACACCAGCCAACAAGGGCCTGGCGCGCCCCCAACCAGGCCGCTAGCCTTCTAAAGGAAAGGAAGGGGGCTGGCCCCCTCCTGCCTTTCCCCACGCAAGGGAGAAAGGGAAGGGGAGGTGCCCTAGGTCAGCCGGCCTCCCTTCCCTTTCCCCCACATGCCAAAGAAGGAAGGTGGCACGCCTAGGTAGGCGCCCAGGGTGGCCGCCCGCCCCCTTGTGGCGCGCTCTAGGGCAGCCCCTCCTCCCCCACCTATATATATCAGAGGAGAGAGAGGGGAAACACACACCACGATCCCCAAGCCGTGTGCGGCGCCCCGTCTCCATCTAGTTCTACTTCCTCCTCTGTCCACGTCCGTTCTGCTTGGCGAAGCCCTGTAGATAGTTTCACCACCTCCATCACCACGCCGTCGTGCTGCCGGAACTCATCTACTCATTCGCCTCTCTTGCTGAATCGAGAAGGCGAGGACATCATCGAGCAAAACGTGTGCTGAACGCGGAGGTGCCGTACGTTCGGTACTTGATCGGGATGGATCGTGAAGGTGTACGACTATATCAACCGCGTTGATAAACGATTCCGCTTAGCAATCTACAAGGGTATGTAGATGCTCTTCCCCCCTTCGTAGCTATGCATCTCGATGGATAGATCTTGCGTGTGCGTAGAAATTTTTTGTTTTCAATGCAATGTTACCAACACTATATAATAACAAACAATAATACAAGTAAGAAAATTATACAAGTAGCTATCTAAATCATAAAAGTAAGAATTTTTTCTTAAAAAAAGATAAGAACGAGAACCTCACCACGATGGTGCCGGCGACGAGATCAGCGCGGGTGAATGACGGCGTTGAGGACGGGGACGGGGACAGGACGGCACCCTACACATGTGCAAACTAAGAAGTTAATTTGAGCTCAAATTGAGCATCTAAATCAAATAAACTCCCACATACACTCCTCAACTAAAACCCACAAATCACTCTACTTCTAGAGCATTTGTAATGAGCTACACTAGCAGTGAGAGATGAAAGGATGAAGTTGCTAACCTTTTAGAACACTTGAAAAGTTGGTGCACCGCCAAACCTGGACAAATCTTGGGGAAAATGGAGCTTGGAGGAAGAATAGAGGAGAAAGCTTAAGTGTGGCTCGGGCATTTCATCGAACACCTCATGTGCATAGGAAGTGAGAACAGAGTAGCGCACACACCTCCCACGCCGGCTGTCCAAAAAACAGATGAAAGGGCGGGCAGGGGCGAGGATATATATAGGTATTTTTTTAGTCCCAGATGGTGTCTAGAACCGGGACTGAAGACTGACCTTTAGTCCCGGTTCCAGACACCAGCCGGGACTAACGGGGTTGCACCAGGAGCGAGGCCCTTTAGTCCCGGTTGGTGTTTGGAACAGGGACTAAATGTCCCAGCCGAACCGGGACTGATGCCTGCCGAGGCCCGACCGGCGTCCTAGCCGCTTAAACCGGGACTATTGCTCACATTAGTCCCGGTTCGTAACACGACTGGGACTGTTGCTCCGATCTGGCCAGAACCAAAGCCCTGTTTCCTACTAGTGTATGGACATGACAAATAAGACATAATTTTGTTTGCACAATTTACTTGCACAAAACATAATGCGCACTTGATAAAAAACTAACACAATTCAACACCTACTCAAATAAAAAACAAAGCAATCAACTCGCTCCTAGCATCACCAAAATCCGCCAATAGGTTTCACCTTGGTTTTGGGTCACCGAATAGTCGTTGGAGATGAAACCTTTGGTGTTGAGTGAGCGAGCGCCGGTGCGCGTCGTCGTCATCGAACTCCGGTGATGAAGAGATGGTGGTATGATGCTCCTGGTGATGAGAGAGCTCCGTGACGCTGATGGACTTGCTGGACGGTCCACGGATGACGGCGGCGTTGGCCCCGAATGGTGGCAGTGGCATGGTGCTGTTGAGCAAGTGGCCAGCGGTGGCAAACGGTTGGAAAATGATGTCTAGGAGGTAGAGTGAGGTGAAGTGATTCGGTTGGTGGAACGAATTGGATCGGAATACTGACCTGAGTGAACGGTAGGCGAAAAACAGCAAGCATGAGGCTCTATTGCGGGGTGGATTGCGAGTGCTTCGAAAGGAACTGGAGGATGGGATGAGAGGGCTTTTATAAAGGAGCTCCTCGGGCACCCTGTGACGCGAACGGTCTGGCGAATGATAGCCGAAGTAGGGAGATCAATGTACGAATGCTAATGGCCTCCCTTAAGTTCATCAGTTACTTGTGGGCAATTAAGACCACCATGAGTGGAGTAATTTCTCTGAATAGATTTGTCGTTGGAGGGGCTCTAACTTTCTTATTGATGGTTAATTGAAACAACAAAGGAATTGACGAGGAAAGGAGAGAAATGAAGGGGCCTCGACATGAACATCTAGCCCACCATCGCCCTCACCATCATCTGGAAGCTTTGGGACTCTAGGAATGCTCGTGTTTTTCACAACGAGCTTCACTCACCCTTGGACACCCTCCGTAACATCATCTCCAATTTGATGCTTTGGGCCCCATTAGCAGGGAGGCGGTCGTGTCTTGGCGCCTGTACCTCTCCTCTCACTGTAACCACTGATGTAACCTGCCTTCTGGGGTTTTGAGGAATATATTCAGGTGGGGATCCCCCCCCCCCTCGGTGATTGTTAAAAAAGACAAAACAAAAACGACCACGTTTCTGTAACATAAGTGCGGGAGGAGGATGACGAGCGACTGCTAGCGTGCTCGGCTGGGCCGAGCGGCTTGCTGCATCGCTGGGCCTTGGTCCTGGTTGCAGTGGCGTAGCTAGGGGTGGACAGGGTGGTCCATGGACCACCCTCGAATTTCCCTATAGTCTATATATAGGGTAGAAACAAATTATTTTTTGAAAATACATAGATTTACATGAAAATTTTCATTGTTGGACCACCCTGTCTCACCTAGCTGGCTAGTCTTGGTGACCAATAGAGTAGACAGAAAAAACTGAGAATATGGAGGAGGAGATGCTACGGTGCAGTGTATACGTACGTGAGTCATTCCAACAATGGCATGGCTTGAACGTGTCCATTGGTCCAAGGACCAAATGAGAACAGGGAAGAAACAATAATATTATTGATTATGGAATTAAATAGCTAGATAGAAAATAACAGGAACATAAAAACCAAATGGCTTAAAGAAAACCCGAGAATTCCAATAAAGAAAATAGACAAGAAAAATTCAATCAATATATTGCAAATTACTAAATCGACTCAGGATATTACAGATTTTTTTTTCTTCCTGACGTCCGCTAAATTAATTCTAACTCATTGGTATTAATTTAGGAACCTCCAAAAATACATTATATAAGTTTGTGTTGCAACATCCTTAGCTTTAGAAAAAAATTGAACTCTCAAAAAATCAAGATGTTACAACTCTACCCCCCTTAAAAGGAATCTCGACCCCGAGATTTAGAGCTAAGAGAAAAGATTTGGAAACTCCTCCCTAAGGTCGTCTTCTCGCTCCCAAGTTGCTTCCTTCTTCGTGTGATTGCTCCACTGCACCTTGCAAAGTTTGATCACTTTTCTCCTAGTTGTTCGCCAATGCTCATCAAGAATCTTGATAGGATACTCTTCATATGTTGGTTCATCCTTGAATTCAATGTTGTCCAATGAAGTCTTCTGCACGTCTTCCTCGGGTTTCTTAAAACATTTCTTTAACGGTGACACATGGAACACATTGTGCACATTTAACAACTTCTCTAGGAGTGCCAGCTGATAGCCTACCTCTCCACATCGGGCGGTAATCCCAAACGAACCAATGTATCGGGGTGCTAGCGTACCCTTGATTACAAAACGACGCATTCCACGTTGTGGATATAGCTTCAAGAACACATCTTCTCCTATCTTGAATGATATGTCATGGCGATGTTTATCCGAATAAGCCTTCTGTCTAGACTGAGCTGCCGTCAACCTTTCTTGGATCATTTTCACTTGCTTGTCCGCCTCTTCCAATGTGTCAGGACCGAACACTTGGTTTTCACCTACTTCATGTTAGTTAAGAGGTCTACGACACTTCTGTCCATATAAAACTTCAAATGGAGCCATCTTTATACTTGTTTGATAACTGTTGTTATAACAAAACTCAGCATAAGGAAGACTATTATCCCAAGTATGCCCATATGTCAAAGCACAAGCCCGAAGCATGTATCGAAGAATTTGGTTTACCCGCTCAGTCTGTGGATGATATGATGTACTGAAATCCAACTGAGTTCCCAGAACCTCATGTATTTTCTTCCAGAACCGCGAGGTAAACTGAGTACCTCGATCTGACAGTATCCCCTTAGGAACACCGTGTGGGCAAATGATTCTTACCATATATAACTCTGTGGGCTTTTCTCCATCAAAGGTAGTGTTTACCGGAATGAAATGGGCTGACTCGGTCAATCTATCCACTATGACCCAAATAGAATCAAATCCAGAAGATGTCCTTGGAATACCCGTGATAAAGTCCATTCCTATGCCTTCCCATTTCCACACCGGAATATTAAGTGGTTGTAGTAGTCCTGCAGGCTTTTCATGCTCCGCCTTAACCCTTCGACATACATCACACTGTGAAACATACTCAGCGATTTCTCGCTTCATACTAGACCACCAAAAACTACCCCGATGATCATTATAGATCTTTGTACTTCCAGGGTGTATTGAGTATGATGACTCATGAGCTTCCTTCATGATCGTTTCCTTGATCTACTTTTGGTCTAGTACCAACAAATGGACTCGAAACCTTATGCTTCCACTCTCATCTTCTTTGTAGTCGGGTGCTTCGCCCAACTTGATTTTCTCTCGAATCTCTTCAATGCACTTGTCATCTTTCTGTGCGTCTCGCACTTGATCTTGGAGAGTAAATTTATCCTCTCAAATTTCTCCATTTTATGCAAGCCTCACCTATAGGTTCATCTTTCGAATTTCCTCATGAAGTTCTGGCACTTTCTTTTGAATCATCACATTGTTAACATAAACTTTCCTGCTCAGTGCATCAGCTACGACATTGGCTTTACTAGGGTGGTAGTTAATGTTTAGATTATAGTCCTTTATTAAGTCTAGCCACCTTCTCTTCCTGAGATTCAGATCCGGTTGTGTGAAAATGTCCTTCAAATTCTTATGATCCGAGTATATCTCACACCGATTCCCAATAAGGTAATTGACGGTGTCCTGGACTAAGGGGTACTCACCACATCGTCTCCCGACCAGCTGAATCGGGCCGACGACCCCGATGGCCGTTCACTATTGGGCCAGTTCGGGCAGCCCATGCCGCATACAAGGGATATTCCACAAGACTTGCGCCCAAGACGAGGACTCTTCTAAACCCTAGGCCTCTGGTACATTATATAAACCAAGGCCAGGCTAGTCAATAGATCATCTCATATTCATTAGAACAATCTAATGATAGATACATGTACTCTGTACTACACCCCATATGAATACAATCAAAAGCAGGACGTAGGGTATTATCTCTTCAAGAGAGCACGAACCTGGGTAAAATCTTATGTCCGTGTTACCATCGCTCCAAGACGCCTAGCTTAGGACCCCTACTACGAGATATGCCGGATATAGAACCGACAGTAATGTCTCCAAGTTTTCAAGGCATGCACTACGGCAGCTAATTCCAAATCATGTGTGGGATAGTTAACCTCGTTAGGGCGTAGTTGTCTCGATGAATAAGCTAGAACCTTTCCTTGTTGCAAATGCACGCATCCCAAACCTTGCTGAGAAGCATCGCAATAAACCTCAAAATCTTGCTGAATATCTGACAATACCAATATTGGACATGTTTTCAACCTCCTCTTGAGTTCTTGGAAACTTGCTTCACAAGCTGCTGACCACTCAAAGTTTTTATCCTTCTTTAACAACTGAGTCATAGGTCTTGCCATTCGGGAAAAATCTTCTATGAACTGACGGTAATACCCAGCTAGTCCAAGGAAACTGCGTTTCTCTGGCACATTCTTGGGTTTCTTCCAACTGAGTACTGCTTCCACATTTGCTGGATCCATGGCAACTCCTTCGGCTGAGAAGACATGTCCTACAAATTCCACTTGTTTCAACCATAATTCACACGTACTGAACTTGGCATAGAGTTAATGAGCCCTTAGCCTCTCCAAAACCACTTGAAGATGTTTCTCATGCTTTTCTTCATTCCGGGAATAGATCAGAACATCATCGATGAACACTACAACAAACTTATGTAGGAAATCCATGAATACACTATACATGAGATACATGAAGTAAGTTGGTTCATTTGTGATTCCAAATGACATTACCAAAAACTCATCGAGACGATATCGGGTAACAAAGGCGGTCTTTGGAACATCCTGTGGGCGAATCTTCAACTAGTGGTATCCTGATCTGACATCTATTTTGGAAAACAAACATGCTCCCTTCAACTGTTCAAACAAGTCATTAATCCTTGGCAAAGGATATTTATTCTTAATAGTTGCTGCATTCAGCGCTCGGTAATCCACACACATGCGCATGCTACCATTTTTGTTTTTCACATATAGCACAGGTGCGCCCCATGGTGATGTGCTTGGCCTAATGTATCCCTTATCTTCTAGCTCCTGAATTTGCTTCATCAACTCAGCTAACTCATTCACTGTCATCTTATAAGGTCTCTTCGCAATAGGAGCAGTGCCCGGTATTAACTCAATGGCAAACTCAATCTCATGGTCTGGTCGCAATCCAAGCAATTCATTTGGGAAGACATCTGCATACTCATTCACTACTCGAACATCCTCAACCATTAACTCCTTCACTTTGTTCAGCATGGAATCAACCTTGGGTTGAGATGCAATCCTAGCTTGGTATTCCACAATGGCCTCTTCAACGCTAGTTAAATTAACAGAAGTACCAACACAATATATTAGTGCCTTGTGTTTACTTAACCAATCCATACCCAAAATCACATCCAAACATGTGGAGTCTAACAAGATAAGGTTTTCTAGAAACTCCACCCGTTCTATAACTATGGCCACTTCAGGACACTTCAGCCCGGTCCTTAATATACCCCCAGGTGATTTTATCATCCCAACCCAACTCATACACTTGGTTGGAAATAAATGTTTTTCAGCAAAGCGTTTTGAAATGAACAAATGGGAAGCTCTAGAATCAGAAAGCACCGAACCATAATTTGAGTTGATCGAAAACATACCGAGAACAACATCTGGTGCTTCGTGAGCCTGGTCGATGGTGACATTGTGTAGCGACCCGACCTCAGACGGTCAAGCCTCTGTGTATCTGTGCCATCCCTGGATCAGTATGCTGGCACACACATTACATCAATGTATATATCAAAGTGCAATCACATGTAGAAATAACGTAAAAATGATATATATATATACCTCATAAGTTTCAGCGGAAACAATAAATCGGGTGTGGAGTCCCATCAACGCCATCGGCAGGTTGAGTGTAGAACGTAACCCAACAACGAAACTCACTCGTCGTAGAAATAATCCTGCAACATGATACGTTGCAGCCGTGTAGGTCAGTACATTGAATGTACCGGCAAGATCACCAATAAGAGAAACAGATGATAAAAACTATACTATATGCAGTATGGCTTTGTGGCTCTGTGTCTGAGTTTTGTTTTACGTAAAAGCTGGTTTTATTTTTCCCTACATCAAAGAAAATAACCGGAATCTGTACTATGGAGTTATCTATCATGACATGGTTCCGCCAACCGATGTCTCATAGCCCGAATCATCATAAGTTGCCCACAATTAAGTTATCAGTCCGGTGTTGATAGTTCCGAGATAGATCTAAGTCCAGATGCTCAAGTTGTCCGTAACCGGGGACACTGCTAATCGATTAGGTTTAAACCCTCTGCAGAGATTTGTACACTTTACCCGTAAGATTCGATCCCTCTTTTTACGTTCTCGCACTTCAAGGTGTTTGAGAACAAGACGATCGAAACATGGTCTTCCGAAGAGTTCCCCTGACCACTGTCCAGTGCTCATCCAATCCTACCGTAGTTCTACATCTGCTAGCACCGTCCCAGCCAGAGTCACAGCTAAGGTCAACCAAGCCAGAGCCCATAATGACTTGCGGTTGCACAGGTAAGCTTCCGGGCATGAAGTATTCTTCCGTCTCTTTGAGTCTGGGTGAAGCTTTCCGCAAGATGTCATGGTGCTTCTCCATGCATCCCGGGTCATCCACTGGTTGCTCCAGGGTGCCCATCTAAACCATCCTTCACCCAATAGTGTGTATTGAATTCTTGTCTTGAAGTTTTGAGGTCTTGAAGATGCAGTCCTTGCAGATGCCATCATGAAGTTGTCGTCATTGACGTAGAGTCCTCCATTCTCACACCACTCCCGAGCACTCATACCAACCCCGTCTACTATAGTGTAGCATTAAAATAAATAATGTCCCGGGCTTGGTAATAGGGAGATGGGTTCCTACCTCATGCATACTACTCAACTACAAGGATTCAATATCACTACTAGAGGGATTGTTGCAAAGATGCCACTAAATGCAATAAAAACATAGGTATGAAAGCATGGTCAAAGTGAACTTGCCTGGTAAGTTGATGAAGATAACAACGCTCTCGAAAATAACTTGATACTATCCGTCACTCCGATGTAAATCTATATTAAATATTCATAGCATTCATATAAGCAATCATTCTAGCAAGCAACTTCTAGCAATCATTAAAGAGATCAAAATGCAATTCATTAAATAAAATCAATAAAGAAAATCAATAATAAAAACCAAAATAAAAGTCCAAGAAGAACTCCAAGGAAAACTATAAAGAAACATAAGAAAACTCTATGACTTCATAACTATGAATAGCTTTGCCCTAATAAAAACTTAACAGCAATAAAAATTTAAACAAAAAAGTTAACAGAAAATAAATATTTTTTATAAAATAACAGAAAGTATTTTTCATAAACTTTTCCTAGCAAAAAAACACATAAAAAGCTTTTGTGAAACTCTAACTATGACCTATACAAGTTTTACTTCAAATAAAGAAAATAAATTTCTAAAATAAAAATAAAATTTATTTTGTTATCAACAGAAACAAAACTAAATTTTTCAAAAGTGGCAGAAAGAAATAAATTAAAAACAATTAAAACTATAAGGAAAAGACTAAAACAAAACTAGAACTAAAACAGTACTGTTTTTGCTAAAACCCTAATTTAAAATAAACAAAAACTAATTTGCAAAAGCCTACTATTTAGACAAAAGATCAAGTGATCACTAGCAAAAAGAATTAATCAAAAAGCTATTTTTAAATAAAAGTTATTAACAATCTAGTGTTTGTAACAAATCTGTTTGAAATCGAAATTTAAAAATTTCAAAACTATTTTTCGTTGGTTTCTCTGGATAGACAGGATTTTTCTGAATCCGTAGAAAAAAGAATCATCAAAATCGGAGTTGTAGATCTAAAGATATAAAGACAACAAAACTGAATCTAAAACTAAAAACAGAAACGAAAAAAAAACAGATCGTGTGTTAGCTACCCAGCGGGCTGTAACTGGGCTAGAGGGGTGTGCGATCTGAAGCTAAACAGCGCTTGGCCGTAAGATCACTAAATCGTACACATGTTTTTAATAAAATAAACTGGCGAACCGGTCCGATCTAAACCGACGAAACCGACTAATAGAACCGATCTACTAAAACTGATCTAATCTTATTTGCACTTAACGCTTCGAATAAAAAAAAACAAACGGAGAGGGGTTCTCGTTGCTTACAGAGAGGAGCTCGTGTAGGCACGGAAGTGGAGGTCGGCGGGGGCGACAGCTCCGGTGACCGGCGGCGGAGACGGCGATGTCCGGGGGATGGAGAACTCCGAGGGGGTCCGATTTTTAGTTGAATGTGGAGGTCGAGGATGACGGAGGTGAGCAGAGCGTCGAGATGAACTCCGTGCTCCGGCAATGTCGGGCGAGGTCCACGGCGATGCTCCGGTGCTCCCTGGACGACGAAACCATGTCAAGGAGATACACAATGACGAGAGAGGTATGTTGAACAAGATTTGGTGGTTCGGGGTTGCTCACCGGTAGAGGGATCTACGATGAACCGTCTCGGCTCTGGCGAGATCCAAATGAAGAACGCGTGAGGTAGAGGTAGTTTCGGCGTGGGGTTTTTGGGGGGTCGGACGAGGATGTTGCTGGGTATTTATAGGACATGTTCTTGGGCAAGGGGGCAGCCTTGGGCTAGGGTTTTGACGATTGACGCGCCGCGGCCGTGTCCGTGCTGGACTCCCGTGTCGTGGAGAAGAAGAAGAAGAATGGGTGGGTCCCGAAGTCAGTGGCACAGGCAGGCAGCGAGGGAAAGAGACGCGGGCGACGTGGGGCTGGAGGCCTCGTGCGTGCGGCGCTCGTGCGCACGGGGATTTTTTTTGAGAGGCTCGTGCGCTTGGGAAGCCTGGGAGTGTGGGACGAGCGTTGGGTGCGGCTCAGCCTGCTGGGCCGGCTGGCCTGGCGGGCGCTGGGCTGTTTTTTTCTTGAAACTGCGAAGAACACCAAAAACACAAATGAAAAAAATCATTTTTATTAGGCATATTATATACCAAAATTTTTATAATAAAAAATCCTAAAACATGAACATATTTTGATGGCCAAATAAAGTACTTTATAAAAACATTTTTTTGCAATAACTCTAAAATGAAATAGAATTTGAGTTTGAAATAAATTGTCAAACCTTGTCTCTGATTGTTGGAGTGTCATATTCCTCCTCTCGTATTTTTTTTATCAGAGACTTTTTGACAAGTTTCAAACTTAAAATTCAATAGGGATTCAAAATAGAAACTTTTGGGAAAGTCCTTTTATTCCCTCTCATTTGAATTTTTGGTTTCAAATTTCACTCACTTTCAGTCAATCAAACAAACAAACAATCAAGCATACAATCATATTTATTTAATATAACATTCCAAAATTTAGAATTTTGGGATGTTAAACATTGCTAACCCTGCCATGTCTTGATGCATGAGGTGCACTTTGGTGTATTGAGAATGCCTCGGCCACGTCCTGCTACGGATGTCTTGGCTGCAGAACGCAAGTTGAACTTCACTAGAGTGGGACCAGTTGATACGTCTCTGACGTATCTATAATTTATGAAGTATTAATGCCATGTTTACAACAATTTTATATGGTTTTGGAATGATTTGATTAGAACTAACCCAGACTGACGCTGTTTTCAGCAGAACTACCGTGGTGGTGTCGTTTTTTTGTGCAGAAATAAAAGTTCTCGGAATGGGCTGAAAATTTACGGTGATTTTTTATGGACCAAAAGATAACCCCGAAGCACAAGAGTTGGACCAGAAGAGTCCCGAGGCGACGACAGCAGGTATGGAGGTGGCAAGCGCCTCCTAAATACTGACCCCACCGCCCCACCCCCCCCCTCCGCGCGAGGGTGGGCTGCCCACCATTGGTCGTGCCTCATGGACCCCCTTGACGTGAGATCGACGCCAATTTTTTTTTTATAAATACCAAAACAACCAGAAATAAACCTAGATCGGGAGTTCCACCGCCGTAAGCCTTTGTAGCCACGAAAAACCAATCTAGGCCCTCTCTGGCACCCTGCCGGAGGGGGCCACTATCACCGGAGGCCATGGAGGAGGATCCCGGAGGGGGCCATCATCTCCATGGAGGCCAAGGACCAGAGGGAGAACCTCTCCCCATCTAGGAGGGATGCCATGGAGGAGGAAGCACAAGGGGGAGACTCTCTCCCCCTCTCTCTCGGTGGTGCCGGAGTGCCACTGGGGGAACCAACGCCATCACCATCTTCATCACCATCCTCATCTATTTTTCATGGTCCACTCTCCCGTACCCCGCTGTAATCCCCTACTTGAACATGGTGCTTTATGCCACATATTGTGATCCAATGATGTGTTGCCATCCTATGATGTTTTGAGTAGATTTCCTTTGTCTTTTGGGTTGATTGATGATCTAGATTGGTTTGAGTTGTATGTTTTATTTTGGTGCTGTCCTATGGTGCTATGCGTGCCGCGCACACGTGAAGGATTCCCGCTGTAGGGTGTTGCAATACGTTCATGATTCGCTTATAGTGGGTTGCTAGAGTGACAGAAGCTTAAACCCGAGTAAGGGGGTTGTTGCGTATGGGATAAAGGGGACTTGATGCTTTAATGCTATCGTTGGGTTTTACCTTAATGATCTTTAGTAGTTGTGGATGCTTGCTAGAGTTCCAATCATAAGTGCATATGATCCAAGAAGAGAAAGTATGTTAACTTATGCCTCTCCCTCATATAAAATTGCAATGACGACTACCGATCTTGTTAACAATTGCCTAGGATGATTCCGCACGCCGACCCATCGTTATTCCACACTCGCTATTTATAATATATAGTAATATATTCTAACTTCATGTTAACAGCACCTACTTTTATATTTTAGTTCTTCGATATCATCCAAAGTTATCCTCTTCATACCCACAACATAGTTTATTTCTCGTTTCTAGATGGAAGCAAATGTTCGGTGTACGTAGAGTCGTATCAGTGACAGATAGGACTTGAGAGTATATTGATCTTACATTTAGCTCCTTGTGGGTTCGACACTCCATACTTATCACTTCCACCTTTGGGAATTGCTACGATGATTCGTTGCACTTGGGGATTATCAAGCTCTTTTCTGGCGCCGTTACCGGGGAGCAGTAGCGTGGGATTAATATATTCGTGTATGCTTGTTTGCTTTCTTCACTAAGTAGATTTTGTTTTCCCTTTTTGTTTTCTTTAGTTGTGGGTGAAAAAAACAAAAAAAAATGCAAATTACAAAAAAAATTACTTGCCTCATATGCTTAAAAAGTTTTTCAAAAAGAGAAGTGATTGGAAGGTTGTGCATTGGCGAAGTGAGGGTCGACCTTGAACACTTGTGTTCATGCTCGTGGAAACAATGTAGAATTTTTCATGGAAGTTTCTCAAAAATAATTATCCCCTTGTATATATCCATTGTATTATAAAAATAATGTGTCTATATTTGCCTTTAGGATGATTAGATTGCTTGTTTGGTATGTGCGGTGCAAAAACAGAAACTTTTTCTGTAGTGCGTGAATTTACATTTGTTTTACTGTACATGTAAAAATCCTGAAATTTTTACACAGTACTTCTATGTAAATTATAGATTGTTTCCTAATTTTTCATAATTTTTGGAGGTACATAATTATACGAAATATTCATATTGATACAGACTGTCCTGTTTTTGACAGATTCTGTTTTCTATGTGTTGTTCACTTATTTCGATGAATCTATGGGTAGTATCGGGGGGTATGAACCATGGTGAAGTTGGAATACAGTAGATATAATGCTAATATGAAATTGGAATGAGTTTACAACAGTACCTAAAGGTAGTGATTTGCTTTATTATACTAATGGATCTCACAAGTTTTTTTTGTTAAGTTTTGTGTGGATGAAGTGTTCGAAGATCGAGGAGTTATCGATATGAGAAGAATAAGGAGAAGCAAGAGTTCAACCTTGGGGATTCCCAAGGCACCACAAGTAAATATTTCAAGGATACTCAAGCATCTAAGCTTGGGGATGCCCCAGTTGGCATCCCATCTTTCTTCTTCAACAATTATCAGTATTCCTCGGTTTTTGTTTTGTTCACATGATATGCGTCTTTTGTGTTTTTATTTTCCTTTATGCACCATGCTAGTATGAGATAATACTTCATTGATTTATAGAATTCTTCATGTGCTTCACTTAAATCTTTTGAGTATGGCTTTATAGAATGCTCTTTATGCTTCACTTAAATCTTTTGAGTATGGGTTTATAAAATGCTCTTTGTGCTTCACTTAAATCTTTTGAGTATGACTTTATAGAATGCTTCGTGTGCTTCACGTATATATTTTGAGATTGGATATTGGTCAACCTATATTAATTGTAGAATGCTCTATGAACTTCACTTATATCTTTTAGAGTATGAATAAAATTATCATCGGAATTGGGCTTGGAAGAGTATCATTAAAATATCATGCCTAGCTAAAAAGGCATTAAAGAAAAGCGCTTGTTGGGAGCCAATATTTACCCCTACTATTTTTATGTGTTCTCATAATTTTTATACTGTAGTAATCATTTTTTATAGCTTTTGTTTCAATAAAGTGCCAAGTAAAGCCTTTGGGATAGTGTGGATGATAGTTGACTTGATTCTGTGCAAAAACAGAAACTTTTGCGTCCAGTACAGAAATTCCTATCTTTTACTGGAACGTGGAAAAATTCTAAAATTTTTAAAGTTCATTTACATACAAATTGTCTACGTTTTACTACGTTTTCAGAATTTTTGGATTAACATAAGTATGAGCTTAATTCAGATCTTTACAGACTGTTCTGTTTTTGACAGATTCTGTTTTCGATGCATAGTTTGCTTGTTTCCTAGTTTCCATGGCTTATATTGCTCAATATAAATTGTAGAAATGGTAGGGTACAGTAGGTATCATGTGATAAATTTTTTGAATCTTGTCTTGACAGTACCAAAGTGAATGATTTGTTTTATCATACTAACCCATCTCACGAGGTTCCGTCAAGTTTTGTGTGATTGAAGTTTTCAAGTTTTGGGTGAGATATCGATACGAGGAGAATAAGGAGTGGAAATACCCTAAGCTTGGGGATGCCCAAGGCACCCCAAGGTAATATTTAAGGAATACTCAAGCGCCTAAGCTTGGGGATGCCCCGGAAGGCATCCCCTCTTTCGTCTTCAAAACCATCGGTATACCTTACTCGGAGCTATATTTTTATTCGTCACATGATATGTGTTTTGCTTGGAGAGTATTTTCATTTTACTTGCAGTTTGAATAAAATCATTGGATCTGAAATCTTGAATGAGAGAGAGTCCTCCCATGGCTATTTAATTATTTGACTACTCATTGATCTTCACTTATATCTTTATGGAGTAGTTTTGTCATTTACTCCCGTGCTTCAATTATATCCTATGAGTAAATGGTTGAATGAATTGAATATCATAAATCTGAAATTATAAATGCTTCATATGCTTATACCATGGGGAGTAATGACTTCACATATAAAAAGTATAGGTTGTAAAATTTATTGAAAGTTAGCAAACACAACATTGGTCACTTGAACAATTCATGAAATAATATTGAAGGAAGAGAGATTTCACATATAAATATACTATCTTGGTCATCTTCTATGATTGTGAGCCCCATTAATTATTTTCAAACTTGAGCAAATTAGTTGAACTTGGACAAGGAAGACAACGTAATGAGTTATGTTTGGGTATATTTGCATAGAAGTTATATTGTTATGGATCCTCCAACATGTGATGCTTGCTTAGGATCTTTTGCTAGCCAAAATTTTGTACTAAGTAGAGATACTACTTGTGCGTCCAAAACCCTTAAACCCAGTTTCATGCCATGAGTGTCCACCATATCTACCTGTGGATTGAATAAGATCCTGCAAGTAAGTTGTCATCGGTGCAAAAAGTAATAAAAATTGCTCCTAAATATGTACGATCTTTTATTGTAAGGGAAAATAAGCGTTGTACGAACTTGTGATGGTAAAGAAATAAAAGCGACGGACTGCATAATAAAGGTTGCTATCACAAAGGGCAATACAACATGACGTTCCTTTGCATTAAGGGTTTGCACATCCAAAATTAAAAAGCGCATGACAACCTCTGCTTCCCTCTGCGAAGGGCCTATCTTTTACTTTCATGTATTTACTTTTATGGAAGAGTCAATAGTATTCCTTCTTATTTCAACCTCAATTATTCTTTAGTCGGCAAGCATCATGTGGTGGGGAAAGATCCAAGCATATATGGCCATTCAAATATATTTGATCTTGAATTATTATTGTTAACAATTATCTATATGATAAGTAAGTTGGGAGGCGAAACGTTAAGCCCCTATCTTCCTCAGTGTTTGACGGATGCTATTTGTTCTAAAAATATGCTTTGAGTGTTAGCAATCATGGAAGACTATATGATAGTTGAGTATGTGGAATTTGCTAAATCAAAGCTCTTACATAGACCCTCCCTAAAAATAAGATGAATTGCAATTGTTTGGTGACCGAGAACATGGTTTGTTAGTTCTCAAGAAACTTTATGGTATATACTTTAACATGTGAATAGCTTGTTACTTGATCATGAGAAGTTTTATGAGATGAGCTACTGTTTATGATAAAGAATAATGCTAGAAAAGGTATTTGGAACTATCATTGATCAAATTTATGCACTATGCTAGCATTCACACTTCATAAATTATTTCTTTTATCATTTACCTACTCGAGGACGAGCAGGAATTAAGCTTGGGGATGCTAATACGTCTCCGACGTCTCCGACGTATCTATTATTTATGAAGTATTCATGCCATGTTTACAACAATTTTATATGGTTTTGGTATGATTTGATTAGAACTAACCCAGACTGACGGTGTTTTCAGCAGAACTACCGTGGTGGTGTCGTTTTTTGTGCAAAAATAAAAGTTGTCGAAATGGGCTGAAAATTTACGGTGATTTTTTATGGACCAAAAGATAATCCCGAAGCACAAGAGTTGGACCAGAAGAGTCCCTAGGCGACGACCAGGTAGGGGGGCGCGCCCTACCCCCCGGGAGGGTGCTCCTACCTTGTCGTTGCCTCATGGACCCCCTTGACGTGAGACCGACGCCAAAAATTTCTATAAATACCAAAAACCCCAGAAATAAACCTAGATCGGGAGTTCCACCGCCATAAGCCTTTGTAGCCATGAAAAACCAATCTAGGCCCTCTCGGGCACCCTGCCGGAGGGGGCCATCATCACCGGAGGCCATGGAGGAGGATCCCGGAGGGGGCCATCATCACCATGTAGGCCAAGGACCAGAGGGAGAACCTCTCCCCATCTAGGAGGGAGGCCATGGAGGAGGAAGCACAAGGGGGAGACTCTCTCCCCCTCTCTCTCGGTGGCGCCGAAGTGCCACCGGGGGAACCATCGCCACGGTGATCGTCTTCATCAACATCACCATCTTCATCACCATCCTCATCTCTTTTTCGCGGTCCACTCTCCTGCACCCCGCTGTAATCCCCTACTTGAACATGGTGCTTTATGGCACATATTGTGATCCAATGATGTGTTGCCATCCTATGATGTTTTGAGTAGATTTCCTTTGTCTTTTGGGTTGATTGATGATCTAGATTGGTTTGAGTTGTATGTTTTATTTTGGTGCTGTCCTATGGTGCCTTCTGTGCCACGCACACGTGAAGGATTCCCGCTGTAGGGTGTTGCAATACGTTCATGATTCGCTTATAGTGGGTTGCTAGAGTGACAGAAGCTGAAACCTGAGTAAGGGGGTTGTTGTGTATGGGATAAAGGGGACTTGATGCTTTAATGCTATGGTTGGGTTTTACCTTAATGATCTTTAGTAGTTGCGGATGCTTGCTAGAGTTCCAATCATAAGTGCATATGATCCAAGAAGAGAAAGTATGTTAGCTTATGCCTCTCCCTCATATAAAATTGCAATGACGACTACCGATCTTGTTAACAATTGCCTAGGATGATTCCGCATGCCGACCCATCATTATTCCACACTCACTATTTATAATATATAGTAATATATTCTAACTTCATGTTAACAGCACCTAACTTTATATTTTAGTTCTCCGATATCATGCAAAGTTATCCTCTTCATACCCACACCGTAGTTTATTTCTCGTTTCTAGATGGAAGCAAACGTTCAGTGTACGTAGAGTCGTATCAATGGCAGATAGGACTTGAGAGAATATTGATCTTACCTTTAGCTCCTTGTGTGTTCGACACTCCATACTTATCGCTTCCACCTTTGGGAGTTGCTACGATGATTCCTTGCACTTAGGGATTATCACCGGTGTTCTTGTTGGGACATGCAACAGCAATGTGACCTTCTTGACTGCAACTGAAGCATGATTAGCTGCCACTTTAGCTCGTGGAGTCTTATATGCATTGGGCTCAAATGTGTTATTGGTCCTTGATGGCTTGAAATGCGGTGCACGATAGCCAGGATGATGACCAATCTTCTGTCGTGACCTACCTGCACTAGTAGAAAACATGGCACTAGTCCCGGTTCCAGAGGGCCTTTAGTCCCGGTTCTGCAACCGGGACAAAATGATCGGGACTAATGCCCATTACTTTTAGTCCCATTTGGCTTACAAACTGGGACTAAAGCAGGTCCACATGGCCGCTGTCAGGTGCCCAGGCAGGTGGACCTTTAGTCCCGGTTGGTAACACCAACCGGGACTAAAAGGCAGCCACGCGTCAGCAGCTCGCAGGCGCTGGGGTTTTTGTTTTTTTTAAAGGGGGGTTAGGGGTTTTGGAGGGTTTAGGGGTTTCATATTGTGTTATCTAGCTACTACATATAGAGAGAAGTGACCTCTCTTTCTCCGTGCTTGGTCGATGGTAGCTACTACATATAGAGAGAACTTGATGCTAGCTAGTAAGAAAATGAAGGAACCATTAATTACACAACATCGTCATGAACATATATAAAGAGAAGTGACCTCTCTTTCTCCGTGCTTGGTCGAACAACAAGTTTTCGTATATCTATCCGACGCTATTACATATATACAATATAACATCTCTTACAATCGCTAACGTCATCTACCTAAGATCCATTTCCAATTCCATATGGTATTCTCCGTCTTTAGGTATGACATGGTCAAGAAAGAATCCCGCCAATTCCTCTTGAATTGCTCGTATGCGATCATGTGGTAGGAGTTCATCCGGCATCCGCCAGATCTAATTTAAAGAAGGGGTCAATACATATATATGAATGAAACTCAACACAAATGATGGTAATAAAAAAGAATTGTTAATATTGTTTACGTACTTCAAATTGTTCGTCAGAGAAGCCCCGCTCATGGGTCGAGTTGCGAATGAACTCGCAAACGTAGTGTCAACGTAAATTAATCCCGGGTGCCTACCACAAGCACTTTACGAGAATAGAGTTCAATCAAACTGATAATCAAGCATGATAATGGTATTGATGAAACTAGAATCAATGAGAGATGCACGGAACTAGCTAGTACTACTTACTCTGTGCTGTGTAAATTTCAGCTCCTTCTTCAGACCCGGGACCATTTCGGTGAATGTTTTCCAAACCCTGCCCGGCAAAGAAGATGATTAATTGATATCAGGAACTGAACGAAAGTTGCTGATCGATATGGCGTGATAATGATTGAACTTACCTCTGGAGCATTTCACTCATGTCCGTCCACTCCTTTTGATCTTTACATCTCGAGTCTAAGACAGTTACTACTGCCCCACAAGCTTTATGGATAGCAGAATAAAGTGGAACCTGCACACGCATAACTCATCAATTACACTTAACCTCGAGTAAGCAAAACCGAATATGCACAAGAAAGTAACACTCACTGGAAGTTGTAAGGAAAGAGTATTTCCCTTTTGTTTTGATGTCGAAGGAATGCTTTTAGAAAGTTTTTCTCGGTGTCTTCGGCCCCCCTTTAAACCCGATTGAAGCCACCAACCGGGACTAAAGGTGTATTTCAGCAGCCGAAAGGGCGGGAAGCACAGGCCTTTTGTCCCGGTTGGTGTCTCGAACCGGGACTAAAGGCCCCCTTTAGTCCCGGTTGGTGCCACCAACCGGGACCAAAGGCCTGGTCTTGGCACTGGCGCGGGGTGGTGGGAGTTTAGTCCCACCTCGCTAGTTGAGAGAGGGCAACCCTGGTTTATAAGGCGGGCTGCGGCTGAGCTTTCGAGCTCCTCTCTAATGCAAGCAGTACTTTCCTAACCTTTGTCACTGCCATGTTGGGCCTATTGGGCCCGCGGGCCTGCATCCTGGTCCATGTACAGATGGGTTTCTAGTCATATGCAGGCCGTGGCGGTCGAGTAGGTAGCATTTTTTTAATTTTTATGTCATTTTAGTTTGCTATTAAAGTTTTTAACATAAAATACTTTATTAAAATACTTTTTGCTATTAAAGTTTTTAACAAAAAATACTTTGATAATTTTAGTTGCATAAATTTTATATAATTTTAAGTTAATATTATTTTGATAATAACTAGAGGTTTGTAAAAGCTTTTTAGTTGATTCTTTTTGCTATTGAAGAATATTATAGTTTTGTTTTAGTTGATCATAACAAAATATTTTAATTGATTCTTTTTAGTTCATTCTTTTTGCTATTAGAGTTTTATAAAAGCTTTTTAGGTCTTTCTTTTTGCTATTAGAGTTTTATAAAAGCTTTTTATTTCATTATTTTGAAAAGCACTACAAATGAACTCTGAAAAGGTTGAAAGTTGGCATGGTATCATCATTTCACCCACATAGCATGTGCTAAAAAGTTGAGAGGGGTACGGTAAAAACTGGATGCACTTCGTGTACAAAATGGACAATCTCTTTTGAAGTATCACAGTTTCGGACGAAAACTCATCTGTTACAAAGGGATTTCACTTTTTTGAACTTATTTCAACTCCAGGCTTTTTGTGCGTTCAACATGCACCATTCACAGCCACATCATCAATTTTCAACCCTTTCTAGCTTCATTTGGTATTTTTCATGCATTTACTAATTTTTTAGCTAAATGATCCTGAAATTGAAAAGCACTACAAATGAACTCTGAAAAGGTTGAAAGTTGGCTAGGTATCATCATTTCACCCACATAGCATGTGCTAAAAAGTTGAGAGGGTTACGGCAAAAATTGGATGCACTTCGTGTACAAAATGGACAATCTCTTTCGAAGTATCAGGGTTTCGGACGAAAACTCATCTATTACAAAAGGCATTTATTTTTTCTTCGCGTAATCAGAGCCATCATCGTATCCTCCTTCACTTTTTCTTCGTGTGTGTCCCTTGCTTATTGCGTCGTAACCATGGATAATTTTCATCGTTTAACAGGGTGCTTGGGTCAGCCTTCACTTTAAAGGGAGGAATTTCATGAAAATTTTCTTAATCTTCAGACATGTCTGTCTTGCCCTCCACTCCCATGATGTCTCTTTTCCCTGAAAGAAGTATGTGGCACTTTGGCTCATCATATGATGTATTCGCTTCCTTATCTTTTCTTTTTCTCGGTTTGGTAGACATGTCCTTCACATAGAAAACCTGCGCCACATCATTGGCTAGGACGAATGGTTCATCTGTGTACCCAAGATTGTTCAGATCCACTGTTGTCATTCCGTACTGTGGGTCTACCTATACCCCGCCTCCTGACAGATTGACCCATTTGCACCGAAACAAAGGGACCTTAAAATCATGTCCATAGTCAAGTTCCCATATGTCCACTATGTAACCATAATATGTGTCCTTTCCCCTCTTGGTTGCTGCATCAAAGCGGACACCACTGTTTTGGTTGGTGCTCTTTTGATATTGGGCGATCATGTAAAATGTATTCCCATTTATCTCGTACCCTTTGTAAGTCAATACAGTCGAAGATGGTGTCCTGGCCAACGAGTACAGCTCATCTGCAACAGTGGTGTTACCCATGAGATGTGTTTGCAACAAACTGCCGAACGATGTGTTCACATGTAATCCAGTCGTCACACTGCTCCGGGAGTTTGGAGCGCAGAATATTCTTGTGTTCATTGACATACGGGGTCACCAAGGTAGAATTCTTTAGAACTGTGTAGTGTGCTTGAGCCCAAGAATGCCCGTCCCTACATATTATTGAGTCTGCTCCTAGTGTGCCTTTTCCAGTCAGTCTCCCCTCATACTGCGATTGAGGGAGACTAATCGGCTTAAGGTCCGGAATGAAGTCAACACAAAACCCAGTGACATCCTCTATTTGATGGCCCGTGGAGATGCTTCCTTCTAGCCTAGCACGGTTACAAACATATTTCTTTAAGACTCCCATGAACCTCTCAAAGGGAAACATATTGTGTAGAAATACAGGGTCAAGAATGGCAATCTCGTCGACTAGATGAACTAGGACGTGCGTCATGATATTGAAGAAGGATGGTGGGAACACCAGCTCGAAACTGACAAGACATTGCACCAAATCATTCTTTAACCTTGGTAGGATTTCTGGGTCGATTACCTTCTAAGAGATTGCATTGAGGGATGCACATAGCTTCAGAATGGCTAATTGAACGTTTTTCGGTAGAAACCCCCTCAATGCAACCAGAAGCAGTCGCATCATAATCACGTGGCAGTCATGAGACTTTAGGTTCTGGAACTTTTTCTCTGCCATATTTATTGTTCCCTTTATATTGGACGAGAAGCCAGACGGGACCTTGATACTGAGCAGGCATTCAAAGAAGATTTCCTTCTCTTCTTTGGTAAGAGCGTAGCTGGCATGACCTTCATACTGCTTTGGATGCATGCCGTCTTTTTCGTGCACACATTGCTGGTCCTCCCGTGCCTCCAGTGTATCTTTTGTCTTCCCATACACGCCCAAGAAGCCTAGCAGGTTCATGCAAAGATTCTTCGTCACGTGCATCACGTCGATTGCAGAGCGGACCTCTAGGTCTTTCCAATAGGGTAGGTCCCAAAATATTGATTTATTCTTCCACATGGGTGCGTGTCCCGCAGCGTCATTCGGAACAGATAGTCCGCTAGGACCCTTTCCAAAGATTACTTGTAAATCATTGACCATATCAAGTATGTGATCACCAGTATGGAGGGTGGGCTTCTTCCGGTGATCTACCTCACCTTTGAAATGCTTGCCTTTCTTTCGACATTGAGGGTTGGTCAGAAGAAATCGACGATGTCCCAGGTACACATTCTTCCTGCATTTGTCCAAATATATACTTTCGGTGTCACCTAAACAGTGCGTGCATGCGTGGTATCCCTTGTTTGTCTGTCTTGAAAGGTTACTGAGAGCAGGCCAATCATTGATGGTTACAAATAGCAACGCATGTAGGTCAAATTCCTCCTGATTGCGCTCATCCCACACACATACAGCTTTTCCATTCCACAGTTGTAAAAGTTCTTCAACTAATGGCCTTAGGTACACATCAATGTCATTGCCGGGTTGCTTAGGGCCTTGGATGAGCACTGGCATCATAATGAACTTCTGCTTCATGCACAACCAAGGAGGAAGGTTATAGATACGTAGAGTCAAGGGCCAGGTGCTATGATTGCTGCTCTGCTCCCCAAAAGGATTAATGCCATCTGCGCTTAAACCAAACCATATGTTCCTTGCATCACCTGCAAAGTCCCCCCACCTTCTCTCGATTTTTGTCCACTGCGACCCGTCAGCGGGTGCTCTCAACTTCCCGTCTTTCTTACGGTCTTATTTGTGCCATCGCATCAACTTGGCACGCTCTCTGTTTTTGAACAGACGTTTCAACCGTGGTATTATAGGAGCATACCACATCACCTTGGCAGGAACCCTCTTCCTGGGGTGCTCGCCCTCAACATCACCAGGGTCATCTTGTCTGATCTTATACCGCAATGCACCGCATACCGGGCATCCATTCAAATCCCCGTACTCACCGCGGTACATGATGCAGTCATTAGGGCATGCATGTATCTTCTGCACCTCCAATCCTAGAGGGCATAGAACCTTCTTTGCTTCGTACGTATTGTTGGGCAATTCATTATCCTTTGGAAGCTTCTTCTTCATTATTTTCATTGGCTTCCCAAATCCGTTGTCAGATACACCATTGTCTGCCTTCCATTGCAGCAATTCCAGTGTGGTACAGAGCTTTGTGTTGTCATCTTCGCAATTTGGGTACAACCCTTTTTTGTGATCCTCTAATATGCGATCGAACTTCAACTTCTCCCTTTCACTTTGGCATTGTCTCTTTGCATCAACAATAACACGGCGAAGATCATCATCGGGCACATCGTCTGGTACCTCTTGATCTTCAGCTTCCCCCATTGCAGTATCACCGTATTCAGGGGGATAGTTGTCATCATCCTCTTCTTCTTCATTGTCTTCCATCATAACCCCTCTTTCTCTGTGCTTGGTCCAAACATTATAGTGTGGCCTGAAACCCTTCTCAAGCAGGTGGATGTGCAGGGTTTACGAGTCAGAGTAATCCTTCATATTCCCACAGATAGGGAATGGACAATACATAAAACCATTATGCTTGTTTGCCTCAGCCACTTCAAGGAAATTATACAGGCCCTCAATGTACTCGGAGGTGCGTCGGTCACCGTACATCCATTGCCAGTTCATCTGCGTGCATTATATAATTAAGTGTATCAAAAACCATTACAGAACATCATGAATAGAGAAGTGACCAAATTAATACAAGTTCATCATCACATTAAAACCAAAGTACTATAGTGATCAAATGTTATTACTGAAAAAATAAGTACATAAAGTTCATACATAGTTCTCATAGAACAACATACAGCTGTCTAGAGCATCTAATTAAAACATAAATTGAAACTAACATGCAACTACTTAAAACATTTAAATGCAACAATAAATGCGAACATAATCGCAACTAAGGTAACAATTTATCCAACAGCATAATGATACCAAGCCTCATTATCAATGGCATATTTTTTTATCTTTCTAATCTTCAAGCGCATTGCATCCAACTTGATTTTGTGATCATCGACGACATCGGCAACATGCAACTCCAATTTCATCTTCTCCTCCTCAATTCTTTTCAATTTTTCTTTCAAATACTCGTTTTCTTGTTCATCTAAATTTAACCTCTCGACAAGAGGGTCGGTTGGAATTTCCGGTTCACATACCTCCTAGATAAAAACATCTATGTCACGTTGGTCGGCATAATTGTCATAAACACTAAATGAAACAAATAGTTGTAAAAGATAATATACCACATCTGAATCATAGATCGGACGAGGGCCGACGGGGGCGGATACCAAAACCATGGCACTATATAATAACAAAACATAATAAAAGTAAGAAATTTATACAAGTATATGTTGGGGATCGGTGTAGAAATTAAAAAATTTCTACGCATCACCAAGATCAATCTATGGAGAGACTAGCAACGAGAGAGAGGGGAGTGCATCTTCATACCCTTGAAGATCGCGATGCGGAAGCGTTGCAAGAACGCGGTTGGAGGAGTCGTACACGCAGCGATTCAGATCGCGGTCGATTCCGATCTAAGCGCCGAACAACGGCGCCTCCGCGTTCAACACACGTGCAGCCCGGTGACGTCTCCTGCGCCTTGACCTAGCAAGGAGAAGGGAGAGGTTGGGGAAGACAACTCCGGCAGCACGACGGCATGGTGGTGGAGCTTGCAGTTCTCCGGCAGGGCTTCGCCAAGCTCAACGGAGGAGGAGGGGGTGTTGGAGAGGGGGAGGGCTGCGCCTTGGATGAGGTGCTGCTACCCTCCCTCCTCCCCTCTATTTATAGGGCGAAGGGGGAAGGGGGCCGACCCCTCTAGATGAGATCTAGAGGGGGGGCGGCGGCCAAGGGGAGGGGGCTTGCCCCCCAAGCCAAGGGGGGCGCCCCCTTTAGGGTTTCCCCCCAACCCTAGGCGCATGGGCCCCAAGGGGGATGGCGCCCAGCCCACTTAGGGGCTGGTTCCCTTCCACATACAACCCATAGGGCCCTCCGGGGCAGGTGGACCCTCCCGGTGGACCCCCGGAACCCCTTCGGTGGTCCCGGTACAATACCGGCAAACCCCCGAATACTTCCGGTGACCATATGATGACTTCCCATATATAAATCTTCACCTCCGGACCATTCCGGAACTCCTCGTGACGTCCGGGATCTCATCCGGGACTCTGAACAACATTCGGTAACCACATACTATTTCCCATAACAACTCTAGCGTCACCGAACCTTAAGTGTGTAGACCCTACGGGTTCGGGAACCATGTAGACATGACCGAGACATCTCTCTGGCCAATAACCAACAGCGGGATCTGGATACCCATGTTGGCTCCCACATGTTCCATGATGATCTCATCGGATGAACCATGATGTCGGGGATTCAATCAATCCCGTACACAATTCCCTTTGTCTACCGTTATGATACTTGCCCGAGATTCGATCGTTGGTATCCCTATACCTTGTTCAATCTCGTTACCGGCAAGTCTCTTTACTCATTTGTAACACATCATCCCGTGATCAACTCCTTGGTCACATTGAGCTCATTATGATGATGTCCTACCGAGTGGGCCCAGAGATACCTCTCCGTCACACGGAGTGACAAATCCCAGTCTCGATTCGTGCCAACCCAACAGACAGTTTCGGAGATACCCGTAGTGTGCCTTTATAGCCACCCAGTTACATTGTGACGTTTGGCACACCCAAAGCATTCCTACGGTATCCGGGAGTTGTACAATCTCATGGTCTAAGGAAATGACACTTGACTTTAGAAAAGCTTTAGCAGACGAACTACACGATCTTGTGCTATGCTTAGGAATGGGTCTTGTCCATCACATCATTCTCCTAATGATGTGATCCCATTATCAACGACATCCAATGTCCATGGTCAGGAAACTGTAACCATCTATTGATCAACGAGCTAGTCAACTAGAGGCTCACTAGGGGCATGTTGTGGTCTATGTATTCACACATGTATTACGATTTCCGGATAACACAATTATAGCATGAACAATAGACAATTATCACGAACAAGGAAATATAATAATAACCACTTTATTATTGCCTCTAGGGCATATTTCCAACAGTATATCTATCTAAATCATACAAGTACGAATTTTTTTCTTTTAAAAAGAAGATAAGAAAAAGAGGCTCACCACGGTGGTGCCGGTGACGAGATCGGCGCGGGCGATCGAGGACAGTGAGGACGGGGACGGGACGGCACCCTACACATGTGCAGACTCTAAGAAGTTAATTTGAGCACAAATTGTGCATCTAAATCAAAAGAACTCCCACATACACTCCTACACTAAAACCCACAAACCACTCTACTTCTAGAGCATTTGAAATGAGCTAAACTAGCAGTGAGAGATGAAAGGATGAAGTAGCTAACCTTTCAGAGCACTTGTGTAGTTGATGCACCGCCAAACCTAGACAAAACTTGGGGAAAATGGAGCTTGGAGGTCGAGCTTGGAGAGGAGAAAGCTTAAGTGTGGCTCGGGCATTTCATCGAACACCTCATGTGCATGCATAGAAGGGAGAACAGAGCAGCGCATGCACACACCTCCCATACGGCAAAAAAATAGACGGGACGGTGGGTAGGGGCGAGGGTCTGGAACCGGGACCAAAGGGGTCAGACGAACCAGGACCCTGGCCTCATGAACCGGGACTGATGCACCCATTGGTCCCAGTTCGTAACAGAACTAGGTTTAAAGCTCTTATCTCGCCTGGACCAAAGCCCTGTTTTCTACTAGTGCTGCCCCATGGTGATTCTATGGTGCTCCACGCTTACGATGTTCCTCTAGTTCCCTCCTAGAGTTCTCCTGGAGTATAGCCTTATTGGCAAGCGCTTGAAACGTAGGAAAGTCATGAGATACCAGCCTATCCTTCAACCCAGGCTTCAGCCCCTTCAAAAAACATGGCAGTCTTGTCAGCTTCAGTTGGAATATCTGCCCTTCCATAATGTGCCAGCTTCGTGAAACGACTCAGATATTCATACACTGTCATCTTTCCTTGAGTAAGTGCTCAGAACTCATCCCTGTTCAGCTCCGTGATGCCCGCGGGAATATGAGCGGTGTGGAAAGCTTTAGCAAACTCATTCCAAGTGATAGCTTGAGCATCCTCATGGGCTTCACAATATTTGTCCCACCAATCTACAGCCACACCCTTGAGCTGGTGCGCTGCAAACTTGACACGATTAGCAATAGTGCAATTGGCCAAGTTGAGTATCTTCCTGATGTACTTCAACCAATCATCAACATCAAGTGGGTCCGATGATCCTTCAAAAGTTGGCGGTTTTGCCCTCATAAACTCAGGAAACCCAACTGTGGTGGATGACCCTGATTCTGGTTTGCCACGTTGGCTGCAAGCTGCTGAAATATCTGGGTTTGCGTCTACATCATCTGTGCCATATTGGTGGCGGTGGCGGTGGTGGCACATCCTATCCTTCAGAGTCAGAGTCGGTATCATGGACATGTCCCTCCTCAAAGATTTCATCAAATATGGGTTCCTCAAAACCTGGTCCACGACCGCGTCCACGTCCACGACCACGACCACATCCGCGTGCTCCATGACCACGACCTCCACGGTTAGCATCCATCCTATTGGCCTCCCAGTGTTAGAATAGAAGAGAGGAAAATATCTAACCCATAAACCCAATATGATAACAAATGAAACCAGCAAATGAACTCCAAATAAAAATCCAATTAAAACACTCAATCACGAAAATACTGCATAACATAGTATCTATACCACATATATTGCTATAGTCTACCATGGACATGGCAAACATGAAAATAGCTAACTTTCACTCACATAATCACAGATATCACTCATGGTACCTATAGTCCATCTACTCACTATGCTATCCATGCTACTCTCGTCCATCGTATGGTTGGATAGGTGTTGGTGCAAAGTGAAGCTCGAACGGTGGTGATGTGGTCCCCTCAGGTGTAGCGGGAACCCTCTCCTCAGGATCAGTCTCCTCCTTCTCGGTCTCATTGAGTTGCTGCTCGCAAGTCGGTGGTGCTGGAAGTGCGGGCGGTGCTGAAGGTTCAATGGCGCGACGTGTTAGCCGACACTTCTTGGCTAGGTCACTCTTCTTCGTTCGTGTCATCTTGATGCGTGGATGAAGCCTCTGTCGTGGAGGACATGTAGGGTCCTCTGGTGGCATCTCCTGCTGGTCACCATTCTCCATGGCAAGCATAGCGTTCGTCGCGATGATTCCCTGCTCTGCAACTGCCTCAGCGGCCTCTCGTGCTTCATGGGCAACGGCAAAGGAAGTGTTCACCTCCACCAAAATCTTCTCAAGTGTCTCCACATGCTCCTGGTAAAACTCTAAGCGCTGATGGTTCTCTTCCAGCATAGTTGTAGTAATAGCAAGGTTTTACTCATGTCCAAAGATAATTGAGCATGGTAAAGGCTATACTTGATACTTTTATTGAAATAAAAGATACAAACCATTATTATAAATAACAGAAAGCCAATCCAACCAAAAGAAATGACGCTCCAATGAAAAAAAATATCCTGTGACGATTAAAAATATCGCTCCAAGTAAGGTTACCGATAATGTTGAGGACGAAAGAGGGGGTGCCTTCGGGGGCATCCCCAAGCTTAATTGCTTGGGTGTTCCTTGAATATGAACTTGGGTTGCCTTTGGCATCCCCAACCTTAGTGTCTTTGCACTCCTTATTCTCCTCATATTGATATCTCACCCAAAACTTGAAAACTTCAATCACATAAAACTTAACCGAACTTCGTGAGATAGGTTAGTATGATAAAGAGCAAATCATTCACTTTGGTAATGTCAAAGACAAGATTCATAATTGTTTCCACATAATTCCTACTATACTCTATCATTTTAACAATTTATATTGACCAATATAAGCCATAGAAACTATAAAACAAGCACACTATGCATTGAAAACAGAATCTATCAAAAACAGAATAGTCTGTAATGATTTGAACAATGACCATACTTGTGCAACTCTAAAAATTCTAAAAAATTAGGAAAACGTAGGAAATTTATATATCAATCATGTATAAATATTTCAGATTGAGATCAGGTTTCAGTAATTTATAGGATTTTCTGCACTGAACTCAAAACTTTCTGTTTTTGCACAGAATCAAGTCAACTATTATCCACATTATCCCAAAGGCTTTACTTGGCACTTTATTGCAACAAAAGCTATAAAACATGATTACTACAGTAGGTTAATCATGTGAACACATAAAAATAGTAGGTATAAGTATTGGGTGTCTCCCAACAAGCGATTTTCTTTAAAGCCATTTTAGCTAGGCAGGATGATTTCAATGATGCTCACATAAAATTAAAAAATTGAAACATAGTGGGAGCATCATGAATCAAATCTAACAGCTATGGATGTCAGAAAAATTTGTTGACTTTTTGTTTTTAACCATTAAATCGTTTTGTTCATTAAATGGATAATACATTGCGCAGGCTTCGTCCTAGTGGGCCAACAAAGTCAGCTTCAAAAGCTGTGGCGTACATGCAGCCCATTTATTTAGGTTTTACATCCCATTTCATTTTGTTTGCCAATATATCTATTTCCTGGGCTTTGACTCAAAAAATAATCTATTTCCTGGGTTGGGTAAAGAGAACAATAGCCGTTTTACTATTTATGATAATTTACAGCGCATTTCATTATTTATTCGAATACACCTATTTACTGGGCTGGGTGAAAAATTAATTTACTGGCGTACATGTAGCCCATTTATAATTTCTAATAATTTACAACCCATTTGATTTTAGTATAAATGGACCCATTTTCTAGGATGGGTGAAAAAACAATGTTGGTCTGGACTGAGCATTTCATATAAAAAATAATATTGAGATAGGAATATTATTTAAAAAACTTAAGTTGGGCTTGGTAATCTTATTATATAAAAAATGAACTGGGTTGTGCATCTATTATATACTAAAAGGAAAATACGGATCAAAAATAGAGGAATTTGCTAGAAAATCCCACATTGATCAGAACCATCCGGACGATATTTTTCTACATCATAAAACCATGGTCGTTTGATCTCGACAATAACTTTTCAACATAAAAGCTTCAGAAAATTACCCACCTACGCCATTACATAAAAATATAAACATGATTAATTTTTAAGGGAAAATATAGATTCTTTTTAGGGAAAATAAATGTGTTTCTTTACGTGATCAATCTGCGGCTCTTTTAGTTATCCCTTCGCTACAGTGGCCTTCCTCCCATGGCTCCGCCACCGTCCGCCCTAGATATCGTAGACCATGGGGACATGGCCGATCAATTTCTTTTATAGCTATCAGGGGCGTATCGATCAGCAACTAGGCCACCAGAGTATCCATCAACTAGCCGTCAAGAAGAGCTAGCTAGCTTTCTACGGGTCTACAGGAAAATGATCTATCAGGTTCCATCAGCCGCCAAAGAGAGCTAGCTAGCTTTGTACATTACTAGACGAGAATGATTATTCAGATTGGAAAGCACTAAAGATACCTCACCAAAAATTAAATAGTGGGTCGCATCGCTTCTTTGGATCAAGGCCGCATCAAGTTTCAATACTTGCGCCATAGTCGTTGTAAGTTCATGTGGGTAATTTCGACAGGGCTAACCTTCTTCTATAAAAAAACCTTGGCCATAGTTCGATCACTACTAGGAAAAGGCCTACTAGTGGCGCACCTGTTTTGGCCATTAATGGCGCACTACAGGTGCGCCACTATCATCACGCCATTAGTAACTAATACTAATGGCGCACCCAGACAGTAGTGGCGCACCAGGAAGTGCGCCATTAGTATGTCCCCTGGTGCGTCATTAGTATGCCTCCCAGGGGGCCATATTTACCTTGTGCTCTGGGTTACTAATGGCGCACTTCTATGTGGTGCGCCATTACTAAGTCAGATAGTAATGGCGCACCACATAGAAGTGCGCCATTAGTAACAAATTTTTTTCAAATTTTTTTTTCAATTTTTTTTTTCGTTTTTTTCTTAATCTCGGGTCACTATGGCTTAATCTCAAGTCAAATCGCACTAAGTGGTCAAACTTCCCGGAACGTCACCCATCCTCACACTACTCCAGCTTGAGCACGCTTAACTTCGCAGTTCTATCCAACCCCAACACCACCTCACTTAACAAGCACTTATTGATATGTCTATTAAACCTTGTTGATGTCTAGGACTTTGTTCATGTTCATTAGTGTGATGAAATTTTGAAAAAATATTTCAAACTTCCCGGTCATATTACGTATCATATTTTGAAAAAAAATTCCAAAAACAAATTCGAAACCAATTTTTTTTTCTGTTACTAGTGGCGCACCTAACAGATGGTGCGCCATGTTAGGTGCGCCACTAGTAAGTTTGAATTTTTTTTCCATTTTTTCCCCTCTAGATCTTAAAAGCTCCGTATCTTTCGTTCTGTTAGGTTTTTGGGGATTCTGAAAATGTTTAACGGGGTTCCCCCGGTTAAATTCGGATGTAACTTTTCGAGTAGATGATTTTTATATAAAAAACTTTTTCATCGGAGTTCGTATGCAAAAGTTATACCCATTTTACAAATTCTAGAGAGATTTTGCAAAAAAGTCGAAAATTCATGTTTGTAAATTTTGCTAACAACTAGACCACATATCACATGGGATTTTTTTTTTGACATTTCTATTATTTTCTTTTATTTTTTTTTGAAACTGAAAAGGCGGTCCACCGGGGGGGGGAGGGGTGCATTTGGTGAATAAATTGTGAGACACAGAAAGTTAGTAATGGCGCACCACGTAACAGGTGCGCCATTAGTAACCCACCACGTAACAGGTGCGCCATTAGTAACCCTGGTTACTAATGGCGCACCTGTTACGTGGTGCGCCATTACTAGTTTTACAAAAAAAAAATGTTTAGTAGTGGCGCACGAGTGGATAGTGCGCCATTACTAGTTTGAAAACTAGTAATGGCGCACCTGTACCTTGAAAAAAAAAGTAAAAAAAAAATTGTTAGTAGTGGCGCACTGAGTGTGTGGTGCGCCATTACTAGTTAAAACTAGTAATGGCGCACCGTGCCCTGGTGCGCCATTAATAGTTTTGGAAAAAAAATTGCTAGTAATGGCGCACCGTGTGTCTGGTGCGCCATTAGTAATGAGGACACTAATGGCGCACCTGTATCTAGTGCGCCACTGCGTGGCGCACCACATATATGGTGCGCCATTAATGTCCATATCAGCTATAGCCCTTTTCCTAGTAGTGGATTTTGGGCGTTTGATATCTCTGGCTAGCAAGCTATGCTCCGGGCAGAGGTGTATCCAGCAGCAAGCCTCCAAGGAGAGATAGCTTGCTTTCTCTTGTACTTGACTATAGAACATGGATCGATTAGAGTCCATCATCCTCCAAGGAGAACTAGCTAGCGTTTTGGCCATCACTGTTGTAAGCGTACATCTGGAATACGCCATGGCCGAGTACTTCTACCGTGGTGTATGATGTGATTTTGTTAGCATCGTGTATCACATACACAAGAACAAGTTGGTTTGATTCCGCCAAGACGAACGAATGGATGATCAAGCTGGCTTTAAAAGCTGCCTGATGGATCCATTCTGGAGAAATACAGCATGCATGTATGATTTTTTTCTCAAGCCTCTTTGGCTTCGTATGATGGTGTCCGGAAGAGTGATGCATGCTACCGGCTTATGCAGATTTACCCCACTATATTGGAAGATTGTAAAACTTTTATGCATGTGCATCATGAAGAGATAATTTTATATGATAGCTATATTGTTGAATTTGATTATGATCTTACATGTAATTATTATAGGAGAGGAAAATATGGTTGTAGGAATTTTCATGTTACTAGATTACCTCTCGTTATGTTGAGATTGTCAATGTTCTATTCCACTCCTTTACATATGCCAGATAATTATTGTCTTGATAATTTGTTTGCTTATAAAATTCTTATGCATAGGAAGTATGTTGGACTTAAATGTGTTTGTCACATGTGTTATGATGCTCTTTTTGTGTTTCAATTATTATCTTTTATGTGAGCATCATTGACATCTCAAAGCCTATCTTAATGGCTATAAAAAAACTACTTGTTGGGAGAGAACCCTATAGTTTCTCTTTCTGTTTTTCAATAAATATATAAATATGCTACTGTTATGATTGTGTTTTAGTGTTTTAGTTAGTGTTTGTGCCGAGTAAAGCCTTTCCGATGATTTGGGTGATAGTTGCTTTGATTCTGTGCATTAACAGAAACTTTTGCGCCCAGGAGCAGAATTGATCTGATATGCTGGAACGCGATAAACTCCTTATTTTTGTATACATGATTGATATACAAATTACCCATTTTGTCCTCTTTTTTCAGAGTTTTTGGAGTTATATAAGTATGGTTAAAGTTCATATTACTTTAGACTCTTCTGTTTTTGACAGATTCTGTTTTTGTTGCATTGTGTGCTTATTTTGATGAATCTATGAATTGTATCGGGGGTATAAGCCATGGTAAAGTTCGAATACAGTAGGTATAATGCAATAACAAAATATGAATGGATTTGCAACAGTACTTAAAGTGGTGATTTGCTTTATTATACTAACGGATCTCACGAAGGTTTTGTTAAGTTTTGTATGATTGAAGTTTTAAAGTTTTGGGTGATATCTCGATGGATGAAGGAATAAAGAGTGGCAAGAGCCTAAGTTTGGGGATGCACGAGGCACCCCAAGGTAATATTCAAGGAATACCAAGCAACTAAGCTTGGGGATGCCCAGAAGGCATCCCCTCTTTCTTCTAACGACCATCGATAATTTTACTTGGAGCTATATTTTTATTCGTCACATGTCACGAGTTTTGCTTGGAGCGTCTTGTGTTATATAAGTTGTTGATTGTTTTGGTTTTTAGTTTGCCACAATCATCCTTGCTGAACACATGTAACACCCCATGTCATTAGCCACAGTAATCACTTCTGATAATGCCAAATCAGCATGATTATGAGTGCCTAATCATCATTTGCATCATATTGCATTTCAACTTCTAGTTCAAACTTCAATTAAACTTAAAGTGGAAAATAAAAATTATTCAAATCAGAAACTAAATTGTTCATTAAATAGCAAATAAATCATAGACAATTGAAAAATTGAAACCAACATTTTTGGAATTGGGTAAGTGACTCAAACATCCACAAACAGTGACTAAAGACAATATTTAATAACCTTTTAATTAATCTAAATTAAATATGAAATTATGTTTTGCCCAAACTAGTTTTTGGTGGTAGGATATATTGTGCTGTGATTTGTGGGCCAGCTCTCATATTTTACAAAACACATTTGGTGCCCAAACAATTAGCCAAAGCAGAAAAGAAAAGAAAAACAGAGAAAGGGAAAAGACGAAAATGGAAAAGGCCCACTATGCAGGGCCTCCAGTGCACAGTGCCGGTCGAGCCCACCTGGCGCCGACCCCCACCTCCCGCACTGTTCCGCGCCTCGCTGTCGAGCAACTCGCGCGCGCGAGCCAGGCCCCCCCCTCTCCGTGCCATCTACAGCGCGCCCGCGCCCGCGCTGGGGATAAGAGCAGCTCCCCGCTCTCCCTGGCGAACCCTAGCCACCATTCCCCCCGTTCCTCCCTTGTTCCCCACCTCGCCCGACGCCGCCATGATCGGCCTCCTTTGAAGCTCGCGGCCACCGCCTCTGCCTCGCCACCGCGACGTGTCCACGAGCTCCGCTGTGCTCCTCTATGCCTCCTGCGCCAACGAACCGGAGCCGAACGCCTCTGCATCGCCGGTCTGCGTCGTCTTCTTCCCCTACGGCCGCCTGCGTCGCCGCCGTCAATTCGCGCATCCCTGAGCTCCTCCGTTCTTCCCCGGGCCTTCTCTGCAACGCCGGTGAGCCCCTGTGCCGAACGCGCCCTCCCCTGCCCCCTCTAGCCGCCCGTAGCCACTGCTCCGTCGAGGCCCGAACACACCGCCGCCTAGTTTGGTCGCCGGCGCTTCTCCGATGACCAATTGGTCACCCGCGCGTGACCAACGTGCTCGCCGTGCCGCGTAGGTGCCTCCTAGCCCATTCGTTCGACTCGAGCGTGACCGCATCGCCATTTGCCATCGCCACCCGAGACCGGTCGCCGCCAATGTGCTCGCCGCCGCCGCTACGCGCCGTCTCTGGCCACGCCTCCACCACCAATGCACGCGGCGTGGACCGCCCGATCGAACGCGCCAAACCCCACCCAAAATGGTGCACCGTAGGAAAAACCCGAGTTCGCAGGAGTTCGCCGCCGCGCTCGGGCTCGCCGAAGCGCTCTCCGGCCGGCGCTGACCTGGCCAGCCGGGCCCCACCGCCAGTGCCACTGACTGCGGGCCCCGCGGGCCCCAGTTGACCTGTTGACCAGGTCAACTGCTGACGTGGCCGCCCCCTGTCTCACTGACATGCGAGCCCCACCTAATAAACGAATTTAAATAATTAAGTAAACTGCTAATTAGTTAGTTAAGTTAATTAGTTAAACAAACAGTCACTGACTACTGGGCCCCACCTGCTAATTAGTTTAAATAGATTAAGCTAACTCTGTTTAATTAACTGAGTCACTGACATGTGGGCCCCACATGTCAGGTTTGACTTGGTCGGCCCCTGTTGACTGCTGACATCATCAATGCGTCATGCTGACGTCACCCTGCTACTGTTTTGGATAATTCAAATTATTAATAAATCTGTAATTTCAGAATATTGTTCAAACGTTGGAAAATCATATCTTTTAAACCGTAGCTCAGATCGAAAAACTTTGTACATGAAAGTAGCTCATAGCGACGAGACGAATCCGAATACGCGGCCCGTTCGTCCGCCACACGTCCCTAACTAACCGAACATGCAATTGTTCCCCTCCGGTCATCTGTCTGACAAATGTCCGGAACCGGGAAAACATTCCCGGATGGATTCCCCCTTCCTCAGTGGCGTGCAACCATACGCTAGGACACACCCGGCACTGCATATTGTCGTGTCATACATTGTGTTGCTCATATTGGCTGTGTATTTATACTGTTTCCTCCCCCTCTTCTCTCTCGTTAAACCCTGACGTAGTTCCCGGTACCGACACAGCTCAGGAGCCCAACGACACCGTTGATGCCCTTGCCTTTGCCGCCGAGCAACCAGGCAAGCCCCCCCCCCCTTTGATCATCTCGATATCGCCCACTCTATTTCTCATGCTTGCATTAGAATTGCTGCTGCTACTGCTTTACCTATTATGATGCATAGCCTGTTTATTGTAACCTCCTATTGATACCTTACCTGCTTATCCTAAACTGCTTAGTATAGGCTGGGTGGAGACCCACTAGAGAACCCCCCTTTGTCCCTTGTTGCCCCGCTGGATTATCAGAAGACCCGATCAACGGGATCGAAGACAGGCCCCAACACCGCACTTCACCCCCTTAGTTGTAATGACACTGCATCGTTACCATCGAGTGCCGAGGGTGATACCTCGTATAGCACTCCTGATCTTAACTCTGTAGAGTAGCTATTCGGTCGTGGTCATCGAGGGTGATTCCTCCTTCTCCACTTCCGATACGACCCTGTCGTGCAACACATCAAGTGTGAACCCATCGAGGGTGATTCCTCCTAAGTTCGACTTGACGGTTACATCGAGTGGGCATTCGTCCAGGGTGATACCTCAGATTCCCTTGATGTTATGGACACATGGTTACTGTGACTGTACCCCTGGACCTTGTTTAGAAACGGGTCAGCCCCGAGGGGTGGACCCGAGGAAGTTACTTTACTACAGGACTGAAGGGACAGGCGGTACCGCCCAGTAGAGGTGGACCTGAGTTCCCGACAGTCTTTTGCGAGACGGGTTGACCTGGATGGTGCCCGAGTGATGAATATAAGGCATGGCCGAGCATTCTTGGCCCTTGCCACAAGTCCTCGAGACGGGGCGACGGGGTCACATCGATCGTGAGTCACTGCTCGTTTTTCGCAAGCCCCAAGTCCATTAACGATTTGGATATTTGATCCGAGCAGGCCTCTGGCCTGATAGCACTAACCATCACGTGGGCATTGTATGGGCGTTCTGCATCATAACATCAGCCGAAAGCTCTGTCAGACGTCCAGTTCAGCATTGTGGCCGGGACGGACCGGCGCCCTCCTGGTGCCTGGCTTCACCCTGCTTGCAACGACCCGGAGTGCACAGAGCAATGGCCCAAGACCCCTGGGCGCTTAGGATGTAGACCGGCGGGGACCTCTCTGATGAGCTGTAGGTAGGGTTGCGATGTATCGTTTGGCCGAGGCCGGGCATGAACCAGGAAAGTGTGTCCGGCCGGAGTTAATCGAGCGTGTTGGGTAAGTTGGTGCACCCCTGCAGGGAAGAAAACTTCTATCGATAGCCGGTCCTACGGTAAAGGACACTCGGAGTTGTATCCCGATCAATACAACTAGAACTGGATACCTGTGACGATACCTGGATATGTGGCTCTGGGATTGCTTCTCGCAGGGAGTCGAGAAGGGATCTCAGGACGAGGTTGATGATCGTATGGCTCTGGGATTGCTCTCTCGCAGGGAGTCGAGAAAGGATCTCTGGGTGAGGTTGATATTATTACTGCTACATTATATTGTATTGTTCTACTCTCTTCTATTGCTGCAAGACTGCTGAAGATGCTAGTCTTCGATAGGACTAGGCCTTCTCTCTATTCTGGCATTTCTGCAGCCCAGTCCACATATACAGCCTCCCTTTGATAATGTTGCATATGTAGTGTAGATCCTTGCTTGCTGAGTACTTCAGAGTACTCACGGTTGCTTTGTTTTCCTTTTCTCCCCATATCAGTTTGTCGTGACCAGATGACGGAGCCACTGAGATAGCTACCCCCGCCGACGATCGACTACTACTACCACCCCGAGGGTGGATACGACTACGAGTTGGCTGACGACCAGGAGTAGGTTCGGAGGGTCCCAGGCAGGACGCCTGTGCCTTTCGATCATAGTGTTTTATTTTGCCCCGCCTTTCTAAAGGCCCTTCTGTTTCTCTTTTAATATCTGTACTCAGATATCTGATGCTTCCGCTGACGCTTGTATGCCATCGAGCTATGTATTCGAGCCCTCGAGGCCCTGGCTTGTAATATAAAGCTTGTATGACTTTATTTATGTTTTAGAGTTGTGTTGTGATATCTTCCCGTGAGTCCTTAGGCTTGATCGTGTGCATTTGCGTGTATGATTAGTGCACGATCGGGCCGGGGGCGTCACAACACACTTGTTTGAGAGAGCCACACGCATATCATGATTTGCTAGAATACCCTATGTGCTTCACTTAATTTTTTTGAGCTAGGCAGTTGCTCTAGTGCTTCACTAATATCTTTTTAGCATGGCAGTGGTTATATTTTGAAGAAATAAACTCATGCTTCACTTATATTATTTTGAGAGTTAGTAAATTTTAAATAAATATCCTCGCATGTTTCACTTATATTATTTTGAGAGATGAAAATTTTGAAGAAATATTTATTCTCTCATGCTTCACTTATATCTTTTTGAGAGTTAAAGAATAGTAATGGTAATTCGCATGAGGTATGAATTTGGTCACAAAGTGATAGATATCCAAGGGGGATATAATAAAAACTTTCATGAATATCATTGGAAATTATGAACTTGATTCCTTGCAATAGTTTTGCGATATGGAGAGAGTAATATGTGAGTCATGTTGATGAGCAATTATGCTCTAGTTAGAATATTGGTGTTAAGGTTTGTGATGCCCTATGCATGCACATAAATTCAATAGTTATGCAACAAAATTATATCCTACTGGTGGTGCATTATACGGTCTTAATTATGTTCAATGCTCGTTTATGACCGTTTTCACTATTTGGTTGGTTGCTTCTCAATCTATTTGCTAGCCTTCCCTTGTACTAAGCGGGAATGCTGCTTGTGCATCCAATTCCTTAAAACCAAAGTTGTGCCAAATGAGTCCAGCATACCTACCTATATGCGGTATATCCATGTCGTTCCGAGTATATTTGTATGTGCCAACTCTAATTTTCAAAATGAATTTCCGTTTTGTGTGGTTGTACTGCTCATGAAGCGGCAGGGGTGGCCAATATTTTCCATGCTAGATATTTTATTCTCACCATGAGTTTTTATTCACTTGTCATTGAATGAGAGTGTGGCAGGTAGGGATGCCCAGTCACGAAATGAAAAAATACTATGATAATAAATTCCTTGAAAAGTGTTTGTATGGAAGGCACCCGTCGATACGGCTAGCCATGGATTGTGAAAGAATGACGGAATGAAAATAAATTTTATTTTTTGTTTGGGAACCATCTATAATTTGTCTAGCATGGAAGATATTGGGAATTCTCGGTCGTTTTCGTTGACACGAAAAGCATGCCTCTCAAAACAATTTTATATCTCAATTTAAGCTATGAGCTGTGGCACCTATACAAATCTCTGCTTTCCTCTGCGAAGGGCCTATCTATTTACTTTTATGCAATTTTTATTTTTTTATTGAGTCTCCATCTTCTCTTATAAAGCACCAACTAGGGAACACTATTGTCATGCTTGTCTATTGGATGTAGTTAATATTTGGATGTGTTTCATGAATGGATGAATGATTGAGCATAATGGGCTAGGGATAACTTTCTTTAGCATTGGTATTTTGAAAGACATAGTTGCTTGTTGATATGCTTGAGTATTGATGTCTTTATGTCAAATTATAGACTATTGCTTTGAATCATCCAAGTCCAAATGACCATGCTACCAAGAAAATAATATATGATGAATATGTTAGGTAACATTCCACATCAAAAAATCTGTTTTTATCATTTACCTACTCGAGGACGAGCAAGAATTAAGCTTGGGGACGCTTGATACGTCTCCAAATTATCTATAATTTTTTATTGTTCCATGTTATTATATTATCAGTCCTGGATGTTTTATATACATTTACAAGCAACTTTATATCATTTTTTGGGACTAACCTATTAACTTAGTTCCCAGTGCCAGTTGCTCTTTTTTTCTTGATTTTTACTTTGCAGAATATCAATATCAAACAAAGTCCAAATGCCACGAAACTTTTTGGAGATTTTTTTCTGGTGATAAGAGACCCTGGAAGCTTCTGGAGGGCACGAGAAGAGGCACGTGGGGCCCACTAGGCACGAGAGTGCCAGGGTCCTCTGGGGCACCCTGGTGGGTAGTGGGGCCCACGGGCACAGTATTGACCTACCTCCACCTCTATAAATACTCTAACATCCGAAAAACCCTAGGGGAGTCCACGAAATTCTTCTTCCGCTACTGCAAGTTCTAGATCCATGAGATCCAATCTAGAGGCTTTTTCCGACACTCTGCTGGAGGGGAAACGACCACGGAGGGGTTCTTCGTCATCCTTGCTGCCCCTCCAATGACCCGTGAATAGTTTACCACAGACCTATGAGTCCGTAGTTAGTAGCTAGATCGATTCTTCTCTATTCTTGATCTTCAATACAATGTTCTCCTCGATGTTCTTAGAGATCTATTTGATGTATTGACTTTTTGCGGTGTGTTTGTTGGGATCCGATGAATTGTGAGTTTATGATCAGATCTATCCACGAATATTATTTGAGTTTTCTCTAAACTCATTTATGCATGATTGTTATAGCCTCGTATTTCTTTTCCTATTTATTGGTTTAGTTTGGCCAACTAGATTGATTTTTCTTGTCATGGGAAGATGTGCTTTCTGATGGGTTCGATCATGCGGTGCTCAATCTCAGTGACAGAAAGAGACATGACACACATGTATCATTGCTATTAAAGGTAAAAAGATGGGGTTTATTCATACGTGAGTTTATCTTGTCAGCATCATGTCATCTTACTTAAGGCATTACTCCGTTCTTTCATGAACTTAATATATTAGATGCATGTTGGATAGTGATCGATGTGTGGAGTAATAGTAGTAGATGCAGGTAGGAGTCGGTCTACAAATCTTGGACGTGATGCCTATATACATGATCATTGCCTTGGATATCTCATAATTATTTGCTTTTCTATCAATTGCCCAACGGTGATTTGTTTACCCACCATATGCCATTTTCTCGAGAGAAACCTCTAGTGAAAATTACGGCCTCCGGGTCTATTTTCTATCATATATTAAAGCCAAAATTACCTTGCTGCAATTTTCTTTTACTTATTTTATTTTGTATTTTTGTTAGATCTATTTATCAAAACCATACAATTTACACTTTCTCAATACCGTTGAGTGATTGACAACCCCTCAATGCGTTGGGTTGCAAGTATTTGTTGTTTGTGTGCAGGTGCTGTTTACATAGTGTTGCTTGGTTCTCCTACTGGATTGATAACCTTGGTTTCATAACTGAGGGAAATACTTATCTCTACAGTAATGCATCATCCTCTCTTGTTCGGGGAAATCCCAACGTAGCTCACAAGTAGCAGGAAGAATTTCTGATGCCGTTGCTGGGGAGAGATCATCAACATTTATCAAGTACCTACGAATAAACTGTCATATCCTTGCATTTACTTTATTTGGCATTTGCGTGTTAGACCCCACAGGGTTTCTATCATCGTGGCGCCTTGAGGAAGAGGCCTATGGATCATCCTGTGCCATCTCTTCGTCCTTTATCATCTAGAGATCACCTGACGTCCAGTTGATGCCCGTAAATGCCTCAAAGGTCGCCTCATCATTAAGTATAAGAGAAGTGTCAATATCAGGGGCGAAGATATGCTTACGCCTTGGAGGGGTTTAGTCCACAATTTCATGATTTGGCGGCTTAACACGAACATTGTTGTTGTCGTAAGCCGCCTGGTACTTTGACAAATCCAACTCCTGTGCAAGTTTACACGCCAAGGGTCGCATCTCTTTGATGCATCTGGTGAAATCTTCCTCCTCAAAGATAGTACCGTCGTCATTGAATTCTGGACACCCATCAGCCATCTCTTTTGGGTCTAACTCTGATTGCCAAGCTTTGGCCTGGCTTAGGGCGACAATGGCCCCTGCACGGGCGGCTGATACTTTGAGCTCTTCAACTTGAGCCGGCACTGTTGAAAGTTGATCTAGCACAGTCTTCATAAGCGTTGGAGGTTTCTTGCCATTCTCTATGGCCACAAGAGTTCGCAGAGTGCCAACTTATAACCTCTCAGTTAAAGAGTAAACTGCCTTCAGCTTCATCACAGCATTCTGGCCAAGGCTAGCACTCCGGGCACCTGTTGAGCAATTTCAAGTATGAGTCGCCAGGCGGGTTAGAAATCATATATTATGAGTCGCCAGGCGGGTTAAAGAAATTTAAGGCAGATGGTGAGTTGCAAGTTAAGCTTACCGAAGATGGCGGCTGTCATTTGAGACATATGTTGTTTTAAGCCGGATAACTCTTCAGTCACCGGTTTAAGCTGAGCTTCAGCATCTTCTGCTCTCTTCAGAAGATTGGCCTTCTTAGTTTCCAAGGCGGCTTTTTCTTCATCAAATTTGGCCTTGATCTTCTCAATATTTTCCAGTGATGATTTTAGGCTTAATTCAGCCTTGGCGCGTTCACTTTGCTTCGTCTCCAGATTTTTCTTCAACTCGGCGATGTTTGACTTGCACAAATTCATGGCTTCCTGCCAAGGGTGACAAGTAATGTTAAAATGGTCAAGTTCATATTCAACAATGGTATTTAAGTCCCAAGCACATTGCAAGCAATGTACTTGGCACTTGGGGGCTAATGTAGGTCATTTCAATTTATATTATGACCCGGCTTAAAGATAAGCCTGCCCTTTGGTGCTTCATAACTGGTTCTCACAAGTGTTTGTAAGACCCGGCTCATCTTATTAAGATAAGCTGGCCCTTGGGGGCTACACATGATTCTTTGCAAAGTTACTATTTCCAAAGACCCGGCTCATCTTTGCAAGATAAGCCGGCCCCTGGGGGCTACACCTTGGAAATTTTCACAAGTCTCAAGCATACTCAATGATCTTCATATACTTAAGACTTGGGGGCTACATGGACATATATATAATACTAAGAGAGGTTAAACGCATTCATACCTCATACTAATGCCGCAACAGGTTGACTAAGCCGGCCTCCATATCCCGGCTTGTATGAAGGCGGCTTAAATAGCCCGCATGTAGCTCACTAGCGCAGAAGGTTGTATAGTTCTCCAGGTTTAGTTTAGCTTTACCCTTCTCCAATGAGGATGTTTCTTCCTAAGCTGAGTGTTTGGCTAGCACTCTGGAGACTTCGGGCGCCTTAAAAGTGACCCGATAACAGTAACCTCTTCAACATCAGCAACAGCAAGGCTTTTGTCAGTTGACTTGGCAGGAGAGGGCGGCTTAGGACTTGGCGGGTCATGGCTGGTTACCAGGTTAACTTCAGTGTCCATAGGCTCGAAGGTTGCAGCGTTAGTCTGTGGAGGCGGGTCATCTTGTTGGTTGATAGGATCCTCAGGATCTTGGATTGAGGCCTCAGGGGCCTCCAGCACCTGCTTCTCCGGCTCAGAAGCCTTGGGGTCCTTGGAAGGGCCGCCCACCTTTTGCTTTTTACCTGCTTTTGCTTTGCCCCTATGACAAGAATACAAGAGTTTATGAGTATATAACTTCAAAAGTTTTTATCAACAGATGAAAATACTTACCCCTGGGCAACAGTAAAGACAGGAAGTTGTGTTCCAGTTGAGTCGCCAGATGATGGAGGCGTTCATTGGTAGTTTGAATCAGAAGAATTAAGAGGTTGACGCATGAGACCAGCCTTTGTAAGGGATAGAGTCGGGCTGTGAGGCACCTCATTACGATGTTTCCGGGGAGCCGGCATGTTGGATAAGCCGTCCATAAGGTCCTCAGTGCCACCGCTCCGGGTCTGACACCTTGACTCATGCTGCTGTTTCTTCAAAAGAAAGTTGGGGTCCAAATGAGCAAGAGAGTGACAAAATCTAACTTTTCGGATGACCCGCTGTGTTTTCTTTCTTGGCAAGGGTTCTAAGTTAGAGGAGATAATAGTTACCTCTACTTCATGGGCCTGGCTCGTCTCCACTTCGTCCTGAGAGGAATCAACATCAATAAGTTGCATAAAAAGAAGACCAAGGGAGTCAAGTTCTACCTCCGACTCATCTAGCTCAAGAAGCTCTTCTACCGTTTGTTTTTTATGGCCATCCGTGCCATGAGACTTTGTGGTTTTAGTCTTCTTAATGGGCGGGGTGGCTGTTATCTTATATTTTCAGAAAGAAGAGTCGGCCTGTATACATATATGAGTGAGAGGTTAAAGAATATGAAGTACAAGAGATAGATAAACAAGATGAAGTTTTGCTCAAAATACTTACATCCGAAGCTGGGTTAAGGGTGCAGAAAGGATTCAGTCCCGCTTTGCTGCAAGCTTCCAGAGGTTCCCCAAGCAGTGTTTTAACCGTGTCATTGATCTCTTTGTCAGTGAGACGTGTTTGTTTATAGCGTTGCGGGTCCTTGGTGTCACCAGTATATTGGCACATTAAGCCGTTGCGCCGACTCAGTGGTAAAATACTCCATGCGACCCAGCAGCGGGTCAGATCAATTCCAATTAAGCCGATGGCTATTAAGACCCTTATCTTTGAAAATGTGCGAGCATACCAAGCGCGATCTGCAGCAGTCAACCGACCCGGAAGCTCGCTGCTGGTGCTGAGCCGGTAGGGGCGATAACCCGGCAAGGGGTTTTCTCCCGCTGGGGTGATGTCCCTGCAATAAAACCAAGTATAGTTCCAGACCTTGGGGTGGCTGGGCAGTGTGGCTGAGGGAAAAGTTACGTCTCTTCGCCTCTAGATGGAAACACCTCCAAGTTCGAGACTTGGTCCGTCTGACATTTCTGTTTGGTAGTTGATATAAAAGAAATCTCTGAAGAGATCAACAGTGGGATCTTCTTGAAGGTATACTTCATAGAATACTTGAAAGTGACATGGGTTGGTAACAGAGTTGGGTCCGATGTCTTGAGGGTGAAGCTTGTAAAAATGCAGAGCATCCCGGAAGTATTTTGACTCGGGTGGTGAAAATGCACGGAGTAGGTGATCCGAAAAAATGACAACTTCACCCTCTCCAGGTTGAGGAGTAGTTTCGGGACCAGGAACCCGCCAGTGGATAATTTCTTTTGCTGGCAAAATCCGCATGTCCACATACTCATTTAACATGAGTTCGGAGACTCTAGAAGCAAACTAGTCGCAATAAGTGGGAGTCTTAGTCACGATTGACCGGGTAAAAAGCTGTGACCAAGGAGTAACGGTAATCTGACCAAGTGATTGCATGGTTTTTCAGCAATAATGAGCTAATTATGGTTAAAAGACTATACATTATGGAGAGCCGTTATGAAATTATGAGCCGCCCTAACCATGGAGTGAAGTAACTATCAAGTTATGAGCATATGGCGGGTTAAGTTAATTGAAAGAAGCAGCTTTGGAATTCTTGGCGGGTTACAAATTCATTATTAAGCCGCCCGAACAATGAAGGGCAGGTCAATTATCTACAGATCCAAGGTTGTGAAATTTTGCTAAGTATGGGGCAAACAAGTTTCGTAGATTGCAGCTATATTCAAGGATCTACAGAAGTTCAGAAAAAGTGAATAATTGCTAAACCTAGAGTGCCGTAGTGGAAGAACTGATGAAGGCTAAACCGCTACCGCGTTATTCTCATAGCATTTTTTGGATTGAAATATGGGTTCTATACGCAAGCTGGATGAACTCTATGAACTCGGGTGCCCTAATGTGGATCTGAGAAAGGAGAAGAATGATACCTGACGGTGTTGATGAAGACCGGACGTGTGCTGCTGGATTCTGGTCGCAACAAGGTGATGCAGTGGCCTCGACGGAGCTTTGGTCACGGCGGAGCTTCGGTCGCAGTGAGGAAGAAGTGGAGGAGACGGGGGTAAAAAATGAAAAAGGGCAACCCTCGTGCCTATTTATAAGGAAAAGTTGAACAGTGAAACGGCAGGCCTGAAGATCGAGGAGGTGTCATAATTATCACAACAGAGGGGGCACCTCGATTTTTGGAATGGTTGTTTAATGCAAAGATCCATTGTGACGTCATGCGGTTTTTTCTGAAATTATGACGGTGATGTCATCTTTCTGTATGGCAGGTCATAAAGATCTATTCAAGGTTCAAGATTTAGAAGAATCAAAGAAGACACGCCAACCAGAGAGAGTGAAGATTGACAAGAACAAGGTCAAATCAATCTGGGGCCTAATGTTGGGGATATAACCCCGCGGTGTTACCCGCCCAGGAGGGGCCGGGTTACACTATTGGCGACGCAGTAATGAAGCTTAGGCAGGCCCAAGAACCAAGATCTGAGAGCCTGGAGGCGGCTTACGAGGCGGGCCAATTGAAGGCCCAAGACCCGGAGGTGGCGCTTGACCCGGAGGAGTAAGCCGCTCAACGGCGACTTGCCTAGCAAGGCAAGGCGATTTAGAACCGGGGTCGGTCACGGAGTATGACCCAACCTGGACTGAGTCCAGGGCCTCGACCTGTGTATATAAAGACGAGACCCTGCGGCGGGTTAAACTTAAGTTACGAACAATCGATAGCGAGGTTAAGCGATTCCGCTCCCTTGTTATCAATACTTAATCAATACAACATAAAGCAGGACGTAGCCTTTTACCTCATTGGTGAGGGTCCGAACCTGGGTAAACTCGTGTCTATCGTCCCGCTCAACTCCTTTAAGCTAACCACCGTAGCCATGGCCTCGCACCTAAGTCCTTTCACGAGGGCATCTGCCATGACAAAACCACGACACCTCTCGTTTTCATCTCCCTCACTTCTATTTTTTTTTTACAAAAATACAAAAATATTTGCCTTCTGCCTTTTTGCTCATTTGCTTGCTTTTAGCCTTCATGACTCAAATGCAGCTCACCTTGGTTTTATAACTGAGTGAAATACTTATCTCTACTGTACTGCATCATCCTCTCCGCTTTGGGAAAATCTCAACGCACCTCACAAGTAGCAACCATCGCCCAAAACTTTTGGCAGGTATGTACTGGGTCGGCATGAACTCCCACTGGATGGCTGCCGTCAGAGAAGACCGGAACAAGTTGGTGCTTGTGAACTTCCACACCTCCCATGGGATTATCCTCCGACATTGCATTATGTAGGGTTTTACCGTCATTGTCCAAGTTGTCTAGACTACTACGTCAGTTGGACGGACCTTGTTTTGCAGAAGATTGTAATCTACCAAGTGCCGACACAATATGCAAATTACACAGACTTCAAGCTAATTGCCTTGTTCGACTGCGGACTCGACTATCTTTCCGCCGGTGCCTTCTTTACGTGGAGACAACTCACCTCGCAGTGGATCGTCAAAGCTGATACTCACTTATGTGATTCTATTGAACACAATGGCATCATCTACGCGATCGACAAAGCAGGTGGCACCCCGTATTACTGGGACAACGCGTGTAATTTGTTTTTGTCTGATTTTAATGAAAACGCCATGACACTGTTTGAACTTTTGTGATGATTGACATATCCTTGTTAGAACAGAATTTGAGTAGAACTATGACAATGTATTAGAGACGCCGTAAATCATCTATATTTGGAATGAGTTAAATCATGTGATTGTGATCATGTCATTACAGCCAATTTATACCCTTGAATAATCAACTGGTTAGGAAGATATGGATATTTCCTAACTTTATAGTAATCTATCTATACCTAATAATAAAGCAAGGTATCTTTCTCTTTTTTTTTTCATCCGTTCACCTATATTATTATTTTAGATTTTTTTAAAAAAAATTCTAGCCAAGGTGGTTCTAATTTTTATGCGTCAATTTTTCTGTGTAGGCTAGCTGGTCCGTCACTGCCCCTCCCGCACAGCGCGTGGGCCAGGCCACGTCGCCAAATTGGGCCTCGGCCTGCTCTCTAACGAAAACGAAAAAATTACTCTTGATGGGGATCAAACTCACGATCTCAAGTACCAAAATTAATGGAGCGACCAACTGAGCTAGCCAATGACTACTGTCTACATAAACAAAACAGGTGATTCTTATACACAGTCCCACCTCGCTCCTTTATGCACAAGCACATCTATTTATAGAGGTATGTGAATTAAAATTAATAAGCTGTCACAAAATTATTAATTAGGAAGAACGATCATGCTTCCTAGAAAGAAGGAATTATACCCTCGCAAAAAAAAAAGGAATTATAATGGAGCCGAGTCACAGAAAAGGTGATTCTTATACATAGTCCCACCTCGCTCCTTTACGCACAAGCCCACCTATTATATAGGTATGTGAATTAAAATTAATAAGCCGCCTCCGAATCATTAATTAGGAAGAACGATCATTCTTTCTAGAAAAGGAATTATAATGGAGTCGAATCATCGAGAGAGATGGCAATTCATTCGGGGGAGCCTCTTGGCACACAACCAGAACAGAATTGAATCGAATTAAAAGAAATATATAAAGGATCTGCTGTAGGTGATGGAGGTGAACGCCATCGACACAACGTCCGCAAAATCACACTGGAGGAGAAAACAGAACATATGTCGTGGCGCCATGGGAATGCAGAGCGGGGCCCGATGGGTCCGGAACGGCGGTGTGGGCATGGGCCATGGAAACAAGCAACACGTGCTAGCGCTGGAGGATCTTCATGCCAAGACAAACAACTTTCACGTTGGCATGGCTGCAGCGGCGGCTTCAATTTCATCGGGCTTGCCTTGGCACTACGTGTTAGACAACGTTATACGTAGCTTCTATATATAACTTGTATCTTGTATTTGTATACTATGTGTACCTTTATATATATTAAATAGCCACACCCGTATTAGGTATCGAGCAGTTTCCCAAACCCTATCATTTTATATGGTATCGGTTTAGAATTCAATCGCTTCCGCTCTGTCCCGATCGTCCTCGCCCCGATGGCATTTGTCCCAGCCTCCGCCCCGGCCGCCGCCGCCTAGGCTGCCCCGGCCGCCCCGGCCTCTCCGTTCCTAGCCTCGCGGCCGCTGCTTCCTCTGGTCCGCGCCGCCCAGTCCAGTTCTGCTCCACCGCCGCCGGTCTTTAGCAACGCCTGCGCGCCGACCTCGGGTACAGCCGCGGAGCCCTACGCCGCACCCGCGGTGCCATCTCCTACGTCGCCCGCGACTGCCTACGGCGTGTGGCCAGCGGTTGCATATGGCGCAACACCCTCACCCGCGTTGCCATCTCTCGCGTTGACTGCGGCTGGCTAAGGCGCGTTGACCGCGGCTGGCTACGGCACGTTGCCATCTCCTGCGTCGCCTGGGTCATCTGTGCCCTACGCAGCAGCTAACCTGGCTCCACACGGTGCGTCTTCTGCGGCTTCCTACAACACAACTACGGTTGCTGCGGCGCCCTACAACACTGCACAGGCGATCTACGATGGGTACCAGCCGGCTCCTCCGATCGCGCCGTACTATGGTCCTTCCCCGGCATCGTATCCTCCGCCGGCTGCGTCTCCTTCGACGGAGTTCATTCACATCTCACCGACGCCTGGTGGTGGTCCGCATCAGGGCTACTACGCGCCGCCTCTGCCGGATCATGTCACCGCTGCTGCACCATTCTACTTCGTGCACCTCATCCCGGTGAAGATTACGACGGATAACTACCTGTCGTGGCGTGCACAGGTGCTGGTGCTTCTCCGCAGTCACTACTTGGAGGGCTTTGTTGATGGTACTCTGTCGTGCGGTCCGCCATATCATCCGGGGCATCATGCGTGGGTGGCTCAAGATCAAGCCATCCTCTCTGCTATTCAGTCCTCTCTCACAGAGGGAGTCTCGTCGCTGGTCATCTTCGCCGCTACGTCTCGGGACGGGTGGACGGCTCTTCATACCAGTTTTGCTTCGCAGTCCCAGGCGTGTGCTCATGCTATTCGCACTGCGCTTGGGGAGGTGAAGCTTCATGACCTCACCGTTACGGACTACTTCAACAAGGTGACGGGTATGGCTGACACACTGGCGTCCATCGGCAAGGCTCTTGGTCCGGAGGAGTTCACCTCTTATATGCTCAATGGATTGGGTGACGACTATGAAAATTTGGTGGAGAATATCAATGGTTGTGACACCCCAATCCAGCCGCATGAGCTGTATGCGTGCCTTCTTGCCACGACACAGCGCATCCAGACTTGCCGCTCTACGCCGAGTTTCCCTTCCGCCAACGCTGCAATGCGTGGGAAAGGCAAGCCCTACAAGCCATCAACTGGTGGCAAACCTCCACCAACCGTGCCTAATTCGTGGAACACCACTACCTCCATGGGAGGTCGAGTCCGTGCCTGCTGCCCTTCATGTGGTGCTCAGGTCCCCTGCCAGCTGTGTGGGCTTGATGGTCACCTTGCCTCTCCTTGTCATCGTCGCTTCAAGTAGGATTTCTTGGGGATCGGGAACAATGGCAAGGGTAATGAGAAGCAGGCTACCCTGTCAAGTCATGAGCAGGGGCATACTCCTTCCTATCCAGTTGATGCATCTTGGTACATGGATACGGGAGCTACCAATCACCTGACGAGTGAGATGGGCAAGCTCTCAACACAGGAGTCGTACCGTGGACACGATCAGGGTCGCACCGCTAATGGGGAAGGTATGCACATCTCACATGTTGGTCAGGCATCACTTCTTACCCGTCGATCCACACAATTACGTCTTCTTAATGTCCTTTGTGTTCCCTCTGTTTCATGTAGTTTGCTCTCAGTTCCTAAACTTACTCGTGATAATAATGTTCTTGCTGAATTTCATCCTTCTTATTTTTTTGTTAAGAACCGAGACCCGAGGGACGTACTCCTTAGAGGACGACTGTGCAATAATGGTCTCTATGCACTTGATGTGCCACCAGCTCCTAGTGCTTTCAGCCGTGTTCGTGTGTCTCCATCACATTGGCATGCGCGCCTTGGTCATCCTGCCACACCCATTGTTCACCATGTACTTCATCGTCATGAGCTTCCAGTCGTGTCCAATAAACATGTTGATGCAGTTTGTGATGCCTGTCAGCAAGGCAATAGTCATCAGCTTCCTTTTTCTCAGTCGAGTCGTGTAGTCAATAAACCACTTGAACTTGTGTTTTCGGATGTATGGGGCGATGCCTAAACTTCTGTTAGTGGCCATAATTACTATTTCAGTTTTATTGATGCTTATAGTCGGTTCACTTGGCTTTATCTCCTTGGACGCAAGTCTGATGTGTTTAATTTTTTTTGCAATTCCAAGCGCATGTTGAGCGTCTTCTCAGTCACAAAATCATTCATGTGCAATCCAATTGGGGGGTGAGTATCACAACCTCAATGCATTCTTTAATAACCTTGGAATTACACATCGTGTGTCTTGTCCTCATACACATCAGCAAAACGGTGTAGTTGAGTGTAAGCATCGCCATATAGTTGAGACTGGTCTTGCTTTGCTTGCCCATGCCTCTGTTCCTTTCCGGTTTTGGAGTGATGCGTTTTCCACGGCATACTTTCTCATTAACAGACTCCCTACATGACTCCGTCAGATGAAGACACCGCTTGAACTCTTGCTGAATGAAATTCCTGATTATACGTTTCTCAAGGTCTTTGGGTGTGCGTGTTGGCCTCATAAAGGGTACAAGTGTCTTCATGTTCCCTCTAACCGCGTCTACATCTCTCGTGATGTGGTGTTTGATGAGAATGTTTTTCCTTTTTCCGCACTTCCGGTCACCTACATCACTCCCACTACAACTGAGAAATCTGTTTTACCTTTGCCTGGTAAATTTGTTGATGCTGCATATACCCCCTTGTTGCTACCTAGCCATGGTGCATGTACTGGGCGAGGAGCATGCCTCGAGCTTCTGGATGAGCAGCCGCCCGCGTCCCCTTGGACGGCCACCTAGCCCGCTCATGACGCCCCTCCGTCACCTGGCTCGCCGACTGGGCTGGCCGAGCAGGGCCCTGACACCTCGGTCCAACATGGGCCTGGCCACGCGTTGGCCGAGCCGGTCGAGCTGGCCGAGCCAGCTTCGCCCGCGCCAGCCTCTGCCGCGGGGGTCGAGCCGGCGTCGACGCCGGAGTTGGCCGAGTCGGCGTCCACGCCTTCCTCGCCAGGCCGGTCACCTGGCACGACTGGCTCTGCATCTGGGGAGCGGTCTGCATTGTCATCACCATATTCATCGACTTCGTCTCTGCCGCCACCTCCGCCGCCTACCGCTATTCTGCGTCCTCGTACGCGCAGTCAGAGTGGTATTGTTCGGCCGAAGCAGCGCACTGACGCTATGGTTGCGTGGATTGCAGCGTGTATGCCACAGACGGATGCTGACCCCACTGCTGAGCCTCGACATTTTTAGGCGGTTCTTCAGATTCATCATTGGCACAGTGCCATGGAGCGGGCAGGCACTACAGATGAACGATACTTGGCGCTTGGCTCCTCCTGTGTCTGGTGTCAACATCATTGACTCCAAGTGGGTGTTTAATGTAAAGAAGCATGCTGATGGTTCTATTGAGCGATGCAAGGCACAGTTGGTGGGCAAAGGTTTTAAACAACGGTATGGTCTTTATTATGAGGATACCTTCAGTCATGTTGTCAAACCTACCACCATTCGTCTGCTTCTTTCCTTGGCTGTTGCCAAAGGGTGGTCTCTGCGTCAGCTTGATGTTCAGAATGCTTTTCTTCGTGGGGTCTTGGAGGAAGAGGTTTACATGCGGCAACCTCTAGGTTTTGTTGATCCTACTCGTCCACTTCATTTGTGTCGTCTTGTTAAGGCGCTTTATGGACTTAAGAAGCTCCTCGTGCATGGCATGCCCGACTTGGCCCGGTTCTTCGACATCTTGGATTTGCTCTGTCCACTGCTGACATGTCTCTGTTCCTGTTCCATCGTCCTGAGGTTACTATGTACCTGTTGGTTTATGTTGATGACATTATTCTTATCAGCTCCTCGGTGACTGCTGCTGATCGTCTGCTATCTACTCTGAGTGGTCATTTGGCCATCAAGGATCTCGGTATTCCATTACTTCCTTGGTCTCAAGGTTTGACGGTCTCCTGCTTGCCTGACTCTCACTCAGCATAAGTATTCCTTGGACCTGCTACATCATGCTAGTATGTTACAATGCAAGCATGCTACCACCCCTATGTCTTTAACTGATCGGTTATCAGCCTTGGATGGTGCCTTGCTTCCTTCAGATGATGCTACAGAGTACCGCAGTATTGTTGGTGGTTTGCAGTACTTGACTATCACATGGTCGGACATCTCCTACGCGGTCAACCATGTGTGCCAGTATCTTCATGCTCCTCGGACTTCACACTGGTCAGCTGTGAAGCATATACTGTGTTATCTCTCTCATACTGTCTCCTATGGCTTGCGTCGTCGGTCTACCTGCTCGAGTGCTCTCTCGGCATTCTCTGATGCCGATTGGGCTGGGAGCCTGGATGACCGGCGATCAACGGGGGGCTATGCTGTCTTCTTTGGTCGCAACTTGATCGCCTGGAGTGCGCACAAGCAGGCCACAGTATCTCAGAGTAGCACTGAAGCAGAGTACAAGGCGGTTGCCAATGCCACAGCTGAGCTCATTTGGGTACAATCTCTGTTGAGAGAGTTGGGAGTCTTTCAAGAGCAGCCACCGGTTCTTTGGTGTGATAATATTGGTGCGACGTATCTTTCATCCAATCCAGTTTTCCATGCTTCTACCAAGCACATCGAAGTTGACTATCACTTTGTGAGGGAACGTGTTGCACAGAAGCTTCTTCATATCAAGTTCATCTCCTCTAAAGATCAACTTGCTGACATTTTCACGAAGCCACTTCCACAACCTCAGTTTGAAGGTTGTAGGCGCAATCTTAACTTACTTTGTATTTCAAGTCACAGCTAAGATCGAGGGAGGGTGTTAGACAATGTTTATACGTAGCTTCTGTATATACCCTGTATCATATATTTGTACACTATGTGTACCATTATATATATGAGATAGCCACACGCCTATTGGGTGTGGAGCAGTTTTCCAAACCCTAACGTTTTACACTATGGGAGGGTCGAGATGGGGCTGGAGGGCCACGCCCGCTCGTGAGACCGGCCACGTGCTTCTCTCTAGTGACGATGACTGTTCTTCAGCCCCACCCACAAGGCCACAACACGTTCATGCACGAAAGTTGGAGGACATGCTAAAGCAGGGCTACTGGATCAATCAGGAGAATACACATGTATATGGCTCCGTTGATTGCTCCCGGAACTCGGCGAATACACACGCAATGTTTTAAATAGCGGCTATGAAAAATAGCGGCTGGCCTCCAAATCAGCTATAGCGGAGTTATAGCAGGCTACAGCGGGCTATTTGTGAAGACGGCCATTTAGCGGCCCCCTGCTGAAAAGGCTATAGCATGCTATAATGGAGCTATAGCCGGCTATTTAAAACTATGCGTATATGGCTCCATTGATTGCTCCCAGAACTCGCATGTAGTACAAACTAACAGCTCAAAGTGCCCAAACTCCTCTGCCAATGGTGGTTGCGAAAGAGGCAGAGAGGCCACCGCAACTCAAGATGGCAACGGGGCCCCGAAATCTGCGCCCCCTCGGGTTTTTACCCTATTAGGGGACGGGGATGGGCATCTTTTCATCCCCACGGGGCTGTTGCTGGGCATATTATACAACCCGACATGTTTCGTAGGTTTACACCCGTTTTGATGGTCCTCGAACCATAAACCCGACAATACCCGGCAAAATACATTTTTTTAGCATGCACCGATCTGCCCAAAGACACTTTAAAGTGATTTGTGAACTATGAACTCTATTTCCGAACATATGAACTATATTTGAAAGTTGCCATGATGATGCCCACTTTAAAGTGATTTGTGAATTATGAACTCTATCTCAGAACTTATGTATTGGACTATTTCGTCTCATTTGTGCTCGTGATTTGTGAACCATGAATTCTATTTTGGTACTTGTGTAATTAAACATCTTGTTGAATCATGTACGGCTGAAATATGCTCTAGTTTTTGCTGAAATATGCTTATCTTTGTTGCTGAAATGGGGTATTGTATTGTGCTGGAAAATACTCCTTATACCTGCTGTTATTGCTCTTATTGCTCAAGTTATACTGCTGAAATATGCTCCTTGTAGCTGTTGAACCATGTACTATTGTATTGTGCTGAAATTTGCTCAAGTTATGCTACTGAAATATGCTCTTTTTGCTGCTGAAGTGCTATTGTTTGTTGCTACTATGTTTGCGTAAATATGCCGATTTTCCCGTGGGTTTAGAAAACCCGACGTATTTAGGGAACGGGCAAAAAACTAGCCCCGCACACGGTGACAGGGACAGGGAAGTGTTTCAGATTTTCTCGTGGGGATGGGTTTGGAGTTTGGACAGGCAAAACCCGATGGGTTTTGTCCCTGTTGCCATTTGGAACCGCAACTGATGCCCAGCTATGAGGAAATTGGTCGGCTATTGAGCCACGGCGGAGGCTCGTCTAGCTGCCGGAGATTGAGGCCTGGCGTGCCCCTCTGTTGGAGTCCCCTATCAAAGTGCACGCATGCCATGCTCTTCCTCATGGCCTCCGTCGGGCGGTGCTAAACAGAGACAGATGTACGCTAGGTTGCGGCGGCGGCAAATACACGACTGCTGAGGACATTTGGTGAAGCGCCAGAGTTCATATAACGATGGTTGTGGTGTTGGGCTGTGTTCTACTCTTGGTGGGATGCGACTTCTGTATGAGGCAGAATAGAGTGGAGAGATGTGGTGCAATGTTTATTTGCTACTGTGATGCTTTTGAACAGAGAAAAAAGGCTGCTACTTTTTTTTGCGTGTGAAAAAAGGCTGCTACTATTTGTACTCTGCTCTATGCTCCATTGTGTACGCTGCGTGGGGCAATTTTGCACAGGGGCAATCCATAGATTCAGACTCGGGTTTGCAGTGATGTTATTATTCGTTGTTGTTGGGAACATTTTTCAGGGCTTCATTGTGTATATGTCATATGGAGAGAGCTATAGACAAGCTGCTAGAGATGCTCTTATAGTTGTTGTCTACATTTATTGTTTGTTGGTTGTTGATGCAGATTGTTGTGATATAAAACCAAAAATATTTTATAATTACAAAGCAATGTTGGATTGAATGATTTGAAGAGTGAACCACACCATATCATGGGCCTGAAAACTTCTCGAGCTGAATAATTTTTAAGAACGTTTGATGGAAGTTCCAGTTTTTGAGATATAGAAGAGGAAACTTAGGGGAATTTTTTGACTTGCCCATACCCTCTCGACAGCTCTAAATAAATCCGCATCTTTCGGCCGTCTACCTGATTCCTCCTTTTGACGTTTGCTCTCTGTGTATAAGATGCATTGTGCTTTATTTAATCATAGGAAATTATCATTTTGAATATATATATTTTAGCAACAGTTGGTTGGAAAGCATACTCTTGGAAAGGAGAAGATTAGAGGAGATTATCATTCCTCTCACAACACAAACAAATATTTTCAGGATCGTAGGACCAAAGTGTAACTGTTGTTTTATTGTACTAACAATTAATGAAAGGAATTCGAGATTATAATTTACTATATTTTAACATTAGCGTCAAGATTGACTCAATCTTAAGCCATTCGTTTGGACTTGCCCAAGTGTGTTTCGCAGAAAGTTCCTCGATCATGTAGATATTCTAGAGCCGTTAGTGCTCCCATTGTCATAAAATTCATAAATTTCCAGCTAAATAATGTGTCAAAGCACATGTGTTTTAAAATTTCCCTTTTTGATTTTTTAAAGTACTTCAATGATTAATTTTTACCGTTTTGGTAGAACCCAACACTAGTGTTTACCCAATCTTTTGTTGGAGAAACATGATTCTGCATAGTTAGTTGGTTCTTTTAATTTTGGAGAAAGTATAATTTGCAACCAATAAAAAAATCATAAGCTTTTCAACTTTTGCATATCATGAGAATATTGTGGATAATATGTTCTTGGTTATCACTTTAGTCCTTAATGTGTTGTCCTTCATTTGCAATTATGAAACAAGAACAGAAACATGCACGTGAAGGGAGAAAGAGGGGAGGTGGAGGTGACCTGATGGAGCTACGTTGAAATAGATGATGTTGATCTATGGGTTGACGGAGTCTTGTGTCATGCTTAGGGGTGTGTGTGATAATTTTCTCCCATTGCAACGCACGGGTATATTTGCTAGTGAGATATAACAGATGGATGTCAAAATTACACCCATGAGATGGAAATAGAACCAAGGTTGTATATTTGATACAGTCCAATGAATTTTTGTCGATCCAGAGTGACGGTGTCCTGGATCAGTGGGTGCCAACCTAGTAGGCCCGTGCTCCTCGGATTGGGCCGATGGGCCCTCATTCATTCTCAAGAGGGACTCCGGAGGCTATACGCAGGAGGCGTGATCAAGACTACCTCCATCGAAGACTTACTGTATACTCCAATATTTCTCCTGCCACCTTGTGTCTAGATACCGACCTTGTAACCCTAGATGCCCTACCTGGCATGTATATAATCCATGGGGTTTAGCCCGTAGAGGGGAGATAAACGCAATATCATTCACCTAGCCCTAGAGTTAGAACACATCTTGCGATCTCGAGGTAGATCAACTTTGTACTTGATACATCTCCATTAATATAAACAAGAGCAGGACATAGGGTTTACCTCCATCAAGAGGGCCCGAACCTGGGTAAAACATCGTCTCTCTATTCCTGTTACCACCGTCCGAGATCCGCAGCTCAGGACCCCCTACCCCGAGGTCTGCCGGTTTTGACCCCGACACAGAGGATGCTAGTAAGTGTGCAAACTTCAAAAGATCATGTAATGATCCAACGCAAGCATAAGTAGAGTTGGAATCTTTGTTTTGATGAATTAATCAAATTATATGAGTTCATCGATGAAAGCAAAGAAGCTTGTATTTATAAGAAAGTAAGTGGGAGCATGGTAATATTTCTAAATATTGTCTCTGCATGACACATTGTTGATTGGAAATTATACAAATTTCTTGACACTGATTAAGAATTTATTGAAACTAGTTTTTCAGTAAAGTACTTAGGCAATATAGTCCATGTATTAGACATTATAATCTATGGAGATAGTAGTGTCTAATCAGGGTTTAGCCATAATACATATTTTCAAACTACTAAAGCAGTTTAGTATGAAAAACGCCAAGAAGAGTTTCTTGTCAAAGTCACATGGAAGGTGTTCTTAGCAAGAATCGGTATTTTGAAATAGTTATGAGTAAAATACATGATTTCAATCTCACTTGTGTCAATTTCATGGTATGTAAATAACTAGATATGTCCAGTACTCCAAGTAAGTTGTGAGTAAAGTTAACAGAATGGTCAAATTGTTGATCATAGGACAAAAGTGAAAATTTCGTTGAGTACTAACGACATGTTCTCGCATACGGAGAAGATGAAGAGACTGTTGTAAGGAGTTACATCAATACAGTCTCATTGTAAGTAAGCACATCAATAAAATCTTCATCGTTGCTCCATGCGATTTTATGTTTCAATTAAATGATTGATGATGGCACAGTAAGTTGGAATTGGTCCAAAGATTACTAAGGTGAATTCTACAACGGAAGGTTGAGTATATATTGTCACTTTTGAGCTTGGTATCAATAGAGAGTAATGAATCTAAAGTTCATTTTTTAGCTTGGTATGGAATGTGCAAATGGAACGCTGTTCATAATAGTGGTTCCATAGTTTAGTTTATGGAAATCATAGGTCCTGCCAGTGATTCAGTACATATAAAGCCTATTTCACACAAATTCTGAATTTGTGTGAAAGCATGACAGATGCATTGAAATGCAAATGATACACACAGATCTGAAAATTGTCTGATTTGATAGGACGAAGTTTATACCACAAGCAAAGCATGGACCGACACCGGATTGCCATTGCTGTAAAAGTTAAAAGTGCTAACTAGATTATTGACTCTAATGCAAGTGGGAGATTGTTGTAAATATGCCCTAGAGGCAACAATATTGTATTATTATATTTCCATATTCATAATTAAATGTTTATATTTCATGCTATAACTGCTATGATCCTGGAATATGCGATTCAGTGGAAAACTCATATGCAGGTGCGAAATGATAAACGAATAAAATAAAGGTTCCTAATCTCGCCCCTAAGACTACCTTAAGTGTTGTTGGTGATCACGTTTCCAAGATCTTAGGATACCGTTAAGTGTTACTATAGTCCTAAAACAACATTGACATTATGATGTTGGAAGAATGATCATATTGAATCGACCCAAACTTGTTTCGTATGAATTGAAATAATATTGTCTGTAATCAATTGCCTTGTTCAAGAATTTGTCTGATTAACTAATTAACTTGCCGATTAATCCCTACATATAGAGTCACCGCGTAGCCGCTAAACTAATAAATCAGCCGATTATTTGATTAAATGACAGATTAACTTGAAGATTAGCGTATTAGCACCTTATTCGCCGATTAGCCGAGCAGCTACGAGTTAACGATTGCCTCAACAATGATCAATTGTAATAACACGGGGTATTAACATGTGATTTTGCTCCTTAGACCATCAGAGTATTGTAGTCACTTCTTACCACATAGTGGACATTGGGGTTGCTCAAATGTCACCTATAACACGGTGATCATAACGACAACTTACAGGTTCATCGGACAGTTTGACAAGTGACTAGATAGCTCGAGAGTGGGATTTCCTCCTCCAATGATGGAGGGATATTCTTAAGGCCCTCTTAGTTTGAAGACATCCATCATCATCTGGCCAGACACATATGACTTTGTCACGGGGATGCCAAAACATAATAACGAAAAACAAGAACAAAACTGGTAATGAGAATAACAATATAGTGAGCATGTGATGACTTAGGAGGATACCGATACATCCCCAGTTTTGTGAAGTATCGCAAAGCAAAGGTAACATCACATGATAATCAAAGGTTCACTTGAATATCATTCGTGTGCTCATAGGGATCGATATGGACGTCCACGGTTCCGCTACCGGTTATTCAACAAAGGGGTTTCGTTCATGTCTATGAGTTACCAAACCTATGGGGTCACAAGCTTAAGGAAATCATAATCATGATCTAATGAGTGTTAGTAGAACTGGAGTTATGAGAACATATTTGTGGAATTGTTTCATTAATATTTGGAATAGTTTGGAGAGGATTCAAAAACTTTTGAGGGTCACCAGAAGGGTTTCGGAGAGTATCGGGTAATACCGGGTATTACCGATAAATATATATAGGTGGAAAATGTTAAGTTATATATAAAAGGCTCTGAATATATTTAGAAGCACTTTTATATTTAATTTATTATCAAGGGGCATAAAAAGGCCAAGTGGTGGAAGGCTACTTGGGCCACCAAGCCATTTGCCTTTGGAAGGACGCCAAATTGGAGTTGGGGACGAGTCCAACTCCTACTCCCTTGGCCAGCCAAAGGGAAGGGATGTCCCCTCCCCTTGTGGCGTGCCTCCTCTTCCACTTCACCTATATATACTAGAGGATTTCCACCCTTTGGACATAAAAGTTTGGAGACTCCTCTAGTCCATCTAGTTCTAGTTCTAGTTGATCCTAGTTGATTTATTTAGAGCTAGAAAAATCCTATAATCCTCATAATTGGAAGCCCATTGTGGGTCTAACCTCCCCCCTCTAATTCTCTGGTGACGATTAGCTCTAGATGGCGAAGGGCGGCCAGATCATGAAGACTGCACGCTTGGAACAAAGCAGATAGCCCGTGCTTTCGGTCTTAGGTTCGATGGATCATTCGAGGGTGGTTTGCGGGATCGTTCATCGACGGTTCGAGGGACTCCAACTATGATCTATACCGACATCATCTTCTTCTGCAGCAACTCGGTGACGGTAATGATCGTTATAACAACCCATTTATGCACCTTCATATTGTTCCTGGTTGTGCGTAGGTGCGATTTTTTTGTTTTCTACTACATTTCCCAACACACCAGGGGTCAATGGAATTTTATGATCACATGCCCTTTCTAGAGGCAACCCAAAGGGTACAAAGAAGACATCCTGGAACTGGTGAATTAGTGCATGGACTCATTTTCATCAATGAATAAGGATAATTTAATGATGGTGTAAGCAAACTCTGTAGGGATATTTCCTTGGAATGTAAGTACCTGTCCTTCATAGATGAAGGACATCCATCTCTGATCCCAATCACCTTTCATTGGACTGTGCAACACTAACCAATCCATGCCCCCAAATTCTATCATAGTAGCTAAGGGGCACAATTTTGATATTATGAGTGAATTGGATTCCATCAACAGACCACTCACAAGCAGGTATGTGACTAGTACAGCTCAACACGACTCCATTGGCAACCTTGAGCTTCAAAGGAGTACAAGGTTGAGCTCCTAGAATAGTTGTAGCAGTATTTGTGTCAAAAAACGAATGGGTACACTGGTACAGCGAGGTGCTGTACAAACGGTTTTTAACCCCTTTCCGCGATGGCATTTTGAACCGTCGCCAAGTGAGTGTGGGTGATAGGGGAGTCCTTCCCACATGACCCAGAAATCATCGGGGATAGGCCCTCCGGTCACTAAGGATGGCAATTTTACCCATGGGTACGAGTACCCGCGGATACCGTACCCGCATGGGCAGGGTATGGGTACAATTTTAGACCCACTTGTAGTACCCATACCCTACCCGTATAGTCATGGGTAGGGCATGGGTATATCCTTTTTCCCATGGATATACCCATACCCTACCCATTTTATACTGACATGTGTATCTTACCCATGATTTACAATCACAAGTGTACCTATGTTAAAGTTGTGTCGTGAGCTTATGAACCTATGTTAAAGTTGTTGCCAATTGTCAATTTGAATTGAGATAATTGTCATGTACTCAGCTATTTGTTATTGAGTTGAGATCACTGTTTTTTATCAAATGTGCTATAGATGAATGTAAAATTGCGAATATCTTGTGTACTGTTTGATCTACCAGTTGGTTACCCAATGGGCATGGGTACCCGTCGGGTATGGGTACGGGTAAAGTATCATACCCATGGGTATGGGTACGGGTAGAATTTTGTACCCATTGACTACACGGGTATGGGTATGGTATTCCTCTACCCGCCTCATACCCTACTCATTGCCATCCTTACCATTCACACACGCTGGGCAAAATGAGATCATGTGCTACGGGCGAGCGATCAAATACAATTATACAGGCCCAATCGGTTCCGGTCGTAAGTACATCCCACACAGTCAATCCAGGGAAAACGTTTCCCTTCGTATATATATATCGCACATAGTTTTATGTATAGCCTCGTGTGTGATAGGTGTAACTATCACACACGCTCTGCCTCGGTTAACCGTTTGCTTTTATTCAACTACATCACACACGACTTGATGAAGAAAACTGTATGGCATTGGGCTATCAATCACAACCGCTTTTACTGCTAGAACCGTTTGCAAAGTTCCATGACCCATTTAGCAGGTTTATTAGTTTACAATTAATAATTCCAGTATTACGCAAATTCACATTTCATATCGAACAACTGTTTGTGTTACACCGAAAAAATTTAACCACATTTTTTAAGTAAAATTTGGCCAGAAATAATTTTTTGATTTATAAGTAAGTCATTTATTATTTTCAGAGTATTTTCTGTTTCTGTTTTCCAAACTTCTTCCCTCCATATAGAAATTTTTGGAAATAATATTGTGGCTTTGGTAGTTTTCCTAAAACATTTCAATTATAGTTTAATAACACTAAGAATTATTTTCATAATAAAAATTGCCCCAAAACATTCCTTTTAATAGCTATCCCAATATTTTAAATGCCTCTATTGCACTACAACCATTTCAAATAATTCTTTCAAAATTCCACAAAAATTATGAGGGGTCATGTGATGCCTATATATCACTTTTATGCAAAAACCTATCTTGGTCTTTTGAAAATTTTGAGTGAAACTCCCTCTTTTCCATTCTGTCCATTTTCTAGGTTATAACTACAACCCCAATTTTCCTTGCTTCAAACATCTTGAAATTTTTCCCACCTATAGTCCTTCCTAGTAAACCCTTAAGTCCAGGAGATCAGCCCGATTTGCATCATCTAGATACATCAAATGTTCCCCTGCAGTTTCTGTTCAGTACTGTAGTTTTGTAAAACTTGCACGAAAAAGTTTTTTTTTGTTGCCAAACCAACTTCACCACTATCTTTACCATCCAAAGAGACCCCCACCTGCCAATTTCCAAGTCTACCAGAATCACCTAGGTCACTCTAACATTCTGTCGAGCACCTTGAGCTCATGAAAGAATTTGGGCATCTTTCTAAATTGCACTGGACACTAGCCCCTCTCCCCAAACTAGCATGTCCATCACCTCTCTCATGCCCATAAGCACCACACTGCTATTTTGTAGCCCCATTAGATCCCTGTTGATTCCAATGGCATTTCTTCGAGCACGTTGTGCGCGTGCACGAAGCGCGTCCAGAGCGTGCGTTCTGCTCCGTTGGCATCGGGCTACTGCCGCTCTGCAGTTGCCTTCCCTCGCTCGCCCTAATCCTCCCCTGGATCACCATGTCACCGCTGAAGCTCGCCGACATCCTCACTTGGCTGCTTGCGCCGGCCACCACTGTCCACCGCCGCCATTCGTCGCCACCCGACGAATCTCTCTCGGCCACGTCTCTGGTCGGGTGCCTCTCTCTTAATGGCCAACGGCCGAGCCTATCCACAGCTCATAGTGCCCCACCGACTCCTCAGTGACTCCCTGACCTCGCCACCGCCCTTGTTTGCCATTAATGGCCGCCGCCGGAATCTGCTCGTCGATGGCGCCGCCCAAGGCATGTGGCACATCTCTGAGCCAACCAGCACGCCCTACCATCACTACAGGACACCGCCGTCCTCACCGTCCACCACCAACCTCGCCAGCTACCTCAACGGCGCCATGAAGGGCCATCACGCCGTGCTCATCTCTGGAACCCGCGGCACTGCCCTCTCCTCCCTATAAAAAGCCCCGAGAGCACACCTAGCTGACCACCACCTCTCTCCCTCCCTCACTGATCCTTCTGTAGCAGCAGAAAGACCAGATATGGTCGTCTTCCCCTCCTCCGTCAACTATTGACGCCGCCACTATTCGGATGATTCCGACGCGGCTAGGGCCTTCCCACCCAACTTTCCTTCACCAACAGTTTCCTTGTGCATTCGCTGATCCATCCCCACCTCCAATTTTCCCGGAGAAGCAACGTAGACGGAAGCCCCAATCTGGCCGATGCTGCCGTCCGCCGGGGAGCTCACCACCGACGATTTCATACACCCATCCGGCCGTCTTGGGTACCGGTGGAACCGCCTCGGTCTCCTGGACCCAACGGTGGCCTCAGCTCGCCGAGGGACCTTGCCGTTCGCCGGCGCCGGTCGGCGGAGGCCGCGCCTCTGTTCGGCCAGAGAGAGAGGGCGCGAGGACCATGGTCAAACCTGACCAGTGGGCCAGGCCCATTGTCAGTGACCCACGGCCTCGCCACACGGATAAGTGGAGACGACTCCCCCTAGAAGCCGTGACCACGTGGGGAAGGCATACTTCCAAAAATCCGCCCTCGATGTCGGCCGTTCCCTTGCGTAGCTGATCGGCTGGGCCGGCCCAGTGGCACCGCTCGGCGATATAGCGCTCAGGGCGCACTTCTGCTCCTTCTCTTTTTCTTTTCCTGTAAATTTACATTAATTCCATAGGAACCAATTCAAATCCAAATCGAGTGATTCAAATTTCTGTAGTCTTATAAAATCATGCTCTTTTATTCCAACCTAGGTGAACATTTTTCCTAAACTCTGTTTCCACTGGACAATTTAAACAGTCCATTTCTTTAATTATTGCAACTTAGAAACTCCCTAAGTAAATCATATGAACTCCAAATAATCTGATTCTTTTTCTGATATTCCTAACTTTCCATCTAGTTTATTATAGTATTTATTTCAAAAATTTCCAGGCAGCTTTTTAGTACTATTTTTGATTTATGTGGTAATTTAAATATATTTTTAAAAATAGGAAATGGAGGGAAGATAAAATTCTCAAAACTTTTGGAGTGCACCCAATATTTCTGCATGCTCAAGGCAAGCATCTTGAACACTTGATATGGTGAATGTTTAGTAGTTGCTAGCTAGAATATTTGAATCATGGTTATGATATTTTTTTTATAGAGTATGTATATTGCTATATATTGTATGCATGATCCATGGCTATATTGCTATCATCGTTTGAACATGAAGTATGAGTGAGCATGGTGTAACACCCCAAAAAATTTATCCATGATTTTATTAAATAAAATTTGGCCAGAAATAAAATTTTGGATTATACCAAGTCTTTTATTAATTTCAAAACCATTTTCTGTTTCTGTTATTCCAAAAAAAATTCCCTCCATATAGAAATTTTTGAAAATAATATTGTGGCTTTGGTAGTTTTCCTAAAACATTTCAATTATATTTTAATAACAGTAAGAATTATTTTCATAATAAAAATTTCCCAAAACAATTCTTTTAATAGCTATTTCAATATTTTAAATGCTCCTGTTGCACGACAACTATTTTAAATAATTCTTTAAAAATTACACAAAAAATTTGGGAGGTCATGTGATGCCTATATATCACATTTATGCAAAAACCTAACTTGGTCTTTTGTAAATTTTGAGTGAAACAACCTCTTTTCAGTTCTGTCCATTCCCTAGGTTATTACTACAACCACTATTTTCCTTGCTCCATTAATTCTGAAATTTTTCCCACTTACTGTCCTTCCAACCAAACCCTTAAGTCCAAAAAATCAGCTCAGTTTGCATTTTGGAAGTCCACCAAATATCCTCCTTTAGTTTCTGTCCAGCAATGAATTCTGTTAAAACTTGCATTTGCAAGTATCTTTTTTTGCCAAAACAACTCCACCATCATCTATACCCACTAAGGAGACACCATCCTGGTAAATTCCACACCCAGCAAAGTCCCCTAGATTGCCCTAGCATTTTATCAAACAGCTCATGTGCATGACAGAATTTGGCTACCTATCAAAACTACATTAGAGACTTGATCATATGGCCAAACCAACTTGTCCATCATCTCTGGGATCTCCAGGAGCATCCACCTGCCAAAACGCAGCATGATTGGATCACTGTACAGCCCCCTCGCATTCTGTCGAGCACGTAGCATGCATGCATTGAGCGTGCCCAGAGCACAGCCAGAGCGTCCGCGCTGCACCCGACAGCGCCCGAGCCACTGCCGTGTCCCCACTGCTTCCTCCGCTCGACCTAGCCCTCTCCTGGATCACCACGACCCCCTAGCAACCTACCGACACCCTCCCCCTTCGCCTAGCGCCGGCCAGCCACCGACCCGAGCCGCCGCCGCCGTGTTTCGCTCGGGCACGGCACCGCCCGAGCCGTCCGCCCCCGCCAACGCACCCCCCCCTTAAATGATGACCACCGCCCCTCACCGACCTCCCCACCGACCCCCACTGCCCTCAACCACCTCGCCACCGTCCGCGGTTTGCCATTAATGGCCGCCGCCGCCATGGATTTCTCTGGAAGCCACGGCATCGCCTTCCCCTTGCTATATAAGCATGCCCGAGGTCGCCACACTCCCTGTCAACCCTCCACACTCCCCTGGAAGCCACCCCAAGCAGCAGAACAGTCGGAAGTGGCCGTCTTCCTCACCTCCGTCAACCGCGGCCGCCGCCACCGTTCGGATGGTTCCGACACCGTCCGGCCCTCCCTCTCCAAAATCTCACCACCACGAGCCTCCTTGAGCACTCACCGATCCATCCCCGTCACCAATTTGGCTCGGGGACCACCGTAGGCGAAAGCCCCAATTCGCCTCCGCCGGAGCCTTTCAAGGAGACCTCGCCGCCGGCGAGGTAGGGCTCCCTGGCTACCGTGCCGCACACCGGGAGGTTCGCCGTGATCTCCTGAGTCCGAGGGTGTGCTAACCATGCAGAGGGGTGCCACCAATCGCCGGCAATTGCCGCCGGAGTCGCGCCCCCGCTCCTTTCCACGCGCGCGCTTGACTGAAGACGAACCCGACATGTGGGCCCCACCTGTCGGTGAGCCATCAGCTCGCCCCCGCGTGGCTGCAACTCTGGGCTCAGCCCAGTAGAGCCAGTCGGCTAAGTTTTGCCCAGGGCACACCTCTACCTTCCCTCCTTTTCTTTTCCAGCAAAATTAAAATAATTACACAGCCACTTTTACAGGTCCAAACTTGCTGATTCAAATTTCTGTGGATTTCTAAAATCATGATCTATTAAACTAGCCAGGGTGAACATTTTTTATAAGCTTAGTTTCTGTTGGGTTTGTTAAAAAGTCCATTAGGTCATTTATTCCATCTTGGTAATTCCATAAGTAATTCATTTGGACTCCAAATAATTTGATTCTTTTTCTGAATTCTTTATTTATAATCTAGTTTATTTTAGTATTTATTTCAAAAATATTTGAAACAATTTTTGGCACTGCTTTTGCTATATGTGGTAATTTAAATATTTTTGGAAATAGGAAATGGAGGGAAGATAAATTTTCAAACTTTTGGAGTGCACCCAATATATCTGCATGCTCAAGGCAAGCATCTTGAACACTTGATATGGTGAAAGCATGGTGAATTATTTGCTAGAATAATTTGAACATGACTATGTTGAATTCAAATTAAATTTGCATGTTGCTAGATGAGCATGCATGGTCATGTATATTTTCTCTTGCATGCATTCCACTCAAGTTTTGACATGCACAAGTTGTGAGAATCCAGGAGTGTGCTTCTGCCTTGGATGTGCCGGTGGGCACGGGCCATATTTAACACGATGGTGTCACGTGATATATGTGGAGCATGCGAGGGTTGTGGCCCTGTTTGGTATTACTGTTGAAAGAATACCTTGTTGTGCTAACCACTGCAGGAAAACTTGTACCTCCTGAGTCGACCGTAGATCGAGTCTTGTTCCGGTAACCCCCATACTTGATTCGTGCTGCCACTTGACCCTGCCACAGGTAGGGTATGGTTCAGTAAGTTGATAACCCCTTTGCACGCACACACCGTACAGAGGGCCACGATGAGGGTTTCCACGGGGATGGACTAAATCCTGTCATCGGGTCAGGGGGCATGGGTGTATCCGGTTGTGACCGAGAGGGGGCACCCCTTGGAATCCGCGTGTATTAATATTGATCCCATGCTACTCGAGATTGTTGTCTCCCCGACTTAGAGTTTTTCCTGAAACTATGCCTTGGGTGATTCCTAGCATCCGGACGGTTAATCTGGTGTGTGCTGGTTAGGTGTGTTTTCAACCGAAAGACCGTAATGGGAATTAGTCAGTGTCACGGTGCTGACTAGAGAAATCTCATACACGTGGGTAAAGAGTACACCCTCTGCAGAGTTTTAAAACCTATTCGAATAGCCGTGTCCACGGTTAAGGGCTACAGTCTAGGTTGGTCAAGTGTCGGTCCTAGAGTCGGTCTCCGGAGGAAATAATTAAATTGTGCTTGAATCTTTTTGCACGATAACCTTTGTCACTACTGATATTATTATCATGGAAATCATCGATGATGTGAATATTATTGTGGACTAACCCGTTTCTCCAATTTTATATTTGCTGAGTATCTCAGTGGCTGGCTAGACTACCCCGGGCACTCAATTTTATTTTCAAGACCTCTCCGTGGTGTCCCTCGAGTTATCAGGCTGTTTATCACGCCACTACTCTTGTGGATACCTGATTGGCATTTCTTTTCAAGTCCGACCGAGGTGTAACTTGACACCCGACTGGCATTTCTCTTCAAGACCTACCGTGGTGTCACTTTAGACATCCGACCGGCATTTCTTTTATTTTATTTTTCTTTAACTATCCTTGTTTATCACTAACATTTTCTTTATATATCCATTTATTTGCACATGCTAATATTTTATCATGCCATGAATTAATTCCTGTCAGTAGGCTTTTAAGTCCATCATGAGCATATGCATATAGTGTAGTTCATCATGATCATATATTTTGTCTCCTGCTTTCGGTATATCTTTTGTTCATGATGTTTGCGAGTACATTCCAACGTACTCACAGGCTTGTCCCTGGCTATTTACTTGGCCAGGTCAGGACTTCTACGAGGAGTACCACAGCGACGTTCGTGCGGATCCTAGCATGGCAGCCACGTGGGATAGGAATTATCTAGGTCAGCCGGTCCTGTGGGAATGGAGCCCAATCGACGTTGAAGAACGACCGAGACAACTCCGACATCCACCACCAAATCATTGTTGTATCATTAGACCTTCATGGTCTTGTATCCAAATCTTGTAATAGCTTGGTAATCTATAACAAGGACGTGTCCACCAGTAACGGTAATCCTGGGCTGGTGATGACGCGAGGGGTTAATTTTCTGGGATTTCGTGTCCTGGCCCCGGCAGCCTTGGTATCAGAGCCAGGCTGACCACTGGCTAATCCTATCTTTGCCTGGTCACTATCCCTAGGTTTCCACACCGTGCACACCCTTCTGTGTCCACAGTCAAGCCCATCTCATCCGATAAGCCTGCACAGTGGCTAGCCGACATCCTTTCGACAGTCGGTGCCCAACCTATCAACCTAGCCCATAGGCCGTGTGCCTGTGGCCGACACCTGCGTTGTCCCATCCGCAAGCGTGCGATGGAAGACTCCGCTGGCTTATAAGAGAAGCCTTGCCCCAACCCAGCACATCACAGCCTCACTCTCAGATCAATATCCAACACCCCAAGATGCCTGGTCCCATCGTGCACAACCAGACCACCGCAGTCAAGCTTGAAGGCTTTGTAGTCATCCTCGCCAATCTCACTCGTCGTGCTCTCGGCATCAAAGAACCGCCGGAGTATGTCGTGTACCAAGAGCCCGCAAGTGATGCCATCCATCACTTCTAGGCCACGGTGCACATCTACGGGAGGGGCATCACCGCAGAGCGCCCCTACCGGTTCACCGGAAAGACAACCTCCAGTGAGCCCCAAGCTATCCAACTTGCAGCCCGAGAAGCTGTAGTTCAACTCCGGCATCTATCACCGAGGGTTAACTGCCGCTCTTTCTACTACTACCCTAGTCATGAAGGCTACGGTAGCCCGACCCAACTCGCCAATGGAGACCATGAGACATATCCTGCTCTGGTGCATTTGGTGCGCTACCTGAGAGCGCAAGAGGCACTATTTGATCAGGTCACCAATGATCTGATTGAGACCCGCAGGACGCTTGCTTTCCTGACCCCGGTGAGAAGTGAAGCTGCACCCGCCACTGACAACCCGATAGTACTGTTCGGGAGGCCAATCGAGGCTGTGAGGTCTGCCCCTGTTGCCCACCCGGGCAATGCATTCGTTACCCCGGATGAACTCCATCGTCTCTTTGGGATTTCCTCCAACGGGACTGTAGCCACTACACCCCACGTGAGTCATCATCGCTACCCCAACCCTGCAGCTCCTCACAACACTCCAGTCAACTCCGATGTTGAAGCTCCCGAAGAAGCCTCGACGTCCGCGAGACACGCCCGCCTGGACGTCAACGAAGTGGACTGAGTCCGCCAGAGTAGTTGCCATGTCCTTAGCAACCCTGTTACCCTGTAAGTTCCACCGTCATGCCGTAGATGATTGTGTGTATGTTCTAGGAGTGTGTAGTGTTTAATTGAATGATGTGCTTGTGTGTTATTGTCTTGTGCATGATTGCTTGTCTGTTGTGTTTTGCATTTAATTCTTCCGTCCTTAACAAATCTCGAGGAGGAGATTTTCTTAAGGGGGGTAGAGTTTGTAACACCCCAAAAAATTTGTCCATGATTTTATTAAATAAAATTTGGCCAGAAATAAAATTTTCGATTATACCAAGTCTTTTATTAATTTCAAAACCATTTTCTGTTTCTGTTATTCCAAAAAAATTTCCCTCCATATAGAAATTTTTGAAAATAATATTGTGGCTTTGTTAGTTTTCCTAAAACATTTCAATTATATTTTAATAACAGTAAGAATTATTTTCATAATAAAAATTTCCCAAAACAATTCTTTTAATATCTATTTCCATATTTTAAATGCTCCTGTTGCACTACAACTATTTTAAATAATTCTTTAAAAATTACACAAAAAATTTGGGAGGTCATGTGATGCCTATATATCACATTTATGCAAAAACCTAACCTGGTCTTTTGTAAATTTTGAGTGAAACAACCTCTTTTCAGTTCTGTCCATTCCCTAGGTTATTACTACAACCACTATTTTCCTTGCTCCATTAATTCTAAAATTGTTCCCACTTACTATCCTTCCAACCAAACCCTTAAGTCCAAAAGATCAGCTCAGTTTGCATTTTGGAAGTCCACCAAATATCCTCCTTTAGTTTCTGTCCAGCAATGAATTCTGTTAAAACTTGCATTTGCAAGTATCTCTTTTTGCCAAAACAACTCCACCATCATCTATACCCACTAAGGAGACACCATCCTGGTAAATTCCACACCCAGCAAAGTCCCCTAGATTGCCCTAGCATTTTATCAAACAGCTCATGTGCATGACAGAATTTCGCTACCTATCAAAACTACATTAGAGACTTGATCATATGGCCAAACAATCTTGTCCATCATCTCTGGGATCCCCAGGAGCATCCACCTACCAAAACGCAGCATGATTGGATCACTGTAGAGCCCCCTCGCATTCTGTCGAGCACGTAGCATGCATGCACTGAGCGTGCCTAGAGCGCGGCCAGAGCGTCCGCGCTGCACCCGACGGCACCCGAGCCACTGCCGTGTCCCCACTGCTTCCTCCGCTCGACCTAGCCCTCTCCTGGATCACCATGACCCCCTAGCAACCTGCCGACACCCTCCCCCGTCGCCTAGCGCCGGCCAGCCACCGACCCAAGCCGCCGCCGCCGTGTTTCGCTCGGGCACGGCACCCCCCGAGCCGTCCGCCCCCGCCAACACACCCCCCGCCTTAAATGATGACCACCGCCCCTCACCGACCTCCCCACCGACCACCACTGCCCTCAACCACCTCGCCACCGTCCGCGGTTTGCCATTAATGGCCGCAGCCGCCATGGCTTTCTCTCGAAGCCACGGCATCGCCTTCCCCTTGCTATATAAGCATGCCCGAGGTCGCCACACTCCCTGTCAACCCTCCACACTCCCCTGGAAGCCACCCCAAGCAGCAGAACGGTCGGAAGTGGCCGTCTTCCTCACCTCCGTCAACCGCGGCCGCCGCCACCGTTCGGATGGTTCCGACACCGTCCGGCCCTCCCTCTCCAAAATCTCACCACCACGAGCCTCCTTGAGCACTCACCGATCCATCCCCGTCACCAATGTGGCTCGGGGACCACCGTAGGCGAAATCCCCAATTGGCCTCCGCCGAAGCCTTTCGGGGAGACCTCGCCGCCGGCGAGGTAGGGCTCCCTGGCTACCGTGCCGCACACCGGGAGGTTCGCCGTGATCTCCTGAGTCCGCACATTGGGTTTGTTAAAAAGTCTATTAGGTCATTTATTCCATCTTGGTAATTCCATAAGTAATTCATTTGGACTCCAAATAATTTGATTCTTTTTCTGAATTCTTTATTTATAATCTAGTTTATTTTAGTATTTATTTCAAAAATATTTGAAACAATTTATGGCGCTGCTTTTGCTATATGTGGTAATTTAAATATTTTTGGAAATAGGAAATGGAGGGAAGATAAATTTTCAAACTTTTGGAGTGCACCCAATATATCTGCATGCTCAAGGCAAGCATCTTGAACACTTGATATGGTGAAAGCATGGTGAATGATTTGCTAGAATAATTTGAACATGACTATGTTGAATTCAAATTAAATTTGCATGTTGCTAGATGAGCATGCATGGTCATGTATATTTTCTCTTGCATGCATTCCACTCAAGTTTTGACATGCACAAGTTGTGAGAATCCAGGAGTGTGCTTCTGCCTTGGACGTGCCGGTGGGCACAGGCCATATTTGACATGATGGTGTCACGTGATATATGTGTAGCATGTGAGGGTTGTGGCCCTGTTTGGTATTGCTGTTGAAAGAATACCTTGTTGTGCTAACCACTGCAGGAAAACTTGTACCTCCTGAGTCGACCGTAGATCGAGTCTTGTTCCGGTAACCCCCATACTTGATTCGTGCTGCCACTTGTCCCTGCCACAGGTAGGGTATGGTTAAGTAAGTTGATAACCCCTTTCCACGCACACACCATACAGAGGGCCACGATGAGGGTTTCCACGGGGATGGACTAAATCCTGTCATCGGGTCAGGGGGTATGGGTGTGTCCAATTGTGACCGAGAGGGGGGCACCCCTTGGAATCCGCTCGTATTAACAGTGATCCCATGCTACTTGAGATTGTTGTCTCCCCGACTTAGAGTTTTTCCTGAAACGATGCCTTGGGTGATTCCTAGCATCCGGACGGTTAATCTGGTGTGTGCTGGTTAGGTGTGTTTTCAACCCAAAGACCATAATGGGAATTAGTCAGTGTCCCGGTGCTGACTAGAGAAATCTCATACACGTGGGTAAAGTGTACATCCTCTGCAGAGTTTTAAAACCTATTCGAATAGCCGTGTCCACGGTTAAGGGTTACAGTCTGGGTTGGTCAAGTGTCGGTCTTAGAGTCGGTCTCCGGAGGAAATAATTAAATTGTGCTTGAATCTTTTTGCAGGATAATCTTTGTCACTACTAATATTATTATCATGGAAATCATCGATGATGTGAATATTATTGTGGACTAACCCGTTTCTCCTATTTTATATTTACTGAGTGTCTCAGGGCTGGCTAGACTACCCCGGGCACTCAATTTTATTTTCAAGACCTCTCCGTGGCGTCCCTCGAGTTATTAGGTGGTTTATCACGCCACTACTCTTGTGGATACCCGATTGGCATTCCCTTTCATGTCCGACCGAGGTGTCACTTGACACCCGGCTGGCATTTCTCTTCAAGACCTACCGTGGTGTCACTTTAGACATCCGACAGGCATTTCTTTTATTTTATTTTTCTTTAACTATCCTTGTTAATCAAAAGCATTTTTTTTATATATCCATTTATTTGCACATGCTAATATTTTATCATGCCATGAATTAATTCCTGTCAGTAGGCTTTTAAGTCTATCATGAGCATACGCATATAGTGTAGTTCATCATGATCATAAATTTTGTCTCCTGCTTTCGGTATATCTTTTGTTCATGATGTTTGCGAGTACATTCCAACGTACTCACAGGCTTGTCCCTGGCTATTTACTTGGCCACGTCAGGAGTTCTACGAGGAGTACCACAGCGACGTCCATGCGGATCCTAGGATGGCAGCCACGTGGGATAGGAATTATCCAGGTCAGCCGGTCCTATGGGAATGGAGCCCCATCGACGTTGAAGAACCACGAGACAACTCCGACATCCACCACCAAATCATTGTTGTACCATTAGACCTTCATGGTCTTGTATTCAAATCTTGTAATAGCTTGGTAATCTGTAACAAGGACGTGTCCACCAGTAACGGTAATCCTGGGCTGGTGATGACGCGAGGGGTTAATTTTCTGGGATTTCGTGTCCCGGCCTCGGCACATGGTTATTTTCAGATGTCACATATGCCTCTGTGGTCCGGTACTAATTCTGCAGGAAGAATCAGTCACAAGAAAGTGATCGTGAGACTGAAATCTCGTTGTGACGAGAATGATTAGTAAGGGCAGGTTGGGGCATATGCCAGTGGGTGACCCTGTTAGGGGCCACCAAGGATATATGTTGAGCTAACCACTGCTGGAAAACTTGTACCTCCTGAATCGACCGTAGATCAAGTTTTGTTTCGGTAACCCCCATACTTGTTTCGTGCTACCACTTGTCCCTGCCACACGTAGGATATAGTTCAGTAAGTTGATAACCCCTTTCCATGCACACACCATACAGAGGGCCACGATGAGGGTTTCCACGGCCGTGGACTAAATCCTGTCATCGGGTCAGGGGGCATGGGTGTTTCTAGTTGTAAACGAGAGGGGGCACCCCATGCTACTCGAGATTGTTGTCACCCCGACTTAGAGTTTTTCTGAAACGATGCTTTGGGTGATTCCTGGCATCCGGACGGTTAATCTGGTGTGTGCCGGTTAGGTGTGTTTTCAACCCAAAGAACGTAATGGGAATTAGTTAGTGTCACGGCACTAACAAAAGAAATCCTATACTTGTGGGTAAACAGTACACCCTCTGCAGAGTTTAAACCTATTCGAATAGTCGTGTCCGCGGTTAAGGACTACAGTCTGGGTTGGTTAAGTGTCGGTCTTCGGAGGAAAAAATTAAAATGTTCCTGAATTATTAAGCAGGATAATTATTGTCACCCTGATGCTACCATGAATATTTTTGCTATGCATATTAATATTATTGTGGTTATGTATCTTATTGAGAACTAACCCGTTTCTCTTAATTTATTTTCCTGAGTGTCTCAGGGGCTGGCTAGACTACCCCGGGCATTCGGTTTTCTTTTCAAGACCTCTTCGTGGCGTCCCTCGAGTTCTCAGGCGGTCTATCACGCAACTACTCTCGTGGATACCCGATTGGCATTTCTTTTCAAGACCGACCGTGGCGTCACTTTTTGACACCCGATTGGCATTTCTTTTCAAGACCTCTTCTTGCCGTCCCTCGAGTTCTCAGGCAGTCAGTCATGCCAGTACTCTTGTGGACACCCGATTGGCATTTCTCTTACCTTTCCTTGTTTTAGGACTAACAAGTTATATTATGTCTCTTTTTGCACCATATCACTGTTGCCATGCCATGTTTTAAATTTTTAGTCAACATGAGCATAGCATTTGATCCAACATGAGCATATGCATTCGGTATATCTTGTGTTCATAATGTTTGCGAGTACATTCAAACGTACTCACAGGCTTGTCCCTGGCTATTTACTTGGCCAGGTCAGGAGTTCTACAAGGAATACCACAGTGGCGTCCGTGCGGACCCTAGGATAGCAGCCACGCGGGATAGGAATTTTCCAGGTCAGCTGTTCCTGTGGGAATGGAGCCCCATCGACGTTGGAGAACCACAAGTCACTTCCGTCACCCGTCAACAGATATCATCGTTGTATCATTAGACCTATATGGTCTTGTGTCTGATTCTTGTAATTGCTTGGTAACCTGTAACAAGGACGTGTACACCAGTAACAGTAATCCTGGGGCTGGTGGTGACACGAGGGGTTAATTTCTGGGATTTTGTGTCCCCAAAATCCGGCCCCGACAGCCTTGGTATTAGAGCCAGGCTGACCATCGGCTAATCCTATCTTAGCATGGTCGCTATCTCTAGGTTTCCACACCATCCACATCCTTCTATGCCCATAGTCAAGCCGTCCTATCCGATAGCTTGCAGTGGCCAGCCGACACCTTTCAGCGGTCGGTGCCCAACCTATCACCCTAACCGACAACCACAGTAATACGTCACATTTTGTGATTTATATCTGCGACATTGACTCGACCACTCTAGAATAGAGTTGATACCCAGAATCGTACCCATGCTGATATATGTTTCCTAGCCCAGGCACTATATAGGAGACCACTCTCTTAACCAAAATCAGCATTCCTCACTTTGTACACTGCGTCCACCAACATTTCCGCCATGTCGCACCTTGGGATTCATCTAAGAACCCCAGATGCAACCCCGGGTAGTTTTGTCAAGATATTGTGGGATTTCACACGCAACACTCTTGGTTCCACTCAACCACGCCAGTACGAGCTGTTCAAAATGAGGATCAACCACAGCACCTCGAAATATAGGGCAGTCACACACATCCCACCAGTAGACCCAAACCAAGGCCCTACAAATGTCGTCTTCATAAGGAAATCTATGCCAACTCCAGAAATGGCTATAGAAGTTGCTTCCTACGAAGCAATTACCCGTCTCGGGTTCGCAGTGCCTCGTGCTAGCGAAAGGGGGTATTACTACTTCCCGAGCCGCGCAGCACCCGGAGAAGAAGCATCTTTCCCCTGCAGACAATCAGAGAGAGATCCAATGCTAGCCAACCTTGTTCAATTTTTCATCGCACAAGAGCATTTAACCCAGCAAGTGATGGACTTTCTCCAGACTCTTGCTGTTTTGAATCCTCAGATCGCCATCGGCGGACCACTGTTGCCAGACCAAGGAGGGAACGTTCTTCGACTACTCCATCCACTTTCTCCGGGGGAAGAAGAATGTGTTCCAATGCCGGGGATATTTTCTCAGAAACCAATCGATTTTACCTTTGTACCATAGAGACCATGGTTGTGTTCGTTAGTCTAGCATTTAATTGCATGATTTGATATCTGTGTTGCATCTTAGGATTTACCCTATGAGTGAATTGTTTGGTTGTAGTTGCGTATGAGTAATTTTGTTAGCATAAGTTTATAATTGATTTTTTTTCACCCTTAACGAATCTCAGGATGAGATTTATTAAGGACCACTGTGACTAATAACCTTTGCAAACGCAAAATTAATTCACGCACCGCCACGACATCCAGCTTACAACCAGACACACTCCACTACATGCACTACGTGCAGAACCACACACACATTTAGCACCTAATCACTTGCCTCACCAGTACACCACAGTTTTCCGAGGGAAAATATGTGGGTAGTTATTTCTACGAGACCTATTGCCAACACACTAGCACCCACTCGTAACCGACACCGATATCTAGTCCTCATGGCCATCGCTGTCGTGGAGAGCCACCGCTCGAGCAGCAGCATCACGGTGATCATCTAGAACCATCGCACACAGGAGTAGCGAGAACCCGACCAACGCCGCCAGCATTCAGGCCACAAGAATCGTGATCACATCCGGGAGCACGTCCTCCATTGGAGACTTGTTCGAACTCCTGCAATCAGTAAAGAAGGAGGAAGAAGAGGCAGAAGAAGTGAGGCAAGGTGTGATGAAGGAGAGAATAGCACTGTGGCCGTTTTTATAGCTCGAGCTCGGTGTATGGTGAGCGAAGTCCACCAGCAATGTTCGCCGCTCGATCGCTGGTGTTCGGAGGCGAATCCGCGAGCAGTACCGATAAGGTGCTGGCCCGCCAGGTGAGTGCATGCTGCACCAGCGACAAGCACGCCGCACACTACCGCAGTACGGCCCTAGATGTCCTACGTGCTAGACGCTGCAGGTGGAGAAAGCGCGCTAGAGAGAGAAGGGGAAGAGAGCTGGAGGAATAAGAAGAGACCTACAGTGGGCCCTGGGTCCACTTGTCAGCCGGAGAGAGCACTGTGCACTGGAGTACGGCAAGCGAATTTAGGAATTTACACTTTTTCCAAATTTGTCGTAACAGTCACAGTAGGACCACAGCACTAGTGCCTCACTGTAGATACACCAATTATCTGGAGCCCACATCAACTGTGCCTAAATAGGTTATTTTAAATAGCTTAGGGAAATCTCCTCGAAAGGTGGGCTTAATTTTGATGTCCACCTTAACAAATCTCGAGGATGAGATTTTCTTAAGGGGCGTAGAGTTTGTAACAACCCAAAAATTTAACCACATTTTTTCAGTAAAATTTGGGCAGAAATAAAATTTTGATTTATAAGGAAGTCCTTTATTATTTTTAGAGTATTTACTGTTTCTGTTTTCCAAAATTCTTCCCTCCATATAGAAATTTTTGGAAATAAGATTGTGGCTTTTGTAGTTTTCCTAAAACATTTCAATTATAGTTTAATAACAGTAAGAATTATTTTCATAATAAAAATTGCCGCAAAACAATCCTTTTAATAGCTATCTCAATATTTTAAATGGCTTTTTTGCAATACAACCATTTCAAATAATTCTTTCAAAATTCCACAAAAATTATGAGGGGTCATGTGATTCCTATATATCACTTTTATGCAAAAACCTATCTTGGTCTTTTGAAAATTTTGAGTGAAACTCCCTCTTTTCCGTTCTATCCATTTTCTAGGTTATAACTACAACCCCAATTTTCCTTGCTCCAAAAATCTTGAAATTTTTCCCACCTGTAGTCCTTCCTAGTAAACGCTTAAGTCCAGGAGATCAGCCCCATTTGCATCATCTAGATCCACCAAATGATCCCCTGTAGTTTCTGTTCAGTACTGTAGTTTTGTAAAACTTGCACTAAAAAGTTTTTCTTGTTGCCAAACCAACTTCACCACTATATTTACCATCCAAAGAGACCCCCACCTACCAATTTCCAAGTCTACCAGAATCACCTAGGTCACTCTAACATTCTGTCGAGCACCTTGAGCTCATGAAAGAATTTGGGCATCTTTCTAAATTGCAATGGACACTAGCCCCTCTCCCCAAACTAGCATGTCCATCACCGCTCTCATGCCCATAAGCACCACCCTGCTAATTTGTAGCCCCATTAGATCCCTATAGATGCCACTGGCATTTCTTTGAGCACATTGTGCGCATGCACGGAGAGCGTCCAGAGCGCGCGTTCTGCTCCACTGGCATCGGGGTACTGCCGCTCTGCTGCTGCCTTCCCTCGCTCACCCTAATCCTCCCCTGGATCACCACATCACCGCTGAACCTCGTCGACATCCTCACTTGGCTGCTTGCGTCGGCCACCAACATCCACCGCCCCCGTTCGTCGCTGCCCGACCAATCTCTCTCGGCCACGTCTCTGGTCGGGTCCCTCTCTCTTAATGGCCAACGGCCAAGCCTATCCACAGCTCACAAGCGCCCCACCGACTCCTCATCGAATTGCTGACCTCGCCACGGCCCTTGTTTGCCATTAATGGCCACCGCCGGAATCTGCTCATGGACGGCGCCGCCCAAGGCGTGTGGCACGTCTTCGAGCCTGCCAGCACGCCCTACCATCACTACGGGACGCCGCTGTCTGCACCGTCCACCACCAACCTTGCCAGCTACCTCAACGGTGCCATGAAGGGCCGCCGCGCCATGCTCATCTCTGGAACCCGCGGCACCGCCCTCTCCTCCCTATAAAAAGCCCCAGAGCACAACTAGCTGACCACCACCTCTCTCCCTCCCTCCCTGATCCTTCCATAGCAGCAGAAAGACCAGATACGGTCGTCTTCCCCTCCTCCGGCAACTATTGCCGCGGCCACTGTTCGGATGATTCCGACACGGCTAGGGCCTCCCCACCCAACTTTCCTTCACCAACAGCTTCCTTGTGCATCTGTTGATCCATCCCCACCTCCAATTTTCCCGGAGAAGCACCATAGACGGAAGCCCCAATCTGGCTGACGCCGCCGTCCGCCGGGGAGCTCACCGCCGATGATTTCATACACCTCTTCGGCCGTCTTGGGTACCGGTGGAACTGCCTCGGTCTACTGGCCAAACGGTGGCCTTAGCTCGCCGAGGGACCTCGCCGTTCGCCGGCGCCTGTCACCGGAGGCCGCGCCTCTGTTCGGCCAGAGAGAGAGGGCGCAGACCATGGTCAAACCTGACCAGTGGGCCAGACGGGCCCACTGCCAGTGACCCACGGCCTAGCCACGCGGAAAAGTGGAGACGGCTCCCCCTAGACGCCGTCACCACTTGGGGAAGGTGTAATTCCAGAAATCCGCCTTCGACATTGGCCGTCCCCAGTGGCACCGCTCGGCGATATAGCGCTCAGGGCACACTTCTGCTCCTTCTCTTTTTCTTTTCCTGTAAATTTCCATTAATTCCAGAGGAACCAATTCAAATCCAAATCCAGTTATTCAAAATTTTTGTAGTCTTACAAAATCATGCTCTTTTATTCCAGCCTAGGTGAACATTTTTCCTAAACTCTGTTTCCACTGGAGACTTTAAATAGTCCATTTCTTTAATTATTGCAAATTAGAAACTCCCTAAGTAAATCATATGAACTCCAAATAATCTGATTCTTTTTCTGATATTCCTAACTTTCCATCTAGTTTATTTTAGTATTTATTTCAAAATTTTCCAGTCAACTTTTTAGTACTGTTTTTGATTTATGTGGTAATTTAAATATATTTTTGAAAATAGGAAATGGAGGGAAAATAAAATTCTCAAAACTTTTGGAGTGCACCCAATATTTCTGCATGCTCAAGGCAAGCTTCTTGAACACTTGATATGGTGAATGTTTAGTAGTTGCTAGCTAGAATATTTGAACCATGGTTATGATAGTTTTTTTTATGGAGTATGCATATTGCTATATTTTGTATGCATGATCCATGGCTATTTTGCTATCATCGTTTGAACATGAAGTATGAGTGAGCATGGTTATTTTTAGATGTCACATATGCCTTTGTGGTCCGGAACTAATTCTGCAGGAAGAATCAGTCACAAGAAAGTGACCGTGAGACTGAAATCTCGTTGTGATGAGAATGATCAGTAAGGGCATGTTGGGGTATATGCCAGTGGGTGACCCTGTTGGGGGCCACCAAGGATATATGTTGAGCTTACCACTGCAGGAAAACTTGAACCTCCTGAGTCGACCGTAGATCGAGTCTTGTTCCGGTAACCCCCATACTTGTTTCATGCTACCACTTGTCCCTACCACAGGGAGTGCATGGTTCAGTAAGTTGATAACCCCTTTCCATGCACACACCATACAGAGGGCCACGATGAGGGTTGCCACGGTTGTGGAATAAATCCTGTCATCAGGTTAGGGAGCATGGGTGTTTCTGGTTGTAAACGAGAGGGGGGCACCCCTTGGAATCCGCGCGTATTAATAGTGATCCCATGCTACTCGAGATTGTTGTCTCCCCGACTTAGAGTTTTCCTGAAATGATGCTTTGGGTGATTCGTGGCATTCGGACGGTTAATCTGGTGTGTGCCGGTTAGGTGTTTTTTCAACCCAAAGAACGTAATGGGAATTAGTCAGTGTCACGGTACAGACTAAAGAAATCCTATACTTGTGGGTTAAGAGTACACCCTCTGCAGAGTTTAAACCTATTCGAATAGCCGTGTCCGCGGTTAAGGACTACAGTCTGGGTTGGTCAAGTGTCGGTCTTAGTGTCGGTCTTTGGAGGAAATAATTAAAATGTGCCTGAATTATTTTGCAGGATAATTATTGTCACCCTGATGCTACCATGAATATTTTTGCTTTGCATATTAATATTATCGTGGTTAGGCATATTATTGAGAACTAACCCGTATCTCTTAATTTATTTTCCTGAGTGTCTCACGGGCTAGCTAGACTACCCCGGGCATTCGGTTTTAGTTTTAAGACCTCTCCGTGGCGTCCCTCGAGTTCTCAGGCGGTTTGTCATGCCACTACTCTTGTGGACACCCGATTGGCATTTCCTTTTAAGACCTCTTCGTGGCGTCCCTCGAGTTCTCAGGCGGTTTGTCACGCCACTACTCTTGTGGACACCCGATTGGCATTTCTTTTCAAGACCTCTCCAAGGCGTCCCTCGAGTTCTCAGGCGGTCGATCACGCCACTAATCTCGTGGATACCCGATTGGCATTTCTTTTCAAGACCGACCGTGGCGTCACATTTTGACACCCGATTGGCATTTCTTTTCAAGACCTCTCCGTGGCGTCCCTCGAGTTCTCAGGCATTCTGTCACGCCACTACTCTTGTGGACACCCGATTGGCATTTCTGTTACCTTTCCTTATTTTGGGATGAACAAGTTATATTATGTCTCTTTTTGCACCATATCACTGTTGCCATGCCATGTTTTAAATTTTTAGTCAGCATGAGCATAGCATTTAATCCAACATGAGCATATGCATTCGGTATATCTTGTGATCATAATGTTTGCGAGTATATTCAAACGTACTCACAGGCTTGTCCCTAGCTATTTACTTGGCTAGGTCAGGAGTTCTACAAGGAATACCACAGCGAAGTCCGTGCGGAGCCTAGGATGGCAGCCACGCGGGATAGGAATTTTCCAGGTAAGTCAGTCCTGTGGCAATGGAGCCCCATCGACATTGGAGAACCACAAGTCGCTTCCGTCACCCGTCACCAGATATCATCGTTGTATCATTAGACCTATATGGTCTTGTGTCCAATTCTTGTAATTGCTTGGTAACCTGTAACAAGGACGTGTACACCAGTAACAGTAATCCTGGGGCTGGTGGTTACACGAGGGGTTAATTTCTGGGATTTTGTGTCCCCAAAATCCGGCCCCGACAGTTTGCCAATTTCATATCAGGCACAAAAATATATTTTAACATCACAGTACGATAGCTACCTGAAAATAGCACAGTACAACATATAGCTAGTTCACCTTCATAAGAACAATATTAGAACAATATATTCATTTCCCTGATCAAGATAAACCAGGCTCGTCTTATCCACCTCTGCTTTCAGTTCAGTAAGAACCTGTTTTGCACTGACCAGCTAGGAAAGTGCCTCCTCCTTCGCGAACACCATCTTAGCAAAGTCTAATTTAAAAAAATTGAGCTGATTCTCCATCTTCCTCTTTTTTCCCGCATCTTGAAATATTCTTCAGCGTTGACAACACTTTTTCTAAGCCTACCTTTGTTCTCTTCCTCATACATGCTCCAGAGCTTTTGCTAGGCACATCTTCAAAGACTGTGGCCACTATTGATCAACCCACTCCAGGTAAGAACACTTCCGTTCATCCTATAATATTTAAAACTAGATCAGTAACAATTGTAGTGGAAATGGGTTTCTAGCAACATAGAAAATCACCAAATACATATTTTGAAAAACTGAAGAAACAGGTTAATTATGACATATCTTCTCAAAAAGATCAATGTGCAAATGAATTAATTGCTACTGAGACAACAACCAAATTCTGAAACATCAGAAGCTATAATTAACTACAACAACGCTACAAGTTCTTAGTCATGTACTATAAATAACAAATTGACCATTTTATGAGGAAGCTAAATATAACTGCAACAACATAGCGACAGTTTTTGGATGACATCAAATTGATACTAACAGGTGTGTACCTGCGCAAATTTAGTAACATAGAACTAATAGCACTAAGGCCGTCCACTATCTATGCCAAAACCATTGTCAAGATAACTGTTGCTACATTTGGCACCGGTACCCTGCACTTGCGAGCCGATGCAGTGGAAAAAAATCAGGGAACCGGACTCCGGAGCACCAAGTTGCTGTGACACCCAGTTCCTTCGTGCCATAAAGATTTAGTATTTTACTGCTTGGCTGCTCGGATGTGTGGACCAAAGTTGGCTGCACAAACTGCTGAAGCGGTGCCAAATAATTTTCCAATGGCACCGCTGATGAGATGGCAACATTTTTAGATACTAGGTATAAATTGTCACACTGTCTTAACATCCAGAATAACATAGCACATTGCAGTGTCTGAATCCCATCTAACAAATGACTAGTAACAACCAAAGTGGGGCTAACCTTCTCTGCACATGCCAGAAACTTCCTCCCACTGTCCACAGATTCAAACACAACTAGCTTCACGCATGGAGATTGATGGTGACAACGAGCAGGTAGATCATCAGCCACCCCGCTCCATTCGTTGCAACTGATGGTCCTAGGGAGCTACAAGAGGAAGAAATGACTCAAATCGACCACTGGGTTAAAACACTTCATTCGTAGTCATAACCCGACAGAGAGAAGAGAGGCATACCCGGGTGGTGAAAGAGTCATCATCAGAGGAGGAACCGCTGGAGAGGTCATTGAAGAAGACCATGGCGACCCCGGTGGTAGGATGCGACACGGCGAGAGCGAGGAAGCAAGCGAGGAAGCGGCTATAGCTTCAGAACGAAGGAAGGAGGAAATAGAGGAAATGTGACTTGTGGTCGGGGAGAAAAGGGGGTGGGGAAGGGGGGCGGGGGTAGATATTTCGGCGGTAGGACAAATATTTTGAAATGTGGAGGGAAACTTTGCGCGTGGTGCCGCCGGACATCATTCACTTTGAACTATTGTGTGCATCGCAAACGATTCTTCTGCTTTACGCGCATGGGATGAGTTTGATAATTCAAATTTTGGTGGAAATTTCCATGGGTACCGTCCTCATCCACGTCATTGCATAATTTAACATCGCTTGCTAATTTGGGCACGCAAAAGAGTGTACAGCACAAAGACCACACATACTAAATCAAGCAATTTTAGTAATTAAACAGAGCTAGTTGACCTAAACATTGCTCTAACAAAAGACCAACATTAAAAACTAAGCCTAAGTACGCATAATTTTAACAAAGCCGCCGCCGCACTGGCCTATGCATCACCAGTGTGATATGAGACGTCGATGACTTGTCCTGGCGACATGCCGTCGTTGGTGGACTACGCGTCCCCCATGCTGAAGTCGACCGTGTCCTCATCCTCGTCCTTGGCGCCGCCCTCAAGGTTGTAGTACTCGTAGTAGTGGCTGCTCCAGAGCTCGCGTTGGTACTCCACCATCGATTCCTCAACGGACAGACTCTTCTCTACCTCGACCTCGACCACGCGCAACTCCTCCTGCCAGCGCTCCTCGATCTCTACCGCCTCCTGCTTCTCCAGCTCCCGCTCGGCGATCTCATGAGGAAGCAGGTGCTCCATGGCCACCGCCGCCTTTTCGGACATGGGTTGCATGCTGGATTCCGAGGTGGCCTAGAATATCTTGGTGTGTGCGTCCTTGATCTTGGCATGGATGGCCTCGACCCGGGCCAGGGCGACATCGGCGGCACGGACGGCAGCTCGAGTGCTCTCGACGTTTGCAGCTACCGTCGCAGCAACTGTTGCAGCCATCTCGGCTGCTGCAGCTACCTGTCGGCTGCCGCAGGCACCCTCTCAGTGGATACAGCCGGGCTTAATGTGGATTCGGCGGCACTCTCGGCGTAGGCGGCCGTGCTCTCGGCACAGGCGGCGGCGCTCAGGGAGGACATGGCCACCGTACGGGCCCTCACGAAGTGTTTCCGCGACATCATCTTTTCAAGAAGGGGTCGCGGGAATGGGGATCGAGATTCATGGATTCGGGGGTTGCCAGCACTGGAGCAGACGAGCCGGCGAAGATTAAGGAGAAAGACTTAAATAGACCCACGAATTTTCATCGCAAATGGTTCCTACAAAAAAATTGTGTGTGATGTTGTTGATATTTTTTATTAGCTGTGAAAGACCAGTTTGGAGTAAAGTGGCAACGGATGGTGTTTTAAATGTACGAGAAAATTTGTAGTGCTAATATAACTGTCATGTCAAAATTTGGAAAATTTCAGGGGTCATTTGACCTTTTAAGACATTTAAGTGATTTTCTAGCCATTTAATGACCGTAATTCAAATTTGAACTACATGTAGATGCAACAACTAACCATAATGGTTTGAAAAGTCATATTTGTGTACTTGTGTGTGACTTAATTCCATGTGTAGTAAATTGGAAGGAATTTTCAAACATACTGGTCACACGGCTATGACACAAAGCATGGAGTGCCATGGCATTTAAATTCCAAAAAATTAAAAAAAGATCATAAACACATGAAACCTTGCTTGATGTAATGTCATGGCACCAAAATGATGTGGTAAACTTTTTGACATGTTTGACGAAAGATTGGACACACACCCCTCAGAAACCGGAGCAACTCACTACAAGGCTCGTGGTTCCGAGAGGGAATAATGCATGTTTGATGACGAACGTGCGATAGCTTCCTCTTACGGCCTTCAAACATTTTCTACTGTTAATGTGCACTAATACAACTGTAATTTGAAAATTTGGAAACGCCGCCTCACCCTGCTCGCTTACTTCCCACATGCTTGCTTAACTCACTATCTTTTGGAGTAATACACTGTATAGATAGGAAAGAGATAAATGAAAGAAAGTTTCAGGGGTCATTTGACCTTTTAAAGACATTTAAGTGATTTTATAGCCATTTAATGACCGTAATTCAAACCTGAACTACATCTACATGCAACAGCTAACCATAACGGTTTGAAAAATCATATTTGTGTACTTGTGTGCGAGTTAATTCCATGTGCAGTAAATTGGAAGGATTTTTCAAACATATTGGTGTCATGGCATGGACACATGCATGGAGTGTGATGGCATTTAAATTCCTTAAAAATAAAAAATAAAGATCCAAAACACATGAAACCTTGCTTGATGTAATGTCATGCCACCAATATGATGTGGTAAAAAATTTGGCATGTTTGATGAAAGCTTGGACACACACCCCTCACAAACCAGAGCAACTCACAAGAAGGCTCGTGGTTCCGAGAGGGAACAATGCATGTTTGATGATGAACGGGAGATAGCTTCCTCTTATCGCCTTTAATATTTTTCTACATTTAACATGCACTAATACAACTGTCATGTGAAAATTTGGAAAATTCCAGGGGTCATTTGACCTTTTAAAGACATTTAAGTGATTTTCTAGCCATTTAATGACTGTAATTCAAATTTGAACAACATCTACATGCAACGGCTAACCATAACGGTTTGAAAAATCATATTTGTGTACTTGTGTTCGAGTTAATTCCATGTGTAGTAAATTGGAAGGAATTTTCAAACATATTGCTGTCACGGCCTGGACACATGCATGGAGTGCCATGCCATTTAAATTTCAAAAAATTAAAAAATGATCAGAAACACATGAAAACTTGCTTGACGTAATGTCATGCCACCAAGATGATGTGATAACAAATTGGCCTATTTGACGAAAGTTTGGACACACACCCCTCAGGAACTGGAACAATTCAATAGAAGGCTCATGGTTCCGAGAGGGAACAATGCATGTTTGATGATGAATCGACGATAGCTTCCTCTTATGGCCTTCAAATTTTTTCTACAATTAACGTGCAGTAATACAACTGTCATGTCAAAATTTGGAAAATTCCAGGGGTCATTTGACCTTTTTAAGACATTTAAGTGATCTTCTAGGCATTTAATGACTGTAATCCAAATTCATCTACATGCAGCGGCTAACCATAACGGTTTGAAAAATCATATTTGTGTACTTGTATGTGAGTTAATTCCATGTGCAATAAATTGGAACAAATTTTCAAACATATTGGTGTCACAGCTTGGACACATGCATGGAGTGCAATGGCATTTAAATTCCAAAAAATTAAAAAATGATCAGACGATGTAAATATGTGGTGTTCAAAAAAGAAATTGTAAAGATCTGGCCCCGTCGATCTAGATTCCCGTCGATCTAGATTCCGGCCGCCAATAAATACTACCTTGCTCATGTTGTCCCACCTGCATTCTCATCTACATCCTCCCCTCGCTCGCCCTCTCTCTCTCTCTCTCTCTCTCTCTCTCAAATCTCTGCCATGGCACCGCCGATCTGCCCACACGCCGACGAGGAGGCGCCGCCCCCTAAGGACGCTCAGTCGAAGAGCAGCGAAGAGGAGGACCCCTATGCGCCGCCAGACGAGGTTGCGTCGGACCCCCCAAGTTTGGAGTGGTTTTGGGGCCAGTACAATCTTTGTCTATGGAAGTCGCTGCCGCCGGCTGAGAAAGCCAGGCAACTGGCATTCAAGAAGGAGATGACGGAGGAGGAAGCCAGGTACCAGGCGGCCTGTGAAGCCGGTGATGTCGCCTGGAAAAGAGGAGGCGATGGAGCTTTGGGGGCATGTGCGTCATTGTGCGGAGGAGGTGTACGAAGATGGGTCCTTGGCGAGGAAGGTCAAAGGCGCTAGGCGCCTCATTGCTGCGTGGAGGTGGGTCAATAAGCTCCACCGTGCCATCGACGAGGAGCTCCGGTGGGTGCCCAATGAAATGGCAAGATCATCCGCGCTCGTCCGCTAGCAAGAGGCAGATCGGTATGTCAAGCGCTGCGAGGCAGAGGAGGCAAAGTACTGCCTCCGTGCTGGGAAGACGCCGTGCACCAGGCAGCTGCTGGCGAGGGGATGCCGGAATACTGCCCCCAGGAGGAATTATTAGTTTTAGTATTGTTCGTTTTCAATTTTATGCATTGTACCTAGTAGTTAAGTATCATCACGTATATGTGATGATATTATATATATTCTGTGATGAACTAATGAACAATTAATATATATTATGAATTCCATTTTTTATCTATTTTCGTATACTAATTTGTATCTAGCTGTTATCATCCACATATACAGAGTGGAAAGCATATATACACACATTGAAACAGAACAAATAAGAACGGAAAACAGAGTACACACATTAAAACTGAGCAATAAACGGAGCAATATTATGATTGTTGTGAATACATAGTGATCCATGTCGAAACGACTCAACAAAATAAAACGCGTCCATGAGACCATGACCAGCAGCCTTTGCCAACGGTATCTCTTGGCTTTGCCTGAACTCGTGCAGGCGTTCGTCCAAGCAGTCGACCGCTCGCGGTACATCTGGAGCGCGATCTTGAGCTCCAAGTTGGCTATTTCATCGGAGATCACCAGCTCGAGGATGTGACGTCCATGTTCCTCTACTGCGCCTAGGTGGACACCTGGGCTAAGGAAGCGGTCGATCCTAGCGACCAGCGTGTTGGCATCGAGCGGGCCGCGGACAATGCCAACGGCGCGACCCATGAGAATGGCGCAGCGGGCGTCCGGTGCAAGTACGGCGCGGGTGGCCTCTGGTGCAAGTATGGCACAAACGGCCTCTGCCCACTCCTGGCGAGTAATGGGGGTACTGACGGGACGTGTACCCAGCTGCGACGCCCTGTCGACATTAGGCAAGTGCCGATGGATTCACTCTTGCTGTGCAGCACGCCCCGCCTCTCGCTCTGCGGCGCTCCAACGGTCTCGCTGTGCGGCGAGGCGCGGCCTATCGGCGTGGATGCTCCTAGCTTGCTCTGCGGCGCACCATCGATCATGTTGTGCGGCGAGCTGCAGCCTCTCGGCGCCGACATGCCTATCTTGATCCGTGGCACTGAAGCGCCATGCGCCAAGGGCCTGCTCAACCCTGGCGATGACGTTCATCACGGCGTTGTCCATCGCATTGCTGGGGAGCGCCTCGGCCTCGACGGGTCGTGGCGCCTTCCCGTTTTCCTTGTCGAGGAGGTTGATGGCAGAGGCGGCGCTTTGGTGGGTTGGCATGCTTGGAAAAGGTGGATGTGCTACAGGCTGTGCTTGTTTCCTCCGTGCATCGCGCGCCGCCTAGGTTTATGCGCAATATCGCTATGGTGGCGGCGGGAAACCAGTGAGGAAATGGTGGCGTGTTCATAAAATGCCATCAATTAATGGAAACTTAGCATAGAAGGAACATCGAGCTAGCACAACGCGTGTGGGCACATTGCTCGCCCAAGGCTATGATCCATATACTTGTGTGCCCAAAAGAGCACACTATTCACAGTAAAGAATATTGTTCTGTTTGTCCTAGTAGAGCAGTGGCGGCAAGCGTCACAAGAACTAGATGATGATCAGATGATCGTTTATCCTAGTTAATTATGCATGTAATAGTTTACTTTGGTGTGTGGAAATGTCATGTGTGTACTAGCCACCTATGTAATTGGATGTTTGCCGCGTATCACAATCATCTTGTTTACACGAAACGTTTCTGTTCTCTTGCCTCAACACAAATAGTTTACCGGAATGAACTATATGCCCTCCATTGCACACACCTTGATCTGGCTGAACCGTTTCTGTTGCGTTGCCTAATAGAAAATAGTTCATCCGAGTGAACCGTATGCCGTATATCGCACACACCTTGATTTGGATGACCATTTCTTTTGTGTTGCCTAAGCACAACCAGTTCATCCGAGTGAACTGTATGCCGTATATCGCACACACCTTCATCTGGCTGCCCGTTTCTGTTGTTCTGCCTCATCACAAGCAGTTTATCCGAGTGAACTATATGCCGTATATCGCACACGCCTTCATTTGGCTTCCCGTTTCTATTGCTCTGCCTAATCGCAAATAGTTCATTGAACTGAATCGTATGCCCCGCATCATACACGCAACTAAAATCTGAACTGTGTTTGATGTATCCGCTATCGCAAACGTTTTGCATCTTTTTTGATGGTTTTGTTTACATCACTGTTTATGATTAATGCATCGCACACAGTTTCTTCGAAGGGTCTCTGATAGTAGTGTCGCATTAGCAGCATCCTGTAGTAGTGGTACTAGCAGAATTAATGAGGAAGTTCTTCTGTTGGCCTTGAAGAGTCACTTAAAACTGGAACACCATGATGCTAGCTGGTTGACCCTAAGCAGGATCTGAAAGGGCCATGAGATTAACCTCCTCTTCTCTGTCAGTCTCATGAGTTTCATTGGTTGTGCACTAGTAAAACTCAGCCATCTCATGCACAACATGCAGTGAAACCGATTGTTTCCACTGGTGATCCTTACTCCATTTTCCCCCCACATACAAAACAAAGGCCCATGACCCTACTGTATGCAAGAAGAGCACTCCACTTGTCCTCAGAAGCCACATGTTTGGACTTATTAGGAGCAACTCTGCGTTCTTCAGTCACCCTGGGAAAATCATACTTAACTGACGAAACTAAAGGTGAAAAAACAGAGCCGCGGTGAAACTAAACTTATGATGGACTCTGTTAGAAATGGACTCATGAAGTAAGGCAACCTCATAAGCAGCATCTAAATCTGGTGGCTATTGCAGAGGTACTTGCATCCGGGCCTATCGCTATAATCCATCAACAAATCTTGTCACATAGTGTACTATTAAGGTTGTAGCTTCATAGGCGGTGAGCTAGTTATACAGCTCTGTGAACTGCTCAACATAGTCCTCTATTGTGCCAATCTGAGAGATTGAATGCAATTTGCGTACCAATGCTTGATGCTGGTTCCTGCTGAAATGGCACTGAAATAGTCGGCAGAACTCTTCCCACGATGCATTTGGAGCATGACGTTGAACTGCTTCCAACCATGTAGCTGCTAGTCCTTCAGACAAGGTGGTAGCAAACTGAATCCACATGATCTTCGGGTGCCACACAGGTTGAAGTAGTCCTCACAGCGCGATTGCATGAGATGCCGACTGGTGTCGTCGAAGAGAGGAATGTCGATGCACGGTCCATGACAAAACGGATCAGCAGACTCTCGACACTAGTAGAAAACAGGGCCTCCGTCCGGAGCATTAGTCCTGGCCAGGTTTGGGCCCGGGACTAGTGGTGCCATTAGTCCTAGTTCCAACGGCGGACGGGGGCACGGCCACCTCTAGTTTCGGTTCAAAATGGACCTCTAGTCTCGATTGGTGGTACCAACCGAGACTAAAGGGGTGGCAGCAGGCTGGCATCAGACTGGGGCCCCTACGAGCCCCTTTACTCCCAGTTGGTACCACCCACCGAGACTAGAAGTAGACCGTTAGTCCCCGTTGGTATCACCAACCAGGACTAAAGATATCCCTATATATAGATGCTTCGTCCAGCCCGAGCCCAAGCTCTCCTTTCTCTTCCTCTTAGTTTCCTTCCCCTAGCTCGAGCTCAATCCTCCATTTTTGCCAAGATTTGTCAAGATCAGAGGCACCCCATCTATCTAAGAGTTCTAAAAGGTTAGCAACTTCATCCTTTCATCTCTCATTCCTAGTTTAGCTCATTTCATGCTCTGTAAGTATAGTGATTTGCGTGCTTTAGTTTGGGAGTAATTATGTTGGAGTTTATTTGACTTATATGCAATTTGAGCTCAAATTAACTTCTGAGTTTGCATATATGTAGATGTGGTTTACTTAGTGCCTTCCTGTCCTTGTCCTCACCACCGTCGATCGCTTGCACCGTCCCGTCACCGGCACCACCTTGGTGAGCCTCTTATTCTTATCCTTTTTGTAAAAAAAACCTTACTTGTATGATTTGGATAGTTACTTGTATAATTTTCTTACTTGTATGGTTGTTTGTTATACGTAGTTCCATGGTTTTGATATCCGTCCCCGTCGTCCCTCGTCCGGCTTATGATTCGGATGTGGTATATTATCTTTTACCAGTAGAATGCCCATGCATTGCCACGGGCTTCTGACATAGTTTGCTGAAGTTATATAAAATAGTTTGCTGAAGTTATATAAAGATAATGCATGCTAAATTTCACAGGTAGAGAAAATATAACATGGTCATAATTGCATAATAATTGAAGTCCACTTAACGTGTAATGTAAACTGATAACAAAATAGCAAATTGACAACGTATACATATAAAATGATGATCCAACTAAAAATATATTCAAATATTGAGATCTACTTGATGCGCTTAAGAAATTCTCGCATAAGATCAGGCAAGTTATCTTTAACTTCATTCACACGATGTTTGAGCAAGTATAATAAAAACTACTTCCTCAACTCATACCACTACTAGGAAAAGGCTAATTAGTGGCACACCTGTTTTGGCCATTAATGGCGCACTATAGGTGCGCCACTATCATCACGCCACTAGTAACAAATACTAATGGCGCACCCCTGGTGCGCCATTAGTATACCAGACAATAGTGGCGCACCACATAGTGCGCCATTACTATGCCTAGAAGTGCGCCATTACTATCTGACTTAGTAATGGCGCACCACATAGAAGTGCGCCATTACTATCTGACTTAGTAATGGCGCACCACATAGAAGTGCGCCATTACTAACAATTTTTTTTCAAAAAAAAATTCAGAAATTTTTTTTCAAATTTTTTTTCAGAATTTTTTTTTCGTTTTTTTCTTAATCTCGGGTCACTATGGCTTAATCTTGGGTCAATATGCTTAATCTCAAGTCAAATTGCACTCCGTGGTCAAACTTCCCGGAAGGTCACACATCCTCACACTACTCCAGCCTAAGCACGCTTAACTTCTCAGTTCTATCCAACCCTAGCACCAGCTCACTTAACAGGCACTTGTTGATATATCTATCATATCAATCCTATTAAACCTTGTTGATGTCTAAGACTTTGTTCATGTTATGAGTGTGATGAAATTTTGAAAAAATATTTCAAACTTCCCGGTCATATTATGTATCATATTTTGCACATTTTTTCCAAAAAAAAAAATTCGAAACCATATTTTTTTCCATTTTCCCCCCTCTAGATCTTAAAAGCCCCGTATCTTTTATTCTGTTAGGTTTTTGGGGATTCTAAAAATCTTCAACGGGCTTCCCCCCGGTTGAATTCGGATATAACTTTTCGAGTAGATGATTTTTCATATAAAAAACTTTTTCATCGGAGTTCGTATGCAAAAGTTATGCCCATTTTACAAATTCTCGAGAGATTTTGCAAAAAAGTCGAAAATTCATGTTTGTAAATTTTGCTAACAACTAGACCACATATCACATGGGAATCTTATTTTCTTTAATTTTTTTGACATTTCTATCATTTTCTTTTATTTTTTTTTAAACTGAAAAGGCAGTCCAGGGGGGGCGGGGGGTGCATTTGGTGAATTTTTTGGCCACCTCAGAAAGTTAGTAGTGGCGCACCATGGGTGTGGTGCGCCATTACTAGTTAAAACTTGTAATGGCGCACTTTCCCCTGGTGCGCCATTACTAGTTTTGAAAAAAAAATTTGTTAGTAGTGGCGCACCGTGGGTGTGGTGCACCATTACTAGTTAAAACTAGTAATGGCGCACTTTCCCCTGGTGTGCCATTACTAGTTTTGAAAAATAAAAAAAATAAAAATTTGTTAGTAGTGGCGCACAGAGGGTGTGGTGCGCCATTACTAGTTAAAACAAGTAATGGCGCACTTTCCCCTGGTGCGCCATTACTAGTTTTGAAAAAAAAATTGTTAGTAGTGGCTCACCGTGGGTGTGGTGTGCCATTAGTAATATGGCCATTAATAGCGTACCTATATCTAGTGCGCCACTGCTATATAGCAGTGGCGCACCACATACATTGTGCGCCATTAATGTCCATATTAGCTATAGCCGTTTTTCTAGTAGTGTACCCGTCCTGCAAAAGCAAATATATGTAGTTAGCATGAATATTTCACATGGAAGATTTAAAAACATGTGTAACACACAATACACACCGCACAAACCGGCTTCGCCAGGTCTTTACCGTTCTGTGCATTGCTATGGCTACAATGCATATAAATGAATGAAACGAATGATTAAGATCATAGAGGCGGGTCCAAGTTCATTGTCCCTCATACGTACAGACGTCTTTAGACATCAAACATCAGCCCCTCCAGGTGATTGCCTGCTCGCCACTGGTGCCGACCGCTCGAGGTCACCACCGCCGCTCACCACTTGCAGTTCTCTGTCGGCCGCCCTCCCACTCACAGCCCTTGGACTGGTTGAACAAGACGTGCCCGGAGCTAATGCCAAAGTGCAGTTATGCAGGAGATCCTTATACATTAGCCAATTATTCAGAGCTTCAAATGAGAATTTGTTCTCTCAACAATATTTGTACTATAATCTCAAGTTGTGGACATGCTTTTATGCGAAAGGCAGATCCATGTATATCAGCGAGAATGAATTAAATGGTGTGATTTGGAATTATTTTCTTCTATCCTTTGGTAAATGTAGTGGCATTGTTTCCTGAACTCTTATTGGCAGATGAATAGATATTTAGGTCGATTGATGTTGACGTGCATTGTTACAGAACAGCAAAATCATGATTAGATGCATTGATCAAATATCAACATAAATCACAATGTGTTATTATCTTGTTGTGATAAATATCACCTTGGAGCTCATCCTCGCTGCCTTGTATGCATAGTGGTCCACTCTTGCGATAGTAGTCTCGTATCCTTACTCCTATGCCAATATGCCATTGTTGACCATATGAGCATGATAATGGTCAGATCTCATTTACCACCCAACGCGGCTACCATGATCCATGATCACCCAGAGCACTCATGCCACCCCAAATCATAGTAGCCAAATGGATACTTGCTTTCTCGCCCGCCCGTAGGCCCTCCCCCCACCACCTATGCACACTTTTCAAACATGCCATCGTGACGTGCTTGTTGGCAGGTTTAACCGTGACCATGGAATAATGGAGTAGATAAAACATAAATTAGACTATGTACCGCACTATTTTAGCGTGCTACTTCATTTTTTTAATATGGAACAAAATTAATAGATACATCATACATGAGATAGAGCATATAGAAACCTTCAATTTACAATTCTTAAGTGGCTCATTCTGCATTTGATGTACTGTCAATAGCATTTCAAGTTCAGATTTAACTGCTCGATCAAATATGTACTCAAGACTTTAGAGTTCTTATTAACTTTATATTTGGAATGGTCCCTTCTCGGCCTATGTCATAGTGGAATTCAAGCAAGATAAGCTCCCTACATGGGTACACCAATACTTAATAGCTCAAATGAATAAACGATGCATGCTTCCATGATTGAACCATAATAAACGACATATCTGGTCTACTTGAAAAGGGAAATCAATCTGATCATGGGTTCATGCTCAAGTCTCGATTTCAATAGACCAGACAGTAGTCAAGTCCAGACTATTTAAATTAAATCATTTTTCCCTGCTAGAATCTCAAAATTTGGAACTCTAAATTCATTTAAAATCACCTCAAGTTTATTTGTCATTGTCTAGTTTTTTGGATATTTTGTCTGCATATAAGCACGATAGAAGTTAATCCTAGAATGTTAAGAAGCTAGACCAACTTGAGGATGCAGCCTAGCAAGCATCACCAACATGTGACCTGGTACTGGTAGCACGGTGATGTTCAGTCCGAGGTACTCAAGCTCCGCCACATTGCCTTGTAATCTGGAAAACTGCTGATCTATTTATTTTGAACCGGTCATTTAGCAAAATTGGTAAACGTTGTCTTGTTCTCGACATTTTAAACTCTAACAGTAGTATCACAAGAAAAAATTGTGGAAGATAAAACAATTGCTGACATGACTTACTTGATATGCTTCGTGCATACCTTCTTTAGTAGTAAGTTCACTATACTCTTTGAGAGAATGATAGTAAATTGTTATTCTATTTTCATAGATTTTGAGCATGGTTTCATATTGCGTTGGAAACACACCAGTATCTTCCTCCTGCTTCCCCATCTCTGGTTGCCACCTTGCACAGGATTAGTTTTCTTCCTCCTAGTTGCACACACTAGTAGAAAATAGGGTATTAGTCCCAGTTCTAGAACCAGGATAAATCAAACGGGACTAAAGCCCAAAACCTTTTGTCCCGGTTCGCTTACGAACCGGGACCGAAGGGGCTCCACGTGGCCGCTGCGGGGCGCCCAGGCAGGAGGACCTTTAGTCCTGGTTGGTAACACCAACCGGGACCAAAAGAAAGCCACGCATCAGCAGCTCGCAGGCACTGGGTTTTTTTTAAAGGGGGGGGGTTTGGGGTTTTGGAGGGTTAATTTAGGGGTTTCATATTGTGTTAGCTAGCTAATAGAGAGAAGTGACCTCTCTTTCTCCGTGCTTGGTCGACGCTAGCTACTATACATATAGAGAGAACTCTACACGCTAGCTAGTAAGCAAATGAATGAACCATTAATTACACAAGATCGTCATGAACATATACAGAGAGAAGTGACCTCTCTTTCTTCGAGAGATTGGTCGAACAACAAGTTTTCCTATATCTATCCGATGCTACTACATATATAGAATATAACATCTCTTACAATCCCTAACATCTAAAATCCATTTCAATTTCCAGATGGTATTCACCCTTCTCATTTATGACGTGGTCAAGAAAGTATCCCGCCAATTCCTCTTGAATTGCTCGTATGCGATCATGTGGTAGGAGTTCATCCCGCATCTGCGACATCTAATTTAAAGAAGGGGGTCAATACATATGTATGAATGAAAGTCAACACAAATGATGGTAATAAAATAAAATTGTGAATATTATTGTTTATGTACTTCATATTGTCGGTCAGAGTAGCCCTGCTCAGAGGTCGATTGGCGGATGAACTCGCAAACGTAGTATCCACATAAATTATCCCCGCCTTCCTGCCACAAGCACTTTATGAGAATAGAGTTCAATCAAACTAATAATCAAGCATGATAAATGGTATTGATGAAACTAGAATCAACGGGAGATGTGCAGAACTAGCTAGTACTACTTACTTTCGGGTGTGTAAATCGCAGCTCCCTCGGTAGTCCCGGAACCATTCCGGTGAACTCTTTCCAAACCCTGCCAGACAAAGAAAATAATTACTTGATATCCGGAAATGAACAAAGTTGGCGATATGATATGGTGCGATAATGATCGATTGAACTTACTTCTGGAGCATTGCAGTCATGTCCGCATACTTATTGGGATCTTTTCGTCTCGAGTCTAAGACAGTTACTACTCCCCGGTCAAGCTTAATCTCTAGCAGAATAAAGTGGAAGCTGTGCACGCATGCATAACTCATCAATTACATTACTATAACCTCAAGTAAGCAAAACAAAATATGCACAAGACAGTAACACTCACTTGAAGTTGTAAGGAAAGTATATTTTCCCTTTTGTTTTGATTTTGAAGTAACGATTTTAGCAAGTTGTCCTCAGTATCTTTGACTCTGTTTTGAACCGACCATTCATTTATGGTATTTGGGTTAATGAACCCAATGTCATAGATTTGTGCTTTTTTGCATTCGATGATCTTCAGTCTGCATAATATAGTGAGGATAATTATATATACATGCAATGAAAGAGCTGAGCTATAGAGACTTAATTACAGAGGTAATATTACAGACAGTAGCAAGTCATGAGTTGTTTGTCGAGGGCATCTTGATTGAATAACAGGAATAACTCCACAAATTCAATAGGCATCACCTCAGTTCCAACGAGATCGTGCTCCTCTTTAATTCCCAACATCAAATATCCTTCCCAGACTTCCTGCAGGTATCCATGTACCATTCATGCAATCTTCGCATCATCGTTGTTAGAGGAGGATGATCAGGTTTGACGAGAGGCTTCCCGTGCTCGTATTTGAAGATATCTACTACCTCTAACATTTCAAACTGTACATCATCACCCAGGTAATCAGTAGGATTGGTACCGGGCAGAAGCCCCGGATGATTAGCGACGATATCGCTAGACACCTTGAGCGGGGGGCACGATTGCTTCGCCTGTTCGCCGAGCTGGGGAATTTTTTTCCCACTTTTTTGTTTTGCTAGCCTTGCATCACTGCAAGTACTTTCCGACTTCCGTGCTTCACCATATGTCCATTCAATACAGCGGTCATAGTTGGATTTCGGCGGAGGTGGTGGTGGTCGCTTCAGGGAATCCAGAGTGCGCTTCCCATTCACCGGATCTGCCTTTTCCTTCGGAGGTGGAGGTTTCCGTTCAAAATGGGCCTGCACTTTGACTGCCATGATTTCATTGGTTTCCTTGTCTGTCCTCTCATATGGTAACCTTGGAAGAGGCTTCAGGCTTGGACCAGCTTTGAATTTCTTCCAGCCTCTTGTACTGCTAGTCACCGGAGCGGCGGCGTCTTTCTTCTGACATTGCATACGCGGCGGAGACCGCTGACATGCCGGAGGAGGCGAAGGAGCAGGCGGAGTGCCCTCACGCACTGGAGGAGGTGGAGGAGGACGTGGAGTGCCCTGATCATTCGCTGGAGGAGGAGGAGGAGGAGGCGGAGTGCCCTGACTCGCCGGAGGAGGAGAGGAGGAGGAGGCGTCCAGTTTGGAAATTTTATGTACTCCTTCCTCCATAGATAGGTACTCCTTAAAGCATAAACCAGATGAATCTCCGCTTCACCTGTAGGGTAGTCAAGCTCCAGCTCCTCAAATCCCTCCATTATTTCATCCACCGTCACAATAGCATAGCCATATGGAATCGGACGGCAATGAAAAGTTCCCTCAGCTTGAGGAGGTGCAATAGAGCTGACCGCCGACTTCAAGGTCACGTTCTGGCATTTCGTCATTAGCTCGCAATGTTCAGCCTCCGTTATACTATCCACAGGGTAGCGAGGAGTCGTGAAATCAGGCTGAACGAGCTCCATTGAAGCCACGCTGCTTCTCCGCTGATATGGTGGGGTGGCTTCTGGGGTAGCGTTAAAGCAAGGATCTTCATAACGCTGAGATGGTTGGCAGATAGCTCGCTGGCTCTCAAGTTCCTCTAGCTTTGTTATTCTTGCATTGAGCTTCTGCATTTCGCTCACTTCCACTTTCCTCTTTCTCTCTCTGCTTCTGTAACCACTGCTCTCGGGAAACCCGTGCAACCACGGAATGGAGCCTGGGGTGCCTCGTGTTCGTCCAGGCTGCTCAGGATTCCCGAGGGCCTCTGTCAGCTCGTCCTTCTCTCTGTCGGGAATGAACGTCCCTTCATGCGCTGCGTTGATTGCTGCCTGAAGCTTCTTGATGGGTATTGCAAGTTCCTCGTCCGTCCAACGACACTCCCCTGTTTCTGGGTCCAAAGTTCCCCCAACCGCGAAGAACCAAGTCCTTGAACGATCTGGCCAGTTCAATGTCGCTGATTGGACCCCTTTAGCAAGCAGGTCTTGCTCAGCTTTGTCCCACAATGGTCGGGCTTTGTAGTAGCCACCTAGCCCCATGTGATGGTGATACTTCTTCTTTGCAGCATTTTTCTTGTTTGCCAGTGACTTTTCTTACCCTTCTCCGATTGCTTGTAGGCCACAAATGCGGGCCAGTGATCTCTTATCTTCTCATATCGACCGGTGAATTCTGGAGTGTTCTCTTTCTCGACAAACTTTGTGTTCAACTCTTTCTTCCAGTTCCTGAATAGTTCTGCCATCTTCTTAAGAGCATATGCCTTGACCTTTCGCTCTATAACTGGGTTATTCGGTTCCTCCTTTGGCGGTAGGCTAAAATTTGTCATCAGCAAGGTCCAAAGATCATCTTTCTGTCTATCCTGGACATAAGATACATTAGGGTCATCCTTACTCTTATTCCATTACACGATGCTGATCGGGACGTTGTCCCTAACAACAACTCCGCACTGATGTACAAATGCGTCCTTGGTCCGCTTGGGAGCAATCGGTTGGCCATCTTTCGCGATTTCTGTGATCGTGAACCTTTCATCCTGGCGCAACCTTTTCTTCAGTCCTCGTCTCCTTACGGAAGATTGGCTCAATCCGGAGGGCTGAAAGAAGAAAGAAGCGTTAATATATGTGCATACCAAAACAAAGAATGCATCAAGTCAGCACAGGCTTAATTAATATATATACCTCACCGGACTTTGCAACAGCTCCCTCCTCTGTTCGGTCACCGGAGCCGTCATCATGATCTCCTTCCTCCGCCATTCGGTCACCAGAGTCGTCATGATCTCCTTCCTCCTCCTTTGTTCGATCACCGGAGCCGTCATCCTCTCCTTCCTGACCATCGGTGTTGTTGAGAAACGACAAGGGATCACCTCCGGTGAGGATTATATCCCCCAACAACTGTTCTTGTTCTAAGTCTCTTTCCATAGTTTCTGCAAATATTACAACATGGCAATATACAAACATGAGAGATGGATTAGTGGCAAACATAGACCTAGCTAATCACAACAAGGAATCATATGCATATATGAGCAATGGATTAGTTGCGGACCGCCTCTCTCATGCATGTCCGACATCCCCCCTCATGTCGAAGTTATCGGGTTTTATACTTTCAGGAGAGGACACTTTGCAAAACATAATCACTATGCAAGGAGGGGGTAGATCAACAACGCTCTTTCTTCTAGGGTTTGGGTGGCCTCGAGACTTGGTAAATTTGGGTGGCCTCGACAACTCTTCTAGGGTTTGGGGTGGCCTCGACAACGCTCTTTTAACTCATTTAACTTGGTAAATTTGGGTGGCCTCGACAACTCTTCTAGGTTTTGGGGTGGCCTTGACAACGCTTTTTCAGTCCCGGTTTGGGTGGACTCAAGAGTTGGTCAGGCGAGAGGGGGTTGATCGACGTCCCCCTCATGTTGAAGTTAGTGGGGATACGTTTTGAGAGAAAATAGAACACTTGTTATGTTTCGAGGACTCCTCCCCCAACACGAGAATATTTTAGCTTAGTAAATTTCTATGAACAAAAAAAATCATCGAACAAACTTAAGATGAGTTTTAACATAGAACATTCATCGAACAAACTTAACATGAGTTTTAACATAAAACATTCATCGAACAAACTTAATATGAGTTTTTAGCAAGATCATCATGAACAAAAATATCACACTAATTTCTATGAAAAAAAGTTCCACAAACATCTCATCTCGTCTCCACAAAACATCTCATACATCTCATACATCTCATCTCATCTCATTTCATCTCATATGAAAAAACAGAGCACATCTAAAAAACATCTATCTATCATTAAAAAAACATCTATCTATCATTAAAAAACAGAGCAATGGCCGGCGGCGACGAGCAGTGGCAGCAAAGGGGCTCGGGGGTACACGGCAACGGGGAGTAGGGGACCATGGGAGAAGGGCGAAGCACACTGGGGGGGGGGGCAGCGGTGGACCTAGCTGGAGGCGGCCGGCGCGGCAACGAGCAGGAGACCGGCGGGCTCGGGGGCACGCGCGCGACGACGGGGAGGAGGGCACGCGAGGAGGTCTGGCGTGTCGGTGAGGCCGATGGGGCAGGGGGGCCAGCGAGGGCATTGGGGCAGTGCTCAGGGAGGCGACGACGCAGTCCGACAGCCTGGCGGCATCGAGGTGGTCGCGGTGCCATCGGGGAAGAGGAGAGATCGAAGGAAGTGAATGGAAACCTGCTAAGTGTTGTTTATATACCCAGAGCATTGGTCCCGGTTGGTGGCACCAACCGGGACCAATGCCCCCCTTTAGTCCCGGTTCGTGCCACCAACCGGGACCAAAGGTCAGTTTTCGTTAGCCCAAAGGGCGGGAAGTAGAGACCTTTGGTCCAAGTTGGTGGCACCAACCGGGACTAAAGGGTGGCATTGGTCCCCGTTGGTGCCACCAACCGGGATGAAAGGGTGGCATTGGTCCCGGTTCGAGCCACCAACCAGGACCAAAGGCATGTGCCTGGCACAGCCACGGTGCGGTTGGATGTTTAGTCCCACCTCGCTAGCTGAGAGGCTTCGACACTGGTTTATAAGCACGGCTGTGCCTACCACTTCGAGCTCCTCTCTAATGCAGGCCTACGGGCCTATACACACTCTCTCTGCCTGTGGGCCTACTGGGCCTTCTACAGGCCTGCATCTTGGCCCAACTAGAGTGTTGGGTTTCTAGTCGTATGCAGGCCGTGATGGACCAGTAGGCGGCATTTTTTTAATTTTTTTCTAGTATTTTTGTTTCATTTTTTGCTTTATTTATTTTCTTTTGTTTCTACTTACATCTAAATACTTAGAGTTTTTTAGTAGTTCTTTTTGCTTAAGGTCACAAAAATTATAAACTTTCTATTAGTGCCATTAGTTTACAAATTTGAATAGTTTAAATTTGAATTCTTCGAAATTTGTGCGAATCACTAGTTTGTGAATAACTTTACTTTGAAAATAGTTTTTTGAGTGATTCTTTTTCTTGCTATTTAATATTAGTGTGTTTTATCATTATATTCAATTTGGAAAGGTCACTCACCCGAAGTTGTAAGGAAGTAGTATTTCTGGTTGGGTATTTAGTCGCACCAAGAACTCTAGCAAGGTTTTCTCTGTGTATGGTCGATCATATTCATGTGACCATGTCTCTTGATTAATGGTATTTGGTTCAATGAACCCAATGCCATAGCGTCCAGCTCTTTTCATTATAGTGAGGATAATTACAGTTAATGAACGAGCACTACAGCTAGCTAGAGACTTAACTTACAGAAAGAAATCACATACAGACAATAGCAACTGACGATAGATTTGTCGAGTGAGTCTTGATTGAATAACTAAAACAATTCTTGAAACTTAACCCACAGAGCTTTTTCATGGAAGTAATGCTCTTCTTTGACTTGCACCATGAGGGACTCTATATTGGTAGTCTTGGCTTCTCTCATGTACCATTGATGCAATTCATACATTCTCGTTGATAGACACTTGATCTCCTCAGGATTGACCAGAGGTTCGTCGCAGAAATATTTCTGTTTTAGTTCCTCCTCTTTAAACGTTTCCATGGGCTCGATCTCTAGGAGTTGTTCTATAGTGACACCGGCCTCTTCATCCATCCTTCTATGATCGTCGGTTATTACCAGCTGATCGGTGCCAGTACTCACATGTGTTGGTACAATGAGCGGGGCGATCGATTGCGCCGCCTGTTCTCCCAGCTGGGGAACAGTTTTCCCACTTTTTTTGGCAGCTGCTTGGCTCGAGCTCGAGCTCAACTCCTTTTTTTGTGCTTGATATGACTTCTTGATTTGGCGCTCATAGTCTGAGTCAATATGCTTGGGAGCTGGTGGTTGAGCCATACGAATAAAGTGGTCAATGACATGCTCAGGTACTTTCTCCTCTAGCGGCGGGGGCTGTTTTGGTCCAGAATGGGCCTTCATTTGGGCTTGCACTTCGATCTTGTTTTCCTCGGCAGTCAGGTGGTAAGGCAACCTCGGAAGAGACTTGAGGCTTGGACCAAATCTGTATTTCTTGCCTCCTGTTGTACCGCTAGCCGCCGTAGCTGTGGCGCCTCTCTTCTGCTGTTGCTTAGGCAGTAAAGCCCGCTGAGGCGGCGGAGACGGCTGACGCGGTGCCTGACTTGGAGGACGAGTCAGCTGACGCGGTGCCGGACTTGGAGGAGGAGGAGTTGGCTGACGTGGTGCCGGACTTGGAGGAGGAGGAGTGGGCTGACGCGGTGGCGGAATTGGAGGAGGAGGAGTCTGCAGACGCGCTGGTGGACTTGGTGGAGCGGGAGTCTGCTGAGGCAGCGGCGGACTTGGAGGAGGAGCCGGCTGACGTGGTGTCTATGGCCTTGGAAAGACGATGCAATCCTTTCTCCATAGAATGGTATGATGTACGGCCTCTCCCAGTGTGCGCTCGTCGTCACCTCCAGGAATGTCAAGCTCTAGCCCGAATATTGTGCCACCACTTCATCAACCCCGACACGAGCGTAGCCAACTGGAATCGGATTGCAATGGAAGGTTGCTTCAGGGGGATTTGTATAAGCAACGCCGTCCGCCACCTTCATGGATATGTTCTTCATTTTAAAGTGTAGCTCACAAGTTGTCGTATCTATGATATCATCCACAGGGTATCAATCCTGCAGTGCATCATCGCCTGGGGCGGAACCCACGCAGCTTCTCGGCATGGATGGGACGGTGCTATCCAATGCTGGATCCGCTAGCTGCTACCGCTGCTGAGACCCCCTTTCCTGGCTAAGTGAGTCGATCTGCTGCTGCTGCCGCTGGAAAGCGAGTGCCAACTCCGTGTGCTTTGACTCTATGATGCGAAGGCGGTCTGCTTCCTGCTTCCTCTCCTCCTCCTCTAGCTTCCTCTTGCTCCTCCTGCTGCTTCTTTCTCGCATGGCTTCTGTAATTGGTTTTCCAGTCCGCAAACCCCTCAAACCACGGAACAACGCCTTTGCCTCGTGTTCTTCCTGGGTGTTCAGGATTCTTCAGGGCGCGCATAAGGTCGTCGCTCTCTCTGTTGGGCTTGAACACCCCCGTTCGAGCCTCTTCTATTGCAACAAGTAAACGCACATCGGCTCCTTTAAGACTTGCCCGCTCCAAAACCTCGCCTATCTTTGGGTCCAACGTCCCCCATGCGCATAAAACCTAGTCTTGGACCTGGGGGGCCAGCTCAATGTAACTGGAGCGACCCCTGCATCCATCATCTCTTGCTCACCGAGATCCCACTTAGGCCGGGCCACCTCGTAGCCACCTGGCCCCAGCTTATGGTGCCACTTCTTTTTCGCGGCATTAATCTTGTTTATTCTCGACCGTTCCTGAGCTACTTCCGATTCCTTGAATTTCACGAAAGCGTCCCAGTGAGCTCTTGCCTTCTCCAGTGTTCCCTTGAATTCTGGAGTCTGCTTTCCTCCTTTCACGTAGGCGGCCCATATAGTTTTCTTGTGGTTGTTGAATGCTATCGCCATCTTCTTAAGAGCATAGTTCTTGACTTTCTGCAGATCTGCATCCGTCAAATGATCTGGTAGGGTGAAATGTGACATGAGCGATTCCCAAAGCCGATCTTTTGCTCTTTGGTCGACAAAAGTAACATCTGGATCTTCCTTTGCTGGCTTTTTCCATTCTTGAATGGAGATCGGGATTTGGTCCCTGACAATAACTCCGCATTGACGAATGAACTTATTCGCATTCTTCTTAGGTTCGCGTGGTTCGCCATTAGGTTTGATGGCATCGATGTTGTACTTTACGCCATCCTTCAACTTTTTGGCCTGGCCTCGAACTGTCCTGCTGCTTGTAGAAGATTTGCTCGATCCGGAGGGCTAAAAGAAGAAAGATTGATTCGTTAATATATATACAAATCAATTAGAACATGTGATGATCACCAAATGCCTGCTTATATAAATATACCTCGCCGGTCTTTGTTATTTCAAGAACAACATTTCCTTCGTCATCGGAGGTCTGGACTTCATCTATTCGTTCGTCTTCATCAAATATCATACCCTCACCGGTAGGGTTCAGATATTGCGAGCCGCCATCTTCTTCATTCCCATCTAGGCTCGGGGAGCGTATGATGTCGAACAGGGCCTCTTCTCCTTCTCTGCCGGTATTGTCCATAGCTTTTATTTAACTAATCCAGAAGAAAGATAAAACAATTTAGTATTCAAATTAGAATGCATGCATGCAATCAATAAGGAAAAACTGAATCATCGTAGATAATATGCATCTCGAATAATCCAGATAATTGATATGCATCATCGAATATAATCTCGAATACATCGTCTCAAATATTATCGAATAATTATAATCTCGAATACATCGTCTCGAATATTATCTCGAATACATCACTAGCTAATACAGATCGAATACTATCGAATAATCTAGTTCACTCGCGGTGGACACCCAAAGAGAAGGAACCATCACAGGATCATAGCTCGGGTGAGATCCCTGAAGAACCTGCCAGGTATTGGAGAACCTGACGTCCAACGCAACCATGTAGCGATGGATGTGCTCGTCCTCCTCCCTGACACGGTGACTTACCACCTCCGCGGGGGACGCCAGCCTCCGCACCGAATGTGGCCCACGCGCTCGCCACCAAAGAAGCTCCGGGTCGATGATGGGACCCGGGTTCCTCACCAAGATGCGCGCCCCTGATGGTAGCACCTCCTAGTGCCAGCCCGACGGAGCCCAGTCCCAGACATGGCGCCTCTGAAGCAGGACGTCGTCGTGAACGGGTCGACGACGAGGATGCGGGCCGGGCATCCTTGACGTCGAGAACAAATTCTATGCAAATGTAACATTTTTTAAATGTTTGGATTGTGATTTCTTAATATACGAGGAAAACCTTTAGTCCCTGGCTAGGAACAGGATTCAGAATCATAACGGATTCTCTTAACCTTTAAGGGATTTAACAAAATGGCGCCATTCTGGATGTGCAGAAAATGGTCCATATTTTTCCTGATCTCATCTACCCTTCTATACGTCACGTTGTCTAGTGTCAAAGGATTCAAGAAAACCATGGCTTCATCATTAGCGAGAAGTAACAGGCGCATGATGGTACGAAGCTCTCCAAAATTGTTTTGGAACGGAGTCCCGGATAGGATAATTAGCTTTTTGGTACGAAGTTCAGCAAGAGCCTTCCAAATATACGAAGCTCTCCAAATTGTTTTGGAACGGAGTCCTGGATAGGATAATTAGCTTTTTGGTATGAAGTTTAGCAAGAGCCTTCCAAATATCGCTATTTGGAAGGCCTTTGCTGAAATTCGTACCAAAAAGCGAATTATCCTATCGGGAACTCCATTCCAAAACAACTTTGGAGAGCTTCGTACCATCATGCGCCTGTTACTTCCGGTTAATGATGAAGCCATGGATTTCTTCAATACTTTGAAAGACAACATGACATATAGAAGAATATATATATATATATATATATATCTATATATATATATATCTATATTATATATATAAATATAATAAAACAGAAAAAAGGGACAACTTGTGCACATCCATAATGGGGGCATTCTTGATAAATCCCTTATTAAAGGACTAAGAGATTCTATTATACTATACTACATATACTAATTAATTGCAGATACATAACAACTTTTGCAAATACAACATTAAAATATGCAACTTTTGCAATACTAATTGCTATACATTGGATCAAATGTCAAAATTCTAGTTACATTGGATGTCAAAATTCAAACTTCCTCTCAAATGTACATCTATGTCATTCTTGCATCTATGTCAAAATTCAAACTTTGACATATGATCAAATGTTGCATATTTGATCATATTTCACTAGATCAAACTTTGACATGTGATCAAATGTTGCATATGTCGAAATTCAAACTTTGACATATGATCAAACTTTGACATATGTCAAAATTCTTGCATCTAGATACACTGGATCAAATGTTGCATCGTGAAATATGCAACATTCAAACTTTTTTCAATATACATCTAATCATCTAGTGAAAAAAAATGTCAAAATTCATCTAATTAACATTTATATATCTAAAATTCATCTAACATTTCTATAACTAAAAGTATAAAAAACTAAAAAAACATTCATCTAACATTTATATATCTAATTCATCTAACATTTCTATAACTAAAAGTATAAAAAACTAAATAATAGAAAAACAGAAAATAAGAAAATGTGTGTGTGTGTGTGTGTGTTCATGCATGTGTGTGTGTGTGTGCAGGCTCGATCGATGGGAGGGCGGCCATGGCGGCAGGGGCTCATAGCAGGGCGACGGCCGGCGAGGCGAGGCGATTCGTCGGTGATGGCTACGGCACGAGAGCTCGAGGAGGAGGCGGCACGCGACGGGGGCGGCGACGGGGGGCGGCGCATCGGGGATGGCGACGGCGTGGGCGCCACGTCAGGGGCGGCGACGGCGTGGGCGGCGATGGCGTCGGGGCAGGCGGTGCGTCGGGGGCGGCGGCGTTCTCCTCTGTTCATAGTGGTCGAAGAGACGAAGAAGCAGAGGGAAACTGAAAAAATTTCAAGTGGTGTATATATATGCGGAGGCCTTTAGTCCCAGTTGGAGCCACCAGCAGGGACTAAAGGTCAATTTTGTCCAGGCCAAGCGGCGGGAAGCCAGGCCTTTAGTCCCGGTTGGTGGCTCCAACCGCGACTAAAGACCCCCCTTTAGTCGCGGTTGGAGTCACCAACCGCGACTAAAGGTTGCTGCCAGGCAAGGGGCGCGCTGGATGTTTAGTCCCACCTCGCTAGTTGAGGAGCGCCTCGACCTGTTTTGAGCTCCTCTCTAATGCAGGCCTTCTGGGCCTACCTCTGCAGCACTGCCCTGTGGGCCTGCATCCTGGCCCAACTACAGGTTGGGTTTCTAGTCGTATACAGGCCGTTGTGGCCCAGTAGGCGGGCTTTTTTAAATTTATTTATTTTTCTTTTTTTTGTTTTCTGCTTTATTTATTTTCTTTTATTTCTGAGTTGTTTTTTGCTTTATTTGGAGTTTCTTTGTGAATCTTTATGCTTTAGGTAAAAAAAATTATAAACTTTCTGTTAGTGCCAGTAGTTTTCAACTTTGAATAGTTTAAATTTGAATTATTTGAAATTTGTGTGAATCACTAGTTTGTGAATAACTTTACTTTAAATATAGACTTTTCAATGATTCTTTTTTCTTATGTTTAATATTAGTGTGTTTTATCATTATATTCAATTTGGTAAGACTTAGGTTATTTAAAAAAATGAAATGCCTTTGTAACAGATGAGTTTTAGCCCCAAACCCTGATACTTCGAAAGAGATTGTCCATTTTGTACACGAAGTGCATCCTGTTTTTGTCTCAACCCTCTCAACTTTTTTGCACATCCTATGTGGGTAAAATGATGATACCATGCCAACTTTCAACCTTTTCAGAATTCATTTGTAGTTCGTTTCAATTTTAGGGTCATTTAGCTCAAAAAAATGAGTAAATGCATGAAAAATAGCAAATGAAGTCAGAAAGGGTTGAAAATTGATGACATGGCTTTGAATGGTGCATACTGAACGCACAAAAAGTTTGGAGTTGAAATAAGTTTAATTCATAACGAAATGCCTTTGTAACAAATGAGTTTTCGTCCGAAACCCTGATACTTCGAAAGAGATTGTCCATTTTGTACACGAAGTGCATCCAGTTTTTTCCGTAACCCTCTCAACTTTTTTGCACATGCTATGTGGGTGAAATGATGATACCATGCCAACTTTCAACCTTTTCATAGTTCATTCATTGTGCATTTCAATTTCAGGGTCATTTAGCTCAGAAAAATCAGTAAATGCATGCAAAATAGCAAATGAAGTCAGAAAGGGTTGAAAATTGATGACATGGCTTTGAATGGTGCATACTGAACGCACAAAAAGTCTGGAGTTGAAATAAGTTTCAAAAAATGAAATGCCATTGTAACAGATGAGTTTTCGTCCGAAACCCCGATACTTCGAAAGAGATTGTCCATTTTGTACACGAAGTGCATCTTGTATTTGTCTTAACCCTCTCAACTTTTTTGCACATGCTATGTGGGTGAAATGATGATACCATGCCAACTTTCAACCTTTTTCAGAGTTCATTGGTAGTGCTATGAAATTTCAGGGTCATTTAGCTAAAAAAACCAGTAAATGCATGAAAAATAGCAAATGAAGTCAGAAAGGCTTCAAAATTGATGACGTGGCTTTGAATGGTGCATACTGAATGCACAAAAAGTCTGGAGTTGAAATAAGTTTAAAAAAATGAAATGCCTTTGAAACAGATGAGTTTTCATCCGAAACCCTGATACTTCGAAAGAGATTGTCCATTTTATACACGAAGTGCATCCAGTTTTGCCGTAACCATCTCAAGTTTTTTGCACATGCTATGTGGGTGAAATGATGATACCTTGCCAACTTTCAACCTTTTCATAGTTCATTTGTTGTGCTTTTCAATTTCAGGGTCATTTAGCTCAAAAAAATCAGTAAATGCATGAAAAATAGCAAATGAAATCAGAAAGTGTTGAAAATTGATGACATGGCTTTGAATGGTGCATACTGAACAGACAAAAACTCTGGAGTTGAAATAAGTTTAGAAAAAATGAAATGCCTTTGTAACAGATGAGTTTTCGTCCGAAACCCTGATACTTCGAAAGAGATTGTCCATTTTGTACACGAAGTGCATCCAGTTTTTGCTGTAACCCTCTCAACTTTTTGCACATGCTATGTGGGTGAAATGATGATACCATGCCAACTTTCAACATTTTCATAGTTCATTTGTTGTGCTTTTCAATTTCAGGGTCATTTAACTCAAAAAAAATCAATAAATGCATGAAAAATAACAAATGAAGTCAGAAAGGGTTGAAAATTGATGACGTGGCTTTGAATGGTACATACTGAACGCACAAAAAGTCTGGAGTTGAAATAAGTTTAGAAAAAATGAAATGCCTTTGTAACAGATGAGTTTTCGTCCGAAACCCTGATACTTCGAAAGAGATTGTCCATTTTGTACACGAAGTGCATCCAGTTTTTGCCGTAACCCTCTCAACTTTTTTGCACATGCTATGTGGGTGAAATGATGATACCATGCCAACTTTCAACCTTTTCGTAGTTCATTTGTTGTGCTTTTCAATTTTAGGGTCATTTAGCTCAAAAAAATCAGTAAGTGCATGAAAAATAGCGAATGAAGTCAGAAATGGTTGAAAATGATGACGTTTGTCTGAAGCACAAAAGTACATGTTTCAAATGCCAAAACACATAAGCACCCTAACTATTACAAAGATTCCCTATGGTTTGTCCAAAGTGGGACTTTCCAGATATATATAAGTCCGGAAACTCACTAGAGAAGAAAGTGATGACAGTGAAGTCGGTCACATCCCAGAGTGGGATCTTTGGGTGTAAAACTTTTTCTTCGCGTGTGTCCCTTTGCGCCGTAACCATGGACAATCTTCATCATTTAACTAGATGCTCGGGTCAATATTCACTGTGAAGCCAGCAATTTCATGAAACTTTTCATAATCTCTGACATGTCTGTCTTGTCATCCACTCCCATGATGTTTCTTTTCCCTGAAAGAACTATGTGGCGCTTTGGCTCATCATTTGTTGTATTCGCTTCCTTATCTTTTCTTTTTCTCACCTTGGTAGACATGTCCTTCACATAGAAAACCTATGCCACATCATTGGCTAGGATGAATGGTTCGTCTATGTACGCAAGATTGTTGAGATCCACTTTTGTCATTCCGTAGTGCGGGTCTTCCGTTACCCCGCCTCGTTTCAGATTGACCCATTTGCACCGAAACAAAGGGACCTTCAAACCACGTCCATAGTCAAGTTCCCATATCTCCTCTATGTAACCATAATATGTGTCCTTTCCCCTCTTGGTTGCTGCATCAAAGCGGACACCACTGTTTTGGTTGGTGCTCTTTTTATCTTGGGCAATCATGTAAAATGTATTCCCATTTATCTCGTACCCTTTGAAAGTCATTATATTCGAAGATGGTAACTGGGACAGCAAGTACATGTCATCTTCAACAACATCGTCATGCATGGCACGTGTCTGCAACCAACCGGTGAAAGTCCCCGTTTGTTCACGTGTAATCCAGTCGTCAGACTGCTCTGGGTGTTTGGAGCATAGAATATTCTTGTGTTCCTCGATATATGGAGCCACCAAGGCGGAATTTTGTAGAACTGTGTAGTGTGCTTGAGTGAGAGAATACCCGTCCATACATATTATTGCTTTCGGTCCTAGCGTGCCATTTCCACCGAGTCTGCCCTTATGCCGCGATTCAGGAACACCAATCGGCTTAAGGTCAGAAATAAAGTCAACACAAAACTCAATGACCTCCTCATTTTCATGGCCCTTGGAGATGCTTCCTTTTAGCCTAGCACGGTTATGAACATATTTCTTTAAGACTCCCATGAACCTCTCAAAGGGGAACATATTGTGTAGAAATACAGGACCCAGAACGGCAATCTCTTCGCATATGTGAACTAGGATGTGCATCATGATATTCAAGAAGGATGGTGGGAACACCAACTCGAAACTGATAAGACATTGCACCAAATCATTCTCTAACCTAGGTATAATTTCTGGATCGATTACCTTCTGAGAGATTGCATTGAGGAATGCACGTAGCTTCACAATGGCTAATCGAACGTTTTCCGGTAGAAGCCCCCTCATTGCAACCGGAAGCAGTTGCGTAATAATCACGTGGCAGTCATGAGACTTTAGGTTCTGGAACTTTTTCTCTGCCTGTCGGGGACGAATCCGCGATCACCTATGGGACCCAGAGAAGGACCCCTTTACGTTCGGCAGGGAGAGACGGTCGCGCGAAGAGCAAATCTAGCGAAGAACATGACAGTGCACGAGAGAGATTTACCCAGGTTCGGGCCGCACGGATGCGTAAAACCCTACTCCTGCTTTTTTTGGTTTATTATCTGTATGATTATTCTAGCTCCAGGAGCGCTACAGTACCGAGTAGCTGCGTACAATACTGGAGTTCTCCCTTTTTCAGTTCCTCCTCCCTTTCACGTTGCCTATGGGCCTCCTTTTATACGCACAAAGGGGTCACCAACAGGTGGCAAACAGTAAAGGTAGAGGTGGAAAGTTGCTACAGTAAGGCCACTATTACCAGGATGACATGTCCTACCTACCACTGACGGCAGGGGACAAGGGCATTAAATGCCCATGCCTTTGCTGTCCACATACATGTACCCAGACGTCGTGGACGTGGGAAAAGCCTATCCCACCTGCTGCTGCACCGCTATCTACAGTGCACCGCCGTCTACACAGTGCCCTGCCACGCACGCTTGGAAGGACCCAGAGCGCCACGCTGGCAGAGGCACCGGAGCAGCACAGTAGCACAGTGGTACAGTAACGCTTGCCGCGGCAAGACCTTGCCGCACCTGACAGCTTGGCGCAACCCATAGTTTGCCGTGCAAGGTAACTTGCCGGGGCAAGTACCTTGCCGCAGCCGCTATCTTGCCGCAGCCAATACCTTGCCGCAGCCAATGACTTGCCGGGGCAAGTACCTTGCCGCGGCAAGTACTCTGCTTCAGCAATGCCCAGGCTGGGCCTCAGCTGTCCCTCCCGGCAAGCTCCTCTTGCCGGGGCCTTAACTCTTGCTTTGTATACTTTGTTCTTGAATGGCTTAATAATCTTGAGCTTCTCTCTGGCTGTCCTCCCGCAAGCCTGGCCGCGGGATGCTACTACTGCCCGTGCACAAGTACGGGGTACTAGGGTACCCCTATTCTAGTACACCGACACTGCCATATTTATTATTCCCTTTATATTCGACGAGAAGCCAGACGGGACCTTCATACTGAGCAGGCATTCACAGAAGATTTCCTTCTCTTCTTTGGTAAGAGCGTAGCTGGCCTGACCCTGATGTATGCCGTCTTTTCCGTGCAAACGTTGCTGGTCCTCCCGTGCCTCCGGTGTATCTTTTGTATTCCCATACACGCCCAAGAAGCCAAGCAGGGTCACGCAAAGCTTCTTCGTCACGTGGATCACGTCGATTGCAGAGCGGACCTCTAGGTCTTTCCAATAGGGTAGGTCCCAAAATATAGATTTCTTCTTCCACATGGGTGCGTGTCCGTCAGCATCATTCGGAACAGATTGTCTGCCAGGACCCTTTCCAAAGATTACCTTTAAATCCTTGACCATATCATGTACATCATCACCAGTACGGTGGCGAGGCTTTGTCCGTTGATCTGCCTCACCTTTGAAATGCTTGCCTTTCTTTCTTACGAGATGCCTGCTCGGAAGAAATCGACGATGTTCTAGGTACACATTCTTCTTAAAATTATCCAAATATATATTGTCGGTATCATCCAAACAGTGCGTGCATGCGTGGTATCCCTTGTTTGTCTGTCCTGAAAGGTTACTGATAGTAGGCCAATCATTGATGGTCACAAACAGCAATGCATGTAGGTCAAATTCTTCCTGATTGTCCTCATCCCACGCACGTACACCTTTTTCATTCAACAACTATAAGAGTTCTTCAACTAATGGCCTTAGGTACACATCAATGTTGTTGCCGGGTTGCTTAGGGCCTTGGAAGAGCACTGGCATCATAATGTACTTCCGCTTCATGCACAACCAAGGAGGAAGGTTATACATACATAGAGTCATGGGCCAAGTGCTATGATTGCTGCTCTGCTCCCCAAAAAGATTAATGCCATCTGTGCTTAGACCAAACCATACGTTCCTTGCATCATCTGCAAAGTCCCTCCACTTCCTCTTGATTTTTCTACACTGCGACCCGTCAGCGGGTACTCTCAACTTCCCGTCTTTCTTACGGTCTTCTTTGTGCCATCGCATCAACTTGGCATGCTCTTTGTTTTGGAACAAACGTTTCAACCGTGGTATTATAGGAGCATACCACATCACCTTGGTAGGAATCTTCTTCCTGGGGCGCTCGCCCTCGACATCACCAGGTTCATCGCGGCTGATCTTATAGCGCAATGCACCGCATACTGGGCATGCATTCAAATCCATGTACTCACTGCGGTAGAGGATGCAGTCATTAGGGCATGCATGTATCTTCTGCACCTCTAATCCTAGAGGGCAGACAGCCTTCTTTTCTTCATACGTACTGTCAGGCAATTCATTGACCTTTGGAAGCATCTTCTTTAACATTATCAGCAACTTTCCAAATCCCTTGTCAGATACACCATTCTCTGCCTTCCATTGTAGCAATTCCAGTGTGGTGCCCAGCTTTTTCTTGCCAGCTTCGCAATTTGGGTACAATGATTTCTTGTGATCCTCTAACATGCACTACAACTTCAGCCTCTCCTTTTCACTTGCGCAGTTTCTCTTTGCATCGGCAATGGCCCGACCAAGATCATCAGCGGGCTCATCTGATGCCTCTCCTTCAGCTTCTTCCTGCATTGCCGGCTCAGCTTCTTCTCCCATTGTTGTAACATCGTATTCAGGGAACCCATGGCCAGGATAGTTGTCATCGTCCTCTTCTTCTTCATTGTCTTCCATCATAACCCCTCTTTCTCCGTGCTTGGTCCAAACATTATAGTGGGGCATGAAACCGGACTCAAACAGGTGGACATGAATGGTTCTTGACTTAGAGTAATTCTGATCATTCTTACAGCCAGCACATGGACAAGACATAAAACCATCCGCCCTCTTGTTTGCCTCAGCCACAAGTACAAACGTATGCACGCCATTAACGAACTGGGGAGAGCATCGGTCATCGTACATCCATTGCCGGCTCATCTTCATTACACAGCACCGAAAAGACCAAATTAGTACAAGTTCCTACATAAAGTTCATACACACTTATTCTCATAAAACAACATACAAACTCTCTAGCTAAAGCATTTGAATGCAACAACAAATGCGATCAAGATCATAACTAAGGTAACAATTGATCCAACAGCATAATGATACCAAGCCTCACTATCAATGGCATATTTTCTAATCTTTCTAATCTTCAAGCGCATTTTCTCCATCTTGATCTTGTGATCATCGACGACATCAGCAAAATACAACTCCAGTTTCATCTTCTCTTCTTCAATTATTTTCAATTTTTCTTTCAAATAATCGTTTTCTTTTTCAACTAAATTTAATCTCTCGACAAGAGGGTCGGTTGGAATTTCCGGTTCACATACCTCCTAGATAAAAATATCTATGTCAACTTGATGGGCATAATTTGTCATAAACACGAAATGCAACAAATAGTTATAAAAGAGAATATTCGACACCCGAATTATAAACCAGACGAGGGCCGACGGGGGCGGATATCAAAACCATGCACTATGTATAACAAACAACGTACGGGTAAGAAAATTATACAAGTAACTATATATCTAAATCACACAAACATGATTTTTTTTATATAAAAAAGATAAGAACAAGAGGCTCACCAAGGTGGTGCCGGCGATGGGACGGTGCGGGTGATCGACGGTGGTCGTTAGGACGGGGACTGGAAGGCACTAAGTCAACCACACCTACATATGCAAACTAAGAGTTAATTTGAGCTCAAATTGCATGTAAATCAAATAAACTACCACATATAATTACTCCCAAACTAAAACCCACAAATCACTATACTTATAGAGCATTGCAAGAGCTAATCTAGCAATGAGAGATGAAAGGACAAAGTTGCTAACCTTTGTGATCACTTGGATGGATGGGGGGCCTTCAAATCTTGACAAATTTTGGCAAAAATGAAGGATGAGCTCGAGCAATGGGGAAGAACAGAGGAGAGGAAGGAATGAAAGGGGGAAACAGAGAGAAATGGGCTCGGGCTCGATGAAGGGTTTATATAGATGTATCTTTAGTCCCGGTTGGTTATACAAACCGGGACTAAAGGTGCATCTCTAGTCCTGGTTCATGCCACGAACAGGGACTAAAGGGGTTGGTGGGGCCCCAGCCTGACACCAGCCTGCCACCACCTCTTTAGTCCCGGTTTGTGGCATGAACCGGTACTAGAGGTTCAACATGAACCAGGACTAATGAGTGCCGCCCGCCTAGCCGTTGGAACCGGCACTAATGGTCACATTAGTGCCGGTCCGTAATTGAACCGGGACTAATGAGGTGAACATTAGGTCATTTTTCTACTAGTGTACACCTAGCAGACAGTTTATTCAATTTTTGATCCAGTCAAAATCATATTGTTGATGCACCCGTTAGTAAGATTCTAATTAATTTTGAAAGATCAATTGAAATGAGTAATCTATTTGTTAGGAATGATCTTGTCACTAATCATGCTAGTCAACACATGGTATCATTCATAGAGGCTAATAGTGACAACTTGTCACAACCAAAGTTGTTCCCGTCATGCCGACTGAACTTTATATTCATATGGACAACTTTGTTTGTTTCATGCCTGGCTAACATTTGGTCTCAGATGAGACGTATATTCTGTAATTATTTTGGTTGTAGGAATATAAAGTCAGGTTCAAAGTTCTCCAGGATAGCCGATTCAAGAGCATCGGAAAAGGAGGATAAAAATTGATGCATAGCCGAGTCGGATGACGTTAAACCGACACCACTCGGTTGTCTTATTTTGAAGCTGGTATCACAATATCGGTTAATGGACGAGCAGTGTACCTCCAGTCCAGGCATAGCTGATCACATCATTGGTTCATCACTGACTAATCCTATTATTATAATTGGTCACGATGTCGAGCCATCAAGACAAAAACAAATGCAATGTTCGTGTGGACAGTATATCAGAAACAACATCGTGATTCATTAAGCCGCACAATCGGATAAAATAGGACGATTGGAGTTTGTTGAAGCACGATCATCTGGCCAATCGGATCAGATTGGTTTTGACGGCGATCAAATGTAGACTCGGCTCTCTCAAGCCGATTCATCTAAAAGTGGACAGGTACACACCAATGATGATGGGGTCAATTCTTCGAGCAAGGATTGGTTAAAAAGTGCATCAACAACAATCTAGAAGATGGGAATTCCATCAAAGCTACAATGGCAACATCTAGTACTGGGGGGCAACGAGAAAATTCAAAAACCGATGCACGCACTACTAAAGAAAGCAAAGGCAATGGTAAGCACAAAGGTAAAATGCCGAAAGTCACTTTCGCGCAGTTATTAGAAAAATATCAGAAGATAAGTGAGGCAAAGAGTGCTTATTGGCCGAGTGAAACAAAAGCATCAAAGTCGCCCCCAAGGCATAAATCTGAAGACCGGGATTGGCGAAGGAAGAAGTTGAGCAAGCAGACTCCATATCCTCCTTTTGGGCCACTAATGCCGATGTCATGGATAACCCCCCCTACCGACTATTATTCATATCAATCATGGGACAAGTATAAATCAAGGGCACACTATCCATCATATTCTAAACCACCTCACCAAAATTATGCAGCTCCGAGAGGATCATCATTTGTTCAACAACCACATGTTAAAGACCAACTCAACGAAAAAGAATCGGTCCGGAGCTCAGTGAAGAAGATGGACGTGGTCAAGCAATTGTATGGAGTGAAAAAGGATGGCCGCAAGTGTGCTATTTTAGATCCGATTCCAGATGACAAAAAGCCAGCCGAGTCTACGTTGGCTACTGTGACGACCCCGGCTTAATCATGCACTAACCATACACGCAAATGCACAGGATCAAGCCTAAGGACTCACTTGAAGATATCACAACACAACTCTAAAACATAAATAAAGTCATACAAGCTTTATATTACAAGCCAGGGCCTCGAGGGCTCGAATACATAGCTCGATGGCATACAAGTGTCAGCGGAAGCATCAGATATCTGAGTACAGATATATTACAGAGAGAGAGATAAGCCTTCACAGAGGCGGGGCAAAATAAAAACTACGATCGAAAAGGCGTGGGCCTCCTGCCCTGGACCCTCCGATCCTACTCCTGGTCGTCAGACGGCTCCTCGTAGTAGTATTACTCTCCGGGCTGGTAGTAGTAGTGGTCGTCGACGGGGACAACTAGCTCCGGGGCTCCGTCGTCTGGATGCGACAAAGGGATAAAGGGGGAAAAAGGAAAATAAAGCAAACGTGAGTACTCATCCGAAGTACTCAGCAAGCAAGGATCTACACTACATATGCAACATTTTCAAAGGGGGCTGTATATGTGGACTGGGCTGCAGAAATGCCAGAATAGAAGGGGAAAGCCTAGTCCTATCGAAGACTAGCATCTTCAGTATCTTCAACAGTCTCGCAGCATTAGAAGAGAGCAGAATAACATAATGTAAAGTATAGTAGCAATGTCATCAACCTCGGCCAGAGATTCTTCCTCGACTCCCTGCGAGAAAGCAATCCCAGAGCCGTACTATCCAGTTCTCATCTCAGGTCATGTTCTAGTTGTACCGATCGGGATACTACTCCGAGTGTCCGTTACCGTAGGACAGGCTATCGATAGAAGTTTCTTCCCTTCAGGGGTGCACCAACTTACCCACCACGCTCGCTTAACTCCGGCCGGACACACTTTTCTGGGTCATGCCCGGCCTCGGCTAAGCAACACGCCGCAACCCGACCAAATACTTAACAGAGAGGTCAGCACGCCGGTCTAACCTATGCCCCCAGGGGTCTTGGGCCTTCGCCCCAGGAACTCCTGCGCGTTGTGTGGGTGGCCGGAAGCAGACCTAGCAACCCCTTAATACAAGCGCGGTTGCGTAACCAGTCCAATCCAGCGCGCGCCGCTCAGTCGCTGACGTCTATTAAGCTTCGGCTGAAGTATACGACGCAGAACGCCCATACTATGCCCACGTGATGGTTAGTGCTATTAGGCCAGAGGCCCCTCGGATCAAATATCCAAACCGTTAGTGGATTAGGAGCGCGCGGTATTGAGCAGAGACTCACGATCGATGTGACCCCATCGCCCCGTCTTGAGGACTTGCGGCAAGGGCTAAGAATGCCCGGCCACACCTCGTAGTTATCTCGCAGGCACCTCTCAGGTCAACCCGACTCCACATCACTTCGCATCCATGCTCGCGCGGGTACCCCTCAGCGCCGACCCGTCTTTAGTATCATGGTTCAAAGTCCGGTCATAGTATCCAAAGTAACTGTGTGTCTGACACCGAAGGGAACCCTGAGGAATCACCCTCGATGGAATTCCCGCTCGATGCTATCGTCAAGGTGAACGAACGAGGAATCACCCTCGACGTCCACACTTGAGATGTTGCACGACGGCGTTGGTATCAGGGGTGGTGTAGGAGGAATCACCCTCGCTTACCACGACCGGGTAACTAACCTACAAAGTTATCATCTAAAGTGCTGTCGAGGTATCACCCTCGGCACTCGATAGTAACCCAGCAGTGTCGAGCAACATAGGGGAAAGTGACGTGCGGTGCCCGGGTCTGATCTTCGATCCCATTGGTCGGGTCTTCTGAGAGTCCAGCGGGGCAGTCGAGACAAGTGGGTCTCTGATAAGGCTCTACCCATCCTATACTAAACAGTTTAGGAGAACAGGCAGGTATCAAAAGTAGGCTACAATAAAAATAGGCTATGCAGCAGATGTAGGACACAATAGCAGCAGTAACTTCTAATGCAAGCATAAGAGAGAAGAGAGTGGGCGATATCGAAATGCTCAAAATGGGGGTGCTTGCCTGTCTGCTCGACGGCAAGGGCCTGATCGTCGGGGACGTAGTCGTACTCCCGAGTGGCGTCTGCCTCAGGAGCTACGGCAACGTCGGGGTCTACCGAAAGAGAAGAGGGGGAAGAAACAAGTATATATAATGCAAAAAAATGCAACACAGTGCGTGCGATGCTATGATGCAGTGCAGGGTTGCCTAAATATTCCTCTAAGTCATTTTAGTTATTTTTAGAATTAATCTGGGATTTATTAACCGGTGTATGTGCACTATTCATCTACCGAAATCGAGCTCGAAGTTACGAGTTCTCCTACGTAGGAGGTTCCGACAAGGAAACAAACGGCACGATTAGACTCGTCTCGTCGTTCTGAGCAACTTCCATGTTTTAACTTTTTCGATCTGAGCTACGGTTTAAAAGTTATTAATTTTTCGAAGTTTAAATGATTTTCTGGAATTAGTTTTATTAATAGAATTGAATTATGACATCAGCATGACGTGTTGCTGACATCAGCAGGTCAACAGTGACGCTGACCTGGTCAAACATGACATGTGGGTCCAGTGGGACCCACATGTCATCCTCTGTTAGACTAACCATGGATTATTTAAGCTAACAGAGTGATTAGTGAGGTGGGCCCCTCTTGTCAGTGAGACAATAGACTAATTAATCAGTTCTTATTTATTTAATCATTATTAGGTTAATTATCAGAGGGGGGTCCACCTGTCAATGCAGTTGACCAGGTCAACTGGTCAACAGGGTCCCCTGGGCCCACTGGTTAGTGACCCAGTGAGGTGGCCCCAGGGTATGCCATGTAGGCGGCCACCGGAGAGAGCTCCGGCGAGCCACTCCCGCGGCGGTCCATCGTCGGAGTCAGCCGGAATTTCGCTGTGGTGCTCCATTCTGTGCGCGCTAGACAGGGTTCAAAATCTGGCGACGTCGCGCATCTAACGATGGCGGTCGCAGCTACTGAGGTGGCCGGCAGGGGCGCCGGCGTCGAGCCGTAGCGGCGGCGAGGTTCGGGCGTGGTCGGCTTCTTGGCTACGGGGGATCATTTCGAGAACCGCGGGCATCATTCGATCGGCCATTGCATCATGAGTTCACTCATATCAAGAACTGGGATGAATACGACCTAGAACGACGGTGGTGACGGCAACAGACGGCGGCCAGAGCAGCAACCATGGCCGCGGCGAGCAACAGCCGCGAGCTGAGCAGGGGAGAGAGGGGAAGCGAGTGGAGGCTCACCCTGCGGCACGCACGAATGGCCATTGGGAGATTAGTAGCTGCAGCGGCTCGCCGTAGTCGGAGAAGAAGAAGCCGGAGCCGAACCAAAGGGGGCGATGCGGATCCGGGGCTGTGATGGCTCCCCGCTCTAGCAGCGGGCACCGTTCGACATGGAGGACGACGCCGGACGCTCACGGCATCCTGGCGAGGTGAGGCGCCGCAAATGGCCGCAGTGGCGACGGAGGGCGGCGGTGACGGCACTCGATGACGAAATGGATCGAGGGGGGAGAGCAGCAGAGAGGAAGGGGAAATGAACGGGGAGGCCAGGGGGACGCCCTGGCTCATCCTTATCCCCCCGCGCGTCGGTGGGACGTTGAAGTGTCGCTGAACGGCCGGAGCAACATCGGCGCGTCCACAGGCGGGATGACATGGCGATGGAGAGAGAGGGGAGGAGGGAAAAAGAGGCCGCGGTGGGCTGGGCCTCCAGGTACTGTAGCACAGGCTTAAGTGCACAGTGTCGCTTAGGCCTTTTCTATTTTCCTTAATCTGTATTCTTTATTCCTTTCTGATTTGGTAATAGTTAGACCACTTGTGCATTTTTGTAGAATATGGAACTTGGCCTAGATATTAATATGCAATGTAAGCATCCACCAAAAATTGGTTTGAGCAAAGTTGGGCTTCATTTGAATTTAATATGATTTTAAATGGATTTATTAATTCTGTTTTGGGGCTGTTTCAATTTGTTTAAGTCACTTAGTTAATCCAAGTATTATTGGTGATATTTTTATGTGTGCTCTTGGAATATTTGCTAATTAGTGAACATTTTTCCAAAGGTGTTTGAGCAAACTTATTTTGCACTTTTGAATTTGAGTTGATTTTCGGATTGGAGTTGATTTGCTTTGTATAACCACTATGTTTAGGCACTGCAATTGATATGACTTGGCAATATTAGCAGCAGATCACAGTGGTAGTTACACAGGGGTGTTACAAGTTCTCCTCCTCTAAAAGAAATTCTCGTCCCGAGAATTTAGGAGGTGGAAGGAAAGAGGTCGGGATATTCTTCCCGAAGATGATCCTCGCGTTCCCAAGTGGCTTCATCTTCAGTGTGATTCGACCACTGCACTTTCAGGAACTTGGTCATCTTCTGACGAGTTCGACGTTCAGCTTCATCAAGGATGCGGATCGGATGCTCCTTATAAGATAAGTCATCTTGCAGCTGAAGCATCTCGTGATCCACTGCGTGGTGCGGAGATTCCTTGAAGCATTTTCGAAGTTGCGACACGTGGAAGACGTCGTGGATATGAGAGAATTGCGTCGGCAACTCCAATTTATAAGCCACCTGTCCACGTCTAGCCACGATGCGGAAGGGACCAATATAGCGAGGAGCTAGCTTGCCCTTGATTCCGAAACGACGGGTGCCCTTCATCGGAGTGACACGGAGATAAACTTGATCACCTGGTTGATAAGTCAGACCCCATCGTTTGCGATCATAGTTGCTCTTCTGGCGGTCCTGAGCTGCTTTGAGATTCTCCCGGACAATTCTGACTTGTTCTTCAGCGTGTTGAATAATGTCCGGTCCAATGAGTGGTCGTTCCCCAGTTTCTGACCAGTTCAGAGGGGTTCGACACTTACGTCCATAAAGTACTTCGAAGGGGGCCATTTTCAAGCTGGCTTGATAACTGTTGTTATAAGAGAACTTGGCATACGGGAGAGATTCCTCCCATTTCTTACCGAAGGATATAACACAAGCGCGAAGCATATCTTCAAGTACTTGGTTAACTCGCTCAACTTGGCCTTGGGATTGGGGATGATAAGCTGAACTCCATGTAATGTGAGTTCCCATAGCTTCTTGAAAACTTTCCCAGAACTTGGACGTGAAAAGACCGCCACGGTCCGAACTGATCTCCTTCGGAATACCGTGGAGTGAAACAATTCTGGAGATATACAGCTCTACTAGCTTGCTAGCAGTGATAGTCTCCTTGACAGGTAGGAAATGAGCAACCTTGGAAAGTTGATCGACGACGACAAGAATAGCGTCGTGACCTTTCTGAGACTTGGGAAGACCAGTAATGAAATCCATCTACACTTTATCTCATTTCCATAGAGGAATAGGGAGTGGTTGAAGAATTCCAGCAGGCTTCCGATGTTCTGCTTTCATGCGACGACATACGTCACATTCAGCAACGTATCGAGCAATGTCCTGCTTCATTCTAGACCACCAGTACCTCTGTCGAAGATCGCGATACATCTTGGTGCTACCCGGGTGGATAGACAGCGGCGTATCATGAGCCTCCTTCATGACCTTGTTTGTCATAAGCTCGAAGCGAGGTACTACGATGCGGTCTCTGAAATATAATGTTCCATCTTCAGCAACTGAGAAATCCCGGTACTTATCAAGATGAAGCTCTTTCTTCATCAAGTCAATCTCAGCATCTTTGGCTTGCGCTTCTTTAATAGCTTTTGAAGGTCTAGTTGTACCACAACGTTATTAAGAGAACCTTGGGGAACAATTCGCAGATTCAGCTGATTCAATTCTGCATAGAGACGAGGTTGAGCTCGCCTAACCATGAGGTTGTTGCAATATGACTTGCGGCTCAGGGCATCAGCCATCACGTTAGCCTTGCCCGGGGTATATGAAATACCGCAGTCATAGTCCGTAATTGTTTCTAACCATCATTGCTGATGGAGATTAAGATCCGGTTGAGTGAACAAGTACTTCAGACTTTGGTGGTCGGTATAAATCTCACACCGATTACCCAGAAGGTAATGAAGCCATAACTTTAATGCATAGATCACTGCAGCAAGTTCAAGATCATGCACTAGATAATTTTCTTCATGTGGACGCAATTGACGTGAAGCATACGCAATTACTCTTCGTTCTTGCATTAGGACACAGCCTAATCCCTGACGAGAGGCGTCACAGTATATGACAAAGTACTTTCGAGAATCAGGAGGAGCAAGCACTGGAGCAGAAGTAAGCTTGTCCTTGAGAGTCTGGAAACTTTCCTGACACTTGTCTGTCCACTCAAACTTAACGCCTTTGTGGAGCAGATTAGTCAAGGGCTTGGCGATCTTGGAGAAGTTCTCAACGAATCGGCGGCAATAACTGGCTAGACCGAGGAAGCTTCGGACTTGCTTGGCATTCTTCGGAGGAGTCCAGTCAAGGATAGCCTGAACACGCTCCGAGTTAACGGCAATACGTGGGCAGGTAGTCAAAGAGATTGACGATGACAACACAGATCAGCGAGGGCAAGGATGGCATTGCCATTCAAGAATTCAACTAACATCTCGGAAGAACTCAAAATGTTGACGCTGAATACGACACATTTTTCCGGGAGATTCCAAAAGTGTCAAATGACGGTAAGCGAGGTATAAGATAACTTGGAAAGAAAAGGTTAAACAACCCAATAGAAAGGAAAATGATTATCAGACTAATCAGATCAATGACAGGGAAATCGCACTGAATCCAGCTCTCCGGATGGATGGAATTAACGAGATCCTAAGTGTCAGTGTTAGTAAATTTTATTAAACCCGAATAGAAGAGAGATCAGAGTCCCAGAGTAAAGGCGAGGAATAAAAGATCCTAATACCACCTAGTTGGTGATGTGGGCCCGTAAGCCACACAGCCAAGTTAGTAAAACAGTTTTCGACCACTAGACTCAACTTCGGCCAAGGAATTGGATAGGGGGATTCCTAGAGGCAGTCGGCTCTGATACCAACCTGTGACGACCCCGGCCTAATCGTGCACTAACCATACACGCAAATGCACATGATCAAGCCTAAAGACTCACTTGAAGATATCACAACACAACTCTAAAACATAAATAAAGTCATACAAGCTTTATATTACAAGACAGGGCCTCGAGGGCTCGAATACATAGCTCGATGACATACAAGTGTCAGCGGAAGCATCAGATATCTGAGTACAGATATATTACAGAGAGAGAGATAAGCCTTCACAGAGGCGGGGCAAAATAAAAACTATGATCGAAAAGGCGTGGGCCTCCTGCCCTGGACCCTCCGATCCTACTCCTGGTCGTCAGACGGCTCCTCGTAGTAGTATTACTCTCCGGGCTGGTAGTAGTAGTGGTCGTCGACGGGGACAACTGCCTCCGGGGCTCCGTCGTCTGGATGCGACAAAGGGATAAAGGGGGAAAAAGGAAAATAAAGCAAACGTGAGTACTCATCCGAAGTACTCAGCAAGCAAGGATCTACACTACATATGCAACATTTTCAAAGGGGGCTGTATATGTGGACTGGGCTGCAGAAATGCCAGAATAGAGGGGGAAAGCCTAGTCCTATCGAAGACTAGCATCTTCAGTATCTTCAGCAGTCTTGCAGCATTAGAAGAGAGCAGAATAACATAATGTAAAGTATAGTAGTAATGTCATCAACCTCGGCCAGAGATTCTTCCTCGACTCCCTGCGAGAAAGCAATCCCAGAGCCGTACTATCCAGTTCTCATCTCAGGTCATGTTCAAGTTGTACCAATCGGGATACAACTCCGAGTGTCCGTTAACGTAGGACAGGCTATCGATAGAAGTTTCTTCCCTGCAGGGGTGCACCAACTTACCCACCACCCTCGCTTAACTCCGGCCGGACACACTTTTCTAGGTCATGCCCGGCCTCGGCTAAGCAACACGCCGCAACCCGACCAAATACTTAACAGAGAGGTCAGCACGCCGGTCTAACCTATGCCCCCAGGGGTCTTGGGCCTTCGCCCCGGGAACTCCTGCGCGTTGCGTGGGCGGCCGGAAGCAGACCTGGCAGCCCCTTAATACAAGCGCGTTTGCGTAACCAGTCCAATCCAGCGCGCCGCTCAGTCGCTGACGTCTATTAAGCTTCGGCTGAAGTATACGACGCAGGACGCCCATACTATGCCCACATGATGGTTAGTGCTATCAGGCCAGAGGCCCCTCGGATCAAATATCCAAACCGTTAGTGGATTAGGAGCGCGCGGTAATGAGCAGAGATTCACGATCGATGTGACCCCATCGCCCCATCTCGAGGACTTACGGCAAGGGCTAAGAATGCCCGCCACGCCTCATAGTTATCTCGCGGGCACCTCTCAGGTCAAGCCGACTCCACATCACTTCGCATCCATGCTCGCGCGGGTACCCCTCAGCGCCGACCCGTCTTTAGTATCATGGTTCAAAGTCAGGTCATAGTATCCAAAGTAACTGTGTGTCTGACACCGAAGGGAACCCTGAGGAATCACCCTCGATGGAATTCCCGCTCGATGCTATCCTCAAGGTGAACGAATGAGGAATCACCCTCGACGTCCACACTTGAGATGTTGCACGATGGCGTCGGTATCGGGGGTGGTGTAGGAGGAATCACCCTCGCTTACCACGACCGGGTAACTAACCTACAAGGTTATCATCTAAAGTGCTGTCGAGGTATCACCCTCGACATTCGATAGTAACCCAGCAGTGTCGAGTAACATAGGGGAAAGTGACGTGCGGTGCCCGGGTCTGATCTTCGATCCCGTTGCTCGGGTCTTCTGAGAGTCCAGCGGGGCAGTCGGGACAAGTGGGTCTCTGATAAGGCTCTACCCATCCTATACTAAACAGTTTAGGAGAACAGGCAGGTATCAAAAGTAGGCTACAATAAAAACAGGCTATGCAGCAGATGTAGGACACAGTAGCAGCAGTAACTACTAATGCAAGCATAAGAAAGAAGAGAGTGGGCGATATCGAAATGCTCAAAATGGGGGTGCTTGTCTGTCTGCTCGACGGCAAGGGCCTGATCGTCGGGGACGTAGTCGTACTCCGGAGTGGCGTCTGCCTCAGGAGCTACGGCAACGTCGGGGTCTACCGAAAGAGAAGAGGGGGAAGAAACAAGTAAATATAATGCAAACAGATGCAACACAGTGCGTGCGATGCTATGATGCAGCGCAGGGTTGCCTAAATATGCCTCTAAGTCATTTTAGTTATTTTTAGAATTAATCTGGGATTTATTAACCGGTGTATGTGCACTATGCATCTACCGGAATCAAGCTCAGAGTTACGAGTTCTCCTACGTAGGAGGTTCCGACAAGGAAACAGGCAGCACGATCAAACTTGTCTCGTCGTTCTAAGCAACTTTCATGTTTCAACTTTTTCGATCTGAGCTACGGTTTAAAAGTTATTAATTTTTCAAAGTTTAAATGATTTTCTGGAATTATTTTTATTAACATAATTGAATTATGATGTCAAGCATGATGTGTTGCTGACATCAGCAGGTCAATAGTGACGCTGACCTGGTCAAACATGACATGTGGGTCCAGTGGGACCCACATGTCAGCCTCTGTTAGACTAACCGTGGATTATTTAAGCTAACAGAGTGATTAGTGAGGTGGGCGCCTCATGTCAGTGAGACAATAGACTAATTAATCAGTTCTTATTTATTTAATCATTATTAGGTTAATTATCCGAGGGGGGTCCACCTGTCAGTGCAGTTGACCAGGTCAACTGGTCAACAGGGTCCCCTGGGCCCACTGGTCAGTGACCCAGTGAGGTGGCCCCAGGGTATGCTACGTAGGCGGACACCGGAGAGAGCTCCGGCGAGCCACTCCCGTGGCGGTCCATCGCCGGAGTCGGCCGGAATTTCGCTGTGGTGCTCCATTCTGTGCGCGCTAGACAGGATTTGAAAGCTGGCGACGTCGCACATCTAACGGTGGCAGTCGCAGCTACTGAGGTGGCTGGCAGGGGCGCCGGCGTCGAGCCGTAGCGGCGGCGAGGTTCGGGCGTGGTCGGCTTCTTGGCTACGGGGGATCATTTCGAGAACCGCGGGCATCATTCGATCGGCCATTGCATCATGAGTTCACTCATATCAAGAACTGGGACGAATACGACCTAGAACGACGGCGGTGACGGCAACAGACGGCGGCCGGAGCAGCAACCATGGCCGCGGCGAGCAACAGCCGCGAGCTGAGCAGGGGAGAGATGGGAAGCGAGCGGAGGCTCACCTAGCGGCACGCACGAATGGCCGTTGGGAGATTAGTAGCTGCAGCGGCTCGCCGTAGTCGGAGAAGAAGAAGCCGGAGCCGAAGCGAAAGGGGGCGAGGCGGATCCGGGGCTGTGATGGCTCCCCGCTCCACCAGTGGGCACCGTTCGTCGTGGAGGACGACGCTGGACGCTCACGGCATCCTGGCGAGGTGAGGCGCCGCAGATGGCCGCAGTGGCGACAGAGGGCGGCTGTGACGGCGCTCAGTGACGAAGGGGATCGAGGGGGGAGAGCAGCAGAGAGGAAGGGGAAATGAACGGGGAGGCCAGGGGGACGCCCTGGCTCATCCTTATCCCCCCGCGCGTCGGTGGGACGTCGAGGTGTCGCCAAACGGCTGGAGCAACGTCGGCGTGTCCACAGGCGGGATGACACGGCGATGGAGAGAGAGGGGAGGAGGGAGAAAGAGGCCGCGGTGGGCTGGGCCTCCAGGTACTATAGCACAGGGTTAAGTGCACAGTGTCGCTTAGGCCTTTTCTATTTTCCTTAATCTGTATTCTTTATTCCTTTCTGATTTGGTAATAGTTAGGCCACTTGTGCATTTTTGTAGAATATGGAACTTGGCCCAGATATTAATATGCAATGTAAGCATCCACCAAAAATTGGTTTGAGCAAAGTTGGGCTTCATTTGAATTTAATATGATTTTAAATGGATTTATTAATTCTATTTTGGGGCTGTTTCAATTTGGTTAAGTCAGTTAGTTAATCCAAGTATTACTGGTGATATTTTTATTTGTGCTCTTGGAATATTTGCTAATTAGTGAACATTTTTCCAAAGGTGTTTGAGCAAATTTATTTTGCACTTTTGAATTTGAGTTGATTTTCAGATTGGAGTTGATTTGCTTTGGATAACCACTATGTTTAGGCACTGCAATTGATATGACTTGGCAATATTAGCAGCTGATCACAGTGGTAGTTACACAGGGGTGTTACAGCTACTAAGGGCAAGGAAGTGAAGCGAGTAACTTCCAAGGAGCCAATTGCTGAGTTTGGAAAGGCCAAGTTGGAGATGCCCAAAACCAGGAAGAACTTGCCAGTGCGTAAACCAAAGTCATAGCCGGGATGCCCACTCAGCTTACCATATTTGCAAGTGGAAAGGCTGAATCAGCTTAAGGCCAAAGAGCTGGAGAAGAGGAACATGGCTTGGGTTCCCAAGGGAAATCCTCGAGTCAAGAGCGGCATCACATCTCCTATTGTGAAGCCGGCAGGAGTAAAGGAAGACAAGTGTGAAGCTGGCAGGCGGAGGCGACAATTTTCATCTCACTATAGGGGACTCCAAATGGCACATCGTCCATATTCTTCAGCCGTTCTATCAAAGCCAGTGTCCTGGAACTTATCCCCGGTCGAAACATCTGAATTATTTCGGCTATTCACACTTTGGTGGACGGGTTCACCAAGTCCTTAGAGATAAGGACACATGGCCGATATTTGCATATCGCCCTAAGAGTACATTGTGTTGGCAAAGTTGGCATCTGGCTAATAGTGTTCATTGCAGTGTATCTCATATTCCCAAAGCCGATTCTTAGTTTTGCCAACACCGGCAAGGCCGACTAATTATTCGGCCACTAATCAAGGGTCTAGTGCAGCAAAAGTTGCCGACTCCTATTGTTGGTTTATTGCAGGATCCTGAGAAAGTGAGTCACTGAGATGAATCGAAGCTCTGTTCACTCGGGGGGCAAGGCAATGTTGACTCGGGAGACCGAAGGAAGGGGGCATGACATCACATTTATCAGTCGGCGCTCACTGGATGCCAAGTCAAAGTGTCGTGGAGATTAGTTTCATGATTCAGTTCACCAGCGCCCGGAGTCGGCGTTATTGACATATTTCTTCACGGGCTGGATTTGAAGACTTCATGCTGACTAAGGCTTACACGCTAATAATCATGCCGACTAGTCGCTGCAGGGGTTGCGTGCATCAAAGTTCACAATGATTCGTTGCCAGTTGTTCAACGGATGTCATCTTTATATGCATCGATGAATCACTCAAATGTTTAACTTCTTGACTCGCCAAACAGGTTATTGCAATATACATCTGGTTATTACAACCAGATCTTTGTGTGGCCGCCTCGTGTAGGGCAAGTTAACAACCAACTTACTATTAAAGTCGGCCCATGAAGAGTTACAACCGACTCTAGGGTTGACTCGGCCACTGATGGATCTAGTGTGAGTCATATGCCCGGCTGGAGAAAGTATCTCTTATCTGCAGGATCCAAGTTCGGAGACAGACGTTGTTCGTCAGAGGCTTGACGGAGTATTTTGATCAATAATGAGTTGAGTCACAGAATAGTTGATGGTTCCTTTGAGTAGCATGGTCATAATTGTTCGACAGCCGGTATCACCGAACGGTTCTAATGTCCCCATGGAGTACTTGGATAAAGGCCAAGTCAGGATTGACATGAGAAATTCACATGAAGGCATTCGTGACATCCAATGGTTGTTCTCAGATGACTATTATCTAAAAAGGTTCTACCCAAGCAGCAACAAGCCTAAGCATATGGCCGATAACAATTATCGTCCTCAGCATGCACAGCCGATGTAGTGTTGACATTGTGCTTGGATGAAGTATTTTCTGGCACGCAAGCTCTGCCAGAAACAGGGGGCCATGTGTTGACACCGGATTTTGGCACGGTACAAATGCAAATAAGATGGCCCTAAATGAAGATGTTTTCAACATAAGAAAGTTTCGCGTCGTTGAATGGAACAACTTTGATGTTTAGGTTATCGTCATCCAACCTCATCTTAGGGGCCGAAATTGTACTCCGAGTGGCAGAATTTAGTGTTCCGAGTGCTTTTCGGCCGATTGCACCCTCAATACGACCTCGGATGAAGGAGCACTCTAAAGGAATTGTCTTCGTCTCGTTGAGGCAATCGATTTTGATATATAAATCATCTTAATCCGAGTTCATATGCAAAAGTTATAGTCAATACGGTCCAGCCCGACCAGAGACCAAAATATTACGCTTGACACCAGACACATGTTGATGAGTGTCTGATGCAATGCGTGAGCAATTCGTCCCTCTGGACGGCCTTGAATCGAAAAATGTTCAACAGTAGAAAGTTTCGTTTCGTCGAGCCGGTCGATTTTCATATATAAATTATCTCGATCCGAGGTAGTATGCGACCTGGAGAGGTAAATCAAGATCAGGATATGTTTCCATTCGGGAAATGCGAGTGAAAAGCTTATCATCCGAGTGAAAAGCTTACCATCCGAGTGAAAAACTTTTCGATCGAGTAAAAGATTGTCATCCGAGTGAAAAGCTTACATCCGAGTGAAAGCTTGCTGTTCGAGCAAAGGATTGCCGTCCGAGTGAAAATATAATCATCCGAGTGAAAAGCTTACAATCCGAGTGAAAGCTTGCCGTTCGAGCAAAGGATAGTCATCCGAGTGAAAATATCATCATCCGAGTGAAAATATTGTCGTCCGAGTGGAAGTTGCCATCTGAGTGAAGAAGTTTAGTCGGGCGATCCGAGTGAAAGACTCTAACATCCGAGTGGAGAGATTCAGATCCGAGTGCTCCGACCAGAAGCTGAAAATATGGCTGAAAGGTTATTTGGATGGCCTCAGATGGAAAAGTGTTCAGCACGGAAGTTGTGAGTATCATCGAAACGGTCAACTTTTTTTTTGGACTCATCATCATCTGAAATAGTGTATGGCCTGCAAAGTCGTTACAAGACTCAGACAGTACAATCAGATGCAAGACCGAGTCCGAGTGGAAGGTAAAGATGACCTCGTAGAGCACTCAAGATGGCCTTGTTTGGAAAAGTGATCAACACGAGAGTTGTTCGTCTCGTTGAGGCGCACAAATTTGATACTTGGGCCATTTTAATCGGAGGTCATATGCAAGATCTACGGCCCGCGCAAGCGGCAAAACAGAAATATGGGCCAGATTCAGACTGAATCCGAGTTGAACTAGAACTAGGACTCTAGGACGTGATTTGATGTAATTTTTCGTGTAAGGAAAGCCTAGATGAATCCTTTTCTTGTACGGAAAGTCCAGCCGCCTCATATATATGTAAGGGGTGACGGCCGATTGAACAACACCAATCGAACCAATCAATCTATTACACTTTTGTGTTCATCTATCTTTATCGCCAACCCTTGTATCTCTCTTTCTCGTTCTTCATTCGTTCTTCGCATTGGAGGGCAGCGATCCACGAGGCTCTAGGGGCGATCAGGTCGACCTGGAGCAGCCCATAGCCGCCGCACTCCCTGACGGGGTCCCTCCCGGGCGTGTGGGGTTTCGGGTCCAAAAAGCACCCGCCGACTGTCCTGCGTATCGCGCTATCGGTCGGGTCTCCTTCGACGTGAGCTGCGGTGCATCACCCCCGGCGTCGAGGGTACACGTGGCGTGTTCGTCTGTCAACACGGTTCGTGAGTGAAACGGGATTAATGCCCTTACCCAGGCTTCAACCAAAGCCCTGTTTTCTACTAGTGACACTTCAACTTTTGCAAGATGAAAAACATACTTAATTCAAACTGGTTTCACTTTATTTTGAGCAGAAGGGAAATAATAGATGCAGTGTTCGAAAGGATTGATGTTGGTCACTACTATACGACATCTATACAAATGTTCCAAAATAATATTTTTTCTTGTAATAATTGATGATCCTTCTGCACTTTGCAGTCACAACTAATTATGGATATATTAATAATGCAAACTTGGCAAATGAGTAGAATAGGTTCATAGGGAGAGTAACTAACAAAACAAATTGTATTGTTCATTGGGAGAGTAACTAACAAAACATGAAGAATTGTGTCAGTTGCGTTAATTACCAAATGAGGAAAATAGTCCATTCATACATCAGAAGCTATGCAATTGAAATTGGAGCACAAAGCACCACCAAACATTCATAGGAGGCGATTACCTTGTGAAGAACTGCCAATGCTCCCTGTTTAGTTAAAAGAGCATAAGCTCCTACTAAAAAAAATCTTGGTTCAGAAGCTCATAGACTGTTCGCTGTTCTAGATTTTCAGAAATAAAGAGAAATAATGAGCTAATGATAATGATGCAAACAAAAGAGTTAGCCTATTACCTAGCACACAGCCATCGTAGGTAAACTTACCAGTTTAGGAAGGAATAGATCAGGGCACTATAGTTCGACATCTCTTCCTGCTTCATAGTCAATTAATTTTTGAAATAGAAACAAATATAAGTTCCAGTGGCAAATGAGTATGTTTCTACAGTTGGTATAAAGAACTATACTATTGTGTACAAAGAAAAGAAAGGGAACGGCCAGGTAACATGCCATATATGTTAGTCTAATGTGTAATGGCTGCTCAATCTATTTTCTGGCATCCAATCTTGCAAATCATTTGGAGACCCAAAGAAGACAGATCCAGCATCATATGTATTCAAAATAACAAACCAAGATCATATATGCTATATACCAAATTTCATTGCAGAGTGTAAATCCGTGATAAAAGTTGGTTATTCTGTTGAAATTAGAATGCATAAACAGGATTCATCATGAAAAGCCCAACCATCATTATCAAAAACACAACAAGGGCAAGCTCAACAAACATCAGTATGGGTATGAGTCCGTTGAACCCGTCGTCGCACGCTGGCCCCACCTGCCGCCCCAGGCCGCTGGCTGCTGCTCGCATCTCACATGGCTGCGACCTGCACCGCGCTCGTGTTCGAGATAGTTGCTAACGTTTAACACTAATAAAACCTGCAACCTTCTTTTTTGAGCCTGTTGCATATTTCTGAACATGGCAAAATGAAATGTGTGTTTCTGAACATGGCTTTAAGGCAAGTTAGTGGATCCAACTGCTCGGTGCAACCTTTTTTGTAGACAGTTCAAAAGCTTATTTACCTTTTAATCAGATTCAGTTCGTCGTCAGATAACAAAGTAGCTCATTGTCCACCCTTACCCCGAATGGATCATGAAGAACAGAGTTCTGTCTATTTCAACATTACAACAATGAGAACAACACTTCAACTCATAATACACCTTAGTAGTGAGAGAACAGTATACACACATGTAATGTATAGATGGCATTTTTAAAGAGCATGTGAACATACATATATGAGAGAAAACTTCAACAACAACAAATTATTAGGATTTCTAGTTGTACCCTTGCAACGTTCAAGTGTGGAAAATCTGTAGGGCCTCCAACAGTGGAAAATCCCTGGTTTCACTGCTGTTCATGTGTGTCATTTTGCAAATTAAGATTATATCATGTTATTCTATCACAGGATTATCTTTCTTCAACAAAATTAATTGTTGTACAATTTGACTAACTAATTTGGATCCAAACCCCAGACCATGGAAGGAGAGGCGGTTACCTTGTTGCTGCCTGTGTGGGTGGGAACGGCGGCAGCGTGCGGTGGTGGTTACCTTGTTTTTGGCTGCTGTGTGAGCCAAGATGGCAGCAGCGGCTGGGGCGCTCGTCCAACATCATGAGCTCTTCATAGGTCATTGTTCTATACACAAGAGCTGTCCACGGCTCTCCATGTGACGAGTATCATGCCTTTCGCCACAAGTAAACCTAAGAAATTCACTTATTGTGAATGGTTACTTTTGCGCGTGCAAAAAAGTGCATGCCCAAATCAAAAAATGTCTTCCGCCGTTGGATTAGAGGAAAAAGTTACTGGAACACACAAGCCACAATGAATTCGCCGACGCAGACAAAGAGGTTGTCTATCAAAATGACGAGAGGCCCTCATGGAGTGCATTCATAGTTAAAAACCCCGACAAGATTAAAACATGTATCAAATTACTGGAGCAAACACTCACATAATTAGTTAATATTACCTGAACATGAGGGTGGTGTAGAATCCAGCCTTAGTGCCATCGATCCTTGGTACAAAGCTTCAATGATAATTCAACGCCGTATTGTAGTATTTCTAGCATTGAGCCTCCATTAAAAGTTCAGAGAAGGGAAATAATTCAGCGGCGTATTAAGAGGGTATAAATCTTCAATGCGAAAAAAAAATTGAGCACTATTTCTAGCACTGAACCTCCAATCCAATTTCAATGCAAAAAAAGAGGCCGTGTACAATCAACTTTGACTTACCATAGTGGAAAAGCTGCGTCTAAAAGTTTGGTTGTAAGCTAGTTCTTCAACAAGCATCACTCATCGTAGAAAAAACAATACTAAACTGTCTGCCAAATATTTCTACTCGCTTTGGATTGAAATTTGACCTATTATTTCTAAACAACATGTCAAAGAATTTGGAGGAAAAGCAAACACACACCATATGTACCCAATCTGCAAAAGAAATCTTACACACAGAGAGAATCCACTGAACATGTCAATTCAAGATGCTAGCTTAGTCCTTATATATAGCAAAAAAATATTCAGTTAAATTGAAAGGTGCCCATGGTCTAAGGTCTGAAGCAAACGCTTCAGCAACTTGTCAGATCAATATGAAAACTAAAAGTGAGGAGGGGCCGAGGGGACATGCCTCGGTTTCTTACTTCCACTGCGCGCCATTGCAGGCATTCGCCAGCACCATGCTAGCCAGTCTCATTCAATACCAAAAAAGAACAGAAGAAGAAAATAATTGAACAAATGAGAAACTATAGATGGTTTTCCTGGTTCAGAAGCGGTGCTTTTTTAGAGTTGGGAGCTAATTCTTGGATGGAGAGCTAATTCTCGGATGGACAACAGAGCCTGTTCTCCATAAAAAATAATACCTCATCATTAGGGAACAAATTACATTGCAGCCCAAGTTAGACTGGCACAAGCGTAATAATGACACCCATGACTAACCACCAAAGCAAGCGTCCTAGGCATGCAACCAAGCATGGAAGCACACGCACTTCTTCTTTTTGCGATTACAGAAGCACACGCACAAATCAATTCGAGGGTCACACACATGTTGGTGAAAGGTGCAGCTTGGGTTGATGCAGCTGACGTGCAACCAGTACCAGCAGTTCCCGGGGTTGAACAGGGTGCCCTCGCAGTGCCGGTACTCACACTTGGATCCCTAGTACGAAAACCGGACACCAATTCCGGACTCTGATCAGTAAATCAACCAACCGAGGCGGCATCCAACTGCCATTCACCGGCAAGGAGTCACAGAAACTCAGCGAGGAAGGGTTTTGCGTGGTATGTCACCTTAGTGAGGCTGCTCCTGCAGACGAGAAAAAAGACGCACCCATGCTGTTCCTCCTCCAGCGCGGGTCCTCGCCCTCCTCCACCGCCGTGGAGACCATCGTTCCCCTTGTCTCTCGTTCGCCGCGTCGCCAGTGGAGGAGGCGCCGCCGGTGGCGGTGTGGGATCTGGGGATTTCGAGGGGATCCAGAGACGTCGGCGACACAGCGATCTCGAGGGGATCGAGAGACGATGGAGGCGCAGCGATCTCGAGGGGATCGAGAGACGACGGCGGCTCCGTTTAATCGAGCGGATCGAGAGCCGACGGCGGTGCCGCTTACTCGACGGGATCGAGAGGACGGTAGCGGCGACGGGAGGGGATCGAGAGGAACAGTGTTTCTCCTGCGGGGTGGTTTTCTTGGGGGGTGCGTGCGTGGGGTGGGGTGGGGGAGGGGACGAAAAAAACGGACGAAAGTGGTAGGACGAAAAAAAAACCGTGGAGCCTATTCTACCAACTGAGACATTAGGAGTAGAGATAACTGTTTGTTGCATTTCGTGTTTATGACAATTATGCCCATCAAGTTGATATAGATATTTTTATCTAGGAGGTATGTGAACCGGAAATTCCAAACGACCCTCTTGTCGAGAAGTTATATTTAGTTGAAAAAGAAAATGAGTATTTGAAAAAAAAACTGAAAAGAATTGAAGAAGAGAAGATAAAATTGGAGTTGTATGTTGCCGATGTCGTCGATGATCACAAGATCAAGATGGATGCAATGCACTTGAAGATTAGAAAGATTAAAAAATATGCCGTTATTAAAGAGGCTTGGTATTATTATGTTGTTGGATCAATTATTACCTTAGTTGCGATTTTGATCGCATTTGTTGTTGCATTTAAATGCTTTAGCTAGATCGTTGTATGTTGTTTTATGAGAATAAGTGTGTATGAACTTGTATTAATTTGGTCACTTCGATGTTGTGTAGTGAAGATGAGCCGATAATAGATGTACGATGACCGACGCTCTCCCCAGTTCATTAATATTGTGCATAGTTTTCTACGTGCGGCTGAGGCAAACAAGCAGAAAGGTTTTATGTGTTGTCCATGTGGTGTCTGTCAGAATGATAGGAATTACTCTACCTCAAAAATCCTTCAAAGCCACCGGCTTCAGTCCGATTTCATGTCCGGCTATAATTGTTGGACCAAGCACGGTGAAAGAGGGGTTATAATGGAAGCGAATGAAGAAGAAGAGGATGATGACAAATATACTATGTTTCCTGAATACGATGGTACTACAATGGGGGAAGAAGCTAAAGAAGAGGCATCAGATGCGCCCGCTGATGATCTTGGTCGGGCCATTGTTGATGCAAAGAGAAATTGCGAAAGTGAAAAGTAGAGGTTGAAGTTAGAGCGCATGTTAGAGGATCACAAAAAATTGTTGTACCCAAATTGCGAAGATGACAATAAAAAGCTGGGTACCACGCTGGAATTGCTGCAATAAAAGGCAGAGAAGGTGTTTCTGATAAGGGTTTTGAAAAGTTGCTGAAAATGTTAAAGAACATGCTTCCAAAGGACAACGAATTGCCCGACAGTACGTACGAAGCAAAGAAACATGTCTGCCCTCTAGGATTAGAGGTGCAGAAGATACATACATGCCCTAATGACTGCATCCTCTACCGCAGTGAGTATGAGAATTTGAATGCATGCCCGATATGCAGTGTATTGCGCTATAAGATTGGCCGCGATGACCCTGGTGATGTTGAGGGGGAGCGCCCTAGGAAGAGGGTTCCTGTCAAGGTGATGTGGTATTCTCCTATAATACCACGGTTGAAACGTTTGTTCCAAAACAAAGAGCATGCCAAGTTGTTGCGATGGCACAAAGAAGACAGTAAGAAAGACAGGATGTTGAGAGTACCCACTGATAGGTCGCTGTGGAGAAAAATTGAGAGAAAGTGGATGGAGTTTGCAGATGAAGCAAGGAACTTATGGCTTGGTATAAGTGCAGATGGAATTAATCCGTTTGGGGAGCAGAGCAGCATTCATAGCACCTAGCCTGCGACTCTATGTATCTATAACCTTCCTCCTTGGTTGTGCATGAAGCGGAAGTTCTTTATGATGCCAGTGCTCATCCAAGGCTCTAAGTAACCCGGCAACAACATTGATGTGTACCTAAGTCCATTAGTTGAAGAACTTTTACTGTTGTGGGATATAAAAGGTGTACATTTGTGGGATGAGCACAAACATCAGGAATTTGACCTACGAGCGTTACTGTTTGTAACCATCAATGATTGGCCTGCTCTTAGTAACCTTTCAGGACAGACAAACAAGGGATACAATGCATGCACGCACTATTTAGATGAGACTGAAAGTATATATATTTGGATAAATGTAAGAAGAATGTGTACCTGGGACATCGTCAATTTCGTCCGATCAGGCATATCTTAAGAAAGAAAGGCAAGCATTTCAAAGGTGAAGCAGATCAGCGGGAGAAGCCTGACCACCGTACTGGTGATCATATACTTGACATGATCAAGGATTTAAAAGCAATCTTTGGAAAGGGTCCTGGCGGACAATCTGTTCCAAATGACGCTGATGGACACGCACCTGAAGCGGCTTGAAACTGCGTCGGTATTTCCCCAAAGAGGAAGGGATGATGCAGTACAGCTACGGTAGGTATTTCCCTCAGTTATAAAACCAAGGTTATCAATCCAGTAGGAGAATCAAGCAACACTATGTAAACGATGCCTGCACACAAAGAACAAATATTTGCAACCCGACGGGTAAGAGGGGTTGTCAATACCTCCACGGTAAAAAGATAAAAAAAAATTGTATTAGATTTGATAATTGGATCTAGCAAAAACAAAAAATAAAATAAGTAAAGAAAAAGTGCAGCAAGGTATTTTTGGGTTTTTGGAAATATAGATCTGAAAGCAATATGATAAAAGATAGACCCGGGGGCCATAGATTTCACTAGTGGCTTCTCTCGAGAAAATAGCATACGGTGGGTAAACAAATTACTGTTGGGCGATTGATAGAATATCAAATAATTATGACGATATCCAAGGCAATGATCATGAATATAGGCATCACGTCCAAGACTAGTAGACCGACTCCTACCTGCATCTACTACTATCACTCCACACATCGACCGCTATCCAGCATGCATCTATTGTATTAAGTTCATGGAGAAATGGTGTAATGCAATAAGGACGATGACATGATGTAGACAAGATCTATTCATGTAGGAATAGACCCCATCTTTTTATCCTTAATAGCAATGATACATACGTGCCTCGCTACCCCTTCTATCACTGGGTGAGGACACCGCAAGATCGAACCCATCGCAAAGCACCTCTTCCCATTGCAAGAAAAATCGATCTATAAATAATCATGCATGTAAGAGATCGAAGAAAACTCAAATAATATTCATGGATATAGATCCGATCATAAACTCGAACTTCATCGGATCCCAACAAACACACCGCAAAAAGTCGTTACATCAAATAGATCTCCAAGAACAACGAGGAGAACATTGTATTGAGAATCAAAAAGAGAGAAGAAGCCATCTAGCTACTGCCTACGGACCCGTAGGTCTATGGTGAATTACTCACGCATCATCGGAGGAGCACCAATGAGGATGATGAACCCCTCTGTGATCATGTTCCTCTCCGGCAGAGTGCGGGAATAGGGCTCTAGATTGGATCTCGTGGTTCTCGAACTTGCGGCGGCTAGAATTGTGTTTCGATCGCCCCCTAGTGTTTCTGGAATATTGGGGTATTTATAGAGCTGAGAAGCGGTGCAATGGAGCTCCATGGGCCCCACCACTCATCAGGGCGTGCCTGGGCCTCCTGGCGTGCCCTGGTGGGTAGTGGTCCCCATGGGCCTTCCCTCGTCCACTTCCTTGGCTCCCATGTTTCCTTCTGGTCCAAAAAAATCTCCAAAAAGTTTAGCTCCGTTTGGACTTATTTTGGTACTGATATTCTACGAAGTAAAAAAACAAACAAAAAACAGCAACTGGCAATAGGCACTATGTCAATAGGTTAGTCCCAAAAAATGATATAAAGTTATTATAAAATGAAGATAAAACATCCAAGAATGATAATATAATAGCATGGAACAATCAAAAATTATAGATACGTTGGAGATGTATCAGCATCCCCAAGCTTAATTATTGCTCGTCCTCGAGTAGGTAAATGATAAAAATAGAATTTTCGATTTGGAATGCTGCCTAACATGTTCAATACATATTTTTTTTCTTTTGTAGCATGGACATTTGGACTTTTAGATGGTTCAAAGCAATAGTCTATATTTGATATGAGGACTTCAATACTCAAGCATATCAACAAGCAACCATGTCTTTCAAAACATCAATGCAAAAGAAAGTTATCCCTAGCCCATCATGCTCAATCATTGATCCATTCATGAAACACACTCGAATATTAGCTACATCCAATGCACAAGTATGATCATAGTGATCCTAGTTGGTGCTTTATAAGAGAAGATGGAGACTCGGAAAATAATAATTGCATAAAGTAAATAGATAGGCCCTTCGCAAAGGGAAGCAGAGATTTGTAGAGGTGCCAGAGATTAAAGCTTAAATTGAGAGATACAATATTTTGAGAGCCATGCTTTTCCTGTCAACGAAAATGACTGAATAGTTCCCAATACTTTCCATGCTAGATACATCATAGGCGGTTCCCAAACATAAAATAAAGTTTATTCCTTTTTCCACCATTCGTTCACATTCCATAGCTACCCGTATCCACGGCTGCCTTCCATACCAACACTTTCCAAGGAATTTCTTATTTGACAACATAAAGTTAATTTCTTTTTCATTTCGGGATTGGGCATCCCTTCTATCGCCACACTCTCATGCAATGACATGTGAATAAACACTCATCTTGAGAATAACACATCTAGCATGGAAAAATATTGGCCACCCCCTGCCGCTTCATGAGCGGTACGGGCACACAAAAAGGAAATTCATTTTGAAAATTAGAGTTGGCACATACAAATTTCCTTAGAACGGCACGGAAGTACCACATATAGGTAGGTATGGTGGACTCATATGGCATAACTAGGTTTAAGGATTTTGGCTTCACAAGTAGTATTCCCACTTAGTACAAATGGAGGCTAGCAAATAGATTGAGAAGCAACCAATCAAGAAACAAAAATTATCATAAACGAGCATTATGCATAACTAACACCGAATAATGCACCACAAGTAGGATATAATTTCATTGCATAACTAGTGACTTTCGTCCTTGCATAGGGAATCACAAATCTTAACACCAATATTCTTACCAAAGCATAATTACTCACCAACATGACTCACATATTACTATCATCATATAGCAAAACTCTTACAAGGAATCAAGTTTATTTTGTCCAATGATCTTCATGAAAGTTTTTATTATATCCCTCTTGAATATCTATCACTTTGGGACTAATTTCGTATGTTGCAATTGCTTTTAACAAGCTCAAACAAATTTCAGGGAAGAACATGAGCATAAAAAATTTCATCTCTCAAAATAATATAAGTGAAGCATGAGAGAATTTCTTTAAAAAAAATTACTAACTGTCAAATAAATCTAAGTCAAGCATGAGAGTATTTCTTCAAAAAAATTAAAGCACACCGTGCTTAAAAAGATATAAGTGAAGCACTAGAGCAATTCCATAGCTCAAAAAATTTAAGTGAAGCACATAGAGCAATTCTAACAAATCATAACATAATTATGGCTCTCTCAAATAGGTGTGTCCAGCAAGGATATTTGTGACAAACTAAAAATAAAAAAAGCAAAGACTCATATAATACAAGACTATCCAAGCATCACTCATGATATGTGACGAATAAAAATATAGCTCCAAGTAAAATTACCGATGGTTGTTAGAAGAAAGAGGGGATGCCTTCCGGAGCATCCCCAAGCTTAGTTGCTTGGTTCTCCTTGAATATTAACTCAGGGTGCCATGGGCATCCCCAAGCTTAGGCTCTTTTCACTCCTTATTCCTTCATCCATCATGCTCTCAACCAAAACTTGAAAACTTCAATCACACAAAACTTAACAAAACCTTCGTGAGATCTGTTAGTATAACAAAGCAAATCACCACTCTAAGTACTGTTGTAAACCCATTCATATTTTATTATTGCATTATACCTGCTGTATTCTAACTTTACCATGGCTTATACCCCCCCGATACAATCCATAGATTCATCAAAACAAGCACACAATTCAAAGAAAATAGAATCTGTCGAAAACAGAAAAGTCTATAGTAATCTGGACTTTGTCCATACTTGTGTAACACAAAAATTTTGGACAAACTAGGAAAACGTAGGCAATTTGTATATCAATCTTTTGTAAAAAATTCAGAATTTTATCACGCTTCTATGATTTTTAACAATTCTGTTACTGTAGGAACGAAAGTAGGTCTAGAGGGGCGATGATTAGACTACTTGACCAAATAAAAATCTAGCCTTTTCCAATTTTAAGTATTGGTAGATTTTAGCAAATTAGCACAAGTCAAGAAATCAACCTACATATGCAATTCTAAGAGTGTAGCAGCGGAAAGTAAAACATTGCATATGAAGGTAAAGGGAAGGGTTTGGAGAAGGCAAACGCAATGTAGACATGATGATTTTGGCGTGGTTCCGATAGGTGGTGCTATCGTACATCCACGTTGATGGAGACTTCAACCCACGAAGGGTAACGGTTGCGCGAGTCCACGGAGGGCTCCACCCACGAAGGGTCCACGAAGAAGCAACCTTGTCTATCCCACCATGGCCATCGCCCACGAAGGACTTGCCTCACTCGGGTAGATCTTCACGAAGTAGGCGATCTCCTTGCCCTTACAAACTCCTTGGTTCTACTCCACAATCTTGTCAGAGGCTCCCAAGTGACACCTAACCAATCTACGAGACACCACTCTCCAAAAGATAATAGACAGTGTGTTGATGATGAACTCCTTGCTCTTGTGCTTCAAATGATAGTCTCCCCAACACTCAACTCTCTCTCACAGATTTGGATCTGGTGGAAAGATGATTTGAGTGGAAAACAACTTGGGGAAGGCTAGAGATCAAGATTCTTGTGGTAGGAATGGAATGTCTTGATCTCAACACATGAGTAGGTGGTTCTCTCTCAGAAAATGAGTAGTGGAAGTGTAGGCTCGTTGTGACCGATTGCATGAACTCGGTGAGACCGATTTCAGCAATAAGCAAACAGAGAGTTGGTCAGGCAAGCTCGGTGGGACCGATCGCTCCTTTCGGTAAGACCGAAACGTTACGAAAGGGAAACAGAGAGTTTGCATTGCGAACTCGGTGGGACTGATCGCTCATTTCGGTGAGACCGAAATGTTACGAAGGGAAACAGAGAGTTTGCAATCCCATCTCGGTGAGACCGAAATCCCTATCGGTGAGACCGAACTGATTAGGGTTTTCTGGCGGTGGCTATGTCAAAGGAACTCAGTGGCGCTAGATAGATCAAATCGGTGGGGCCGAGTTTGACTTTAGGTTTAGGACAAATTTGGATATGAGAAAGTGGCTGAGGGTTTTGTAGCATATCACTAAGCACTTTGAGCAAGTAGACCGTATTGGATTTTCCTATGGACTCATTGTGATCTTGGATCACTAAAATAGAAAAGTAGAGTCTTGAGCTGTTGCCAATGTTTGTCCTTAGCATTTTGAGGGGTCCACATCTCTAGTCCATGTGCCATGCCAATCATTGAACTATCTGAAATATTTAACTTGAAAGGATATTAGTTCAATGAGCTATATGTTGTTATGAATTACCAAAACCACCCGGGGATTAGTTGCACTTTCAATCTCCCCCTTTTTGGTAATTGATGACAACATATAGATCAAAGCTTCGACAAATGATAATATGAAGAAAATACATCATTGCTTTGAGAAGTATGTGATAAGCAAGAGCTCCCCCTAAATTTGTGCATTATTTAAAATTTGCTTTTGAATGCAAATGCACAATCGATTAGGATCATGGGTTACTCTTCCATGTCACATACATCTTGGTGGAGCGCTCAAAATGATAGAATGTAAAGCACATGCACTCATCACCAAGGGAAACATGATTGATCATACACAAGTATTATAGATAGCATCATTCAAGCACACATTAAAGCATAATGATCAACCACATGATCATAAGTGTATCTCACACACAAGCATAAATAATGTAGCAACCAAATGAACAAATATCAAGTAGCAAGAGAGGCAAAAAAAAGTAAAACACACTCTCTCTCTCTCGAAGCCTAAGATCTATACACTTTCTCCCCCTTTGGCAACAAGTTACCAAAAAGCTTGAAAATGCATAGTGCTATTCGGCACTCTAGGCACGATCTCCGGGAGCTCCTGAAGTGGTCTTCGGGCTGGTGGCTCCGGTGTGCGTAGATGGTGTTGAGAGGAGTCCGTCTGCAGAGGCTTCTGCTGATGTCTGAGGAGCTGGAGGAGTTGCAACTGAAGGTGCAACAGTGGCAATTGCTGCAGGTGCTGAAGTTGTAGCTCTGGAATCTATGACAACTGGCTCTGCTGCAGACCTCTATGCTCTTGGCACTCTGTGAAATGCATCTGTGGTGACTCTTCCTCTCCTGTCCTATGCCTCCAGCAGCCTCTTCTTCTCTTGGTTTAGAAGTGAACTCCATAGTTTCCTGAGTGGAGGCTCTGGCTTTTGACATAGGCACTCTCTTGGCAGGAACTTTCTTCATCATGCCAGGCTTGGTGGCAGCAGCAGCAGCATACTCCTTCTGGACTACCTTCTTCTTTGAGGTGACCTCGTCATCAACCACAAAGTCCTCATCTTCAGAATCTGAGGTTCTCTTCTTCCTTTGCCTAGTTGCAGCCTTAGGCAAGTTGCTTGGGGTGCTTCTGCTACCCTCATCATAACTGCTATTGGAGGGACTAGTGCCCTCACTGAGATTTGCTTGCTCCTCCGACCTGTTCTGGCTGTCACTATTGTCTGGCATGGCTGACACTGACCCTGTGAATGGATAGGTATAGCCAGAGTAGATGAGCATCACAAAGTACAGCTATTTTGGCAAAAAGTTTGACTCAAAAACTTAATTTTAGTTTTCTGCGGAAAGCATTTCAGAGCTACCGATATGACTAACTCGGTGACACCGAAGCAACTTTGGAGTCTAACCAGGCAGTTTCGGTCAGACCGAGACGCAGTTCGGTGACTTCGAGATGCTAGGGTTTCACAGAGAAAGTAAACTCGGTCACACCGATTCGTACACTTCGGTCAGACCGAGTAGTACATGTGCAATGGCCTGGGCCAAATCGGTGAGACCGACTACTTCAAATCGGTCAGTCCGAGATGAGTTCGGTGGAAACCTAACCTTAAGTTTTTGCATCAAAACTAATCTAGAGGAAGTTTTGGTTGGATAGGTTGATCTCAATCGTGGCTAGAAGCATGGCATTAACCTTTGTGCAAGAATCGGAGTTAAGGAATACACAAAGGGATCGAGTCCATACCCTAACTTGGCGGCGGACTCGCTACAGCGACAACGGCGGCGAGGAATCCCTTTGTCGGCGGCGGAGACCAGCAGTAGGAGGGCGCTGGTGACGACGGCGATGATCCGGAGACCAAGGGGGCGACAGAGCTGGGCAGACGCTGTTGGGAGTTTGAAGGAATTTCCAAATTTCAACCCGCGGATATATATACCCAGTCACTGTCGGTGTGACCGAGTGGAACGACTCGGTGGCACCGAGATGCAGAATCGCAAGCAGTTACTGCAACTCGGTGTGACCGAACTGTTCTAATTGGTTGCACCGAGGTGAAAACCTAGATCAACCCAATGATTTCGGTGAGACCGAGATGGATGAATCGGTCAGACCGAAAGCCATTAAGATGTTTTGGAAGTTTAAGCCCTTGACGGATCGGTGGCTCTGAGTGCTGCTCACCCGGAGGGTCCGAATTCGACTTGATCAAACCTTGTGATGTAGCATGAATAGAGTTTGAGACGAGAAAAGCATAGATAGCTAGAGGGATTACTTAGGCATTCTTGTCCATCCATTTGGCAAAAAGAAAAACCAATCAATCAAAACAACAAATGGATGTTCTCGAATGGAAAAAATTATGCAACCAACATGCTCACACAATAAGATAGCAAATGAAATATGTGGCAAAGCATGCACAAACACTCTAGCATCTATCAAGCAATTGGCGATGACTAGGTCATCTATATATGAGTATATTGACTTAGGAGTCAAATGAGAACATTTGATCATAAGTCATACTCATCGTTTAAGCACAAGTGGGGTTACTACTTTTACATAAAGCATTGTTGTGTTCACACCATTAGAGTTGCTTTAGCTCAATTCTTAGAGTAAAGCTCCCCCTAGATGTGATATCCCCCTAAGAGGGATGAACTAACCTTGGGTTTTGTCGATGATGACTTCATGTAGATGTTGAAGATGTGGATGCTCAATGTTGATGTAGATCATTTGGAGCAATCCAATTGAGTGATTTGCACTTTCAATACCTACATGGGTTAGTCCCACAAGGAATACACAAGGATATCCATAGACATAGAGTGAAATACACATGTGATGTTGTCCATGAAAGCATTAGGTTACCTTGTCCCTTGTCTTACCAACAAGAGGGTTTGTGACTCCTTGAACTAGTGCAAGATATGGAAGTTGATTTCACTTGTCCTTGCCAAAATGAATATGAGTGAACTATGTTGGCGGAGTCACCCTCAAGAACTCTCTAGTTCTTCTTCTTTGGGACCCACGTAAACTTGATGGGGATCCTTGGAGTTGTAGTCGTACTTGATGAAGTGGAACTTGATGTAGTCTTGGGAACCCACTTGACCAAGGCCTTTGGAGCTTCGTCAAATGAATCAATCTCCTCTTGAAGCTTGTCCTTGCCTTTTAGCTTGTGGTCTTGTGGTGGAAGATCATCTTGAGCTTGTGTTCCCTCGAAAGAAGTGGGGTCATACTTCTCTTGTTGAGGAACAAACTTCGTCTTGGGGTATTGATCTTCTTCCCACTCAACCCCATTGGCATTGAACTTGCATTCAAAACCAACACCTTGATTCTTCCGGTGCCTTCCTTGCTTGCGTACAATCTCCTCAAATTGCTTACTTCCGGCAAGGCTCTTGTAAACACCTTTCTCGATAATTCCCTTCAATAAGCTATTTTCTTGCTCAAATGTAACTTGGCTAAGAGAATCATTAGTGGAATCAAGAGAACTACTAGAAGCAACATTATTGGATTTAGCATGATTATTGTTACTACTAGAAGAAGAATCTTTCTTGTTCTTGTTGCTAGATTTTACTTGTGGCATGTAAGTAGACAAGAGTAAATGCTTGGCAATGTAAGAAGAACTTTTCTTACGAAGATCATCATTGATTGCTTTTAAGAACCCATGCTCTTGCTCTAGATTGAGCTTTTCAAAGCGTAGCTTCTCATGAGTCTTTAAAAGCTCTCGATGATCCTCTAAGGTAGTTTCATGAGCTAACTTAAGAGTGTTTAATTCTCTAGTTAGATGCTCAATCTCCTTCTTATCATTGTCATTCATTTCATCTTGATTAGCATGATTAATAGCATTTTCATCATAGTTTTCATCACTAGAGTTGTCAACAAGTAAATCATCATCACCTAGCAAATCATCTTCATCACTATTGAAATCAACATACTCGGGGTGTGATACCTTGGGGCCTTTAGCCATGAAGCATCTTCCAATCCCTTCATTTGGTGAGTCAAATATGTCGTAGGAGTTGGATGACACAAGTGCAAGACCGGCAACACCTTCATCTTGATTATGTTCGGAGTCAGAGTGATAACTTCTCTCGGAGTAGTGTTCGGAGTCGAGAGCGGATACCCATTCACCAACATGAGCTTGATGTCTTCGTCTTGTGTAGCTCATTGATGAATTGTCCTTCCTTTCCAATCCTTGCTTCTGCGAGAGGGTCTTCGTTCATAACTGTCGGTGCAACAAACCCTGGGTCTGTTGCCCAGACTGTGCACAGGCACAGGGACGAGATTGAAGCACCAACCCAAGTTAGAATACAAGAGACTAAGAGGTTCAAAGGACCAACATGCAGATCAGAGGGACCAAGATCAAGCCAGAAAAGCAACACACCATCAGGAGAAGGGCCTCCTTTGCCGGGCGGGCGAGCTCGGCAAGGGGTGAGGCCACCCCCGGAAGACGACGTCCAAGACGTCCCGGCAGGGCCTGCCGGGGCACACGGAGGCAAAACCACATCACCAACTACTCCACCACGACCCACGTTGTTAATCAGTGCGGTGTCGAACCGCGGAGTGACTAAGTGGCAGCCATTCACCACATGGCAGCCTCTCCCTACAGGAAACACCTGCAAATGACACCCGTCCTGCGACGTGTCAAGCGAGCAGGCATGGAGCTGGCGAGATAGCCCGGCAAGCCTTGTCGGGCAACCAACGATGTGACGATGAGCGGTGCATTTAATGCGCCCTGTCAGCCCACAGAGTTAGGTATGATAGCACTGTTTGCTATCTTATCAGTGCCTAATGACTGTTTTGCCATTGTGGTGACCCCTTAATCTATAAAAGGAGGCCCATGGCGAGCGTAGAGAGGGTTAGAAGGTTGGGTAACTCAGACCCCCATACGCGCGTAGCCACTACCGCCCTGAGGCAACCCTTGCCGGGCAAGTGTACTACGCTCCACCACCACCTTTCCACCATCAATCCACCAAAGCAGGAGTAGGGTTTTACGCCTCACGACAGCCCAAACCTAGGTAAAAATGCCTGTGTGGTCTCTGCCGTGCTGCCACACGCTCGTCTGCTCTTTGTGCAACGCGACGCCCCCCTGCCGAACTAGCAAGGGGCCTCCTGGTCCCATAGGTGGCCGCGGTTTCCCGCGACATCTTTGGCGCACCAGGTAGGGGGACCGCTTGTGCGAACCTGAAGGCGTGTGTAGCGCGTCACCTTTGTCACCGTCAGCATCTTCGACGACGCCATCGACCATGGTGCCCAAGAAGAAACCCGGTTCTTCGGCTCATACTTCCACCTCGAAGGCTCCGCCGCCCGCGGCCTCTAACGCTGCGGACGGTGTGGAGACACGCAAGGACGCGGACGCTGCTGGGGATGTGGTCGGGGCCGGCGGCGCCATCACCACTTCCCCCGCAGCCAACGCAGGAGCAGGAGACATCAGAGGGGAGCGGCATCAGCAACATCCCGATGGGCTCACCCGCAGCAATGGCGCTCGGGCCGAGGCGAATTGCTGCCCTTCGATCGCTCCCTCCATGGGTGCGGTTGCAGCGCGTGCACCTCCCCCGGGACGGGTCGACCAAGCTACTGCGCCCGACGGAGCCACTGGCCCTCGAGCGCCTTCGCCGCACCACCCTGCCATCCAGGTGGTCGCCCCGCAGCAGCGGGGGCGCAGTGCTGCCGCCACTGGTACCATAAGGAGCCGAGCGACTATGCGATCGACTTCATCATCACCCATGCCAAGTACAGCCTCGGAGGCCATGGCACGGGCTCAGCTGCTGCTGAGGTTTCCGCTAGCGGCCGAGCAAATGAACGAATGGCGTGCCACCATCCAAAGTCTGCTCGGTTTCGCCAAAGCTGGGGGCTCACGGCGAGCTGGCCCGCCACGGCCGCCCCAAGCGACAGCGACGGCTCATGCTGCTGATCGTACAGAAGGGGCCATTCCCACGGTGCAGTCCCCGCCACGGCAGCCAGCGCGAGTGCAACAGAATCAAGACCCCGATGGGTGCGACGGCCCCGGCGTCGACGAGCCCGCGCTCGGTATTGGAGGGTGCCTACCTTTCGAGGTTGGCTGCCCTGCCATTACCCGTGAGTTGTGGCAAGTCCGTTGGCCGTCCGTTCGCACGTTCAAGCCAGAGATACCTGAGAAGTATGATGGGAGGCTGAACCCGGTAGAGTTCCTGAGCATCTACACCATCGTTGTTCAGGCTGCCGGAGGAAGAGATGAGAAGGTGTTCGCCAACTACTTTCCTTTGGCCCTCAAGTCCAATGTGAGGTCTTGGCTGATGCACCTGCCGGAGAACTCCATTTCGTCATGGCCAGACCTGTGCCATGAGTTCATCGGTGCCTTCACCGGTGGCCACCAAGAGCCGGGCCGACCCAGCGACTTGCAACTTCTCCAACAAAAGGAAGGAGAGACCCTCCGTAAGTATTTACAGAGATTCAACAAAGTTCATAGAAATATCCCAAATATCCATCCGGCAACCGTGATAGCCGCCTTCCAGTCTAATGTGCGCAACTGCCGGATTCGTTCCAAGATGAACGTACGGTTGCCCGAGACTGTGAAGGAGCTCTATACATTGGTGGATAAGTGTGCTCGGATGGAGAAGGGAAGAAGGTTGCCCGGAGAGGAAGATTGCACCAATATTGATTCAGAGGATGAGGATGAATCAGCAAGTCAGAAGAAGAGCAAGAAGCGCAGTAAGAAGCTAAGGGATAAGGCAGTAATGACTGTTGAAGGATCGGGTACGCCTAGTACCGGCAAGAAGGCCAAAGCTGAGGCCCCCGGCAAGGAAGCTGCCGTGTGCACTGACTGCCGAGAAGCCGCTACTGCCGAGAAAGCAGGGAAAGGTGATGGGCCATATTGCAAGATTCATCGGACCAAGGGCCACGACCTTCAAGAGTGTTATCAGGTTGAGCAGCTTGTCAAAAGACAGAAAGCAGAGTATGAGAAGCGTGACAAGGAAAAGGGTCAGAATGTTGCTGGCGGCAAGGGCTGAGGTGGTGAAGTAAATCGCCCCGGCAAACCCTTTCGGAACCAAGGAAAACCCGCCAGAGGTCGAGAGAAGGAAGCCTGTGGTGATGAGAGTGATGGAGGGGATGAAGAGGAAACCAGTGAGCAAGAGTTTCAGAAGGCCACCGACGCCCTGTGCATTGTCGGGGGTGCATCTCTGCATACCTCTCACCGCCAACTCAAGCGGTGGGTGCGAGAAGTCAATGCTATGGAGCCAGAGCCCAAGGCCTGGCCGCTCAAGTGGTCCCGTCCGCCATCATCTTTGACGAGGAGGATCATCCTAGCCGTACCACTGCGGTAGGGTGTTTGCCATTGTTGGTCTCCCCAACAATCCGCAACCTCAAGGTCACGAAGATGTTGGTGGACGGTGGGGCCGGGTTGAATCTGATTTCCCCAGCAGTTATCAGCAAGCTTCAGATAGCAGAGGAAGAGCTGGAGGTTACCGGCACGTTTCAAGGAGTTAATCCCAGCAGGAGCCATCCTAAGGGAAAGATCACGTTGCCGGTAACGTTTGGGGGAGAACTGAACTACCGGACTGAGAGGATTGTGTTTGATGTGGTTGATCTCCCCCTGCCATACAATGGGATTCTTGGATGCCTAGCCCTGGCTAAGTTCATGGCAGCATCTCACTATGCCTACAACACCTTGAAGATGCCTGGGCCACTGGGAGTCATCACCATCCCATCAGATGAGAAGGCTGCAATCATTTGTGTGGACAAGATGTACCGGGATGCGATCGCAGCAGAGGCAGTGGCAGCAGCAGCTCCCGCTAAGGAAAACAAAGGAAAGAAGAGGGATTGCAGGGACTCCGGCAAAGAGTCCGGGAAGCGTGCCCCCACCGAGTGCACGGCACCCGTTGACGACGTGCCGGAGTGTTCCAATGGCAAGAGATCCAAGGTCGCTGCACCCCAAGTGAAGAAGGTCCCGGCAAGGCTGGCTGGCATTGATGGTATTTTCACTATCAGCGCCACCATCGATGACAAATAGGAAAGCGCGCTCGTTGCCTTCCTGCGGGCGAATATCGATGTGTTTGCCTGGCAACCATCTGATATCCCCGGTGTTCCCAGGGAGGTAATCGAGCACCACCTTGCTGTCTGCCCACATGCCCAACTTGTCAAGCGAAGAGTCCGGAAGCAGGCATTGGAGAGGCAGCAGTTCATTGCAGAAGAGATCAAGAGACTAGAGGCAGCTGGATTGGTCAGAGGAGTACTGCATCCCACGTGGTTGGCAAACCCAGTGGTAGTTCGGAAGGCTAACGGGAAGTGGAGGCTTTGCATTGATTTCACAGATCTCAACAAGGCTTGCCCGAAGGATCCGTTTCCCTTGCCGCGTATCGATCAGATTGTTTATTCCACTTCAGGTTGGGATTTGCTCTCCTTTCTGGATGCGTATACTGGGTATCACCAGATCTTCATGTCCAAGGAAGATGAAGAGAAGACTTCGTTCATCACTCTATGTGGTACATACTATTTTGTCCGCATGCCATTCGGATTAAAGAGTGCCGGGTCCACTTTTGCAAGGGCAATCCAGATTGGTTTTGAGCCACAGTTGCACAGAAACATAGAAGCCTATATGGATGATATTGTGGTCAGGACCAAGGATAGGGCCACCCTTATTCAAGATTTGGAGGAGATGTTTGCTAATCTGCGCAAAATCAATTTGAAGCTCAAGACGGAGAAGTGTGTATTTGGTGTTCCCTCCGGCAAGTTGCTTGGATTCTTTGTATCCCATTGCGGGATCAAAGCCAATCCTGACAAGATCAAGGCTATCGAGCAGATCCAAGCACCAAGGACAGTTAAGGCTGTGAGGCGTCTGACAGGATGCGTTGCCGTGCTAAGCAGATTCATCTCCAAGTCTGCCGAGCGCGCCCTGCCATTCTTCAAAATTTTGAAGAAGGCAGGACCCATGAAGTGGACCCCGGAAGCAGATGCAGCTTTGCAAGAGTTGAAGGCCTACTTGTCCTCCGTGCCTACCTTGGTCGCTCCCAAACCCCAGGAGCCGTTGCTGCTATACCTAGCGGCAACCAACCAAATAGTCAGTGCAGCTTTGGTAGCGCAGCAAGAAGTGGATGAGGCAGAGAGTGAGCAGAGACCGGCAGAGTCAGAGAAGGATCAGGACTGCAATGAGCACGGCAACGAGAGCAACCCCAAGGACGCAGCATGGAAGAAAGTGGTGCAGCGCCCAGTGTACTTCGTCAGCTCCTTATTACAGGGGGCTATATCAAGGTACTCTGGTGTGCAAAAGTTGATTTTTTGTCTCATCATGGCCTCAAGGAAACTGCGCCACTACTTCCAAGCCCATGAGATCACGGTTGCCACTCATTTCCCGTTGCAACGGATACTCCGAAACCCTAAGGCTACCGGCAGAATAGTGGAGTGGGCTTTGGAGTTATCCAGTTTTGGTTTGAAGTTTGAAAGCACGTCAACTATTTAGAGCAGGGCATTGGCAGAGTTTATTGTAGAATGGACGCCAACCCCTGATGAGGAAGTGATGGAGACAGCTATCCCCGGCAAGGAATCACCCCAAGAATGGTTTATGTATTTTGATGGTGTTTTTTCCCTACAAGATGCAGGAGCTGGCGTGCTTCTTGTTGCCCCCTCCGGGGAGCACTTGAGGTATGACATCCAAATGCATTTTGCCCGGGAAGAAGCAACCAACAATACAGCAGAATATGAAGGGCTCCTTGTCGGGCTCAGGATTGCAGCTGAATTGGGAATTAAGAAGCTGATCATGCGAGGAGATTCACAGCTTGTGGTGAGACAAGTTAACAAGGATTACCAAAGTCCATTGATGGAGGCATACGTCGAGGAAGTGAGGAGATTGGAGGAGCACTTTGACGGATTGCAAACAGAGCACGTACCCCATGTGGAAAACAACATAGCTGATCATCTGTCAAAGTGTGCTGCGCAGAAGCTCCCTGTGGAACCAGGGACTTTTGTTCTCCATCCCACTCAGCCCTCCGTATCCCCAGCAACAATGGCCCGGAAAAGGAGAAAGTTGGACTCCAGTAAGCCTCTCCCAGTAGAGCCGTCCGCTCCTAGCAGAGACCCTGCCGGAAACAACTCCTCGCAGTCTGCCGGACCACACCCTCCAGCCGGGCCCATGGACCCTGCGAATGAGGCATGTGCTACCGCAGCAGAGGAGGTGCCGCTAGTCCTCGTTGCCGAGCCCCAGGCTCCAACTTGGGCAAGGCACATTGTCCAGTTCCTCCAAACCGGAGAGCTTTCCGGCAACCAAGACGAAGCTGAAAAAGTAGCCCGGAGGGCCAGTATGTATCAGTTTGTCGATGACACTTTGTACAGAAGGAGGCCCAATGGTGTGAAATTAAAGTGTGTCTGCCGGGAAGAAGGAAAGGAATTGCTGGCTGAGATACACAAAGGTATGTGCGGCTCACACATTGGATCAAGGGCACTAGTTGGGAAAGCATTCCGGCAAGGATTCTATTGGCCCACAGCCCTCCAAGATGTGGTCGAGCTAGTCACCAAGTGTGAAGCCTACCAGTTCCATTCCAAGAAAACCCACCTGCCTGCCCAAGCTCTTCAAACAATCCCTCTATCATGGCCATTTTCGGTCTGGGGGCTCGATATCCTCGGCCCCTTCCCCCGAGCAATCGGGGGCTTTGAATTCTTGTTCATTGCTATCGACAAGTTTACAAAGTGGCCGGAAGTGACCGCCGTGAGAAAGGTGACTGCTCAGTCAGCTATCAAGTTCTTGAAAGAATTGGTGTGTCGTTTTGGAGTTCCGGCAAGGATCATTACCGATAACGGCACCCAGTTCATGAGCCGTGCCTTCATGTAATATGTTCATGCCCTCGGATGCAAGATCTCATTTGCCTCTGTGGCACACCCCCGGAGCAATGGGCAAGCTGAGAGGGCGAACACTGAAGTGCTACGCGGACTCAAGACGAGAACCTTTGATACACTGCAGAAGCACGGCAGGCGGTGGATCAAGGAGCTGCCGGTAGTTCTCTGGTCCCTCAGAACGACACCAAACCGAGCTACCGGGCAGACTCCCTTCTCCCTGGTCTACGAGGTAGAAGCAGTTATCCCCACGGAACTCATTTACGGGTCGCCTCGAGTGCTTGCATACGATGAAGTAGCACAAGATCAGCACCGGCGTGACGACGCTGTGCTACTTGAGGAGAACCGTCTCCGGGCTGCTACACATGTTGCACGCTATCAGCAAGCCCTGCATCGCTATCATAGCCGCAGGGTTCACTCCCGGTGTTTTGAGGAAGGTGACCTTGTCCTTAGGCGCGTTTAGTCCGCCAAGGGTACAAACAAGTTGTCAACGAAGTGGGAAGGCCCTTACCGGGTAGTACGAGTCACCAGACCTGGCGCAGTCCGTCTGGAGACCGGAGATGGCATTCAGTTGCAAAACTCTTGGAATATTGAGCATCTCCGCAAGTTCTACCCGTAAGGCGCGGCTCTCGGGCCCTGCCCGGCAGCCACCCTTTTGTACAAGCCTTGCCTCAGCTGCATGTAACCCCTTGTACAAAGCCAGGGCGATGACCCTGTGCAAGAGAAAATAAAGAAGCGTTGTGTGGGGCCCCCGACAAAGATTGCATGCATGCATGAGCATTCCAAGATCACTGCATAAGCATTTCATGAGCATTTGCATATGCATAAAGATAGGATCACATCCTGCATTCATTCTCATCCGCATGAAGCTGCAGGTTCTTGCCGTGAACTTGGATTTGGCGAGGAATTGAGAAGATTGCCCGGCACTGCGATTCCCGGCAAGCCAAACAAAGTTCTACCTCCTGTCCATTAGTGTTTTGTAAGTTATAACGTGTGCATGAGAAAACCCCGCCACTCTTTTGAGACTTAGGTGCTCCCATCCCTGACTCGAACGTTGCTTCGGACAGGATGGTCGTAGTGGCCTTTGGTAAAAAGAAGTTGGCAGGGGGCTGGCCCCTTTGCATGTTGCCCGGTAGACGCAGCTCTCCGGCAGACAGAAAAGGTGCCGCAAGATAGCCTGCCGGGGAAAACTCGTTTATTTACACTAAAGGGGCATCTCGCCTCTGCATGGACATACACATGCACGGGTTCCCAGCAAGGTTCATCTTTTTCATCAATATGCTGATACAAGTACAAGCATTATAGAACACAAACATGGACTCGAGAGATTACATTATTTGAATTAAAATTTGGCAAGTGCCTGCAGATTTAAGATTGAAAAAAGATAAGTGCCCCATAATGCCTTTGCCCCTGTCCATCTCCTACAGGAAGAGGTCGAAGAGGCCGGAGACGGGCGCAACTAGGATTCGGCGCCTCCCCAGGATCAGGACGGCACCACTCCCCAGCAAGGAGGAAGAAACCGGAGGGCAGGCGTGGATGGTGACGCTGCCGGAGGACCAGATGGCGGACACAGAGTCACCGGCAAACATGACTCGTCGGAGCGGTCGTCCCCGCTCTTGACGCGTCATGGGTTGCCGCTGCCGTCCGCATCACTACCACCCGAAGACCTCGGCACGGCCGTCGCGTTAGGCACCATGCTCTTTGGGTCTTCACACAGAGAGCATGGTCGTCCCCAGGAGCCCTGGCGTTGGAAGTCACTCCACGTCCCGGGGACGTATGTGAAAGCAAGGAGCCCTCCCGCACGACAAAAGGACGGCACCTGAGAGAAGTCAGATTCGCCTCTACTAACGGCGAATCTCTTCCGTGGCTCCTCCTCGGCGTCGCGAAGGGAAGAAGAATGGGAAGCGATCGACTACCACGAACCATGCCCATCTCGAGCCTCGACATGGTGTCGTTCGCGTCCCCTCCCACTGAAATCAAGGCCACGGGCTGCCCGACGGCGAGCACGCCGGAGTTGCCACCCCCGGCGTTGTCGCCGCGCCACCCGAGTCCCCCTTTCAGACCAAGGAAAGGCTTTGAGATGGAGCCCGGGGCGTGGCCCCAAGCTCTTTTTCCTAACATAACCAGCAGAGGCGGGCAGCAGAGGGGAAGAAGAATGCGAGGGTGGATGACTCCGCCCTCCTCCACCCCTCCTTTTATAGGCGGATCGGGAAGGGGAGCCGCTCCCTCAACAGGTGGCCACCGTCCTCCTCCGCCAACTCAAGACGATTGGGCCCTCGCCTTGACGCTCTCCCACGCCACGCGCCTCCGTTACCTACCCCGCGCGATGCATGCAGCATACGTGGCTAAGGATAAGGGCGTGGTGGGAAGAGTGAATTGGCGGTTTCTCCCCCGTGCGTTAAAGTCATTCACGAGCCATCACTAGAGCGGCCCCACCACCATTGGCCTTACACGATGCACGGAGAAACCGAAAACTGGCCCGGAATCAAGGCTAATGAAGAAGCAAAGAAGACCTCAAGAGACCAGCCTCTTCAACGACCCCGCCTGTGCACTTATTAGGCCCTACCCCGACGACGCTCGGCAGCGCGTTCGGGGCAGGCCCGGGGGCTTTTGTCGATGCAACGAACCATAGGTTTGTTGCCCAGACTGTGCAAAGGCACGGGGACGAGATTGAAGCACCAACCCAAGTCAGAATACAAGAGACTAAGAGGTTCAAAGAACCAACATGCAGATCAGAGGGACCAAGATCAAGCCAGAAAAGTGAGACACCATCAGGAGAAGGGCCTCCTTTGTCGGGCGGGCGAGCTCGGCAAGGGGCGAGGCCACCCCCGGAAGACGATGTCCAAGACGTCCCGGCAGGGCCTGCCGGGGCACACAAAGGCAAAACCACCTCACCAACTACTCCACCACGACCCACGTCGTTAATCAGTGCGGTGTCGAACCGCGGAGTGACTAAGTGGCAGCCATTCACCACATGGCAGCCTCTCCCTATAGGAAACATCCTGCAGATGACACCCGTCCTGCGACGTGTCAAGCGAGCAGGCGTGGAGCTGGCGAGATAGCCCGGCAAGCCTTGCCAGGCAACCAACGATGTGACGATGAGCGGTGCATTTAATGCGCCCTGTCAGCCCACAGAGTTAGGTATGATAGCACTGTTTGCTATCTTATGAGTGCCTAATGACTGTTTTGCAATTGTGGTGACCCCTTAATCTATAAAAGGAGGCCCATGGTGACCGTAGAGAGGGTTATAAGGTTGGATAACTCAGACCCCCATACGCGCGTAGCCACTGCAGCCCTAAGGCAACCCTTGCCGGGCAAGTGTACTACGCTCCACCACCACCTTTCCACCATCAATCCACCAAAGCAGGAGTAGGGTTTTACGCCTCACGGCGGCCCGAACCTGGGTAAAAATGCCTGTGTGTTCTCTGCCGTGCTTCCACACGCTTGTCTGCTCTTTGTGCAATGCGACGCCGCCCTGCCGAACCAGTAAGGGGCCTCCTGGTTCCAGAGGTGGCCGCGGTTTCCCGCGACAATAACGATCATCTCTACTCCTTCTCTCTCTTGGAGGTGATTCATCTCTTTTACTCCTCCTTTTAGGTGAGTCTTCTCTTCTTTTGTAGGGAGCCGTACACTCATTGGAGTAGTGTCCGGGTCTTCCACAATTGTAGCAATTTCATTCACGACTAGAAGATCTCTTGTCATAGTAGGATCTTGACTTGGAACTTCTCTCTTTGCTTCTACTCTTGTAGAACTTGTTGAAGTTCTTCACCATTAGGCTCAATTCTTCATTGAAGGCTTGTTTCTCACTTGATGTTGTAGGGGCATCACATGAAGCTTTGTAAGCACCACTAGACTTGTTGTGAAGCTCTTCCTTATCCTTAAGTGACATCTCATGAGCAACAATTCTACCAATGACTTCCGTTGGCTTGAGATCTTTGTAATTGGGCATGATTTGGATCAAAGTGCACACAGTATCATATTTTCCATCCAAGGCTCTTAGGATCTTCTTGATGATTAATATGTCGGTCATCTCTTCACTTCCTAAGCCGGCAATCTCATTTATGATGAGAGCAAGCCTAGAATACATTTCAGCGACTCCTTCACCATCCTTCATTTTGAACTTGTCAAGTTGACTTGGAAGCACATCCAATTTGGATTCCTTGACGGACTTGGTACCTTCGTGCATATCAACCAAAGTATCCCAAATTTCCTTTGCATTCTCAAGGCGGCTGATTTTGTTGAATTCTTCGGGGCACAGTCCATACTTGTGTAACACCAAAAATTCTGACAAATTAGGAAAACGTAGGCAATTTGTATATCAATCTTCTGTAAAAAAAAGTCAGAATTTTATCACGCTTCTGTGATTTTTAACAATTCTATTACTCTAGGATCGAAAGCAGGTCTAGAGGGGGTGCTTAGACTACTTGACCAAATAAAAATCTAGCCTTTTCCAATTTTAAGTCTTGGCAGATTTTAGCAACTTAGCACAAGTCAAGCAATCAACCTACACATGCAATTCTAAGAGTGTAGCAGCAGAAAGTAAAATATTGAATATGAAGGTGAAGGGAAGGGTTTGGAGAAGGCAAACGCAATGTAGACACGAAGATTTTGGTGTGGTTCCGATAGGTGGTGCTATCGTACATCCACGTTGATGGAGACTTCAACCCACGAAGGGCAACGGTTGCGCGAGTCCACAGAGGGCTCCACCCACGAAGGGTCCACGAAGAAGCAAGCTTGTCTATCCCACCATGGCCATCGCCCATGAAGGACTTGCCTCACTCGGGTAGATCTTCACAAATTAGGCGATCTCCTTGCCCTTACAAACTCCTTGGTTCAACTCCACAATCTTGTTGGAGGCTCCCAAGTGACACCTAACCAATCTAGGAGACACCACTCTCCGAAAGGTAAGAGACGGTGTGTCGATGATGAACTCCTTGCTCTTGTGCTTCAAATGATAGTCTCCCCAACACTCAACTCTCTCTCACAGATTTGGATATGGTGGAAAGATGATTTGAGTGGAAAGCAACTTCGGGAAGGCTAGAGATCAAGATTCTTGTGGTCGGAATGGAATGTCTTGATCTCAACACATGAGTAGGTGGTTCTCTCTCAGAAAATGAGTAGTGGAAGTGTAGGCTCGTTCTGATAGCTCTCTCTTCAATAGAGAAGGGGGTGGAGGGGTATATATAGCCTCCACACAAAATCCAACCGTTACACACATTTGACTCAACTCGGTCAGACCGAATGGAAGAACTCGGTGAGACTGATTCAATTCAAAATGTGAATGTTAGGAATCTCGGTGGGACCGATATGATCAACTCGGTTGGACCGATGTTCTAGGGTTAGGGCAAGACCTCATCTCGGTGTGACCAATTGCATGAACTCGGTGAGACCGATTTCAGCAATGAGCAAACAGAGAGTTGGTCAGGCAAACTCGGTGGGACCGATCGCTCCTTTCGGTAAGACTGAAACGTTACGAAAGGGAAACAGAGAGTTTGCATTGCGAACTCAGTGGGACCGATCGCTCATTTCGGTGAGACCGAAATGATATGAAGGGAAACAGAGAGTTTGCAATCGCATCTCGGTGAGACCGAAATCCCTATCGGTGAGACCGAACTGATTAGGGTTTTCTGGCAGTGGCTATGTCAAAGGAACTCGGTGGCGCCGGATAGATCAAATCGGTGGGGCCGAGTTTACTTTAGGTTTATGACAGATTTGGATATGAGAAAGTGGCTGAGGGTTTTGGAGCATATCACTGAGCACTTTGAGCAAGTAGACAATTAAGCAACACCTCATCCCCTTTTAACAGTACTGGCTTTTCCTATGGACTCAATGTGATCTTGGATCACTAAAATAGAAAAGTAGAGTCTTGAGCTTTTGCCAATGTTTGTCCTTAGCATTTTGAGGGGTCCACATCTCTAGTCCATGTGCCATGCCAATCATTGAACTTTCTGAAATATTTAACTTGAAAGGATATTAGTTCAATGAGCTATATGTTGTTATGAATTACCAAAACAACCAGGGGATTAGTTGCACTTTCAGTTACTGAGCGCAAAAGTTTCTGCTTTTCAACAAGATCAAAACAACTATCACCCAACATGATCCCAAAGGCTTTACTTGGCACAAACACTAATTAAAACATAAACACACAATCATAACAGTAGCATAATTGTGCAAACACTCAACAACAGAAAGAAAATGGCAAAAAAATAAATTTTATTCATTGGGTTGCCTCCCAACAAGTGCTATCATTTTATGCCCGTAGCTAGGCATAATGCACATATTGAAGTATTGTCATCCTTGGTTTTTGACCCATAGGTTGCCCTCATATGGTGGATTAATTCTTGTTCTTGGAATTGTTCCATACCCTTTCTTTGTGGAAATTGAAATTTCATATTCCCTTCTTTCATATCAATCACGGCACCTATAGTTCATAAAAACGGTCTACCAAGTATGATGGGACAAGATGGATTCCAATCAATTTGAAGAACAATAAAATCTATGGGCACATAATTCCTATTTGCAAGAATAAGAACATCATTAATTCTTCCCAAAGGCTTTTTAATAGTAGAATCCGCCAAATGCAAATTAACAGAACATTCTTCAACATTCGTAAGACCAAGCACATCACATAGAGATTTTGGAATTGCGGAAACACTAGCACCCAAATCACACAAAGAAAAGCACTCATAATTTTTAATCTTGACTTTAATGGTAGGTACCCATTCATCATATAATTTTCTAGGAATTGAAATCTCTAATTCCAACTTTTCTTCTAAAGCTTTCATCATCGCTTCTACAATATGTTTAGTAAAAGCTTTATTTTGTTCATAGGCATTGGGTGAATTTATCATGGATTGCAACAAAGAAATACATTCAATCAAAGAGCAACTATCATAATTAAAGTGTTTGTAATCCAGAAGAGTGGGTACATCACTAGTTAAAGTTTTGACCTCTCCAAACCCACTTTTATCAAATTTTTCAACAAGATTTTCACCCTCCGAATTATGAGGATGCCCTCTATCTAAATTTGACTCTTCTTCAGTCCTCTTTTCATCAAGTTTAACATTACTAAACAAGTAATCAATAGAAGAAACGACAATCATTTTAAGATCTTCATCATTATTATGAAAGCAATCGGTAGAAAATGCTCTTTCTAAAAATTCTCTTTTAGCTCTAAGCACATCGGTTCTTTTCTTACTTTCATCCATAGAAACATATAAGCTTTAATTGATTCGTTAACAGCAACCTTAGGCGGAAAAATTTTAATCTTGAGATTTTCTACATCATGGGAAATTATATCAATGCTGCTAGACATATCATCAATCTTATTCAAGATCAGAGGGGTTCCTATTATTATTGTAAGAAGAATTACCATAGGAATTTCCATAATTATTAGAGGAATTTCCAGAAAAAGGCCTAGGACTAAAATTACATCTATAAGCATTGTTATTAAAATTGTTTTGTGAGACAAAATTCACATCTACGTCATCACTATTTTTCTCAATCAAAGTAGACAAAGGCACATCATTAGGATCAATAGGATCATTTTTACTAGCAACCAATTTCATAAGAGCATCAACTTTTTCACTCAAAGTACTAATTTTTTCAACCGAATTAACTTTTTTACTAGTAGGTGCTCTTTCGGTATGCCATAGTGAATAACTTGCCATAATATTGTCTAGCAATTTAGTAGCTTCACCCAAAGTAATCTCCATAAAAGTGCCACCCGCGGAGGAATCTAAAAGATTTCTAGAAACAAAATTCAATCCCGCATAAAAAATTTGTATGATCATCCAAAGATTTAAACCATGATTGTGCAACATGTTCATGCTCAAGTTGCTTAAAATTCATGATCTGAGTTCTAAGGGAAATAATTTTCGCGGGCGAAAAATACTTAGTAATAAAAGCATCTTTGCACTTATCCCAAGAATCGATACTGTCGGTGCAACAAACACCTATGTTTGCCACCCAGACTCACGCACAGGTGTAAAGTCATTCATACATCAGGTATCCATGCCAGACTCAAGATAAGGCAGAGAAGCCGCTCTTCGTGAGATCAAGTAGAGCATTAAGAAGATCAAGTTGAAAGGAGAAAACCTTAGGGATGCCTCCCTTGCCGGGCAGGAGAGCCCGGCCAGGTCGAGGCAGCACGTAAAAGAACAAGACCAATCCGCCCTAGCAAGGCTTGCCAGGGCCGCCAAGATCAAAACCCGCCAGTCTCCCTGCCGGCAGGCCCTCGCCAAGATGCCACCGCCCTAACTCATCATACCCATGTCATTAATATGTGTGGTGTCAAGCTCTCATATAACTAGGTGGATCCCGTCGGGCACGTGGTTATATGGCGAGGAGGAGATTGGCTTTATTGACACCCATCCGGATAGCTTTATTGACACCCGTCCATCGGCATGGCAGGCTTGCCGGGCTTCAACCTCAGCGTGACACCTAGCAGTGTATTTAATGCACTTTGTCCTAACTGTCAGAGTTAGGTATAATAGCACTGTTAGCTATCTAATCACGTTAAAATGACTGTCTTGTCACTGTGGTCGCCCCTTAGCCTATAAAAGGAGGCCCGAGGTAACCGAGCAAAGGGTTCAGACATTTGATCCCTCAACACTTGTATGTGTACGCCGCTCCCCCCAAGGCACCCTTATCGGGTTGGATCACGTCGTCTCTTCGTGTTCCGCCAGATCAATCCACCACAGCAGGAGTAGGGTTTTACACTGTAAAGCGGCCCGAACCTGGGTAAAAGAGAGTTGTTCATCACCGCATTGCCCCTGCTGTTTCTGCTCTTTCTGCAATGTGACCGTCCCCTTGCCGAACCACAAAGGGGCACCCCTGCCCCATAGGTGATCGTGCTTCCACGTCGACATCTTTGGCGCGCCAGGTAGGGGGCGTTGCTTGTGCAAATCTGAGGCAGTATCCAGCGCATCGATCTTTGTCACCAACTTCTTCGTCGATGGCTCCGAAGAAGAAAAACAGCAAGGCGGCACACCATTCTACATCAAAGGCCTCTTCGCCAATAGCTGCAGGTGCCACAGGCGGTGCGGACGGGGTAGGCTCCGCAGATGGCGCCACCAACACCCTGATCACCGCCGGGGCAGGAGCCGGTGCCGTGGGAGCGGCCCAACTCCCTCAACTTTCCGACGAACAGGCTCACGCTGGAGCGGGCCAAGGCGATGTCCAACTACTGATACGTCTCCAACGTATCTATAATTTTTGATTGTTCCATGCTGTTATATTATCATTCTTGGATGTTTTACAATCATTTTATAGCAACTTTATATCATTTTTTGGGACTAACCTATTGACATAGTGCCCAGTGCCAGTTGCTGTTTTTTTGCTTGTTTTTTACTTCGTAGAAAATCAATACCAAACGGAGTCCAAACGCAGCGAAACTTTTTGGTGTTTTTTTCTGGACCAGAAGACACAAGTTGGGCCAAGGAAGTACCAGAGGGGTACCCCGAGGGGGGCACAACCCACCTGGGCGTGCCTGGGGGCCCAGGCGCGCCCTGGTGGGTTGTGCCCACCTCGGTGGCCTCCCGCACCGCCTCTTTGCTCTATAAATACCCCAATATTCCAGAAACCCTAGGGGAGTCGACAAAAAACAATTCCAGTCGCCGCAAGTTCCAGAAATCACAGATCCAATCTAGACACCATCACAGAGGGATTCATCATCCTCATTGGTGCCTTTCCGATGATGCGTGAGTAGTTCATTGTACACCTATGGGTCCATAGTTAGTAGCTAGATGGCTTCCTCTCTCTCTCTTTTGATTCTCAATACAATGGTCTCTTGGAGATCTATTTGATATAACTCTTTTTGCGGTGTGTTTGTTGGGATCCGATGAACTTTGAGTTTATGCTCAGATCTATGTTTTTATCCATGAAAGTTATTTGTGTCTTTTGATCTCTTATATGCATGATTACTTATAGCCTCGTATTTCTTCTTCGAATCTTTGGTTTAGTTAGGCCGACTAGATTGATTTTTCTTGCCATGGGAAGAGGTGCTTTCGGATGGGTTCGATCTTACGGTTCTCAATCCCAGTGACAGAAGGGGAAATAACACGTATGTATCGTTGCTATTAAGGATAACAAGATGGGGTCTATTCCTACACGAATAGATCCTGTCTACATCATGTCATCGTTCTTATTGCATTACTCCGTTTCTCCAGGAACTTAATACACTATATGCATGCTAGATAGCGGTCGATGTGTGGAGTAATAGTAGTAGATGCAGGAAGGAGTCGGTCAACTAATCTTGGACCACTATAGGAATCAGGTTCTTTGCCGTCTGCCATGATGGCAAAGGCACCAAAGGCGTACGGCAAACCCCTTTGTCATCTGCCACCAACGGCAAAGTTGTCCGGCAAAGAGAGTGATGGTAGACAGGTTCTTTGCCGTCTGCTTCCTCAAAGCAGACGGCAAAGAACCTTTGCCGTCCGTGGCAGATGGCAAAGAAAGTGGACGGTAAAGAATAGGCGTTAGCCACGTTAGGTGGCTAACGGCAGCCTTTGTCGTCTGCCAGCGGACGGCAAACATGCCCTCCCCTTTGCCGTCTGCCATAGACGGCAAAGTAACCAAATGGTATAGCTCCCAGGTTGCACAGGTTGCTGCCACATGGCCTCTTTGCCTTCCGTGCAAGACGGCAAAGAGCCCTTTGCCATCGGTGGCAGACGGCAAAGAGGCTATATTGCCTCCTTTTTTCTATTTTTTCTTATATCCAAGCAATTTCACAGCAAAATATATGATATATTTTTTTTCACAGGGCAATTTCACAGCAGACATATGACATACCCAACACACAAGTTACATCATACATACGTAACCAACACATAGTTCCATCCATACATATTACAATAGTTTCACATTGTTCATCCAACACATAGTTCCATCCATCCACATAACAAGTTCCACATTGTTCATCAATACAAAAGAAAAAGAGAAAGGGAAAACAAGCACTCCATCCATGCAAGCTTCCGTGAAGTGAATGTAATCTGCAAAATGGGAAACAAGAAAGTTAGAAGAAGAAGACTAGAAGAAGAAGAAGAAAATGATTAAGAAGAAGACGAAGTAAGCATACTTAGGTAAAATGGAGCTAACCTAGGTAATTATGCCATTTTTTAGTGAACTAAGCATATTATGCCATTTTTGATATAAAGCAGCTAAGTATAGGTCATTATTGAGCTAACCTAGGTAACTAAGCATATTAGAGCTAACTTAGGTCATTTTGGAGAAGAAGAAGAAGTAATAATCGAAGAAGAAGAAAGAAAAGAAAGAAAAGAAAAAGAGAGAATAAACTATAGAAGAAACTAGAAGAAGAAGAAGTAAGAAGAGAAGAAGAAGAAGAAGAAGAAGACTAGAAGAAGAAGAAAGGTTTTTACCCTTTCCTTCTCATTCTTCTGCTTTTATTGTTTCTTTTTCTTCTCTTTCTTCTTCTATTCTTTCTTTTTCTCCTCTTCCTTGTTTTTCTTCTTACTATTCCTTATTTGTGTCATTTTAGAGCTTACATAGGTAATTATGCCATTTTTGAGCTAACTAAACTTATTATGTCAATTTGGAGGAAAATAAGGTAAGTATTGGTCATTTTTGTGTTAACATAAGTAATTATGCAATTTTTGAGCTAACGTAGGCAAAATGGATCATTTTGGAGCTAACCTAGCTAAAATGGATCATATTGGAGCTAACCTAGGTAAACTTGGTCATTTTGGAGCTAACCTAGGTAAAATGGGTCATATTGGAGCTAACCTAGGTAAAATGGGTCATTTTGGAGCTAACCTAGCTAATTATGCCAATTTTTAGTTAACTAAGCATATTATGCCATTTTTGACATAAGTAAGCTAAGTATAGGTCTTTATTGAGCTAACCTAGGTAACTAAGCATATTAGAGCTAATTCAGCATTTTAGAGCTAACTTAGGTCATTTTGGAGCTAACTTAGGTAAAATTGATCATTTTGGAGCTAATTAAGCTTATTATGTCATTTTCGAGGAAAATAAGCAAAGTCTAGGTCATTTTGGAGGAAATAAAGCTAAGTATAGATCATTTTGGAGGAAACAAAGCTAAGTATAGATCGTTTTGGAGCTAAGTAAGCTAATTATGTCATTTTGGAGGAAGATAAGCTAAGTCTAGGTCATTATGGTAAGCATTTTGGAGGAAATAAAGCTAAGTCTTGGTCTTTGTGCATTTCTTAAGCAAAACACTAGAGAAAACTTACCGTCATCACGGAGGTGAAGCACTGGCGTGGCTCGTACCAGTACCACCACCTGGAGAAGGATCGTGTGATGCTTGTGTGGAGGCACGCTGCACCAAAGATCATTTGCAATGTCTCGTTAGCATGACGACACTCAAATGTTAATACTAGTAACTAATGACCATTCAAATTAAACTCACCGTGGTCCCCGGAGCAATCTCTGGCATCGGCAGAGGGGTCTGACCGGCCTTCTGGCACATAGACTGCACATTTGGTTTTGACGGGTCAGTCATACTAGTTAGTAATGAAACAAACATTACATGAATGATTTGGCTAATATGCAGAAGAAACTTACCACGAGGAGCTCGTACATGGCCCGATTCTGCATGTCATTCCGTGCCCTCTCCTCCTCCATCAGGCTTGCCATCTTCTCCTCCAACTCCCGCTGCTTCTCCTCCGCCTCCCGGTCCCTCTCCGCCAGAAGCGCCTGCGTTCTACCTCTCTCACTCTGAAGAGCAGCCTGCAACACCACTCCTCATTAGAATTGTAATCATCGATGGCCGCACACACAATGTAATGGAGGAAAGATAGCTGAGTCTGTATAACTAACCTGGAAGGTGAGCTCGACTGGCCGTTGACGAGGCCTCATCTCTGGAGCGGAGCTCGACTGGCGCGCCTTTATCTCCGGGAGAGTGCGAGGACAACGGATAAGTCCATCTCCAATGGCTATCGAGCCATGGGACCTCCCGGCACCAGATATCATCACCAGCTCCGGATCATACTGCCCGCTTGGGTTAAAGTCCTCCCCTTTCCTCGCCTTCACCTCATCTTTGTACTTCATGAGTTTGTTGTGGGAGGAGATGTTGGTGATGTTCTTCGGATTATCGAGGTCAGATGGCTCGAATGCCTTGCCTGACCTTCTTGTACGGCCCAGTATGGGCCATGGCATAGAGGTCGAACACCTCTGGCACCTCCGCCTTATTGTGTTTTGCCTGAAAGAGAGAAACAGAGTAAATTAGTAATTAAAGGTCTCAAGATAGCATGAAGAATGAATTGCATGAATTATGAATGAAACCACATACCTAGTTCCGCCCAAACTGAAATAAGTTGGTGCTGCCTTGATGGTGTGGCACACCTACCATTTGGGCATGCTTGTCCTTGGCATTGTTGTGCTGGGCAAGCCATTCCTTTGAGCACCACTCATCGACCAACACCTCGCAATAGTCCATCTGATCCACACACCATCTCGGGGGCACCTAAGTTAGTAAAGAGAAACTTGAGCGCTACGCCTATGAATCAAATCAAGGAAACTAAGTACAAGGCCTTAAGAATAGGTAATTACTGTCATGTACTGCTCCTTCTGCAGAAACTTCTCGCGGCTCGCCGGCTTGGGCTTCTTAATACGATGCGAGGCGTAGTAGTCTTGAACAGCCTACACCCGAGCCTCATGCCGTAAGTTCTGTAGTAGGCACCTACACTCGGTGTCGATAACCTTTGCCACGGCCTCCTCGTATCCCTCCTCACACCTGTTGAAGGTCTGCAATCAAACGAGACAACATTGATTAGTACAATAACTAGCTATTTGAAGAATTTTAATTGTGTAAAGGAGAAATTACCCAAAAGCTTCTGATCACCATCTCTGCCCTCGATTGGCACAAGACACCGTCGATCATCACCTCCGGTGGGGCCGGGGCAGCCAAGTAGTGCTCCCAGCTCAATCCTAGCTCCGGAACCTGACCCTCACCGGGCAATGTGACAAAACCCGGGAAGTTCTGCCGGCAAAGCACACCAAGGACGGAGTTGGGCCTGCGCACAGTATCAGCGTGGTGCCAACCCCTGCAGTATGACAAGGCCAACGCATTAGATATTTGCAGAAACGTGAAGGCAAATGGTACAAAAAGAGTAAATATGCACTTACCTCTCCCCATCAGGGTAAATCAACCACCTCTGCTCGTGGGTCGCCAGCACGGACGGGAGCCGTGTTCAACCACGCTGGTAGATAGTGGCCCCCTCAACCACCTCGCCCTCACTATCAGTCGGATCCCCGCCACCATCAGCATGGCCACTCGACCCCACAGGCGGACCCGTCAGGGTACCCCATCCGGACGTCTCCAGGGACGGAGTCTCATAGGGCCAAGTCTCATAGGCCGAAGGCCCGTCGACCCGAGGCTCATGGACCGGAGTCCGCGTAGCCTCGTCCTCAGACGTGTTCACCCTAGCAGTCATGTGCTCAGGTGAATCAGCTAGGGGTGGCAGCGACGAAGGTGTAGGAGCCTGCCTACCTCTCCCATGGCCACGTCCTCCCCGACCTCCTCCTCTCTTCTTCCCTCCCCGATGTCCTCCCCCGATGGGCAACGACGCCGATGAAGAAGCTCCCACCGGTGTCTTCATACTGTAGTCCAACGCTCTCCGGAGAGTCTGGGGTGGAATGGAAGTACCCCTCCCACCACGCGCCAATGAAGACGGAGCCTCGGAGTGCTCCTTACCCGCGCCCACCATCTTTCAACACCTACCATGACATAGAGTAAACGAAATTAGTACAACATAAAAAAAATTAATACCGACATGAATAATAATATGCGTATAATAGTACTAGCTAGTGTATCATCATCAAGTACAACATAACTTAGGAACCCCTCGGCGATCATTGACCCCTCGACCCCTCGCCCTCGACCCCTCGACCCCTCGGCGACCCTCGACCCCTTCATTGTGAGCATTGGGCGGCTGTTGTCGTAGCTTAAGATGCGGACGTGCCCGAACTGAAGGTCACAAGCGCGGGCGAACTACTTCCGTCCATTATTCCTGCACAGATGGAAGCAGTTCACCCACACTCATGACCTTCAGCTCGGGGACGTCCTCATCTTAAGCTAAGACACCAGTCGGTCAGCACTCAGACCGAAAGATCCTCGACCATCGACCCCTAAACCCTCGACCCCTTGGCCCTCGACCCCTCGGCCCTCGACCCCTTGGCGACCGACGATCCTCGACCCTCTGCCCCAACCTTCGACCCTTAGTGACCGGCGATCCTCGACCCGGTTCCGTCGGTGCCGACGCACCCCTAACCTCGACCCTCGACCCCTTGACCCGGTTCCGTCGGCGCCGACTGATACGTCTCTGTCATATCTATAATTTTTTATTGTTTCATGCCAATATTGTACAACTTTCACATACTTTTGGCAACATTTTATATGATTTATTGGACTAACCTTTTGATCCAGTGCCCAGTGCCAGTTCCTGTTTGTTGCATGTTTTTTGTTTCGCATAAAATCCATATCAAACAAAGTCCAAATGCAATAAAATTTTACGGAGAATTATTTTGGAATATTTGTGATTTTTGGGAGTTGGAATCATCAAAAGAGGGGGCCCACAGTGACCACAACCCACCAGGGCGCGCCTGGGGGCCCAGGCGCCCCCAGGTGTCTTATGCCCACCTCGTATGTCGGTTAGAGCTCTACTTCATGCGCAAGGAAGCTTGTATCCAGAAAAAAATCGTGTTAAAATTTCAACACAATCGGAGTTACGGATCTCCCGGCATATAAGAAACGGTTTTCAGCCAGATCTGGGGGACGCGAAACAGAAGAGAACAGAGAGGGAGATCAAATCTCGGAGGGGCTCCCGCCCCTCCACCGCCATGGAGGCCATGGACCAGAGGGGGAACTCTCCTCCCATCTAGGGGGGAGGCCAAGGAAGAATAAGTATGAGGGGGGCTCTCTCCCCATCTCTCCCGGTGGCGCCGGAGTGCCGCTGGGGCAAGGATCGTAACGGCGATCTACATCAACAATCTTGCTACCGTCAACACCAACTCTCTCCCCCTCTATGCAGCGGTGTAACACCTCTCTTCCATGCTGTAATCTCTACTTAAACATGGTGCTCAACTCCATATATTAGTTCCCAATGATCTATGGTTATCCTATGATGTTTGAGTAGATCCGTTTTGTCCTATGGGTTAATCGTGATCTTGGTTGGTATGATTGTATATTTTATTTATGGTGCTGTCCTACGGTGCCCTCCGTCTCGCGCAAACGTGAGGGGCCCCCGCTGTAGGGTGTTGCAATATGTTCATGATTCGCTTATGGTGGGTTGCGAGAGTGACAGAAGCATAAACCCGAGTAAGTGGGTTGTTACGTATGGGATAAAGAGGACATGATACTTAATCCTATGGTTGGGTTTCACGACCTTAATGATCTTTAGTAGTTGCGGATGCTTGCTAGAGTTCCAATCATAAGTGCATACGATCCAAGTAGAGAAAGTATGTTAGCTCATGCCTCTCCCTCATATCACTACTAGGGAAATCCCTAGCAGTAGCTTGGGTATTAGGTATATCAGTAGCGCGGGCTCCCGCGCTACTGATACGGCGCTACAGCTAACCTCTAGCAGTAGCGCTTGTTGGCCCGCGCTACTGCTATGCATGCGTACAAGTAGCGTGCGTGGCAGCAGCGCGCTACTGCTAATAGCTGCAGCACTTTATATTAAGCCGCGCTACTGGTAAAGGCGCCCTGCTGCTAACTTTACTCCCCTCGCTACTGCTAATTTTATTAGTTTCTGATTTTTTTTTCTGCATATTTGTTTTGTATTTGAACAGGATTTATACAATAATCTTTAGCACATACAAATGTCATCATCATACACATACAAATGTAATCATAGCATATACATACAAATAGTCTCATCAAATCATGTCATCATCATAATCATCATCCAACACAAAGTGGTCTCTTGTCATCATCTCGAAGATAGCGATACAAGTCTCGAATACTTGCAACTACATCGTCATCCATCTAAACAATGATATACGCGAGAAGAGCTATCACTATGAGTGAGAGCGGAACTATGTAGTACATGAGGCGGCGGTTATGAGTCCTCTCTCGCGCTAGCGTGAACCTCAAGTAACTAGCTTCTGTTTCTTGTCTGCTTTTGAAGCCTTTATGGCTGGCGCCTGACACTCAGGCCACTCGTCGTACACTCCCGAAACCTTCCCTTTGTACACGATATAGCACTGCTTCTTTGCCGTCAAGAATCTAGGTACCTGTTATAGATGCGTCTTCATCAAGAGAATGTACAATCTTATATGCAACAAAATATACTTGAGCAACACGAAAAAGAATGGGTTAGCAACTAGATGCAACATAAAGTAAACATACAATTAATGAACGGAGTTTCATCGTACACAAACTAATTAACTTGAGGTACGCAGGTCATCGTACCCAAACTAACAAAGTAGCGTTACTCAAGTTCGGCAGGGACCATGGACATCACAAAGTTTCATCGCTATAGTAACTATACAAGTTCAACCGACACATATCATCATCATCGGTATCATAAATCACTAGAAGTTCCATCCTTCCATATCATCAAGGATGGACCCTAGCTTCTTGAACGGCGTGAGGTCCTGACGTTGCATGCCTATGCGAGTTCGGATGTCAGCTCGTGATATAGGGCCGTGGTGGAACATCCTCTTCTCATCGATGACTTCTTTCATGATGATCGTCGCAATGTCCCTATGGATGCGAAAGAAGTCATCTCTAAATTTATAATCCGCTTTTCCATGAGATTCTACCCACTCGCGGATATGATCATCGTTTCTGCTTGTCATGCAAAGCTTTTGGTGATCCGTTCTGAACTCCATCATGAGATGGAGGAGGTAGAATCCATCGTTCTTGCTTGGTTTTGGGACATGGATGCAGCAGAAGTTAGTTTTATGCGAGAAACCCGTCTTCTTGTGCCTTTGTTTCCTGATGTACAGGTGGCCACCCCTCAAGCTGAAGCCTTGGAGAGCATCATCTAGAATATTCATTATGTGGGTGTAGTCCTTCTTCTTGTAGTTTCTGGTATGGTCGAAATACACGGCGTGGGAGACTCACGAGTAAATAACGATAAGGTCGGCGCGCCCGTTGCTGCGGGGAAAAAACACCTCAAATTATTCTCCATATGAGCGAGAAGGAATGATTGAAATGTATGAAAGGGTTGTCCAGCACTGACTTACTTTGGATGATAAGGAAGGAGGACAATTTCCTGGTCCTTATTCTGTACCATGAAGTTTTCGAGGTACACCCTAGCTGTTTTACGCTCAAAGACGCCGAGACTCAACAAGGACTCGTGCATGTAGTATGGATCCGCCACACAGATTTGCGAGACTTCTTCTCTCTTCATGACGGAGCTCATATGTAGCACAAAAAGGCGGACGATTGTACAATCGAGCCGCCTTGTCAGAAACATCTCGAAGATATGGTCAAACCACATGAAGAACACCTCCGCGGGCCGTGTGTCGATGTAGCACTTCCCCTTGGGCACACGAGCCGCGTATGTCAGATTTCCTGGATCCATCGAGGCTAGTAGGCTTTTCTCAGTGGACAGCACATTGTCGTGCAGTCTCCTGAGATCCCCTGATATTGCCTCCAGCGGTTTTGGCGGTAGCATTGGCTCGCCCGTGACATGGAACATGGCCGCACCTTTGACAGGTACATGCTCTTCAAAATCCGCCGTCTGGCTGCTATGTGCTCTAGCTTGTTTGTGGGCAGCAGAGCCTCTCTTCCCCGGTCTCTTCCTCTACTTTTTTTGGGGCTGACCTTCCAGACCCTTCCTTAACCCCTACCCCAGAGTTGTCGGGCTAAGCACTGTATGACCCCCCGGCTAGTTGAGCCTATGTTGAGGCGGCATCTTTAGGCGTGTCCTGTGAGGATTACATGAAGAGAGACTTCTTGCAATCCCTGCTAGCACTACTAGGAAAAGGGCTATAGCTAATATGGACATTAATGGCGTACCACATATGTGGTGCGCCACTGCTATATAGCAATGGCGCACCATGTGTAGGTGCGCCATTAGTGTCCATATCACTAATGGCGCACCAAACCCATGGTGCGCCACTACTAACAATTTTTTTTTATTTTTCCAAAACTAGTAATGGCACACCACGGCATAGTGCGCCATTACTAGTTTTAACTAGTAATGGCGCACCACACACTCAGTGCGCCACTACTAACAAATTTTTTTTTTTACTTTTTTTTTGAAAACTAGTAATGGCGCACCCGGGTATAGTGCGCCATTACTAGTTCAAACTAGTAATGGCGCACCACAACCACGGTGCACCACTACTAACAAATTTTTTTTTATTTTTTTTGCAAAACTAGTAATGGCGCACCACGTAACAGGTGCGCCATTAGTAACTAGGATTACTAATGGCACATTGTTTGGTGGTGCGCCATTGGTAACCTGAGAGCAGCTAGATATTTTGGACAGCCACCTACCACACTCACTTTCCCCACTTCATTCTCTCCACATCCCCCTCCAAGCTTGTCCCGGCTGCCTCCTCCTCCTCACCTCATTTGCACCATAGATTCACCCAAATTAAGTGGTTAAATTTCCTTTTTTTGATAGGTAAGTAAGGGGAAAGCTTTCTTTATGTTGTAGATCTACTTTTTTCTCCCTCCAACAACATGCACATGCACTTTTTATGGCCTAGATCTACGTATGTTTGTGGTGTTGCATATGTTTGTGGTGTTGCATATGTTTGTGTTTGCAGGTACCGGTATTTGAAATGCGATAGTTGCCAATATTTTTCCAGAATGTTGATTCATTTCTGTTTCGGCGAGAATTTGGCACTATGCATTCTTTTTGGTCCTATTTTTAGGCAAAGTCATGCCAAATTTTTTTTGGTTCTAAAATATCGTTTTGCTCTACCCCGCAGGCGACCATGGTCCGCACGATGACCGAAGGCATCGTGAATAGGTTTTTGAGCTCCGCGAAGGCCGAGATGCTTCAAAAGAATGAGACGGAGATAAGATGTTCGTGTCGAAGATGCAAGCTGAAGAGCCTTATTACGGACCCGGATTCCGGACAGGTGCGGGACCACCTGCTCTTGTGTGGTTTCATGGATGGCTATCGGTGGCAAGGTGATGAAGATGACTATGAAGTCGTCCATGGGGGCCGGGCAAGAAATGAGGAAGTGCAGCAAGACAACCGCGGCGGCGAGGGCGGGCGAGAAGACGAAGAATCTCCAGGACATGATCACGACGGTGATGCAGTACACAGTCATCATGTAGAAGATGCCGGACATGATGATGAGGAAGATCAAGACGAAGGGCATGATCATGTAGATGAAGATGCCGGAGCAGACGATGATGGACCATCGATGGGCTGGGTGCAGGACCCTCATATTCAAGAGCTGCTTCTCAAGCAGACGGATAACGCAAGAGCTGCTGCCCGAGAGAAAGCCAAGCTGGATCAACTGGAGATAGACGCGGTTACTCCATTGTATGAAGGATGCAGGCCCGAGGATACCCGCCTGAAAGTAACGCTCATGGCTCTGGGGATGAAGGTAAAACACAAAATGACCGACGCATGCTTCGACGAGAACATGTCATTCTGGCACGAACGTCTTCCCAAGGGGAACAAGTGCCCGACCAGTTTCGAGGAGGCGAAGAAAATCGTGTGTCCTCTGGATTTACCGCACGTGAAATACCATGTGTGCATGAACGATTGCATCATTTATCGGGACGAGCACGTGGAGTCTACCATATGTCCGGTGTGCGGCGTCACTCGATACAAGAAGAGGAAGAAAGCTCCTCGAAAAGTGGTGTGGTACTTTCCGATCACTCCTCGTCTGCAGCAGTATTTCGCGGACCCTAAGGCAGCAAAGCTCCTGTGTTGGCACGCGGATAGGGAGGAGAAGAAGCGAGAAGATGACGGAAATGATCCGGAGATAAATAAAAAAGACAAGATGCTGAGTCACCCTAAGGATGCGAGCCAGTGGCAAGCGTTGAACTTCGAATACCCAGAATTTGGGGACGATCCAAGGAACATCGTGCTGGGCGCGAGCACAGATGGAGTCAATCCGTTTGGCAGCCAGAGAAGCACACATAGCACTTGGCCTGTGTTTGTGTGGATGTACAACCTTCCCCCCTGGAAGTGCATGAAGAGGAAGTACATTCACATGAGTATGCTAATTGAAGGGCCGAAACAACCAGGGAACGACATCAATCTGTATCTGGGGCTGCTGAAAGAGGAGCTAGACACACTGTGGAAAACGCCAGCCAATACGTGGGACGCCGCAGAGAAAGAATATTTCCCTATGAGAGCCGCACTGCTCACGACGGTGCAAGACTATCTCGGTTACGGATGTGTCGCGGGGCAGGTGGTCCACGGATTTCGTGCATGCGTCAGGGGCATGGATGACACAACGTATCGCCAGCTAGATAGAGATCTTGGGTCTTCGAAAACCATGTTCATGGGACATCGAAGGTGGCTTCGCGACGATGACTCATGGAGAAAACGCAAGGATCTGTTCGATGGTGAAACCGAACCCCGAAGACGCCCGCGTACGAGGAGCGGCGAGGAAATAGACGAGCTGTTGAAAAATTGGAAAGAGTGCCCACCGCCGGGAAAGAAGCGAAAGGCGCCAGAGCCGCTGCTGAAGGTATGGAAAACGAGGTCGGTTTTCTGGGACTTGCCGTACTGGAAGATCCTCCGTGTGCCTCACAGCCTTGATGTCATGCATATCATGAAGAACGTGTGCGAGGGTCTGCTTGGTACCCTGCTCAACATGCCAGAGAGGACCAAAGATGGGCCGAAAGCAAGGGCAGACTTGAAATCAATGGGCATCAGGGAGGAGCTTCACGCTAATTATAATGATGATGATGATGATGATGAGGCGACGGACACAGAAAGTCGTCGCAAAGGCAAAAAGGCCAAGAAGATCGGAAATGACTGCCCTCCCGCGTGCTTCACTCTAAGTCAGGAGGAGATCGAGCAGTTTTTCACCTGCCTCGTAGGAGTAAAACTTCCTTATGGTTACGCGGGGAAGATAAGCAGATACCTAGACTCAGCGAAGCAGAAGTTCAGCGGGATGAAGTCTCACGACTGTCACATGCTGATGACGCAGATACTTCTAGTTGCAATCCGTGGGATCATGGACGTGCACGTCCGTGAAACGCTATTTGGCCTATGCAACTTTTTCGACGTCATCTCTCGGAAGTCGGTTGGCGTGAGGCAACTCAGAAGGCTACAGGAAGAGATCGTGGTGATACTATGCGAGCTTGAGATGTACTTCCCGCCCGCATTCTTCGATGTTCTGGTGCATCTGCTGGTCCATATCGTGGAGGATATCATCCAACTCGGGCCGACATTCCTGCACAGCATGATGCTGTTCGAAAGGATGAATGGTGTCATCAAAGGATACGTTCGCAACATGTCACGTCCAGAGGGAAGCATAGCCAGGGGTTTTCTGACCGAAGAGTGCATCTCCTACTGCACGAATTATCTAGGCATCGAGAACCCCGTTGGTCTGCCCGTCAACAGGCACCTCGGCAGGCTCGCTGGATGGGGTCACCGCGATGGTCGCCGCGAAATGCATGTCGACTTCGAGGGTCAACTCGTCGACTTTGAAAGAGCAAACCTAGTCGCGCTACAACACATAGACGTGGTCGATCCTTGGGTGGTAGAGCACAAAACCTTTATTGAGAAGACGTACAATGACCGAGGCCAACAGAGGACGGACGGAGATATAATCAAAGATCACAACTCATGTTTCACGCGTTGGTTCAAGGAGAAGCTTCTGTCGTACCCTTTGCATGAGGATTCTTCCGCGGAAGAAAAACTCATATTCGCCTTGTCACAGGGCGCCGAGCACAACCTGATGACCTATGAGGCGTACGATATCAACGGCTACACATTCTACACCGAGGACAAGGACATGAAGAGCGATGGTTATCAGAACTCCGGGGTAACGATGGAATCCTACACTGGTAACGACAAGGACAGATACTACGGAAGGATCGAGGAGATCTGGGAGCTGAGCTACGCTGGAGAGAAGGTCCCGATGTTCCGTGTCAGATGGGCCAAGAGCGTCCTAAAAGAAGACCGGTATTTCACCACCATGGTTATACCCGAAGCCAAATCCAAGACCGCGGGCGCAAACGTCACCGCGAAAAATGAGCCATGGGTACTGGCTTCCCAAGTGGACCAATGCTTCTTCATTACCGACCCGTCAAAGCCCAGTCGTGTTGTCGTGAGGAGAGGCAAAAGGAAGATCATCGGAATAGATGGAGTCGCCAATGAGCAAGACTTCGACAAGTACGGTGACCCGAAGATGGAACATGACGACGACGACGATGAAGTGCCATACACCACAAGAAGAAGCAGGACCACCCTACCTAAAGGACGTCCGTTCAACAGAAGAGCTCCATTTGCGGAAAAGAAGGGCAAGAAGATTGTGAAAAGATAGCTAGCTAAGATCGATTGTATTTAAATCGTAGTCTTCATTTCTCGATTGTATTTCGACATTTTGAAATGATATTTCTTCTGTTCTAGTCCTCATGAATATTTATTTATGTTTATTATGGTATTGAATTTCTAACTCACAAAAAGTATTGAATTTGTTAATATTTTTTGAACTCATGAATATTTTTAAATTTCATGGGCACTTTTTGAATTCATGAATATTTTTCAAATTTGATGATATTTTTTCATATTCATAAATGTTTTACCAATTCCCAAATGAATTACTTATGGCGCACCCCTCGGTGGTGCGCCATTGCTATGGATGTACTTATGGCGCACCCCTGGGAGGTGCGCCATTGCTATCCTTCCCCCCTCTATCCCTTTCCCCCTCGCCCCCCGCGCCAGAGATCCCCCTCCATCTCGATCCGCCTCGCCAGATCCCCCTCGCCGCCGCCGACCCCCCGCACCCTCCCCCGCTCCAACCTAGGTTAGGCTAGGTCACGTCGCGCCCCAACCCCATTCGCCGCAGCCGCCCCACCCTACCCCACCGGCAGCTGCACCTCATTCCGCCGCCGTGACAAGGAAGCCGGAGCCCGGAGGTGGAGACTTCAGCGGGGCTACTCGTAGTCCATCGACGGCTGACAACGAACGCCCGCTCTATCTCTCATCTTCCTCGACGGCCGACGCGACGCCACGAGGCCGGCCCACGACCACGACCACAACCGGCGTCCTTCTCCTTCTACGGTCTGCATCTCCAACGCGACGCCAACCACCGCCTCGTCAACGAATGTAAATGCTCCCTCCCTCCCTCCCTCCTCTACTCCTCTCCTCTATTTCGAATGTTACTGCTGCCTAAAAAGACTGTATTTTGAATTTCTGATTGATTCGCATGGATTATCAACTGTCCTCTCCTCCACTAGTTACCTTACTCCCTAGGTAGTACTGATTCAGTTACCCAGATTCAGTTACCCAGTAGCTTAATTAAGTTGCAGTAGTGCTTGTAAGTTTGCAAGTTTTGTGTACTATACTGCTTGCATCAGTACTTTTGTGTAATCTGACTGTAGTGCTTGTATAGTTTCAGTAGTTTTTCTTCAATTAATTTGTTTGGTTGTATTAGTTTAGTGTAGGACAACAATAGTGTAGCACTTGCTGCTGCTGTTAAGTTTCAGTTAATTAACTGAAACTTTTTCAGTTACAGTATACTCTTCCTGCATCTATTTTCTCTCTTCTTGCAGTAGAGGATAAGAGGAGTAGGACTTGCTCTCTTCTCTTTATCTTCTCTTCTCTTCTCTTCTCTCCAAAGAATTTTGGAGTACAGCACAAAGAAACCTTTTCAGTAGTTTGTCTTGTGCCCTCCATATTGTCTCATCTTCTTGTCTTGCTGTACTCCTACTACTGCTTGCAAATTCCAGGGTTTGCATCAGTATTCCTGCTTGCAGTAGTTTGAAGGAGGATTCCAGTAGTGCAATAGTGCAGGAGTATGAACAATAGTGCAGTAGTGCACTGCTTACAATAGCCCTAAAATCCAGTAGCAAGTGCTCTCCTTTAACTGAAACTTTAAGTGAAAATTTAATTTAACTTTAAAATCAACTAAAACTTTAACTGAAACTTTAATTTAAACTTTAACTAAAACTTTAATTAAAGTTAACTTAAGTCTTTTCCTTTAATAAAAATTGTATGGTGGATGTCTTGTTATAAAATTGTATGCATAGTCAGGCCCTTTCATGTTTTCAAGGAAACACCAGACTTTCCAGTTAGTGCTTTCTCAAACTTCTGCAATTTGCACTTCTTGAACTACTGCTGTTTTATTATTTTAAAACAGACCAATATACCAGTTGGTGCTGGCCTTATATGAGGAGTATTCGTATATGCTTGGAACTAAACAGAATTATACAATGAACTTCTGCAGGCTAATCTGAGTTGGACCATCCTCTGCAGCCAACTTCTCTTCGGCAAGAGGAAGAAAGGAGAATCAGGGTAGGGTTTCATGGCTAGAAGATATATTATTGTACAACAATTTGTTACAAATTGCATTTATTTACAAATAAAATGAAATGAACTGTGTTTTTACAATGATGTACAGTTTACAGCAGGTTAGTGGATTGGTCAGCGGATCTGAAGGTCAGTGGATTCCGAGCAGCCAGATCAAAGGTAACTGAAGAAAACACCATTGCTCTGTTATGCTTGTGATGGACTGAATGATGGTACTTGTGATGGTCTGATAGTTGTAGACATGTTCTGTTGATACTTGTGATGGTCTGATAGTTGTAGACATTGAGAAAGACTTGTAAAGATGATGATCATCTTTTACAGAAAACAATTTCTGTAAACACGTCAGTAACTTTGCTAGTTTGCTGGGTTTTGTCTCCGACCATCGTGTCGTGATGATTTTGCAGGTACCCCGATAGGCCCTTGAGTTTGCCGGAATGTCGATTAACTTCCGTTCCGGCAAATTCGGGTACTCCATATGTCCTATTTTCAGCAAAGGTCATGCTGAAATTTTTCGTGAATTTTAGCATGACTTTGCTAAAAATAGGACATATGGGGTACTTGCGACTAATGCATGGGCCGGGGTATCTTAGTACTTAATTAAGTAGGATCAGCTGCCCCTTTATTCTTGCTGCATTAAACACATATGCTGAATTCATGTGTGGACAGACGAAACCATGTGTCATTTATAGTTCAGGAAAAGAATGTTATCATTATTGTTTGGGGGGTTGAAATAATCTGTTTGTTGCACTTTGTGCACTTTCTAGTTGAAAACTGTTAAATGGAGATACTAGATTAGCTTTTTGAGGTATCCCATTAAATATTATTCATTACTGCCCGCTCTTAAATTTTTTTGCACAACTAATATGCAACTGCCATAGGTGGCAATAGAGCCAAGTGATTAGGCCCAACTTAGAATTCTCCTTCCCTTTTCTTGATAGGGTATATTATTAGAAGATACCCATATATATCAGTCAACCTAGGGTGCCTCGGCATCGATAAACCCTAAATGATGAAAACTTAACCTAGCATTTAGAGTGCCTCAGCGTCGACAAACCCTAAATGATAAAACCTTGGCTTTTAGGGTGCCTCGGTGTCGATAAAAACCTAAATGATGAAAGCTTAGGCTTTTAGGGTGCCTCAGCGTCGACAAACCCTAAATGATAAAAGCTTAGCTTTTAGGATGCCTCGGTGTCGACAAACCCTAAATGATAAAAGCTTAGCTTTTAGGATGCCTCGGTGATGACAATAACCAACTTTTTGACCAAACTTTTTTCCTATTTAGAGCGAAACATGGCCCACAACGATGAGGCCGGCAGTTCAGGCAAGGCATTCTGGGAGCTGTCCCAGGAGATGGAGGAAGAACCTCACCGCTATGAGGACGCCGCAGAAGACATCGATCCTGACTACACAACCCCTAGTGGCGTCGGGGATGACACCACTGATGGTGCCGCCGAGGATGCCACCACTGATGATGGTAGCGCACGCACAGATGGCAGCCAACCGAAGAGGCAACGGAAGGACCGGCGCCCGAACGTGCTCGGCACCATCAAGGAGGAATTTACTAAAGTGTCCTCCGAGGGGCATCCAACGGCGCCCAAAGAATTAGTCAAGGGGTACGCGGGACAACTCGGGTGCATTCTCTGGAGCACCGTCTCGATCAACACCGAGAACCTAAGGCATCGTGACCGAGGGAATTTGCGCAACCTCCTCTTCACGAAGCTGCACGAACGATACAAGTTCCCCGGTGACTTCGCAAACACACACCTCTCAGGGAATAAAGTGAATAGTGCCGCCCTCATGAAGATGAGCATGGCCCTGGCTACTTGGAGAGGCGCGGTGAAGAGAATGATTGACAAAGGTGATAGTTATGAGAAGATCAAGGAGAAAAATCCTTCGATCAGCGAAGCTGACTACCTGGAGTTCAAGATCAAGTGCGAGAGCACCGCATCCGAGGAATCAAGTCAGTGGGGGAAAGATATGCGGGACTTGAACTTAGGACAGCACACACTCGTTCCCGGCGGTTACAGAGTGGCGAAACCTATATGGGACAAGGAGGACGCGGAGCATGCCGAGCAAGGCCTACCGCCCCGCTTCGATAAATACCGTGACAAGCAGACCAGGAACTATGTCAGGGCCCGGTACAAGATTGACCCGGTAACCAAGGAGCTTACCACGGATCCGAAGACCAAGGCGCTTGAGCGTGTTCTGGTAAGGAATACACCCCCGCGTAATTAGCTCCATATGGTTGGATTCTAATTAATGAAGCCAAATTTCTAAATGGTTCACGTTCCTTCCGCAGGAAACTGAAAGCAGTAGCGCGGGGTCATCTCAAAGCTCCCCTTTCGACACCGCTTTAAATATGGTGTTGAACGTAATGAAAAACAAGGATAAGCTCAATAAGCCGTCGTCAGCTGGTCGTGTGGCCGGCAAAGGCTTGTCCACGAAATGGTCGGAATACTATACCGCTGGGCGAAAGGAGAGAAAGACGGCCAGCTCGGAAAGCCAGGAGCGCGAGGTTCAACAACTCAAGGCTCGGAAAGCCAGGTGGCGCGGATTTCGGAGATGGTCGAAGAGCAAGTGCGAGATCAACTGGGAGCGACGATCACCGCCATTATACCTACCTTGGTTTCTGGGCTGCAGGCTTGGATTGCGGGCGGCCAACAAGGGCCGCCCCCGATTCCCAGCTTCACGGGCAGCAAATCGCGCAACGTGCCGGCGGCGCCATTGGTGTCTCCGGCGGAGGCGGCATTGGTGTCTCCCGCGGCAGCGCCGGCATTGCAGCTTAATGCACCCGGGTGTGGGAAGAATACATCGGCCGGCACCTCGGCAGCAAGCGGCCCCTCCGTCAATTGCACGCCCACCGTTGGCGGTGCCTCGACATTAGCCGAGCTCGACGCCATCACGGTAACTAATTAAGCCTCTCGGCCGATGACTTCATCTCCTTGCCTTTGACTGGGCATCCCTGACGCCTACATGTTTTTGCAGGGCGCCGCCGACGTTCCATGCACTCTCTTGCACTTCGTGGACGGCGAGTTGATCGATGTCGCCAAGGCAAGAATCGTTCAACCGGGCAACCGCCTGTTCCACGGTAATCCGATGCCACCCAACGTGTATAGGGTTCAACTGGTTCGGGTACCGCGGGGCTGCGATGACTTGTTACCTCTGTTTCGACCCCCTGGGGCCGACCAAGATGATGTGATGACCCTCAGCGCCTGCTTAAGCTAGCCCCGGCTTTGGCCGAAGAGCCAGATTCGTTTGGGGGCGGGGGACACCACTCCACAGACAACACCGCCAGTCTTGCCGGCACCAAGCCATGGCAAGACCGCCGCAACGCTACCGCCGTCAGCTGATCTGGACATGCATATGGCACAGGATCCGGATGACGACGATGGTACATTTACCAACATCGATAAGTACTTCAACGAACATGGGTACGATGACGAATTCTTGGGGCCTCCTTCTCAAGAACCCAACCCTGCAAAAGACGATCGCGATCTAGCTGGTACCGCGGGGCAACCCAATTGCAACAGGCGTCGTCTGGCGTTCAGTTCTCAGGAGACGCCTCCAGCTGCCGCCTTCACCAAGCCTCAGATAGCCGAGGTGCGAAATATTATCAGCCCCAACACACTCAAGAAGGTGGTCTCTGAGCAGAACTCGATCCCATTACAGCAGTAGAAGCAGAAGGGACGGAAAAGAAAGAATAACAAGGGTGCAAGCCAGCCGGCACCGAGTACGATCCGTGCTCAAGACGGGCCACCTTCACCTAAGGATATCTCGAGAAGAGTGCATGTGGCGGGTAGGCCGATGCTACCGACTAATCTGCTCAATGCTGCAACCGGTGCTATGCGGAGTCTACATGACAGTGTTCTTTCTTTGGAGAAGCGGCGTCTCTCCGAGAATGATGTGGCATACCCGGTTTTCATGGCCAAGGTGCCAGAGGGCAAGGGCTTTGTCGATAGCACCATCGGGGGTATGATCGTCCTGCAGTTTGATGACATCTTCGCTATGTTTAACCTTCATCCGCTGCACTACACCTTCATTCGGCTATTTTCGCTGAGTATGGAGATGCGGATCATTAGAGACAAGACCCCGGACATCGTGATAGTCGACCCCTTCTACATGCGTGCCAAGATCTTGGGCAGCGCTGGGGACCGGCAAGCCGCGAGTTCTTACCTCGAAGGCGTCATTCTGGCAAACCCAGATAAGGATAACTTCCTCATGCCTTACTTTCCCGAGTAAGTCATCCCCTCACCGCCTCGTAACATATGATTTCTTAGATTTCGATCGTTCTTTTTTTTTCTAACATTCCGTGTTTTGTGCAGTGACACACATTGCACACTCATCCTCTTAAGCCCGAAATATTCCACGGCCATGTATTTCGACTCGGACCGTCAGTCGAAGAAAGACTACACAAATATCAAGAAAGTTCTTGATGAAGCTCTTCCCGGCTACGCCAGATCTGGAGGCACCTTCAGCAGGCCAATTCGTAGGTACGGCAAGCATGTGTTCACCCACAATACGACGTTCCCCTGCGTCAAGCAGCCGCCTGGCGGTCAGAAGGATGCCTACTACGCCCTCCATCACATGCGGGCGATCGTACGGGACCATAATCACCTTCTGCTACCAAATAATCTCAAAGATTGGGCCGCACACTTGTCGGCAATCCAGGACGCGAACATCAGACAAGAATTCTTTCGCATCCAGTCGGAGTTTGCGGAAATCATCCATCAAGATGTCCTTCGTACCTCGGGGCAGCTCTACCCCAGATATCAACCGTCCAACAGTGAGATAGAAACAACGCTACAAATGCAGGCTGACAACGCCCGCGATTTCATGACCATCACGAAAGACGGCGGCTTGATCCACGCTCCGGTCCCTGAGTCGAGTCGAAAGTAGTGATGCTATGTAGTTCTGAAATATCGATTAGCTCATGTTGTAATTAAACTTTAATGAACTTGTATGTCTCTTTAGTTTGGACAGTCGTTCAACTTATATGTAATCGATGCTATTTATTAGTAGGACCATGAATCGTGCTATTAATGTGTTGCTTTTCTCTTCCGATCCTTTTGTTGCATACTTATATATTGCTTATGTATTGTCTATGAATTGCTACTAACGTTTTGTTTGTCTAGTGCATAGAGATGCCGTCGTATGTCGTGTACAAGGGTAAGGTTCCCGGAGTCTACGACGACTGGTAGGAGTGTCAGAGACAGGTTCACCGTTTCAGCGGTAACAGTTACAAAGGGTACACCACTAGGGCGGAGGCGGAAGCTAGATACGCGCGCTATCTAGTGGGAGAGAGGAGGGAGCAGAGGAGGAACCGGATGAAGACCAGTTTCATCGCGATGATGCTCATCGTGACCGCAGCTCTCTTCTATGTGATGGTAGTTTAGATGATCGATATCGACTTGTAATGTGAAGACAAACTCGCTACTCGCGGTCTCGAGACTTGTAATGTTCTAACTTTGTTCGGTATTTTGAATTCGGAGACTAATATGATGAATTGTATTCGGAGACTAATCTTCTATTGTATTCTATAAATCTGCTGTTTATATGTTGTGCTGTCTATATTCTGTGCAGTAATATATTTTGTAACCTGTGCAAATATCAGAAAAGAAATAAAAATTCCTAATATTCATACTAGTGGCGCACCATACTGCACTTTAGTGGCGCACTGCAATAAACACACTAGTGGCGCATTATCTAGAAGTGCGCCATTAGTAACCCAGAGCACAAGGTAAATATGGCCCCATGGGAGGCATAGTAATGGCGCACCGTTTGACATACTAATAGCGCACTCCCTAGTGCGCCACTATTGTCTGGTAGTGGCGTGATGATAGTGGCGCACCTGTAGTGCGCCATTAATGGCCAAAACAGGTGCGCCACTAATTAGCCTTTTCCTAGTAGTGTAGGACGTTCCTGCCCGGGCAGATCATCCATATCCTCATCAGCATGCTGATTGCCTGAGTCGTCATATGGCTGACTCATCATATCTAAGTCACCGTCGTAGGCGCCTGTATTGAGGAACCGAAGAGGGTCCTCCTCCATCTCATCATCCATTCTTTGTTCTACGGGGGCGATTACATCAGCCACTATTGGACCCCCTTCATCATGTCGTCCACCGCTCTCACCCAGCACTACAGGCGCTGGTAATTGCGTAGGCGTGGTGGTGGTGTCCATAATTGCTTGTTGATGTGTGGTTATTGGTGTGCTCTCGGCCGGCTCCAGACGAAGAAGATTCTTCGGCCATAGCAGCACCCAACCCTTGCAGCTTCCAATCCATGGCGGGGTCTCGTCGTCCTCTCCCCCTAGCCGTACTGGAGGAGGCAAATCCTCGTTCCCGATTTCACACTCGACAAGGTAACCCTGAAGTGCCCACGGGTCATCGGCTGGCCATGGAACGTGAGTTCCAAGGGCTTCGTTATCACCCCCTTTCCCACGTCCACCTTCTGGCCTTTGATTAAGTAGAGTACGGTGCACGGGGTTTCGTCGGCCTGCAAACACATGTCTGCGGTGTAAAATATTCAAAAGGCAACGAAAATGGAATATTCTAGATATATGTTGGTGCGACATGTAATTACAGTGAGGGCGTCGAGCTCACCCAAAGACGAATGCCCGCCTAGCGCGCCAGAGACTGAGGACGGGCTGCTATGAGCGAGTGCGGGTGCGGGTGTGGGTGCGGGAGCAGGCCCGGTTGCGTGAGCAGGTGATGGTGCGGTGGTGTTGTTCACCGAGTTGCTCCCGACGAAACTGGGCATGGGGAAATCATCTACAGTCTTGTCTGGATTTTCCTTCGTCCAGTTGATGATAGACGGGATCAAGTTAGTAGCAAAATAATTTCTGCAAGCATGTACAGCTGCATCGACTGCCTGCTGTAGCAACTCATTTTTCCACTTGGGCCTCATCGGCAAAGTAGGGCTTTCGGCTGCAAGCTGGTGTTGCTTCTCCTGCAGAAGGAACATGAACCATTTACGAATGTGTAGTCGACTTAATCAGAATCTAAATGTAAGGTGGTAAAAGAATAATTACCAGTATTCTAATCAATTTCCTCGTGATCTGGTCCAAGTAAAAAACCTTCTTTTCCTTGTCCCACTTGTAGCGGGCCCTGATGAAGTCATGCTCCAAGGGGTTGGTGAACTTCACGTTCCGCGTCCTCCTTATCCCATATGGGCCTTTTGCCAAGGTAGCCACAGCTTCCGAGGCGATGCTTCCCCGTGTTCCTTTCCTGAAGGCTCTTGAATTTCGTAGCCTTAGCCTTGGCTGCCTCGGTAGTGCAAGTGTCCTTGAACTTTTCGAAATCCTCTTCGTAAGTGTCGGATTTTCCTCCAGAATCTTGGACAGGGGTTCCTCAGCCTCAATAGCTCGTTTCACCCTCCCTTTCCAAGAGGCCAAATACTGCTGAACATGCCCATGGCGTGATTGTTAATATTTTTCATCTTCGGATCATCCCACGGTTGTTCTATGCTATCATCCCGGTCGGGGAACTTGAATCTCTTGTGCAACTTCGTCAGGAGCAACTGCCCCAAATGTTCTTTACTCCTTAATTCATCATCGTTGATGCTTGCGCATTCTCGTAGGATGCATCCTACTTGGTTACCATAGCACTTGCGAGGTTCTTCTGGCTCTAATGGCTCAAACTTGCCAGGGGCCATCTTTGTGATCACCAGTCGTCCGACGCTGAGTTTGTTAGGTTTTTGTATCCTCTGCTTCTTCTGCTTCTTTTTTCGGTAGTGGCATCGGCGCTGGTACCTTCCCCGCCGGTATCTTCCCCGCCGGTACCTTCCCCACCGGTCTCGGCGCCGCCATCGGTGCCGGCGCCGTCGGTGTCGATGTCGGTGTCAGTACCATCATCGAGGCCAACCTGCAAACCTTGACTGCGCTTAGCAGACAAAAAGTCAAGGTATTGTTGTTCACCCTCATAATCCATCTCGTCTGCATCTTGGTCAGAAGGCCCGGTTTCTTCGTTGTTCGACATGTTTCCTATGATTAAGTCTCCTCGTTTAATTCTAAAACTATAATAAAATGAGGAATGACATAAAAAAAGATCTATGTTTGCCGGAATGCCGTTTCCTAGCAAATCCCAGCACTCGATATGCCAACTTTCTAGCAAAAGTCATGCCAAAATTCACAGGAAATTTTGGCATGACCTTTGCTAAAAAGTGGACATATCGAGCACCTAAAATTCACCGGAACGGAAATGAGTCAACATTCCGGCGAAACATAGGCCACTCGGATCATTTACCCTACACATAATCATCATTTTCCAAATATGACATGTCAAAAACATCACATGTCCAAATTACAAATATGACATGTCCAAATCACATGTCCACATATCACATGTCCACTTCAAATTTGCATATAAAAGGAAGAAAAATATAGGACTTGAAGAAAAATGCAAGAAGTCATTTTTCTTTTAACTACACCTAAAATACCTAACCCTAAATTTCTGTCCTAATTTGAAACCTAGCTAAATTTATGTCCTAATTTGAAACCTAGGGTTCATACTAACTAGGGTTCAAATTGCACCTAGGGTTCATAATATAGCCAAATTATCCTACTGCCCTAACTAAATAGATAACCTAATTAACCTACTGCCCTAACTAAAACCTAAGTAAATTAACCAAAGAACCCTAGCTAGAACTCTAATGGCAGAGAGAGAGGAGCGGTGGGGGGCTTACAGAGGGTGCAGGGCGAGGAGGCAGGCCCAACGACGGCCGAGGTAGGGAGGGAAGGAAGCAGAGGAGGGAGGCATGGCACGCCGGGGCCGGGGTCGGGGGTGAGGGCGAGGTCGCCGGGGTTGGGGGGTCGGGGCCGAGCGCCGGTGTCGGGGTCGGGGGCGAGCGTCGTGGTCGGGGGTGAGGGCAGGACTCCGGCGAGGTCGAGGGCGAGGGTAGGGCTCCGGTGCTTGAGGCAGGGGCGCGGCGAGGGCACGGGCTCCGGCGGCGACGAGGGGGAGAAGAGAGAGTTGGGATTTGGGGGAAGAAGCAGAGGCGGGAAGCCCGCTGGGGGGTTAAGTCAACATAGCAGTAGCGTGTTTCGACAATAAGCGCTACTGCTATAACCAGTACCTATAGCGCATTTTTCCAAAGGGCGCTACTGCTATGTTGACTAGCTATAGCTCTTTTTTAGAAAAGCGCTACTGCTGTAACCAGTACCTATAGCAGTTTTCCTGTTTGTTTCTTCTATTTTCTTTTCCTTCATTTTCTCTTCCTTTTCTTTTCTTCTTTTTCTTTTCTTTTCCTTTTTTCTGAGAGCAGGAACGAAGGGAAGGTGATACAATGTATATAACTAAGGCGATATATATTGCATCATTTGATGGTTAAGTATGTATCCATAACGGTTAAGTGTGTACACAAAATAGGAACATATATATTACATCATTTGACCGATAACGGTTTCTCAGCATCGACATTTTCGTTTTTGAGTGAGCTTCTTTCCCTTCTTGCTCGTTGAAGAATACTTGAGCTCCTCATTGTGACTTTTCCTTTTCCATGGAGTACGATCTTTCTTAGGTAATGTAGTATTGATTCTTCTTTTGACGTATACTTCATCGTCATTGTCATCTTCCCTCATTGGGTTGCCGTACTGGTCGTAGTCTTCCTCATTGGCGACTCCATCCATTCCAATGATGTTCCTTTTGCCTCTCCTCACGACAACACGGCTGGGATTGCATGGGTCGGTTATGAAGAAGCATTGTGTCACGTGCTTAGCGTGTACCCATGGCTTGTTTTTTGCGATAGCGTTCACAGTAGCGCTGTTGGCGTCAGGTATAGTCAAGGTAGTGAAATACCGGTTTTCTCTTACAACATTCTTAGCCCATATGACACAGAACATCGTCGCGTTGTGCAGTCCAGAGTAGTCAAGCTCCCAGATCTCCTCGACCCTTTCGTAAAATCTCTCAGTTGCGCTGTTGTCGCTGCCGGTCATGCATTCCATCGTCACCCCTGAGTTCTGATCATCACTTTCCATATCTTTGGCCTCCGTGTAGAACGTGTATCCGTTGATATCGTATGCCTGATAGGTGACGAGGTTGGGCGAGGGGCCATGTGCTAAGGCGTATAGGAGCAATCCGTCCTTAGAGCCCTCTTCTGGGGGATTAGCAATAATATGCTCTTTGAACCAATGCTGGAAAGTGGAGTTGTGCTCTCTAGTAACTTCAGCGTCCGTCCTGCATACCCCCTGGTCATGGTACTTCTTTGCGATAGTTTCTTTGTGCAGTGTCGCGAAAGGATCTACCTGCTGTAGGTGTTGTAGCACTACCAAGTTTGCTCTGTCAAAGTCGTTGCATCGATCTGAGTAGTCCACATGCAATTCCCTGCGACCGTTGGAGTAACCTTCTCCTTCGAGCCTCCCAACGTGCTTGTTAACGGGCAAACCAACACCAGGCAGCCAGTCTGCACCATATAGAAAATTCTCGCAGAAAGAGATGCACTCTTGTGTAAGATAGCCCTGGACGATGCTTCCATCCGGACGGGACATGTTACGAACGAATCCTTTGATGATCCCATTCATCCTCTCGAACGGCATCATGTTATGCAGGAATGATGGCCCAGGTCTATTATGTTGTCCACAATATGAACACACAGATGCACCATGACGTCAAAGAACGCGGGCGGGAAGTACATCTCAAGCTCATTTAGTATCACAACAATCTCTTCCTGTAGCCTTCGGAGCTGCTTCACACTGATCGACTTTCAAGAGATGACATCAAAAAAGTTGCAGAGACCAATAAGCGTGTCACGGACGTGCTTGTCCATTATCCCTCTAAGGGCAACAGGTAGTATCTGCATCATCATCACATGACAGTCATTGGAATTCATCCCGCTGAACCTTTTCTTCTTCGTGTCTAGATATCTGCTTATCTTGCCACAGTAACCAGAACTAACTTTGATTCCGGTAAGGCACTTGAAGAATTGATCGATCTCAGCTGGACTTAAGGTGAAGCAAGAAGGGGGGCAATAATCCTCTTCCTTTACTTTTTTGCCCTTCTTCTCCCGCGCCTCTGTCTCCGTCTCTGTCTCCTCTAAGTTTTTACGGGGTGGCATGTGCAGATCTGCCCTAATCTCCAAATCTTGCAAGTCTTTTCTTGCCTTCGGCCCATCCTTGATCTTATCCGGCATGTTCATCAATGTCGCAAGCAAGCTCTCAAGGACATTCTTACAGATATGCATTTGATCAAGGCAATGAGGTGTGTCGAGTTTGTGACAGTACTCCAAGTCCCAGAAAATAGACCTCGTCTTCCATACCTTCAGAAGCGGCTCCGGCGCCTTTTTCATCGTCTTTCCCAGTGCGGGGCACTGTTCCCAGTTTTTCAATAGCTCATCAATTTCGGCGCCGCTCCGCTTACGTGGAGGTCCTCGATGCTCAGCCTCACCATTGAATAGATCTCCACAGTTTCTCCACGGGTCGTCCTTCTCGAGCCATCTTTGATGCCCCATGTACATGATTTTCCCAGACCCGTCATCTTTCCTTGACGTTAGCTGCTGAGACGTCGTATCATCCATGCACCGTGTGCATCAACAATATCCATGGCACACCTGGCCTGCGACATATCCGTAACCGAGATAGTCGTGCACCGTCGTGATCAACGCGGCTCTCATATAGAAATACTCGCCTTTGCAGGAGTCCCATGTCAGCGCCGGTGCTTTCCATAACGTGTCTAACTCCTCTTGAAGTAGCCCAAGATACAGATTAATATTATTTCCCGGTTGTTTCGGCCCTTGAATCAGCATGCTCATGTGTATGTACTTCGACTTCATGCACACCCAGGGGGGGATGTTGTACATCCATACAAACACGGGCCATGTGCTATGGTTGGTGTTTTGGTTGACAAACGGATTCATGCCATCGGAACACGCGCCAAGCACGATGTTCCTTGCATCACATGCAAAATACCGATATTCGCCGTTGAACGCTCTCCACTGGCTTCCATCCATGATGTGTCTCAGCTTTGGATTATATCCATCGTCGAGCTTCTTCCTCTCCGCGTGCCAACGCATGAGCTTTGCTTCCTTGGGATCTACGAAATACCGCTGGAGACGGGGAGTGATCGGTAAGTACCATACAACTTTCTGGGGAGATTTCTTCCCGGCCTTCTTGTATCGAGAAGCATTGCACACCGGACAGCTGGTTTTTTCCGCGTGCTCCTTCTGATAAATTATGCAATGTTGATGCATGCATGGTATCTAACGTGTGGCAGATCAAGAGGGCACACGATCTTCTTGGCCTCATCCACACTAGTAGGACATAGGTTCCCCGCAGGAACAACATCCTATAGGTACTTGAGAAGCTCATCGAGGCTAGTGTCGGTCCATTTGTTTTTAGCCTTCCTCTTCAGGAGTTCGAGCGTGAAACTCAAGCGGGTCACCTCAGGATTGCAACCATGATACAATGGAGTGTTCGAGTCTATCACCAGTTGCTGCAGCTTGGCCTCCTCTCTAGAAGCAGCTCTGTCAGTACTCGTCTCCTTGCGAAGCAGTGCTTGAACATGAGGGTCCCGCACGATTGAACTTAGTACCGACGAATTTTGCGCCCTGGAGTCCATGTTTTCTCCGCCGCCATGTCCGGCCCCTTCTCCGCTGCCATGTCCGGCCTCTTCCCCGCCGCCATGTCCGGCCCCTTCTGCACCGCCATTATCGACCATCTCTTCGTCTTGCCCCGTGTCGTCATTGCCTGCCCCGTCGGTGTCCTCAACATCATCATCCTCATCTTCAATTATCCAGCGAGTATAGCCATCCATGAAACCAGTCATGAGCAGGTGCGTCATAAGGGTCAAGCCAAACTCGTCCTTTGCATCTTCGACACGGACATAAAACCTCTGTCAGGTTATTTTCTATCATGTCCTGCACTGCCGACTGCAACCACCAGTCCACCATCGTTCCACTGACCATCATGAACGCCTGCATGGTAATAATAAACAAATTGATTATAAAAATGCATTCATGCATCAAAGTCATACAAAAATTTGGCATGACCTTCCCTAAAAATAGGACATACAGAGTTTGCACGGAATTCGCCGAAACAGAAATAAATCGACATTTTGGCAAAACATAGGCAACTCACAAGCACAATTCAGCGTCAACTCATGCCACACACACAATTTCCATCATATCGCCTGATTATGTCATATCGCACACACATACACATATTTCCATTCTTGCAAAAGCATAAATTTTTAATCACCTATCTCGAGATTGAGCACGGTGATGATGATGTCGATAGGTGTCGCCACACACACCTATGGAATGATCAAAAGTGGACAAAGCTCTTCTTGACAAGGCTAGATCTAGTTAGGGAGGTACATAGGTCACTTCACTAAATGCTAGATCTACCTAGCTAGCTAGTTTGGGAGGAGACAGGTTCAACAAGTGGAGGGGGAAGGAAAAAGAGAAAGGAGAAGCATTAATGGAGGTGGTGTAGTTAGCTAGGAGTAATAAAGAGAGAGAAAGATAGGTAGAAGAAGGAGAGTAATGGGGGGGAGAAGTAGTGAGGAAGAAGCAAAGTGAGGGAGAGAGGAGGTGGGAGCTAGGGGAAAGTGAGGAAGAGGGGGAGGGGGAGTGGGGAGGAAAAAGGTGGTATGGCTGCGGTTTAGCAGTAGCGCTGGGCGTAAAACGCGCTACTGCTAATAAGATAGCAGCAGCGCGCGCGCTGCTGCTAAGCGGGGGCTTCCATGTGGCCAGGTTCAAAATTAGCAGTAGCGACCTGCAAAAAAAGCGTGCTACTACAATTACTTTAGCAGTAGCGCGGTTAACGTGGGCGCGCTATTGCTAAACCTAGGGTGGCGCGAACGGTCGGTCAATTTTAGTAGCAGCGTGGTTCTACCGAGCTGTGCTACTACTAAGTTGGTAGCAGTAGCGCCTGTTTGGGGCATGCGCTAGAGTAGCGCCCCTTCCTGACCCGCGCTGCTGCTAAGATTCTGTGTATAAGGTTTTCCCTAGTAGTGCATAAAATTACAAGAATGATTACCGGTACTTGTTATCGATTGCCTAGGGAGGAATGACTTTCTTGTTGACAAAAGCTATCCACTTTTATTACCTTGTAGTTTATTCGTAGTTTTATTCTCGCAATGTACTCATAGTTTTATTCCTGCAAAATAGTTTCATACTTGTTTTAGGTAAAGCAAACATCAAGTGTGCATAGAGTTGTATCGGTGGTCGATAGAACTTGAGGGAATATTTTTTCTACCTTTAGCTCCTCGTTGGGTTCGACACTCTTATTTATCGAAGAAGGCTACAAACGATCCCCTATACTTGTGGGTTATCAAGACCTTTTTCTGGCGCCGTTGCCGGGGAGCAATAGCGTGGTGTGAATATTCTCGTGTGTGCTTGTTTGCTTTATCACTAAGTAGTTTTTATTTCCTGTTCTAAGTTGTTCTCTATCTTTAGTTATGGATATGGGACATGAAATATTAAAAAAAAATAGTTGTACTTGCTACTCATGGAGATGGGGAACCTCCTAAAAACCTCGATGCTCGTTATGTGAAAAATATTATGCAATACTTTGATAATCCTGAGAAAACCCCGTTCAACTTGATAATGGGAGATACGTTGGATCAACGTGAATACTTTAGGGATCATCGCTTGACACAAAAAGGGAAACTATTATGGGATCAAATTCATATGTTGAAATGGTATGCTTGGAATCTATGCTCTAGATATGATTATACTTGTTGCTCTAGGATGAATGCTCCACACCTTCCCTTTTCATGCAAATTTAATGACAATGAAACCTTAGCTTCTTATGCTAATGGTAGATATGATTACTATGATGTGGAACGAATAGAAGAATTTGTTGCTTTTAAGGGTGCTTATGAAATTGAATCTTTGTTTGAAAAGTTTGAAGATTTTGATGATTTAGTTTATGGACCTGAAAATTTTGCTATCCTTAAATATTTCTATGACAATTATAAATTCAGTTCCGACATTGATATATTTATTGAGAAAGTCTCCGCTGTCCAAGAAGAGACTAATATTTTGCAGGAGTTTATGGAAGAAGAAATTGATGAAACTATGAGCTCTTTGGATGAAAAAGATGATGAGGAGGGTGAAGAACAAAAGGAGGAAGAGCGGATTAGCTACCCGTGCCCACCTTCTAATGAGAGTAACTCTTCAACTCATACATTGTTTAATGTCCCTTCGTGCTTACCGAAGGATGAATGCTATAATAATTGCTATGATCCCATTGATTCTTTTGAAATATCCCTTTTTGATGAACTTGATGTTTGCTATGATTGTGGCCAAGATGCCAATATGAATGATGCTTATAGAGATGAACTTGCTATAGTTCCTTATGTTAAGAATGAAATTGCTGCTATTGCACCCATGCATAATAGTCATATTATCTTTTTGAATTCTCCCAACAACACTATATCGGAGAAGTTTGCACTTATTAAGGATTACATTGATGGGTTACCTTTTACCGTTGCACATGATGATTTTTATGAATATAATATGCATGTGCTTGCTGCTCCTACTTGCAATTATTATGAGAGAGGAACTATATCTCCACCTCTCTATGTTTCCAACACGACAGAATTGCAAGAAATTGCTTATACTATGCATTGGCCTTTACTTGATGTGCATGAATTGTTCTTTTATGACATGCCGATGCATAGGAAGAGAGTTAGACTTCGTCATTACATGATATATGTTGCTTTGTGCTCACTACTAAATGCCAAATTATTGCTAATTAAAATTGGCTTTGACATACCTTGGGATCCGGGTGGATCCATTACTTGAGCACTTTATGCCTAGCTTAATGGCTTTAAAGAAAGCGCTGCCAGGGAGACAACCCAGAAGTTTTAGAGAGTCATTTATTTCTGTTGAATGCTTTTATAAAGTTTAAAAACAAAAAATATAGAGGGGAATTTAAAACTTTTGCAAAAAGAGAAGCGATTGAAAGGTGATGCATTGGAGAAGTGAGGGTGGACCTTGAACACTTGTGTTCATGCTCATGGAAACAATGTCAATTTTTCATGAAGATTCTCACAAAAACAATTGTTCCCTTGTACAAATCCATTGTATTATAAAAATAATGTGCCAAGATTTGCCTTTAGGATGATTAGATTGTTTGTTGGTATGTGCGGTGCAAAACAGAAACTTTGGCTGTAGTGCGCGATTTTACATTTTTTACTGGAACCTCTAAATGTTCTGAAACATTTATCACAGTATTGCTATACAAATTATTTATTTTTTCCAAATTTTTCAGAATTTTTAGAGTTACATAAGTATGGTGGACGTTCAAATCTTTACAGACTGTCCTGTTTTCACAGATTGCTGTTATAGCTTCATTATTTGCGTATGTTTGAAATCTTGTTGAGCCTCCTTTGACTTGGGGCCATAGAATTGTGATAACATACAGTGGTTAATGTTTTATTATAATTATAAAATAATGTTATAGCAGTACATGATGGGATTTGACTGCCATATTCTCTAACCCCGCCACTAAAAGTTCGGTTAAGTTTTGTGTGGATGAAGTGATAAAAAATCGAGGAGGTCTCGATATGCGGAGAAGGAGGAGAGGCAAGAGCTCAATCTTGGGGATTCCCAAGGCACCCCAAGTAAATATTCAAGGAGACTCAAGCATCTAAGCTTGGGGATGCCCTGGAAGGCATCCCATCTTTCTTCAACAAGTATCGGTATGTTTTCGTCTTCGTTTCGTTCATGCGATATGTGTGGATCTTGGAGCGTCTTTTGTGTTTATTTTTCATTTTTATTTTATGCACCATGATGGTATGAGATAGTCCATGGTAGATTTATAGAATGCTCATTGCACTTCACTTATATCTTTTGAGTGTGGCTTTATAGAATGATTCATGTGCTTCACTTATATCATTTGAAGTTTGGATTGCCTGTTTCTCTTCACATAGAAAAGCATTTTTTGTAGAATGCTCTTTTTCTTCACTTATATTTATTAGAGCATGGTCTTTTGTAGAAAGAATTAAACTCTCACGCTTCACTTATATCTATTTAGAGAGTCAACAGGAATTGGTCAATTGCATGGTTAGTCATAAAATGCTACATAAAACTTGTGGATCACTGAATATGATGTGTTTGATTCCTTGCAATAGTTTTGCGATATAGAGATGGAATATGTGGGAGGTACTAGTAAACGGTTGTGGTTAGTAAGAATATTGGTGTTAAGGTTTGTGATTGCCAAAGCATGCACGTATAGTCTGTCGTTATGCTATGAAGTTGGAGCATGATTTGCTATTGATTGTCTTCCTTATGAGTGGCAGTCGGGGACGAGCGATGGTCTTTTCCTACCAATCTATCCCCCTAGGGGCATGGGTAGTATTACTTTGCTTCGAGGGCTAATAAACTTTTGCAATAAGTATATGAGTTCTTTATGACTAATGTGAGTCCATGGATTATACGCATTCTTACCTTTCCATAATTTGCTAGCCTCTACGGTACCCTGCATTGCCCTTTCTCACCTCGAGAGTCGGTGCAAACTTCGCCGGTGCATCCAAACCCCGTGATATGATACACTCTATCACACATAAGCCTTATTATATCTTCCTCAAAACAGCCACCATACCTACCTATTATGGCCTTTCCATAGCCATTCCGAGATATATTGCTGTGCAACTTTCACCGCTTTCGTTTTGATGACTTGAGAATTCATTATCATATTGCTTTGCATGATCGTAAGATAGCTAGCATGATATTTCCATGGCTTGTCCGTTTTTGGATATCATTGTTATGCTAGATCATTGCACATCCTGGTACACTGCCAGAGGCATTCATATAGAGTCATATTTTGTTATAGGTATCGAGTTGTAATTTTTATTTCTTTTGAGTTATAACCAATTGCTCGGCTTGTCATCGGGGTTGTGCATGATAAATACTTTGTGTTAAGAAGACAGAGCATGACAAGACTATATGATTTTGTAGGGATAGCTTTCTTTAGCGTTGATATTTTGAAAGACATGATTGTTTGTTGGGATGCCTGAGTATTGATGTCTTTATGTCAAATTATAGACTATTGCTTTGAATCACTTATGTCTTAATATTCATGCCATGATTAGACATATGATCAAGATTATGCTAGGTAGCATTCCACATCAAAAATTATTCTTTTTATCATTTACCTACTCGAGGACGAGCAAGAATTAAGCTTGGGGATGCTGATACGTCTCTGTCGTATCTATAATTTTTGATTGTTTCATGCCAATATTATACAACTTGCACATACTTTTGGCAACATTTTATATGATTTATTGGACTAACCTATTGATCCGGTGCCCATTGTCAGTTCCTGTTTATTGCATGTTTTTTGTTTCGTAGAAAATCCATATCAAATGAAATCCAAATGCAATAAAATTTTACAAAGAATTATTTTGGAATATTTGTGATTTTTTGGAGTTGGAATCATCAGAAGAGGGGGCCCACAGTGAACACAACCCACCAGGGCGCGCCTGGGGGCCCAGGCATGCCCAGGTGTCTTACGCCCACCTCGTACATCGGTTGGAGCTCTACTTCGGGCGCAAGGAAGCTTATATCCGGAAAAAAATCTTGTTAAAATTTCAGCGCAATCGGAGTTACGGATCTCCCAGAATATAAGAAACGGTTTTCGGCCAGATCTGGGGGACGCGAAATAGAAGAGAACAGAGAGGGAGATCCAATCTCGGAGGGCCTCCCGCCCCTTCGCCACCATGGAGGCTATGGACCAGAGGGGGAACTCTCCTCCCATCTAGGGGGGAGGCCAAGGAAGAATAAGGAGGGGGCTCTCTCCCCCTCTCTCCCAGTGGTGCCGGGGTAAGGATCGTGACGGCGATCTACATCAACAATCTTGCTACCGTCAACACCAACTCTCTCCCCCTCTATGCAGCGGTGTAACACCTCTCTTCCTCGCTGTAATCTCTACTTAAACATGGTGCTCAACTCCATATATTATTTCCCAATGATTTATGGTTATCCTATGATGTTTGAGTAGATCAGTTTTGTCCTATGGGTTAATCGTGATGTTGGTTGGTATGATTGTATATTTTATTTATGGTGCTGTCCTATGGTGCCCTCCGTCTCGTGCAAACATGAGGGGCCCCCGCTGTAGGGTGTTGCAATATGTTCATGATTCGCTTATGGTGGGTTGCGAGAGTGACAGAAGCTTAAATCCGAGTAAGTGGGTTGTTGTGTATGGGATAAAGAGGACTTGATACTTATTGCTATGGTTGGGGTTCACGACCTTAATGATCTTTAGTAGTTGCGGATGCTTGCTAGAGTTCCAATCATAAGTGCATATGATCCAAGTAGAGAAAGTATGTTAGCTCGTGCCTCTCCCTCATATAAAATTACAAGAATGATTACCGGTACTTGTTATCGATTGCCTAGGGACAAATGACTTTCTTGTTGACAAAAGCTATCCACTTTTATTACCTTGCAATTTATTCGTAGTTTTATTCTCGCAAAGTACTTGTAGTTTTATTCTTGCAAAATAGTTTCATACTTGTTTTATGTAAAGCAAACGTCAAGTGTGTGTAGAGTTGTATCGGTGGTCGATAGAACTTGAGGGAATATTTGTTCTACCTTTAGCTCCTTGTTGGGTTCAACACTCTTATTTATCGAAGAAGGCTACAAATGATCCCTATACTTGTGGGTTATCACCGACGCACCCCTAACCTCGACCCTCGACCCCTCGAAGAAGAAGAAGAAGAAGAAGAAGAAGAAGAAGAAGAAGAAGAAGAAGAAGAAGAAGAAGAAGAAGAAGAAGAAGAAGAAGAAGAAGAAGAAGAAGAAGAAGAAGAAGAAGAAGAAGAAAAAGAAAAAGAAGAGGAGGAGGAGGAGGAGGAGGAGGAGGAGAAAATAAGAAGAAGAAGAGGAGGAAGAAGAAGAAGAAGAATGGATCCTCGACCCGGTTACTCTTCTTCTTCTCCTCTTCTCCTTTTTTCCTTCTTCGTCTTCTTCTTCTTCTTATTCCTCCTCTTCTTCCTCCTCTTCTTCTTCTTCTTCTCCTTCTTCTTCTTCCTCTTCTTCTTCTTCTTCTTCTTCTTCTTCTTCTTCTTCTTCTTCTTCTTCCTCTTATTTTTTTTCGTCTTTCTTCTTTCTTCTTAACTAAACTTAAACTAAACTAAATATAAACCTGAACCTAAAAAACAGAAGAAAAAAACCTAAACTACATAAATCTAAACCTAAACCTAAAAAAATAGAAAAAAACTAAACAAACTAAACTACACTAAACAGAAAAAAAAGAGGGGAGGGGGGCTCAGGGTGGGGGAGGTGGAGGAGGACAGAGAAGGGGGTCAAGGGAGGAGGGGAGGAGGGGGGACGGGGTAAGGGGGAGGAAGGGAGGCGAGGGGGGGGGCAGGGGGGTGGGGGGGAAGGAGCGGAAAAGAGTAAGAGGGGGGGAGGCGGCGGGGAGGGAGGTGGGTGTGTGCCAGCGGCGGGGATCGGGAGGGGGGTGGGGTGGCCGGAGAGGGGGTCGGGGCGGAGGAGTTGGCGAGGCGAGCGTAAGGTGGGTGGGGGGGGACGGAGGGCGGGACGGGGCGTGGAGTGAGGACGGCGTGGGTGTGGGTGGGGGTCAGGGGCGCGGGTGGCCGGCGGTGGTTACTTGGGGTCGGGTGGGGGGGTCGAGGAGGGGGCGGGACGACCGTTGCATACTCAATTCTATGCCGTCTGCCAGCAGACGGCAAAGATTCTTTGCCGTCAGTTGGCGGACGGCAATGAGGTGGGCCGTTAGGGTTTAGGCCTCCACTGGACCCCACCCATCTCTTTGTCGTCGGCTAGCGGACGACAAAGATTCTTTGTCGTCAGCTGGTGGACGGCAAAGAACTGGCTGATGGCAACTAGGCTCTTCGCCGTCAGCCAAGTCTTTGCCGTCCGTTTTTTATAAGTAGACGGCAAAGACCTTCTTTGCCGTCCGCTAGGAGACGGCAAAGAGCTGACTTATGGAAAATTCTCTGTTTCCAGTAGTTCTTATTGCATTACTCCGTTTCTCCATGAACTTAATACACTAGATGCATGCTGGATAGCGGTCGATGTGTGGAGTAATAGTAGTAGATGTAGGCAGGAGTCGGTCTACTAATCTTGGACGTGATGCCTATATAATGATCATTGCCTGGATATCGTCATGATTATTTGAAGTTCTATCAATTGCCCAACAGTAATTTCTTTACCCACCGTATGCTATTTTTCTCGAGAGAAGCCACTAGTGAAATCTACAGCCCCCGGGTTTCTTCTTTATCATATTTGCCTTCGAGATCTATTTTTATTCACTTTTATTTTCAGATCTATTAATCCAAAAACCCAAAAATACCTTGCTGCAATTTATTTTTATTTATTTTATCTCACGTTCCCGCGTGATCTATTTATCCAATCTACTACAATTTTATTTGTCTTTTTACCTGGGAGGGATTGACAACCCCTGTTTTACGTCGGGTTGCAAGTATTTGTTCTTTCTGTGCAGGTGCCGTTCACGTAGTGTTGTGTGGTTCTCCTACTGGTTTGATAACCTTGGTCTCATCACTGAGGGAAATACCTACCGTAGCTATGCTGCATCATCCCTTCCTCTTTGTGGAAATACCAACATAGTTCAAGCCGCATCAAAAGGAATTTCTGGCGCCGTTGCCGGGGAGGATCAAGTCAAGATAGTCTCCCGTCAACTAGCGAATTTCTGGCGCCGTTGCCGGGGAGACATCATCAACATCTACCAGGTTCCTAATCACAAATCTCGTCTCCTTGCAATTTACATTATTTGCCATTTGCCTGTCATTTTCATCTCCCCCACTTCACAAAAATTTGCCGTTTTATTCGCCCTCTTTTTCGTTCGCCGTTTTCTCGTCAGATCTGTTTTTGAGTGTATTCTTGTTGCATAGTCACGATGACTCAAGAGAACACCAAGTTGTGTGATTTCTCCAATACCAACAACAATGATTTTATTAGCACTCCGATTGCTCCTCCTGCCACTAGTGTAGAGTCTTGTGATATTAATGCCTCTTTGTTGAATCTTGTTATGAAAGATCAATTTTTCGGTAGTCCTAGTGAGCATGTCGTGTCCCATCTTACCACATTCGTGGAATTATGCGATATGCAAAAGAAAAAAGACTTGGACACTAATATTGTGAAGTTGAAATTATTTCTGTTTTCTTTGCGAGATCGCGCAAAAATTTGGTTTTCTTCTTTGCCTTGCAATAGTATCGATTCTTGGGATAAGTGCAAAGATGCTTTTATTACTAAGTATTTTTCGCCCATGAAAATTATTTCCCTTAGGACACAAATCATGAATTTTAAGCAACTTGACCATGAACATGTTGCGCAATCTTGGTAAAGAATGAGATTGATGCTAAGAAATTGTCCTCCTCATGGTTTAAATGTTTGGATGATCATGCAAAAAATTTATGCGGGATTGAATTTTGTCTCTAGAAATCTTTTCGATTCCATCGTGGGTGGTACTTTTATGGAAATTACTTTGGGTGAAGCTACTAAATTTATTGATAATATTATGGCAAATTATTCACAATGGCATACCGAAAGAGCTCCTACTAGTAAAAAAGGTTAATTCGGTGGAAGAAATAAATTCTTTGAGTGAAAAGTTGATGCTCTTATGAAGTTGGTTTCTAATAAAAATGCTCTTATTGATCTTAATGATGTGCCTTTGTCAACTTTGATTGAGCAAAATAGTGATCCCATAGATGTGAATTTTGTTTCGTGAAACAATTTTAATAACAATGCTTATAGAGGTAATTTTAATCCTAGACCTTTTCCAGGAAATTCCTCTAATAATTATGGTAATTCCTATGGTAATCCTTCTTATAATAATAATAGGAACACCTCTGATCTTGAGAATACTATTAAAGAATTTATCAATGCTCAAAATAATTTTAATACTACGATAGAAGAAAAGTTGAGTAAGATTGATGATATGTCTAGAAGCATTGATAGAATTTCTCATGATGTAGAAAATCTCAAGATGAAAATTTGTGTGCCTAAGGTTGAGGAATCAATTAAAGCTTTATATGTTTCTATGGATGAAAGTAAGAAAAGAACCGCTATGCTTAGAGCTAAAAGAGAATTTTTAGAAAAAGCGTTTTCTAGTGATTGCTTTCATAAAAATAATGAAGATCTTAAAGTGATTGGTGTTTCTTCTATTGATTCTTTGTTTAATAAAATTAAGATTGATGATAAAGGGACTGAAGAAGAGTCAACTTTAGCTAGAAGGCGTCCCGATAATTCGGAGGGTGAAAATCTTGTTGAGAAGATTAATAAAAGTGGGTTTGGAGAGGTCAAAACTTTAACTAGTGATGTATCCACTCTTTTGGATTACAAAGACTTTAATTATGATAATTTCTCTTTGATTGATTGTATTTCTTTGTTGCAATCCATGATAAATTCACCCCATGCTTAAGACCAAAATAAAGCTTTGACTAAACATATTCTTGATGCTATGATGAAAGCTTTAGAAGAAAAGTTGGAATTAGAGATTTCAATTCCTATAAAATTTCATGATGAATGGGAACCTACTATCAAAGTCAATATTAAAAATTATGAGTGTTTTGCTTTATGTGACTTGGGTGCTAGTGTTTCTACAATTCCGAAATCTTTATGTGATGTGCTTGGTCTTACCGATATTGAAGAATGTTCTTTAAATTTGCACTTGGCGGATTCTACTATTAAAAAGCCTATGGGAAGAATTAATGATTTTCTTATTCTTGCAAATAGGAATTATGTGCCCATATATTTTATTGTTCTTGATATTGATTGCAATCCGTCTTGTCCAATTATTCTTGGTAGACCGTCTTTACGTACTATCGGTGCCGTGATTGATATGAAAGAAGGCAATATTAAATTTCAATTTCCACTAAGGAAGGGTATGGAACACTTCCCTAGAACAAGAATTAAGCCACCATATGAACCAATCATGAGGGCATCCTATGGATCTAGATACAAAGATGACAATACTTGAATCTTTGCATTATGCCTAGCTAAGGGCATAAAACGATAGCGCTTGTTGGGAGGCAACCCTATGAATAAAATTTATTTTTTTGTTTTTATTTCTGTTCTTGAGTGTTTGCACAACTATGCTACTGTTATGATTGTGTTTTTTGTGTTTTAGTTAATGTTTGTGCCAAGTAAAGCCTTTGGGATAGCTTTGGTGATAGTTGATTTGATCTTGTTGGAAAACAGAAACTTTTTCGTCAGGTAAAATAATTGTTCAAAATCATAGAAGCGACGAAAAATTCTTAATTTGTTACAAAAGATTGATATACAAATTTCCTCTGTTGTCCTAATTTTTCAAAAAAATTGGAGTTAGAGAAGTATGATAACAATTCGCATCTTTACAGACTGTTCTGTTTTTGACAGAATCTGTTTTCTTTGCATTGTGTGCTTATTTTGATGAATCTATGGTTTGTATTGGAGGGTATAAGCCATGGTGAAGTTAGAATGCAGTAGATATAATGCAATAACAAAATTTGAATGGGTTTTCTACAGTACTTAATGTAAAGTTAGTTTTCTTATACTAATGGATCTCACGAAGGTTTTGTTGAGTTTTGTGTGATTGAAGTTTTCAGGTTTTGGGTGAGATCACGATGGATGAAGGAATGAGAAGTAAGAAAAGCATAAGCTTGGGGATGCCCATGGTACCCCAAGCCATTATCCAAAGAGAAGGAAGCAACTAAGCTTCGGGATGCCCGAGTGGCATCCCCTCTTTCTTCTAACGACCAACGGTATTTTACTTGGAGCTATATTTTTATTCGTCACATATCATGAGTTTTGCTTGGAGCGTCTTGTATGATATGAGTCTTTGCTTGTTTTGCTTTTTGTTTTTAGTCAAGTATCCTTGCTCGACACACCTATTTGAGAGAGCCAAAATTATGCTATGATTTGTTAGAATTGCTCTTTATGCTTCACTTAAATCTTTATGAGCTATGGAATTGCTCTAGTGCTTCACTTATATCTTTTTGAGCATGGTGTGCTTTAGTATTTTTGAAGAAATGCTCTCATGCTTCACTTAGATTTATTTGAGAGTTAGTAAATTTTTTAAGAAATTCTCTCAAGCTTCACTTAAATTATTTTCAGAGAAAAAAAAATTATGCTCATGTTCTTCACTTGGATTTGTTTGAGCTACCAAAAGCAACATATGAAATTAGTCCCAAAGTGATAGATATTCAAGAGGGATATAATAAAAACTTTCATGAAGATCATTGGATAAAATAAACATATTCCTTGTAATAGTTTTGCGGTATGATGATATAATATGTGAGTCTTGTTGATGAGTAATTATGCTTTAGTAAGAATATTGGTGTTAAGGTTTGTGATTCCCTATGCAAGCAAGAAATTCAATAGTTATGCAATAAAATTATATCCTACTTGTGGTGCATTATTCAGTGTTAGTTATGCTTAATGCTCGCTTATGATATTTTTTGTTTCTTGGTTGGATGCTTCTCAATCTTTTGCTAGCCTTCATTTGCACAAAGTATGATCACTACTTGTGCATCCAAAATCCTTAAACCAGTTTTGCCATATGAGTCCACTATACCTACCTATATGTGGTATTCTTTTGCCGTTCTAAGCAAATTTGTATGTGCCATCTCTAATTTTAAAAATAAATCTCTCTTTTGTGTGCTCGTACCGCTCATGAAACGGTAGGGGGTGGCTGATATTTTTCCATGCTAGATGTGTTATTCTCAAGATGAGTGTTTATTCATTTGTCATTGCACGAGAGTACGGCAAAGGTATTAGGGATGCCCAGTCCCGAAATGAAAAATCAATTTACTTTATGTTGTCAAATAATAAATTTCTTGGAAAGGGTTGGTATGGACGGCACCCGTGAATTCGGTTAGCCGTGGAATGTGAAAGTATGGTGGAAAAAGGAATAAACTTTATTTTCTGTTTGGGAACCGCCTATGATATAACTAGCATGGAAAGTATTGGGAACTACTCAATCATTTTCGTTGATAGGAAAAGCATGCCACCCAAAATGTTTTTATCTCTATCTTTTTCGCTTTGAGCCCTGGCACCTCTACAAATCCCTACTTCCCTCTGTGAAGGGCCTTTCTATTTACTTTATGCAATTTTTATTTTTGAGTCTCCATCTTCTCTTATAAAGCACCCAATAAGGGGCACTATGATCGTACTTGAGCATTGGGTGTAGCTAATATGCGAGTGTGTTTCATGAATGGATCAATGATTGAGCATAATTGGCTAGGGATAACTTGCTTTAGTGTTGATATTTTGAAAGACATGGTTGCTCGTTGATATGCTTGAGTATTGAAATCTTCATGTCGAAACTAGACTATTGCTCTGAATCATATAAAAGTCCAAATGTCCATGCTACAAAGAAAATAATATGTGATGAACATGTTAGGCAGCATTCCACATAAAAAATTCTGTTTTTATCATTTACCTACTCGAGGACGAGCAGGAATTAAGCTTGGGGATGCTGATACGTCTCCAACGTATCTATAATTTTTGATTGTTCCATGCTATTATATTATCATTCTTGGATGTTTTACAATCATTTTATAGCAACACTACGGCAGGATGCTGCCAACGCGACACTACGATCAGAGACCCTTTGACGAAACTATGTGCGATGCATTAATCGCAAACGGTGATGTAAAAAACATCAAAAAAGATGCAAAACATTTGCGATGGCGGAGCCATCAAACACGGTTCCGATTTTAGTTGCGTGTGCGATGCAAGGCACATGGTTGATCCATCCGAACTGTTTGCGATGAGCCAAAACAATAGAAACGGGCAGCCATATCAATGTGTGTGTGATATACGGCATACAGTTCGCTTCGATGAACTGTTTGCTATTAGGGAGTGCAACAGAAATGGTTAGCCAGATCAAGGTGTGTGTGATATACGGCATACGGTTCACTCGGACAAACTGTTTTCAATTAGGGAATAAAACAGAAACCGTTCAACTTAACAAGATGTGTGGGATATGCGGCATACAGTTCACATAGATGAACTATTTGCGAAGAGCCAAAAGAACACAAATGAGTCATGTAAACAAGATGTGTGTGATACGCGGCAAACAGCCGACTCGGATGAACTGTTTGTGATGAGAAATTACAACATAGACGGTTACTACAGTTAGTTCGTGTGTGATCCTGTGTGTACAAAAAGCTTTTGAAAAATGCAAACTAGTTGCTTGCGGTGGCTAGGAGTATCGCACACGATGCGTCTGCCAGTACTCGTGTGCGATGATTAGTAAGTTACACATATGTTCCCCTCTGTTAACATGTGTGTGAATTTGCAATATGGACAGTTAATATGCATATGCCTTCTGGACATTGGGCACACGCTTAAACTCAATGAACTGTGTACGATACTAATACTTTCCATGAAAATTTAAGAACTTGGCTAACAACATTTGAGTAACATATATATAGTGGTTACACTATTTGACAAAAAGAGGACCTTCATAACACGGTTTTGACAACCATATGGTCCATATCTACATACTTAACATAGTAACAACTATCACATTTTAAGAGGCTGAGGGCCAACAACCATATGGTCCACATCTACATACTTAACATAGTAACAACTAGCACATTTTAAGAGGCTGAGGGCCAACAACCATAACTATCCGCTGGAAGTAGCTTGATCACGGCGACTCGGCATCTCGTCAATGAAAAGGAAGAGCCCTCATGTGCCTTGGTAGAGCATGAGTAGAACAGTGTCTCCAATTTTCCAATATGGATGCATTGCCACGACAAGCGAGAACTCGTTAATTTGAATGGTTCCATTTCTGCGGGAAATGCAGTACCTTGCAATCACTTGGGCGTTATTTGCAGGCACAAGTGTAATTCGACCACGCCGGGAAATCGATCCAGGAACTGCTACAGCGGGCAATTTCTGTTGAAATGTAGAATAAAAACCAATTGTAACATATCGTTGAAGATATATAAAGTTTATGAACAACGACATTAAAATAAGACTTTTTACCAGTGTTTTGTGCACACAATTGGCCTTGTTCAATGTGTGCACCATAGGTATAATTAATCCCATCCAAAATCCAGCGTTCATACGCTGTGCTATCTCTGTCAGATTATCAACAAAGCTTATGACATGCTTCAAGTCCTTCCAGTGAAATTTGGTACGCTTAGTAACATACAGATCGTTCACTATGCATCCAACATATCCTGCTTAAAAGGTGGAAAGGTATTATTTATTCAGAACATGGCAGAAGAATATATAGTGCGCATAAATTGGTAAATATAATTTGTTACTGCCTAGGAACGGATTCAGAAAATTAAATCACAATTGGTTGCTTAAATAGTGATCAATTAGTCAGAATAAATACCCCAATTTTGCTAAGTAATATGCCAGCATGGAGAAAGTTGAAAGGACACTAACCTCGATCAGACTTTGATCGGCTGATGACGTTGGGGAAGTAAACATCCATGTTAATTAGACCAGGCTGTGGTGCACGCACTAGAATTTTATTGCCAGCTTTCAGTTCATAACACTTAGACATTTTTCTTCAAAGGTCCGCATCAAAATAGGAGTGACCATCTATATCAAGTTTTACGCTAACCGTCATTGTAAATCCATGATGCGTTGTCAATATAACAGCCATGGAGTCATCAACATAGTAAAGCCCAAGATTTCCTTCTACTCCTGTTCTTGCAAAGCAAGGGATGTACTTCTTGAAATGAAAATTAAGATCGTAAATTAGATATATTGAAATAACAAAGCAAGATGCAAATATGGGAGTAACTGATAGAACAGATCAATATATAGATGAAAGCAATAATTAAAAATAGATAATGTAACAAAGATTTGATGCAAATATGAGAGTAACTGAATGAACAATACATCATATATTTGCCTAATATAGGGGGGGTGGGAATCGGCTTCGACATCTAGGCTGCACGTGGCACCGTAGCTTTTATCCAAATGCAGCAACAGACGATATATGTTCACAAGTTTAGGCCATGCCGACCATGGTAGGTTGAGATTGAACATACCAAGTGCTCCCAGAAGTCATCCGGAATGGTGAGATAGAACTTCATTTCCGACTGGCCGCGACCACACTTGCCCGATTTGTGCTCGCACTATGGACACATGAATGAACACCCACGAATCAGCTAGAACAAAAATGAATCCACGGCGATTTCCACCGGTTGATTAACAGCGATGAACGGACTGCGATAAGAGATGAGTGAATATTTCGCTAAGTTTATTACCTTCTCCATGAGAAAAATCCCCGGCCCAATCCCGCAGAAAACCCCAATCGACTAGAGTCTAGAATGTCGGTGCAGAACTATAGATATGCGGCGGAAAGCGGTAGGGGCGAAATCCCATGCCGTTTGGAATGCGACCTCCACCCGCCGACAACAACCGTCGAGCTTAGGGTGGCCGTTGCGATGGAAGTTGATGAGGTGCAGAGTTGCGGCGGAGTCCGCGGCGAGTGGGTGGGGACGAAGTGGGCGAGGGTTTTCTTTTTCCTTTTGCATGTGTGGGTGAACACACACGGTTCACAGAGGTGACGGAGATGAATCGTGTGCGATAGTAAATAACCGAGATTCAAGGGGAATCCAAATTTCCATTGTCCTTTGTCCATGAGTTTTTTTCTACGATGAACATAAACACTGCAAATCACCGTGTTCAAGTTTGGCACTTTTTTGGGTTCATTTACAATATTTAGGGGATTATGTGCATTTTCTAGCAATCGGTGCATGAAAAGGTGCACGAGAACGGTCTGGAAGACCATGCTCATGCTATTTAGTACATTCTCATGCCTTTTACAAGGAATGGGCAGATATTTCAAGGAAATATGTCGCAATAGTCAACCATAAACGCGTCATTTACAGGGTTAACAACTATATAAAAATGAAATACATGCTTGGAAAACATGACGCCTGGCATGGTGCCATGTTATGGCCTCACCATGCCCTGGTAAAAATTTGAGAATGTTTGCCTTATGTCGTCATGCAAGCCATTCATAAATCAAACCATCACCGAGGAGATTTCATGGTTTCGAGGGGGAAGTTAGCAACATTGAAGGGGCCGAGAATCCAAAATTCCTTCCTAGCTTGTCATTCACTTTTTTCTACAATCAACATACCCCTCGAATGCAACGTGTTCAAATTTGGCATTTTTCCGGGCTCATTTACCATATTAGGGGATTATGTGCATTTTCTAGGCATTAATCCACATAATTCAAATTCGAACAATCGATGCATGAAAAGGTGCACAAGAATGGTCTGGAAAAACCATACTCATGGTATTTAGTAAATTCTCAAGCCTTTTACAAGGAATGGGCAGAGATTTCAAGGGAATGCGTGGCAATAGTCAACCACAAACGCGTCATTTACTGGGTTATCAACTACAGACAAATGAAATACGTGCTTGAAAAACATGACGCCTGGCATGGTGCCATGGTATGGCCTCACCGTGCCCTGGTAAAAAGCTGAGAAGGTTTGATTTATGTCGTCATGCACGCCCTTCATAAATCGAACCATCACCGAGGAAGTTCCATGCTTTCGAGAGGGAAATCACCAAGATTGAAGGGGAATCCAAATTTCCGTCCTAGTTTGTCATTCAGTTTTTTTTCAACAATCAACATACCGCCTCCAATGCAACATGTTCAAAATTGACATTTTTTCGGGCTCATTTACCATATTTAGGGGATTATGTGCATTTTCTAGGCATTAATGCACATAATTCAAATTCGAACAATCGGTGCATGAAAAGGTGCACAAGAACGGTCTGGAAAAACATGCTCATGCTATTTAGTATATTCTCATCCCTTTTACAAGGAATGGGCAGATATTTCAAGGAAATATGTCACAATAGTCAACCATAAACGCGTCATTTACTGGGTTAATGACTATACAAAAAATAAATACATGCTTGGAAAACATGACGCCTGGCGTGGTGCCATGGTTTGGCCTCACCGTGCCCTGGTAAAAATTTGAGAATGTTTGCCTTTTGTCGTCATGCACGCCTTTCATAAATCAAACCATCACAGAGGAAGTTTCATGGTTTCGAGGGGGAAATCACCAAGATTGAAGGGGGATCCAAATTTCCTTTGTCCTTTGTTCATGAGTTTTTTTCTATGATGAACATACACCCTGCAAATCACCGTGTTCAAATTTGGCACTTTTTTCGGGTTCATTTACCATATTTAGGGGATTATGTGCATTTTCTAGGCATTAATGCACATAATTGAAGTTCAAACAATCGATGCATGAAAGGGTGCACAGGAACACCCTGGAAAACCATGCTCGTGCCATTTAGTAAATTCTCATGCCTTTTACAAGGAATGGGCAGATATTTTGATGAAATGTGTGGAAATAGTCAACCACAAACGTTGTTTTATTGGGTTTTTAACTGTAGAAAAAATGAAATAAATGCTTGAAAAACATGACGCCTGGCATGGTGCCATGGTATGGCCTCACCATGCCCTGGTAAAAATTTGAGAAGGTATGGCTTATGTCGTCATGCACGCCCTTCATAAATCGAACCATCACCGAGGAAGTTCCATGCTTTCGGGAGGGAAATCACCAAGATTGAAGGGGAATCCAATTTTTCTTCGTTCTTTGCCCTGGAGTTTTTTTCTACGACGAACATACACCCTGCAAATCACCGTGTTCAAATTTGGCATTTTTTCAGGCTCATTTACCATATTTAGGGGATTATGTGCATTTTCTAGGCATTTAGCGCATATAAATCCAATCCAGCTACAGATGCACGGGTGTATTGTGAGGGACGTGGATTGCTGTTCGATCGCGGTGCATCCTACGGTGCACACACGCGATCCGCGTGGCTGGGGTTCCGGCCAATCATAACGCAACACACAATAGGCTCAGCGGACACTGTTTCCGGAGGCGACGGAGATGAACCGTGTGCGATAATGAATGAGCAAAATTGTAAGGGAAGCCAAATTTCCTTTGTCGTTTGTCATTGATCTCTTAAAAACCACCGCACTGTACGGCTGCCCGGCCCCTCCGTCCCAGAGCTCTCTTCATGCATCGTTCATGGCACCACGGCGCACAGTAACTGGTAAGGAAGCGATGGCATCCCGCCGCGCCGCGTTCCTCGCCGCCCGCGACCGCACACATGGTAAGGAAGCGATGGCATCTCGTTGCGCTGAGTTCATCGCTGCCGGTGGCCACACAGTTACGTGGGCGAACTTTGAGGCTGCCATGGCCGAATGGGCGGTGGATCTAGAGGCGGCCAAAGCCACATAGAAGGAGCGGAAAAGGCAAAAAGCAGTCAAGAAAAGAGAGTCCCGCAGCCGCAAGAAAGAAGAGGCCGCACGCCGTGCTGAGGAGAGCTTGGCGGAGATCGAAGCACGGTGGCCTGCCGCCTATAAGGCCGGGAAGGAGAACGCCGGGGTCTGGCCAGCATGCCCCGATGGCGGCATGTGAGAAGTAGTTAGTGCGTGTGTCGCCCGTAGTCTTAGAGAAAATTACCAGTAGTACTTTATGTTTGTACTATCTATTATTAACGTACAATGTTGGTAAGCGCATCCTTAATGCTGATAGATATAAGAATTATTAGAAGATCACAAAATACACGGTTTCTATGGCGTACCCATGTGCGTTTTTTTGCGTTAATGATCCATAAGTCAGTTACGTGTGCGATGTTTCCTAATAAACCAGGCATACCATTGACCAAAAAAAATCAACTACACGTGTACATTTTTTTGGAGACGGTATCTGCAAATTTTCTCTTTTCTCGCACACGAGTATTTTACGCGCTTCGTCTGCGTTGTGTGTTTCCCCCGCCCAAGTTTCAAGTTTCGCAGCGAAATTTTCATTAGGCGCGCGATTTCAGAATTTATTCCTCCAACCACATCCCCACCCATCAATTTTCCTCAGTATCTCCCCCTCCCCCCTCCCCCTACTGGCAGCTCAAACCGTCGCCACCGCAACCACAGCTTCAACCACATCTACGTTCTGCTCACATCCAGTCAGGTAACCCACCGATCTCTATCACGACCTCGGCCTGATTGCTTAAATGGCGCCTGCGAAACATCCTCATGCCTCCAAATCCCCACCGCCCCTACCTCCAGAGCATCGCCGCGCAAGCCCAACCACATATCACGTGGAGGTCGCGGAGCTGATGGCGGTCCATGGCGCGATGGCCGCTGTGCGTGTTGACCCGGAGGAACACCTCGCCTCCGCCGCCGCCGACATGGTGCAGGCTCTGGCCCAGATGAAGCGCCCCGGTGACTACCCCCAAGGACTTAACAGGTATGATCTGACCAGCTAAATCTTACCAATACCACTTGCAATGGCTATGTTTTCTATGGTTGATGTATTAAGCATGTTCGTGCCTTGTTTATTTCAGTACTGCACACTGTGTGATGTTCAAGTATTAACTGTCCAGCTCAATTTCACCAATACCAGCAACAAACTTACAATACATGACTCAGGATATCACTAGAGATGCTGCCCATTTGCTATTTTTGGTGGATGCTAACCCTGTTTTACTTAACATGCCTGTCCATGTACTTACGCAGGGTCATAACGGCGGATGCTGCTGTTTGCCGTCGAGGTTAGCTGCATCCCATGTCTTACAATATTTCACATCATTTGTGCAATTACAGTTTAACTTCTACCATTTACTGGTTGCCTGTAGGTACACATGTCAGTGGCACTGATCCACACTTCAACCCGGAGGAACAGCTCACCTCCGCCGCCGCTGACTTTGGGCAGGCTCTGGCCAAGATGAAGTGCCCCAGCAACTACCTCTCAGAACTTACCAAGTATGTACTCACCAGTTCAATCTTACCAATACCAGTTGCAATTAATGGCTATCTCTTGTACGGTCGATGTATTAAGCATGTTGTAGTAAACATGCCTAACACATTTTAGCTACTTTCCCTACCTTTTTATAGACAACTGGGCCATTCTCTGCTCTGGCAGCACCTGCCTTGTGATGTTTAACTCTGCCAATTGCATTTTTATTAGTACCGGTTTCAATGGCTATTAAGCCTGTTGCAATTAACAGTTGTATCCATTTTTAAACAATTGTATTTCAATGGCTACAAACTTACAAAACATGACTTAGGATGCTGTTAAGCCCGTTGCAATTAACGGTTGTATCCATTTTTAATTTGTCCCTTTGCTACCGTGCTACTCTCCACAATGAAGATATCACTACAGATGCTGCCCATTTGCTATTTTTGGTGGATGCTAACCCTGTTGTACTTAACATGCCTTTCCATGTACTTACGCAGGGCCAGAACGGGCGATGCTATTGTTTGCCATCGAGGTTAGCTGCATCCCATGTCTTACAGTATTTTACATCATTTGTGCAATTGCAGTTTGGCTTCTACCATTTACTTGCTTCTTGTAGGTACACATGTCGGCGGCACTGATCCATACTTCGACCCGGAGGAAGAGCTCGCCTCCGCCGCCACTGACTTTGGGCGGGCTCTGGCCAAGATGAAGTGCCCCAGCAACTACTTCTCAGCACTTACCAAGTATGAACTCACCAGTTCAATCTTACCAATACCAGTTGCAATTAATGGCTATGTTTTGTACGGTCGATGTATTAAGCATGTTGTAGTAAACAGGCCTAACACGTTTTAGCTATTTTCCCTACCTTTTTTTAGACAACTGGGCCATTTTCTGCTTTGGCAGCACCTGCCTTGTGATGTTTAACTCTGCCAATTGCATTTTTATCAGTACCGGTTTCAATGGCTATTAAGCTTGTTGCAATTAGTAGTTGTATCCATTTTTAAACAGTTGTATTTCAATGGCTACAAACTTACAAAACATGACTTAGGATGCTGTTAAGCCTGTTGCAATTAACAGTTGTATCCATTTTTTAATCCGTCCCTTTGCTACCGTGCTACTCTTTCGCAATGAAAATATCACTATAGATGCTGTCGTTTTATTACCATTTGCTATTTTTTGTAGATGTTAACCCTGTTGTAGTTAACATTGGCTTTCCATGTACTTACACAGGGCTACAATGGCCGATGCTGTTGTTTGCCGTCGAGGTTAGCTGCATCCCATGTCTTATACACCATCTGTTCCTAAATATAAATATTTTTAGAGATTCCAATATAGACTACATAAGGAGCAAAATGAGTGAATCTAGATTCTAATCTAAACTATATCTATAATTCTATACACATCTGTATGTAGTTCATATTGAAATCTCTAAAAATACTTGTACTTAGGAACGTAGGTAGTTATATTTTACATCATTTGTGCAATCTCAGTTTAGCTTCTAACATTTACTGGTTGCTTGTAGGTACATATATGAGCGGTACTGGTCCACACTTTGATCCCTTTTGCGTATGGGGCAATGAGATATTCATGAACAAGCGTCAAGTGAGGATACTAAGAAAGATTGTTAGGCGAAAGAAACAGGTGATGGGAATTAAGCTCTTTATTTACACTTTGTCCAGGACAACAGTGAACTTTAGGATGGTAAGTAATGTGTTGCCTTTTCCCCTGCCCACAACAAGTTACTCTATTAGACCTCAGTATCTGATATTTTTCTCTTTTCAGTGGTTTCCGAAGCTATTTACTTATGATTACCTTGCAAACTACATGACCGGAGTGGAGGCAACTAAGATTAAAGTATATAATTCATGCTACCATGATAATGCTCTAGAAGTCTTCCTGAAGGCGGTGAAGGATGGGCGGGCGATCGTCACAAGGGGTTGGACAAAAGTTGTTCGTGCCTATGTCATGCAGGAAGGCACATTATGGGCATTCCGCTTCTTCAACACCATCAGCAGTCAAAATGATTTACACTTGTCTCTTCACCTTTACCGCCTCTAAATATTGTGGTTCATCATAGTTAATTGTTATTTAATCCTGTAATTACTAAACATATTGTACTGACAATTTTATTTATGGATTCATTGTTGAACCATTGTGCTGAGAATTTGAATTGCACGTTTCATATTTCAAAATTTCCAATTCAAATAATAAATTACAGTGAAAAATAAAATTATACAGGAGCGAATAAAATAACGTGCACACGGTTAGAAAGAAAACAGCATGCGATGAAAAATAGAGAACAAATGGTACTTTGACGTGAAACGTTTGCGATGCCCGACGGACGCACACACGGTTTCAAACCAGTGTGCGTGTGTGATAGGAATACCAATCGCACACAGTTATGAAAATGGACACGTTGGCGTTAATAGAGGCACCGCACACATTTTACATTCTTGAACCGTGTGCGATAACGTACCTATCACAAACATATCGGTAGATTAAATGTTGATGTCCACCTTTTTCACACGACTATAGAGGCGTAATTGTTTGGGATGTCTCTCTGATCAGAAACATAACATCGAGATGTAATGTGTGTGACTGGGGCGGCTTCTCATACGTTTATTCTATGGCGATCGTCAATAGCCGCTCGCCTATCCCCATCGATTTCTGGCTCGTGTGGGAAGGACCCCCCTATCGCAGTCACTCACTAGGCGACGGTTCCAAATGCCGTCGTGGAAAGGGGTTAAAAACCGTTTCTGTAGCATGATACGGTACCAGTGCAACTTTATATCATTTTTTGGGACTAACCTATTGACATAGTGCCCAGTGCCGGTTGCTGTTTTTTTGCTTGTTTTTTACTTCGCAGAAAATCAATACCAAACGGAGTCCAAATGCAGCGAAACTCTTTGGTGATTTTTTCTGGACCAGAAGACACAAGTTGGGCCAAGGAAGTACCAGAGGGGTGCCCCAAGGGGGCCACAACCCACCTGGGCACGCCTGGGGGCCCAGGCGCGCCCTGGTGGGTTGTGCCCACCTCGGTTGCCTGCCGCACCGCCTCTTTGCTCTATAAATACCCCAATATTCCAGAAACCTAGGGGAGTCGACGAAAAACAATTTCAGTCGCCGCAAGTTCCAGAAACCACAGATCCAATCTAGAAACCATCACGGAGGGGTTCATCATCCTCATTGGTGCCTCTCCGATGATGTGTGAGTAGTTCATTGTAGACCTACGGGTCCGTAGTTAGTAGCTAGATGGCTTCCTCTCTCTCTCTTTTGATGCTCAATACAATGGTCTCTTGGAGATCTATTTGATGTAACTCTTTTTGCGGTGTGTTTGTTGGGATCCGATGAACATTGAGTTTATGATCAGAACTATGTTTTTATCCATGAAAGTTATTTGAGTCTTTTGATCTCTTATATGCATGATTACTTATAGCCTCGTATTTCTTCTTCGAATCTTTGGTTTAGTTAGGCCGACTAGATCGATTTTTCTTGCCACGGGAAGAGGTGCTTTGTGATGGGTTCGATCTTACGGTGCTCAATCCCAGTGACAGAAGGGGAAATGACACATCATGTCATCGTTCTTATTGCATTACTCCATTTCTCCATGAACTTAATACACTAGATGCATGCTGATAGCGGTCGATGTGTGGAGTAATAGTAGTAGATGCAGGCAGGAGTCGGTCTACTAATCTTGGGCGTGATGCTTATATAATGATCATTGCCTGGATATCGTCATGATTATTTGAAGTTCTACGGCCCCTGGGTCTCTTCTTTATCATATTTGCCTTCGAGATCTATTTTTATTCGCTTTTATTTTCAGATCTATTAATACAAAAGCCCAAAAATACCTTGCTGCAATTTATTGCTACTTATTTTATCTCGCGTTCCGGCGAGATCTATTTCTCCAATCAACTACAATTTTATCTCGCGTTCCCGCGTGATTGACAACCCCTCTTTTACGTCGGGTTGCAAGTATTTGTTCTTTGTGTGCAGGTGCCTTTCACGTAGTGTTGCGTGGTTCTCCTACTGGTTCGATAACCTTGGTCTCATCACTGAGGGAAATACCTACCGTAGTTGTGCTGCATCATCCCTTCCTCTTTGGGGAAATACCGACATAGTTCAAGCCGCAACAGCTACCACCTCCTCGCCACACCAGTGAGCGTGACTAGCGTAGCGTCGAAGCCCGCTCTGGTGGTAGTAAGGATCCACTGGCGGCACCGTCCAGAGGGGCGACGACAGGACGCACGCTTCATCCCATGCAGGGCGAACGTGACAAGACCCCGAGCGGCGCCGCCGATCCTCCTCGACCGCGTCCGCATCAAAAGGGCCTAGTAGATCACGATGCTGGCCATCAGGAATAGCTTCAGCCACGCCAAACCGCTCTTGTGATTGGTCTAAGGCTACAGGGGCAAGACGACGCTCCTTCTGGTTCGTCCAGGAGTCGAGCGGTGTCACGCTCCGCCTCTCACGCCATGCCGGAGATGGTGGCCGAAGCAATGGGGAGAGCACAGCTATTGCTGAACTTTCCTCCAGCAGCAGACAAGATGGATGAATTGAGAGCTACCATTCAGAGCCTCATTGGGTTTGCTAAAGCCAACAAGTCGCAGCAACTAGAACCCATGCGATGCCTACAGATGATGCCGGCAGCTCCCGTGGGCGGCCACGTTGAGAGGACTACACCCACGATGCAGTCTCCTCCACGGCAGCCCGCCCAAGGGAAACCATGATGAGCTCAGCAACCCCAAGGCGTCGATAATCATGATGAGGCTTCGATGGCCTCATCGGACCCACGACTACAGCAAGATCAATGCCAAGTGTTGAGGGACAGGTGGAAGGAAGACTCTCGCATCACCATTGAGTGGCGCAGCGAGGCACACTATTTATCAGACATGCCTAATGTATCCGATGGTGACGAACCCGCGCCCAGTGCTGGTGGGTACTTACCTTACGAGGTAGGGTGCCCTGCCTTCACTCACGAGCTGCGAAAAGTCCGTTGGCCATCGTCTCGCACCTTCAACCCCGACCTGCCGGAGAAATATGATGGGAAGCTGAACCCGGCAGAGTATTTGGGCGTCTATACTATCGCCGTTGAAGCTGCTGGGGGAAGAGATGAGAAAGTTCTCGCCAAGTACTTCCCATTAGCTCTCAAACCTAATGTGATGTCCAGGCTGATGCACTTGCCGGAGGATTCCATTTCCTCCTGGGTAGACCTGTGCAACAAGTTCGTTGGCACCTTCACAGGTGGCCATCAAGAACCAGGGCAACCAAGTGACCTGCAAGCCCTTCTAAAAAAAGAGGGGGAGAGTTTGCGCAAGTATTTGCAAAGGTTCAGCCGAGTGCACCGCAACATCCCGAAGATACATCCAAAGGCTGTGATTGCCGCATTCCACACGAATGTAAACAATCGCAGGATGCGAGCTAAGATGAACCTTCGGCTGCCCAAGACTATCAATGAGCTCTACACGTTGGTAGATAAGTGTGCTCATGCAGAAGAAGGGAGAAGACTTCCAAGGGAGGAGGTTGGTGTAGAAGTCGATTAGGAAGACGATGACGAGACAACCACCCCCAGGAAGAAGAACAGAAAGCGCAACAAGAAGTGTAAGGAGAAGGCAGTGATGGCCGTTGAGAGCTCCTGTGATCTTAGTGCCGACAAGAAAGCAAAGACTAAGATGCCCAGCAAGGAGGCTGCTACTTGCGCTGACTACCGGGCGGCAGCGACTGCTGAGAAAACCGGCAAGTTTAACCGGTCATACCGCAAGATCCACCGGACTAAGGGTCGCAATCTCCAAGATTGCAAGCAAGTTGAAGAGCTGGTCGAGAAGCAGAAAGATGAGTATGAAAGGCGTGATAAGGAGAGAGGCCAGAATAGCACTGGCAGGAAAGGGCGCGGTGGCCGTTGTGGTCATCGTGACAAAGTTGGTCAGCAGAAGGAAAAACCCGCCAGAGGCTATGAGAAAAAGGAAAATGAAGACGACAGTGAAGAAGAGGTTGATGAGACCAGCGAGCAGGAGTTTCAGAAAGCTACTGAAGCGATGTGCATTGACGGGGGCGCATCTTTGCACTCCTCTCACCGCCAACTCAAGCAGTGGGCGCGTGAGGTTAATACGACAGAACCAATAGCAAGCTCTCGTGAACCACTTAAGTGGTCCCGCACGCCCAACATCTTCGACATTGAGGATCATCCAGATCGCACTACTGCGGTTGGATGCTTGCCGTTGTTGGTTTCGACAACAATCCGCAACCTCAAAGTCACTAAGATGTTGGTTGACGGTGAGGTAGGGTTGAATTTGATTTCCCCCGACGTGCTTAAGAAGCTCCAAATTCCTGATGAGGATCTAAAGAAGACTGGCACTTTCCAGGGGATCAACCAAGGGAGGAGCCAGCCAAAGGGAAGGATCACCTTGCCGGTGACATTTGGTGGGGGAATAAACTTCAAGACTAAGAAAATTGTGTTCGATGTCGTTGAGATTCCCCTGCCATCCAACGGGATCCTTGGCCGTCCAGCTCTGGCGGCATCCCACTACGCATATAACAATTTGAAGATGCCAGGCCCTATGGGAGTCATCTCCATCCCATCTGATAAGAGAGATGTGGTTATATGCTTCGACAAGATGTATAGAGGCGCGGTAGTAGCAGAGACCGTCAAGGCCTCAGCTCCCGCCAAGGAGGGAAAGAAAGTTAAGAGAATTGGCAAGGATACCCACAAGGACCCCGGGAAGCGCGCCTCTTCAGAGTGCCCTGTGCCCTGCAGTGACTTGCCGGAAAGTTCAACTAGCAAAAGAACCAAGGCTGTTCCCCCTGCAACAAAGAAGGTTCCGGCAAGGCAGGATGGTGTTGATGGTGCTTTCACCATCAGTGCCACTCTTGATGACAAATAGGAAAGCACGCTTGTTGCCTTCCTGCGGGCAAATGTCGATGTGTTTGCCTGGCAACCGTCTGACATCCCCGGTGTTCCCAGGGAGGTAATTGAGCACCACCTTGTTGTCTGTCCACATGCCCGTCCCGTCAGGCAGAAAGTCAGGAAGCAGGCCGTTGGGGGGATGGCCCCAAGGTAGGCAACAGAACTCGGATCCTTTCGAAAACATCGGGGCAGGCGGCGCCCCTCAATTCAGCTTGCCCCTGGCCGACTTCCCAGCGCTGCCCGCCTAGACGTCGCAACCCGGCCAGCCGGCTAGCGCATGCCGGCAGATTCCCAGAAGGAGAACCTCCAGAGACAAACAAGCACAAACCTAGTGCGCCCTTCAACCCGGCCACGGGTCCGCTCCCGTCCCGTCCGAGCGTACGACGGAACAATTCCCAATGAAGGGATGAGCATGGCAACAGTGGCCCACCTACCCCATTGACCGGCATGAGCGTGGCATCAGTGAACCACCTACCCCGCTGACCAGTGCGGGCATGGCTGCAGTGCGCCCCCGTCCCACTGACGTGAGCTGACGGTGACCAGGCGACACGCCCCTGTAGCCGAGCCGGCTCAACCACTCCATGACGCACGACAAGATGGGGAACAGTGCCCTCTAGCGCACAGGGCCCGCGCCCGGAGAACCCGGCGTACCCTGGTACCCACCGGGCCCCAGCGCCGGCTTCCCAGACACTGACATCCCAGCCCCGCGCCCATGTAACTTTACCATTGTAACCTTGGGGGGTTGGCCTATAAAACCCCCCAGGAAGCCTCCATGCACGGGGGCAAGCCGTTAAGTGATCACTAGTAGAACACACACACTCGGAAGGGAAGCAGGCTATGCACTGGCCTGTCTTCCTGCTTCCCCAAAACAGCTCAAGGAGCAAGCTTGTATCCACCTCATATAAACCACTCTCGGCAGGACTAGGGGTGTTATCTCTCCCGAGAGCCCCGAACCAGGGTATGTCTTGTGTCTCCCGCTCGCTTGTACCGACACCGCTTCTGGAGCCCACCGGTTGCCTCTTGCATGTCCCTCTCTTTAGCCATCCCATGGCATTTGCCATGAGACCACCACGATAGTTGGCGCCCACCGTCGGGCAGCTCGAGGTGCCGGCCGGAGATACGTTCCAGACAAGGCCCCTCACCAGCTCCGGCAACTACGTCATGCATGGCCTGATCACTGCGCCTGGCGCGATGCTTGCCGGCTTCGCCGACCCTTCCGCTGCCTCACTAGGCGCGCCGTGCGTCTCTGCCGTGCTCACTCCCGATGAGTACCCCAGCGAGGTGCTCGACATCACCGACTCACCCGTCACCCTCGGCGTCGACATTTCCGCCGACATAGAGGATCTCCGCGTCCGCGTGGATGTCCTCGTCACTGACTCTAGCTCTGCCTCGTCCAGCGCCGCGAGGAAGGGCACTACCGGCAAGGCCACAGTGGAGCGCGCCAATACGGCCGACCTGCTGCGCACCACGATGCAGAACCTCAGCATCCCCATCGCCGCCGACATCAACGCCACCAACGCCGCCCAGGCCCGGGCACAGCTCGAGGAGGAGCGCAAGCGCCTGCTGGACGAGGCCGCGACGCTCGCTGCTACGGCTTCACACCTCCCGCGGCTGAACCCAGTCGGGTTGCTGAGGTGCGGACCCGTGGCGCCGCCATCGGCCGCGCACTGGGCGCGATCTCGCCCGTCTATGACACCCCCGTCAAGATCATGTGTGCCGCGCAGGCGGCCGCCGTTGCCGTGGAACAGCTGCAGGGCGAGGAGCTGCAGGAGCGCCTGCAGCACATGACCGAGCTTCTCAGCGCTGCGAACGCACAGCAGGACCGCCTCGACCGTCCCGCGGGATCCATCTCGTGCCGCACCAAAGACCCCGAGCAGCCGAACACGACATCATCTCTGCCCCCCAGTGAAACCCATTCCGGCCGGATCCGAACCCGGCGCAACCGCGCCTTGGCGAATGGAGGCGACCAGGGCAACGAGACGGCTCCAGAAGACCGGCGCCGCCAAGAGCCTGTCCAGTCATCCGGCCGGCGTGGCCGTCCAGCTTCGGCCGACCCGGTTCCTCGCAGCCCGGTCGCAAGCTGACTGGCTCCGCGTGCCATCGACGACACCGACACCTGTCATCGCATCGAGCAACTCGCCCTCTCCCTTGAGCTGTATGAGGACAACGTTGTCGTTCTGGCTTGCTTCGGCCCCCGCATCCGGGATGAGCCCTTCCCCAAGGGATTCACGCTTCCCCGTGACACCCCCAAGTACAATGGAACTGTCAAGCCGGAGGACTGGCTCACCGACTACACCACCGCCGTCGGCATCACGGGTGGAAACCGACGCCTGGCCGTGCGGTACTCCCCGCTCATGTTGTTGGGCTCAGCCCGGACGTGGTTGAACAGTCTGCCGGCTGGCAGTGTCAACTCGTGGATTGACTTCGAGAAAGATTTTGTGCGCAACTTCACCGGCACCTACAAGCGACCCGGCCGTCCCAGCCAGCTGGCCATGTGCGTTCAGGGGCCGGACAAGATCGGCCGCCAATACCTTGCATGCTGGACCGAGCTCCAGGAACAACTGCAAGGGGGTCCATGAGGTGCAGGCCATCCAGTACTTTGTGAGCAGCTGCTGGGATGGCACCTTCCTTAAGCACAAGCTCCTGCGCTCCGAACCAACCACCATGGCCGTGCTCATGGTCACAGCGGACAAGTACGCCAACGCCGCCTCCGCCATGAAGATCCAAGTGATGTTGGATGAAGCCGGCAAAGCGATGCCGGCACCACCTTCCAAGCCGGCTAGCGAGAACAGCCGCCAGCAGAACAACAAGCGCAAGGCGCAGCAGCCGGCTCCCCGCTACGACAACCACATTGTCGCCAACGCTGAGTAGGCGCCCGTGGCCGAGCCGGCCGGCAACCCGCCATGAGCTTCGAGGAGATGCTCGACGCTCCCTACAAGCACCATAGTGGTGCAAGGCCCTCCACACACACGCTTCAGCAGTGTACCATCACCAAGCGCATCATGCGGGGCGACATCCCGCCACCTCCCGCTCCGGCGCCGGGTGCGGGGCAGCTGCCCCCACCTCCGCTTTCGCCTCCAGCAACCGGCGTGATGCGCGATGAAATCTTCCCCAACCAGAATGCAAGCTACGTCGTCTTCACCAATGAAGGCGGCGACAAGAACAGCGAGCGCCAGCTCCGGCAAGAAGTGAACACCGTGGCTCCCGCCGTTCCTGAGTACATCCACTGGTCGGAGCGCCCGGTCAGCTGTACCCGGGAATATCACCCGGCCGTCATGCCGAACCCGGGTGGTTATGCCCTTGTCCTCGACACGAGCATAGTCGCTGAAAAGTGCACCTGCAAGTTCTCTCGAGGCATCAACATCCTCTACCGCGACACCATGACCAAGCTGGGCCTTGTGGCGAGGCAGCTGGAGCAAACCCAGACGGTGTTCCATGACATTGTGCTGGGCCTCTCTTGTCACCCCATCAGCCGGATCTGTCTTGACATTCTATTCAGCACCCGCGATCACTTTCAGTGCGAGCCCATCTGGTTCGAGGTGGTGGACCTATCCAGCCCGTACCACGCGTTGCTGGGCCAACCAGCTCTGGCCAAGTTTATGGCGGTTCCCCATTACGCCTACCTGAAGATGAAGATGCCGGGTCCCAAGGGACTCATCACCGTCGCCAACGACTACCACAAGTCCCTGGAGTGCGCCATAGCCGGCTCCAAGCTGGCCGAGTCCCTGGTCATCGCCGAAGAGATGCGCTAGCTCGACCGGATTGTGGCGCTAGTCGGCGAACAGAAGACCATGCCGGCTCCCCCCAAGGAGTCGGCTAGCAAAGCTTCATTCCAGCCGTCCAAGGACACCAAGAAGGTCCCGCTCAACCCGGAAGACCCCGGCTGCAGCCAGTACATTGTTGTGGGCACCCGCCTCAGCAGGAAATAGGAAGGCAAGCTCATCGACTTCCTCCGTGAGAATCGGGATATCTTTGGATGGTCCCCAAAGGACATGTCGGGTGTTCCAAGGAAGTACGCTGAGCACAAAATACACGTCTGAAAGCATGCCAAGCCTGTCCGTCAACCCCTGCGTCACTTTTCAGAAGAGAAGAGAAGAACCATCGGTGAAGAAGTAGCCCGGCTACTCGCTGCCAGCTTCATCATGGAAGTGTTTCACCCCGAGTGGCTGGCCAAGCCAGTCCTCGTTCTGAAGAAGAACAACACCTGGCGCATGTGCATAGACTACACCAGCCTGAACAAGACCTGCCCCAAGGATCATTTTGCCCTGCCTCGGATAGATCAAGTGATCGATTCCACAGCTGGCTGTGAGCTCTTGTCCTTCCTGGACACTTACTCCGGCTAACACCAGATCAAGCTGGACCTGGACGACGCCCTGAAGACGTCCTTCATCACCCCCTTTGGGGCGTACTGCTACATCAACATGCCGTTCGGCTTGAAGAATGCCAGCGTAACCTTCTAGCGCTGCATGCAGAAGTGCTTGCTGGCGCAACTCGGCCGCAACATTCACGTCTACGTCGACGACATCGTGGTGAAGACCAAACAGCACCTCACGCTCTTTGACGACCTGAAGGAAACCTTCGCCAATCTATGAGAGTAGCAGATCAAGCTCAACCCGGAGAAGTGCGTGCTCGGCGTGCCAGCCGGCAAGCTGCTCGGCTTCCACATCTCGGAGCGCGGCACTGAGGCGGACCCGGAGAAAATCAAGGCCATCGAGCACATGCGCAAGCCAACCCGATTGCGCGATGTCCAAAAGTTTACCGGCTGCTTGGCCTCAATCAGCCGGTTCCTCAGCCGGCTGGGAGAGAGGGCCTTGACCCTATATCAGCTGATGAAGAAGACATCGTTGTTCTAGTGGAACGATCAGGCAGATGAAGCGTTCTGGGATCTCAAGCGCATGCTCTCCACCACGCATGTCCTGGCCGTGCCGGCCGACTAGGAGCCGCTGTTGCTATACATCGCCGCGACCTCGCGGTCGGTCAGCATGGTGCTGGTGGTCGAGCGTCCAGAAGAAGGCAAGATCCAGGCCGTCCAGCGTCCGGTCTACTACCTAAGCGAGGTGCTCTCCGCCTCTAAGAAAAACTACTCGCACTACCAGAAGATGTGTTACGGAGTGTACTTCACCGCCAAGAAACTGAAGCAGTACCTCCAGGAGCATGTCATCACTGTGGTCAGCATGGCCCCATCGGCGACATCATAGGTTGCCGGGATGCCTCTGGCCGGGTTGCCAAGTGGGCCATCGAGTTAGCCAGCCACGCGATCCTCTACGAGCCCCGTACCACCATCAAGTCCTAGGCGCTGGCCGACTTCTTGGTTGACTGGACTGAGACCCAGTACCTGCCGCCACCGCTCGACTCCACGCAATGGCTGATGCACTTCGACGGCTCCAAGATGTGGTCCGGCTTGTGAACCGACATCGTGCTGTCTTCCCCCAAGGGCGACCGGCTTTGCTACGCGCTGCAGATCCACTTCGCCTCCTCCAACAACATTGCCAAGAATGAAGCACTTGTGCACGGCCTCCGACTGGCAAAGGAAATCGGCATTCGACACATCCTCTGCTACGGCGACTCGGACCTGTTGGTGCAGCAAGCTTTCGGCGAATGGGACGGCCGAGATGCTAACATGGCCAGTTACCGTTTCCTGGTCCAGCAGCTTTCCGGCTACTTCGACGGCTGCGAGTTCCTCCACGTGCCTCGCACGGAGAACGAGGCCGCCAACACGTTGGCCAAGATAGGCTCATCCCGACATGCCATTCCATCCAGTGTCTCCCTCGAGCACTTGTGCAAGCCGTCCGTCAAGCCGTCTCCAGTCTTCAAGTCCATCTTCATCCCCGACGGTCCCACAGCTCCCCCACCCAACCGTGAAGATCCCGGCCAAGTCGTGGGGGCTGCCTGCTCCGGCTCAGGGGCTGCCGAGCCCGTTCCGGGGGCTGCCAACCCAGTCGCAGCGGCTACTATCTCCAACCCGGCGGCCTCCGTCCCCAGCCCGGGGGCTGCCGACCCCGGCTCAGGGGCTGCCGTCCCGGATCCCGTCCAAGTGGCCGTCTTCACAGTGGTGGCGGCTCCGTCTTGGGCTCAACCGATCTTAGATTTCTTGGAAAGCGGCGCCCTCCCCATGGATGAGACTGAGGCCCGGCAAGTTCAACGCCGGGCGTCCACCTACACTATCTTCAAGAACGAGCTCGTCAGGTGCAGTGCAATGGACGTGTTGCAGCGCTGTGCTGAGCAAGACAAGGGTATAGAGATCCTCCTTGACATCCTTTAGGGCGAGTGCGGGCACCACGCCGCTTCCAGATCCCTGGTGGCCAAAGCCTTATGCCACGGCTTCTACAGGCCCACGGCCCTCCAAGACACTGAGTCGCTGGTCCTGAAGAGTGAGGGATGCCAGCACTTCTCCAAACGCAGCCACCAGCCGGCTTCGGCACAGTGGACCATCCCGATCACTTGGCCCTTTGCTGTCTAGGGGCTCGACATGGTGGAGCCCTTCAAGACCGCCCGGGGCGGCATGACTCTCTTACTGGTCGCCGTTAACAAGTTCACCAAGTGGATCGAGGCAAGGCCGATCAAGAAGCTCGACGGGCCCACAGCCTTCCGATTCATCAAAGATATCATGGTACACTACGGCCTCCCGAACAGCATCATCACGGACAACGACACCAACTTCGCCAAGGGCGCGCTGGCGCAATACTGCTCCGTCTCCGACATCCGGCTCGATTTGGCCTCCGTCGCTCATCCTTAGTCCAACAGACAGGTTGAGCGGGCCAACGGTCTAATTCTGTCTGGTATCAAGCCTTGGCTCGTTGAGCCCCTTGTCCGTTCACCCGACAATAGGCTTGATGAGTTGCCGGTAGTTCTCTGGAGTCTCCGGACAATGCCAAAGGAGTCTTCGGACAATGCCAAATGGGTCAACCGGGTTCACCCCGTTCTTCCTCGTCTACAGAGCCGAAGCAGTCATCCCGACCAACATCGAGTTTGACTCACCACGAGTCACCATGTACACAGAAGAAGAAGTCAAGGAAGCCAGCGAAGACGGCGTCAACCTACTCGAAGAAGCACGCCTTTTGGCCCTCACCCGATCGACCATCTACCAGCAGAATCTGCGCCACTACCACACCAAGAAGATCAAGCCCCTCGCATTCCGCAAGGGCGACATCATACTCCGGCTTGTCCAGCAACAAGCCGGCCAGCACAAGTTGGCCTCCCCATGGGAGGGCCCCTCCATCATCAGCAAAGCCCTATGTGATCGCAATGCCTACTACCTAATCGACGCACGCAAGCCGAACAAGCGCAAGAGAGCCACGGCTGGCGAAGAGAAAAGCCGGCCCTGGAATGCAGAACTCCTCCGCCCGTTTTACAGTTAGCCGTATGCACGTATGTATTGCTACCTTTTGAGTTTAATGCAAGACAGTAGGACCCCTGAATGACACTCGGGGTGTACCTCATCCGATCAATTTTTGTTCCTTGCACTCCCTTGTAATTTCTTTCGCTTTCCACCACCGGGTCAGTTCATCCGGCTCAGGGGCTCGGGGGCTAGCCAGATCGACCGCACCCCGCTCTCCCTCTTAGTCCATTTCTGTGCATCCGAGTCGCCTAGGCCCTCCCCATCGCCCCAAGCCACAGGCCGAAGCGCCAGCACGACAGAATCCATGAATTTGGATCGGCCAGATCGGTCTATCCGGCCTCACCGCATTAAGTTGCCGCACGACCGGCTGCGCGCCAGCCGGCTACGCCGCCTCCCGCCAGCCAGCCCAGTGGGTGTTTCACTCGCACTCAATGTTTGAAAATGCCTAAGTATCGTATGCCCTTTCCCAGCCCAACCCCTTGTCACAGACTGGAACCTGGCTATTCGACTCGCGGGGGAGAAGTCCAAAGAAGGTGCACATAAGAAAAGGCCTAAAAGCAAAGAGAAAAAGCGCAAATACTCGCAAACACATTTACATTACAAAAATAAAAGGTCCTTGGACGGAGTTCATTATATTCACTTTACACCCCAAGTGGGTGGACATGAGACTTAACAAAATTCAAAAGAAATATAAGGCAGGGCGGCTTCAGGCTGTAGCCGTGTCGGGTTGCGCGCTCGCCGGCTCCTCCGTGTTGGCCGCGGTTGCCGTGCCGGCTCCAGCTCGACCCGGCTCCTTCGCGTCGGCTTTCGGGTCCGCCGAGGCGCCGGTGTCATCCAACCCGGCGTCGGCATTCGCGTAAAGGCCCATCTTCTCTAAGCTGCCGTTCGGGTCGTCAAGCGCCAGGCCGAAGTCACCGGGCGGCACCACCCCACCTTCCTCTGTCTGTTCCTCCTGGAACTCATCAAGCGCGGCGAACGAGGCAAGGTGGCTGACCCTCCCGACAACCTGGCTTGCCTCCACCTGCAGCTGGGCTTCCGGCCCGGCTCGCTGAGCCGCCAGCTAGTCCAGGTTCAGACCCGGGTACCAGGACATGATGAACCGCAGTGCCAAGCCTGCGTCGGCACGGGCCGCAGAAGCGCGCCACACATGGAGCCGCGCTGGTCCCGCCTCCAGCCAGCTTGCTTGTCGCGTGACGCTGTCAGGCACGACCGGGCCTGGCCAAAGGGCCGCCACCATGCCCAATCCGGCCATGGACAGCCTCGCCGCCTACTCGTTCATGACCTTCAAGCGGGCTTCGGTGGCATGCATAATCTCCGGCAAGGTCCAGGCGGCGTGCGGGTCATCGCTGGCGCCTGCATCCGCCTGGGCCGACCGGTGGGCGCGCACAGCCTTGTCCGCTGTCTCCTGCATGTCCGGGAAGTACTCTGACGAATAAAGAAGGGAAATAGTCAGCCATGTAGAAGACTCGACCGGCTCATGACCTGGCAAAATGTATGAAAACCACTTACTAGCGAAGGTCTCATCGAGATGTCGCGCCTCACACAATGTACCATGCCGCTCCAGGTCTGCTGCGCGGCCACGGGCTTCGAGCGCCTTCTCCAGCTTGGCGCACTTGTCGACGGCCGCCTTCAGCTCCTCGTCTTTCAAGGCGGCCACCTTCTCGTGCTCGCCCCCCAACCAGGCGAGCTCCGCCTGGTGGGCCTCCGCCGTCTTGGCGGCCTCCGCCTTCAGCCGCTCCACCTCAGCCCAGAGCTGGCCGTTGTTGGCAACTGCCAGATCGCGCCGTTGGCCGGCTTCCGCAAGCCGGGTTCGGAGGTCTGGCACCTTGGCCACGGTGGCTACACGGCAAAGCTTCAAGTAAGACGCCGGAAGAAAAGACATAAACACCATTAAGATTCGACCCAACTACTTCATAGTTGGCCTAATTCTCGGGGGCTACACCCAGTGGGTGCGCTAGCGCGCCCTCACTAAGAGCATGCAAAACATACCTTCAGCAAGGCGGAGCGCCTCCTCCTTGGCGGTGAGCTGCGCCATGACCTGGCGGTGCTTCTCCAGAAGCCGGTTATGGATGCCGACTCAGAGGCCGTCCAGGTGATGCATGAAAGCATGGATTAGCACAAATTGGCCCGAATCTCAGGGGCTATGTGTGCGCCAGCGCCCCCACTATAAAGCCGGAAAGACAAACAAGAAACTAACAATCACGGAGCGCTCCAGCTCCCGCGCCCGCTCCAACTCGCTCTATGCGAAGGCCTGAAGCCGGTCCACGCGCCCGCGAAGATGATGGCGCACGGCGTCCATCGCCGCCTCCTCCTACTCGCGCGGCCCAAAGACGGCCCCACTGAATCCGGCCCAGGCTTGCTGTGACCCGGTGGCTGGGCCGCTTCCCGGTGCCTGCTCTGGGTTCACGACGACCTTCGTTGGCGGAACCACCAAGGCGCGCTCGCTCCCCGCCGCCTCCTCTGCGGCCGGCGTCGTCTCCGGTGCTCCAGCCGACGTCGACCCCGGCGCTCCGGCCGGCGTCGCCTCCGGCGCTCCTCCCAGAGCGTCGTCCCTGGTGCGCTCCTCCTCCGCTCGGTCGGTCACATCGTTCCAGGGTGGGGTGTCTACGACTATCTCCTCCACCTCTGGGTCATCAGTGGCCGGCTCCGGGACGCGCCCCTCCTCCGCCGGTGGCTCGACAACCGTCTCCGCGGCTCCATGCCTTCCGGCATCTCCATCCAAGCTGGCTGTGCAGCGGCCTGACCCCTCGCCTCTGCGGACCTGGCCCAAGCCCAGGGCTAGTCCGCCGCCAGCTCCTCCTTCGCCTTGTTCCGGCTCCGCCACGCCATATGCTCGGTGTCCGCCGGGTCCAGGCCGAGGTCCTCCTCGGGCGACCCCTCGACCTGGTCGATGATGTTGCTCCGGCTCTTCCGGAACACGAGGTCGATGCTAGATGCGGCCCCAATGGCCACCAATGCTAGGTCAAGAGGTGCCTTGCGCATCGCAAAGATAACATAACAAGAGCAAAAGCAAGCAGCAAGCGGGAACCAATGAAGGATGCTTACCCGACCGACGTCGGGATGGGCAGCCTCGGCGGCGCGACCAGAACAACCCGACGCGCCTTCTTCTCGGTCGTCCTGCAGCGCACAGGCGACCCCTTCGCCGCGCGCTTCGGTGCCGGTTTTGGCGGCATCGCGTCCTTCCCGTGCGGCCGGCTCGCTACGACCGGCCCGCGGGTCGACCCGGCCCCGACTGTCTTCTTCAGCTGTCTTGGGGGGTTGACGCTGCCGTCTCCTCCCCTCGATGATGCTGCACCGCCAGTGCTCGTCAGGATCTCCCCATCGTCATCCACCCAGTCTCACAAGAGACCTGGTTGCGAAGACTTACCAACGCGGCATGTTGCGTCGGCTTCGGTGCCGGCCGGCTCCGACTCAGGCGGCCCCGGGTTCTCGGCTATGGACTCCTCCCCATCCGAGCCGGCCTGCTCGGCGGGCGGTACCTACGTCCTCCTCCCATCATGTTTGGGTTGGATGGTGAGCAGCAGCACCTCCCTCATCGCATCAGGATAGAGGAATAGCTGTGACATTGTGAAGAATGAAGACAAGGGACTCACCACTGGTGTCGGGGTCGCCCGGGAGTAGGGCGCCTTCCCGAAGCGCCATTTGGGGGTCATCCCGGCCTTGGAGATGGTGTTGACCTAGTCGGCCACCTGCTCTAGCATCAGCCGGTTGGCCGACATCCGGGTCAGGTCATGCCGGTCCCCCATCAAACCGATAATGTGAGCCCGGCGCTGTAGCGGCAGCACCCGGCGCGCGATGAAGGCGGCGACAAGGTCCATCCACTTCAGCCCCTCATGCACCATCATCTCCGCAACCCGGCTGCACAAGTTCAGTACCCCCTGCGGTGGACTCTTGGACATGTAGCCCCAGTGCATCTTGGCGGCTGGCTGCTTGTTGACAAACAGCGGCAAGTTGATGGCGTCGGGACCTCCGCCGATGTTGCGCACGTAGAAGAAGGAGTTCTGCCATTTCTTGGCAGAATTTTCCAGCGGCATCTTGGGGCACGCCCCATTCTACCGAATCGAGATGACGGAGGCCCCGCAGTCGGACATCACCCCTGCCTCCAGTCCCTGTTGGTTGAGGAAAAAGAAGCGGCTCCAAAGCTCCATGTCTGGCTCCACGCCCAAGTAACCCCCGCACAACGTCGCGAAGACGGCGAGCTGCAGGATGGCATTGACAACGAGGTGGTGCGGTTGAAGCCCGAAGAAAGAAAGAAACACGCCGAAGAATGTGCTTGCGGGGAGGCCAAATCTGCGCTTGAAGTGGCTAAGGAAGACCACACGCTCGCCCTCCTGCGGCTACGGCTCCCTCTCCTCCCCGGCCACGCGCGCGGCCACCTCTGTCGCCAGCGGCAGCCGCTTGTTGTTCCGGAGGTACTGGATGTCTCCTTTCGTGGTCTCGGAGCCCTCCCATGACCCTTTGGGTGGCACCATCAGCAGAGAAATGCGGAGGTGAGAAGGACAAGAAAGAAGTTGAGGCGTCCGCGGAGCACTGCGGGTGGCGACGGAGTGCTGCGGTCGGAGTAAAATTGGAAGTGGAAGAAGGAGAAGAGCAAGGCGCAGGGTGTGTGTGCATGAGCGTCTCTGCCGCTCCCTGCCCCCGTTTTATAACCGCGACCAGACGTTGGGAAGTGGGATCGGCTGCGCCCATGTTCCCACTCCCCTCCATTATGTGGGCGTGTTTTCTCACATGAATTAATTGCCTGGAGAAGGGCAACCGTCCGCAGCAGCCACAATCAATCCCCGCGCGCGGGCCGAGTGTGCGTCATGGCGGGGCCCAGCCCGCGGTCACGTCCAATCACGCGCGTGGCCTGGCAGGGCCTCTCCGGCTACCGCTCGCCATGTGGCGCCCGTGTTGGGCCGCGGGAGGCGCGTCCCTTCCCCTTCAAGATTCGGCGGACGCCTCGGTTTCCCGCCGGAACCAGGCTGCCGCAATCCGGCTTCTGGAAGCCGGCACACAGTGGGTGTTGCCGAACCCAGCGGCCCCAAGCTTCATCAACCCAGCCACCTTCTCAAGGGAAGGAAGCTGCGAAGGCCTCCCTGCCTGAAGCCGACGAAACTTCACAGCTTCGGGGACTCACTACTAGGGAAAAGCCTAGCAGTAGCGCAGCTTTTTGGCCTATCAGTAGCGCGGGGAGCCACGCTACTGATACGGCGCTACAGCTAAAGGTTAGCAGTAGCGCGGGCTTACACATGCTACTGCTATACGTACTTAGTAGTAGCGCGTTTTGCAGAAAGCGCTATTGGTAAGTACTAGCAGCGCGCCTTTGTGCCCGCGCTACTACTATTATTGCGCATTCTATTTCTTTTTCATTTTATGTCGTATTCATACACCATTATACAAGTTTTCATACAGTAGCAATTTAGAGATTGTTTTTACAGCATAATGAGTTACTACATCACTGGGTGAAAGAACTGTGGATTAGTTTCAAGTGGATGGATCACTTGAAACTAATCCACGGTTCTTTCACCCAATGATATAATAAATCATCATCATCATCATATCATTAACAACTTATCATCATAACACATCATTGTCATATAACAACTCCTCATGATCATCATTGTCATATAACAAATCCCCATTGTCATATAACAACTCCTCATTGTCATATAACAACTCCTCATGATCATCATCATCAACTCTAGCTAACACATTGTAGCACATAATAACACATTGTACCTAGGACCTACTCCTCTTTTATAGGACCTACTACCTTCTCTTAGGTAAAATAGCATAAAACAAGATAGGCCCCGACTCTCCATTATGGAGAATGGAGATTATCCTGTCCCCAATTCTTGCGCTTCGCACAATGTTGCTTCCAAGTAGCTCCCTATGATTGACCATACATTTTTTCCAATCTCTAATTGTCAGGTCTTCATCGGTTTTAGAAATCCAGTATGAACAGCAATGATGCGTAGGATGACCTGGCCGTAAGCTCATAACATCAAGGCGACCTTTCGGAATAATTAGATGAGGCACACAATCCTTCGGGATATTCTGTTGAAAACGTAGTAATAACTTCGTAGTTAGCAATGTAGTTTAGTTTTAGAAGAATTTATGCAAAAGATGCACGGATGACGTAGTAGTAAAAAATCTTACCATGCCATCACCATGGATGTTACCATAGTTCGACACGTACACTAGTGGCACGTATTGACCATAATGTGCAGGAGTTTGATAATAGATATTGTAATTCTCAAGCTCATTAATAAATGAGATCAGATGATCTTTCTCCTGATAAGTTAATTCTGCGCCATCGGTATAGTAGGTTCTGTCTACCATCTTCCGCACATTCTTTGAAGAATGAAAATAAGCTATCAATGAAAATAAGTTGTCAACTATTTTAAAATAAACAATATAAATTACTTAATAACTATGTCTGAGAAACTCACATAGCGGTAGAATTGGAAGCATATCAACAAGGACCCAAATGTCCATATTGTCTTCGTCGATGTCAGGATCACCAAGATCCATGGTGACAAGCATACCCTCATGAAAATCATACGTCTTGCAAAGTGCTTCCCAATTCGGGCAACCAAAATGGGATACGCTCTCAGAATTGTATAGATTTACAAGAAAATAATATCCATGATGGGTCCTTAGCTGAACTATCTTTGTTTGCATACTTTCATGATCTTCAAAATGCATCCTCTCCAAGACATAGCGTATTGCATGGCATGGGATAAGCTATAGTTGAATTGTAAAAGATGAAAATTACACGTTGAAGAAGCAGAAGTCATGCTTAATTACGAAAAAACACTTGTCGTTGTTGCGTACCGTTTCAACATTGAAGGTCTCCTGGAGCTTAATGCTGAAGCGTCGACCTTCTACCAGGTGAGGCCTATCGCACAGACCCCGGTCGTCGCCGCACCAGTCGCACTCCGCCGGGAGACTTTCGTCGTCCGACGACGACATCGACGACATTTCCTATGTTCATAATTGAAAGATTAAACTTGTACAATTAAATATATGTACTACAAAAACTAAATTAGATCATTATTATTCATCATGGGTTGACTATCGGTCTGTCGGGATTCTCCTTCCTCTCTCATATATGGTGGACACTCCCTCACTGATTTTTTGACCGTCGATGATGGTCGCTACTCCTCCTTGCCCAAGTGCATAACAAAGGTCTAGCACAAAGAGAAGAAGGAGAAGCGACCCCCACGACAACAGTCGGCATTCTTTTTCTCTCATATATGGTGGAGACTCTCCCTCACTGATTTTTTGACTGTCATGTATGGAGCCCCGACAGACTTAAAGTCAACTCGAAATGCCGTTTAATTCTCTTTCTAGCAAATCCGGGGCACTCGATATTTCCTACATATTCTAGCACAAGTCATGCTTAAATTCACGAAAAAATCCGGCATGACCTTTGCTAAAATAGGACATATCGAGCGCCTGAAATTTGCCGGAGCGGAAATGAATCAACACTCCGGCAAAACATAGGCCACTCGGATTTTCCCTGCGATACATGAGCATAAACTGGTGCTCATTGCATTTCAATGGTTCAATATTGACAAAAACATTTCAATATATCTTATAACCCGAACATTTCATTTGGTTAAGAAGCATAACTAAATACCCTAGTTCTACTCTATTCAACACCAAGGAGTAGAGAAGGAGGAGGTGGACTTTTAGCTCACCGACTCGGGTGTAGAGGAACTAGAGGTAGCTCGGATGACGATCACTCCAAGGAGACACGACTGTACAAAGCCTGCATATTCAATCGAGTAAAATTTTAATTAGATCATCAAATCTCATATAGCATTCTTTGATGACAAAGTGATAATGACATAAATTCAACTAGTTCTATTAATTCAACTAGTTCAACTAAGCACTTACTAAAAATAAACTAGTTCTATAGTAAAATTTTAATTAGATCATCAAAACTCATATACCTAAATTTTCTTACTAAAAATAAACTAGTTCTATTAATTTAACTAGTTCAACTAAGCACTTACTATAAATAAAAATAATTGATTTTCTTACTATAACTAGTTCTATTAACCACTTCCTAAATAAAATATTTCTATTAAACACTTACTAAAAAATAGTAAAAAAAACTACATTATACAAGAACAGTAAAAAATAGTTTAGGGTTTAGGAGAGATGGAGGGAGGAGAGGGTGGGAGGAGGGAGGAGGAGGAGGGAGGAGAGAGGATGAGGGGGAGGAGGGCTGTGGGAGGAGGGAGGAGGAGGAGGGAGGAGGGGGTGGGAGGAGGGAGGAGAGAGGAGGAGGGGTTGGAGGGCTACCGGCGGAGGGCTTGGCCAGAGGAGGAGGGAGGAGGGGGCGGCCGGAGGAGGAGGCAGGAGAGTGGAGGAGGGATGGAGGGACTACCTCAGTGGAGGAGGAGCAGGAGCGTCGGCGGCGGGGGCCGACGACGGTGGTCGGGGAACGGCGGTGGCGGCGGATGACGGGGGGTGCGGGGGAGCGAGAGTGAGAGTGGAGAGGGAGAGTGGGGGCAGCCAGGTGGGGAAGATAGTATTGAACTTAGCAGTAGCGCGCGTTATGATAAAGCGCTACTGCTAAACTCCATAGCAGTAGCGCTTTTAACTCGAGGAGCGCTACTGCTATGACTGTAGCAGTAGCGCCTTCAGCAAAACGCGCTACTGCTAAGGCTAAGCATGTAAAAAAAATCAAAAATACATTGGTCATCAATGATCCTTTTGTGTAGAATCTAAATTGTCAATAGGAATCTTCCCCGGTTTAAGAACCGGCGAAGATTCCTATTGCGGACACAGATCCTAAACATAGAGTTCAATGAAGACCAAGTGGTTGTGATGGTTTGAGAAATAACGTATTTAAGGTGGTAAATGCCCTGTTCGCGGAGCGAGGTGGGACTAAACTTAGTTGCAACGAGTGGACTAAACTTAGCAGAAGCGTGTGTGGGAGAAAAGCGTTGCTGCTAAGTTCAATAGCAGTAGCGCTTTTACCAAACCGCCGCTACTACTATACCTAGTCTGGCGGCAACGTCGTGGCAACTGTAGTAGTAGCGTGGTTTTTTCCAAACGCGCTACTGCTACGCGGGTAGCAGTAGTGTGGTTCGCTTCCATGCGCTGCTGCTAAGTAGTAGTAGCGCCTTATTTTAAACCGCGCTGCTGTTAAGATTCTGTGTATAAGGTTTTCCCTAGTAGTGACTACTGTTGGGGGGATGGCCCCAAGGTAGGCAACGGAACCCGGATCCTTTCAAAAACATCAGGGCAGGCGGCGCACCTCAATCTGGCTGGCCCATGGCCGGCTTCCCAGCGCAACCCGGCCAGGCGTCGCAACCCGGCTAGCGCATGCCAGCTGATTCCTAGAAGGCGAACCTCCAGAGACAAACAAGCACAACCCTAGTGTGCCCTTCAACCCGGCCACTGGTCAGCTCCCATCCCGTCCGAGCATACGACGGAACAAGTCCCCACGAAAGGATGGGCATGGCAACAGTGAACCACCTACCCCGCTGACCAGTGCGGGCATGGCTACAGTGCGCCCTCGTCCCACTGACATGAGCTGACGGCGACCAGGCGACGCGCCACTGTAGCCGAGCCGGCTCAACCACTCTGGGATGCATGACAAGATGTGGAACACTGCCCTCTAGCACATGGGGCCCGCGCTCAGAGAACCCGGCGTGCCCCAGCGCTGGCTTCCCAGACACTGACATGCCGGCCCCGCACCCATGTAACTTTACCATTGTAACCGTGGGGGGTTGGCTTATAAAATCCCCCAGGAGGCCTCCATGCACGGGGGCAAGCGGTTAAGCGATCACTAGTAGAACACACACACTCGAAAGGGAAGCAGCCTATGCACTGGCCTGTCTTCCTCCTTCCCCAAAACAACTCAAGGATCAAGCTTGTATCCACCTCATATAAACCACTCTCGGCAGGACTAGGGGTGTTATCTCTCCGGAGAGCCCTGAACCTGGGTACCTCTTGTATCTCCCTCTCGCTCGTACCGACCCTGCTTCTGGAGCCCACCGGTTGCCTCTTGCCTGTCCCTCTCTTTAGCCATCCCAGGGCATGTGCCGTGAGACCATCACGACACAGGCCTTGGAGTGGCAGCAATTCATTGCCAAAGAAATCAAGAAACTTCAGGCAGCAGGCTTAGTCAGAGGGGTGTTGCACCGAACTTGGTTAGCAAATCTAGTGGTGGTGCGCAAAGCAAATGGGAAGTGGAGACTTTGCATTTCCTTCACTGATTTGAACAAAGCTTGTCCAAAGGATCCCTTCCCCTTGCCGCATGTTGATCAAATCGTTGACTCCACCTCAGGATGTGATATGTTGTCCTTCCTTGATGCATACTCTGGTTACCACCAGATTTTCATGGCCAAAGAAGACAAAGAGAAGACCGCGTTTATTACCCCATGTGGCACGTACTGCTTTGTACGCATGCCTTTTGGGCTAAAAAGCGTTGGTTCCTTGTTTGCAAGTGCCGTGCAGATTGGTTTTGAGCCTCAGCTGCAGAGCAACATTGAAGCATATATGGATGACACAGTGGTCAAAACCAGAGACAAGTCAACAATCATCAAAGATTTGGAAGAAACTTTTACAAACCTACGGAAGATCAACTTGAAGCTCAACCTAGAAAAATGTGTGTTTGGGGTTCCGTCCAGCAAGCTCCTTGGGTTCTTTGTGTCATAGAGAGGGATAGAAGCCAACCCCGACAAGATCAAAGCAATAGAGCAGATTCAAGCCCCGAAGATTGTCAAGGATGTAAGGCGACTGACCGGCTGTGTTGCTGCACTAAGTAGGTTCATTTCCAAATCCGCCGAGCGTGCTTTGCCTTTTTTCAAAACCTTGAAGAAAGCTAGTCCCATGAAATGGACCCCTGAGGCAGAAGCCACACTGTGGGATTTGAAAACATACCTGTCCACCGCGCTAACCTTGGTTGTACCTAAGCCACAAGAGCCGTTGCTGCTCTATCTGGCAGGTACAAATCAATTGGTTAGTTTTGCCTTGGTGGCACAAAGGGAAGTGGATAGCAGAGAGGTCAATGTGGCAGAGCTACCTGACGATGAACTAAACCTATCCCGGAAAGCCCTGCTTCAGATGAAGAGAAGCGGCCACAAGCAGATGTTGATAATCAGAAGGTGTTAGCGAGGAAAAAGATGGTGCAGCGACCAATTTACTTTGTCAGCTCCCTCTTGTAGGGGGCTAGATCAAGGTACTCTAGGGTGCAAAAGCTGATCTTCGGCCTTCTTATGGCCTCGAGGAAACTACGCGATTAGTTCCAAGCTCACGAAATCATCCTTGTGACTCGCCGTCCGTTGCAGCGTATCTCGAGGAACCTCGAGGCCACCGGCAGGATAGTAGAATGGGCACTGCAACACCCAAGTTTTTCTTTGAAGTTTGAAAGCATAGGAACTATCCAAAGCAGGGCACTGGCAGAATTCATAGCAGAATGGACACCAACGCCTGATGAAGAAGTTGTGGAAATAGTCCTCCCCGGCAAGGAGGCCCCCAAGGAATGGATCATGTACTTTGACGGTGCTTTCTCGCTCCAAGGTGCTGGGGCAGGAGTGTTACTCATTGCACCCACAGGTGAACACCTCAAGTAGGTCGTCCAAATGCATTTTCCTAGGGAAGATGCCACCAACAACATAGCAGAGTATGAAGGACTCCTCGCCGGGCTCAGAATTGCAATAGAGTTGGGGATAAAGAAGTTGATCATATGCGGTGACTCCCAGCTCGTTGTGAAACAAGTAAATAAGGATTATCAGAGCCCTTTGATGGAAGCGTATGTGGAAGATGTGAGGAAGCTAGAGGAGCACTTAGATGGGCTACAAACAGAGCACGTACCCGTGCAGAAAGCAGCACTGCTGATCACATGTCGAAGTATGCTGCGCAGAAGCTTCCTGTGGAACCAGGAACTTTGTACTCCACCTAACCCAACTGTCAGTTTCCCCATCACCATTAGCCAGGTAAAGAAGAAAACTCAACACCAGAAAACATTTCCTGGCAGAGAACCTGGAAGCCGCTGGTGAGCAGTTTGCCGGAGGAGACCCTATGTTGGCTAGCAAGCCAAGCTCTCCGGCAGAACCCCGGGTTTTTGCTGTCGAGACTAGCACTCCCACGGCAGAGGAGATGCCTTTAGTCCTTGTCGTCGAGCCTCAGGCTCCGGCATGGGCACAACATATAGTCCAATTCTTGCAAACTAGAGAACTTCCCGGTGATCCAGAGGAATCTGAGAAAGTGGCCCGACAATCAAGTATGTATGAGTTTGTGGATGACATTCTGTACAGAAAGAGGCAGAATGACATGAAGCTGAAGTGTATCACTCAAGAAGATGGACTAATGCTGTTGGTAGAGATACATGGAGGTGTATGTGGCTCGCATTTGGGATCAAGAGCACTTGTCGGGAAAGCTTTCCGGGATGCAACTGAGCTCATCACATAGTGTGAAGCATGCCAGTTCCACTCCAAGAATATTCATAAGTCAGCTCAAGCCTTGCAAACCATCCCTTTGTCCTGGCCCTTCGCAGTCTGGTGGCTCGACATCTTGGGCCCCTTTCCTCGTGCCACCGGGGGCTTTGAATTCTTGTACGTACCAATCGACAAGTTTACAAAGTGGCCCGAAGTGGAACCAGTGAGAAAGGTGACGGCGCAGTCAGCTATCAAGTTCTTCAAGGGATTGGTATGTCGTTTTGGAGTGCCCAACATGGTGATCACCGACAACGGCACCCAAATCATGAGCCGAACCTTCACGCAGTACATCTAGAGCTTTGGAAGCAAGCTCTCTTTCGCCTCCGTTGCGCACCCAAGGAGCAATGGACAGGCTGAAAGGATGAATGTTGAAGTGTTACGAGGCCTAAAGACAAGAACCTTTGATAGACTGCGAAAATGCGGCAAGTGCTGGATTGATGAGTTGCCGGTGGTTCTTTGGTCAATCAGGACGACACCAAAACAAGCTACCGGCCAGACTCCCTTCTCCCTGATATATGGTGCAGAAGCAGTGCTCCTCACGGAACTCATATACGGGTCACCTCGGGTACTTGCCTACGATGAAGTAGCGCAAGAGCAACTACGGCATGACGATGCCACGCTCCTCGAGGAAGATCGTCTCCGGGCCGCTGTATGTGTTGCACGATACCAGCAAGCCCTACGCCACTATCACAGCTGCAGGGTCCATGCCCGGAACCATGAGGAAGGTGACCTTGTCCTTAGGCGTGTTCAATCCGCCAAGGGTGCAAACAAGTTGACACCAAAGTGGGAAGGCCCTTACCGGGTAGGACGTGTCACCAGACCTCGCGCAGTCCGTTTGGAGACCAAAGATGGCAACCCAATGCAGAACTCATGGAATATTGAGCATCTTTGTAAGTTCTACCGGTAAGGCGCGGTTGATAGGCCTTGCCCCGGCAACGTGTTTTGTACAGGCATAGTCCCCTGGACTTGTAACCCTTTGTACAAAGCCAGGCACAGACCCTGTGCATAGTTAATAAGACAAAGCGCTTTTACAAAAACTTGCATGCTTATTTTCTTAAGTATGACTTCATTGTGATTACAATAGTTCTAAGATGACTAACTCATTGTGAACGGCCACACGCTGTTATCTCCCCTCCTTTCTTCTTTTTGGTGGTAACAGAAAGGGTCCACCACGGGTAAGCTCCCTGGGAAGAAGAATGAGTACGAGCCCACGCGCTGGTCCCCGACAACCCCCTTCTTATCAGCACGATAAGAAGGACATCAAGCAAAGATAAGTTCATCCCAACACTCCATGGCATGTTCACGTATGAAAAACATGTACGTAGGGGAACCTTGTTGCTCCCGTCATCTGTGCTCCCACCTTTTGATTTGAGTTCACTCGATCAGGCTGGTTGTAGCAACATTTGGGGAAGCTAACAAGGGGCCAGCCTTCATCTACGCTCCTAAACTGTTTTTTTTTAACTCATGAAACAAGGTTTAGTACCAGCTGTAGTGAGGGCCGATAGGATGCCTTGCCAGAAAAACTTTGTTACTGGGAAAGTATTGAAGGATTATCCTTCAGCATGTTTGGTGCATGCACGAGTACCCGGCAAGCATTTTCCCATTAATACATAGATAAAAAAGTACAAATCATACAGAGTACAAACATGGATGAAGGATTACATAGTTTTAACTTAAATTTGGCAAGTGCCAACATATTTTGATTCAAAAAAAGATAAGTGCACCGTAATTCCTTTCTTGTCCCTCTCCTCCTAGCAGTTTCATCAAGAAGGGAAGAGGGCAAAAGGAGCGCCTGGGTAGAAGCCCAGCCTGACCCCGTCAAGACCAGCGGGACGCAGCCTGACAAGATCGGGAGGGCGCCTTTCGGCTTTCGCTTTCGGCTTTCGCTTGAGGACAAGCGAGGTCTAAGCTTGGGGGAGTTGATACGTCCATTTTGCATCATGCTTTTATGTTGATATTTATTGCATTATGGGCTGTTATTACACATTATGGAACAATACTTATGCCTTTTCTCTCTTATTTTACAGGATTTACATGAAGAGGGAGAATGCCGGCAGCTGGAATTCTGGGCTGGAAAAGGAGCAAATATTAGGGATCTATTCTGCACAACTCCAAAAGTCCTAAAACTTCACGGAGAATCATTTTGGAATTAATAAAAAATATTGGGCGAAGAAAGCACCAGAGGGGGGCCACCAGCCATCCATAAGGGTGGAGGGTGGGCCCTACCCCCTGGGCACGCCCCCTGCCTTGTGGGCCACCTGGCAGGCCCCCGATGCCCATCTTCTGCTATATGGTGTGTTTTGACCTGAAAAAATAAAGAAGAAGCTTTCAGGACGAAGCGCCGCCGTCTCGAGGCGGAACCTGGGCAGAACCAATCTAGGGCTCCGGCGGAGCTGTTCTGCCGGGGAAACTTCCCTCCGGGAGGGGGAAATCGAAGCCATTGTCATCACCAATGATCCTCTCATCGAGAGGGGGTCAATCTCCATCAACATATTCACCAGCACCATCTCCTCTCAAACCCTAGTTCATCTCTCGTATCCGATCTTTGTCTCAAAACCTCAGATTGGTACCTGTGGGTTGCTAGTAGTGTTGATTACTCCCTGTAGTTGATGCTAGTTGTTTTATTCGGTGGAAGATCATATGTTTAGATCCTTAATGATAATTAATACTCCTCTAATTATGAACATGAATATGGTTGGTGAGTAGTTACGTTTGTTCCTGAGGACATGGGAGAAGTCTTGTTATAAGTAATCATGTGAATTTGGTATTCGTTCGATATTTTGATGAGATGTATGTTGTCTTTCCACTAGTGGTGTTATGTGAATGTCGACTACATGACACTTCACCATGATTTGGGCCTAGGGGAAGGCATTGGGAAGTAATAAGTAGATGATGGGTTGCTAGAGTGACAGAAGCTTAAACCCTAGTTTATGCGTTGCTTCGTAAGGGGCTGATTTGGATCCATATGTTTCATGCTATGGTTAGATTTATCTTAATTCTTCTTTCGTAGTTGCGGATGCTTGCGAGAGGGGTTAATCATAAGTGGGAGGCTTGTCCAAGGAAAGGGCAGCACCCAAGCACCGGTCCACCCACATATCAAATTATCAAAGTAACGAACGTGAATCACATGAGCATGATGAAAACTAACTTGACAACAATTCCCATGTGTCCTCGGGAGCGCTTTGCTTTATATAAGAGTTCGTCCAGGCTTGTCCTTTGCTACAAAAAGGATTGGGCCAACTTTCTGCACCTTAGTTACTTCTGTTACTTGTTACCCGTTACGAATTATCTTATCACAAAACTATCTGTTACCGATAATTTCAGTGCTTGCAGAAAATACCTTGCTGAAAACCGCTTGTCATTTCCTTCTGCTTCTCGTTGGGTTTGACACTCTTACTTATCGAAAGGACTATGGTAGATCCCCTATACTTGTGGGTCATCAAGACTCTTTTCTGGCGCCGTTGCTGGGGAGTGAAGCGCCTTTGGTAAGTGGAATTTGGTAAGGAAACATTTATATAGTGTGCTAAAATTTACTGTTACTTTTTACTATGGAAAATAATCCTTTGAGGGGTTTGTTCAGGGTATCTTCACCCCGACCGAAAGAGCAAAGAGTTTCCCCTCAACCTACTGCACCTACTAAAAATATTTATTATGAAATTCCTTCAGGTATGATAGAGAAACTGCTAGCTCATCCTTATACAGGAGATGGGACACTACATCCTGATATGCATCTAATCTATGTAGATGAAGTTTGTGGATTATTTAAGCTTGCAGGTTTGCCCGGGGATGAAGTCAAGAAGAAGGTCTTCCTTTTATCTTTGAAGGAGAAGGCATTGACATGGTATAGGCTATGCGATGATATTAGGACTAGGAACTACAATCGATTGAAATTGAAATTTCATCAGAAGTTTTATTCAATGCATCTGGTTCATCGTGATCAGAATTATATATATAATTTTTGGCCTCGTGAAGGAGAAAGTATCGCTCAAGCTTGGGGGAGGCTGAAGTCAATGTTATATTCATGCCCCAATCATGAGGTCTCAAGAGAAATTATTATTCAAAAAATTTATGCTCGGCTTTCTCATAATGATCGATCCAAGCTCGATACTTCTTGTACTGGTTCTTTTATGAAGAAGGATATTGAATTCAAATGGGATTTATTGGAAAGAATTAAATGCAACTCTGAAGATTGGGAACTCGACGAAGGTAAGGAGTCAGGTATAAACCTTAAGTTTGATTGTGTTAATTCTTTTATGGATACCGATGCTTTTCATGATTTTAGCACTAAATATGGACTTGACTCTGAGATAGTAGCTTCTTTCTGTGAATCATTTGCTACTTATGTTGATCACCCTAAGGAGAAGTGGTTTAAATATCATCCTCCCATTGAAGCTAAAGTAGTTGAACCTATTAAAGTTGAAGAAGAAACTATTATTTATAACATTGATCCTATTGTTCCTACTGCTTATATTGAGAAACCACCTTTTCCTTTTAGAATAAAGGATCATGCTAAAGCTTCAACTATGGTTCGTAAGAGTTATACTAGAACACCTACACCCCCTGAACAAATTAAAGTTGAACCTAGTATTGCTATGGTTAAAGATCTCTTGGTTGATAATATTGATGGACATGTTATTTATTTCTGTGATGAAACTGCTAGAATTGCTAAACCCGATATTAAAGATAAACATAGACCTGTTGTTGGCATGCCTGTTGTTTCTGTTAAAATAGGAGATCATTGTTATCATGGCTTATGTGATGTGGGTGCTAGTGTGAGTGCAATTCCTTTTACTTTATATAAAGAAATTATGAATGATATTTCACCTGCTGAGATAGAGGATATCGATGTTACTATTAAGCTTGCCAATAGAGATACCATATCACCAATTGGGATTGTTAGATATGTTGAAGTCTTGTGTGGGAAAATGAAATACCCTACTGATTTTCTTGTTCTTGCTTCCCCACAAGATGACTTTTGTCCCATTATATTTGGTAGACCTTTCTTGAATACCGTTAATGCTAAGATAAATACAAGAAAGATATTGTTACTGTTGGTTTAGGGGATATGTCTTATGATTTTAATTTCTCTAAATTTCATAGACAACCCCATGATAAAGAATTGCTTAGTAAGGATGAAATTATTGGTCTTGCTTCTATTGTCGTGCCTCCTACTGATCCCTTAGAACAATATTTGCTAGACCATGAAAATGATATATTTATGAATGAAAGAAGGGAAATAGATGAAATATTCTTTAATCAAGGGCCTATCTTGAAACACAACTCGCCTGTTGAAATCCTTGGGGATCCTCCTCCACCCAAGGGTGATCCCGTGTTTGAGCTTATACAATTACGTGATACTTTAAAATATGCTTATCTTGATGAAAAGAAGATATATCCTGTTATTATTAGTGCTAACCTTTCAGAGCATGAAGAAAATAAATTATCGAAAACTCTGAAGAAGCACCGTGCCGCTATTGGATATACTCTTGATGATCTTAAGGGCATTAGTCCCACTCTTTGTCAGCACAAAATTAATTTGGAGCACGATGCTAAACCAGTTGTTGATCACCAACGACGGTTAAATCCTAAGATGAAAGAAGTGGTAAGAAATGAAATACTAAAGCTTTTGGAGGCAGGTATAATTTATCCTATTGCTGATAGTAAATGGGTAAGTCCTGTTCATTGTGTCCCTAAGAAGGGAGGTATTACTGTTGTTCCTAATGATAAGAATGAATTGATTCCACAAAGAATTGTTACAGGTTATAGAATGGTAATTTATTTTTGCAAATTAAATAAAGCTACTAGAAAAGATCATTACCCTCTACCTTTTATTGATCAAATGCTAGAAAGACTATCCAAACATACACATTTTTGCTTCCTAGATGGTTATTCTGGTTTCTCTCAAATACCTGTGTTAAAAGATGATCAGGAAAAGACTACTTTTACTTGCCCTTTCGGTAACTTTGCTTATAGACGTATGCCTTTTGGTTTATGCAATGCACCTGCTACCTTTCAAAGATGTATGGCTGCTATATTCTCTGATTTTTGTGAAAAGATTGTTGAGGTTTTCATGGATGATTTCTCCGTTTACGGAACTTCTTTTGATGATTGCTTAAGCAACCTTGATCGAGTTTTGCAGAGATGTGAAGAAACTAATCTTGTCTTGAATTGGGAGAAGTGCCAATTTATGGTTAATGAAGGTATTGTCTTGGGGCATAAAATTTCTGAAAGAGTTATTGAAGTTGATAAAGCTAAAGTAGATGCTATTGAAAAGATGCCGTGTCCTAAAGATATCAAAGGTATAAGAAGTTTCCTTGGTCATGTTGGTTTCTATAGGAGGTTTATTAAGGACTTCTCCAAAATTTCTAGGCCTCTCACCAATCTCTTGCAAAAAGATGTTCCTTTTGTTTTTGATGATGATTGTGCAGAAGCATTTGAAATACTTAAGAAAGCCTTGATTTCTGCACCTATTGTTCAGCCACCTGATTGCAATTTACCCTTTGAAATTATGTGTGATGCTAGTGATTATGCTGTTGGTGTTGTTCTAGGGCAAAGAGTTGATAAGAAATTGAATGTTATTCATTATGCTAGTAAAACTCTAGACAGTGCCCAGAGAAATTATGCTACTACTGAAAAAGAATTTTTAGCAGTTGTTTTTGCTTGTGATAAGTTCAGATCTTATATTGTTGATTCCAAAGTTACTGTTCACACTGATCATGCTGCTATTAAATATCTTATGGAAAAGAAAGATGCTAAGCCTAGACTTATTAGATGGGTTCTCTTGTTACAAGAATTTGATTTGCGTATTATTGATAGAAAGGGAGCTGAGAACCCCGTTGCAGACAACTTGTCTAGGTTAGAAAATATTCTTGATGACCCACTGCCTATTGATGATAGCTTTCCTGATGAACAATTAGCTGTCATAAATGCTTCTCGTAATACTCTGTGGTATGCTGGTTATGCTAATTACATTGTTGCTAAATTTATACTACCTAGTTTCACCTACCAGCAAAAGAAAAAGTTTTTCTATGATTTAAGACATTACTTTTGGGATAACCCACATCTTTATAAAGAAGGAGTAGATGGTGTTATTAGACGTTGTGTACCTGAGCATGAACAGGAACAGATCCTATGCAAGTGCCACTCCGAGTCTTACGGAGGACACCACGCTGGAGATAGAACTGCACACAAGGTATTACAATCCAGTTTTTATTGGTAAGTTTGTCTTGTCTTGTGATGAATGTCAAAGAATTGGTAATATTAGTAGACGTCAGGATGCCTATGAATTATTCACTTGTTATTGAACCATTCGATGTTTGGGGCTTTGATTATATGGAACCTTTTCCTTCCTCTAATGGGTATACACATATTTTAGTTGCTGTTGATTACGTTACTAAGTGGGTAGAAGCTATTCCAACTAGTAGTGCTGATCATAAAACTTCTATTAAGATGCTTAAAGAAGTTATTTTTCCGAGGTTTGGAGTCCCTAGATATTTAATGACTGATGGTGGTTCACATTTTATTCATGGTGCTTTCCATAAAATGCTTGCTAAATATGATGTTAACCATAGAATTGCATCTCCATATCATCCTCAGTCTAGCAGTCGAGTCAAATTGAGCAATAGAGAGATTAAATTGATTTTGCAAAAGACTGTTAATAGATCTAGAAAGAATTGGTCTAAGAAACTTGATGATGCATTATGGGCTTATAGAACTGCTTATAAAAACCCAATGGGTATGTCTCCATATAAAATGGTTTATGGAAAGGCTTGTCACTTACCTCTTGAACTAGAACATAAAGCTTATTGGGCTATCAAAGAGCTCAACTATGATTTCAAACTTGCCGGTGAGAAGAGGTTATTTGACATAAGCTCGCTTGATGAATGGAGAACCCAAGCTTATGAGAATGCCAAGTTGTTTAAAGAAAAAGTTAAAAGATGGCATGACAAAAGGATACAAAAGCGTGAGTTTAATGTAGGTGATCATGTTTTGCTATACAACTCTCGTTTAAGATTTTTTGTAGGAAAGCTTCTCTCTAAATGGGAAGGTCCTTACATTATCGAGGAGGTCTATCATTCCGGTGCCATAAAAATCAATAACGCCGAAGGCACAAATCCGAAGGAGGCTTTTGCTTGAGGACAAACGAGGTTTAAGCTTGGGGGAGTTGATACGTCCATTTTGCATCATGCTTTTATGTTGATATGTATTGCATTATGGGCTGTTATTACACATTATGGCACAATACTTATGCCTTTTCTCTCTTATTTTACAGGATTTACAAGAAGAGGGAGAATGCCGGCAGCTGGAATCCTGGGCTGAAAAAGGAGCAAATATTAGAGACCTATTCTGCACAACTCCAAAAGTACTGAAACTTCACGGAGAGTCATTTTGGAATTAATAAAAAATATTGGGCGAAGAAAGCACCAGAGGGGGGCGACCAGCCATCCACAAGGGTGGAGGGCACGCCCTACCCCCTGGGCGCGCCCCCTGTCTTGTGGGCCACCTGGCAGACCCCCGATGCCCATCTTCTGCTATATGGTGTGTTTTGACCTGAAAAATTCAAGAAGAAGCTTTCGGGATGAAGCGCCGCCGTCTCGAGGAGAAACCTAGGCAGAACCAATCTAGGGCTCCGGTGGAGCTGTTCTGCCGGGGAAACTTCCCTCCGGAAGGGGGAAATCGAAGCCATCGTCATCACCAACGATCCTCTCATCGAGAGGGGGTCAATCTCCATCAACATCTTCACCAGCACCATCTCCTCTCAAACCCTAGTTCATCTCTCGTATCCGATCTTTGTCTCAAAACCTCAGATTGGTACATGTGGATTGCTGGTAGTGTTGATTACTCCCTGTAGTTGATGCTAGTTGGTTTATTCGGTGGAAGATCATATGTTCAGATCCTTAATGATAATTAATACTCCTCTGATAATGAACATGAATATGCTTTGTGAGTAGTTACGTTTGTTCCTGAGGACATGGGAGAAGTCTTGTTATAAGTAATCATGTGAATTTGGTATTCGTTCGATATTTTGATGAGATGTATGTTGTCTTTCCTCTAGTGGTGTTATGTGAACATCGACTACATGACACTTCACCATGATTTGGGCCTAGGGGAGGGCATTGGGAAGTAATAAGTAGATGATGGGTTGCTAGAGTGACAGAAGCTTAAACCCTAGTTTATGCGTTGCTTCGTAAGGGGCTGATTTGGATCCATATGTTTCATGCTATGGTTAGATTTATCTTAATTCTTCTTTCGTAGTTGCGGATGCTTGCGAGAGGGGTTAATCATAAGTGGGAGGCTTGTCCAAGGAATGGCAGCACCCAACCACCGGTCCACCCACATATCAAATTATCAAAGTAACGAACGCGAATCATATGAGCATGATGAAAACTAACTTGACAACAATTCCCATGTGTCCTCGGGAGCGCTTTGCTTTATATAAGAGTTCGTCCAGGCTTGTCCTTTGCTACAAAAAGGATTGGGCCAACTTGCTGCACCTTAGTTACTTTTGTAACTTGTTACCCGTTACGAATTATCTTATCACAAAACTATCTGTTACCGATAATTTCAGTGATTGCAGATAATACCTTGCTGAAAACCGCTTGTCATTTCCTTCTGCTCCTCGTTGGGTTTGACACTCTTACTTATCAAAAGGACTACGGTAGATCCCCTATACTTGTGGGTCATCAGTCACCCCCGCCAGGACCATAGGAACGCAGCAGGAGGAACACCGATAGGGAAGACGAAGCCGAAGTCCATGAGGAAGCCTACCGGGGTCCAGCTGGAGGAAGCGGTGTCGATCAGGCCAAGCACCCTCGGCAAATCACTTTGCCGTGGTCCAGCTGCATAAGGTGATGCTGCCGATGCCTAGCTGACGGTGACGATGCGTCCAGTGCTCAGCCGGAGTCCAAATCGTCGTCTTCATGCTTGACGACCGGGGGCTTAGAGTCGCCGTCTTCGCCGTCAGTGTCCTCCTCATCGTTGTCGCTCGAGGAGGAGCTTTCAACATCACTCGAGCTTTCCGCGCAGCACCATAAATGAGCACCTGAACGCCCGAAGACCTTGATGAAGAGCAGATCAGCCTCCACCATCTTGAAGCGGAGAACGTGCCTCTCCGCAAGGCTGTGGGCACGGGCAAAAGTCTTCCAGCCACGCCGTAAAAGCATGACATGAGGTGCAGGATACTCAACGTCCGCACATATGGAGCCGTTGCAGCAACCACTCATGCGCAACCTCAACATGGGCGTCTGGTCCACCTCCATTATCCTAGCGAAGGGACGAGGGAGCTGCAGGCAGCTGCACACGGGCTCGCGCAGCCTGAACATGAACTCCAGCACCGTGTCTCCTACATGGCCCGCCATCGGGGTCGGAAAGGGGGAGGCGCGGACAGCGCACCGCCACGCCCGCCTCAGCCCCGAGCGCCTCGTCGACCTCGTCCATGCCCTGCGGCTCCACCTTGTGCGCTGGACTCTTCCCCAGCGGCTGCAATGGGGATAGAGGCATGGTGCCGAGAGGAAGCCTCGTCGCCATCGTCGAAGCCCGAGCGCAACCCCTTCCCCTTGTCATGGTGGAAGCAAAACCAGAAGGAAGAAGAAGGACATGTGGATGAGCGTCATAGCCCCCTCATGCTCCCTTTTATAGCAGGGTGAAGTCGGAGGCTGGCTCTCCACTACCCTGGGGCGGCCGCCCCACTCCTCCAATCTGGCCCTTCTGCGCCCTTGACAGTGTCTAGATTTCTCAGCCGCCCCCATTGCACCAATCTAGGATGTTGCGATTTCTGCCAAGGCACATGTTCCCGGGCCCTGCGCGTCCACCACCAACTCCGCACAAGGCATGCGGCGTGCGTGGTAAAAACGGCAGGCGTAGTGGGTGGAGTGAAATGGCAGTTACCCCCGGTTCACACGTGGGGGACCAAATTTACCCCCGTGAACGTGGGCGCGCTCTGGCCTACTGCATGGGTGAACCCACGTTGTTCGGACGCTGCAAGCCTCGTGGGAGACCTAGAGGTTAACTCAATTCTAGATTAATGAAGAAGTAAAGAAGATCTTAAAAACAAGCGTCAGCCGCGGCAAGGTCATTATGCGGGCCTGTGCGTCGTTTTAGCCTGCCCCAACAATGCCCAGCGGCACGTATAGACCAGGCCCGGGGGCTCCTGTCGGTGCAACAAACACCTATGTTTGCTGCCCAGACTCACGCATAGGAGTAAAGTCGTTCATACATCAGGTATCCATGCCTGACTCAAGAAAAGCCAGAGAAGCCGCTCTTCGTGAGATCAAAGAGAGCATTAAGAAGATCAAGTTGAAAGGAGATCACCTTAGGGAAGCCTCCCTTGCCGGGCAGGAGAGCCCGGCCAGGTCGAGGTAGCACCTAAAAGAACAAGACCAATCCGCCCCAGCAAGGCTTGCCGGGGCCACCAAGATCAAAACCTGCCAGGCTCCCTGCCGGCAGGCCCTCGCCAAGATGCGACCGCCCCACCTCATCCGACCCAAGTCATTAATCAGTGCGGTGTCAAGCTCTCATATAACCAGGTGGATCCCGTCGGGCACGTGGCATCATGGCGAGGAGGAGATTAGCTTTATTGACACCCGTCCAGATGGCGTGCCACGTTAATGAGGAGAAGATGGATAAGCGGTGCGGCAGGCTTGCCAGGCTTCAACCTCAGCATGACACCTAGCAGTGCATTTAATGCACTTTGTCCTCACTGCCATAGTTAGGTATGATAGCACTGTTAGCTATCTAATCACGTTAAAATGACTGTCTTGCCACTATGGTCGCCCCTTAGCCTATAAAAGGAGGCCTAAGGCAACCGAGCAAAGGGTTTGGACATTTGATCCCTCAACACTTGTACATGTACACAGCTCCCCCCGAGGCACCCTTGCCGGGTTGGAGCACGTCGTGTCTTCGTGTTCCTCCAGACCAATCCACCAAAGTAGGAGTAGGGTTTTACACTGCAAAGCGGGCCGAACCTGGGTAAAAGAGAGATGTACATCACCGCACTGCCCCTGTTGTTTCTGCTCTTTGTGCATTGTGACTGTCCCCTTGCCGAACCACCACTAGTAGAAAACAGGGTACTAGTCCTGGTTCCAGAGGGCCTTTAGTCCCGGTTCTGGAACTGGGACAAAACAAACGGGACTAATGCCCAAAACCTTTAGTCCCGGTTGGCTTACGAACCAGGACCAAAGGGGCTCCACGTACCAACCGGGACCAAAAGGCAGCCACGCGTCAGCAGCTCACAGGCGCTGGGGTGTTTTTTTTTAAAGCGAGGGTTTAGGGGTTTTGGACGGTTAATTTAGGGGTTTCATATTGTGTTAGCTAGCTAATAAAGAGAAGTGACCTCTCTTTCTCCGTGCTTGGTCGACGCTAGCTACTATACATATAGAGAGAACTCGACGGTAGCTAGTAAGCAAATGAAGGAAACCATTAATTACACAAGATCATCATGAACATATATAGAGAGAAGTGACCTCTCTTTCTCCGTGCTTGGTCGAACAACAAGTTTTCGTATATCTATCCGACGCTACTACATATATACAATATAACATCCATGACATCATCAAGCGCCAAACTCCCATTGAACGTCCGTATGGTATTCTCCCTTCTCATTTATGACGTGGTCAAGAAAGAATCCCGCCAATTGTGAATATTATTTACGTACTTCAAATTGTTTGTCAGAGTAGCCCCGCTCTGAGGTCGAGCTGCGCATGAACTTGCAAACGTAGTATCCACATAAATTATTCCCGCCTTCCTACCAGAAGCACTTTACGAGAATAGAGTTCAATCAAACTGATAATCAAGCATGATAAATGGTATTGATGAAACTAGAATCAATGAGAGATGCGCGGAACTAGCTAGTACTACTTACTTTGGGGTGTGTAAATCGCAGCTCCTTTTTCTCTAGACCCGGAACCATTCTGTTGAACTTTTTCCGAACCCTGCCAGGCAAAGAAAATGATTACTTGATATAAGGGAATGAACGAAAGTTGCCGATATGGTGCGATAATGATTGAACTTACTTCTGGAGCATTACAGTCATGTCCGCATAATCCTTGGGATCTTTATGTCTCGAGTATAAGACAGTTACTACTCCCCTGCAAGCTTAATGGATAGCAGAATAATGTGGAACCTGTGCACGCATAACTCATCAATTACATTACTTAACCTCGAGTAAGCGAAACCGAATATGCACAAGACAGTAACACTCACTTGAAGTTGTAAGGAAAGAGTATTTTCCCTTTGTTTTGATGTCGAAGGAACGATTTTAGCAAGTTTTGCTCAGTATCTTCAACTTTGTTTTGTACCGTCCATTCATTTACGGTATTTGGGCTAATGAACCCAATGTCATAGATTTGTCCTTTTTTGCATTCGACGATCTTCAATCTGCATAATATAGTGAGGATAATTATATATACATGCAATGAACGAGCTAAGCTAGAGACTTAATTACAGAAGTAATACTTACAGACAGTAGCAAGTCATGAGTTGTTTGTCGAGGACCTCTTGATTGAATAACTAAAATAACTCCACAAATTCAACGGGCATCAGGTCGACTACAATGAGGTCGTGCTCATCTTTAATTCTCACCATCAAACTATCAGACCCATTCTTCCTGCAGATTTCCATGTACCACTCATGCAATCTTCGCATCATCGTTGTTAGATGAGGATGATCAGGTTTGACGAGAGGCTTCCCGTGCTCGTATCTAAAGATCTCTACTACCTCAGCCGTTTCAAACTGTACATCATCGCCCACGTAATCACCAAGAGTGGTATCAGGCAGTAGCCCCGGATGATTAGCGATATCGCTAGACACCTTGAGCGGGGGGCACGATTGCTTCTCCTGTTCGCCGAGCTGGGGAATTGTTTTCCCACTTCTTCCTTTTGCTTCCCTTGCAGCACTGGAAGTACTTCCGGATCGCCGCACTTCATCATATGTCTTTTTAATACAGCAGTCATAGTTGGATTGCGGCGGAGACGGGGGTGGTCACTTAAGGGCATCTAGAGTGCGCTTCAGTTTCACCGGATCTACCGTTTCCTTCGGAGGTTGACGTTTCCGTTCAAAATGGGCCTGCACTTCGGCTTCCACGATTTCATTGGTTTCCTTGTCAGTCATGTCATATGGTAACTTTGGAAGAGGCTTGAGGCTTGGACCAAATTTGAATTTCTTCCCGCCTCCTGTACTGCTAGCCGCCGGAGCGGCGACGTCTCTCTTCCGCCGTTGCTGAGGCGGCGGAGTCCATTGACACGCCGAAGGAGGCAGAGGAGGAGGTGGAGTGCACTGACGCACCGGAGGAGATGGAGGAGGCGGAGTCCGCTGACGCGCCGAAGACAGCTGAGGCGAAAGAGGACTCTGCTGAGGGGCCTCATCCGGCTGAATCTACTGAGGCGTCAAGTTTGGAAGCTTGATGTACTCCTTTCTCCATAGACAGGTACTCCTTAAAGCATTTTCCAGATGAATCTCCCCTTCACCTGTAGGGAAGTCAAGCTCCAGCCCCTCAAATCAACCCATTATTTCATCCAACATCACAATAACATAGCCATGTGGAATCGGACGGCAATGGAAAGTTCCCTGAGGTACAACAGAGCCGACTGCCGCCTTCAAGGTCAGGTTCTGGCATTTCTTCATTAGCACACAATGCTCAGTCTCTGTGATACTATCCACGGGGTAGCGAGGAGCCGTGAAATCAGGCTGAACGAGCTCTGTGGAAGCCACGCTGCTTCTCCGCTGAGATGGTGGGGTAGCTTCGGGCGTAGCGTCCAAGGAAGGATCTTCGTGCCGCTGAGATGGTCGGCCGGTAGCTCGCTGGCTCTCAAGTTCCTCTAGTTTTGCTAATCTTGCACTGAGCCTCTGCATTTCGGTTGCTTCCTCTTTCTTCTTTGTCCCTCAACTTCTATAACCACTGCTGTCGGGAAACCCATGTACCCACGGAACGGAGCCTGATGTGCCTCATGTTCGTCCAGGGTGTTCAAGATTCCCGAGGGCATCTGTCAGCTCATCCTTCTCTCTGTCGGAATGAACGTCCCTTCCTATGCTGCCTTGATTGCTTTCTGAAGCTTCCGGATGGGTATTGCAAGTTGCTCGTTCGTCCAAACACACTTCCCTGTTTCTAGGTCCAAAGTTCCCCAACCCCGAAGAACCATGTCCTTGACCGATCTGGTCAGTGCAATGTTGCTGGTTGGACCCCTTTAGCAAGCAGGTCTTGCTCAGCTTTCTCCCACAATGGCCGGGCTTTGTAGTAGCCACCTGACCCTGTGTGAGGGTGATACTTCTTTGCAGCATTTTGCTTGTTTGTCACTGACCTTTGCTTACCCTTCTCTGATTTCTTGTAGGCCACAAATGCGGGCCAGTGATCTCTTATCTTCTCATATCGACCGATGAATTCTGGAGCCTCCTCTTTCTTGACAAACTTTGTGTTCAACTCTTTCTTCCAGTTGTTGAATAGTTGTGCCATCTTCTTAAGAGCAAATGCCTTGACCTTTCGCTCTATAACTGGGTTATTCGGATCCTCCTCTCGCGGTAGGCTAAATTTTGTCATCAGCGAGGTCCAAAGATCATCTTTCAATCTATCCTGGACATAAGATACTTCAGGGTCCTTCTTCTTATTCCATTGCTGGATGCTGATCGGGATGCTGTCCCTAACAACAACTCCGCACGGATGTACAAATGCGTCCTTGGTCCGCTTGGGAGCAATCGGCTGGCCATCTTTTGCGACTTCTGTGATCGTGAACCTTTCATCCTGGCGCAACCTTTTCTTTGGGCCTCGTCTCGGAAGTTTGTCTCGATCCGGAGGGCTAAAAGAAGAAAGAAGCATTAATATATGTACATACAAAACAATTAATGCATCAAGTCAGCACAGGCTTAATTAATATATATATGTATATATCTCGCCGGACTTTGCAACACTTAAGGCTCCCTCCTCCATTCGGTCACCGGAGCCGTGATCATGATCTCCTTCCTCCGCCATTCGGTCACCGGAGCCGTCATGATCTCCTTCAACCTCCATTGTTGGATCACCGGAGCCGTCATCCTCTCCTTCCTGACCATCGGTGTCGTTGAGAAACGACAAGGGATCACCTCCGTCGCGGATTATATCCCCCAACAGCTCTTCTTGTTCTAAGTCTCTGTCCATAGTTTCTGCAAATATTACAACATGGCAATATACAGACATGAGAGATGCATTAGTGGCAAACATGGACTTAATATCACAACAAGGAATCATATGCATATGAGCAATGGATTAGTGGCAAACATCGTCGAGGACTCCTCCCCCTCATGTCTGATGAGTCGTCCTATATATCTTTCGAGAGAGGATACTTTGCGGACCGCCGTTGTCATGCCTGTCCGACGTCCCCCCTCTTGTCGAAGTTATCGGGGTTATATTTTAACGACCCCCCCCCCCCCCCCCCCCCCCCTCATGTCGAAGTTATCGGGGTTATGTTTTAATGGAACAGAATTTGTTAACTTGACATTAGACGTCAATAGTATTATACATAACAATAGTATTATACATAACGACCCCCACCCGCCACCTTCGAGAAACGGGTAGGGGCGGGAGGGGGTAGGAGATTGGCAATGCTCTTTCTTCTAGGGTTTGGGTGGCCTCCAATTTTGAATATATGAGTTGTTACTCCCTCTCTCCCATTTAGTAAAGTTGCCTCTCCCCGATTTAGGCAAAGTAAAACTTAGTAAGATCATCCATATACATCATTGCTCATATAATCAAACTTAATATGAGTTTTAGCAACAAACTTTCTATGAACAAAAAACTTTCTTTGAACATCATTGCTCATAGATCAATGCATACATCCATGGATCATCGTTGCTCATATATCCATGGATCATATATAAAAACTTTCTATGAACAAAAAACTTTCTATGAAAAAAAAAAGCATACATCAATGGACAAAAAAATTCTATGAAAAAAAATCATACATCAATGCATACATCCATGGATCATCCATACATCTGCATATACGTACATACAACATCCATACATACATCAATGGACAAAAAATGTATGAAAAAAAAGCAGAGCAGGCCGGGGCGGCGGCGCGGCAAGCAGAGCAGGGGCACGGCGCGGCAAGCAGAGCAGGGGCGGCAGCGCGGGGGAAGGGGGACTCACTGGGGAGCGGCGCCGGCGTCGGGGCAGGGCACGCGTCGGGGCAGAGGGCGTCGAGGGCGTCGACGAGGGCATCGACGGCGAGGTGGAGCAGCCTGACGGCGTCGACGGGGCAGAGTGCGGCGAGGGCATCGACGGCGAGCTCGGGCAGCCTGGCGGCATCGATATGCTCGGCGTCGTCGGGGGCAACTGCAGATGAACTCTGAAAAATTCCTAAGTCCCTGCTTATATACCCAACCCTTTCGTCCCGGTTGGTGGCTCCAACCGGGACCAATGCTACCCTTTCATACCGGTTCGAGCCAGCACCCGGGACTACAGGTGTATTTTCAGCAACCCAAAGGGCGGGAAGCAGAGACCTTTAGTTCCGGTTGGTGGCTCAAACCGGGACTAAAGGGGGGCATTGGTCCCGATTGGTGGCTCGAACCGGGACCAAAGGCACCCTTTCGTCCCGGTTCGAACCACCAACCAGGACCAATAGCCTGACACAGCGGTGTGGTGGGAGTTTAGTCCCACCTCGCTAGTTGAGACACTACAAGAAATATGTCAACTTTTGACCATCACTATTGGTCACTGAATAGTCATTGTTTTCCATTTGTGACCTTTTTGTGACTAAAAACAGATGGTCAAAAGCTGACCGTCAAGAACTGAAATTAATGACCTTCTTTGTGATATGTAAAAGGTCGTTGGTTCTACGACCAAAGTTTTGGTCACTGGCAGCCTCCCCAGGCCACATAGGATCCAGCGTGGCAAGCTGACGTAGATAAGAATCAGCCCGGTCCAATTCGGTGTTTTACATGGACCGAGCCCATTAATTCAGCCTTTTTTAATATTTATTTTTCCTGTTATTTTTCGCTAGCTATATGGGCTTGGGCCATTGATTCGGCCTTTTTTTTCTTTCTGAGATGCAACCTGGACCAACAATTCGGCCTTTTTATTTTTGGGTTGTGGCCTTTTTTTCTTTTTTGCAAATGGGTCCCAATTGTCAGGTTCTAAATGGGCCCCAAATGTCCGATTCTGGTTTGTGGGTCCTTGTTGTCATGATCATGTTCCTCAGATTTCAATATGTCGGTAATTAAACCAGTATGTAAATCAAAATAGACAGAAATACTTCAAATAACAAGAGGCAATCTGTTACATCTAACACACATACAAATTCGATCACACACATACAAATGCGATCACAGTATAATAAGCTCTACAAGTGTACAATCTGCCACATGAGCCAAGTTCGTGCTTCAGTTTGCTCCAACAGGATCAGCATCAAGGGCTTCATTACTCCTTGAACTAGCTCCAATGAGCTAGAACTATGCTTCTTCCGACTTCTTCATCTTGATGCTCACGACAAAACATGAAAGGCCAGCATCTGCACGTTATAGAACAAAACAGTTAGAAACAAAATAAAAGAAAATCTAACAGTAGATACAAAAATAATGAAGGCCATTCTGTGTGCATATATACCAGCAGAACACATAAACCCATCCATCAAAATCTTGTTTCTGAACATTGGCATCAAATCAACACAAACACTGAATTAACATGCACAAAAGGAAAGAGCTAATACAGGGCAGGTATATGGGTATCAAAACTAACAAGAAAGGAATGACAATCTATTTTAAATATTTCAGGTTTGAGGCATTTTCGATACTACAATCAATATATAACAGCCAACATTTCAATCCATGGACACCACATGACAAAAAGGTACTAAGGCACTTGCTACATAAAACCAAAGCAAGGTACATAGCACATGCAGGCCAACAATAAATTGGTACCAAATCCAGAAATCATCGTCTGAAATGAAGTTAATGAGAAATTTTAGAATCAATTTAACAGTTGATAGTAATGTTTGCATTGGACAAATCCAGAACTAAAATTATACATACACACCGAAATTCCGATGGCCAATGCCTCAGTACAGTAAACACTAAGCATGGTACATAGTAAAGATTTGACACAACCAAAACTGAAAGCATTCACTCCATCAAGCATATCTACAATGCAGCACACAAGAAAAGAGAGATACGCAACGGGGTAGCAATGACATACAGATAATCGCTTAACAAGCAGCACGAACATGAATAAATCACATAACTAAGTACAACCAAGTATGCCAGCTGAGAGCAAACATGTATTTGACATTTCTGCCATTTCGATACATGCACGACAAAGAGTGGCGCTCAGTTCTTACCACGGCAAAAGCAAGAGATGACCCCAGATGATGCCCTGCTTCTCCAGGTCGCACTCAAGGCTCAACCAACTCCACGGTGTGGACGATGCCCCCTCCTTGCTCCGTTTGGATGGCGGGGTGCAAACTCGGAAGCCGTGCACATTACAACTTGCATCAATGCAGCAGCCATACAAGGAACTGATATCAAGCAGAGCACAAATTGAGAGAAAGTTACTGTCCAGGAGCTGACCTTCCAAGGGATAATCATGGTGCGTCATGGTGCCTTCATCTGGAGTCACAGGTTGGATTGTGGCCTGCTGCTTTGCTTCCCCATATAGCACACCAGATTCTCCTAAGATAGCAAACTGAAAACACAAAACATGATTAGGGAGTTGGTACATAAGAAAAGGAATTCATGCACGAATGGCATGTACAACAAAAAAAATCAGGCATCACATATTATTAGAATTGCATATTAGATGGCTGCAAGGTTAGTGTTTCTTCATATAAAGTAATTAGAAATACGTAGCCCGTAACTGTGTTGTAAGGATGGTTCTTTAAAAAAAAGAATATGTAAGGAGCTTGGCGAGAGCGGCCGATCTAATTGTTATGATTTGTTGCTTCTGAATCACCGCAGCGCTGAAAAGGGAATCATAATTGTGGATGATAGTTCAACTTATGGTTATGATGTTTCTTGTCCATTTTGCTGACTTGTACAAATAAATTCAAACATGTTGCTGGATGGCTTGCAGCTTATAAAAAAAAGCACTTGAAGCAACAATTAAATCACCATATATAATTGAAGGGCTTGCCATATACTTACTGCCTGGCTTCAAGCAACGAATCACTCAAAACATACGAGTACTTATTTAATATAAGGAAATAAGATTGCCAGGAATGATTGATGACATGCATCCGCCTGAAATATGGTTGTCTGGTATGGTGTTTCTATGACAGATTCAGAGATTCTTGTACTAGGTAGTAGCTCCTTGGTTTTTCAGGCAAACAAAAAATAGTAATACATCCGCAGAAAACAGGGAAGGGCGCCCCAGCCAGTAGCAAAGGGATTTGAGGTTCAGGTTCAGGAGCAAAGTCTAGCAATCTACTGTAAGTAGTACTAGTACTCTGTATGTAGTAATTGAGCAGAAAAGGACTAGTAGAAGGTGTTGACTTTACAGATCACATCTTGGGTGTCAATTCAAGCAATTGCTGTAGAGTGAAAGAATGACATGATGTTACCTGGGCATTGACTTCTGCAACCATGCCAGAGTTGGATGTGTCACTGTTGGCCTTTTTGTACCTCTCAATGGTGGCTTTCACACTACAAGTAACCGTTCAATGTCTAATTAGTACACATATATCTACACTCTGAAGAAAATTATACTAGAAATTAAGCAGAAGTATAATCACATGTATGCAAGGCAACTATATTGCATCACATGTTTCCTTATATCAATACTGCCATACTAGTAGGTTCCAGTGTAGTACTTGTTGTCTTACCAGATCCGCCGGCCGGCAGCTTCTCCCACGCCCCATTCCGGCCTGCAAAGAAACCAAGATAATTTGGTGTCACATTTGTCTGCACAGCACCAACACAAACTGATGTATGCACTATTGTACACGAGTGAAAAATACTGCTCTATAACGCTGGATAACAACAGACAGCATCTGGCCGGTATCTAACCGAGATCCGGGCGGTTCTGAATCTAGCCACTCTGCGTCTCTGCAAGAGATTGCTTTTTATGAGACACAGCTAGCTGCTGGTGCTTGATATAAACAACGGAATATGGCTAGGTGTTAACTGAAGATATGGCGCGCTCTGAACCTGAGCTAACCCTGCCTCTTTGCGAACATGTGGACCTTCATCCAGAAAAGGAAATCCCCTTTTTATCTATTTCCGGGAACGGTTCCATCAGTTTATGAGTTTTTTGTCATTTTTTAGAGTGAGAGAGTCAGTTGATGAGTTGAGTTAACAAACATCCACACAAATAAATCCAGATCCTGTGGCTAACGTTTCTATACTCAGTGAGACGGGATGCGTTGTTACCCCTGTGGATGCAGTCGAAGGCATCCTCGGTGACCACCCTGCAGGCGCCGACGTGCACACATACATTGGATCAGACACACTGCAATATACAGACATTGGATGAAAGAGTAGGGTGGGGGTGCGTACGGCGCCGATCTTGAGGAAGCCGTCGACGGTGCGGTTGAGGAGCGGGTTCCCGAGGTCGATGGCCCCCCTCTCCTAAGGCAACGCTGCTGGAGCAGAGGTGAACGAGGACGACCGCGATGGGGCAGTGCCATGGTCCCCTCCCGGTCCGACGTGGCCTAGCCTCAGATGATGGCCGCCCGCTCCATCCCCCTCCAGGTCACGTAAGAGAAGAGGGAGGAGGACGTCGACGGGGGCGCCGGCCAGCCCCTCCTGCGCCAACTCCGGGGACGCCGACGGCAACGACCGCCGCGACGAGGAGAGGAGCGCGTCTGTTAGGAACCGCAGGAGAGGGAGGGGAGGCGCGGAGTGCCGTGCGCGTACGTGGTCGCGGCGGGGCACGCCGCCATCCTGGGCGTGGACTGCCTGCCTGTGGTCGCTGGGCCGGCGAGACGAGGCGCCGCGCGGCAAAATCCCAAGGACGGGGTGGTTGGTTGGCTCGGAGCGGATAAGGCTGGGGGAGAACAGGAGGGAGGGAGGAGCTCGATCTCTTCTATGGTGAGGGTCGTCGATGGTGGGCGGCGGCGGATCGAGATCTGAGGGAGGGAGAGGGTGACTTGGAGACGGGGATCTGGGATCGAGGGGCGCGTGAGAGGGTGGAGCAGCAGCGCTTGGGGGTGGGGGTCGAGCTCCACCGGAGGGAGCTGGCCGACGCGCGCAGGAATGGAGATGTAGGCCGGGGGCGGGAGGGCGAGGGGTTCTGACTTGGATTGGATCTGGGAGGGAGAAGGGGGCAGCGGCGGCTGGAGTGGGAGGGGATCTGAGTTAGGGTTTGGGTGGTTGGGTTGCGGGTGGGACGAGGGGTGAGAGGGTGAGGGGGTGTGGGCCATTGGATCTGGGAATATCCGACGGTCTCTGATGCTTGATCCGCGTGATATGTCCATAGACCAATCAGAAGGAAGTATAGGTTTGATGATGTTATGACCATGTAAATTGGTCTTAATCGATTAACAATAAGCAAAGAACTACGAGTCAGCCAGATGATTTTGTCTAGAAATCATCCGCCTAGCTAGCCGCCCGATCTACGCATTGGCGGTCGTTCGATCACATCAATATGTCACGACAGCACCGAGCGTGAAAAAGCTTCAACGCAGCACCGATGACATCCCCACGAAGCTCCATTACAGCTCTCAACGGCGTGCTAAGAGCTCCAACGCAGCACCACGGTGCCCGACGAAGCTCCTTTGCAGCGTCGGGGAGATCCAACGCAGCACCACGACGCCCGGCGGTAAGTTCCCCTCTCTTTTTATGACAATGTTTAAGTACGGTTCCCTCAAATAACTAGAGGTAGTTTCATCCTAGGTGGGATTTTTGTCGATTCACTACGAAGCGGGTCAAATTTTAACTACAACTGCCTCATAGTTTGTTCAAATGATTCCATATTTCGCACAAGTTTGCATCTTGGAATTACAAACAATGTTGCCAAAGGGAGTTTTCATTTTCTTTGGACGAAAAATTCATTTTCCATTTTTTGAATGCCCAAAATAAGTTTTTTTGTAAAGGACTTACCATATATTTGTTGTAAAATTGGACCAAATCAATTTTATAAAATATTAGGTTATGTTTAATGCACAATTGACCAAATGGTTGGGTGTAAAAAGTTTCGATCCACCTCTGGTGAAAAAGACAAATTTCTGCCGATTCAGGAGAAAGCGGGTCAAGTTTGAACTGCAGCTGCCTTATAGTTTGCTCTTTATTTTTTCCAAAAATCATTTCTAGGTACATAAGTATCTATTTAATCATAGAAACACCAAAAGTTTTTCAAGATTCAACCACTAGCTAGGAACGGTCATGCCCGCAGTATTGACCGCATTTTGAAACAGGCATAAAAAATTCAAAAAAATCAAAAAATTGGAAAACCTTCGCATTGTGTCATCATATGTGACCAAGTTACCAGGAAAAATAATAAACTTGCAATACGGTAATTATTTAAAAAAAGTGTTCTTAAAAATGAGCTATCATGTGTGAAGATTCATGGCTTTCAAGCCAAATGATCAATCTTATGCCCACGTTCATGGCATAGTTTGTTCAAATGATTTAATATTGTGCATAAGGGTGCATATTGGAATGGCAAACAATATTGCCTAAGGGAGTTTTCATTTTCTTTGGACGAAAAATTCATTTTCCATTTTTTGAATGCCCAAAATGAGTTTTTTTTGTGAAGTACCTACCATATATTTGTTGCAAAATTGGACCAAATCAATTTTATAAAATATTAGGTCATGTTTCATGCACAATTAACCAAATAGTTGGGTGTAAAAAGTTTTGATCCACCTCTGGTGAAAAACACAAATTTCCGCCGATTCAGCAGAAAGCGGGTCAAGTTTGAACTGCAGCTGCCTTATAGTTTGCTCTTTATTTTTTCCAAAAATCATTTCTAGGTACATAAGTATCTATTTAATCAGAGAAACATCAAAAGTTTTCAAAGATTCAACCACTAGCTAGCAACGGTCATGCCGGCCGTTTTGACCGCATTTTGAAATGGACATGAAAAATTCATGGCATAGTATGTTCAAATGATCTCATATAGTGCACAAGCGTGCATCTTGCAACGACGAACAATGTTTCCTAAGGGATTTTTTATTTTCTTTGGACAAAAAATCAATTTTCCATTTTTTTTAGTACCCAAAATGAGATTTTTTTGTGAAGAACCTACCATATATTTGTTGCAAAATTGGACCAAATTAAATTTCTAAAATACTAGGCCATATTTAATGTACAATTGACCAAATGGTTGGGTGTAAAAAAAATTTGATCCACCTCCCGTGAAAAATACAAATTTCCGCAAATTCATTTTCCATTTTTTTAGTTCCCAAAATGAGTTTTTTTGTGAAGAACCTAACAAATATTTTTTGTAAAAAAACTTTTCCCTTTTTCAAGAATATTAGACCACATTTTATGAACAAATTTTGTGTCACTATAACCTTATTTTAGTAGATATTAAACGGTTTTTAGTTACATCATTAACATTTTTATAAATATTTTGATGTCTAATATTTTGAACACATGTCTACATTTTTTAAGACACATTGTACATATTGTTTATATATGTTTAACTTTTTTCAAATACATGTTAACATATTTTCATATATTCCCAACAAAAAAACATCTTTTCATACATACTTTTTGATGTCTAATTTTTTGTTTTTACACATTGTACATTTTTGTATACATACAAAACTTGTTGATATTGGTTAAATACATGATTAACATTTTTATAAAATCTTGTTTTTTTATCTACTTTTCCATATATATAATATTATAAATTTTCATATATATGTACTGATGACTTTTTTGCATACACATGATTTTTATCATATCTAATATTTTTATGATTACCATTTTTTATATGCATGAAACTTTTCAAATACACCACATTAGTTTTTTAAACACATTGATTACATTTTTTGAAATACGTATTAACATTAACATGTTTTTGAATTACACGTTTAGTTTTAGGTATGAAAAAAGGGGTATGGGGGGTGATAGAAAGATGGGGTGGGGGGGGGGGGGGGGGGGGAGGTTGGAGGAGTTGCGGGATGTGGGGGGGGTGAAGGGGAGGGGGGGGGGAGTGGAGGTGGGAGGGGGATGGGTGAGGGGGTGGGAGGGGGGGGGGGCAGGGGTGGGGGGGGGGGGGGGGGGGGGGGGGTGGGGGGTGTGGTAGGGGAGGGGGGGGGGGGGGGGTTTGTGGGTGGGGGGTGGGGGTGGTGGGGGAGGGGAAGGAGAAGGATCGGGGCTATTGCTAAACCATATAGCAAGATTCACGAAGGAGTTCATTATTTTCCTATTCTTATAATTTTATACTCCCTCCATTCCATAATGTAGTGCCTATAGATTTTTGTGAAAGTCAAACTTTGCCAACTTTGACCATGTGTATAGAGAAAACTGTCTACATCTACAATATCAGACATGTACATTCTGAAAATATAACTCATGATGTGTTCAATGATGTGCATTTGGTATTCTAGATATACCTACTTTTCTTTATAAATATGGTCAAAGTTTGTAATGTTTGACTTTTGCAAAAATCTATAGGCACTACATTATGGAACGGAGGGAGTATTGTTTAATTGGTTTCTAGATTTTTCTATAAGGAAAAACCTTTTTAGAGTTATACAATGAAAAACCTGTTTTTTAGACAATAATGAAAACTTTTTTTTTCAAATAACTGATCATCCTTAACAAATGGTAATAATGAAAAACTTGTTATTTTCCCATTTTTGTTGGGCCGAATATATGTTTTTTTTTAGTAATATGAGGGCATCCCATATTTCTTCCTGGATGGGCCGAGGCCTACATGGCACACATATTTTTTTTTAAAGGAGGTGGCCTCGTTCCACCGAGGCCCAAGCCCACCTTGAGCGACACCTTAAGTACCAATGCATCCACATTCACAACCTCATGACCATTTATATTGTTCGTAATCAGGTAGAAATAAGGTCGTCGACCACTCTTGTCTGCTTTATGACCATTTGGTGTAAGGCAATTTCAGGGTTTGAGCCCTTCCAAGCGAAATGGCCGTGGATTTACGACCAATTCAGCCGGGGTCACTAAGAGAAGGTCACAAGTTGACATATTTCTTGTAGTGAGAGACCGCATCACCGGTTTATAAGGCGCGCTGCGTCTGAGCTTTCAAGCTCCTCTCTAATGCAGGCAGTACTTGCCTACCCTTGTCACTGCCATGTTGGGCCTATTGGGCCCGCGGGCCTGCATCCTGGCCCATGTACAGATGGGTTTCTAGTGGTATGCAGGCCGTGGTTGCCGAGTAGGCGGCATTTTTTTTATTTTTTTATGTCATTTTAGTTTCCTATTAAAGTTTTTAACATAAAATAATTTATGAAAATACTTTTTGCTATTAAAGTTTTTAACAAAAATACTTTGATAATTTTAGTTGCATAAATTTTATATCATTTTAAGTTAATATTATTTTGATAATATTTTTTATTATTTTTGTCATTTTAGTTTGCTATTAAAGTTTTTAACATAAAATACTTTATGAACATTCTTTTTGGCATAGTTAAAGTTTTTAATACAAAACATACTTTGATAATTTTAGTTGCATAAATTTTATATAATTTTAAGTTAATATTATTTTGATAATAACTAGAGATTTATAAAAGCTTTTTAGTTGATTCTTTTTGCTATTGAAGAATATTATAGTTTTGTTTTAGTTGATCATAACAAAATATTTTAATTGATTCTTTTTAGTTCATTCTTTTTGCTATTAGATTTTTATAAAAGCTTTTTAGTTCATTCTTTTTGCTATTAGAGTTTTATAAAAGCTTTTTAGTTCATTCTTTTGAAAAACGCTACAAATGGACTCTAAAAAGGTTGAAACTTGGCATGGTATCATCATTTCACCCACATAATATGTGCTAAAAATTTGAGAGGGTTACGGCCAAAGCTGGATACACTTCGTGTACAAAATGGACAATCTCTTTTGAAGTATCAGGGTTTCGGACGAAAACTCATCTGTTACAAAAGGATTTCATTTGTTTGAACTTATTTTAACTCCAGACTTTTTGTGTGTTCAAAATGCACCATTCAAAGCCACATCATCAATTTTTAACCCTTTCTGACTTCATATGTTATTTTTCATGCATTTACTAATTTTTTTAGCTAAATGACACAAAAATTGAAAAGCACTACAAATGAACTCTGAAAAGGTTGAAAGTTGGCATGGTATCATCATTTCACCCACATAGCATGTGCTAAAAAGTTGAGAGGGTTACGGCAAAAGCTGGATGCACTTCGTGTACAAAATAGACGATCTCTTTTCGAAGTATGAGGGTTTCGGATGAAAACTCATCTGTTACAAAGGGATTTCATTTGTTTGAACTTATTTTAACTCCAGACTTTTTGTATATTCAAAATGCACCATTCAAAGCCACATCATTAATTTTCAACCCTTTCTGACTTCATTTGGTATTTTTCATGCATTTACTGATTTTTTTAGCTAAATAACCCTGAAATTGAAAAGCACTACAAATGAACTCTGAAAAGGTTGAAAGTTGGCATGGTATCATCATTTCACCCACATAGCATGTGCTAAAAAGTTGAGAGGGTTACGGCAAAGGCAGGATGCACTTCATGTACAAAATGGACAATCTCTTTCGAAGTATCAGGGTTTCGGACGAAAACTCATCTGTTACAAAGGGATTTCATTTGTTTGAACTTATTTTTACTCCAGACTTTTTGTGTGTTCAAAATGCACCATTCAAAGCCACATCATCAATTTTCAACCTTTTCTGACTTCATTTGGTATTTTTCATGCATTTACTGATTTTTTTAGCTAAATGACCCTGAAAATGAAAAGCACTACAAATGGACTCTGAAAAGGTTCAAAGTTGGCATGGTATCATCATTTCACCCACATAACATGTGCTAAAAAGTTGAGAGGGTTACGCAAAAGCTGGATGCACTTCGTGTACACAATGGACAATCTCTTTCGAAGTATCAGGGTTTCGGACGATAACTCATCTATTACAAAAGGCATTTCATTTCTTGACATGTAACTGTAGTGATATTCTAGATCAAAGCCATCATCAGAATAGTTGTGGAGAGAAAGCAATGCACCGCATACCAGGCATGCGTTCAAATCCTCGTACTCACCGCGGTAGAGGATGCAGTCATTAGGGCATGCATGTATCTTCTACACCTCCAATCCTAGAGGGCATAGAACCTTCTTTGCTTCGTACGTACTGTCGGGCAATTCGTTATCCTTTGGAAGCTTCTTCTTCATTATTTTCAGTAGCTTCCCAAATAAGTTGTCAGATACACCATTGTCTACCTTCCATTGCAGCAATTCCAGTGTGGTACCGAGCTTTATGTTGTCATCTTCGCAATTTGGGTACAACCCTTTTTTGTGATCCTCTAACATGCGATCGAATTTCAACTTCTCCCTTTCACTTTGGCATTGTCTCTTTGCATGTACAATGACCCGGCGAAGATCATCATCGGGCACATCGTCTGGCTCCTCTTGATCTTCAGCTTCCCCCGTTGCAGTATCACCGTATTCAGGGGGCGGATAGTTGTCATCATCCTCTTCTTCTTCGTTGTCTTCCATCATAACCCTTCTTTCTCCGTGCTTGGTCGAAACATTATAGTGTGGCATGAAACCCGTCTCAAGCAGGTGGATGTGAAGGGTTTTCGAGTCAGAGTAATCCTTCGTATTCCCACAGATAGGGCATGGACAATACATAAAACCATTCTTCTTGTTTGACTCAGCCACTTCAAGAAAATTATGCAGGCCCTCAATGTACTCGGAGGTGTGCAGGTCACCGTACATCCATTGCCGGTTCATCTGCGTGCATTATATAATTAAGTGTATCAAAAACCATTACAGAACTTCATGAATAGAGAAGTGAATAAATTAATGCAAGTTCATCATCACATTAAAACCAAAGCACAGTAATGATCAAATATTATTACTGAAAAAATAAATACATAAAGTTCATACATAGTTCTCATTGAACATACAGCTCTCTAGAGCATCTAATTAAACCATACATTGGAACTACGTAAAACATTTCAATGCAACAACAAATGCGATCATAATCGCAACTAAGCAATTGATCCAACGGCATAATGATACCAAGCCTCATTATGAATGGCATAATCTTTCTAATCTTCAAGCGCATTGCATCCATCTTGATCTTGTGATCATCGTCGACATCCGCAACATGCAACTCCAATTCCATCTTCTCCTCCTCAATTCTTTTCAATTTTTCTTTCAAATACTCGTTTTCTTGTTCAACTAAATTTAACCTCTCGACAAGAGGGTCGGTTGGAATTTCCGGTTCATATACCTCCCAGATAACAACATCTATGTCACTTTGGTTGGCATAATTGTCATAAACACTCAATGAAACAAATAGTTATAAAAGATAATATACCACATCTGAATCATAGACAGGACGAGGGCCGACGGGGGCGGATACAAAAACCATGGCACTATATAATAACAAACAATAATAAAAGTAAGAAAATGATACAAGTATCTATCTAAATCATACAAGTAATATTTTTTTCTTTTAGAAAGAAGATAAGAACAAGAGGCTCACCACGGTGGTGCCGGTGACGAGATCGGCGCGGGCGATCGACGGCGGTGAGGACGGGGATGGGATGGGACGGACCGCCAAACCTAAACAAATCTTGAGGAAAATGGAGCTTGGAGGTCGAGCTTGGAGAGGAGAAAGCTTAAGTGTGCCTCGGGCATTTCATCGAACACCTCATGTGCATGCATAGAAGTGAGAAGAGAGCAGCGCATGCACACCTCCCACACGGCCAAAAAACAGAGGAGTGAGCGGGCAGGGGCGAGGGTATATATAGGCATCTCTTCAGTCCCAGTTGGTGGGTAGAACCGGGACTAAAGACTGACCTTTAGTCCCGGTTCCAGCCACTACCCGGGACTAAAGGTGTTGCGGCCCATTGGTGCCGGTTCGTGTCTGAAACTAGGACCAAAGGGGTCAGACGAACAGGGACGAATGGCCCCCGAGGCCCGGCCGGCGCCCTGGCCTCACGAACCGGGACTCATGCACCCATTGGTCCCGGTTCGTAGGAGAACTGGGATTAATGCCCTTTTCAGGCCTGGATCAAAGCCCTGTTTTCTACTAGTGCACAAAGGGGCACCCCTGCCCCATAGGTGATCGCTTCCACGTCGACAGATACTATTACGAGGCAAAGAAGAAAACAGAATTTTTGCACGATCCCTCAAAGAGAAAGGAAACAATTTTAATTTCACGATATCATTGTCCACATCTTTTTTCTTTTGCATATCACACAATTCTACAAATGTGTTTAGATGGGACGCGACATCCTCATTAGGAGTACGGGAAAATTGCTATTTGATAACAAGATTCAGCAAAGCAACATTAATATCACAAGACTCCGCATTAGTGGTAGGAGGAGGAATCGGAGTGCTAATAAAATCATTATTATTGGTATTGGAAAAATCACACAATTTCGTATTTTCTTGAGACATCGTGACCACACAAACAAGATTACAAGCAAAAATAATAGATCTGACGAAAAAAATGCAAACGAAAAAGAAGACGAATAAAACGGTAAATTATTATGAAGTGGGGGATATAAAAACGAGAGGCAAATCTTTTACCTAATTTTAAAGAACGGAAACTTTCATGGTTCTTCATCCGTCATCCTTTTATATGCATTGATTTTGTGTTAATCATTAATGATTGATGCCTAAGATTTAACCCAAATTCTTAATCGCGCAGCTGCATGATTCGGGCGTGCTGAGCGCACGCGCTACCCGACAAGGCCGCTAGAGACCAAGCACGTCGCTATCTTCCGCTTCAGAAAAAAGCCTTATCCCGATCCCCTTTTCCTCGTTTCCATTTAGTCCGAGCAGGTGCTCAGGGGAGCAGAGGGCCTCCGGCGTCGACGCCCAGGTGGCCGTGGGGGAGGTAGTGCGCCGGAGGAGCTCGGCGATCAGGTCCGTCGGGGAGCCGGAGCTGCAGCGCCGCCCCTCCTTCCCTCTCTTTTCTAGGAGCTGTTGCTTGGTCCGGCCCACAACTCCGTGAAGGAAGGGTCATAATGGATATCACGCCGGAGGGCGGCCTATGCTCAGGTCAGCTCGTCGCGGCGCGGCCGTGTGGTCTGCCAGCATCAAGGTTCGGTCTGTCACCGGGGTGCACATCAGTAGCAAAGACAGCTTGGGGAGACAGCGTTCGGCTGGAGCTGTTCGACCAGGCAGCGCACGACCAGTCACCTCACGGTAATGCCATTCTCTAGTTCTCCTTCTGTCGCTTGCAATTGAATTGAGCCCTTTGTGATGGTAGGATATCCGTGTGATGAATTTGTTGCTGTTATGAGAGCGTCAGGACTAAAACATCAGCCTCTGGCCTAAAACATTGTGGTCTGTACAAGGCACACATCCCATGTGTTAAGCCTCTAGCATAGAGCACATATGATTCTGTTTATGAATTGATTTATTGTCTTGTTCAATGGATTTTTAAGCTACAGCTATTGTGCTCATAGTCTTTTTGTACAGTGTGCTATTCACTTTGGTGCATTAGGCTGGCGTCCTAAAATTTATGCTATCTAAAGCACAATGACAGCCGCAACAACTAACAAACAAGCTTCAACTCTCGATGTGGGGTTGTTTTTTGAAATGTGTGCACATATTGTAACCCCAAGGATTAGTAGTTGCTGCACATTTGCGAAGAGTTGCTCAAAATCACTAAGGGAAAATCCATCTATAAGTTTAGTTTTCTTTAGCCCCTCTTCTCAGTCAAGGTAGCAGATATGTGATATTTTTGTGAGATGAGTGATGAACTAGATTCAGAGATAGAATTATACGGCAACAATCAACACACACCAAGCCTGATTGAAATTGGAGAGGAACTTTTAAGATTTCTTGATGCAATAAGCACAATGCCATGTTGATCTCGGTTCCATCAGCCTTGAATAAAGGGTTGTAGTGGGGCTGTTGTTTGTTGGAATGTATACACATGTTTTGCAATCTCTGGAATGTACACATGGTGGCATAAGAGTTTCCCAAAATCAAGACATAGTGCACGGAGTCGTGTGTTTTGGGGAGATATAGGTGGAGGGCGGCGAGGTGTGAGATAGGGCGTGTGGCGAGGGAGACGAAGGTGGTGGGCGGCAAGGCAAGAGAGCGGAAGTGTGGGGTGGATGAATGTGGAGGGCACTGCCCAGGTTATGACTGGAGTTGCACAATATGTCAAAAGGAGATGCCTAGGAGTGGATCGGAAGTGGCTCTATTTTTTTCCTTTTTTTGTTTGTCGAGTAGAGTTTCCCAACATTTATTATACGTGTTTTTTGGCGGTGCTCTTCTTGATTGGATTGGTTGGTTCAGACGAGTGTTCTTTTGCCCTGCTATTCTTGGTTGCATATGTTAGTTGAAAATTTCCTTTGGATCCTGCACATAGCCACATAGGTCTTTCATTTATTTTTGCCTAGAGTCATCGGTTGCGTTGATGAATACGTAGAACATCGTGTGCTTTCGGAGAAACTATCACACAACAAAAGCAACAAAAACACAAGGAAAAAGATTCCATAGTTACCCTACATAGTTTGCATCCCTTTTTTTTACGTACAATACATGAGCCCACAATTAACCATACAGTTGCCTAAAACCATGTATCCCGTTTCCTAATTCTCATGGACAGAAAAATTACCAAGGCCACGATTTGGCCAATATTTAATGGTTTTCGATACCTTTCAATTAAGTTTGTGTCATAGTCATGCGTCAAGAATTTCTTCTCTTCGGGTGGGATTCCTTGGTATGATCCTAAACACTTTGTGAATGATCATAGAGGGTGGCGGGGTGGAGCTGGTCATGGGGACATAACTAAGACCATGAAGTTTTTTCATGGGATTAAGCTTAATTGTGAACCCCTAAAAAACAAACATCTGTATGTTCTTTATCCCTTTTCCAGGAGTCATAGTTGCCCACAATCAGCCATACAGTTGCCTAGAACCATGTATCCAGTTGCCCAATCCTAATGAATAGAAACATTACCAAGACCATAATTTGGCTAATATGTAAAGGTTTTAGATATCTTTCAATTAAGATTGTGTCATAGAGATGCATTAATAATTTCATCTCCTCGGGTGGGATCCGTTGGTATGATCGTATATACTTGGCGAATGATCATAGAGGGGGAGCGGTGTGGAGCTGGTCATGTAGGCATAACTAAAACCACGATGTGTTTTTAGGGGATTACGTTTATTTGTGACCCCCTCCAAAAATGAACATGTGTATGTTCTTTATCCCTTTTTAGGTGTCAAAGTTGCCTACAATCAACCAAATTGTTGCCTACAACCATGTATCCAGTTGGCCATAATCAACCATACAGTTGTCTAAAACCATGTATCCAGTTGTCCATAATCAACCATACAGTTGTCTAAAACCATGTATCCAGTTGGCCAATCCTCATGAACAAAAACATTACCAAGACCATAATTAGGCTAATATGTAAATGTTTTAGATACCTTTCAAGTTTGTGTCATAGAGATGCTTCAAGAATTTATCTCCTCGGGGTGGGATGCCTTGGTATGATCGTAAATACTTGGTGAATAATCATAGAGGGGGACCAGGGTGTAGTTGGTCATGGGGACGTAAACTAAACTGTGAAGTGTTTTTAGGGGATTGAATTTATCCGTGAACCCTCCAAAAATGAACATGTGTATGTTCTTATATCATTTTTTCAGGTGTCATAGTTGCCCACAGTCAACAATACAATTGCCTAAAACCATGTATCCAGTTGCCCATAATCAACCATACAGTTTGCCTAAAACCATGTATCCAGTTGCCCAATCCCCATGAATAGAAATATCTAAAGGTTTTAGATACCCGCAATTAAGTTTGTGTCATAGAGGTGGAGTCATTATTTTCCTCTCCTCAGGCGGGATCCCTTGGTGCGACCATAGAGGGGAGGGGGTGGAACTGGTCAGGTTTCCTAGATGGAGATATGAGGCACATGACTGTTGTTAGCTAGATTAGCAAGAGTAGTAGCTTAGTTTGGTAGTGCACAATCAGTTTTCAGGAAATATAGCTAGAACCAATATGGCTAACACACAAGGTTCTACTCTCGATGTGGGGTTGTTTGCTGGAATGTGTGCACATTTTGCAACCCCTGGGATTAGTAGTTGCTGCACATCTACAAAGAGTTGCTCAAACTCAATCATGGGAAATCAATGTATAAGTGTAGTTTTCTTTAACCTCTCTTCTCACTCAAGCTAACAGATAGGTGTTTTTTTGTGAGATGAGTGATGGACTAAATTCAGAGATAAGTTGTACACGACAACAGTCAATGCACACCAAGCATTATTGAAACTGGAAAGGAACTTTATAAGATTTCTTGATGGAATAAGCTCTGCTTGATTGGATAGGTTGGTTCAAACAAGTGTTCTTTTGGCCCCACTATTCTTGGTTGCATATATTAGTTAAGAATTTCCTTTGGATCCTGCACATAGCCACATAGGTCTTCCATTTATTTTTGCCTGTAGTTGTCGGCTACGTTGATGAATACGTAGAACATCGTGTGATTTCAGAAAAACTATCACACAACAAAAACACAAAAAAAAAGATACCATAGTTGCCTTACATAGTTTGCATCCTTTTTATGCACAATATATGAAAGATAACATAGTTGCCCATAATTAACCATACAGTTGCCTAAAACCATGTATCCCATTGCCCAATCCTGATGAACAGAAGCATTACCAAGACCATGATTTGGCCAACATCTAAAGGGTTTAGATACCTTTCAATTAAGTTTGTGTCATAGTGGCATGTCAAGAATTTATTCTCTTCGGGTGGGATCCCTTGCTATGATCGTAAACACTTGGCGAATGATCATAGAGGGTGGCGGGGTGGAGCTCGTCATGGGGACATAACTAAAACCATGAAGTTTTTTTATGAGATTAAGTTTATTTGTGAACACCTAAAAAGTAAACATGTGTATGTTCTTTATCACTTTTTCAGGTATCATAGTTGCCCACAATCAGCTATATAGTTGCCTAGAACCATCTATCCAGTTGCCCAATCCTCATGAACAAAAACATTACCAAGGCCATAATTTGGCTTATATGTAAAGGTTTTAGATAACTTTCAATTAAAATTATGTCATAGAGATGCATCAAGAATTCCATCTCCTCGGGGTTGGATCCCTTGGTATGATCGTAAATACTAGCTGAATGATCATAGAGGGGGAGTGGTGTGGAGCTGGTCATGGGGACATAACTAAAACCATAAAGTGCTTTTAGGGATTAAGTTTATTTGTGATCCCCTCGAAAAATGAACATGTGTATGTTCTTTATCCCTTTTTTTAGGTGTCATAGTTGCTTACAATCAACCAAAATGTTGCCTAAAACCATGTATCCAGTTGCCCACAATCAACCGTACAGTTGTCTAAAACCATGTATCGAGTTGCCCACAATCAACCATACAATTGTCTAAAACCATGTATCCAGTTGCCCAATCCTCATAAACAGAAACATTACCAAGACATTATGAGGCACATGACTATGTGTGTGCGCGCACGCGTGCGTGTGTTTGTGTTTTCTCCTCTGCTACTGCCTAGGTGCCCAAGGAAAACTTTGGAGTTGTTCAGGCTTGGACTACACACGAGTTGCCTGGTGAACTTGGTCTTCTCTATATGTGGCCGCTTTATCTAGATACCAAGTCAGACTGGGACTACACACGAGTTGTCTGGTAAATGCATTGGAGTTGCACAAAAATGCCTTAAAAGTTGCTGGCTTTTTTAAGTACAACTCCAGTGCATATAAGTCGCACAGTTGTTTTTCTTTTCTACCCCCAACAGGCTCCGGTGGGTGAACTTAGTCTTTTCTATATGTGGCTGCATTTATCAATATTCGAAGTTGTTATTTTCACCTCCTTGTTACAACTGAAATGGTTGGCGCAGTGGGGACGATGTCTCGTCCTTTACGCGGCATCTAGTTTTGGACGTCGTGTTTGCTCGGGAGCGGCATAGAGGGCGTCATCAGACAACGGTCGGAGGTTGACCGTTGGGTTAGCATCTCCATTTGTAGTGCGGACTCTTTGTCCATCGCGGGGACCTCGGCTAGGAGGGACGGATTCTGCTCCTCTTGTCGTCTGAGGAGATGGGATCCGGCTTAATGTCGGAGGGAGCAATGGACGCCAAGGGGCCATGAGAACGCCCCCTCGTCGTCCAGTTTAGAGGATTTCGGACGTACGGACTTGTTCAAACAAATTAGGTGTCCGTCATTGGATGGTTAAAAGTGTCTAGAGAGGCTGATCCCGACATTTGTGGTAGTTTGGTGATCCGTGTTGAAATTGTCCTTATGGTAGGCGACTTAGAGGTGAAGCTAGTCAATTGGTAGTCATGGTAACCAACTTAGAAGGATTCTCCGCTGATAAGTAGTCATACTAGGGGGAAAAAGGAGTTGCTTTTCTATAACACTAAAGTTGCCTCTGTAGCACACAAAGTTGCTCGGAAATTTTTTTTCGTCGAAACCTATTCATATGGGATCTAGTTTTGAAGAACTCGTCGCGAGAAACCCAACGGTGAAAACAGATCTGAATTTTGACACTCGAATAAAAAGTTAGTATAACCTTTTAAAGTTTTTGATTACCCTAATAAATGCAGGTGAGATAGATAGTGTGAGCGCTTGTGACCTGACGCTTTCCTTTTTGATGCAATTGAAGAAGACCAGGTGCTTTTGTTTCATTAAAAGGAAAGTACGAACGAGCGCACGGGCGCCGGCTATCTAGGTCCAAGATTTAATAATAGATCTATTCTCTCCTATCTAAAAAGAAGTGGCGAGGGAAACCTTCTCCATACGTCAGCCCTTTTACACGCCAAGAGTTCTCGTAAGTCAATCCCTTATACCATGCCCACACGAGAAAAAATCATCGCTACATAAATTATAAAACCAGGCGACCAGAACTTCTATCCGATCTCAGCCTTCGTGTCCTTGCAGAACTCCTATCCGACGTCGGCACGATCGCCTTCATGCTCTTGCACCTCCCTCGATAAATATGATCGCCAAGCGACAAGGCTCTCCTCCCAGGTGACCTCGATGAGCTGCCGGCGCCCTGCGGCCGGACCTGTCGCCTGTACTGCGTGGGAAGTGGGAGGTCGTGCATGAGGTCGAAGAAATAGGCCCATCGGCACCCATGGTCATCGGGAAGAGATCCTTCCAGAGGCCGCTTCCTCCCACGCCGGCGCCCCCGGCAAGCGTGCTCTGCAGGACACTCATAGCAGCGCATGTGCGGGAACGGGAGCTCCTCCAGCAGGGAGCCCCAGGAGGATGGCGGAGAGGCTGGAGGGGAGGCCACAGGCAGGGAGGAGGTCAGGAGCGGAACCCCCGTCCTGGAGGTGTGAAAGTCGGCGACGTGTTGACCTAAGTGCCACCACCTAGCAACGGACGAGAGAAGTCGTCATGGCGAAGGCAACGCTTGTGGAGCAGAACCTGGAGGCCGCTCTGTATGAGGTAGGACGGCCGCGAGGTGCTGTGGTCTTCGGACGCGGCTGGGTCTCGTGCGCGGCCTCATACCAAGGACCACGCGTGACGGGAGGAGGTGACCGACGAGGTGTGCCTCTGCTAGCCGGAGAGCATGTCCGGCGGGCAGGAAGGGAAGGTGCGGTGTGCGGCTGGCTTGCCTGAGCCCTGGGCGACGGCCGACGGGCGATGAGCTGCCCGCCTCCCCGTGCCTCTGTTGGCGGCGAGCTCGGAGCCTCGTACAGTGTGGCGGCGAGCCGGTGACAGGCACGGTGCCAAGGTCTGCAGGGTATGGTGGCGTCCGACGACCGGCGGGGTGGCGAGCTTCGCGCCTCCGCCTGCTCCAGCCGTTCGGCGGCTAGGTTGTCGAGAGCAGGGGAGCGTGCGGGCATGCGGGCTGCATTATGATCACTACACAGCTCGTGCGGCTACCTGCTCGTGGACTCGCATGCCTAATTCGCTTAGATGGGCCAGCTGATCTGATTTAGGGCCAATTCTTTTGATGGCTTTTAGAATAAGCTGCAAAAAGCTGCCCCCTACCCAGCTTATTCTAGAAGTCTAATCAAATTTATTTTTTTAGAAGCCTAGTAGTTAAGGCTTAACTAGTAGGCTTTTAAAAAGAAAATTTTGGTTGGGCTTTTAGAATAAGCTGAGTAGGGGGTAGCTTATTCTGGAAGCCCAAAAAAGCTAGCAAAAGAACTGGTCCTTACCTGGGCTGAGTCTACGTGAAATAGAGCACGGTAGTAAAAAAACACGATTTGCTAAAAAAAAACACGATTTTGGAGGGTAGGCGACTATCGAAGCCTCTACGTGAAATAGTGCATACGTAACATTACATTTCCTAACAAAACATACGTAAGAGGTAATTTTTGAAACTAATGGATACAAATTATATTAAGGCATATATACCCAGACCACCGGACATATGCACTCATACAGCATCTGCATGTGTCCTAAAGCTTGTAAATTAATGAGGTCACGACTAATGCCTCACCAGTCACGACTAATGCCTCACGGTTCGATGGGTACATTGTATGTAACGAATATCAAATATTATATATTAGAAGATCAATATCCAATATGCCACAACAGTTTACATTTTATTAGATAAAATATCTACGCGATCAGTTGTGGCATGCTTAGGTTAATGAGCTTGTTTAGATGAACCGGGAATTCTTATTTTTGAATAATATTCTTTGAAGATGATAGTTAAATTTGATAACAAAACTTTATTTGATAATATATATAAATTTAGAATAACCAGATAGAGAAATAGCATCAAATTTCATAGAAGTTTATTATACAGATCACTAAGAAATGTACATATATACGATAAGGGTAATAGAATTATATAAACTTTTTTACCTAATGTTGAAAGTTAGGATAACACTGAAACTGACTTTAAGAGCATGTATCTCGAGCGATACAAATGGGTGGCAGCGATAGGGTTTGCTACCAGTTCTACATCACAAAAAAAAAGCACTGTAGATTGTGGTGATAATAAGTGTAGATGAGGCTCCCCATGTAGAGATAGCATTGATAAGTATCCTCCTTTTTTCCATGGTGATATGATCTTACATGGCACAACTTACACCTTCATGAGAGAAATCATGTCCAAAAATGCAGGTCTTTTGAGAATACCTTTCCATTAATGTAGTCAATAAACTTGTTTTAGATAGAAAATAATTAGATAGTATAAGAATATATTGCATGCAAGTGTATTGGCATAAAAAATTTGTGGCCATTTTCGATAACGATGGGAAGGAAGATAAAGACCGACACAAATGAGGGGTCATGTTAAAATAAAGGATGTGGACATGTGTATGGGTTGGTGGGAGGGTCGTCTTAAGCCATGCTTATAAGGGTAAGGGAGTGTCATATTTTTTTTCCCGTTGCAACGCACGGGCATATGTGCTAGTGGAAAATAATATAAATTGAAAGGAGATGATATTTGTGATTAGGAACCTGATAGATGTTGATGATGTCTCCCCGGCAACGGCGCCAAAAATTCCTTTTGATGCGGCTTGAAACTGCGTCGGTATTTCCCCAAAGAGGAAGGGATGATGTAGTACAACTACGGTAGGTATTTCACTCAGTTATGAAACCAAGGTTATCAATCCAGTAGGAGAACCAAGCAACACTATGTAAACGGTACCTACACACAAAGAACAAATACTTGCAACCCGACGCGTAAGAGGGGTTGTCAATCCCTCCACGGCAAAAAGATAAATTATTTTGTATAAGATTTGATAATTGGATCTAGCAAAAACATAAAATAAAATAAGTAAAGAAAAAGTGCAGCAAGGTTTTTTGGGGTTTTTGGAAATATAGATATGAAATCAATATGATAAAAGATAGACCCCGGGGCCGTATATTTCACTAGTGGCTTCTCTCAAGAAAATAGCATACGGTGGGTAAATAAATTACTGTTGGGAAATTGATAGAAGATCAAATAATTATGAAGATATCCAAGACAATGATCATGAATATAGGCATCACTTCCGAGATTAGTAGACCGACTCATGCCTGCATCTACTACTATTACTCCACACATCGACCGCTATCCAGCAAGCATCTAGTGTACTAAGTTCATGGAGAAATGAAGTAATGCAATAAGAATGATGACATGATGTAGTCAAGATCTATTCATGTAGGAATAGACCCCATCTTTTTATCCTTAATAGCAACGATACATACGTGCCTCGCTACCCCTTCTGTCACTGGGTGAGGACACCGCAACATCGAACCCATCACAAAGCACCTCTTCCCATTGCAAGAAAAATCGATCTAGTCGGCCTAACTAAACCAAATATTCGGAGAAGAAATACAAGGCTATAAATAATCATGCATTTAAGAGATCAAAGAAAACTCAAATAATATTCATGGATATAGATCTGATCATAATCTCGAACTTCATCGGATCCTAACACACCGCAAAAAGTCATTAGATCAAATAGATCTCCAAGAACAATGAGGAGAACATTGTATTTAGAATCAAAAAGAGAGAAGAAGCCATCTAGCTACTGCCTACGAACCGGTAGGTCAATGGTGAACTAATCACGCATCATTGGAGGAGCACCAATGAGGATGATGAACCCCTCCGTGATCGTGTTCCCCTCCGACAGAGTGCCGGAATAGGGATCTAGATTGGATCTCCTGGTTCTGGAACTTGCGGCGGCTGGAATTGTGTTTCGATCGCTCCCCTACGGTTTCTAGAATATTGGGGCATTTATAGAGCTTAGAGGCGGTGCAACACAGCTCCGTGGGCCCCACCACCCATCAGGGCGCGGCTGGGCCTCCTGGCGCGCCCTGGTGGGTTGTGGTCCCCACAGGCCTTCCCTCGTCCCCTTCCTTGGCTCCCAAGTTTCCTTCTGATCCAAAAAAATCTCCAAAAAGTTTCGCTGTGTTTGGACTCTGTTTGGTACTGATATTCTGCGAAGTAAAAAAAAGCAAAAAACATCAATTGGTACTGGGCACTATGTCAATACGTTTGTCCCAAAAAATGATATAAAGTTGATATAAAATGAAGGTAAAACATCCAAGAATGATAATATAACAACATGGAACTATCAAAAATTATAGATACGTTGGAGACGTATCAGCACCCATGTCGAAGAAGAAATCTATATTTTGTGACCTACCCTATCACTAGTAGAAAACATGGCTTTGGTTGAGGCCTGGGTAATGGCATTAATCCCGGTTCACTCATGAACCGGGACCAAAGGGGGCATCAGTCCCGGTTCGTGAGGCCAGGGCGCCGGCCGGGCCTCGGGGGCCATTGGTCCCGGTTCGTCTGACCCCTTTGGTCCCAATTCCAGACATGAATCGGGACCAATGGGCCTCGCTCCTGGCCCACAACCTTTAGTCCCGGTTGGTGGCTGGAACCAAGACCAAATGTTGTCCTTTAGTCCCGGTTTTAGCCACAAACCGGGACTAAAGAGAGGCCTATATATACCCCCGACCCTGCCCGCGAGCAGAGCCACTGCTCTGTTTTTTTGGCCGGCCATGGGAGAGCTTTGTGGTGCTCTAGCTCACCTCCTATGCACATGAGGTGTTCGATGAAATGCCCGAACCACACTTAAGCTTTCTCCTCTCGAAGCTCCTTCTCCAAGCTCCATTTTTCCTTAAGATTTGTCTAGGTTTAGCGGTCCATCCTGTCCCGTCCCCGTCCTCACCGCCGTCGATCGCCCGCGCCGATCTCGTTGCCGGCACCACCGTGGTGAGCCTCTTGTTCTTATATTCTTTCTAAAAGAAAAAAAATTCTTACTTGTATGATTTAGATAGATACTTGTATAATTTTCTTACTTTTATTATTGTTTGTTATTATATAGTGCGATGGTTTTGGTATCCGCCTCCGTCGGCCCTCGTCCTGTCTATGATTCGGATGTGGTATATATTACCTTTTATAACTATTTGTTTCATTTAGTGTTTATGACAATTATGCCGACCAACGTGACATAGATGTTTTTATCTAGGAGGTATGTGAACCGGAAATTCCAACCGACCCTATTGTCGAGAGGTTAAATTTAGTTGAAAAAGAAAACAATTACTTGAATAAAAAATTGAAAAGAATTGAGGAGGAGAAGATTAGATTGGAGTTGCATGTTGCGGATGTCGTTGATGATCACAAGATCAAGATGGATGCAATGCGCTTGAAGATTAGAAAGATTAGAAAATATGTCATTCATACTGAGGCTTGGTATGATTATGCCGTTGGATCAATTGTGGGTGAAATGATGATACCATCCCAACTTTCAACCTTTTCAGAGTTCATTTGTAGTGCTTTTCAATTTCAGGATCAACTAAAACAGAACTATAATATTCTTCAATAAAAAAGAATCAACCAAAAACCTTTTATAAACTAAAAAGAATCAATAGCAAAAAGAATCAACTAAAAAGCTTTTATAAAACTCTAATAGCAAAAGGAATCAACTAAAAAGCTTTTATAAACCTCTAGAATTTTTTAAACTAAAATTATATAAAATTTATGCAACTAAAATTATCAAAGTATTTTTTGTTCAAAACATTAATAGCAAAAAGAATTTTCATAAAGATTTTTTTTGTTGAGAACTTTAATAGCAAACTAAAATAACAAAATCTGTTTTTGATTAAAATAGACATTTAAAATAACCTAAAAATTACCAAATTGAATATAATGATAAAACACAATAATATTAAATAGCAGGAAAAAGAATCACTCAAAAATCTATTTTTATAGTAAAGTTATTCACAAACTAGTGATTCACATAAATTTCAAAGAATTCAAATTTAAACTATTCAAATTTGAAAACTAATAGCACTAACAGAAAGTTTATAATTTTTGTGACCTAAAAGCAAAAAGAATTACTGAAAAACTGTAAGTATTTAGCTGTAAGTAGAAACAAAAGAAAATAAATAAAGCAAAAAACAAAACAAAAAAAATGGAAAAATATTTAGAAAAATGCCGCCTACTGGGCCACCACGGCCTGAATACGACTAGAAACCCAACCAGCTAGTTGGGCCAGGATTCAGGCCCGCAGCAAGCCCAGTAGGCCCACAGGCAGAGAGACACGTTTAGGCCAGTAGGCCTGCAATAGAGAGGAGTTCGAAAGGGGAGGCGCAGCCGCGCTTATAAACAAGTGCCGAAGCCTCTCAGCTAGCGAGGTGGGACTAAACATCCAACCGCACCATGGCTGTGCCAGGCACAGGCCTTTGGTCCCGGTTGGTGGCTCGAACCGGGACCAATGCCACCCGTTCGTCCCGGTTCGTGCCGCCAACCGGGACCAATGCCACCCTTTAGTCTCGGTTGGTGCAACCAACCGGGACCAAAGGTCTCTTTTCCCACCCTTTGGGCAGCTGGAAATTGACCATTGGTCCCGATTGGTGGCACCAACCGGGACTAAAGGGGGCCATTAGTCCCGGTTGGTGCTACAAACTGGGACTATAGGGGGTTGCTATATAAGCCAAGACTTAGGAAATTTCCCCCACCCGCCATTCTTCTCTCGACGACGCCGCCAGGCTGCTGCCGCTGCCCTCGACGCCGATGCACCCACTCTCGCCGGGCCTCCTCGCCGTCGTCGCCGTCGCCGAGTTGCCCCGACGCCGTCCCCGCTCCCACTTTGAGCCACCGCGCCGTTCCCCTCCTCTCCTCCTCCCCCCATGCCCCGACGCCGCCGCCAGCGTTCTCCGGCCGCCCGCGCCACCCGCTCTCCGACCGCCCGCACTCCGGCCTCCCGCAGTGAGCTCCGGCCGCCCCGGCCCCTTCCCCTGCGCTGCCGCCGCCGCCGCCGCCCCTGCCCTGCGCCGCCGCCCCTGCCTTGCGCCGCCCCTGCCGCGCGCCGCCCCTGCCTTGTGCTGCATCAAGTTAGTATTTGCAAAGATTTTGCAAAAGTTAGAATTTTTTATGTGTATGTATGTTCATATGCATATATGTAGGTCTATATATGTGTGTGTGTATGTATATATGTATGTGTATATATGTGTGTATGTATATAGCATTTTTTGGTCCGTGTATATATGTATGTGTATGTATGGATGAATGGATGGATATGGATGGATGTATATAGATAGAAAATGTTCATATGATTTTTTTTGTTCATATATATGATGATTTTTTTTGTTCATACATGATCATATGATGTTTTTTTTGTTAATAGATGATCATATATATGATGTTTTTTTGTTCATATGTATGCATGGATGTGGATGGATGGATGGATGTATATATATAGAAAATGATCATAAGATGTTTTTTTATTCATTGAATATTTTTTTTGTTCATGAGAGAGGCGGGGACGTCGGGCATTCATGAGAGAGGCGGTCCGGTCGTCGGACATGTCATGTGGAATTTTTTTTGGTTCATAGAAAACTCCGGTAACTTCGACATGAGGGGGGACGTCGATCAACCCCCTCTCGCCCGACCAAACTCTCGAGTCCACCCAAACCGGGACTGAGAAAGCGTTGTCGAGGCCACCCCAAACCCTAGAAGAGTTGTCAAGGCCACCCAATTTTACCAAGTTAAATGAGTTAAAAGTTACTTACTCCCGTTACGCTCACCCAAATTTACCAAGTTAAAAGAGCGTTGTCGAGGCCACCCCAAACCCTAGAAGAGTTGTCGAGGCCACCCAAATTTACCAAGTTAAAAGAGCGTTGTTGAGGTCACCCCAAACCCTAGAAGCGTTGTCGAGGCCACCCCAAACCCTAGAAGAAAGAGCGTCATTGTCGATCTATCGTTGCCGGTATAGGTCAATGGGGGAGAATGGATGGATAGTTTGATCTCCTGCATAGCGATTATTTTTTGCAAAGTGTCCTCTCCTAGAAGAAAGAGCGTTGTCGATCTCCTACCCCCTTCCGCCCCTACCCGATAACTTTGACATGAGGGGGGACGTCGGACAAGCATGAGAGAGGCGGTCCGCAACTAATCCATTGCTCATATATGCATATGATTCCTTGTTGTGATTAGCTAGGTCTATGTTTGCCACTAATATATCCATCTCTCATGTTTGTATATTGCCATGTTGTAATATTTGCAGAAACTATGGACAGAGACTTAGAACAAGAAGAGTTGTTGGGGGATATAATCCGCGACGGAGGTGATCCCTTGTCGTTTCTCAATGACACCGATGGTCAGGAAGGAGAGGATGACGGCTCCGGTAATCCAACAATGGAGGGGGAAGGAGATCATGACGGCTCCGGTGACCGAATGGCGGAGGAAGAAGACCATGATGACGGCTCCGGTGACCGAACGGAGGAGGGAGCTGTTGCAAAGTCCGGTGAGGTATATATATTAATTAAGCCTGTGCTGACTTGATGCATTAATTGTTTTGGTATGTACATATATTAACACTTCTTTCTTCTTTTATAGCCCTCCGGATCGAGCCAAACTTCCGTAAGGAGACGAGGCCTGAAGAAAAGGTTGCGCCAGGATGAAAGGTTCACGATCACAAAAATCGCGGACGATGGCCAACCGATTGCTCCCAAGCGGACCAAGGACGCATTTGTACATCAGTGCGGAGCTATTGTTAGGGATAGCATCCCGATCAGCGTCCAGTAATGGAATAAGAGTAAGGACGACCCTGAAGTTTCGTATATCCAGGATAGACTGAAAGGTGATCTTTGGACCTCGCTGATGGCAAATTTTAGCCTACCACCAGAGGAGGATCCGAATAAGCCAGTTATAGAGCCAAAGGTCAAGGTGTTTTCTCTTAAGAAGATGGCAGATCTATTCAGGAACTGGAAGAAAGAGTTGAACACAAAGTTTGTCGACAAAGGGAAGATTCCAGAATTCACCGGCCGATATGAGAAGATAAGAGATCACTGGCCAGCATTTGTGGCCTACAAGAACTCGGATAAGGGTAAGAAAAGGTCAGAGACAAACAAGAAAAATGCTGCTAAGAAGAAGTATCACCATCACATGGGGTCAGGTGGCTACTACAAAGCCCGGCTGTTGTGGGACAAAGCTAAGCAAGACCTGCTTGCTAAAGGGGTCCAACCAGCGACATTGAACTGGCCAAATCGTTCAACGACTTGGTTCTTTGGGGTTGGGGGAACTTTGGACCCAGAAACAGGGGAGTGTCGTTGAACGGACGAGCAACTTGCAATACCCACCAAGAAGCTTCAGGAATATATCAGGGCATCGCAGGAAGGGACGTTCATTCCTGACAGAGAGAAGGACGAGCTGACAGAGGCCCTCGGGAATCCTGAGCACCTTGGACGAACACGAGGCACACCAGGCTCCGTTTCATGGGTGGTTGGGTTTCCCGACAGCGGTGGTTACAGAAGCCGAGAAAGAAAGAGGAAAGCGGAAGTGAGCGAAATGCAGAAGTTCAATGCAAGAATAGCAAAGCTAGTGGAACTTGCAGCTATCGGCCAACCATCTCAGTGGCACGAAGATCCTTGCTTTGACGTTGCCCCAGAAGCTACCCCACCATCTCAGCGGAGAAGCAGCGTGGCTTCTACAGAGCTCGTTCAGCCTGATTTCATGGCTCCTCGCTACCTCATGGATACTATGATGGAGGCTCAACATTGCGAGCTAATGACAAAATGGCAGAACCTAACTTTGAAGGCGGCTGTCGGCTCTGTTGTACCTCCTCAAGCAGATGGAACTTTCCATTGCCGTCTGATTCCACATGGATATGCTGTGGTGACGGTGGATGAAATAATGGAGGGATTTGAGGAGCTGGAGCTTGACTACCCTACAGGTGAAGGGGAGAATCATCTGGTTTATGCTTTAAGGAGTACCTGTCTATGCAGGAAGGAGTACATCAAGCTTCCAAACTGGACGCCTCCTCCTCCTCCTCCTCCGGCGAGTCAGGGCACTCAGCCTCCTCCTCCGCCTCCTCCTTCGGCGAGTGATCTTCGCACTCCGCCTCCTCCGGTGCGTGAGGGCACTCCGCCTCCTCCTCCGGCTCCTCCGGCACGTCAGAGCACTCCGCCTCCTCCGGCGTGTCAGCGGACTCTGCCACATCAGCAATGGCAGAAGAGAGATGCCGCCGCTCCGGCGGCTAGCAGTACAAGAGGCGGGAAGAAATTCAAAGCTGGTCCAAGCCTGAAGCCTCGTCCAAAGTTACCATATGAGAGCACTGACAAGGAAACCGATGAAATCGTCGCAGTCGAAGTGCTGGCCCATTTTGAACGGAAACCTCTACCTCCGATGGAAAAGGCAGATCCAGTGAAAGTGAAGCGCACTCTGGATGCCCTGAAGCGACCACCACCGCCTCCGCCGCAATCCAACTATGAGCGCATTATTGAAAGGACATATAAGGAAGCGCATCGGTCGGGAAGTACTTGCAGTGATGCAAGGCTAGCAAAATGAAAAAGTGGGAAAACAATTCCCCAGCTCGGCGAACAGGCGAAGCAATCATGCTCCCCGCTCAAGGTGTCTAGCGATATCGTCACTAATCATCCGAGGCTAGTGCCCGGTACCAATCCTGTTGATTACCTGGGCAATGATGTACAGTTTGAAATGTTAGAGGTAGTAGATATCTTCAGATACGAGTACGGGAAGCCTCTCGTCAAACCTGATCATCCTCCTCTAACAACGATGATGCGAAGATTGCATGAATGGTACATGGATACCTGCAGGAAGTCTGGGAAGGATAGTTTGATGCTGGGAATTAATGAGGAGCACGACCTCATTGGAACTGAGGTGATGCCTGTTGAATTTGTGGAGTTATTCTAGTTATTCAATCAAGACGCCCTCGACAAACAACTCATGACTTGCTACTGTCTGTAAGTATTACCTCTGTAATTAAGTCTCTATAGCTCAGCTTTTTCATTGCATGTATATATAATTATCCTTACTATATTATGCAGACTGAAGATCATCGAATGCAAAAAAGCACAAATCTATGACATTGGGTTCATTAACCCAAATACCATAAATGAATGGTCGGTTCAAAACAGAGTCAAAGATACTGAGGACAACTTGCTAAAATCGTTACTTCGAAATCAAAACAGAGGGAAAATACTCTTTCCTTACAACTTCAAGTGAGTGTTACTGTCTTGTGCATATTCGGTTTCGCTTACTCGAGGTTATAGTAATGTATTTGATGAGTTATGCATGCGTGCGCAGCTTCCACTTTATTCTGCTAGAGATTAAGCTTGACCGGGGAGTAGTAACTGTCTTAGACTCGAGACGAAAAGATCCCCAGGACTATGCGGACATGACTGCAATGCTCCATAAGTAAGTTCAATCAATCATTATCCCACCATATCGGCAACTTTGTTCATTTCCGGATATCAAGTAATTATTTTCTTTGTCTGGCAGGGTTTGGAAAGAGTTCACCGGAATGGTTCCGGGACTGCCGAGGGAGCTGCGATTTACACACCCGAAAGTAAGTAGTACTAGCTAGTTGTGCGCATCTCCCATTGATTCTATTTTCATCAATACCATTTATCATGCTTGATTATCAGTTTTATTGAACTCTATTCTCGTAAACTGCTTGTGGCAGGAAGGCGGGAATAATTTATGTGGATACTACGTTTGCGAGTTCATCCGCCACTCGACCTCTGAGCGGGGCTACTCTGACCGACAATATGAAGTACGTAAACAATAATATTCACAATTTGATTTTATTACCATCATTTGTGTTGAGTTTCATTGATATATATGTATTGACCCCCTTCTTTAAATTAGATGTGGCAGATGCGGGATGAACTCCTACCACATGATTGCATACGAGCAATTCAAGAGGAATTGGTAGGATTCTTTCTTGACCACGTCATAAATGAGAAGGGAGAATACCATCTGGAAATTGAAATGGATTTTAGATGTTAGGGATTGTAAGAGATGTTATATTGTATATATGTAGTAGCGTCGGATAGATATACGAAAACTTGTTGTTCGACCAATCTCTCGAAGAAAGAGAGGTCACTTCTCTCTGTATATGTTCATGACGATCTTGTGTAATTAATGGTTCCTTCATTTGCTTACTAGCTAGCATGTCGAGTTCTCTCTATATGTATAGTAGCTAGCGTCGACCAAGAACGGAGAAAGAGAGGTCACTTCTCTCTATTAGCTAACTAACACACTATGAAACCCCTAAATTAACCCTCCAAAACCCCTAACCCCCCCTTTCAAAAAAAACAAAAACCCCAGCGCCTGTGAGGTGCTGACGCGTGGCTTCCTTTTCGTCTCGGTTGGTATTACCAACCGGGACTAAAGGTCCTCCTGCCTGGGCGCCCCGCAGTGGCCACGTGGAGCCCCTTCTATCCCGGTTCGTAAGCGAACCGGGACTAAAGGTTTTGGGCTTTAGTCCTGACCCTTTTGTCCCGGTTCCAGAACTGGGTCTAAAGGCCCTCTGGAACCGAGACTAGTTCCCTGTTTTCTACTAGTGTATTGGAAAGTCCTAGAGGTCCGCTCTACAATCGATGTGATGCACTTGACGAATAATCTTTGCGTGAACCTGCTAGGCTTCTTGGGCGTGTATGGGAAAACAAAAGATACACCAGAGGCACGGGAGGACCAGCAATTTATGCACGAAAAGACGGCATGCATCCAAAGTAGTATAAGGTTCCTGCTAGCTACGCTCTTAACAAAGAAGAGAAGGAAATCTTCTTTGAATGCCTGCTTAGTATGATGGTCCTGTCAGGCTTCTCGTCGAATATAAAGGGAATAATAAATATGGAGAGAAAAAGTTTCAGAACCTTAAGTCTCATGACTGCCACGTGATTATGACGCAATTGCTTCCGGTTGCATTGAGGGGGCTTCTACCGGATAATGTTCGATTAGCCATTGTGAAGCTATGTGCATTCCTCAATGCAATCGCTCAGAAGGTAATCAATCTAGAAATCCTACCAACGTTACAGAATGATTTGGTGCAATGTCTTGTCAGTTTCGAGTTGGTGTTCCCACCATCCTTCTTCAATATCATGACGCATGTCCTAGTTCACCTAGTCGACGAGATTACCATTCTGGGTCATCTATTTGTACACAAACCTTTGAGAGGTTCATAGGAGTTTTAAACAAATATGTTTATAACCGTGCTAGGCCAGAAGGAAGCATCTCCAAGGGCCATGAAACAGAGGAGGTCATTGAGTTTTGTGTTGACTTTATTCCTAACCTTAAGCCAATTAGTGTTCCCGAATCGCGGCATGAGGGCAGACTGGGTGGAAAAGGCACACTCGGAAAGGATTCAGTAATATGTATGGACGGGCATTCTTGGGCGCAAGCACACTACACAGTTCTAAAAAATTATGCCTTGGTGGCTCCGTATATCGAGGAACACTTGAATAGTGTACGCTCCGAGAACCTGGAGCAGTCTGAGCACTGGATCAAACGTACACACATGGCATCATTCGGCGGTTGGTTGCAAACACGTCACATGCATGACGACACTACTAGAGATGAGTTGTACTTGCTGGCCAAGTCACCATCTTCGACTATATCGACTTTCAAAGGGTACGAGATAAATGGGAATACATTTTACACGATCGCCCAAGATAAAAGAGCACCAACCAAAATAGTGGTGTCCGCTTTGATTCAGCAAACACCAATAGGCCAAAGGACACATATTATCGTTACATAGAGGAGATATGGGAACTTGACTATGGACGTGATTTGAAGGTCCCTTTGTTTCGGTGCAAATGGGTCAATCTGACAGGAAGTGGGGTAAAGGAAGACCCGCTGTACGGAATGACAACAGTGGATCTCAACAATCTTGGGTACACAGACGAACCATTAGTCCTAGCCAATGATGTGGCGCAGGTTTTCTATGTGAAGGACATCTCGACCAAGCCGAGAAAAAGAAAAGATAATGAAGCGAATACATCATACGATGAGCTAAAGCACCACATAGTTCTTTCAGGGAAAAGAAACATTGTGGGAGTGGAGGACAAGACAGACATGTCTGAAGATTATGAAAAGTTCCATGAAATTGCTCCCTTCACAGTGAAGATTGACCCAAGCATCCTGTAAATGATGAAAATTGTTCATGGTTACGGCGCAAAGGGACACACGCGAAGAAAAAGTTTTATACCCCAAGATCCCAGTCTGGGATGTGACCGGCTTCACCGTCATCACTTTCTTCTCTAGTGAGGTTCCGGACTTATCTGGAAGGTCCTACTTCGGACAAACCGGAGGGAATCTTTGTAACACTCAGGGGTATATATGTGTTTTGGCATTTGAAACGCGAAGAAATAGTATGTAGGAGTTAATCAATGCAATTATCTCCAAACAGAATATTTAACTATGTATTTTTCAAGGTTGATCATACGCGGTTAGCCACGTCATCAATTTTCAACCCTTTCTGACTTCATTCGCTATTTTTCATGCATTTAATGAATTTTTTGAGCTAAATGACTCTGAAATTGAAAAGCACTACAAATGAACTCTGAAAAGGTTGAAACTTGGCATGGTATCATCATTTCACCCACATAGCCACTACTGCAGGATGCTTCTAACGCGACACTACGATCAGAGACCCTTCGACGAAACTGTGTGCGATGCAATAATCACAAACGGTGGTGTAAAAAAACCATCAAAAAAGATGCAAAACATTTGCGATGACGGATGCATCAAACACGGTTCAGAATTTAGTTGCGTGTGGGATGAGGGGCATACGGTTCAGTTCAAGGAACTGTTTACGATGAGGTGGAACAAAAGAAATGGGCAGCCAGATGAAGGCGTGTGCGATATACAGCATACGGTTCACTCGGATGAACTGTTTGTGATTAGGCAACACAAAAGAAACGGTCAGCCAGATCAAGGTGTGTGCGATATACTGCATACAGTTCACTCGGATGAACTATTTGTGTTGAGCGAAGAGAACAGAAACGGTTGAACTTAATAAGATGTGTGTGATACGCGGCAAACAGGTCTGTAATCGGAAACATGTGGGAAGACTGATAACAACACAGACGATTCCTGTTAACAAGCCGTGTGTGTTGTGAGCAAACGATTGCTAGTATACAATTATGACTGATTGATGAAATCATCACCGACGGGTTCCATTGTTTTGTCCGTGTGCGATATGATTTTCTTTGTTTTGCACAACATCTACGCTCTGTCTACAGAGCATCAACATATATACTTAAAAAGACAGCTTTGCATAAACAAATTAAGCATACAATTACACAAGTGACTACACACATAACATTTCCACACACCAAAGTAAGCAATTACATGCATACTAAACTAGGAGAAACAAGGATCTAATCATCTACTTATTGTTGCGACGACGCTTGCCATTGCTCTGCTTCCGGCGGATCCCTGGCCGTTTTGGGGAAGGAGGCACTTCCTCATGTCAATGATCCGCCTGTACATGTCGTAGCTTGTGTACACCTCCTTGGCCGCGTACACGACGTGAGCTTTGTCAAGTTTCTCCATCCAGGCCGAGTGCCAGGCACGCTTGTCCTTGTTGTAGGAATCCTTCATGTCTCTATAGTAGGGGTCGATGATGGCCTCGGCGAGGTGAACCAGTGAGTCCTTCTCATGCTCCTTGCTGCCCCAGATCTTGTATTGGCCCTGGATGTCGACAAGATTCTAGCAGGCGATGCTCGAATTCTCGAGCGCCTTTACATCATTGGTGATGTCCACCGTAGCGAACATGTAGTGGGGGCTGTTGACAAACCTGGCGAAACCCTCACAAGGCCTTGTGGCCAGGCAGTAGTGGTAGACGAGGACGTGGTGGCGCACGCACATCTGGGCGACGGCGACCTTGGGACGAGACCCGGCACGAGCGCGGGTGTACTCGAGGTCGAACCCGACCACCTTGTACTTCTCCTTGGCAAGCAACAGCTCCATGATGTGGATGGAGTGCTCCACCCAGACCGGGTTGTTGGTGTACACCACCGAGAGGTCCATGAACCTGCTGTGGGTGTCCACCACGGCATGCATGGTGAACTGCTGCTCGTCGTCGGTAGCCGCTCGGAGCGCCATTGGAGCCGCGCAGGATACCCTCTAAGAATTTGTCATGGTGGGTGTGCTTCTTGTAATGGTGGGGCATGATCGAAAGGTTGAAGAGACACAAGGGTTAAATGGCCATTGTAATAAATGGGGGCCGGCCGGCCTGTAATCGTCACGTCTTGTCATGGCGTTCATAGCGGAGGATTCCAGTGCACGCTTGACAACACCGCACCGCACGCATTTCGTTTGACCACGCGTGGGCTCGAAGAGGCGCCAAATGTATCGTCGGTAAGCCTGTTCCTGCGCTACCGCGTAGTTTACCGCGCAAGCTTCCCGCCCAGCTAGTTTGGCCACGCGTCGGCTATAAGAGGGACAAATCCTGGGCGTTTATTGGCAAAAGGCGTTGTAAAAACGAAGTGTGTGGAATGACTTCGGTCATAAGTTTTCCCGTGGGTGATGAGGTCAAAGTTACACAGAAGGGTGATGATGGACACTCGAGTGCGATAATTAATTCTGCGCTCTACAGGGCACACGGTTGAAGAAACCAACTGTGTGCAATAATGTCGAAGATCACAGTCGAGTTAGCTATACAAATCATGTGCTTTGGGACCGACAAGGTAAACAGATTCAAGAATGGTTAATAAAATCTAAGACCATTGCATATTAAGGTCAAAATAGTGCTACCAATATACGAGTCTCATACGATGCCATTTCAACGATTGTACCACAAAAGCTCGAAATATTACAAGGTTCAAATTCCAGAGTTATATGGCCCAAATTCAAAGATTACAAGGTTCAAACTGATATTAGAAATGAAATTCAGCTCATCAGCTGCAAACGCTCGCGCTGATCCGCTGAACATGGATATCAGAGAGGTTCAAACTAATATTACCACTTCTAAGTCTGGTTTCGAAACCTCATAATTTTTGCAAAGGGGTCAGCCACTGAGAAGTCATGTATGGGGTCGACACGATGACTTCTGATTACTCTGTCATCTGAAGTTCCAAAATGAAATTCAGCATTTTTGGAGCCTATTCCATTCTGCCGTAGGCGCCGGCGCTAATCAACAAACCATTCATTTTTGCGAAATAAATGTAGGGCAAACCTCATTACCTTCAGCACCCTTGCTCTGACAACAAAGAACCTGGCGAATATAATCTCCGGTAAGGTCCCTCGGTAGGAGTTCAAAGTAATTTCTGAGAGATGCAGATCTAGGCATTCAACGTGATTGTTATATTGTATCACATTATCCACCACTGGGCCTAATCTTATCTCTAAAAGAAGAAAACGTGTTAGTGCCTACATGCAATTTTGAACACTACTACAGGCCTATTTGGTTTGCAGGATTTGTAAAATGCACTAACATGCCATCTTTGATCTAACATGATTAACATGGGCATTTGATTACATTCTAGAAAAATGTAGCCTTCTTCACAAGAGGTTGGAGTGGATGAAAAGTTCCCTAAGAAAATTAGTACAGATGAAACCAAAGGAGAAATTCTTATGGATTGTAACCATATGGATCAAGCAACCAATATGGGGGGGACATGTATGTACTGAAATCCTCCAAAAGAATCCTTCAGAAATCGTAGTACATTGCTTGGAAAAAGGTGTCACAAATTGAACTCCCTTATGGTTAACATTTAATAGGAACGGAACATCACCTCGATATATAGCTTCTCCAGGCACGGAAAGCATCTCAGGAAACTGACAACTTGCTCCAGGTTGCGGCCGATAGATTCTAGTGCCAAGACCCTCACTATGCGCAGTTTCAGGGTCAAGCTTGTCGGAATCATTTTCTGGGTGACAGACGAACAAACATCTTCAAAATTAGAAATAATGTTAATTTGTAGAAGGAGAGGTAGAAGGCGGCTGTTGTACCTGAACGGGTGTGGATCCAATAACAAGTTCGGAGTATTTGTCAGACAAGTAGCCCACCACTTTCAATTTTGGCGTAGAAATGACATTGATTCTGAAGTGCAAGTGTGTCCTCAATGACCATAATGTGGTACACATCTTGTGATGTCTTCCTGCCGCACCAGCAACACACATAAATAGTTCGGAGAGTCATGGAGGTGATGTGGAAGCAACTCAACCCATTGATCGCCTAAAGACGAAGGTACTCGAGTGCAGTACAGCCACGGAGTAGGCGGTTGTAACACCCCCAGTGGTTAACTACAGTAATCCCATTTTGATTATGCCACGTCAGCATGATTAACAGTGTCTGATCATCATTTGCATCATAATGCATTTCAGCTTCTAACTCAAAATCCAAATTTAAATGAAAGTGGAAAATAAAAGTTGTTCAAACTGGAAAACTAAAATGTGCCTCATGTTGCAAATATTCCCATAGCATTTATAAAAATGATTGCAACATTAGTTGGAATTGTAAAAGGACTCGAACAACTAGAAACAGCAGCAACATAGCACTATTCAATCCTTTTTCAATTTAAATAAAATCCAAACAAAAAGATATGGACCCCAAACCAATTTCTAGCAGTGACAGATAATACACTGTAAATAATGGAGCAAGTCTCATATTTTACAAAAGTCTTTTGGACTAAAAATAAAAGACAAAACAGAAAAAGGAATAAAGAAAAACAGAAAAAGACACAAAGAAAATAAAGCCCCCCCCCCTCGCTGGGCCTCGGCCCAGCTGGCCACTGGGCAGCCAGGCCGGCCCAGCCGCGCCCACTCCCCTCCCCCATATCTCCCACCCCCACCCGAAACCCTAGCCGCTACCCCCACCCCCCTCGCTCTCTCCCCCCCCCCCGATCCAGAAATTCTGGATCGGGATCGACCCCCCCTCGCCCGTCGCCGGCCGGCCGTCCCGACCGCCCCCCCGCCGATCTGCCATCGCCTGTCACCCCACCCCCCCCACTCGATCCCCTTTTCCCCTGGATCGGATCGGGCAGAGGCGCCCGATCCGACCCCCCGCCGCCCGCGCGGCCCTGACCCCGCGCCGCCCCGCTCCGTCGCGCCTCCTCGTCTCCTCCCCTACCGTGACCCGACACTCGCGTCGCCCGGAGCCACCCCCGACGCCCTCCGACCAACCGCCCGCCCGAGACCTCGCGCCGTCTTCCTCGCCTCCCTCCTCACCGGACGCCATCAAGCCTCCCGCCCCCCCCCCCGTTCCTCTACGCGCCGTGAGCCCCTCTCCTTCACTCCTCTCCTCTGCAGCTCGAACCGCCCCGCTCCCCGCAGCTGCACCGCCACTCGCCGAACCCCGTCCTGGCGCCGCGTTGCCTCTGCTCTGCCCATCCGCGCGCGCGACCCGGCTGCTGCTCTGCTCGCTGCGCGCGCTCCGCCTTCCATCCCCCATGTGCCTTGCCGCACATCCGCGCCACCCCGCTTCCCCTCGTCCCCGCGACGACCTCACCCCCCTCACCCGCGCTGCAGCTGCTCGTCGTTCGCCGGCGCCTTCCCGCCCTCCACCCGCTCCGCCACCGCGCCGTCGCCCGCGCCGCGCCCCCCTAGGCGAGCGCCCGTGCGCCCTGTGCCCGTGGTGGCCCGACTTGTCCGGCCCCACCAGCCGCGCCGCGGACATGTCCGCCCCTGGGCCACTGACCCCAGGCCCCACCCCGAAACGTTTTTTTGAAAAATTAAAAATTATAATTAATAAAAATAATTAATATTAATTAAGTTAATTAACCCTGTTTAGATTAGTCTAATTAAATAATTAGTTTAATTAAATGTTAATTATAGTTAATCACTAATTAACCTAACAGCCTATGACAGGTGGGACCCACTGGTCCTGACGTCATGCTGACTTCATGCTGACGTCAGCAAGACCCTGTTTCGGATAATGTTATTTAAATAATTAATTAAATTCCAGAAATTAATAAAAACTTTGGAAAATCATATAAAATAATCCGTAGCTCAGATGAAAATACTTTCTACATGAAAGTTGCTCAGAACGACGAGACAATCTGAATACGCGGTCCGTTCGTCCTCACGCGTCCCTAACTATCCGAACTTGCAACCGTTCCCCTCTTATCCTCTGTCCGATAATTCCAAAGACCCGGGAAATATCGTCGTATTCTCCCCTCCGTCTGTTACGTGTGATGCTGCGTTAGACTACCCCTAGCACCGTGTATCGTATTTGTCTGCTCATGTTTGCTATATTTTATACTTGTTTCCTCCCTCCTCCTCTCTCTCTCTGATAGCCCCCGACCCCGACGTCGTCCCCAGACCGACGCAGCTCTGGATCCCGAAGACACCAATAGACGACCTTGCCTTGCCGCCGAGCAACCAGCAAGCCCCTCCCTTGAGCATACCGATAATCGCCCATTCTAATTTCCCATGCTTGCATTAGAATTGTGCTGCTGCTGCTGCTGCTAGCTTACCTATTCTGATGCATAGCCTGTTCATTGTAACCTGCTGTTTATTACCTACATATCCAAACTGTTAGTCTAGGCTGGGTAGAGACCTACCAGTGACCCCACTTATCCCGACTGCCGCGCTGGATCGTCAGAAGACCCGATCAATGGGATTGAAGACCAGGACCCGACACCGCACATCACCCCCCTTAGTTGTAACGACACTGCAGCGTTACTATCGAGTGCCGAGGGTGAAACCTCTTGTAGCACTTCTGATGTTAACTCTGTAGAGTAGCTATTCGGTCATGGTCATCGAGGGTGATTCCTCCTTCACCGCTTCCGATAACGACGCTGTCCTACAACACCTCAAGTGTGGACCCAGTGAGGGTGATTCCTCCTAGTTCACCTTGACGGATACATCGAGTGGGAATTCAATGAGGGTGATACCTCGGATTCCCTGATGTTATGGACACACGGATACTTGGACCTTACAATGTTACTTGGAAAGGCGGGTCGACCCTGAGGGTACCCGCGTGTGATGTGAAGGCGGGTTGCCAGTGTGGTGCCCGAGTGGTGAATACGAGGCGCGGCCGGGCATTCTTAACCCTTGCCGCAAGTCCTCGAGACGGGGCGACGGGGTCACATCTTTCGTGAGTCTCTGCTCGTTACCGCAAGCCCCTAGTCCTAGCGATTTGGATATTTGATCCGAGCAGGCCTCTGGTCTGATAGCACTAACCATCACATGGGCATAGTATGGGCGTTCTGCATCGTAGCATCAGCCGAAAGCTCTGTCAGACGTCCAGTTCAGCAGTGCGGCATGGAGTGATTGGCGCCATTTCGGTGGTGCTTGGATCTGGGCCATGTACGCAACGACCCGGAGGGCGAGGGGCGATGGCCAAGACCCCCTTGCGCTTAGGATGTAGACCGGCGGGGACCTCTCTGCTGAGCTGTAGGTAGGGTTGCGATGTGTCGTTTGGCCGAGGCCGGGCATGACCCAGGAAAGTGTGTCCGGCCGAAGTTAATCGAGCGTGTTGGGTAAGTTGGTGCACCCCTGCAGGGAAGAACACTTCTATCGATAGCCGGTCCTACGGTAAAGGACACTCGGAGTAGTATCCTGATTGATACAATTTAGAACTGGATACCTGTGATGAGACCTGTATATATGGCTCTGGGATTGCTTCTCGCAGGGAGTCGAGAAGGGATCTCAGGACGAGGTTTGAAGACGTTATGGCTCTGGGATTGCTTTCTCGCAGGGAGTCGAGAAAGGATCTCAGGATGAGGTTGATATTATTACTGCTACATTATATGGTATTGTTCTACTCTCTTCTACTGCTGCAAGACCGCTGAAGATGCTAGTCTTCGATAGGACTAGGCCTTCTCTCTATTCTGGCATTTCTGCAGCCCAGTCCACATATACAGCCTCCCCTTGAAAATGTTGCATATGTAGTGTAGATCCTTGCTTGCTAAGTACTTCTGAGTACTCACGGTTGCTTTGTTTTCCTTTTTTCTCCCCATATCAGTTTGACGTGACCAGAGGACGGAGCCCCCTGAGACAGATGCCCCGACGATCGTTACTACTACTACCCAGAGGATGGATACTACTACGAGTTGACTGACGACCAGGAGTAGGATCGGAGGGTCCCAGGCAGGAGGCCTTCGCCTTTCGATCGTAGTGTTTTATTTTGCCCCGCCTTTCTAAAGGCCTTTTTGTACTTTCTTTTATATCTGTACTCAGATATCTGATGCTTCCGCTGACGCTTGTTCGCAAGCTTATGTATTCGAGCCCTCGAGGCCCTGGCTTGTAATATAAAGCTTGTATGACTTTATTTATGTTTTAGAGTTGTGTTGTGATATCTTCCCGTGAGTCCTTAGGCTTGATCGTGTGCATTTGCGTGTATGATTAGTGCACGATCGGGCCGGGGGCGTCACAAGTTGGTATCAGAGCTGACTGCCTATAGGAATCCCCTTTTCAACTCCTTGGCCGAAGTTGAGTCTAGTGGTCCAAAAACTAATTTACTAACTTGGCTGTGTGGCTTACGGGCCCACGTCGCCAATTGGGAGGTATTAGTATCTTTTATTCCTCATCTTTACTCTGGGACTCTGACCTCTCTTCCTTTCGGGTTAACTAAAGTTTACTAACGCCGACACTTAGGATCTCGTAATTCTCGTCCACCCGGAGAGCTGGATATCTGTGCGATTTCCCTGACATTGATCTGATTAGTCTGATGATCATTTTCCTTTCCATTGTTTTGTCTAACCTTTCTCTCCGAGATCGGTTATACTTCTCCTTGTCTTTTGACAATCATGAGTTCCCTCTGTTTCAGATGGATCGTTTGTTTTCACCACACCCTGCGACGCAGCTATCAGCTGTTCGAGCAGGGATACATCCAGAGTACATTCTTCATCCACTGGGGCAGATGTCAATCCGTTACAATACCCCAGTACTATCTCCTCCAGATACCCGCAAAGACTTTGTGATTTATTGTGACGCATCCCGTGAAGGATTAGGCTGTGTCCTAATGCAAGAGCGTAAAGTGATTGCTTATGGCTCTCGTCAATTGCGCCCACATGAAGAGAATTATCCGGTACATGATCTAGAACTAGCTGCTGTCATCTATGCATTGCAGTTATGGCGACATTACCTTCTCGGTAATCGTTGCGAGATATACACAGATCATAAAAGTTTGAAGTACTTGTTCACTCAGCCATCTCTGAATCTCCGTCAGCAAAGATGGATGGAGACCATTGCGGACTATGACTTGGGTATTTCTTATACCCCTGGCAAGGCTAATGTAATGGCTGATGCGTTGAGCCGCAAATCCTATTGCTGCGAACTTGAGGTTCAGCTACAGCAACCACTTCTGTATGAAGAGCTTCGAAAGCTAAATCTCGAGATAGTTCCCCAAGGATACCTAAAAACCTTGGTTGTTGAACCAGACCTTGAGAAAGCTGTTAAGAATGCGCAAGCTAAAGATGCTGAAATTGATCTGATGAAGAAAGACCTTCACCTTGTAAAGTACAGGGATTTCTCGCTGTCTGAAGATGGAACCTTGTATTTCAGAGACCGCATTGTCGTACCTCGCTTCGAGCTTATGACTGACAAAGTCATGAAGGAGGCACATGATACCCCGCTGTCTATTCATCCGGGTAGCACCAAGATGTATCGTGATCTCCGTCAAAGGTACTGGTGGTCTAAAATGAAGCAGGACATTGCTCGATATGTTGCTGAATGTGATGTTTGTCGTCGCGTTAAAGCAGAACATCAGAAGCCTGCTGGAATTCTGCAACCACTTCCTATTCCTCTATGGAAATGGGATAAGGTTCAGATGGATTTCATTACAGGACTTCCCAGGTCACAGAAGGGTCACGATGCTATTCTTGTCGTTGTCGACCAACTCTCTAAAGTTGCACACTTTCTGCCTGTCAAGGAGACGATCACTGCTAGTCAGTTAGCAGAGTTATATATCTCCAGAATTGTTTCACTCCACGGTATTCCGAAAGAGATCAGTTCAGACCGTGGCAGCATATTCACTGGTCATTTCTGGGAAAGTTTCCAAAAGGCTATGGGAACTCATATTACCTGGAGTTCAGCTTATCATCCTCAATCCCAAGGCCAAGTTGAACGAGTTAATCAAGTGCTTGAAGACATGCTACGAGCTGGAGTTATTTCTTTCGGCAAGAAGTGGGAAGAATCTCTTCCATATGCCGAGTTCTCCTATAACAACAGCTATCAAGCCAGCTTGAAAATGGCCCCCTTTGAAGTTCTCTATGGACGTAAGTGTCGAACCCCTCTGAATTGGTCAGAAACTGGGGAACGACCGCTCGTGGGTCCAGATATTATTCAACACGCCGAAGAACAAGTTCGTATTGTCCGGGAAGATCTCAAGGCGGCTCAGGACCGCCAGAAGAGCAACTATGATCGCAAACGATGGGGTTTGACTTATCAACCTGGTGATCAAGCTTATCTTCGTGTCACTCCTATGAAAGGCACTCACCGTTTCGGAATCAAGGGCAAGTTAGCTCCCCGCTACATTGGTCCTTTCCGCATTGTTGCAAGACGTGGTCAAGTGGCATATAAATTGGATTTGCCGCCGCAATTCTCTCATATCCACGACGTCTTCCATGTGTCGCAACTTCGTAAATGCTTCAAGGAATCTCCGCACCGAGCAGTGGATCACGAGATGCTCGAATTGCATGATGATCTATCTTATAAGGAGCATCCGATCCGCATCCTCGATGAAGCTGAACGTCGAACCCGTCAGAAGGTTACCAAGTTCCTCAAAGTGCAGTGGTCAAATCATACTGAAGATGAAGCCACTTGGGAACGCGAGGATAATCTTCGTGCGGAATACCCCGAACTTTTTCCTTCTACTTCTTAATTCTCGGGACGAGAATTCTTGTTAGTAGAGGAGATTTGTAACACCCCCAGTGGTTAACTACAGTAATCACCCTTTTTGATTATGCCATGTCATCATGTTTAACAGTGCATGATCATCATTTGCATCATAATGCATTTCAACTTCTAACTCAAATTCAAATTAAATTAAAGTGGAAAATAAAAGTTGTCCAACATAGAAACTAAATTGTTCATTAAATAGCAAATAAATCAGAGACAATTCTAAAATTGAAACCAACATCATTGGAGTTGGGTAAGCGACTCAAACATCTTCAAACAGCGACTAAAAGCAATATTTAATAACCATTTATTAAATCTAATTTAAGTATGAAATGATGTTTTGTCCAAACTAATTTTAGGTGTTAGGGAATAAAGCACTGGTATTTATGGACCAGGTCACATGTTTTACAAAATTCAATTTGAGCCCTAACTATTTACAAAACAGGGGTATGGATAAATAAAAGGAGAAAAGAAAAGAAAAAGGAAAAGCCCCCCCCCGGACCAACTGGGCCGTGGCCCAGCTGGCCACCAGGCCACCAACCAGGCCGGCCCATTCCCCCCTGGCCGGCCCACCCCATCCCCTTATCCCCTCACTCCCCGTAACCCTAGCCCACCGACACCCCATTCCCCCACCCCCTCGGTCTCCACTCCCTCCACCCGATCCCATCTGGATCGGGCCGGCGACCCCGGCGACCGCGCCGCCCCGCTCTCCATCGCCGCTGCGCCTCGACGCCACCTCGCCAGTGCCGCCCTTCCGCCGGGCCTCCTCGTCCCGTCGCTCGACCTCGACCCCGTGCCCGACGCCGCCGCCCCGTCCTCCTCGTCCTCTCCCTCACCGGACCTCGTCGCGCCTCCCCCTCTCCGTCGTCGACCTCGTCCCCGTCCTTCCCCTCGAGCTCGAGCACCGCTGCCACCCCCCTACAGCTCGCGGTGAGCACCGCGCTGCCCGCGCCCCTCCTCTCCCCTCGGTCACCGCCGCGCTCACCGCAGCCCCGCACCGCGCCCGCACCTCGCCCCGCTCCGCCTCTACGCCTGGGCCGCGCCCCGGCCTTGCCCCGGCCGTCGCCCGCGCCCACCACGCGGCCGCACCGGCGCTGACCGCGTCGCCGGCCCTCTGGCCGTGCCTCACCGCCCGCGCATGGCCACCCCGCTCTGATGCTGCCTACACGCGCCGCCTGCCGCTGCTGCCGACCGCCCGCGCGCCGCCCCTGCTCGCCTAGCGTCGCTGCTCCGCCCGCTCTTGCCACGCCCATCGCCCGCTTGCCTCGCCCGCGCCTGCCTGCGCTCGCGCGCACGCGCCGCCGCCGCTCGCGCACTCCCACGCGCGCGCACGCGCGCCGCGCCGCGCCCGTGGCCCGCCCGTGGCCCTTGTGCCACTGACCGGTGGGGCCCAGTGCCCCTGTGACGCTGACGAACGGGGCCCAGCCCTTAAAAACGAAAAATAAAATTAAATAAAATAAATAATTAACTAGTTAATTAATTAGTTAATTAACCCTGTTTAGATTAGTCTAATTTAATTAATTAGTTTAATTAAATGTTAATTAATTAGTTAATCACTAATTAGCCTAATGTGAGTATGACAGGTGGGACCCACTGGTCCTGACGTCATGCTGACGTCAGCAAGACACTGTTTCGGATAATGTTAATTTAAATAATTAATTAAATTTCAGAAATTAATAAAAACTTTAGAAAATCATATTAAATAATCCGTAACTCAGATCGAAAAACTTTGTACATGAAAGTTGCTCAGAACGACGAGACGAATCTGAATACGCGGTCCGTTCGTCCGTCACGCGTCCCTAACTATCCGAACTTGCAACCGTTCCCCTCTTATCCTCTGTCCGATAATTCCAAAGACCCGGGAAATATCGTCAGATATTCTCCCGCTCCGTCTGTTACGTGTGATGCTGCGTTAGACTACCCCTAGCACCGTGTATCGTATTTGTCATGCTCATGTTTGCTATATATTTATACTGTTTCCTCCCCCTCTTCTCTCTCGATAGCCCCCGACCCCGACGTCGTCCCCGAGACCGACGCAGCTCCGGAGCCCGAAGACACCATAGACGACCTTGCCCTTGCCGCCGAGCAACCAGGCAAGCCCCTCCCTTGAGCATACCGATATCGCCCATTCTAAATTCCTCTTGCTTGCATTAGAATTACTGCTGCTGCTGCTTTACCTATTCTGATGCATAGCCTGTTCATTGTAACCTACTGTTAATAATTACCTACATATCCTAAACTGTTTAGTCCAGGCTGGGTAGAGACCTATCAGTGACCCCACTTATCCCGACTGCCGCGCTGGATTGTCAGAAGACCCGATCAATGGGATTGAAGACCAGGACCCGACACCGCACATCACCCCCCTTAGTTGTAACGACACTGCAGCGTTACTATCGAGTGTCGAGGGTGAAACCTCATGTAGCACTTCTGATGTTAACTCTATAGAGTAGTTATTCGGTCATGGTCATCGAGGGTGATTCCTCCTTCACCACTTCCGATAACGACGCTGTCCTACAACACCTCAAGTGTGGACCCAGTGAGGGTGATTCCTCCTAGTTCACCTTGACGGATACATCGAGTGGGAATTCAATGAGGGTGATACCTCGGATTCCCTGATGTTATGGACACACGGATACTTGGACCTTACAATGTTACTTGGAAAGGCGGGTCGACCCTGAGGGGTACCCGCGTGTGATGTGAAGGCGGGTTGCCAGTGTGGTGCCCGAGTGGTGAATACGAGGCGCGGCCGGGCATTCTTAACCCTTGCCGCAAGTCCTCGAGACGGGGCGACGGGGTCACATCTTTCGTGAGTCTCTGCTCGTTACCGCAAGCCCCTAGTCCTAGCGATTTGGATATTTGATCCGAGCAGGCCTCTGGTCTGATAGCACTAACCATCACGTGGGCATAGTATGGGCGTTCTGCATCGTAGCATCAGCCGAAAGCTCTGTCAGACGTCCAGTTCAGCAGTGCGGCATGGAGTGATTGGCGCCATTTCGGTGGTGCTTGGATCTGGGCCATGTACGCAACGACCCGGAGGGCGAGGGGCGATGGCCAAGACCCCCTTGCGCTTAGGATGTAGACCGGCGGGGACCTCTCTGCTGAGCTGTAGGTAGGGTTGCGATGTATCGTTTGGCCGAGGCCGGGCATGACCCAGGAAAGTGTGTCCGGCCGAAGTTAATCGAGCGTGTTGGGTAAGTTGGTGCACCCCTGCAGGGAAGAACACTTCTATCGATAGCCGGTCCTACGGTAAAGGACACTCGGAGTAGTATCCTGATTGATACAATTTAGAACTGGATACCTGTGATGAGACCTGTATATATGGCTCTGGGATTGCTTCTCGCAGGGAGTCGAGAAGGGATCTCAGGACGAGGTTTGAAGACGTTATGGCTCTGGGATTGCTTTCTCGCAGGGAGTCGAGAAAGGATCTCAGGATGAGGTTGATATTATTACTGCTACATTATATGGTATTGTTCTACTCTCTTCTACTGCTGCAAGACCGCTGAAGATGCTAGTCTTCGATAGGACTAGGCCTTCTCTCTATTCTGGCATTTCTGCAGCCCAGTCCACATATACAGCCTCCCCTTGAAAATGTTGCATATGTAGTGTAGATCCTTGCTTGCTGAGTACTTCTGAGTACTCACGGTTGCTTTGTTTTCCTTTTTTCTCCCCATATCAGTTTGACGTGACCAGAGGACGGAGCCCCCTGAGACAGATGCCCCGACGATCGTTACTACTACTACCCAGAGGATGGATACTACTACGAGTTGACTGACGACCAGGAGTAGGATCGGAGGGTCCCAGGCAGGAGGCCTTCGCCTTTCGATCGTAGTGTTTTATTTTGCCCCGCCTTTCTAAAGGCCTTTCTGTACTTTCTTTTATATCTGTACTCAGATATCTGATGCTTCCGCTGACGCTTGTTCGCAAGCTTATGTATTCGAGCCCTCGAGGCCCTGGCTTGTAATATAAAGCTTGTATGACTTTATTTATGTTTTAGAGTTGTGTTGTGATATCTTCCCGTGAGTCCTTAGGCTTGATCGTGTGCATTTGCGTGTATGATTAGTGCACGATCGGGCCGGGGGCGTCACAGCGGTCCATGTCACCATTTGGCAGGCAGACAGCGACGAGCTCGAGGTGCTTCAGTTGTGGTAGAATAAGAGCGGGCACATCATTAAGGGGAGGGGGGAATGGTTGTTGCTGAACTTGGCGACGCGCAGCGTGGACGCGAGGCGGAGCTCGGACGTTGGCAGCGAGCGCATATGCCCATCATCAAAAGTGAGCTCCTCGAGCTGATCCCGGGCGAGGGATCGGAACCAGTCGTCAAGCTTGGCTCGGTCCTTGCCGTTGGAACGGAACTTGCCCATTCTAAGGCCTCTGGTTGGGCCAAGGTGACTGCCGAGGATCTTGGAGAACGCATCCAAGCTTTTGCGATAGCCATGGAAGAGCTCGTGGGTGTCGATGAGGATGAGAGGGGCGGAGTTCCATAGGGGGCGCCACCGCCGGGAAAGGACGGTTGTCCGCGCCCCATATTTGATTGGGAGGAGGGAGATGATGAATGTCAACATATCATCGGGGAGGTTGCTGATGAAGTCTAGGCCTCCTGGAGTCGCTTGCAGTTCTTGCTCGCCCCGCCTCCACTTGTTGGCAGCCCCGTTCTCCACCTCCGGAGTCTCCTTGTCAGCGGCGCTTTCTGATAGAAGTGGGAGTACAGGGAATATTTAGTTAAAACAGGGCAATAGAAAAGTGTATTGGTAACTAGAAGTTATTAGGTAGGAATATAGTAAGAAAATGGAATAACAATTGTTTGCTTAAATACTACACAATTCATTTGATATTGCTGGGTAAGTCAACATGTAGATACTTGAAAAGAAAACTTACTTCGAACAAAGTCTGGATGGATGATATCGTCGGGGAAGTTAGCATATATCTCATGTCCAGGCCCTTTTTTGTGCAGTGCAATTATAGTGCCAGCTTTCAGTACATAAAATTTAGAAATCTGTTTCCAATGGCCAGTGCCAAAATAGGAGTCACCACGTTCATTAAGTCTTACAGTGGCAACGATTGTTAATCCATGGTTTGTGTTCAGTATGACATCCCTGCAGTCTTGATTTATGTAAAGGGAAAGATTGTGAACTACAGATTCTGTTGCATAGCAAGGGACGCGCTGCAGAAAATGGTAGGATTGTTAAAGAAAATATGGTAACATGCAAATATGGGCCCAAATTGAAAGAACTGTACAACAGTTGAAATCAAAGGACAAAAATCTAAAATTAAACAGATAGGGTAAACATGATGTCATGGAAATATGAGAGTAATCGAAAGAACAATACCTCATTAATTTGCCTAATATAGAAAGAAGAGGGGAAAAATACCCTTTGACGTATATGGTGCAAGTGGCACCTTTTATCCAAATGTAGCAATATTTAGAATATGTTCAGGAAAGTAGGCCATGCCAACCGATTTAGGGTGAGATTGAACATACCGCATGCGCATCCTCAAGTCATCTGGTACGGTGAGATGGAATGTCTGGCGGAGGCCGCAAAGTCCTGATGTGTCCGTGCACCGTACACTCTATGAATGAAAGAAAACCCTCAAATCAGCTCGAATAAAAATGAATTCACGGCGATTTCAGCTGAGTGATTAAAGGAGGCAGATGAACTGGGATAAGAGATGAGATAATATCTCATTAAATTAGTTACCTTGTTGTCCATGAGAAAGAACCCTCAGTATGGCAGATTCCCCAACTGAGCGGAGCTGGGTCGACCGCGAGCAGCATCGAGAAAGTCGATGGCGATAGGCGGCGACAAGCAGAAGTGGCGAAATCCGGTGGGGTCTGCCGGCAGCCTGACGGCGGCGGCAGGCGTCGAGCTAAGTGGTTACCGCCGCGATAGGCGGTGCCATGCATAGACGCGGAGGAGCTTGTGCAAGTGTGAATGGGGACCGGAGGGGGTGGCGGGCGGGGTGAGGGTTTTTGTGACGTGGGGATGGTGAGGGTTTTCTTTTTTCTTTTTTGAATTGGGTGGTAAGCGTTTTCTGTCCCACAAAAAAATTCGGAGGCAACGGTTTGCTAGAGCCAACCGTGTCTGATTGACGCAACAGGCAAAAGGAAAGTCATTGCACACGGTTCCAATTTTGGGAACTGATACGTCCATTTTCCATCATGCTTTTATATCAATATTTATTGCATTATGGGCTGTTATTACACATTATGGTACAATACTTATGCCTTTTCTCTCTTATTTTACAAGGTTTACATAAAGAGGGAGAATGCCGGCAGTTGGAATTCTGGACTGGAAAAGGAGCAAATATTAGAGACCTATTCTTCACAACTCCAAAAGTCCTGGAACTTCACGGAGAATGTTTTTGGAATTAATAAAAAATATTGGGCGAAGAAAGAACAAGAGGGGGGCCACCAGCCAGCCACAAGGGTGGAGGGCGCGCCCCCCGACCTTGTGGGCCACCTGGCAGGCCCCCGATGCCCATCTTCTGCTATATGGTGTCTTTTGCCCAGGAAAAAATCATAAGGAAGCTTTTGGGACGAAGCGCCGCCGTCTTGAGGCGGAACCTGGGCAGAACCAATCTAGGGCTCCGGCGGAGCTGTCCTGCCGGGGAAACATCCCTCCGGGAGGGGGAAATCATCGCCATCGTCATCACCAACGATCCTCTCATCGAGAGGGGGTCAATCTCCATCAATATGTTCACTAGCACCATCTCCTCTCAAACCCTAGTTCATCTTTTGTATCCGATATTTGTCTCAAAACCTTAGATTGGTACCTGTGGGTTGCTAGTAGTGTTGATTACTCCTTGTAGTTGATGCTAGTTGGTTTATTCGGTGGAAGATCATATGTTCAGATCCTTAATGATAATTAATACTCCTATGATTATGAACCTGAATATGCTTTGTGAGTAGTTACGTTTGTTCCTGAGGACATGGGAGAAGTCTTGTTATAAGTAATTATGTGAATTTGGTATTCGTTCGATATTTTGATGAGATGTATGTTGTCTTTCCTCTAGTCGTGTTATGTGAATGTCGACTACATGACACTTCACCATGATTTGGGCCTAGGGGAAGGCATTGGGAAGTAATAAGTAGATGATGGGTTGCTAGAGTGACAGAAGCTTAAACCCTAGGGTATGCATTGCTTCGTAAGGGGCTGATTTGGATCCATATGTTTCATGCTATGGTTAGGTTTACCTTAATTCTTCTTTCATAGTTACGGATGCTTGCGAGAGGGGTTAATCATAAGTGGGAGGCTTGTCCAAGGAAGGACAGCACCCAAGCACCGGTCCACCCACATATCAAATTATCAAAGTAACGAACGCGAATCATATGAGCATGATGAAAACTAGCTTGACAACAATTCCCATGTGTCCTAGGGAGCACTTTGCTTTATATAAGAGTTCGTCCAGGCTTGTCCCTTGCTACAAAAAGGATTGGGTCACCTTGCTGCACCTTGTTTACTTTTTTTACTTGTTACCCGTTATGAAATATCTTATCACAAAACTATCTGTTACCGATAATTTCAGTGCTTGCAGAGAATACCTTGCTGAAAACCGCTTGTCATTTCCGTCTGCTCCTCGTTGGGTTCGACACTCTTACTTATTGAAAGGACTATGATAGATCCCCTATACTTGTGGGTCATCAAGACTCTTTTCTGGCGCCGTTGCCGGGGAGTGAAGCGCCTTTGGTAAGTGAAATTTGGTAAGGAAACATTTATATAGTGTGCTGAAATTTACTGTCACTTGTTACTACGGAAAATAATCCTTTGAGGGGCTTGTTTGGGGTATCTTCACCTCGACCGGAAGAGCAAAGAGTTGCTCCTCAACCTACTGCACCTACTGAAAATATTTATTATGAAATTTTTTCGGGTATGATAGAGAAACTGCTAGCTCATCCTTACACAGGAGATGGAACACTACATCCTGATATCGATCTAATCTATGTGGATGAAGTTTGTGGATTATTTAAGCTTGCAGGTTTACCTGAGGATGAAGTTAAGAACAAGGTCTTCCCTTTATATTTGAAGGAGAAGGCATTGACATGGTATAGGCTATGTGATGATATTGGATCATGGAACTACAACCGATTGAAATTGGAATTTCATCAGAAGTTTTATCCTATGCATCTGGTTCAGCGTGATCGGAATTATATATATAATTTTTGGCCTCCTGAAGGAGAAAGTATCGCTCAAGCATGGGGCAGGCTTAAGTCAATGTTATATTCATGCCCCAATCATGAGCTCCCAAGAGAAATTATTATTCAAAATTTTTATGCTCGGCTTTCTCATAATGATAGATCCATGCTCGGTACTTCTTGTACTGGTTCTTTTATGAAGAAGACTATTGAATTCAAATGGGATTTATTGGAAAGAATTAAACGCAACTTTGAAGATTGGGAACTCGACAAAGGTAAGGAGTCAGGTATAAACCTTAAGTTTGATTGTGTTAAATATTTTATGGATACCAATGCTTTTCATGGTTTTAGCACTAAATATGGACTTGACTCTGAGATAGTAGCTTCTTTCTGTGAATCCTTTGCTACTCATGTTGATTTCCCTAAGGAGAAGTGGTTTAAATATCATCCTCCCATTGAAGTTAAAGTAGTGGAACCTATTAAAATTGAAGAAGAGACTATTACTCATAATGTTGATCCTATTGTTCCTACTGCTTATATTGAGAAACCACCTTTCCCTGTTAGAATAAAGGATCACGCTAAAGCTTCAACTATGGTTCGTAAGAGTTATACTAGAACACCTACACCCATTGAGCAAATTAAAGTTGAACCTAGTATTGCTATGGTTAAAGATCTCTTGGTTGATAATATCGATGAGCATGTTATTTATTTCTGTGATGAAGCTGCTAGAATTGCTAAACCCGATACTAAGGATAAACATAGACCTATTGTTGGCATGCCTGTTGTTTCTGTTAAAATAGGAGATCATTGTTATCATGGCTTATGTGATGTGGGTGCTAGTGTGAGTGCAATTCCTCATTCTTTATATAAAGAAATTATGAATGACATTACACCTGCTGAGATAGAAGATATCAATGTTACTATTAAGCTTGCCAATAGAGATACTATTTCCCCAATTGGGATTGTTAGAGATGTTGAAGTCTTGTGTGGGAAAATTAAATATCCTACTGATTTTCTTGTTCTGGGTTTCCCACAAGATGATTTTTGCCCCATTATATTTGGTAGACCCTTCTTGAATACTGTTAATGCTAGGATAGACTACAAGAAAGATATTGTTACTAATGGTTTAGGGGATATGTCTCATGATTTTAATTTCTCTAAATTTCGTAGACAACCCCATGATAAAGAATTGCCTAGTAAGGATGAAATTATTGGTCTTGCTTCTATTGCCGTGCCTCCTACTGATCCTTTAGAACAATATTTGCTAGACCATGAAAATGACTTGTCTATGAATGAAAGAAGGGAAGTAGATGAAATATTCTTCAATCGGGGACCTATTTTGAAACACAATTTGCCTGTTGAAATCCTTGGGGATCCTCCTCCACCAAAGGGTGATCCCATGTTTGAGCTTAAACAATTACCTGATAGTTTGAAATATGCTTATCTTGATGAAAAGAAGATATACCCTATTATTATTAGTGCTAACCTTTCAGAGCATCAAGAAAAAAGATTATTGAAAACTCTGAAGAAGCACCGTGCTGCTATTGGATATACTCTTAACGATCTTAAGGGCATTAGTCCCACTCTATGCCAGCACAAAATTAAATTGGAGAAAGATGCTAAACCAGTTGTTGATCACCAACGACGGTTAAATCCTAAGATAAAAGAAGTGGTAAGAAATGAAATACTAAAGCTTCTGGAAGCAGGAATAATTTATCCTATTGCTGATAGTCAGTGGATAAGTCCTGTTCATTGTGTCCCTAAGAAGGGAGGTATTACTGTTATCCCTAACGATAAAAATGAATTGATCCCACAAAGAATTGTTACAGGTTATAGAATGGTAATTGATTTTCGCAAATTAAATAAAGCTACTAGAAAAGATCATTACCCTTTACCTTTTATCGATCAAATGTTAGAAAGACTATCCAAACATACACATTTTTGCTTTCTAGATGGTTATTCTGGTTTTTCTCATATACCCGTGTTAAAAGATGATCAGGAAAAGACCACTTTTACTTGCCCTTTCGGTACCTTTGCTTATAGACGTATGCCTTTTGGTTTATGCAATGCACCTTCTACCTTTCAAAGATGTATGACTGCTATATTCTCTGATTTTTGTGAAAAGATTGTTGAGGTTTTCATGGATGATTTCTCCATTTATGGAACTTCTTTTGATGATTGCTTAAGCAACCTTGATCGAGTCTTGCAGAGATGTGAAGAAACTAGTCTTGTCTTGAATTGGGAGAAGTGCCACTTTATGGTTAATGAAGGTATTGTCTTGGGGCATAAAATTTCTGAAAGAATTATTGAAGTTGATAAAGCTAAAGTAGATGCTATTGAAAAGATGTCGTGTCCTAAAGATATCAAAGGTATAAGAAGTTTCCTTGGTCATGCTGGTTTCTATAGGAGGTTTATTAAAGACTTCTCTAAAATTTCTAGGCCTCTCACAAATCTCTTGCAAAAAGATGTTCCTTTTGTTTTTGACGATGATTGTGTAGAAGCATTTGAAATACTTAAGAAAGCCTTAATCTCTGCACCTATTGTTCAGCCACCTGATTGGAATTTACCCTTTGAAATTATGTGTGATGCTAGTGATTATGCTGTTGGTGCTGTTCTAGGACAAAGAGTTGATAAAAAACTGAATGTTATTCAGTATGCTAGTAAAACTCTAGACAGTGCCCAGAGAAATTATGCTACTACTGAAAAAGAATTTTTAGCAGTTGTCTTTGCTTGTGATAAGTTCAGACTTATATTGTTGATTCCAAAGTAACTGTTCACACTAATCATGCTGCTATTAAATATCTTATGGAAAAGAAAGATGCTAAACCTAGACTTATTAGATGGGTCCTCTTGCTACAAGAATTTGATTTGCATATTATTGATAGAAAGGGAGCTGAGAACCCCGTTGCAGACAACTTGTCTAGGTTAGAAAATGTTCTTGATGACCCACTACCTATTGATGATAGCTTTCCTGATGAACAATTAAATGTCATAAATGCTTCTCGTAATGCTCCATGGTATGCTGATTATGCTAATTATATTGTTGCTAAATTTATACCACCTAGTTTCACATACCAGCAAAAGAAAAAGTTTTTCTATGATTTAAGACATTACTTTTGGGATGATACACACCTTTATAAAGATGGAGTAGATGGTGTTATTAGACGTTGTGTACCTGAGCATGAACAGGAACAGATCCTACGCAAGTGCCACTCCGAGTCTTATGGAGGACACCACGCTGGAGATAGAACTGCACATAAGGTATTGCAATCTGGTTTTTATTGGCCTACTCTCTTCAAGGATGCTCGTAAGTTTGTCTTGTCTTGTGATGAATGCCAAAGAATTGGTAATATTAGTAGACGTCAGGAAGTGCCTATGAATTGTTCACTTGTTATTGAACCTTTTGATGTTTGGGGCTTTGATTATATGGGACCTTTTCCTTCCTCTAATGGGTATACACATATTTTAGTTGCTGTTGATTACGTTACTAAGTGGGTAGAAGCTATTCCAACTAGTAGTGCTGATCATAACACTTCTATTAAGATGCTTAAAGAAGTTATTTTTCTGAGGTTTGGACTCCCTAGATATTTAATGACTGATGGTGGTTCACATTTTATTCATGGTGCTTTCGGTAAAATGCTTGCTAAATATGATGTCAACCATAGAATTGCATCTCCTTATTATCCTCAGTCTAGTGGTCAAGTAGAATTGAGCAATAGAGAGATTAAATTGATTTTGCAAAAGACCGTTAATAGATCTAGAAAGAACTGGTCTAAGAAACTTGATGATGCATTATGGGCTTATAGAACTGCTTATAAGAATCCTATGGGTATGTCTCCGTATAAAATGGTTTATGGAAAAGCATGTCACTTACCTCTTGAATTAGAACATAAAGCTTATTGGGCTATCAAAGAGCTCAATTATGATTTCAAACTTGCCGGTGAGAAGAGGTTATTTGACATAAGCTCGCTTGATGAATGGAGAACTCAAGCCTATGAGAATGCCAAGTTGTTTAAAGAAAAAGTTAAAAGATGGCATGACAAAAGGATACAAAAGCGTGAGTTTAATGTAGGTGATCATGTTTTGCTATACAACTCTCGTTTAAGATTTTTTGCAGGAAAGCTTCTCTCTAAATGGGAAGGTCCTTACATTATCGAGGAGGTCTGTCGTTCCGGTACCATAAAAATCAATAACGCCGAAGGCACAAATCCGAAGGAGGTAAACGGTCAAAGAATCAAACACTACATCTCAGGTAATCCCATAAATGTTGAAACCAATATTATTGACACCGTAACACTGGAGGAGTACATAAGGAACACTTTCCAGAACATTTCAGACTCCGAAAAGGAATAGGTATGTGGTACAGTAAGTAAACCGACTCCAAAATGTTTCCAATGAGAACTTTTCTCTGTTTTGGAATATTTAAAAAAATAGGAAAATTAAAAGTAGTCCGAAAGAGACACGAGGCGTCCACAATGGTGGAGGGCGTGGCCCCGACCTTGTGGCTACCTCGTGTGCCCTTCGGACTCCGTTTTCTTGCACAATACTTCTTTTGGTCGGTAAATATTCATTATATAATCTCCCGAAGGTTTTGACCACCGTGCCACGACAAAATCTCCTGCTTTTGTTTTGAGCTGTTTTTCTGACAGATCTAGATCACCATGACATCTCCAAGCGCCCCCAAGGACAAGTTTTTCGAGAAGGTTATCAACCCTTACCTCGGGGAGGTGCTGCAACACCCTCAAACCATTGAGATGCGTGAGGGGGTGCTGCACATCCGCGATGTGGAGGGACCGAAGAAGACCGGAAGCGTGGAGACAAGACTCAAAGCAATGGAGCAACATGTTTTCAAGTGCCAGGGGATGGTGGAACGTGGACTCAATGCCAATCACATGATGATCGCGGAGTTCACCAACAATCACAAGCTAGATGCCAAGAACATTGAGGAGGCCATCTTCAAACTTCATGAGAAAATCGAGAATCTCCAAGCCCAGATCTATGACCTGCAAAACCAGAACTGTGAGTATGAATACAGATTTAAGAGGATGAGTTTGGCTGCAGATTTGAGGATCCCGGAGACTCGTTCATCTTTCTATGATGGTGAGCCTATGCCTTGGAAGATGGATGACAAGCCTACTTCATCAACAACTCCATCATCACCACCTTCGAAGAAAGAGTCATAAATACATGGGTGTGGGCACTCCCCTTGGCAACTGCCAAGCTTGGGGGAGGTGCCCCGGTATCGTATCACCATCACACCTTTACTTTTATCGTTTTTCTTAGTTCGATCCTTTTGGTTATATCTTGATCTAGTAGAATAAAGTTTTTAGTATGATCTAGCTTTGAGTTTTGCTTTGAGATCTATCTATGTAATCGAGTCTGAGAGTTATATAATATAGAGTAGTTTTGAGTTGAGGGCTTTGCTTTGCTGTTATGATCTTGAGGGAATTAAATAAAAGAAAGAATAAAAAGAAATAAAAAGATCATATATTGATCTTATGGGGAGTAATGACTTCAGATATAAAGAGTATGATGAATAAAATTTGTTGGGAGTTGACAAACATAGTTTTGGTCATTGTTGCAATTAATAGGAAGTAATAAAGAAAGAGAGGTTTCACATATAAATATACTATCTTGGACATCTTTTATAATTTTGAGCCCTCATTAAAATATGACATGCTGAAAAGTTGATGTTCGACAAGGAAGACAACATAATGGGTTATGTTTTCTTATATCCGAATAGAAGTTATATTGTCATGGATCCTCCAAAATGTTGAGCTTGCCTTTCCCTCTCATGCTAGCCAAATTCTTTGCACCATGTAGAGATACTACTTGTGCTTCCAAACATCCTTGAACCCAGTTTTGCCATGAGAGTCCACCATACCTACCTATGGATTGAGTAAGATCCTTCAAGTAAGTTGTCATCGGTGCAAGCAATAAAAATTGCTCTCTAATTATGTATGATCTATTATTGTGAAGAAAATTAGCTTTATACGAACTTGTGATATGGAAGAAATAAAAGCGATAGACTGCATAATAAAGGTCCTTATCACAAGCGGCAATATAAAGTAATGTTCTTTTGCATTAAGATTTTGTGCATCCAACCATAAAAGCGCATGACAACCTCTGCTTCCCTCTGCGAAGGGCCTATCTTTTACTTTTATCTTCTACCTTTATGCAAGAGTCATGGTGATCATCACCTTTCCTTTTTACACTTTTTCCTTTGGCAAGCACTATGTGTTGGAGAAAGATCCAGATATATATATCCACTTGGATGTAGGTTATCATAAAGTATTATTGTTGACATTACCCTTGAGGTAAAAGGTTGGGAGGCGAAACTATAAGCCCCTATCTTTCTCTGTGTCCGATTGAAACTTTGTACCCATAAATATCGCGTGAATGTTAGCCATTGTGAAAGATTAAATGATAGTTGAGTATGTGGACTTGCTGAAAAGCTCTTGATTTGACTCTTTCTGATGTTATGATAAATTGCAATTGCTTCAATGACTAAGATCATAGTTTGTTAGTTTTCAATGAAGTTTCTGATTCATACTTTATCTTGTGAACGAATTGTTACTTTAGCATAAGGAATTATATGACAATATATGTTGCTATTCTAAAGATGATCATGATGCCCTCATGTCCGTATTTTATTTTATCGACACCTCTGTCTCTAAACATGTGGACATATTTTTCGATATCGGCTTTTCGCTTGAGGACAAGCGAGGTCTAAGCTTGGGGGAGTTGATACGTCCATTTTGCATCATGCTTTTATATCAATATTTATTGCATTATGGGCTGTTATTACACATTATGGCACAATACTTATGCCATTTCTCTTTTATTTTACAAGGTTTACATGAAGAGGGAGAATGCCGGCAGCTAGAATTCTGGAATGGAAAAGGAGCAAATATTAGAGACCTATTCCGCACAACTCCAAAAGTCCTAAAACTTCACGGAGCATGTTTTTGGAATTAATAAAAAATATTGGGTGAAGAAAGAACCAGAGGGGGGCCACCAGCCAGCCACAAGGGTGGAGGGCGCGCCCCCCGACCTTATGGGCCACCTGGCAGGCCCCCGATGCCCATCTTCTGCTATATGGTGTCTTTTGCCCTAGAAAAAAAAATCATAAGGAAGCTTTCGGGACGAAGCGCCGCCGTCTCGAGGCGGAACCTGGGCAGAACCAATCTAGGGCTCCGGCGGAGCTGTTCTGCCGGGGAAACATCCCTCCGGGAGGGGGAAATCATCGCCATCGTCATCACCAATGATCCTCTCATCGAGAGGTGGTTAATCTCCATCAACATCTTCACCAGCACCATCTCCTCTCAAAACCTAGTTCATCTCTTGTATCCGATATTTGTCTCAAAACCTCAGATTGGTACCTGTGGGTTGCTAGTAGTGTTGATTACTCCTTGTAGTTGATGCTAGTTGGTTTATTCGGTGGAAGATCATATATTCAGATCCTTAATGATAATTAATACTCCTCCGATTATGAACATGAATATGCTTTGTGAGTAGTTACGTTTGTTCCTGAGGACATGGGAGAAGTCTTGTTATAAGTAATCATGAGAATTTGGTATTCGTTCGATATTTTGATGAGATGTATGTTGTCTTTCCTCTAGTCGTGTTATGTGAATGTCGACTACATGACACTTCACCATGATTTGGGCCTAGGGGAAGGCATTGGGAAGTAATAAGTAGATGATGGGTTGCTAGAGTGACAGAAGCTTAAACCCTAGGGTATGCGTTGCTTCGTAAGGGGCTGATTTGGATCCATATGTTTCATGCTATGGTTAGGTTTACCTTAATTCTTCTTTCATAGTTACGGATGCTTGCGAGAGGGGTTAATCATAAGTGGGAGGCTTGTCCAAGGAAGGACAGCACCCAAGCACCCAAGCACCAAATTTTGACCAAATATTTAACTAAGAAATGTTTATGCATGTAACCAAAAATTATATCATTGAACACTATGCTCAAATACCCATCCAACGATATAATTTTTGCTGACCTGCTCTAACATTTTGTAAGTTAAATCTTTGGTCAAAATTTAACACAAATTACAAAGGTGACCAATAAACCAGGACGGAGGTAGATTCCATCAACCGAACTGATTGCATCCGTATCCCACGGTTAGACATAAGTAAACATAGATTAAACATACTCAGACATAGATAATAAGCGTACACGTACACAAGCATAGTTCAACCATAAGTACATAGTTCAACCGTCACTAAGCATACTCAAGCGTACATAGTTCGATCCCACATCTCATCTCACATGCCGGCACGATCCTGAAGCTTCTCCAGAAACTCGGCGTACACGCCGTGCGCCACCCTACGAGAATACTTCTGCTTGAAGGAGCCAACGTCCCGTCCTCTTGCATGCGCCAGAACACTTTGATATGCGTCATGAAGCTTGTGGTTGCAAAATGGGCATCGATAGCCGCCGTTCCAGGTCCTAATACGCCTGTTATGCATTCCCGCATAAAGCTCCCTCAGGATTTGCCTATTGTACCTCCTCTGGCCATCTTCATCCTCGCTGTCCACATCGTCAGACAACACCTATACAAATAGTAAAACAAATTTGGCATCAAATCAATATTTACATGCCGTGAAGTAGGATTAGGAATTTATGTCTATTTTTTTATACATATCCAGAGATTATGGTTCGATTTTTAAGCACAGTCGTCTGTGTACAGACCAATCTTGAAGAAAATAATGGCACAAACATATATGTAGGTCATTCAAAATCAATTGTCAAGTCCTGGCTAGGAATTATTAGCACGAACACTAACCCTAGTCGGATTACTAGCAGAAATCATTTGCACAGATGAAACAACTAATCACTTATCACTTGTACCATTCAAACAATCAATACACTACACAGATCTAACGAAACTTACTCAGATTTCATGGATTGGGAGAACATAACCATATGATTTCTATTCCAAAAAGGGGGAGGCAGGAGTAACCAGAGAAACCCTAGGATCTATTTGACACATAAATAGGTATAGATGACTAACCAGTTGTCCATCGTCGTCGGAGTTGTCGCCGGAGTGGTTGTCGGAGTCGTCGCTGGGGTCGTCGCCCGAGTCGTCACCAGAGTCGGTGTGGAACTCCGCCTCCGTCTGTGGAAGCTCGACGCCGTCGACGACGTCACGGTGCAGCGATAACTCGCTGGCGATGACGGCAACCTCTGTCTTCGTCTCCACACCGTGCTCCGGTGCTTCAGCAGCCCCGGCGTCGCCACTCCCTCCGATGGGCGCTTCGGCGGCATCCTCATACACTGATGGCTTTGAGGACTGAGAGCGGCGTTGAGGATGCAAGCGGAGAGAGAGGATTGTGTGTGTGGCGAGGATGGGGGTGCGGCCGCTGGGGCGCACCATTAATATGGATTAGTGGGAGAGAGGCGGGCGGCGGTCAAACCGCTGGCTCGCCTCCCGGTGAGCCTGCACACCGGACTGCTGGCATGCCTACCATCGTTTCACACAGATACTCGCACGCCTCCCGATGACACTGCACAGCGAGCACGCCTCCGTCAATTCACACACCTGCACGCACGCCTCTCGGTCTGCCTGCGCGGCGGACTGCTCGCATGCATCCCGTCAACTCACGCCTGCTCGCATGGCATACGGGCCCGCGTGGCGGCATGTATATTGTTTTTCTATTTGGATGATTAATGCTGCCGCTTTATTGCTTAACCGAAGCATGGCACGTATCCATTGTTGGTCTAACGCTCACGGTTCGAATAAATAATCCGTTTGGGATATTGGTTCCCAATTATTAATAATCTCCCGTTTGTAATTAGATAAAGATTACATCAAAACTGGTCTCAAATTTGACAAAAAAAGTACAATGCCACTTTGTATTGGTGTCCATATGACAACACGATAAGTTTCATGAACTTCTAATAAGTTTTGGATGTACTAGAATTTAAAAATCGAGATTCTCAATGTTTGAAATTTCTTGCACGGGGAGTAAACAAGCACCCACTAAGACACATGTGTTTTTGCAATCCATTTAGGTGCACTGTCACGTGTACATGTAGCTCAAATTTGATTTTTGCACATTATACCCGCAGAAAATCCATCAATTAATGTACTAAAACGTCTTAATGATCTTTTTTTTTCAAAATTAAAACTTCCCTCCTTTGGTAACATATGTTCATCGCGGGACAATTTAACATGCATCGTAGTTGCGGTGGATTCGCGATGTGTGTGTGGGTGTGTGCGTCTGGGGGGTGGCGGGTGGCTCGCAGTACACTACGAGTTGTGAGCCACCGTGTGGGTTGGCCGTTTTGTTAGGCAGGTGCCACATCAGAGTCATGAATTCGTTATTTAAAACATTACACAACCCTTTCATACATACATGTTTTGGCCACATGCAGTCGATGGTTGTCCTACACGACACTCGATACTCGCGTGTGACGCTTTTTGTGGGCCCGCGAGGTCGTCGTCCATCACTTTGACGAACAACTGGCAGTGAGGTTAATTTGACCAGCAAGGTAGAATCTTTTTTGTTTGTGTTATGGTGGTATATAGTACGCGTCGAAGAGGTGGGAGGGGACTAGCATATATACTATACGTACGCGTCCGTGAACAAGTACACCTCACTCAGTGTCGGGACTTTTCAGTTTCTGAGGACGTGCCACATCAAAGTTGTGAAATTGGCTATTCAAACATCACACAACACCTCTTTGGGCCACATGCATGCAGGCGGTGGTTATCCTAGCTAGGACACTCACGTGTGACGCTTCCATCTATGGGCCCACGAGGCCATCATCGATGCATGCATCACTTTGACCTACACCGGGAGAGGTTAATTAATTTCACCATCGAGGAGAATTCTTTTTGGGTTGTATTACGGTAGGAGCATATAGTATGCGTCGAAGAGGGGAAAGGGGACCATCATATGTAGTACGCTTCATGAATTCCTCGCTCTGTGTGGGGGGTTTACGGTTTTCGAGGCATGTGGCACATCAAAGTTGTGCATTTTGGGTATTCAACATATGTTTGGCGCCCCACATGCAAAGCGATGGTGGTTGTCCTCTCGCACCGACTTAAGCGGTTATCAGCGATATCGATGCTTTCCATCTGTGGGCCTGCTTGGTCCATCACTACTTTCTGCCTGACAACGAGAGAGGTTAATTTGACTTAGGAGGGGATTATTTTTTTGCTTGTAATACGGTATATATATAGGTCATGCTCTGGGATGACATGATACAGTTTGAGCACACACACATGCATGTGTACGCATGAATCCCTCCCATTGAGTCGAAGTGGCTACACGTCATGAACCGATCTTGCTCTGTGTGGGGACTGTACGATTTTCGATGCACGCACCACATCAATGTTGTGAAATGGTATTCAAACATGCATGTATGCATCACATCCGTACATATGCATGTAGTGGTTGTCTTCGAACGGTACACTCCCTCGCATGGTTATCGGGGACAAGCCTATATATTCGTGGGCCCGCGTGGACATCCACGATCACCTTGACCGAAAACAAGATAGGTTACCATGGCGGATTCTTCCTTTGGTTCATGTTATCGTAGTATAGGTCATGGTGAGATTCGGACCTAATTAAGTTTGAGCGCATATACTATGCACGCATGCATGCATGAATCCCTGTCGTCGGCTTGAAGTGTGGTGTAACATACATATGCATCATCAACCTAACCCTCACTCAGTGTGGGGATTTCTAGTTTGAAATCACGGTGCCACATCGAAGTTGTTCCATTGTGTATTAAAAAACATGCCTCTCCATACATATGTTTGGGCCACACGCATGTAGTGGTTGTCTTCGGGGACTAGCTACTTGCGTGATTATTGGCGAACTAACCAATCTCCGGGGTCACATGGACGGCCATCACTTTCAACCAACAACAAGAGAGCGGTTGTACGACCAAGGTGGATTATTCTTGGTCCGTTTTACGATCCATCTTGGTGAGATGCCTCTCTGGCCCGCCGACTGAAAGTGTTTGTGTGTGGGGGGGGGGGTGCTATTCGCACTTGCTAGGTGAACCTCGGTTGGGGGGGGGGGCATGCATTCATAGCTTAGGATTCCCTTCGTGCCGACACGAGGGGGGGCATGCATTCATAGCTTAGGTTTCCCTTCGTGCCGACACGAGGGGGGGGGGGGGGGCAAGCAATTACCGTGCACTTTGTGAGATAGGTGCCACATCGAAGTTGCATTTGGTATTTGAACATCAAACCACCCTTTTCATACATAAATTTGTTCCACATGCAAGCGTGTTCGTGTTCTGACCCTCTCCCGCGTCATTTTTCACCAAATTTATGAACATTAGACAAGTCGGATGACGCAACAGACATGGTTCACTCAAACTAACCATGTGGCACGCCGGTGCCCCTCTCACGCACACATCCGCACAGTACATTGGGCTCCACGAGGCTTCCCTCTCAAAAATATCTACTCGCCTGCAGCTTTTTTCTGTTTGATAACACACAGTTATTGTGTTTCGACCGTGTGTGATGTTTCTTGTTCCCAATCCTGCCTGCATCCCTCGAAAGTATCTGCCCGCCTCGAGGGTTTTTCTGTTTCATAACACACGGTTGCTATCTCTGGACCGTGTGCGATGCACCATCATCAAAATTTTCAATAGCCCCAGCATTTCACTCCCGCGTAGTAAAATTTTCAGAACCCGCGTCATTTCCTCAAACACCCCCCCTCCACACACACACACACACACACACCAAAACCTCCTCGAGTGCGCGCGCACACACACACACCCTCCCTTGCTCGAAACCCTAGCAAGGTCCCCGCCGCCGCCATCGCCGCCGCCGCAAGGCCTCCATTGTCAACATCTGCCGGTTTGCCTGTGTAGCTTACCCACCGATCTCCATACCCAGGCCGCCCTGAGTTTCTTAGATGACGCCTGCCAAACGCCCCCTTTCCCACATATCCCCATCCCCATCCCCATCCCCCACTCCAGAGCATCGCAGCCTAAGCCCGGCTACGCTTCCCGTGGAGCTCGAGGAGCGACTGGCCCAAAAGAGGTGTATCGCGGTCTCTTCGCCCGACGTCGCCGAGGAAGCTGGCGACCATTACTGGCCGCAGGCACTCAATCAGCGGGCTAGAGTATGCTGGTATGTCGCGGATGCCGGCAACAACATCGAGGTCGTCGACAGCGACGGCCTAAGGCGGGCTATGTCATAGGTTAAGTGGCCCACCCCCAACCCCTCGGGTTCAACCGCCATCGATCTCATCCATGGCCCCACCGCTGATCTCCTCTGGCTCACTGTCAAGAATTTGCCATCCTACATCGCCATCGAGCCCCTTTTGTCATTTCTGAAGGACACGTTCTGCGATGCTGGCTTGGGATCCATAGCTTCCAAGTCAGACCTCATCGATGGCGACCACGAGGAGGGCACCCTCTCCGGCTCTTCCAAGGGGAAAGAGCCCATCTGCTCTTCCAAGGGGAAAGAGCTCGTCTGTGACATCAGGGAGGGCACCCTACAGCTGTGCTCTTCCAAGGGGAAGGAGCCCATCTGGGACAACATGGAGCACATCCAGGATCCGTGCTCTTCCCATGGGAACGAGCCCATCTGTGACAAGTGAGGAAACCCATCGAGTCCCTTTTGTAGTGTAGTGAGAATATGTCCAGTTTTAATTGCTATATTTGGTTGTCTGTAGTATGCCTTGTTTATTTCAGTTGTTCACAATGTGATGCTCTATATGTGCAATTATTTACTGTGCAGTAAATTTCATCAATCCAGTTTTAAACATACCGATAGGAATGCACATATTTGCTTGCTGTTAATCTTGTTATAGCTAGCATATGCCTCTTTTAAAGTTTTTTGATTGTTCGGTTGTTTGTAGTTAGCATATGTCCAGTTTCAAATGCTATCTTTGGTTGTTCGTAGTATGCCTTGTTTATTTCAGTTATTCACAACGTGATGTTCTATATGTGCAAGTATGAACTGTGCAGTTCAATTTCATCAGTACCAGTTTCAACAATACCACTATGAATGACTACATTTGGTTGCTGCATCTTGTAGTTAACACGCCTTTCCATTTTTATTTAACAATAACCAGTGTACTTAGACCGGCACAATACCATTTTGAATGACTATGTTTGCTTGTTGTTAAATGTTAGGCCTGTTACAGTTAACACACCTTTCCACTTGTTTTGCTTTACTAGCGTGCTTAAACCTGCACATTGAAGCTATCTTTTGGAGATTATTTTGTCCTCCATGGATAATTTTGGTTGATGTTTAGCCTGTTGTGCTTAACATGCCTCTTGATGTACCTACACAGGACAATTTTGGGAACGACTGCTGTTTTCCATCGAGGTTAGTTTCATCCCATGGCTTATATATACTCACTGTTCAGGATATCGGTAGCTGGTACCATGTAGGCCGGGGGCTGATAAGGGACTAATCGGTGAATCGGACTTTTAACTAAATATATCTGTAACCCATTTATCGTTACATTAACTAGGGCCATATGTAATATATCTGAGGCTACATACCAACATGCACTGTACTTAATGTCTAAATATGCAATCCTAGGCTACATAGCAACAAGGAAGAGTGTTACCTTAATGTTCTGATGATGTCTAGATATATGTTGAAGAGCAGCAGCAGCAACAACAACAACAACAACACAACCCTGTTTGGATACTCAACTTAGCTAGAGGTTAGAGTTAGTTTCTAGCTCATGACTAATCCTGAAGGCCTGAACTAACTCCATCCAAAGAGGTGTTTCGATGACAGGGTTAGATTGACAATAAATGCACTAGGAGAACTAGCTCCAATTAGCACCTCTTGGGTTGGATATTTTTTTTGGTGGGTTAGATGCAACTAGCTCAAACTAGCCCTCATGTTTGGATATACTTTAGGGCTATTTGAGCCCGAACTAGCTCAAACTAACTCTAACCCATGGATACAATAGCAGTTAATCAGCCGATAATTTGTAAGAATACAATAAACTCCTTCCGGCCCATAATATAAGATGTTAATTCATCTAATATGTGAGTATATTGGATGTTATAAGATATTATAAAAGAGTGTTGTACTACATCATTGTGCAATTGCTGTTTAGCTTCTAATATTAACTTGGTGCTTTTAGGTACATATGTCATTGGTAAAGATCCGCGCTTCGACCCTTTCTGCGTATGGGGCAATGAGATATCGATGAACCAGCATCAAGTGAGGAAGCTGATAAAGATTGTTAGTAAAATTGGTCAAAAGATGGCAATTAAACTATTTGTTTACACTTTATCCAAGACAACAACGAACTGCAGGATGGTAAGTAAGAACTCTGTAGCCTTCTTTTTACTGCCCATAATGAGTTGTGTTAGATGACAATGTCTGAATCTTTTTCCTTTGCAGTGGTTGCCAAAGCAGTTTACTCAAGATTACCTCTCAAACTACATGATTGGTGGGCATGCAAAGGTTAAAGTATTTCTACCGGAACACGATGATTATCTAGATGTTTTCATGAAGACCGTGAAGGATGGGCGGTCGGCCATCACAAGGGGTTGGACTAGAGTTGTGCGTGCCTTCTGCATGGAGAAGGGCACAATATGGGCATTCCGGTTCACCTTGTTCAGCAACCAGAATGTATTTCGCCTCTTTCTTTACCGTCTTTAATAGTACAAGTATACAACTGTGGTTCATCATTTTTTATTTGGTTCTTATGTAATTCTTGAACATATATACCTATGAATCGAATAATGCATTGGTTGTTTGAACCTGATGGATATGAATAAAGCTATAGCATACATTCAAATTCAAATTCAAATTCAAATCCGATACAATTTGAAATAGCAGCAATTAAATTACGGTGAAATTACGCTGTCCAGGTAGTTACGGCACACACGGTTGGTAAAACACAAACGTTTGCGATATACACCATAATCCGACATGGTTCACAGAGAGGAAATGTGTGCAAGCATGCACACAGTTGCCGTTGGCAAAACGTGTGCGATGTCAGACAATATCACAAACGGTGCGGGCAAACTAAACGTTTATGATAGTTGCCTTATCGTACACGATTCGCAAACATGAACTGTTTTTGATGAAGTATGCATTGTAAACGTTGCACCACAGAATAGCATGTGTGATAGTTCTCGTGTACGATGATGTTATGACGGTCCGACGTTTCGTAATCCTGTCCGACACTCGTACGACGATTAGCTAATCTTCTTAATTAGTTATCGCATACGGTTAGGGAAAAGCGAATGTGTGTGATTGTATGCTTATCATACACGTTATAATAGTGAACCGTTTGTGATGGGCCGCGCATTGTAAACGCAGCACCACAGAATACCGACTGCGATGGCAATGCGAGCACAAACGAGTAGGAGTATTGTATATGCATCTTGGCTCCCTATCCCCGACGGTTTCTGGGTCGTGTGGGAAGGACCCCCCTATCGCCCACACTCACTTGGCGACGGTTCCAAATGCCATCGCGGAAAGGGGTTAAAAACCGTTTGTATAGCACCGACGCGTACCAGTGAGCATGCGCTAAAAAGTAGAGAGCGATACGACAAAAACTGGATGCACTTCGTGTACAAACTAGACAATCTCTTTCAAAGTATCAGGGTTTCGGACAAAAACTCATCTGTTACAAAGGCATTTCATTTTTTAAACTTATTTCAATTCCAGACTTTTTGTGCATTCAACATGAACCATTTAAAGCCACATCATCAATTTTCAACCCTTTCTGACTTCATTCGCTATTTTTCATGCATTTAATGATTTTTTTAGCTAAATGGCCCTGAAATTGAAAAGCACTACAAATTAACTCTGAAAAGGTTGAAACTTGGCATGGTATCATCATTTCACCCACATAGCATGTGCTAAAAATTTGAGAGGGTTACGGCAAAAACTGGATGCACTTCGTGTACAAACAGGACAATCTCTTTCGAAGTATCAGGGTTTCACACGAAAACTCATCTGTTACAAAGGCATTTCATTTTTTAAACTTATTTCAACTCCAGACTTTTTGTGCACTCAACATGCACCATTCAAAGCCACATCATCAATTTTCAACCCTTTCTGACTTCATTCTCTATTTTTCATGCATTTAATGATTTTTTTAGCTAAATGGCCCTAAAATTGAAAAGCACGACAAATGAACTCTGAAAAGGTTAAAACTTGGCACGGTATCATCATTTCACCCACATAGCATGTGATAAAAGGTTGAGAGGGTTACAGCAAAAACTGGATGCACTTCGTGTACAAGCTGGACAATCTCTTCCGAAGTATCAGGGTTTCGGACGAAAACTCATCTGTTGCAAAGGCATTTCATTTTTTTTAACTTATTTCAACTCCAGACTTTTGGCGCGTTCAACATGCACCATTTAAAGCCACATCATCAATTTTCAACCCTTTCTAACTTCATTCGCTATTTTTCATGCATTTAATGAAGTTTATGAGCTATAAAACTAAAAGAGCTGAACATAATATGTTTTTTATTAAAACACCTATTTAAAATAGCCTAAAAATTACCAAATTGAATATAATCATAAAATACACTAATATTAAATAGCAAGAAAAAGAATCACTCAAAAACCTATTTTTAAAAGTAAAGTTATTCACAAACTAGTGATTCACATAAATTTCAAAGAATTCAAATATAAACTATTCAAATTTGAAAACTACTCGCACTAACGGAAAGTTTATAATTTTTGTGACCTTAAGCAAAAAGATTCACTAAAAAACTCTAAATATTTGGGTGTAAGTAGAAACAAAAGAAAATAAATAAAGCAAAAAAACTGGAAAAAGACCTTTAGTCCCGGTTGCCACCACAAACCAGGACTAAAAATTAAAAAAATAACAAAAAATGCCCACCTGCTAGGCCACACGGCCTACATACGACTTGAAACCCAACTATATATGGGCCAGGATGCAGGCCCGCATGGCAAGTTGGCCCCACAGGGCAGAGAGGAACCATAGGCATGTACATGCCTGATTTAGAGAGGAGCTTAGGAGGGATATCACGGCGGGGCTTACAAACAGGTCCGATTGTCTCTCGCTTTTGGGAGGTGGGACTAAACTTCCACCACGCCAGGACCAACACTTTAGTCCCGGTTGGTGGCTCCAACCGGGACTAAAGGCCCCCCTTTAGTCTCAGTCCGAGCCACCAACCGGGACTAAAGGACTGGGCTTCCCGCCCCTTGGCCTGGTGAAATTCACCTTTAGTCCCAGTTGGTGGCTCGCACCGGGACTAAAGGAGGGCCTTTAGTCCCGGTTGGAGCCACCAACTGGGACTAAAGGTCTTTGTATATAAGCAGCACTTTGCAAAATTTCCAAAGTCATCTGAAGTTTCCCCCGACGACGCCGAAGACCTCGACGCCACCCCCGAGCCCATCCTCATCGTCGCCGCCCCCGACGCTGGCCGCCCGCGCCTCCTCCCCGAGGCCCGACGTCGCCCACCCTTCTCCCCAAGCCCCAACGCCACCGTCTCGTGCCCTCCTACCCGAGCCTCGCCGTTGTCTCAACCTCACCGTCGCCTTCCTCGCCCACTGTGAGCACGCCGCCTGCTCCATCTCTGGTGATATTTGTTAAGTAAATGTTGATTATTTTCTCATGTACATGATGAAAATTTTGCTTTAGAAGGTACTTTTTTTCATTGTTAGTGGAGTACTCAATTTTTTCAGTTTTATATGGTACTTTTTCTCGTGAATAGTAGTGGAGTAGTCAATTTTCTCGTGAATACTAGTGGAGTACTCAATTTTTTCAGTTTTAGATGGTCCTTTTTTTCATTGTTAGAATACATTTGTGTTTCCATGAAATAATTGTCATCTAGTCGATATTTGAATGTTTGTACCACACCATATCTTCTTTTATTAAATGTGGCATACATTCATTTATATTTTTCAACTTTGAATAAACAATAAGAAATCATCTAGCCCGGTTATCCTTTTTATCAAATCAAACCCCGGGCGTTTTAGACTATATAATGAGCACTCTAGTTTAGCAAAAAATAATAAGAAATCATTCACTCACACATGTAGACGAATGGTTGGATCAATGCTATGTTAATTAGTTGTAAAAGTTTATTAAATATGAGTAGCATAATAAAATGATAATTATTGCATAGGAATTTGTTTTCATAAGAATTTGTTCTCGACGTCGACGATGCCCGGCCCGCATCCCTGTCATCGACTCGGCGGCGATAACCTGCTTGAGAGGCGCCATGTCCGGCACTGGGCTGCGCCGGGCTGGCACTGGGAGATGCTACCTTCTGGTGCGCGTAGCTTGGTGAGGAATCGGGCTCTCGTCATCGACCCGGAGCTTCTTTGGTGACAGTCGCGTGGGCCACTATCGGTGCGGAGGCAGCCGGCCCCGGAGGAGGTGGAGTCGCTGTCTCAGGGAGGAGGACGAGCATGTCCGTCGCTACATGGTTGCTTTGGACGTCAGGTTCTCCAATACCCAGCAGGTTCTTCAGGGATCTCACCCGAGCTATGATCCTGTGATGGTTCCTTCTCTTTGGGTGTCCACCGCTCGTGCCTCAGGAACCGCGAATCAACTAGATTATTCGATAATATTCGAGCTGTAATAGTGATGTTTTCTATGATAATATTCGAGATGTATTAGTGATAATATTTGAGATGTATTCGAGATTATATTCGATAATATTCGAGATGTATTCAAGATTATATTCGATAATATTCAATGATGCATATTATCTGGATTATTTGAGATGTATTAGTGATATTATTCGAGATGCATATTTGAGATGTATTAGTGATATTATTCGAGATGCATATTATCTACTATGATTCTTCTGGATTAGTTAAGCTATGGACGATAGTGGCAGAGACGGAGACGAGATCATGTTCGACATCATACGCTCCCCGAGCCCAGAAAATGAACCTGAAGATGACTGCTCACAGTATCTGAACAATTCTGGTGAGGGAATATTTGACGAAGAACCAAGAGACGAAGGCCACACAAATAATGATGGCGAAGGAAATGTTCTTCAATTAACAACTACCGGCGAGGTATATATAAGGCCTCCGGATCATTACATGTATTAATTGATTTGTATATATATATATATTAACGAATCTTTCTTCTTTTAGCCCTCCGGATCAAGCAAATCTTCTACAAGCAGGGCAGTACGAGGCCCGGCCAAAAGGTTGCAGGATGGCCTAAAGTACAACATCGATGAGATCAAACCAAATGGTGAACGGCTTGCTCCTAAAAAAATGCAGACAAATTTACTCGTCAATGCAGATTTATTGTCAGGGACCAAATCCCGATCTCCGTTGAAGAATGGAATAAGCCAAAGGGAGATCGAGGAGTTATTTTTGTCGACGAAGGAGCAAAAGATCTGCTTTGGGAAACGCTCATGTCACATTTCACCCTACCAGAGCATTTGACCGATGCAGAACGGGAGAATGTCAAGAAGAGTGCTCTTAAGAAGATGGCTTCACAATTCTGCAACCACAAGCAAAGATTATCGGTCGGCTACGTCGAAGCAGGAAAGCAGACTCCAGAATTCACTGGAGCACTGGAGAAGGCAAAAGATCACTGGGACTTATTTGCGAAGTTCAAGGAATCGGAAGCAGCTAAGGAACGGTCAAGGAAAAACAAGATCAATGGTAAGGAAAAAAAGTTTGACCATGTTCTGGGCCAGGTGGCTACAAGACTTGCCAACCTAAGTGGGATGAATCTGAGGAAAAGACGATTGCTGCAGGGGTCACTCCAAAAATAGTGGGTTGCCCCGACGGGTGCAGGACATGGTTTTATGTGCATGCGGAAAAGTTGGACCCAAAGACAGGGGTGATTATGGTGCATGCAAGTCTTAAAGAAGCCTCAGATGCTTTACTTGTTGCAATAGAAGAGGCTCGAATGGGGGCATTCTAGCCCGAGAGAGAATAACGAGCTTACACACGCCCTCAAGAATCCGGAACACCCGGGACGAACACGAGGCAAAGGCGTTGTTCCGTGGGTTGAGGGGTTTGCGGAGTGGAACGTCCGTTACAGAAGTCGTGCGAGAAAGAAGAAGCAGGAGGAATACAAGAAGAAGGAGGGTGCAGACTGGCTTCACCATGTAGAATCAAAGCACGCAAAGTTGGAACGCGCTTTCATGCGACAGCAGGAGCAGATTGACACACTTAGCCTGGAAAGGGCGTCATAGCGGCAGCAGCAAGCAGATCCAGCATTGGATAGGACCGTCCCATCTAGGTAGAAAAGCAACGTGGGTTCCATGGGGGTGCTGGCCAATGATGCACTGCTGGCTCCCTACCATGTGGATGATATCAAAGATACCACAAGTTGTGAGCTACACATGAAAATGAAGAACATGTCCATGAAGGTGGCGATCGAATATGGTTTACCAAATCCCCCTAAAGCAACCTTCCATGGCAATCCGATTCCAGCTGGCTATGCTCGTGTCGGGGTGGATGAAGTGATGTCGGGATATAAATCACTAGACCTTGACTTTCCTAGAGGTCAAGAGGAGCACACACTGGGAGAAGCCATATGTGGTATCATTGTATGGAGAAAGGATTGCATCGTCTTTCCATGGCCACCGACTCCTCCTCCAAGTCCGCCGCGTCAGCCTCCTCCTCCTCCAAGACCGCCGTGTCAGCAGACTCCACCCCACCCCAAGATGGAGCGCAGCACTTGTCCGCCACCACGTCAGCGGACTCCACCCCACCCCGAGGCGGAGCCCACCGCGAGTCCGCCATATCGATCTCGGGCGCGCCAGCCTTCTCCAAAGCGGAAGAGAGCACCAACGATGAAACCCGACCCTCCTTCCAAAAAGAAGTTGTCTTACCAGATGACCATCAAGGAAAACAATGCCCAAGTTGCTGTCGAAGAGAAGGCCCATTTTGCACTGAAACCGCCCCCGCCGCCAAAGGAGAAAATACTTGAAAATGTCATACAACACTTTGTGTATCTTGCTAAACCAGCTGTGGAGAAAAGCCAATCAGACTATGAATGCTCTATTAGCAAGTCATATCATGCACAAAAAGATAAGGATTCGAGCCTTACAGGTAGTAATAAATGCAGGAAAACTATTCCCCAGCTGGGAAAACAGGCAGTGCAATCGATCCCCCCACTCATTGTGAGTACCGCCGATAAGCCGGTAATAACCGACGCTGCTAGAGAGATGGCTAGAGAGGCCGGTGTCACTATTGAACAACTCCTAGGCATCGATGATCTCCCCATGATTGTAGAGGACGAACTAGCATGGAAATATGTCTCCGGGAACCCTCTGGTCAGGCCTGAGGAGGTCCCGCTTCTATCGACGCAAATGCACAGATTGCATGACTGGTACCTGAGAGAAATACAGAACGGGCAAGAGAGCCTCATGGTGAAAGTCAGGCCAGAGCATTACTTCCATGGAAAAGATTTGTGGATTGAGTTTCAAGAACTATTTTAGTTATTCAATCAAGACGCACTCGACAAATCTCTCGTCAGTTGCTATTGTCTGTAAGCGGTTTCTTTCTGTAATTTAAGTCTCTAGCTGTGCTCGTTCATTGCCTGTAATTATCCTTGCTATATTATTTTGTTTGGTATTATGCAGAATGAAGATTCATGAAATGAAAAGAGATGGAGTCTATGGCATTGGGTTCATTGACCCAAATACCGTTATTGAAGGTGTGTGGTAAATCAGCGCAAAAGACACAGACAGTAGCTTGCTAACATTTTTGAAGAAACTAAATACCAAACCAGAAATACTACTTCCTTACAACTTCGGGTGAGCGTTACTGTCTGAAATGTCTCCATCGTATCTACTTTTTGAAACTCTTTTACCCTTGTTTTGGACTCCAATTTGCATGATTTGAATGGAACTAACCCGGACTGACGCTGTTCTCAGCAGAATTGCCATGTTGTTATTTTTGTGCAGAAATAAAAGTTCTCGGAATGACCCGAAACTTCACGGAGATCAGTTTTGGAATAAATAAAAAATATTGGTGAAAGAATCAACTGAAGGGGGCCCACACCCTGTCCACAAGGGTGGAGGGCGCGCCCACCCCCTCAGGGCGCGCCACCCGTCCATGTGGGCCCCCTGGACCTCCACCGACCTCAACTCCAACTCCATATATTCACGTTTGGGGAGAAAAAAATCAGAGAGAAGGATTCATCGTGTTTTACCATATGGAGCCGCCACCACCTCCTGTTCTTCCTCGGGAGACCAGATCTGGAGTCCGTTCGGGGCTCCGGAGAGGGGAAATCATCGCCGTCGTCATCATCAACCATCCTCCATCACCAATTTCATGATGCTCACCGCCGTGCGTGAGGAATCCCATTGTAGGCTTGCTAGACCGTGATGGATTGGATGAGATTTACCATGTAATCGAGTTAGTTTTGTTAGGGTTTGATCCCTAGTATCCACTATGTTCTAAGATTGATGTTGCTATGGCTTTGCTATGCTTAATGCGTGTCACTAGGGCCCGAGTGCCATGATTACAGATCTAAAACTATTATGTTTTCATGAATATATATGTGTTCTTGATCCTATCTTGCAAGTTATAGTCAATTACTACGTGTTATGATCCGGCAACCCCGGAGTGACAATAGTCGGGACACTTCCCGGTGATGACCGTAGTTTGAGGAGTTAATGTCTTCACTAAGTGCTAATGCTTTGGTCCGGTTCTCTATTAAAAGGAGGCCTTAATATCCCTTAGTTTCCAATAGGACCCCGCTGCCACGGGAGGGTAGGACAAAAGATGTCATGCAAGTTCTTTTCCATAAGCACGTATGACTATATTCGTAATACATGCCTACATTATATTGATGAATTGGAGCTAGTTCTGTGTCACCCTATGTTATAACTGTTGCATGATGAATGCCATCCGACATAATTATCCATCATTGATCCATTGCCTACGAGCTTTTCACATATTGATCTTTGCTAAGTTACTTTTCCGTTGCCACTGTTACAATTGCTACAAAACTACTACTGTTACTTTTGCCATCGTTACCGTTACTTCCATACTACTTTGCTACTAAATACTTTTCTGCAGATATTAAGTGTTTTAGGTGTGGTTGAATTGACAACTCAGCTGCTAATACTTGAGAATATTCTTTGGCTCCCCTTGTGTCGAATCAATAAATTTGGGTTGAATACTCTACCTTCAAAAACTGTTGCGATCCCCTATACTTGTGGGTTATCAAGACCTTTTTCTGGCGCCGTTGACGGGGAGCATAGCTCTATTCTCTGAGTCACTTGGGATTTATATCTGGTGATCACTATGAGGAATTTGAAAGATACTAGAACCAAGATTTTTCCCTCAACTACAAGGGGAGGTAAGGAACTACCGTCTAGCTCTGCATGTGATTCACCTTCTGTTTTGAGTAAGCTTGCGACACCTACACCTGCTAATAATTCTGATATGTCACATGTAATTGATGATGCCACTTCTCCTATGCATGATGCTTATGATGATACTACTGCTTTGCTTGATGATACTGTGCCACTAGGTGAATTTCTTGATGAACAACTTGCTAGGGTTAGAGAAAATGAAATTGCTGAAACTGATGATATTATTGAAACTAAAGATTATGATTCTCCCCCTAGATATGAATTGCCTATTGTACCTGAGGGTTATATTATGGATGAAGAAACTGCTAGGGACTTTCTTGCTTGCAATGATAGTGAAGATCTTAAGAAATTGTTAGCTAAGCTGAAAGAAAAATCCTTGAATGCTAGAATGAAATATGATCCCAATTTTGCTACTTCACCTATCTTTGTTACTGATAAGGATTATGAATTCTCTGTCGATCCTGAGTTAATTACTTTGGTTGAATCTGATCCTTTCTATGGTTATCAATCTGAAATAGTTGTGGCACATCTTACTAAACTGAATGATATAGCCACCCTATTTGCTCATGAGGAAAAAATTCGCTATTACTATATTCTTAAGTTGTTTCCTTTCTCATTAAAGGGTGATGCTAAGTTATGGTTTAATTCTCTTGCTCCTGGTTGTGTGCGTAGTCCCCAGGATATGATATATTACTTCTCTCAAAAATATTTCCCTGCTCATAAGAAACAAGCTTCTCTAAAAGAAATATTTAACTTCGTGCAAATTGAAGAAGAGTCTCCCACAAGCTTGGGGGAGGCTTCTACAATTACTTAATGCTTTGCCTGATCATCCTCTCAAGAAAAATGAAATACTTGATATCTTTTATAATGGATTAACCGATGCTTCTAGGGACCACCTAGATAGATGTGCTGGTTGTATTTTCAGGGAACAAACTGTGGAGCAAGCTGAATTGCTATTGAATAATATATTGAGTAATGATAATGGATTAACCGATGCTTCTAGGGACCACCTAGATAGATGTGCTGGTTGTATTTTCAGGGAACAAACTGTGGAGCAAGCTGAATTGCTATTGAATAATATATTGAGTAATGATAATGATTGGACACTTCCTGAACCAACTCCTAAGCCAACTCCGAAGAAAAGAGGTATTCTATTTCTCAGTCCTGAAGATATGCAAGAGGCAAAGAAATCTATGAAAGGAAAAGGTATTAAAGCTGAAGATGTTAAGAATTTACCGCCTATTGAAGAAATACACGGTCTTGATAACCCGACACAGGTAATAGAGGTCAACCCTCTCCGTAGATTTGATGAAGGTGATATTCCTCATAATAAGTCTGCTAGTCAATGCTTGGATGAGTTTGATAACTTTATTGTTAAACAAGAAAATTTCAATGCTTTATGTTAGTAGACAATTGAAACGTAATGCTTACATGCTTGACCACTTGGGTAATTATATGAGTAGAACTATTAATGATCTTAAGCCTATTAGTAAACATGCTTCCATGGTTACAACTCAAGTAGAACAAGTACTTAATGCACAGGATGATTTGCTTAATGAGTTGAATAATAAAAACGACGATAATGATGTTAGGGTTATGACTAGAGGTGGTAAAATGACTCATGAACCTTTGTATCCTAAGGGCCATCCTAAGAGAGTTGTGCAAGATTCTCAGAGAATTAATACCGATGCATCTAGTCCTAGTAATAAAAAGAAAAAGAAAACTGATAGGACTTTGTGTTTTCTAGTGAACCTGTTATAGGCACACCTGAGAATCCAAATGATATTTCTATTTCTGATACTGAGACACAATCTGGTGATGAACATGAACCTAGTGATAATGTTAATAATGATGTTCATGTTGATGCTCAACCTAGTAATGATAATGATGTAGAGATTGAACCTGATGTTGATCTTGATAACCCACAATCGGAGAATCAACATTATGATAAGAGAGACTTCATTGCTAGGAAACATGGTAAGGAAAGAGAACCATGGGTTCAGAAACCCATGCCCTTTCCTCCTAAGCCATGCAAGAAAAACGATGATGAGGATTTTGAGCACTTTGCTGAAATGATTAGACCTATCTTTTTGCATATGTGTTTAACTGATATGCTTAAAATGCCTCCTCATGCTAAGTATATGAAAGATATTGTTACAAATAAAAGAAAGATACCGGATGCTGAAATTTCCACCATGCTTCCTAATTACACTTTTAAGGGTGGAATACCAAAGAAACTTGGGGATCCAGGAGTACCAACTATACCATGCTCCATTAAAAGAAACTATGTTAAAACTGCTTTATGTAATCTTGGAGTCGGTGTTAGTGTTATGCCTTTCTCTTTATATCATAGACTTGAATTGAATAAGTTGACACCTACTGAAATCTCTTTGTAAATGGCTGATAAATCAACTGCTATACCCATCGGTATTTGTGAGGATGTGCCTGTTGTGGTTGCAAACGTTACTATCTTAACGGACTTTGTTATTCTTGATATTCCCGAGGACAACAGAATGTCGATCATCCTTGGTAGACCCTTTTTGAATACTGTCGGGGAAGTTATTGAATGCAATAAAGGCAATGTCACTTTTCATGTTAATGGTAATGAGCATACGGTACACTTTCCGAAGAAACAAACCTCAAGTTCATAGTATCAATTCTATTGGAAAAACTTCAACTGTTACTATTGGAGGTTTTGAATTCCCTCTTCCTACTATCAAAAAGAAATATGATATTCTTATTGTTGGGGACATGCATATCCCCATTGAGGTAACCTAGTGTTATTCAAAAATTCTCTGATTTCATGTCATTTGGAACAAGTTTGTTAATAAGACTTGATCAACCTTGTTAACGGATTCCTTTCGATGGGCATGAGATGGATGAATTTAGAAGGCACAACTTTCTGTACCTACTTTTTACTTTCTGTTATTTAGAATGAATAAAGCAAAAATAGTATTTTCTGTCTATTTTCTGAATTATCCGTGGAATAAAAAATGACCCGAAAATAAAAGTTCTACAAATGTCCTGAAAACTTAGTATGATTTTTTATAGAATATTTGAGAATTTCTGGCACTGAGAACACACCAGGGGGACCCACCACCTGTCCACAAGGACGGAGGACGCGCCCTACCCCCACTGGGCGCGCCCCCCAGTCTTGTGGGTCCCACATGGCCCCCCTTCACTTATTCCAGCACCCATCCACTTCGTCTTCCTCCAGAAAAAATCATCCTAGTGCTCAAACTCGTGTTCTTGCTCATCTTGCTGCCATTTTTTATCTCCTTGTGTAAAGCTCCATTTGCAAAACTGTTTTCGGGGATTGTTATTCGGTATGTGACTCCTCCAATGGTCCAATTAGTTTTTGTTTTAGTGCTTTATATATTGCAAATTCTTGTTGCTGTAGTGACCCTGTTCTTGAACTTGCATGTCAAATTTATATGGTCCAAAGTAGTTTTGATGCATGATACAGCCTCTAGACACTTGTAGGAGTAGTTGCTACCCACTATACACTTAGACTATGACAGTATGGTAGCGCACGATTTTATTAAGAAAGACGATGACAAGAGACTCATTTATAACCTGGTATTTAGCGAGAAGACTTGTCAGATTATTACCTTGCCTGCACCTTCATTGTTCGATATTCATTCAGGCAGGTACATCATCATGCCCGCGGACATTTACGCATATTGGGAGGGGACGCGATCCCCAGTTCCTGAGCCAGAGCCATCACCTGATCCGTATCAGGAGTCTATTTATCAGTGGGAGCCGCAGGAGCTCGTCAACCAATGGGACCCCCAGGATCCTCCTCAGTACACCGGAGAGAACTACTTTGATCCGTGGGCGTAGACCAACTTAGGCCAAAAGCCTAAGCTTGGGGGAGTACGTATTTCTCACCGACATTACATTCATGTTCACACACTCATTCTAGTTGCCGGTGTTCATACTTTTTCATTGTATTATCCGTGTTAGTCTATTTCTTTTTCCGCTTTCATCTTGTGTGTTTGAAATCCTTTGAGAAAAACAAAAAAAATAGTTGTAGCTTAGTTTACTTTCCATGCTTAGTTATAGTATTAAAGAAAACCCAAAAAGATTTCTCGTTCTTATTTTACTTGTTGGGAGCTTTCCCGTGTAGATAGTTTTTCTCGTTCTTGTTTTACTTTCTTCAGAAAAACAAAAACTCCAAAAACATTTCAGTGTGTTTCTTTGAAATTCTTTTCTTTTCTTTGGGGGCCGAAGAGAGAAGATCACGATGAAAATGTTGAGTGGCTCTCATATGCATTATTGGTGATCTAACAAAGAGCCCATATTACCTTGTCTTCTCTTTTGAATAAATGTTTGCAGATTCCAGCCGAGTCCAATGCACGTGCACTATTATTATTATCCACATCGTTCGGTCGTGCAAGTGAAAGGCAATAATGACGATATATGATGACATGATTGAGATGAGGAAAAGCTGGTATGAACTCGACCTATCTTGTTTTTGTAAATATGATTAGTTCATCATTCCCGATTCAGCCTATTATGAATGAAACATGTTTGCAATGACAATTAGAGATTATAGTTATTCATGCCAGGCTTAATTAGCTAGGAGTTTATAATGGTTTACCTTGCGTGCCAACATGCTTTTAAAATGTTTGTGATGTAGTATGATAGGATGGTATCCTCCTTTGAATGATTCAAGTGGCTTGACTTGGCACATGTTCACGCATGTAGTTGAAACAAGATCAACATAGCCTCCACGATATTTATGTTCATGGTGATTTATATCCTACTCATGCTTGCATTCAATGTTGGTTAATCACGATGCATGTTTATGACTATTGTTGCTCTCTAGTTGGTCGCTTCCCAGTCTTTTTCTAGCCTTCACTTGTACTAAGCGGGAATACTGCTTGTGCAACCACTTCCATAAACCCAAAGTTATTCCATATGAGTCCACCATACCTTCCTATATGCAGTATTTACCTGCCGTTCCAAGTACATTTGCATGTGCCAAACTCTAAACCTTCAAATGATAATCTGTTTCTTTTGCCCAAATCGCTCCTGTAGCGACTGCGGGCTGTCAGTATCTTCCATGCTAGGTGGGTCATTCTCTCTATGAGTGGACTACGCTCATCATTCACGAGAAAATGGCTGGTAATCCGGATTCCAAGTCCCATGCTCAAAGAAAATCAAAATAAATTAAAACAAAACTCCCCCAGGATTGTTGATTGTATGGACGGTACCCGTTCTTTCGGACCAGTCGTGGAGTGTGCTTATTGGTTAAGGGGGAGTAAAAAACTTTACCATTCTATTTGGGAACCGCCTATAATGTATGTAACATGGAAGATATTGAGATCTCTTGGTTGTTATGTTGACAATGAAAGCATACTGCTCAAAATTATATTCATCTCTGTTTTAAAAACTCGAGCTCTGGCACCGCTGCAAATCCCTGCTTCCCTCTGCGAAGGGCCTATCTATTTACTTTTATGTTGAATCATCATTCTCCTAAAAAAAGAACCAGTTAGAGAGCACCACTGTCATTTGTATGCTTTGCTATTAATTGATATTGAGTATGACTGTGACTGGATCTCTTTTACCATGAATTACAATGTCTAGTCAGTCCTTGATCTTCAGGGGTGCTCTGCATTTATGTTTTGCGGTCTCAGAAAGAGCTAGTGAGATACCATCTTGTTATATCATATCATGATTGTTTTGGAAAATTGTTGTCATCCGAGATTTATTATTATTACTCGCTAGTTGATTGCGCTATTGATATGATTAAATGTGAGACCTAAATGTTATTGTGAATATGGTTAGTTCATAATCTTTGCTGAAAATTTGAATGCTGGCTTTACGTATTTGCAACAACAAGATCAAAAAGAGTTTGTAAAAGTTTTTCTTTATCACTTTCAGTTTGTCAACTGAATTGCTTGAGGACAAGCAATGGGTTAAGCTTGGGGGGAGTTGATACGTCTCCATCGTATCTACTTTTCCAAACTCTTTTGCCCTTGTTTTGGACTCTAATTTGCATGATTTGAATGGAACTAACCCGGACTAATGCTATTTTCAGCAGAATTGCCATGGTGTTATTTTTGGGCAGAAATAAAAGTTCTCGGAATGACCTGAAACTTCACGGAGATCAGTTTTGGAATAAATAAAAAATATTGGCGAAAGAATCAACTGAAGGGGGCCCACACCCTGTCCATAAGGGTGGAGGGTGCACCCACCCCCCAGGGCGCGCCACCCGTCCTTGTGGGCCCCCCTGGACCTCCACCGACCTCAACTCCAACTCCATATATTCACGTTCGGGGAGAAAAAATCAGAGAGAAGGATTCATCGCGTTTTACGATACAAAGCCGCCGCCACCTCCCATTCTTCCTCGGGAGACCAGATCTGGAGTCCATTCGGGGCTCCGGAGAGGGGAAATCGTTGACGTCGTTATCATCAACCATCCTCCATCACCAATTTGATGATGCTCACCGCCGTGCGTGAGTAATCCCATCGTAGGCTTGCTGGATGGTGAAGGTTTGGATGAGATTTACCATGTAATCGAGTTAGTTTTGTTTGGGATTGATCCCTAGTATCCACTATGTTCTAAGATTGATGTTGCTATGACTTTGCTATGCTTAATGCTTGTCACTAGGGCCCGAGTGCCATGATTTCAGATCTGAAACTATTATGTTTTCATGAATATATATGTGTTCTTGATCCTATCTTGCAAGTTATAGTCACCTACTACGTGTTATGATCCGGCAACCCCGGAGTGACAATAGTCGGGACACTTCCCGGTGATGATCGTAGTTTGAGGAGTTCATGTAATCACTAAGTGCTAATGCTTTGGTCCGGTTCTCTATTAAAAGGAGGCCTTAATATCCCTTAGTTTCCAATAGGACCCCGCTGCCACGGGAGGGTAGGACAAAAGATGTCATGCAAGTTCGTTTCCATAAGCACGTATGACTATATTCGGAATACATGCCTACATTATATTGATGAATTGGAGCTAGTTCTGTGTCACCCTATGTTATAACTGTTGCATGATGAATGCCATCCGACATAATTAGCCATCATTGATCCATTGCCTACGAGCTTTTCACATATTGATCTTTGCTAAGTTACTTTACCGTTGCCACTGTTACAATTGCTACAAAACTGCTACTGTTACTTTTGCCACCATTACCATTACTTCCATACTACTTTGCTGTAGATATTAAGTCTTTCAAGTGTGGTTGAATTGACAACTCAGCTGCTAATACTTGGGAACAATCTTTGGCTCCCCTTGTGTCAAATCAATAAATTTGGGTTGAATACTCTACCCTCGAAAACTGTTGCGATCCCCTATACTTGTGGGTTATCACTGTCTTGTACTACAAATTCTATTTTTCTTACTAGATGTTAATAAGTGTAGTTGATGAGTTATGCACATGCCCGCTTATACAAACGTGTGCGCATGCAATTTCCACTGGGTCCTGCTAATCATTGAAGTTGACGAGGGAAAATTTCAAGTACTGGACTCACTACTTAAAGAATCTAAAGAATACACCAACCTGAAGTTGATGCTTGACAAGTAATTTCAATCATTATCGCACTAGGCAGGGTTTGGCAAAAGTTCATCAAAGAGGTTGTCGGCCCATGGAAACCAAAGCTGAAATGGTGGCGACCCAGGGTAATTAAGTAGTACTAGCTACATCTGTGCATCTTTTAATTCTAGTTTCAATACCATTATCATGCTTGATTAATTATTATCTGATTGAATTCTATTATCATAAAGTGCACGAGGCAGAGGAATAATTTATGTGCATACTATGTTTGCGAGAACATTCGCTTTATGACAGAAAGGAGCAAAGATGCAAGAAATATTTTGGTACGTAAACACAATTCATAATTATTTTTATCATGATCTAATATATATACACACAACTAATATATTCACATTGATCTCCTTCTTTAAAGATGCAAGAGATGTGGCATCAGCTCCTACCAAAGGACCGCATATGAGCAATTAAAGAGGAATGGCGGGATTTTTGCTTGATCAGGTCATAGATCCCGCCGGAGAATACCATTTCACCTAATGCATGCCCGCATGTAATGATCTACAAATTCTAGGAAAAATTGTATATGTATATATATGTGTATATATGCATATATGGTCGTACGATAAATTCTATGATATATGATTGGTCGTACGAGAATGTCCGTGGCACTTGCATGCATTGTGTTGTCATCCTTCGCGTGTGCTGCTCTGCTCATGCTCTGAAGTGGAACTTGACGACTATAGTAGCATAAAATATGTTCGAAACGAAAAAGAATTAAATGGAAAACACAAAATTAAAGGAAAAAATAACAAAAAAAGCCCACCTACTAGGCCACACGGCCTGCATACGACTTGAAGCCCAACTATATATGGGCCAGGATGCAGGCCCGCATGTCAAGTAGGCCCCACAGGGCAGAGAGGAACCATAGGCATGTACATGCCTGCTTTAGTGAGAAGCTCGGGAGGGATATCACGGCGGGGCTTATAAACAGGTCCGATTGCCTCTCGCTTGGCGAGGTGGGACTAAACTTCCACCACGCCAGGACCAACCCTTTAGTCCTGGTTGGTGGCTCCAAACGGGACTAAAGGCCTCCCTTTAGTCCCGGTCTGAGCCACCAACCGAGACTAAAGGACTGGGCTTCCTGCCGCTTGGCCAGGTGAAATTCACCTTTAGTCCCCCTTTAATCCCGGTTCGAGCCACCAACCGGGACTAAAGGTGTATTTCACCAGGCCAAGGGGCAGGAAGCCCAGTCCTTTAGCCTCGGTTGGTGGCTCGGACCGGGACTAAAGGGGGGACTTACCAACCGGGACTATGTAGGGTAACGCAGCAGAAAACAAAAATTTTCCGACCTACGCACCAGCCCAGGACCACTATGGAGACTGCATACAAGGTTTGATCATTTTTGTTACCGACTCGTAGCGCAGCGGAAGTAGAGTCGATGACGATCGGCGGTGCAGATCCCCGCAGCTAGGATTTACAACCTCCCAACCGCGCGGATGTATACCCTCATCCGCGCCCCAGACAGCCCTCCGGGAGGCGGTCGAATAGTCCCCTGGACGGTGTCGCGGACAGCCCTTCGGGAGGACCTTCGAAACTCGGACGGTCACTCGGACAGCCCTTCGGGAGGACTCACAGAACTCGGACCGTCACTTGGACAGCCCTTCAGGAGGCACTCACGAATAGCCCCTCGGGCACTAAGATCGAAACTACGACCTCTCTACAGAGTTGCACACATACGGTGTCATCTATCCGGCAGGGCTTCGCCGTCCAGAACTAGTTCCCACCGGAACCTAGACAGCCTTTCGGCTCTACGAAACTATTTCGCGGGGAGGGAGAGAGAAGCCAGATCATTGCAATGGCACTTGTATGTGAGAAGGGATGGAGTTGTGGGCAGCCCACTCTCCTCTATTTATAGGAAAGCCAAGGGGTAAAGTTGGCATTCACAAATACCAAAAGTACCCCCACTTTATGTCATTTACATAAAGAATAAAGCAAAAAGGAGTGCCATGTGGAGCTCCATGGAGCTCCACCCTCCATGGCTGGCCACCCCTTGGGGGGGCCCCCCTAAGGGGGCTTCCTTAGTGCCTAAGGCTTCTAGAAGCCTTTTGGGAAATTTCCCAAAAGGTGCTTTCCTTAAAATTCCCAAAAAGCACTTTCACTATTCACGACGACATTTTTCAGCGTCCGTTCGAACTGAAAATATTTTTGTGGGCTTAGAACATTTCTAGTACCCACTAAAATAATTTTCAATGCATTCTGGAACAATTCCAGTTTAGTGATTTCATCTGCGAAAAGCATCTGAAGCGGTTCCGGCAGCCCCGGAACATTTCCGGTTTTTCTTCCAGAAAATTCCCAGAAGTTTCCAGAATAATTCTGGCATCCTCCAAGAATTATCAGGCATGTTCCGAAACCATTTTGACTTAATGGTATCCCCTGAAACAACTTTTTAGTTTCACCAGAACTCATCTGGTGACCTCTCTCTGCGGAACTTTTCCGCTGTACGAAACTTTTCGGTGTCCGAAACTTTTTCGGTGATTTTCTCTCAGACTCCCTGTCTAGTATTCAGCAGATAGATGACCCTTAAGCGTGTGACCCTATAGGTTCGGTGAAGTATAGACATGACACGGAAACCCCTTCCGATCAATGATCAACATCGGAGCCGTGGACACCCATATTGACCCCTATACCCACACGAATGAATATTCGAGTGAACCTCCAGTTGCCGTGTGCTATTCCTGTTGCTTCGCGATATGTTACAAATACCCGAGGTGAGACATGTTGGCATTCCCGTGGATCAACAACTTGTCCACTATGCTAGTCACCTCGTTACCGGTATTGTTCTCTTTTCTCGTTACCGTGTTCCGGCATCCCCGTGATCAAATCACAAAGTGTCTGGCCAGACGATGATGGATACCGTAACACCGAGAGGGCCCAGAGATATCTCTCCATCGTCGGAGGAGCAAATCCCAATCTTGAGCTATCAAGTTACTTGACATACTTTCCCATGAACCCGTAAGCCGCCGTAATAGCCATCCATTTACGGATGATGTTTAACAAACCCCAAAGTTCATGAATCAAGCATGAAGAAACTCGATACTCTCATGGTCTGAGGAATCATGCAAACATTAACCATCTCTGTGTTATTAACCATTAACTCATGACGAATGTATCTCATAGCATAACATCAATTCGGGTCGATTCAACACAAATGTCCTTCCTGACATTGTGCCCTCAAAGTTGCTGGCATAGACATGCCCATGATTGGAAAAACATAATCATCATGCAACACTTGAGCTAGTCTTAGAGGCACGACTACGAATACATTTTACCGTTTATTATACCACACGTGCACATGGGTTTTCCCCAGAGCCTTTATGGATATACGGGCTCGGGAACCATAGCAGTTATAGCATGGAACATAAACCTAATTATGAACACGGAGATAAATAATAACATTTATTATTGCCTCTAGGGCATATCTCCTACAGATCGAAACAACGACCTCTCTACAGAGTTGCACACATACGGTGTCATCTATCCGGCAGGGCTTCGCCGTCCAGAACTAGTTCCTGCCGGAACCCAAACAGCCTTTCGGCTCTACGAAACTCTTTTCGTGGGAGGGAGAGAGAAGCCAGATAACATCTTGGCATGTGTATGAGAGCAAGGGATGGGGAAATGGCTGCCAAGATCACTCCTATATATAGGCTAGCCAAGGGGTAAAATTGTCACACAAAAACCCCAAAGTGCCCTTGGAATATCCCTTTCCAAAAGGGAATATGCCCTATGGGAGTGCCATGTGGAGCACCATGGTGCTCCACCTCCTTGGCCGGCCACCCTTGGGGGGGGACCCCCCCCCATGAGGTGCCATGCCCTCCTTCCCCTTCTAGAAGGCCCTTTTTGGAATTTCCAAAAAGGTGCTTTCCATAAAATTCCCAAAAAGCACTTTCACTATTCACGACGACATTTTTCAGCGTCCGTTCGAACTGAAAATATTTATGTGGGCTTAGAACATTTCCAGTACCCACTAAAATAATTTTCAATGCGTTCTGGAACAATTCCAGTTTAGTGATTTCATCTGCGAAAAGCATCTGAAGCGGTTCCGGCAGCCCCGGAACATTTCCGGTTTTTCTTCCAGAAAATTCCCAGAAGTTTCCAGAATGATTCTGGTATCCTCCAAGAATTATCAGGCACGTGCCGAAACCATTTTGACTTAATGGTATCCCCTGAAACAACTTTTCAGTTTCACCGGAACTCATCCGGTGACCTCTCTCTGCGGAACTTTTCCGCTGTCCGAAACTTTTCGGTGTCCGAAACTTTTCCGGTGATTTTCTCTCAGACTCCCTGTCTAGTATTCAGCAGATAGATGACCCTTAAGCGTGTGACCCTATAGGTTCGGTGAAGTATAGACATGACACGGAACCCCTTCCGATCAATGATCAACATCGGAGCCGTGGACACCCATATTGACCCCTATACCCACACGAATGAATATTCGAGTGAACCTCCAGTTGCCGTGTGCTATTCCTGTTGCTTCGCGATATGTTACAAATACCCGAGGCGAGACATGTTGGCATTCCCGTGGATCAACAACTTGTCCACTATGCTAGTTACCTCGTTACCGGTATTGTTCTCTTTTCTCGTTACCGTGTTCCGGCATCCCCGTGATCAAATCACAAAGTGTCTGGCCAGACAATGATGGATACCTTAACACCGAGAGGGCCCAGAGATATCTCTCCATCGTCGGAGGAGCAAATCCCAATCTTGAGCTATCAAGTTACTTGACATACTTTCCCATGAACCCGTAAGCCGCCGTAATAGCCATCCAGTTACGGATGACGTTTAACAAACCCCAAAGTTCATGAATCAAGCATGAAGAAACTCGATACTCTCATGGTCTGAGGAATTATGCAAACGTTAACCATCTCTGTGTTATTAACCATAAACTTATGACGAATGTATCTCATAGCATAACATCAATTCAGGTCGATTCAACACAAATGTTCTGCTAACATTGTGCCCTCAAAGTTGCTGGCATAGACATGCCCATGATTGGGAAAACATAATCATCATGCAACACTTGAGCCAGTCTTAGAGGCACGACTAGGAATACATTTTACCGTTTATTATTCCACACGTGCACATGGGTTTTCCCCAGAGCCTTTATGGATATACGGGCTCGGGAACCACAGCAGTTATAGCATGGAACATAAACATAATAATGAACAGGGAGATAATAAAATAACATTTATTATTGCCTCTAGGGCATATCTCCTACAGACTAAAGGTGTCTTTATATAAGAAGCACTTTGCAAAATTTCCAAAGTCATCTGCAGTTTCCCCCGACGACGCCGAAGACCTCAATGCCGCTAGTCTTCCGGAGCTCGCCGCCACCTCCGAGCCCGTCCTCGTCCTCGTCGTCACCGCCCCCGACGTCGGCCGCCCGCGCCTCCTCCCTGAGCCCCGACGCCGCCCGCCCTCCTCCCCGAGCCCCGACGTCATCGGCGCGTGCCCTCCTCCCCGAGCCTCGCCGTTGCCTCGACCTCGTCGTCGCCTACCTCGCCCGCTGTGAGCTCGCCGCCCCCTCCATCTCTGGTAATATTAGTTAAATAAATGTTGATTATTTTCTCATGTACATGATGAAAATTTTGCTTTAGATGGTATTTTTTTCATTGTTAGTGGAGTACTCATTTTTTCAGTTTTAGATGGTACTTTTTCTCATGAATACTAGTGGAGTACTCAATTTTCTCGTGAATACTAGTAGAGTACTCAATTTTTTCAGTTTTAGATGGTACTTTTTTCATTGTTAGAATACATTTGTGTTTCTATGAAATAATTGTCATCTAGTCGATATTTGAATGTTTGTACCACAACATATCTTCTGTTATTAAATGTGGCATACAATCATTTATATTGTTCAACTTTGACAAAATATTAAGAAATCATCTAGCCTGGTTATCCTTTTTATCAAATCAAACTCCGAGTGTTTTAGACTATATAATGAGCATTCTAGTCTTAGCAAAAAATAGTAAGAAATCATACACACACACGTAGACGAATGGTTCGATCAATGCTATGTTAATTAGCTGTAAAAGTATATTAAATATGAGTAGCATAATAAAATGATAATTATTGCATAGGAATTTGTTTTCATAAGAATTTGTTCTCGACGTTGACGATGCCCGGCCCGCATCCCCGTCGTCGACTCGGCGGCGACAACCTGCTTGAGAGGCGCCATGTCCGGGACTGGGCTCCGCTAGGCTGGCACTGGGAGGTGCTACCTTTCGGTGCGCGCAGCTTGGTGAGGAATCGGGCTCCTGTCGTCGACCCGAAGCTTCTTTGGTGGCGGTCACGTGGGCCACTATCGGTGCGGAGGCAGCCGGCCCCGGAGGAGGTGGTACGTCGCCGTGTCAGGGACGAGGACAAGCACGTCCATCGCTACATGGTTGCGTTGGACGTCAGCTGTCCAATACCCAGCAGGTTCTTCGGGGATCTCACCCGAGCTATGATCATGTGATGGTTCCTTCTTTTTGGGTGTCCACTGCCCACGCCTCAGGAACCGTGAGTCACCTAGATTATTCGATAATATTCAAGCTGTATTAATGATGTTTTATATGATAATATTCGAGATGTTTTAGTGATAATATTCGAGATGTATTCGAGATTATATTTGATAATATTCAAGATGTATTCGAGATTATATTCGATTATCCATATTATCTGGATTATTCGAGATGTATTCGTGATATTATTTGAGATTCATATTATCTACTATGATTTAGCTTTTGCTTATTGAGTGCATTCTAATTTGAATACTAAATTGTTTTATCTTTCTTCTGGATTAGTTAAGCTATCGACGATAGCGGTAGAGATGGAGACGAGATCATGTTCGACATCATACGCTCCCCGAGCCCAGAGAATGAACCTAAAGATGACGGCTCAGAATATCTGAAGAATTTCGGTGAGGGAATATTTGAGGAAGAACCAAGATATGAAGGCCACACAAACAATGATGGCGAAGGAAATGTTCTTCAATTAAGAAAGACCGGCGAGGTATATATAAGGCCTCTGGTGATCATTACATGTATTAATTGATTTGTGTATATATATATATAAAGAAATAAATAAATAAATAAATATATATATATATATTAACGAATCTTTCTTGTTTTAGCCCTCCGGATCGAGCAAATCTTCTACAAGCAGGGCAGTACGAGGCCCGACCAAATGGTTGCAGGATGGCATAAAGTACAACATCGATGAGATCAAACCAAATGGTGAACCGCTTGCTCCTAAAAAGAATGCGGACAAATTTACTCGTCAATGCGGATTTATTGTCAGCGACAAAATCCCGATCTCCGTTAAAGAATGGAATAAGCCAAAGGGAGATCGAGGAGTTATTTTTGTCGATGAAGGAGCAAAAGATCTGCTTTGGGAAACGCTCATGTCACATTTCATCCTACCAGAGCATTTGAAAGATGTAGAACGGGAGAATGTCAAGAAGAGTGCTCTTAAGAAGATGGCTTCACAATTCTGCAACCACAAGGAAAGATTATCGGCCGGCTATGTTGAAGCAGGAAAGCAGACTTCAGAATTCACTGGAGCACTGGAGAAGGCAAAAGATCACTCGGACTTATTTGTGAAGTTCAAGGAATCGGAAGCAGCTAAGGAACGGTCGAGGAAAAACAAGATTAATGGTAAGAAAAAAAAGTTTGACCATGTTCTAGGGCCAGGTGGCTACAAGACTGGCCAGCCTAAGTGGGATGAATCTGAGGAAAAGGTGATTGCTACAGGGGTCACTCGAAAAACAGTGGGTTGGCCCGACGGGTGCAGGACTTCGTTTTATACGCATGCGGAAAAGTTGGACCCAAAGACAGGGGAGATTATGGTGCATGCAAGTCTTAAAGAAGCCTCGGATGCTTTACTTGTTGCAATAGAAGAGGCTCGAATGGGGGCATTCCAGCCCGAGAGAGAGAATGATGAGCTTACACACGCCCTCAAGAATCATGAACACCCGGGACGAACACGAGGCAAAGGTGTTGTTTCATGGCTTGAGGGGTTTGCGGAGTGGAACGTTCGTTACAGAAGCCGTGCGAGAAAGAAGAAGCAGGAGGAAGACAAGAAGAAGGAGGGTGCAGACCGGCTTCAACAGGTAGAATCAAAGCACGCGGAGTTGGAACGCGCTTTCATGCGGCAGCAGGAGCAGATCGACACACATTGCCTGGAAAGGGCGTCCCAGCGGCAGCAACAAGCAGATCCAGCATTGGATAGCATCGTCCCATCTAGGCCGAAAAGCAGCGTGGGTTCCATGGGGGTGCCGGCCAATGATGCACTGCTGGCTCCCTACCATGTGGATGATATCAAAGATACCACAAGTTGTGAGCTACATATGAAAATGAAGAACATATGCATGAAGGTGGCGATCGGCTATGCATTACCAAATCCCCATGATGCAACCTTCCATGGCAATCCGATTCCAGCTGGCTATGCTCGTGTCGGGATGGATGAAGTGATGTCGGTATATGACTCACTAGACCTTGACTTTCCTGGAGGTCAAGCGGGGCACACACTGGGAGAAGCCATATGTGGTATCATTGTATGGAGAAAGGATTGCATTGTCTTTCCAAGGCCACCGACTCCTCCTCCAAGTCCGCCGCGTCAGCCGACTCCTCCTCCAAGTCCGCCGCGTCTGCAGACTCCACCCCACCCCGAGACGGAGCGCAGCACTAGTCTGCCACCACGTCAGCCGACTCCACCCTACCCCGAGACGGAGCCCACCGCAAGTCCGCCATATCGATCTCGGGCGCGTCAGCCTTTTCCAAAGCGAAAGAGAGCACCAACGATGAAACCCGACCCTCCTTCCAAAAAGAAGTTGGCTTACGAGATGACCATCAAGGAAAACAATGCCCAAGTTGCTGCCGAAGTGAAGGCCCATTTTGCACCGAAACCACCCCCGCTACCAAAGGAGAAAATACCTGAGAATGTCGTACAACACTTTGTGGATCTCGCTAAACCGGCTGTGGAGAAAAGCCAATCAGACTATGAATGCTCTATTTGCAAGTCATATCATGCACAAAAAGATAAGGAGTCGAGCCTTACAGGTAGTAATATATGCGGGAAAACTGTTCCCCGGCTGGGAGAACAGGTAGTGCAATCGATCCCCCCGCTCATTGTGAGTACCGCCGATAAGCCGGTAATAACCGACGCTGCTAGAGAGATGGCTAGAGAGGCTGGTGTCACTGTTGATCAACTCCTAGGCATCGAGGATCTCCCCATGATCGCAGAGGATGAAATAGCATGGAAATATGCCCCGGGAACCCTCTGGTCAGGCCTGAGAAGGTCCCGCTTCTATCGACGCAAATGCGCAGATTGCATGACTGGTACCTGAGAGAAATAAAGAATGGGCGAGAGAGCCACATGGTGAAAGTCAGGCCAGAGCATTACTTCCATGGAAAAGATTTGTGGATTGAGTTTCAAGAACTGTTTTAGTTATTCAATCAAGACGCACTTGACAAATCTCTCGTCAGTTGGTATTGTCTGTAAGTGATTTCTTTCTGTAATTTAAGTCTCTAGCTGTGCTCATTCATTGCCTGTAATTATCCTCGCTATATTCTTTTGTGTGGTATTATGCAGAATGAAGATTCATGAAATGAAAAGAGATGGAGTCTATGGCATTGGGTTCATTGACCCAAACACGGTTAATGAAGGTGTGTGGAAATTCAGCGCAAAAGACAAAGAGAGTAGCTTGCTAACATTTTTGAAGGAACTAAATACCAAACCAGAAATACTACTTCCTTACAACTTCGGGTGAGTGTTACTGTCTTGTACTACAAATTCTATTTTGCTTACTAGATGTTAATAAGTGTAGTTGAATAGGGAAAAGTTCTAGTACTGGACTCACTACTTAAAGAATCTAAAGAATACACCAACCTGAAGTTGATGCTCGACAGGTAATTTCAATCATTATCGCACTATGTCGGCCTCTTTAGTTCATTTCCTGATATCAACTAATTAATAACTCCTTTATTCATTTTCTTTGCTAGGCATGGTTTGGAAAGTTCATCAACGAGGTTGTCGGCCCATGGAAATGTAACACCCTGGATTTTGCCAATTTTCTTTTTCTTTTGATTTTGGTTTGGATTCGCTTTTCTGTGGCTTAGTGTCTTGCAACCTGGAGGGATCATCATTGATTCCTCTTCCCTAGTGGCTTGCCAACCTATAAACCATTCCAAGACCATGTCATTTCCATCTTGGACCAACCCCAATATTCTTTTTCTTGGGAATATTCCTTTTTCTATTAAAGGAATAACCCTGTCTATCCTGGGTTATGAAGCAACCCACATTTCCATCATTCCAAAGATTCACAAATTATTCTAATAGATTGTTTGGGACAGGTCTTCCTCAGATATGTGAAAACCCTTCCTTGCCATGTTCAAAAATATTTCACAAATATTCCTTTTCTGATTCTGCCCTAGCTGCCAAGTTGAGAAGCAAGTACCATTTATATTTGCTTTCTTGCTCTCAAACTTTTTGGGCATTCTTTCCTATCCATATCATTGCCACATGCCAAAATTCAACTTCATTTGGATATTAAATCTCCCTTGGCTAATTTCCAAAGTTTCTGGTCACTGGAATCTTTGTGAAGCAAGTGCTAGCTAGGATGATCCAAATAAGTTGAAATTTTGCAAGCATCTTCATATGCTTAAATAATGACTCTCCACCAAGTTTCAACCCTATCCAATCATCTATGTGAGCACAGCAACAAATCTTGGTTTCTGGTCAGATTTTCACAATGTGAAGCAACTATATTTTATATTGCTCCATAATTGCTGAAAATTTACCAGAGCATTCTTCTACCCATATAATCTATCTCCACAGAATTTGGGCTCATTTAATCTTCCCAATAATTCTCTAGAATTTTTCTAAGATTCTGGTCAGAGAGGTTCCTTGTGAAGGAAGTACCATTTTGGCTTGTCCAAATGGCATGAAATTTTTATGGCACTCTCATATGACCAAATCATCATGTTCTACCAAATTTCAGCCCAATTGGCTGCTCCATGTGAGTGGCACATCAAGATCAAGCTTCTGGACCAGATTGGTCAGTTGCAAAGAAACCCTGTTAAATAATGGTCCATTTATTTCCAAACTTCACAGGATTGTAGTCCTTCCTATCCCAAACCTCCCAGACATCTTATTTGACTATTATCACTTTTATGTTCATCACAGAAAGGTGGTCAAGTTTGCCACAGCAAACTTGCAGTGACCACTCCCATCCTTACACAGCTCCTATCATCGATCTATCACCTCAGGTGCAATGTATCTTGAAGGGAGTATCCACTGGACATCATTAGGCGTCGAGTAGGGCGTGGAAAAGCCGTGGCCACACGGTGACCACGCGGCTGGCATGCCAGCCAGCGTGCTCCAGTGATGAGACCCTCGGCCTCGTCGCGTTCCTGCGCTCCCTCGCCACCTCTCCATGTCCAGGAGGTTCGTCTTGTCGTCGCCCATCTCCTGGAAGCCTCTCCCCCTCCGGATTCTTCACCCTCATGCCACGGTGATCGCCGCCGTGGCACTGCTCACCTGTGACTGCCGTATCCGTCCAAGCCCAAACCCTCTCGAGCTCGGCAGCATAGTCCCCTCCTTCTATTGATGTCAGGTCGGCACCACCCCTCGCTCACCAGCTCACCAGAAGCGCCAGGACGGCGATAAACTTGCCATGACGAGCGAGCTTATCGGGTGGCCACGGCTGGCTATAAAAGCCGAGCTCCGAGCCCTCCCCGAGCATCCCCGAGCCCCCCAATCTCCTCCTCTCTCTCCCAGGGTCCTCCCCGACCTCTCCAGCGAGCTCCCGGAGCCTCTCCTCACCCCCAATCGCCGCCATGACCGTCACTTACCCCGGCTCGAATTCCGGCGAGCCGGAGCTCTTCCCTCCCTCCTACCACCAACAACCGAACCTCTGGAGCCTAGCAACCCTCCCCACCTCCTCGTTGGATCCCCAGGGCGCCCATCGCCATCTTTCCCAATTCTGGCCGACGGCAATGCCGCCGCCGCTCAAGCTGCCACCTCTTCGGCCCTCTTCTGCGTCGGCAAAGCATCTGGATGGATGCGGCACGTCGCCACGGTCCCGCCGGTGGCTGGATCTCGGCCGGAGATGGCACGTGCCATCGGGATGGCCACCGGCGCCGCTCGCCATCCTCTGCTCTCGGGCACTCGTCGGGAGGGAGACGACGACCTCGCCCAGCTGGCTAGGCAGGCCCCACCACCCCTCGGGACCCACCGGTCAGCCTAACAGGGCGTTGACCCGGCGCGGTGACGTGGATAAGTGGAGATGTACTCCACGGAGTATGTTTTCCCTTTATCGAAAGCGTATTTTTCAGAATGCGCTTTCTGTTTAAATCCAGCCGGCTGAAATGGTTAAATAGTGGACGTTCATCGGTTAACAGCAGAAAAGCACATTTTCTATTTGTTTTTCTGTCTAAACAACGAATGGCCACAACTTTTTAATCGTAACTCCGATCGAGGTGATTCCAAAGCCCACTTCTTCGTCTCTTCAAGGCCGTCGTGCTGGTATCATTTTCACTATGTGGTCCCACTATAGAAATGACCATTTTACCCTTGTCCGTAAACAGCCCCCTCCGGGAGAGAACTGTTTCCGGCAGTCAACTCCGCAGACTCTTCGCACTCCTTCCCGATGGTTCCTTCATCCCCAGGCAAGCCACAACTCTCATCTGCATCATTGCATCGCAATATCATAGTTTAACTAATTACTTTAATAGCAAGTATGAGTTATTTGTGAAATGAATTGGACTATGCAATATTGAAGTTAATTCTCGGATAGGTGACTAGCATGTTGAGTACTGGATTATTAGTGACTAGTAGTTTACCTACTCGTTGATGCCACGATGTTGAGATTACCATCTATGGTTATCTTGGATTGCTAGTTGGTTAATGTTTTGACATGGATTATTATGATATCGGAAGGTCAGCTATGACGGAAATATTATTCGAAGATGTGATATTTAGTCGGTTGACCTTGAGTCACCTGTTCAGACTTATCCGTGCAACCACATTTGCCGGTATGGGATGGCCTTGACTTGGTCTGATCGCATGCTCTTTCACCGGTACCACCCGACAGGGAAGGTTATGTGTGCGCGCTACCCAGGCCCGGTAGGCGGCGATAACCTTGTGAGCCCAGTTGAGTCATTTGGATCCAGGTCCCCGTTTGGGACACTTTAGTTTGGCCACGACGGTGGCAGGTGTGACGAGGTGAGACAGGGGCCACCCAGGGCAGGACTCCGGGGGAGGATGAATGCCGGTGCTATGATGGGAGAGTCACGGGTCAGGCAGGTTTCATTGGAGCAACACTGGTCCACCCGAATGGGATCTCGAGGTCAGTGCTCCATAGTGTGGGTAAAGTGCGCAACCTCTGCAGAGTGTAAAATCTATTCGAATAGCCGTGTCCACGGTATTGGACAATCTGTCTAGACCTCACTAGGTGGTCTACCATAGTAGTGATAATGATGGAAGACTCGTCGTAAGATCAGAAGTACTCGGTGGATCATGAGTATTCTGAGGGTTGTGGGACAACCCGGAAGAGAATAAGTTTGTCAGACTTGTCGTGCAGACGGAATTAGGTATATGATATGCTAGCCATGGGATGGCTATGAGATGGGTGGTCGGATGACCACATAATTTAGATTGGATTTGGAAAAGATTCAGATTGGATGCTAAGGTTATTCGGAGTATGGATTAAACTACTTAATATGCTTTACCTTACTGCATTTACTTCAGTAGTTATCTTGCTAGATAACCAAGCTTGTTAATTTTGACTGCTATGATGTTGTCTTGCCTTAATGCTGATGTTTGTTGTGAGCTTGCGAGTACATTCAAAGTACTCACCTGGCGTGTCATGCCAGTTTGCAGGTCATGCCATGATTGCTTGCTTGTCGAGGATCCCGAGTTTGCGACCTAGGATACGCGTTCTAGCCAGAGTCCCTGCGGAGTGGAGTCCATCACCGTCGTCGCTGTTTCGCTGCCGAGAGAGTTACTCCGCTGTTAGCATAGAGCTACCCCGGGCAGGCATAGTGTCGCCATGGCGATGTAATCCATGTACCCTTTGTAAACATATCCATTGTAATAAAGAGCTGATTTGTTCTATGCCAACAGTGCCGTATTCCAGAGGACTTGTCCCTGGGCTGGAATACGGGGCATTCCGGTCTTCTCTGAGCCAGGGTGCCACAGGAAACCAAAGCTGAAATGGTGGCGACCCAGGGTAATTAAGTAGTACTAGCTACGTCGGCGCATCTATTTAATTCTAGTTTCAATACCATTAGCATGCTTGATTAATTATTATCTGATTGAATTCTATTATCGTAAAGTGTATGAGGCAGATGTCGGGGAATAATTTATGTGCATACTACATTTGCGAGAACATTCACTTTATGACAGAAAGGAGCAAAGATGCAAGAAATCTTTTGGTACATAAACAAGATTCACAATTCTTTTTATCATGATCTAATATATATACACACAACTAATATATTCATATTGATCTCCTTCTTTAAAGATGCAAGAGATGCGGGATCAGCTCCTACCAAAGGACCGCATACAAGCACTTCAAGATGAAATGGCGGATTTTTGCTTGATCAAGTCATAGATCCCGCCGGAGAATACCATTTCACAAAATGCATGCCTGCATGTAATGATCTGCAAATTATAGGAGAAATTGTATATACCAAATTGTATATGTATATATATGTGTATATATGCATATGTGGTCATACGAGAAATTCTATGATATATGATTGGTCGTACGAGAATGTCCGTGGCACTTGCATGCACTATGTTGTCATGCTTCGCGTGTGTCACTCTGCTCATGCTCTACAGTGGTACTTGACGACTGTAGTAGCATAAAATATTGTCGGTGCAACAAACCCTGGGTCTGTTGCCTAGACTGTGCACAGGCATGGGGACGAGATAGAAGCACCAACCCAAGTCAGAATACAAGGGACTAAGAGGTTCAAAGGTCTAACATACAGATCATAGGGACCAAGATCAAGCCAAAGAAGCAAGGCACCATCAGGAGAAGGGCCTCCTTTGCCGGGCAGGCGAGCTCGGCAAGGGGCAAGGCCACCCCCGGAAGACGACATCCAAGACGTCCCGGCAGGGCCTGCCGGGGCACACGGAGGCAAAACCACCTCACCAACTACTCCACCACGACCCACGTCGTCAATCAGTGCGGTGTCGAACCGCGGAGTGACTAAGTGGCAACCATTCACCACATGACAACCTCTCCCTACAGGAAACACCTGCAGATGACACCCGTCCTGCGGCGTGTCAAGCGAGCAGACATGGAGCTGGCGAGATAGCCCGGCAAGCCTTGCCGCAAAACCAACGATGTGACGATGAGCGGTGCATTTAATATGCCATGTCAGCCCACAGAGTTAGGTATGATAGCACTATTTGCTATCTTATCAGTGCATAATAACTGTTTTGCCATTGTGGTGACCCCTTAATCTATAAAAGGAGGCCCATGGCAACCGTAGAGAGGGTTAGAAGGTTGGGTAACTCAGACCCCCATATGCACGTAGCCACTGCCGCCCTGAGGCAACCCCTGCCGGGCAAGTGGACTACGCTTCACCAACACCTTTCCAGCATCAATCCACCAAAGTAGGAGTAGGGTTTTACGCCTCACGGTGGCCCGAACCTGGGTAAAAATGCCTGTGTGATCTTTGCTGTGCTGCCACATGCTCGCCTGCTCTTTGTGCAATGCGACGCCCCCCAGCCGAACCAGCAAGGGGCCTCCTGGTCCCATAGGTGGCCGCGGTTTCCTGCGACATCTTTGGCGCGCCAGGTAGGGGGACCGCTTTCGTGAACCTGAAGGCATGTGTAGCGCGTCACCTTCATCACCATCAGCATCTTCAACGACGCCATCGACCATGGCGCCCAAGAAGAAACCCGGTTCTTCGGCTCATGCTTCCACCTTGAAGGCTCCGCCGCCCGCTGCCTCTAGTGCTGCGGGGGGTGCGGAGACACGTGAGGACGCGGACGCTGCTGGGGATGTGGTCGGGGCAGGCAGCGCCGTCACCACTTCCCTCGCGGCCAACGCAGGAGAAGGAGACATCAAAGGAGAGCGGCATCAGCAATATCCCGACGGGCATAGCCGCAGCAACGACGCTCGGGCCGGGGCGAATCGCCGCCCTCCGACTGCTCCCACCATGGGTGCGGTCGCAGCGCGTGCACCTCTCCCGGGACGGGTGGACCAAGCCGCTGCGCCCAATGGAGCCACTGGCCCTCGAGCGCCTTCGCCGCACCACCCTGCCATCCAGGTGGTCGCCCCGCAGCAGCGGGGGCGCATTGCTGCCTCCACTGGCACCGTCAGGAGCTGAGCGATGGTGGGATCGACTTCATCATGACCCATGCCAAGTACAGCCTCAGAGGCCATGGCGCGGGCTCAGCTACTGCTGAGGTTTCCGCCAGCGGCCGAGCAAATGGACGAATGGCGTGCCACCATCCAAAGTCTGCTCGGTTTCACCGAAGCTGGGGGCTCATGGCGAGCTGGCCCGCCACGGCCGCCCCAAGCGACATCAATGGCTCATGCTGCTGACCGTACAAAAGGGGCCATCCCCAAGGTGCAGTCCCTGCCACGGCAACCAGCACGAGCGCAACAGAATCAAGACACCGACGTCTCGATGGCCTGTTCTGACCCTCGAGCGCATCCAGGCCAACGACGAGCCCCGGAGGATAGGCGGAGAGGAGACACGCGCGCCGTTGTCGAGCAACGCCGCGACGACCTCCGCCGGACCAATGGGTGCGATGGCCCCGATGTCGACGAGCCCGCGCTTGGTATTGCCGAGTGCCTACCTTTCTAGGTTGGCTGCCCTGCCTTTACCCGTGAGCTGCGACAAGTCTGTTGGCTGTCCGTTCGCACGTTCAAGCCAGAGATACCTGAGAAGTACGATGGGAGGCTGAACCCGGCAGAGTTCCTGAACGTCTACACCATCGCTGTTCAGGCTGCCGGGGGAAGAGATGAGAAGGTGTTCGCCAACTACTTTCCTTTGTCCCTCAAGTCCAATGTGAGGTCTTGGCTGATGCACCTGCCGGAGAACTCCATTTCGTCATGGCAGATCTGTGCCATGAGTTCATCGGTGCCTTCACCGGTGGCCACCAAGAGCCAGGACGACCCAGCAACTTGTAGCTTCTCCAACAAAAGGAAGGAGAGACCCTCCGTAAGTATTTATAGAGATTCAGCAAAGTTCATAGAAATATCTCAAATATCCATCCGGCAGCCGTGATAGCCGCCTTCCAGTCCAATGTGCGCAACTGCCAGATATGTTCCAAGATGAACGTACGGTTGCCCAAGACTGTGAAGGAGCTCTATACGTTGGTGGATAAGTGTGCTCCGATGGAGGAGGGAAGAAAGTTGCCCGGAGAGGAAGATTGCACCAATATTGATTCAGAGGATGAGGATGAATCAACCAGTCAGAAGAAGAGCAAGAAGTGCAGTAAGAAACGAAGGGATAAGGCAGTGATGACGGTTGAAGGATCGGGTACGCCTAGTACCGGCAAGAAAGCCAAAGCTGAGGCCCCCGGCAAGGAAGCTGCCGTGTGCACTGACTGCCGGGAAGCCACTGCTGCCGAGAAAGCCGGGAAAGGTGATGGGCCGTATTGCAAGATTCATCGGACCAAGGGCCACGACCTTCAAGAGTGTTATTAGGTTGAGCAGCTTGTCAAAAGACAGATAGTAGAGTATGAGAAGCGTGACAAGGAAAAGGGTCAGAATGTTGCTGGCGGCAACGGCCGAGGTGGTGAAGTAAATCGCCCTGGCTAACCCTTTTGAAACCAAGGAAAACCCGCCAGAGGTCGAGAGAAGGAAGCCTGTGGTGATGAGAGTGATGAAGGGGATGAAGAGGAAACCAGTGAGCAAGAGTTTCAGAAGGCCACCGATGCCCTGTGCATTGACGGGGGTGCATCTCTGCACACCTCTCACCGCCAACTCAAGCGGTGGGCACGAGAAGTCAATGCCGTGGAGCCAGCGCCCGAGGCCCGTAAGCCGCTCAAGTGGTCCCGTACGCCCATCATCTTTGACGAGGAGGATCATCCTAGCCGTACCACTGCGATAGGGTGTTTGCCATTGTTGTTCTCCCCAACAATCCGCAACCTCAAGGTCACGAAGATGTTGGTGGACGGCGGGGCCAGGTTGAATCTGATTTCCCCAACAGTTATCAGCAAGCTTCAGATAGCAGAGAAAGAGCTAGAGGTTACCGGCACGTTTCAAGGAGTTAATCCCAGCAGGAGCCGTCCTAAGGGAAAGATCATGTTGCCAGTAACGTTTGGAAGAGAACTGAACTACCGGACTGAGAGGATTGTGTTTGATGTGGTTGATCTCCCCCTGCCATACAATGGGATTCTTGGACGCCCGGCCCTGGCTAAGTTCCTGGCAGCATCTCACTTTGCCTACAACACCTTGAAGGTGCCTGGTCCACTGGGAGTCATCACCATCCCATCAGATGAGAAGGATGCAATCATTTGTGTGGACAAGATGTACCGGGATGTGGTTGCAGCAGAGGCAGTGGCAGCAGCAGCTCCCGCTAAGGAAAGCAAAGGAAAGAAGAGGGATTCAGGGACTCCGGCAAAGAGTCCGGGAAGCGTGCTCCCACCGAGTGCACGGCACCCGTTGACGACATGCCGAAGTGTTCCAATGGCAAGAGATCCAAGGTCGCTGCACCCCAAGTGAAGAAGATCCTGGCAGGGCTGGCTGGCGTTGATGGTACTTTCACTATCAGCGCCACCCTCGATCATAAATAGGAAAGCGCTCTTGTTGCCTTCCTGCGGGCGAATATCGATGTGTTTGCTTGGCAACCATCTGATATCCCCGGTGTTCCCAGGGAGGTAATCGAGCACCACCTTGCTGTCTGCCCACATGCCCGACCTGTCAAGCAGAAAGTCCGGAAGCAGGCCTTGGAGAGGCAGCAGTTCATTGCAGAAGAGATCAAGAGACTAGAGGCAGCTGGATTGGTTAGAGGAGTACTGCATCCCACGTGGTTGGCAAACCCAGTGGTAGTCCGGAAGGCTAACGGGAAGTGGAGGCTTTCCATAGATTTCACAGATCTCAACAAGGCTTGCCCGAAGGACCCATTTCCCATGCCGCGTATCGATCAGATTGTGGATTCCACTTCAGGTTGAGATTTGCTCTCCATTTTGGATGCGTATTCTGGGTATCACCAGATCTTCATGTCCAAGGAAGATGAAGAGAAGACGTCGTTCATCACTCCAAGTGGTACGTACTATTTTGTCCGCATGCCATTCGGATTAAAGAGTGCCGGGTCCACTTTTGCAAGGGCAGTCCACATTGGTTTTGAGCCACAGTTGCACAGAAACATAGAAGCCTATATGGATGATATTGTGGTCAAGACCAAGGATAGGGCCACCCTTATTAAAGATTTGGAGGAGACATTTGCTAATCTGCTCAAAATCAATTTGAAGATCAACCCGGAGAAGTGTGTATTTGGTGTTCCCTCCGGCAAGTTACTTGGGTTCTTTGTATCCCATCGCAGGATCGAAGCCAATCCCGACAAGATCAAGGCTATCGAGCAGATCCAAGCACCAAGGACAGTTAAGGATGTGAGGCGTCTGACAGGATGCGTTGCCGCGCTAAGCAGATTCATCTCCAAGTCTACCGAGCACGCCCTGCCGTTCTTCAAAGTTTTGAAGAAGGCAGGACCCATGAAGTGGACCCCGGAAGCAGATGCAGCTTTGCAAGAGTTGAAGGCCTACTTGTCCTCCGTGCCTACCTTGGTCGCTCCCAAACCCCAGGAGCCGTTGCTGCTGTACCTAGCGGCAACCAACCAAGTAGTCAGTGCAGCTTTGGTAGCGCAGCGAGAAGTGGATGAGGCAGAGAGTGAGAAGAGACCAGCAGAGTCAGAGAAGGATCAGGACTGCAATGAGCACGACAACAAGAGCAACCACAAGGACGCAGCAAGGAAGAAAGTGGTGCAGCGCCCAGTGTGCTTCGTCAGCTCCTTATTACAGGGGGCTAGATCGAGGTACTCTGGCGTGCAAAAGTTGATTTTTGGTCTCATCATAGCCTCAAGGAAACTGCGCCACTACTTCCAAGCCCATGAGATCATGGTTGTCACTCGTTACCCGTTGCAACGGATACTCCGAAACCCTGAGGCTACCGGCAGAATAGTGAAGTGGGCTTTGGAGTTATCCTGTTTTGATTTGATGTTTGAAAGCACGTCAACTATTCAGAGCAGTGCGTTGGCAGAGTTTATTGCAGAATGAACACCAACCCTTGATGAGGAAATGACGGAGACAGCTATCCCCGGCAAGGAATCTCCCCAAGAATGGATTATGTATTTTGATGGTGCTTTTTCCCTACAAGGTGCAGGAGCTGGCGTGCTTCTTGTTGCCCCCTCCGGGGAGCACTTGAGGTACATCGTCCAAAAGCATTTTGCCCGGGAAGAAGCAACCAACAACACAGCAGAATATGAAGGGCTCCTTGCCGGGCTCAGGATTGCAGCTGAATTGGGAATTAAGAAGCTGATCATTCAAGGAGACAAGTTGAGAAGGATTACCAAAGTCCATTGATGGAGGCATACGTCGAGGAAGTGAGGAGATTGGAGGAGCACTTTGACAGATTGCAAACAGAGCACGTACCCCGTGTTGAAAACAGCATAGCTGATCATCTGTCAGAGTGTGCTGCGCAGAAGCTCCCTGTGGAACCAGGGACTTTTGTTCTCCATCTCACTCAGCCCTCCGTATCCCCAGCAACAATGGCCCGGAAAAGGAGAAAGTTGGACTCCGGTAAGCCTCTCCCGGTAGAGCCGTCAGCTCCTGGCAGAGACCCTGCCGGAAACAACTCCTCGCAGTCTGCCAGACCACACCCTCCAGCCGGGCCCATGGACCCCGCGAACAAGGCATGTGCTCCCGCAGCAGAGGAGGTGCCGCTAGTCCTCGTTGCCGAGCCCCAGGCTCCAACTTGGGCAAGGCACATTGTCCACTTCCTCCAAACTGGAGAGCTTCCCGGCAACCAAGACGAAGCTGAAAAAGGTAGCCCAGAGGGCCAGTATGTATCAGTTTGTCGATGATACTCTGTACAGAAGGAGGCCCAACGGTGTGAAATTAAAGTGTGTTTGCCGGGAAGAAGGAAAGGAACTGCTGGCTGAGATACACGAAGGCATGTGCAGCTCCCACACTGGATCAAGGGCACTAGTTGGGAAAGCATTTCGGCAAGGATTCTATGGGCCCACAGCCCTCCAAGATGTGGTTGAGCTAGTCAGCAAATGTGAAGCCTGCCAGTTCCATTCCAAGAAAACCCACCTGCCTGCCCAAGCTCTTCAAACAATCCCTCTATCATGGCCATTTTCGGCCTGGGGGCTCGATATCCTCGGCCCCTTCCCCTGACCAATCGGAGGCTTTGAATTCTTGTTCGTTGCTATCGACAAGTTTACAAAGTGGCCGGAAGTGACTGCCGTGAGAAAGGTGACTACTCAGTCAGCTATCAAGTTCTTGAAAGAATTGGTGTGTCGTTTTGGAGTTCCGGTAAGGATCATTACCGACAACGGCACCCAGTTCACGAGCCGCGCCTTCATGCAATAGGTTCATGCCCTCGGATGCAAAATCTCATTTGCCTCTATGGCACACCCTCGAAGCAATGGGCAAGCTGAGAGGGTGAACGCTAAAGTGTTGCACGGACTCAAGACGAGAACCTTTGATACGCTGTAAAAGCACGGCAGGCGGTGGATCGAGGAGCTGCCGGTAGTTCTCTGGTCCCTCAGAACGACACCAAACCGAGCTACCGGGCATACTCCCATCTGCCTGGTCTACAGGGTAGAAGCAGTTATCCCCACGGAACTCATTTACGGGTCCCATCGAGTGCTTGCCTACGATGAAACAACGCAAGATCAGCACCGTCGTGACGACGCTGTGCTACTCGAGGAGAACCGTCTCCGGGCTGCTACGTGTGCTGCACGCTATCAGCAAGCCCTGCGTCGCTATCATAGCCGCAAGGTTCACGCCCGGTGTTTTGAGGAAGGTGACCTTGTCCTTAGGCGCGTTCAGTCCGCCAAGGGTACAAAAAAGTTGTCACCGAAGAGGGAAGGCCCTTACAGGGTAGTACGAGTCACCAGACCTGGCGCAGTCCGTCTGGAGACCGGAGATGGCATTTAGTTGCAAAACTCATGGAATATTGAGCATCCCCGCAGGTTCTACCCGTAAGGCGCGGTTGTCGGGCCCTACCCGGCAGCCACCCTTTTGTACAAGCCTTGCCTCAGCTGCATGTAACCCCTTGTACAAAGGCAGGGCGATGACCCTGTGCAAGAGAAAATAAAGAAGCGCTGTGGGGGGCCCCCGACCTAGATTGCATGCATGCATGAGCATTCCAAGCTCACTGCATAAGCATTTCATGAGCATTTGCATATGCATATAGATAGGATTGCATCCTGCATTCATTCTCATCTGCATGAAGCTGCAGGTTCCTGCCGTGAACTTGGCTTTGGCGAGGAATTGAGAAGATTGCCCGGCACTGTGATCCCTGGCAAGCCAAACAGATAAGTTCAACCTCCTGTCCATTAGTGTTCTGTAAGTTATAACTTGTGCAAAAGAAAACCCCGCCACTCTTTTGAGACTTAGGTTCTCCCATCCCTGACTCGAATGTTGCTTCGGACAGGATGGTCGTAGTGGCCTTTGGTAAAAATAAGTTGGCGGGGGGCTGACCCCTTTGCCTGTTGCCCGGTAGACACAGCTCTCCAGCAGACAGAATAGGTGCCGGCAGGATAGCCTGCCGGGCAAAACTCGTTTATTTACACTAAAGAGGCATCTCACCTCTGCATGGACATACACATGCACGGGTTCCCGGCAAGGTTATTCTTTTTTATGCTGATACAAGTACAAGCATTACAGAACACAAACATGGACTCGAGAGATTACATTATTTGAATTAAAATTTAGCAAGTGCCTACAAGTTTAAGATTGAAAAAAGATAGGTGCTCCATAAACTTCTCTCCCTGTCCCTCTTTTCCCAGGTAGTGCGGTGGGAAGAGAAGAGGGTGGGCGACACGCCGGCACAACGCCACCCCGATCCCCATCAGGAGCTGTCGGACACAGCTTGACAAGATCGGGAGTGGCGAGGCTGCGAAGGAGGAAGATGTGCGGAGTGCCCTGGTGGCCCCAGGATCACCGCTTCCAGGACCGAGCTGGGGACTCCAGCCCGGCGCCTTCCCCGGGGAGACGGCGAACGGCCAGGGGGCTTGTGGCGCACCGCTCCCCGCCTTGGCGGGCAAGAAGGTGCGCCTCTCATCAACATCAGCCACAAGACCTCCGGGAGGGGCGGTACTGGGATTACCATTGGTCTCCAGCCCCGCTTCCCAGCCGAGCCTCGAAGGAACCAAGAGGTTCGTCACAGCAAGGACCAGGCTCAATCCCCGAGCGCCAGCACCTGCATTTGGCAACACTAGCCCCAACCAAGAGCCCGGGGGCTGGCCCCAGGCTCTCCTCTTCAGCATAACCAGTAGAGGCAAACAGCGGAGGGGAAGAAGAATGCGAGGGTGGGTGACTCCGCCCTCCTCCACCCCTCCTTTTGTAGGCGGATTGGGGAGGGGAGCCGCTCCCTCAACATGCAGCCACCGTCCTCCTCCGCCAACTCAAGACGATCAAGCCCTCGCCATGATGCTCTCCCACGCCACGCGCCTTCGTTACCTACTCCACGCGATGCATGCAGCATACATGGCTAAGGATAAGGGCGTGGTGGGAAGAGCGAATTGGCAGTTTCTCCCCCGTGCGTTAAAGTCATTCACGAGCCATCACTGGAGCGGCCCCACCACCATTGGCCTTACACGACACGCGAAGAAACCAAAAACTGGCCCGAAATCAAGGCTAATGAAGAAGCAAAGAAGACCTCAAGAGACCAGCCTCTTCAGCGACCCCGCCTGTGCACTTATTAGGCCCTACCCCGACGACGCTTGGCAGCGCGTTCGGGGCAGACCCGGTGGCTTCTGTCGGTGCAACAAACCCTGGGTCTGTTGCCCAGACTGTGCACAGGCATGGGGACGAGATTAAAGCACCAACCCAAGTCAGAATACAAGGGACTAAGAGGTTCAAAGGACTAACATACAGATCAGAGGGACCAAGATCAAGCCAAAGAAGCAAGGCACCATCAGGAGAAGGGCCTCCTTTGCCAGGCAGGCGAGCTCGGCAAGGGGCGAGGCCACCCCCGGAAGACGACGTCCAAGACATCCCAGCAGGGCCTGTCGGGGCACACGGAGGCAAAACCACCTCACCAACTACTCCACCACGACCCACGTCATCAATCAGTGCGGTGTCGAACCACGGAGTGACTAAGAGGCAGCCATTCACCACATGGCAGCCTCTCCCTATAGGAAACACCTACAGATGACACCCGTCCTGTGACGTGTCAAGCAAGCAGGCATGGAGCTGGCGAGATAGCCCGGAAAGCTTTGCCGGGCAACCAACGATGTGACGATGAGCGGTACATTTAATGCGCCCTGTCAGCCCACAGAGTTAGGTATGATAGCACTATTTGCTATCTTATCAGTGCATAATGACTGTTTTGCCATTGTGGTGACCCCTTAATCTATAACAGGAGGCCCATGGCGACTGTAGAGAGGGTTAGAAGGTTGGGTAACTTAGACCCACATACGCGCGTAGCCACTGCCGCCCTGAGGCAACCCTTACCGGGCAAGTGTACTATGCTACACCAACACCTTTCCACCATCAATCCACCAAAGCAGGAGTAGGGTTTTACGCCTCACGACGGCCCGAACCTGGGTAAAAATGCCTGTGTGATCTCTGCCGTGCTACCACTCGCTCGTCTGCTCTTTGTGCAACGCGACGCCCCCCTGCCGAACCAGCAAGGGGCCTCCTGGTCCCATAGGTGGCCGCGGTTTCCCGCGACAAATATGTTTGAAATGAAAAAGAATTAAATGGAAAATGCAAAATTAAAAGGAAAAATAAACCATAAACCCCAAAACGACTAAATTAAAAGGAAAAATAAACCATAAACCCCTAAACCTTTTAGTCCCGGTTGGTGTCAACAACCGGGACTAAAGGACCCCCAGCCCCCGAGGAGCGTTCATGCCACGTGGTGGGCCTTTAGTCCCGGGTCGTGGCCAACCGGGACTATTGGGTGGGGGCCTTTAGTCCCGACTTATTAGTCCCGGTTGGTGAACCGGGACTAAAGGCCCTTACAATTCGGGACTAATGGCCGATTCTCCACTAGTGCTCTAAACCAAAGACTAAATCCGTTTTACGGGGAAGGAGCATTACTTGACTCACCTCGAAGCCAGTTAAAAGGCCATGGACAACGTCGTTCAGTCCGGTGTGGATGGACCAAACACCATGTAGAACCGCACCCATAAGGGTGTGGTGCTCGTCGACGATAACAGAGTTGTTCACCTACTCCTCCATCGCGTCCGGCCAGCCCGCCGCCACTTGGTTGTTGGTGTTCTGCGCGGGTGGCGGGACATCAGCCCTCCTTCATCGGAAGGCAGGACCGGCACCTCCGAGGGCCTTGGGGGCTCAGGTGCGGCTGGTTGGGAGGGCCCGGACGGTCCGAACTCCCCTCCCGTGTTCGCCAGGAGGGACACATCCTCCTGGTCTTTGGAGACTGAGGCATCGGCCTCGGCCATGATTGCGTCGCCGCCCACCCACGTGTTCTGGCGGGGAGGGGTCCTTCGGGATAGCACCTGCCCAACCTCTTCAAGGACTAGGGGAGGCGCATACCGCGACGCCGATCCGCTGTCCGCCAATTCGGTGGGCGGAGAGGTCCCTTCCGAGGTCTGCTCGGCAGGGTGGCCGTGCGGTGGGCTGTCATATCGCACAATCAGTTTCCATCAGTAAGGGACTGGTAAAATGAAGTAAGCAAGAAATTTCAAGGTTCACACCTCATGACGGGGGGCTTGACCATAAGTTCCTTCTCCGGGACCTCTGCGGATGCCACAGACTCCTCATCGGAGTCCGAACTGTCAGGCAGGACCAGCTTGGGTTAGCACTGCCTCTTCTGGGCCCGTGGAGGTTGCTCCTCCTCGACGTCCTCGGACACCGCCCTCTTCTTGGATTGGGAGGAGGTTCTTTCCTCCTCGTCTTCTTCCTCCTCCCCGTCTTGGGCAGACGGGGCTGCAGCGTCTCTGGACTTGGTGTCCAGACGACCTCTCAAGTGGAGTCCTCCCCTTGCTTCCGGCAGATCCTTCTTCTTCTTCCCTTTCTTCTCTGGCGCCTTGTAGGGCGCCACGGCCAGCAGTTCCACAAGTTGAGCTGATTGAGGACCTTCGGGCAGCGGAGCCGGACTGCTAATCTTCTTGGCCTTCTCAAGCCAGCCCTGTGAATGCAACAAAAGAAACTTAGACCAAACTCTGGGTAGACCGAATATAAATCAGGCGGAAAATCAATTACCTCCTTCAGGGGATGTGCGGCGTCGAGACCAATGTCTTCATCCTCGGCCGGCCAGGCCTTCTGGGCTTGAACAGCAGACTCCACACCTTGTCGTGGGTCGTGCCGAAGAGGTATTGCATGGTGGCCGGATCGTCGGCTTGTAGGAACACATCGGGCTGGCCCTTTGTTGGCAAGGAAGGAGGCGGCGTCTGAGCAATATCTGGACCACATTGGTCAGCTTGGCGCCAGTCTCCATTACGTTGGAGATACATTTTTGCAGCATCTTCACCTCATCGGCGGACCCCCAGTTGGGCCCCTTTTGGGTCCACGAGGTCAATCTCGCTGGGGGACCGGATCTGAATTCGGGAGCCGCCGTCTGATAACCCACAACTATAGGGGATCGCAACAGTTTTCGAGGGTACAGTATTCAACCCAAATTTATCGATTCGACACATGGGGAGCCAAAGAATATTCTCAAGTATTAGCAGCTGAGTTGTCAATTCAACCACACCTGAAAGACTTAATATCTGCAGCAAAGTATTTTGTAGCAAAGTAGTATGGAAGTAACGATAACGAAGGCAAAAGTAACAGTAGCAGTTTTGTAGCAATTGTAACAGTGGCAACGGCAAAGTAACGTAGCAGAGATCAATATGTGAAAAGCTCATAGGGAATGGATCAATGATGGATAATTATGTCGGATGGCATTCATCATGCAACAGTTATACCCTAGGGTGACACAGAACTAGCTCCAATTCATCAATATAATGTAGGCATGTATTCCGATTATAGTCATAAGTGCTTATGGAAAAGAACTTGCATGACATCTTTTGTCCTACCCTCCAATGGCAGCGGGGTTCTAATGGAAACTAAGGGATATTAAGGCCTCCTTTTAATAGAGAACCAGACCAAAGCATTAGCACTTAGTGAATACATGAACTCCTCAAACTACGATAATCACCGGAAAGAATCCCAATTATTGTCACCTTGGGGTATGAGGATCATAACACATAATAGGTGTCTACAACTTGCAAGATAGGATCAAGAACACAAATATATTCATGAAAACAAAATAGTTTCAGATCTGAAATCATGGCACTCGGGGCCTAGTGACAAGCATTAAGCATAGCAAAGTCATAGAAACATCAATCTCAGAACATCGTGAATACTAGGGATCAAACCCTAAGAAAACTAACTCGATTACATGATAAATCTCATCCAACCCATCACCGTCCAGCAAGCCTACGATGGAATTACTCATGCACGGCCGTGAGCATCATGAAATTGGTGATGGAGGTAGGTTGCTGATGATGATGGTGAAGGATTCCCCTCTGCGGAGCCCCGAACGGACTCCAGATCTGCCCTCCTGATGAAGAACAGGAGGTGACGGCGGCTCCGTATCGTAAAACATGATGAATCCTTCTCTCTGATTTTTTTCTCCCCGAAAGTGAATATATAGAGTTGGAGTTGAGGTCGGTGGAGGTCCAGGGGACCCATAAGGCAGGGGGCGAGCCCTCTACCCTTGTGGATAGCTGGTGGGTCCCCTCTGGTTGATTCTTTCGCCAATATTTTTTATTTATTCCAAAAATATTCTTCGTAAAGTTCCAGGTCATTCCGAGAACTTTTATTTCTGCACAAAAATAACACCAAGGCAATTCTGCTGAAAACAGCGTCAGTCCGGGTTAGTTCCATTCAAATCATGCAAATTAGAGTCCAAAACAAGGGCAAAAGAGTTTGGAGAAGTAGATACGACGGAGACGTATCAACACCCCCAAGCTTAACCCATTGCTTGTCCTCAAGCAATTCAGTTGACAAACTGAAAGTGATAAAGAAAAACTTTTACAAACTCTGTTTGATCTTGTTGCAAATATGTATAGCCAGCATTCAGGTTTTCAGCAAAGATTATAAACTAACCATATTCACAATAACATTTAGGTCTCACATTTACTCATATTAATGGCATAATCAACTAGCGAGCAATAATAATAAATCTCGGATGCCAACACTTTTTCAAAACAATCATGATATGATATAACAAAATGGTATCTCGCTAGCCCTTTCTGAGACCGCAAAACATAAATGCAGAGCACCCCTGAAGATCAAGGACTGACGAGACATTGTAATTCATGGTAAAAGAGATCCAGTCACAGTCATACTCAATATCAATTAATAACAATGCATACAAATGACAGTGGTGCTCTCTAACTGGTGCTTTTTATAAGAGGATGATGACTCTAACTGGTGTTGTAATAGTGATGTTTTCTATGATAATATTCGAGATGTATTAGTGATAATATTCGAGATGTATTCGAGATTATATTCGATAATATTCGAGATGTATTTGAGATTATATTCGATAATATTCGATGATGCATATTATCTGGATTATTTGAGATGTATTAGTGATATTATTCGAGATGCATATTCGAGTTGTATTAGTGATATTATTCGAGATGCATAATATCTACTATGATTCTTCTGGATTAGTTAAGCTATGGACGATAGCGGCAGAAACGGAGACGAGGACATGTTCGACATCATACGCTCCCCGAGCCCAGAGAATGAACCTAAAGATGACGGCGCACAGTATCTGAATAATTCTGGTGAGGGAATATTTGAGGAAGAACCAAGAGACAAAGGCCACACAAATAATGATGGCGAAGGAAATGTTCTTCAATTAACAAAGACCGGCGAGGTATATATAAGGCCTCTGATGATCATTACATTTATTAATTGATTTGTATATATATATATATATATATATATATATATATATATATATATATATATATAAACAAATCTTTCTTCTTTTAGCCCACCGGATCAAGCAAATCTTCTACAAGCAGGGCAGTACGAGGCCCGACCAAAAGGTTGCAGGATGGCATAAAGTACAACATCGATGAGATCAAACCAAATGGTCAACCGCTTGCTCCCAAAAAGAATGCAGACAAATTTACTCATCAATGTGGATTTATTGTCAGGGGCCAATTCCCGATCTCCGTTGAAGAATGGAATAAGCCAAAGGGAGATCGAGGAGTTATTTTTGTCGACGAAGGAGCAAAAGATCTGCTTTGGGAAACGCTCATGTCACATTTCACCCTACCAGAGCATTTGACCGATACAGAATGTGAGAATTTCAAGAAGAGTGCTCTTAAGAAGATGGCTTCACAATTCTGCAACCACAAGCAAAGATTATCGGTCGGCTACGTCGAAGCAGGAAAGCAGACTGCAGAATTCACTGGAGCACTGGAGAAGGCAAAAGATCACTTGGACTTATTTGTGAAGTTCAAGGAATCGGAAGCAGCTAAGGAACGGTCGAGGAAAAACAAGATCAATGGTAAGAAAAAAAAGTTTGACCATGTTCTGGGCCAGGTGGCTACAAGACTGGCCGACCTAAGTGGGATGAATCTGAGGAAAAGATGATTGCTACAGGGGTCACTCCAAAAACAGTGGGTTGCCCCGACGGGTGCAGGACATTGTTTTATGTGCATGCAGAAAAGTTGGACCCAAAGACATGGGAGATTATGGTGCATGAAAGTCTTAAAGAAGCCTCGGATGCTTTACTTGTTGCAATAGAAGAGGCTCGAATGAGGGCATTCCAGCCCGAGAGAGAGAGAATAATGAGCTTACACACGCCCTCAAGAATCCTGAACACCCGGGACGAACACGAGGGAAAGGTGTTGTTCCGTGGGTTGAGGGGTTTGCGGAGTGGAATGTCCGTTACAGAAGTTGTGCGAGAAAGTAGAAGCAGGAGGAATACAAGAAGGAGGAGGGTGCAGACTGGCTTCACCAGGTAGAATCAAAGCACGCAGAGTTGGAACGCGCTTTCATGCGGCAGCAGGAGCAGATCGACACACTTAGCCTGGAAAGGGTGTCATAGCGGCAGCAACAAGCAGATCCAACATTGGATAGCACCGTCCCATCTAGGCCAAAAAGCAGCGTGGGTTCCATGGGGGTGCTGGCTGATAATGCACTGCTGGCTCCCTACCATGTGGATGATATCAAAGATACCACAAGTTGTGAGCTACACATGAAAATGAAGAACATGTCCATGAAGGTGGCGATCGGATATGCTTTACCAAATCCCCCTGAAACAACCTTCCATGGCAATCCGATTCTAGCTGGCTATGCTTGTGCTGGGGTGGATGAAGTGATGTCGGGATATAAATCACTAGACCTTGACTTTCCTAGAGGTCAAGAGGAGCACACACTGGGAGAAGCCATATGTGGTATCATTGTATGGAGAAAGGATTGTATCGTCTTTCCAAGGCCACCAACTCCTCCTCCAAGTCCGCCGCGTCAGCCGACTCCTCCTCCAAGTCCGCCATGTCAGCAGACTCCACCCCACCCCAAGATGGAGCGCAACACTTGTCTGCCACCACGTCAGCCGACTCCACCCCACCCCGAGACGGAGCCCACCGCGAGTCCGCCATATCGATCTCGGGCGCGTCAGCCTTCTCCAAAGCGGAAGAGAGCACCAACGATGAAACCCGACCCTCCTTCCAAAAAGAAATTGTCTTACCAGATGACCATCAAGGAAAACAATGCCCAAGTTGCTGTCGAAGTGAAGGCCCATTTTGCACTGAAACCGCCCCCGCCGCCAAAGGAGAAAATACTTGAAAATGTCATACAACACTTTGTGGATCTTGCTAAACTAGCTGTGGAGAAAAGCCAATCATACTATGAATGCTCTATTAGCAAGTCATATCATGCACAAAAAGATAAGTAGTCGAGCCTTACAGGTAGTAATAAATGCGGGAAAACTATTCCCCAGCTGGGAAAACAGGCAGTGCAATCGATCCCCCCGCACATTGTGAGTACCGCCGATAAGCCGGTAATAACTGACGCTACTAGAGAGATGGCTAGAGAGGCAGGTGTCAGTATTGAACAACTCCTAGGCATCGATGATCTCCCCATGATTGTAGAGGACGAACTAGCATGGAAATATGTCCCCGGGAACCCTCTGGTCAGGCCTGAGGAGGTCCCGCTTCTATCGACGCAAATGCGCAGATTGCATGACTGGTACCTGAGAGAAATAAAGAACGGGCAAGAGAGCCTCATGGTGAAAGTCAGCCAGAGCATTACTTCCATGGAAAATATTTGTGGATTGAGTTTCAAGAACTGTTTTAGTTATTCAATCAAGACGCACTCGACAAATCTCTCGTCAGTTGCTATTGTCTGTAAGTGATTTCTTTCTGTAATTTAAGTCTCTAGCTGTGCCCATTCATTGCATGTAATTATCCTTGCTATATTATTTTGTGTGGTATTATGCAGAATGAAGATTCATGAAATGAAAAGAGATGGAGCCTATGGCATTGGGTTCATTGACCCAAATACCGTTAATGAAGGTGTGTGGAAAATCAGCGCAAAAGACACAGATAGTAGCTTGCTAACATTTTCTTACAACTTCGGGTGAGTGTTACTGTCTGATACGTCTCCATCATATCTACTTTTCCAAACACTTTTACCCTTGTTTTGAACTCCAATTTGCATGATTTGAATGGAACTAACCCGGACTGACGCTGTTCTCAGCAGAATTGCCATGGTGTTATTTTTGTGCAGAAATAAAAGTTCTCGGAATAAATAAAAAATATTGGTGAAAGAATCAACTGAAGGGGGACCACACCCTGTCCACAAGGGTGGAGGGCGCGCCCACCCCCCAGGTCGCGCCACCCGTCCTTTTGGGCCCCCTGGACCTTCACCGACCTCAACTCCAACTCCATATATTCACGTTCGGGAGAAAAAATCAGAGAGAAGGATTCATCATGTTTTACGATACGGAGCCGCCGCCACCTCCTGTTCTTCCTCGGGAGACCAGATCTGGAGTCCGTTTGGGGCTCCGGAGAGGGGAAATCGTCACCGTCATCATCATCAACCATCCTCCATCACCAATTTCGTGATGCTCACCGCCGTGCGTGAGTAATCCCATCGTAGGCTTGCTGGACGTTGATGGGTTGGATGAGATTTACCATGTAATCGAGTTAGTTTTGTTAGGGTTTGATCCCTAGTATCCACTATGTTCTAAGATTGATGTTGCTATGACTTTGCTATGCTTAATGCTTGTCACTAGGGCCCGAGTGCCATGATTTCAGATCTAAAACTATTATGTTTTCATGAATATATATGTGTTCTTGATCCTATCTTGCAAGTTATAGCCACCTACTACGTGTTATGATCCGGCAACCCCGGAGAGACAATAGTCGGGACACTTCCCGGTGATGACCGTAGTTTGAGGAGTTAATGTCTTCACTAAGTGCTAATGCTTTGGTCCGGTTCTCTATTAAAAGGAGGCCTTAATATCCCTTAGTTTCCAATAGGACCCAGCTGCCACAGGAGGGTAGGACAAAAGATGTCATGCAAGTTCTTTTCCATAAGCACGTATGACTATTCAGAATACATGCCTACATTATATTGATGAATTGGAGCTAGTTCTGTGTCACCCTATGTTATAACTGTTGCATGATGAATGCCATCCGACATAATTATCCATCATTGATCCATTGCCTACGAGCTTTTCACATATTGATCTTTGCTAAGTTACTTTTCCGTTGCCACTATTACAATTGCTACAAAACTGCTACTGTTACTTTTGCCACCGTTACCGTTACTTCCATACTACTTTGCTACTAAATACTTTGCTGCAGATATTAAGTCTTTTAGGTGTGGTTGAATTGACAACTCAGCTGCTAATACTTGAGTATATTCTTTGGCTCCCCTTGTGTCGAATCAATAAATTTGGGTTGAATACTCTACCTTCGAAAACTGTTGCGATCCCCTATACTTGTGGGTTATCAAGACCTTTTTCTGGCGCCGTTGCCGGGGAGCATAGCTCTATTCTCTGAGTCACTTGGGATTTATACCTATTGATCACTATGAGGAATTTGAAAGATACTAGAACCAAGATTTTTCCCTCAACTACGAGGGGAGGTAAGGAACTGCCATCTAGCTCTGCACTTGATTCACCTTCTGTTTTGAGTAAGCTTGCGACACCTACACCTGCTAATAATTCTGATATGTTACAAATAATTGATGATGCCACTTCTGCTATGCATGATGCTTATGATGATACTACTGCTTTGCTTGATGATACTGTGCCACTAGGTGAATTTCTTGATGAACAACTTGCTAGGGTTAGAGAAAATGAAATTGTTGAAACTGATGATATTATTGAAACTGAAGATTATGATTCTCCCCCTAGATATGAATTGCCTGTTGTACCTGAGGGTTATATTATGGATGAAGAAACTGCTAGAGACTTTCTTGCTTGCAATGATAGAGAAGATCTTAAGAAACTGTTATCTAAGCTGAAAGAAAAATCCTTGAATGCTAGAATGAAATATGATCCCAATTTTGCTGCTTCACCTATCTTTGTTACTAATAAGGATTATGAATTCTCTGTCGATCCTGAGTTAATTACTTTGGTTGAATCTGATCCTTTCTATGGTTATCAATCTGAAATAGTTGTGGCGCATCTTACTAAACTGAATGATATAGCCACCCTATTTGCTCATGAGGAAAAAATTTGCTATTACTATATTCTTAAGTTGTTTCCTTTCTCATTAAAGGGTGATGCTAAGTTATGGTTTAATTCTCTTGCTCCTGGTTGTGTGCGTAGTCCCCAGGATATGATATATTACTTCTCTCAAAAATATTTCCCTGCTCATAAGAAATAAGCTGCTCTAAAAGAAATATTTAACTTCATGCAAATTGAAGAAGAGAGTCTCCCACAAGCTTGGGGGAGGCTTCTCCAATTACTTAATGCTTTGCCTGATCATCCTCTCAAGAAAAATGAAATACTTGATATCTTTTATAATGGATTAACCGATGCTTCTAGGGACCACCTAGATAGTTGTGCTGGTTGTATTTTTAGGGAACAAACTGTTGAGCAAGCTGAATTGCTATTGAATAATATATTGAGTAATGATAATGATTGGACACTTCCTGAACCAACTCCTAAGCCAACTCCGAAGAAAAGAGGTATTCTATTTCTCAGTCTTGAAGATATGCAAGAGGCAAAGAAATCTATGAAAGAAAAAGGTATTAAAGCTGAAGATGTTAAGAATTTACCGCCTATTAAAGAAATACATGGTCTTGATAACCCGACACAGGTAGTAGAGGTAAAATCTCTCTGTAGATTTGATGAAGGTGATATTCCTCATAATAATTCTGCTAGTCAATGCTTGGATGAGTTTGATAATTTTATGGTTAAACAAGAAAATTTCAATGCTTATGTTAGTAGACAATTGAAATGTAATGCTTACATGCTTTACCACTTGGGTAATTATATGAGTAGAACTGTTAATGATCTTAAGCTTATTAGTAAACATGCTTCCATGGTTACAACTCAAGTAGAACAAGTACTTAATGCACAGGATGATTTGCTTAATGAGTTGAATAATAAAAACAATGATAATGCTGTTAGGGTTATGACTAGAGGTGGTAAAATGACTCAGGAACCTTTGTATCCTAAGGGCCATCCTAAGAGAGTTGTGCAAGATTCTCAGAGAATTAATACCGATGCATCTAGTCCTAGTAATAAAAAGAAAAAGAAAACTGATAGGACTTTGCGTTTTCTAGTGAACCTGTTATAGACACACCTGAGAATCCAAATGATATTTCTATTTCTGTGCTGAGACACAATCTGGTGATGAACATGAACCTAGTGATAATGTTAATAATGATGTTCATGTTGATGCTCAACCTAGTAATGATAATGATGTAGAGATTGAACCTACTGTTGATCTTGATAACCCATAATCGGAGAATCAACGTTATGATAAGAGAGACTTCATTGCTAGGAAACATGGTAAGGAAAGAGAACCATGGGTTCAGAAACCCATGCCCTTTCCTCCTAAGCCATCCAAGAAAAACGATGATGAGGATTTTGAGCGCTTTGCTGAAATGATTAGACCTATCTTTTTGCGTATGCCTTTAACTAATATGCATAAAATGCCTCCTTATGCTAAGTATATGAAAGATATTGTTACAAATAAAAGAAAGATACCGGAGGCTGAAATTTCCACCATGCTTCCTAATTACACTTTTAAGGGTGGAATACCAAAGAAACTTGGGGATCCAGGAGTACCAACTATACCATGCTCCATTAAAAGAAACTATGTTAAAACTGCTTTATGTGATCTTGGAGTCGGTGTTAGTGTTATGCCTTTCTCTTTATATCATAGACTTGAATTGAATAAGTTGACACCTACTGAAATCTCTTTGCAAATGGCGGATAAATCAACTCCTATACCCATCGGTATTTGTGAGGATGTGCCTATTGTGGTTGCAAACGTTACTATCTTAACGGACTTTGTTATTCTTGATATTCCCGAGGACGACAGTATGTCGATCATCCTTGGTAGACCCTTTTTGAATACTGCAGGGGCAGTTATTGAATGCAATAAAGGCAATGTCACTTTTCATGTTAATGGTAATGAGCATATGGTACACTTTCCGAAGAAACAACCTCAAGTTCATAGTATCAATTCTATTGGAAAATTTTCAACTATTACTATTTGAGGTTTTGAATTCTCTCTTCCTACTATCAAAAAGAAATATGATATTCTTATTGTTGGGGACATGCATATTCCCATTAAGGTAACCTAGTGTTATTCAAAAATTCTCTGATTTCATGTTATTTTGAAGAAGTTTGTTAATAAGACTTGATCAACCTTGTTAACGGATTCCTTTTGATGGGCATGAGATGGATGAATTTAGAAGGCACAACTTTCTGTACCTACTTTTTAATTTCTGTTATTTAGAATGAATAAAGCAAAATTAGTATTTTCTGTCTATTTTCTGAATTATCCGTGGAATAAAAAATTACCCAAAAATAAAAGTTCTAGAAATGCCCTGAAAACTTAGTATGATTTTTTATAGAATATTTGAGAATTTCTGGCACTGAGAACACACTAGGGGGACCCACCACCTGTCCACAAGGACGGAGGGCGTGCCCCCAGTCTTGTGGGTCCCACGTGGCCCCCCTTCACTTATTCCAGCACCCATCCACTTCGTCTTCCTCCAGAAAAAATCATCCTAGTGCTCAAACTCTTGTTCTTGCTCATCTTGCTGCCATTTTCGATCTCCTTGTGTAAAGCTCCATTTGCAAAACTGTTTTGGGGGATTTTTCTTTGGTATGTGACTCCTCCAATGGTCCAATTAGTTTTTGTTCTAGTGCTTTATATATTGCTAATTCTTGCTGCTGTAGTGACCCTGTTCTTGAGCTTGCATGTCAAATTTATATGGTCCAAAGTAGTTTTGATACATGATACAGCCTCTAGAAACTTGTACGAGTAGTTGCTACCCACTATACACTTAGACTATGACAGTATGGTAGCACACGATTTTATTAAGAAAGACGATGACAAGAGACTCATTTATAACCTGGTATTTAGCGAGAAGACATGTCAGATTATTACCTTGCCTGCACCTTCTTTGTTTGATATTCATTCAGGCAGGTACTTCATCATGCCCGCGAACATTTACGCATATTGGGAGGGGACGCGATCCCCAGTTCCTGAGCCAGAGCCATCACCTAATCCGTATCAGGAGTCTATTTATCAGTGGGAGCTGCAGGAGCTCGTCAACCAGTGGAACCCCCAGGATCCTCCTCAGTACACCGGAGAGAACTACTTTGATCCGTGGGCGTAGACCAACTTAGGCCAAAAGCCTAAGCTTGGGGGAGTACGTATTTCTCACCGACATTACATTCATGTTCACACACTCATTCTAGTTGTCGGTGTTCATACTTTTTCATTGTATTATCCGTGTTAGTCTATTTCTTTTTCCCGCTTTCTTCTTGTGTGTTTGAAAACCTTTGAGAAAAACAAAAAAAATTAGTTGTAGCTTAGTTTACTTTCTATGCTTAGTTATAGTATTAAAGAAAACCCGAATAGATTTCTCGTTCTTCTTTTACTTGTTGGGAGCTTTCCCGTGTAGATAGTTTGTCTCGTTCTTGTTTTACTTTCTTCAGAAAAACAAAAACTCCAAAAACATTTTAGTGTGTTTCTTTGAAATTCTTTTCTTTTCTTTGGGGGTCGAAGAGAGAAGACCACGATGAAAATGTTGAGTGGCTCTCATATGCATTATTGTTGATCTAACAAAGAGCCCATATTACCTTGTCTTCTCTTTTGAATAAATGTTTGCAGATTCCAGCCTAGTTCAATGCTGTTGCACTATTATTATTATCCACATCGTTCGGTCATGCAAGTGAAAGGCAATAATGATGATATATGATGACCTGATTGAGATTAGGAAAAGCTGGTATGAACTCGACCTATCTTGTTTTTGTAAATATGATTAGTTCATCATTCCCGATTCAGCCTATTATGAATGAAACATGTTTGCAAGGACAATTAGAGATTATTGTTATTCATGCCAGGCTTAATTAGCTAGGAGTTTATAATGGTTTACCTTGCGTGCCAACATGCTATTAAAATGGTTGTGATGTAGTATGATAGGATGGTATCCTCCTTTGAATGATTCAAGTGGCTTGACTTGGCACATGTTCACGCATGTAGTTGAAACAAGATCAACATAGCCTCCACGATATTTATGTTCATGGTGATTTATATCCTACTCATGCTTGCATTCAGTGTTGGTTAATCACGATGCATGTTTATGACTACTGTTGCTCTCTAGTTGGTCGCTTCCCAGTCCTTTTCTAGCCTTCACTTGTACTAAGCGGGAATACTGATTGTGCATCCACTTCCATAAACCCAAAGTTATTCCATATGAGTCCACCATACCTTCCTATATGCGGTATTCACCTGCCATTCCAAGTAAATTTGCATGTGCCAAACTCTAAACCTTCAAATTATAATCTATTTTTTATGCCCGAATCGCTCCTGTAGCGACTGGGGGCTGCCAGTATCTTCCATGCTAGGTGGGTTATTATCGCTATGAGTGGACTATGCTAATCATTCACGAGAAAATGGCTGGTAATCCGGATGCCCAGTCCCATGCTCAAATCAAATCAAAATAAATTAAAACAAAACTCCCCCAGGATTGTTGATTGTATGGACGGTACCCGTTCTTTCAGACCAGCCGTGGAGTGTGCTTGTTGGTTCAGGGGGAGTAAAAAACTTTACCATTCTGTTTGGGAACCGCCTATAATGTATGTAGCATGGAAGATATTGAGATCTCTTGGTTGTTATGTTGACAATGAAAGCATACCGCTCAAAATTATATTCATCTCTGTTTTAAAAACTCGAGCTCTGGCACCTCTGCAAATCCCTGCTTCCCTCTGCGAAGGGCCTATCTATTTACTTTTATGTTGAGTCATCATTCTCTTAAAAAAAGCACCAGTTAGAGAGAACCACTATCATTTGTATGCTTTGCTATTAATTGATATTGAGTATGACTGTGACTGGATCTCTTTTACCATGAATTACAATGTCTAGTCAGTCCTTGATCTTCAGGGGTGCTCTGCATTTATGTTTTGCGGTCTCAGAAAGGGCTAGCGAGATACCATCTTGTTATATCATATCATGATTGTTTTGCAAAATTGTTGTCATCCGAGATTTATTATTATTACTCGCTAGTTGATTGCGCTATTGATATGAGTAAATGTGAGACCTAAATGTTATTGTGAATATGGTTAGTTCATAATCTTTGCTGAAAACTTGAATGCTGGCTTTACGTATTTGCAACAACAAGATCAAACAGAGTTTGTAAAAGATTTTCTTTATCACTTTCAGTTTGTCAACTGAATTGCTTGAGGACAAGCAATGGGGTAAGCTTGGGGGAGTTGATACGTCTCCAACATGTCTACTTTTCCAAACTCTTTTGCCCTTGTTTTGGACTATAATTTGCATGATTTGAATGGAACTAACCCGGACTAACGCTGTTTTTAGCAGAATTGCCATTGTGTTATTTTTGGGCAGAAATAAAAGTTCTCGGAATGACCTGAAACTTCACGGAGATCAGTTTTGGAATAAATAAAAAATATTGGCGAAAGAATCAACTGAAGGGGCCCACACCCTGTCCACAAGGGTGGAGGGCGCGCACCCCCCCAGGGCGCGCCACCCGTCCTTGTGGGCCCCCTAGACCACCACCGACCTCAACTCCAACTCCATATATTCATGTTCGGGGAGAAAAGATCAAAGAGAAGGATTCATCGCGTTTTACGATACGGAGCCACCGCCACCTCCCGTTCTTCCTCGGGAGACCAGATCTGGAGTCCGTTCGGGGCTCCGGAGAGGGGAAATCATCGTCGTCGTCATCATCAACAATCCTCCATCACCAATTTCATGATGCTCACCGCCGTGCGTGAGTAATGCCATCGTAGGCTTGCTGGACGGTGATGGGTTGGATGAGATTTACCATGTAATCGAGTTAGTTTTGTTAGGATTTGATCCCTAGTATCCAATATGTTCTAAGATTGATGTTGCTATGACTTTGCTATGCTTAATGCTTGTCACTAGGGCCCGAATGCCATGATTTCAGATCTGAACGTATTATGTTTTCATGAATATATATGTGTTCTTGATCCTATCTTGCAAGTTATAGTCACCTACTACGTGTTATGATCCAGCAACCCCGGAGTGACAATAGTCGGGACACTTCCCGATGATGATCGTAGTTTGAGGAGTTCAAGTATTCACTAAGTGCTTATGCTTTGGTCTGGTTTTCTATTAAAAGGAGGTCTTAATATCCCTTAGTGTCCAATAGGACCCCGCTGCCACGGGAGGGTAGGACAAAAGATGTCATGCAAGTTCTTTTCCATAAGCATGTATGACTATATTCGGAATACATGCCTACATTATATTGATGAATTGGAGCTAGTTCTGTGTCACCCTATGTTATAACTGATGCATGATGAATGCCATCCGACATAATTATCCATCATTGATCCATTGCCTACGAGATTTTCACATATTGATCTTTGCTAAGTTACTTTACCGTTGCCACTGTTACAATTGCTACAAAACTGCTACTGTTACTTTTGCCACCGTTACTGTTACTTCCATACTACTTTGCTATGAAATACTTTGCTGCAGATATTAAGTCTTTCAGGTGTGGTTGAATTGACAACTCAGCTGCTAATACTTGAGAATATTCTTTGGCTCCCCTTGTGTCGAATCAATAAATTTGGGTTGAATACTCTACCCTCGAAAACTGTTGCGATCCCCTATACTTGTGGGTTATCACTGTCTTGTACGACAAATTCTATTTTTCTTACTAGACATTAATAAGTGTAGTTGATGAGTTATGCACATGCCCGCTTATACAAACGTGTGCGCATGCAGTTTCCACTGGGTCCTGCTAATCATTGAAGTTGACGAGGGAAAATTTCAAGTACTGGACTCACTAATTAAAGATTCTAAAGAATACACCAACCTGAAGTTGATGCTCGACAGGTAATTTCAATCATTATCACACTGGGAAGGGTTTGGCAAAAGTTCATCAAAGAGGTTGTCGGCCCATGGAAACAAAAGCTGAAATGGTGGCGACCCAGGGTAATTAAGTAGTACTAGCTACGTCCGCGCATCTTTTAATTCTAGTTTCAATTCCATTATCATGCTTGATTAAATATTATCTGATTGAATTCTATTATCATAAAGTGCACGTGGCAGAGGAATAATTTATGTGCATACTACGTTTGCGAGAACATTTGCTTTATGACAGAAAGGAGCAAAGATGCAAGAAATATTTTGGTATGTAAACACAATTCATAATTCTTTTTATCATGATCTAATATATATACACACAACTAATATATTCACATTGATCTCCTTCTTTAAAGATGCAAGAGATGTGGGATCAGCTCCTACCAAAGGACCGCACATGAGCAATTCAAGAGGAATGGCGGGATTTTTTGCTTGATCAGGTCATAGATCCCGCCGGAGAATACCATTTCACCTAATGCATGCCTGTATGTAATGATCTGCAAATTCTAGGAAAAATTGTATATGTATATATATGTGTATATATGCATATATGGTCGTACGAGAAATTCTATGATATATGATTGGTCATACGAGAATGTCCGTGGCACTTGCATGCATTGTGTTGTCATCCTTCGCGTGTGCTGCTCTGCTCATGCTCTGAAGTGGCACTTGATGACTACAGTAGCATAAAATATGTTCGAAATGAAAAAGAATCACAAAATTAAAGAAAAAATAACCAAAAAATCCCGCCTACTAGGCCACACGGCCTGCATACGACTTCAAACCGAACTATATATGGGCCAGGATGCAGGCCTGCATGGCAAGTAGGCCCCACAGGGCAGAGAGGAACCATAGGCATGTACATGCCTGCTTAGAGAGAAGCTTGGGAGGGATATCACGGCGGGGTTTATAAACAGGTCCGATTGCCTCTCGCTTGGCGAGGTGGGACTAAACTTCCACCATGCCAGGACCAACCCTTTAGTCCCGGTTGGTGGCTCCAACCGGGCCTAAAGGCCTCCCTTTAGTCCCGGTCCGAGCCACCAACCGGGACTAAAGGACTGGGCTTCCTGCCCCTTGGCCAGGTGAAATTCACCTTTAGTCCCCCTTTAGTCCCGGTGCGAGCCACCAACCGGGACTAAAGGTAAATTTCACCAGGCCAAGGGGCAGGAAGCCCAGTCCATTAGCCTCGGTTGGTGGCTCGGACCGGGACTAAAGGGGGGACTTACTAACCGGGACTAAAGGTCTCTTTATATAAGCAACACTTTGCAAAATTTCCAAAGTCATCTGCAGTTTCACCCGACGACGCCGAAGACCTCGACGCCGCCAGGCTACCGGAGCTCGCCGCCACCCCCGAGCCCGTCTTCATCGTCGCCGCCCCCGACGCCGGCCGCCCGCGCCTCCTCCCTGATCCCCGACGCTGCCTGCCCTCCTCCCCGAGCCCCGACGTCATCGGCGTGCGCCCTCCTCCCCGAGCCTCGCCGTTGCCTCGACCTCGCCGTCGCCTACCTCGCCCACTGTGAGCTCGCCGCCCCCTCCATCTCTGGTAATATTTGTTAAATAAATGTTGATTATTTTCTCATGTACATGATGAAAATTTTGCTTCAGATGGTATTTTTTTCATTGTTAGTGGAGTACTCAATTTTTTCAGTTTTAGATGGTACTTTTTCTCATAATACTAGTGGAGTACTCAATTTTCTCGCGAATACTAGTAGAGTACTCAATTTTTTCAGTTTTAGATGGTACTTTTTTCATTGTTAGAATACATTTGTGTTTCTTTGAAATAATTGTCATCTAGTCGATATTTGAATGTTTGTACCACACCATATCTTCTGTTATTAAATGTGGCATACAATCATTTATATTGTTCAACTTTGAATAAACAATAAGAAATCATCTAGCCTGGTTATCCTTTTTATCAAATCAAACTCCGGGTGTTTTAGACTATATAATGAGCATTATAGTCTTAGCAAAAAATAATAAGAAATCATACACACACACGTAGACAAATGGTTGGATCAATGCTATGTTAATTAGTTGTAAAAGTATCTTAAATATGAGTAGCATAATAAAATGATAAGTATTGCATAGGAATTTGTTTTCATAAGAATTTGTTCTCGACGTCGACGATGCCCGGCCCGCATCCCGGTCGTTGACTTGGCGGCGACAACCTGCTTGAGAGGCGCCATGTCCGGGACTGGGCTCCGCCAGGCTGGCACTGGGAGGTGCTACCTTCCGGTGCGTGCAGCTTGGTGAGGAATCGGGCTCCCGTCGTCGACCTGAAGCTTCTTTGGTGGCGGTCGCGTGGGCCACTATCAGTGCGGAGGCAGCCGGCCCCGGAGGAGGTGGTACGTCGTCGTGTCAGGGAGGAGGACAAGCACGTCCGTCGCTACATGGTTGCGTTGGACATCAGCTCTCCAATACCCAGCAGGTTCTTCGGGGATCTCACCCGAGCTATGATCCTGTGATGGTTCCTCCTCTTTGGGTGTCCACTGCCCATGCCTCAGGAACCGCGAGTCAACTAGATTATTCGATAATATTCGAGCTGTATTAATGATGTTTTATATGATAATATTCGAGATGTATTAGTGATAATATTCGAGATGTATTCGAGATTATATTCGATAATATTCAAGATGTATTCGAGATTATATTCGATTATCCATATTATCTGAATTATTTGAGATGTATTAGTGATATTATTTGAGATGCATATTATCTACTATGATTTAGCTTTCGCTTATTGAGTGCATTCTAATTTGAATACTAAATTGTTTTATCTTTCTTCTGGATTAGTTAAGCTATCGACGATAGCGGCAGAGATGGAGACGAGATCATGTTCGACATCATACGCTCCCCGAGCCCAGAGAATGAACCTGAAGATGACGGCTCACAATATCTGAACAATTTCGGTGAGGGAATATTTGAGAAAGAACCAAGAGACGAAGGCCACACAAACAATGATGGCGAAAGAAATGTTCTTCAATTAACAAAGACCGGCGAGGTATATATAAGGCATCTGGTGATCATTACATGTATTAATTGATTTGTGTATATATATATATAAATATATAAATAAATAAATAAATAAATATATATATATTAATGAATCTTTCTTGTTTTAGCCCTCCGGTTCAAGCAAATCTTCTACAAGCAGGGCAGTACGAGGCCCGGCCAAATGGTTGCAGGATGGCATAAAGTACAACATCGATGAGATCAAACCAAATGGTGAACCGCTTGCTCCTAAAAAGAATGCAAACATATTTACTCGTCAATGCAGATTTATTGCCAGGGACCAAATCCCGATCTCCGTTAAAGAATGGAATAAGCCAAAGGGAGATCGAGGAGTTATTTTTGTCGACGAAGGAGCAAAAGATCTGCTTTTGGAAACGCTCATGTCACATTTCACCCTACCAGAGCATTTGACAGATGTAGAACGGGAGAATGTCAAGAAGAGTGCTCTTAAGAAGATGGCTTCACAATTCTGCAACCACAAGGAAAGATTATCGGCCGGTTACGTTGAAGCAGGAAAGCAGACTTCAGAATTCACTGGAGCACTGGAGAAGGCAAAAGATCACTGGGACTTATTTGTGAAGTTCAAGGAATCGGAAGCAGCTAAGGAACGGTCAAGGAAAAACAAGATTAATGGGAAGAAAAAAAAGTTTGACCATGTTCTAGGGCAGGTGGCTACAAGATTGGCCAGCCTAAGTTGGATGAATCTAAGGAAAAGATGATTGCTACAGGGGTCACTCCAAAAACAGTGGGTTAGCCCGATGAGTGCAGGACTTCGTTTTATGCGCATGCGGAAAAGTTGGACCCAAAGACAGGGGAGATTATGGTGCATGCAAGTCTTAAAGAAGCCTCGGACGCTTTACTTGTTGCAATAGAAGAGGCTCGAATAGGGGCATTCCAGCTCGAGAGAGAGAATGACGAGCTTACACATGCCCTCAAGAATCCTGAACACCCGGGACGAACATGAGGCAAAGGTGTTGTTTCATGGGTTGAGGGGTTTGCGGAGTGGAACGTCCGTTAAAGAAGCCGTGCGAGAAAGAAGAAGCAGGAGGAAGACAAGAAGAAGGAGGGTGCAGACCAGCTTCAACAGGTAGAATCAAAGCACGCGTAGTTGGAACGCGCTTTCATGCGGCAGCAGGAGCAGATCGACACACATTGCCTGGAAAGGGCGTCCCAGCGGCAGGAGCAAGCAGATCCAGCATTGGATAGCACCGTCCCATCTAGGCCGAAAAGCAGCGTGGGTTCCATGGGGGTACCGGCCAATGATGCACTGCTGGCTCCCTACCCCGCGGATGATATCAAAGATACCACAAGTTGTGAGCTACACATGAAAATGAAGAACATATCCATGAAGGTGGTGATCGGCTATGCATTACCAAATCCCCATGACGCAACCTTCCATGGCAATCCGATTCCAGCTGGCTATGCTCGTGTCGGGGTGGATGAAGTGATGTCGGGATATGACTCACTAGACCTTGACTTTCCTGGAGGTCAAGTGGGGCACACACTAGGAGAAGCCATATGTGGTATCATTGTATGGAGAAAGGATTGCATCGTCTTTCCAAGGCCACCGACTCCTCCTCCAAGTCTGCCGCGTCAGCCGACTCCTCCTCCAAGTCCGCCGCGTCAGCAGACTCCACCCCACCATGAGACGGAGTGCAGTGCTAGTCCGCCACCACGTCAGCCAACTCCACCCCACCCCGAGACAGAGCCCACCGGGAGTCTGCCATATCGATCTCAGGCGCGTCAGCCTTCTCCAAAGCGGAAGAGAGCACCAACGATGAAACCCGACCCTCCTTCCAAAAAGAAGTTGGCTTACGAGATGACCATCAAGGAAAACAATGCCCAAGTTGCTGCCGAAGTGAAGGCCCATTTTTCACCGAAACCGCCCCCGCCGCCAAAGGAGAAAATACCTGAGAATGTCGTACAACACTTTGTGGATCTTGCTAAACCGGCGTTGGAGAAAAGCCAATAAGACTATGAATGCTCTAATAGCAAGTCATATCATGCACAAAAAGATAAGGAGTCGAGCCTTACAGGTAGTAATAAATGTGGGAAAACTGTTCACCAACTGGGAGAACAGGCAGTGCAATCGATCCCCCCGCTCATTGTGCGTACCGCCGATAAGCCGGTAATAACCAACGCTGCTAGAGAGATGGCTAGAGAGGATGGTGTCATTGTTTAACAACTCCTAGGCATCAAGGATCTCCCCATGATCGCAGAGGATGAACTAGCATAGAAATATGCCCCCGGGAACCCTCTGGTCAGGCCTGAGGAGGTCCCGCTTCTATCAACGCAAATGTGCAGATTGCATGACTGGTACCTGAGAGAAATAAAGAACGGGCGAGAGAGCCTCGTGGTGAAAGTCTGGCCAGAGCATTACTTCCATGGAAAAGATTTGTGGATTGATTTTCAAGAACTGTTTTAGTTATTCAATCAAGATGCACTCGACAAATCTCTCGTCAGTTGGTATTGTCTGTAAGTGATTTCTTTCTGGAATTTAAGTCTCTAGCTGTGCTCGTTCATTGCCTGTAATTATCCTCGCTATATTCTTTTGTGTGGTATTATGCAGAATGAAGATTCATGAAATGAAAAGAGATGGAGTCTATGGCATTGGGTTCATTGACCCAAATACGGTTAATGAAGGTGCACAACTGGAATCAGGATCTTCACCGTCAGCCGTCTCTTTGCCGTCTGTTTGCTGATGGCAAAGATGGTCTTTGCCATCAGCTAACAGAAAACTGACGGCAAAGAAGGAGCGGACGGCAATGATATTGTTTGCCGTCAGCCGTCTCTTTGCCGTCTGCTAGCAGACGGCAAAGAATCTTTGCCGTCCGCTAGCAGATGGCAAAGAGGGAGGGTGGCCCACTAGCGAGAGCCAACTAACGGCCACTTTCTTTGCCGTCTGCTAGCAGACGACAAAGAAAGTGGCCAAACTAACGTTCGTTAGCTAGGCTCTTTGCCTTCTGCTAGCTGACGGCAAAGAACCGTGCCTAACTTAAAAGCCAACGCCCGCGCCCCACCCCTCTCTCTGTCCCCTCTCTCTTTCCACCCCATGCCCGAGCCGCCGCCGCCCCGCGCCACCCCCGTCGTCGCGCCGCCCCCGCTGCCCCGGCGACCCCCTCCTCCGCCCCGCGCCACCCCCATCACCGTGCCGCCCCTCCCCGCCCCCGTGCCCGAGCCGCCGCCACCCCGCGCCACCCCCGTCACCGCGGCGCCCCCCCTCCTCCAATCCGGCGGCACCGGCGCCCCTCTCCTCCACCACCGCGGCCGCCCCGCCGCTCCGGCGCCCCCTTCTCCACCCCGGGCGCCCCGACGCCCCTCTCCTCCACTCCCGCGGCCGCCTCGCTGCTCCGGTGACCCGTGCTCCACCCCGGTCGCCCCGGCACCCCTCTCATCCACCCCCGCGGCCGGCCCGCCGCTCCGGCGACCCCTGCTCCGGTGAGACCTTGTATTTTTTTTAGATTTAGTTTATGTTTAGTTTTTCACTTGTCGATGTGCTGGGCAATGTGTGTGCTGCTTGATGTCTATATTTTTATGGAGCTCGGGTGTTTGTTGATTTTCCTCCTCACCGGCTGTATGATCAAGAATTTAACTTAATCAGTACATTTGATGTAAGAGCTACTGATCTTACCGACATATTTTATTTAGATAACTAGAACGGTTCTACATGTAATCTAATTGTAGCTATGAATATTAATTTTAAGGATCCTATAGTTATAGAAAAATTGGTTATATCACGTTACAGTTATGAATAATTGACAATTCTGGATGATGTTTATGTGTAGTTCTACTAAAATTGGTTGTGATATATCTCGTTAAAACTTAGGAATATCTATCGGGTGCGGTATATAGAGCAGTCAGAAATGGTAATGACATGTTTTGATGTAGTTATGATCATTTGTCAGCTATTTGGTTTGTCACAATTATGATAATTTATTGGTTTACACTCATGAGATTTATTGACTGTGCCCTGCTATGAAAAGAGATCTATCAATTATTGATTCGATGTTATAATCATACAATGAAGTTGCGGTACCTTTGCTTCCACTTTCCCTTTAATCTAGATAGCTTAGCAAGGAGGAGGATTCTGTATTTCCATCTTTGTCAAAGGCTTCTGAAGTTTTGATTAACTATCATTAAAATGGGGAAGAATTTAAGCATGCTATTACCATGTATAGTGTGGTATCTTGCCTTGGAGTATTCATATCTAGTAGCAGATCATTGCAGGCATGGATGTGAAGAACTTGGGCCAAATTTAGTTTAAGTTAAATTGTAGATGCCTATATTTCACCAAATTTCAAATAATTTTTCTACCAAAAATAAATGAAAAAATATTGGTTACACTTGAACCTTGTGTTATCTTTGAATATCACCATCAATATCATTGGTAGTGGTAATGTTTTCTTATTGGTATCACTATCAATTTGGTTAACATTTTCAGTTTTCTTCATGTCTAAAGAAATCCCTAGTTTTGAAGGGTGCCAATTGCCATCGCGAACTAACCTACCAAATTAATTAAGTGTTGTTGATGTTGTTGAGCATAAGTGCATTGCTTTTTTTTTTCTCAGTTTTCTTTCATGTCTAAAAACTTGGCTCTGTTCCAACTATGTCCATTATCAAATATGATAGAGTTGAATTAGAGCCAAGTTGGATTAGGGCCAAGTTTCTGTAGATATGCAAATTGTCCATTTATCAAATATGGTTCTAGCTGTGTTTATAGATATGGTCCATTTATAGTAGATATGATTCTAGCTGTTGCCATCATAAATGTCCACAAGTGCATTGCTTTTTAAATGTGAAATGATAACTTGGTGTGGTTGATTATCTTCTGCTCAAAACTTTTGCTGCTGCAATGTTGTATGATAATGTTGTAAGGGTAGTAATTGGTCTCTTCTGCTGCTTATCAGAGATGGGGGGAGGCCGCCACCGCAGGCTGCGCTCTGCCACACCGGAGTGCGACTTGTAAGGTTTCGAGTTCTTCACGATCATACTTGAGAATTCCTCCAGGAGGCAGGTATATAAAAGGAGAGATCTCCCCTTCACCCATCTCTTTATCATAACTCTGCTGTTTGCTACATCACTGCCTGACCCACGCTGCAGAGGCTGCCTGACACTTTTATGAAGATGCTGGACTGCCATCGGCCAAAGAATGTGAAGCTGCGACAGGCTGGCAGCGGGCTTCGCAGGCTGTGGGACGTGGAGGTGGTGTTCAGGTATGACCACATGTACTTGTGTCATGGCTGGGAGCAGTTCATCCGTGCCTACGACCTGCGGCACGGGTACTTCCTTGTCCTCAGGTATGACGGCAACGCCACGCTCACCGTGAAGGTGTTCAACACGACTATGTGCCGCATGCGCTATCAGGACAACGACGATGCCAGTGCGCTCTGCCGCTTCTTCCTCTCCATTTGGCTTTGTCTCACACGGATAGTTAAAAAAACTTTGTTGCATTTGGACAGGCAATGGGAGCAGCAGCAGCGACTCGGGCTACAGCAAAAGCAGCAGCGACTCTAGCTACAGAAAAAGCAGCAGCGACTCTGGCTACAGCAAAAGCAGCATAGAGGATGAGGAGGAACGGAGTGGGGAAGAAGAGGAGCAGAGTAGGAATGAGGAGGTGCAGCCTATTCTGTCTGACGATGACCTTGCAATGGTGGTGGCTGACGATGGGCAAGCGATGGTGGTGGCTGACGATGACCTACCGATGGTGGTGGCTGACGACGGGCAAATGATGGTGGTGGCTGACGATGACCTAGCGATGGTGGTGCCTGAAGATGGCCTCGTGATGGTGGTGGTGCCTGACAATGACCTCGCGATGGTGGTGGCGCCGGGGATCCCACAGCTGGGTGACAGGACCATGCCAATTGTGGTAGAAGAGTACATCCCACTGCCTCGCCGCTCTAAGCGCATCAGGATGATGAAGGAGAAGGAGAAGGAGGAGTGAAGATCCTTCACCTCCGTGATGACGGTAAGTTTTCTCTAGTGTTTTGCTTACGAAATGCATAAAGACCTAGACTTAGCTTTATTTCCTCCAAAATGCTTACCATAATGACCTAGACTTAGCTTATCTTCCTCCAAAATGACATAATTAGCTTACTTAGCTCCAAAATGATCTATACTTAGCTTTGTTTCCTCCGAAATGACCTAAGTTAGCTCTAATATGCTAAGTTATCTCTAATATGCTTAGTTACCTAGGTTTGCTCAATAATGACATACACTTAGCTTACTTATGTAAAAAATGGCATAATTAGCTTACTTAGGTTTGAAATGGCATAACAGTCTTGGTAACCTCATATATGTCATATAGTTAGCTTATTTTCCTCGAAAATGACATAATAAGCCTAATTAGCTCCAAAATGATCAATTTTACCAAATTTAGCTCCAAATGACCTAAGTTAGCTCTAAAATGCAAAATTAGCTCTAATATGCTTAGTTACCTGGGTTAGCTCAATAAAGAACTATAATTAGCTTACTTATGTCAAAAATGGCATAATATTTCTTACTTAACTAAAAATGGCATAATTTGCTAGGTTAGCTCCAAAATGACCAAGTTTTCTCTAGTGTTTTGCTTACAAATGGATACTTAGCTTATTTTCCTCCTAAATGGCATAATTACCTAAGTTAGATAAAAAAGCTATACTTAGCTTATTCAGTTCATTTATGACATACTTAGCATACTTAGGTAAAAAATGGCTGATAATCTTTGTTAGCTCCCAAATGATATAGACTTAGCTTATTTTCCTCAAAAATGACATAATAACCTTACTAAGCTCCAAAATGACCTATTTACCTACCTTAGCTCTAAACTGACCTACACTTAGCATTTTTACCTAGCTTAGCAATAAAATGACATTTTTACCTACCTTAGTTAGAAGAAGAAGAAGATAAAGAAGAGGAGAGGAGAAAAAGAAAGAGAAGAAAAAAAATCTTCTTCTTCTTCTTCTTCTTCTTCTTCTAACTTTCATCTTTCCCAATTTGCAGATTTGCTTTACATGAGGAAGCTTGGATTCATGGAGTGTACTATTCTTGTGGTGCTTCCTTGTTGTTTATGAAAACTTGTTTGGATATGTATGTCTATATGGATATGTTGTTGGAAACTTGTTTCTGGTTATGTATATATGGATATGTTGGACTTTGTTGAACTATGTTGTTGGATTGGATGAAATATGTTGTTGGACATGCTGTTGGATATGTTGGATATGTATGCATGTATATCTGTGTTTGAAACCATGTCTAATTGATGGGATTTAAATAAAAACAGGGGATATATAGCCTCTTTGCCGTCCGCTAGCAGACAGCAAAGAGGACACATGGCAGTCACCTGTGCAAACTGGGAACACTGGCTGCCTATTTGCCGTCTGCCAGCAATGATTCAAACCTCTTTGCCGTCTGCTGGCGGACGGCATATTTGGACACGTGGCAGCTTCCCAGTGCTGCCTAGCTGGGCTCTATGCCGTCCGCCAGCGGACGGCAAAGAGCGCCGTTAACCCCCTAACGGCTCTCACGCCACCGCACTGCCGTCAGCTGTCTTTGCCGTCTGCTGGCCTCGGATGGCGGACGGCGTAATCCTTTGACATCCGTTTCTAAGAAGCGGACGGCAAAGAAGGCCTTTGCTGGCAGGCTTTCATCCGGACAGTTTGCCATCCGCTAGCGGACGGCAAAGCATTTTGCCATCCATGATCTATGCCTTTGCCATCCGGCATGGTGGACGGCAAAGAAGCTGATTCTAGTAGTGGTGTGTGGAAATTCAGCGCAAAAGACAAAGAGAGTAGCTTGCTAACATTTTTGAAGGAACTAAATACCAAACCAGAAATACTACTTCCTTACAACTTCGGGTGAGTGTTTCTGCCTTGTACTACAAATTCTATTTTGCTTACTAGATGTTAATAAGTGTAGTTGAATAGGGAAAAGTTCAAGTACTGGACTCACTACTTAAAGAATCTAAAGAATACACCAACCTGAAGTTGAAGCTCGATAGGTAATTTCAATCGTTATCGCACTATGTCGGCCTCTTTAGTTCATTTCCTGATATCAACTAATTAATAACTCCTTTATTCATTTTCTTTGCTAGGCAGGGTTTGGAAAGTTCATCATCGAGGTTGTCGGCCCATGGAAACCAAAGTTGAAATGGTGGCGACCCAGGGTAATTAAGTAGTACTAGCTACGTCCGCGCATCTCTTTAATTCTAGTTTCAATACCATTAGCATGCTTGATTAATTATTATCTGATTGAATTCTATTATCGTAAAGTGCATGAGGAAGATGTCGGGAATAATTTATGTGCATACTACATTTGCGAGAACATTCACTTTATGATAGAAAGGAGCAAAGATGCAAGAAATCTTTTGGTACGTAAACAAGATTCACAATTCTTTTTATCATGATCTAATATATATACACACAACTAATATATTCATATTGATCTCCTTCTTTAAAGATGCAAGAGATGTGGGATCAGCTCCTACCAAAGGACTGCATACAAGCACTTTAAGACGAAATGGCGGATTTTTGCTTGATCAGGTCATAGATCCCGCCGGAGAATACCATTTCACCAAATGCATGCCTGCATGTAATGATCTGCAAATTATAGGAGAAATTGTATATACCAAATTGTATATGTATATATATATATATGTGTATATATGCATATATGGTCGTACGAGAAATTCTATGATATATGATTGGTCGTACGAGAATGTCCGTGGCACTTGCATGCACTGTGTTGTCATGCTTCGCGTGTGTCGCTCTGCTCATGCTCTGCAGTGGTACTTGACGACTGTAGTAGCATAAAATATTGTTGGTGCAACAAACCCTGGGTCTATTTGCCAGACTGTGCACAGGCACAGGGAAGAGATTGAAGCACCAACCCAAGTCAGAATACAAGGGACTAAGAGGTTTAAATGACTAACATACAGATCAGAGGGACCAAGATCAAGCCAAAGAAGCAAGGCACCATCAGGAGAAGGGCCTCCTTTGCCGGGCAGGCGAGCTCGGCAAGGAGCGAGGCCACCGCCGGAAGACAACATCCAAGACGTCCCGGTAGGGCCTGCCGGGGCACACGGAGGAAAACCGCCTCACCAACTACTCCACCACGACCCACGTCGTCAATCAGTGCAGTGTCAAACCGCAGAGTGACTAAGTGGCAACCATTCACCACATGGCAGCCTCTCCCTATAGGAAACACCTGCAGATGACACCCGTCCTACGGCGTGTCAGGCGAGCAGGCATGGAGCTGGCGAGATAGCGGCCAACGCAGGAGCAGGAGACATCGGAGGAGAGCGGCATCAGCAATATCCCGAAGGGCACAGCCGCAGCAAAGACGCTCAGGCCGGGGCAAATCGCCGCCCACCTACCGCTCCCACCACATGTGCGGTCGCAGCGCATGCACCTCCCCCGGGACGGGACGACCAAGCCGCTGCGCCCAATGGAGCCACTGGCCCTCGAGCGCCTTCGCCGCACCACCCTGCCATCCAGGTGGTCGCCCCGCAGCAGTTGGGGCGTAGTGCTGCCGCCACTGGCACCGTCAGGAGCCGAGCGACAGTGCGATCGACTTCATCATCACCCATGCCAAGTACAGCCTCGGAGGCCATGGCGCGGGCTCAGCTGCTGCTGAGGTTTCCGCCAGCGGCCGAGCAAATGGACGAATGGCGTGCCACCATCCAAAGTCTGCTCGGTTTCGCCGAAGCTGGGGGCTCACGGCGAGCTGGCCCGCCACAGCCGCCCCAAGCGACATCTATGGCTCATGCTGCTGACCGTACAAAAGGGGCCATCACCACGGTGCAGTCCCTGCCATGGCAACCAGCGCGAGCGCAACAGAATCAAGACCCCGACGACGTCTCGATGGCCTCTTCTGACCCTCGAGCGCATCCAGGACAACGACGAGCCCCGGAGGATAGTTAGAGAGGAGACACGCGCGCCGTTGTCGAGGAACGCCGTGACGACCTCCGCCGGACCGATGGGTGCGATGGCCCCGATGTCGACGAGCCCGCGCTCGGTATTTGCGGGTGCCTACCTTTTGAGGTTGGCTACCCTGCTTTTACCCGTGAGCTGCGGCAAGTCCGTTGGCCGTCCGTTCGCACGTTCAAGCCAGAGATACCTGAGAAGTACGATGGGAGGCTGAACCCGGCAGAGTTCCTGAACATCTACACCATCGCCGTTAAGGCTGCCGGGGGAAGAGATGAGAAGGTGCTCGCCAACTACTTTCCTTTGGCCCTCAAGTCCAATGTGAGGTCTTGGCTGATGCACCTGCCGGAGAACTCCATTTCGTTATGGGCTGACCTGTGCCATGAGTTCATCGGTGCCTTCACCGGGGGCCACCAAGAGCTGGGCCGACCCAGCGACTTGCAGCTTCTCCAACAAAAGAAAGGAGAGACCCTCCGTAAGTATTTACAGAGATTCAGCAAAGTTCATAGAAATATCCCAAATATCCATCCGGCAATCGTGATAGCCGCCTTCCAGTCCAATGTGCGCAACTGCCAGATATGTTCCAAGATGAACGTACGGTTGCCCAAGACCGTGAAGGAGCTCTATACATTGGTGGATAAGTGTGCTCGGGAAGATAGTTGCCCGGAGAGGAAGATTGCACCAATATTGATTCAGAGGATGAAGATGAATCAACCAGTCAGAAGAAGAGCAATAAAGCCAAAGCTGAGGCCCCCGGCAAGGAAGCTGCCGTGTGCGCTGACTGCCGGGAAGCCGCTGCTACCGAGAAAGCCGGGAAAGGTGATGTGCCGTATTGTAAAATTCATCGGACCAAGGGCCACGACCTTCTAGAGTGTTATCAGGTTGAGCAGCTTGTCAAAAGACAAAAAGCAGAGTATGAGAAGCGTGACAAGGAAAAGGGTCAGAATGTGGCTGGCGACAAGGGCTGAGGTGGTGAAGTAAATCGCCCCGGCAAACCCTTTCTGAACCAAGGAAAACCCGCCACAGGTCGAGAGAAGGAAGCCTGTGGTGATGAGAGTGATGGAGGGGATGAAGAGGAAACCAGTGAGCAAGAGTTTCAGAAGGCCACCGACGCCCTGTGCATTGACGGGGGTGCATCTCTGCACACCTCTCACCGCCAACTCACGTGGTGGGCGCGAGAAGTCAATGTCGTGGAGCCAGCGCCCGAGGCCCGGAAGCCGCTCAAGTGGTCCTGTACGCCCATCATCTTTGACAAGGAGGATCATCCTAGCCGTACCACTGCGGTACGGTCTTTGCCATTGTTGGTCTCCCCAACAATCCGCAACCTCAAGGTCACGAAGATGTTGGTGGACGGCGGGGGCGGGTTGAATCTGATTTCCCCAACAGTTATCAGCAAGCTTCAGATAGCAGAGGAAGAGCTGGAGGTTACCGGCACGTTTCAAGGAGTTAATCCCAGTAGGAGCCGTCCTAAGGGAAAGATCACGTTGCCGGTAACGTTTGGGGGAGAACTGAACTACCGGACTAAGAGGATTGTATTTGATGTGGTTGATCTCCCCCTGCCATACAATGGGATTGTTGGACGCCCGGCCCTGGCTAAGTTCATGGCAGCATCTCACTATGCCTACAACACCTTGAAGATGCCTGGGCCACTAGGAGTCATCACCATCCCATCAGATGAGAAGGATGCAATCATTTGTGTCGACAAGATGTACTGGGATGCGGTCGCAGCAGAGGCAGCGGCAGCAGCAGCTCCCGCTAAGGAAAGCAAAGGAAAGAAGAGGGATTGCAGGGACTCCGACAAAGAGTCCGGGAAGCGTGCCCCCACCGAGTGCACAGCACCCGTTGACGACGTGCCAGAGTGTTCCAATGGAAAGAGATCCAAGGTCGCTGCACCCCAAGTGAAGAAGGTCCTGGCAGGGCTGGCTGGCGTTGATGGTACTTTCACTATCAGCGCCACCCTTGATGACAAATAGGAAAGCGCGCTCGTTGCCTTCCTGCAGGTGAATATCGATGTGTTTGCTTGGAAACCATCTGATATCCCCGGTGTTCCCAGGGAGGTAATCGAGCACCACCTTGCTGTCTGCCCACATGCCCGACCTGTCAAGCAGAAAGTCCGGAAGCAGGCCTTGGAGAGGCAGCAGTTCATTGCAGAAGAGATCAAGAGACTAGAGGTAGCTGGATTGGTCAGAGGAGTACTGCATCCCACGTGGTTGGCAAACCCAGTGGTAGTCCGGAAGGCTAACGAGAAGTGGAGGCTTTGCATAGATTTCACAGATCTCAACAAGGCTTAGCCGAAGGACCCGTTTCCCTTGCCGCGTATCGATCAGATTGTGGATTCCACTTCAGGTTGTGATTTGCTCTCCTTTCTGGATGCGTATTCTGGGTATCACCAGATCTTCATGTCCAAGGAAGATGAAGAGAAGACGTCGTTCATCACTCCATGTGGTACGTACTATTTTGTCCGCATGCCATTCGGATTAAAGAGTGCCGGGTCCACTTTTGCAAGGGCAGTCCAGATTGGTTTTGAGCCACAGTTGCACAGAAACATAGAAGCCTATATGGATGATATTGTGGTCAAGACCAAGGATAGGGCCACCCTTATTCAAGATTTGGAGGAGACGTTTGCTAATCTGCGCAAAATCAATTTGAAGCTCAACCCAGAGAGGTGTGTATTTGGTGTTCCCTCCGGCAAGTTACTCGGGTTCTTTGTATCCCATCGCAGGATCGAAGCCAATCCTGACAAGATCAAGGCTATCGAGCAGATCCAAGCACCAAGGACAGTAAAGGATGTGAGGTGTCTGACAGGATGCGTTGCCGCGCTAAGCAGATTCATCTCCAAGTCTGATGAGCGCGCCCTGCCGTTCTTTAAAGTTTGGAAGAAGGTAGGACCCATGAAGTGGACCCCGGAAGCAGATGCAGCTTTGCAAGAGTTGAAGGCCTACTTGTCCTCCGTGCCTACCTTGGTCGCTCCCAAACCCCAGGAGCCGTTGCTGCTCTACCTAGCGGCAACCAACCAAGTAGTCAGTGCAACTTTGGTAGTGCAGCGAGAAGTGGATGAGGCTGAGAGTGAGCAGAGACCGGCAGAGTCAGAGAAGGATCAGGACTGCAATGAGCACGGCAACGAGAGCAACCCCAAGGACGCGGCAAGGAAGAAAGTGGTGCAGCGCCCAGTGTGCTTCGTCAGCTCCTTATTACAGGGGGCTAGATCGAGGTACTCTGGCGTGCAAAAGTTGATTTTTGGTCTCATCATAGCCTCAAGGAAACTGCGCCACTACTTCCAAGCCCATGAGATCACGGTTGTCACTCGTTTCCCATTGCAACGGATACTCCGAAACCCTCAGGCTACCGGCAGAATAGTGGAGTGGGCTTTGGAGTTATCCAGTTTTGATTTGAAGTTTGAAAGCACGTCAACTATTCAGAGCAGGGCGTTGGCAGAGTTTATTGTAGAATGGACGCCAACCCCTAATGAGGAAATGACGGCGGCAGCTATCCCTGACAAGGAATCGCCCCAAGAATGGATTATGTATTTTGATGGTGTTTTTTCCCTACAAGGTGCAGGAGCTGGCGTGCTTCTTGTTGCCCCTTCCGGGGAGCACTTGAGGTACGTCATCCAAATGCATTTTGCCTGGGAAGAAGCAACCAACAACACAGCAGAATATGAAGGGCTCCTTGCCGGGCTCAGGATTGCAGCTAAATTGGGAATTAAGAAGCTGATCTTTCGAGGAGATTCACAGCTTGTGGTGAGGCAAGTTGAGAAGGATTACCAAAGTCCATTGATGGAGGCATACGTCGAGGAAGTGAGGAGATTGGAGGAGCACTTTGACAGATTGCAAACAGAGCTCGTACCCTGTGCGAAAAACAGCATAGCTGATCATTTGTCAAAGTGTGTTGCGCAGAAGCTCCCTATGGAACCAGGGACTTTTGTTCTCCATCTCACTCAGCCCTCCGTATCCCCAGCAACAATTGCCCGGAAAAGGAGAAAGTTGGACTCCGGTAAACCTCTCCCAGTAGAGCCGTCCGCTCCTGGCAGAGACCCTGCCGGAAACAACTCCTCACAGTCTGCTGGACCACACCCTCCAGCCGGGCCCATGGACCCCATGAACAAGGCATGTGCTCCCGCAGTAGAGGAGGTGCCGCTAGTCCTCGTTGCCGAGCACCAGGCTCCAACTTCGGCAAGGCACATTGTCCACTTCCTCCAAACCGGAGAGCTTCCTGGCAACCAAGACGAAGTTGAAAAAGTAGCCCGAAGGGCCAGTATGTATCAGTTTGTCGATAATACTCTATACAGAAGGATGCCCAACGGTGTGAAATTAAAGTGTGTCTGCCGGGAAGAATGAAAGGAACTGCTGGCTGAGATACACAAAGGCATGTGCGGCTCCCACATTGGATGAAGGGCACTAGTTGGGAAAGCATTCCGGCAAAGATTCTATTGGCCCACAGCCCTCCAAGATGCGGTCGAGCTAGTCACCAAATGTGAAGCCTGCCAGTTCCATTCCAAGAAAACCCACCTGCCTGCCCAAGCTCTTCAAACAATCCCTCTATCATGGCCATTTTCGGCCTGGGGGCTCGATATCCTCGGCCCCTTCCCTCGAGCAATTGGGGGCTTTGAATTCTTGTTCATTGCTATCGACAAGTTTACAAAGTGGCCGGAAGTGACTGCCGTGAGAAAGGTGACTGCTCAGTCAGCTATCAAGTTCTTGAAAGAATTGGTGTGTCGTTTTGGAGTTCCGGCAAGGATCATTACCGACAATGGCACCCAGTTCACGAGCCGCGCATTCATGCAATATGTTCATGCCATCGGATGCAAAATCTCATTTGCCTCTGTGGCACACCCCCGAAGCAATGGGCAAGCTAAGAGGGCGAATGCTGAAGTGCTGCACGGACTCAAGATGAGAACCTTTTATACGCTGCAGAAGCACGGCAGGCGGTGGATCGAGAAGCTGCCGGTAGTTCTCTGGTCCCTCAGAACGACACCAAACCGAGCTACCGGGCAGACTCCCATCTCCCTGGTCTACGGGGCAGAAGCAGTTATCCCCACGGAACTCATTTACGGGTCCCCTCGAGTGCTTGCCTACGATGAAACAGCGCAAGATCAGCACTGGCGTGATGACGCTGTGCTACTCGAGGAGAACCGTCTCCGGGCTGCTACGCGTGCTGCACGCTATCAGCAAGCCCTGCGTCGCTATCATAGCCGCAGGGTTCACGCTCGGTGTTTTGAGGAAGGTGACCTTGTCCTTAGGCGCGTTCAGTCCGCCAAGGGTACAAACAAGTTGTCACCGAAGAGGGAAGGCCCTTACCGGGTAGTACGAGTCACCAGACCTGGCGCAGTCCGTCTGGAGACCGGAGATGGCATTCAGTTGCAAAACTCATGGAATATTGAGCATCTCCGCAGGTTCTACCCGTAAGGCGCGGCTGTCGGGCCCTACCCTGCAGCCACCCTTTTATACAGGCCTTGCCTCAGCTGCATGTAACCCCTTGTACAAAGCAAGGGCGATGACCCGGTGCAAGAGAAAATAAAGAAGCGCTGTGGGGGGCCCCCGACCTAGATTGCATGCATGCATGAGCATTCCAAGATCACTGCATAAGCATTTCGTGAGCATTTGCATATGCATATAGATAGGATCACATCCTGCATTCAATCTCATCTGCATGAAGCTGCAGGTTCCTGCCGTGAACTTGGCTTTGGCGAGGAATTGAGAAGATTGCCCGGCACTGCGATCCCCGGCAAGCCAAACAGATAAGTTCTACCTCCTGTCCATTAGTGTTCTGTAAGTTATAACTTGTGCAAAAGAAAACCCCGCCACTCTTTTGAGACTTAGGTGCTCCCATCCCTGACTCGAACGTTGCTTCGGACAGGATGGTCATAGTGGCCTTTGGTAAAAAGAAGTTGGCGGGGGGCTGACCCCTTTGCCTGTTGCCCGGTAGACACAGCTCTCCGGCAGACATAAAAGGTGTCGGCAGGATAGCCTGCCGGGCAAAACTCATTTATTTACACTAAAGAGGCATCTCGCCTCTACATGGACATACACATGCACGGGTTCCCGGCAAGGTTCATCTTTTTTATGCTGATACAAGTACAAGCATTACAGAACACAAACATGGACACGAGAGATTACATTATTTGAATTAAAATTTGGCAAGTGCCTACAAGTTTAAGATTGAAAAAAGATAGGTGCTCCGTAAACTCCTCTCCCTGTCGCTCTTATCCCAGGTAGTGTGGTGGGAAGAGAAGAGGGTGGGCGACGCGCCGGCACAACGCCACCCCGATCCCCGTCAGGAGCTGTCGGACACAGCCTCACAAGATCGGGAGTGGCGAGGCTGCGAAGGAGGAAGACGTGCGGAGCGCCCTGGCGGACCCAGGATCACCACTTCCACGACAGAGCGGGGGACTCCAGCCCGGCGCCTTCCCCGGGGAGACGGCGAACGGCTAGGGGGCTTGCGGCGCACCGCTACCCGCCTTGGCGGGCAGGAAGGCGCGCCTCTTCTCAACATCAGCCCCAAGACTTCCGGGAGGAGCGGTACTGGGATTACCATTGGTCTCCAGCGCCGCCTCCCGGCCGAGCCTCAAAGGAACCAAGAGGTTCGTCACAGCAAGGACTAGGCTCACTCCCCGAGCGCTAGCACCGGCATTTGGCAACACTAGCCCAAACCAAGAGCCCGAGGGCTGGCCCCAGGCTCTCCTCTTCAGCATAACCAGCAGAGGTAGACAGCGGAGGGGAAGAAGAATGCGAGGGTGGGTGACTCCGCCCTCCTCCACCCCTCCTTTTATAGGTGGATCGGATAGGGGAGTCGCTCCCTCAACAGGCAGCCACCGTCCTCCTCCGCCAACTCAAGACGATCAGGCCCTCGCCTTGACCCTCTCCCACGCCACGCGCCTCTGTTACCTACTCCGCGCGATGCATGCAGCATACGTGGCTAAGGATAAGGGCCTGGTGGGAAGAGTGAATTGGCGGTTTCTCCCCCGTGCGTTAAAGTCATTCACGAGCCATCACTGGAGCGGCCCCACCACCATTGGCCTTACACGACGCGCGGAGAAACTGGAAACTGGCCTGGAATCAAGGCTAATGAAGAAGCAAAGAAGACCTCAAGAGACCAGCCTCTTCAGCGACCCCGCCTGTGCACTTATTAGGCCCTACCCCGACAACGCTCGGCAGCGTGGTCGGGGCAGGCCCGGGGGCTTCTGTCGGTGCAACAAACCCTGGGTCTATTGCCTAGACTGTGCACAGGAACGGGGACGAGATTGAAGCACCAACCCAAGTCAGAATACAAGGGACTAAGAGGTTCAAAGGACTAACATACAGACCAGAGGGACCAAGATCAAGCCAAAGAAGCAAGGCACCATCAGGAGAAGGGCCTCCTTTGCCGGGCAGGCGAGCTCGGCAAGGGGCGAGACCACCCCTAGAAGACGATGTCCAAGATGTCCCGGCAGGGCCTGCCGGGGTACACGGAGGCAAAACCACTTCACCAACTACTCCACCACGACCCACGTCGCCAATCAGTGCGGTGTCGAACCGCGGAGAGACTAAGTGGCAGCCATTCACCACATGGCAGCCTCTCCCTACAGGAAACACCTGCAGATGACACCCGTCCTGCGGCGTGTCAAGCAAGCAGGCATGGAGCAGGCGAGATAGCCTGGCAAGCCTTGCCGGGCAACCAACGATGTGACGATGAGCGGTGCATTTAATGCGCCCTGTCAGCCCACAGAGTTAGGTATGATAGCACTATTTCCAATCTTATCAGTGCATAATGACTATTTTGCCATTGTGGTGACCCCTTAATCTATAAAAGGAGGCCCATGGCAACCGTAGAGAGGGTTAGAAGGTTGGGTAACTCAGACCCCCATACGTGCGTAGCCACTGCCGCCCTGAGGCATCCCTTGCCGGGCAAGTGTACTACGCTTCACCAGCACCTTTCCACCATCAATCCACCAAAGCAGGAGTAGGGTTTTACGCCTCACGACGGCCCGAACTGTAGGAGATATGCCCTAGAGGCAATAATAAATGTTATTAATTATCTCCCTGTTCATAATTAAGTTTATATTCCATGCTATAACTGCTATGGTTCCCGAGCCCGTATATCCATAAAGGCTCTGGGGAAAACCCATGTGCACGTGTGGTATAATAAACGGTAAAATGTATTCCTAGTCATGCCTCTAAGACTAGCTCAAGTGTTGCATGATGATTATGTTTTCCCAATCATGGGCACGTCTATGCCAGCAACTTTGAGGGCACAATGTTAGAAGAACATTTGTGTTGAATCGACCCGATTGATGTTATGCTATGAGATTCATTCGTCACAAGTTAATGGTTAATAACACAGAGATGGTTAACGTTTGCATAATTCCTCAGACCATGAGAGTATCGAGTTTCTTCATGCTTGATTCATGAACTTTGGGGTTTGTTAAACGTCATCCGTAACTGGATGGCTATTACGGCGGCTTACGGGTTCATGGGAAAGTATGTCAAGTAACTTGATAGCTCAAGATTGGGATTTGCTCCTCCGACGATGGAGAGATATCTCTGGGCCCTCTCGGTGTTACGGTATCCATCATCGTCTGGCCAGACACTTTGTGATTTGATCACGGGGATGCCGGAACACGGTAACGAGAAAAGAGAACAATACCGATAACGGGGTAACTGGCATAGTGGACAAGTTGTTGATCCACGGGGATGCCAACATGTCTAACCTCGGGTATTTGTAACATATTGTGAAGCAACAGGAATAGCACACGGCAACTGGAGGTTCACTCGAATATTCATTCGTGTGGGTATAGGGGTCAATATGGGTGTCCACGGCTCCGATGCTGATCATTGATCGGAAGGTGTTCCGGTCATGTCTATACTTCACCGAACCTATAGGGTCACACGCTTAAGGGTCATCTATCTGCTGAATTCTAGACAGGGAGTCTGAGAGAAAATCACCGAAAAGTTTCGAAGACAACGGAAGAGTTCCGGAGAGAGAACACTGAAAAAGTTTCGGTAAAACCGAAAATTTGTTTCGGATAAAACCATTGATCCAAAAAAGGTTTCGGCAAGCACCGGGAATGTTTTGGAGGTTGCCAGATTGGTCTGGTAATTTCTGGAATTTTTCTGGAGAAAAAAACCGAAAAAAAAAGTTTCGGAGCTGCCGGAGTTGTTTACCGGGTAAACAAAGATGGTTTTAAATTAAACCACCATACTGGAAATGTTCCAGAGCGCGTCCAGATAATTTTAGAGGGTGCCGGAAATGTTCTGGGACCTTCTGGAATTTTTCAGAAATAATAGTCGCGGAAAACATCTTGTCCCAGCGTGAGGGGACAAGATCCCACGGATCGTGGGGACTGTTTTTGGGGGGGGCCCCCTTTGGGGGCAGCCCCCTTGTGGCTGGACAAAATGTTGGGGGGGGGGCATGGTGGGGGGCAGCCTCCACAAATGGTGGAGAGTGTTGGGAGGAAGGTGGGGCCCCATGGGGGAACACCATGGACAAGGGAACATGTTTTTCCCTTGTTTGGTGGGAACATGTTTTCCCCATGTTTAGTGGGCTGAAATTTCAGCCCCCTCCACCCCTTCCACCACTATATAAGGAGGAGGAGAGGTGCTCTCCAACTCCACTCCAACTCTCTCACACAAGCCATGCATGATCTGGCATTCTCTCTCCCTCCCACGAAATAGTTTCGTAGTGCCGAAAGGCTGTCTGGGTTCCGGTGGGAACTAGTTCTGGACGGCGAAGCCCTGCCGGATAGATGACACCGTATGTGTGCAACTCTGTAGAGAGGTCGTAGTTTCGATCTTAGTGCCTGAGGGGCTGTTCGAGAGTGCCTCCCGAAGGGCTGTCCAAGTGACGGTCCGAGTTCTGTGGGTCCTCCCGAAGGGCTGTCCGAGTGACCGTTCGAGTTTCGAAGGTCCTCCCGAAGGGCTGTCCGCGACACCGTCCGGGGGACTGTTCGACCGCCTCCCGGAGGGCTGTCCGAAGGGAAGACGAGGGTATACATCCTCGCGGTTGGGAGGTTGTAAATCCTAGCTGCGGGGATCTGCACCGACGATCGTCATCGACTCTACTTCCGCTGCGCTACGAGTCGGTAACGAAAATGATCAAACCTTGTATGCAGTCTCCATAGTGGTCCTGGGCTGGTGCGTAGGTCGGAAATTTTTTGTTTTCTGCTGCGTTCCCCTACAGTGGCATCAAGAGCCGTGCTATGCGTAGATGCAGGTTGCGATCTAGAATACATGAGATGTATTGGTGTTGCACAATATAATTAGGTAGTAGATGAGTTCTATTACTGAAAATTATTTGTGCGGGTAGCAGATGAAATCTGTTACCCGATGTTCTTGTTACTTCCCTTGAATTTGCGTAGTCCTGATCTTGACAGCATTGTGGAATCTCACAAAGTTCTGGCAATCCGCGATCCTTTCATGCTGCTCCTGAGTATGCTGATTGACAGATCAACGAAGTGCTAACAGTTCTTTGGGTTCCACTTTAGTTAAAGAAAGATCGATGTTACGCAGACGAAAGGGCAATGCAGATATGATCTGCACGGGGGTCATGCGTATGACGAAGTTTAGTATGGGGCTCGAGATTTTATTATCTCGGTTTTCATACACCCTGGAAAGTTAATCTAGCAACTTGAATTATCTTACTTGATGATGGACGTTGGTAGCTTCGTTTTGTTTCAAAACCTTAGAAGCCACGTAAAACAAGTTTTTGCATGAACTGATTAGAGGCGTCTAACTTGGTTTTGCAGGAGGGTTTGCATGTGCATATGATGTGGTATAGCAGTGCTCATAATAATTTGATTATGTATGAGATGACTATATGATGTAAATTGATTAACATGACCTGCGTGTCATGATTTGGCATGATGGCTGGAGCCATATCATTGCACTTTAAATGACCTGCGTGTCAACCTTGTGTAATGCACTTATTTTATTAGCTATAGGGATAGCAATATTATCTGGTGCATCGACAAGGTGGTGGCAATCTTCGCGAAGGTGAACACCGACGCGAATGCCGAAGACGAAGAAATACAAGACTTCTCCGTCAGAAAGGGCTATACCATAACATGCTATTATGAATTGCCTGAGATGTTTATCCCTTATGATGCACCCTTCTTGATTGCGCGGTAGTCGCTTTTTATTAGGGTGATCTCTCACAAAAATATCATAGTTGATAGTGTTCTCCCAAGTGTAGCACCGTCACGGCACCTAACTTTTCGGGGTGCGCCATGACTAACATGGGTACGAACGATTAGGGATGTGTGAGGCGGGTGAGTTCAGACCTCGCAGCGAGATCACTTGGTTGTCTTTGACGTTCAGGCATGACAGTCATGAGCTCGGAACACGCCCATCGAAAGATGAACAAGAGTCGCATAGAGATGTGATTGGCAGGTTGGCCTACCGGTTGAGATTTTCGTCATCAGTGGTGACTAACATCAATGACGAATAATCAAAACACGGGTCTTGAATCACTCACAATCAATTATGAGAGATATTGATTTGAGTGGGAGCGCACTGTTGAATTAACTTGTTTAATTCTCAGTGCAATTAATTTTGAACACTGTCTAAGTGTGATTTGCATAATAGTTGTAGAATAATGGCTTGCATTTCCACCTTCCCTATTAAAATTGAATAGCTGTTAAATATCTAGTTGAATCTTTACGGTTGGTAACGTAATGTGAGGATTGTCCTCAAGAGTACCGAGAAGGACTTTGTCCTATCGCATACTTTCGGTATTCTCTCGCTTATGCTATGGATCATGTGACTCTCGTCCTTCGATCCAAAAGCTAGAATTCCATTTCAGTCAAGTGCAATATGTTTGTTTCCATGAGACCCAAACTTCGAAAGTTTGGATAGTTATGTGATATTCATGGAATCTGAAAATCATTTTCAGAGACAGACAAAGGCTAAAAGATATGAGATATCCAAAGCAATGTTTGTTTGCAACTATTAGTAAAGGAGTTTACTATGCATTAGACTGATAAGAGAGGGATCCAGAAGAACGCCTGTCATATGATGAAAGGTGAATAAAACAACAACTTAAAGAGAAAGGAAGTGTCCGAAGGGCGTTAGTGAAACTTTCACGCCTAGGAAGTCCAGGGCTAACGCCACTCTTAAGTTGGGTGCTTCTTCTGAGAGTAGGAGAAATGCTAAAAGTTAAACTGTTAGAAGTATAAAGGCAGAAAGAAAGAAGACTGGAATATCCAGCTCATGTATGAATGTCATACAAGTTTTTGATGTATAGAAGGCTGGTCAAATATATGGTTCTTGGGAATTATGGTTAAACATGTTAATCACTAATTCTTGGGTATTGTGAGTTAATCACAAAGATACCCGGTCGATTGCATTCTGTTGCAACTCGATGTAAGAACTACTACGGCCTGAAAGACTAGCCAGGAATGAGGATGAGATACACACATGGAACATAGTAAATGTTACTATACCTTGCATCGGTGTATCACCTATGTATTTACTTTCATAATTCATTTTAGAGTTTCACACTCTAGGCCTTTGCATAAGGTATCTTGCAAGAAGGTTGTTCATAAGAGAACTTTTTATGTTCGATGTTATGAATAACATAAGGGCCATACTTTCATTGAGAATGAGATGTATGTTATGAATAATGATAATAATATATTACCTCCGGATTTACTTTCATAATTCATTTTAGAGTTTTACACACTCTAGCCCATTGCACAATGTTTGTTGCAAAAGAGTTGTTCATACAAGAACAATTGTTGTTCAGTATTATGAATAACATAAAGGGCCATGCTTCCATCCAAGATTGGACGTATGTTATGAATATTGATGGTAATATGATACATCTATAACACTGACGCTAAATGTCGCAAGACTAAAAGAATACCACACAAGTGTGGCACTGCATTTGGTCACATTGGAGAAACTCGCATGGAAAACTCCATTATGATGGATTTTGAAGTCGTTTGATTTTGAATCATCTGACACTTGCAAATTTCCTCCGAAAAGTGAAGTGACTGAAATACCGTTCACATGCCATAAGGAATGAGCAATAAACTTATTGGTGATCATACATTTTGATGTGTGTAGTTCAATAAATGTTGTTGCAAGTAGTGGATTTATCTATCTTCAGAAATGACTCAAGTAGATATATGGATATTTACTTGATGAGACGTAAGTCTGGATATTTTGAAATCATTCGAAAGGTTTTCAAATATGAAGTAGAAGTTATTGTAACAAGAAAATTATGTTTCTACAATTCGATTGCAGAAAAAAAAATTTGAGTTACAAGTTTAGCGAATGTCTGATGAGTTGTGAAAAGAGTTTCATAACTTACACCTCCCGGAACACCACTGTGAGTGGAAAGTCCGTGAAGATGTAATCGAACCATTTATGACATGGTAAGATCAAAGATGACATAAATAAATTTGCCATTATCCCTTTTAAAGTGATGCTTTAGAGACTGCGGCTTTTACACTGAAAAGAGCTCCATCAGGTCTGTTGAAATGACGCCATGGTCTGGTACGCCCAACCATGTTATATCCTTTCTTAACATTTGGAATATGGGGCTTGTGTAAAAGGTTACAAACCTATTCCAAATCAGACAACTGCAACTTTGTTGGTTATCCCAAGTCATTGGGTATTCCTCCCTCACTATACCGAGGCAAATAGGTTTGCCACAAAGAACGGTATGCTTTTTGAAGAAAATTGTTCTTTCAAAAAGGTGAGTGGGAGAACAATGCAACTCGATGGGATAAACAGTATCTTCGTCATCAGTTCAAAGGAAAGAGACCTTGGAAGTGATTCCAGAGTTTCCTACTGCGACTGATACGGAAGTCTCTACAATAAAATGTATGGACTTCGATCGAACTTGCAGCTGAACCACGTGGGCAAGGCTCGTGCAAACCTCTCAGGTGCGCAAACGAGATATTGTTGTTAGACAACAGTATACCTACAATACACAAGGAAGCGTTGATGGGCCCTGACTCCAGAATTGGCTAAATGCCAATACAATCCGAGTTAGTTTCCATATAAGTGATTCAAGATTAAAACCTTGATACACCCTTCGGAAGACTTAGAGTCTAACGAATATTTATGGAACTTAAAACTGATACGGATAAAAATGTTTTATCCATGAAGCTCGACTTGTTACAATAACAAGTTCAAGGAGTTGACTACGATGAGATTGTCTCACCGTTGCGATGCTTAAAGTCGGTTCGGGTTGAACTAGCAATTAATACATATTTCAATCATGAGATATGAAACATGGATGACAAAAGGATTTCCATCTGATGGAAATAAAACCTAGGACTTGTATGTGATACAGTCCAAAGTAATTTGTCGATCCAGAGGATGCTAGTAGGTATGCAAACTTCAGAGTTCCAGCGATGGACAGAAGAGAGCAAAATGGAGTCGGAATCTTCGTGTTTTGATGAAATGGTCAAAGGGGTTTGACTTCATCAATGGGTAACGAAGATGCTTGTAATCCAAGAAAGTAAGTGGGAGCATAATAATATTTCTAAAAACCTTGTGTGCTTGACACATTGGTAATTGGAAATAAATTTCTTGACACGAATTAGGACTTCGTTTGAAAATAGTTTTTTTTGATGAAGTGCTTAGGCTAAATAGCCTCAATATTAGGCATGATGATCTATGGAGATAGATTTACCTAATGGGGCTAAGCAATGAATACATATTGACAATATGCTAAAATCTTTTAGCATTAAAAGGCCAAGGAGTGATTCTTGCCGAAGTCACATGGAAAGAGTTTTTGCAAGACTCGGTGTCCCAAAACACTGATGAGCAAAATACATGATGGAGATTCCACACACTCTTGTGTTTGGATTAATCATGTATTCCATGGTATGTAAAACAACCAGATATGTCCGATACTCCCAAGGTGTTGCCAGTATAGATACCAAGGTGATCAAAAGTACTGATCATGGGACAACAGTGAAAAAGGGTCATTGAGTACTATAGTAGCACTGATGACATGTTTTCTCGCAAGCGGAGATCATGAAGAGTTCGTTGTAAAAGGTTACATCGATACAGTCTTCACCGTTTCTCCGTGCGATTTTCAATTTAAATTGAGGGTTTTGTGTAACACACAATGTGGTGGCACAGTTAGTTGGAAAATGTTCCAAACAAGTTACTGTGGCGAATTCTATAACAGGGGCGAAGTATGTTGCCGCTTTTAAAGCGACAAAGAAGATGTTGAATCATATAGTTCATTCATGAACTTAGTATGGTTCCAAGATGGCTTTTGTCAATGGGACACTACTGCAAGTAGTTGCTCCATAACTCAGTCTGAGGAATCCAGGTTCGACCTGTGATTCACATACATACAAAGCCAAGTCAACACAAAATATGGATTTTGTGAAAGCGTTAAGACGCGAGGATATGCAAAGATACACACGGAGCTGAAGTCGTCAGATCCGTTGGACATCAGGCTATACCACAAGCGAAGCATATTTACACCGGAGTGCCACAGGTGTAAAGTGCATTAGCATCAACTAGATTATTGACTCTAGTGCAAGTGGGAGTCTGTAGGAGATATGCCCTAGAGGCAATAATAAATGTTATTAATTATCTCCCTGTTCATAATTAAGTTTATATTCCATGCTATAACTGCTATGGTTCCCGAGCCCGTATATCCATAAAGGCTCTGGGGAAAACCCATGTGCACGTATGGTATAATAAACGGTAAAATGTATTCCTAGTCATGCCTCTAAGACTAGCTCAAGTGTTGCATGATGATTATGTTTTCCCAATCATGGGCACGTCTATGCCAGCAACTTTGAGGGCACAATGTTAGAAGAACATTTGTGTTGAATCGACCCGATTGATGTTATGCTATGAGATTCATTCATCACAAGTTAATGGTTAATAACACAGAGATGGTTAACGTTTGCATAATTCCTCAGACCATGAGAGTATCGAGTTTCTTCATGCTTGATTCATGAACTTTGGGGTTTGTTAAACGTCATCCGTAACTGGATGGCTATTACGGCGGCTTACGGGTTCATGGGAAAGTATGTCAAGTAACTTGATAGCTCAAGATTGGGATTTGCTCCTCCGACGATGGAGAGATATCTCTGGGCCCTCTCGGTGTTACGGTATCCATCATCGTCTGGCCAGACACTTTGTGATTTGATCACGGGGATGCCGGAACACGGTAACGAGAAAAGAGAACAATACCGATAACGGGGTAACTGGCATAGTGGACAAGTTGTTGATCCACGGGGATGCCAACATGTCTAACCTCGGGTATTTGTAACATATTGTGAAGCAACAGGAATAGCACACGGCAACTGGAGGTTCACTCGAATATTCATTCGTGTGGGTATAGGGGTCAATATGGGTGTCCACGGCTCCGATGCTGATCATTGATCGGAAGGTGTTCCGGTCATGTCTATACTTCACCGAACCTATAGGGTCACACGCTTAAGGGTCATCTATCTGCTGAATTCTAGACAGGGAGTCTGAGAGAAAATCACCGAAAAGTTTCGAAGACAACGGAAGAGTTCCGGAGAGAGAACACTGAAAAAGTTTCGGTAAAACCGAAAATTTGTTTCGGATAAAACCATTGATCCAAAAAAGGTTTCGGCAAGCACCGGGAATGTTTTGGAGGTTGCCAGATTGGTCTGGTAATTTCTGGAATTTTTCTGGAGAAAAAAACCGAAAAAAAAAGTTTCGGAGCTGCCGGAGTTGTTTACCGGGTAAACAAAGATGGTTTTAAATTAAACCACCATACTGGAAATGTTCCAGAGCGCGTCCAGATAATTTTAGAGGGTGCCGGAAATGTTCTGGGACCTTCTGGAATTTTTCAGAAATAATAGTCGCGGAAAACATCTTGTCCCAGCGTGAGGGGACAAGATCCCACGGATCGTGGGGACTGTTTTTGGGGGGGGCCCCCTTTGGGGGCAGCCCCCTTGTGGCTGGACAAAATGTTGGGGGGGGGGCATGGTGGGGGGCAGCCTCCACAAATGGTGGAGAGTGTTGGGAGGAAGGTGGGGCCCCATGGGGGAACACCATGGACAAGGGAACATGTTTTTCCCTTGTTTGGTGGGAACATGTTTTCCCCATGTTTAGTGGGCTGAAATTTCAGCCCCCTCCACCCCTTCCACCACTATATAAGGAGGAGGAGAGGTGCTCTCCAACTCCACTCCAACTCTCTCACACAAGCCATGCATGATCTGGCATTCTCTCTCCCTCCCACGAAATAGTTTCGTAGTGCCGAAAGGCTGTCTGGGTTCCGGTGGGAACTAGTTCTGGACGGCGAAGCCCTGCCGGATAGATGACACCGTATGTGTGCAACTCTGTAGAGAGGTCGTAGTTTCGATCTTAGTGCCTGAGGGGCTGTTCGAGAGTGCCTCCCGAAGGGCTGTCCAAGTGACGGTCCGAGTTCTGTGGGTCCTCCCGAAGGGCTGTCCGAGTGACCGTTCGAGTTTCGAAGGTCCTCCAGAAGGGCTGTCCGCGACACCGTCCGGGGGACTGTTCGACCGCCTCCCGGAGGGCTGTCCGAAGGGAAGACGAGGGTATACATCCTCGCGGTTGGGAGGTTGTAAATCCTAGCTGCGGGGATCTGCACCGACGATCGTCATCGACTCTACTTCCGCTGCGCTACGAGTCGGTAACGAAAATGATCAAACCTTGTATGCAGTCTCCATAGTGGTCCTGGGCTGGTGCGTAGGTCGGAAATTTTTTGTTTTCTGCTGCGTTCCCCTACACGAACCTGGGTAAAAATGCCTGTGTGATCTCTGTCGTGCTGCCACACGCTCGTCTGCTCTTTGTGTAACGCGACGCCCCCTGCCGAACCAGCAAGGGGCCTCCTGGTCCCATAGGTGGCCGCGGTTTCCCGCGACAAATATGTTTGAAATGAAAAAGAATTAAATGGAAAATGCAAAATTAAAAGGAAAAATAAACCATAAACCCCTAAACCACTAAATTAAAAGGAAAAATAAACCATAAACCCCTAAACCTTTTTGTCCCGGTTGGTGTCAACAACCGGGACTAAAGGACCCCCAGCTCCCAAGGCGCGTTCATGCCACGTGGTGGGCCTTTAGTCCCGGGTCGTGGCTAACCGGGACTATTGGGTGGGGGCCTTTAGTTCCGACTTATTAGTCCCGGTTGGTGAACCGGGACTAAAGGCCCTTACGAACTGGGACTAATGGCCGATTCTCCACTAGTGCTCTAAACCAAAGACTAAATCCGTTTTACGGGGAAGGAGCATTACTTGACTCACCTCGAAGCCTGTTAAAAGGCCATGGACAATGTCGTTCAGTCCGGTGTGGACGGACAAAACACCCTGTAGAACCGCACCCATAAGGGTGTGGTGCTCGTCGACGATAACGGAGTTGTTCACCAACTCCTCCATCGCGTCCGGCCAGCCCGCCGCCACTTAGTTGTTGGTGTTCGGCGCGGGTGGCGGGACCTCAGCCCCCCTTCATCGGAAGGCGGGACCGGCACCTCCGAGGGCCTTGGGGGCTCAGGTGCGGCTGGTTGGGAGGGCCCGGACGGTCCGGACTCCCCTCCCGTGTTCGCCAGGAGGGAGACATCCTCCTGGTCTTTGGTGACCGAGGCATCGGCCTCAGCCATGATTGCGTCATCACCCTCCCACGTGTTCGGGCGGGGAGGGGTCCTTCGGTACAGCACCTCCCCGACCTCTTCGAGGACCAGGGGAGGCGCGGACCGCGACGCCGATCCGCTGTCCGCCAATTCGACGGGCGGAGAGGTCCCTTCCGAGGTCTGCTCAGCAGGGTGGCCGTGCGGTGGGCTGTCATATCGCACAATTAGTTTCCATCAGTAAGGGACTGGTAAAATGAAGTAAGCAAGAAATGTTGAGGTTCACACCTCATGACGGGGGGCTTGACCGTAAGTTCCTTCTCCGGGACCTCTTCGGATGCCACAGACTCCTCATCGGAGTCCGAACTGTCGGGCAGGACCAGCTTGGGTCAGCACTGCCTCTTCTGGGCCCGTGGAGGTTGCTCCTCTTTGACGTCCTCGGACGCCGCCCTCTTCTTGGATTGGGAGGAGGCGCTTTCCTCCTCGTCTTCTTCCTCCTTCCCGTCTTGGGCAGACGGGGCTGCAGCATCTCCGGACTTGGTGTCCGAACGACCTCTCAAGCGGAGTCCTCCCCTTGCTTCTGGCAGATCCTTCTTCTTCTTCCCTTTCTTCTCTGGCGCCTTGTAGAGCGCCACGGCCAGCAGTTCCGCAAGTTGAGCTGATTGAGGCCCTTCGGGCAGCGGAGCCAGACTGCTAATCTTCTTAGCCTTCTCAAGCCAGCCCTATGAATGCAACAAAAGAAACTTAGACCGAACTCTCGGTAGACCGAATATAAATCAGGCGAAAAATCAATTACCTCCTTCGGGGGATGTGCGGCGTCGAGACCGATGTCTTCATCCTTTGCCGGCCACGCCTTCTAGGCTTGAACAGCAGACTCCACACCTTGTCGTGGGTCGTGCCGAAGAGGTATTGCATGGTGGCCGGATCGTCGACTTGTAGGAACACATCGGGATGGCCCTTTGTTGGCAAGGAAGGAGGCGGCGTCTGAGCATTATCTGGACCACATTGGTCAGCTTGGCGCCGGTCTCCATTATGTTGGAGATACATTTTTGCAGCATCTTCACCTCATCGGTGGACCCCCAGTTAGGCCCCTTTTGGGTCCACAAGGTCAATGTCGCTGGGTGACCGGATCTGAATTCGGGAGCCGCCGTCTGATAACCCACAACTATAGGGGATCGCACCAGTTTTCGAGGGTAGAGTATTCAACCCAAATTTATCGATTCGACACAAGGGGAGCCAAAGAATATTCTCAAGTATTAGCAGCTGAGTTGTCAATTCAACCACACCTGAAAGACTTAATATCTGCAACAAAGTATTTTGTAGCAAAGTAGTATGGAAGTAATGGTAATGGAGGCAAAAGTAACAGTAGCAGTTTTGTAGCAATTGTAACAGTGGTAACGGCAAAGTAACGTAGCAGAGATCAATATGTGAAAAGCTCGTAGGCAATGGATAAATGATGGATAATTATGTCGGATGGCATTCATCATGCAACAGTTATAACCTAGGGTGACACAGAACTAGCTCCAATTCATCTATATAATGTAGGCATGTATTCCGAATATAGTCATTCGTGCTTATGGAAAAGAACTTGCATGACATCTTTTGTCCTACCCTCCCATGGCAGCATGGTCCTAATGGAAACTAAGGGATATTAAGGCCTCCTTTTTATAGAGAACTAGACCAAAGCAATAGCACTTAGTGAATACATGAACTCCTCAAACTACGGTAATCACCGGAAAGAATAACAATTATTGTCACCTTGGGGTATGCGGATCATAACATGTAATAGGTGTCTACAACTTGCAAGATAGGATCAAGAACACAAATATATTCATGAAAACATAATAGGTTCAGATCTGAAATCATGGCACTCGGGCCCTAGTGACAAGCATTAAGCATAGCAAACTCATAGCAACATCAATCTCAGAACATAGTGGATACTAGGGATCAAACTCTAACAAAACTAACTCGATTACATGATAAATCTCATCCAACCCATCACCGTCCAGCAAGCCTACGATGGAATTACTCACGCACGGCGGTGAGCATCATGAAATTGGTGATGGAGGAAGGTTGGTGATGATCATGGTGACGGATTCCCCTCTCCGGAGCCCCGAACTGACTCCAGATCTGCCCTCCCAATGAAGAACAGGAGGTGACGGCGGCTCCGTATCGTAAAATGTGATGAATCCTTCTCTTTGGTTTTTTTCTCCCCGAAAGTGAATATATAGAGTTGGAGTTGAGGTCGGTGGAGGTCCAGGGGGCGCGCCCTGGGGGGGCGCTCCCTGGGGGGGGGGGGCGCCCTCTACCCTTGTGGATAGCAGGTGGGTCCCCTCTGGTTGATTCTTTCGCCAATATTTTTTATTTATTCCAAAAATATTCTTCGTAAAGTTTCAGGTCATTCCGAAAACTTTTATTTCTGCACAAAAATAACACCAAGGCAATTCTGCTGAAAACAGCGTCAGTCCGGGTTAGTTCCATTCAAATCATGCAAATTAGAGTCCAAAACAAGGGCAAAAGAGTTTGGAGAAGTAGATACGACGGAGACGTATCAACTCCCCCAAGCTTAACCCATTGCTTGTCCTCAAGCAATTCAGTTGACAAACTGAAAGTGATAAAGAAAAACTTTTACAAACTCTGTTTGATCTTGTTGCAAATATGTATAGCCAGCATTCAGGTTTTTAGCAAAGATTATAAACTAACCATATTCACAATAACATTTAGGTCTCACATTTACTCATATTAATGGCATAATCAACTAGCGAGCAATAATAATAAATCTCGGATGACAACACTTTTTCAAAACATTCATGATATGATATAACAAAATGGTATCTCGCTAGCCCTTTCTGAGACCGCAAAACATAAATGCAGAGCACCCCTGAAGATCAAGGACTGACTAGACATTGTAATTCATGGTAAAAGAGATCCAGTCACAGTCATACTCAATATCAATTAATAACAATGCATACAAATGACAGTGGTGCTCTCTAACTGGTTCTTTTTATAAGAGGATGATGACTCAACAATAAAAGTAAATAGATAGGCCCTTCGCAGAGGGAAGCAGGGATTTGCAGAGGTGCCAGAGCTCGAGTTTGTTTTTGAAATAGAGATGAATATAATTTTGAGCGGTATGCTTTCATTATCAACATAACAACCAAGAGATCTCGGTATCTTCCATGCTAGATACATTATAGGCGGTTCCCAAACAGAATGGTAAAGTTTTTACTCCCCCTCCGCCAACAAGCACACTCCACGGCTGGTCAGAAACAACGGGTACCGTCCATACTAACAATAGTCCTAGGGGAGTTTTGTTTGAAATTATATTTTGATTTGATTTGAGCATGGAACTGGGCATCCCGATTACCAACCACTTTCTCGTGAATGATAAGTGAATCAACACTCATCGTGAGAATAACCTACCTAGCATGGAAGATACTGATAGCCGCCAGTTGCTACAGGAGCGATTCGGGCATACAAAACAGATTATCATTTGAAGGTTTAGAGTTTGGCACATGCAAATTTACTTGGAACGGCAGGTAAATACCGCATATAGGTAGGTATGGTGGACTCATATGGAACAACTTTGGGTTTATGGAAGTGGATGCACAAGCAGTATTCCCGCTTAGTACAAGTGAAGGCTAGCAAAAGATTGAGGAGCGACCAACTAGAGAGCGACAACAGTCATAAACATGCGTTAAGATTAACCAACATTGAGTGCAAGCATGAGTAGGATATAAATCACCATGAACATAAATATCGTGGAGGCTATGTTGATTTTGTTTCAACTACATGCGTGAACATGTGACAAATCAAGCCACTCGAATCGTTCAAAGGAGGATACCATCCTATCTTACTACATCACAACCATTTTAAAAGCATGTTGGCACGCAAGGTAAACCATTATAAACTCCTAGCTAATTAAGCATGGCATGAGTAACTATAATCTCTAATTGTCATTGCAAACATGTTTCATTCATAATGAGCTGAATCAAGAACGATGAACTAATCATATTTACAAAAACAAGATAGGTCTAGTTCATACCAGCTTTCCCTCATCTAAATCATTTCATCATATATCGTCATTATTGCCTTTCACTTGCACGAACGAACGGTGTGGATAATAATAATAGTGCACGTGCATTGGACTAAGCTGGAATGTACAAACATTTATTCAAAGGAGAAGACAAGGTAATATGGGCTCTTTGTTAGATCAACAATAATGCATATGAGAGTCACTCAACATTTTCATCATGGTCTTCTCCTCTCGACACAAAGAAAGGAAAAAGAATTTCAAAGAAACACACTAAAATATTTTTGGAGTTTTTGTTTTTCTGAAGGAAGTAAAACAAGAACGAGAAAAACTATTTACACGGGAAAGCTCCCAACAAACAAAAGAAGAACGAGAAATCTTTTTGGGTTTTCTTTTAATAGAACTACTAAATAAACATGGAAAGGAAACTAAAAAGAAGCTACAACTAATTTTTTTTGATTTTCTCAAAGTTTTTCAAACACACAAGAAGAAAGCGAGAAAATAAAATAAACTAACATGGATAATACAATGAAAAAGTATGAACACGGACAACTGGAATGAGTGTGTGAACATGAATGTAATGTCGGTGAGAGATACGTACTCCCCCAAGCTTAGGCTTTTGGCCTAAGTTGGTCTACGCCCATGGACCAAAGTAGCCCTCTCCTAGGTACTAAGGAGGATCCTGAGGGTTCCACTTCTTAGCGAGATCCTTTGGCTCGCACTGATAAATAGACTCCTCATACGGATCAGGTGATGGTTCTGGCTCAAGAGCTGGGGATCGCGTCCGCTCCCAGTATGCATAAATGTCCTCGGGCAAAATGAGGTACCTGCCTGAATGAATATCGAACAAAGAAGGTGCAAGCAAAGTAATAATCTGACAAGTCTCCTCGCTAAATACCAGGTTATAGATGAGTCTCTTGTCCTTATCATCGCTAATAAAATCATGTGCTACCATATTGTTATAGTCTAAGTGTATAGTGGGTCGCAGCATCTCCTCATCCTCATCGTGCCTAATGGGTATCGTGAAGCGTCTAGCAAGGCGGGAGGCATAGATACCTCCAAAGATAGGACCCCTCAAACGGTTTAAACTCAACCGTCGAGCAACAATAGCGCCCAAACTAAAAGTTCTATCACGAAGTAAAGCGTGGCGCAAAATAGCGAGGTCAGGGGCACTAAGGCCTCCACTATCCCTGCGACCAATTAAACATCTCCCAGCAAATAATGAGTAGTAGCGCAAAACAGGAAAAATGTAAACTATCCACTCTTGCTTCCGACACCCTTCTATTTTCCCCTATGGTAACTTCCTCAATAAAATCTTCCACATCTCTAGGACGTGGTTCATTGACGCTGCCCTCATACGGTAATTTGCAAACCTCACAAAAATCATAAAGCGTCATCTCCTTATGCTCATCATATAAATAAAATTCTACCGTGGGTGGTGATTTCCTAGCATGAAAGTGAAAATTTTGCACGAAGGTATTAGTGAGTAGGAGGTATTGATCACACTTATCGTGGAGGAAGTCGATGATGCCTGCATTCTCAGCCAAATAATAAAAATCATCATAAATTTCGGCAGCCCCCGAGAATGCATCACTTGGCCATTCACACGGCCGAACCTCCGCGGTGCGAGGAAGGTTATACTTGGGCTTCTTCTTCTCTTCATTTTCATTTTCCTTTGAACCCCAGATTGAAGAGCCTCTCAACCATATTTTCATCATTTCTTTCCTCTGAAAATTTCTAAAAAATTTAGTGACTCAAAATAAAAGTGAACCAAACTCAACAAGATTGATAGCAACTACTCCTAGAAGTGTCTAAAAGCTATATCATGCATCAAAACTACTTTGGACCATATAAATTTGACATGCAAGCTCAAGAACAAGGTCACCACAGCAGCAAAAATTTGCAATGAATAAAGCACTAGAACAAAAACTAATTGGACCATTGGAGGAGTCACATACCAAAGAACACCCCCAAAACATTTTTGCAAATGGAGCTTTGCACAAGGAGATCAAAAATGGCAGCAAGATGAGCTAGAACACGGGTTTGAGTAACGGGATGATTTTTTCTGGAGGAACACGAAGTCGATGGGTGCTGGAATAAGTGAGGGGGACCCACGTGGGACCCACAAGGCAGGGCGCGCGCCCTCCACCCTTGTGGCCCACTGGTGCAGCCCCCTGGTGCATTTTCAGTGCCAAAAATTCTAAAATATTCTATAAAAAACCATACTAAATTTTCAGGGCATTTGAAGAACTTTTATTTTTGGGACATTTTTTATTGCACGGATAAATCAGAAAATAGATGGATAATACTATTTTTGCTTTATTTATTCTAAATATCAGGAAGTAAAAGGTGGGTACAGAAAGTTGTGCTTTCTAAATTCATCCATCTCATGCTCATCAAAAGGAATCCATTAACAAGTTTGATCAAGTCTTATTAACAAACTTCTTTCGAATAACATGAAACTGGAGAATTTTAGAATTACACTAGGTTACCTCAACGGGGATATGCATGTCCCCAACAATAAGAATATCATATTTCTTTTTTACAGTAGGGAGAGGGAATTCAAAACCTCCAATAGTAATAGTTGAAATTTTTCCAATAGAATTGATACTATGAACTTGAGGTTGTTTCTTCGGAAAGTGTACCATATGCTCATTACCATTTACATGAAAAGTGACATTGCCCTTGTTGCAATCAATAACAGCCCCTGCAGTATTCAAAAAGGGTCTACCAAGGATGATCGACATACTGTCGTCCTCGGGAATATCAAGAATAACAAAGTCCGTAAAGATAGTAACGTTTGCAACCACAACAGGCACATCCTCACAAATACCGATGGGTATAGCAGTTGATTTATCAGCCACTTGCAAAGAGATTTCAGTAGGTGTCAACTTATTCAATTCAAGTCTACGATATAAAGAGAAAGGCATAACACTAACACCGGCTCCAAGATCACATAAAGCAGTTTTAACATAGTTTCTTTTAATGGAGCATGGTATAGTTAGTATTCTTGGATCTCCTAGTTTCTTTGGTATTCCACCCTTAAAAGTATAATTAGCAAGCATGGTGGAAATTTCAGCTTTCAGTATCTTTCTTTTATTTGTAACAATATCTTTCATATACTTGGCATAAGGAGACATTTTCAGAATATCAGTCAAAGGCATACGCAAAAACACAGGTCTAAGCATTTCAACAAAGCGCTCAAAATCCTCATCATCCTTTTTCTTGGATGATTTAGGAGGAAAGGGCATGGGTTTCTGAACCCATGGTTCTCTTTCTTTACCGTGTTTCTTAACAACAAAGTCTCTCTTATCATAACGTTTATTCTTAGATTGCGGGTTATCAAGATCAACAGCAGGTTCAACCTCTACATCATTATCATTACTAGGTTGAGCATCAACATGAACATCATCATTAACATTAGCACTAGGTTCATGTTCATCACCAGATTGTGTCTTAGCATCAGAAATATAGATATCATTTGGACTCTCAGGTGTGTCTATAACAGGTTCACTAGAAGCATGCAAAGTCCTATCAGTTTTCTTTTTCTTTTTATTACTAGGACTAGGTGCATTAGTGTTAACTCTCTGAGAATCTTGCTCAATTCTCTTAGGATGGCCTTCAGGATACAGAGGCTCCTGAGTCATTTTGCCACCTCTAGTCATAACCCTAACAGCATTATCATTGTTCTTACTATTCAACTCATTGAGCAAATCATCTTGTGCCTTAAGTACTTGTCCTACTTGAGTTTTAACCATGGAAGCATGCTTACTAGTAATCTTCAGATCACTAACAGTTCTAATCATATAATCACCCAAGCAGTCAAGTATGTAAGCATTATGTTTCAATTGTCTACTAACATAAGCATTGAAATTTTCTTGTTTAACAATAAAATTATCAAACTCATCCAAGCATTGGCTAGCAGACTTATTATAAGGGATATCAGCTTCATCAAATCTATAGAGAGAATTTACCTCTACTACCTGTGTCGGGTGATCAAGACCATGTATCTCTTCAATAGGTGGTAAATTCTTAACATCTTCAGCTTTAATACCTTTTTCTTTCATAGATTTCTTTGCCTCTTGCATATCTTCAGGACTGAGAAATAGAATACCTCTTTTCTTCGGAGTTGGCTTAGAAGTTGGTTCAGAAAGTGTCCAGTCATTATCATTAGTCAATATATTATTCAATAGCAATTCAACTTGCTCAACAGTTCATTCCCTGAAAACACAACCAGCACAACTATCTAGGTGGCCCCTAGAAGCATCGGTTAGTCCATTATAAAAGATATCAAGTATTTCATTTTTCTTGAGAGGATGATCAGGCAAAGCATTAATTGGAGAAGCCTCCCCCAAGCTTGTGGGAGACTCTCTTCTTCAATTTGCACAAAGTTAAATATTTCCTGTAAAGCAGCTTGTTTCTTATGAGCAGGGAAATATTTTTCAGAGAAGTAGTAAATTATATCCTGGGGACTACGCACACAACCAGGAGCAAGAGAATTAAATCATAACTTAGCATCACCCTTTAACGAGAAAGGAAACAGTTTAAGAATATAGTAATAGCGAATTTTTTCCTCATGAGCAAATAGGGTGGCTATATCATTCAATTTAGTAAGATGTGCCACAACAGTTTCAGATTCATAACCATGGAAAGGATCAGATTCAACGAAAGTAATTAACTCAGGATCGACAGAGAATTCATAATCCTTATCAGTAAAAAAGATAGGTGAAGTAGCAAACTTAGGATCATATTGCATTCTACCATTCAAAGATTTTTCTTTCCACTTGCATAATAATTTCTTAAGATCATCTCTATCCTTACAAGCAAGAAAGTCCCTAGCTACCTTTCCATTCATAACATAACCCTCAGGCATAACAGGAAGTTTATATCTAGGAGAGCTAGTCTTATCAGGTGTTTCAAAGTTTTCAGTTTCAATAATTTCATCAGTTTCAGAAATATCATCATCTTCAGCATAATCAATAGTTCTAACTCTAGCAAGATGTTCATCAAGTAATTCACCCAGTGGCACAGTTTTATCAAGCAAAGTAGTAGCATCATTCAAAGTAGAAGCAGCATCATCAATAACATGCGACATAACAGAATCAATAGCAGGTGTAGGTGTCGCAAGCTTACTCAAAACAGAAGGTGAATCAAGTGCAGAGCTAGATGGCAGTTCCTTACCTCCCCTTGTAGTAGAGGGAAAAATCTTGGTTCTAGTATCTTTCAAATTCCTCGTAGTGATCAACAGATATAAATCCCAAGTGACTCTTAGAATAGAGCTATGCTCCCCGACAACGGCGCTAGAAAAAGGTCTTGATAACCCACAAGTATAGGGGATCGCAACAGTTTTCGAGGGTAGAGTATTCAACCAAAATTTATTGATTCGACACAAGGGGAGCCAAAGAATATTCTCAAGTATTAGCAGCTGAGTTATCAATTCAACCACACCTGAAAGACTTAATATCTGCAGCAAAGTATTTAGTGGTGAAGTAGTATGGAAGTAACGGTAACGGAGGCAAAAGTAACAGTAGCAGTTTTGTAGCAATTGTAACAGTGGCAACGGCAAAGTAACGTAGCAGAGATCAATATGTGAAAAGCTCGTAGGCAATGGATCAATGATGGATAATTATGTAGGATGGCATTCATCATGCAACAGTTATAACCTAGGGTGACACAGAACTAGCTCCAATTCATCAATATAATGTAGGCATGTATTCCGAATATAATCATACGTGCTAATGGAAAAGAACCTGCATGACATCTTTTGTCCTACCCTCCCGTGGCAGCGGGGTCCTAATGGAAACTAAGGGATATTAAGGCCTCGTTTTAATAGAGAACCAGACCAAAGCATTAGCACTTAGTGAATACATGAACTCCTCAAACTACGGTAATCACCAGACAGAATCTCAATTATTGTCACCTTGGGGTATGCGGATCATAACACGTAATAGGTGTCTACAACTTGCAAGATAGGATCAAGAACACAAATATATTCATGAAAACATAATAGGTTCAGATCTGAAATCATGGCACTCGGTCCCTAGTGACAAGCATTAAGCATAGCAAAGTTATAGCAACATCAATCTCATAACATAGTGGATACTAGGGATCAAACCCTAACAAAACTAACTCGATTACTTGATAAATCTCATCCAACCCATCACCGTCCAGCAAGCCTACGATGGAATTACTCACGCACGGCGGTGAGCATCATAAAATTGGTGATGGAGGAAGGTTGGTGATGATGATGGCGACCGATTCCCCTCTCCGGAGCCCCGAACGGACTCCAGATCTACCCTCCCGATGAAGAACAGGAGGTGACGGCGGCTCCGTATCGTAAAACGCGATGAATCCTTCTCTCTGATTTTTTTCTCTCCCCGAAAGTGAATATATAGAGTTGGAGTTGAGGTCGGTGGAGGTCCAGGGGACCCACAAGGCAGGGGGGCGCGCCCTCCACCCTTGTGGACAACTAGTGGGTACCCTCTGGTTGATTCTTTTGCCAATATTTTTTATTTATTCCAAAAATATTCTCCGTAAAGTTCCATGTCATTCCGAGAACTTTTATTTCTGCACAAAAATAACACCAAGGCAATTCTGCTGAAAACAGCGTCAGTCCGGGTTAGTTCCATTCAAATCATGTAAATTAGAGTCCAAAACAAGGGCAAAAATATGACGGAGACGTATCACCGTCCAGGCCACATCCCTTGATTCCGTAATGTAGAACCACTCCTTCTGCCACACCTTGACGGTGTCAATGAAACTGCCCTCCGGCCATTGAACTCTGGTGAGCTTGCTGATCATCGCTCCATCGCAGTCCACCTGGGTGCCACCGACCACCTTCGGCTTGACATTGAACACTTTCAGCCACAGGCCGAAATGCGGCTGAACTCGCAAGAGAGCCTCGTAACCGATGATGTAGGCCGAAATGTGGAGGAGGGAGTTGGGGGCTAGATCATGGAAATCCAGCCCATAAAAGAACATTAACCCCCTCACGAAGGGTTGCAGAGGAAATCTCAGCACCCGCATAAAGTGGGGGAGGAACACCACCCTCTCGCCTGGCTAGGGCGTGGGGATGACCTGGCCCTCCTCGGGGGCCCGGTGAGCGACATCGGCCGGCAAGTAGCCGGCTCGCTTCAGCTCCTCGATGTCATTGTTTGTGTCGATGGAGGCCTCCCACTTGCCGTTGGCATCGGATCCGGCCATGGCTGAAGCTAGGAGGAGCTGTGAAGGGACTCTTCGCGGAAGAATGAGGCAGGGCGCAGGACCTCTGGAGATTTGGAAAAGTGACAGCAAGAGATGGAAGAAGGCATAGGCTGGTAACTGCAGCTGTTCCCCTTTTTATGGGCAGCCGAGAGGCCAAGGGTTCCTTTTTCCACGCCACAGGCGTCTCCACCTCCCAATATGCCTGTGACGTTATGCGTGGGTGAGATAATTGAAATCATAGATCATATCCCCTAAAAAGCTGGGCACGATCTCTTGATGAGGCATGCCAATGGAAGGACGGCCTCGAGCCGCGTATCGAGAACTTCCAACCGTTCGGTATTATGACCGGACGCGGCCCTTCGCCAAAAAGTTGTCAGATGAGGGCACTGCTCACACTTGAGCACTTTGGCCTTCGAGGCTAAGTAAAACAAATGCTCCGGATTCCGAACACCACTCAACTCTGAGCATGCACAGGACAGGATGGAGAACTTGCCTCGCAAGCCGAAGACCGTTGGATATACAGATGCTGGACACAAGCCCTGGCGTTGGAGGCTAGTTCGGGGGCTACCGAGGGAGTCCTGGATTAAGGGGTCCTCAGGCCGCCGGCCTATTGCTTATGGGCCGGATTGGTGGGCTACTGTGGAGTCAAGCTAGAGCGTGGACCCGTGACCGGATAGGAGATCTTCGGAGCCGTGGTGTGCCCTCCAAGTCAAGATTAGGCGTGATCTTTCCTTCATTACAACCGACCATATGTAACCCTAACCCTATCGGTGTCTATATAAACCGAAGGGTTTTAGTCTTTAGGACTAGAGCAACCCCATTAACCTAGGGTATAGCTCGCCTGATCTCGAGGTAGATCGACTCTGTAATCATACCATACACATCAAATACAATTGTTTGATGAGATTTTGTACTATAAACAGTATGAAAGAGATAAATGACTGTTGTTAACAAAGAGTGGTCCGATGATAATTCGCATAAATAACATATATGTTTGTGTGCATGGAGCAGTTTTGAAGTGCCCATGGATTGTACGTGGACACCCTAAAAAAATTGCTGCTACACTGCGTGTGCGCTAGTTGAGCTTAATTAGCTTAGCACGCGTGCATGCATGCAAAGCTGCTCACGTACTAGCATAGGCATGCAAGACATGGTGCAGCTATCGTGCGTGCGCACGTCCCGGCCGCGCGGTACGTGGTTTAAAACCAGTATGCCGGTGTATGTATACAGGCACCAGGATGCGTACGCGTGTGTAGCCAAATACCGGATCGATGACGTGCCGTACACTGCATGGATACTTGCGTGTGCAAACGGATGGAAAGATAAGCATCAACTGGTCTATCTTAAACAGTTTCGCATCCGTATCTTGGCCAGGAAAATCGGAACAGCCGAACGGCGGCTACGTGCAGCGCCCCTTCCCCTCCTATAAATACAGGGAGAGATCGGGAACACAAGGGGGGTCGAGGAGGGGATGCGCCCGCGGGGCAGCGTCAAGCAGCTCGGAAGGACGCGCCCGCTGCGGCGGTGCTCTCGCCGGGCAACACACATGTTGCCTGCCCTGCCCTGCGGCAGCGCGTGCCACAAGAAGGACCCAGGAGGAGGAGACGCGCCCATGCGGCCGCGTCAACGCGGAACCCAGGCAGGATGGAGACGCGCCGTGGTTGCGGCTTCCAGAAGATGGACGACGCGCCGGCGCTGCGTACCGCCTGCGTCCGAGGCCCGGGCGAGCATGGCGGTGCGACCGCACACGCGCCCAAAAGGAGCTGGCCACAAATCACACAGCAAGGTCGATGCCTCCGCGGCGGGGCGGCGCGTCACGTCGACGACACCGGTGGCGTCTCTTCATCTACCACCCAAAGGTCAGCGCATGTTGTTTCAATTAACCATCTCTCTTACAGACTGTCCGACAGGCTGTTTGGAGAATGGTCGTGCCCGTCGTCAATCTTGTTTACAAGAGTTCGCGACGGCGCGGCCGCCGCCTCATCGGCGTGCGGGGCCCACAGAGGTCCGCAAGGTCGTCTGCACGTCTCGCGTGGTGCCGATAGGAGCTGCGGCCAGAGAGGAGGCTGGCCGCCGGCCCCGTCTCTTGCCGCTGAAGAAGACGGCGTACATCGAGGCCACCAACTCGGTGCTGGTGGTTTCCTCATCGCGTGGCCGTAGGTGCCAGCTCCTCCATGGCAAGCAGCTTTGCCGTACTCGATGCACTTCATGCCGAGAAGATGGGCTGCTGGGGACCTGGCCGCCATCTACGCCACGTCAGGGTGATCCTGACTCGTGCGTGCACCACAGTCCGAGGACCCGGACCTGAAGAAAACGACGACCGCATACATGTCATATGCGACCACCCTGTGACGGCGTCGTCGGGCGTCTCAATGGCGGTCTTCCATGACCGGCAGTGCCGGCGCCCAGAGGAGATCCATCCAGCAGGCACGAAGGACCCAGACGGACGTACGCGGTAGCTTGATCAGATCGCATCTGAGCGAGAGAACTCGCGGACGCAAGGACACACCCAGGAGAGCTCACGGACGCAGGAGCCACCTCGCGTCTACCGCTCGAGGGATTCGCCCCTGCGGCCGGTCTCATCTGGCCGGAACCAAGCGCGCAGCGCTGCGTGAGTGCTTGGCTTGGCTTTCTTCTCCGGCAGGCGGCCGAGAGGGAAGCTAGACCATGCCGATCATCTTTGCTCAAGGTGAGAACCAAGATTGATCTCTCTTTCTTCCTCTCTTTCTCTACATCTTCATGGTGACGGCCGCCGCACGGCCGGAGACGAGGCCTTGCCGCCGACATCGGCCTTCGATGCTCCTGAAGATGGTGTGTAGGGGCTGCCATCTGCATGTAGCCCCCGGCGCACTCAACACCGGCGACGACGCGCCTGCCGTGCAGTCCCCCGCGATTCCTTCATGCCGGACTCACCACCGGCGACGACGATGCCGGTGTTGCCTCTCGTGTGCAGCCCCCGGCAATTCCTTCGCGCCGGACCCATCAGCGGCGACTCCCGCGAGGACGACGACGATGCACCGGGGCCTGGTAGCCCCATGGTGCACTCTCCACAGGCGACTCCCGCGAGGACGACGACGACGATGCCCCGGGGTCATGTAGCCCCCGGTGCACTCTCCACCGACAACTCCCGCGAGGACGACGACGATGCGCTGGGGCCTAGTAGCCCCCGGTGCACTCTCCAACGGCGACTCCCGCGAGGACGACGACGCCGGGGCCATGTAGCCCCCGGTGCACTCTCCACTGGCGACTCCCGCGAGGACGACGACGATACGGGTGCACTCTCAACCATCGACGACTCTCTCAAGGACAAGGACGACGGTGTGCCGGGGCTGTGTGCAGCCCCTGGTTCACTCTCCGCCGGCAAGCCCTTCATGTCAGACTCATCATCGGCGACGACATGTCGGGGCTGCGTAACCCCCGGCGCACCCTTCCTTCAAGGCGACGACATGTGCTATCTACATGGCCTTGGAGCCTACCCGAGGCCGGCGTGCTTTTTTCTGCACCATGGTTGACACGGAGCCCGCCTTAAGGCGGGCATCTTCTACACCACCTCGATGCTCATCTGAGACGGGGCGCCGTCAACGACCGTCGACATGGAGCTCGTCCAAGGCGGGACAACTATACCACCGCATGCATGGAGCCCATTGATGATAGGGCGACATCTATGCTACCATTGCCACAGAGCTCGCCAAAAGGCGGGCATCTTCTACATCACCTCGATGCTCGCCCGAGGGGGGACACCTACACCGCCATCGACACGGAGCCCATCGATGCAGTAGCGCCGTCTGCGCCATCCACACGGAACTTGGGTCTACGCTCCACCATCGTTGAGGTCATCCGAGGTGGGTGGCCGTCCACGCCGCCTGACACGGAGCTCGCCCAAGGCGGGGCGCCATCTACATTTCTGCTGACACGGCCCGTCATTGGGTGTTGTCCGCACCGACTCCTGGCTCGATGAGGCCATTGGCTACATTGACACGTTTGTCGAGTGGGCGATACCGCCCAAGTCTACTCCAACATCCACACCGACGCACAGCCATAGCATCGTTCTAGCGCCGGCGAGGCAAAGCTATACTCCACCGACATGTCTTTCTTCGATGAAGCAAACTACCACTTGATATGCCGACGAGGCAATGTCAAGTCATCCAGTCCGACACCGACAAGGCGGACATCAACAGGCCGGGCATCGACGAGGCGAAGGCCGCCCACATCTTCATCATCGGACATCAACACGGCGGAGGGATATGGCTCAGCATAGCCGGAGCGATGGGTGTCTCGCTCTCCCTTTCCACTTCATCAACACATCACCACCATCTACTACACCAACCACGGAGAAGACGAGGGTGAAGATGACGACCATTGCAACAGCTTAATCGGAGGTGGTTCGGGAGCTTGATTCGCGGACGTAATTAAGCGGGAGCTTTTCGAGGCCCCGTGAACCAGAACCTCACATTGCCGAAGTCACTTTGGCCGCGCCAGCAGGCCACGGAGCGCATTCTTAATAGGGACTTTGTACTTTTGTTTCTCGACACGAGATTCATAAAAATACATATTTCCCTATGTCTTTTCTTTGTGTACTTAGTACACTGGCACGCCCGTGTTCGTTATTTTTTTCGTGTCAAACGACAATCAAGCAGGACATAGGGTTTTACCACTTAGGGAGGGCCCGAACCTGGGTAAACACCATGTTCTTCATCCCTTGTTCCCCATTGATCCTAGATACACAGCTCGGGACCCCCTACCCGAGATCTGCCGGTTTTGACAACGACAGCCGCCGCCTACGTGGCACCACCCGGGCCCACCTCCAGTGACGCTGCCAGCTGGGTCCTGCGGGCCCAGCTGACCCACTCAATATTTTGATTGGGCTACCCCTCTCAATGACATGTGGGTCAAGAGGACCACTTTCACCAGTCAAAGTCTCCAGTTGACTGCTGACTAGGCAGTCAACTGGGACCCACTGTCAGCCATAGTGTGCACTGCTGTGTGCACTCTGCTGGGTACACATAGCATTTAGCCTTTATTAAGAATTAATAATAATTTTAGAATAGGTTTAAAACGTTGAAAATTAATATAAAATAAACAGTAACCCTGTTGACAATAATCTATATATGAAAATTGCTCAGAAAAACCCAAGGAATCCGAATATGCAACCCATTCATCTGTCACACCTCTTTAGCACTGCAAACATAGAACCATCCCCTCTCTTTCGTCTGTGTGAAAAATGCAAACGCCGGGAAAACCCCTCCGAATGTTTTCCCTCTCCGTCTGCAACGTGTAGTACTACGTTAGGTCACCCCTAGCACTGTTTGTTGTCGTTTCATGCTTAGTGATGCATCTGTTTGCTTTAAATTTATTGTCATGCTTAGTGATGCATCATAGGTCACCACTTGCACTGTTGGGAAGATCCCTCCGGATGTTTTCCCCCTTCACCGGTTTCATGTAGTACTACGATAGGTCACCACTAGCACTGCCGGGAAGACCCCTCCGGATGTTTTCCCCCTTCACCGGTCTCGTGTAGTACTGCGATAGGTCACCACTAGCACTGCCGGGAAGACCACTCCGAATGTTTTCCCCCTTCGCCAGTATCGTGTAGTACTATGATAGGTCACCACTAGCACTACCGGGAAGACCCCTCCGGATGTTTCCCCCCTTCGCTGGTGTTGTTGGATTGCATCATTGTGTTCCCTCTTGTTTGTCGGTGCAAGGAGTGGAGCATTTTCATGTCATCTTCCTGGTAGAATTTAGTTCATGCCATGATATGCCCTGACGTGACTGCTATAAACTTATTTTCATGCCAAAATATATATGATGTTGCTTATTTACACTTGATGAAATCTGCAAAGTCTGAAACTGCCTGAATTAAAACTTGCCATGTTTACAGGATGTTAGTTGCATAAGCTCAAACCACATCATATCTGCATGTCATGATCATGCATCATATTGTTGCATTGATGTGTATTGATTGCATCTCCGGCATAGTTCTTCTTGATACTATGGTTCAATTTTTGCTTATTGAATGCATTCTAATTGTTTTAACTTTCTTCTGGAGTAGTTAAGCTATGGACGATAGCGGCAGACACCATGATGAGGATATCATCTTGGACATGATACGCTCCTCCCAAAACCAAGAGAATGAACCAGATGACGGCTCACAATTTCTAAACGAATTCGGTGAGGGGCTTGAGGAAGAACAACCAAGAGACGAAGAGCAAACAAACAATGATGGTGAACAAAACCTTCTCCAAATAACAAAGTCCGGCGAGGTATATATATTTATATTAGGCCTGTGGTGATCATTAGATGTATTAATTGATTTGTATATATATTAACGAATCTTTCTTCTTTTAGCCCTCCGGTTCGAGCAAATCTTCTACAAGGGTACGAGGCCGGGCCAAAAAGTTGCCCGATGGCATAAAGTACAATATCGATGAAGTTGCAGAAGGTGGCGAAACGATTGCTCCTGAACAGAATGCCCATAAATTCATAAATCAATGCGGAGTTATTGGTAGGGACGACATCCCGATCACCGTTCGACAATGGAATAAGCCAAAGGAAGATCGAGGAGTTAGGTATGTCGAGGAAAGATAAAAAAATTTGCTTTGGGATACACTCATGTCACATTTGAACCTACCAGAGGGTTTCACATATGGCCAATGGTTGAAAGTCAAGAAGTGGGCTCTTAAGAAGATGGCCACACAATTCCAGACCTGGAAGAAAATATTATACAACAACTGCGTCAAGGCAGAAAGGAAGACTCCAGAATTCACTGGAGCACTAGAGAAGGTAAAAGATCATTGGAACGTATTTGTGAAGTACAAGGAATCAGATGAAGATAAGGAAAGGTCGAGAAAAAATAAGATAAATGCTGCCAAAAAGAGTATCTTCATGTTCTGAGGACAGGTGGCTACAAGAGAGGCGTGCCTAACTGGGAAGCAGATGAGGCCAAGATGATTGCTGCAGGGGTCACTCAAAAAATAGCGGGTTGGCCCGAGAGGTCCTGGAATTGGTTTTATGCGCATGGAGGAAAGTTGGATCCAGTGACAGGGGAGATTATTGAAAAGGCAAATCTTAAAACAACCTCGGACGCTTTACTTAAAGCAATAGAGGATGCTCGAAAGGGGTTGTTCCATCCCGAGAGAGAGAACGATGAGATTACACACGTCCTCGGGAATCCTGAACACGAAGGACGAACACGAGGCAAAGGCGTTGTTTCGTGGGTTCAGGGGTTTTCGGAGTGGAACGACTCTTATAGAAGCCGTCACAGAAAAAAGAAGCGGGATGAAGGCCGGCTTCAAAAGGTAGAATCAAAGAACGCGGAGTTGGAACGCATTGTAATGCGGCAGTAGGAGCTTTTCGACACAATTAGCCAGCAAAGGGCGTCCCCACGGCAAGAGCAAGCAGATCCAGCATTGGATAGTACCGTCCCATCTATGCGAAAAAGTAGCGTGTGTTCCACGGGGGTCCAGGCCGATGATGCACTGCTGGCTCGCTACCCCGTGGATAATATCAAAGAGAGGACAAGTTGTGAGCTACACATGAAAATGAAGAACATATCCATGCAGGTGGCGGTCGGCTTTGCTTTACTGAATGCACCTGAAGCAACCATCCATGGCAATTCGATTCCAGCTGGCTATGCTCGTGTCAGGGTGGATGAAGTTCTGTCGGGATACCACTCACTAGAGCTTGACTTTCCTGGAGGTGAAGGAGAGCAGACACTGGGAGAAGTCATACGTGGTGTCATTGTATGGAGAAAGGAATGCATCGTGTTCCCAAACTCAGCGCCAAGGCCACCGACTCCTCCTAGCAATACACCTCTAAGTCTGTCGCGTCAGCCGACTCTACCCCCACCACGAGACGCAACCCAGCGCGAGTCCGCTATGTCGATCTCCGCCGCGTTAGCCAACTCCACCCCTTATGTCCCAGCAGCAGAGCCAAAAGAGGAAGAGAGCACCAAAGAAGAAACCCGAGCCTCCTGCCAAAAAGAAAATTTTCAGTTATACAATCAAGACGCACTCGACAAATCTATCGTCAGTTGCTATTGTCTGTAAGTGATTTCTTACTGTAATTTAAGTCTCTAGCTCAGCTTGTTCCTTGCATGTAGTTATCCTCACTATATTCTTCTGTGCGCTATTATGCAGAATGAAGATTTTAGAATGCAAAAGAGATAGAGTCTATGGCATTGGGTTCGTTGACCCATATACCATTAATGAAGTTATGATACAAAACCACGCCAAAGACTCAGAAGATAACTTGCTAAGGTTTTCGAAGGAACTAAATACCAGAACAGAAATACTATTTCCTTACAACTTCAAGTGAGTGTTACCGTCTTGTACTACAAATTTTATTTTGCTTACTCGATGTTAAGTGTAGTTGATGAGTTATGCATGCCCGCTTATATAAATGTGTGCGCAGGTTCCACTGGATCCTGCTAATCATTAAAGTTGATGAGGAAACTGTTGAAACACTGGACTCACTATCTAGAGGCCCTAAAGAATACACCAGCATGATTTTGATGCTCGACAGGTAATTTCAATCATTATCGCACTATGTCGGTCTCTTTCGTTCATTACCTGATATCAAGTAATTAATAACTCATTTATTCATTTTATTTGCCGGGCAGCGTTTGGAAACGGTTCATCAATGAGGTCGTCGGTGAATGGAAATCGCAGCTGAAATGGCGACGGTCCAAGGTAATTAAGTAGTACTAGCTACGTTCGCGCATCTTTTTAATTCTAATTTGAGTACCATTATCATTCTTGATTATTATCTGATTGAATTCTATTGTTGCAAAGTACATGAGTCAGCAACAAGGGACTAATTTATGTGCATACTACGTTTGCGAGAACGTTCGCATTACGACCGAATGGTGTAGAGATGCAAGACAACATCAGGTACGTAAACACTATTCATAATTTGTTTATGATGATCTAATATATATAAACACAACTAATATATTCATATTGATCTCCTTCTTTAAAGATGAGCGCGATGCGGGATAGGCTCCTACCAGAGAACCGCCTACGAGCAATTCAAGATGAAATTGCGGGATTTTTCCTTACAGAGGTCATATCCAAAAGCGGAGAATACCATTGCACCTAATGCCTACATGTACTTATCTCCAATTTGTATGAGAGATTGTGTATACCAAATTGTATATATATATATATATATCATATATATGTGTGTGTGTGTGTGTGTGTGTGTGTGTGTGTGTGTGTGTGTGTATGCATGGTCGTATGAGAAATTATATGATATATGTATGATCGTAGGAGAAATTATATTATATATACATAATGTGTATAGTACATTGTACCGTAAAATATGTTTGAAATGAAAAATAATTGAATGGAAAACACAAAATGGAAAGGAAAAATAAACCATAAAGCCTAAAACCCTAAACCCCAACACAAAATCATTAGTCCCGGTTAGTGTCACCAACCGCGACTAAAGGTCCTCCAGCCCCAGGAGCTAGGTCGCTGCCACGTGGAGGGGCCTTAGTTTCAGTTGGTGACACCAACCGGGACTAAAGGTCCTCCAGCCCCCGACGCACACTCGCGGCCACGTGGAGGGACTTTAGTCCTGGGTCGTGGCCAACCGAGACTAAAAGGTGGGGACCTTTAGTCTCAATTTATTTGTCCCGGTTGATGACCCGGGACTAGAGGCCATTTCCAACCGAGACTAAATCCCGTTCTTGTACTAGGCGCGAGGAAATTCAGCTGATCGCAAGGAAGTGGTGGAGTTGTGGTCGGGTCGCATACCTCGTGTCGGGGGAGGAACATAGGGGACAAAATCCTCCCCCCGGTTTGCTATTGCAAGGCGGTGCCTATCCGGGCCAGACTCGCCGCTTCCCGAAGACGTGGGTGACGTCGCCGATGGTCCTTCTCGGTTCGGGCACGTTTTAGGAGGAGCGCAGTCCATGCCGGAGCGGAGATCGTTGAGATCCACTCCGATTGACAACTTGAGGTCGTCAAACCTGGTCGTGAGCTCGCCGACGATTGAGCGTACCGATTGCACCACCTCTTCATCTTGACGTTTGAAGCAAGCATACAGCGACACGACGAGGTCGTCCTTCAGGAATTCGTAGACAGCCTTCGTCGATGATGACGAATTCTCCATGAATTCCTGACGGCGGCGATCGGCGAGGCGAGTGTTGTGGTGATGCCGAGGAAGGGGCGGTGCCAGGATCAATTGTTCTGATACCAAATTGTGAGGACTCGATCTATTGATTCATCAACCAAGCAATAGTCTCGATTCGATTACAGACAGTGAATTTGAATTGGGGATGGAGGAAGAACGAGGACACACCTCACCCACACGCAGCCACTCCTATCCTATCGCTTCCGGCCGTAGTCGTTCCTTCTCCGCATCTGGGCCAGCTATATCTAGCTGGTTAGCTTACTGAGTCCATTCCGGGCCTTCTTGTTGTGCCTGGGCATCGGTCCAGTCAACTTTCCTTGGTTATCTTGCATGTTCGTAGCCGTTACCGCAAAGTGCTGTAGTGACTCATCCCTTGTCGCCATTGTACTACTGACAAACTTTCTAAAGTATAGAAAATATTATAATATTTATTATTATTATTATTATTCTTAGCAAAAGTGCGCGTGCGTTGCAACGAAAGAAAAACATAACACACGCTCTAAGTCTAAAAAAGATGGTCTATAATCTGAGAATCTGCAGTTGCAGCCCAAACAAAGATGGTCTTAGCCTATAAAAGCACAGTTCAAGATTCCACATGTCCAGGTCTTCTATTTCAACACGGTTTGCATATAGATTTAATATGTACACAGAAACGGGCTAGTGATCATCCATTTTTTCATGTCATGTGCGGAATGGGTTGTTGGTACGGGTAAAAGAAAACAACAAGAACAGACGATGATACATCAGCACACTACGGAAACATGCATGCATCAGGGTCGGTTTCCAGTTCAAGCATCACCAGCATTCCGGCTCCTGGTTCCGCTCCACAACCTCAAGCTCATCCTGTGCTGCTGTCCCGAGCTCGTCCTCTCTTCACTCTGACGTCAAACGTCGCTACGGAACTCCTCATGCCTCCTCTACGCTATGGAACATCAACATTGTCTGTCTGATAATTTACCCACCCCTTTGCTAATGGGTCACTTGGTTTGTTGTTTACAAACCGTCTGAAACAAGATGTTGGTGTTGTTCAACGCATTTTTTGTCCTCAAGCCCAGCTGACCAATCCCCATAGATTGCTACATTTGATATGGTCTATTTCATCACTATTTTTATTTCTTGCCATACATGTTGCAGGTACTGGCCCCTATTTCATCGCACTATTTATTTCTTGTCATACATATCCTCTCTTTTATTTCTTTTATAGGAGAAAAAGTGCAACATCCCATCTTTATCGAATCTCCTCAGCGTCCTCGCTTTTATTTCTTTTATAGTGCATATTCTATCTTTGTCAGACCTCTCTTTAATTTCTTGCCATGTATGTCCTTATTTATTGGGTGTCTCTGGCAAATTTACCTTCAATTCCCGAGGAGGCTTGTTGATTGTCTAGTTGCTGACATATATAAATTGGTGGAATTTCGTTTAAAGCAGCGAGGTGGTACTATTAATTAATATAAGCAAATCCTTATTTTGGACAGAAGTGAAAGCCAGCCCAGCTGGTTCTTTCCTTGAGACCCTAAAGGGGAGGAGTGGGTTCGACCCCCCTGCAACATGAATTATTTTTCGCTGCGGAAGGGCCGGCCCATTATGGTAGATCGAAACGTTTCTTTTTCCTAAATTACGTCATGGAGTGTGGGTTGAGTGCACAAAAACGTTAGGGGGCTTTTTGCAAAAATCCCTGATGGACCAAACCAAACCAAGAATATCACCTTCTTTTATTAGTAGGTATAGATTATTATTATTATCATATTTACCTAATATTAAAGGGAGGAGGCTTTTATAGTTCTCCATACGTCGCCCTTTTATATCCGTTGATTTTGTTTGGATTGACGGCTGAGATTTAATAAATAAATAATAGATCTAAAGGAGAGAGATCTAATATAAGAGTTTGAGAGACATACGTGAGAGAGAGGGATGCGGGAGAGATTGAGAAAAAAGATACGTGAGATAGATTGAGGCGTGAGAGAGATTGAATTGAACCAAAAAAAATTTACGGAGGCGTGCATGAGATTGTCTAGGCTGATTGTGGAGGCAGCTCTGGCGTGGCCGTGTAGCAGCCATAGCCTCGGCTGAGACAGCGCGACAGGAGGTTCCGCGGCGACGGTGCTTTGGGCTCCAGCGAACGGAGGCGGGCGAGGTAGAAGGTCTTCGAGGTGGCGTCTGCTGCCAACGGCGCTGGGTAGCCTGCCACGGTGGTGGCGTCTGCTGCCGGCGGTGCTGGGTAGCCTGCCACGACAGCAGCGTCTGCTGCCGACGGTGGCAGAACTGGTGCGTCCGCAGGTGGAAGGAGGGGAAGAAACGGAAGAAAGGGAGGTGGTCGTGGCGGAGGATCTCGCCGGAGGGACGGCATTGGGCGGCGGTGTTTCTGGCGCGAGGCAAGCGTGCGAGAGGCGGCGGCGGCCGAACCCCTCTCTCTCTCTCATGTGCATGTCTCTGGTGGCTGGGGGACGAGGGAGATCGGGATCAAGCGGGGCTCTCTGGTGCGGCTGGGCCTTGGGCCGGAAAAGCCAGCTGGCGCTGCTCTCTCTCTCTCTCTCTCTCTGTCTCTCTCTTCCTTGTGTTTTTCTCCTTTTCTATTTCTGGAAAAAGGTAGAGATTTAGAGAAGAAAAAAATGGGCTAGGAAAAGAGTTTGGACATGGGGTTATTTTCCCTAGATTAAAAAATTGAGCTTGATCCATAAAATATAAATGGGCTTGATTGAAATTTTAAATTCAAATGGGTTTGAACTAGGACTAGGTTTTAGAAGCATCCTAAAATATTGATCTTTTTGGTGAAACTTGGGAAAAAGATAGAAGAAATATCCGCAAAGTTTGAGAGACAGGGGTACGTGAGGAGAGAGAGAGAAGCGTGAGAGATTGAGGCTAAAAAAGATATGTGAGAGAGAGAGAGATACGTACATGAGAAGTTGGGGCATGAGAGATTTTAAACACAAAAAAAGTATGGAGACTTGTGTTCGTATCCTTGGAAAACGGATCATCATAGCCAAGAAAAACAAAGCAAACACCCATGCTCGGTGTGCCTGCACAACCACCTGATCATATTGCAGGTCATGCGGGGTCAATGGGGTCGTATTCTTACGAGGGTTAAGATGGAGACATATCCCATATAGAGAAAAGTAAGGACTCTGATAACTGCCACACGTGTGGCATGTTAGAGATCCACCCACACGTCCTGTGTGGCATAATCAGGAGGCAGCCCACACGGTCATGTGTGTGCGAAAAATTAGAACTGCCCACACGTGTGGGCGCAGCTACTTCGTGCCACACGCCCAACAACTACTACTCATCCTCACCCCGCGCGTGTGGCACGAAGCAAATCTGCCCACACATCCTGGCGCACCCGCGGGATGACACTTTAGTTACCTCGGGGATGACAACTTTAGTTACCTGGGATGGTAAATATAGTTGTAAAAGCATGGCAACTTCTCTGTTTTGGTTAACTATAGTTGCCATGTCTAATTAACGGTAGTTGCCGCGTGTAATCAAACCATAGTTGCCATGTGTGATTAACTACTTGCCCTATGTGGTCAAACAATAGTTGCCATGTGTGATTAACTAGTTGTCACGTGTGGTCCAACCATAGTTGCCATGTATGATTAATCATAATTGCCATGTGTGTTTACCTAGTTGCCACGTGCGCACAACTGTAGTTGTCATCTACCAACGAATCATAGTTGCCATGTGTGTTTACCTAGTTGCCACATACGCACAACTGCAGTTGTCATCTATCACCGTACGAGCGTCGTGTGGGCGAAGAGCAGTTCACCCACACACGCGTGGACTGGGTGGTGTCTGTGTGGGTGGGAACTGGTTCGCCCACACGGCGCAGCTGGCAAACGCGCGCTGCGGGTCGTGTGGGCGAGCGCTCTAACGCCCACACAACACACTATGCCTACGTGGCACTGAAATTCCAACAGATTCTTTCAAGATTCGTGCAAAACATACCAGACGGAGATCAAAGTGTGTGGGCGAAGTGCATATATGCCACACGTGTGGGCGTTATCATTTGGGAAAAGTAACCTGTTAGTGTGGTGTCGTTGGAAACATGAACAAGATGTTGGTATTTGTCACAATAACATAGAAACATGAGATGGAGATATCTTTAGTTAAAGATTTAAATAATTGTATTTTCCCGTTACGAAGCATGGGCTCATTTATATATTAGGAAGATGGATGAATGAGGTCAGTTTTTGCAGTTCAGCATGCAATCAAAGCATCACAACAGTTGAACAATACAATATTTGAAGGGATGAAGAATCCATTTTTAATTTCTTTGTAGAGGGATTAATGAGTCAGACTAAGTAACTTCGAACTAACTACTATATTTTTAAAATAGGTGTGATTTCGCAATGGATGATTTGAATATGTGAGGATCTTGACCCATGCATATTGGGTTAGAGTTTGTGATATCCTCCTGTTGCAACGCACGGGCATTTTTGCTAGTCTATATCTATATCTATACCTAATATTAAAGGGAAGAGGCTTTCATAGTTCTCCATACATCACCCTTTTATATCCATTGATTTTTTATGTTAACTATTAAAATTGACGGCTGAGATATAAAAGGATACAAATAGAAAATCACATGAGACCTAACGCAGGGACGTAAATAGAAATTGAAGACTAAAAGTTGCAGGCACGTAAAGAAATTGGAACCCGAACACTACAAGGAACAAATAAAGGAAAAAAGGCAAGCTTAATCAGAGGAAGAGTCCCACCTACGTATGTCTGATCTCTATGGTAAAAAATAAGCTTCCTACCCTCGCACGACCTCAGAGGAAAAAATAAATCAATGTTTGTTAACATCGATACAGACAAGATCTTAGCCTGGGACCGCCTCTTACGCTCTCCATCCAAAGAGACAATGACATGGAAGCCAACGGAGGTCGTCACGCAGCCGGGCATGAGGCGAAACATGGTCTCCGTCTTCAGGATGCAGTCGCCGCAGGTGCCACAGATGCTGAGACACGAACACAACTGGAGGCATTGGACGCGACCCTCTCATCGTTGGGAAGAAGCAGGCTACTGTGGTGGTATAGGCGTGCTCTATTTAGGACGAGGAGTCGATCCACACGGCAGAGTGCGGAACATGACAATGCGGTCGGTGCAGTAGTCAAACATGTATCAGCATATTGACTCCCCCATCCATACTGCCATCGCCTCTTGCCAAGGACAACCAGCCCTGCCCAGATCTTCTCCACCAGTGCAGCAAGCTGCTCCTCCACCCTGTCCAGCGAGGTCCCATCACACCCGATCTAGCAAAATATAGCAGTAATTTTTCCTCTGCTGTTTCCTGTTTTCTCTCTTCTGTTTCTCTTTTTTCTCAACGCTGGGCTCCCCAGAATATATAATGCTGCATGCTGGCAGCAGTGCTTGTATCGTTGTGTGAATTAATGGATGCTTCTAATGAGATGCGTCGTCAAGGCTACATATTATGGATCTGGTAGTGTATGTATACTGGAAAATAGTGCAGGACATCTACACCGCGGCAACTAGCCGTCATGCTGGAGCAGTAGCGGCTGATCTGATTGTCGTCCATCTTTGACAGCGACAGTGCTCTACCTGAACGTGGTCTAAGTCTACCTCCGTCAGGCGCCGCGAGGAAACATCCAAGGTACCTGTGTGCATGTGCTAATATAGATTAACCACAGATACACACATATATCTCATCAGTCATCACTGTGCAAATCAGCAGCAGCCAGTAATACAGACGAATTCTCTTAAATTCTAAAAAATATATCTTATTTATGGTAACTCGAAATTAAGCTACCGTTGTTTCAAAACAAAATATTAGAATTACCTCGAGTTTCAAAACTCTATTCTGATTGAATTTAAGGTGACTTGCATATGCTTAATGATTTACTCTAATCTTTTAAAGTGGAATTTTAAAATGTTTATTTTAGAGTTTGTATGATAGATAAATTATTTGATTTATCTTATTATGGAATTTTATACCTAACAAAAGACACTCAAAATCCAAAATATTTGTAGAATTATTTAAGGTTATAACAGTGTATTATATTGAACGAGAATTAGTAGCAGCCAAAACTAGCCGATGAGGTTGAGGAAGAGTTCGCAAGTCGGTGGTCAGCTGAGCACAAAGCAGACGCTCCGACAAGGTCGAGCCGGCGGCTAGGCTTTGAGCAAATACAATAAGGTGACATAAGCAGGCTATAAGGACTAAAATAGTATATACTTGCTTAGTTGGAGGAGAGAGAAGAGAAGACAGAAGAGAAGCGGGCTGTAGATTAGTAGCCAGCTGCAGCACGAGACCCAAGACGTTTTGTGAGATTGAAAGGTGGGCCAATTATGAATAAAGTAGTACACATTTAAAACTTGCTATTGTACAAGCCGGCTATTAGGTTGGCTCTAGATGATGTGACAACTCCTTGTAGCCGATAGTTGGCTGTATTATTAACCATTCTCTTAGCCGTAGGAGCGCTTTGAAGGTCACGGGGTAGCAAGGGAAGTAAGTGGCAATATGAGTGTGACGCATCTTGAAATTGAGGGCATTAGTTTGTGGGGTCTTGAGTTATACAAAAAAATATATCATTGAAAACTATGTTCAAATACGAATCCAATTATATAATTTTTGTTGCCATGCATTAACATTTTATTAATTAAATTTTTGGTCAAACTTTGACATAAATTATAAAGCGTACCAATAAAACAGGATGGATGTAGTACTTACTGCGTTAAGGGCATTTAACATTTTTTCTTCTTTCGTTGCAACTCATCCGCAAGTTTGCTTGGATGTGTCTAGGGCATATCTAGATGTACCCAAATTATTGCACATCTAAATGTATAAATCAAATTAGAAACAAATATAAAATGACAAAAGCAAATGCTTACATAAATCTTAGCATAGAATAATGACATAGGACTTAGATTTGCAATACTTATAGCACATTTAGATGTGTTTTAGCAAACTGTTATTATCAAGTATAGATTTCCCAGAGAAATCGGGCTTGCGGTCAGCTCGTCGCTACAGTATTCCCTTGCTCCAAGGAGCTCTTGCGAAGATGTTTTCGTCCGCAGCTGCGATGACGAAGCATTCATGGATCAGGGCGTTCCACGTGGCAGTGGCGCCACTGGCTTGTCGAACGCGTTGGACAACGGCTTCTCTCTATGTGCTGCGGCCGGCGGCCGTTGTGCTCTCCCCATGGAAGCGGTCTGCTTTTGCAGCAGGCGGCGGAGGCCATGTTTCTTGCGTCCGTGTCCAGGAAAATGACCATGTAAGGTCAGATCTCTCTTCCTTTTCGCTCGGCATGCGGCTTTGCTTAGGCAAAAAGAAACCATCAAGGGTGGACTCGAACTCAGAACCCCAGGTTACAGAAGCAAGTGAGGGAACTACCTGGCCTAGGCTAGTGTGCGTAGTTATCTTTTTTATACCACACTGAACTATTTCTTCTCTACAACATCTGCCATTCCAATCCAGAACTTTTGTGTTGGCCTCTTGTTGACCGTGATTTTGCTGCTGAGCTTCACTCGTTCCTATTGATTCGACAAGGTGCAGCGCAACGAATATACCTACAATCTAGTACGGGCCAACATAAATATACCCGGTAGCTTATCTTTTGTAATAGCATGGTAATATAAACACGGCAGACCTGATAACCTATATAAAAACACCATGGTAAGTTTTGTTTTGTTGAAAACATACCCGGTAAATTATGTGTAAATAATGTGATAATATAACACAGCAGATCCGATAACTTACGCACAAATATTATGATAACTTTTGACCGGAGAAAAAAAATTGTTGAAAACATGCCACATGGTAATTTATGTGTAGATAGTATGGTAATACAAGTACCGCAAAGTTGATAACCCATGTACGAACACTATGGTAACTTTTGATCAGAGAGGAAAAATTCTTAAAAAACATGCCCCCAATTAATTATGTGTAAATAGCATGGTAATATATACACCGCAGATCTGATAATCTATGTACAAACACAATACTAACTTTTTGACCCTGGAGTAAAAGTTGTTGATAAACATACCCCTCAGTAAATTACGCGGAAATAAAATGGTTATATCCGCACTGCATATCTGATAACCTAAGTACAAATACAATGATAACTTTTGATTATTGTGTGCGAATAGCATGGTAACATACACACAACACCTGATAATTTACGTACAAACATTATGGTAACTTTGGCGGGGGTGGGGGTTGTAGTTACACACCCCCGATAACTTCTGCGTGAATAACATGGTAATTTACCAATCACAGACCTGATAACTTATGTGCAACACATTGATAACTTTTGACCTATGAAAATAAAGTTAAAGAAACATGTCCCCGATAACGTTTGTGTGAATTACATGGTAATTTACGCAACCGCAGATGTCGGAGTAAATGACCATGGGTAGCCCCATCAGCTCCCTTTGCTATTTCAAGGCATCGGGGCAGACTGCGCCCCTCAAACATCAAGGACAAGGGCCGCCTTCTTGTGGCCGGCTGGTCCAAGCAGCCGGTTGCCGGGAGGTGGCGGAGTCCACAAGACGGCCATAAAACAGGCCGACTCCTGGACGGGCGGCTTCCTAGGAAGTCGGGTCCTAGCAGGCGGCCCCTCACGCCCTCAAAGTCAGCACCAACTTAAACATGACGAGACGGGGCATGGCTACAGTGCAAACCTGCCAACCCCGAAGCCTGGGCCGAACGTGGCCACAGTGCGACGTGCGGAGCAGGCGTCCCACGCCTAGAGCGGGACTGTTGCCATGCCGCCCGTGACATCACCCATGGCAGAGGAGGCCATGCTCCCGCGACGTGCGACCAGTACGGCCCGCAGGCGGCGGGTCCTACCTGTCCGTGAGAAGCCAGAAGGCGGCGAGCCCAGACCAGCCGGCTCGGAAGAGAGGTCGGCCCCCGGCAGGCGGCCTTCTCTCTCCCTTAAAGTCTGTGCGCCATTCACCAGATGTGATGGGGTGTGGCTACAGTGAACGCCCGCCGGGCGGCAGGACTGTACCCACGCTCCCCCTGACGAGGCCTTCGTCATCAGGAACAACACTACAGCGTAAAGTGGTCAACCCTGGCCCGCAGACGGCAAGACCCACCTGTCGGCGAAGAAGCCGGCGACCAGCGACACTGACCTTCGGGTCCCGCGGCAAGCCGGATTACCATTGTACCCCTCGGGGTAGACCTATATAAACCCCCCGGGTTACCCCATGCAAGGCGGGGGGGAACATTGGAGAACACCACAACCGAGCACCTGACGTGCCACACATTCACGTAGAGAGAGAGGAGTAGAGCTAGCCTTGCCCTTCTTCCTCCTCTAGCCAAACAGCTCCAGGAGCAAGCTTGTAGCTACTTGTTGAAGTAGTGATCATGCGGAGACCCCGCAGAGCAGGACTAGGGGTGTTATCTCCTAGGAGAGCCCCGAACCTGGGTAAGATTCGCAAGCGTATGCGGTCTCGCTCACTCCCGTTTCTAGAGCCCGGTGACGTACTTTTGTCCCCATCCATGATAAGCCATCCCTTGGCATATGTCGCTCGATATCCCCGACAGCAGACCTGATGATAACTTACGTACAAACATGGTGATAATTTTGACCCCGGTAACCCATGTGTAAATAACACGACAATATATGCACAACTAAGTTAATAGCTTACTTAGTCCAGGGGTGATAACTTTTGACCGGGACAGACTTGTTGAAAAACACCCTTCGATAACTTGTGTGTGAATAGCATTGTAACATGCACACAACATGCTTGATAACTTAGTTAGCCCAGACATTGTCGAAACATACCAACATGAGATCTAGTTTCAAATGTCTCGTCGCAATGAATCTTTTATGTGAAAATGGTTTTCATATCGGAGCGACGGTTTGAGTTACAATTTTTTTAGTTTCGGATGGAATCTTCCCTGTGATTATCATTTTTTTTGTCCTCTAGGTGTCGGTGCAACAGACCCTGGGTCCATTGCACGGATTGTGCACAGGCCAGAGACAAGATTACAAGACCAAGATCAGACCAAGCAAGGAGGATCAATTCTTTGAAGGATCCAAGTGCAAGTCAAGAAGGCCAAGGTGAGCTAGAGGAACGAGGCATCACTAAGGGAAGGACCTACCCTGCCGGGCAGGCGAGCCCGACAGGGTTGGGTTTTTCCCCGGAAGCAAACTCCCAGATCGTCCCGGCAGGCCTGCCGGGGCTGGCGGAGGCAAGCCACTCCACCGCTCCACCTCACAAGCAATGCAAGTCATTAATCGAAGCGTTGTCGAGCTCCAAGGTGACTAAATGGCTGCTTTTTGCCACATGGCAGCCACTTCCTACAGCAAACATCTCCATATGACACCCGTCCTAAGACGTGTCAAGCGAGCAGGCGCGAAGCTGGCAAAACAGCCCGGCAGGGCCTGTCGGGCGGACTGTGATGTGACACTGAGCGGCACATTTAATGCGCTCTATCAGCCTGCAGAGTTAGATATGATAGCACTGTTAGCTATCTAATCAGTACGCAAAGACTGATTTGCCACTGTGGTGACCCCTTAATCTATAAAAGGAGGCCCATGGCAACGATAGAAAGGGTTGGACCCCCGCATATCCATACGCGCGTAGCCACTCTCGCCCCTAGAGCGACCTTGCCGGGCGAGTGTACTACATCCACCACCATTATCCACCATCAATCTATCAAAGCAGGAGTAGGGTTTTACGCCTCGCGGCGGCCCGAACCTGGGTAAAGACTGCCCGTGTGAGCTCTGCCGTGCTGCGCGACGCTTCTCCGCTCTTTGTGCAACGTGCCCATCCCCCCGCCGAACCAAAAGGGGCTCATAGCCCCATAGGTGGTCGTGGTTTCCCACGACATCTTTGGCGCGCCAGGTAGGGGGAGCGCTTGCGCAAAACCGAGAGCGTGTGCTGCGCGTCATCTTCATCGACATTTTCGTCATCGACTATGGCGCCCAAGAGGAAGAAACCGGAGGGCAGGCGCGGGCGGTGGCACTGCCGGGAACCCAGATGGAGTCACCGGCAAACACGACTCGTCAGAACGGTCGCCCCCGTTCTTGACGCGTCGTGGGTTGCCGCCACCTTCTGCACCACCGTCGCTCAAAGCACCCGCCACGCCCATCGATGTGAACACCGCGCCACCCCCAGGGCGGGCTGACCCAGCTACTGTGCCCAACGGAGCCGCGGGCTCTCAGGCGCCTCCGCCGCATCACCATGTCGTCCAAACGGCTGGTTCGCAGCAGCAAGGGCGCGGCGCGGTCGCCACCGGCAACGTCAGGAGCCGAGCGACACTACGATCTACATCGTCATCTCCTATGCCAAGCACTGCCTCAGAGGCCATGGCGCGAGCCCAACTGCTGTTGAGGCTTCCACCGGCGGTAGACCAGATGGATGAGTGGCGAGCCATCATCCAAAGTTTGATTGGTTTTGCCGAGGCGGAAAGATCACAGCGGGCCAGACCGCCACGGCCTTCCCAAGCAGCAACGACGGCTCGTGCGGCTGGTCGTGCGGGAGGGGCCACCCTCACGGTGCAATCCCCACCACGGCAAGCCGCCCAGGAGCCGCAAAACCAAGCACCCGATGATGTCTCGATGGCCTTGTCAGACCCTCGAGCACGCCAAGGCCGACAGCGTGCCCCGGAGGGCAGGCGAAGGGAAGGCGCGCGCGTCATCGACGAGCAGCACCGCGACAACCCTTGTCGGTCCAATGGGTGTGATGGCCCCGACGTCGACGAGCCCGCGCTCAGAGATAGCGTGTGCCTGCCTTTCGAGGTTGGGTGCCCTGCCTTCACCCGTGAGCTGCGGCAAGTCCGTTGGCCGTCCACTCGCACGTTCAAACCAGAGATACCCAAGAAGTATGACGGGAGACTAAACCCGACAGAGTTCTTGAGCATCTACACCATCGTTGTTCAAGCTGTCGGGGGAAGAGATGAGAAGGTGTTCGCCAACTACTTCCCTTTGGCCCTCAAGTCAAATATGAGGTCTTGGCTGATGCACCTGCCGGAGAACTCCATTTCGACCTGGGCTGACCTGTGCACGAGTTCATTGGTGCCTTCACGGGTGACCATTAAGAACCAGGGCGGTCCAGCGACTTGCAGATTCTCCAGCAGAAAGTGGGAGAAACTCTACGGAAGTACATGCAGAGATTCAGTCGAGTCCATAGAAATATCCCAGATATCCACCCAACGGCCGTGATAGCTGCCTTCCAATCCAACGTGCGCAACCGCAGGATACGTTCCAAGATGAACGTTCGGTTGCCCAAGACTGTGAAGGAGCTCTACACTTTGGTGGACAAATGTGCTCGGGTGGAGGAGGGGAGGAAACTTCCTAGAGAGGAAGATTTCGTCGACATCGACTCAGAAGATGACGACAAAAACATCAGTAAGAAGAAGAAGAACAAGAAGCACAACAAGAAGCGCAAGGACAAGACAGTGATGGCTGTTGAGGGGTCAGGCACACCTAGTACCAGCAAGAAGGCCAAGGCTGAAGCCCCCGGCAAGGAGGCTACTGCATGCGCTGACTGCCGGGAGGCGGCGACTGCCGAGAAAGCTGGGAAAAGTGATGGGCCGTACTGTAAGATTCATCGGACCAAGGGAAATGATCTCCAGGAGTGGCATCAGGTTGAGCAGCTTGTCAAGAGACAGAAGGCTGAGTATGAGAAGCGAGATAAGGAAAAAGGTCAGAATGGCACTGGCGGGAAGGGCTGGGGTGGTGAAGCAAATCACCCCGGCAAGGCTCCTCAGAATCAAGGGAAACCCGCCAAGGGCCGAGAGATGGAGGATTGCAGTAATGAGAGTGATGGAGGGCATGAAGAGGAAACCAGCGAGCAGGAATTCCAGAAGGCCACTGACGTCCTTTGCATTGACGGGGGTGCATCTTTGCAATCCTCTCACTGCCAACTTAAACAGTTGGCGCGTGAAGTCAATGCCGTGTAGCCAGTGGCAGATTCTCGGAAGCCGCTCAAGTGGTCACGCACGCCCATCATCTTTGATGAAGAGGACCACCCCGACCGCATTACTGCGATAGGGTGCTTGCCATTGTTGGTCTCACCAACAATTCGCAACCTCAAGGTCACAAAGATGCTGGTTGACGGCGACGCTGGGTTGAATCTGATTTCCCCAAAGGTTATCAGCAAACTCCATAAAGAAGAGGAAGAACTTAAGGCCACAGGCATGTTTCAAGGAGTCAATCCCGGTAGGAGTTGTCCTAAGGGAAAGGTTACGTTGCCAGTGACATTTGGAGGAGAGTTGAACTACAGGACTGAGAAAGTTGTGTTTGATGTGGTTGACCTCCCGTGCCGTACAACGGGATCCTTGGGCGCCCGGCCCTGGCCAAATTCATGGCAGCATCCCACTATGCCTACAACACCATGAAGATGCCAAGGCCGATGGGCATCATTTCCGTTCCGTCGGACAAGAAAGACGCAATTATTTGCGTGGATAAGATGTACTGGGACGCGGTCGCGGCAGAGGTCGCGGAAGCCACAGTTCTCGCCAAGGAAAAGCATAGCAGAGGCACTGGCAAGGAATCCGGGAGGCATACCATTGATGACACGCCAGAGAGTTCCAACAGCAAGAGATCCAAGGCTGCTCCACCCCAGGTGAAAAAGGTCACGGTAGGGCTGGCTAGCGCTGATGGTACTTTTACTATCAGCGCCACCCTTGAGGACAAATAGGAAAGTGCCTCGTTGCCTTCCTGCGAGCGAATATCGATGTGTTTGCCTGGCAACCATCTGATATCCCCGGTGTTCCCAGGGAGGTAATCGAGCACCACCTTGCTGTCTGCCCACATGCCCGGCCCGTCAAGCAGAAGGTTCGGAAGCAGGCCTTGGAGCGGCAGCAGTTTATTGCCGAGGAAATCAAGAAAGTTGAAGCAGCTGGTTTGGTCAGAGGAGTACTGCATCCAGCATGGTTAGCAAACCCAGTGGTTGTGCGCAAGGCTAATGGTAACTGGGGGCTTTGCATAGATTTTACGGATCTGAACAAGGCATGCCCAAAGGACCCGTTTCCCTTGCCGCGCATCGACCAGATCGTGGCTTCCACTTCAGGATGTGAGTTGCTCTCTTTTCTGGATGCATACTCTGGATACCATCAGATTTTTATGTCCAAGGAAGACGAAGAAAAGACCTCATTCATCACCCCATGCGGCACGTACTGCTTTGTGCGCATGCCTTTCGGGTTGAAGAGTGCCGGGTCCACTTTTGCAAGAGCAGTCCAGATTGGCTTTGAACCACAGTTGCACAGGAACATTGAAGCCTATATGGATGATATTGTGGTCAAGACCAAGGACAGATCAACCCTCATCCAGGATTTAGAAGAGACATTTACTAATCTGCGCAAGATCAACTTGAAACTAAATCCGAAGAAGTGCGTGTTTGGCGTTCTCTCCGGCAAGCTACTTGGTTTCTTTGTGTCCCACCGTGGAATAGAGGCCAACCCCGATAAGATCAAGGCTATTGAGCAGATATAGGCACCCAAGACAGTTAAGGATGTGAGGCGTTTAACAGGATGCGTTGCCGCGCTTAGCAGATTCATTTCCAAGTCTGCCGAGCGCGCCTTGCCGTTCTTCAAGATTTTGAAGAGGGTAGGACCCATGAAATGGACTCCAGAAGAAGATGTAGTACTGCAGGATTTGAATGCCTACTTGTCTTCTGTGCCTACTTTGGTCGCACCCAAACCACAAGAGCCGTTGCTACTATATCTGGCAGCAACTAATCAAGTGGTTAGTGCGGCCCTAGTAGCGCAACAGGAAGTAGAAGAAGCAGCCACTTCAGCAAGTGTCCCGCCCGGGGAAGAGGAAGAGAGTGGCCCGACAAGGCCAGATACGGATCAGGACAAAGAGGAGCACGGCAGCGGAAGCAACCCCAAGGACACGGCAAGGAAGAAGGTGGTGTAGTGCCCAGTATACTTCATCAGCTCACTGTTGCAGGGGGCTAGATCCAGGTATTCTGGCGTGCAAAAATTGACCTTTGGCCTTGTCACGGCCTCAAGGAAACTACGCCACTACTTCCAAGCCCATGAGATCACGGTTGTCACCCGCTTCTAGTTGCAAATGATACTTTGAAACCCAGAGGCCACCGGTAGGATAGTGGAGTGGGCATTAGAGTTATCTAGCTTTAGCCTGAAGTTTGAAAGCACATCAACAATCCAGAGCAGGGCATTGGCAGAGTTTATTGCAGAATGGACGCCAACCCCTGATGAAGAAGTACAGGAAACAGTTATCCCCGGCAAGGAAGCGCCCCAAGAATGGATCATGTATTTCGATGGTGCCTTCTCCCTGCAAGGTGCAGGGGCTGGCGTGCTTCTCGTGGCTCCCACTGGAGAGCACCTGAGGTACGTCGTCCAGATGCACTTTCCCCGGGAGGAGGCGACCAACAATACAACAGAATATGAAGGTCTTCTTGCCGGGCTCAGGATTGCTATAGAGTTGGGAATCAAGAAGCTGATCATTCGAGGAGATTCACAACTGGTGGTGAGACAAGTCAACAAGGATTACCAAAGCCCATTGATGGAGCCATACGTCGAGGAAGTAAGAAGATTGGAGGAGCGCTTTGGCGGGTTGCAAACAGAGCACGTACCCCGTGCGGAAAACAGCATTGCTGATCACCTGTCGAAGTGCACTGTGCAGAAGCTGTAGGAGATATGCCCTAGAGGCAATAATAAATGTTATTGATTATCTCCCTGTTCATAATTAGGTTTATGTTCCATGCTATAACTGCTATGGTTCTCGAGTTTGCAAATAAAACGAGGCTTGGAGGAAGACTCATATGCACGTGTGGAATAATAAACGGTAAAATGTATTCCTAGTCTGGCCTCTAAGACTAGCTCAAGTGTTGCATGATGGTTCTGTTTTCCTGATCATGGGCATGTCTATGCCAACAACTTTTGAGGGCACAATGTTAGGAGAACACTTGTGTTGAATCGACCCGAATTAATGTTATGCTATGAGATACATTCGTCATGAGTTAATGGTTAATAACACAGAGATGGTTAACGTTTGCATGATTCCTTAGACCATGAGAGTATCGAGTTTCTTCATGCTTGATTCATGAACTTTGGGGTTTGTTAAACGTCATTCGTAAATGGATGGCTATTACGGCGGCTTACGGGTTCATGGGAAAGTATGTCAAGTAACTAGATAGCTCGAGATTGGGATTTGCTCCTCCGACGATGGAGAGATATCTCTGGGCCCTCTCGGTGTTACGGTGTCCATCATCGTCTGGCCAGACACTGTGTGATTTGATCACGGGGATGCCGGAACACGTAACGAGAAAAGAGAACAATACCGGTAACGAGGTAACTGGCTTAGTGGACAAGTTGTTGATCCACGGGAATGCCAACATGTCTCACCTCGGGTATTTGTAACATATCGCGAAGCAACAGGAATAGCACACGGCAACTGGAGGTTCACTCGAATATTCATTCGTGTGGGTATAGGGGTCAATATGGGTGTCCACGGCTCCGATGTTGATCATTGATCGGAAGGGGTTCCGTGTCATGTCTATACTTCACCGAACCTATAGGGTCACACGCTTAAGGGTCATCTATCTGTTGAACGCTAGACAGGGAGTCTGAGAGAAAGTCACCGAAAATGTTTCGGACACAACGGAAGAGTTCCGAGAGAGAGAACACCGAAAGAGTTTCGGTAAAACCGAAAAGTTGTTTCGGAATATATTATTTGGTCAAAAAGGGTTTCGGCACCGCCTGGAAATTTTTAGAGGATGCCAGAATTGGTCTGGGAACTTCTGGGAATTTTCGGAGAGAAAAACCGGAAATGTTCCGAAACTGCCGTAACCGCTGTTAATGCTTTCCGCTGATGAAAACCACCGCACCGAAAATGTTTCGGATCATGCCCAGAATAATTTTAGAGGGTGCCGGAAATGTTCTGGGACCTTCTGGAATTTTTCAGAAAAAGTTTCGCGGAAAACATCTTGTCTCAGCGCGAGGGGACAAGATCCCACGAATCGGGGGTTGCATGTTTGGTGGCTTTTTGTCTAGGGAGCATGCATGTTTCATGGAGACATGTTGGTGGCTTGTTGGGGCCCCCCCCCCATGGGGAGACAAGGTGTGGGCCGGCCCAAGGGCTGCCATGGTGGTGTCCCCTTGGTGCCCCCCTTGTGTTACCATTATGCCCTTTCATGTGTGACATGAAGCTTGGGTATTTTGGTATTTCAACATCCCACCCCACCCCTTGCCTTGGCCTATAAAAGGAGGAGAAGGGGCTGCCATTCTCCCCATCCCTTGCTCTCATACACATGCCAAGATGTTATCTGGCTTCTCTCTCCCTCCCACGAAAAGAGTTTCGTAGAGCCGAAAGGCTGTCTGGGTTCCGGCAGGAACTAGTTCTGGACGGCGAAGCCCTGCCGGATAGGTGACACCGTATGTGTGCAACTCTGTAGAGAGGTCGTAGTTTCGATCTTAGTGCCCGAGGGGCTGTTCGAGAGTGCCTCCCGAAGGGCTGTCCAAGTGACGGTCCGAGTTCTGTGAGTCCTCCTGAAGGGCTGTCCGAGTGACCGTTCGGTTTTCGAAGGTCCTCCCGAAGGGCTGTCCGTGACATCGTCCGGTGGACTGTTCGACCGCCTCCCGGAGGGCTGTCCGAAGGGAAGACGAGGGTATACATCCTCGCGGTTGGGAGGTTGTAAATCCTAGCTGCGGGGATCTGCACCGCCGATCGTCATCGACTCTACTTCCGCTGCGCTACGAGTCGGTAACGAAAATGATCAAACCATGTATGCAGTCTCCATAGTGGTCCTGGGCTGGTGCGTAGGGCGGAAAATTTTTGTTTTCTGCTGCGTTACCCTACAACTACTGCAGGTAGTTGCTCCGTAACTCAGTCTGAGGAATCCAGGTTCGACCTGTGATTCACATACATACAAAGCCAAGTCCACACAAAATATGAATTTTGTGAAAGCGTGAAAATGTGAGGATATGCAAAGATACACACGGAGCTGAAGTCGTCAGATCCGTTGGACATCAGGCTATACCACAAGCGAAGCATATTTACACCGGTGTGCCACAGGTGTAAAGTGCATTAGCATTAACTAGATTATTGACTCTAGTGCAAGTGGGAGTCTGTAGGAGATATGCCCTAGAGGCAATAATAAATGTTATTATTTATCTCCGTGTTCATAATTAGGTTTATGTTCCATGCTATAACTGCTGTGGTTCCCGAGCCCGTATATCCATAAAGGCTCTGGGGAAAACCCATGTGCACGTGTGGAATAATAAATGGTAAAATGTATTCCTAGTCATGCCTCTAAGACTAGCTCAGGTGTTGCATGATGATTATGTTTTCCCAATCATAGGCATGTCTATGCCAGCAACTTTGAGGGCACAAATGTTAGAAGAACATTTGTGTTGAATCGACCCGATTGATGTTATGCTATGAGATACATTCGTCACAAGTTTATGGTTAATAACACAGAGATGGTTAATGTTTGCATGATTCCTCAGACCATGAGAGTATCGAGTTTCTTCATGCTTGATTCATGAACTTTGGGGTTTGTTAAACGTCATCCGTAAATGGATGGCTATTACGGCGGCTTACGGGTTCATGGGAAAGTATGTCAAGTAACTTGATAGCTCAAGATTGGGATTTGCTCCTCCGACGATGGAGAGATATCTCTGGGCCCTCTCGGTGTTACGGTATCCATCATCGTCTGGCCAGACACTTTGTGATTTGATCACAGGGATGCCGGAACACGGTAACGAGAAAAGAGAACAATACCGGTAACGAGGTAACTAGCATAGTGGACAAGTTGTTGATCCACGGGAATGCCAACATGTCTCACCTCGGGTATTTGTAACATATCGCGAAGCAACAGGAATAGCACACGGCAACTGGAGGTTCACTCGAATATTCATTCGTGTGGGTATAGGGGTTAATATGGGTGTCCACGGCTCCGATGTTGATCATTGATCGGAAGGGGTTCCGTGTCATGTCTATACTTCACCGAACCTATAGGGTCACACGCTTAAGGGTCATCTATCTGCTGAATACTAGACAGGGAGTCTGAGAGAAAATCACCGAAAAAGTTTCGGACACCGAAAAAGTTTCGGACAGCGGAAAAGTTCCGCAGAGAGAGGTCACCGGATGAGTTCCGGTGAAACTGAAAAGTTGTTTCAGAGGATACCATAAAGTCAAATTGGTTTCGGCACATGCCCGATAATTCTTGGAGGGTGCCAGAATCATTCTGGAAACTTTTGGGAATTTTCTGGAAGAAAAACCGGAAATGTTCCGGAGCTGCCGGAACCACTTCAGATGCTTTTCGCAGATGAAAATCACTAATCTGGAATTGTTCTAGAACGCGTTGAAAATTATTTTAGTGGGTACTGGAAATGTTCTAAGCCCACATAGATATTTTCAGTTCGAACGGACGCTGAAAAATGTCGTCGTGAATAGTGAAAGTGCTTTTTGGGTGGCTTCTTGGAGAAGCCACCTTGAGGGTCCTTTGGTATTTTTCCCTTTGGCTTCTTGGAGAAGCCACCCTTGGGCTTGGCCTATAAATAGGGGTGGAGGGGGCTGCCTAAAGACTCATCCCTTCTCACATACAAGTGCCATGCTATGATCTGGCTTCTCTCTCCCTCCCACGAAAAGAGTTTCGTAGAGCCGAAAGGCTGTCTGTGTTCCGGTGGGAACTAGTTCTGGACGGCGAAGCCCTGCCGGATAGATGACACCGTATGTGTGCAACTCTGTAGAGAGGTCGTAGTTTCGATCTTAGTGCCCGAGGGGCTGTTCGTGAGTGCCTCCCGAAGGGCTGTCCAAGTGACGGTCCAAGTTCTGTGAGTCCTCCCGAAGGGCTGTCCGAGTGACCGTTCGAGTTTCGAAGGTCCTCCCGAAGGGCTGTCCGCGACACCGTCCGGGGGACTGTTCGATCGCCTCCCGGAGGGCTGTCCGAAGGGAAGACGAGGGTATACATCCTCGCGGTTGGGAGGTTGTAAATCCTAGCTGCGGGGATCTGCACCGCCGATCGTCATCGACTCTACTTCCGCTGCGCTACGAGTCGGTAACGAAAATGATCAAACCTTGTATGCAGTCTCCATAGTGGTCCTGGGCTGGTGCGTAGGTCGGAAAATTTTTGTTTTCTCCCGCGTTCCCCTATAGAAGCTTCCTGTGGAACCAGGAACTTTTGTTCTCCATCTTACTCAGCCCTCCGTATCCCCGACAACAATGGCCCGAAAGAGAAGGAAATTGGACTCCGGTAAGCCTCTCCCGGTAGAGCCTTTCGGGGCTCCTGGCAGGAACCCTGCCGGGAACAACCCCCTTCGATTGCCGGGCCATTGGTCCCCGCGGTCAAGGGATGCGCCCCCATGAATGAGGAGGTGCCGCTAGTCCTTGTTGCCGAGCCTCAGGCTCCAACTTGGGCAAGGCACATAGTCCATTTCCTCCGAACAGGAGAACTTCCCGAAGAGCAAGAAGAAGCTGAAAGAGTAGTCCGGAGGGCCAGTATGTATCAGTTTGTCGATGACACACTGTACATGAGAAGGCCCAACGGTGTGAAATTGAAGTGCATTTTCCGGGAAGGAGGAAAGGAACTGCTGGCAGAGATACACAAAGGCATGCGCGGCTCCCACATTGGATCAAGGGCTTTGGTTGGGAAAGCATTCCGGCAAGGATTCTATTGGCCCACAGCCCTCCAAGATGCGGTTGAGCTCGTCACCAAGTGTGAAGCCTGTCAGTTCCATTCCAAGAATATCCATCTGCCTACCCAAGCACTCCAGACAATCCCTTTGTCATGGCCGTTTTTGGTCTCGGGGCTCGATATCCTCGGCCCTTTCCTCCAAGCTACCGGAGGCTTTGAATTCTTGTTCGTTGCAATCGACAAGTTTACAAAGTGGCTGGAAGTAGATGCCGTGAGAAAGGTGACTGCTCAGTCAGCTATCAAGTTCTTGAAAGGATTGGTGTGCCGTTTCGGGGTCCTTGCCCGGATCATCACCGACAATGGCACCCAGTTCACGAGCCGTGCCTTCATGTAATATGTTCATGCCCTCGGAAGCAAGATCTCATTTGCCTCTGTCGCACATCCTAGAAGCAATGGACAAGCTGAGAGGACGAACGCTGAAGTGCTGCGAGGACTCAAGACGAGAACGTTTGATAGGCTGCGGAAGCATGGCAGGCAATGGATCAATGAGCTGCCGGTGGTTCTTTGGTCCCTCAGAACGACACCAAACCGAGCTACCGAGCAGACTCCCTTCTCCCTAGTCTATGGGGCAGAAGCAGTTATCCCCACGGAACTCATTTACGGGTCACCTCGAGTGCTTGCCGACGATGAAGTAGCGCAGGAACAGCACATGCGTGTCGATGCCGTGCTTCTCGAGGAGAACCGTCTCCGGGCTGCTACGCGTGCTGCACGCTATCAGCAAGCCCTGCGTCGCTATCATAGCCGTAGGGTTCATGCCCGGTGTTTTGATGAAGGCGACCTTGTCCTTAGGCGCGTTCAGTCCGCCAAGGGTACAAACAAGCTGTCGCCAAAGTGGGAAGGCCCTTATCGGGTAGTACGAGTCACCAGACCTGGCGCAGTCCGTCTGGAGACCAGAGATGGCATCCAATTGCAAAACTCATGGAATATTGAGCATCTCCGCAAGTTCTACCCATAAGGCGTGGGCCCGGCGGCCACCCTTTTGTACAGGCCTTGCCTCAGCTGCATGTAACCCCTTGTACAAAGCCAGGCGCAAACCCTGAGCAACAGAGAAATAAATGAAGCGCCGGGGGCCCCCGACAAGTTGCATGCATGCATAAGCATATCATAACCATCGCATGATTCATGTAGATAGGTTGCATGATCATGTAGATAGATTGCATCTGGCATCATCTTCATTTGCATAAACTGCAGGCTCCTACCGTGGACTTAGTCCTGGGAAGAGGATGCGAAGACAAGCCAGCACTGCGGTCTCTGGCAAGCCAAACAGATAAGTTCCATCTCTTATCCATACATGTTCCGTGAGTAGGACTTGTGCATATGAAAACCTCGCCGCCTCGGAAACAAAGGTGCTCCCATCTACTAACACGAACGCTGCTTCGGTCAGGATGGTTGTAGTGGCCTTTGGCTGAAAGGGGTTGGCGGGGGGCTGGTCTCTCCCAATAGGTTCTGCGCCCGGCAGGCTCAGCCTCACGGCAGCAGTCCTATGGGGTGCCGACAAGGTAGCTTGCCGGGAGCTACTTGTTTACGTGAAAGTATGGAGGCGTTTCACCTCTGCATGGATATCATACATGCACAAGTGCCTGACAAAGCTTATCTTTTTCATTAATATGCTGATCAACAAGTACAAATCTCACGGAACATAAACATGGATACAAGAGATTACATTATTTGAACTAAGATTTGGCAAGTGCCTATAGATTTAAGACTGAAAAAAGATAAATGCCCCGTAAACTCCTCTCCCTGTCCCTTTTTATTCCAGGTAGTGCGGTGGGAAGAGGAGAGCTCAAGAGGGCTGCTCGAGCAGGAGCCCACCCCGATCCCGTCATGGCCTGCCAGGTGTAGCCTGACAAGATCGGGAGTGGCATGGCTGCGAAGGAGGGGGACGGAAGGAGCAGCTCGGCGGTGCCCTGGTCACCACCTCCAGGACCAGTCAAAAGCCCCAGCACAAGCGCCGACAGGGAAGGCCGCCGGGGCTCAGCTGGAAGACCGCTGGAGGAGGCGAAGGCACCAAGAGAGCGACCCCTCCCCGCGATCGGGAGCCTGGTGATGACGGTGCCGGGGAGGGGAGGGGAAGAACGGGAAGAAGAGGCGGCAAGACGTCAGTACGAGACGAACGCGTCGGTGCCATCGTACTCCGACCTGACGGTCAGCCTCCCGCCTTCTCCGTCTTCCCTAACTTCATCATCATTAACATCGCTCCAGGAAGACGCCGGGCCCCCAGCCCGGCACCTCCCCCGAAGAGACAGCGGGCGACTGCGACATGCAGAACACTCGAGGCGCGCCGCTCCCCACCTTGGCAGGCAGGAAGATGCCGCCGTCCTTAGCAAGAATATGAGATCCGCTGGAAGGAGCAGTGTTGGGATTACCAAGGACCCCATATACTGCATCCCAGGCAAGCATCAAGAGCCTCGGACACCTCGCTAACCAGGTGGCGACCCCCAGCGACGCGCGGCACCAGACCAGACTCACTCCCCAAGCATCAGCACAAGCATTTGACATCGTCGGCAACTCCAAGCTAGGGCCCGGGGCCCGGCCCCGGGCTCTTCCTTTCAGCATACCCAGAAGAAGCAGAAGGCGGAGGAGGAGAGGAATGTGGATGAATGCCTCCGCTCCTCCCCCGCTCCTCCTTTTATAGGCGAGCTGGGGGTGGGGGCTGATTCCCCGGCGAGTACCCGCCGTCCTCCTCCGCCAATCCCAGAAGATCAGGCCCCTGCCTTGATGCTCTCCCGCAAAACGCGCCTCCATTACTTACCCCACTCAATGCATGCGGCATACGTGGCTAAGGATAAGAGCGCGGTGGGAAGAGTGAATTGGCAATTACCCGCCTGTGCGTTAAAGTCATTCACGGGCCATTACAAGAATGGCCCCACCACAATTGGCGTTGCACGACGCGCGAGAAAACCGGAAACTGACCCAAGCTCAGTTTAATGAAGAAGCAAAGAAGATCTCAAAGGGTGGAGCCGCCCTTACATTTCTGCCTATGCACTGGTTAGGGCCTACCCCGACGATGCCCAGCTGCGCGTCCGTGCCAGGCCCGGGGGCTCCTGTCGGTGCAACAGACCCTGGGTCCATTGCACGGACTGTGCACAGGCTAGAAACAAAATTACAAGACTAAGATCAGACCAAGCAAGGAGGATCAATTCCTTTGAAGGATCCAAGTGCAAGTCGAGAAGGCCAAGGTGAGCCAGAGGAATGAGGCATCACTAAGGGAAGGACCTACCCTGCCGAGCAGGCGAGCCCGGCAGGGTTGGGTTTTGCCTCGGAAGCAAACTCCCAGATCATCCCTGCAGGCCTGCCGGGGCTGGCGTAGGCGAGCCACTCCACCGCTCCACCTCACAAGCGCCGCAAGTCATTAATCGAAGGGTGTCGAGCTCCAAGGTGACTAAGTGGCTACTTTTTGCCACATGGCGGCCACTTCCTACAGCAAACACCTCCATATGACACCCGTCATGAGACGTGTCAAGCAAGCAGGCGCGAAGCTGGCAAAACAGCCCGGCAGGGCCTGCCGGGCGGACTATGATGTGACACTGAGCGACGCATTTAATGCGCTCTGTCAGCCTGCAGAGTTAGATATGATAGCACTGTTATCTATATAATCAGTACACAAAGACTGATTTGCCACTGTGGTGACCCCTTAATCTATAAAAGGAGCCCCATGGCAACAATAGAAAGGGTTGGACCGTCGCATATCCATACGCGCGTAGCCACTCTCGCCCCCAGAGCGACCTTGCCAGGCGAGTGTGCTACGTCCACCACCATTATCCACCATCAATCCACCAAATCAAGAGTAGGGTTTTACGCCTCGCGGCGGCCCGAACCTGGGTAAAGACTGCCTGTGTGATCTCTGCCGTGCTGCACGACGCTTCTCCGCTCTTTGTGCAACGTGCCCATCCCCCGCCGAACCAAAAGGGGCTCATGGCCCAATAGGTGGTCGTGGTTTCCCACGACACTAGGGCATGCGTGAATGTGCATGTGGGGAGAAGGTCGAAGGAACCATTTCTTATGCCTCATAATTTCTGTGTAAATAACATGATAACTTATGCTCAATGGGCATGATAGATTGCGTAGCAAATACGTGGTAACTTTTTACCCGAGAAAAAATCGCCGAAACATACCAACATGGGATCTAGTTTCGAAGATCTCGTCATGAGGAATCTTTATGTGAAAACAGTTTTTTGATCATAGCGACGAGTTGAGCTACAAAACATATTGACGTTTCAAAATAGGGACAATCTAGAATGACATCAGAATGACATCAGTGTTTTTGTCATCTAGTGCTTGCATGCATGTGCACGTGTGGAGAAAGGTTGGAAGACCATTTTTTATGCCCTGTAATTTCTATGAAAACTGCTTGATAACTTATGTGTCACCAACGTGATAACTTACATAGCTTATGTCTGGTAACTTTTTACGAGGAAAAAAAAGTCATCGAAACATACTAAAATGGGATCTAGTTTCGAAGGTCTCGTCGGGACAATTCTTTAATGTCAAAACGGTTTTTCAATTCAACCGACGGTTTGAGCTACAAAACATTTTGAAGTTTTGAAATAAAAGAGAATATTTTGCTGACATCATCGCATTTTTATATTAGTTTGCATGGATATGGCAAGATTGCTCTAGCTTTTTGCTTAGTGGAGTGGGGCTGCATGTATGCAGGGCCGTCTCCAGAAATTCAGGGCCCCGGTGCGAAATGCCAATTGGGCCCCTAAAATTTCTAGGTACTTGCCTTTTTATATAAACAAATATGAACGAACTCAAACACTGCACAAATTATAGGCTTATCAAGAAATAAAAACAAAAAAGAAGACTAAACCTGAGTTTTTTACGAACAACTATTTGGGAAATCTTGGTGTGTGGTAGCTTGGAGCCTACTATATATCATCCCTGAACAATTTGATTGATGAAAACTGATTCATATGCACACGTACTCACTAATATTGTAATTCAATAGAACATAGTCTAATTTAAACAGGGATTCAGTTTGAGAAAACCTGATGGACAGATCGGTGATGCCATCACCTTGGCCTTGGCCACCCGCTGCTTCTACTTGTGCAGTGCGATTTGTGACTTGCCGAGTCCCCAACGGCCAACAGAATCATGGAAGCAATTCTTCATGTTGGCAAAGCTGTGAGCTACGTCTGAGGGCAAGAGACGAAGGGATCGAACGAGGCAACCCCGCGGCGGCGCTGCCCTTGGGAAATCCTTTCGCGACCTAGATCGATCGATCCATCGACAGGTTGAGGAGCAGGCCCAGTTCGGGAGAGCCAGGGACTAGCTGACCGGGCCCAATTTTGTGCTAGGAGTGAACAGAAAGCCCAAAGCAAAAATAATATACAGGACATTGGCCCAAGATCGGGGGCCCTTGGAATTTGGGGGCCCTGTGCGGTCGCACAGCCCGCACAGGCCCCTGGACGGCCCTGCATGTATGTGATTAGTTAAACTAGAATGTGTTCAATATATTACTTAAATTCAATACGTTAGGAAGTTAGCACAGTCCTTTAAAATTTCCTCTAAGGTTTGAGGATTTCGCTACCTTGCTATAATTGTCAGATCGCAGATGTGCTACCAGATTCAGATAAGACTTCTTGTACCGAAACTACTTGCACTCAGGCACTCAGCATCAGAGATGTAAAAGAAATACGAATTTATTCCGAGTCTTCTCGGATTCAGATTAGAGTTCTTGTACTGAACTTCTGTGTGGATTCAGAATTGTTCTGTCGAATCTTCTTGTGCTGAGATCCGTGCACAGCATCATTTTTCTTTTTTCTTTTCAAGTATTTAAGTATTCGTAACACATATGCTAAATTAGGCCATGTCTGTTTTGTTCGAATAAGTTTTGAATTAGTTAACCAAACACCATTTAGAAGGAATAAAGTACATTTGTATTCCACCAATTTTTCTTCTGCCAAGTAATTTGCCAGTGCAAAGGGGAGAAGCATTACTGCACTCCCAAACGGGGCTTATAACTGGCTAACTGGTTTTGGTGTCTCTTGTGCCAAGCTCGACCTCCAACCTGCACAAGAACACCACTGAGTCCTCATAAACTTACGGGCTTCTGTTTTTTGTTTATACTAGTAAAATTTGATGATACGTGTTGTGATGTGGTTGTGTTGATCTCTGGATGCAGGGTGAAGGTCATGTATACACATTTTACGGAGAGGTCAGGGTTGATTTCTCTGATCGCCGAATATGACATCTATGAGTTCATCATGGAGCTACGTTCTAGAGGCTAACTGTGTCTTTTGTGGAACATGTCTTATTCCTCCCATTTAATTAGATAATCTTCCTCCGTTGAGTATATATCGCTATTAAGGATAGTTTAGTTAAGATGTAATATGCTAAACATGATTACCTGGCACAATTGTGAATCATGACCACTAAGCTACAAGAATATGGGTCATTCTACTATCATATACTAGCCCATCAGCCTCATTATGAGCAATTTATGTCGTCGAATCAGCGAGAGAGAGAGAGAGAGAGAGAGAGAGAGAGAGAGAGAGAGAGAGAGAGAGAGAGAGAGAGAGAGAGAGAGAGAGAGAGAGAGAGAGAGAGAGAGAGAGAGAGAGAGAGAGAGAGAGAGAGATATCGAGAGGCTGAGAGAGAGTAGACGAACAGCGAGAGATTTTTGGTGCTGCCGGTAACTGCGCGGCATTTTCTGTTTGCGCATTCCTTTTATCTGAATTACAACAAATGCTACCACCTCCCGTCTGGCCGCCATGATCCCGGCAATTGCGCTGCCCCGGATCACGTCCATAGCGAAGCCGAGCGCCAGGAGGGAATAACAGAAAAGGACCTGGAGAGCACTCGCTACGTACGCCTCCCTAATCTACGTGCATGCGTGGGTCACACCAGCCCAGCTGCACCTTATTTTAAAAACGGAAAACCAACCTAGCCTACGTGGACTTGAGCTTATTCAGGCTAACCAATTTCTCCCCCTAAGCTCAATGTCCCACGTTCACTTCCCTCACGCTAAGTTTCTTTCTGCCGCAGCTCGACGAACCCGACACAGCCTATGGCCTTGGTCAGCGCATCGGCCAACTGGATCGCATTGTGCATATGATTGATCTCCCACCTGCCTTGTTCCCACACATCCGGGTTGAAGTGAAACTTGACGTCGATATGCTTGCTTCTGTCGTGGTGAAAACAAGATTCTTCGCCAATGCAATTGGAGATTTGTTGTCGATCAAGAGCTTGAACGCACTAACTTCTTCCCCTCTCATTTCTGCAAGAAGGCGGCTCAACCACAAGATCTTGACAAGTAGGCGGCCGCCGCTGCCACATATTCTGCCTCACAGGAGCTGATTGCGACGATCTTTTGCTTCTGAAGGTCCCAACACAGGATTTTCACCAAGGAAGAAACCTGGCCGGAATGTGCTCTTGTGTCTCCAATATCTCCAGCGTGGTCGCTATCACTGGTATCCAACTATGTAGCTCTTCTTAGAGCCACGCCGATAGCACTGCCATGTTTAAGAGTTCACACACCTACCTAGACTTTGCTTGACGGATCGTCCATGGGTGGCTGTTGGCTTCTCCATGAACCTGCACAATCCCCACACACCTGTGCAATGTCCGGCCGGGTATAGTACAGATCTCAACTCCCAATTATCCTGCGTTACAGAGAGGGATCACCAGCCTTTGTCCTCATTATCTTGTTCTCAGTTGAGCCGGCAACTTCCCTGACCCAATACAAAAATCCATGGGCCGATTCTTGACACAAAACCATTGCACTCTCCATCTCTCTGCCAGTTTCCAGTATCTTTTCTGCCTAGCCTTCTAACACAAAGTATTGAGTCTCTGGATGGCTTACCTCGATCCCAGTAGTAGCTTAGGAGACCGAGGTCACTCATTTTGAAGAGTTCTTGCATCTGCTTCTTGAACTCGGTGATGGATGCTTGTCGGTGCCGGTAAGGATGGCAATTTTACCCATGAACATGGATACCCATGGATATCCGACCCGAATGAATAGGGTTTGGATATGCTTTTGTGCCTATGGGCGGCGCCCAAACCCGACCCGATTGCTCACGGGTAGGGCATGGATATAATCTTGTACTCGTGGGTATATCCAAACCCGACCCAATAGTATGTATTAATGGGAAAAAAATCTGCTATCCCTACCCGACAGTCACATGTCCCAGTGCAATTTTACACTTTGTTATGTAAAACATGCAAAAGAAATTGCACAATCACCATTGTAACTTTTATTAGTTAACATCCAATCTCCGCTAACATACTCTAGCTGTCCATCGCCCCTTCCCTTATTTTTATCTCCTCATTAAATGACTCATCATTCTCATCTTTTAGAAAAATATTAAATGATATTAGGTATTTAGTGGACGTTGATTTACCATAAGTTGATGTTTACAATAAATGAAGCCTAGCTTGCCATGAGGTGAAGAATGGAAGAGCTTATGTTAATATTGTGTTATGTCTTATTTATATGTCTTGAGAGGACCCAATGGATATCCAGTGGGTATGGATATCCATCGGGTTTGGACATGGACACAACTTTTTACCCATGGATTTTTTCATGGGCGGGCAAAGACTATATTCATGGATATGGATATGGATTTGATATTGTTCAACCTGATCCAAACCCGACCCATTGCCATCCTTAGGTGCCGGTGATGATGAGATCGTCGACGTACATATCGACTAGCAGGAATGAATGTGCATCCCCGCGGCGACACACCAGCATGCTCCAATGGGCTGCACATGAACCCCAGCGTGCCCATGGTCTCGTCTAGCTTGTCGTAGCCCGTAAAGCGCCTTCCGAAGTCGCAGGACCTGTTGCTCCTTGCCGGTGGTGACGTACCCCGGCGGCTGCACCGCGTACACTTCCTTGGAGAGGTCACCATTGAGAAAAGTCTTTTACATCCATGTGGTGCACCTCCCAGCCGGAGTGCGCGGCGAGCACAAGAAGCAGCCGCACAGTCTCCATGCATGCCACCAGCTATCGGATAAGACCTTCCCCTCCTCGAAATCTTACACTTCTCGCTCTGGCACATAAACCTTTCGCCACCGAAGGCTTTCGTTCTTTACTGATTATCTTTCGCTTCTCGGTCCGCTTGAACCATCTGGTCACACAACTCCACTTCAGCTGATGTGCTTTGTTGCCTGTCCGACAATTGGGGCGACTCCCAGGTGTTGTTTCTCACCTATGGACGTCCATCTCCTCCGCATTCCCATCGTGCCCTTCAAGCAGCGTTCGCTCAACGCTAATCGCTGATGCGTGCCGCGGCTCCTCTTTGCTGTGTAGCAAGAACGATCAAAATCCTCCGTTACAGCCTCGATGATCTGTTGTCGTGCATGAGACTGCATCAGAGCGCCGATAGATCTTTCGCGTCGGAGTCGACGTCGCGCGTCGGTCTCTGTGCGTGGGCGGTCGTGCACCATTCGCATCTCCCTGCCGCACCGCCCGGCGCAGGGCGTCTCCAGAAATTCGTGGCCCCCGTTCGAAATGCCAATTGGGCCCCTCTAAATTTCTAGTAGCTTGCCTTTTTATATAAACAAATATAAAAACTCAACACCCTGCACAAATTCTAGGCTTATCAAGAAATAAAAACAAAAAAGAAGACTAAACCTGAATTTTTTACGAACAACTATTTGGGAAATCTTAGTGTGGTGATAGCTTGGAGCCTACTATATATAGAAACTGATGTCATTATCGCACACGTACTCACTAATATTGTAATTCAATAGAACATAGTCTAATTAACAGGGATTCAGTTTGAGAAAACCTGATGGACAGATCGGTGATGCCATCACCTTGGCCTTGGCCACCCGCGCTTCTACTTGTGCATTGCGATTTGTGACTTACTTGCCGAGTCCCCAACGGCCAACAGAATCATGGAAGCAATTCTTCATGTTGGCAAGCTGTGAGCTACGGTCTGAGGGCAAGAGACGAAGGTATCGAACGAGGCAACCCCGCGGCGGCGCTCCCTTGTAAATCCTTTCGCGACCTAGATCGATCGATCCATCGACAGGTTGAGGAGCAGGCCCGTTTCGGGAGAGCCAGGGGACTAGCTGACCGGGCCCAATTTTGTGGCTAGGAGTGAAGCAAAGAAAGCCCAAAGCAAAAATAATATACAGCCATTGGCCCAAGCGGGGGCCCTTGGAATTTGGGGGCCCTGTGCGGTCGCACAGCCCGCACAGTCCCCTGGACGGCCCTGCATGTATGTGATTAGTTAAACTAGAATGTGTTTCATTATTACTTAAATTCAATACGTTAGGAAGTTAGCACAGTCCTTTAAAATTTCCCTCTAATGTTTAAGGTTTCGCTAACCATTGCTATAATTGTCAGATCGCAGATGTGCTACCAGATTCAGATAAGACTTCTTGTACCGAAACTACTTGTACTCAGGCACTCAGCATCAGAGATGGTAAAAAATACGAATTTATTCCGAGTCTTCTCGGATTCAGATATAGAGTTCTTTACTGAACTTCTGTGTGGATTCAGAATTGTTCTGTCGAATCTTCTTGTGCTGGATCCGTGCACAGCAATCATTTTTCTTTTTTCTTTTCAGTAATTTAGGATTCGTAACACATATGCTAAATTGAGGCCATGTCTGTTTTGTTCGAATAAGTTTTGAATTAGTTAACCAACACCATTTAGAAGGATAAAGTACATTTTTATTCCACCAATTTTTCTTCTGCCAAGTATTTGCCAGTCAAAGGGGAGAAGCATTACTGGCAACTCCCAAACGGGGCTTATAACTGGCTAAACTGGTTTTGGTGTCTCTTGTGCCAAGCTCGACCTCCTCCACCCTGCACAAGAACACCACTGAGTCCTCATAAACTTTACGGCTTTTTCTGTTTTTTTTATACTAGTAAAATTTGATGATACTGTGTTTGTGATTTGGTTTGTGTTGATCTCTGGATGCAGGGTGAAGGTCATGTTATCACATTTACAGATTTTACGGAGAGGTCTGAGGTTGATTTCTCTGAGCGCCGAATATGACATCTTGAGTTCATCATGGCCGGTTCTAGAGGCTAACTGTGTCTTTTGTGGAACATGTCTTATTCCTCCCATTTTAATTAGATAACTTTCCTCCGTTGAGTATATTCGCTATTAAGGATGTTTAGTTAAGATGTATATGCTAAACATGATTACCTGGCACAATTGTGAATCATGACCACTAAGCTACAAAAATATGGGTCATTTCTACTAACTCCGTCCAATGTATTATCCCTTCACGCGCTCCTCATGTTCATAAGGGCGCGCCCTCTCGCACTCACTTTGTTCCGACATGACGCTGAATGTT